>OX352774.1:10615210-15615210 GCA_947095535.1 Poecilobothrus nobilitatus | reverse complement strand
GTTGTACAAAGTATGTATGTATATGTGTTTAAAACTAGTAATGAATAGGTATAAGGCAAAGAAAGAAGCAGAGCCGTTAAAAATCAATCTGCAAGGGCTCATCTACTTTAAAAAATATCAAGATTTTAATAAAAAAATATTTCTTTCCAGCTTGAAAAGGACTAATTTAAAGAATTTTTTTTTTTCATTCTTGTAAGATATCATAACCAGACAACCAATAATTTAATATAAAAAAAAAATAAAGCAAAATCCTAAAAAGAAAATATATATATATGGCTTTTATATGGCTTCATAAATATTTATATTTATTTGACATTAATGGATATATATTATATATCTTATGTATATAACTAAATTTCCCAATTTATCAGGAAAATTTAATGTGGTTTATAATATTACATATTTTTTTTGGTTTTTCTTATTTTATAGGCATAAAAATACCAGACTGTAAAATAGATTTTGAATACATGAAAAATACATAATTTATATTTATGACTTTTTTTTTTATATCTTAAAATTTAAAAAAAAAAAAAAATAAAAAATAAATTTTTATAATTTGGTCTCGATTTTATATTTTTATAAATTATCTACATATTACTTATATATTCGAATAACATAGTTTTAATGAATATGTTAAACATGCTATAAGTGTCAAATAAATTTAACCAGAAATCTTAAGTTAAATATTTTTAAGAAAATAGAAAACAAAATATAATGAAGAAACATTGTTTTAACTAATTAATGTACATTCTATCCTAATTTACATCTGAATATGCATTAACCATAAACCTAATATATATGACTAACCAATAACTTATTACAGAATCCTTCTATCAATTTTATTTCTTCTATCAAACTAAAAATATAATGCCAAAGGATTAATTTGTTTTAAAAGGTTTATTATTGGAATATGGTATGATTTACACCGATTTCAGTAAGGCTTCCTCATCTTCTTCCTCATATTGTGATTCTTTATAAATTAAAAAAAATATAGTTTCCCATATTTTTAATTACATGGATTGACTAGTGTACTTAAGAAATAGGAACTATAGAGTTCTTTTCGTGTTCCACGCTTGTTAATTTCGGTGTTCTACGCAGGAAAGTTACCTTGAACTATTGTTCTTGATGACCTCAATGATTAATGTGACCAGAATCAACCAAAATATAACATAATAAAAATTCAAGCTGACGATACTAAAATTTCATAGAAGTTTAATAAACGATGCATAATTTTTTAAAAAGAAAATGAATAACTTATGAACAGGACTCTTTTGCACAAACAACTTATCACTAATCATACTATAATATCACTAGATATAAATATCACTAGTCCAATAATACTCACTGGCTTTTAAATACGATAAATGTGCTTTTATTTTATCAAGAAGCTCCTTAAACTTAATTTCTTTTCAGAATTTTGTCTAGAATTAGTTTTGTTGGTTTGCTATTAATTTAAGATTTCTTTTTAATCTATTTTCAGTCCACTCAGTGGAGGCTAAATTGTTCAGCATAATATAATCCCATGTATTTTTTGTAAAATTAAAATCAGTTTCATGTATGTTGAATTAGCTACTTACTAATCCTACCTTAAGTTAGCCATATGTATACAAAACGATAAAATTTTATTATAACTATCCTTATACTGTAATATCTGTCAGTAAATAATTAATTTTTAAGTAAACACTTTTAACTAAATATTTTTTTGACAAGACATTCTCATTATTAAAGACATTCTCGTACAGTATATCTTCTAAAATTATTTGGCATAACTTCGAAATTTATTAGGTCCTTGAAAATTTATTACCTTTTAGATTTTTCTTCAACTTCATTTAGTAGTGAAATAAAAACAAAATCGAATTTTTAATGAAAAGGAGGAAGAGTGCAGTTGAGTAGATTGTGTCAACTCTGGGATACCCGTATGAACGTAATATACCCTGTTTCTATAAAACTTGACCATCTTTTAAAAACATTCAGATGTTTTAGAACCGACGTTAACTGCAGAAATATACTTATTGTAAATTGTGGAGTTGTATGACAGCTACCCGAATCTATTGCACAAGCATAACCAAATTTTATATAAGTTGTTGCCATAAAACTTGGTCATCATTTTTAAGATTTCAAACCCCTAGTTTCGTTACGTTTCAAGAGGTGCAAGAAGCCTGAACCGGCTGCTTTATATCAACCAAATTTTACAAAAGTTGTTGACATGAAACTCGACACCTCTTTACTAAATTTCAGATTTCTAACTTCAGTAGACACTGCGTTATTTTCATTTAAAAAGAGAAGTTGTATGGCAGGTACCCGAACCTGTCGTACCATTACAACCAAATTTTACAGAAGTTGTAGCCATAAAACTTGATCATCATTTGCAAAATTTCAGATACCTAGCTTGAATAGATACTGAGTTATTTCCATACAAAGAAAGAAGTTGTATGGCAGCTACTCGAACCCGGCGGCCGAAAATACTGGATTCAAATAACAAAACTAACAATTTTGTAAAAATGACGTAAAAAAAACATATATCAGCCTCCTAGCTCCTTTATTTTTTGAGTTATCGTGCGGACGGACGGACGAATGTACATGGCTTAATCGACTCAGAATTTGATTCTCAGCCGATCCATACCTTTGACACTATATCTAGCTCGACTTCTTTAAGGTGTCACAAACGTAATGATAAATTTATTATACCCTTGAACATAGGTCATACGGGTATAAACATAATTAAAAGGTCCATAAAAAATAACGAACAAAATTTAGGTTGTTTTTATTCGTAATTTTTATTAGTTCTAATAACACTTTTGTCAGTTTTCATAATCATTGATTCTACTTAAAAAAAAAATTAATTAATTATTTGTTTCAAATAACAAAAATCAATTTATTAAAAACCATTTTGATACTATTATTTAGTTATTTTAATATAAATTAAATACTACAAAGGGGATTTACAGTTACAAACAACAATTTTTTATATATTTTATTCCGTGATTGTTTTTGAAGTATATTTTATTGTATTTTTGGTAATGAATATTTTAATTACCTTAGGTAGCTATACTTATTTTATAAAACAAAATAAAATTAGGTTCATATAAATATATATACAAATATATTCCTTTAAATAACAATAGCTTGTAATAATAAAAAAAAAATTATAATTTTAAATACTGTATTATTTTAAAACTTTTAAGTCTTCCCGTATTTTCAAAATATAAAACTATAGCATTATTTTTAATTTAAGTAATAATTTTCATCGTGGATTTATTTAAGTTTACTATTCTAAAAAATTTACTTATTTTTAAAAAAGTTAAAAAAGAGATAAAACCAATTGTTAGCAATTCTAGATTAGATTAGGTCATTTTTTCAAGAGTGTATGTGAAACTACGAGCTTTTAATTTAGACCTATTGTGTCTCCCCTGCTACTACGTGTTTTGGATTTGGTGTTCACTTGCAATACTTCTGTCTACCCTATTACCTCTAAGAACCCTACCACCCTATTACCTCCTCCTTTAGTGCTGGCAGTTAATCTTCGGCGAAGCAAAATTCTCCTAGTTGCACATATTTTCACGGAGTAAAATTCTGCAAATTTTTAGTTTGTGTCCTGGAGTCTTTTCTTCTTCTTGGCAGAATGTATCATCATTCTCTATTCTAATTTTCATTAAATACCCCTTTAGATTTTTTTTTGACAGCAACTCAATCTGCTAAACATTTTTTACTTTTCAAATGCTATCTTTATTAAACCCATCGGTTGAGATTTTTAGTCTTAAATAGTATTAAACTTTCAAACCAATGGTTTTTTATGTCAGAAAAGGTTATATTTATAAAATTTAACTGACTTGAAAGCCGCAAAGACAATATCAAAACAAAGTTTTTTTTTGTGAAAGGTTTATTTAGTTCGTATGAACGTATTTTTCTCGAAAGTCTTCTGATTATGCATATTGATGCTTAGACGGCATATGTAAAATCAATATAATATGGTAGTACCTATATGCTGTTATGTAATAAAATTGACTACTGTAATTATAATAACGGTATTTTATAATATTTTTCAAAACAAAAAAATTGGTTTCCAAATATTTATAATTTATTAATTTTTAATTTGAAAGTTAGAATGTATAAAGTAAAAAAAAAGATAATAAAATGAAATAACCTTCTAAAAAAAATAGTAGGTATTTAAAAAAGTTTCAAAAACATTCAATAAAATGGTGTGCTTTTTTACCTCAATAACATAATTATATCAATTAGCAGAAATATATAATGTTAATTTATTTTAAATAATTAATTTACAAAATAAAATACCTATAATTAAATATCTTTTTTTAAATTATTTAAAATATTGGAAAAATTATTTAGCCTATTTATTATAAATTATTAGAAATATTATTTGTATGTACTATTTATTTAATTCAATTATCTTGAAATCTTTGTATACTAACAAAAGCAAACCCATTTTTTTATTTATACAATTTTGATTGTGACTTATACGATGAAAATACCCAGTTTACGAAATTTACACAGAACAAGAACCAAGAATCATGACAAATCAAAAATTTAAACAAAAAAGTCTAAACATCTTTTACCTCTACAAGATAATTTTCATATGGGGATTTTTCCCAATATATTATAAGTTTACTTAAAAACCGTTGTAAAAATTTTTCCAGAAATTGTATGGATCCTCGTCATTATGCACCTCGACTTAGAAAATGATGCCTGAAAAATTTATTATAATATATTCTTAAATTGAATGCTACCCCTTCCCAAAACTTCTGTTACCAAATTCTTGGAATCCTGATTTTGAAGTAAACTATAAAAATATAACTCTCCTAATTATTTTTCTATATACATATTTCAACACATTTTTAAACACTTAAAATAAAGTGGACTATCGTCATTATTTTTCCGCTAAACCACTTATTAAAATTGTGACTTAGTAACCAACTTAAAAATCCCTGATAATTATTGATTTTACCTATACGTCATTATTATTTCTGCGGAAAAATAATTTTCTAAAAATGAAATTTGAGGATTTTTTCGTTTACATTTAGCCAGTAATCCATTGTGTAGGAAATTAGAGCCAAGAAATGAAGCTTTCAACATTGTTATAAAAGAAAAAACTCACTTACTTATTACAATATTGGTATTGAAGGAAACTAAGACAATTTGGCTTTATTTCAGATCATCCCTGCTCTATAAAACCTCTATAAAAATAAATATTTCCGATTATTATTTTATGATATCACTTGAAAAGCCAATGGCTGAAAATTAAAAGAATAGCAGGTTGTTATCATATAGAGGTTCAAAAATTATCACATTCTGATAGAATTATCAGAAGGATTCAATGGAGAAAAGATATTTAATTTAACTAAATATTAATTTTAAGAACGTTTGTGAGATTTAAAATTTTTTCGCAATCTAAACTTTTCTAAAATTCACATAAGAAAATTTCCAATACATATATTAGAGTTTTAGTTAAAATTAGCTCTTTATAATATATTTAAATAGGAAGGACCTGGCTTACAAGAATTATGTAACACGGATTAAAATGTTGGCATTATAAAGACATGTTATAATTAGTTCATGTTTGTTGGGCTATGAAGATATCATTAGTTGTTGGAGTTAAATTTGATTATTTCAGAATAAATAAAAAAATCAGTTATCTCCACCACAGGACCGACCGCCTCTACACCAAAAGTACAATGCCAAAATTTATAGATTTTTGACATAATAATTTATATCAAAGCAAAATAACTTCTAATAATTTAACAACATTTTGTTTTATTCAATAACAATAATTATAAGCAATGAAATTGTAAAAATATATGTGCATTCATTCATACATCCATTTGCATTAATTATGTAATGTACCTACATGTTTTTTTTTCACTCAGAAATATTAGAAGTAAAAAATAATTAAAACTGTAAACAAATACAAAACAAACATAAGATTAATATTGAATCTGCTAAAAAAAGAATAATATGCATAGCTATAACTACTCATGTATATAAATTTTTAGAAATATAAAAAAAAAAAAAACAAAAAAAAATTGTTCATATAAATTCATATTAAGTGTTATGTCCATATGTTATATGGACTTAGAAAAAAAAATTAAATAAAAGTTAAAGTTAGTCGGATCAAAAAATGTTCTAAGGTAACGTTGTTGCTCTTTACTTGTGTTTACTTAATAATTTCGTAAAAAACTTTAAAATGACACTAGTAAACTACCACTTGATAAAAAAAAACAAAAAAAAATTGTTCATATAAATTCATATTAAGTGTTATGTCCATATGTTATATGGACTTAGAAAAAAAAATTAAATAAAAGTTAAAGTTAGTCGGATCAAAAAATGTTCTAAGGTAACGTTGTTGCTCTTTACTTGTGTTTACTTAATAATTTCGTAAAAAACTTTAAAATGACACTAGTAAACTACCACTTGCGGTTGTCCGATTTGCTCCAAAAGCTTATCAATCCGAGATATTTACATCAAAACCTTAAATATGAAATTTCAAAAAATTCCGCTCAGTCGTTTAGGCTGTACACGTGCCCACAGACATACACACACACAAACAGATATTATGCTAAACAATTGTTTACAGCCTTCTACGCATCGTATTTGTGCATTTTTGCCAAAATCTCGAGTACAAATTTTTCGGCGAAAACAATATCTACCTTATACATTAATATTGTATGCGGTCGGTAAAAAAAGTGAATACTTTTTAAAAAGAGAAAAATATGTAGCTTTGGAAGCTTTTGAAAACATCGCTCACTAAAATTATATCTCAAAAAATAAATCGGAAAATATAGAAAGAAAATAGGGGCGACAATGACATAAAGTAGCCGAATAATAAATAATTAATAGAATATCAACTACCTAACAATGTTAATCAATGTTGACTTATTTGTTGAACATCAGACAAAATAATTTTATAGCGCAATATATTCTTATTATTTGACTTAATTTTCTTTTATCTATTATAACCCTACATATTATTTATACATGTATATAATTTACTTTTTAAATTTAAATTTCTTAATATCCAATTAAAATTCTAATATAAATATGATAATAAAATTTTGCTTCCTTTATTATTATAATATATCTATTATAAAATTGCATAATAATTTGTTAAAATTTTAAATCAACAGGATATTTTATAAATTGTTTAATAAAGTACCAAATATCAACTGTATGTATCTAAAAAATATTTCGTACATAATTTTATAATTTTTTTTTTTTTTTTTTTTGTTAAATCTGATATTCATAATCAAATAATAATAATTTTAATTAAAATAATTGTTCTTTTAGAATATACCAACCATATAATAATAAAAATTTATAAAAAAGAGTATTAAACATTTTACAACTAATAAAATTATAATACTTTTTGTTCTGAAATTAAAAAAATATTCAAAGTGCAAAAATAAAAAGTCAATTATTTTTAACCAATTTATAATATACATAATATTATTATCCTCCACTTTATTTAAATTTAATTTTAATTTGAATTTCACCAATTTCATTATTAAGTATTAGTATATCGTTTTAATGAGACAATTTATTAAAGATTCGCATAGATACATTTTCAACGTTGTTTTAATTGTAAATTAAAAATAATTTCTAGTGTTATTACATATTTTTTAACTATTTAGTAGTTTCATACAATGTTTAGGTTAAATTGCTGTAAAAACAATTCGGTTAAAGGAATGTAAAGGAATGTATCCTGTACGCAAAGGATAATACAAAATGTAAGGTAAAATATGCAATGGATGACTTTGCTATAAAGAGGTACATATTGAAACCGAGAAATATTAAATATGGAATGACCAATGGCAATAGAGGTTACTATCACATGAATGTATTTTATTGGCTGTATGTCACTTGACTGTATATGTCACTTAACTGTATATATCACTTAACTGTATATGTCACTTAACTGTATATGTCACTTAACTGTATATGTCACTTAACTGTATATGTCACTTAACTGTATATGTCACTTGACTGTATGTCACTTGACTATATACATCATTTCTCTGTATTTCTTTTAATTCTATTTCATTGACTGTATGCAAAACTTATAATTAGGGGGGATTTTGGAGTTTTTTACAAAATCAGGGCTTCAATAATAAATAATAATACCAGCATTTTGCAAACCATAGATTGAAATGATACTAGAGATAAATGAAATACCAAAGATATTATGATACGCTCTTTGGAAATATAGTACCTATTTTATATAATATATATAATAAGATATTCAGATATTCTTTGTAAAATTGACCTCAAACATTTTCCACTCAATAGTAATAAGTTAATAATAAACTTCACTACATCATAATGAATTGTTTATGTTCTTTATAACTTTTATATAATATTATTATTTAAATGGTATAATTAAATATTTTGAAATTTGTTGGTTATATGTTCATATTTTTCTAGTAATATTAATAACCAACTAATGAACTCTGCAGATTTTATGTTAAGTTCGTTAGTTAGCTGAAATTTGGTTAAGTCAATATAAAATAAGGAAAATAAAATAATGTTTTGTGTTGTTTTTTTAAGCGAAAAGAGTATTGAAAGTAGTTGGTAAATTTAATGCTAGAGATTTAACATAATCGTATTTTTTACTATCTACCCTTCTTCATAGGCTGGTTTATTTGGTAGTAGAAAAGACTAGTTCACTTTGTAAAAGGAACGCAAACAATGTAAACAAAATAAATAATTTTTTTTTTTAAATTCATTTCTCTGCCACATAAATGTGGACAGAAATTTACACAGCCTTTCCTGTTCTTTCCTGGCTGCAAATATCGTGAGGGGGAATAACTCTTACAGCGTGTGTAGGGTTTGAACCCACACTCTCTCGGTTTTTACAGCGTATTTTATACGCTCTTACCCACTAGACCACCGAGGCCCCAATAAATAACATTTATAGTAATTTAATAATAGGTTGTAGTAGATTAACGGGTAAGGAAAAAGGAAAAACGTCATTGACTCCCTCGTCACAATTTTTTATTATAAGCGTTAGTAATATGCACTTTGTAATCCACTGATAGCCCTGACGCTGTAGTAAAATAATAATAATATTAATGAAGTGGGGGTTGCCTTCATTAATTACCTCATGCAGCAAAGTGTTATATACTATTGCATGTTGTAACTGTTGTAACGGCTATAATCACTGTTAGCAAAATAGTACTAATAAAGACGGATTTATTGTTTCCTTACAGTCCCACTCCCAATTCGGTATATATTTCCTATCCTTTCCTTTCAGAATTAAAATATTTGCCAACATTGTTGTGTTTCAACGCCTTTAATATTAAATTATAATTTAAAATAAATATTTAAGTTATTACGTTATTCTTTCTAGCAGAAGACGAAACGTTTCAATCCATTATAGAGTTACTATTTAAAATTCACTTGTTAAAATTTCTTTTCCTGTTAAATTAAATAACAGTACTGATGAGAAAGAAGGGATTGAAATTTAGAATATCTAAACATTTAGTACAAATGAATTTCACATAATTTGTGTATTTTAATTAAACTAAATTTTATATTTTATTTTTTAAAATCAACACTTTTTTTTTTGTTCACTATAAAATTTTATAACTATTTATATAACATTAAAAGTTTTCATTTGCTGTTATAATCGTTTTTCATTTTAGATCTTCATTTCGTTATAATTAAAAGCTTTTCGTGCAATACCGTTTTAGTTTAAATTTAATAACGAAAATTAAGTTTCTTTCAACTTAGTTTATCACTTTAAATAGCTTTTTAATATACATTTGTTTACTGTTGTATGATAACTTCTTTTTTAAGTACATACCTACATACGTACGTATATGTATCTACCACACGAATGAAAAAAAAAAACAATTAATTTGTGTTTAATTTATCCTTGAAACAAAACACACATAATATACACACTGTTAAAATATAACTGTTAAATTTATTTTTCACTAAATTTACTTGTAATAATAATTACAAATAAAATAGTTATACATAAGGTAAAGATATAAAGGTAAATATTTAATTGCATGTACTTGATGCCTGCAAAATTTAAAATATATAAACCGTTAATGCAATTATATTATCCGAATAACGATTCTCCTTTATTAACTGTTCTTAAACAGTTAATTTTTGTGTTTTTTTTTGTTTTACTATATTTTAAAGTTAGTTTATAAATTCCGTTATTTTCAATTTATTTTATTTTGGTACTGGAATGAAAATATGAAATTAAACAGTTTTTTTTTTTTTTCTGTGGATGATCTTTTAACTTAATAAAACGAATTACGTCCACTGAAGCTGTAACTATTAGTTATGTTACATGAAAAGTCATTTAGCATCATTTTTTTTGTTGTATAAAAATGTATACAGATTCTATGGAAGAATCAAAAGGAAATGTGTAAAATATTGTTTTATTTTTTTTTATTGATGAAGGCTGAACTTATGCGTCAGTAATCACTTTGGGTCTATAGTACACTTGAAGATCGTATTTGAACATAGTTGGCAAATGAAGAGCTAATGTGTCAGTAATTACTAGAATTTAGATTTAAGAGTACCTATTAAAAGAAAATTGGTGTTAAGTTTCCCTAGATTTATACATTGAAATACTGTATATTCGTGAGAAAATGTTTTAAAAAAAATTTGACCGGACTTGATTTAAAGTAAACGTTAACTAATAGTTTGATTGTTATTTTGCTAGTCACATATCTCTTTTAAGGTGATAACCCAATTAAGGTGCTTGTGTCGCTTCTAGCGTCGCTTTGAAATTTAAGTAGAATACATTGATTTAAATGGACCTTGACCAAATAGAAAAGCGACGCTAGACTTGAACAACTTTCTACTTTTACTCCCGTTGACAATAAATTTGTTTGATTTTTTTTTTTTTTATATTTTATATTGGTTGTTGGTCATAAAGCAACTCTAACATTTGGTCTTTATTTTATGTAGAACGCGACGCGAGCATTGGGTCATCACTTTTAGTGTTGGTGCTATGCTATAATATATGGCTACTTGTACAAAAAAGGAAAAAGTAGGCAAATTTTTTTAGCAATTTGTAACTCAAAATTCTTAAAAATTAAATCAATGATGGGTATTTAGTAGATTAAGTTTATCTGATGTTATTAAAGTTCAAGTCTTATAACTTGAAGATTAGTTTCCTAAGATCTAAAAAAGTCTTAGCTAATTTAATCTAGTTTTATATCTTATCAAATATCTTTTCTGTTTAATACCTACAACTATTTATTAAATAAAAAAAATATATATTTAATATTTTTGCTGTAATTTATTTAATTAACCCAAATTTATTTCTATTTAAATTGGTTTCTTACAATATGAAAAACAAGTGTCTATTAGAAAATTAGCACTGAAATCTGCACCTAATTATCTAAGTTTATAACAATTTCTAAATTTATAAAAACAAAAACGATTTTATAAAATTTTTCTATTGTTTTTTTCTATTTTTTTTTTAACAATTATATAAAGTTTCATTAAATAGTAAAAAATTTCGTATTGTATAATTTTCTTTTGAATACTTTCATGTATCAAGTCACTTAATAAAGTTAAGACGGTATTCGTGACTAAATTCATGAAATACCCGTTTATTTAAAATTTTTTTTTTTTTGTTGTTTTTCAACCATTCTGGGCACATAGCAAATATATAGACAATGATTTTCAATTTTTTTAGTTGACTGGAATGGTTAAGAGTTAAAATTAATCACGTTCAAAACTTCAAAACTTTTCACAATGTGAAGAAAAAGTTAAAACGGAAACAAATTGAAAAAAAAATCTTTTCGTGTTTAAGAATTTTTGTTTCATTTTTTTTCTTCACCTTTTTTTATCATATATAATTTTCGTTTTTATTCTTTTAAGTATAGTCTTGGCTTAATTACCTTTTGATTATTACATATATATACGTATATATATATATATATATATATATATATATATATATATCATTTAATACGCTTACTGTTGTCTTTTTAAATTATGGTAATAATTAGATTTGATTAAATAGTTTAACAGAAATTAAAGTAATGAAACTATAAATTAAATCAATTTAAACATAATAAAAGGTAGAAGTTAAGAGTTAAAGAGTTAGGAATGTAATAAGTTTATAACATTGCGATTTATAATTATTTGAATAAATACAATTAATAATTATAGTCGGGTTGGGTACGAAATCCCAAATTAAAAAATCCCAAACACAAAATTCCAAACGGAAAATTCCAAATTATGAAATCTCAAATTACTAAATCCCAAAAAATTTTCAACTTATTACAAAATCCCTAATCACAAAATCCCAAATTACAAAATCCTAAATTTCCGAAATCTTATTCGTGTTTCCAAAAAAAAAGTTGATGGTCCCACAGTTAAAGACGGTGAAATCGAAATCTATATCGAGTAAAAGTTGGAAAGACTTAACCTCATGGGTTCTGCTAGAAAATACAAATTTTAAAATCCAAACTTTCAAAATACAAATATTTAAATCAAAATCAAAACTATGAAAATCTAAGCTTTCAAAATCCAAAGATGTACTATTCAAAATAATAGACAATATGATGTAAAAATCCGGATATATATAAATATTCCGGAAAAGGGGCCTCGGTGGCCTAGTGGTTAAGAGCGTATAAAATATGCTGCAAACACCGAGGTAGTGTGGGTTCGAATCCCACACACAAGTCGTAAGAGTTCCCCCTTACGAAATGTACAGCTACGCCTGAACAGGAAGGGCTGTATAATATCCTGTCCACATTTAGGTGACAGAAAAATGCATTTAAAAAAAAAAAAAAAATTCCGGAAAAAAGGCCAACCCTGATTTTGTAACCAATTCTAAAATCCCTCTTAATCCAATCTCTCATACGCAAGTACATATATCAAAACTGTGGAAAAGGGGGAAACCCTGATTTTACTTAAACTCAGGGTTAAACTGCTTTATGTATATGATTTTCATAAAAAAATTAAATTGTCACATATTCATATAATAAATTTAGAAGAAATTGGGGCTGCCACCACCAAACCCCGCTAATAAAATATTGAAACCCTGATTTTACATTCAACTCTAAAATCAATGCTATAATAGTATGTCAATAACTTACAGGCTTTCCTACAAAAGTATTAAATTTTGATATTTCTCTATGAAAAATAGTAAATTTTGTAAAAATTTTGATATTTTTATATGAAAAGAATTAATTTTGAATAAATCGGGCGTACCGCCCTCAAACCCTCGCTAATAACATTATTGAAACCCTGATTTTGAATCCAACTCTAAATGCAATGATAATAGTAATGGTTATAGGGTTTCATACAAAAGTATTAAATTTTGATATTTGACTCTGAAAAATAGATAAATCTTGTTAAAATTTTAACATTTCAGTACGAATACTTAATTTTTAAAGATTAAAAATTAATAAACCCCCGCCAATAATATTATTGTAACCCTGATTTTAAATTCAATACTAATAGTATGTCAATGCTTATAAGCTTTTCTATAAAAGTATTAAATTTTGATATTTTTCTATGAAGAATATTAATTTTGAAAATTTCTAGTTTTGGGATTTTGTGTTTGCGATTTTGTAATTTTGGGATTTTGAAATTTGGGATTATGTGATTTGAGATTTTGTAACTTTGGGATTTTGAAATTTTTGACATATACGTACAGTACCTCTTTCAAGTAATGGTTTTTTTTTCTGACAGTAAACATTTAATTAGTTAGTTTCCTTTATGTTATAATTAGTTTTCGAATTCCCTAATTTCAGTTGAAGTCCCTAATTTCAGATATAAATAAATTATAAAAATTAAACGCTTATGAGTTACTGGCGTTGATCAATAGATCATTAAACACATGATAGATACAAAATAGGATTAAAAACTCCAATTTTCAGATTGTAGAACTTCCTGAGTAATTATAATTTGTATATAATGGTTTAAGGATGTGAATGAAAATAAAAGAGAATATTCTTACAAAATCCCTAAAAATTATATAATACAATTTCGTTTCCGCTTAGTCTATTTCTTTGTTTTAATTAAGATTCAAAAATTTGCATTAAAAATCGTTTGTTTCATGAGCTCCACAAGTTATTTCAATAATTTTTAAAGTAAAAAAAAGTAGCTAGTTACAAAAAAAATGTATTTTCCAGTATAATTTATGCAGAAAAATAAAAAAAATATGTAAGTAATTATATGTGCATACATAATATTTGCAACAGAATAATATATTAATGCACAATGTACATACAGATGATCCTGAAATTATGCAATGAAAAACTTTTTTTTTTTTAATAACTTCCGCTTGTTTGCTTATGCATTAAAAAAGTTTAGAAATAATTCGTTTTTTTTTTTTTTTTAAACTTTACCTTCATTCTGTTATAAATTAACTACCTTAAGTGAATTAACTGGTAACTAGAGTCCTATAATATAATTTGTGATGTTATTTTCATTCATTAAGGTATTTTCAAAAGTTTAAGTAAACATATTTCACCTATGTACATGTTATATGATGTTGTATTGGAAAACTGATAATTTTTATCAAAAAAGCTTGAAAAATATTTTTATATTACAAAAAATACCTTAGCATTACAATGATGAATTAAATATTCAATATTAAACAAAAATGCTCCAAGAACATATAAAACGGAAAATCTTTTATAGATATAGATAACAATGATATGATGCAGAAAATTTTTAATTCTCGGATATATTAAAAAGTTAAACAAATTTAATAGAAATTCAAAAAAAAACTTAGTGGAGATAGAAGGTAATATTTTAATTTTGATTTAGTAATGTAAAAATTGTTGCTTTTTGGATAATAATTATACTTGAAATGAACACATATTTCGCTAAATCTGGGTGTTATACGGGCCATTGCTTTATCGGTAGACAAAGTAGAAAGTTTAGTATGAATGTGCATCTTAATGAAGACATTTATCTGCACCTACCCCTGTCTATTAAGAAAAAGATGGAAATGTCTTTGTAGTTTTTTTTTCCAAGTTCAGTTCTCTAACATAAATCTTAGAAGTTTTCGAAGCTTAACTTATCAGAGTGAAATTATTGTGGCATACAACTAAAGAAACTTAATACCAACTTTTGCCGAATAGATTCCCCTACATTTTAAAGGTGTATGACGGATCTATAGTTTAGTGATTTCTGACCACGTTCATCAATGAAAAAACCAAAAAAAAATTTTGACATAACATTAAGTTAAAAATTAAAATTCAAAAAAATATATTAAAAATTTTAATTAATTACAACATAACATCTATAACAACCTTCAAATATCACTCACAATATCGTATAGATTTTTAAAGTACTTAAATTTTTCTCCTTCTTAATCATTTAAAATATCGTTTATGTTTGCAAGGCTAGTTGAAAATCTCGAAGCACAGTCAAATAAATTAAATGCATATCTGACATTTTACTAAAAATATTGACTTGGCTTGAATTAGTTGTTGTAGTAAACGAAATACAAGACCCAATGCTGCGCAAGACAACTTTTCTTCGAATTGCTTTTTCAAAACGAGTTGACAATGTGAAAAAATATTAAAGATTGCAATAAATTTGGTTTGGTAAATTCGAAAATTTATATAAAAAAAATAATACCGTACTAGAACTGAATGTTAGGAGATAAAAAACCCTTATTAAGGCAGATTTTTTAAGATAATAGTCAATGACTTTAAGATAAGTCTAAAATAAAAGTCCGATAAAGGTTTAGCCATTACTATTATATTCGAAAAGACGACCAGTATCATAATTTGTATGACGTTTGAAATAAATACGTTATCTCTACGATATTTTTGCACAACTACATACAAAAATTTATATAAAAAAGTAAATTTGAAAATACCTATAGTAACTCTCTATATAAAAAAAATTAAAATGTTTATTTACAATATCTTAGAAAGTATAAATTAAAATTACTAGCTAGGTATTAAAATGTTCTACATTCAATAATGATATTGAGGAGTACAATAAATTATACAATATATTATATAATTATTACATTTTGTATCAACCGTCAACTTAAAACAAATATATACAAAAGTAATAATAAATTTTAATGATAATTTTCTATAAATATATTTAAAAACTTAATTAATACACTCTATAATGAACCAATCATTAATAAAATCTACCTAATTATTACCGCATCCACTTATCATTATAGAACATAAACAATTATTATTGGTATCTACCATAATATTAACTTTGAATTAAAATTATATAAAATATCGAATTGATTAAATTGATTATAATTTTAACAATAAGTATTTAAAATAATTACAAAGCATTGTTATAACAAATGGATAAAATGCTATTAAAAATAATTGTAAAATTAATAATATACAAATAGCGAGTGTCAATAATTAATATGGAAAAAATTTCAATTAAGAAATAGAAAAAAACTTTTCATTTTAACAATTGAAAAATAAATGAGGCGAAAATTAACTTTTCATAATTAAAGAAGAATGGCACAGAAATGTAGAAGTATGAACTAAAACATACACATTCCGAAAATGCAAACAAAAAAGGCTTAAAAGAAATAAAACAATAGATTTAACAATAAAAACACATAATTTTCATGAAGATCGGCAACTCCAATAGTTCTATAAGAATTAACACAAAATTAAAAGTATTAGTAAAGACCTTAGTTTTAATCTTTTAAGACGGGCTGATGTTTTAGTAGTTAAAGTCTCAGATAACTGTATTGCGTACAGTATACGTCGATGATTCTTACCATCCCCATTCAAAACAATAACAAAAAAAAAAAAAAAAACAGAGAAAAGTAATAAGTGATTGCATTTAATTTTCAAGTTAGATTTTATAAACCCCAAAATAATTAATATAAAAAAAATAGTTTCTCAATTTTTGACTATTTTACCTCTCTTTCGGTTCATCTAAAAACTTTTTGACATGTTTTCAATGGGTTACTATCACAAGCCTGTATTTCTTTTGATTGTATTTCATTTGCCTGTATTTTCATTTGCCTGTATTTTGACTGTATTTTGCTGTATTTTCATTTGCCCATATCTGATAAACATTGCCTATATGATAAATCTTTTCATAATTTTATGGGCAACATTTATAAGCCATCATCAGTTCCGAATATTAATTATATGTACAATTTATAGGTCACCCCTGGTATTTTGAAAATTAAAATATTGAAAGCCAAAATCTTGAAAGACAAAATCTTGCAAACCAAAATCTTTTTGGGACAAAATTTTGAAAAAAAATCTAGAAAAAAAAAACAATCTTTTTGGGACAAAATCTTGAAAACCAAAATCATGACAAAAACAAATGAATTGAATTTTTTGTTACATTCTTTTTTACTTTCAAATATAATATTATGTAAGTATTCAAAAATACGAGATATCAAAAATCAATTTTGGTTTTGTTTATTTTATTATACAAAAAAAAAAATATTATTAAAAAATTATAAATTATAAAACACCAATAAAATATTACATATTCTGTAATATTACAGAAGATTATACAAGTATATACTCTAGAAAAGGCGTATAACCCTGCTTTTACATCCAACTCTAAAATCCCTCCTAATTCAGAATCTCACATATACATATGTATTATGTATATATAAATATTCTGGAAAAAGCGTATAATCCAGATTTTGTAACTAACTATAAAATTCCTCCTAGATATTTTTTAATATTAATATATATTTTCAATAATAAAGAACTTCCAATAGTCCAAACCCCCGCTAAACAAATTATTGAAACCCTGATTTTGTAACAAACTCTAAAATCTCTCCTAACTCAGAATCTCACATATAGATATATATAAATATTTTGTAAAAGGCGTATAATCCAGATTTTGTAACCAACTGTAAAATTCCTCCTAGATATTCCTCCGCTAAACAAATGATTGAAACCGTGATTTTGTAACCAACTCTAAAATCTCTCCTAACTCAGAATCTCACATATAGATATATATAAATATTTTGTAAAAGGCGTATAATCCAGATTTTGTAACCAACTGTAAAATTCCTCCTAGATATTCCTCCGCTAAACAAATGATTGAAACCGTGATTTTGTAACCAACTCTAAAATCTCTCCTAACTCAGAATCTTTCATATACATATATATAAATATTCTGGAAAAAGCGTATTAACCCTGCTTTTGAATCCAACTCTAAAATTTCTCCTAATTATCCATAAAATTATGAAAAGATTTATCTAGGCAATGTTTATTATAAATGGGACTAGTGCATTGAATTATCAAAATTAATTTGGCCTTAGCTAATATTAATGAAATTCAAATAATTCTGCAAAATTCTCTATAATTCTGCAAAATACAGGCAAATGAAATACAGGCATATTACACGCTTCCGTTTTCAATCAGTTTTAGGTAATCATTGGGTTCAAATATAGCCCGACAGTAGTTGAATAATAGCAAAAAACATTAAAACATTACTGAACCATAAAACTGAACTATTATTCATACTGTCCTCTACATTAAAATCTTTTCGGGAGTTTTTAACTTTACAAAAGATACTGGCTTAAAAAAAATTTTAAATTAATAAAATGTTTTACAAAACTTATATTTATTAACTCTAATTGATTAAACAGACCAGAAAAATATTATTTTAATTATCCACATAAAAGATTTAATGAAAATATGATAATCTCTTTTTTTTATGATTTCGTGATCAATTTTCCTAAAACACAATAATGAAAATAAATAAACAAAAAAAAAATTAAATTAATTTAACTCAGGTGAAAAATAATCACTTTTATTTTTTATATTTTATGCGGTAAAATTATTAACAAAATATATATTTTAAGCCGCTTTGATCATTATCCTTTAACTTTATTTTCTTTTTTTTTCTTTTTTTACCTATACGTAAAAAGTAAAATTAATTTTCGAAAAAAAAAAACAAAATATGAATTTTGATTATTTTACTTTTACAATCCAGGGATGAATTTGAACTATAATAGGTCTCGTTATTAACTTCATTTCATTTTCACTGTTAGAACTAAATTTAATACTAAAAATTTAAGAAAACGACGTCCTCCGAAGAAATAACTAACTCACATAATCTCTTTTCTATTCTTTTCTATCTTTTATTGTAAAAATTATAATCCTAAACTAGTTTATAAAACCCGGCTTTCGATCAAAAGTACTTGGATTTAAAGCACAGTTAGGTAATATGAAAATTATTATATCATTATACATAATAATCACAGCTTATAGTGAAACTGAAGATTCCAGAAACTAAAGTTTAGTCAAATATGAATATGAAATGTCTTAGTTAAACCTCTATGCTTCCTAAAGGAGTGGAAAGAGGTTTTTCTATATAAAATTAGTAATAGTGAAAGAGACCTCGAAATTTTACACACTTATTTAGATCATTTCCGAAACTATTACAGCAGCACTTGACCCTTGTTTTAATACATGTATTACTCTTTAAATCATACATGGATTACTTTTTAATTCCGAATATCTAGTATAGTTGACAGTACACTAAAAATTTGATACATAATAAAGTGCTATCACCTAATTTAGTATGATATTTTCGAATGCACTAAAAATTTTACGAAGTTTTCCGCAATTAATTAAGTGTAATGAGCAGTAGTATTTAGTTCAAAGTGCGATTTGGATAAAAATAATAATAATAATCTAGGAAATACTATGTAAATCCTTATTTCATTAAGTACCAGTTTTTTTAGCAGACATAGACTTCAAGACAATTAATACAGATTGTTTGAAATAAAAAAAAATAAAAAAACAAATTATTTTACATGTAATCTTAAGTTCATATGATTAATATTTCATTTCACAATTTAACCTCTAAAATGCCTCATTTAATTATAATAATTGCTTCGAGACTAACAATTCCTTTTCTCCTTTTCTATTTTGTGTTTTTTTTATATTTTATAGATTTCAATAGCAGAGTTTAAATAATCATCACCATATGTTGCAATCACCCCTCAAACAATTTCAACGTACTACTAGAGGCTTAAAGTACCTTTATTTCTGATATGCGAAATTATCTATAGATGGTACTATGCTACTGGTTACTAAATATAGTTAATCATGTGTTGTCAGAATTGGATGCATTTAGAATTTATTACCATTCAATGTGTTGTCTAAAATGTTGAGGACTTCTCCATTTATAATTTGTTGAAATACAAGATGAATCCCAATAGAAAAGATAGAGGAATGTGAATAATATCCATTATGCATTTTATAGCTTTGAACTCTTCTCGATTCTAATTTGTATTCTATTCTTATTCCACTGCAACTATAATTGCAACTACTTAATACAAAGGAAAATATTCCTAAATTTTGAATAATGAATAAAAATGAAGAAAAAGTTTTGAACAATTTATCTCATATTATCGATTAATGAATCCATTTATGTTAAAGAAAAATTTTTAATTGTTGCTGTTTAAGTGTTTACTAAAACAAAAAATATTTAAACAAAATTTAAGTTAATTTTGTTTTTTCTCACCTCAACACCTGATCTAAATAGACTCTATTATTATTTTTACTGGATCAGTTACCTATTGATCAAACGATATATTGATGAAAGTAAACTAATTTAAAAATGCAGATATCGATACTGTTTATTTTATACTTAAATTTAAATATATATATATATATATATTATTTACTGGACGGATTCTGAATTCTATCTCAAAAAAAAAAAAACTCCTTTTTATATTTTTTATAATAAATTCTGAAACATGAAAAAAATTCATTTTATAAATATGTATTGTGTTGCTTTTACACAATATATTTTATATGAAAAAAAAAAAAAAATTGACACAATTTTTATTAAAAAACTGTCAAAGTAAATTATTACAACAGAAATCAAATTTATACAGTAATTGCAATTGCAATAGCTGCAATAAAATAATTAATATTATGTAATAATTACGTAAAATGATCAACATTCTATAAAAGGTTGCAAACCACATGACAGTTAACAAAAGAATTCAATTCCCCGATCAATTATTTAAATGTATAATCAATAAATTTTTTTTTATACTAAAATTTTAAATTCCATCTCATACCGTTTTTTGTCTGCGGGGGTAGATGTGAATCTGGAAAGACACTAATTAAGACACCAATAAAATCAATGCGCAAATTATATTTGATAGTGTTGAACTTCAACCAATAATATCAATTAAAAATGAATGGGTAATCAAATTAATAATTCCTGACACTTGGATTTCATTTATTGTTGGTAAAAATGTCGATAGGATTATATCGTTATAAATCGATAAAAAAATTCGACAGGTAACTAAATTTTTAATTTAAAATTAATGTATAATTTGATTTTTTAATCGAATACAATCGCACCTTTGTGTAAATTTTATGCATCATTATATTATTTAAAATAAATCGATTAAAAAAAAAAAAAAATTAAATAAGGATGATTTTTTTTTTTATATATAAGAGTTACAAAAACTATAAACTTGTGGAGTATTAGTTTTTACACCAATTTTTTTTAATTTTTGTTTTTGTAAATTTATACCAAAGTGGAGTTTTGGCTGACGTTAAAAAATATAAAATATAAATTTTTAGTAACTGAGATAATCCTTTTAAAATGTATGATAATTCATTGTTTTTTTTTGTTTTCTTTTTTTTTTTTTTTGTTTCAATCGGAACGCGATCCTTCTGGATTTAATTAAAACTTTAAGAAGATTAAATTTCCATCATTTCGAATAAACCATAAAAATTATTTCATTACTAGTATTGTTGATCATTTTCATATTAAATTAAAGAAAAAAATAGGATTGGATATTTTTGTTAATCTGTGGATTTCATTTATACCTCGTTTCACTTTTTTAAGTGAAAAAATGTGCCTATTAGTTTTACTCTGTCCGTCTGTTTACAAAACTTCTACACTGTTAAAGATAGAGAAAAAAAAATTTTAACCATGGGTAGGTCTCATAAAACAAATTAATTTTGTGAAACAATTTTTTTATGTAGCCCCATCCATCAGGGAACTACAGCCCCTCAAACTTTGAAAAAACCCTATTTTAAAACGCGTATATTTCATGTTCCGCTTAACATTTTTTCAATCTGAAAACGCCATTCGAAATGAATTTTTTACCTTTATTAATTAAATCAATATCAAAATTATATATATTTTTTAAATTTAGTATTGAAATTTACCGTCATATTAAAACCAGATTTTGCATGATTTTTCTACCTTCATAACTCCGGTACGCTTTTGATAGGAATCTGAAATTTTGAGACAAGAAAGAACTTTTAGAATTAGTATAAGTTTCCTCAGAATTTTTTTTTTTTGTGTCAACCCCTGTTTAAGAGCTATTAGGGCTCAAAAATTGAAAATTTACTATTTTTAGGCACCTGTAACTTAAGCACCTGTACAAATTTTTCTTCGGCAAGGTATAAAAATTAAAGCTCCAGTAATATATTTTTACGCGTATCAACTATTTTTCTTAATTATATAGGGTTCCGGATTTAAGAAATATATGAAATATAGTGTAAGAAATATATGAAGGTAAGAAACATTATTGTTTCATTTCCTTTTTGTTTTTAAAAATTTTTTTTAAAGACGCTTTCCCTAAGTAGTTTGTCTAACATGTCCAAGAAATATTTTTTTTTAAAACCTATAGTTTTTGCAAAAAAAAATTTATTTTTTAGGCGATACTCTCTTAATCTTAAAATAATAAAGCTTGTTTTACAGATACTGAATATTAGTCGAATAGATTTAATAGTTAAAAAAATGCTTGTTTGATAAAGTCATTTTTTTTTGTTCTCCAAAATTTTAATAAGGTATTATGGAATAAAATGGAATAATAAGTTATAAAACATTATTTTAATAAATTAAATGGTTTATTAAAACTAATAAAAATTGGAATTCTTCCTTTACAGACTTACTAACTCGAAAATCACTTACCTACCTAATAAATATGTCTATACTCTAAAAAGTACAGATGAATTATGAAATTACAAAAAAAAAAAACAGAGAACGATTCGGGATCATACCACTATTCTGTAACCAAAACTTCACTTCTTCATTGAATACTTAAAATAATTTTTGAATTTTGTATTTCTGGCAAATATCTTATAGCTGATGTTTTTATAAAAGCGTGAAATAAGACCCTGTGAAATAATACCCTAATGGGAGTGTTATTTAACAATGACTAAAGTAAGGTGGGCATTGCAAATGGGCGAAATTGGACCAAGGGTTCGGGTACCTCCCATACAACTCCCAAAACCAAATACGCATATCTTCGAAATTAATAAAGATAGAAACTTAAAATTTTGTATGAGGGTGTGTTTTCCTGAATCCTTGATTTGCCTAAAATTTCAGATGAATTGGAATGGTTGTTCGGGTATCTCCCACACAACTACCAAGACCAAACAAGCATATCTTCAAAATTAATAAAACACTTCCCAAAACCTAACAATCATATTTTCGAATTTAATAAAAATAGAAATCTGAAATTTTGTACAAAGGTTGTAAAAGCATTTATTTTTTTAGCTTAGGTATATTAAATACCTAACTAAAATAACTTATGGATTTTTAATTTAATTTGAATTTTTTAGGTGTAGGGTATAAATAAGTCGATTGCATCGACTTACTGTTACTTTTATTTGTTTTAAGTCATTTTGGTAATCCCTATCCCACTTTTTGTTACCATTATAATATTATGTAAGATAATAAAAAATATTGCATTAAGTTCTTTACAAAATAAAAATTAATATATTTTTTTTTTTTTTACAAAAAATATAAGATGAATCATTGTGTTTTTTTTTTGTCATTTTCAGGTACAATTGAAATGAAAAATAATATTCCAGGGCTTTATTCCTCATAGTGGCGTCGATTAAATTAAAAGAGAAATAATCCCTCTGGATTTATTTCTCATAATTTTGTTGTGTTACTTTTCAATTACTATCACAAATAAAACCACGGGTTATTATTTCTTATTAAATGTAACACCCCGGGTTATATTATCTTGCAGGACTTTATTTCATGTCACCCTTTTTATATGGTTCTAACAGAATAAAAAAATCGAATGCATTTTTTTCAAAGTCTTCGAAATGAAAGAGAAAAAATAGCAAATTTACTCTTTCTTCCTTTCCATAACTGTTAATAATAATAAAATATTTTAAAGTTATTTTCAATACATTACATAAGAAAATATTTAAACATTTGTACATAAATTTAATTAAATTAAATTTTCAAAAAAAAAAAAAAACTCATGTTGTTTGTCCTACAAATTACCACAATATGTTTTAATATAATTGGGAAAAAAAAAAAATATTTAATTAGTTATTTGATTATTTTCATTATTTGTATTAAATTTGTTTTTTTTTTTTAAATGGTAATAAAAATGTTTACATTTATGAAAAATACAAAATTATTTTAATTATATTTATATATCTACTTTAGAAAATTTACATAGTAATTATGCAAAATAATTTTTTTTTTAACGTTTTTTAAAAATTTTTTTTTTTAATAATTTTTTTTTATAAATTAATAAATAGAAAATTTTTCGAAAGATTAATAAAATACCGAAAAAGTTAAATTTCATTTCAAAAACATAAAGTTCAATAATTTTTTTTAGTTTTAAATTGAATTTAAACCATACCCCATCATTTGACGTTTATAACGGTTAACAAAAAATTGTAATTAAACAATTTTTATTTCATATTAAATTCCATATTATTATGTAAATTTAATATTAAATATTTAAACAATTAAATGTATGTTAATAACAATTAATTTAATAAATACAAAAAAATCATATTTTACATTCAAATTCATTTCAAACACATTCATTTTATATGTAAAAACAAAATTAAAGAAAAAAAAAACATAAAATTCTACTAATAGAAACAAAAAATTGCAATTCATTGTACACAATGCCATAATGGAACATATCAAAACTAATATCACAAAAAAAAAAAAAAAACAAGTACCTAATGGAAAAAAACCAAGGGTTTTCAAAAAAGCACATTTCCAAAATTAAACAAGTAAATATAATAGTAAGTCGATGCAACCGACTTATTAATACCCTACACCTGAATAATTCCAATTAAATTAAAAATTCATAAGTTTTTTGGCAGTTTTTTGGCAGCTTTGGTGTTAAAGGATGTCTCTTTTACGTTCCTTAAATTCGAGAGCAATAACGAAGAAAAAGGAAGAATTATTCTTCCAAAATTCGAAATCATGGACTAAATCCTCTCAAATTTCAGATACAGAAATCAAACAGGAAGGAACATCTTTGTACCAAATTTAAAAGTTCTATCTTTGTTTATTTTGGAGATAATCTGGTTTGCTCCGAAATCATTCGGAAGCTTACAGAATTCGAACCCATCGACCGATTTTGTCCAGATTCAAACTTAGCCTTACTTTCGTAATTAGTAATCTACTATATAAATTTCATCAAGATAGCTATACTAGATTTTGAGTTATCGTCCGAACGGACGGACGGAAATCGTTAAATCGACTCAGAAGGTAATCCTTATTCAGAATATATGTACATGTCCATATCTAACTCGCTTCCTTTTGATTGTTACAAACTCCACACCAAAGTTAATATACCCTATACTTTAGGTGTAGGCCTTAAGGTATAAAAATATTCCATAATAAGCCTAGAGTAAAAAGTAGATATTATATTGAAAAACAAAATTTTGATAAGAATTTGGTTTTTGTTTGATTTATTTTTTAGTATGAAAAATTGAGAAAAATCAAATAACATTTTCGACAATTATAAGGTAACCGTATATTTTTAAGAGAAATTATTAACACAAACAAAAATATAATGTTGCAGCTTTCATTTCAAAAAAATGTGGACCAGTGGCCAAGTTACAGGTGTTTAAAACTAGAGAATTTTCAGTTTTTAACGCCTTACAGCTCCTAAACGGGGGCGACACAAAACAATTTTCTGGATAACTCATATTGATTTCGAAGGATCTAACTCCTCCCAAAATTTCAAACTTCTAAGTTAAACAGTTTGAAAGATGGAAGTGGTCCAAATTTTTTCAAAAATTAAGTTTCGCATAACGGTATATTAAAATACCGCATGGCAAAGCCACATATCCATTTCAAATATATTTATAAAGCTTATAAAACCAGCTATCGTTATGCTTTTTCGGATTGAAAATATGGCTTATAGAACCTGTGTTATAACAATTTAAAGATAGGGCTTTTTCGAAATTTGTGTTGCTGTAGCTCCGTAACGGATGGGGCTACCGAAAAAATTATTCCACAAAATTAGTGTTTTGGCAATGCCTATTCGTAGTTAAAATAACTAAATAATAAATTTTGTATTTTTTTTAACTGTAGATATAAAAAATATTCGCTTCGTATTCGTTTAATAACAAAAGCGTTCGTTAACAAAAATTATAAAAACTTACTTAGTTTATTTTAAATTGACAAAATAATGACAAATGATAAAAAAGAGGAGAATTCAAAAATGTCAAATAGAATAATATTCAAAATATTACACATACAAAAAAAGATTTACAATTTCGTATAAAAAATCCCAAGAAATTTTCAATTTGATCTTTTTTATACCTGTATGAACTATGTTCAACGGTATAAGAAATTTATTATTACGTTTGTCACACCTCAAAGTAATCGAGCTAGATATAGCGTCAAATCTATGGATCGGCTCAGAACCGAATTCTGAGTCGATTAAGCCATGAACGTTTATTATATTTTTCTTTATTTCCAATACATAATTTTGTTCTAATTAAACCAATTAAAATGCGCCAAATATAAATATTTTATATAATACTTAAAAAACATTCAATTTAAAAAAACTAATTTTTCCTCTTGTTTTTATTTAATCACTCCCTTCAAATATTCCTCGAAATCATATTATTCACCATTTTTTTAAACAACAGTTTTATTATTTTATTCAAATTATTTTTTTTTATTTTCCTGCATAATAATATTGTATATTCTTTTTCTTTATATTTAAGTGAACAATTCTATTACTATCTCTTTTTATCTTTATAAGAAATTAATAGTGTATAATTTACACATGAAATAAAAATAAAGTTAATTTTTTGTAAGTGTAATTTTGTGAATGACAATTTAATAACACTTTTGATAACTCATTTGGTTTATGAGTGTTAAAAATTTCAGAGTGTTAAAGAATCACTTGCAAAAACTTAAGAGCTCTTTAAGTTTTTGAATGTAAAATTTAAATTTATACATTTATAACATAAAAACATTTTTGTTACTTAGATGCAAATAAACGGAAATTTGGATGGTAAACAATTATTTTAAAAAAAGTTACACTTTAAAAATATATTGTAATAGGTACTTGACAAAACTTTGCCTTAGATTTTGTTTAAAAATTTTCAAAAACCTTCTTAATTAAACAGATCAAAAATTTGTTCTAGTAATTTTTTGTAGAAATTATCCAATTCGTCCGGAATAAATTTTACATTAAATGTTACTGAATTGTCCCACTCTGCTCGGTTTTCAATCAATTTGTTTTGTGTTCCCCAAAATTCGTGTTGATTATATTTTAAATTTTTATAGGCTTAAGAAGAACGTCAACATCAACGTTCATTACATTCCTGCAAGCATTAAACTTATTTTTACCTCATAGCACAATTTTTCCTTGCCCAAATAGTACAATAATACTAAAGGTCCGATAACCTATTGTTTAGTGAAAAATGGAGGTGGTGTTTAGTGGGTTAAAGTAGCACATGTTGATAAAGAAATTGTCCTCGTATACTGCTTTTCTTCAGCGTTTTTTGTTCATTCTCACTTACCCCTATAAAGAAAAAAGGAAATTTTAATTTTATTTTCAAAAAATTAGTGTTTAAAATATGATCAGTACCTATCTGACGACAATATACATTATAATCAATCTTTTTTCCCTTTTTTTGTTTTCCTCTCCTCTGAGGAGCTTAGGGCATCCATTTAGTCACTTATTATGCATATTTAAGTAAATTTCAGTTACTTTTGATGATTACTTTCACTAACCCGTTTATTAAACGGTTACTATCATCTACTATCATATACAAGAACTCTTTATTTTTACTTAATTTTATATTGCTATATTAATTATTATAACCGTACATTATTAATATTGGATAATATATAATCTGCTGAAAGTTTAAACCCAACATCTTTTGATTAGAAGTCGTCGTCTTAACTATTAAGCCACTAATCATCTATTTAATCACTAACTGAAACATTTTTACATTTTGTTGTGTTTTTTTTTTGTATCCTCTTCTTTCCACTTTAATATTTTGCATCCTTTTGTTTTTACAGTCGAACTTTCAATTTAAGTTACAGGACTTTTTCTTGTAAGTTTTTACCAACTTATAACAAACTATTTTGGGAGGATTTTAAAGGTAGGAACAAATTTTAGACAGTTATTTTCTTTATTTTATAAATGTAGACTCTAAGATATTTATATAACAGTCACCAACAATAACAACAATAACTCAAAATATCCAAATTTCACTGTCTGTTCACGTGCAAATGTATGTATATCCAAAATGATTAACCACTTAATATATCAAAAGCTTTCTTTTCAGAATCACAGAATAAGTTTATTAAATATAATTGAATTTTTAAAAATAAAATAAAATTCTCCTTTATAAAAAACTTTTCGTTTTTTTTTTTTATCAAAATTAATTAAAAGAAAACAATGATTTTATTAAAAAGAACTTTTATAATAATATTTTATTCAAAATATTTTTTAAAAAGACATTTAATTAAAAAAGTAAAAACAGTTATTTCATTATTTTTCTTTTTTTTCATATTTTATTTTCCCACTTTATAAAAATAAAGAAACCGGCCAAAAATAATTATTGTTTTTATTATAAACTAAAGGGTTAAATTTATTCATTTTCATAATTATCTTTATTTTTAATTTCTTTCTTTTATTTTGGTATCGTTTATCCTTTTTTTTACACTAACCTCTCTATCATTTGCACTTTTTGCAAAAATCAAAAAAAAAAAAAAAAGAAACACAAACGTGTGTATCTGTCATTTTAACATGCAAAAATATAAATGTAATTTAACCGTCAAAAAAAACCGTTATTTTTTTTTTTTTTTTAACAATATAAAAGAACAGTCAGAGTTATTCATAAGACATTAAAAGAACATTCATTTGAACTCTCTTTATGTATATTTTTTTTCAAGGGCCATATTTTTTTATAAAGGACCAACATTTTTTTTTTTTTGTATACATTTAATTTCAGGTTAAATTCAGTTTTAAGTTATTATCCTTTTGAATTGAAGATAATAAATCATATCAAATTGGTACCAACAAATTCATTCACTACACCTAAACTGAAAATGAAAGTAATAAAACAAAGAAAAAGTGTTAGAAGGTGTTAATATAGAAAAATATAAAAAAATCGCTTTCAGAGCTCTGGAGATAGAGAAAATTTAGAGTTTTAAACAAAATAATCAGAAGATTAAAAAGATTTAAAATTTATAAGAAATGGGTAGGTATTGTAATTATAAATGATAATTATTATTAAAGATAATGAATTTATTAATAAAGGGATTAATAAGGGATTGTTTTTTTATTAATTATGTCATATTTGCAAACTTTGAACCAAATCTATGGTATATTATTTATTTTCTTTACACTTAGAAGATTTTTCGAATGAATCTTAAACGTTAAGCTTTAGACTATACGATTTTAATATGTAACATTTTCCAAGACAGATGTAATTTAATCCTAAACTATATACATTTTCTCCATTTTAGTCGGCAAAAAATATCTTTTGTAAATAAAAAGTCATATATTTAAACAACTAAAAATGACAGTCATTTTCTATTTAAACAAAAAATAACAAAACTATTAAGAAAAACTTCTTATACTGCTGCAGTAAGTTTTTGTATACGATTCACATGCTATTTTTATCTTAAGGGATCTTAAAAATGAATGAAATGAAAAAGTCAAAGTAGGTTGATATATTTTAGATGTTTACAACAGTGCTAAAAATGTTTCTTATACTGATAATATTTTCAACAAAACAAACAACATTTAATAAATTTCCAATAGGAAATGAGAACAACTCAAGAACTACTTTGAAAGATGAAACATCAGAAAAACATCTTATAGACACTTCGGCCGTAAAAAACAATTCTGTAATAATAGAAATTTAAATCAGACTACATTTTGTGGAATATTTTTTTTAATCCAACTAAGATAACTCATATAAGGCTGATAAGATAAAAATACAATTTAAATACCTATATTTTAAATAATTACAAACGAAGCAAAATACTATTTTTTTCGATTTATTTAAACTTTTTTTTTTTAAACAAAGGGTTGTAATAATAATTAATAATCCACCTAGCGGATGACATAAAAACAATTAATATTTTTTTTTTTCATTTTTTCCTTGTCCATAATTAAAATTTGTAATAATTTTTTTTTTTCTTTTTTTTTTTTGGTTTTGTTAGCTTTCAACAGGATTAAAAATTCATTATATTACAATTAAATTAATAAAAATATTTAAAAAATAAAAAAACTAATTTTTTTTATATTAAATACTTTATTGCATTGCCAATTGCCACAAAAAATTAAATTGTTTTTACTATAGCCGTCTAACCGTATATCTTTTAAAAATATGACTTTTTCTTCAAAAAATTATAGTTAAAAAAAATGATATTGATAGTTAGTTTTGTTAATATCCTGTATATACATATACATACATATAAGAAAAAATCTCGTTAAGTTTTGTTTTTTTTTTGGTATTCGTTAAAATTGAGAAACGTTTTGTTATTGCAATAAGTACCTACCTATCGTTATAATTATTATATAGAACAGCTCATTTACATTCCACAAATCTTTAGTAGAGATTCACTTCGGTTATAAAACTAAACATTTTATTAAAGAAAATTACATTATTTTGATAATTCTAAATATCGTTGCTACAATTAAAATGACTATATTATAAGGAACTTCAATATATTTTTTTTTTAGTTTATTCCACTGTCACATAAATGTGACAAATAAATTGCAGAACCTTTCCCTTCCAGGTATGCCTGTAAATCTCTTAAAAGGGATTTATTTTTACGACGTATGTGAGACGTTTTTACCCACCCTATCCACGTCACCGATGTCTTTAAATAAAATTTAACTACAGTACTAAACTTTGTATTGGCCAAAGTTTGTAACTTATATTTTTACGATTTAGTAAAGTTTAAGAAACTTATCTCTCTTACCTCTCGAATGTACTTAATTCTTAATTTTCCAAAATCCTTTTTCCCAAGAATCCTTCTCACATCATTATCTCATAAACTAAACTGCACATTTGTATTAACAGCCTTAACCTAACGTTTGATTTAAATGATATTAGTGTTGATTGAAAGTTTAAAGTCCAGAAGAATCACGTGCAATTCCTCTGATTTGAAGTTTTCACCAACCCTTTTAATAGTACTAAATATTTTATAATTGAATAACAGAGTAGCGAAAGAATGTTATATACCTAACATTTAGGTACCTAACATTTTTTTTTTGTTTAATAGTAATGAAACAATAGACAAATAAGTGATATCGTCATTTATTAAACGATTAAAATTTGAAAAATGAATTTTTTCCATTAATTTTATTATTTTTGTAAAAATTTAAATTTTTATTTCATGTCATACAATGTTTGTAATCCGATTTATAATAAACACAATACACAACGTTATTAAATTTAAATCTCAATGGTTTTTATTATCTAAGTATAATATCTAGATTATTATTATTTTAAACAATCATAAATCTTAATAAAATTTTTGAATTAAATTTTTTAAGAATTAGTCGAATTAATCGATTAATTCAAATTAATCGAATATTAAAGACGAATCTAATAATCTATAAATTATATTCAATAACTTGACTTAATCAAAAATTCTACTCAGATCTCAAGCTCAGTTCTTTTCTATTACTTCAACTCAATTAGTATATCTTATATACAATTAGATTCAATTAGTGGTCGATCACCAATACAACAAACAACAGTTGCAAAACTACAACGGCTGGAACTTCAAGTTTACATCTACAAGGCGTTTAGTTAAAAGCTATAAGTGCCTATTAACCTACTTGTCCAATTATAAAACTTTGTTTGTATTAATTTATTAAATTAAATGATCCAAAATCCTAATACCTTTTATTTTTATTTTAAACCAGAAAATATATAAAGAAACCGAACATAATTTTGTAAATGTATCAAATATTGATAGTGGGGTCTCGGTGGCCTACTGGGTAAGAGCGTATAAAATACACTCAGGGAGTGTGCTTTTGAATCCCACACACATCGTAAAAATAACTGGCCCTTACGACATGTTCAGCCACGCCTGAAAAGGAAAGGCTGTGTTATTTCCTTTGTTACATTTATGTGGTAGAGAAAAATGCACTAAAAAAAAAAATTTATAGTTTAAACTTTTCTAACACATATTATGAAAATTAATTAAACTCTTCCTTAAATTAAAAACTTTGCGTATAAGTTAAGGGTACAGTAAACTCTTTTTTGCTTTTTTAAATAGTTATGCAATATTTTAACACGTTTTTGGTTTTTCGTTAAAAGTTCCTTTCAAACGGCTTGATTTTATAAATTTATTAAGGGCCCTATATCTTGGGTGTAACTATATTCTAAAGTTACAAAAAATTCATATATAATACAAAATTTCTTGTTTCCAAAAGAAAATAAAAAAAAAATCATGATTCTAAACATGCATATGTATGTTATATGTTAAGGTAGATTTTGTAATAAAAAAATCGTATCCAAATACGTGCTTCTATTTAAAACTTGGCGGAATCCCATATTAAACGTAGTGTGTGCCTGAAAACTACTAAATTATAATAATAGATTGTTTTAAATCACTCTAAATCAATCATAATTTTAAATTTTCGAAATAGCACTCCGAAAGCTTCCTTTTTCTTTAAAACTGTACCTACATTTGTATTTAAGGTTTAACACAAAAGTTTTGGTTTAAAGGAAAGCAATTTTGGTTGCTCAGTCCAAAGTCAACATTACTCCGAGAAACAAAGTGCAGTTCCACTGGTTGACTCTCGGTGTTTTCTACCAATTGACGTAAAAACTAAAGTAGGTACATACCTTAATGAAATTAATTATAATTTTTGTTCAGCCCCGAATAATACATATTTTATTTTTTACTACTTGTTCTAGGGTTGAGCTGATAGACTTCTTTGAATTTCAGGTAAATTTGGGAACATCAGAGAAGGTATGGGGATGGTAGGAAAATGGGGATATTATGTATAATTTGCTCAGTTACGTGAGAGTATGCTAGAAATACACTATTATTATTAGAATTAATCTCAATTATTTATTTTTTTAATTACTACATTAAATGTCTTGTTCTAAGCCTTAATTTATGTAGAGTTATGCTTACATTGCAATTGATACCATTGTGTCAGTATTCGAGTTATACAGTATAATGAAATTTGCGGTTTAATCGAAGCCTTACTATTAAACAATTGTTTTATTGGAATATTTGGTTGTTAAATTGATATCCGGCTAGTTTATCGCAATAATAAATTCACAGCAAAGTTCATCGCAAGCAATTCATCGCAAGCAATTCATCGTAAGCAATTCATCGCAAGCAATTCATCGCAAGGAAATATTCATCGCGAAGTTTATTGCGATGAATATCCGATACCTAATGTAATATTCACTTTGTATTTTCCAATTAAAAAAATGTAGCAGCCTTAATTGGTAATATCAAATATATTTTCTAATTTCAAAAATTGAAAATTATTCAGATATTATTTATAATATTAAAGCTGAAAAAAAATAGGAATACTTAAATGGAGATTGAATATTCATACGTAGAAAGTGAGAAAGGTAAACAACAAGTTCTTCTTAATGGGTTTGTTTACAACAAGGAGCGCGTGACTAACGAAAAATCTATTTGGAAATGCGTAAGCTATTTTAAAACAAAATGTAAGGCACGATTGCATATAATAAAAAATGTGATTTCTGTACCACCATCCGAGCATAACCATGCTGGAGAAGCAGCGAAAGTAATATTAATAATTTAGAACGTTGTAATAAATAAATTATTTATTATATAATTTATCATTATTTCAATATTTAACTCAATTTATTATTATTTAATTATTTAACTCTGGTAGCCAGAACAATCGCGAGTTACGTCATCTGCATAACAACCTAACATATTTTTAAGTACAAATACTAACCTTGTAATTTTTACTTTTATTAACTTAAATTTATAAAATGTTATTAACTTTTTGTACAGACGCAATGTCAGCAAAATTAAATTAAATCAAAATTAATAACTATTGGGAAACTTTTAATTATAACTTTCCCATGATTCAAATTTCTTTTTATATAAAATATGTTTCGCTGACAATGCATCTTTTTTAATATAAATACCTGTAATATTCTAATCAACAATTAATTAATATTTTACCTAGTTAAAATAAAGTTCGAATTTATAAAAAAATAATTTGGTTTTTTTTATTAAATATAAAAACCAAAGTTATAACTGGCGCAGTCGTGCAGATTTTTTTAAGCAAAAAAAGCGTCTCGTATTTAGAACTATTAAAACGACGGTTAATCGTTTATAATAAGTTCAATTAGAATTATAATTAAATCGACGGATAATCGGTTAAAAATATAAAAAAAAAATTTTTTTTTTAATCTAAATCTAAAGTTAACTAAAAAATATATATATTATATATTGTGCATAAAACTCTAAAACTAAAATCAAAACAAATATAATATTTTAAAATCTTAATATAAGTGAAAAAAAAAAAAAAATTTTTTTTAAATAAATTAAGAAAATTAAATAAAAATTAAATCAATAAATAAATTAAATAAACTAAAATAAAGCAACTAATAAATTAATTAAATTAAATAAAATAAATCCACTAATAACAAAATTAAAATAAATTAATTAACAAATCAACAAATTAAATATACTAAATTAACTAAGAAAAAATATATTCAAATCAAACAAAAAAAACTACATAATAAATAAACATTGAACTGTGAATTGTGAATTGTGTTGTGAAAAGAATTGTGTTGTGTTTGAACTTACTTGAGGGAATATCAAGATTCAAGACGCTGAGATGCTTAAAAGGACCTACATCAATTTTATGTAAGTAATTTTTACAATTTTCTTTTCTAAACATATTTTTTCAATTTATTGAAGATTTGTTATCAAATTAAAATTTTTTTCGTTTAATCAAAATTAAATAATTAATGTCAAAAAGACAAATTCCATATCCCTCTTCCCTAATCGAAAAAATCAAAACAAAAATTAACATCGCTTCAAGTTCTAACAGTGAGTTAAAAGATATAAAATTAGTCCCAGACTCAAATTTTTAATAGACACTGGTTCTTCCTCTTCTTTCATAAACCCCGAATTTCTCAACCCAGAAGATTTTCAAAAAATTAATCCAATAACTATCACAACAATTTTAAATAAACATCAGATCGATAAACAAATTAAATTTCCTATTTTTTCTGAATTCAACCAAAAGGGTGAAATAACATTTCTAATTTTCAAATTTCATGGTTATTTCGATGGTCTCCTAGGCCTAGGTGCTCTAACAACTTTAGAGGCCAAAGTAGACATTTCAAAAAAGTTATTAATTACAAAAAATTCTACACTACCCTTAGCTTTTAAACCTAACTATATGTCCAATAAATATATAATAAATTCTAATTCTAAATGCACTTTCAAATTACCAGTTGATTCAAAAGATGGAGATATTTTTATAAAAAGTATTGAAATCAAACCTGGTCTTTATATCTCAGAAGGAATATATTCTGCCAATAATTGGTATAGTCAAATAGAAGTAATAAATCCAACTCCAAATTGTCAAGTAGTTTTCCTTGAACAACCTTTGAAAGTAAAACCTTATAATTCAAACGAATACATTGAAATCAACAATTTCAATATTTCAAATATTAATCCAGATTCTGAAGATATAATTAAACTTCTAAGAACATCTCATCTTAATAAAGAAGAACAAACCGTTCTAATTAATCTTTGCAAACAATATGACGATATTTTCTTTCGTGAAGGACAAAATCTAACTTTTACAAATCAAATTAAACATAGAATACATACTAACGACGAAATACCAATTTTTACAAAATCTTATCGATACCCATACATACACAAGGACGAAGTAAAACGTCAAATTAACGACATGTTAAATCAAGGCATTATACGACCAAGCTATTCTCCCTGGAGTTCCCCAGTTTGGATAGTGCCAAAGAAAAAAGACGCAAGCGGTAGACAAAAATGGCGCTTGGTTATTGACTACCGAAAACTTAATGAAAAAACAATTAGTGATCGGTATCCCCTGCCTAATATTGCCGAAATACTGGACAAACTTGGAAAAAGTATGTACTTTTCGACATTGGACTTAGCTAGTGGATTCCATCAAGTAGAGATGGATCCAAAAGACAGACAGCTTTTCCGACAAAATCCGAGAGAAATCCGACAAAAATAATTTTTGAAAAACCAGAAACTCCTTCTAAACCACTCGACATTTTACATATAGATATTTATACTATCAATAAACAACTAAACCTTACAATAGTAGACAAATTCTCTAAATTTGCTGCTGCTTATGCAGTACAAACAAGAAACAGTCTCAACATAATTAAATCCCTAAAACATTTCATTAGTACTCATGGTATACCTACAAAAATCGTATGCGACCAAGGAACTGAATTTTGTTCAAACATTTTCAAGGATTTCTGCAAACAATATAAAATTCATTTACATATCACTTCATTCCAACAGTCAAGCAGTAACTCTCCAGTAGAGAGGTTACACTCAACCCTTACCGAAATATATCGTATAATATACTATAAATATAAAGAAAATAAACTTCCTTTAGATCATGACGATATACTGACAGAAACTTTAATTACTTATAATAATTCTATTCATTCTTCAACTAAACTCACTCCCTATGAAGTATTTTTCGGAAGAACTTCCAAATTTAACGAAAACATAGACTTTAACAATGAACATGAATATCTGAAAAAATTAAATATATTTCAATAAACTCTTTATCCTTCTATTAAACAAAACTTAGAAAATCTAGTAAATAAAAATATTGATAAGCTTAACGCAAATAGAAATGAACCAATAGATTTAAAGGAAAATGAAACTATATATAGAAAAGAATGCAAACGAAATAAACTTACTCCGAGATTTTCAAAACATAAAATAAAGAAAAATAATAAAGTTACAATTATAACCTACAAAAACCAAAAAATCCATAAATCTAAAATTAAAAAACGGAAATTTCAGGTTAATTCACCTAATACTAGGACAACGGATGGAAATCCAAGATCTATCCAACCATAGAGGCATTTTACCAATGCAACTTGGTACCGCTAAAATTATACAGGGACAATCGAATTTTATTCATATAATTAAATTACAACAATACGAACAAAATATAAACAAATTAGAAAATTCTATAAACTCTTTAGATAAAATACCAATTCTTGAACAATCTATTACTATAACAAGACTTAAATTAAAAGAATTAAAACAAAAATTTCAAACTTTAAAACCAACATTTAGGATAAAAAGAGGCCTGATTAATAGTTTAGGAACTGTAATTAAAAGTATAACAGGCAACATGGACGCAAATGACGCTCTTCGTTTAAATGAAGAAATAAAAAACTTAACTGAAAATGAAATTAACTTAGAAAACAAAATTAACAGTCAAAACTTTTTAAATAACAAAATGATAGAACGTTTCGAAAACATAACCAAACATATTGACTACCAACAAGATGCTATTGTGAATTATCTCAACGATTTTAAAGATCAATTGAGGAATCAAATTAGAACAGAAAACAGAAACTTTATGTACTTACAATTTCTAAATCAAATAAATTTCAACATTGACATTCTGCAAAACCACCTTAACAATATTGCAGAAGCAATAATTTTGGCCAAATTAAACATTATATCTAAACAAATTTTAAACCCTACAGAAATAGATGAAATTCATTTGATTTTTCAAAACCAAAATATAACTTTAAATTCAAACGAAAATATATACGAACTTTTAGAACTTCAAGCCTACTACAATAATACTAACATAATATTTAACATTCAAATACCTTTAATTTCAAAAGAAGATTATTTATTTTTCCGCATAATCCCACTTCCCATTAACAATACTAAAACCATAACAACCAAACCTTTCCTAACTATAAATGATAACGATATTCAATATTTTGATAAAAAATGCCTAAGAATAGAAAAAATTTATTACTACAAGGAAACCTTACATAAAGAAGATGTCATCAAATCAAATTGCATCGGAAATATTATCAACAACAAACCAGCTAATTGCGAACTTCAGGAAAGAAAAACCAATATAGAAATATACCAACCAGAACCCAACTACCTAGTAATTATTAATATTCCAGAAACAACAATCAGAACAACATGCAATTCTATCACTCCAAAAATCAAAGGCACAATTCTCATACATTTTCAAAATTGTGACATTCAAATAAACGATATAACATATACAACAAAATCAAATTATCATTGGGAAGAAATCAACATTCATCCTACAATATTCAACCTTATCAATAACACAATTCCAAACAACAATATATCATTTATAAAATTGGATAAATATCAATTCACCAATAGACAACCTATAGAAATAATTCACGGTCAACAAAAAGAAATTTACGTTACAATCCTCATTAGTAATACCATTTCAATAATTATTACATGTTTAATCATTTTCGCAATATATATTTTAAAAGTACATCATCCTAATAAAACATACATAGTGAATAGTCCTGTCACTCCTGCCAATGAATCTCACGATGTTCAATTCATCTGGCCATCGCTCCAGACTAAGGGGGGACGAGTTACGTCATCTGCATAACAACCTAACATATTTTTAAGTACAAATACTAACCTTGTAATTTTTACTTTTATTAACTTAAATTTATAAAATGTTATTAACTTTTTGTACAGACGCAATGTCAGCAAAATTAAATTAAATCAAAATTAATAACTATTGGGAAACTTTTAATTATAACTTTCCCATGATTCAAATTTCTTTTTATATAAAATATGTTTCGCTGACAATGCATCTTTTTTAATATAAATACCTGTAATATTCTAATCAACAATTAATTAATATTTTACCTAGTTAAAATAAAGTTCGAATTTATAAAAAAATAATTTGGTTTTTTTTATTAAATATAAAAACCAAAGTTATAACTCGCGCGATTGTTCTGGCTACCAGAGTTAAATAATTAAATAATAATAAATTGCTTACGATGAATTGCTTGCGATGAATTGTTTACGATGAATTGCTTGCGATGAATTGCTTGCGATGAATTGCTTGCGATGAATTCCATCGCGATGAAATGCTTGCGATAAACGAGCGTAGAATCGTTAAATTTAGGATATTTGTTTATATGTGAGTTATAAGGCATTAATTAAAATTCTTAATTATAATTATAATTTATTTTTATATTTTCTTATTACTGATATATATAAAAATTGTTAATTATTGTTTAGTTTGAACTTCTTTTACTATTTGAAGAATTTAATCATTCTTCCATTCAGGCTTTCAAGATAAACTAGAATCGTTTAAAGTTTTATTGAAAAACAGTTCAGTAAACTACAAATTTAATGTTCCAAGTAGGATTTTTCAGTTGTTAAAAAAAAACCTTCTTATTAATGAACTTATTTTTATGTATTTAAAAGTCTTTCCCACATAAAAAAAAATCATAAAAAAATAATTCGGATTTCCAGATACAACTTTTAAATTAAAATTTTTTGACATGAGTGTCAAATAATTTTCTATTTCTCACTCTCGATCTTTTAAAAATCCGCAACATGTAAACATATAATTATCATGTAGCGTTTTTATATTTAATTTATATGGTTTTCAATTTTTAGTGTATAGAATAATCTTCAATATACTATAGAAAACTGGGTTTTTTTGAAAATTATTATAAAGTTTTAGAATCTTAAAGTTGTAGAAGCCGTACAATTTGATCCGTACAAACATATACATTTCTAAGTAATACGACAAATTAAAAAAAAAAACTAAAATTTTCTTAAATCTCTCTTTTTAAAACATTTTGTAAAGTATCAGGGAATAAAAATATAAATAACATCTAAGGTTAATTTATTACACCATATCCTAAACCATATAACCTACTTTTCAAACAAAATTAAAAAAAAAAAAAACTCAAGTTGATTTTAAACTTTAAAGTAGTCAGGCAATTCTTTTTTTGTTTTAAAGCAGTTCAGTTCTTTTCTTAATTTTATTTTAAAGCAGTTCTTGTTACTTTTACTTTATTCAGTTTAAAGCTTTAAGCAATGCTTCCTTGACTACATTATCAAATCACATTTTGCTACCGTTATCTTTATTATCCTATTGCACAATGTTGAAAACATTTACATAATGTCTATTATATTTTAAGTTCTTAACATTAAAAAAAAAAAAAAATCTGCATAAGTAGTTGTTTTTAAATCTATGTTACTATATCTTTCTCTTATTTCTATATCTTCTCTTTTTCTCTCTCTTCTCTCACTATCTCTATCTTTAGAATAATAAAATAATATCATTTTATCATCCAAATGGAATGCGACTGCATTGAAAAATGTTAACTAAGTGACAGGGTGGTTATATTATAATAAAATCTTTATTTTCATGTTTTACATGAAATAGAAAGAGAAAGACAGAAAAAAAAGCGAATTAGGTAATTACAAGAGTGAACAAAATAGAATGAATTTTAAAATACAAGGATTCTTACATGAAAATTAAAAAAAAAAATATATTAAAAGCAATTTTTCATTTTAATATACGTGTTATACTTATAAAACTGTCATATTTTTAAGTACCATGTATTTATAAAAAATATAAATGAAATTTTATTTGTAATGGCTTCATTTGTAATTATTTGAGTTGTTCTTCTTTTTGCTTTAAAGTAGCTTTAAGTTTTTGCTTTTCGGTTTTTTATAAAATATGAAATATTTTTGTTATTTGATTACAAAATTATTATGTATTTTGTTACAAAATACAAAATACATACAATAGAATTTGTGCACAAAACGAATATTAAAGATATATTCGTTTTTTACTCAATTTTATTTTATTTTTTCAAAGCACGATTTTTAAATTTTGCCCAAAATACCTACTATCGTTTTCAGATTGATATAATTTATAAAGATTTTATTCTTAATTTGTTCGCTTTAATTTGCTTGGTTAGTTGTTCTTAAAGTAAAGTTTACTATATAAGATAGTACTATAAAATAGTACTATATAAGATGGTTTACAGGATTGCACTCAATTGAAAATTTTTTGAAATAGTAAATTTTACTCTAAATAATTTAAGAATCTAAAAATACATTAAAGTGATAAGAAAAGATTAAAAATTTAACTCAAGCTAAAAGCAAAAACAAAAAAAAAATTGAGGATATGTTTCATTCCATCGTATCAAACTTTTTGTTACTTGTGATTTACAAATTGTTGCTCTTGTTGTTTGGTAAGGATAGAGAACTATTCTAACTCTTAGGTTAGATTGTTTGGTAAAGAGGATAGAAAATTATCCTTACACTTAGGTTCTGCGACCCGTTTAATCCATCCGTTTAGTCAACCCCAATTTAATCAGACGCTTGTTTAACACAGGGACTAATCGAGCTAATCAATGCCCTTAAAAAATATTATGATGGTTCTTTCATGAAGCGCACTCGGAGAGGCCTTTCCAGTTCTCTATCAATGCAATTTTTTTTTTGGAATTACAGCGTAGGTATTGATAAAGTACATGTATACCGTCTCTGCTTCTTGCCCGCAACCTCTGCATATTTCTGTATGGACTTGGTCTATTGTTTCACGCAGTTCCCTAAGCATCAGATGGTCTGTGTGTACTGATTTGAGTAAAGAGTTTAGTTTCAGAACCTGTTTAGTTTTTAATTTAGTTAATTGCTGTTTAGTTTCAGGATCTTCCTCGTCTTTTTATTGTCCTGTTTGCCATAAAAAGCCTTCGTATGTAAGAAATCTAGGGTCTACAACCAACCAGTAGTGTGAATTTGTGATGTATATTTTTCATTTCATATATTTCATTAAGCGGTATAATTATGCTCAGATTCTCGATTAATGTAAAAGGATCCGTAGATAAAGAGTCGATCTTTTAATTAATTACTTAAAACTCCAGTAAGTTCATTAATTAATTACAATTTTATTTCCTTAAAAATTATTTTTTAATTCTTTTAAATTTATCCTCTTTACTTAAATTTATCCTCCTTGGATTTTTTTTTGTTTTGTGTAAAACTTTATTAAAATTTTTTTTTCTTTTTTTTGTTCAAAGTTAAGTTAAAAAATAAATTGCAACAAAGAATTTTTTCCTCTAATGTTTCTTTAATCCTTTTTAAATTTAAAAAGTTATATTGCAATTCCTTATATCAATTTTACTATGGATTTTATAAAAATTTTCTTATCTCAGCTTTAATAAACTTTAATATTTGAAGATAGAATAATATTGAAGTATTCCAACTAATTTCACTTACGACTGATATTTTAATTACAAAAATTATTTTTAATCCAATATACAGCAATTTTAATTTAATTTTACATAAGTCAGCTTGATTACAATTTAATAGTATCAAAAAATATGGTAGTTTAAAATTTTTTAGTCATTTTCATACTGATGATACCACTATATTTCTTTTTGAATTTAGATGCTGGATTTAAATGTCAGTCTGTCTGATTCTGCTTCCGTAGTTGAAATATGATACCAAAATAAGCTATTATATAAAAGACGGAAAAACGAATTGGTAAACAGATAAAATTGGGCAATTGAATTTGCGGAATATTATTTAACTTTCTTATTTTATTACTTAATTGGTTTATTTAAATAAAATAATAAAGATTGCTAAGTAATGTTTTGCGTTACAATATTGAAACTTATTGAAATATTATTATCTACACACATTTTGATATATCTCGAATAATGGATTTTTTGTTCGATACAATCAATAGCAGGAAGGTTATTATGCATTCTTCGAACAATTATTGTGGAGTTTGCAATAATTTACAGCTAGTTTACGAACAAATATTAATCACTAATAATCAATTTCATGCTGACTGACATCGTATCTACACTGAAATGATTTTGGAAATAATGTTTCCTTGTACTCTACTGCAGGCAAACTATTTTTAAGAAAAAGCTGCGTATATCATTAAATTTAATGACAATTAACAGACAAAACTACAATATTTCTGCATCCACTTATGAAATTAACTATCTTGTGTTCAAAAAGAAACATCATGCATTATCAGAGCGCATTAAAGCATGCCTGAAACGGTTTGGTTAATTATTTTAATATGAATAGAAATACCTAATAGCTATAAATTTTAATAATACAAAAATAACAGAAAAATTCAAAATAATTATAATGAATAGTGATGCATCCTTCAAATATATTTTTTATATTCTATATAACAAAAGTAGTAGTTCAACTAAGCCTGTTTATTTATTTAATACAGGTATTCTTTCAAAAGCCTTTTTTTTTACATTTATTTATTTTGAAAAACGAATTTATATGCATGTATTAAAATAAAGCTGTTAAAAAAATATTAAAGGATAACCGTATAATAAATTTTTTTTTTCATTCTTTTCAATACTTTTGCTTTGTTTTATCCGTATTATTAGAAAAAAATTATATAATTTAATTTAATGCAACTAAAAGAAAGATGAGTAAGGCAAATGTTTAAAAAAAAAAAATAAAATAAATGAAGTTATATTACTTTTTACCGGTTAAGTTAATTTGTAACGGTTTGATACTAACGATTCAGTTACTATTAATTAATGAAAGATTAAAAAGTAAGTAAATTTTACTTGATAACTACTAATGATGCGAATAATAACTGCAAATCCCTCTATTAATAATTGACTCCCAGAGGGAAACTACCATATTTCAAAATTTTAAAAGAATTTTAAGTTTCGAGAAAATTACGATCAAAGTTTTTTTTTTTCTAAATTAATTTTCCTGCCACATAAATGTGGAATTACACAGCCTTTCCTGTTCAGACGTGGCTGTAAATATCCTAAGAGAGAATAACTCTTACGACGTGTGTGGGATTCGAACCTACACTCCATTGGTGTTTACAGCGTATTTTATACAGGCCACCAAAGCCCCCGATCAAAGTTTTAATCAATTTTGTATGGAAAAAGGAAGACTGCAGTATTTTCGTTAGTAGCAGTTTTACATCTAACTAAGTAAATATTGTTTGAATGATATTGCTACAAAAAAAATTGTGGCAGCATTCATCCGGAATATTATACAGGGTGTATTTTTAAAATACTCAGTTGAGAAGATAAGTCAGTCAGAACTAAAATTATGGCATTAGTTTTTTAATAATCACAGATTTAAACTGCCACATTTTAAATTAAAACTCTTGATCTTTACAACTATACTTTATTTTAAAATATTAAAATGCTACAAATCAAATCAAAAATCAAAACTTTCTGCATAAGAAGAAATCTCTGCTAGATTCGTAAAAGATGCAATATATTTGTTAAAATTTATTTCAAACGAAAAGGTATATAATATGAGGTAAGGTAAATATACAAAATAATGAATAAGTTTTCCATCTTCACCAATAATCTCCATACAAAAAGTAAGTTGATATAAATAATGTATACAGCTGCCAATTTCTTAAATTATGTTTGCTTGGGTATAGACTAAAATGTAAATAATATAACTATGATGAATTTTACGGCTACTATAATTTATTTTTGAATTTTCTGACTTGTAGCAGTCTTCTTCTGAGGGTATGTTATAATATTCAATTTTTGTATATTTAATAACATCAACTATAAATAATAAATCTTTTATACTTTTAATTTATTATTTTTAGTATAATATATTATTCATGTAAACCTTTATTTTTAAAAATTGATTCCTTAATAATTTACGTCTTCTTCGTTTCATACAACCCACCGGTAATATAAATCCTTGAATTCTAAAACCTTATATTGGCAAAACATTTTTATCCGAATGCGTTTATATGTACTAATGTATGAGGATGCATGTGTGTGCGTTATAACTTAAAACATTTTCTGTCTGTTTCTTACTCAAAGTATAGCACAAATACTTCAACTGTCTGAAAGAAACTTTCTAAAATGAGAGCCTAGAATGACTCTAAACTAAATGATGACCTTGATTATATGATTAAATATATAGCAGTTATAATACTTCAATTTCATATTTTAGTCCATTTTCCCCTCCTAACAAGTATACTATTTCAATTCAAATTATATTAGATCAGTTGAGTAGTAGTTTCTGTTCTAATTTAAAAAGATTTAATAAAAATTTGATACCTTAAGTATAAAAAAAAGATTATCGGTTATTAATTTCCTAAAATGAATATACTTAGATACAAACTAGTAATAAGGAAATAATAGGAAAATCTACAAAATAAAAAGAGTAAAACTATATTAATTTTTTTTTTTTTCTGTGTACAGAATATTTTGTACTAAATTAATTTTACAGGCATTCTTCTTTTCTCTTTTTATAAAATGATAAAAACAAAATTTTTTACAAAATGATGAAAAAACAAAGCAAAAAAGGATTCAACGAATTTAATTTTAACAAAAAAAAAAACACACAATATTCAAATGAATGAATAACAGAAAAAGAACAACTGTTTTAATGAATAGGTCCTTTTATTAATTTTTTGTATTCTTTCAGGCCGTCAAGGCCACAAAAAATTACAATATACCGTCAATAGACTTAAAATTTCCTTTTTATTCCCATTTTATCTTTATATCTTAATTTTTTTTTTTTTTTTCAACTTTAACTATAATATTGTTGGCAAGAAACTTAGACGGAAGAAAGGAGAGAAAAAGATAAAACAAACAAAATAAAAAGAAAACTGGATATTAACAGCATCTCCATTCAATTTTTCAATTGAATTTAATTTCTTTTTGAAGACATTAGCGCAAAAAATAGTGAAGAAAATCAAAAACAAACAAAAATAGGTTGCAAACTTAAAATGAGGAAAAAATTTCAATAACGTTTCCCAATAAAAAACCAAAAACAATATAGTAAAAGTAAAAAATGTTCTCCTAAATGAAAATGTTTCTTTTCAGAAACTATGAAATCTATGAAAAACAAAATCCATTCAAAGATTGAATATAAAAAAAAATCTGGATTTTTATTTTGTGAATCAAAAATTATATTTTTAATCTATTACTTCTGTTTTTTCATAAGGGAAGTGGGAATTTTTAAAGGACACCGAGAAATTGTAACACCTTCTTTGGTAAGGTGAGCTTTTTATTCACTAAACCCGCGCACTCCGTAATTAGAATAGTATACAAAAATTAAAATTCTAATGCTTGCCAAGTTCAATTACTGAGTACAAAAGAAGAAGGGATATGAGATTCCTACCATCAACAATAAATGAATTTGATTTTGTAGTAAGTAGTCAACAAGAGAGAGTATTAACTAAGATTTCAGAGAGAGTATTAACTAAGTTTTATCATTTAAGCAGTTAAATTCCTTTTTAATTAAATAAGAAGTATCTTAAACTACTCTATTAAGATACCAAACAACTTTTACTAATCATTATATTATAACTTGAAACTGTCTGCAATGTAGAACAGGTATTTTGTTTGCATTTGTTCTACAGTTCCAAAATTCTTCAGTAACGGATCTAAATCCGAACTGTTTTTTTTCCTTTTTTCATGTCTACAAACAAAAACTTTCGAAAAATATTATACTAAATAATTAATCAAAATAATATTGCAAAGTTATCATAAAATAATGCAAGCTGACAATAAATAATAAGGTGCATACGATGTAAATCAATAAACTTCTGCACATTTTGTACGAGAATCATGGCGATCTAATTACAAATATTATGTTAAAATAAGCTTTACTTTAAGTACACAATTTCATTGAAGCTGTGTGGAGGAATTATATGTTGTATATTATAATGTAGGTATATTTTGGAAAGGGTGATAGAAGAAGGTTGAGTAAGTTTCAGTACTCAACTCTCTCTATTGAAATTCTGTAATTTGGCGTTCTGAGATTGAAAACATATTAGAACAGAACCTGAAAATGCATACTTTTCAAAATAGAGCTTTTTGAAACATTGAGGAAGCGGTTGCTCAGTCACTACTGGGTCTATACACACTATTATTTTTTTTCAAAAACATATGAAGAAGTATAGAAGTTTTGAAAACAGACAGACAGAGGGACGGACATGCAGGGTGAAACTAATAAGCAAATCTTTCAATTTTTTTTGAAAAAAGTGATAAAACTGTGAAATATAGATTTTATATGAATATTTTTATGCAGTGTGTCCGAAGATTTTTGTATCACGAATCGAAGAGTCTTAGAACTCTCTTTTTTGAAATCACAATCTTCAAGTTGGTGTACAAAAGTTTAATGCGAATCGGAACAAACCAAAAGAAAGTGATAGTAAAATTAGTTAAAGTATGAAGATAAATTGTTAAAATGATGGAATAAACTAAATAAATAAATTTCATTAGATATTTTATAAGAACTGAAGTAATCATAATTTTATTACATTATTATTACAATATCGATCATATTTCTTTTACCTAAAATATTATCATTATAAATAAATGATCAAAATGGTCAAACTACATAAATATGAGGAAAATCGGCTATATTAATAAAGATATATATAGGCTCTGTACTTCTTTTTAGGGTTAAAAACGATATATTTTGGCCATTTTTAATTGTATCACAAAATTTTTACTCTAAAAATTTATACAAAAATTGAAAAAAAAAAAAAAATATCCTTAACTAAACCTAAACTGAATCTATTATTGATGATCATTTTCAAATTTATAGGAAGTCGATATAGGGTTTTGGTAATAAATCTAAAGTATAAATCTATTATACAAAACTGTTCTAAAATGAAAAGCACTTCTTTATAAAAAGTTTTTACTCATATATAATTAAACAACAACTTTTCAAAAATACTATCATAGTTTAATTAGACAATTTCTAAGCACTGGATAGTAATAGTATCTGCAAAACAGGATATGCTTTAAATTTCTTCATATTTATTTTATAAAAATAATTTTTGTGTAGATCATTGATCTGAAGTTTTTTTTATGCTGTATATGTTTTATTATATTTCTTTCATTCAAATACCAAAAACCAACTAGTATTAAAATACATATACCAATATGCATTTTTTTTTTTTTTCATCAACGTTTAGGTGTTAATTGAAAACAAGAAGAAAAACTACTAACCAACATATCAATTTTTAGAAGATTTGTTATATAATAAAATTTCATAGTCAAAAATATCATGACAAGTCATCAGTCTATCATCAAAACATAAATAACTCTATACATATTTTCAGGTTATTTAAATGCATTGAACTATAAGAATAACATAATATGAACAAACAACATATCTCTATCTCTATCTTTCGTAATTGATTTCAATAGAAGGATTTTTATAGCTTTTTTTTTATAACACATTTTTTTGGTGGTCACAACTAAAAATTTAATAATTCCTGTTGCATAATGCATTGTATCAGAATTTCAATTTTTTTATAAAATTTTTAAAAAAAACCAGTGAATCAGCAACCAAATTCTAAGTCTATTGCAATTCAGTCAGCCATATTTTGGTATTAAATTTTTTTTTTTTCCTATATGTGACTTAGTAATTGAAAATTCTGGATCAGTTCAAAAGTGTGAAAAAAAATTTAATTGAAAAAGTTTAACATCCTTTAAATCCATATTTTTTAATAAATTTTGATAATTGAAGTGTCGAAAAATATGCCACACATAGGTTTAGCAATAATATATGATGACATATTCATTTTGAGTATTAAAAGAGTTTATCTATATTTTAGAAAAAATCAATTTAGGATTTATTTTGATGTTAATTAAATAAACTGGCAAAATTTTATTAAGATTTAATGGAAAAGACTACCAACTATTTAATAGAAAATATCAGATTATTCAGATATCCTTAATATTAAACAGAATTAATTTCTTTGATGTTTTGACATCAAAATTTGATAGGTGGTAAAATCAAAAAACAATTTTTAATTTAGTACTTTCTAAGATCCTTTTAGCACATTTCCAAAAAAAATTGAAAAAATTTACCTATTACTTTCAGTCTGTCCGTCCGTCCATCCGCCCGTCTATTAGAGCTCAAAAATTTGATATTTTTAGACAGCTGTAACTTCGACACCTGTACAAATTTTTATTCGGCACTTTTTATTCTTAACACTTTTTCTCAATTATATAGGGTTCAGGACTTCCCTCAAAATTGCAAAAAAGTCCTATTTTCACATTTTTTCTTAAATGAAATTTTCAAATTTTGATGCAAGTCACAATTCTAAACAATTTATATTATCTTTTGAAAATGAGCTTTTAAAAACCATTGGTTTACATTCTGCCTTGTTTTATTTTTATTATGAGAAAATTCTTTAGATAATCACTTTGGTTTACTTCTTATTGTTTAACAATATACTAATATCACTTTTTCCAGTGCAATTTAATTCGTGCACCATCATAACAAAATATTGAATTAACCAGTAATACAGTATAGTATTGTCAAATATCCCAATACCCATTAATTCACCGTATATGCTAGGAATCATTAGTTAAATACCTTCTCTTTAATTCCATCACAAGATATAATATGTTTGTTGATGTTAAGAACAAAATGGCTTTTTCTTAGCTTATCTCCAGGTCTTACAAGAACGGTACACTTTTTAATAGAAAAAATTACTATGGAACTACCTTGTATTATCGTATATATTAAGAGTTTTATGATCTCTAATCCTTAGCAACTGGTATTTTCTAAGGGTTTTATTACATATTTTAAGTTAAATTAAGTTAAGAGAATCCAAATTAGAATTTGTATTATTACTTTAAAGTCGAGTTTACAGTCGAAATTAAAACTTATGTTTACTTAAACTTAGAAGCGTGCACTTTAATGATGCTGTTACTCAAATTTTCAAATAATAATTATAATCTAATCTTCAGTTTCAGAAAATTGTATATGTGTATTGTGGGCAAAGCATAAACATAAATATTGCAATCGAAATATTTTTTACCTTTTTCACCGAAGCTGTTGATTTTCAAAACCCCCAAGAAATCATCTGTTAAAAGCATTCCACAACTAGTATAAAATGTCAGTGTCAAAATAGAAATGCATTTCGTGGGTAGAAATATGATTCGTACAATCATATTATAATAAGGATAAGGGCATCATCCAATTTGCTTAATATAAATTCTGTTAATCTGTTAATGCTAACATTATTTAATAACATCCTAACAACTTACTTTATTTTCTTTTTCACAGCTAATGTCATTTGAAATCATTTAGGTTAGGTCAGACAAAATCTATTTGTAAAAATCCAAATCATGATACAAAATTTAAATCATATAGTCATACGGAAAAATTCCTGACACATTATGATGATGTATTTATACATTGAGCAATTTTTAAATATTCAGCATCACTATAATCTTCATCAATCCATAATAATTATACTAGATGATCTCATGGTGTGATAAATTTACTGTTACTTACTTTACTTTAAAGGTGACGAGATTGGAAGAATGGAAGACCAGTTTCATGCTCAGGATTGAATTCTGAGTTGATTTGAACAAGATATACGGTCGGTCCGTATTCGCACGAAAATTTAAAAAATAATAAAGCTAGGATTTCATTTTATAAAATTCTTAGTTCCGTTATTGAAATTTAACAAGTTCGACCAGATAATTTCGAGTATTTGACATACAACTTCTTTTTTTTTTTTATAAATTTCAGTGTCACATTGAAGCTAGTTATAGATTTGTGAAAAGAAGCTAAGTTTTATGCCAACGGCTTCTATAAAATTTAGTAAGTCGAGTGCACCAGACTGAGTTAGTTGCGAATTTATATTTTGATAATATCTCGATACTTAATTAAGCTTGACATCTGAAACTGAATTTAAACATCATAAAGTTTTATGGCAACAACTTCTGTAAAATTTGGTTGTGTTGGTGCGGCGGGTTCGGGTAGCTGCCATACAACTTCTCCGTTTAAATGAAAATAACTCAGTGTTTATTGAAGCTAGGAATCTGAAATTCAGTAAAGAGGTGTCGAGTTACATGCCAATAACTTTTGTAAAATTTGGTTGGTCTAGAGCAGCCGGTTCAGGCTTCTTGCACCTCTTGGAAGTTAATAAATGCAAATGATGATCAAGTTTTATGGCAACAACTTCTGCAAAATTTGGTTGTGGTGGTGCGACGGGTTCGGGTAGCTGCCATACAAAATCTCTTTTTAAATGAAAAGAACTCAGTGTCTATTGAATCTAGCTATCTGAAATTTAGTGAAAAAGTGTCGAGTTGCATGCCAAAAACTTTTGTAAAATTTGATTGGTCTAAAGCAGCCGGTTTAGGCTTCTTGCATTTCTTGGAACTTAATGAAGCTAGGCGCAATAGATTCGGGTAGCTGTCATACAACTCCACAATTTACATAAATATATCTCTGTAGTTCGGTACTAAAACATCGGAATGTTTTTAAAAGATGATCAACTTTAAAGAAATAGGATATATTACGTTCATACGGGTATCCTAGAGTTGACACAGTCTACTGTACTGCACTCTTCCTCGTTTTTAATATTTTTATACTTTATTACAAATTTTAAAATTTTATTAGTTTAAATAATCTTTTTTAAATATATTTCGTTTATATTAATTTTAATTTATACTTCCCTAAAGTTTAAACTTTGACCGAAAAATTTTATTTCTTTTTTATTACAGTTTAACTGTCAGTTTAGTTAAACTAAAATTTAAACTGTCAAACGAAGCATTTGGTTTTTTTTTTTTGTTAGTGAAATAAAAAAAAAAAATTAACTAAATAAATATAATTTCAAGATAATTTTATATCAGAAGTGTTCAAAAAACGTCCTTTGGGACTTATAGACTCTATTTTATTATTTCACTTTCTTTTTTCTTCTTATGTTTGTTTTCTTTTATTCACCAGACGAAACTTATTTTTTTTTTATAAAAAATTTCATCATTGTCACATTTATCATTGTCGCGACATTCTCTTTAAAATGAATAATGAACTTTTGGAAAATCAAAGAGAAAGAAAAGAAAATTGAAGTGTAAAAGTAAGTGACAAAGATAAAAAAAAAAAAAATTTTTGTTTTGAAACTAAATACACAATTAAAGAAAAAAAAAAAATACCACAGACACAATATTAAAGTACAATCAGGAGACAATTATTGCTAATCGTTTAAAATTTAAATGTTTATAGTTTCTGCTCCTCACATTACTTAAAAGTAAAATATGTACAGTTTAAAAATTTCCAACTTAAAAATGACGTCGAAATTGTCCTTTGATTAATAAAGAAAATTAACATAATATTAAATATTTTATATTTTTACAGTGAAGTTAACTTTAAAATAAATTTTTTTTTGTTTTTTGTGTTTGAAGTGGAAATTTTCATTTGTTTACTTTGAAATAAAATTTATTTATTTTTTACCATTTGTTTACCTTATAATGACGATTTTTGCTTTCTTTTTCATCCAAATTTTTTTCAATTTCATAATTTCTTAAGGTGATTTCCTTTTTGTTTTCCATTAAATATTTACAAATTTATTTAAATATTGTTAAATTAAATTTAGTCTGAAAATAATTTCAAAATTCTTTGAAACAAAATAAAAATCACTAGATTTAAAATTAATATTAAATAATATACAGTTTAAATAGTATTCAGGCTGTTTTCTAAGACTACACCCTTACCTACTTATTTTTGTAAATGCAATGTAATTTCCGAACTGATATAGAAAAATTTTCATTTATTTTGGTATGCAAAACAGTACCAAAAAAAAAAAGAAAACAAAAAATAATCATTTCAAAAAAAAAAAAGGAAAAAAAATTAATTTTTAATAAGAAAAGTCCAGACAATCAAATTCCTTGTCTTTTTTATTCCTTTGTGAATTTTATGGTATAAAACACAATAAGGAATTAAAGGAAAGGAAAAAAAAAAAGAATATTATGAATATTTTTGAAGAAACTTCTTTTCAAATTAAAATTACCAACACAATAATATCTTATTTGTTTTTTTAAGGAAGCCCCAAGTCAATTGGAAAATGATTTTTTTTTTTTTGGTTGTAATTTTTTTTATTATCAAAAAGTTACAAGAATCATGAAAAAAACTTAAAACTTAAAGTAAATTTATAATCACTTCAAACACTTTAAGATGGAGTAAATTAATTTAAAGTTTAAAGAAAATATAATATTACTTTAAGATTCTGTGCTACATTTATTACTTGTTGCAGATCGATAATGCAATATTATGATGTTTGATATAAATTATATTTCTAACCAAGCTGGATGACACTGTGATTAAATTGAAACTGTCTCATTCGACCTTTCAAACCAAGGTTTGAATCAGATAAAAAGTGGAATCTATTATCCGGCTCAATCACCTAACTAATTTTTATTGGATCCACATTAATAATTAATAAATGTGTCAATATCTAAAATAAAAAAAAAAACATATCAAATATATATAAACAATTTTAACTTAACCCTTATAACTCACAGATGACAAATATTCTAATGTTGATAAACTATAAATTCTAATATCTAAATAACATTTTTTTATTGTACTTTAAAACTTAAATAACATAAAATTATAATAAAATATAGAATTAAAGTATTAATAAAGGCATAATAGTAAAGAATTTATTGTATTGATTGCAATTTAAGTATGATAAAGCATCCATACCATCTCATGAAATAATTGAATACTTTTCTCTATTAATTCGATCAATATTTTATTAATTATTCTCAACATATTCCCACTTCTTTATTCATTATTCTTAATATTCTCACTGCCCAAGGTTACCCTTCTCACTTGGTTCAATATGTATCAATGAGGAAGACAGGTTATCAACCTAACAGTTGAATAATCAGTGAAACAAAATAAAAAATTAAATAAAATAACTAAAATTGAAGCCATTTCCATCCCATAAAAATAACTTAAAAAAATTGTTATGTTGTTGAAAAAAAAAACTTTTGTATATATATGAATTATTGTAACGATTTCACCCTAGTAACCTAAAATCTTTTCCTTTCTTATTCCGTCGTTAAATTTCAGTGTAAGTTCTTCATTCCGTTTAATTTAGCTACGTGGAAAAGTGAATAGGTATAATATATATGAAGCTGGTTAACAACTCACTGACTTCTTCTACGAACTAAACTAAGGACTTAAAATTACATATTATCACATACGTAGTAAGCATTACTCGAAGCTTACTCGAATTTTTATGAACTAAGTACTTAAATTAATATCATAGTTCACAATAAGAAAACAACTAAAGTAAATATCCTAACCTAAATAACCTAAACCAAAGAATTCTTTTACTACTATTTTATAACAATTTTCAATTTTATCAGCAATCCTTATACAGGATACAATTAATGTGATATAATCTTTTTGAAATCTCACATATATTTATTAATTTTGTAAAAGTAATTATTGGTTAGTATTCAATGAAAGGAATAATAAAAATAATTAATAAAAAAAAATTTAATTAATTATTACAAAAATTATTTTCACATGAATTATTTAAATAAAATCTTTTTTTCCTAATTTTTTTATTTTAATTATAATTTTATAGCTTATCTCTTATTTTATATTTGTCTTTATTAATATTTTTATTTTAAAATTTATTATGTTTACATTTTTTCTTAATCCTTAAATTTTTCTTTAATCCTTTATCTTCCGCTCTTTGCTCCAAATAGCAATGCTATCTGTTAGTTTTGTTAAAATACATTTTAATAATAATAAATAATAACAAAATTAAAAAAATTAAATAAATAATTATTACAAAATGTTTTGTTTTATTAATGAAGGTTTTATTCAAAAATATTGCGGCATACGTAGGAACTGAACTTGATGTTGTATCATTCTGTAAAGCCATTACTAATTTTGGTATCCTCTCACCAGTCTGGCAGTCACTCTCAATTTCTGATCTTAATGTTGTATTATACATCTACAAAGCCTTTACTAATTTTGATATTCTCTCACTAGCTTGGCAGTCACTCGGAATTTTCCTGCCCAACTAATTAAGGTTTTTTGACAGTAATATTAAATTTCTTTTCTTGTTTGCATGCAAAATATGGAATATTCTTCAAAACATGAAATACGATCTTGGAACAGGATTTCAAATCAAGAACTGCCAAAACCTGCCTAAAGTAGAGATCCCACAAAAAAGTTTACAATGGATTAGTCGCACAAGTCTTTCGAATCGAATTTATAGAGAGGAAAAAGCTGAGGCTATAGTTACTAAATAAGATGGCCCCAAATCAAACATCGGGCCAATTATTTAGATTGGTGGGAAAAATTTGTGAAGGTTTTTTTTCATTATCCACATTTTTTCGCATTATTACTACATAGCAAACTATTTGAGTGCCTTTATAACTTTTAAGCTTTTTAAATTCGCTATAAAAAAAAATTCATTATGAATCTGAAACTGAATCCTTAACTTTTGACGTTCTCATGTAAAATTCTTGACAAGTTTTCATAATAAAATAAATGATTAAATTTAATATTTAAAAAAAACATGGCTGCAATTGACAAAATAATTACTGAAACAAAAATTATTTAATCAGCGATAATTACAAAAATTGAATCTAATAAAAATTGAAGACTCTTGAAGAAGTATTGATATAAAGGCTTAGAAAACTTAAACTATATAAAGGTGGTCATCTTAACGACTATATAAAGGTGGTCATCTTAATATGAATAAAAAGTCTAATACTATAGCTACACTTGGCAATTTTATTTTTAAATACCCCTTGACGAAGCAGTACTAAAAGTTGCATACTATAATACATTGTTTGGTGAAAAAGAGAGGTGCTATTTTCCTAATACATTATAGTATGCAACTAGATGGTATAGGTGAAAGTCCCATACCCTCAGAGAGATCTCGTACTTTATGGTATCTTTCAATGATTCACACCTACCCTAGTAAAAACAAAATAAAAATCAATAAATAGTTTAAAAACGGAAGCTATTCAAATTTATTTAACACGAAAATCGATTTTGACATTATTTTATTATTAAAAAAATTTAATATTAAGTATTATTATCCTTTTTTTTTTTGAATTTTTTAAATTTTTTTACACATTTTTTTTTTATATAATAATTTTTTGGATTTTTAAAAATCATTTATGCAAATAATTTTGTTTAACAATAGTGGTTTAATTTATTAATTAAATGTTAATATGTATATATAAATTTGTAGGCATATAAATAATTTCAGAAAAAGGATTTTATTTATATGTTTATTTAATTTTTATGGAAGTTAAAATTATAATTTAATAATTATTAAAATACAGGATTTGTGTATTTTATTTTCGTTTGTAAAATTTTAAAAATAATTTTTCGTTAAAATCAATAGACATAAAATTTTTGTTATAACATTTTTAAACTTAATCTTTCTTTTCATTTGCTATAAGTACTACAATTTTTTTGTTTTACAAAATAAACTCTTTCATTAAAACATTCTGTATTCTTAAAGCCAACATTTTGCTTCTATGTTGTAACCAGATTCTCAGCTTCTAATATGTAAATTTTCGTTAAAATCCTTGCTATTGATTGTTAGTTTATCTTAAAAGTCTCAGTCTAGGTCCAGTTTGTAGCTCTGTCGCGATTCAGTAGTATTATTTAAAAATAAATTTCAATTTTTTACTTGATCCGCCGTTGATCAAGGATTCATAGAAAAACGACTAAGGAAATAATTTTTGGCATAAGTAAATTAACTGGATTTTGAAAGCTAGTTTTGGCATTTTTAATCATATATAATGAAAATGAAAAGTAGATTTGAATGAAAGAAACTTTATTTTTGTTTTTAACAAATAGAATAATAAAATACATATTTTTTATGAGCTTGTGTATCTGCTTCCTCGACCATAATTTTAAATTTTTTAAACAATATATTTTTTTTTTTTTAAAACTGTTTTAAATATGCAACAGTTAAAAAATTTTACTTTAGATTTATTTATGGTTGGTGACCATCAAATATCGCTTGAAACCTATTAAAAAAAGAAAATTTATAAATTCCCCAAAATCTGTATAGAGATCTTGATAAAAAGCTGGATCAACGATTTGTATGAAAATTCATTTAGAAACTCCATGATCGAATCAATATAGCACCTCATTTTATAAAAGCACCTCATATAGATGCTCCGAGTTATGGCTTATATATAGCACCTCATTTTAAATTCACGTTAACGTTTTATATCTTTAGATACTCTAAATTTATTATTTTAAAGAAATATAATTTTAAATACTTGTTATAAATTATAATAAAGTGTGTTAAGATTTGATATCCAAATATAAACAAAATGCCTAAAGACGACTTCCATTTTGTTTTTTTTTTTTTTACATTTTACCGGTGAAGAGTTACGAAAGATTTTAGATTGAGAATATTATTTATTATTTATATAACGATGACAGGCTGTGTTTTTTTTTAACCCAAAATAATATAATCTTTTCATATATTTTTCTATTTGTTATGATTAAAAGATATGATAGAAAGGATCTATAGTATGTAGTATTATATTCTTAAGGAAAGAAAAAAATTCTTTTGAAAAGAATGCTAAGTTTTTTTTTGTCCTTAAAAATTTATCTTTAAACAAAGTATAATAGATGTGGAAAAATTACAGTAATTTTTTTTTTTTTATTCTTCCTTTATTTTTTTTTTTGTACCTTTTTGCCATTTTTAAATTTCTTTTACGAAAATTTATATAAAAAGGTATGTGGTTAAGAATTTTTTTTTTTTGTTTTTTTTAAGTAAAATTTGTAAAGGACATGCTAATTTTTACATACCTTTTTTTTTGATGCTTCATCACTTTCAGGATTATATAGTATATATAAAGCTGATATGATATAATGAAAAATTTAATTTTAAGGAAATTAAAGTTATAATTTAAATTTGATAAATTTTTATTATTTATCTGAATCTTTATTAATATTTTAAATTTAAATATGTGCACTTTAAAAAAAAAATATTTTCTTAAATTCCAACTACAGCTTTTTTTTTTTATTTCAAGCTTAAGTTTCATATTTCGGTATTACAAAATATATTTTTGATTTGTATATTATGATTATAACATTGATTTTTGAAAGTTATCTGATCGTTGTAACATTTCAAAATATTTTTAAACCAACAAGACAATTATTATTTAGATATGGGGTTTGACAATTCCTAAATAATAAAAGTATGAAGTAAATATGAAGTAAATAAAAGTATAAAGTGCACTTTCCCTTAACTGACGGATTTTAAGGAATTTTAGTGGTTTCGAACATTGTTAAAATTTTTTAAACCATTTCAATAATCTAGAAAAAAATCTCAATTTTAAACTTAAACAGCGCAAATGAAAGAAAACTGTCAACAAAAGTATATTCTATATACCATGTACTATATACATCCCAAATGAAATATATACCTGTACCTGATGGAAAAAACGAACTCATTTACAACACATATTAATCCAAACAGCTAAATAATAATAAAATCTATGTAACTTACTACAAAATAAATTTTATTTAAAAAAAAAAATTCACTTCAGTTTAACCGAAAAAAAAAACAAATCGACAATAATTAATTTCAATTAAATTACCAAAAAGTAGTATTAGTAAATCTCTTGAATTTAAAATCAAGAACTCTTTAATAAAATAAAATGACTACCTTCAAAATATAGTCCTTTATTATACTACCCTTCAAAATATAGTCCAGTACAGATACTACCTAAAAGAAAAACAAAAAAAAAAAAAAAATTAAAATTTTCTTAACTATAATAAATGTCAGCAAAATATTTGTAAATTTCTGACTTCATAACCCACTTTATCACTTGAATATTATGTCATACTATAAAATTATGATTTACGTATCTTAATAATTGTAACAATGTACTTTTTATCTTATTTTATAAATTGTACACAAAAAAAAAAAAAAAAAAAAAAAAACAAAACATACATTAAGCACAACTAGTAGAAACATCCCATGCCACATATTCATCATATTTTCTCATACATATCACTATAAATCTTTTTACAAACATGGATAATGTCAGGACACTCACTGTCTCTCTGATGTTACTATAACATTGTGATAAATCTAATGTACACAATTATTCTTCATTTCTTGTTAAACTTTAAAAAAAAAAGAATAAAGAAAAAAAAACAGAACGAAAATTGCATCATTTATGATATTATAACAGTACACCGAGTAAATGATAATTTTTAGTAAAAACATAAACTAACTTTTCTTTGTTGAATATTATCTGGTTAATATCAAAAGACTTCCACCTTCTTTCCACCTAAAATCACAATTTTTTAAGGTTTATTTCTATTTTTTTTTTGTTTTTTTTTTTTTTTTTTTCTGAGACTTTTTTTTCTCTTTTGTTCATAAAATCATAACATCTTTTTTTCGTTAAATTTTTACATCAAAGTGGTTCTCATATGATACAATAAACAAAAGCAAAAATTTTAATACAAACTATAATGTTGTAAAATTTTATACTTGTTCACTTTAACTGTAGTTTTAGTTTGAATCATTCGTACAAAATCTTATCGTCACCGTAAATGATCATGTTAAAATATCCCCACTTTTCTTTATCCTAAAAACAAAAAACAAAATAACGATTTTGGCTCTATGTTGTCCCGTCAACATTACATTTAATAAATATCCTTTAAGGGATTTCATTTATTCCCTTTTTATGTACACAATTTTTAAAATGGACTTCATTTTATTAGAACATACAATTTCAGTGTATAGTATATTATATATAAGATTATATACAATTAAGAATAATATTGTACACATTTAACGGATCCTTTAAAAAAAAAAAAAAAAAAACTTTCTTCATATTCCTTATAGGTTCATATTTCATAGCAATTCTTTCTATTTTTATTCTTAAATGAAAAACCTTGAAACAAAACAACGCCAAAAAAAAAAAAAGAAAAAAAAAGTAAATTAAAATTAAATATAAATCCGTTTTTTTTTTTTTACAAAATAAGAGCTTGGCTAATATTTACCGTTGCAACTTACTTTAAATTGGAATGGACGATTTTGTATGCTGTAATAAACATACAAAAGAAAAAAGATGAAAATAAAAATACATTTTTGTTTTTTTTTTTTTTTTTGTTTCGTTTATAGTCATCCTGATGTGTATTTTGTATCATTATTAATTTAAAAGATCTTCTTAAAAATATTCTATTTCTACACTGTTTTGAAATTATAATTTTACTTTTAAACTTCTTTCGTCTGTCTAATTATTTGTTAATCATCAAAACAGATTTTTATTCAGCAATGCTGGGCAAAAATTAATTAGACATACAAATAAAATTTTTCTGCTAGACGAAATTAAAATCTATCGAATCAGCAGCACTCTAAAAAGTGCTACATAAAACTGAAGGAATTAGAAAAGAATATTATTAATAATAAAAATAATCAAAGAAATAGAAAAAATAAAAAATTGAATGAAAGTAAGAGATTGCATACTTATAGGTGTATATAGATTAAAATTTTAAACACTATACTTATAAAATTAAACTACTGCTATTGTATGCTTCAAGTTATTCCAATTTTCTTAATTTTTAATTTAATTTAATTTTGCATGTTTATAACGAAGCAAAGTATATATTTTTAAAGGGTAAATTTACTGAACACTTCGTTTAAAACTATATAGGTATAAAATAAAATTAGAGCACCTGATAAAAATCCCAGGAATGCAATAATTTTGTAAACAGAAGAAAAAGAAAATAAAAACAAATAAAATTAAAAATTCTTTGGAATTTTCAGGAAAATATTTATTTTATTTAGAAATTTTCAATGGATTTTTTTTTTTTTTTCATCCATTTTAAGATAAAGGAATTGAAAAATTCTATAAAACAACAAAATGTTTAATTAAAATGAAGTGGATTATGGAATTATCAATGTATTCCGTTAAAAATTATCAAATATATTATATGATAAGTTTATAATAAGTTGAGAATTAACTTTAAGGTATATTAATATATTTTGTTATTTTGGTTTTTTGGAAATGGTTTTTAAAACCGTTGATGAATAAAACTACAGCGACAACTTTTTATGTGTTTTTGGTTCAATTTTACAAATACGCTAACAGTTATATAACAACTTAGAAAACAGCTCCAAACAACCTGTTATCAATAATAATTCAAAAAAAAAAAAGAAAGGTAAAACAACTAATCGAAAGGTAAAAAATTGAAAATTTGTTTACAAAATAAAAAAAAAAAACAAAATAAAAATAAATAAATAAGAAAATAAAATACATAATATACAGAATGTTTTCGATTCAAGCACCCATACTGCACTCAGTGATTGACGGAGTTAAAGCAAAAAATTGTATTGGGTAAGGAGAATATTCTGCAGCGATTTCGAGAAATAAGGCTTTAAAGATTTATTTAATAGTTTTTCATAAAGAAATTTATAACTTTTGAACGTCTTACTACAGAGAGATAAAAATGAATTTCTAATAGAACTAATTTCCGCAGCTTTAAGGTTTATGTACTAATGAACTTCATACGTCCAACAGTTAAAAAATTATGAAGGTTTAAAATAATTTAAAAACATAAAATTATGTTGCAAACTCAATTTTCATTTGAACTTTTTATAGCTTATTTTAAAAGAACATTTCAAGCTATTTTTGTTTTCATTTTAAATTCTATCTCTTACAAAGCAAGTCGTTATAAAGAACAAGTAAAAGTCGATGCAACCGACTTATTTATATCCTACACTTAAAAAATTCAAAATAAATTAAAAATCCATAAGTTATTTTAGTTAGGTATTTAATATAACTAAGCTAAAAAAATAAATGCTTTTACAACCTTTGTACCAAATTTCAGATTTCCATCTTTATTAAATTCGAAAATATGCTTGTTCGGTTTTGTAAGTTGTATGGGAGGTACCCGAAGGAACGCTCCAATTCATCTCAAATTTTAGCCAAATCAGGGATTTAGAAACAGCACCCTCGTATCAAATTAGAAGTTCCTATCTTTATTAATTTCGAAGATATATGCTTGTTCGGTTTTGGGAGTTGTATGGGAGGTACTCGAACAGCTCCTCCAATTCATCTTAAATTTTGGACAAATCAGGGATTCAGGAAACAAGACCCTAGTACCAAATTTGAAGTTTCTATCTTTATTAATTTCGAAAATATGCTTGTTCGGTTTTGGGAGTTGTATGGGAGGTACCCGAAGGACCAGTCCAATTCATCTCAAATTTTAGCCAAATCAGGGATTTAGAAAACAGCACCCTCGTATCAAATTAGAAGTTCCTATCTTTATTAATTTCGAAGATATGCTTGTTCGGTTTTGGGAGTTGTATGGGAGGTACCCGAACAGCTCCTCCAATTCATAGGGATATCAGGGATTCAAGAAAACACACCCTCGTACAAAATTTTAAGTTTCTATCTTTATTAATTTCGAAGATATGCGAATTCGGTTTTGGAAGTTGTATGAGAAGTACTCGAACGCATGGTCCGATTTTGCCCATTTACAATCTTACCTTACTTAGTCATTGTTAATCTACAGTATAAATTTCATCAAGATAGCATCATTATTTTTTGAGTTATCGTGCGTACGGACGGACGGACGGACATCGCTAAATCGACTCAGGAGGTGATCCTGATTCAGAATATATATACATGTCTATACCTAACTTGCTCCCTTTTGGTGGTTACAAGCACCATACCAAAGTTAATATACCCTATACTTAATGTTCAGGGTTTAATAAGGTGTTCTAATTTTATTGTTTAAATCAAAAAGAAAATTAAAAAATAATTTCAGGTGTTCCGATTTAATTTTTAAAATTATTTTATTTTTTTCTTTATTTTATTATTTGATACTTCAACATCTATACATATTATTTTCAACATCTATACATATCTATACATATCAACATCTATAAAATTATTATAATAATTTTACGTTGTATTTGAACTAATCACCATTCGCCTGTAGTTGAATTCCTAATTTTTAACTTAAGGTTAAAAACATAATTTATAGTTCAGGTAATTTTCTTTTATATATATTTATTTTGGTTCTCCCATCACATACCTACAATGTGATGAGGAAATTAATCAAACTTTCTTTTTCAGGTGTAATTACGGTGCAAGTATTAAATTATATTTATATTATTTATTTTGTTTACTTTATATTTATTATTGCACTTTACATAATATTTTGATCTGAATCCAAGATGTTCACATAAAAGACCGGCGATTTACGAAATTCATCATTCGTCAAATTGTTCATGTAAACGAAAATTAAATAATTTTATTTATTATGGTTTTAAACCAAATTCTATAAAATCTACTTACATAAAGTGGGTCTATTGACAATAGTATTAAATTTCAAAAATTGATATAAAAAGAAACTTTTAACACTTTCTATGTCTAAACTATTAAAAGAAAATTATTATTGACAGTTGTCTATTTGTTAAGGATGGTGTTATATACTACTGCATATTGTAACTGTAGTTAGCTCCAAATGTTTCCGGATCCTTGTCCTATCCTCTCCTACACCAACTTCCTAGCCAATATACTGTCATTAGTCTGTATCTTTTGAAGATTTTCACCTTCTATAGAAAAATAAAATCGATTGATTTACAAATTTTAAAAGTTTCAGAAGCGAAATTAGTCATTCCACTGACGTGATTTGAAAGAATATATACAAAATTTAATACAAACTTTTATTGAACTATAAACTAAAAGTATTTTTAAAGAAAAATGAAATAATTTCCCTAAAATTTCATTACTTCTTAAAGTTTTAATCTCTATTAAATAGGAACAATTAGCTAAACAAATGCATCAGACATTATTTTAAAGTCTACGTTTTACTTTAAAAAAAAAACCATAAAATAAAAAAGGGAAGAAATGAAAATTAATTTTCTAAACAAATGCTTCCTCCCCGAAAAATTAAGTTTATTATATTAAAATGCTAAATAATACGAAAATAAACTAATGATAAATTTTGAAAAATTGAGAAAATTTATTGAACAATACAAAAAAAAAAATCGAATTAAAAAAGGGTTACGGAAGACCATGAATAATTGCTAACAAAACAATTCAAGTGTTAAAAATTTGTATTGAATTTTTTTTTACCTAATAAAAAACAGAATCATCAATATTGATTCCATCAATAAATGAAATAAAGAATAGAAATTCTGGACCCATTAAACATTTTGTCTTAAATTTAAAATAAAGAAAAGGGTAAAAAGGGACCATATTAGAACATTGTATTTTAAAGTATTCGTTACAATGACAATTTCAAGTATATGAATTTATTCGACCACAAATAGGACTATAGATTCAAAAGTATCTAAATGAGTTTTTTTTTTTGTCTTGCTTTTAAAGCACATAATGGTTAATTGATTTTTTTTTAATTCAATATCAAAAAAAAATTAAAATGTTTTTGACTTCATGCTCGTGAATCTTAAACTATTACTTATTTTAAAAGTATATGAATTAGAATTAAGTATTATCGAATTATTAGGGATGAAAACCCTGTTTTTTAAATGACTTGATAGATACTAATACGAATAATTTAAAACTAAAAATGTTACTAAAGTTTAAAAATTATATTTATGAAAACTTTTTCTAATACTGTACTACAGAATACAATATAAAAAATCCTTAGCTAGTTTCGTTTCTTACGTAGGTAGCTGCAAATCATCGAAAGACACTAAGAAGAGCAGTAGGATCATAATTCCTTTATCAACGTTCGGAATTTAATCCATTAAACACTGTCTACTTTTTTGACCAAACAATAGATTAGGGGAACTTTAGAACTATTGTACCGTTTCGACAAGAAAAGATTATAGCGATAAATCAAAAATTTGGTTTAACATTTGTAGAAATGCGATGAACGAGGAGGTTGACCTTGTACTTCTTCTTTGAAAATTCAAAATATAATCATCACCAAATTTATGAAACAAAGCTTTATAGATTAGGAAATCATTATTAATAAAACCGTTTATATAGCTTTAGATTGGGGTAAGTGTGGTAACTTTTAAAATAAAATTTAAAAAAAACAACTGGCAACTAATTAATAGAGATATATCATTTGATTTCAACTAAATTTAAATTGCAACAAAATATAATGAAGTTTATTATAGAGAGTAGAAATAAAAGTATAATATATATATATATAATATACTTTTGAAAATTCCTATGAGTTTCCAAAATTTATTTACCAAAATATCTTAAATTAGCTAATAATAAACCTTATTAAATCTATCAATTCCTATATATAAAACCAAGTCTATGATAAAAATATAAATATATAAAACCGTGCTCTATAAAAACCTTACGCCATACTACATCTTATTAAAAATATCGGTCCAAAACTATGGACCAGACTAAAATTTAACTTCTAAAATTTAATTACATTGCATGTATATTCTTTTTTATGTTTTTTAAGATAAATTTCTTATTGGTTTATTCTTTAAGATTAATTTTCTTAACACTTTTCATTCTCATTCTTAATGGCATTTCATTTTTAAGGTATTGCTCCTTTCAGATGGTTTGCTTTCTTTCACAATCTTTTATAGTGTTCAACTAGATGCTTCTGAGAACATTAATACCCCTTTAATACTCAAAAACAATGCATTATTTTAATATCTAAAATAATCTTTAAAAATAACAATATCCGCTTTAATATTCACTTTAAAAACTGTTCCTTATATATTTTGTGGTGAACTTTTTACCTAACGTCGTTTATAAATTAGTTTCATCCATCGTCTATTCAATACAAAATAAAAAAAAAAAGCCAGCCTGAAACTTTTGAAGAACATTGAGTGCCATTTTGTAATCCTTTTAAACTTTATCTTTTGTATTATTCATAAATCTTTCAGATACATGGCATATCTGAAGGATTTTTGTCTCAAAACTATTCTTGAAAAACGAAATTGAACAAAATGACAAAAAAAAAAAAAAAAACAATGGTGAAATAAAACAAAAAGTGAATTATAATACAATGTCTAGTGATAGATATTTTAAAAAATGAGATAAAAATTCATTGATATTCAAAAGATTTTTGCATATCAATTACGCCTTGAAATGAAAGGATAATGATTTTTCTGATAATTTCTTACTTTTTAGCACATTTTTGTAAAAATCAGTTTATTATAAAATTAGCTTATTCAATTATTAGTTTTCTTTTGTCCATTCATTATCTATTTAAAAAACTTGTACACCGTTTATTAATATAATTTTACATGTAGATTCGACCTCATAAAAATAAATTTCAACCTTTTGTACAAGGTATTTATGTATGTTATCTCTACTCCATGTGAAGTGAATCTACAGTTTAAGAGCCATATTCAAACGGTTATAACTAAAATTCTAAAGGATCTTTTTTCAATGTTTGTTAAACAAAAGAATATTTTTAAATCTTTGTAAATCAAGTCAAAAATTGCATAATTTCGTAACTTAAATCTTCGTAACTGCTAAAACCTGGCATTAAACCAAGAGAAAAAGCATTTCTACCAACAATTTTTAAAGGATTTAGAAGCATCGTGAACGGAAATACGAAAGTCCCACAAAGTATTGATTCAATATTCACAAACCGACAAAGGAAAGGAACTGGTGAACGACGAATATATGACGAAGAATCACTTAGCTTTGCTTGCTTAAAATTAGAAACTAAAAATTCCAGAAGACTTAAAAATTAACATAGATACTTCAGAAAAAATGGAAAAACTCTTCCGCTTAACAGTAACAAGGGATCAAAAATTTTTAATTTTAGACAACTAAAACTTGGACGTTGCAAATTTTTATGTCCAAAATGTAAAATGTGTTAATGTCAAAGAATTGAAAATTTTGAGACAAGAATGCAATGAGAATTTTTAAATTGATACAAAAGTAGTGACAGATCATCAATATTGACATCTTGAAATGTTCTCCTTTATTAACCTTTAGTTTAGCATACTGCTTTGTTTTTAGTTTTTCATTTTTTATTCTTAATAAAATTTAAATAATTTCTATTTCTTCTAAGTTTTTTTTTTTGGTTTTGAGTAAAATTTGAAGATATTTTTTGTATTTTGTTGATCTTAAGTTAAACACTACTGAAATTTGAATTTATTATTTAATAAGATTTAATATTAAATTATTCTTAATAAAATTTGGCAAAATTGTCATTTTAATGCAGTCAAAAGAAAAATATTTTTTTTTTGTATGTTGTATAATTCTATTATGGTTCTAAAGATAAAAATAAAATAGAAAATAATAATATCTCATGAATGAAATAATTTTATTTTACCGAAACAAATAGCGTTTAGTACTCAATAACTACTAGAATACTTCCATAAGCCGAATTCTTTAATTTTACAAATAACACGAAGCATAGGTGTTATAATAAAATTAAATAATAATTATTTTCATTTTATTGTAATCAGTTAAGTTTGCTAGGAATTAAAGCTTTTAACCAAAATCTCATCTTTAAATATTAATAACGCTATAGCTACTTAAAGGAGGAGAGGTTATGGAGCACTGATGGCGGGGCTTCTATTCCTCTCAAATTAACAAAAAAAAATTTACTAATAAATAATAATTATTGTAATGTAAGTTTAAGAAATCGATCAATATTATTGGTAACTAAAGATAATTTTAATCTTTATTCGATCAAAATGTAACTTGAAGCCTCTATTGCAACTGAGTTGTAATTCAAAATTATATTTCAACCTTAATCTCAATCAAAGGGCAATCGAATCTCAATTCTTCTCACAACACCAACTGTGTTCACTCTTCTATCTCATTTTAACAAATATCAATAGAATCTAAAAATTTTTCTTCTATAACTGAATATCGATTTGAAGCTTTATTCGTACCGAGTGTTATCCGAAATAGAATGCTTTTTTTCTTTAGAATTTAGATTCAATTGAAATTTGATTAAAATGGAATTGAAACTAGATTAAGATTAAAGTTAAAATTGTGTTCAAATTGAATTTAGTTGGGATGAGGTTGTGGGAGTTAAGGTTTGAATTCAGATTTTGTTTAAATTTTTGATTGAACATGATACTCGATTTAAATTGAAGTTGGAATTGAGACTCGATTGGATTTAAGTTAGAGTTTAGTTGCGATAACTTTGAATTTAAACTCGATTTTTATTTTATTTGGCGGTTTTTATTTTGGGGAGCACAACTAAAAAGCGTTAAAAGAGATACACTTTTTATCTCTAGCGAATAGGATGTGGAAAGAATTAACCTCATGTCGTACGACTAAGAAAATATGGCCGTCGTACGAGAATAAAAGATCGGACAACCTATTGAAGCTATCTCGGCGGGACATAGCCAGAACAATAGGTGTGTTCATGGGAGACTGGCCAATTGGCGAACATGCGGCCAGACTAGGTACCTTTTTCAACACATCATGCCGGAGTTATGCTGAACAGAATGAGGAAGAAACCATTATACACTTCACGTGTAAATTCCCAGCGCTGGCCTGGGCCAGAAGAGTAGCTCTGGGTAGCCATGAACTTAACGATTTTAGCGATCTAACGGCTAAGCAACCTACATAAATGGTAAGGTTTCTGATTGTCGCGAAATGGATCTAAAATTAAATCCGATATAGTCTAATTGTGGTCTTGTCACGGCTAACAGCACCAACCATTTACGGGAATTTGAAATTTATTTTGGGTTTAGTTGAAACAATATTGCTATCGAGATATGGTTTAAAATTTATGTTGTAAATCAGATTTTGTTTGCATAGAAATAAAAATTTTGATATAGTTGTAATATATTTGACAATGAATTTAATTTCACAAAGTACATGAGCAGTACATGAGTAAAGTACTTCAGCTTTGTATTGTATAATCTGTAAAATTAAAGAATTCGACTTATGGAAAAATCCTAGTAGTACCTTTTATTAGTATAAACACTATATATTTGTTTCGGTATAATATTATTGTTATTTATCATGACAAAAAATAATTATAAAATCATTATATTGTATCTCCTATATAAAAATTATATCTGTATAAAAATTATGTGTAATTTATAATAATAATTAAAACACTTTTAATTAATTTCGATCTCACGTGAATTGTTTCAATGAAACAAATTTTTATTAATGAATTTTTTTTTTTGTTTGTAAAGGACATTTTCTTTCTCCAGAGTTTAAAGAAACAAACAACATTTTCTTTTTTTTTGGATATACCAAATTGTATTATAAAAATTAATGATTGATGGAATTAATTATTATGTATATTATTTTGTGGCATACTGTGTTTAATGATGTGTTTCTCTTTTAGAACTTCAATTAATTTATTTGTTCATTCAAAGAAAATTGGACAATATATTATTATGTAATCATAAAGGGTTCTGTATTTTTAATATAGTAATTATATACTATAAAATAAATTCTTTTATAATAAAAATTTTCATTATTAAAATTTTCTTTGGCATAATTTATTCTTTGTCAACTTTTAATAATAAAAATAAATTATTTTAACATAAAAACAAAAGAAAATGTCATCAGATTCTTTGTTCAGTATATTCTGCATACTATTAAAAGTTAATCGAACCTATATTATATAAATAAATAAATAATTACTTTTATGAATAGCTTCATAAAAATTGAAAGAAAATAAGAAGTTAATGGAATAATTTGTTCAGAAAGAATTTTTTTATATCCAAAATTTTTGTAATGAATATTAAATAAAAGTTGTAAATTATTTTTCAAAATAATATGGATAGGAAACTAATATTGGAGGAATAATCAATCAAAGATAATTTAAATGTAGTAAGGATATCTATAACGCTTACAATACGACCTCAAGTGGAGTAAAATTTACATAATATATTGACTATTTATCGTTTGATCCGTTCTTTGATCTATTTGATTCATTTGTCTCAATGATGACCCCGTCGATACTAAATTTTCCATTTCTCATGACATCCATTGTAATGTTGAAGCTAATTTTATAAATATCTTGTAGAAAATGACACTTGCTTTGATGAAATAAATTCACTGATGCCATCTCTCAAACAACCCTAACGTACAATTAGAGGGTATTCAATTGCTGATTCCTACTACGTTAGAACTATCTAACTGGTGCTCTACTGATTTAGCAAATCATTTGTCATCAGAACTGCATAAATGTGGAACATGTTACCATCCAATGTATTCCCATAAATTGGGGATTTTTCGATTTACAATCTGCCCAAATTCAAGATTAATATAAACAGATTCATAATGAAGTTATTTTCTAACTCTCCAATGTAAATAACTACTACTCACAACTACTTTTGATCCATATTCTTTGATTGTGATTTATGAATAAACAAAAAAACCAATAGGAAATTCTAGATAAAATAATCAAGATAGATTAATAAAGGCGAGCCATTTTTATTGCTACAGTTTAACTGTTACTAAGAATTTTGACACCACTTGAGATAAGTCATAATCATGGTCAATAAATATTATTAATAAAGCAATTCATTAGTTCAAAATTTTTTATGCCAAACTTAAATAGTTTAAATCTTCGAGATTTAATAAGAAATTTAAAGAAGCGTAAATCGGGACAGTGAGGAAAAAGTTGTCTCCTAATTTTCGATGATAATTTATACTATGAAAATATGTTTAACTATTAAAAGAAAAAAGGTGGGTTAAAGGAAAAAACATAGCGCCTTAAGACGTATAATAATTAACTAATAATTTCAAAAAGGTGAAAATGATTCAAGAAACGAACAATTTTATAAAATATTTTGAGAATTATTTTTAAGTCTTAGCCTGTAAATTATAATAACTAGATATGGCAAACTACATATGGCACGGGAGACATTTTTTATATAGTATTCTATTCATGTATAGAATAGAATTCCTCCGTCTGTTCGCTCCATAACTCAAAAAATACTCTCCGATTCTAAATTTTTTACAATTTCACCTTTATAAAATTGTTAGTTTTCGCTATTTAAATAAAATAACTTCGATTGGCGGTTTCGAATATCTGTCTTCTTTATTTATATGAGAATAACTCAGTGCCGAATTTGAAGCTAGATATCTGATATTTTGTGAATAGAAGTAAAATTTTATACCAACAATTTATTTAAAATTTAGTTAACCTAGAGTAGCAGATTCGGGTAGCTGTCAGTACAAACTAGACATCTGAAATTCTATGAAGTTTAATTGCCCTAACGCAACAGGTTTAAGTGGCTGTCATATCTTGGAATTTAATTAAGTTAGACATCTGAAATTTTGTAAAAGATGATACATATATAATATAATATTTAATATGTATATATGTACATATATACATGTATTATGTATATATAATACATATATTAATCGTGCTGGTTTTCTCATCTAAATCCGTTTGTTTTTTTTTTTTTTAATTTTAATTAAAAATGCCAAAATGTTATTTTGAATAAATATTTAAATATTTACATATTGGTACAATGTTTAGTTTAATTATAATTTTAAATAAAATTTACATTTACGTAAAATTTCCTGAAAATTATCAAAACATATGTAGATATATTTCAATTCATAAAAATAATATTGAATATTTTTCAACTGAATTTATATTCTATTATTTTGTGTTTGCTTAGTTATTACAGATAAAGTATGAGTATCTGATAATAATCAGGAAAACGTTTAAAAATTATGCATATTGTGATTCAAACATATTTAAATAGTTATTTTTGAAATTAGATAGTTGGTAATTTTATATTACTAACAAAATAGGTAGGTACATATTACATAAAATCATTTAATTTTGAGAAATGATGTCTGATACATACAAGTAAAATAAAAATAAATTAACATACTTAATAAGATATAGCACCTGTATAAATTATCGGCTATGTTATGCCAATTACTTTTTAGAATTTTTTTTTTTTTCATGCATTTCTCTGCCACATAAATGTGGACAGGAAATTACACAGCCTTTCCTGTTCAGGCGTGGCTGTAAATTAAATAAATAAATTGTAATGGGGAATAACTCTTACGATGTATATGGGATTCGAATTTTTCTTTGTTTAGTGGTAGAATAATCTTATTTCAATCAATTGAGATCAGTCTAGTCATTTAAATAAGGCCAAGGTGATATAACTAAACTGAACAGAAATTCGTCGCAGATCTTTTTCTACAGTTCAAATTGCCGAAAAAACCTTTAAAAAACGCCACTAAATTAATCCAGTGAACTCTTTAGTAGAGAGAACAACGTTTCTAATAATCTTGAACTTAATTGGTCAAATCACATGTTTTTACGAAAAAATAAAGACACGAGTGTGGGAATAAGTTAACAGAATTTAATCAAATTTCCAAAATTCTAAAACATTATTCCGAATTAAGACACAATTTTTTATTTTAGTTTATTCCCCTACCATATAAATGTGACAAGAAAATTATACAGCTTTTTCTTCCTAGACGTGGCTGGAAATGTCATAAGGGGGAATTTTTCTTACAACGTGTATAAGATTCGAACCCATACTCCCTCGGATTTTACAGTGTATTTTATAAGCTATTACGCGCTAAACGACCAAGACCCCAAGACACTATTAAAAATGGAAGAATTTTTTTAGAGAACCGACGATCAAACGCAGTTATTGCAGGCAACTCTTACCACAGCAACAAATTTTGGAACTGCATTGATTGATCAAATTAAAATGGGTAACAAATAAGCGAAAATTTTTTAATAAGTGCTTCTCGAAATTTGTCATATTATAGATTTTTTATAACAGACAACAAAAGACTCCTGCTAAACTCTAAGATAAACTTTTAAACACGTGTCCCTAATTTTACTTGGTACGTTTTTCGTATTTGCTCAGGAACACTATTTTTATTATAGCCTACACATTAAGCATAGGGTATATTAACTTTGGTATGGTGTTTGTAACCACCAAAAGGAAGCGAGTTAGGTATAGACATGTATATATATTCTGAATCAGGATCACCTCCTGAGTCGATTTAGCGATGTCCGTTCGTCCGTCCGTCCGTCCGTCCGTACGCACGATAACTCAAAAAATAATGATGCTATCTTGATGAAATTTATACTGTAGGTTAACAATAACTAAGGTAAGGCGGGGATTGTAAATGGGCGAAATCGGACCATGCGTTCGAGTACCTCCCATACAACTTCCAAAACCGAATACGCATATCTTCCAAATTAATAAAGATAGAAACTTAAAATTTTGTACAAGGGTGTGTTTTCCTGAATCCCTGATATCACTAAAATTTGAAAGGAATTGGAGTGGTCGTTCGGGTACCTCCCATACAACTCCCAAAACCGAATAAGCATATCTTCGAAATTAATAAAGACAGAAACTTCAAATTTGGTACTAGGGTGTTGTTTTCTGAATCCCTGATTTGTCCAAAATTTCAGATGAATTGGAGGAGCTGTTCGGGTACCTCTCATACAACTCCCAAAACCGAACATGCATATCTTCGAAATTAATAAAGATAGGAACTTCAAATTTGATAAGAGGGTGTTGTTTCCTAAATCCCTGATTTGCCTAAAATTTGAGATGAATTGGAGTGGTCGTTCGGGTACCTCCCATATAACTCCCAAAACCGAACAAGCATATCTTCGAAATTAATAAAGATAGAAACTTCAAATTTGGTATTAGGGTGTTGTTTCCTAAATCCCTGATTTGTCCAAAATTTAAGATGAATTAGAATGGTTGTTCAGGTATCTGCCACACAACTCCCAAAACCAAACAAGCATATCTTCGAAATTAATAAATATATAAACTTCAAATTTGATATAAGAATGTTCTACCCTGTTGATGTCTCTAAAATTTGAGATGAATTGGGGTGGTGGTCCGCGTGCCTTCACACACTTCCCAAGACCTAACAATCATATTTTCGAATTTAATAAAGATAGAAATCTGAAATTTTGTACAAAGGTTCTAAAAGCATTTATTTTTTTAGCTTAGTTATATTAAATACCTAACTAAAATAACCTATGGATTTTTAATTTAATTTGAATTTTTTAGGTGTAGGGTATAAATAAGTCGGTTGCATCGACTTACGGTTACTTTTACTTGTTTTATAGTAGGATTTTCTAAAAGGCTTTCAAAAATTTATTAAAAATAAAGATTAAAAAAATGATTTTTTTATTTTGTAAAAATTAATCTGTAAAGCATAACTTATTTTATAGATAAAAATAAAAAATAAATATTTTAATTATAATCCTTTGAAAAAACTCAACTTGTAATGTTGGGGCATAAAAGCAATTTTGTAATCAAAGTAATAACTAATTTCTTTCTATCATCATTTTCATCTTGAGTGAAAATAAAGACATTGAATCTTTATTTATTGAAAAAGATATACGTTAAATGAAAATAATTTTGTCTGAAGAAAAAAAGAAATCAAGTTCAAGGACATTTTTTCATAAGGGTTTTTTTAATTTTTTTTTTTAATTCAAAGACAAAATAAATTAAGAAATCTTACGAGTATAGAAGTTCAAATTAAGCCGTTAAATCTCTTAAATCTATTAATCTAGGAGTATATAATGTTTTTGTTTTGTGAATATTTCGTTAATTTAAGGTTTAGTAAAGTAAGCATAAAATTAATGATTACTTAATGTATTTTCCATTAGCATTGTTACTACAAAAAAATCTGATTTTATTGCCTAAAAACAATTTTCTTTTGTCTTGTGACAACCAGACTGAGATTATAATGTCAAAATGTTCTTAACAGTCACACTTATGTAATCTTTATATGTCTCTTGTTTAAATTGATTATCAATATCTGAGACTATATAACCTGATATTAATTGTTTAAATTGAATATTTTTTTTCAAATTTAAAATTCAAAAACTGGTGTATAAGCCATTTAGTACACATTTTTTTTATTAAATTAGGATGATTTTTGTGGCAATAAAATAATTATATTTCTATTTATTCGTATTACAGTACACGCATACCTATCTATATTGCTTTTCGCTACAACAGCCAACTTTAATTATGACACTTTTTAGATTTGCGGTCCATAATATCTCGTTATGAGACAAAAATAAAAACATATTGTAGGCACATGCATATTTATTTTGAATGCATTTTTTCGAATTATAATAACTTATGATGAACCAAACTTAGTACGAAGTACTAAAATGTCTTCAGGAATTAAGTTAGCCCTTTCCTCTGTTATAAAGAACTGCAGAAAGAAACTGAGAGAAAGACTAGACCGGCAACAATTGGTTATTTTTTTAACCCGGAACAGTCCATATTATCCTCTGTTATAAAAAAAACTGCAAAATGAAACAGAAAGCAAAACGAGCAGAAAAGAACAGAAAGGCAACATTGGACTATTTCTTTAAACCACGTCAATCCATATTATCATCTGGTATAGAAAAAACTGCAAAAAGGAACTAAAAGCAAGGCTAGGCAGACAATGTTGGGCCAATTTTTTTTATAGTAGTTCAATCTATATTATTCTCTGGTATAAAGAACTGCAAAATGAAGCAGAAAGTAAAGCCAGATAGGCAACGTTAGACCATTTTTTTAAACCACGTCAATCCATATTATTTTTATACCAATTCCCTGGTATAAAAACTGTAAAAATACTGAAAGCAAGGCGAGGCAGACAATGTTGAACCAGTTTTTTAATCCAGGTCAATCCATATCATCCCCTGGTATAAAGAACTGGAAAAAGAAGTTAGAAGCAAAACGAAGCAGGCAACGTTGGAGTAATTTGAATTATTCTATAAAAATATCACTAAAAATCTTTAAAAATACATAAACTATAACTAGGTAAGACTTACCATCTTTTATGATTCAATTAATTGACTGTATTTTTTTCAGTATACAATAGTAGGTATATATATACGTATATGTAAAAGATTTTTAATGAAACTATTTGGTTTACATTCTAAGTTAAAAGATTTTTAGATTTTTTTTTTATAGTTATTTTAATTTAAAAAAATAATTTTTTATATAAAGACAATATATTGTATTATACATAATAAATAATATATATTTTATAAATAAATTATTATGTATAAAAGAACAGAGATAAAATTTTACAAATTTTAATTTTACCAATTAAGAGCTCAATATATGTATGTATGTATCTACAAATTATTTAAAAAAAAAACAAAAATAGAATAAATTATTGTATTCCTAAAGATTATAAAAAAAAAAAAAAAACTAACAATTCCTTTGTCATTATATAAAATGATTGTTATAATATTATGTTTTTAATTTTAATATATTAACATATTTATAAAAAATACATAATAATAGGGGCCAACCCACTTCGCAAAAATCTATATGTCAAACTTTCATTTAACCTAATACTATACTTGGCATAATTATTTATTTCATAAACATTATTTTAACAAAATAAAAATATGCCAAAAAGTTTAATTACCAAATACGACATTTCACAATATACTAAGAATTGCTATTCTTAGCTAATTATTTCATTATTTCAGGATAAATCGTTCATATTTCATTATTTCAGCTTCATTCATCAAATTTTGTATAGAAGTATGACATTAAACTAATTTTTTCAATGTGTTGCTGCTCGATGACATCATTAAGGGATTACTTTGAAAAAGTAAATTACATATTTGCCTTTTCCAAATTGAAAAGTTTTCGAAAACCACATTTTTAGCAGTTTTCCGAAAGTTACATGCAGTATACTTATATCTAGTTTTTTTTGTAAAATATTTCCAGCTCTGAAATGAGCTTCAATAATATTTTGCAAAGTATGTGTTTACCAGATAGATTTTTGATTAGTGTCTCATTATACGAAACGACCAATTATACCAATTGGAAAGTTATGATATTATGTCCCTTTTATAAAAGAGCATTAGGTGAAAAAGCATTAGGTATTTTACATCAGTTTTCAATACCCATACCCATTTAATAATTATAATACCTATATGTATTTATAAAAAAAAAAATATGTACAGATATAATAGGTATAGGTATAGGATGATATATTTTTTTAGAACACTTTAAAAATTAAAATGTGCAAATTTAAAATAAGCAAGGCAGAACGAAAACCAAAGGTTTTTAAAGGCGTACATTTTTGAAAAGGCAGTTAAGATATGACAGTTTTGATTAAAACAGTTTAGAATTGTGATTTGCACCAAAGTTTCAAAGTTTTTTTCAAATTTTATATATGAATCAAAATATATCTTCTTTACTTTTAAGGAAGACCCTTATAATTAAGAAAAGCTGTTAAAGTTAATACATATCAAACCATAATATTGAAGCGTTAATATTTTCATTTTACTTTGAAGAAAATTGTATTGGGTGGCTAAGTTAAACAGGTGTCTAAAAATAGTAATAGTAATAGATCGTAAAAAGGGGGGAGATACAAAGAAAATTTCTATAAGGTAATTTATCTTCTCTCGAATTTTTTAGATTCTAACTAAAAGTTTGTAGGAGTTATAACGGAAGCTAAATCTTGCAAAATGTTGTTTTCATATAACGGTATAGATTTAAATACTAAATTTTAAAAAAATGTCTAATTTTGATAAAGGTAAAAAAATTCTTGTCATATGGTATTTACAGGTTGAAAAAAATGTTAAGCAGAACTTGAGATATACACATTAAAAAATAGGGCTTTGTCAAAGTTTGAGAGCCTGTGCTTCCGTAATAGGTAGCGCTACATAAAAAAAGTTGTTCTACGCAACATTAATTTTTTTATGTGATCTACCGATGGTTGAAATTGCATGTCTCTATCTTTTACAGTGCTGAAGTTTTGTAAACAGACAAACATACAGTCAACGTACGGGACGGTCAGAATGAAAAGAGTAAACTAATTTTTCAAAAATATTTTGTAAAATATGCTAAAAACAGAATATTTTTAGCATATTTTACAAAATATATAATTTTATACCATATTTTAAAAAAATTGAGGATTTAAATTCTGGATAAAGTTCTAATCCTTTAATTATTCTCTAAACTTTATACATATTGTGATCTTTATGATATAATATTTTCCACTATATCTTATAAATACTAATCAATGAATGTCTTTTTATATATACGCTAGAATTATCGTTTGCATGATTACTTCCTGATACAGTCCTTTGCCACTAATTGTCAGTAAATCTTTAAGATATCTATACAACACTACAATTTACAACTTTAACAACTTGACAAACCAATAATTGACAAAATACTTTTAAAAAATGTTGATATTAACAGATATTTAAGATATCTTAATTAGTTTAATTTTAATTATAAAAAAAGTTGCCTCTTTTCTATTTTCAAAAATCTTTAGAGAATGATAAATATAAAAATTTTCTGTTAAATCGTTCCACAAAAGATTAAATCAATATTTTAATTTTTATTCTTTAATGGTGAATTTTACTTTTACAAAAGATATTTATATTATATGGGTATAGTAGATATTTATTTCAAAAAAGAATAATATAAAATTCGAAACCCCTAAGGATAACCCATATGTACATGTTAAAATAGATAAACTTCTTTAAAATGAAATGACTCTAATTAACTTCTTTTAAAATGAAATGACTCTAATTTTATATGGCTTTGCACATCAGTTTTTAAATCACTAATTTAAATAACTTTATTGGGGCCTCGGTGCTCTAGTGGGTAAGAGCTTATAAAATACGCTGTAAACACCGAGGTTCGAATCCCACACACGTCGTAAAAGTTATTCTCCCTACGACGACATTTACAGCAACTCCTGAAAAGGAAAGACTGTGTAATTTCCTGTTCACATTTATGTGGCAGAAAAATCCACTAAAAAAAAAAATTTGTTTTATTAGCTACAAAATTAGTTAAGCTTTGTTACGTACATGTTGTATTAAATTTTTTAAAGAAATCTATCCGTTAAGTCTCACGCTCAGCAGTGAACATAAAAAAATACTTCCTTTAAGACTTTGCGTTTTAAATGTACATTAAAAACATACATTAAATTGATTCGCGCTTCTGAGAACATTTAGCAATGTTCACCGCTGATACACGTCGGACTCAAAGTCTTAAACAGTGTATATATTTTTTAAACAGAAGTTCGGATGGAAAGAGTGATTATTAAGTTTAAACTTTGTTATATTTAGTAATAAAGCTAATTTAAAGAAAACTTTTTCTAAAATGTATATACTAAAAAATTTTTTGAAAACTATTTTTAAAGCTGTTCTCTACATTTAAATTAAAATATTCATATTTTTAAAACTCGTTTAATTACAATTTAGTTTTCAATTAAAATTATGGTTTTTAAGATTTATGTTGAGCCGAGACAAAACCAAAAATATTTCAAATATCATTCGTATACTAAAGTTTAATTGCCACAAAAGTATACTATAAAAAAAAAGTACATAAATAAGTTACCAAGTTCTTCTTGAGTAGTTTTTAAATTACATAATGCCAAAGAAAAAAAAGTTAAATTCACTTTCGTAAGAGAATTTATAGTAAATATATGGTTGCTAGAAAAACTTTTTCATAGTTTATAACAAACTGAACTCAAATAAAACAGAAAAGAATGTTTTATTTATTTTTTTTTTTTTAAATATAAGTTTTTTTTTTTTATTTTTATTTAAAAACCATATGGTCTAAAACTTTCCACTTGTTTTTTTTTTTTTTTTATTTTAAGTTTAACAATATTCTTAAGTTCCTTATAAGTCTTATATTTTTATTTAAAATTTAAACATTTCAATTTATTTATGAATTCTATATTATAATATAGAAGTTTTTATTTGTTTTTAACAATCTTTTTATATAACTTTAAAATATATACCCTTTCTGCATAGCTTATTTCTGACAATTCAATAACTAACAATCAATAAAAGTAGGATATAAACAATTAAATAAACAATATTTATTTTGTTTATTATATTTATGAATTTTATAAAAAGATATTACAGTATAATCTCGACAATATAAACTATTTTTATCTTTTGATCAGATAATGAATAAAATAAAAGATAAAGATTTACTAAAGGAGTATATATCTAAGATAATCAGATATTATAATGTATCTGATAGTAACTCTTTTCTATAACAATCTCTTTTCTAAACGCAAAACCTATTTAAGTTGTGAGAAAAGTTGTGAGGAAAGATAAGTTTAGAAGATAGGTTGGAAGTTAAAAATTTAAGGATAAGCTTTCACAAAGATTATTATCGATCATCGATTAAGAAGACGTCATCACATAACGGTACTTTATATCTCCAAGTTTCCGAATATGATATTGATATTGTATCCAACTGTAAAGTGCATCCTATTTACATTTTTATATACATATTTTAACAAGAAAACAAAAAGGCAAAATAATTGTATGAGAAATAAAGTATAAAAATGTATTTTTTTATTAAAATTGTTGTTTCAATTTCGCATTTGTGTCCTCTGGGTGGACTATTTGTCAACCTATATCATATTTATTATATACTTTGCAAAAGGGTGTGAAGAGAGCTTTCTATAACAGCATAATAATAAAAATAGGGTGTCTCTGAACATTTCAAATCAGATTTTTTTTTTTTACCCATATTTTCACTTTTAACTGCAATATCTCAGAAACGGTAACACCGATTAAATGGATACAAGATGTATATTAAAGATAGTATTATTCTCTACAATATTATAGACATATGGTTCCTTTGTACTGTCGTAGAGCATACAAAAATACAACGGGAATGTTAAGAAAATATTATAATGCATTTTTTGGCCACTAAATGGCGGCATCGGTCCTAATGGCATATATATTGGGAAACTTGAAGATATAAAGTACCGTTATGTGATGACGTCATCTTATAATCTTATTACATCAGGGGTAATAGCTCATCATTCCTCTGCAGAAGTTTATCCAAACCTTATTTATGAGAATAACTTAACATCATTTGAGAATTAATCACCACTTTTTAAACAAAAAAAAAAAAATCTTAGGATGTCAGAAATTCATACAATACTTCTAAGATCAAAGGTAATATTAAATAACAGACAACGGTTTCAAGGGTCTAAAAAATTTTATTTTCTATAGCAATATTCTATAAAAAGAGATTTTACTCTTAATTTAATACAAAATAAATTTAAGTCAATAATAAAATGTTCAATTCTTCCGATACCATGTCTTATTGCAAAAACTTTTTTCAACAACTATCGCTTTTCTTTTTTTTTATTGCTTTTTCTTATAACAATCATTTTCTTATGAAATTAAAAAAACAAAAATGAAAAGCAGAGAGATAGATAGAAAAGTATACATACAATAACACATATAACGGCAAGTGTATAAAAGAAAGGATAACTTTATTTCAAAAGGTTTATTGGAAATTAGTTCTTATATTTTATTTTATTTTTTTTTTTATTTATATTTAAGATCAGTTTTTCTTCAAAAAAACCTCCAAGCTTCTTAAAATTTAACAAATTGTTTAAATCATACTTTTCTTGTTATGTGGTTTACTTGACTCAATTGGTTTTAAAGATACAAAAAAAAAAAAAAAAATGCAAAAAAAAAAGATTTCATTCTATTGAAAAATCGTCAAATGTTACTCTTTTTGGTCTATTTAGAAAAGTTTAACAATCTATATAGTGCGAGAAAATTGACAGAGATGACATTTTAATTAAAAACTTTCTAATTTTATAAACAAAATTTAATTTTATTGACTTTTTGTGAGGATTTTATAAAATTTAAGTAAAAATTTAAATAAAAAATTAATTAATAAAAATTGAAATATAATTATAAGAAAACTTTGAAACTTTTGAAGAGTTTAAAAGTTCACTTCTTGTAATTATATACATTTACATATTTAAGAGATTATATTTTGATATCGTATGTAAACTATGCGGTTAAAAAAATACGTTTAATCATCTAAGGAGTTATTTCAAAAGGAAAGGTTGTCTAAGATAAATAAAGTTCAAACAAAATCATATAAAAGAATGATTTAATAGACTATCTATGTGCTTAATACTCAGAAATTCTATTTGAAATACAAATAATGCTTTTTATTTTACCTTTCTGATATCAAAACAGATGTAGATATTATGTCCTAAATATCTTTTACTGACATAATAATAATGGCTCTCAAATAACATGTTTCGTATTGTTATCGTCATTTGCTTCCCAAAATCTTCTTATATCTTCTCCAAATAGTGCATTGGTACTAAAAGCTTTTACATACACTAACAGTGAACTTTTGTTGTTGCGCTGCAATGATTTATTTTTTGTTCCCCTAAGGCAAGTGAAGATATTCGAAAGACACCAAGAATACCCTCTCGGTAGTGTCAGATTCTTACTGACTTAACCCACCTACCCCTTTAGCTAAAATAATAGAATGAAACCCTTAATTTCGAATGCAGTATATTTACTATGAAATAGCAATAGGAGAGGATAGGACAACGATCCGGAAATATATTGAACTAACAGATTAGGGTTGATTTGCATATTTAAAAAAAAAAAACGCTGATAATTTGAAACTGTATCTAGAAAAAATTGATTTAAAAATAAAATTTTTAATTGTCTACTTACACTTAAACATTTTTTTAAAATTTCAAAAGTCCTGACTATAAAAACTAAAAGTATTTTTAGATAGATATAAAGTGATATTAAAACAATTTTTAATTTTCTTAATAATTAATAATTAAAAAGGAAAAAATAATTTATTAGATTAGAATGTACTTGACACTCATTTTTTTCCAAAAAAAAAAAATAAAATAAATTTTAATATTTAAATATGCTCTGAACGTATATTTAATAAATTTTCTTCTGAGAAAACAAAATATTTTATTTTTATTAACATGTTATATTTTTCTTTTTTATAATTTCTGGCACAGATTCAAAATTGCAATCTTGAGATATCACATAATAAAACTAACAAAAGGTAAAAAATAAAAAAAAAAAAATTTAAATTTATTTTTTAATAAAAAGAAAATATTTGAATTTATATTCGTTAGTTGAAAATATAATAAAAAAATTATATGTATACATAAGTCATAATCCAAGTCAAGGACTTTATTCAATATACTATTTTTTTTTTTTTAAATTCTTCCGTAGAGGATCAAAAAAAAAAAAATTTTAATAAGAAAATTCGTTAAAATATTATATTTCATTCAAAATTATAAACTACAATTTTTAGGACTTCCAACAAAAAAAATTTAAAAATATGACATCCTTGTTGATATTTTGAACTCGAATGAATAAATCTTTAATGTTTTTTTTTTTTTTTCAAGGTAAATAATGTTATTATATAGGTATATGTTGGCGAAATTCTGTTCTATTTTTTTGTTTTTCTTTACTTTAAAAAAAATGCAAAAACCTCAATTTTCATGTTATCAGAAAAATTTTAAAAGCATCTTTTCAATCTTAAAATTTTCTTTCAAATGGTATACTTTTTCTATAAAAGGATAGTAATATACTATCTTTCAATAGTTATTACTTATGAGGTACGTTAGTAGTATAGTATAATACTTCTTGTTCAGAAATGTTATGAAAAGCTGCAGATTACTTATCTGTTGATCTTGTTTTTTTTTTTTTTTGGTCCTTTCCGTAGAGCAACCACTATGCCGTTTATTACTCATATTGGATTAAGTTTCAGTTTCTTTTAATCATTAACTAACCCGTTGATTATTTGGCTTCATAGCTATTGTGCAAGAGTATGAAAAACAAATATCATTGCACTTATATCTGCACTTATATCTTATATCCTATACACTAATTTTTTTATTTTCATATCTTTTTTACTTTATTACGATATCAACTATTAAGATATAAATTAATAATATTGTATAAAACCTGATTTCGATTTGAAATCGAGACCATTCAGTTGTCTGTTAGATCTAATAATGGGGAAAAAATTAATCAAGATAACCAAAAAATAAACTAAGATTATATTGAAACCATATCGCAATTAGAGAAATACTTTGAACCAACAAATTTAATTATATAACAGAGATATGAAGATCAAATAAAGTATATTTTAAAGAAATAATAAAATAAAATAATAATACTGAAATCCTTAAACAATTTATATATTACTAAAAAATCCCCTTTGATATAATTTATAAGTGCAGGAAACCGAAACCGTTTAATATTGACCAATCTAATTTAAATTTTAGATCAACATAAAATGAATATGAGAAGTTAAAAATTTCAGTTTCAAGCTATCCCTAAAAATTCTATAGTAAACATTTTCCTCACTCTTAGATGCCCCGTTGTTACATTAATTTCACATGACAACCGTTATTATTTTTTTTATAATATGTCACTTTTGACAATCAAATTGAAATGGATTTTAATCTTAAGATATTTTTATAGAATTTTTGCCTACACATTCTATCTAATAAAATCTAATTGTTTTTCATTTTTACTCAGATTTGTGTTTTAATATAAAAATTTCTTAAATTATTTAAAAATATTCCATTTTATTTATTATTTATGTCTACTTAAAAACCTATTTTGCTTTTATTGTTTCAATTATATACATGCCCGTTACTTGTCTTACATTTTAAATGTTGATAATCTCCTTTTTCTGTACAAAAAATTTTTAAAAATACTTATGTATTTAACATGGAACTTATATTATATGCTATATAAAATGTTCACACTTTAATTTACAAAATAATTTTTTCTCATTTCCATTAAATTTTCTTTACAAAATTAAATTTTATATATTTTTTTTCTCTCTCAAAACATTTATAACATGTTTTTTTTTCACCAAAAAAAAAAGAAAAATTAAACAAAATATAATATCATAATTATTATTGTCGTCACGTCATCATACATTATACATTATATGTGACATGTATACTGAAAACCGAAAGTCTATATGGTTTAAAAAATATCATAGTAACCTAATAATATATACAGGCGTATATATATATACATACACACAAACCTCTATAATATAAAAAACTACTGTAAGATGGGTGGTCTGGTCATGTATCTAAATGTATACGTACTCATGTCCACTCATCATACCCATTCAACATTTCTAAAAAAAAAAAAACAAAAATATGTTTATATACTTATGAAATAAATATGTTTAAATACTTATATACAATACTGTTATATATCTACTATATACTGTTCACTTAATTTTACTGTTATATAATTTTTGTATCAAAACAATACAGAAACTTGATAACAGAGACATCTAAGGACTTTAAAAAATATCTAAATAATATAAACTTTTTTCACCGTTACAAAAATTACAGTTACTAATAAATTTGCTTAACTCTGACTAATAAAAATGATGTGATTTAGTTAAGTGAAACGAGATAGGTACAATAAAAGGAATTAAAACAAGTTTTTAACTCCAAAACTAAAAATCATATTTCAAAATGCGAACAAGACTTTCCAATAGCTCCAAATTCAGAAAAATGAACAGAAACTGAATGATTCGCCAGAGAATGTATTAAAATTCTGATATAAAACTAAAGAAAACTAAAAGTGTCAGAAAAATTTAGCAAACAAGCATTGTTTAGCAAACAGTAGAGCGACATCAACTATTACAAGTATTTATTTTTTTGTTTGCAAACAATTACTTGTTTTGACTAAGAATGACAAAAGTAAAATAGCTCTAAAGATAAAGCAAAAAGAAAGAGGGATTCGGTCGACAATAAAAGAGACTACAGCTCAGAAGATAATTCTTAAAAAACCTTGTTGAGCTCTTGGAAAAATAAAATTATAAGCTCTTTCATAAAAAATGCTATTGGCACCAAGTCATATAAAAGAAGAGTTAAACGAAGATGAAAAACAATTTTAATTGTTAGAAATATAGTACAGTAATAGGTTACCAACACAAATAGGTTATAACAGATTAAACCAACTTTGTGGAAAAAACTGATTCGTAGATTAATAAGATTTCAGAAATAAATTATTATCAAATTTTTTATTATAATCTTATTAAAGTTAACATGTTAGATTGGTGTTGTCAACGAAAAAGTTTGAAGACAGTAGCAGTTACTGGTTAGGAAAAATCAATATTAAAAAGTGAAGTTATAAAATAACTGTCTAGAAAATGTCTTTATAGTATTACTGAATAGATCTTAATCAAAACTTTCATTGCCTTGATTTATTTTTATTTAATAATAATAATTTAAAGTGTACCTATTTTTCAAATTTTCAGTCTCTTTATTCTTTACTTTACAGAGGATGGAAATAAGAAAAATCAAGATAAAAACATTTATTTTATTGTAGGTGTCCTTATAATGTTTAAGATATGTATGTATACTATATACATATTAAGAAAAAGAACATTATCCTAAAGTGAATACCGCCCTATACGTGTTGAATATGCTTTTAATGATTTACATAACAAAATGGCAGAATGTTGGCCTCATAATCATATAAAAATTAAAATTATGTAGTATGACTGTTCTTTTTATTTTCATTTTCAAATTTAATTCTCATTAAAAAGTAATAAATAACAAGTATTAGGCAGGTGTAGGAAGTTGAACAAGTAAACACTGTAAACATTCGTTATGAAACAACAAAGTATGACATGAAATAAATACAAAAACTAAAAATAAAAAATAAATAAACTAAAAACATATTCAAATATTTTTTTTTTTTATAAACATCTAAAAAATGACATTTCACTTCATTAATAATTCGTCTTTTTCAATAATTAAAATTGAAATGATGTTTTTCGTATGTTTCTGTTAATTTCAAAACTCAAAACAAAATAAAACAAAACTTATTACCACAAACCATAATGTAATAATTGCCATATTCACTTTACTGTCATAAATAAAGTTAATTAAAAAAAATGATAACGTACTACGAATTGTCTATAATTAATTTTATATTAAAAAAAAAAAAATCATTGAATATTGAATTGTATTAAGTTGTTTGTAAATTAAAAGCATACAGGGGCTAGAATACACCAAGTGAATAGAAGTAAATCCTTCCTTCAAAGAAAACCTCAAAATTAAAAACTCTCTATTAACACTATAGAAAGACGGCAGAGATCAGAATGACCTCAAATTTTACTACACGTTGAAACTTTTTTATTTTTAAAAGTTTGTATTTCGTATTTTGTTACTTTTCCTTACTTTTAATACAAATTATGCGAAAAAAAACTCACCTGCTAATAGTTATCAAGGGGTTAGATAAATGCACTAATGAAATGCACAAATGCACTAATGTTATCTTCAAAGACGATAAGCAGTCATCGCATAGCACTAACCGTAAAAAATATTAAATTTGGTAGTTGGCTAGGCATTTCAACACTACATTGACTACAGAAAAATTAGAATAGTGTTGACGACTGAAACAACTCCTATATTTTTATTAAGTTGAATTTACCATAATACAAATTATTACAGATATATCTGTATAATACAAATTAGTGTAGATATTTACAAATTTAAATAAGGGTATCGGTGGCCTAGTGGGTAAGAGCGTATAAAATACGCTGAAAACACCGAGTGGGCTCGAATCCCACACACGTCGTAAGAGTTATTCCCCCCACGCCTGAACAGGAAAGACTGTGTAATTTCCTGTCCACATTTATGTGGCAGAGTAATGCATTAAAAAAAAAAAATTTAGATAGAGTGTAATTTTGAAAGACGTTTCGTTAAACGTCAAATATTAATTTCTAACCACTATGTTAGTAATCATTTTGTGTTGGGTTTTACAGGTAATTAATTGAACACGATGATATCTTCATTGATGAAAGAAAATGTCAAATAAATTATCAGATAAAACAAAAATTCATATTTTGAATGTTTGTATATCAATCCAGGTTTTTAGATAGAACATAATATACTCGAATTTATGGTAATATGGTATAATCTTAATTTATAAACCGAGCAATATAATCGCCTGTTGCGAACATGTTTTTTAGTTAAGATATGATTGCTTTTATTAAGATAATCTTGACGATTGTTATTATAGATAGTCACTTACAACAAAACAAGTACTTTTATACTCTGTATACTTTTATACCTTCTGATATAATTTTAAAGTTTTATTATAAAACCAAAAAATATTATTTAAATCCTTATATGATTAAAGAATATTTTTAGGCGAAACTTTGGTCAAAAGACATTTCCCAAAAATTAGTTATGATGAAAATAAAATTTGATTTTAAATTCCAGGACATAAAAATAAAAAAAATAAAAATATTATTTTTTCATAAAATTATTTCGTTTGCCGTTATTTATTTTAAAATCCGTTATGACATGAATTCAACCAAAAATATAAAAAAAAAATAATAAGATATCATATTAACCGTTTGTTCATATTTTTACATCCACAGGATTATTCTTTTTGTTTTAATTGTTTTCATATCCCAAATATTTAAAATGAAAATGAAAATTCAGAGGAAACTTTAATATATATGGTAGACAAAAAAAAAAATAAATAAAAAGACACTTTTAGAATACTAAACAAAAAAAAAAAAAGAATTAAAAAGTTTTCAGACAGAATTAAGAATTTTTCATCTAACCAAAAATTCTAACCAAAATTGTAACGACTATAACATCAGATTTAATAACATCACCTAATTATAACAAAAAAAAAACTTTTCTTAAAATATACTCATACTATAGTTAGTGGTTGTTTAAGTTGTTTAAAAGGTGAGTGCTTATCAATTATACATCTGAATTAGAGAGTTGAAACCTTAAAATAGAATCAAAAAACAATTTTTAAATTTTACACACGTTTCAATCTTTCAAAAACCAAATGAAAACTTTTTAAATTTATCGGGATTTTTGTTCACAAAAGATTAAAACTTAAAAAGAAAAATAAAAAAAAAACTTAAAAGATACATATACGAGTTTTTCAGTCTTAAATAATAAAAAAAATTATCAAACATTTTAAATTCTTAAAACTTTTTCGAAATTTAAATCAATAAAATAGTGTTGTTCTTATGTACATACGTACATACATGTATTATTTTACCTTCTTTTTCAAATTATCTTTTACAAAATTAATATTAAGTACTTTCTATTTTGTTTGTGGGCTGAATTTGGTCAAATTCATATTACTTAGAAATATTTTGTATTTTTTATTTTAAGAAAAGGTCCAATTTAAAACCAGATATTTTTATTTTAAATACTCTAAATTCATTTAATTAAAGGTTCTCTTTTTAATTAAAAAAAGTATTAAAGTATTGTTTATTTAGAACAATTTTTCCTTTGATCAGAAAATGAAAAATCTTAACTGAATTTTATTTTAATAAATATTTTGTTTAGTTGAAAGTGTATTGTTTCAAATAACATAAAACCTATGACTATTATGTCTTGTAGCTCGCCTGAAAAATGTTTAAAGAATAATATACATTACCTACATAATTATATATATAAATAATGGCTACCTGAAATAAAGCCAAATGACTTTACTTCAAAAGACATTTGAAATAAAACCGAAATCCTCAAATTGTACCGATAAATTGAGTCGATTGCACGCCTTGGCCCTTAGCTTTTTAAAATAAAAGCAATACTCTGCGGCATTATGGCTCACTACTGATATGGTAGAAGAGAGGTGAATCTAATAATAAAAATTCACTGTATTTTTATAAAGAAAAACTAATTTATATAGGTTGTTTTTGCCTTTTTAGCACATTTCCAAAACAAATTCGAAAAAATGTGCTTATTAGTTTCACTCTGTCCGTCCGTCTGTTTACAAAACTTCTACACCATTAAAGATAGAGAAAAACAATTTTAACCATTGGTAGGTGTCATAAAAAAATAATTTTGTGGAACAACTTTTTTAAGTAGCCCCATCCATTACGGAGCTACAGCCCCTCAAATTTGTAAAAGGCGTATTTTTAAATGCATATATCTTATGTTCTGCTTAAGATTTTTTCAATCTGAAAACGTCATGCGACAGGATTTTTTTTTAACTTTGTAAATTATAATCAACATTATACAATTTTTTAAAATTTAGTATTTAAATTTACCGTTATGTAAAAACCATCAAAAAATTTTGCATGATTTTCACTTTCATAACTAAGGCACGCTTTTAGATAGAGGCTTGAAATTTTCAGACAAAAAAGAACTTTTAGAATTATTATAAGTTTGCTCAGCAAATTTTTTTGGGGCACCCCGTGTTTATGAACTATTAGGGCTCAAAAATTGAAAATTTGCTATTTTTAAACACCTGTAACTTAGAAACGTGTACACATTTTACTTTGGAAAAATATAAAAATTAAAGCTACAGTAACATATTTTAACGTGTATTAAAGGTTTATTTGAGTTATATATGGTTCCAGAGTTAAAGCTCTTCAAAATTTCGAAAAAGCCTAATTTTCAGATGTATATATCTCAGACTCTCCGTAATAATTTTGCAATCTAAAACAGCCACAAGACCGAAAATTTTATTATCTAGCTGAAAAATTTAAAATTTGCTATTTTTAGGCACCTGTAACTTAAGTACCTGTACAAATTATTCTTCGGCAAGACATAAAAATTAAAGCTCCAGCAATATATTTTTACGTGTGTTAATGGTTTTTCTTAGTTATAAAGGGTTCCGGACTTACAGCCTCTCAAAATTCCAGAAAAGTCCTATTTTCACATATTTTCTTATTACAAAAAATTTCTTAAAATTTTTGTTTTTAAATTTTCAAATTTTTGTGCAAGTCACAATTCTAAACAGTTTGTATTGTATTTTGGAAATGTGCGCTTTTAAAAATCGTTGGTTTACATTCTACATTGTTATTCAATCTTTTATCTTAATTCATTATTAAGAACCTTAAGAACTTTTATCTTAATTCATTATTAAGAACATTTATAAAAAGAATAGCAAATATCCTTGAAAATGTTTTATAACGCAGAAATACAGGTGAAAATATAGTATTTCTTTCACAAAAAAATTTTGTTTATATCAAAAAAATTCTTAAAAAAAATAATTTTGTTTTGCTCAGTTATGACATGAAATTTAACATGACATGACAATTCTAAAATCCATTTACAAATGAACCAAATGAATAAATTTGATATGCCTCATTTGTGTTTTATTTATATTGAGTCATCATATTCCCAAATATTTTTATACATTAATTGAAAAAAAAAACAAGAATTTTTTCTGGGCCAACTATTCAATCTTTTTATAATATTTTTTCCAATTGATGATTGCACATAATGATGGATTCAGTTTGATAGGTATGCTTGAGAGTTATATCACCATAGTGTATCATAAGCGAATCTCATAATGATGCATTTCCAATTTTTGATTAAAAATTGTCAACTACGAAATTTGTTTTCCAAAACTCTTAAGCAAAATTTTCAAAATAAAATTTGTTTTTGAAACCTACAAGAGACTTTAAAGAATTTACTATCTATTTCCGGTTTTGAATTATGAACATTTAAAAACAACACTCAAAATTTAATAACCGAAAACTACAATAATATAATTAAATATTAAATAAAATAATAAATTATAAATTATGGTAAAAGAAATACCACATAAAATCAAAATAAAAAATATTTCATAAATCCAATAAAAAAAATCCAATTTCGATTAAATTTTTGTATCTAAAGTTAATAAATGTATATATGCAAATTTTTTTTATTTTATTACAAATTATTATTATATTAATCAAAGGTCAAAAAACCAATTAAATGTATGTGCATATGTATATTATACATATTATATGGTTTTTAATTAACTTTGACAAAAATATTATTATGATTAAAAATTTTATTATTAGGTAAACCTTGAATATGGCATTTAATCTAAATAAAATATATATTATAAATGTAATACAAAATTAATTTTTGCATAATTTTAGGTTTCATCTACCACAAAATGTAATTTAATTCTAACCACAATTTAATAAAATGCTTATACTATCAAGCTATTATTAATATTCATATTATATAACATAAATATGAATTTTTATATTTGAATTATTTGTATGATTATGCAATTTTGCATTTTATGAAAATTCCAAAACTTTATTTCTCTTATATTGCATTGCATTTAAATAAGATCTTGATTTTTAAGAAAATTTGTAACTATTAGCTTTTATTCTAATATTTAAACCTTTTCGTAGCTTTAACAGTTGAATAGTTATATATATAAGGTTTTAAAGTCGAGAAATGTGATAATTTTCAATGTTTTTTTTAAATAATAAATTGTAATTTTTGATTAGAAAACAATTACTAACATAATGATTTTTATCATATTTTCTTACTTATCAAAATAATAGCTGCAATTTATGTAAACATCATTTTTATTGCATCTCTTACTGTTTTTGAGAAAATTAAATAATATCTTGTCCTTTATTCAAATTTTGTTAAAAGTTTAGTTGTGTTCAGCTGTGTAGTGATACCTAAACAATATTCTTTTGTGCTCTGCAGAGGTTAAAATATTATTATATTCTTAAAAACTTAATGATAATACTTTGAAGACCGTTATCTCAGAAACTATTAAGAAAAACCCCTCTTTCCCCCCACTTCTGAAACAATTTTTCATTTTTTTTTACCTTCCATTATCATCTCCTTTCTTCGAGACCTTCGACTTCCGGATACCCTTTATAAATACCATTTTGTAATTAATACCGTTGTTTGGAAAGGTTCAAAAAGACAAAAGCAGTGTTCTACAGGGACAAAAGCTGTGTTCTGCAGGGGTTAAAATATTATTATATTCTACTTAATGATAATACTTTGAAGACCGTTATCTCAGAAACTATTAAGAAAATACCCTTCTTCCCTTCACTTCTGAAACAATTTTTCATTTCAGACTTTTTTTACCTTCCTTATCATCTTCTTTCTTCGAGACCTTTGACTTTCGGATACCCTTTATAAATACCATTTTGTAATTAACACCGTTGTTTGGAAAGGTTCAAAAAGAAGACGCATGGAGTGACATTTAAATTTAGAAAAACGATAAAATAATATTTCGTAGTAAACATAACTAATTATTAATAGTCAGACAGATGAAAATTTTTATTCAAAAAAAAAAAATTCGTACTATCAAGTCTCTGAATTGCAGTGAATGAAAATTTGTAAAAAATCCAACATTCAATAAAGTTTATAAAATTTTTAAATTGAAAATTCCTAATATTTTTTTTCTTTTCCCGCATAAGAAGAAGGTGGATATCCCTAAGATTCTTATCTTTATACAATTTAATTTAATAATATATTTTATAAGAATTATTTTTACTTTCTTTTTTCCTGAAATTGAAAACAAAATATTTAAGAATATACTTAAATGTCTGCCTGCATGAATAAAATGTGAAAATACTGCCTACACAAATGTGAAAATACAGAAATAAGTTTCTTAATTTTGTTTATTTACTGCTAAAATATCTGGTGGGCTAAATAAAATTATAAAATGAAAAAATAAAAGGAACAAATCAATAAAATTTCAATTAATGGGAAGTGCTTTTGAAAAGGAATAAAAATTTTAAAAAATAAAATGTATAAAAGGATAAAATAAGGTGAAAATTCTTCCTTAGTAGATAGCCAGTAAATTCGGGACTGAAAATTTGGACTAAACATCTTAAATAAGCTGTATATAGAGTATGCATTATATTATGCAATATTACTATCACTAAAGATTTTGTTAAAGCATATTTCTCATGTTGTCCGTCCATCTGTTTTCAAAATCCCAACACCGTTTAAAGAACAACAAATTTTAACCAGAAGATTGGTTTAAAGTATAATGTTGTAGAGCAACATTTTTAGGCCCATGATTTACGAAAATAAAGCTCCTCAAAATGGCAAGAAAAACTCTATTTTTGTATATATATCAAATATGTATAATACAACTTCAGTTTCACATTTTTTCAATCAAAAACAGCCGAACGACAGGATATTTTATTTTAAGCTTTATAAATCAACATTAAAGTTATATAATTTTTTTTTTAATTTTCTATTAAAATTTAATGTTATACGAAAATAAAAATTTCCAAAATTTCACTTCCGGTTCGCTTTTAGTTAGAATCTTGAAAATTTAAGAGAAGGAGATCTTTCATTATCATATGTTATTTCGCAAAATATATTTGCACTTTCCCTTACGGTTAAAAATTGGAAATTTGCTATACTTTTAGACACGTCCTGTAACATAGAAACCGGTGTAAATTTATCATTAGTAAAACATGAAAATCAAAGCTTCAACAATTATAATTTTACAATTATCATTAACATTTTTTTTTTAATTATATTTAGGGTTTCTTTAAAATTGAAGAAAGTATTTGTTAATTTTTCACAATTTTTTCTTCCATATAAAATTACAAATTTTGGTACAACTCTCATCTATGACAGTATTTTAAGTATTTTAAACAGCCTTTATTATATTTTAGAAAATGTCAGTCTTTAAAAGCAATTCAATTTAAAACCATTATTATATCAAAGTAGCTATTTTGTTTTGTTTTTGTTTTATTTGATACAATTTAGAAATTCTTACAATGGGAAAGGTTTTTTTCATTAATTTCTTACAGCACATTGTGGGGATATTTCTTTTTTCTTACTCATAATTTTATTTCATTTTTTTAAAGATACAACAAAATTTTTAAAAAGAAAAAAATTTTTAAACCCATCTTTCCTTTAATATCACATCTTTAATATTTTTTTTTTTTCGGCAAGGAGCAATTTTTAAAATGTATTTTTTTATTTCAATTTTATTGCATTATTGCATTTCCAAATAGGAAAACAAAACTCATAAAAAATACGTTTTTGTTTCAATCCCATTATTTATATGTAATTTTTTTTTTAACGATAGACATTAAAAAAAAAAAAACGCAAAGGAAAAACAAAAAAACGAAACGAACATGAATCCAATTTAATATTTCTTATTTCTTTTAATATTAAAGGCTATCATTAATATTATTACTTGTTTTGTATTGTTATGGAATTGCCCATAAAATATTTTTTATTACTTGTCAAAATTACAAAAAAAAAGATTTTGTCTCAAAAAAAGACCTTTAGGTAACTTAAAATGAGATCACATTGTTTCAGTTTTAAGAAATACATAATATTATGTACACCACAGAGTATGTCTATTTTAAAAATGTCGTATTAGACGAAAAGTTAAATATAAGTTGAAAAAGATGGAAATAATAATAGCTGTTACAGAGAAGTTCCTTTGGATTATTACCTCTTGCAGCAATATGTTTCATACTCCGCAAATTAAGGCTTCCATATCCCCAGCTTATTCTTTGCTATCCTTTCTTTGTTGCAATCTCCTATACTATTTTCTCTTATCCCTACTTTTTATCCAATTATATTGACTAAAGGAGGAGTCAATTTAAAGTTTAATTAGTAAAAATCTGATACTATAACAAGAGCATATTCTTGGTATTTTTGGATGATTGGAATCAATACGAAATACTCTTATACGAAAAAAAAAGAAAACATTTTATAATACTTCCATTTATTTCACATTTACTTAATTTTAAAACAAAATCTTTTTCTAATAAAATAGAGCAATCTCAAAGTAAATCACTTAAAGGGTATCTTTATGCTTAAAATATGCACCCACAATACTTTATTTAAGTATAAAAATTTCAATTTTTTTTTTCAAATTAGACTCAAAGCTTATAAAAGAGTTTTTATAGTGAGATGCCGATATATAAATTTAGAATTTAGATGATTGTAAAATTGAAATCTGGAAATAACGATTATATTTTGCAAAAGACATAAAATTGGTTTTTTTTTATTTATCGATTTCTCCTTTGTATAAAAGGGAAGCAATAAAAGAATTTCATTTAATCATAGATTGTTTCTTAAAGATTGTTTTTTAAATTATATGGATGCAGATTTAATATATTATTTATATGTAGGATGGAAATGGTATGAATACACACAAATTTATACTAATAGATAGATATTAAAAATCATCAAAACAATGTTCTATAATTTTAATGGAAGGATATTATTTCCTTCCATTCTCTCCTTATTTTCCTTAGAAAACTTTGAGGGGAGGAAGACGAAAACCAAGACGAATTGAAGTAGAATTCAGATGAGATTGGGATCTTTACTCTCAGGATCTGCACTCTATTGAGAAATTCCGATTCCTCTTAGAGCCTCCTGTCCAAATATATGTATTATCTCCATCTGTGGGTTTATACACTCTTTACAGATAATCAGAATAATAGAAAATCAGAAGCTTTTACACCGAATGTCATCAATTTAGCTCCATACTCGAGATGTTCTGTTCAACAGTATATACTAAACCTTCACTTTGAAATGTTAAGTTATAGGAATCACAATGTAGATTTTCTGCGATACTAATAAACAGTATACTCAAACTTTGAAAAAGCCCTATTTTTTAAATAAGTATATCTCATGTTCTACTTAACATTTTTCTATCTGAAAACGTAATTCGACAGATATTTTTTTATCTTTCTAAATCAATATAAAAAAATTATACATGTTTTTAAATTCAGTATTTAAATTACCGTTATGTGAAAATTTCATTTTGTGTGAAATTTCTTTTTATGTAACTCCGGGACACCTTTAGACAGGAACCTGAAATTTTTAGACAAGAAAGAACTTTTAGAATAAATTGTTAAATTTTTTTATACTACCTATTTAAGAGCTATCAAGACTCAAAATTTGAAAATTTGCTATTTTTATCCAACTGTAATGGTTTTTCTTAGTTATATAGGGTTCCTTACTTACAACCCTTCAAAAATTGCAAAAAAGTCCTATTTTCACATTTTTTCTTTTTATCTATATGAAATTTTCAAATTTTGGCGCAAGTCACAGTTCTAAACAGTTTGTATTATCTTTTGGAAATGTGCGGTTTTAAAAATCGTTGGTGTACATTCTGACTTCTGATATTGGAATTAAAATAGACACTGTTTAAAAAACATTTTGGAACCTAAATCTGAATTTAAGATAAAGGAAAAGTTATATATTTATTAAGTTTACAATAATTAAAACGAGGAAGAATACAGTTGCCTTTGTCAACTCTTAGATACCCGTACGAACCGTTAGTATGTTCACAGCCTGTCACTCTGCTTACAATATTATTTTTTTAATATTTTAGTATTTTAAAATAATTTGGGTGAATTTTATAATTTCTAGAACTATGGGTTGTAGATATATTCAAACTATATGTTCATACATTCTTCAAAAGCAGATTCTAACCTTTCACATAACGATTATCAATCCAAAACTTTTTAAATATTCTATAGTACCATTTAATACTAAGCGGTAAATGTATATTAAATTTACTTAGTACAAAATAGTAAATATAATTTTAAATATTATATTTTATTATATTTAAATATTCCATTGACAGAATAATTTCTTATAAGTACAATAAAATACATATATGTATGTAAATACGGTGCTATATAATATACATCTATACTCTTATCATTCATTCACTAGTGACATATACGATATGTAAATAAACATTATATTATATAAATATGTATATATATCAATATCATATAAATAAAAATTCTTCACGCAAACGTTATATTGTTTATTTATTTACATTTTTTTGTACTACGCATTATATCCTCAACAATTTCAAATTATCGAGCAAAACAATATGCAAAAAAACCGTTAAAGAAATTTGTTAGAAAATTTGAAAAAATCAAGTAACACTTTCGTCAATTATAAAGTAACCCTATATTATTAAAAAAAGTTATTAACAGAAATAAGAGTATAATGTTGAAGCTTTAATTTTTGTGTATTACTTCAAAAAAATTTTAACAGGTGTTCAAAATACAGGTGTTTAAAAATAGGAAATTTTCAGATTTTGACTCCTTACACCTCCTAAACGGGGAGTGATACAAAAAAACTCATACTTATTTTCAAAGATCTAACTTCTGTCAAAAGTTCAAGTCTCCAACTTAAACCGTTTAGAAGATAGAAGGGTTAAAGGATTTTGCAAAATTTTAGTTTCGCATAACAGTAAATTAAGACACCGTATGCCACAATAATATATTTATTGTATACATACCTTTAAAGCTAATATAAGTAGTAATTGTTTGGCGTTTTCAAAATGAAGATATACCTTATACAACTTGTGCTATAACAATTTAAATATAGAGCTTTTTTGAACTTTTGGGGAGCTGTAGCTCCGTAACGGGTGGGGCTACAAAAAAAAGTTATTAAAAATAAAATTAATATTTTTGTGAGATCTATCAGTAGTTAAAATTTCATAGCTCTATTGCAAAAAAAATGTGGGGATCTAAAAGTTAGGTGTTCGAGAGCTACCCTAAGGCTTGGTCCAAACTCAACCAAAAAAAATAGGGAACCTACAAATTACTCCCAGAATATTTTGTGTAAAATTCAAGATTCTAGCTTTGTTAGTTTTTGAGTTAGCGTGCTGACGGACGGACGGACGGACGGACATGGAATTTTTAGAATTTTTTTTTGATCCGATCCATACCTTTGAAGGTATATCTAGCTCGCTTATTTCGAGGTGTTACAAACGGAGGAGTAATTTTATTATACCCGATCCTATCGTACGGGTATAAAGAGAAGTATGCAATATAAAATCGTATAAAATATAAAGAATGATTATATAAAAACACATAGAAAAGGCTTCACATATGCCCAATAACATTTTCATAATTTTAACATACTTTTATATTATATCATAATTATTTCGAAATTTGAAAATCCTTCTCTACACCATCTAATTATTTTACTATTCGATCTTTACTTCTGATGCTGTGTTTATTTCTGGTACATGGTCTTTACTTCTTGTGATTAGATACATCTTCTCGTGATGTTCTAACAAAATGAAATCTTCTATTTATTTGAAACCCGCTTAATTATGAAATTCAAATATCTAAATTCATATAATTTACATTACTTAGTAAATTTAAGAATAGAATATTTTTATCAAAAAAACTTTATTTAAATTATTATTTCCTGAAAATTTAAAAAATTTTTAAGGACCTTTAATTTTATGAAAACTAACTGGTTTATTATTGTTTTAAAAGAAATTTCTTTGTAAGGAATGTTTTTTTTTTTTCGTTTTTTCCTCTAAAACGAATTATCCTTAAAAATAAAATGTTTCCTGTTTTGTTTTTTTTTTTTCATTCAAAATTTCCTTATTATAAAATAAAATTTATTATGTTTTTGTAATATTAAAAAATAGAGAGATTTAAGGATAACAATTTATCCGTTATTTTAACAAACAAAAGAATTAAATTGTTATGGTAATTTAAAGAATAACAATAGATTTTTCTCTTTTTAAAACTCGAAAATTGTGAAAAATTTAACAAAATTTCTTAACATATAGTCAGAAGAACTTTTAAGTCGTTGTCTTGGTAACCAACAATACTTTAATTAATTTTTGTTGTAATTCCACATATAATTTTTTTTAAATCCAAGAAAGTTATGTTCTGCCGCCCATAAATGATTACCTATATAAAATATTACAGAGATATAAATTGTATCCAATGATCAGACTATGATTTCAAAGAAAAGTAATACATATCTATCCAGACCGTAACTAAAATCTTGGACAACATAAAAATAATGCAAATAAGTGAAATTTAGATAACACACAAAATATTAACGTAAAAGTTCCCAGGGATATCAAGAGAATAGTATAAAAATCTCATCCAGGAGTGTTCTGGTGTATATGATAAAAAAATATGACAAAAAGTCAGACAATTTCTTGTTAAAGATGTAAGGAATCTAACATAAGAGTAGGGCGGTTAACTATATTTTAATTTTTTTTCTTGTTTTTTTTATAAGAACAAAAAAAGTTATAAACTAAAAACTAAAATTAAATTTTAATAAAGCTCTTCATACTTAATTTAACTCTTATACAAATTCATTTAAAAAACACAAAAAAAAAACAAAAACACAAAAAAAAAACAAAAACACAAAAGAAAAGTACAAAAGGAAGTTATTTATAAAATATTTAATTTAACAATTTTTTAAGAATAACAACTTAAGGATGTTAAGGATTAAAATTGAATTTAAGAAAAATATTATACAGAAAAAAATTTAGAAATCTCAATATAGGATTTTTTAGATGTGTAAAACCAATTTAAACATTATTTCCTATTTATTTTTGTCTTGACTGAAGTTTCTTTTGCTTCTTAAAAACTCTAACTCTATTTATATTGAGCGTAAAATGTCAAATATCACAATAAATCATATTTTTTTTAATAATCGAATTCAATGAATCCGTATCCTTATTTTATGATTTATTATTATTAAATAAAAAAATTTAAATTATGATCCTTTTGACTTTTTTATTACAATTTTATGTAACGCATATATGTACATACAAATTTTCATTTACTTATGTATAAAACCTGTGATGGAAAACATATGAATATATCTTAGGATAAATTGCGCAGTATTTCTATTCTTAGAACTTTAAAATTTTCGTCCAAAAACTAAAAGAAAATATCATTTTTGGACATAATACAGTTACACCAAAATATCACTCGGCTTAACAAATTAATATAAAATAGAAAAAATTGCCTTACTTTTTATCTTTAGAGTTATCCTTAGGTGTTAGAACATAAATAATGAAAATTACTGTTTTATATCCAACAATGTGGGTCTAAAAAATTTAATAAAATCAAAAGGTTAAGTTTTAACTATTGCAATACTTTCCGTTAACTTAAAACCAAAAAATAGAAAAAAGGACGAAAAAAATTATTATTACAGAGTCCTTGAGTATAATCCATCACAAGTGCAAAGAATCACTTTTTTTTTTATAAACGATTTACTATGTATTATTAAAATGAATATTTTTCTTAATTTTGTTTTTGACAAGTGATTCATTATACGAATATTTTTCAAACAAAATTATTAGTATCTAATAAAATACAAAGCACATATTATACAGGATCAGTTTTACAAAATATTATTACAAAGCAGTCAAGTTAAAAAATTTATTTTTTTTCTAAATTTCCTAAATTTTTAGAATAAATTAAAATTAAAAGTTTCATTTCTATTAAATATTAAAGTTACGAAACTAAATAATTTATCCAAAAAAATAAACTAATGAAGATCACATAATTTGTAATGAAGACGACATAAATGAAACTGATATAGACCACATCATGTTTTATTTGTTTGAAATTTCTCTGTATAGGTAGAAAATACGATAATTTTTTTTTTGTTCAAATAAATGTTTGGCCTTAAAAATTACCCTTTGCTATTTATTTCTTCTACAGTTTGTTTTACATAGTCTTCTATATAAAAAAAAAACTATATAGAGTTTTACATAGTCTTCTAAAAAATAAATTATTACGATCAATCTCAAATTGAAAGTCAAAAAATAACACTAGCAGATAAAAAATGAAAACATCTTCCCGGAAATAAAACAGCTAAAGAAAAAATAAAGAAAAGCGCCGCTTTATTAAAAAAAATCTAGTTTATCATACAGTAGAAATTTTAATGTAGCTTAGAAAATATTTATCAGCTCAACTTAATATTATACGATCGTTAAAGATCGTTAAGTTCGTCCCCCCAAGCATTTAATAATAATAATAAACTAATTATTGTTCAACAGTATAGTAATACAGTATGGTAATGACATTTTTTTCCTTTACGAACATAGTTCGCCATTAAGTTTGTGATAGATAATGAAAATTATGTAATATTCTAACTAAGAATTGAAATTTGAGTCGATTTAACTATGTCCATTCGTCCGTACAGCAACAATTTCGAGTAACTACCTTAAAACTTGTACCTTTTTTGTATCTGAGCATAACTCAGTGACTATATATGCTGGGTATTCAAAATTTTATCAAAAGAAGTTAAGTTGGGCCAACGACTTCTATAAAATATAGTTAATCTAACGCTAGACATCGGTAATTAAAGTTAGACATCTGAAATTTTATAAAAGATGATAAAGATATTATGTCAACAATTTCTGTAAAAATGGTTTCAGTCAAAAAAGTCGTATAACAGTCCTAGAACTCTGAAATTTAAATAAATATATCTCGGTACTTAATTTAGGTCAGACATTTTAACATTTTCGTAATATTTTTTTCTAAAAAATGAATAAGTTTTATTGAAACAGCATATACTGTTATGTTCTATTTACACCCTTTCTACACCCTACACCAAATAGTCATCTATCTACACCCTTTCTTGTTTTCTCTTTTAAATTTCACCCCCATTATTGCAATAACTAAGACCTTAACGAAAGTTTAGCAATCCAGTCAATTAATTCAAAATATATTTTAATACCTACTTCTTTTAATATCGGAGGTATTCTTTCCTCTTACATCCCAGGGGAAGGACATTAGGTATCATTAGTTCGTACTATCATTAATATTTTTTCAAATTAAATTTATCTGAAAATTATTTACTTAATTTGACTTTATTTTAAAGTTTTCAAAAAAAAAAAAACACAATTTTTCAGAATCGCTAAACTTAAGTCCTCCTACTTGAATTTTCTTATAAATTAAATTTAAAATTTTCTTTTTAAAGTTTTTCTATTCTATTTTTAAATGACTGATTTATAATTTAATTTACAAAATGAATAAAGAAAATTTAAAACTTCTAATTTCTAAAATTAAATTTTTTCTTTTTTTTTTTTAAATTAAATGCAAGATAAATTTCAGATAATTTTATAAAAAAAAAAATATATAAGATATCCTTTTATTCAGACATTTTATCAAAAATTCGAGAGAAAAACACTTGGGGAAAGTTTAAAAGGAATTTTTTTTTAAAATAAAAGTACTTGAAAAGATGATTTATTAAAAAATAATTTTTTTCTTTTTTTTTTTTTTTTTTGATATTTCCAAAATCTTAAATTAAAAAACAAAAAAATATACCAAATGAATTATGAGATTTGAAGAAAAGAAAAGGCATTAACCTTTGAATGCATTGTTATTTTTTCTTTTTCTTTCTCTTTCATATTAAATATAGAAAAAAGTGTATTTAAAAAGTTTAATATGAATTGAATATAAATAATAATATGCAAAATAAATCTATTTAAATAAAAATTAAAAATTCTTCAGACAAGAGTTAATACAAGAGTTTAATTCATGTTCTTTAAAGTGACAATTATAAATTGTCCTTTATAACAATGATAATTGCCTATTGTTGACATAATGATAAAAAAATATTTTAATTTTTTTCAAAATTTAACCAATATTATTATTTTTTTAAATTTCAAAACAATTATTTTAAATAGGAATTTATATTTTATATTTTCTAATAGATTTAAACTTATTATTTAACTTAGACTAAATAAATTATAATTATATTAGTATCTACGTTTACCAATCAATTAGACTTGTTTAGAAATTTTTAAAGTATGGAAGTAAAAATTTAGATTAGTTTTTTTTTTTTCCTTTTTTTAATACATCGGTAGGTGTGAATCATCGAAAGACTTCAATAAGACTTCAATAAAAATTTTTACGCCAGTTAACATAGCCTCTCTTTTCGACCAAAAAAATTGCTTAAGGGACCTTTAATACTACTGTACTGCTTGGGCAAAAGAAGATTCTGTAGAAATATATTTAAGATTTGCAGGAATGTAATGAACCAAAGGTTTATCCTGGATGTTCTCCTTAAATCTAAGTAAATGAAAAATGTAATAATTATGAAGACACGTGGAAGATGACGACACCACATTCGCGATATATTCAACTCAGAAACGATTTATGATATCTTACACAGGGGTATAACTACACAGGGCTGAGCAGCGAAGGCTCTTCTTGCTTTTCTTTGGAAAACTATGATTGTGGGGGCATTTTCAGGGCATTTATTTCGTCGCAACAAGTTCTCACTCCCACTAGATTTACAATTTATCGAGAATTCCCAATGCCGTTTAAGAAACTTCTGGCCAAATTGGTGCATTATACTTCATCTTTGGTCATACGATCGGTTTGTAGATATTGAGAAGATCTAAAACTGAGATGAAGATTTTACATATATATAGGAAACTCAAATATGAAATTGCATCTTTAGCTAAAACTAAAATATATGGTTGGTTCAACTTAATTTTTGATTTAGCTTCATATCCAAAATGTTCAGTTTCACCAGAATATGCTCCAAATCAGTATTCACTAAAAACTCTTCTTGAAATGTTAAGGTTGGGATACTAGTGTTAATTTTCCGTGAGAATAAATGTAGAACTGAATTTTTTTTGGAATTAAAATGGACCTTGTCAACTTTCCTATAGTAAGAAATTACCCCACTATTCCAATCGAAATTCTAAAATATTTAAAGCATATTAACGAATATTAAGTTCTCATTATTTCCTTTAGGTTATCGTAAAATTTATATATGCACTAAACACATCCCCACGTGGCACTGCAAAAATAAAGAAATTAACGGAAACATAATTAAAGATTTTATGTTTCCGTTACTTTCTTTTTACGTTTGAAGACACTTCTAATTTAAAAGGAACTGTTTTAATATTACTTTTTTGTAGTATGAAGAAGCATTTATGTAATCTAAAAATTCTTTTGTAATTTCAATTTAAAAATGAAAATTACTGAAAAATTCGAATTTTAGAAATAATTATTTCTATATAGACCAATATAATTTTTTTCTTTAAATTCAATTGCTGACATTTAATAGACCCACCAAAAAAAAAAAAAAAAAACAGTAAAAGTTTACTCTTCTGATAATGATACCAGCCAAATTAAACAAATCCACTTCATTATTGACATCATTTGATTCTTCGGATAACAAAAGAAACAATGATGAATTCAAAGAATTTGTAAAAAACTTTTTTTTCGCTTTTTTTCTTGAACGCTTAAATACCGTTATATATTTTTAGATAACTTGAAGTCTCATCCTATTCATTCCTTTATCAACTTAAGATTATTTTCCTTGAAAAAAAAAAAAAACTCGTTTTGTTGTTTGTAAAGAATATTATATGACCCCACTTTTTCTCGTACTTAAATTATAAAAAAAAGGGTTGTAATAGAATATTCTTCTTATAAGATTCGATAAGATTTCGAGGACCCTTATCAAAAATTTTATAGATATCTAAAATACAACTAAACAAAAAAAAAGAAACAATAAAAAAAAATTTGAAAAGTAAATAAATAAATCGGAAAAACAAACCAAATGAACAACTTGAATAACAAGAAGATATCTATGTTTTCTGGGTTTCTAGAATAAATTAACAAGAGTAAAAAAAAGGACCAAAAATATACAAAAAAAAAAGTTTTTCAATAAACAAGGAAAACAAAAAAAAAAAGAAAGATATTAATAAATACATATAGATAAATGATAAAATCATTTAGCAATCTTTAAGATGCTGCAACTTTAATTTATTTTAATTGAAAATTTTGAATTTCCTTTAAATTTTTTATATCTGTTTTTAATTTTCTTGATAGTTTTTTGCTTCTCATTGCTACCATGTTTTCAATTGGTTTCTGATTTTATTAAAAATATACCAATGACATGGGAAAGAAATTTTTTTTTACTTTAGGTTTTTTTTTTGGCAATATTGTTAGATTTTTCTTTACACAATATGTTACATAATATGTTACATATTATTAAAGTTTTCTACTTTCTTCAATATATTGCATTTTTTAAATGTTTCTGGTTTAAAGATTATACTTTAAAATTAAGATAAGCAATTGTATTATTTCTCAATCTATATATAAATGTATATTTAGATTAAGTCAATTTATTATAATTGTAGATAAAAACAATGTTTAACAATATTGAATGTTTAAGAATAAAATGCAAAAGAAACTTGTATAAGAACAAAATCAGGGCTTCAATTACTTTGGTTAACGGTATTACCTTGTTTAGTGATTATAGTCACCCCCCATTTTAGAAAATATAATTTTTGGATAAAGACATTGCTTTTTTTACGAGATATTGTAATGGAAAATTATGATTCAAAGATCCTTTGAACTTTCTCAAAGTTTTTTGATTTAATCTCCTTTTCTCTTTCATTGGTGACTAGAGCTATAATTACACAAATATTATCAAAAATTTTCAACGGTACTTTATTTTTATCATTGCTAAAAATCTTACTTTAACTAGCCGAATTATCATTAAGCTTGGATCTAACATTTTAGGAGGAAATTAAATTTTGAAAGGATTCAAAAAATATGGCTTTGCTAAGCTTACAAAAGTAAAAATAAAATTTTTTTGAATTTTTTTATGAAAAATACAATTTAAATAAAAAACTGTTTGGCTATATTGGGTATACATTACTTTAGGTACATTATCAAATTTTAACCAATCTTTACACAAATATGTTTCGGCATAAATAAACGTCAAAATTCGAGCTGACAATGTTGTCATTAAGGGGGTTCTAATATCCCTTCAAATTTAATTTTACATTACATATTTTTAATTCTGTCTCTTAATCTAACAGTTGACTACATTTTAAGCTTACCAGAAAGGTCACAATATTTTTTTCCCGAAAATATGTACTTTGTTAAAAAATGTAAAATAATGGTTAAAGTAATAATGGTTAAAAAATAGAAAAACTCAAAAAATGTTTTATAATTTCAAGGAAAAACTATATTAACTTTTTCTTCTTTTACTTTAAAATATTATTTAAATTAATAAATTATTCTATAAATTAATTACTACCAAATATAATATTTTAAATATAAATCAATTCAAATATCTCAATTTCAAAACAAACTTTTGGAATATTTTAGATTTTAATAAAAATGGTAAATTTTTCCAATAAATACTTAGAAAATTGTTCCCATTTTCATGTATACATAAATATTTATAACTTTAAAAAAAATAAATCATATTTTAATCAATAAAATTTTTATAAAATTTATCTTAAGGATTTTCATAATCTGAATAAATCTAAAAAATAAACAAATCTGTAACAATCAAAAATAATATAAATAGTAATAACTGGGTGTTATGTAATAACGTCTAACGAAATTAAGTACAATTAACTGTATTCCCAAAAAAATTGGAAGTAAAGTTGAAACCTTATAATATTCTAAATTATTCACAAAACCAAAGTAAAAAATTAAAGTGGAGTGTTAACAGGCAAAAATAAAACCGAATCGACGAAAATTGTATACATAAAATATGAATAGACGTAAAGTCAAATGCGAGTTAATTTGGATGACCATAATATTACACCGAATCTCTACTATATTTTTTGAATATACTTTACTTTAGGTACATTGTTGGATCCTTTTCAAACTTTACTAAAAGATACTTTAGATCACGTGATGAAACGCTATAAGCGTTTGAGCCAGCGATGGGAATTTTAAGATTTAACTTCGAAAAGCCATTTGAAAATTTATGGGGACAACTTTCTTAAGCCGTAGCATCTACATTTGTAGAACTAGGGAGCGCTGATAAGGCTGCAACCTTATATTTTAAAAGGACTTTTTAAAGCCCTTAAAGTCTCCATTGCTTAGTTGGGCCCATATAGGGTTTCATCACTAACGTATCTCTATATAGGGTTTCATCACTAATGTATTTCTATATAGGGTTTCATCACTAACGTATCTCTATATAGGGTTTCATCACTAATGTATAACTAACGTATCTCTCAGTAAACTTTGAAAAAGATCAGACAATGTATCTAAAGTAAGGTACATCCTATTTTCTTCCCGTTTTTTTTTCGACCTTTTTAATTTCGACCTTAGTCGATTCTACTTTATTTCATTTGAAGTTATTCCATGTAACCTAATAATTAAGTACCATAAAAAAAAATACATTGAATTAAATACAAATTTATTTAATTTAAATTTTTTTTATTTTTGCTTACTTTTATATTTTTGTAAATTAAATTTTTGGAAAATTTTCTTAATAAAATTTTTTTTTATTGAATTTTACACAAAATTTACATAAAAAACATAAATAAAAGGTAATCCTATTTTGTGTCCATTATCAATATTATTCAAAAATATAAAATATAAACAATCATACATATAATTTAATAATAGTTATTTGCACAAATAGTAAAAATTTGTATTTTACATAAGAAATAAATACGATTATGAAATGTTCGAATTAGAAATTTAAATTAAACTGATTTTACTTAAAAAGAGAATCTTTAGGAATAGAATAATTTTTTATACTTTCCATGTATCTTTTAAGTTTTTAATAGGATTATAAGCGAACATTATTATTGGGGAACTCATAAGCGTTAAATAGAATAATTTTGTTAATCTTGTGTTTATTGCCTTACTCTGGCTCCTTTTGAGAGCATAATTAGTAGACTCCTTATCTCGTTTATTATTATTCATATTTGACTAAGCTTCAGTTTCTGCAGGCACATTTTTATTCATATTCGACAGCCCTTTTTGTTTATCTTTTTCTTATCTTCTTAATTTTGCATATTATACAAAAATCAGTGAAGCAATTAGGTACTATTAATTATGATATATTGCAACATGATTTAAATCAATTTAGCACTTGGTGTAGTTTAGGTTGAGTTTGTTGGGTGAGATTGCCTGACCTTGAGTCCTTGATTCGATTCTAAAAATAAGGTGGATTTTAAAACTCACCATAATAACAAGATTGACTTAACCCATTGTTACATTATGTATTGACCAAAATATTTTTCTGATCCATATATGACAAAATATGCTTTCACTACTAATGTTGAGCCAATTCTTTAATTCACAAATCGAGATACCATCTCTAAAAGTGATCTTATCGTCATACAGATCAGTCATATTGAATCAGTTTAAAAAAAAAAATTCAATATTTCGCTTTTTTAAATTTACCCTGAACTGATCTACTACATCATTTTCTGGAGTGAAGCCAGATTTCCTTTAGTTATAGACTGAATTCTCTTCAATTAAGACGATTAGTTGTTGATACTCTAGCTGTCTCGTAAAGATATCATTATCTCATCTATTCAAAAGTAGATAAAGTTTAGGGAAAGTTCGAATAATTTCAAATCGGTCAAATTTTATATTGTTAAAAAACAATGATGAAAGAGTTATAGAATAGAAATTGCTTGTAAATTTGTATACCAATCACTTTTTTAATATTGAGATATCCTGTGTTTGTAAACCTAACTTTCGACTCCGGCTTTGTGTGAACCATTTTCTAAGAACATAAAGTGTTGGTCAAAAATGTTAAACGATTCAAATTTAATAAATGTCACTTCTGAACTTTTACAAAAATATTCTTAGCCAGTCCCTTATATTAAACTTCAATTCTTAAATCAATAAGATTTTTAACCATTAATTCCACATTCATTCTTAACTGAAATAATAAGGACAATCTAGGTTAGGGCTAGGGCAACCGAAATAAAACCTTTCTGTGTTGAAAGCTCCAATAAAGTTTTTAAATAAAAAATAATCTACGTATTTGCACAAGCTCAGTATTGAGGAGAAGGCTTAGAGCAACATTACCTTTCTGTTCTTTTTTGTTAGTCTGCTGCTTTCAGAGTAACATTAGAATAAACATTTCTTAAATGAATCCTTATGATTTCTCCAATTAACATATTGTTGATTTTAATAATTAATTTTTAATTTATATATATTTTTGGAATGATCCTTTAAATTCTTCTTTTTTTTTCCATTTTTATTGAACTCCAATTTGATTAAAGTATGATATTTTAGAAATAACCAGGTATCTATAGCTAAAAGATAAATAATATTTTGAATAATTTATGAAAATTGTTAACATATTAAAACATTTCTTAATTGCTTATAAGAATTTCTTATTCAATACAAATTGTGAAGGAATGTCTAGGTATTTATGATTTATCAATTACTTATAAATTTACTACTTGATTTAATAATCAGAATATTTATTTAGATTTACATAATATTAGAGAATTAAATATGTGCAATATATGCATAACATATATTTATTATATGCTATTTAATTCAGACCACTCTGATTATAAAAAAAAATTTATATAGTTACGAAAATAAAATATGCAAATCCTTATAACGATTTTCTGTAGTGGAACTTCTCGGATATTATTAGAGTGTTTGATTAAAAACTTTAAAATTCTCTATATTTTGATATAGAGAATTAAGATATTAGCACTTTTTCGGAAGAAAGTGAAGCAAAAGTCAAAATTTGCATTGTCAATACTCCATTTGATCCTATTTATCCCCCATAATCCAAATTACCTAATTCCAATTTCCCCAATCATCTTTCCCTCATCCCTATCCCAAAAAATAAACTGTACATTTGTATTAAAGGTTCCATCCTAACGTTTGGTTTTAAAAGGGGGTGGTTTTGGTTGGTTAAAGTACCAACACTAGCCAGAAGAAGCACGAGCAATTCCTCTTGGTGACTTCGAGTTTTCCACCAACCCTCGTAAAAAAAAATATATATTATTAACCAATAAACATGTCTTTTCCTTACTCCTTAACTATCATATTATATCAGCAGTTAGAGTGTTTAATACCACTATTTTAACTTTGAAGAAATGTGGTTTCAGTGAATAAACACTTTCTCTAGCGATTAAAGAATTTTTGAGTGTTTTGTAAAGTTTCCCACCTTCCTCAGGAAATAAAAAAATTATTTCTACGCAGCCATTTGAGGTACTAAATTAGCAAAAAAATTCTTAAAATTTTTAACATTTTTATCTTCCTTTTAAAGATTCGCATTTAAAAAAATTTAAAAGAATTTAAAAAAAAAAAATTTGCTTTTTTCAATTATTCATGACTTTTAAATGCCGATTAACACAAACACATATACATACACCTTAGACATAACATGCAACTTTATCTTTTCGACGCAGCAATACCACATGGGTTAAATGGGTTTAAAAAATTATTTCAACTCATTCGCAATTGATTATTAAAACTTTTTAATTTTAAGTCGATTGTTAACAATAAATTCGTACTGCTTTAACTTTATTTTACTAACAAATTAAACAATTTATAAATAAAGAAAAAAAAAAAAACATTTAAAAATAAAACATTGCCACCCTTAAAATAGGCTTTTAAAGTTTTTATCTTGTAGATATCATTTTATTAGCTACAATAAATTTTGGAAATTTTGTTACCCCATCTTAAAAAAGTAAAAAGTTATAATTTAAAACAAATTTTCTTAAATCAAGAGGTTAAGAGCCCATTCCAATTTTTTTTTTTTTTTCTTGTCATTCTATAAATTTTTACTCATTCCACAAAAATGATATTTAGATAATTTTTGTACCTCAGTCCCCATATTTTTATTATAAAGATTTATTCTTAGATAGAAACATACTAAGCAATAAGCACCCATATAAATGAGTCTACTGTAATTTTCGTTCGCATATACAAATTTTTTTAACTTATATATTCATGCATATATATTATACACTATTTATGTACGAATTTACATATAAACGTTTTTTAACTTATTCATCTTACTCACCTTGATTACACTTAAATACAAAAATAGAACATAACCTTTACTTACTCGTATGTAATAAACAATAAAATTCCAGAATACTTAAATAAATTTCTTTTATTTGAAATATGTATCCTTAATATTATACATATATGCCACCTTTATGTAACCCTTTTTTTTTCAAATGTTATATTATTTACTTTGTACATCTGATTTCGCAAAAAAAAAATAAAATATAATAAAGAGGTTGATAAAATTGAAAAGGATAATAAGGAAGGGAATATTAAAAAATAGCTATAAAGCAAATATTTTTGAGGAAAAAGAAATGAGAGGGTGGATGGGTTAAATAAAAGCGTATAATTAAAAGGAGAAAATTTATTTTCCACTTTTTTCTATAATTTAACCTTTTTTATTAATTTTAAATATTTACTTCATATCTATGAATATATTTGTAAAAGATTTTTTTCCAATTTTATGAAGATGTACACATAAAAGCTGGAAAATAAGAAAATAAATCCAATTAAATAATGTGTAAAACCAAATAATCGATTATTTAAAATAAATCTGACAATCTAATTAAAAAATAAGATTGAACATAATTTAAAATTTCTAACATATCCATTGAATGGTCCAATTGATTAATCCTACACATTTTATAATCATTTTGTAATGAAAGTATTTCAGGTTTCAATCACAAAACATAGATCACGTGAGTGTAATGGTATCAAAATGGCACAATCTAGTGTTAATTGAGGCCTTCACGAGGTATAATAATAAATACAAAATATTTACTATAACCTTAACTTAAAAACTAAATCTAATCTGAATAAAAACGAGGAAGAATACAGTTGACTTTGTCAACTCTTAGATACCCGTACGAACCGTTAGTATGTTCACAGCCTGTCACTCTGCTTACAATATTATTTTTTTAATATTTTAGTATTTTAAAATAATTTGGGTGAATTTTATAATTTCTAGAACTATGGGTTGTACATATATTCAAACTATATGTTTATATGTACATTCTTCAAAAGCAGATTCTAACCTTCCACATAACGATTATCAATCCAAAACTTTTTCAAATATTCTATAGTACCATTTAATACTAAGCGGTAAATGTATATTAAATTTACTAAGTACAAAACAGTAAATATAATTTTAAATATTATATTATATTATATTTAAATATTCCATTGACAGAATAATTTCTTATAAGTACAATAAAATACATATGTGTATGTAAATACGGCGCTATATAATATACATCTATACTCTTATCATTCATTCTCTAGTGACATATACGATATGTAAATAAACATGATATTATATAAGTATGTATATATATCAATATCATATAAATAAAAATTCTTCAAGCAACCGTTATGTTGTTTATTTAATTACATTTTTTTGTACTACGCATTATATCCTCAACAATTTCAAATTATCGAGTAAAACAAAATGGAAAAAATTCGTTAATGAAATTTGTTAGAAAATTTGAAAAAATCAAGTAACACTTTCGTCAATTATAAAGTAACCCTATATTATTAAAAAAAGTTGTTAACAGAAATAAAAATATAATGTTGGAGCTTTAATTTTTGTGTATTACTTCAAAAAAATTTTTACAGGTGTTCAAGTTACAGGTGTTTAAAAATAGAAAATTTTCAGTTTTTGACCCCTTACAGCTCCTAAACGGGGGGTGATACAAAAAAAATTTCTGAAATGACTCATACTAATTTTCAAAGATCTAACTTCTGTCAAACTTCTGTCAAAAAATATAATAAAGAGGTTGATAAAATTGAAAAGGATAATAAGGAAGGGAATATTAAAAAATAGCTATAAAGCAAATATTTTTGAGGAAAAAGAAATGAGAGGGTGGATGGGTTAAATAAAAGCGTATAATTAAAAGGAGAAAATTTATTTTCCACTTTTTTCTATAATTTAACCTTTTTTATTAATTTTAAATATTTACTTCATATCTATGAATATATTTGTAAAAGATTTTTTTCCAATTTTATGAAGATGTACACATAAAAGCTGGAAAATAAGAAAATAAATCCAATTAAATAATGTGTAAAACCAAATAATCGATTATTTAAAATAAATCTGACAATCTAATTAAAAAATAAGATTGAACATAATTTAAAATTTCTAACATATCCATTGAATGGTCCAATTGATTAATCCTACACATTTTATAATCATTTTGTAATGAAAGTATTTCAGGTTTCAATCACAAAACATAGATCACGTGAGTGTAATGGTATCAAAATGGCACAATCTAGTGTTAATTGAGGCCTTCACGAGGTATAATAATAAATACAAAATATTTACTATAACCTTAACTTAAAAACTAAATCTAATCTGAATAAAAACGAGGAAGAATACAGTTGACTTTGTCAACTCTTAGATACCCGTACGAACCGTTAGTATGTTCACAGCCTGTCACTCTGCTTACAATATTATTTTTTTAATATTTTAGTATTTTAAAATAATTTGGGTGAATTTTATAATTTCTAGAACTATGGGTTGTACATATATTCAAACTATATGTTTATATGTACATTCTTCAAAAGCAGATTCTAACCTTCCACATAACGATTATCAATCCAAAACTTTTTCAAATATTCTATAGTACCATTTAATACTAAGCGGTAAATGTATATTAAATTTACTAAGTACAAAACAGTAAATATAATTTTAAATATTATATTATATTATATTTAAATATTCCATTGACAGAATAATTTCTTATAAGTACAATAAAATACATATGTGTATGTAAATACGGCGCTATATAATATACATCTATACTCTTATCATTCATTCTCTAGTGACATATACGATATGTAAATAAACATGATATTATATAAGTATGTATATATATCAATATCATATAAATAAAAATTCTTCAAGCAACCGTTATGTTGTTTATTTAATTACATTTTTTTGTACTACGCATTATATCCTCAACAATTTCAAATTATCGAGTAAAACAAAATGGAAAAAATTCGTTAATGAAATTTGTTAGAAAATTTGAAAAAATCAAGTAACACTTTCGTCAATTATAAAGTAACCCTATATTATTAAAAAAAGTTGTTAACAGAAATAAAAATATAATGTTGGAGCTTTAATTTTTGTGTATTACTTCAAAAAAATTTTTACAGGTGTTCAAGTTACAGGTGTTTAAAAATAGAAAATTTTCAGTTTTTGACCCCTTACAGCTCCTAAACGGGGGGTGATACAAAAAAAATTTCTGAAATGACTCATACTAATTTTCAAAGATCTAACTTCTGTCAAAATTTCAAGTTTCCAACTTTAACCGTTTAGAAGATGGAGGGGTTAAAGAATTTTGCAAAATTTGAGTTTCGCATAACGGTAAATTAAGACACCGTATGCCAAAAATATGTATTTATTGTATATATACTTTTAAAGCTAATGAAAGTAGTAATCGTTTGCCGTTTTCAAAATGAAGATATACCTTATAGAACTTGTGCTATAACAATTTAAATATAGAGCTTTTTTGAACCTTTGGGGAGCTGTAGCTCCGTAACGGGTGGGGCTACAAAAAAAGTTATTGAAAATAAAATTAATATTTTTGTGAGATCTATCAGTAGTTAAAATTTCATAGCTCTATTGCAAAAAAAATGTGGAGATCTAAAAGTTAGGTGTTCGAGAGCTACCCTAAGGCTTGGTCCAAACTCAACCAAAAAAAATAGGGAACCTACAAATTACTCCCAAAATATTTTGTGTAAATTTCAAGATTCTAGCTTTCTTAGTTTTTGAGTTAGCGTGCTGACGGACGGACGGACGGACGGACGGACATGGCTCAAAAGTCTTAGAATTTTTTTCTGATCCGATCCATACCTTTGAAGGTATATCTAGCTCGCTTATTTCGAGGTGTTACAAACGGAGGAGTAATTTTATTATACCCGATCCTATCGTACGGGTATAAAGACTCAAAGTGAATATCCTACGATTCTTAAAAAACTGGTTTACGTAAAAAAATTATTAAATATTTAGAATATATTTCGCATAGTTTAAAATACAAATAACTGCTCACTGAAATCTTCTGATATAAATTCTTTTTTTTTTTTGTTACATATATCCACTGACAAACTTTAGTTTATATATTATTGTAGTCTTAATGTAATTCTTAACTGCTAATCAAAACCAGAGCTCTATTGCACAAAACATTTATCACTAATGAAATAATCAAATACATATTAACGATTTTAGTAAGTACGGGTTTTTTACCAATCAAAATATTATTAAGTTATTACGAAATATACCTTTGGTGCAACAAAAAAAACTTATCAAACAAAATTATTATTTTGAATAATTGATTAGTCATATGTGGCTCATGTAATAAGGCACAGATATTTTCAATGATATTAATAAATTTTTGATTCAGAATACTCGTCTTCAGAATGAATTCACTCTGTTCTTTTTCCCTTCATTCTTATATTCTTCAGTTTATAAAATACTTACACTGTTTGTGACAAAACAATGAAACTTCAATTATGAATAGATCTGAATAAAATATATTATATTGTTATTTTTTAAATAAGCTAAAGCTTCAAAATTTGTCCCATAATGCCTTAAAACATGAGTTCTAAAATATTTTTTAAATTCGATACTTTCATTTCTACTGCTTAAACAATTTTTAATTTTCATACATCTATAGTTACTTTTCCTATTAAATCCTTAAAAAAAAGCAAAATAATTAAACACTTTAAAATAAAAATCGGATTTTTTTTTATCAAAAATTTTTCCAAGACTCTTTATATATTTTAAATCTTTGACTCACATAACACGAAAATATTTAAAAAAATAATAAAAACTAAAACATCAGCAATTAAATGAAAAATAAAAAAAAATCAACTTACCAGAATAATTAAGGAAACTTTTAAAATCATTGTATAGCCGCTACATTGAAAAAATCAATTATTTTCACCCGACTTTTCTTACCAACATAAAAGACGCTGTTAAACATTTTAAAACTTTATAAAATTTTATGAAAATTGATGAAAATTAAAGCACTTAAGAAAAACCTTAAGGGCTTAACTTAGTTGGAATATTTATCCTTATACCTTATTTTTGTCGAATTTATTTTCATTATCACAAAAATTTTCTTCAGGTGAATTTCATTTCTCTTTTTATTTTCTGATTTTCTTACAAAAAAAAAAAAAAAAAAAAACCGAACAAAAAAAAGATACTCCTCTCATACTCATGTGAAGAATTGAAGAAAAACACTAAGAAAATCTTTCTTCTGTTTTTAAAATTTTCTAACTTTTTTTTTTATGAATTTAAATTTTACCAACAAAGTCCTCAACCCACAATACATATAAAACATAATATAATGGATAGGTTAAACGGATTTATTAGTTGTATTGAGAGACTGAGAATGAAGAATGAAAACGAACATATTATTATGAATCGTGTATTGTGAAAAATTGTTTTTAAAAGTTCCTCTTTTATTGTTGTTAATTTAAAATAATTTTATTGATGTTAATGATGATAATGATGATGATGATGAGCAAGCATTACATGACACGGTAATGTAAGATACTTATTTTGTGGAAAATATGCTTATTAAAAACATTATATTTAATATAAAAAGATTTATATACAGGGTAAGTTAAAAGTATTTTAACAATTTGGCAACAAATTCAAATGTATTTTTACCATGAGAAGACAACATTTTTTTTTGAAGTGGATTTCCCATAAGATAATATAAATAAATTTGAACATTCATAAAATCTGTATAATTAATTGTTCTTATTTTTTGCTCAAGATAATTCTAATGCTTTCAATTCCATATATGCGGTGAATACAACTTTATTTTACTCCTTAGAGTTAGACGTTGCCTAAGAACAAGAAAATTTCCTCCACAGTGGAGTGTCTCACACGAAATTTTCTAAATAATTACAGTGAGGAAAGAAGGCATGACTATTTGTAATTTTGAAGACTATGAAAATAATCTGTTTTTACCCAATGATATGTGTAACAAACCGTACTGTCACCTTTCATTAACACAATATAAAATAATAAAAATTAAAATGCTAATTCAACTTTTATCTTACCCTGTTTTAAATTCATATATTGTAACATTCGTTACAATCTTTTTAGTAGAAATTTTCAGCTTAAAAGAAAAATAACTTTTTACAATTCCCTCTATAATATGTAATTTTCTTAACTCTATTATTGTTTATTATTAAAGAAAATATTAAAATGAATTACTTTCTATTAGACATTCATAGACGTCTACTGTATCAATGATGGTGACGGTATGACGTGAGAATTATTGTTAACGTAGAATCATCTCATTTATTTATATGCGAAAGTCGTAAAATAGAAACGGGTATAGGTATTGGTTCTATACTGTTAAACTGAAAATTTTTGAGTGATTTGAGGAAAATAAAAATTAAAATTTATTTTTCATTTTCTTCTTTTTAAATCGTGTATAGAATTTTTTTTTTTTTTTTTAATGAAATTAAATAAACTAAAATTGTTTCCAGACTTGTTCTTTTACAAAAAAAAAAAAAAAAACACAAGATGAAAAAAATTATTATTAAAAATAGAATTGGGAGATGGGGAGATTTTTTTTTTCCAAACTTTTCTAGGAACAGATTTTGAAGAGTTTTAATACAACATAAGAAGCTTTTGGTTGTTCAAATTAAAAAATAAATCTTTTTAACAATTTTTAAAGAAAATGAGAAAAATTAAACATTAGATACCTGAATTTTCAAAATGTATATATAAACATGTAGATATAATATGTAATATGTCTAAAATGTAAGATAGGTATCTTATAATGTCTGACTCTATTAAAATACTTAGTATAGAGATTAATAAATAAATAAGGTATATTCATTTTTAAGTTTAAGTGTGTGGTCTTTACTCTAAAAATGTACTATTATCCAATAATAGCAGACATTAATATCCAGACTAAAGAAGCCAGAAGGCAAAAGGTTATTTAGTAAAAGGCAACTCGTGTGGAGCAACTAATCTAACTTAGAAAACAGAAACACTTTAATTCTCCGTTTCAGATTAAAATCTACTCTACTAATACATGGTAGCGAATCAAAACATGACCATCAAAATTAATGAATAACAAATTGCAGATGATTTCAATAAATAGCAAAACTAACAATTTTGTAAAAGTGACGTAAAAAAAGTGTAGCTTCTTAGCTCCATTATTTTTTGAGTCTTCGTGCGGACAGCCAGACGAACGTACATAGCTTAATCGATGCAGAATTCGATTCTGAGCCGATCTATACCTTTTACTATATCTAGCTCGACTTCTCTAAAGTGTCACAAACGTAATGGCAAATTTATTATACTCTTGAACATTGTTCATACGGATATGAACAGCTCTGTATTTTTCAAATATTCCAATTTTCGCTATTTATTCTTTTGTATTCTTCAATATATTGAAGCTGATTCTCACAAAAATATGAACAGTAAAGAGTACATTGCTTATCTAAGCTGGCAATTTTACCTTTAAAGATCGTGAATAGATACAACTATTTTAATCATTTTAATCATATAAGTGCTATAATTTTTTGAAAGTTAGTTTGTTTGAAACAACCTAACTGGTATACTTTTTAAGCATCTTAGAGTTTAGTTTATTGAGGTCAAGATTCATCATCATCGAGTTTAGGTGAGGCCAAGTTTAGGGTTTATCGAGTCATCGAGTTTAGGTGAGGTCAAAACCTCGCTATAGTCTATGACGAAATTTTATACGAAAACAAAAATATATTGAAATTTTTTATGGAAAATATGTAATTATATTAAAATATTAAAAATTTACCTAAAATTTTGTATCGGTATCATAATACCGTTGCATCATTAACTAAAACTACATAAAAATTTCAAATTTGTGATGTTTCAATAATTTTCATGAATTTAATTATTTAATAATGAAAATTTTATTATTGTGAAATATCTTTACACCTTTAATTCAAAACAATTATGAGTTTGTATATACATAGTTTATATTTAACAATGTTAATTAATTTTATTTTTTTTTTTTCATTAAAACCTATTGAAATTTAATAATATTTAATAATTTATTTTATTTTGTTTTTTCACCATCTTTATGAATTTGCATAATGATTGAGCTAAAAAAAGGGTTGAATTATTTTTAAAAATATAAAATTGAAAAATTATATTAATTATTTTTGATTTTTTTTTTACTTTCTTATTTGTTTTATAAATTTTTTTTACAAATAAAGTATTGAAATCGCCAAAAAAAAAATCATTATCAAGACTGGCTTACAATACGTTTAAAGTTTCTTTCACATTTTCTCTGTAATTCTTTTTTTATTTAGCTACTACTTTTTATACCCTACACATTAAGTATAGGGTATATTAACTTTGGTATGGTATTTGTAACCACCAAAAGGAAGCGAGTTAGGTATAGACATGTATATATATTCTGAATCAGGATCACCGCCGGAGTCGATTTAGCGATGTCCGTCCGTCCGTCCGTACGCACGATAACTCAAAAAATAATGATGCTATCTTGATGAAATTTATACTGTACGTTAACAATGACTAAGGTAAGGCGGGGATTGTAAATGGGCGAAATCGGACCATGCGTTCGAGTACCTCCCATACAACTCCCAAAACCTAATACGCATATTTTCGAAATTAATAAAGATAGAAACTTAAAATTTTGTACGAGGGTGTGTTTTTCTGAATCCCTGATATCCCCAAAATTTGAGATGAATTGGAGTGGTTGTTCGGGTACCTCCCATACAACTCCCAAAACCGAACATGCAATCTTCGAAATTAATAAAGATAGGAACTTCAAATTTGATACGAGGGTGCTGTTTCCTAAATCCCTGATTTGCGTAAAATTTGAGATGAATTGGAGTGGTCGTTCGGGTACCTCCCATACAACTCCCAAAACCGAACAAGCATATATTCGAAATCAATAAAGATAGAAACTTCAAATTTGGTACTAGGGTGTTGTTTCCTGAATCCCTGATTTGTCCAAAATTTGAGATGATTTGGAGGAGCTGTTCGAGTACCTCCCATACAACTCCTAAAACCGAACATGCATATCTTCGAAATTAATAAAGATAGGAACTTCAAATTTGATACGAGTGTGCTGTTTCCTAAATCCCTGATTTGCCTAAAATTTGAGATGAATTGGAGTGGTCGTTCGGGTACCTCCCATACAACTCCCAAAACCGAACAAGCATATCTTCGAAATTAATAAAGATAGAAACCTCAAATTTGATACTAGACAAATCCCTGATTTGTCCAAAATTTAAGATGAATTAGAATGGTTGTTCGGGTATCTGCCACACAACTCCTAAGACCAAACAAGCATATCTTCGAAATTAATAAATATATAAACTTCAAATTTGATATAAGAATGTTCTACCCTGTTGATGTCTCTAAAATTTGAGATGAATTGGGGTGGTGGTCCGCGTGCCTTCACACACTTCCCAAGACCTAACAAGCATATTTTCGAATTTAATAAAGATAGAAATCTGAAATTTTGTACAAAGGTTGTAAAAGCTTTTATTTTTTTAGCTTAGTTATATTAAATACCTAACTAAAATAACTTATGGATTTCTAATTTAATTTAAATTTTTTAGGTGTAGGGTATAAATAAGTCGGTTGCACCGACTTACTGTTACTTTTACTTGTTTTTAATCTAAATGGCAACATAATATTAATTCCATAGCGATAGCCATAATATTTTTATTTTAGGCAAAGCAATTCAGCTAAATATATTTTAATACTTTTTTGTAATTAATAACCCTTTACCTCGGTTTTGACGGAAGAAAAATTTATAGTACATAGTATAAGCGCTTACATACCTAGTTTTGTGCCGCCGGCTTTGTAGCCATACAACTTCTTTATGTACATGGAAATAAGTCAGTATCTTTTGAAGCTAGGTGTCTCAAATTTTGCAAAACCGTGTCGAGTTACAGGACAATAACATCTGTGAAATTTGGTTGTGCAGGTTCGGATAGCTACCATACAACTTATCTTTTTAAATGTAAATAACTCAGTGTCTACTAAAGCTAGGTATCTGAAATTTTGTGAAGAGCTGTCGAGTTACATGCCAAAAACTTTTGTAAATGTTGATTTGTCTAGAGCAGCCGGTTCTGGCTTCTTGCACCTCTTGGAACTTAATGAAGCTAGGCGTCTGAAATCTTGTAAATGATAATCAATTTTTATGGCAACAACTTCTGTAAAATTTGGTTGTGCTGGTGCAATAGATTTGAGTAGCTGTTATACAACTCCACAATTTACATAAATATATCTCGGTAGTTATAACGTCGGTACTAAAACATCCGAAATTATTTAAAACATGTTCAAGTTATATATTACGTTCATACGGGTGTCCCAGAGTTGACATAGTCTACTTTACTGTACTCTTCCTCGTATAAGTTTAAATATATAAAGTTGTTTTTAGAACTGCAACTGCAACTTTAGGTAACTAAAATTGCTCACTCAAATATTAATATTTTAGCTTAAAACACATATTTCTAAAGTTTTGAGTGATATTTATTTGTATAATGTGGTTGATAAATAATTATTAATATTGACCCAATCTTTTTGTATATCTTATAATTTTTATATCTCTTTAAGTTTGGTTATAAAAGTTTACATTTTTTTTCATCCTTCACTAATAAGTTTGTAGAGTTGCCAGAAACTAAAAAAAAAAATAAATTTCAGCTTACGCTTATATGTTATTCAGATAATCTATGATTCATGGAAAAATAAGATTTAGAAGGTAAAATAATCAATATAAAACGGTTTTCTTGGGGACAAAATTTCGAAAAAAATAGCCAGACTTTAAATAGAACTTGAACTTGAAAATTAAGTCGCTAATGACAAGAATGGCACGTTTGTGAATTCGATCGAGGTAATTCAATGAAGTAAATGTGGCGCCAGCCCATATACGGAAGTTATACTCCAGCTTGTGTCGTATACAAGCCTTATAGATATTAAGCAAGCCCTGTATGAAAAATAGGTCTTGAAGAAGAAGAGAGAGAAAACCTAAGCATTTTGCAGCACTTTTCTATCATTCCGTATCATTTTTTGATTTAGCTGCATATCTAAAATGCTTAAGTTTTCTGGTCGTTGCACAATTTCATTCTGGAACCTCAGAGTAGGGTTAGTCTTCGCTTTTTTTAGTGATATCTGACAACATTGAGTTTTGGTGGTGTTAAACTCCACTCTGTTGTTAGCACCCCAGCTAGCAGTTATGGCCAAATCATGCTTGAATGTGTTGAATATAGTAAGTCGTGTTTATGAAATGCCAGTATTTATTTGGAATTTGTTGAACATGTAACCGACTAGAACACGAATACAGCGATTCGAAAGAAAATCTTCAATCCATTTACAGAAACTAGTTCCAAGGCCTATAGCTTGACATTTGCTCAAAAGAGCCTCATGCCATACTCGATCAAAAGCTTTTGAAATAGCAAGAGCAACAACAGTATATTCGCCAGAATAGTGAATGCTATTCAAAGATATGTCATAAGATCGCCTGAAGATCGGTTACATATACAACCATATTATTGATCATTTAAAATACCCTTATCATCAATATATTTCCTAAGCTTTTGGTTTATGACCGTTTCCATATCTTTGGAGATAATCGAAATTATAGCTATAAGCTTCTAATTAGAGGGTCGCTTTTATCACCTTTCAGGTAGGGATTCCAGTGGTACCAGTAGACTTTCTATCATTTAGATTCTTCAGAATTTTCACTACAGCTCGGGTCCATTTTTCCAAATCTACAGGAATGATCAACTTCAAGAATCGTAGATGGAGGTTAAGATGTAGGAGGAAGCGTGAAATTTAACGCAAAAAGTAATAGTTTGCTTTCCCAACAGAATCTTTTGTCAAGATATCGCCGTGCCGCTTTTATTTTTACTTGTCTTTATATTAGGATTACATTATAAAATCATGGGGAGAACACTTCCAAGTTATATTGCTTATTTTTTTTTTTGCATTAAATAATTTTTAAATAAAAATTAATATAACAAACAAATTTTTAAATATGGTTTTTTTTTTTTTTGTTTTTTATTTATAATCCAAAAAAAAAGAAAATTTATAATTATTAAAATCAATTTTTACATTTTATATTAGTTATTTATTTTTATTGCTAATTGCAATAATTAAAAAGTTAATTTAATTATTTTTCTTATTTAATAACAATATTTAATTTTTTAATTTAATTTATTTTATATATAAAAATAAAATTGTGACAATATTTTAAAGTATAAGTAATTATTTGATATTGCATTAACAACACTTTGATAATTAATTAGTATTTCAAATTAATAGTGCCAAAGCAAATAAAAATAGAATAAAATTAACTAATAAAATATTAATTAAATTAATCAATACATATATTATACATATGTATGCCAGATTACCATTAATATTTTTATAAAATTTAATAGTATCTATTTAATTAGTTTTGGTTTTTAAATTTTAAAATTTAAATTGTTTAATATTCAAATTTAAAGTAAAAAAAAATGGTCATATTAACAAAAGCTTTCCAACTTTTTAACTTATTTACGCCCTATAGAAAAATAACAAAGTTGAAGTTGCTCATGTCTTGGTGATGTTGACTGCATAGCATAAATTAATCAGTTTTGAAAAATAAGTTTGAAGAAAACGAAATATTTAATAAAGACCATAGTATTTAAAACCATACATAATTAAATCATATCCTTAATATAGGAAATGATGAAATATTAAAAAACTTTTAATGTAATATCCAGAACGTTGTTCCTCTAAATGCTTTATTCTATAAACTTTCTTTACTCTTAAAATAAGATTAGATTACTATTATTATTTAAGGGGTATAAGTAACACTTTTGATGTAAATCTAAATTGTACTCCTCCTATATTATTGGTATTGTGCACGATTTAATCTTAACTTATAATATTTCTTCCAACGCTATTGCTTCTAAGAAACTGAATATCCGTAAAGGGTTTATTGCTGGTACACTTTCGGTAAAGCAATATGCTCTTAGGTGGACTTAGGTGCAAATCTGCCTGTAGCGTCATTTTATATTTCAATTTTCTTTAATTGCGTGTTTAGGCGACAGTGTTCCAACAGGAATCCTATTAGATACTGCCTCTCCTCTAATTAGAAGCTCCTTAGATTCTCTGAGCATGGATTTTTCACTCCATAGTTTTCTTTTCCACTTCCACGAAAGTCATCCCGCTTCCTAATTCTCCTCTACACCTAGGTGTCCTAATACTCAGTAGAAGGTTACTTTATTATTCTTTTCTATGTAGTTTAGTTTAATTAACCACTTCCAGAGTGTTAGTTTTATTCCTAACTTTGCTGTTTGACTTTCTGATAGAAAAAGTTCATTTATCAAATGCATTAATAAAGCCAAATAAAGCCAAAACAAATTATTTTCCTAAGCTTTCTTATTTTAAATAATATATTAGAAATGGGGCATTCTTTCATCAACATGACAATAGAACTGACCCTTTATAAAACATTTAATATTTAAGTCAAATATTTTATTTTATGTTCTTCTTCAATAAATTCTTTCATAATTTTATTTTCTAAGTTCAACTTAAAATGTTAGCAAATTTATAAAAAGAAATTAAAAAAAAAGAATTTCCTCAAAATATTTATGTCTTTTTCTTCTCCCTGCTTTAATATAAAAGTTTTTTTTTTTTTCAACAAATAAAATTATATGATACTTCAAATTTATAATTATTTCAATGGTTTCAGTAATTATTATTTTAAAATCTAAACAAAATATTGAAAGAAATAATAAAGACAAAATTAAAATAACTAAAATAAATATGCTTTGAACACCCCTTAATGAATGACAGTTTTAATAACACTTTCAATGGTTTCAACAACTATTATATAATTTTCAATTCATTTATATTTTAAAAGGTTATCAAAAAAAAACTTTTACTTATATTCTTTTTCAAGTTTATTAAGTGCTGACTTCTTCATTCATTCACTTCACTTCACTTAATAATGTTATTCTCATTTTTTTAATAATTATTTGAAGAACCACAGTAAATATTTACATGGGGGAATTTTAATTAGTTAAATAATATGATAAATAGTTAAAAAAAAAAAAAAATTAAAAAAGAGGGTTATGTATACAAGTACATAATATATATTTATTATGAACCTAAATGTGTGTATTTAAATGAAATTATTTTTATTTGTATTTTTAAAAAAAAATTTGCAGACTTTAATCTTATTCAAATTTTTTTTTTAAATTAGAACCCATTGACATTTTTAACCATGATTTTTAAACTTTTACCAAAAAGCGTTATTTCTTTTTGAATCTTGTACCTTGGCACCTCTCCTAATAATATTTTGCATGTACTGTTTTCACACGCTAACTAAATATTAGGAAAAGATTCTTTTATACTAATTTGAGTTTAGCTGAATGGGAGAGAGAAAATGGCCGGAAAATAAAATATTAAAAGATTTTCTTTTTGAATTGTTCCAAATTATAGAATGGAGCATTATTGACAGAGGCATTTGTTTCTAGCAATTCTCACAACTAATGACTTTCCATAACAAGTTTTAAACCACCTAGTAATTTCTGTATAGATTTTGAGCACTTGTTTACTATCTCGTGGTAGATTGAAATAATTTGAAGGAGGTATAATTGATTTTAGTTCAATAAAGTAAGTGTCATTATCTGAAAAATGTATAAAAGAGAGAATGTGGCCCGATATTTCGACGAATATTGAGAGTTGGCGGAATTGCCAAATAGACGTAAAGTGCAGTTTTGGACGATGTAGAGGTAACTCAACGAATTTTATATATTACAGTTATATTATCTATATATTATCTATATATCTAAGTTATATTATCTATATATCTAAGTTATATTATCTATATATCTAAGGCTAAATGTAAGCTTTATATATATTTGACAGATCTCTTGAAGAAAAATATATTTTAGAACGGGAAAAAAACTCGAAATATTTTCCAGCTTTCTTACTTATATCAGACATGTGCTCATTTCACAGTATCTTTTGATTTAGCTGCCGAAGGAGTATTGGTTCGAATCCCACATATGTTGTAAAAAAAAATTCTCCTTACGATATTTACACAGCCGTAGCTGAAAAAAAAAGGCTATATAGTGGCAGAGAAATAAACTAAAAAAAATTATTCAGATTTTAGTACTTACATAATTTATAAAGGAACCTTAACGACACAAATTATTTTATATATTTTCACAATTATTTTTATATTTTAAGAGTTTTATACATACTTTCTATACAAAAATATAATTATCCTAAAGATATGTGGGATCATATTTAAATCTTTTTAACGAAAAAAAAAGTTGTTTTTTTTTTTTTTTTGCAAGTACAAACTAAAATATAACACATCTTATCATGTCTACTTTTTTTTTTTTTTTGTCCTTTGAAAAACTTAATACGCATACAAAATCTGCCCATATATATAAAACATACACAAAAAAAAAAAAAAAAAACAAAAATTATCCTTTGAAATCAACACTACTTAAATTCATATAGTAAATTATTTCCGCTATAATAGTTTGGTATAGGTACATAATATAAAACAAATTCTTTTATAAACTTTTTGAAAAGTTTTCACAGTATGTACATAAAAACCAAAAAAAAAAAAAAAAACAAAAATACATTTGCATAGTATCTCATCATTTTTCCAGAGCCTAAAAAACACATAAAATTACAAGTATAAAATTTGTTTTATCATCGTATATATGAGAAGAACCATAATGTTTTTAAAGGAACCCATTCGTTTTTAGAATTCCTTAAACAGAAAAAAAAAAAAAAAAAATTTCATAAAACAGTAATTGTAAATATGATACAAAAACTCAACACAACAAGCCAGAAATATACAACTTATCACATTTATAGTTTTTTTTTTTTTTTGTTTTTTTGATTTTTACTTGTAAAATACCTTTTTTAGATGCATAACACATCAGATGTATACTGTCTAAGTACCTACTATCCATTCAAAGAGAAATCAAGAAACTATTAAAAGAAATTCACAATAAAATAAATCAGAATGCTGTATATAACTATAAACATATAAAGATATAAAGATTAACATTCCAGAGAGACGAAACCTTTTTTAAAAATCATAAAAAAAAAAAAAAAAAGTAAAAGATACATTTTATCATCAGGAGGTTGAAATATTCAAAAGCATATATTTATATGCAATAAAAACAGTTTCAATTACTTATATATAATGATATTTTGTTTGAAGATATTATTATATATGTATATTATATACTTGTAACAATATGTTAAGTTTTGGCTATATGTTAGTCTATTCCGAATATATTAAATTTACATATGAAGTTCTCAATTTAAAATTGAGATACTTAAAATAATTTAACCTAAAAAAAAAGGAAATATCACAAAAAAAAAAAAAAAATTTTGGTTTACCATTACTATAATTGCAGTAAATATAATTTAATTTTTAAAAAAAGATTTTTAATTCGTTTCAATTAAAATGTTTTGGTTCAGTTTTTCATCTGAAATAATTTAATTTTAATTTATATAATGTATAATAAAAAAAAAAAATGTTCATCGTTTTAATGAAAATTTTGATTAGAGCTGCAGAAGATTGTCTCCTAAAGTCATGAAGAGCTTGAGAATTTCATATCAGTTTTAAGTTGGATTAAAACAAAGTGTTATTATATTTTGGCTTTGATATAGGCTCCAGAATAGACAACACTAAAGTGGTAAAAGTTTTTTAGTGCGCTGAGGTAATGAGTAACAAAATCAGCAGTGGTGATGAGGACACTGTTTTGCTTTGGTAATAAGAAATTGGATACATTACATGAATATTATTAATGGCATAGAATGAGGTATAAAAGCAGGACCATATCGAAACTCCATTTTCAAGAGAACATTATTAGAGAAATGAAGAAAAGAACATAGTAGAGAAATTGTAGAAAAAAATTATCATGTTTGGAATAGAGCCAAGAAAAATGATAAAGAAAAATTTTTTAAACGGTAACACTGTTTTATTCAAACAACTACGGTACCTAATTCTTAAAATTAAATTCTGCAATTAATTTTAAATTAAATTTTTCGCTTTGAATTTTTTTGCAAATTCTGATATTCCTTTTGTTCCTGCAATGACCGACCGAAACCTTTTATGAGAGTAAATGAAGAGCGTTAACGTAGAAATGATTGGAACGCCTAAAGGAAAATAAATTACAAATAAATAAAAACTAAATTATCAAAGCAAAAGTTAGCTAATAATTTATGAATAATATATTTTCCACAACATATAACGTTTTGATAATATTGTACCAAATAAAAATAGTTCCATTTAAAAAAATAAAAAAAACCATTCAACAGTTAGCTAAATGTAAATTTAAAAAATTGCAAATAGTTTTTATAGGAATTCTCTTAAAATCTTTCAAAATTAAAAAGAAATTCCCTGAAAACAATAAAAACAAAGACCATTTTATCATTTTACCAGACCGAATTAACTTAATAGTATATACATTATTGTCAAACAGATTTAATCTTCAACATTTTTATACATATATCACTGTTAGAATATTTTATCCTTAATAAAAATTCACCTAGAAATTAATTCCTAAAATAACATCATAATAACAGTTTTTTTTTTTTAATGGTGACCTGTGACCCATTAAAAATCGGTTAATAGCACACACCTACATCATCATATTATTATATAAGTTGTAATTGATTTTGGGATACTTTACTTTACCATATGAATAACCACATTAAAATGGTTAACTAAAGAATAGTGAGTAGGCATCAACTCATAAAAAAAAAAAGATTTGTGCCACTTACCTGACTATAGGACGGTATACCAAAGCATAAAACAAAAAAAAAAATAAAAAAATTTCCAGTAATTTAAACTTTACTTCATGCATTTCATTATATGTTCATAATATTTTGTTATTGGAGCACAAATTTACTGCACATTTCATCATATTAAGTTTTATGCATTACAAGCATAATATGTATATTATACACATAAAAGCAAAAAAAAAAATTCCAACTGTTGTGCAGTAATCTGGAAAACCTAAAAATCTTTACAAAAATTAAACCAAAAAAAAATAAAAAATTAGAATTTCCTTTTACAAAGATTTGTAACATATGGTGCTTGTGTAGTCTCTACATAATACATACATTTATCATCAAATAAATAAAAATTCTTCAAAATTCATCAAAACTATAGTAATATTTTTGGGAGATCATAATAGTTGTAAAAGGATACAGGCGTACAGTAAAGTTTTTAAGACCGAGGATGTAGAAAATTTTCTCAGTTACACCATATTTTTATAATTGAAGTTCTGTATTTTTTTAGTATTGTTTTATGGCTTGTTTGAGTACTCTGTGGTTCGTAAAGTTTTGCATTTCCTCTTAATTCTGTAATCATTTTTTTCCCCTTTAAAGGAGGTGAGAATCTTCCGAAGACACCAAGAATACTCCGTTGATAAAAATCTGAATAAGTATCAAATTTTTACTAACTAAACCCATCTCCTCCTTTGGCCAATATTTAATGAAACTGCTATACGTAACTGCTATACGCAGTATATTGACTAGGGAAAAAAGATAGGAGAAGATAAGGCAAGGACGCAAAGAAACTTTAAAATGGGAAATAGGATGGAACAGTGTATCAGTCTATTAATAGTTACAACATACAGTATAGTATATAACATCTCGCTGCATGAGGTAATAATTCAAGGTAGTTCCTGTTACTGTAGCAACTAATATTATTAACATAATAATATATGAAATGAAATAAAATATTTTGTAATTATCGATAATAGTACAGCACCAATTAGTGATGGAAAAAATCCTCCAAGTTAAATAACCCTTACTAGTTTTTCGACTTTAATAACAATTCATTAATTGTATTTTATTAGTTCGCCATAACTGTAAGTTCAATAGTACATGTACTACCTAATTTTTTTTTTTAGGAAATTCATTCATCATAATGCACTTTTTATGTATAAAATATTTTGTTATATTTCATATTATATCAAGACATGAAAGGTATTACTTTTAAAACTATTATTTCAAAAGCATTCATTCTTTTTACATATCATTTTAGGTTTTAACTACTTCAAGCCCATATTTTTTAACAAATCAGATACGTATTTTATAACAATATTATTGAAAAATTAGAATTTTTCCATAATTTTAATAGAAATTTTCTGTGAAAAATATAATTCCATATACAGGGTGTCCGAAACTCAAAGGTCATAAAAAAGGAGGTAACAGGGAAGTTCATAACAAGCAAAAAGAAGGGGGCGGTCTATTTCCAACAGTTACCGAGATAACAACCTTCAAAGTAGTTTCGTTAACTTTTTAAAGAAGTAATAACATCTTTGCACCTGTGTAACATAGAAGATTCATTCGAGTGTCGGTAGCTAGCTGAAGTTATGGGTTTTCACACTAATATCTAATTACTAATTTTATTTATCGTTCATAGTTGAAGAGTTACAAGGTTTTAAATGCGAAAAATATTGATAAAATTATTAATAGAAATATTGTTTCACTGTTTTTATAAAATAACTGTAATTTAATAACTGGTTATATTTAGATAATTATCTCGAAAACGGTGAAAGATAAGAGAAAAATGTATTAACTTGAATTGAAGCTGAGGAACTGATGATTTTGAAAATGAAATAAAATTGATACATTTTAAATCGGTTTTTTATGTAAAAATTACAGTTATTTTATAATGTCAAAAGTGAAAAATATCAATATTGAACAGTGAAAAATATCAATATTTTTCGCATTTAAAACCATAAATGATATGGGTTATATAAATATTAAAGAAGATGAAAAACAATTTATAACAATAATATATTTCTATCATAAAGGTTTCCACTGTACTGAAAATAAAACATAACATATGGTCTACCTTGCATATAAAACATAACAGGTCTACCTGGCATTATAAATAACAACTTTCTTTTTACTTTACCTTAATTCCTTTTCAACAACTTCTGCTGAACGCTTGAAGAATAGAAACAAAGACACTCAAATAAGATGAGTAAGTAGGTGAGTTATGAAAATAGTTTAAATATAAAATAAGTAAATCAAGAGTAAAATTCTGAATTTAACACTTATTACAGAAAACTATTCCCTTTAAATACTTTGTGTCAAAATAAATAGAAACGAAAAGAATTTTTGTTAATCCTATTTGCTTTTAAAATGTTTAATACATTTTATTCAAGTTTGTAGAAAATCAATAAGTTCCACCGGTGTGTTTGATTTGTTGCCATAAATTTTTTTTTTATACCTATAAGAATAACTCAGTATCTTATCTAATTAGTCTTGGTACCTATTTGAAATTTTGTCTAAAGAAATTAAGTTATATGCCAAAAACTACTTCAAAAATTTAGTTGATCTATAACGGACAGGTTCCGGTAGCTGTGAGATTTATATGCATATCTAGTAAAGTAGTACATTATAAAGGTGGTAATCTGAAATTTAAATTGGTAACTTAACTCCGAAATGTACACAAATATATCCCGATCGTTAATCTTAAATTTTCTAAAAAAAAAATATTTAAATTTTATGGAAATAACGTATATTATGTTGGTGCAAGAATCCTATAGAGTTGACACAATCAACACAGTCTACACTCTTTCCCGTTTTATAATTAATTGCAAAATAATTTGATGATGATTTCCTGAATCGTTAGTGGCTTTATAATCTGAAAGTCTTCATAAATATAATTTCAAATCTAATTTTCGTTTTTAAGGATTTAATTTGATTGAATTGGTCTATTGAAACATTAAAATTTTTGAATCAAAAATCCGTTTATATCAAATCAGGATCTAGCTTAATAACAATCCAGTGTTTTAAAAATGGAATTTAATTATAAAGAATCATTTTCAATATTAAAGAAAGGCTATCAAATTATTCCTTTTTTTTTATGGTTTTTAATTTTACGCCTCATAAAGCATCCTTTCAAAATGTTGATAAAAAAAAGAAAACGGGTTAATTTTACTCATATCCGTTATCTTTTTGTTTTACCGTTAATTAACTTTTTTTTTTTACTTATTTAGCGTACCTCTTGAAAAAAAACAAACGTTTTTTAAATATTAATTAAGGCATTGGTAAAAATATGGTAACTTTAGTAATTAAAGGTTTGTTTTTCCATTAAAAAAATGGCACCACTCGTTAAATATTAAAAAGGACCTTGGATAAAATACGTGGGATAATTTAATGAAAGTCATTTTTTTTTTGTTTTTAAAATTTACATAATTAAAAAAAATTAAATAACAAACAAAATGCAAACCGAATAAAAAGGACAGGTATTGAATATAAATTAAATTCAAAAAAATAAAACTACATAAACAAATAATAAACAAGTTATTAAAGAATAAAGAATTTTCATTAGAGATATAAACAGAAGAAATTCACAAAGGATTTCAAAAATGAAATTCGGGATAAAATATTTTTCTTTCAAAATTTTACATAGGTACACTAAATAAAAAATCAAAAAAGCGTAAAAATAGGGTGAAGGTCTAATATTATTATATATTTTATAAAATTAAAACCCTGTTTCATCGATTTTTGTTTTTAATTCTTCATAATTAGTTATACTTTTGGTAGGACTGAAAAAATAAATTTTCCAATGCATATGGGCTTATGTAAGAAAATCATTTTTTGTTAAAAAACAACTCCAAATTGCTTTTTAAATTATAATAAAAAAACAAGGAATCAAAATCAATCAAAGGTTTTTAAAAGTGCACATTTTTCAAAAGCCAATAAAAACAGTTTAGAATTATGCCAAAGTGCCTAAGTTTTCTTCGAAAATATAAAGCAGAATAGGTATATGAAGCAGAAATTGTGAAAAATCAAGAAATATTATTTTCAGTTTTACGGAATTACTAAGAAAAGCTGTTAACATGTGCTGTTAAAACAAGAACGTTAAAGTTTTAATATTAACTTTTTACTTTGAAAATATTTGTACAGATGCCTAAGTTACAAGTGTCTAAAAATAGCAAATTAAAAATTTTTTACCTTTAATAGCTCTTAAATATAGGGAAAGGTCCAAAAAATTTTCTGAAATAACTTATGGTAATTCTAAAAGATCTCTGTATTTTCAAAATATTAAGGTTCTAACTAAAAACCTACCGAAGTTGCACCAAATTTTGAAATCTTTCTTAGTATTTTGTACTAACTCTATATGCGGACAAAATTGTGAAAAAAAAACAAGTTACACTTTCTTTCAATTTAAGGTAAAGCTATAAATAATCTAGAAAAAACGTTTTAGCGATGTAAAAACACAATATTAAAGCTTTAATTTCTGCTTACTAAATATATTTTTTTAATTTTGACATACATTTTTACGTACATTTTTAGCAAATTTTCAAAAAAAAATTAAAAATTTGTGCCTATTAGTTTCACTTTGTCCGTCTGTCCGTTTAAGTGTTTACAAAACATCGGAAAAACATTAATTTTGTTGAACAATTTTTCTCTGTAACTCCACCCGTTACCGAGTTACAGCCCATCAAAGTTTGAAAAAACCCTATATTTTTAATTATTATAGCACTATTTCTATAAAGTACAAATATCTCAAATCTGGAAACGCTAAACAATAGTTGGTTTTATTAGCTTTATAAATATATACATTTCCGCATATGGTATTTTAATTTACCCTTATGCGAAACTTGATTTTTGGCCCCTTCTATCTTCCAAATGGTTTAATTTGGAAACTTGAAATTTAGAGAGGAGTTAGATCTTTGGAAATAATTTTAATTCATTTTTTCTGTTACTCGCCGTTTAGGAGCTGTAAGGAGCTTGAATACACCTGTCCAAACTTTTTGGAAATAATATACAAAAAATAAAGCTCCAACATAATATTTTTGTTTGTGTTCACAATTCTATTATTAAGAGAAGTAGGGATGCCTTAAAATTTACGAAAGTGTATACATTATACTCGAGTAGATATACAAATTTCCGTAAATCGAATCTTTTTTTTTTTTTATGCATTTCTCTGTCACATAAATGTGAACAGGAAATTACACAGCCTTTCATTTTTAGGCGTGGCTGTAAATCTCGTAAGCGGGAATAACTCTTACGACGTGTGTGAAATTCGAACCCACACTCCCTCAGTGTTTACAGCGTATTTTATACCCTCTTATCCACTAGGCCACCAAAGCCCCTCCATCGAATCTTAAATGTGAAATTTTTTCGTAAAGTAATTAGTTTCTCATTTTTTGACTTATAGTTACAACTTCTCAAAATTGAAAAAAATCATATATTCAAATTGAGGCTTTATAAAATAGTACAAACAATTTTTTAAAATTTTATAAAATTAACAATTTAATAAAAAAATTTAACGCCATTTTAAAGGAATATTTTCCCAAATTATTGACTCCACGTATCTCTTGAAATCAATTCTGAAAGTCAAAACTTAAAAATTTAAACTATTTGGGATCTTTTAGAATGAATAGAAATTACATTAAGAATGAATTCCTTTTCCACCTTATTTAAAAGTTTTTTATAAAGTGAAGATATAAAAATTTAAGACCTAATATTTATATTCGTTTTACGTGTTAAAAGCTTTATTAATAATATACGGTTTCCTTATCACTAAAGAAAGTTTCTTACATAAAAAATTCTAATAAAAATGATTAATTATTCCAAAAATTTTCATTCCAAAATATAGTCAGTCACAATCCTAGAATGATTATATTTATTGTTCTTTCGAAACTTTAGATCTTAAAAAATCTTTAATTTTACATACAACCCCTTTTTTTCAAATGATAAAATTCAAAGCCTAACAATATTAAGGTTACCAAATTGAAAAGGTATGAATAAAAAAAAAATCTAGATTAAAGATTTTTAATAAATAAAAATATTTTAAAACAAAGTCCAATGTCTCTGTTTATTTTTTTCATTTTAATTTAAAAGTCTACAATTGAATCCAATTTTAATGCACCTTGCCAAAAAAAAACATAAAAGGTAAATTGAAAAAAATCTTGAAAAAAGTTTATTCCTGTTAATTAAATTGTTTGAAATATTATGAAATTCAACTGCGAATATTAAAATAAAAGAATTAAAACTTACTGACCTGATTTAAATATAAAGGGTTCATTTGAATATTGTTCAATTTTAAAGGTGTATTCTTTCAAAACTGAATTAATTTAAGAAGTATGTGTTTTATTTTCTAACAGGCATTAGGTATTAAACAAACAGGAACCAGTTCATTTAGTGAATATTTTTTCCTTAATGATGTAAGCTGAGCTAACCCATCAATAATTACTAGACCAGACTCTAGATCAGCAATGCACTTTTAAAACTTAGGAGAGCCTATTCGACCAGATATGATGATAAGTTTTTTAAGATTTATGCCACAATGACTAAACTATTACAGTGAACTAAAAGTCGTCAATTACAAACTGTAATTATGTCAGTAAATGATGCTAAAGCTTAGAAATAATTATATTAGTAGGACAAATGCTAGTTGCTGCTTATTAAAGTTAATGATTTTAAAATAATACAACTACAAGTTAAGGTTTACTAATCTAAGACAAGAATTATGTTGACTAAACGAGAGTTAATTATACTCCTGTCAACTTCCACTGTCATTGTTAACATATTAAGCTCAGTATTAAAGAGCTCAGATTTTAATATCGAATGACTAAAAATTAATACTGTTGATTCGACTATATAATTTTTAATGATAACTTAGCTTAATCTTGATACTCAATAGATTTAGAGTATTAATTTTTTTTTAGTATTCCTCTAAACTATCGGATTAGTTATCATTATATTGTAATCTCGTATCAATATTATTATTTATCGGGTCTTTACAATACGTTATATAGATTTCAAAAAAATCAGAGAGATTTGTTTCCACTAAGATCAAATGGCAGTACTTTGAATACAGTCAGATAAGTACTGTATTCTGAAAGTTATCCTTGAAGACAAAATTGAGGGAAGACGAGATCCAAGCAGAGAAAGAATATTTTAGTTTAAACACTTATGTCAATGTTTTAACAAGAACACCAGATCACTTTTGAGACTAGCAATAGACAAGTTGAAAATAGTCGGCATGGTCAACATTCTGAAGTAAATAAGGCACAGAAAGATTAAGGAAAAAGAAGATTGTTTAACAATTTTTTAGCATATAGAATTAAAATAAAGTATAATGGATCAGTTGTTCAGCTTTCAATCAAATCATATTTGCATATTTTGAAAACCTTGATGGAAAAAATCTCATATTTTAAAAACAAATTCAATTTAAACTACCTATGTTATTTGCCGTAAATTTTTCTAGAGCCTTAACAATTTCAATGTTTAAATAAAATAAATTTTATTTTTCAATTTTTGTAACTTTTATGATTTTTAAATTATTTTTTTTTTCTTGTGCAACACAGGCAAGAATAAAAAAAAAAAATCAAAAGAATTGAAAAAATTGCAATATCGTTTCTTTTTATTCTTTTATATTTTCCGATGATTCCTTACAAAGCATTCTTTTGAAAATGAAAATTAAAAAAAAAAAGAGCTGACCAAAATAAAAGGACTGAAATAACAATAAAAAAATAGAAATAAAAATTCTAAAGAAAAATTCTTGTATTGTATTTTGGTCTTGGACTTTCAGTATATTGTAAGTGTTAGTATAAATGAACGTTTTGAAAACTCATAAAACTTTTGAAAAGAAACTTCGTATTTTACAGATGAAATGGCTATCAAAAAGACCATTGCAGTTAAACAAAAAAAAAAAAAAAATAAAAGATTTTTAACAATAAAATAAATAAAAATAGAATTCTTGGATCAAAACTTATAACATAAAAGAATGAGAACAAAGAAAAAGTTATTGCAACGCAATCATAATACTTACAATACACGCAATTATAGTTAAAGAGATGAAAAGAAAATGTTTTGAGTGTAACAGACAAAAGTAAAAGTAGAACTATCGAAAAGATCAATTGCAAAAATAATTCTTTAGTCAGATTAACTTTCTCAAAGAAATTTAATTATTTTACTCTCTGATAAACTACAAAGCTGATATTAGTCAAAGTATAAAAGTATAAAAAGTAAACTATATTTTTTGTTGTTGACAATATAATATATATATATATATATAATTCAAGGCATTAACTTAAAACAACTAATTTTTAAACATTTTTTTATTGAACTTATTTCATATAAAGAAAAGACAAAAGAAAATTTATTTATTTATTCATTTAATATTGCAAATCACTTAGGGTAATGCAATTATATTATGTAGTAAGCTATCGCCTACTAAGGCCATTATAGGTCGAATACCATTATTAATTTATGCATTAATTATATTATTTTGTTTGTATTATTTATTAACCATCCAACTATATTAATCAACTTAGCATAAGGCCGCCGAGGCCTCTAAAATAATAATTAAAAAAAAATATTGATATTAAACCATATTGCATACTTTGAGGCGTGTAATAAATTAAGTACATAAAATTGTATTATCTACAATGATAAATATCATATCATAATGGAGAAAAAGGACATTAATAAATCTTAATATCTTTTAATAGACAAAAAAGGACATTAATAAGATTAAAGTAATTTTTACAAAATTTGAAGCAAAATAAAACTATAATGGTTAAATTGTTTTAACTGATTTATGTGACGCATATTTTGTACAATTCAATTATTAGTTTATTTTAATTATTTAACATTTTCCAAAGAATTCACCAAAATGATGGCTAAATTGAATTAAAGTTGATTGTTGTAGACAGTGCGATTTTAACTCGAAGTATAATTCATAGTTTTAGAAAATTTAATAGACTCTCCGGTAAGTAAACTTCAACAAATCTTTAAAAAAAATAAATAAAATAAAATAATAGAAAAATAATATTAATTTTACGATTTAGAAGAAAAAAAAAATATTAATTTGCAAAATAAATTTTTAAATTTATGATTTATTAAGTATTTAAAGCTATTTGTTCGGTATCCTTAAATTTGTATTATAAAGTGTTTAAAAGCGTCACTTAATCCGTTCATCCGTTCATATTTTCTATATGTTGTTAATAAATGTTAAAAACTATATAAGTGTTCAAAAATTTTAATTTAGGCACCAAAAACATTCACACCTGCTCAAGTTTTTTTTAAATTTAAAAATGAATCGTAAATCGGATTAATAAAATTGAAGGAAAAGTTTTTTGAATTAGTAAAATTTTACTTAAGTAAAAATTCTAAAAAAATATGAAAAATATTGGTCAAAAGAATTTATATGGTAGCTAAATAAATATAAAAAATTTAAACGGCTTACGATGAAACAAAAAAGTAACTTTCTACTAGATATTATCTGAACAGCTAGGTACAGAGCAGTGAAAAAAGGATAAAAAGCAGCTGCAACTACATTCATAAATCCTCAAACTTTTTGTGGCATAGTTAAACACTAAATGAAAGAAGATGTAAAAATCGAAGAGGAAAACTGTTAGACCCAAATATGGAGACCGAATCGAAAAATCTATGAAATAATCTAGTAAAATAAACTAAATTTACTAGTAAAATAAAGTACCGTTTAAATGGAGCACTTAAAGAAAATTAAAAGAGAAAATGAAAAGAAAAAGAATCTCCAGGACACAGAAAGATATGTTCACCTAGAAGTATATGGTTTTACAGTAGATAAACTCTGTAATAAATCCTCTGCCAGCAATAAACCGCCTACAGATCTATAATTTCTTAAAGCCAGTTGGGCTGACAGAAGTATTATAAGTGGAGGCAAAATTCTCAATACATATTAATAAAGGAAGTACAATAGATTTACATAAAAAATATCGTAGTGTAACTTATTATTATTATTATTGTTATTATTATTATTATTATTATTATTAGTTTAATTACTTTATATAAATTACAATATTTAAAATACAATCCAAAATTCCAATAACAAATTAATGATTAAGTTAATTCAATAAAAAATTATATTATATTCCAAACATTACTATTACTAAATATTAAGGGAAAAAAAAAACAAATTTTTAAATAAAAGATATTATTAAAAAAAAAATATTATTTAAAAAATAAATATTAGGAAAAAAAAAATTTCAAAAAAAATAAAAAATTATTAAACAATGTTTAAAAATGTTAAAAAATAAACAAAAAACCCCAAAGGAACCAAAATATTAAATTAGGGAACCAATCTCTGAATATGGCTTCAACATAATCTTCTGAATCTTGGTAAAGAAGTTTCATTTTTTATATAATTTGGAAGCTGGTTTAATTTCCAAAACCCTTTATAATTAATACAGTTTTGAGCGAAAGCACTGCCAGCAAAATTAATTCCGATATCAGATGCATTTCTTAGGAAATAGGGCTGTACCTCTTCTCTCCTTGTGACCGCATTAGACAGATAAATTGGCGTCAAATGATTTTTCATTTTGTATACAAAGATCATAACCATCAATTCAATTCTCTGTTTTATGTTCATCCATTTCAGTGTTTGTAACATCAAGTTAATAGAGGTATACCCAATAAGTAAAAGAACTTATACCCAATAAGTAAAAATAATCTAATAAATAAACATAATTATTCTTAAGATCTTTAGACTCAACTATTTTAAAAATCATTTATTCAAATTTTTTTTTTTCTCTCATTCTAAAATGTTTTCTTTTTTTTTCAGATTTTAAACTTAACCCCAATACTTCTTATTTCAAATATAATTTGTATGAAAAAAATCCCTGTCTCTGCACATAATAGTTATAAATTCAAATTAGAAACTATTTCTGATATAAATTCATTCTGTTAAAAAAAAAAAAATGTTTTTCCTATATCATAATAATTGTAAAATCATTTTCATATTTCAATTTACTAATTTTTAAAATTTAATTTAATTTATTTTATACATAGCTATTATAATTCTTTCCATAAAAACTTTTCAATTATGCACATACTGATTCCTTATATCCCTAATAAATATAAACATACACAATAAGAAATAATGTATTCTTCAACTAAAGATTTATTTTATTTATTAAAATGCTAAGTACATAATATTTGATGATAAGTTGAAATATATAAAAAATAAAATAAATTTTCAAATTGTAAATTTGATTAAATAAAAAATAATTCAGATATGTTTTAAGAGACCATTGAAAAAATCTCATGAAAACAGAAAAAAATCATATATCATTTTGATCTCATTTATGATTTGTTTATTACTAATGAATTAAAAAAAAAAAGAAATTTCATTACATTTAATTTAAAATGCATACTTATATATTCATATGTACTTTGATTATTAAAAAGTAGTAAATATTTTATAAATATTATTATCTATAATTTTATAGATAAAAAAAAATGTAAAATTGAAGCAATGTTAATTTGAAACATCAATTTTTTTATGATTACCCCTTCACTTCAAAGGAACAGATATATCTTTCAACTCCACTCATATTTATATAATTTTATTTATTTAGAAATGTATTTTATTGTAAGCATTTCAAATAAACAAGGCGGAATATAAACCAACGGTTTTTAAAAGCGCACATTTCCAAAAGACAATACAAACTGTTTAGAATTGTGACTTTCACCAAAATTTGAAAATTTTATATAAAAAAAAATGTAAAAATAGGTCTATTTTTGTAGGGGCAATTTTGAGGGGCTGTAAGTCCGGAACCTTATATAACTAAGAAAACCCCGTAAACACACATTTTTGAACCTTTAACTTTTATATCTTGCCGAAGAAAAATTTGAACAGGTGTCTAAAAATAGAAAATTTTTGAGTCCAATTTTTGAGTCCTAATAGCTCATAAACAGGGGCGGCCCAAAAACAAAAATTCTGAGGAAACTTATACTAATTTTAATCACTTAATTGAAACGTTATTCTACAACATTAATTTTTTTATGAGACGTACACATTTTTAAATTTTTTTTTTCTCTATCTTTAACGGTGTAGAAGTTTTGAAAACAGACGAACAGCCGGACAGACGGACGGACAGAGTAAAACTAATATGCACATTTATCCAAAATTTTTTTTGGAAATGTGCTAAAAACAAATCAGTATGTAAAACCACTTCACTTTAAAAATGTACATTTTTAAAACGACAATAAGAAGCGTTTTAGAATTTGTTACTACTTTTAAGCACTTTTACAATTATAAGTAAACTCCATAGATAACTGGACTAGCATCAAAATATAATGTTGGAACTTTAATTTTAGTATCTTACTTTAAACAAACCTAAGCATCCAGGTTACAAGTCCAGGTCAACCGTGTCTAAAGGCCATTTAAACGCAGATTACACTTGTCTAAAAATAGGGAAAAAAAATTTTAAATTTTTGACAATTAAAAGCTCTTACGGGGAAAATACAAAATATTTTTCTGAGGTAATCATATCTTATAAGGTATCTTATTATTTTTAAAAATTTTTCTCTGAACAAAATTTCTAATTTCTCTTATACAAAATATACTGATTAAAAGGGTTCCTGAGTTACGGGGAATCAAAATTTTGCAAAATCATAACAGAATATTTCACTTAACCGTACATTTAAATACTTAATTTCAAAAAATTATACAATTTTTATATTCATTTAAAAGGTTAGCAATTTCTAATAGTTAAATTGTTTTAGATGTATATAATATTTATGAACTTTAGATATAAATATTTGATGGATATAATATTTAACAGAACTTTAGATATACATATTTGAAAAAGCCTTTTTCCAATTTCGAAAAGCTGCAGCACTCCAATGGATAAGAATACATGACAAATTTGTTCCAAGAAAATGATGTTTGTTTCCTGAAGCCGTTCGTCAATTGTTAAAATTCAATTTCTCTATCCTAAATGGTGTAGAAGTTTTACAAATTGACAGACGCATAAACGGGCGGACAAAGCAACAGACAGAGTAAAACTATTAAGCAAATTTTTCCTAAATTAAGAAAAATGTGCTAAAATATGGAATTAAAGTAAGGGTAAGATTATTATAGTTGGTAAGCTCAATAAGATTAATACAGGTATCTACAGACTGAATATCTACAGACACAGTATTTCATTAAAAAGCATTTAATTAATGAATAAATGACCAAAACATATCATATCAAAATGTTTCTTATCTCACAAAAAATTTTCTGTTAAGGTTATATTATTCGGATGTCGGAAGATATAAGAATCGCTGAAGGTTGAATAATATAAGATAGAGTCTCAATTTAGTATTAGAGAATATAATAATATTATTGCGAGTGTTAGGAAAAGACGAAGAAACATTTTGGCTGATTCCGAACAAACTCTGTAGTACTATGAACAAGGATAATTTTTTTTTTTTTTTATTGCATTTCTCTGCCACATAAATGTGGACAGGAAACTACACAGCCTTTCCTGTTCAGGCGTGGCTGTAAATGTCACAAAGGAGCATAACGCTTACGACGTATGTTGGATTCGAAACCACACTTCCTCGGTGTTTACACCGTACACTAGACCACCAAGACCCCTAAAAGGATAATACTATGAAAGGAAATACGATGTTTGTTTTCCTATATTTTCCTCTTAATAATTTATGTAATTAATATAATATTAACCACCAGGCTTTTACTTTCCCACCAAGTTACTTTGACATATTTGTCTTCAATTTTCCTGAATCTTTACCAAGTAATTCATTAAAATTTGTTGTATCCAAAAGTTTTCATCTAGAACAAGTAGAGGTCAGGTTCGATTGCAGGTTAAGAAAATTTTTTATATTATCTGAAATTATTTTTGACTTTTCCAGATTGTTAAGAAGAATATTTTATATTATAAAGGATGTTTTTTTTTAATTTTGCATCATGTAAATTATAATTCTAAATGCATGCCTTTTATTTTCCGATATTCTTTTATATGTACCGTTATGATTATTTTACTTTTATTCTACTAAGTTTTTTTTTTTTAGATACAACATATTTATATAGGTTCTCGTATTCTTTTATCAAACTGCTTATTTTCATGAAAATTATTATTCGGAAGTTTTTTTCTTTTTTAAATAAATAATATTTAAGTCTTTTTTGCTTTACGTTTCCCTAAACTAAAAAAAAAATACAAAAAAAAAAACATAAGTAAATATCTTTAAATAACTTTTTATTATTACGGGTATATTTTTTTTTTGTAGGTATTCAGATTTACGTTAGATCTGTAGGCATGCCTTATATAATAAAACAGTACATTTTAAGACTAAATTTTGGTTATTATTTTATATTTATTCGTTATTTTCAATGATATTCAAAGAATACTAATAACATCCCTGAATATTATTTTTTATAGAAGTTTTGTAATACTTATTGTATTGGCAGGCAGATTGATGAAAATCTAAAGAAAGTTACGAATTTTAAAAATCATGTACGTGATCATCTTAAAAATTGTTTATTTTATTCGAAATTTGTATTCTTAGGTTTTGTTGAAAATCAAAAAAAAATTGAAGACTTTTGTATTATTTATCTTTTTGCTTTATTTTATTTATTTCTTTATATATTGTTGACATTTTAGTATATATTTTAACACTTAATAGTTAAATGTTTGGTATTTTTTCAATAAAAGTTATTATAAGTAAGAGGATAAAAACGAGTTAGAGTGCGACTGTAAAAACGATAGAGTGGACTGTGTCAACTCTGGGATACCCTTATGAACGTAATATATCCTGTTTCTATAAAACTTGATCATCTTTTAAAAATTGAAGATGTTTAAGAACCGACGTTAACTACCGAGACATATTTATGTAAATTGTGGATTTTACAAAATTTCAGATACCTAGCTTCAGTAGACTCAAAATTATTTTCATTTAAACAAAAAAATTTGTATTGCAACTACCCGAACTTGTTGCATTAGCAACACTAAATTTTACATAAATTGTTGCCATAAAATTTGATTATCATTTGAAAGATTTCAGATGCCTAGCTTGATTAAGTTCCAAGAGGTGCAAGAAGCCTGAACCGGCTGCTCTAGACCAACCAAATTTTATAAAAATTGTTGGCATGTAACTCGACACCACTTCACTAAATTTTAAAAAGCTGGCTTCAATATACACTGAGTTATTTTTATTTAAAAAAAGAAGTTGTATGGTAGCTACTCGGACCTGTCACCTGGATTTAAATAGAAAAACTAACAATTTTGCAAAAGCGACCTCGGTGGCCTAGTGGGTAAGAGCGTATAAAATACGCTGTAAACACCGAGGATTAAAAATTTTGCAAAAGTGATGAAAAAAAATGTCAGCCTCCTAGCTCATTTATTCTTTGAGTTATCGTGCGAACAGTCGGACGGACGGACGTACAAGGCTTAATCGACTCAGAATTCGATTCTGAGCCGATTCATATCTTTAACACCATATCTAGCTCGAATCCTTTAAGGGATCACAAACTTAATGTCAAATTTATTATACCCTTGAACATTGTTCATACGGGTATAATGATGTGGTCATATTATTTAAACGGGAGCACAACTTTTGTCAAAACTCAGATTATAAAAATCCATTTCACCTTCCATTTATCAAAAAACTCAAAATGCAAAACAAAATTTTTACTTAACAAAATGTCAATTAGCAATGTCACCTATAAACGGACGAATATTTGAATATCAATATCAATGAGTTTTTTTCGAAATAAGTTTCTGCTAACGAGTCAAATGATTTTGGCCAAAGTGGAATTTTGTAATGTGAAATGATAGTTAAAATGAAATTTCGTAAAGTCAGTTCATTCATTTTAAATATTTAACACAATTTGTTTCAGGGTGTACTTAATTTTTACATGGGTTTCTATTTGAGTCAGTGGAAACAGTGACAGTTCTGGAATTATTTTTTTCGAATATTTAATGTTATAAAAACTATCACGATAAAAAACAGATATGTATTACAATTTGAATTATTTTCTGCTATTGGATATAACTTGGCCGGCGTTATAACCCAAGGAATTTCGATTTAAAGGTATGCAGCATAATCGCACAATCACTTAATCCGTTGGTCACATATCAATAATATTTTCTGGTGCTTCTAGTGTAGTGGTTGAGATAAAGCCTTTATATCGTAAGGTGTCGGCATCAAAAACGCCGACTGGGTCATAATAGGTTATAAAAATAATAAAATAAATTTTTCTTGATATAGATAAATAGAACAACATAATTAAATAAAATTTATGTATATTTTGTATATGTTATAATTAATATCATTTGTAACATATAATTAAAATAAAAAATGAATAAACAATAATTATTCTAAAGGATAATAGATGGCGAAGACATAAAAATATTTGCTTTCGAAATATTTGATTGATTTGATTTGAGTCTGGTAAAAAAAACTACAGCCGAGTAATCGACGGTTTAGTAAAACTAATGATTGCAGAAACTGAAGCTTAGTCAAATATAAAATAATAAAAGCCTTAGTGGATGCCTTATGCTTTTGATACTTTTTATATGAGAGAAAAAGAGAAAAAACATTTTATATCTGAATACTAGAAATAAAGAAATGTTACATTTTATACCAAAGTTAACAATCTCGAAAGATTATGTTAGGACGCTCTTGTAAAGAATCTAAAAACTTATCAAGTGAGTGCACATTTTTTTGGAATCACGACGTTATCGTGAAAAACCAAATTTTGGATGGAAAAATTTTGAATTTTTTTTTTTTTTTAAATCTTTTTGGGACAAAATCTTGAAAACAAAATTTTTGAAAATCTAGATGTTTATCTTGAAATCAAATATTTCTTTCAAGATTTTTTTTTCAAAGTTTATTTTACATGCTTTGTTGTTGAAATGTTTATTTAAAAACAAAATAAAATGTTTAGCGGGGATTTGGAAACGGTAGTTTTATTTTGAAGTATTTGTGTATATAAAGAACTAGTTAGAAAGAATTTTACAGTTGATTGCAAAATCAAAATCTCAACAATTTTTGTAGCGAGGGTTTGGGTCCATTTTGTCCCTTTTTTAAATGTTTTGTTGTTGAAGATCATAATAACTATAAATGTAAAAAAAATTAAAAAAGATTTTGTAGTTGGTTGAAAAATCAAAATTATTGACTTTCACAAAATTTACATATATATATATATGTATGTATATGAGAAATTCTAGATTAGGAGGGACTTTAGAGTTGGATTCAAAAGCAAGATTAGACGCTTTTTCTAGAATATTTATATATATATGTACATAATATATATGTGAGATTTTAAATTACGAGGAATTTTATATAGTGAAAGACAGGCTTCCTACCATAAAAGCGTTTGTTAATTTTTTTTAAATTTATTTTTGAATTTATTCATCGCCCTACAGAGAGATGTTTTTTGAATTTTTTTCGAAAAAAAAACAATTTTAAAATTAAACCTAATTATAATATATAAGGTAAATTAAAAAATTATTTTCATTTAAATAAAAATTAATAATTTGAAAACTAATAACAATATCAAACTCATTTACAGGTTTAAATTCATGGCAATTCCCTGGGAATAACTTAAGTAAGATCTGTCTTCTCTTTCACTTATAATTTTTATTAAACTTATAACAAATTATTTTTAATTTATATTTAATAATAAATCACTGTTAATAAGACATCATTTTTAAGAATTTTGTTTATTTGTTTTAAAATAAATTAAAATTTTTATTTTTTCAATATTTTTTTTTTCAAGATTTATTTTTTCAAGATTCTGTCTCAAAAAGCTTTTGACTTTCAAGATTTTTATACCCGTACGATAGGATCGGGTATAATAAAATTACTCCTCCGTTTGTAACACCTCGAAATAAGCGAGCTAGATATACCTTCAAAGGTATGGATCGGATCAGAAAAAAATTTTAAGACTTTTGAGCCATGTCCGTCCGTCCGTCCGTCCGTCCGTCAGCACGCTAACTCAAAAACTAAGAAAGCTAGAATCTTGAAATTTACACAAAATATTTTGGGAGTAATTTGTAGGTTCCCTATTTGTTTTGGTTGAGTTTGGACCAAGCCTTAGGGTAGCTCTCGAACACCTAACTTTTAGATCTCCACATTTTTTTTGCAATAGAGCTATGAAATTTTAAATACTGATAGATCTCACAAAAATATTAATTTTATTTTTAATAACTTTTTTTTGTAGCCCCACCCGTTACGGAGCTACAGCTCCCCAAAGGTTCAAAAAAGCTCCATATTTAAATTGTTATAGCACAAGTTGTATAAGGTATATCTTCATTTTGAAAACGGCAAACGATTACTACTTTTATTAGCTTTAAAAGTATATATACAATAAATATATATTTGTAGCATAGGGTGTCTTAATTTACCGTTATGTGAAACTCAAATTTTGCAAAATCCTTCAACCCTTCTATCTTCTAAACGGTTAAAGTTGGAAACTTGACAGAAGTTAGATCTTTGAAAATTAGTATGAGTCATTTCAGAAATTTTTTTTGTATCACCCCCTGTTTAGGAGCTGTAAGGGGTCAAAAACTGAAAATTTCCTATTTTGAAACACCTGTAACTTGAACACCTGTTAAAATTTTTTTGAAGTAATACATAAAAATTAAAACTCCAACATTATACTTTTATTTCTGTTAACAACTTTTTTTAATAATATAGGGTTACTTTATAATTGACGAAAGTGTTACTTGATTTTTTCAAATTTTCTAACAAATTTCTTCAACAAATTTTTTGCATTTGTTTTACTCGATAATTTGAAATTGTTGAGGATATAATGCGTAGTACAAAAAAATGTAATTAAATAAACAACATAACGGTTGCTTGAAGAATTTTCATTTATATGATATTGATATATATACATACTTATATAATATCATGTTTATTTACATATCGTATATGTCACTAGTGAATGAATGATAAGAGTATAGATGTATATTATATAGCGCCGTATTTACATACACATATGTATTTTATTGTGTTTATAAGAAATTATTCTGTCAATGGAATATTTAAATATAATATAATATAATATTTAAAATTATATTTACTGTTTTGTACTTAGTAAATTTAATATACATTTACCGCTTAGTATTAAATGGTAGTATGGTACTATAGAATATTTGAAAAAGTTTTGGATTGATAATCGTTATGTGGAAGGTTAGAATCTGCTTTTGAAGAATGTACATATAAACATATAGTTTGAATATATGTACAACCCATAGTTCTAGAAATTATAAAATTCACCCAAATTATTTTAAAATACTAAAATATTAAAAAAATAATATTGTAAGCAGAGTGGCTGTGAACATACTAACGGTTCGTACGGGTATCTAAGAGTTGACAAAGTCAACTGTATTCTTCCTCGTTTTTTTCTAGATTTGTATTTTCGAAATTCTGTCCGAAAAAGATTTTGATTTTTAAAATTTTCTTTTTAATATTTTTTTTTCTACCAATCCAATGGAAGTTCGGGTATCTCCCATACAACTCCCAAAACCGAACACGCATATGTTTTGGAAATTAATAAAGATAGAAACTTTAAATTTTGTATGAGGGTGTTTTTTCCTGAATCCCTGATATCCCTAAAATATAAGATGAATTGGAGTGGTTGTTCGGGTACCTCCCACACAACTCCCAAAACCGAATAAGCATATATTCGAAATTAATAAAGATAGAAACTTCAAAATTGATACCAGGATGTTGTTTTCTGAATCCCTGATTTGTCCAAAATTTGAAATGAATTGGAGCAGTTTTTGGGTATCTCCCATACAACTCCCGCATATGTCTCCCATACAACTCCCGCATCTCCCATACAACTCCAGAACACGCATATGTTTTGGAAATTAATAAAGATAGAAACTTAAAATTTTGTACGAGGGTGTTTCTTCCTGAATCCCTGATATCCCTAAAATATAAGATGAATTATGAGTGGTTGTTCGGGTACCTCCCACACAACTCCCAAAACCGAATAAGCATGTATTCGAAATTAATAAAGATAGAAACTTCAAATTTGATACTAGGGTGTTGTTTTCTGAATCCCTGATTTGTCCAAAATTTGAGATGAATTGGAGCAGTTTTTTGGGTATCTCCCACACAACTCCCAAGACCGAACAACCATATCTTCGAAATTAATAAAGATAAGAACTTGAAATCTGATATAAGAGTGTACTATAACCCTGTTCTGATAATGTCTCTAAAATTTGAGATGAATTGGGGTGGTGGTCTGGGTACTTTCACACACTTTCCAAGACCTAACAAGCATATCTTAGAATTTAATAAAGATAGAAACCGGAAATTTGGACAAAAGTTGTAAAAGCATTTATTTTTTTTAGCTTATATTATATACCTAATTAAAATAACTTATGGATTTTTAATTTAATTTGAATTTTTTAGGTGTAGGGTATAAATTAATCGGTTGCATCGACTTACTGTTATATTTACTTGTCTTATATCATAATATTACATGCTTGTTTAGTACAACTGAGGGATTAAAAATAATTTATGTATATATGCATTTATCATTTAAATTATTTTGTAGATACTTTTAAATTTCCTTCTTTTTTTTGTTTTATTTACAAATTTCAATTTAATTAAATAATATCATAAATAAATTGACCTAATTTTAAAAATTTATATTAACAATAAGTTATTAATTTATTTTTAATAATATATTTGATACAATTTTCAATTCTTTATTTTATTATTATAAAAAAAAAACTCTTAATTTAGAATATATATTGTATTTATACCCGTATGAACATGTTCAAGGGTATAATAAATTTGCCATTACGTTTGTGACACCTTAAAGGAGTCGAGCTAGATATAGTGTCAAAGGTATGGATCGGCTCAGAATCGAATTCTGAGTCGATTAAGCCATGTACGTCCGTCCGTCCGTCCGCACGATAACTCAAAAAATAAAGGAGCTAGGAGGCTGAAATTTATTTTACGTCACTTTTGCAAAATTGTTAGTTTTGCTATTTAACTCCAGCATTTTCGGCCGCCGGGTTCGAGTAGCTGCCATACAACTTCTTTCTTTAAATGGAAATAACCCAGTGTCTATCCAATCTAGGTATCTGAAATTTTGCGAATGATGATCAAGTTTTATGGCAACAACTTCTGCAAAATTTGGTTGTGGTGGTGCGACGGGTTCAGGTAGCTGCCATACAACTTCTCTTTTTAAATGAAAATAACTCAGTGTCCGTCCGCACGATAACTCAGAAAATAAAGGAGCTAGGAGGCTGAAATTTTTTTTACGTCACTTTTGCAAAATTGTTAGTTTTGCTATTAACTCCAGCATTTTCGGCCGCCGGCTTCGAGTAGCTGCCATACAACTTCTTTCTTTAAATGGAAATAACGCAGTGTCTATTCAGTCTAGGTATCTGAAATTTTGCAAATGATGATCCAATTTTATGGCAACAATTTCTGTAAAATTTGGTTGTGATGATATGACAGGTTTGAATAGTTGTCATAAAACTTCTCTTTTTAAATGAAAATAACTCAGTGTCTATTAAAGCTAGCTATCTGAAATTTAGTGAAAAAGTGTCGAGTTGCATGCCAAAAACTTTTGTAAAATTTGATTGGTCTAAAGCAACCGGTTCAGGCTTTTTGCATTTCTTGGAACTTAATGAAGCTAGGCGCAATAGATTCAGGTAGCTGTCATACAACTCCACAATTTACATAAATATATCTCTGTAGTTCGCTACTAAAACATCTGAATGTTTTTAAAAGATGATCAAGTTTTATAGAAACAGGATATATTACGTTCATACGGGTATCCCAGAGTTGACATAGTCTACTCTACTGCACTCTTCCTCGTTATACCCGTATGAACTATGTTCAAGGGTATAATAAATTTGCCATTACGTTTGTGACACCTTAAAGGAGTCGAGCTAGATATAGTGTCAAAGGTATGGATCGGCTCAGAATCGAATTCTGAGTCGATTAAGCCATGTACGTCCGTCCGTCCGTCCGTCCGTCCGTCCGCACGATAACTCAAAAAATAAAGGAGCTAGGGGGCTGAAATTTTTTTTAAGTCACTTTTGCAAAATTGTTAGTTTTGCTATTTAAATCCAACATTTTCGGTCGGCGGGTTCGAGTAGCTGCCATACAACTTCTATCTTTATATAGAAATAACTCAGTATCTATTCAAGCTAGGTTTCTGAAATTTTGCAAATGATAATCAAGTATTATGGCAACAACTTCTGTAAAATTTGGTTGTGCTGGTGTAGCGGGTTCGGGTAGCTGCCATACAACTTCTCCGTTTAAATGAGAATAACTCAGTGTTTATTGAAGCTAGGAATCTGAAATTTAGTACAGAGGTGTCGAGTTACATGCCAACAACTTTTGTAAAATTTGGTTGGTCTAGAACAGCCGGTTCAGACTTCTTGCACCTCTTGGAACCTAATGAAGCTAGGCGTCTGAAATTTTGCAAATGATGATCAAGTTTTATGGCAACAACTTTTGTAAAATTTGGTTGTGGTGGTGCGGCGGGTTCGGGTAGCTGCCATACAACTTATCCGGTTAAATGAGAATAACTCAGTGTTTATTGAAGCTAGGAATCTGAAATTTAGTAAAGAAGTGTCGAATTATATGCCAACAACTTTTGTAAAATTTTTTTGGCCTAGAACAGCCGGTTCAGGCTTCTTGCACCTCTTGGAAGTTAATAAAGCTAGGCGTCTGAAATCTTGCAAATGATGATCAAGTTTTATGGCAACAACTTCTACAAAATTTGGTTGTGCTGGTGCGACGGGTTCGGGTAGCTGCCATACAAAATCTCTTTTTAAATGAAAAGAACTCAGTGTCCGTCCGCACGATAACTCAAAAAATAGAGGAGCTAGGAGGCTGAAAATTTTTTTACGTCACTTTTGTAAAATTGTTAGTTTTGCTATTTAACTCCAGCATTTTCTGTCCCCGGGTTCGGGTAGCTGCCATACAGCGTCTTTCTTTAAATAGAAATAACCCAGTGTCTGTTCAATCTAGGTATCTGAAATTTTGCGAATGATGATCAAGTTTTATGGCAACAACTTCTGCAAAATTTGGTTGTGGTGGTGTGACGGGTTCGGGTAGCTGCCATACAAAATCTCTTTTTAAATGAAAGAACTCAGTGTCCGTCCGCACTATAACTCAAAAAATAGAAGAGCTAGGAGGCTGAAAATTTTTTTACGTTACTTTTGTAAAATTGTTAGTTTTGCTATTTAACTCCAGCATTTTCGGCCGCCGGGTTCGAGTAGCTGCCATACAACGTCTTTCTTTAAATGGAAATAACCCAGTGTCTGTTCAATGTAGGTATCTGCAATTTTGCGAATGATGATCAAGTTTTATGGCAACAACTTCTGCAAAATTTGGTTGTGGTGGTGCGACGGGTTCGAGTAGCTGCCATACAACTTCTCTTTTTAAATGAAAATAACTCAGTGTCCGTCCGCACGATAACTCAAAAAATAAAGGAGTTAGGAGGCTGCAATTTTTTTTACGTCACTTTTACAAAATTGTTAGTTTTGCTATTTAACTCCAGCATTTTCGGCCGCCGGGTTCGAGTAGCTGCCATACAACTTCTTTCTTTAAATGGAAATAACCCAGTGTCTATTCAATCTAGGTATCTGAAATTTTGCAAATGATGATCGAGTTTTATGGCAACAACTTCTGTAAAATTTTGTTGTGATGATATGACAGGTTCGGATAGTTGCCATACAACTTCTCTTTTTAAATGAAAATAACTCAGTCTCTATTGAAGCTAGCTATCTGAAATTTAGTGAAAAAGTGTCGAGTTGCATGCCAAAAACTTTTGTAAAATTTGAATGGTCTAAAGCAGCCGGTTCAGGCTTTTTGCATTTCTTGGAACTTAATGAAGCTAGGCGCAATAGATTCGGGTAGCTATCATACAACTCCACAATTTACATAAATATATCTCTGTAGTTCGGTACTAAAACTCTGAATGTTTTTAAAAGATGATCAAGTTTTATAGAAACAGGATATATTACGTTCATACGGGTATCCCAGAGTTGACACAGTCTACTCTACTGCACTCTTCCTCGTTTTAAAATAAATTCATTTCAAAATGTTCTTTAACACTCTTTTCAAAATAATGTTTTTATTATTAAATTATTGAAAAACATAATTAAATTTGATAAAATTTTAACCACAAAATAAAATTGAAATATTTTCAATTTAAAATTATTTTCGATTATAAAATAATCAATCAATATACATAATAATCATATCATAACTTATATATGTATCAGAATATAAATTTTATGTACTTTATAATATAAATTTAATATTAACTTTAAATTTAATTTAAAATTTATAACATAATAGATTCTGATATTTAATAGAAAATGTAAATTTACAAAAAATTTTTTTTTTTGTCATTGAGTATAGAATAATTTGTCTATCATTTTAAATGAATGCCACATTGACCATAGTTTAATGGTAAAATTAAAGCATTATAATAATAATAATTATAAATCATATAATATATAATTTTATTTTAAATAAATAAAATGTAAAATAACTGAAAAGCTCAAAAAATTCTTTGTATTCAAACATGAAAACATTAAAAGATATTTTTTTTTCGTTTAAGTTTCTAAAATTTTGTAACAAATCTGCTTTAAATTAAATTTTTTTTCTGATTACTTTCCATCTCTATTCCTTAAGTAAAAGGGATAGTTATCTCATTATTCTGACTGACATTCATTCATTATTCTGACAGATGAGGTGGGATTTAGTAAGGACAAAAAATCATACAACATCAGAAGGATTTGAGATTTTTTTATTTCTTTTTAAGATTTCGACCTCGATTGTATTATTACAAAAACAAAATCAAAAAATTATTAGTTGAATTAGGAAACTTTAAATTCAAAATTTCAGACTCTATTGATTCAAACAATTTATTAATGAATCAATGCCTATGTAACTTTAAAAAGATAATAGTTTCATATGTGTACGATAAGTGTTATATTAAGCAATTTATTTATACGAAAACAGGAATACTAATTAAATAGATAGTATGACAACTCTGTCCACAAGAGAATATAACAATATGATATGGGACAAAGTGCTAGTAGGTTAATGCACTGCTCACTACAGAATCATAACTGCTTAAAGCAATGACAGACCTAGAGAGTAAACAGTAGGAGGATTTTTTTTTATTTAAATAAAAACAAGACAAAAATGGAAACCAAAGATTTTTAAAGGCGCACATTTTCCAAATGTTTTTATTTTTCCGTTTTATTTTGAAAAAATCTGCTCAGATGTTTAAAAATAGCAAAATGTTTGACCCCAAAAAACCCTAAAAACATTAAAACTCCTAAAAACATTTGACTCCTAAAAACATTAATTGTTTTAAAAAAGCTATTCATGGTTAAAAGTTGATTGTTCTATCTTTAACGGTATAGAAGTTTTGTAAACAAAGTGACGAACGAACGGATGAACAGATTGAATTTTTTTTTTCATCTTTGAATTTGAAATTTTTAAAATCAAATTTTTTTTTGGAAAATGTGCTTAAAATTGAAAGCTTATCGAATTCCCAGCAATACAATACTCGAAAAAAGAATCGCAGCTTGTCTAATTATTACACCACTTAATATTCTGTTTTTGCTTTAATGGTTTATAGAGCCTCAATTATAGAATAGACTTTTTAAAATACGTTGAGTGCCACTCTTACCAGTGAACATAAAAAAATACTTGCATTAGTTCCCATATGTATCATCGGTGAACATCACTAAAATGTTACAAAATTCCGCGCTCACCGGTGAACATAAAAAAAAACTTGAGTTAAGTACCAATATATCACTGGTGAATATTTTTATATTTTTAAAAATATAGTACATTAAATTGATTTGGGTGAACTGGTGAACATTCAACAATGTTCACCAGTGATACACGTGGTAGTTAATGTAAGTTTATATTTATGTTGACTGGTAAGTACGAAATTTTGAAACATTTAAGTGATGTTCACTGGTGATAAACGTGGAACTCAAAGTGTATCTCCATAATCACAATCAAAAAATTTCATTGAAATACGACTAGTAATAATATGTCGATTACTGGCTCTATTTATCAGATAATATGTTATCTATTAACTATATTTTATAAATTATACTCCAGTAAAAGTGTTTAAATCAATAACTTCTATTTCAAACTAACTAAAATATTTCAAATAAAATCTACTATACGTAATCCTTTTAAAATGGTATTTTTGATATAACAAACTTTTTATACCCGTACGATAGGATCGGGTACAATAAAATTACTCCTCCGTTTGTAATACCTCGAAATAAGCGAGCTAGATATACCTTCAAAGGTATGGATCGGATCAGAAAAACATTCTAAGACGTTCGAGCCATGTCCGTCCGCCCGTCAGCACGCTAACTCAAAAACTAAGAAAGCTAGAATCTTAAAATTTACACAAAATATTCTGGGAGTAATTTGTAGGTTCCCTATTTTTTTAGTTGAGTTTGGACCAAAACTTAGGGTAGCTCTCGAACACCTAACTTTTAGATCCCCACATTTTTTTTGAAATAGAGCTATGAAATTTTAACTGCTGATAGATCTCACAAAAATAATAATTTTATTTTTAATAACTTTTTTTGTAGCCCCACCCGTTACGGAGCTACAGCTCCCCAAAGGTTCAAAAAAGCTCTATATTTAAATTGTTATAGCACAAGTTCTATAAGGTATATCTTCATTTTAAAAACGCCAAACGATTGCTACTTTTATTAGCTTTAAAAGTATATATATAATAAATATATATTTGTGGCATACGGTGTCTTAATTTACCGTTATGCGAAACTAAAATTTTGCAAAATCCTTTAACCCTTCTATCTTCTAAACGGTTTAAGTTCGAAACTTGAAATTTTGACAGAAGTTAGATCTTTGAAAATAAGTATGAGTCATTTCAGAAATATCACCCCCCGTTTAAGAGCTGTAAGGGGTCAAAAACTGAAAATTTCCTATTTTTAAACACCTGCAACTTGAACACCTGTTAAAATTTTTTTGAAGTAATACACAAAAATTAAAGCTTCAACATTATATTCTTATTTCTGTTAACAACTTTTTTTTAATAATATAATTGTAATTTTATATTTGACGAAAGTGTTACTTGATTTTTTCAAATTTTCTAACAAATTTCTTCAACAAATTTTTTGCATTTTGTTTTACTCGATAATTTGGAATTCTTGAGGATATAATGCGTAGTACAAAAAAATGTAAATAAATAAACAACATAACGGTTGCTTGAAGAATTTTTATTTTATGATATTGATATATATACATACTTATATAATATCATGTTTATTTACATATCGTATATGTCACTAGTGAATGAAAGATAAGAGTATATATGTATATTATATAGCGCCGTATTTACATACATATATGTATTTTATTGTACTTATAAGAAATTATTCTGTCAATGGAATATTTAAATATAATATAATATTTAAAATTATATTTACTATTTTGTACTAAGAAAATTTAATATACATTTACCGCTTAGTATTAAATGTTACTATAGAATATTTGAAAAAGTTTTGGATTGATAATCGTTATGTGGAAGGTTAGAATCTGCTTTTGAAGAATGTACATATAAACATATAGTTTGAATATATGTGCAACCCATAGTTCTAGAAATTATAAAATTCACCAAAATTATTTTAAAATACTAAAATATTAAAAAAAAAAAATATTATAAGCAGAGTGACAGGCTGTGAACCTACTAACGGTTCGTACGGGTATCTAAGAGTTGACAAAGGCAACTCTATTCTTCCTCTTTTATTTTTAAATTTATCAATAAAGATAAATTCCAATACTAATATTGTCTTCTAAGACTTAACAGTATCTATAATTTGAAATATAGATAAAAGCTGATAAAAATTAATGATTTAAGGAATATGGTACTTTTCTCTCATATGCAATAAATTCAAAATAAAATAAAAATCAAAATAGATTTTATCACTATACGTTTGTATCAAACTATAAATTATGAAATAATAGTAAGGAAAGCACTCATCACTTTCTTGGAAATATTTGTCGTCCGTCCTCAATATTCTCCTTCCAATTCCACGAACTTTATCAATCGATACTTAAAGTTAAATTGAATAGTTATAACGTAAACTGAATTATTTAGTTGCAGATGATAAAAATGTAAATGTCTCCGAAATATTGGAATCACTAAGGGAGAATAATCAAAACTGATGAATCCCAAAATTCTATTATCAAAGGCATTCAATTTCAATATGATATTAAAGACCACGATATAGGTTCAAACACTGCGTTATCTGTTGAATCATGTAAAATAAAAAAGAATTCTACCGAACTTAAACTTTTCAAATTTTTACTAAATCTTATTTGCTCACGAATTTTAGGGGGTATAATATTGTCGCTAATTATTTGCTAAACAAATAAGATGTCCGTCACTAATCGAGATAACTGAAGGGAATTGATATTTTAGTAAAAAAAGTCTAGATTTATAGGAAGGAAGAAGAAGAGTTGGATCATGCTATGGTAAATACTATAACGCGAATCTTAAAAATTTTCTTTTTGACCGACTCAATGCAGGAAATATTTATATCACTATAAAGAGACCAAACCTAATTTGAGTATTCAAAGATTCCTCTGACATAGCTAATTAATATATGCTTCGTGCTACATATTTTTTTTTTCTTACTCCTCTTGAGAGCATAGGATTACTCGTCGTGCTACATATAGGGTTCAGAAAACTTCCTTCACCAACGCATAAAGAAGTATGGTTAATTAAAAATTTGATTTTCATTATAAAAAACATAATATTCCATTTAAAATCTTCATAGAGCAATAACCTTATATTCACGACACATCTTACACTAAAATTTAAAACCCCGTAGTTATTAAATCATAACTGGAAAGAATTAGAAAATAAACAAAGAAATTAAAATTTCACTTACATATCATTATCCTTTTGATGCCATACACTTTCAAACATTTTACATTCTATTTTTACATTATTTTCATTAACATAACATATAACAACTCAATATAAAAAAGAACATTGTGGTGAGTTTAAAAAGTTAATATGTTGAAGATGAATTTTTCATCATGAGGTGAAATTTTAAATCTAAAATAATATTTATACAGACTTTAAATTTTTTTTTCGCTGCAAACGAACCTGTAAATAATGGGAAGAAATTACTGTAAATATTATGTTGAGAGAAACTGGGAAATTTTATTTTTCCTTTTTGTTTTTATTTTTCTTGTTTTCTTTACTTTACTTTACGAAAAATATTTTTCCTTTAACATTATATTAAAAAAAATATCATCTGTAATTTTTGAGATATTCATTTTTTCGTTGAATTTAATTTTTTAGTAATAAACGATTGATTTTAGTGTTAAGTTAGAGTCAGTTTATCGGTACGGTTAAAAAAAACTGAGAAGAAAAATCTAAGATATTTTTAATATTTTAAATAAAAAACAATATTTTTTCCTTTATTTATAATTAAATTTACTATTTAACAAATGAAAGTATTTTTAAAAATAATAAACAATTATTTTGTGCAAAAAAATTTCAAGTACTCATAATTCAGAGAAGGAAAATCATAATAAAACAAATTACATGTGATAAGAAGTCGTCACGTGGTTTTGTTTATATTCGGAAAAATGAAAAAAATGTATAAGTTATAAAATTTAATTTTAATTTTGAAGGGATATATTAAATTAGAAACAAATATATATATGACGTACCTATAATCTATTAATCAAGTAATCAATTAATATTCTACAATTTACAATTAAATTAAAGTAGAAATAAATTTTCACAAAAAAAGTTCTACAAAATAATGGCATATTATTATCTTAGCGAAAATTATTTATTTCGAATATAAAAAAGTTTTCATCAATGTTTACTACGCTTTGGAAGATCAAATGTAAAAATTTGAAATTGTTCTCTGGAAAAATCAAGAAGCTCCACCATCTTCTTCATGATCTAATCTATTAATCCTTTTACATGAATTTATAACTAAGCAATGCAAACTCAATTCATTTTCTTTTTAAATTGGAAAATAATTAACAGTTTACAGTGGTTCAACAATAAAATTAATGACCTTTAACTTGTTATAAACTAATGAAATTATAGCAGGAATCAAAAGGCGATTCAGAGATTAACATTGAGGAAGAGAGGAGATGAACTGGTTCAATGCTGAATTTATAATATAACAAATTATCATTCACAAATTCTCGGATCCTAGACAAATCCTAGTTGTAGCTTCAATAAACTACTATTACTTTCCATTTAATAACATTTATATGTAACTCTGCTATTTGAATTTAGAGTAAAATGGAATTATTTTGTTTGAAGTCAGTGCACATTACCAAAGTACAAGATGGATTTTTATATAACAAAAGGTTAGTAAATATTTTTCTTTTAAATTAAAATTATTTTGAATTATATCAAATAAAATAAAACTTTAAATTGCAATATAATATTTGGTAGGTATATCTTAAAATTTATTTAAAAAAAAAAAAACAATATGTAGCTACCGATACATCCATTAATAAAAAAAAATAAAGTATCACCTATTAAACACAAAGTATTTTAATGGCAATATGTTTAACTATGGGTTTTAAAAGTCAGAAATTTTCGAAAAGACAATAAAACTTCTGAATACTTCACCATGATGTTCTATGATGTTAGATGTTAGGAAACTTTATATAAGAAAAGTCGTAACATATCAAAAAAAAAAAATTAATACTTGTACCTTTAATTTTTGTGTATTTATTTTAGAAAAATGTGTACTAGTGGGTTGGCCAAGAAATCCCAAATACAAAATCCCAAAATTGCAAAATCCCAAATACCAAAATACACTTTCGTTATCATTTTTTTTATTTTAGATGTGGGTCGATTTAATGAAAATATTTGCAATAATTAAAATTTACAAAAATTTCAAAAATTGCAGAAAAAAAATTCCAACAAAAAAGATTCAACATTTTATTCAAGATTTCAACGTGTTTAATTTTTGAAACTTGCTTTTGTATACTCTTGAACATTATTTTTCTCTACATTTTTTGCTATTCGAGACGGGTTGGGTACGAAATTCCAAAATAAAAATTCCATTTTCAAAATACCATTTACATAATTCCAAAAAAAAAAAAATTCCAGAGAAAAAAATTCCAAAATTCAAAATTTAATGGAAAGCATTTTAAATAGCACTAAAAACACACGCTAAACAAGTTATTGGGACTCTATGATTTTGTAAACAACTGTTAAATTGCTCCAAACATCTTTTTAGGTACACATTTCAACAACAAGGCATTCAAAATAGTGGGCGTAGCCACTCCAAAACCGTTCTAAACAAATTAAGGGACCATCTTTTTTTTTTTTTTTTACATGCATATTTCAACAATAATATATTGAATAAAGTGGTGAATGCCGCCCCCAAACCCCTACTAAACAAATTATTGAAACCCTGATTTTGTAACCTACAAAATCTCTCCTAATTTGAAATCTCACATACAGATATACAAAAATATTCTGGAAAAAGCGTATAAAGTATAACTCTGATTATGAATTCCACTTTAAAATTCCTCCTAATTCAGGACCTCACGTTTATATATACATATTAATATTCTGGATAAAGGAAATACTCTAGTTTTGAATCAAACTCTGAAATCCCTCCTACTTCAGAATCTGGCATATACATAATATTCTGGAAAAAACGGCAATCCTGGTTTTGAATCCAACTCTAAAACCAAAACGAACTATATTATCAAAACTACTTTAGGATTTTAGTATTTTAGTATTTTGGAATCTGGGATTTTAGTATTTTGGGAGTTGGGAATTCGGGATTTTGAAATTTTGGGATTTTGGGATTTTGAAATTTGAGATTTTTATTTTTTTTTGATTTTGCATGGGATCTTTTTTTTTGGGATTTCGTGACGCTCCCGTACAAGTTTCCAAAATATATATATATCTAAAGACAAATAATTTTCAAATATGAGAACCCCTTAAAGTCCTTAAATAGGGCAAAATACAAATTTTGTTGCTGAAAAAGTGAATGCTTGTTCTCAAAGATTTTCCTTCTTTCAAAAAACTTCTAGAAAATATTCTAAAAAGAGAGGCGGACAAAGTGAAACTAACAAACAAATTTTTCAAAATGTATTTTGCAAATATATTTAAAAGACCTTTTTATAAACTTTCATGATCTTGAATGTATTTTTAAATATTTGTAGGAAAAATAAATACATATATTTATAAAAGAAATATTTTAATCAAAATAATAGATGGATAAATTAAGCATATTCAATCTAAATAATGAATAACGAAATGATCGATATTCTATCGGGCAAAGTTTTGTCGCGTAAAGCTAAAGTTTTGCAAAACCAGATTTAGTTTTTTTTATGTATTCAATTTGCAGAAAGTTCTCAATGTAACGAATACGCCTTATAAGAGTTAAAAGAATAAAAAAGGATATTCCTCTATATTATTTTGTTTTTCTTATCCCAATAATCGTTGTCGTCTTTCTTTTTCTAGTATCTATTTTTAAAGAAATTCTCACATTTCCTAATTAGAAGATTTTGGTTGAAGCAACAGTATTTTAAATTCTTTATAGGAATAAAATTCAAGAATTTAAAACTAAAGAATGTGGTGGCCATTATTTACGCAAATAATATAAGAATCTTTTTAAATAATATTAATTTTAATTGACTGTCTCATACTGTTTTCAAAAGAAATGTATATATTTATTTTAAAAAAATAACATTTTACGTCAGTACGCAAACCCCAGTAAATAAAAAGAATTTTCCTTCAAATTGAAATGCTTCAACATGAAAAATAACCTTCAAAATTGTTAAACTGAAAAATGTTATAAAATTTTTATTAAAATATTTTTGAGAAAGTTAATGATAATATTTTTTTTTTTTTTTTATTCTATCGTTTATAATAAATTTATATTTTAAATTTTCGGAAAAGAATATTTAATATTTTTTTAAAACAAAAATTTTCCTTAACCTATTTTCGCATAAATTTTAAATAAAACACAAATTGAAATTTAATCTAGATCAAGAAGGAAAATTTTTATTAAAATAAAGATACAATTTCCAAGGTCTTAGAAAAGAAAATATTTAACATGAATATTATATACATAGTTTTGGAATATAATATTTTTAGATATGTTGCATTCACATTTAACTTTAAAGTCAACTGAAAGAAAAACTAGTAAAGTTTTCTGAAAACAAAAAATGTTGTATGTACTTAAATCCAATTTTTTATAATTTAATTTTTAAATGTTCAAAAATTTTTAGATATTAAGATTACAATAGAAGTAAAAATCAAAAAAGCAATATAGACCGAGGTGGGACCAGACAATGGTAGAAAAACTGACCAATTATTATCTCCTAAACCCAGTACCATATAATGTATAGCAATATATTCCTATATTTAAGAAAACATTTACGTATTCTTAAAATAGAATTAGAAGAAGTATGTTCATACCTATGTATATTGCATATTTACGCGTATAATAAAACAAATTTAACCCAAATAATGTTCGTTCTTTAGAACAAAATAATTCTTATAGTAATCGAACAACTTTCAAAAAATCATTCGAACATGGTAAAAGAATATTTTTCAGAGAAAATATTTTAGATCTTTGGCGCTACAAACTAAGTTCGAATGAAATAAGTTCAATCAAATATATGGAAATAAAATAAATTGAAATTTTTCAAACTGTTCGAACTTATTGCATAATTAAATGTTAATAAATTCGGCAAAATAAGAAAAATAATTAGAACGCATTTTAAAGTTGGGTACAAAGTTATTTTGTTTTTTCTAGAATATACATACATCTATATATAATATGTATATTTCAGATTCTAAACTAGAGGGAATGTTATAGTTGGATTTTGAATTTATGGATTTTTGTTTGTGGATTTTACCATCAACGCTTATTTTTAAAATATTAAAACAATTTTATCTTTCATTTTATTTCAATTTTATTTTGTCGAATGTTATGAAATAAATTAAATAAATTTGAAAAAAAAAATTTTAAATTTTCTCTCGAAATTATATTATTTTTGGTTTCGAACTTATTTCATAGCACTGATACTTTATCCGTTATCATAATATACTAATCTCTAATAATATTACAACTATAACCTTCCACATCCATAATTTTTCACATCTTTTCGAAAAAAAATAATAAAATAATTTTCGTCATTACCAGCTAATATCAGTTCGAATTACACTACAACATTAATAAGATGCGAGTTATTAAAGCTCAAAGTAAAAGAAATATTTTCTGTACGAAATCTAATTAAATCTAATTAAACGAATCAGATACCTATAATTTTCTTCTAGAGCACTAGCATTATTCAAAGAGTATTGTAGAATGAAAAATCCTAGAAAAGATTCTAATTTTAAATATTTACATCTCAAATTCGGATGAATATTTTTAAGGGACATGGGACACAAAAAAAAGCTTAAAGGTTAAAGCCAAAAATGAAAGTTTCAACGTTGTATTTTTGCATGTATTAACGGCGTCCCTTAATGATATTATTGGCTTTCATTTGTTTTTATATACTGCATTTTTTCAAATTAAATAAAATAAAAGTCTAGAACTAATACACTAACGTGACAATAATTATACAGCAGTTTAATATTTTAAGTTGAGGACTAGCAACTAAGATTAGCTCAATATTATACAGGTTTTAATCGAAAAACCTTCGAATAAGTTTCTTATTTTAAACCATCAACTAATTTTTAATTTAATTTTATTTTAAAAATTCTAGTAGACAGATTAATTTACATTTCCTAATAATTTAAAGTACTATCATATCTCCTCTAAAAAGTTAAAAAAATTCATAAGAAAAAAAATTAGTAAAAAACAAACAAGTAAACAAATATATAAAAAAAAAAACAACTGGAAAAAAAAGAAAGAAAAACACCATTACTAAACCATTACTAATTTTTATCTATAGTCTTTATACTCCCCTTCAATGCTACAAGAAAAAAAAAATTTTTTTTGAATGGAGCATAAAATTAACTGTTTTGTAAATAAATACATTTTTTTTATCCAATAACACTTTAGGGAGTCATAAGTAAAAGAATATTTTATCCCGAAATTATTTTAAAATAAAACAAAAAAACAAAAGAGGATGAAGAATTAAGTTAATGCAAAAAAAAAACAAAAACTACATCTTATACAGCTTATTTATATAATATCTCCCTATGCCTCATACTTCTCCTTTCAATAAGTTTTGATTTTTTTCGAAAATAAAAATCAGTTATGTTTACAACAATATTTTGGTCCCCAAGCCCATTATTAATACTTATAAATAAATCCATTTAAAAAATGGTTTCTAACTTTTTTAATTTTAATAAAAAATGAACAAAAAAAAAAACAACAAAATAACAAAAAGTATAATAAAGTTTTTTTAGTTACACTTGTGAGCTATTTTCACCCACTCAAAATAATTTCAAATTAAAAGTACCTATTAATTTTATAAATTTTAGATTCGAAAAAAATGAATCCTTGTTTTAATGGATCTAAAATTTGATTTACAAAAGGATAAGAAAATTAAACCGCAGTTAACAGCGCCTCAAAGTAATTTATGAATAATAACAGGGGTTTGTTGCGTTCTTTAACACTACTAAACTCTTCAGTAGGAATGTAGTGTTAAATTGCCTAGATAACACCCAAATTTCAAAATTTTTTGGCTAGTTTTATATATAAAAATTTACAGAAATCTGCTGTGTGTTAATAGAATAAAACTAAACTAATTCTACTCATAAAAAAGATAAAACCATAAAGCTATAAAAAATGTCATCAATGTTTGGTACATCAATTGTTTGGTTTCCAAATATTCTATAAGAATTAATTTTTATGGCAATGAGCTGAACAATTTTGTAGTTGTTTTTGATCTCCTCTCCTAATTATATCGGATCAGTTTCTTTTAGAACACAAATAACTTTTTTTAATATAATTGGAGCCCAGCATAATACTGTGCAATACTAGCATAGTACTATTTTTAAACAGCCACATTGTATTAAAACCCTCTGTTAACTACATGGAAAGTTGTTCTACAACATTAATTTTTTTATGAGACCTATCCATGGTTAAAATTTAAACGGTGTAGAAGTTCTAGAGTAAGACCTATCCATAGTTAACGGTGTAAAAGTTTTGTCAAACAGACAGACGGACGGACAGAGTGAAACTAATAGGCAAATTTTTTCAAAATGGTTTTGGAAATGTGCTAAAAATACTCAATGATATGCGTCGTCTATGACAAGATGAGAATAGCATCAAAAATCCAGTTATTCAGTTAACACCTAGGTGCATTATTAGGTGCCTTTATACGCACCTCGTCTTTTTATAACAACTTTGAATTTCTGTTGAAAATAATTTTGGCTTTAGACGTAACTATTTTAAAACTACAATTATTTATTTGTAATTACTATTTATGTCTTCTACAATTTTTTTAGGCCGACAAATTATATAAAAAATGAATAAATATAATTTTAAAAATGGATCCCTAATTTACTGAAGCTAGTCCCATCGCAGAGTTAGATTAAATGAAATATGTTTAGAGATTTATTGTAGTTCGAAATTAGGAGAAAATGACTTAATAAAATTTTGAACCAAAGAAATACGGCATACGAACATACTTTCATTCTTAATATAATTTTCACTTTTGAAAGAAGTCACTAGGAATTATCTATGAACATTAGAGAAAAATTTAGTTTTCGTAACTATTAGAGTAAATAAATTTTGTAATTTAAATCGTTAAAATTTTTAAAAATTTTAAATATCCCACCCTTTAATGATTTTCAGATTGAAGAAATATTTTTTTACTTTATAACTTAAGTTATGATCATTTAAATAAAGGGATTTCCTTGAGATTAGGAAAATGTAGTCTATAGAAGAAGTGGGATTGCACAAAAGGGAAATAACAGAAAAATTAATTTTCCAATATATTCAATTAGATCTATTCAGTTTTAAAATATTTTATTACATTTCGAACGATGAACAAACTTTTTGACATACGAACTGACAGAAAGACAAAATGGAGTAGATTTTTAAAAATTCTTTTTTTACTTTGGATATAACCTTAAAAAATATCTGAAGCAATCAGTTATCGTTGTATTTTTCGTATCGTAATCAAATGTTAACGCAAGAGTACAAAAATAATAAATAATTTAATTCGATTTCACCTATAGCAAATATAATATTTATTATAAATAACATTATGTTTATTGTACAATTAAGAAAGAATACTTGTACCTACTTGTAATTGTCTTGTACTTGTATAATAATACTTATATGAGCAAAAATAACATTACAATATTATAATTTAGCATAACAAAACCTGAAGGCAAATAAAATACAAAATTTTAATGTCGTATAATTTTAACGTTTTACTTAAACAGTATCTTAAAAAGTTGATAGATTTCGTGAATTTAATAAATAAATTTTAATAGAAAATGTAGTAAAAAATTTGATAATAAATTTCCTTAGCACATTTAACATGACCGTCTGTCTTTTCACAAAACTTCTGCACCGTTTTTTATTTTAAACGGTACAATAAAATTTTAACCATAAGAAAAAAAAATTAAAAGTCTCTTAATAAAATTATTATTGCAAAAACAATTTTTTTATGTAGTCTCAATCATTACGGAACTACCGCTCCTCTTAATCTAAAAACGTCAGGAAATTTTTTTAACTTTTTAAAAATCAATATCAAAATTATAAAATTTTTTGCTATTAGTATTACATATATTTCTCGTTATGTGAATAATTCATAACTCCGCCACGGTTCTAGATAGAAACAATGAGAGAAAAACAATTCTTCAAAACTAATCTAAGGTGCCTCAGAAACTGTTTTTGTATCACCATAAGAGATATATTAAGGTGTAAAGGAGGAGTCTTCTAAGAAATTTTAGAAATTTTTGTGGAAATCAAAATATTCAAAACTTCTTTTATAGTCTTTTGGAAAATCTACGCTTTTAAAAATTTTTGTTTTTAAATTCTGCCTAGTTTAAATTTTAATTTAATTCACTTAGCCTTAGTAATATGGAAACTACCGAAACAATCATGCAGACTATATGAACAACCTTCCATAACTACACCATTTTTAAAAGATTATTTGATATCCTATTTTATGATGAAGATTGACTATGTTCAACCAAAAGATTTTTAAGGTTAGCACTAACAAATTTTTTGATATTGTAAGTGTCTTTATTTTATTTTCTTCTGTACCATGTACCGTGTAATGGTCGCGTAAGATTTTTCAAAATTTACTTGAATATCAGATCTTTGAAATCGCATGTTGCAAAACATTATCATATTGTTATATATATTTCTTTGCCGATATATTGTGTCCGATATTTAAAAATCATAACATAAGCTTAACTTCAAAAAGCTTAACTTTAATCTCTTATATTAAACTTTAACTTTAATCTCTTATATTAAAATCATAATATAAGCTTAACTTTAATCTCTAGTCATCTCTAATAATACACAGGGTGTCGCAAATTCAAAGGTCACGAAGAACGGATGTGATAGAGAAGTTCATAACAAACAAAAAATTCTTCTGGATGGAAAGGGGTCTATTTCTAACGGTTTCACCATGTTAAAATGAAAATAAGTTGCCATTGTTGAATCGATTTAAAAATAAATTTTGAAGGACAATTAAAAAGAAATTCCAATTTTTATTACTTAAAATTTTAATGTAAAATATGTAAAAATTTACATGCATTTATATAAAATTCATATAATTATGGATACTGTCGTACATGTGTTATGTTTTTATGTTTTATGGGGAAACTTGAAACAAAAAAAACAAATAATGTTAAAACAACAAATTAAATGTTATTTTTTCCATAATTCTTAATTTGTTACCAAAAAAAGCAAACAAATACTAAACTTACATTATTGATAAACAAAATGTTATTTAGCTTTATTCTCTTAAACTAACAATCTTCCCATAATCCTCGCAATCTTCTCATAATTTTAATGAGTTAAATTTTTTAGGTTTAGCGTACATCCTATGATAATCATATGTGTTCTATCATTAACCCTATAACCACATTTATGCAGTTGAAATTTTAAGGAGCCTAAATTCAAAAAATAATAATAACAGTAATAACAGCTGCTTAAATGAATCTTCAATTTTTACCTCATAAAGTAAGGTGTTATATACTACTGCACTACATGTTTTAACTGTTGGTGGCTTTATCACTGACAGCAAAATAGTAATAATAATTGGCGGATTTTCGCAATTAAAAATTTTGGGTAATACGACTGTAAGGGAACCTATCTTTTCCTGTCCCTACTTCCAAATTATAAATTAATATACTGTGGTAGTAGTAGTTAGAGGTTTCATTCCATTATATTGTCTAAAGAGAAAGATGGGTTTATCGAGTAAGAATCTGACATAATCAAAGGTACCTGCAGATGTCTTTGAAAGATTCCCATCATCCTTTCGAAAAAAAAAACTTTAACTAAAACGCATGTCTAAAATACATTACAGCCTTTTACTTTAGCAAATATATCCAAAATTTTCCGTTCCGTTTTCTAATTATTGCGTATTATACTCAATACTATTAATATTCATCCAATAGTGTAGTGATTAAGACACCGGCCTTTCATTCGAAAATTCTCAGGTTCAAACCCAAGCTGGGTCATATAGATTATAGAATATTTTTTTACTTTACTCTTGGTAAATTAATTTATTTAGATTGATCCAAGCTATACCTTTTGATTGGTATGTGTTGCATTGAAAAATTCATATTATTGCTTCATTATTTGCTCCTTTATATATGCAAGGAATTCTTTTTTATCATCGGTATAGGTACTATTAGTGATCCTAAACATGGTGATTTAAAATTACAGCTCTGAATTAAAACTATAGCCAAATGTTTGACTTCTTAATTTAGCAGAGTCTAAAATGACCTTAATTTGTTTTATCTTTGATTTATTTTATTCTTGGAATATTTAAAAATGGCATTAAATCTTTTCCTAAAATTTGAACTAATATCAAAAGTAGGTACATCTTAAATTTTTAATTTTTATATCTAAGTTTCATACAATTAAATACTAAATTAATTAAAGTTTTCAGATTACTTCAAAAAAAAAAAAAAACCAAAATTCCCTTTTTTATTACAATTCTTAATAAAAATCATATAACCAAAAATATTTTAGGCATTTAATAATGCATTCAATAGTATCAAATTTTAATGAAGATTTTTATTCGATACGAAAAATTTCAAACTCTAAAAGTAAAATAGGAAAAAAATAAAACACTAAAAGCTTCCAGCTATTCTTAATGGTAATGTACATAATATATTTGAAAAGAAAGCTAAAAAATTCAAATTATAACTATACTGATTTTTTTTCATCTTTTCATTAGAAAATAATGATTGGAATTTCAATCAAAGGTAGCCACAAATAGTCAATAGTATCTATACTCTACGTTTATTTGTAGATCTCATGATAGAAAACCAAGTATCTGATTAAGAATAATGATGATAATGATAAGAAACTCATTAAATTTCAATCATTTTGTATATAATATGTTTATATATATATTATATAATATTGTATATGTACATAATATATAATACAGGAATACTGTATAATGTGAACATAGGATTATAAAATATTAAGATAAGTGTGAAAATTTTCACTCAGTACGAACTCAATCAATATTTTACTTGATTTTTTTTTTGTTTTTGTTTTTGTTTTTTTTTTTATAAAACACGCATCAATATTCCCATATGGTATCTATCTTGTATCCAATTTAATATTTTGAAATCAATAATAACAATACATCTATTCTAAGATTCTTTTATAGGTTCTTTTTCTACTTTTTGTTATTTGCTTCTTTTTTTTTTGTTTTTTGATTTAGAATCAAAAGGATATATTAGGATGTGATAGGAAATTTGTAGAAATGTTTTTTTTTTTTTGTTTGTCAGATATAGCTCTGAGTCAGTTTCATTTTCCTTTTCAACATTAATTAATTTCCCAAAAGTGAAAAAAAAAAAAACAAAAAAAAACCTTTATTTTGATCCATTCATATATTTGAATAATACACAAATGGAAATGCAAAATCATTCATTTCAAATGAAAATGAAAAGTTTTAATAATATTACAATTTACAATACAGGGTGGCTAATAAGTTTGCTAGTTCAATCAAAAATTTAAGAAGATTTTAAGTAAATGCTAATGGTCCTGTGGTATTCTTTAGAAAATCATTCCGTCTACTACGTGTCCTTTGTTATCTAAATGTTCTATATCTTTTTGCGATAAATTTATTTTTTATTACATTTTTAAATTTAATTTTTTCGAACATTTATGGTGAAAAAGGACAAAAAAAAAACCTAAAAAAAGGTACATTTTTATTTTTAATTAAACAAGGTACTAGATTAGAGCAGATTATTATTTAAAAGATATAAGTAACACTTCACTATAATAACACTACACTTTTGATGCAGATCTATAATGGTGCTCTTTCTATTGCTACATGTTGTTGATTTTGCCTGTATTTATAATACTTCGGTCAGTCCTACCACCTTTAAGAAACTGAAGAACTTTAGAGGGTTTACTGCTAACAGTTCATCTTCGATAAAGTAATATCCTCCTAGGTGCTCAGATATCTTACATATCTTTCTCAGAGTAAAGCTCCACAATTTTTAAGTATGTGTTCTTGAAATTCTTCTTTTTTTTGATTAAATCTGTAGGTATCATCATTTTTTATTCCGATTTATATTAAGTGCCCCTTCAGCAGTATTCTACGATTTTTTTTTTATATCTTCTGGTTATAGTTTTCCAAAAACTCCTTAGATTATCTTAATACGGATTTTTCACTCAATATTTTGCTTCTACAGTTCTTCCTCCACAATTGTAACAGTTCTTTTATTTTGCTTCTACTTATGTCAGAAAGGAGTTGACTTATGTCAATACTTGCAAAAGGAGTTGCAGTTCCCTCTTTTGCAAACTAATCAGTTTTTTCATGTCTCTCCATGTACCTACCTAGGTGTTTAGGTACCCATTACCCTTATTGTTTGTTTTTAACGGTTTCACTTCCAAACACACTTTTTAAGCACTTCCAAATTAATAAAAAGTACTAAAGACTCAATTTTTTTTTATAAATCCGTAGCTAACTTTTAAAAACTATTAGAACCTAAGTTGTTGTTAGGTTTTCTATTATTTATTCAAAATAAAATTCCACGATTTTAATGCTAGCAGATTTTAATTATACATTATTTTAGAAAATTAATTTGATTCCAAAGATAAAGGTTACTGCGTAAAAAGATTTTAATATTATGTAAATAAAACCAGACTAATATAAGTGATCCTGTAGTATCTTATAGATATTTCTATAAAATCTTTAATTTTTATTTTCTTTCTTTTCTATCATTACTGTTTTTGTCTTTTTTGAAATGATTTCTAACAATAAATTGAAGTTTTCTCGAATGTGGTTTTAAGTTTCCTATTCATATAAAATTTATACTTAAATCATTGATATAAAGGCGTCCCAAGTGATTTGAATTAATTGATTTTTTGCGTTTTATTATCAACATTACAACACTTTTCTAATTAATGATGTCGGCTATTTTATGTAATTTGAATAGCTTAAATGATTTAAACAATATAGTTCATATATTAATGATGATTGAAGGAACTTTAATATTATAATATTTATGTAAAATACATTTAAATTATTCATGAGCTCTTTAATAATTCAAATGAAAAACTTGAGAAGAAACATTAAAAATATTGATCTCCGTTTTAATAAATTTAACTAAAAATTATACTTAAATAAAACGTGATTCAATTGACTTCATCTGAAGACTTAACACAAAATTTTAAAACCTATATTAACAAAAATTGAAAGCGAAGAAATTTTTTTAAACAAATCTTCAGTCTACATTAACTTAATACGCAGCTAATATTAAAGGCCTTCAATTTTTTAGAAAATTGTTATCAATACTACTAATGGCACCAGAAAGCTATTGTGTATGTTATTCCTCCTTGATTCCTGTATACCTCAATGATTCCTTGTGTGTAACTTCTAATTTTAAAATTTTCAGTGCTTAAATCACATTATTTTGAAAATGCAATACAAAAATGGCATTGAAAGTTAAATCTTATTTGAGAAGCTTGAAATGGTCAAAGCTGCTATTAATTTTAAGTTCAATATTTCTTATAGTATAAATTATTAAAAGAATAATTAAAACACAAAAAAAAAATTTAAAAATATAGAGCTCATAATCTTAATGGATTTACAAGATTTATAGATTAAAAATTGTATTCAAAACAAAAATGTTAATTTATTAATACTCGACGGAATTTTACATAATAGAAAAGACAATTTTAATCAATTTGTGAAGATTATTAAACTTAAATTTATGTTTGATGTCGTTGTTGTTGGTAGGGAAATAGGTATTTTTCTTTGTTAGGTAGAGAAATGCACAAATATCTTTTTACACCTAGGCTTTAAAATCTATTGTGCACCCCAACTCCATGAGACGCATCTGATCACAGCTCCAGATTGGTGCAGTCAAGGTCCCAAAAAATTTTTATCTAAATATGGTTTTGGGTTCAAACCCCTGTCAGGTCATATAAAAAAAATAATATTAATAATAATGATATTAATAACTAATACCAATACCAACACAAATAATATATGTTGCTACAGTGACAGTGAGGTTACCTTCAATTATTACCTCATCTAGGAAGATGTTATATACTATTGAAAGTTCCAACTGTTGATGGCTATAATCACTAATTAGCAAACTAATAATAATAATAGACGGATTCACTGTTTCCTTACAGTACCACTCCTAATCGAATGTTTCCGCATCCTTGTTCCATCCATTCATATCCCTACTCCCCACTCCTTAGTCAACATACCACGTTAGCATGTAGAAGTTTCATCCCATAATACTAGCTACAGAGGGAGGTGGGTTTAGTGAGTGCGAATCTGTCACCACCCAGGGGGAATTCTTGCTGTCTTTGAAAGATTCAAACCAGTCTCAGGAAAAAAAATTAAAAGTAATCAATATATTTACTAAATATTTATATAATATTACTCAAGGAGTCAAATATCGAATACAATTTATTAATATAATAATTATTCTCCGAGTGAATAATTGCAAGTGAAATAAATACAAAACTATAGGTATTTATTTACATGTTTTCAAATAACTTAATTATTAGTGAAATATTTTCTTTTAATAAAATCTGAAAACGAAAGAAAATATTATTGGGCTCATTTTGATTTAATAACAACCTATTTTTTTTTTTTTTTTTCAATTTATTTCTTATACGTGTATTTATTCCTTATTTACACACACGTGTTGTATACTTAATAACAAATTATTAATTTTTTTTTTTGTTCTTTAATAATTCATTAATTATCAAAATTAATGACAAGTAATGATAGTAAAATTGGAAAAAAACTACCTGTTAATATTCCAAACGAACTTCTAATTACGGAAAAATTCTATAATAAATTTTTTTGTGTAAACCTTTAAATAGAATCAATAGAAATTAATGTTAGCTAATACTTAGTTATGGACAGTATATATGTATGATATAATATGGACGTATGTTAGAAACAAAAAAAAAAACATTAGGCAATTAATTATGTTAAGTTGGCATAAAAATATGTTTTTCAACTTTATATACAATAGTTAAACTATACCATCGTTGAAAACTATTTACCTATCTATCTTTCATACTGTGTCCTCGTCAATAATCTACTACATGACAATAATCCTTCTTTATTCATTGTTACAAATTCACAATATTTTGTGAAATAAATTTAAGTTGCTTAACTTAAACTTCCTTAAACACCAGGAAACTAAAATTAAAATAAGCAAGGCAAAATTAAAATCAAAAAGAATGTATCCAACAAAAAGTATCAACAACATCCTATCAAAAACATAAGCACATCCAAAAGCGTTGCTAGCGTTAATCCCATAAATATAAAAAGGCGCACAATTCCATAAATATTTTTAACGGCGCTCAATTTTCAAAAGACAATAAAAACAGCTGTGAATAAAAACTGTGACTTGCATCAAAATTTGAAATTGTGCAAGATTAAAGTAAAAAATAAAAGATACTTTCTTCAATTTTAAATAAACCTTATATAATTAAGAAAAGTCATTAACACATTCCTAATGTTGAAGCAGTTGGTACCTTATTTAGAGTTGTCTAAAACAAAAATTTTTTTTATGAATCCTAACAGCTGTTAAAAAAATAGAGGTACAAAAAAATTTTCTTTATAAGATAATACGTTTCAAGATAACTAAGAAGATATAAAAGATTCTAAAAGATTTTCCTTCTCTGAAAATTTCAAGGACTTAACTAAAAGCGTGCCGAAAGAAAAATCTTTAAAAATTTCGTATTCACATAACGGTAAATATGAATACTAAAATGTATTAAGTATTTTGATTTTTATTTATGACGGTAAAAGACAATTCTGTATTTTGCCTTTTCTAGATTAAGACATTTAAATAAGACTTTTTTCCAACTTTGAGAAATTGAAGCTATATAACGGATGAGGACATAAAAAATTTATTATTTTAAGAGACTTATCAATGTTTAAAATTTCATTGTTCTATTTTTAACAGAGTAGAAATTTTTTAAACACACGGGTGGCAGAAGGATTGAGTGAAACCAATAAGAAATTTTTTAAAAAAAATATGCTAAAAACAATGTCTTTTACTCAAATTTTAACGAATTTAAGATTTAACCCACTCTAATATAGGTAAATATACATATTTACTTTTCCTAATTTTTATTTCCATTTTCCATTATTAATAATTCATAACTTATGAATAGTTGGGTGATCCATAATATTCTTTTCCTTCAAATTACTAAGTGCGTTTAAATGAAAATATAGAACAAAATAATCGAAAAGACATACTTTAAAAGTGCAAGTAAATATGGAATTATAGAATAGTGACTATCTTTTGATATCTATTCGTATATTTTCTGTATTCTAAAAATTATTGTAAAAAATCTAGATACACTTTATAATTTTAATTAAATTAAATTTGAAGGTCAATTCCCACTATAATAGCACATGGTAATGACGTGTCAACGACGTACCATGACGATACCATATTTTGGTTTACACTAGACCGACGTCGGACATGACCGTGACTTATTTTTCTTCATAAAGTTGTTTAGAAAATATGTAATATTAAATTCATGTCATTGTCACCTTATCCTATTCTCGCGTAACGACAACGTGATTTTTATTTTTTATTCAAAATATGAATTTCTTATGAATATATTCATATTATGGGGCATCGATGGCCTAGTGGGTAAGAGCGTTTAAAATACGTTGTAAACACCGAGGAAGTGTGGGTTCGAATCACACACACGTGGTAAGAGTTACGGCATTTACAGCCACGCCTGAACAGGAAAGGCTGTGTAATTTCCTGTCCACATTTATGTGGCAGAGAAATGCAATAAAAAAAACGAGGAAGAATACAGTTGACTTTGTCAACTCTTAGATACCCGTACGAACGGTTAGTATGTTCACAGCCTGTCACTCTGCTTACAATATTATTTTTTTAATATTTTAGTATTTTAAAATAATTTGGGTGAATTTTATAATTTCTAGAACTATGGGTTGTACATATATTCAAACTATATGTTCATATGTACATTCTTCAAAAGCAGATTCTAACCTTCCACATAACGATTATCAATCCAAAACTTTTTCAAATATTCTATAGTACCATTTAATACTAAGCGGTAAATGTATATTAAATTTACTAAGTACAAAACAGTAAATATAATTTTAAATATTATATTATATTATATTTAAATATTCCATTGATAGAATAATTTCTTATAAGTACAATAAAATACATATATGTATGTAAGTACGGCGCTATATAATATACAGCTATACTCTTATCATTCATTCACTAGTGACATATACGATATGTAAATAAACATGATATTATATAAGTATGTATATATATCAATATCATATAAATAAAAATTCTTCAAGCAACCGTTATGTTGTTTATTTAATTACATTTTTTTGTACTACGCATTATATCCTCAACAATTTCAAATTATCGAGTAAAACAAAATGGAAAAAATTCGTTAAAGAAATTTGTTAGAAAATTTGAAAAAATCAAGTAACACTTTCGTCAATTATAAAGTAACCCTATATTATTAAACAAAGTTGTTAACAGAAATAAAAGTATAATGTCGGAGCTTTAATTTTTGTGTATTACTTCAAAAAAATTTTAACAGGTGTTCAAGTTACAGGTGTTTAAAAATAGGAAATTTTCAGTTTTTGACCAATTACAGCTCCTAAACGGGGGGTGATACAAAAAAAAATTCTGAAATGACTCATACTAATTTTCAAAGATCTAACTTCTGTCAAAATTTCAAGTTTTCAACTTTAACCGTTTAGAAGATGGAAGGGTTAAAGAATTTTGCAAAATTTTAGTTTCGCATAACGGTAAATTAAGACACCGTATGCCACGACTATATATTTATTGTATATATACTTTTAAAGCTAATGAAAGTGGTAATCGTTTGGCATTTTCAAAATGAAGATATACCTTATACAACTTGTGCTATAACAATTTAAATATAAAGCTTTTTTGAACCTTTGGGGAGCTGTAGCTCCGTAACGGGTGGGGCTACGAAAAAAAGTTATTAAAAATAAAATTAATATTTTTGTGAGATCTATCAGTAGTTAAAATTTCATAGCTCTATTGCAAAAAAAATGTGGGGATCTAAAAGTTAGGTGTTCGAGAGCTACCCTAAGGCTTGGTCCAAACTCAACCAAAAAAAATAGGGTACCTACAAATTACTCCCAAAATATTTTGTGTAAATTTCAAGATTCTAGCTTTCTTAGTTTTTGAGTTAGCGTGCTGACGGACGGACGGACGGACGGACGGACGGACATGGCTCAAAAGTCTTAGAATTTTTTTCTGATCCGATCCATACCTTTGAAGGTATATCTAGCTCGCTTATTTCGAGGTGTTACAAACGGAGGAGTAATTTTATTATACCCGATCCTATCGTACGGGTATAAATATTCACATTATATCGGCGACGATGACGTGACGACATTTTACTGACAAAAAATCATTGAGAGCGATATGTAAAAAATGCTTTATCGGTACATTGTCGTTGATGCCGTTGTGGTTCAACGTGAATACTGATGGGAATATAAATACTGATACATTTATACTGATGGGAATCGGCCTTAGTTATAACAAAACCGTTAGATAAAACATTGGGCAAGTATTAAATTCTATAAAATTTTGTTTTGTTTTGCATGATGGTAAAAAAAAAAATTATAAATATTAAAATATTATAATAATTTTGTTGAAGCGTTATTGCTTTAACATATAATCGCAAAAATATTAATCTTGGAATAGAGTTGTTTTTTGATCCATCCAGTTTCACGAATTTAGTTTTCACTATTAAAATTTTTTTTTTTTAATATTTAAACTTTATCTATAAATGAATAAAATTTAGACTAATAATTTTGTTATTATTTCAAATGTAAATGAGTCAATTATGATTTAAGTTATCTCTAACTTTGATCTGGTTTAATAATTTCCCGAATCATATTAATTATCCGGAGGTATATTCCGTACGGCTTTCATGTTAATAAAACCAAACAATGATTTCAAAACCCTAAATTTAAAAATGTTAGTCACACATCTATAACAGGGATCTAACTCATGGGTAAAATTAAAAAAAAAGTTTAAAGTTTTTTCTCGATAGCTAGCTTCAATGGACACTGAGTTATTTTCATTTAAAAAGAGAAGTTGCATGGTAACTACCCGAACATGTCGTACCATCACAAGCAAATTTTACAGAAGTTGTGGCCATAAAACTTGCTCATCATTTGTAAGATTGCAGATCCATAGCTTCATTAAGTTCCGAGAAGTGCAAGAAGCCCGAACAGGCTGCTCTAGGCCAACCAAATTTTACAGAAGTTGTTACCATAAAACTTGATCATCATTTGCAAAATTTCAGATACCTAGCTTGAATAAATACTGAGTTATTTCCATACAAAGAAAGAAGTTGTATGGCAGCTACTCGAATCCGGCGGCCGAAAATTCTGGATTAAAATAGCAAAACTAACAATTTTGTAAGAGTGACATAAAAAAAATTCAGCTTCCTATAGCTCCTTTATTTTTTGAGTTATCATGCGGACGGACGGACGTACGTGGCTTAATTGACTCAGAATTCGATTCTGAGCCGATCCATATCTTTAACACTATATCTATGTCGACTCCTTTAAGGTGTCACAAACGTAATGGCAAATTTATTATATAGCTTTGAATATAGTTCATCCGGGTATAAAAAGTATTTAATTTAGTAGTATTTTAGTATAAGATAGATCCTAATTATATACCAGATACCTGAATTTTCAATTCGTATTTTAAAGTCAATTTGAAAAATATCACAATATCTACAATTTAAAATAAACAATCTAAAATATAGCAATCGGCACCAGTTGTATAGTTAAACTTTTGTTTTTGTTTAAAATGCAATAAAAGTAAACAAAAAAGTTAAGAAAAATGTAAAAAGAAAAATTTCATTTGTTTTTCTTTTCAACAAAAAAAAATATTTTATTTTTCTTTTATGAAAATTTTTTTTGCAAAATTTTATTTCACCGGAAAACTTTTAATTTTTCTTTATTTTTGTTTTTATTTTGTTTTTTTTTTTGTTTTTAAATTTTTTTTTTCGAAAAATAAATATACTTTTAAATAAGAAAGCAACAAAGGAGAAAGGTAAAATTTCGAAACTTTTTGGCATTGTTGAAATTTAAATAAAATATCTACAAATTTTATATTTTAAGAGTTTTTTACTGTTTTTTTTTTTTTTTTTTAAATAAAAAACAAAAAGTTGTCATTTCATTGTGCTCCTAAGAAAATAATTTCTTATCTACATAGTACAAAGTACCTATGGAAAAAGTATTGTAATTGACAAAAATTTTAACCCCTCTGAGAACACACTGGATATGATAATATGGATAATATGTATTGTCGTTATTTATTTTCCAGAAAGGTCGTTATTTTTTAATTTTTTAAACAAACATCTTATCACATTTCAGTTTAATTTAACAAAAAATTTGAAACCAGAAAATTTACTGCGGTTGTCTCGATTTACGTCACTTTTTTCGTCCTTCCCCTTCAAATCTTATAATACTGATGGTGATTTAAAAGAAAAGTCAAAATGAAAACACTCAGAATCTATTTTTCTTTTTGATTGTATTATAGAATTATTATTTCATTTCCACTTTGAGTCCATTATTTATGAATAAAAGAAAAAAGAACAGCAAATCTGAATAATTTAAAAAAAATTCAAAAATTTTTAATTTTCACTTTTTTTTTTTTTTTTTTTTTGTGTGTCAGAATTATTGTCACGAAATTTTGTGTTGTTGGCACGGTTAAACTCTTTTTTCTTTTTTTTCTTTGCTTTTAAATTCAAATTTTTCAATTGTTTAATGAAATTTGAAAGAAAAATTACAAAAAAAAAAAAAAAAAGTTGAAAAACAATAATAAAATATTCTTAGCTCGTTTCTCTTTAACAAACCGACATATTTTTAATAAATCTTGAAGATATTTTGTAATTTTTTTTTTTTTTTTTGATTTTGCACCATTTTAACTTGACTGACAGAAATTAAATTTTGTTTTTTTTTTTTTGTGAAAGAATAAAATGCAAAAACAATAATATTATATTGTTGACATAATTGAAGGACACTGATAAGTTATTAAAACTTTAATTTTGATAAAATTTAAAAAACTAATGTCGAGATATCAAAAAATATGCTTGATTAAATAATTAGAATTATAAACTAAATTTGTTTTTTATTTTCTTTATTATAAAATCAAAAATAATAAAATGAATAACAAGATTTATAATCATTTTCTTGCAGTAGCTATACATAGTATTAAGTTTAGACAAGGAATAGTTATATGAACTTCAATATTATCGAAAATGAAAATTCAATATCGTACTAAAAGTCAAACATTTCAGATGAATCTCTAAAAATCTAGAAGGCGCTTAACATTTAATTTTCATTAAAACTCAAAACTTTGCTTCTGGTTTTTAAATCTGATTCAGTTACCACTTCATTTTCTATTTAATCTCTGCATATAAATCAAAAAATGATATACAAAATTAATTTACGTGAAAATTCAATATTAATAATACATAAAAATAAAAAAATTTTACTTTATACCTTATAACTCACAGTATATAATAAAAAAATTGTAAATTAAGTTTGTTGTTTTTTCAATTGATATGCTTTATATGATATATATAATATATAAAAATGTCAATTTTTTTCTATTATTCATTTCCAATATGGTGTTTACAATGTGGTAAGACTTAACAAGTAAAGAAACATAAATTGATAATTACATGTAACCCTTAAGTTTGTATTCAAACTACAACAGATAATAATTTGTTATAAGTAATAAAACTTTAATTTAAAAGTGTAGGGAAAAAATTATAATAGCATGTAACCATTACGTTGTTATGTTTTTATACCGGTATGAATGTATCAATTTGCCATTACGTTTATGACATCGAAAGAAAATGACATCGAAAAAAACGAAAAATTCGGTTGTGATAGAGCATTAGATTCAGGTAACTTCCATATCTTGTAACTTAATTAAGTGACGTAGACATCTGATATCTTATAAAATACTATCTTGTTTTATGACAATAACTTCTACAAAATGTGTTTGGTTCGGGGTAACAGTTTTGAGTTATACAACTCTAAAATTTACGTAAATGTATCTTGGTATTTAATTAAGTAAAACATTTGAAATTTTATAATTTTATAATGAAGGATGATGAAGTTTTAAAGAAAGATGATATTATATTATAATCAATTTGGTATCCCAGACTTAATACAGTCTACTCTACACCACTCTTCCTCGTTTTACCATAATTTAGTAGTATTACGATAATTTAGTATAATACACAAGACTTATTCTTTTTTTTTTAAACTTTACTAATGAAATGTAAACAACCATTTCAATTTTTTAAATAAAACGGAACTATATACACTTTTACTATACACTTATAACTATCACTATTAATTAACTATAATTATAAGTTATTTAAAAAGAATAAAAATCAAAAAAAAATCTTTTACATCAAAAAAAAAAAACCATTAATTGCTATAAATTCTATCTATTAATTATAAAAGATGCAAATTGATGAATTTTCTTGTTTACAGATGAAAAAACTGTAAACAAGAAAATTTTTATATTAATAAGTATCCTTAATTTTTATTTTTTCTTTTTTTTTTCTTCCATCATCAATTTAAGTAATTTTACATGGAAACTTTGATTGAAAAATAACTAAAATACAAAACATAATTTATATAACATTCGTCCTAGTCAATTCTTATAAAATTTAGTCAATATTATATTTTGCATATTTCTAGGTATTTCCATATAGCAGTTTTCAGTTAAATATTAAAATGAACATTGCAATTTGAAAATGTATATACGTATATATATATATATATATATATATATAAGGAATTTATAATGTTCAACATCAAATGTACAGCATCAAAATTCATATTAAAGATTTTTAAAAAACCAAAGGCAAAATTTTTTCAAAAACTTTTCTTTTTAGTCCAAAAAAAAAAAAAAGAAAATGTATCTATAGTGGAAATGGTTGACCTCAAAAATTCTCTATTAGAAAAAATTTTTTTTTTTTTTTAAATAGGGTTGGAAACAATTTCAAGGTAAGAAATTATATCTATATAACAATTTTTTAATGCAACGTTATATCCTCATAAATAATTTAATACTTAACCTTCTCTATAATTTACATCATAAAAAATGTTTACTAAAAAACAAATCATAAGATTTTTTTTTATAAGTTCGTTCTCCTCCATTGATTCCGAAGCAAAAGTATGAAAAATATATTCTCTGATGCTCTTCAACTATAGGTTGTAAAAAATATTTTAGACTACAATTGTAAAGAATCGTTCTAATAAATTATTTGCTATTATTTTTATTTTAAGATGATTTTTTTTTTTTTTTTTATTAAAAGTAATTTGTTTAGTAATTCAAAGAAAAATTATTGATGAAATTAAAAGTTTCTTTCCCCTTTCCTTCTTTTCCTAAAAAAAAAGTAAAGTTTATTTTAAAAACTTTGACATTCTCTTTACAGAAAAATTTTATTTAAAAAATGCCCAAAAAAAAAATAACTTTTAATCTTTTTATTTTTGTTTCATATTTTTTTTTTTTTTTTGGTTTTGTTATAATTTCAATGTTATGGACGAAAGATGATGGTTAATTGGAAGTAATTTAAGTGAAACTTTTTATTTTTATCTTTTTTAAATTTTAATTTCGAAGGTTAGAATTAACTTGTTTGAATTTTTTCTTTTATTATTCTATATAAAAGTGAGTGTTGCAACACCATAATACTTTTCTATAGATATTTTGCAAAAAATTTTTAGATCTTTTTTTTTTGCAAGTATTTACGGTATTAGGTATTAATTTTAATTGACAGTTAAATCATTTTTAAAATCCTTAGACAGATTATTATTAAATTTTGATAATTTTGCTCGATAAATTTAAAATGAGATCGTATTTAGTTTATCGTATTTTTAAAAAATTTACAAAACATATTTTGTATTATACCTACCTTTAAAAATATTCAAAATGTTAAGTCATAAAGCTACAGTAGATTTGTACTCTTTAGTACTTTAATATCAAAGGGTGGTAGGTGCTTGAAAAGGCAAAAAGTTGCAGGGGTTTATTATTTTTTAGACTGCAGGTGCAGCTTCGGGCTTTTTGTATTCTTAATTTTGAAAAGAATTCATAGATTTGTAAAATTTTTGGAAAAAGTCTATATTTTTCTGTTTTGCTAAAAAGTTATATTAACTATTGTATAAAACTGAAGTATTGAAATTCCATATCTCATTCATAATGATCAATCATTCATAAAATTCATAATTTAATATTATGTAAAAAAAATCGCCTTCTATAAGAAGATATTACAGTTAACCACTAAATTAAACACTTTTTTTTTCAATTTTCACTAAGCCGTTGAATACCCGGCTATAACTATACTGTAAAAGATTATGTATATTTGTGCGCCATCTATATTATCTTAATACAAAATGTATTTATTTTATATTTATTTTTATATTACGATATTAAAAATTACGATATAATGTATTATGACACGATATTAAGATAGGAACTACTAGTATTGGATATTATGACCCGATCGGGATTTGTACCTTCAACCTTTTAATTGGAAGGCCGGTGAATTAACAACTACATTATTATAGTCCAATATCAAAATTATATAAAACAAGAACAATTGAACTTCTGACTCATATTAAAACGTTTTTAGTTTTTACGCTCTGGAACAATATAACCAATTTGCTTTGAGACATAAGTTTCATGAAATTTTATATCTCTACTTTAATGGAACTTAAGTTAATTTAAAACTTCTTAAGTCCTTTTAAGCGCCATTTTAAGTTTCAAGGAACTTATGACCCAGAATATATGTCAGCTCTCCAAAATTTAATAGATAAAATGAAAAGTACACTCCACGTAAAATGTTTATATATTTATATAATTTTGGGGCCTAGGTGGCCTAGTGAGTAAAAGCGTATAAAATACGCTGTAAACCCGAGAGAGTTACAACAGGAAAGGCTGTGTAATTTCTTGTTCAAAACTATTGTTAAATTATTATAATTTAAAAATGGTTTGTAAAATTTATGGTATAGTCTAAATTGCGAAGTTCTCGATTAATGACGATTTAAATTAATTTCTCAAAACGGAAATATTTTCTGTTTCGGTTTCTGTTCTGTGAACATATTTTTAACCAATTTATTTTTTTACTGTGTTTATGCATTTAACATATGTACTTCAAAAATATTATAACTCAACTTTATTCCCCTTATAACTTACGAGTTATCAAGCCTGTTGAAGAGTTTCAGCAAGATAATATTATAATCTCTTTATAATCTTAGGAAAAAGCTGCTGCCAAATTTACTCCATTCCATAGGTGTTCCGATAACTGCACAAAATATTTGCCACATTTATAAACAGTTTCCGTTTAAAATTCTCATCTCACAAAGGTTCAAAAAAATAAAAAACAACTAATCATTTTCAAAAGTTTCAAAAGAAAAAAATTAAATACTTATAAACTTTCAAATTATCCGAACATCATCGGGTAATCCTGCGAATTATCTATTAATAATAAATAACTACAAAGAAACTTTTATTAACTTGAAATTAAACGTAATCTGAGTAATTAAAATAAAACTTTTTGCTTAGAAAAAGTTTTTAAACATGTTTCAAAAGAATTTATTTAAAATTAAGATACATCCTTACCATTTCTGCTATAACTTCTATCTAATTTTTCTTTATAAAGATTTACAATTCCTTCTCCTCCGAATGACTTATTTAAGACTTATTTCATCATTGAAGAATTCTAAATTCTTTTAAAAACATCTATCTAATTGAATTTCAAGAGGATTAAATGAAGAACAGATCATTATTTTCAATCAATCGAATCCGCTTTTAAAATAAATCTTACTTACAACAACAAAAAACAAAAATAAACACATTGAAAAGTTCAAGGATTTTCATTTGATTAATGTAAAAAGAAAATAAAATAAAATGTTTGATTCAAGGCAAATTTTTTTTATTTTTGATTTGGAATATTTATATCAAATGCCTATGTACATGTTTATCTTACAAATGTGTATTAAAATTATTTTAAACATCTAAATTTTCACACATACTTAAACACAGTTTAGTTTTAAAAAGTAATTACCAAAATTTTGTACATTAGCATTTGACATTAATTAGTACAATATATTTAAAATGAGAAATAGTGTATAGTTAAAAGTATTAACTCTAGGATACCTGCAGAAATATTAGTTATGGTGACGAGATATAATTGTTTGACTTATTGTATCGGCTACTCGAAAACGTTGCCCCAAATCAGCCAAATTTCATAAAACTTATTAGCATAAAATTTGATCATTTTATAAAAAATTTCAGATGTCTAACTTAATTAAGTGCCAAGATATGAAGATAGAAATTTTGAAGCTATCCGAACCATTTCCGTCAACTAATCTGTAATTTTACAGAAGTTATTGGCTTCTTTTCACAAAATTTCAGATACTTAGCTTCAATAGACATTGAGTTATTTTCATTTAAAAAAAGAAGCTTTAAGGCATCTTTAGATCGCTAGATGAAATGGAGAAAATTAGAATCGTATAAGTTTATTATTTTTTTAACTAATGGACGGACGAAAAGAAATTCATATAGCTTAATTGACTAAAAATTCAATACTGAGGATATATATATATATTATGCTTTTCCATATCTACTTCGACACTTTTAAAGAGTAACAAACGTAACGGTAAAGTTATTGTACTATTTTTTACTAAAACGGAATTTCTAAAGGTTATTAAGATAACTTCACTCCTCCCAAATCTGTTGCCCTGAAATTTGTTACCGATCAAAATGAATGTTTCGCTTCTTTATCAATTAAATTTTTCAAATACCATATTTGTTTATATTTAAATATCCTATTTAATTTCATATCAATCAAGATATTAAACTTTAATATCCCAATTAACTTATTAAAATTCGCTATGAGTTTTAATCCGTTTTTTTTTGTTTTACAACGTTCGGTTAGAAACACGGAAAATCACCCAGAGAATACACTCGAGGCTCCTCTAGGTAGTTTTAGACTTTAAACAATTACAAGTAACCCCTTTAGAATAAATCTTTAGAATGGTACCTTGAAAATAAATAAAGAGTTTCGCTTTAAGGTTAAAGTTGTGGGTGGCTATTTATTGAGCAATGCAATTTTCTAAGTGAAGATAATAGGGTATTAAGTATTTTAACTATAGGTGATTTTTTTTAAACAACAAGGTACATATATATAATTTTCATTCTTCACATATACCATATCTTATAAATAAATAAATTGTTATCATAGGGTCAACTACAAAATCTCATTTTAAAAATTCCTCATTTTTTCAATACTTTTTTCAAATGTTCTTCTAAAAAACTCCTTTTTCCATAGTTTTCGTTTTTAAACACCTCCTTTTTCAAAACTCTCCTCTATTCTTCTAGCTTTATATTAAAATAGCAAAAAAAAAGCAAAATCCCGAAATTTAAACGCCAAAATAAAAAACCAAATAAATTTTTTCTACTTATAATACCTCTTCTAATTCAAAGTTTCACATATTATACCACATGCATACACAATTGAATACATGGAAAAAGGATATAACTCTGATTTTATAACTAACTCCAAAGTCTCTCCTAATTATTTTTGCTAGAAACATATTTCAACAAACTTGCATTTAAAACAGTGGTGGAAATTTTTATTTTTTTCAATGTTGAAATTTTGGAATTTACGACTCTTTTTGTGGAAGTTTTCTTTTTTTTAATTTTTCGTCTTTGGAATTTTGTTTCATTTGAATTAATTTTTCTTTGGGATTTTGTTGATTTAGCGAAACAAAAATGAGGGTAAATAAATTCTTCAAACCTTAATTTTGTAACCATTTCTCGGGCCCTTTAAGATTTTTTTTTTGTTATAAAAAAAAGGGAGAGTTTTTCTTAAAAAAGGAGTTTTAATAGCAAAAAAATAGAATTTCAGAAAAAAAGTTTTTCAAAAGAAGTTTAAAATAAATACGGTTTGAAAAAAGGAATATTTTGATAAAAGAGGACTTTGCAGATGAAAATTAAATAAAAGTAAGATTTCGTTAGGTCTCCGCCGTTATTATATTATTTCTAATAGATACTATAATTTACATTTATAATCCCAGTCCTTTATGAACTGTACAGTTTTATAGTTATCGACTTAAACAGAAACTATTAGTATCTTATATTATTAAAAATAATTCACAATTTTATTTTGATTTGATTTAATTAAAAAATTAATTTCAATTTGTTCTGAGTCCTTAATTCTAAAAATATTATATTATATATCATTTTGTTATTAAAAATTCTACTTATAATTTTAGATTTTTTTTTTTTTTTGATTTTTCCTATGCAAAAAAATTAAACTCTAGGTGCATAATTATAATCCTGAACATTTTTTTAATTAAAAAATTGAAAAGTATAAAAAAAAATAAACGGAGTCATTTTAATTCTTTTAAATTTTCTTTTATATTTTTTTGTTTTTTCACTCTTTTCAAATTAACATATAAATAAGTTTTTGCATAATATTGCATTTTTGCATCATATTTTCTGTTATTTTTACACCAATGCACATAGAAAATTCTAACAGAAAATAATTATTTAACCATCCATGTGTACGACTCGACTACTTATTTTGTGGTCACAAAATTAAAATGCAATAATTCTCAAATGAAATGCAATTCAATTTTTATTCGCTTTTAGAATTTACGGAAAGGATTTCATTGTATTGAGATAAAACTGGATTTTTATTCTTTATTTTTTTTTAAATATTAATTTACTGTTTTTTTTTTTGTTCCTTCATAAGAATTTGATATTCTTTAATCCAAAAATAAGCGCCTTTCGGTATGCAATTATTTTTTTAATTTGTTTTATTTTTAATTCCATGTTTATAGTTTTACATGGGCTTCGGTTGCCTAGTGGGTGTGGTGTATTAACCCAAGGAGTGTGGGTTCGATCCCTGCACAGGTCGTAAGTGTTTTTTTCTTTAAATACCCCCCTTACGACCAAATAAAATGTAAATATATAGTATATAATATAAACAAAATAAATAATATTAGTATATAATTTAATAACAGTATAAAAACCTATAATGGCGTTGGTAGCCGATGGTTCAATACATTACATTTATGTATGTAATATTAATATAATATATAAATATATATGTATATAGTTTTACAACAATTGTTAAAGTTAAGTGTTTTTGAAAATAAGAAAATAATAAATAAATGTTACTTTAGAGTTAGACAATTAAGTTATTACATAATTTAAGTATAAGTATAGAAGTAAGTATTGAACATCTCCAAATTTCCTTTTTATTTTATTTAGATTAAGCTTTAATTTTTTTTTCTTTATTAATTCTAAAAAAGCAACTGAATACTCTGATGTACATTATGGTATAAGAATATGGAATATGAATAATATTTGACCAATGCGTGCGCCATCTATTATCTGATACAATAATTATTTTTATTTATTTTGTTTATTTATATTGTTGTATTTAATTAAATATACATATTTACTTTTAATTATGATACTATGAAAAGAACTGGACCCCATATAACTGGACTTTTCAACTGAGTGCTTAACCAATAACCAAAAAGTAAATCAACTGCAGATATAAATTAGTAAAATTTAATAACATCATTATTCTTATTATCTGAAATAAAAATTATGGAGAATTTGTCACAAAATTTGAAGTTAGTGAATGTCTAAAACTAATGCTGGTTAGTGAATGTAACTAATATGTTGAACTTAATTCAGTGCTTTTTATTTTCAGAATATTTTCTACTGATAGGAAACTATTGAAACTCCATTTACGATAGAAACTCTTTTTCAAATTTAATCAAAACTTTTTGGCTTTTAAATTAACTATTGTTTGAAATTGCTTTCGAACAAAAGTGTCCGAGATCACAAAATTGTCTTCAGTCCCGATAAAATTTTGTAGTCTTCAGTTCTTTTGGACTGGACTAATTGAACAAATCAAACAAATCTCATTTTATTTTATAATAAGAATATTAACATTCAAAAAATCGTTTTTTTTGCATGACAGACAAAAAATAAAAACAAAATTATTTGGAATTGTGTAAATGTCCTATACCATATCGAAAAATTTAAATTCAAAAATAAATCATAGTTAAAATGAAATAAATACATTTATTTTTTTGTACGAAAAAAAATTTCAAGTAGAAAAGATTAACGATTTTTAGAAAATTAAATTTACCACAAAAAAGAAAAAGAAACTAAATTATGGTTCTGATTAAGTGTCGAATTTTTAATATAATTATTTTTATTAAAAAAAATATTTAATATGAATTTTTTTTTTATATTTTAAGACTCTTTACATTTATTTAAACCTATAACAAAATGCTTTTTTCATAATTTAATAAAAGCTTCAAGGACATTTATTTCCCTTCGGGATTTAATTGTTTTCAATGTCAAATTAATTCAAGCGAATGACTTTCAATAAGGTGGTCTGCAATCTTGATATACGATTGAATGATTTTGATTCTATAATTTTCTTTTTTACAAATTTTATTTTTTATATTGAAAGCAAATATTATGTAAAAGTAAAAAAAAAAACAAAACCTTGACATTTGAAAATAAAAGTTTATTTATATACCTTTGTTTAAACATACCTTATATATATTAATAAATAAATTATCAAATCACTCCAATCGGTAAACTTTTCTGAAGTCTAATAAGTCTATAAATTTCAATTTAAGTTATTTATTTAATTTTAACCTTGAAAATTCCTAACTAAAAAATCTCATTCAATATTTCAAAGACATCAGATTTTAGGTTTTATGTTGTTATACTATAATTCGGACACGGGTTGAGTTTCGTCAAAGATATAAATACACATTCGAGATTAGGAGCATACTACCGCATACATTTTGCGGCACTAAAATAAGAATAATCAACGGGAGCATTTAAACTGTACTACTAGTATGGGAATGACACCCGGTTGTTATCATGAATCAACATACAAAAGTTACAGATCCAATATTTAAGAATAATATGCTGAATATTCTGGTGGAAAAGGATACTAAACGAAGAAATATGTGTATTAACCAATCAAGGACTGATCGAAATTTAAGTTCGAAGAAAAAAATCGAGATATATTGACCATATCCTCTGACTGGAACCATCAATACAGAAGAAATGTGTGAAGGATTAAAGCGAATGTGAGATTGAGTGAAGAAAAAAGTTTTCGGGTGAAATTAAAAGTGCAAATTAGAAAAAATTGAAGAGGATTTATGGAAGCTCTATGTTATCTAAGCCCTATTAAAATAATAAACAGGAAAACAAAAACAATACATTTACTTTCAAAAATTTCTTTAAAGAAATATTGTTTAATGTTTTGATTATTCAAGTTAAATTTGTAATAATAAAATTATATTTTAAAAATTACGACATAATGTACAATAATGATGACAGAAGAATATTTCCCTTCTTCTAACAATAATCCCAAGCCTTTTCAATATTAACATTTATTATAAGAAATAATTATTAGATTAACGATAGAAAAACTCATCAAGACCACAAAATAGTAATTAATTTCAAAAGTAAATTGTCTTTTTCCTTTTTTTTTTTCATTTTTTCTTTTTTTTATATAAAATTAACCATTTTTTTTTTTTGTTATTTAGATTTGCATCACAGATCAGAAAAATTAACAAAATAAACACAAAAAAAAACAAAATGGAAGAAATGAAAAAAACAACAGAAAAAACTTTTTAAATTTGATAGTTTTTAAAAAGAAAAACTTTTTTTATTCCTTTTCAAATGAAAAAAAAAAAAATTTTTTTATATAAAAACAAAAAAAAATATAACAAGCAAGAAAGAGAAAGAGAAAGCAATAAGCAATAATTAATTTATAAGTTTTAAAAATAAAAGAACAACATTATTGGCAACTTTTCGCCTAAAACAAAAGAACAAAAAAAAGAAAAAAACTTAAGATAACGAGAATTCCTTTAGTTTGTTCTAGATCAATGATTTCAATGGTCCTTTTTTTTTTGTTTTTGTTTTTCAATTATTACATTTTAAAAGTCCTTTTGTTTTTATCAGAAAAAAAATCTTAAGATTTCAATATTAAAAATAACTAGGATTATTTGATATCATTTAAATGATGTTTTAAATAGGACGGAAAATAATTTAAAAAAAAAACAAGAAAATCAATTCCGCTAATTTTTTTTTTAACTCTACAATTACCAAATTAATTAAATTTAAAAAAAACAAATTATAAATACATAGATTAAATAAAAGAGTTAAATTATAGGAAGAGAACTAAAATTTGTTCGTCCAAGAAAATTCGCATACATTAAGTAAAATACATCTTGATTTTTCTTATCCTTTAAAGTAAAATGCAACAGTAAACAGATTCAGCTAAATGCATTTGAGGAAGAACAACAAAAAAAAAACAATATTTCGGCTGACGAAAATTAAAATGGATTTAATATCAAATCTCAGATAAAGTATAATGAAAATATGAATATTTCTTGGATATTTGAAGTCTTCTAATCCTTGAACAACTAAAATCAACAAATTCAAATACCGTTATGTGGCTCATACAAAACTAAACTAAACTGATTTAATATAATTTTTTTCTTTATTTTCCATTATGCTCCCTATTTACAAAATGATTAAATCTTTTTTTCAAAAATTTAGAAGTAAAAAAATCAAGCACAATCTTTATTTTCTCTTGAACCTATTGATCAGTCATTTATTTAAATCAGTTATTTAAATATATTGTGTGGGAGTTATATTCTCTAATAATATTTCAGGAAAAACTAATTTCAAATACTTTCTTCAAAATCAAATTCAATTTAATTGTATTTAATATTTTTAATATTATATTATTATATCTACAGACAAAAACACTAGATGACTATCCATTATTACTATATATCCATATTAAATGCCATTTAAAAAATAAAATAAAAAAATAAAAAAATTTTATTAAGTCAAATTAAGCAAACACACAATATTCATTAGAGCTCTTAAAGTATCCTACAACATAAACAACAAAATAAAAATAAAATATAAAAATTCATTAAAGGAAGCCAAAAGCTGAAATGATATAAACAAAAAAAAAAAAAATTGGTACAACTTTAAAAATTCGAACAAATTAAAAAGGACATTAAAAACATCCAACGGAACAAAACAAAAGAAAATAACAAAACAATGAAATAACAACCGAAAAACAACAAATAAAACAAAACAAAAAAAAAATGTAAAACAAAAAGAGACAGAACTAACATTAACTTTATTTTTCATTTCGTTTTTTTTGAATAAAAATGAAAAAAACAAAAAAAGAAGGACGTCTCTGACATAGATATTTATTTTATATCTCTGTATATCTCTTGTAATAGAAAACTTTTTTTTTTTGTTACTTTTTTAATTTTTTTCTTATATTTGTTTGTTTTTCTTTTTTTTTTTTTTTTTTGTATCAACTCTTTCCCGTTTAATTCAGAAACGGATACTCATTTCGACGTTATCTCATTTCTATTTGAAAATAAAAACAAAAATGGAAATAGAAATAGAGTAACAAGGAAAAACAAAACAAAACAAAAGTTATAAGGAACAAAAACAAAACAAGGATAATAAAAACGAATTAAAAAAGAATCAACAAAAAAAAAAAACTTAATATAAAATTAAAGGATAATTTAAAAGAAAAAAACAGATGGATTAACATTGAAATGGATGAAAGATGCCGAAAGAAATTTTTTTTTCTTTTAAATATTTAATGAAGTCTAGTAGGAGCTAAAATATAAAAAAATATATATATTAAAGTTTACTAATATCAAATTAGTATTTGTTTTATATTTGATTATTTTATATTTTCATTAATTTATAATGTTAAGATTGAAAAACTTTTTTTTTTAAAACAAAATAAATTGATTTAAATTTTTCTCTTTTTTGCTTATCTCGATTGAATTCGTTTTTTTATCCCGCCTATATATGTCTGGAAGTCAACGGTCATAATTATGTTTGAAATGATAGATATTTAAAGGGATTTCTTTCGATCGTTACATATGATTAAAAATTCTATTAAATGTTCCATATAATTCTATTATAGCTGTTCTATAAAAAATTTTAATAATGCTAAAAGATTAAAGTATGCATGTAGACTTTAACTGTAGAATTGACGCTATAGGGAATGTGAAGTAACTATTTCTCTGCGCCGTTGCCAGTCTGTCAACAAAACAGAAATATATCGGTACTTTCTTTTTCCAATATTTGGATGAGCCCTCTGATAAAGATATGAGAAGCTTTTAAAGCTTCTCTGTTCAGAATGGTATCAATATAATATAAATCTAAGGGAATGTAACACCAACTCTTGTCAAATCACTTCTCCGACGTTTTGAAGGTACTCTACAGACCTGGAGTCTATGTGATTACTGACGCGTTAGTTCAGTCCTCATCAATAAATAATGTAAGGGAAATCTCATTCTTATTGAATTTAATATTTTTTTATCAACATTTCTATTCATCTTTATTTTTTTTCGGCTTTAGTTTCATATAGCTGCCACACTTGATATTTTATAAATTTTGAACAAAAAAAAATATAGTTAAAATAATGAACTTCTGTGAGGGTTTCAATTGACGATGGAGCCATTAAATAGTTAATATCAGTTGTTACAAATTTTGCTCCAAAATACTGTAAATATCTGTTAAAGCACTAAAAGCGTGATATCAGTTGACAGCCTAAAAGAAAAGTATTCATATGGTCTTTCAAATAATGTATCAAACTTGGAAATGAAGGAAAGTTTCTTTTAGTATTTCAAATAAAATTATTCTTTTAGATTTGAAAGAGATATTACAGTGCTTGAAAAGATATTTAGAGTAATCTGAATTGTCTATAAAAACTTTAAAAACTAAAATTAATCCCTTAATTGCTTCATTGCCAATCGAAAACTTTCACAGATGTTCATTACTTTTTATAAATATTTTTTGTACAAAATTTCGGAGAGATTGAGACTGACAGCTTTTCGGAAATAAATCCAAAAATATGGTCATTCCTTCTTAAATGATCCCAATTTTACAATAAAAGTGACAACAATATCGTAAAAATTGCAAATATTTTGTAATATAAAGTTTGCCAGTAACAAACAAGGAAGTCTTTCTAGTAAATCTACCATTATTTTCTTAGGTTAGATATATTTTTTTCCAATTATTAACGATTGAAATAAGCCTTTATGCTGTCCGCAATATCGTATCAACTGACTATTTACCCGTAATATTACTGTAACATATTTATATTTAATCAGATAACTTTTAACTTAAGGGGTGCATTTAGTTAATTTTGTTACTAATCAATGAATGCAGTTCCATTTAAATAGTTAGCAAATATAATTTCATATAAAGTGTTAGTATATTATGAAAAAAAAATTAGGTTTCCGAAGTGATACGTCAATCAGAGGATCAATCTTTTCACCTAACTACACGTTGAGAATATTTAGAAATTTAATAACTTCTAAAATCCTAACATTTAAGAACAAGAGTTGTTTCGATATAGGTACTAAAAATTTTTTTTTTGACTGGAGATGTTTTAGTTTTCAAAAATAATATAAAAGATTCTTTTAAAAAATATTTTGACTTATTATTAAACCTTCCAAACTTTAAACACTTTCTATGACTAAAATAATACGATAAAAAAATTTTTTTATTGGAAATAAAAAGAAATTTAAATTTCTTCAAAGCAAAAATTTTTTGTGTTCAGTCGATTCTTTTTCAATGTAAAAATTTTTCTATTGCTTCCTTTTTTTTAAATTATTTTAATTCAATTCCATCTCTTTCCTTGAATGATTTTTCGTTATAAAAATTTTTTAAAAACAGCATTTATAATAACAACCCTTTAAAATCTTTCTATATTCCATTTAAAAACTGACACATATACGAATACAAAGTTAGATAGTTAGAAGAAAAAAGATGAAAAGATTTCTATGAAAAGATAGAGATGGAATGAAAATGTAATGTTGTATTTTTCTTATTGTAAAATTAAAAAAGTTTTTCTTCCGGCAATGGAAAATAAACTATTTGTTTTTTTTTTTTAAAGGGGTATTTTGAAAATTTTTCTACGTTGTTATGTTATCGAATTTTTAACCGATTCTATGAGATCTTATATAACATGAAGCTTAAATTTTTGTTTAAAAAAACCTTTTCCTGGCTCTTCATTTCTGTTTTACCCACTACAAATATTAAAAAATGTATCCTTAATATTCTCTTTGAAGACAAATGATTAAATTATTTACTCACTAACAAACTGCTTCATTTTCATTGGATGATAGGGTTTTGGTAAGACAGTGGTAAAAAATGGTACGGTGGTATTATGTATTTTAATTTAATTCATGTAAACTCAGATCTTGTTGTTTTATATCATCTGAATTCCATTCTTTTATTTTTCAGGGAATATTAAATTGAATATGACTACATGACTTCCTTCGTGACTCATTTAAGTTGAAACTTTAATGTTATTTAACACTAATAACGTCTTTTCCCAACTTTTATTTTGAAACTTAAACTTTTAAACTTTTATTTAAAAAAAAAAAAAACAATTTTTCATGTACATAATTTACAAAAAATACTTGCCAAAAAACATAAACTCCTAGGAATGACAAAATCAAACCTCCTTATATGTCTATTTTTAAGATTAATATTGAAGAACAACACATCGAGCTGCAAAATCAAATACAGACACCTTTTAATACCATATCTAGTATTCTTTTAATAAAATTTTACCACAAAAATAATCTGTTTTATTTTTCAATTAAAAATTTTTGCCTTTTGGAATACTCCAATACTCCAGTCAAGTTTCTTGAAAACTTTTAATAAACAATTTTGATAATTAACACCAACATCTGATGTTTAGAAATTCCAATCCCAGTATCATAAAATATAATTGAAACATTGTATAATCCGATTAGTTTTTAGAATAGCCTATTATATGTTAGTTGATTCAATAAAATCTCCCTGATTTTCCATTTTATGATAGGTTTGACAATAAACCAAAATGGAATTACTGATATTTCATGCATCACTTTAATTTTTTGTGACTGATTATAAATGGATTAGTTTTGATTGAAAATCAGTTTTAGGAAATTTTGAAGTATTAAAAAAGTAAATAAAAAGAAGATATAAATGAAAATTTTAAATTTTCTTGATTTAATTACTCTTAAATATATTTTTTTTTTCTTTTTTTGCTCCTTTAGGGAGCATAGGACTTCCACATATTTTCTCCATCTTACTTTGTTATTGGCCAGTTTTTTTGTTTGGGACCAAATTTTCCCGTTTTCTAGTAATTTTTTTCTACTGTTCTGCGTCATATTATACGAGATCTTTCGACACTTCGTGATTGACAATAGTTATTTTTATATATTTAAAGAAGGTATTGAATTATTAAATAACATCTGTAGAAATAATTCAATATTTAAAATAGGTAATATTCAATACTCAAAATATTTGGTTGATTTTCACCTATTTCAATTATACTTTTTCAGTAATTAATCTTACAATTAAAAACACTACCTGTGTAAAATTTAAACCAACACTGTTCCAATTAATAATAAGCGACGCGCTTAAAAACTTCGTTTCCGAGGTTCCAATTTAAAAAAAATTTTAAGAAAAGTGACCTATGCGAAAATCTAAAATTTGCATATTTCAAGGCGCATAATATAAAACTTATTGATGTACAAGTAAATGCTAATCATTTAACTTCTACTACTACTTTGGCTAGTTTACCTAATCTTTTTTGTCTATGTATTCGTAGGTGATAAAAGACAAAATATGTTATTTATCCGCATATTTTGGATATTGTGTGTAAGCTAAAATGGTCTAATCCAAATACTTTAAGGCAGAATAATTTTTAGGTCAATAAAGAATACTTAAAATTCAATGAACAAAACAAAAATAAACATTTAAATCTAAATAAATCTATTTTCTCCATTTTTATTCACTAAAAATAACATTATATCTATATTTTTCTGCAAATAAATTCTATAAAATATCACTACATTATTTATACAAAAAAAAACAGTATTAAATAGTTAATACTCTACAACAAGTCAATTGTGATTTATCTCATAATATTTTAAGCATTAAAATACATAGATTTAATACCGTCTGGTTCTGGGTAAGACTTAATTTAACAACCGTGATTATTATCATTTCATCTTATAAAGAAAATTATTTTAAAAAATTGTCTCTTTTATTATATTGTTTCTATTTTATTTTGGCTCTTTGACACAACAATACAAACAACAACAGTTTTATTCAAAAAAGCTTATATTGCAAAGTGATAATTCAATAAATGGAATGGTTTCGGATACTATGAAGATGTCTATATGATATGAAATTAAATATGCCTTATATTATTTTGATTTTACACTATACAAATCTTGTTATATCATTAAAAATTATTCGTATTTTTGTAATATTTTAGGCATTTAATCTCTAGGCACAGTAATTTGTCTAATTTGAAAATATTTTTTTTTATTTATATTAAAATAAAAATTAATATATTTATTATTGTCTTTTTGATCTGGTTTTCATTTCCAATTCCAATAAAATGAGTTTTTGTGTTTCTTATATTGGTTCGACTGTTTGACTAATAACAACCCTACCGCAAGTACATGTTCGAACAAAAGGAAAGGCTTGCTAAGAAAATTAGGATATAAATGGATAATGTAAGGAACATATGGGCATTAACCTATACATATCAGAATTAACCTACACTCAATTTTTAATAATAATATCTAAAATTTCTTAAATTAACAATCGATATTATTCGATTTGTTTACATTTTGTTACAATTTTATAGTTTAGTTATTCAAGTTATACAAGGAAAATAGTTTATATTTGAATATTTATTTATCTGTGAGTTATAAGGTACAAGTTCAAATTATTACATATTTAATTTGTTACAATTAAGTTACACGTTAAATACGTGAACTGAAATTTGTGTTGTTCAAGAGATCCAGCTCTTAAAATAGCATTTGCTTGGATTAAAAACGATATGTTTATATTTTTTTTATTGTTATATAAAGTATTAATTATTATTTTAGTATTAATTTAAATTCTATGTCTAACGGTATCAGAAGGAGATCGAAAATCATAAAAAAATAAAATCTCCATTTTTCCAAGGATTTAAATATAGTTCTGAAACCCGAATTTTCAGTCCAACCAATTCCATAGATATAAGAATTAATAATTCCAGGACATCTTTAATTTAAATCCTTCTTGCCCAATTCCCCTTAACCATAATACTATGTAGATTAGGCAGCTATACGAACATTATTCTATATAGAATGTAGGATTATTTCCATACAAGCATTATTCTATGAATTTATATTCCTTTTATATTTTTGTATCGACTTTTTTTAAGAAATTTGAAACATTGTACAAAATCAATACTGCCTTTTTTTTATTTGGTGATCATGATATCATTTACAACAACATCTTTATAGATCTCTTATTAATAAAAAATTCAATTTTTTTAGTTGTAATCGTTACCGAAAAAAACTTCACTAACTAATAAACATATTTTAATAATTTAATTTTGGGCTTATATTGTTTAAAGTGATCGTTACTTCTTAATCTAATAAATGATATCGTATTTTTATCTTCACTATACGATAATGTGTTAACAAAATAAATTAATATATTTTTAGAAATTGTTGGATTCTAAGAAAAATAATTATCACTTCAATGGTGTATAGTAGTGAAGTCACCAACCTTATCTTCAGAAGGTTTCCTTTCGGATTCAAATCCCGACTGAGTAATATAGATTAATAAAAAACATAGGTTTTTCTTATAATATATAATAAGTATAAAAATCCATGTCGTAATATACACAATAAATAAAAATAAAATAATTCTTGTTTTAAATAATAGATGGCGTACAATTTAAAAAAAATATTTGTGTTTCATAGGCTTGTACAATAGCTACAGCTGAATAATCAACGGCTTAGTAAATACATAACATAGTATCAGAAAATGAAGTTGAATAATAAATCATTTACTGGATTAACCATGCTCTTTATAAGAGGGGAAAGGAAGTAAACAAAAAAAAAAACAAATGAGAAAAAAAACTATTAAGTGCTAAATGGTTTCAAAATATTATTAGAGTGGAGAACTTTAAAAATAAAATAAAATTAAATTAATCACTTTTGGTGCCATAAAAAAAAACAAATCTGGTCTGTGATTTCGTTTATCTTTAAAAAAATATATATAATTCAATTAATTATTTAACATTGTACAACTTCATTTACTCTATTTTGAATGAATCTAATTTTAATTTTTTCAATATACTCTTTACTTATACTACACAACTTTTATCAGAATTATTTTATAGAATTTGATACACATTTATTTAGAAATTTTTTAATAACACCGTCCTTCAAAATTTACCTAGCCATAAAATTCCATAAAATTTTTTCCATTATATTTTCCAATTCAGTCAAAAACTGTCATCAATAATTTTTTTAATAAAATTATATTAAAAAAAAAAAAAAAAATGATTAATGCGTCTCAATTAGCCAACTATACTAACATTATTATAATAATTTTATTCCCCCCCCCCCCTTTTTTTTTGTTTCTTTACTTTCATTTCTAATTTATTTATAAACAATCAACTCATTTTTAATATACCATAAAATATTTTTTTTATAAAATTTTTCTTTTTTATTTGATTGTATCAGAAAGCTCGTAAATCATTTTATGTTATACTGTGTCTTCTCACAGACCAGTAAACAAACAAAATGGTTTTTGTTTTTCAGTCTTACTAGTGACTTAATTACTCCAAAACAAAAAAAAAAACGATATTAGAAACAAAAACTACCAAAAAAAAAAAACAATAAAAAATCTCATACTATTCTTTATATACTCTCCGATTAATCGTGTATCGTAATTGTGTCATGACTCATGACTTCATTTTTTTATTATATTTTTTTACATTCCTACCAATTTGGTTTGCTGGTCTGCTGAGACTATCGTTACCATATTCATGTTTAATAATATTTAAGGCAATAACAACAAACAAAAATCATCATTATTATGTATTTGTATGTGTGTACGTAATAGTGTATGAAATACTTAAAATATTATTTTTAAATATTTATTTTTCATTTTTTTTTTTCTTTCATTTTCTTTTTTCTTGTATATTATAATTTATTACAAAAAGGCTTTGACACTTTTATCAAAGCCTTCATGCTCATAAAAATTAATACTAATCTTATCATAAATCTTGATGGGGTTTCCTGTTTTTGTTTTCTTCTTTTTTTTTTTTTGTAGTTTTGTTTGTTGTTCTCTTCTACAAACAAAAATTTTCCTTGTTTCATTTTTTTGGTTTTTTTTTTTTGTTTTTAAATAGTTTGTGGTTTATTGTTTGATTTACCCAATCTCATGCTCTTCCAAAAAAAAAAAAAATACGAAAAAGAAGGAGAAAAAAAAGGTTATTTAGAAGAAGGACAGGAAGCTTTATCTTCATCCACTTTGTCTTCTTTTTTTGTATAATTCGCTTATATATCATAACAATTCTTTGTTGTTTGAAAAATTTTTTTTTTTTCCGAAATCTTAAAAAGGCCTTCAGGCAATTTATTTTTAAAGTACTAAGGTTTTTACAGTACCTAATAAAAATTATGTTTCGTTTCCATGTGTTTCCATATTATGTTTTTCTAAAGATACATTAGTTTTAAAAATTTGTTTATTTGTTTTGTTTCTTTTAGTATTTATTGCAAATTTTTGTACAGTGTACCGGCATGTAAACTAATTTTACAAATATGTACTTTTGTATCATTCAAAAGGAGCTGTTCACAAATTTTTATTTTTATTTATTAACCCATTCCGATGCAAAACATCATTGAAGATTTTTGATTTTTCATAGTTTCAAATTTTTCAGAAACGTTACTCCGTTTAAACATTTCTCAAAGAATGCGTTACGTTACCTTGGATAGAGTAAGCAAATATGTTAATCTTGAGTATTATAAAGAAAAAAAAAATTTTCCGAAAATATATTACGTATATTTCGAAAATCTAATTACTCTATAAAATTAAAAGTTCCAATAATTGAATTTTTTTTTTTATATATGCATGCAGAATTAAGAGAAAAACAATTTCTAGTCTTCTTGTAAACAACTGAGTCTTCAAAAAAAAAAAAAATTATTGAAACCGTAATTTAAATGAAACGTTAATATTTAAAAAAATAAAAATAAAAAAAATAAAAAACTTTTATTATATTACAAGTTCATGGGTCCTCAAAATTAATTTTATTCAATTAAATTTATATTACTGAATACTCTTATGATATAAAGGATTACACGCAACATACATTATATTTTTCAATTAAAAAAAATGTATTTATTATTCAAATATGATTAAAAAAAATTAAATTCCTGATTGAAAACAAAATAACATTTCAATCTTCTTTCATTTATTTACCAACACTTAAAATTTTTACACAATATAGGATTTCACAAAAGATTTTATGTTTAACATATTATTACCGTCTGATGAATAAAAGGATTCAATGGAAAAAAAAGAAAAAAAAACCTCTCGAAAAGTGATTATCCATATCGATTATCTCGTGTTTCGTGCATTTAAATCGTATCCATTTGGTTTCATATTAACACATATTTAAAATCATTGCCAATGGATGAAAATGTTTATTTATCACGCGCGTTGATTGTTACCCAATCAATAATTTGTCAATGATTTGTTGTTTTTTTTTTTTTTGTTTTTTTGTTTTTATTTGTTTAATTCAAAATACAAATGACTGCCACAATATTTAGTTTTTTTTTTTTTTGTGTGTCTCAATTTTTATTTTTCTTTTATTATTTGTCCGGATTTAATGGATTCTTAATGTTTCCATTTTATTGTTTCCTATTAAGTTTTTTCGTGTTTTTTTTTTTCTTCCTGATATGGAGAACTTTATTATCCGAAAATTAATTGAAAATAAAAATATTTTGAAATGAATGTAAAAAGAACAAAATAAATAATGATGGCTGACTGACATTTAATGACATAACAATTGTATCAAAAAATCAAATAATCTATCAGTTATTTGTCAATTTATTTAAGGCGTTGAATTAAATTAGTTGAAAATAATTGATTTATCATATATAAAGTACAATATATAAAAACAAATATTTTTATAATATAGTTTGAATATTTTATAGTTACAAAAAAAAAAAAAAATTGATAAAAATTATCAAAATTTAAAAAATATGGTATTGAAAAAGTAATTACAGTACAGTATACATACATAAAATAAGTTTCGTAGTAATTTTATCTATATTTATTATGGTCCTCCTCTACTGTTCAAGAATTATTCTTCTAAATAAATTTACTTGCATAATTTTAACTGAATTATATTTTCATACAAAGTGATAAAAAGTGCCGCGACGCCCATATATATGCAAATTTTTCAAATATTTACTAAACTTTAAAAACACTAGAACTGAGGAACCTCGGTGACCGAGTGATATACGCAAATTCGAAAGAAAGTGTATAAGAGTTTGTATCAATAAATCTAGAAAGTACGAATCCGACTACAAACATTATTACTCAAATAAATATTTGTATAAGGAAGCAATAAAAATCATATAAGAATTGACAATTTTCTTCTAAAATTGATTCTAAACCATTAAGAGAGAGCACAAAACACTCCAGAAAATTGTCTAATATCTCTATATATTCTACCATAATGCGGAGTACATAAAAAAGACACTGCTCATGGGATTTATTACCACTGAGCATTTCATTTTTTTTTGGATAAAAACGGTTATATTCAAAATCAAAATCATGTCCCTATACTATATCACTATAGTAGACGGGCAACATGTAAAATTATCGAATATAATTATAAAACCGGGCAACATTAACGGAGATTACTTAAAATATGATATGAGTATTCCTTACAGGGACACATTAATTAAAAGAAACTATTATGGTGGTTGGAATCAACATAATTAGAATAATATATGTCCATACAGACTAATAGGAATAATTTAGGTAATAAGTTAGTTTAGATTTGATTAAATAGGTTAAGTTAAGGTAACTTTTATATAACTATGTTTGAAATTACATTAATTTTTTGAAAATTTTTTGCAATGATGAAATTATAATATAATATTTTATTATTTGATTATTAATACTTACAAAATGCAATAATTTAGCATAAAAGAAATCCTTGTGTTCAAATCCTTCACGGAAAGCATTTTAATTGGAAAGAAAAATTACTGAAACAAATAATTTCCATGGATTTATGGATTTTGTTTTTTATTTATTTGAAAATATAAATTACTGCTATAATATTCAGTTTTTTTTTGTCTAGATTGTTGTATTCTCGCTTGTTTTGCATTAAATTTTTTATTCACATTGTTAAGAGATTTTTTTTGTTTCCACCGAAGTACTTTAATATTATCTTACAAGTAACAAATTTGTTGCTCCTAATTGACCTAAACTAAAAATGTGATTTTGAGAATTAAAATTTTAAATATTTAAAAAAAAATAATTTAAATTTAACTTGAAAAGTGATATATTCCTAATTTAAGGAAAAAATTTTCTTTTTATTTTAATTTTAAAATCTTTAAAATTAAAGTGACTCATATTAAAAAATTTTAAAGTCAAGCACAATTTTTTTTGTTATAATAAAAAAGTTAAATATTCTTAAAGTTGAAGAAAGAAAACCACAAAAAGTTTTTTTTTTTCTTTTATATTTTCCGCTAAAAATAAAGACTCTTAAATTTTTAGACTTATCTGTTTTTTTGTTTTTTGCTAATGGTATACTCATACATATTTCAAAATAGAATGAAACTTTTATATTAACCATAAAATCACAAACAAATGTTAAAACGCATTTTACTTCTTTTTTTTTTTTTGTGTTTTCTTTTCTTATTTGTTTTTCTCTTTTTTTTTTTTTTGGTAATTGAAATTTTTCTTCTAAATAATTAATATTATAAACTGTTATACATCATTCACATTCATACATACCGTTATAAAGCAAATTAAAAGTAAAAGTTTTTCCTAAAACAAATAACAAAAACAAACAGAAAACATAACATTCTGAAAATTAATTACAAATTCTTTGTTTTGTCTCTTTTTCTTTTTTATATCTATTTTTCCTCTCTTTTTATCATTGTTCTTCCTTTTCGTATGTTTGTTTTTATATTGTCGTTGTCTGAAACAAACTCATTTATTATTCGAATTCAACCACATTAAACGCTATATATTATAAAAAGGAAAAACGAAAAAAAAAAAATTGAAACCATCAGTAAGAGACTTATAAACATGCACCCTGTTATCTTTGTACTTTTTTTTTTGAATACTTGTATTTAAGGGTCATGTTGCTAAAAGTTTTAATATTTTAAGATTTCCTTATATATTTGTAAAAGTGTTACCATACATATACATATATTATAGTTTTAAAAATTTTCCGTATGTCTTAAAATGAGAAGAAGATTCAAAAAGGTAATTATCTTTTTGCATATCATAGCAATTTATTGTTTAAAATGTTGTGTAAAATGAAATAATGAATAAAACAAAATAAAATGTACCAAAAAATATAAATTCGATATATTTTACAAATAAATTAGAATAGTTGAATTACATTGACGACATAATATTGTTCCAGAGCTCAAGAAAAATCATGCAATTCATCAAATGATTAGTCCTATAATAGGTCTGAAAGGATTATAAACTTCCAGTAAAACATTAAATGACTGTAGCAGAATTTACAGTAAAATTGGCTAAAAATTTACGTAAGAAAAACTAAAATCATTTTTATTACATCTTACAATTAAAAGCTTCCAGTACAACAACAGTAAATATCGTAATTTTTTTTATTAATGCATTTCTCTGCCACATAAATGTGGACAGGAAACTACACAACCTTTCCTGTTCAGGCGTGGCTGAAAATGTCATAAGGGGGAATAATTCTTACGACGTGTGTGAGATTCGAACTCACACTCCCTGGATGTTTACAACATATTTTATACGCTCTTACCCACTAGGCCACCGAGGCCCCGAAATATATTGTAATTTTAGGTTTATAATAATAATGACTAACAATAAAATGACAATGATGGTAGGTACAGAGCTTAGTTAAGCAAGAACAAAACTTGTGTGACTCTGAAAAGTTTTAGCTGACATCAAAAGTAAACAGAGAATTCAAATAAAAGTTCGTGTCACATCAGTACTACTTTTAATTAAATTGAATGTATCTAACTAAGTTATAGGCAGTTACCATAATACCAATGTTTTAAAATTTTCAAATCTTATTTTTATAAAAAAGTCTAAATTTGAACAATTCTTTAGAAAATATCTTAGAATTCGAAATTCTGAATCAAACTCTTGTCAATGTGACAACCAATCATATATACTTTTTTTACTTTAACTGAAGACTTTTTAACTTTAAGTGAATATTTCCTATTTTAAGTGAAATCATTTTTACTTTAAGAGAATATTTTTTTGCTTTAAGTGAATATTTTTTTACTTTAAGTGAAGGCATTTTTGAAATATATATGTACCTATATACCTGATGTATATACATATATATTATATGTAATTTTTTAATTTAATTTTTATTACAAATGTCTTCACTTAAAGTAAAACTATCTTCACTTAAAGTAAAAATGTGTTCATTTATAGTAAAAATGTCTTCACTTAAAGTAAAAATGTCTTCATTTATAGTAAAAATGTCTTCAGTTAAAATAAAAAAAAAACTATAAAACACTCGACTCCTTCATATTTAAATTTTCTATTAGATGGTGTAAAGAACTTGAAAAAAAAAAACAATTTTTGTCTAGCAAAAAGTCTAGCAGAAAATCTTAAAACTAATGAACTATAATTAATTTTATTTTATTTAATGAAATAATTGACCTACTTTAGAAATTTTCAAATAAAATTTAATTTTTACAACAACTCTAAAAAAAAAAATTATTAATTTTGATTTGACTCAAAGATTTGATTTTAATAATCAAATAAGTCAGTTTTAAGATTTTCCTTTAAAACATTTTAATATATGGTAACCCTTTGTCCTTATTTGGACATTGAAAAATTATTGTTTTTATATCATTGAAATTTTATTTTTTTTTATTTATGTTTTTATTTTTTTATTTTTTTTTGTGGGTATGAGTGTGTTCTAGTGCTTAATTCATCTTCATATATATATATGTACATTTTTTGTATTTCTAGATTTAACCAAAAAAACCACTTAACATTAACCAAGGAACACATATCATGTTGTCTGGTAGTTTTTCGATACACACGATACACATGTCTTAGACTGTTTTTTTGTTTTTTTTTTTTTTGTGTTTTTTGAATGAATTTATTAAATAGTTACTTTAAGACTGGTCATAGATGAAGACCAGCTATTAATTTGAACAATTTAGAATCCAATGGACAAATCTTGCAATAAAATTGTAATTAAGAGAATATTGTTTTAGTGTAAGTTTTTTACTTCTGGTATTTTTAATATTTTTTTTTTTTTTCCTGAAATTATTTTAAATTAATTCTGATGATTTTTTTTTTTATTTTTTTTTTTTTTGGAAGATGAGCAAATGAAAACTTCTGTCTGTCTTTTAATTGTTGTTAATTTGTTCTGTATTGTTTTTTTTTTTTTTTTTTTGGTTGGTTAAATGAAAAATTACCAAGCTATTTAAAACAAAGTATAGAAAAAAAGAAAATTATCTTGTATATAGCAATATTATAAAAGTAGAAAAAATTAAATTCAGACATTGTAAATAAAAACGATTAACTTATGTAATTAAATTGGGAAAAAAAAATGTATTTAATGATATCAATATTGTCATCAATTAATAAATTAGTACTGGATTTGTCTTATAACTCAATACAAAATTTTAAAACACGTCAAATGGGATTCCTTAAATGGGAAAACCTGGACAAAAGTTGTTGTTGTTACTTTTATTTAACACCAATATTGAAACTAAACTGTAAGTCAGATGAAAATGTCTTCTGTTTTCTTTATTTTTATGTCCTTGATGTTATGTTCCTGTTTTTATATCTTCAGTTGTCACATATATATTGGAAATTACCAGATCAAAATGTGCTCTGTTGTCTTTGTTTTTATGTTCTTGTTGTTATGTCCATGTTTTTATGTCTTCAGTCATCACATATATATTGGAAATTACCAGGAAGTGTTAACTTATCATGGCTATTTCTTGTACTCTCAAATAATTAAACAATTTAATGATTTAAATATGTATTTTGAAAAAAGAATTTCGGTTAGGATTTCTGTATTATACGAACAAAATGATATGACAAAAAAAAAAATGAATTCGAAAGAAATTTAATTTATTTAGAAAATAAGGACAACTAATGGTTATACCGGTTTAAATCAGATATGACATAATTTAGTTTGTGGTAATTTATTTGTTATAGGGACCAGAAATAAATTTATTTAAAAAAAAAATGAACCACATCTGAAAGGAAAAGGATCTACCCTTTTTGGGTATATTTATATACCAAATAAATATTATAAAAAAAAAAATGTTATGTTATCAAATAACTATAAATAAAACATTATATAATAAGAAATATTGTTTATAGTTCCTATATTACATTACTCTAAATTCATTTATCACTTCACTTATTTATTTATTTTCTTTTTCTTTTTCAATTATATGACAATATAATAAGTTAATTGAATTTCCTAATTCCTTACTTTAAATAGATTTTGATTTATATATTGAATATTCTACAACAATTTTATTCTAAATAAACGAATATATAGACAGTAGAAACCTTGTGTTTTATATAATAGTATTTATTATATCGCAAAAATTATATTTTCCTTCAAATAAAGAATAAAAAAAAAAACTTATTTTGTAGATCAGTGAATATTTATAAAAATTATTTTTCTGTATCCTTTTCTAATATCCTTGAATATTATATTATTATAAAAAATTTTTATAACATTACTTTTTTTTACTTGAATGTAAATTTGTTTTGTTTTTTATTTTTTTTTTATGGAAATAATTGATGCTTTTTGCTCTTAACTTGATTAAAAGGTAATTCGCAAAGGTAAAGGTGATCGGTATTAAAAGTTACCATAATATTGTACCGCTGAAAGAAACAGAAACAGAAAAAATTATTCAAGGCTTTTTATAAATAATATTTTAATTGAATGATGGAGAATATTATAATTATTAAATATGAAATAAAATAATTACTAAAAAAGGATTGAGTAATAAGAGAAGTTGTACATTTTTTAACACTACTGACCTCTTCAGTAAGCATGTAGTGTTAAATTGCCTAAAGGGCTCTCTTAAATTGAATTTTTTTGGCTGGTTCTATATATAAAAATTTACAGAAATCTCCTGTTACTTAATAGAATAAAATTAAAAAATTTCTATAGCCTCAGTAATTAATTTTCCTGAGAAGACACTACAATTCTAGAAGAAGAATAATCTTGTTTTATTTAATAAATTTCTAAAATAATTTAAAATTTTTATTTATGGTTTAAAATTGCGATCCTTTTTACATAAACATTTGTTTGTCTAAAATGAAGATTTTATAATACCTATATTTTCAGATTTTAACCCCTTTTAAATTAAGGTCGAAAATCTCAATTAATGCCTGAAAGTCAAAAAATATAAAAGCCTCAAAGATTTTTCAGCTCTCAGAATTGCATATTTCCAATTTCGTTAATTTGGTTAATATTAATACCTATTTACCAAATTTTAAAATATTTAATATTTTACGTTTAACCAAATTATTTTTAAAATTATTATTTATTTATTTATTTATATTAATATTACATACATAAATGTAATGCAATATTATTGAACCAGCGGCTACTAAAAGCCATTATAGGTTTTTATACTATTATTAAATTATATACAAATATTATTTATTTTGTTTATATTATATACTATATATTTACATTATATTTGGTCGTAAGGGGGGTATGTAAAGAAAAACACTTACGACCTGTGCAGGGATCGAACCCACACTCCTTCGGTTAATAAGCCACACGCCTACCCACTAAGCTACCGAAGCCCCTGATTTGATTTTAAAAATTTAAATTTGCTAGAAAATTAGAAAGAAATTTTAATAATACAATGTTTCCATATTTATATACAAATGAATATATTACATACGCATATATAAACTTTAATTGCTTGAAACCACGAGTATTTTCAATAATATTTTTGAAAATTAAATTAAAATAATGTCTGAAATATTTAACGTAAGGAGTCTCGGTGGCCTTGTGGGTAAAATCGTATAAAATACGTGGTAAATACCGTGGGAATGTGGGTTTGAATCCCACACACGTTGTAAGAGTTATTTCCCCTTACGACATCTTCAGCCATGCCCGAACAGGAAAGGCTGTGTAATTTCCTGTCTACATCTGGCAGAGTAATGCATTAAACAAAAAATATTTAACTTTACTTAAATAGTACCGGTAAATGATCTAACCAAACGCACAGTATTGGCGATCAAGTTGCCAGCTTTTCAATCGAAAGATCTTGGGTTAGATCAAGTCATTCATATCCAATATTTCGTAATATCGTTTTAACTAATGTCCTAATAATTTATATCGTAATATAATAAATAAATAAATAATTTCTGTATAAGGCATATTCTGTAATAGATGGACTCCAAAATAATCTTTGCTTTTCATAATCTTGCATAAGCTACAGCAAAGTATAATCATTGGTTTAGTGAAATTAATGATTCAAGAAGCAAATTAAATTCAATATGAATAATTAGCGATTTAGTCAATGCATTTAGTGAAAGCAAAAAACAAAATAACAGCAAATGAACTTAATGAACTCTTAAATTTATTAACTTTAAATTGTTTCTTTTATTTGTTTATCTTTAGTACTTTAACAGATAATTAAGATTGTATTATATATACAAATTTGTTTTAAAGTGAAACAAAGACATAAATCTAAAAATTGGAGCACTATTTTTATCTACAAAAATTTCTGTTGCAAACAAATTTAAAATAAAACGAATCATAAAAACTACTGCATAAATGTGTTGTTCAAAAAGTAAATATTGTATCGTACAGTTAAGAAAGAAAATATTTAATATTATCCTTATGCTTCAAGGCCTCTTCGATTTAAGATTATAGTGCTTCAACTACTCTCCAGCTTTAAATTTTATCTTAAAAATATAATATGGAATAAATTATAGAATAAAACTAATTTCCTTCTTCATAAGCAAAAAAAAAGAAAACAAAAAACAACTAAATACAAAATAAATAAATAAATATTTTAGGTACATTATGAATGCAGCACAAATAAATGTAAAAAACGTGTTTCCTGTATCCTGACCATTAAATTTGACGAATCTCGTCTTTTCAATGCATATGTATTTTATAAATTGACTAAAAAGTTTTTCGATTTAGAAATTTTTCTTTTTATTTTTTTTTCAATTTTTCAGGTATCCAACTTTAAACCGCACTCACAAAAAATTACTTGTGGTTGCAAAATCTCCAGAACTAAAAAAATGTTAATATTCTATAACGGTTGAATAATCTTTAGTTTAATTTTTTTTCCATGTAAGTAAATTTTTGATAGACTGAAAAAAATAAATTTTTATAATTTAATAAAATTGCAAATACATTTTAAAGTTGGCTTTAAAAAACATTAAAATTATGAGAACGGAATAAATTTATTTTTTAACCAAAAATATTATTATAGGAATTTAATAATCGTCGTTCTTTCGAAATGTGGAATTTTCAAATAAATTTTTTTAAATTTCGAAATTATTCAAAACAGCATTTTATATTTATATAACTCAATAATTGATTAGGAACAAATATTTGAAAACGCCAAGGAATAATTAATAGCTGCCTCTAATCAATCCTTTTCTAAAATTCCTGAATTACCCAAAATTAAACGATAGAAATTATAAAAATTATTTGGGGTTTCATTCCATTATAGTTAATTTAGTCAGTAAGAATCAGACAATTCCAAGAGAGAATTATTAGTGTCTTTGAGTTCCCAAATTCCTTTGGATTTCCACCTACCTTTGGATTCCCACCTACCTTTGGATTCCCACCTCTCTTTGGATTTCTACCTCCCTTAGAATGTCCACCTTCCTTTGAATACCCACCTCTGAAAATTTTTAACAGGGCTCCGAACTTAACAGATCTTAGATCTTTATTCTTACTCAAATTTTCCTGTTAGATCGATACATGGTAACGAGTAGTACACCTAGATTAATCTTTTCAAAATTATTTATGAACAAAAAATACTTACATTTTCCATTTTGAGTTCTATTTTGGTAGATATTTGCTATTCGTATATAAAATTAAAGTTTTAATATAATTTGTATCATTAATTTACCTATTTTTTTTTTTAAATTAAAAGTTATATTTTAATGAATTTTAAAAATTTACTTCCCAAATTCATTTTACAAAACATTATTATTTTAATATAAGTAAAAACTATTATAATATCTCTCTAGTTCTTTTGTTTTGAAGAACATTAGATGTAGCACACTTCAACAAATAAATAATAATAGTATGTGTAATAAGTTCGTCGAACTTTAATAATATTGTTGTTTATATACTTAATACAATATAAAAGTCCACTTCAACACTAACTCATTAAAATAAATAAATTTTATCATAACTAAACGAACACAAAAAAAAAAAAAAACTGAATAACCTCTTAAAATCTATACATAGTAAAGTACACCTTTTGTTTAATGAAACAGTAATGTTTCCAATTTAAAATTCGACAAAATAAAAATAAAAAAAAACCTAAATTGTTCCACAGTATCCTTTTTGTAAGTACGTGCACTCCATTCAATTTTTTCATTATTAACATTGAATATTATACCAAGTAACTATACTGAAATTTACTATAACCATCATTGACTTTTAATCCAGTTAACATTATATTAACATGATTTCCGGTTTTCATTTTATATAATATATATATATATATATATATACATATATACATATAATATATACATTTTCTTTTTTTGTATAGAAATGGTTGCCTATTGTTTAACATTACATTATAATATATCATTGCATTCCATTATATTGTTCTGTATTATATACGTGGAGAAAAAAGCAAAACACAACAACAAAAACACCCCTCGATATGACAATACCTGTCTGACAATAAATTTAACCTTTGGCATTATTTCAATACAATTAATATGACATGTCTGCATTAAATACATTAAATTTTCTATATAATAAAAAAAAATAAATAAATATATAATATTATAAGAATTTAAATGTTCATGCAAATAATAATATATGAGAAGTTCTTTTTTTTTTGTTTATAATTTTTTTATTCATTTTATCATCATTTATTTTTGGTTCACATGCAGTTTAGTGACATTACAATTATTAATATAACAACTAACAAGTCCTCTAATCAGAATAAGAAAAAAAGTTTTATTTTTAATAATATTTCAATTGTTTATTATACTTCAAATTTTTAACGTTACTTCAATAGTAGTAGATTATTTTGATTCGAGGAATTACCGTTATTTGTTTGAATATTTATTTTTTACTTTAACTTTACTTTAGTAGTAGGAGGTTATTTTGGTTTGAGGAAATACCGTTATTTCTATAAATATTTATTTTGTATTTCAAACTTTTAACATTAGTTCAACTCTAATAAATTATTTTGGTTTGAGAAAATACCGTTATGTGTTTATAAATTGAAGCATTTTAAAAATATAATTTCAAGAACAGGTAAATGTGACTAAATTCTAAACTCAATTAATCAATATAAAACTGAATTATTTTACCTTTAAGTTTAACTTTCAATAGCAAACTTGAAAATAAAGCAGTTTTCATAGTTATATAAAAATAATTATGTTCCGTTCTTTAAATTATAATAAATATATTTATATTTTAAAAATTTTTGTTTTGTTATATTTATGTGTATAGAAAGAAAATATATATATGTAGAATATAATTTTATTCAAGTGTTATTTAAATTGTAAATAATATACACATTCTAATTTTTATTAGAATCCACTAAGTAGAATGGATAGAATATTTTTAAAAAGTTTCCTGTGTACTTAATATACATACATACTTTTTAAAAATTATTAGATGATTTATAGTATTTCCTATATATTTCTTTATTATACCTCAAATGACTGCACTTTATATTGAAATTTTTTTCTAAGCTTATCATTTTTCTAAAAAAATAACAACAGATCTTAAAATATAACTTATAAATGGAGAAAATAAAAACCAAACTATCGGAAGGGTTTAAAGTTGGTGATTAAGAAATATTTAATAAGTAATAATTGTCTATCACGATTGTCATCACGATTGACAATCTATGACATGACATGACAATCTATCACGATTGTCATCACGAAAAAACAAAAAGTCATTAATAGATTCTTGTTCTGTGTTTTAATATGCATTCAAAATTCAGAAAAAACCCAATTAGAATATTAATATTCTATTTATAATTAGGTTTGAAACTAAGTTTAATATTTCAGCTCCTACTTTATTAACAGATTACATTGATAACTTTCACCCAATCATAATTCATGGATTATAGGTACGTAAAAAAGTTCATCATTAATTTTTTTTTTTGCTGCAAAAAATAAAAGTAAAAAATCATTTTTTATTGTATAAATAAAACTTTTATCACAATTCACAATTTAAGTTTAAAAACTATTTTAAAATAAATAAAACAGATAGGTGTATTACGAAAAATTTGTTGCGTAGTAGAAAAATATGAAACGAAACTTTAACTAATTTAATCGTATGGTGTTTCCCGTTAATTTTTAAACACTATACATTCATTTCCTTTTAATTTATATTCATTTTTTTTTTATTCATTTAAGACTATTATGTCTTTCGTTCTAATTCGGCATTGGGATTACCCCAATAAAATGCAAAGCAAACCGTTTCGTTTAATAAGCTCTTCAGCAAGCACCATAGATTCCTATTCCTATATCATATCTACTAATCGTAATGCCACTCCAACGCTCTATTTAATTAACCTTCAACGATTATTAAGTTCTTGTACTGTATTTTACAAATTTATAGTAGTAGAGGGTTCTTTTTCTTCCACTACAACTATTCCCAAAAATTTAGGATGATTGTAGTTTTAACTTACAAAAGTTTAAGAAGAAAGTTTTCCTTCACCATATTCCTATGAATTTTAAACCAATTCTTATTTTTTAATAGAATCGTCATTCGTTTAACGTCTAAAAATTACAATAAAAACAAAGAGTTCCTTAATCTATTATTTGGTCAAAAAGTAATAAATAGTACAAATGGCATAACTTGATTTTGACAATTAGCAATTAAAAATCATTTTATAATGTATTAAATTACTATCTAAATTATTTATTTCTTATAACTACATATATATAAAAGTCTTTCTATAACATTTTACAATCATTTAAAACTCTTTTATATGAATTTTTCCACTAAGTACAAAAGTGTTCCCTACTAGATAATAAATAACATTTTAAGCACGACACTAATTTTATTTTGTTTCAAAAAAAAAAAGAAACGGAAATGAAAACGATGTTTTTTGATTAAACAAAACAAAACAAAAAAGAAAACGAAACTTTTTTTATTTATTTATAATATAATGTCTACATTAGAATGTATATAATAATATGTTAATAGTAGTAAAAATTAGTAGTATATTGCATATACATAAGCCATACCACATGTTGCATTAAAATCTATCCATATTTTATACAAAAAATAAATGTTTTAGGTAAATATCAAAATGTTTCATGTTAATGGGTTGTAATATTTAAATAAATAACTTCAAAATGTTTTTGAAATTATATACTTCGAATAGAAAACATAATCAAAAAGGTTTACTAACAATTATTCGGCTTAACTTGTCTTCATTTTATTTCGTCCTTTTTCTGATTCTTTTCAAAATCGATATATAAGTTTAGAAGTACATATAGAAGTTTTTTAATTAAAAAATTCTTTTTCTCTTTTTTTGTGAGGTTAGGTAGACTATGAATTACTAAACGCTATACTTAAAAGGTGCTATTAAAAACCGTTACAAAATCTGTGACATATAAGAAAGTCATCAAATTTTTAATCTGATTCACTGTTTGGGTAAGGATTTAAAATTATAAGGAGTAAAATAATGTTCTGAATAAGAGATTTTATTTTTTTTAATAAATCTTTTATTTACCACTTTTAATTACTGTCTTAAATTTTATTTAGCTTAGAAAAAAGTTTAGGAAAAACAGTATTTTTTTTTTTGTTTTGTACTAACATTTAAATTAATTGGTAATTTTTATTTTGGTTTTTTTAACGACATTTGTATTTTATAATATTATTTCCTTTTTTTTTTTATTGTAAACATTTTGGTGTTAAAAAATCAATATTTTTTCTTATTCATCAAATAAAAAGGACTCAACCTACTCTAGTCTACTTATCTTAACTTGAATAGCTTAGGCTATTATTAAAAACCTAATATCTAGCAAAAAAGAACTCTCGTCACATTAGAATATGTTATCTAACCACAAATACTCTCTTTTTATTATTTTATCTTTATCCAATACACTTTTGTCATATTTTAAATTTTCTCCGTTAATATTGGTCGGACTATATTCTATAGTAGGGGGACATGATTTTGACTTTTAAAATATTAATTTTTAACTAAAAGGACAAACTTCAGATACTAGAAAGTCTGTGAGTAAAGTTTTTGTAATGTACTCCCTCATTGTAATAGAATATACGTGATATTAAATCTTTGTTTGGAGTATTTAATACTGTGTTATAATGGTTTCGAATTAATTATATTATAAATCTATCGATTCTGTTTATATTTGATACTTTTTACAAATATTTATTAGAGTAGATATTCTTGTAATTAGATTCGAGATTGCGTGACTTGTTTATGCATATGAACAGAGATGTCATTCGTTATCATTCTCATAATAATTTCAATATTGATAATTTTATGATTTAATTGCATATTTGACGGCGTTATCTTCAATTTGGAACATTAACCATGAGTTACATAATCAAAATATCTTTTAATTTAAATACTTCTAAACTTCAGTTTGAGTTCTAAATATTTGCAAAATTTCTCAGATTTGTAAAATTTTTCTCGTTAAATCTTGAAATACAATATAAATAAAATACTAAATAATTAAATTTAGAAATTTCCTAGACAGGATTTGACACTCTTGGACCATACAATTTTATTCTCTTTGTTCATTAATTTTTAATTTCTTTATTCACCAAAATAAAACTTTTTTAATAAGAAACAGTGTATATATAAAAATGTTAATAACCTCTTTATAGTCCAACTCAATTCATCTTTTCTATTATACCTATATCCGCTATATATCCTTAAGTTTACAACGTATCCTTGTATATGAAACGTTAATATTATTTAGAAAAAAAACAAAAACAAAGTGTTTAAAATTTATTATAAATATAAATTTTATTCATATAAAATATATTAAAAGTTATATTATACTTATATTAATTAAAAATAGTATTTTAAGAGTGAGTTATTATCTTTTCCCAGACTATTCTTGTACTTATTTTTTTTTTTTTTTTATATAAATTTAAAATAATGAATAGAAAACACATTAAATAAAAATTCTGCGGTAATCAACTTCTTTTATATACGAAAAAATAGAATAAAATAAAATAAAATCAGTATAATTATAATCCAAAAACAAGGATATTATGTTGAGAGAAGAATAAAGAAATATAGCTGGAAATATTTTTTAAATAGGTGCATTCTGAAAACTGAATAAAATACTTCAAATAAATATAAATAGAAGAAGTGTGTTCTTTTATTTTAAACAGAAAATAAAATTTAGCTGATTTTTTTCGCAAACTTTTAAATGGAAATTTTAATCATAATAAATTTAATAATTTTTTTATCATACACAAGTTTTAGCGAAATTCAAGTGATAGTAAAATTCAAAAGTTTCAGAAGAAAAAGTTCAACAATTCTCGAACTTCGCCTTTTCCTTCCAATACTCTATTTAGAGCGTAATAACAACTAAATGGATTTGGAAAATTTTTCGACATTCATAATACAATAATTTATTATTGATTCATTTCGAATTTTTGATCATGTAGGTTTTTGCTAAATTAATTCATCTTCCATGTTAAAGAAATTCCTTTACCTTTAAATTGTTTCTTATATTCAAGCATTTTTTATTTTTGAAACTATGTAATTGTTTATTATTTATATTTTTTTTAGCTTTTATTTTCTATTTTTTTTTTTTTAATTATTCGCTTCAGGATTATTGGACTTGTTTGAGTCTTACTTTATTTTGGACCACATATTTAGCTTTCTACCAAGTTCTTCTTACTGGTTTCAATTCTTTCTGAATACTGTTTTCCCCCATCAATTACCTACATTTCCGTAATTTACCTATCTACTTTTCTTTTACATTAAGATTTCTTGTGAAAAATCTGCTTAGTTATTGAACTGTTTGGTCTTAACAGTGGAGTACCTATGTCTTCAAAATCCTAATTTTCGTATTTCTTGATGAGGGTGTGGCTTTTTCGATACTGGTCGTAACTAACTGAACACTCGAAAGGTTTTTTTGATAGCATATTATGATTTATGTCTTAGTTCTTCCATCATCCGTTATTATACCCTCCAAGTAATTGAAATTTTGAATTTCTTCAATGTTGTTGTAATTAAGATTAAAATTTCTGCTTTTATCCTTGTTTTTAAAATTCATAAAAATCTAATGTAAATTTTTTTAATAAAATCAAATATTTCCAAAAATATAAAAAATGGAAATTTAATTAAACTATTGAATACTTTTAAAATTTTTAAATTCTATTAAGAATAATAAATGAACTCGATGAAACCCTAAATATAAACTTTCTCTTATATACCTATTTATTCTATATTTTATAATATTAAAATTAAGATACATTTGCCTAGAACTTAAAAATCTAATATTAAAATTATTATATATATTTATTAAAATGATATGCAGTAAAAGTAGAACATACAGTAAAAAAAAAGATATGGTAATTTTGAATTGGCCAGACATAATGTGTAGAAAATGTATTTATATTATATTTTAATCCTATTCGTTTTTTTTCATTCGTATTCTTCATTTATATTCAGATGGACAAATTTTTAGAATCCTTTTTGAAGCATCATATTTCTTCTTTTTTTTTTTTTGTAAATCCTTTTGTTAATTTTAATGTAAGTGTACATTCTTTTTTGTATTGCTTTTCATTTCATCTCCCACATTTCTAACATTTTCAGATTATTTTAAAATCGTAACTAAAATCTAAAATATGTTGAAAATCTATCTTATAAAAAAAAAATATAAAACAGAATTTAAAAGAAGACTTATAATATTATGTAACGTTTAAGAAATATTTTTACAATTTTTTAAATTATTTAATAAAAAAAAGACGAGTATAAAATTCCAAAATAAACCCAACATTTACATATTAATTTTCTTTTCTAAAAACTCTTCCTTTTTTTTTTTTGTTTTGCTTCAATTTTATTATTGCAAAAAAGAAAAAATATTTCTATTCCGTAAATTTCAAGTGAAACAATTTTCACTCTAAATTTACGAAATAGAAAATCTAAAAAAGATTCTGAAAAATTTTTCAATAAACTTATTATGTATTTTATGGTTTTGTACTTAAATGATATTATTATACGAAGTTTTTTTTTTTTCGGGGTACTCAAATATCGGGGTATACAAGATAATGTTTGGTAAAAATTTTAGAAACCACAAATATAGGTATATAATATAAACTAAATTTTAAATATATATTTTAAAGTTGTGACATAGTATTTCAATATAAAAAAAAACTCTGATGTCTTTCATGAATTATGTTTCTCTGTTTAACATTGAACTCCTTAGTCGTCAATAGTCTAATTAAAAATCGAAAAATGATAATCAAAAATATATTACGATATTGTAATTAATATGAAAATTTTTCAATAATATGCGTAGTATGCTTCGGGACCTCGGTGCTCGAATGATTAAACACATAACTTTTTAAGCAAAAGAATATCAGTTCAAATTCCTCAAAGATCGCATTCATTCTTGATGACTTCTTCTGCGTTTGAATGTTTACTATTAACTTAGAGTCTAGTGTTTGTTTGCGCGTTAACCCAACCATTACAACATAAACAAAAAACCTTTACTATTCTTATCTTCTTATTAACTTCTTAATGAACTTTTAAGTTCGTCCTTATATCTTCACAAAATCCCCTCCCCAGAATGTCTAAAACCAGTACGAGTTGTTTTATAATACAAAATAAAAATTCTTTTACTGGAAAACAAACAAATTTTGGAGTTTAAGGTTCATTTAAAAAGCATTTAAGAGGCTCTATACTTTATTATCTTTTAAATGCCAATGTGCTTATTTAAAAAAATAAAACCAAGTAGTTCAACACCTTAAAACATCTTTATCGCGCGTACCTTATTAACTGCATATGAGAATAACATCACCTCGCAATAAAAATAATAAATCCGACACTGTTACTTTTAAAAGATTTACAAAAAAAAAAAACTTACGATAATGTTGTGAATGGACTTTATATTTTTCCACTTGAAATAAAAATCTGAAGATTTTTTTTCTTTTCTCGAAGAATACTTGGATGTGTTTATCGGAAAACCAGAATATTGTGCAAGGAAAAAAAAAAAAAAGAATTTTTTTTAATAAAAATGACCAAATGTATGTATATATACATACATACTATAGTCGATGTTTAAAAAAGTTTTTTTTTTTTTTTTACAATGTGTGTACAGTACATAAATTATTATTTATACATCATAAATTTCATTTATGTCCAAGTAACTATTTTGCATAATATATAATAACTACTACTTTCCTTATATAAATACATATTTATATATTTATCGAGGAAGAGTGCAGTAGAATAGACTGTGTCAACTCTGGGATACCCATATGTACGTAATGTATCCTGTTTCTATAAAACGTGATCATCTTTTAAAAACTTTCAGAGGTTTTAGTACCGACGTTAACTACAGAGTTATATTTATGTAAATTGTGGAGTTGTATGACAGCTATCCGAATCTATTGCACAAGCACAACTTAAAAGTTCATTAAGAAGTTAATAAGAAGATAAGAATAGTAAAGGTTTTTTGTTTATTTTGTAATGGTTGGGTTAACGCGCAAACAAACACTAGACTCTAAATTAATAGTAAACATTCAAACGCAGAAGAAGTCATCAAGCACAACCAAATTTTACAGAAGTTGTCGTCATAAAACTTGATCTTCATTTATAAGATTTTAGACGTTTAGCTTCAAATCAAATTTTACAAAAGTTTTTGACATATAACTCGACACCTTTTTACTAAATTTCAGATAGCTAACTTCAATAAACACTGAGTTATTTTCATTTAAAAAGAGAAGTTGTTAGGCAGCTACACGAACCTGTTGCACCAGCACAACCAAATTTTACAGTTTTGCCATAAAACTTAATCATCATTTGTAAGATTTCAGACCTCTAGCATTAAGTTCCGAGAAGTGCAAGAACCCTGAACCGGCTGCTCTAGACCAACCAAATTTAACAAAAGTTCTTGGCATGTAACTCGACACCTTTTCACTAAATTTCAGATAACTGGCTTTAATAGACACTGAGTTATTTTTATTTAAAAAGAGAAGTTATATGGCAGCTACCCGAACCTTTTGCACCAACACAATCAAATTTTACAGAAGTTGTGGCCATACAACTTGATCATCATTTGTAAGCTCAGACCCCTAGCTTCATTAAGTTTCAAGAGGTGGAAGAAGCCTGAATCGGCTGCTCTAGACCAACTAATTTTTACAAAAGTTGTTAGCATGTAACTGGACACCTTTTATTAAATTGCAGGTGCTAAGCTTCAGCAGACACTGAGTTATTTTCTTTTAAAAAGAGAAATCGTATGGCAACTACCCGAACCTGAAATTCGATTCTGAGCCGATCCATATCTTTAACACTATATCTAGTTGGTCTCCGTTAAAGTGTCACAAACTTAATGACAAATTTATTATACCCTTGAATATAGTTCATACGGGTATAAGGATACAAAATATTATGTACAGAGTATAAGATAAAAAAAAAAGAACATTATAAATCCTTTAAAAAATAATATTAAAAGTAGGTATACTTAATTTTTTCCTTCAAACCATTGATTTTAAAAATGCGGTAGTATTTGGATTTAAAAAAAAAATTTTTATTATATTAAAGTATTAAATTCATTTCAGTATCATATTAAATTTACTTAAGTCATTCACCAGTGTATTAAATATAATCTATTAAATATTTAACAAATAAAAAAACAAGTTGACATTTTGTTAATTCTAACAGCTGTTATTGATTTACAATAACAAATCATTTTTAACGTCTTTTATTCACCAATGTCATAATTTTCAATGAAGAATTTTCAAAATAAAACCGATATTTCTTAATACTACACTAAACACTAAAAAATTAAGTGTTTGAATATTATTTTGACCAAAAAAGTTTTTCACATTTTTTTTTTAAATGTTCACCCCATTCCCTTCGGTTTTACTTAATATGTCAAAAACCACTATCTGCAACAACATTATCTAACACAAAAACCCAATTCCAACCGCCTTTAATATTATTTTATGTAAAACCACACAAAAACTAAACAAAAAAACAGTAAATAACTCTAGGAATCATGTTTTTATATAATTTATTATTTATTATTTTTTCTTTTTTTTATCTTATCTTTTTTCTCTTTTTCACCTTTTGAATTGCGCATATAATGAATAATTTAATAAGCCCTACACAATACATTTCTATTGTAAACCATAAGATATTATTATTTCGTTGAACAAAAAAACAAACTTAGTTAAGAACTAATATTGACAATAAGTTTATGTTTTCTAAAAGATGAAAATGTTACTCAGCAGGGATTGAACATAACTTTCATTTCACATCATAATAAAATAAAAGTATAGAAGGCGCTTTAACTCCAATTTTGTTTTTTTATTTCTAAATGTAAAAATATTTAGAGATTACATTAAAACTTAAAATTAAAAATAATAACAGAAGCAATCACTTGGAATGTTCCTTTCGGGATTTATAGACATTTTCATTTTTTTTTGCTTTTGACGATTATGTCAGTAAGTTATATCATGTCTTCAAAATAATGTAATTCTTATATATTACTTCAAAAACTCTACAAAATTTATATGTAATAATATATTATACAGTAAGAAAATTAAATAAACATTTACCCATTTTAAGAATACATGTCTTATGCCGGCTGAATTTTAATAATGAAAATGTTCATCTTCTTCTTACCAGGTTCATAAAGTTTCTTGAAAGCCAATGTTTCAGTATAATTATCTTTCCAGATTTCTATCTAACTTTCCAGCTGATGTAACATAACCTATGGAAATAACATCACGTTTATGGAACCATATTCCAACCCATGTCTTTTCTAATGTTGATATATGTGTATAATATAAGTAAATTTAAGAAGAACGTTAACATCCTTCTTTAAAATTTACCCCCAAATTTTTTCTAATATACCCCATAATTCCAAATTCCCCAAATTTACCAAACCTACCCAAAAAATCTTTTCTATATCCTCATTCTCGAAACGATTCTTGGTCCTGTTCATTTGTATTAAAGGACCAATCCTAAAGTTTGATTTCAAAAGGGCGTACTTTTTGTGCATTAAATTCGCATTCCATTTGGATTCCGTTCCTTTGAATGGCTTTCGAAGTTTTCCACAGACCGTCATCAAAAACAAAAAATCGTTATCTTCAGGTTTATTGATCTGATAGGAGAAAATTGCGATAATCGTAAATTTTTCAAAATATTCTTGAACAAAGGGATGTTGGTTTGGAATTGCTGAATGTTGTACTCATCTATTTGAAGACATAGTCACAGTCTTTAAGTTTTCTATTTATTATATGCATAATATAAAGTTCTGATATGGAGTGAAATTTTCTAAAATTCCCTGGATTTATTCGCTTCAAAGAACAAATGAAGTAAATCGTATGTTAAAAATATTTAATCTGAGCCTCATAATAATTATTTTATATTTTTAATGCTGTCATCAATATTCGTAAATTATTTTTCCTTAGTGTAGTATATCCTTAACTATATACAATATAGCTAACAGACTATATATTATGACAATGAAATGATTTTTTTTTTTTTTTTTTGTGGATTGTCTAGGTATATTTTGTTGTGGAAAAAAAGTTACAAAATAAAAGCATTTTTTCGCAACAAGTTTATATTTTCTTTTTTTTTTACACTTTTAAGCCCTTTATGATTATTTTGAAGATTAAAATATAGAAAAGTGTAAATTTGATAAACTTTTTTTCCCACATAGGCAACTAAAGTGTACATTTCTTATTTTTAATGAGGAAGTTAGTTGACAAGGTCATTCAACTTTCACGTAATAAATATATATTTTTGTATAAGTAAAAGTATTATAAATATTTTATTTTTGAATTTAGGTTTATAAATCGAAGAGAAGAAAAAGTAGAGCAAGATTTTCTAGGTCTACACAAAAAAAAAACGCTTAGGCAACTGTGTGATAATTATCAACAACAAAAATAATGTTTCGGAAAATATGATTTCTTCTAGAGAAATTTAAAAATTCAAAAAAAGGTATAACGTAGCGATAAATTATATTTTTTGTATAACACCTTGTAGATTTATCTCTAAACAAAAAATTTTAAAGAGAAAAATGCAGTACATACATATATGTATATGAAAACAGTTAAAAATTTTTTTTTTCTCTCAGTTATCTTTGATTGTTTTGACGTTTTCTCAGTTTAGAGGTCCAGACGTCCAGTTCAAACGGACTAATAAACTTAAATTAAAACTCAAACAAATTTTTTAGAATTATACAGTCTTTAAAAAACATCAACATTATATATAAGCACAAAATTACTTTATATCGATATTTATACAAACCTTCTATTTTAACGCCAAATTTGTTAGTTTTATGATTTTATAACTATAATACGTTATAAAATAATTATCGTTAAAATTTTTCGCTAAGCGTTAAATTTTGAAGATATCTTGTATTATATATACATTTATTAATAGACAATTGAACTGATAAAACCCACAATCACTTAATTTAGTCAAAGTATAAGTTAGTTATATATAAGACATAAGAAGACTAAGTAATTTTTTTTTTTATTTAATGAAATATAATATATTTTCCCGACAACTTATTAATAATATTATTAAATTTTCTTCGCTTAGCGCTATTTATATACAATGTTATTTTATTTGCTATCTTTGAATACCTTTTAATCACATTTTAACTTTAATCGAAATCTTAATCACATTTTAATCATATAAAAATTTTAATCGAAAAAATTTGGTTTATCATAAATCTGATTTCATTTTAATTTATAAATTAAAATATTTTTTTCGTATATTTGAATGTGTAGGGAAACAGAAACCCTAAAATCATAAAATATCATTGCTATTTGTAAGATCAGACAGCTTCGGCAAAGATCTGCTTGAATTAAACTTTTTTGAACAAATAAAGAAAAAAAAAAAAGAAATTGATATAACGTCAAAAGTATTGCGTCTACAGCTTTGGTTATAATTTAGCCGATCCAAGAGTCAACTTCATCTTTAAAATAAATTATTATTCATTAAATTAAGACTTACAGTTTTCGTCTAATCTCTGATTAAATACTTGCGCTAACGAAATTCTATATATAGAGATACCAAATTAACATTATTTTAATATAACAGTATTATTGTTTTTTACTTAGTAATTATTTTATTTTATTTTTTACATAATTTGAATATTCTAAGAAAAAATCTACTATAAATATAATGATAAATCAAAAAATCACTCAAGTGTATTTATTATTTTATAAAGTGTATTCATTATAATACGAAATACAAGTTATAGAATATATTAAAATATAACCTGTCATTTCCATAATATCTTAAATTGATTTTTATGAAAAATAATATTGTCATATATAGCGTAGGTTTTAATATTGAACGGAAATCGATAAAGAAAATTTTATTTACATAAGAATATTTTCTAGGAATTAGATACTATATTTAAATCTACAACATATAAAAAGCATTTAAACCAAATGTTAATATTATTATTATCATTGTCATCACTCGATGTTATAATATTGACGTAGGTATTTCGAAAAGACAAAAGATATTTAATTTTAAAAGATAATTAAAAATAGAGTATCTTATAGAATAAAGCGCCTTATTTTCCAATCAATAATTTCTTTTTCTAATATTATACTTAAAAAAACTATGAAAATTTTCATATCTTTCTATAGTTTCTTTCATTTCCGAAATTTCGTCAAATTTGGGTTATAACATTTTAAGATTTTTTTGTTTTAGCAGATTTAAAAACGTTTTAGAATGCGAAATTATATGCCTGCACCTATTAAAAATGATATAAAGAAGCTTAAGTTCTGCTACGAAATATTTTACAAAAATTACATTGTATTTTTTAAATTGAAATTTCCCAAGTCAAGAAAATTTTGGTAATAGAGAGTATGTAACAGTTTTTAAAAAGAAAGCAATCAAATGTTACCCTTTACGTTTTCAATTATAAATACTAATTTTAAAGATTTATGCTTATCATGTATGTCAATGTACTTGAAAACAACGAAAATTAATATCGTACAAAACAATTTATATTAATAATTTATATCCTTAAATATTTTGATCTGTAAAAAAATGCCTATCCTTTCTGATATATTAATATCCTGCGAAATTATAACATAATTATTAAGATAAAAGAGTTGTCTAAAATACTAAATATTACTCCTGACACAATTTTACTTTATTAAAGCAACAAAAAAAAAAAACAATTTTTTCCTTAATTGGTTTCTTATTTGTTAATATTGACCTCTAAATGACATTTGCGCATTTTCTAATGTAGGTAATAAATTAAATTTCTTAATTTATATTCTACTACTTTTTTTTTTTATTACTACACATACATGTACAAAAACATAATTCTTCTTATGAACAGAAACTCTTCATCATATAATTCACAAGAGATTAAATAACGGTAAAAAAATAAGAAAGAAAACAAAAAAAAAACAAAGATCTACATAAAATTAAAAATATAAGAGGATACTTTTATCCTGAGAATTTATTTTCAAAAGTAACCTTCATGCATTTTATATTAGATACAGTTATAATTTATCTTCAAATACAAAAGTTATATGGGCGCAAAAACAAAAAAAAAAACCTAAATAACAATTTTTCCAAAAGATTTTTCACACGTGCAAACAAAATTTTGGCTTCTTTAATTTAAAAACCTTAAAAAGACAAAAAGAAAAAATTTAAATAAAAAAAAAAAAAAAAATTGAAAGAAAATAAAAAAAAAAATTTTCATTGAAAATTTTCTCTTAGAAACATAAAAGAAACAAAATATAATTCCCTTTCTTAAATATTCAAAACAGATATCCCTTTTTTCTTAAATTATCCGTTATATAAAAATATACCGTTATACATAAATCTATTTAATACATACATAGCTATTATACTAATAAACCTAGATATTTTTTCCTTCCGTCTTTGGCAGGCAACAATCTTTATCACACACATACGTAACATTAAGCGACATACAAAAAAAAAAACTACAAAACTAAAAACATATTTTATTCAAAAAAAAACAGAAAAAAAGATAGAGAAAACAAAATTTTGAGAAAAAGATTTCTCTCTTCTTCTACTCTAAAATATAAAAGAGAAAATATACTGCTCAGCTATTATATATTACTTGATTGTATGTAGCAATATTCAAAATTACGGTAAAATTATTCCGGTGTACAAATAACATTCAGTAATCCTTACTACATAGAATAATTTCATGAGGTTTTGTAAACTTGTTGCTCTGTAGTATAATAGTCTACGATTTGTAGCTTATCGATTTAGTATCAATATACCTTTAAAGCAAATGTCATGATTTTGAGAGAACGAAACACTATATACCGGCTAATGGCTATAGCTATGCAAAGCATTATCATATTTTTATCTAAACATTTTAAAAGGGAAACGCTTTTAAAAATTTCTTAATGAAAAAAAGTTTTACATCCAGTTATAACCTGCAGTTCAACTAAAACTTCATAACGGCTTTTCTTTGTTAAAAATTAAATAAATAAAAAAATAAATAAATAAAAAAGAAAAGAAAAACGAAAACGAAATAAAATAAAATTCAAGACACGGAATTTGATTGTTATTAACAATATTGTAAAAATATAACCGTTATATTTTTCAAGGATAGTTTGTTTAATATAATAATATTGTGTATCTATATTATGTTTATATAGGCATATATAATATTATGTATATATAAAATTGTAATCGTGTTTATTGCTACAAATAATTACTATCATTATTATATTACTGCGTTACAGTTGATTTATATTTTGTTTTATTAAAATTCAATAGAAAATAACGGTTATTTTTGGATTACTTTTTTTTATTATTAATATTTTTATTTTATTATTTATTTCATTTATTGTTTTTTTTACTTTTTTTTTTGTTTTTGTATTTTAAATAATTAATTTTTAAAAGAAAATACCGGAAATCCACATTAATTACTTAAATATTATATTATATAAATATTTATGTGTTAATTACTCTTAATTTCAATATGATGTGAGAAAAAGTAATTATGAATGATGACTGTTACGTTTTTTTTTTTTGTTTTTCGAAAATAATATTTAAAACAAATTATAAAACAGTTATCAAAATCATCTTTATTTAATAAAACAAAAAAAAATAAACATGTCCTTGCGGTAACATTTTTTGTAATCCCATTGGAATTCAAATAATAAAAAAACTATTATTGGAATATAGAAAGTGTGTAAAATAAATAATTACAACTAATTAAAAATTAATGTAAAAATTTAATAAAAAAAAAATAATATTTGTAATTTGATAAAACAAAATAGAAGAAAATAAATATTAAATATTGAATTAGGTGAAAAATATTAATTCGTTTGTCAATTTTTAGTACATTTTTCAAAAAAATTTTCGAAAAATTTGTTTCAATCAGTTTCAATCGTCCGTCCTTTGTTTTCAAAACTTCTAAGTATAAGATAAAACTGAAGAAATATTAACCAAGCATAGAACAACTATTGTCGAACCATTGTAAAACAATATTAATTTTTCATTTCTGTTATGTATGTATGTATTATGTTCTATAATGTATTAATTTAAGTAGCCCCACTAGCAATGGAGCAGCAGCGCCTCAAATTTTGAAAAAGCTCTATTTTTATTTATGTATATCTCAGATTTTGCTTTATATTTTTTGCTCCTAAAAACGTCAAACGACAGGAACTTTTTTATCTTTATAATTCAATTATACCAATTATATATTTTTTTTTTTTGTATCATTACAACTATTTCATTACAACTACCTAATAATTTTATTATAAATAAAATACAAGATATCAAGTATACTTTCTGATTTGAACGTACACTTGTGGAAGGAAAGAAGGTCCAATGATTTCTCCTTCTATAAACTTAGATTATTATTGTGTCTAATTATTTGCAAATCTTTAGCTTAACTCCAACGAGGTGAATCTTTTTAGTCTGTGTGTCTGCTGAGTAAGTTCTGGTATCAGTGCATTTGGATGAATTTGAAGTCTGGTATAATGTTGATTTCGATGTGATTGTGTTTTGTACGGATGTAATTTTTAGATCTGCTCGAGTTCTGTCATTTCTCACAAACCATGGAGAGTTTACAATGGAACGTAACACTTTTGTTGAAATCGTTCAACTATTTCGCTATCACTTAGTTAGATGATATCACTGGAAATTTGTGTAAAGTTAAAATATCAGTATCGTCTACAAAGATAGCTACAGTAATGTTTGGTGATATTGGGAAGTCGGTTGTGTAGATTAGATAAAGCACAGGACCTAAAACAATAATATGTCTAATATCGTTAATATCGCCGTTGTACATTACTGCAAATTTTCGATGGTATCAGTATGACTTAAAAAATAATTTTATATTTTATTTAAATTTACCGTTATATGAAGACAAAATTAGGCAACATTTTGATTCTTTCATAGCCCCGGCAACTACAACTTTAAAATTTTTGAAATGAAAAACTTCTTTGAGCATTAGCATAAGTTTCCTCAGAAAAGTTTTTTGTACCTCCCTCTATTTAGGAGCTTTGAGCGCTCAAAAATTAAAATTTCGTTATTTAAAACGCCTGCAACTTAGGCACCTGTACAATTTTTTTTTAAAATAAAACGCAAAAAATAAAGCTTAGACGTTATGGTTTTACTTGTTTTAATAATTTTTTTTTTATATAGTGCAAATTTTTATGCAAGTCCTAAACATTCCATTATTGCATTAAAATGTACGTTTTTAAAAACCGTTTATTTAGATTCTGCCTTGTTTTTAATTCAATGTAAATGTTACAAATCAAGTTATACATAGAAATGAATACTTTAGTAATTTCGATGTGTGTCAGTTGTAAAAGTAGTATAGATAGTTTGGTTTCAAAAGTTTTTGAAGAGTTCCTTTGTTGTTTGTTTTACTCTCAAAAGTTATATCCTAGGTAGCACAAATAACGTATTGTTTTAATATCAATCCATCCTTACCTTTTCCATATAGTTTAGAAATAAAATTAGTTCTTTAATTTTACTTTTCGATAACTGACACAGATCTATGAAAGCACAAATTTTCTAAATTTTTGGTATGATTTTAGTTAGAGACGGACTGTAAATGTATTGAAGACTGTCTTCCACCCCTTTATCTTTACAAATTGTACATTTTGTGTTATCAAAACATAATGATCATGAAAACATAATGTTTTAGATAAAAGACGTGCTAATATAATTAATATTTCTTTGGCTTTAGTTCCGAATAGTTTCCAGAATAAATATTGTTAAAATTTTCGACATAAACTGTTTATAAACATAATGAGTTTCTCTGAAAGTTCACAATTGGCGATGAAAACCCATACTAAAACAGTTATTTAAATACTAATTTTTTACTCAACACTTATGTTTTTTATTAAAGCGTATTTTTTGAGGCAAAACTAAGTAGAAACAGTAATGTACTTTTTGATAAACCTAATGTAGAAAACCAAAAATTACTATAAGGTAATAAAAATGTACCATTATTCAAAAATATTTTGGAAATTTACAGTACCCAATTAAAATTTTGTATTAATGTTTTCGAAGTCAATATTAACCTTTTAATCGTACGTTACCAATCGAAACTCTTACAGAACGTCATTATTTTAACTATATTTTCTTTCTACAAAATTTGCAAAATATTAGGCAATATGGAATTAACTTTTTCTGAATAATAAATAAAGTTCTATCAAAAATCTTTCACTAATTTAAATTTTATATGTGCTGAGCATACAACTGTTAGAATTTATAATTTATATTTTTGAAAACTATTCCAATTTATTAATAAAGAAAATATTTAATTAGAATTCGAAACAAGAAAAGGGTCATAAAAGGGTCGTATAATAATTCGGAACATTACAAAGTTTCTTGTTCCTCAAATAAAGAAAGATCTGCGTATTTTTTATAATTGAATTTTAAATTTGCTCAATACCTGTTTAATACCTGTAATATTCTAAACTACATTAAAAATTGAATTTTCCAAGTAAAAAACAAAAATTTACTTTTTATTTTAATAATAAACCCTAAAAGTGTAAAATATAAAATTCAAATATAGCCAGAAATACAAGTTAAAAAGATTGTAAACCATAATATTAAATCCAAATGACACTACAAAATCGAATCAATGTTCGACCATATGTGCTCATAGAAAAAAAAAAAAAAAACATAAAAACTTAATAATCGTAATAAAGGAGTGCTAAATATTTATAATAATCTAAATTTTATTTTCATTAAAAATTCTATTAGATGAAAATTGAGGTTTATTTGAAAAACGATAGTGATCCAATTGTACCTTACATTAAATTTAACTTAAATAACTTTTTTTTTTTTTTTTTTTTTTTTTTTTGGAAACCTGCTAACCAAGAAATTTTTTACTTTCAATCAAAAATCCTAAATTTCATTAAAGCAAGGATAATAGTAATAACATTAAATTGGTTAAAGTTGACAAATTTGTGGTAACTGGGAAAAAAAAAGATAACTTTATTCTGTCTGCTTTTTTTAGTTAACTTCACTTTACCAATTTGTTCATTCGTCTGTCCGTCTATTTACAAAACTTCCATCCGTCTATTTACAAAACTTCCATACCGCTTAAGAAAGGACAATGAAATAACCAAGGGTAGAATTTTTAAAAAAAGTTCATGTTATAGAATAACTTTTTTTGTAGCCTCTTAAAATTTGATAATGTTCTATTTTGAAAAGCGTATATCTAAGGTTCTACCTATAGTTTTTCAATCTAAAAACGCTAAACGACATGACTTTTGGTTATTCAGACCAAATTCAGACCGACATGACTTTGGCAATTCAGACACGCTTTTATTTAGACAAGCTTGGCATTTTGGGGAAAAAAAAAATCTCTTTTTTAAGTTATCTCAAAAAAAAAAATGTTTTTGTATTGTACCTACCTTTCTTTAAGGTTTAAGTGTTACCTCCCTCTGTTTTGACCGCTTGCGGTTAAAAATTGAAATTTTATTATTTTTAGATACACCTGTAACTTAGGATAAATCTGTAATCTGTACATATTTTTTTACGCAAAAATTAAGGATTCAATAAAATATTTTTATACTTGGGTTAGTCAATTTTCTTAATTATATAGGATTCTTATTGAAAAATGTGACCTTTTAAAAACCTTTGCTGTTGCATTTTGCCTTCTTTTAACTTTTATTAGTAATTCTGAAAAACAAAAAAAAAAAATATTCGAATCAGGTTCTATAAATTGGTACTTACATTTTCTTAAATTACAATTTCTTATAGTCTCTGTTCAAATACAATTTTACTTCCAAAGTGAAAAAAAAAAAAACTATTTAAAAACTTATTAAACTTGGGTACAAAGTAAAATTTCATACTGATTACATTGGTAAAAAAAAAAAAACAAAAAACACCTGAAACCTCTAAAAAATTAACTTTCTAACTATTAAAATTTATTACAAACTTTTTGTAAAGTTTCAGATTGAAAGTGTTAAATATTATAATCACAATGATATTATTAAAGAAATCCAGAAGTTTTTAGGTATTTTTTTTTTTTCGCTTTAGAAATTATTAAATAAATAGCTATATACTAGCTATATACTAAACTTATATACTTTTACTAAAGAAAAATATTTTACAGACTTAATTATAATTAATTTTTTTCTTTTGCAGCAACAGATCAAATTTCGAAAATTCTTAACTCGGTCGAAAGATGTATGTTCAAGTAAAAGGAAAAACTAAAAACAAATCAGATAAGTTCATTTTTATTTTATTTAAGAAAGAACCATTTCTTTGTGGCATTTTCTTTTTCTCTAATTTCAGATTATACTGAAATGTATCTCAAGAATTAGATGACTAAATTTTTAAAGTATTTTATTTTATGGGATATTTTTGAAAATTTTTTTAAATATTTATTTTTAAAAACTTATTATAAGTTCAACTGTACTTTTTATGGATCTTCAAATATCATGTAAGATAAGAATGGTATAAGGAAATGCCATTATAAAATGCGAATATGGTCTATGAGTCAAGAAAATTGTAAAAAAAAAAAAAAAATCGAAGGAGAGTTGAACTTAAACAAAATGTAAGGTAAAAACATTGTAGAATAAACATTTGAGTTAATAAATCAACAAAAGATAGAAAAAAGAATAATAGAACTTTCTAACTATTTAAAAAGTTCAATACAAAAATAAAAAGGAAGTTGAATGTTAACATGTTTAAAGGAAAAAATATCTTCAAAATTTTAATATTTTAATATTTTTCATAAGAAAACGAGGACAGGTGTATAATTGAGTGGTGTCAACATTAGGAAAACCGCGGAAACACAACACAAGACATTTGCTAACTAACAACACCTCTATCTACCGCTCTTTCGAAATTAAGCTATACTGAGGATCTTTGAATTTTCAAGATATAGGGACTTAAAGGAAATTTTCACATTGTTTTTAGTTTTAATAAATTTTGAATCTATTCATTTTTTTCTATCTTTTCCCCTTTTAAAACTGCTAAATTCTATATTGAAAATATTGTATGACAGCTACTCGAACCTCTTGCGCTATCCGAACCTCTAGATCAACCTAATAAAATTTAAATTATTTTAACCAAAATTTCTGGCATACTTAATTTAATTAGACACTGATTTATTCTGATATAAAAAAAAAAAGTTGTATGATAACTACTTGAACTTATTGGTTGAACTTTTGGAAGTTCAATAGCAAAACTAGTATTTATATAAAAATGTTATGGTAAAAATTTCAGAATGCTAGTAGCCTATCAATTTATATTATACCCTTATAGAACTACGTTCGTACGAATATAAAAAGACACATATATGTCTTATATAAGTTGTATAAGTTGTTTTCATTTTTGTATAAGTGTATAAGTTGTTTTCATTTTTGTATTATATTTATCAAATAAATTATAATTCAATTTATAAATTTAGGGACCTCGGTGGCCTAGTGGGTAATAGTATGTAAAATACGTTTAAAAACCGAGGTAGTGTATAGGTTCGAGTCCCACACACGTCGTATGAGTTATTCCCCCTTACGACATTTACAGCCAGATCTGAACAGGAAAGGCTGTGTAATTTCCTGTCCACATTTATGTGGCAGACAAATGCATTAAAAAAAAAAATTTATAAATTTATTTGAAACCAAAAATAAGATTTTATATTTATAAACTTTTCATAATTTATTAATTCCAAATTTCAACTTTATTAAGTTAAGATGATATTTAAAAGTTTTTCATTTTAATTTAAAAACCTCAAAAAAGAAGTTAATTAAATTATTATTAAATATTCATAATAAATTTAGTCATAACAATTTTCAAAATTTATTTAAATATCTTTCAAATCATTAAATTTCAAAATTTACAATCAAATAAATAATTCTTAAAATGATCCATAAAAGAAAAAAATAATTCTTTTACTTCATAGTAACAGCAACAAGAACATCAATACCATCAGAAGAAGAAGAAAAACAATCAATTTAAATTGTATATTTATAAGAACCTTATTTACCTAAGTTTGACCAAAAAATTTTTCAATAGAGAGATTTTCACATAATTTAACATTACTAATAACTTTTTTTTTTCAGTCTTTTATTTTTTTTTTTTTTTTATTATCCTTCTTCCTGCTACTGTAACACTTCTTACAAAATTCCTCTAAATTCAATCGATTTTAAGCCAAAAGCAAAAAAAAAAAAAACAAACCATATTTTTTTAAATAATAAAAATACAAAAATGATTTTTATTTTAGAAGGCAACAAATGGTTCATTGTCCTTACTAGTAGTTTAACAAAACAAAAACAAAACATACTAACACAAAATTTCCTGGCATTAGCAAAATAATGTATAAATGTATATAACGGTAAAATCTTGAAATAAAGAAAAGCTATTTTTTCTTTACTTAAACATTTTCAAAAAATTTTATTCTTAGTACTCATGATTATACAAAAGCGCTATCGTCACCATCGTTAAATCCTCCGGAAATACAGTAAAATGAGGAATAGGAAAAACAAAAAAGACTGGGAAAGCAGTTTCCAGAGCTCCTTTCTATTTGATATTTTATTATTGTTTAGTGTCGCTATTTTATTCAATCTTCATATCGTTAAGATCGTTTCTATTTTTTTTAACAGTGTGTTTATTTTGTTATTTTCAATTTTGACTTTTCCGCAACATCCCCATATTATCCTTACGTCAGTATAAAGTTTTTTTTTTGTTTTTTTTTTTTTTTACTGTTTTCATTGTTTTGAAGTTCTTTTTGTTAAAGATATATATGTATGTATTTGGGTAAAAGGAAATGTTTTTCCTTTTACATAAAAAAAAAATAAAAACAAAAATAAAATTTATGTATTGATTTTCTTTTTGGGTGCACCCTAACTTTTACTTTTTTTGAAAACGACACAAATATTTTTTCTTTTGCTTTTTGTTTTTTTTTTTTTTTTGTTCTTTGGCATACATAAGAGGAAAATAATGAAAATTATATGGAAATTTTTAGAATTTGTAGTGTTATCTATATGAAAATGAACAAAGATTTTGATACGATCCATAGTGTTAAATCGGAAAATAAGATTATTAGAAATTACGGCTAAACCAATATGAAATTAAATTCCAAATCCTAATATTCAATATTTTACTAACCACTAAACAAGAAAAATTTAAAGACTCAAAAAAAAAACTGATCTGTGTAAAGATAAAAACAAAAACTATATAATATGTATGTACCAAAAAAAAAATTGTAAGAAAAGTATGCCGATAAATTGTGTTATTAACAGAATAATAAAATCTAAAAGAAACTATATCTATCATATCTCTATTAATACATAAAAGATATAAACAGTTTTTATATATAACTTCTTTTAATACTAACCTTTATAGAATATGGTAATAATAAAATACATGGGGAGACAATAATATTCATAAAATATTTTATTTATTTATTTACTAAAAATATTCTAAGAATTCTTTTTAAATAATAAAAGTACTAACCATTCAATAAACAAAATTTTTATAGTTTTTAATAATAATTTTAATATTATAACAAGTTTATTTTGATATTTTAAGGACACTCATAAAATATTTCTGAGTATCAATCTATTGTCTTTTTTTCTTTACAATCAGATTATATCTGTATTTCAAATTAAAAAATTACTGACCATAATAAATATTTTATGTGCATTAAACATAAACTTATATCGAAAATAAAGAAATAATTTAAATATTTGTTTTTTTTATTAAGGAAACAAAATGTCCTAGAAGGTTACGTTATTTCAGGGTTATTTTTTTAATGGACAGAATCTGTTTTTCAAAAAGGTCATTTCAAAAAATTATATTTTTTTTTTTTGAAAATATTATTTTTTTCTTTTTCGAATAAAATAATACTAAAAATTTATTTCAATTGCAATAAACAATCAACACAACATATTATAAGAATAAATTTTCGTTTGAAAATTTACTATACAGATTGAAAATAAACAGTGCTCCCTAATGTATGCAATCATTATGTTTACGGTATTTTCGCCTTAAAATGTCTACCAAATTTGATATGTAGGTAATATTAAAATATAAATAATAAAAATAACATATTATGTATATAAAAATAAATGAATGTCTGTTGAATTAAACAACAACTCAAAAGATGGTTTTTTTTTTTTTATTTGAAAACGAAGCGAATGAAATTTTAACTTAAAATTTCTGAATATTTAGAATAAACTTGAATAGATGAAGAAAAAGTTTAGTAATTGCTCTAATGATAGAAACACAGATAAAACAAAAATTCAAGATAGAATTAGATATATACAATACAAATAAATAAAACACTTTCGAAATCTTTTTTAAATTGAAATTAAAAACAAAGAAGTAAATTTCATTATAATTGAAGAAATATGAATAAAATCTAAAAGCTGCAGATTTTTTCAAATAAAGAGGGGAATAGAATTATTTAGCATCGTGGCGTCAATAAATTACTGTTTCGTGATAACGTCATTAGACAACCCCAGCCCCCCTTTTGTGAGAGTAGAGCCCAAATTAGACAAAACAAATTTTACCTCTAAAATCTATCTAATACAGTAACTATTTTAGAGTCTCACATGCAATGCAATAAGAAAAACTTCTAAGCTCGTACCTCAAAAGTATAAAGGCCCCCAAAACATGAAGAATTCTATATCAAAAATTAGTGTTTTGAAAACTACACTAGATGATCAACTAAAAATAATTCTTTTTTGTTTTCATTAAAAGTATAGTGAATATTAAAAAATATAAAAATGAATGTCGATGAATATAAAAAAGAATTATTCCACTTACGATATTTACAGTCACGCCTGAAACGGAAAGGCTGTGTAATTTCCTTGTTAGATTTATGTGGCAAGGAAAAGTACCAAAAAAAAAAATATTATTCTGCGAAATAATATTTTTTTAAATGACACAACATTTTTGGAAAATAATAGAATTGTAAGTTAATTTTTGGTTATTGTAATAATTTAACTAATGGAGAAAATTTTTATGTACCTAACCTAGCAATGTTATAATATAATACAGCCTCCATATTTTTTTCTTTTCACAAAAAATTTTAAAATTAATAATAACAACTGACAATATTAATGATATGTTCATTCAAAGTTTACTCAATATTGCCAAAGTGATGATAAATAATTTTAAATATTGTTAAATAATGCTAAAATAAAATGCTTTTTTGCACCTGTTAAAAAATATTTGACATAAAAATGCTATAAAAATATGCATCAAGGTAAGACTAATCTATACTATTAAAAATTTTTAGATTTTAAAACTTTCCGAAAAAACTGTCATAAATTTGTAATCCGGACAGAAGTTTAGTGCGATATTTAGTGCGATAATCAAGTAATTTCGCAAAGTGCTATTGACAAGTGCGAAACCGCCCTTAATGCAACTTCTTTTAGACCCGTACGAATATAATTCAAGGATATAATAAATTTGTCATTACATTAATGGCACCTTAAAAGAGAAGAAAAAAGAAATATGTTACTGTAAAAGTATATACATATTATTCTTGATTTGAGTCAAATTGTTGAAGTGAATACAAAGTTAATATGATCCTGAAAATACATTAAAGAAACTTAAAATAAAAGATATCATTTATTTTTTAACGTTATGTTTTTTTTTTTTTTATATAAAAAAATATTAAATTTATATCTTATAACTACAAATTTAAACCATATAGTAATACGATTCACGTGTAAATGAATTTTTTGCAACAGTACATGAACTAATGAACTTTTAATAAACTCATTGTATTCAATTTATGTAGATATAACGTTCAAACGTTTAATAAAAAATTGTCTAGGTAGATTATTTATTAGTTTAAGGGCATCATATTGCTATACTAGCTACAGGCGCCTCAAATTGGGCGTCCATACATTATGACTGAGTAAAAAATTCTCTTTTAAAAACTTCAATTAATTTTTAATATTTAACATTATTATAAAAATATTTCTTTTCATTTAATTACCCACCTACTTAAGCAAACATTTTTCTGTCATAACCAAATTAAATTTTTAAAAACTGATGTTAAAATTTTCAATGTTTTAAAATCTGCCAAAAATAGTATTAAAAAGGATTGAATTTATATATTACAAACAAATATATTGTGAATTTTTTTCACTTTAAATGTCTAGACTTTAAAATAATTCATAAATTTCTTTGTTTTTGTTTTTTAATATTTTGAATGAAAATCCCTTAAGTACTTAACAAAAATAAATATGTAATTCTAAAAATTGAGTAATAATTTATAATTTGAAATATTATTTTTATATTTTTAAAATATAAAAAACTCATACAAATTTTGTTATCCTTTGATGTAAGAAAGGCGAGAAACAGAACGAATGAATTCTTTAAAATAGAAAACATTCCTTTAACTACAATTTCTTTTCAATTCTTTTTATTCGATTTGAATTATATATATATCTAGAATCCATTCGATTTTTAGATAAAATTCTTAAGATATAAGATATAGTTATAGCTTATTAGATATAATATACGGAACATATTGATGATTGTATACTTAATATACAAGGGGCCCTATTAGTATAGTTTAAAACGAGGAAGATTACAGTTGCCTTTGTCAACTCTTAGATACACGTACGAACCGTTAGCCTGTCACAGCCTGTCACTCTGCTTACAATATTATTTTTTTAATATTTTAGTATTTTAAAATAATTTGGGTGAATTTTATAAATTCTAGAACTATGGGATGTACATATATTCAAACTATATGTTTATACATTATTCAAAAACATATTTTAACCTTCAACATAACGATTATCAATCCAAAACTTTTCCAAATATTCTATGGTACTATTTAATTCTAAGCGGTAAATGTATATTAAATTTACTTAGTACAAAATTATATTTACTAAATTTTAAATATTATATTATATTATATTTAAATATTCCATTGACAGAATAATTTCTTATAAGTACAATAAAATACATATATGTATGCAAATACGGCGCTATATAATATACATCTATACTCTTATCATTCATTCACTAGTGACATATACGATATCTAAATAAACATGATATTATATAAGTATGTATATATATCAATATCATATAAATAAAAATTCTTCAAGCAACCGTTATGTTGTTTATTTATTTACATTTTTTTGTACTACGCATTATATCCTCAACAATTTCAAATTATCGAGTAAAACAAAATGCAAAAAATTTGTTGAAGAAATTTGTTAGAAAATTTGAAAAAATCAAGTAACACTTTCGTCAATTATAAAGTAACCCTATATTATTAAAAAAAGTTGTTAACAGAAATAAGAGTACAATGTTGAAGCTTTAATTTTTGCGTATTACTTCAAAAAAATGTTAACAGGTGTTCAAGTTACATGTGTTTAAAAATAGGAAATTTTCAGTTTTTGACCCTTTACAGCTCCTAAACGGGGAGTGATACAAAAACAATTTCTGAAATGACTCATACTTATTTTTAAAGATCTAACTTTTGTCAAAATTTCAAGTTTCCAATTTAAACCGTTTAGAAGATTAAAAAGTTAAAGGATTTTGCAAAATTTTAGTTTCGCATAACGGTAAATTAAGACACCGTATGCCACAACTATATATTATATTGTATATATACTTTTAAAGCTAATAAAAGTAGTAATCGTTTAGCGTTTTCAAAATGAAGATATACCTTATACAACTTGTGCTATAACAATTTAAATATAGAGCTTTTTTGAACATTTGGGGAGCTGTAGCTCCGTAATGGGTGGGGCTACAAAAAAAGTTATTAAAAATAAAATTAATATTTTTGTGAGATCTATCAGTAGTTAAAATTTCATAGCTCTATTTCAAAAAAAGTGTGGGGATCTAAAAGTTAGGTTTTCGAGAGCTACCCTAAGGTTTGGTCCAAACTCAACCAATGAAAAAAAAATAGGGAACCTACAAATTACTCCCAGAATATTTTGTGTAAATTTCCAGATTCTAGCTTTCTTAGTTTTTGAGTTAGCGTGCTCACGGACGGACGGACATGGCTCAAAAGTTTTACAATTTTTTTCTGATCCGATCCATACCTTTGAAGGTATATCTAGCTCGCTTATTTCGAGGTGTTACAAACGGAGGAGTAATTTTATTATACCCGATCCTATCGTACGGGTATAAAAATGTAAAATTAAAATAAGAACAAACAGAAGAGTTGATATAATATAATTTAACAGTCTCGATCTTTATGCACAGTTCAATTATGTAATAGTGTTATTATTCGAATCTTGATTTTTAAGTTGAGTTTTGTATTATAAAGTCCAATTCTCCAAAGAATTTAACTACCTTATAAGATATATCTAAATATAATTTACTTTTAATATTATTGAAATGATTTTTATTTTTTTTTTTTTTGCTCGGTAATTGTTTAACCGTTAGGCTGATTATTTTGTCTGCAACGCTATAACAGGTGCACGTTGAAACAAGAAAAAAAGTACTAGAAAAACAGGGATATCATTGTATGTTTGAATAAAAAGAATTTCTAAGGAAATGGGTGTACATTGAGATATTATATTATAAGAGTTGTTGATAAGTAAGAGTTAATTTGTAGTTAAGTACTACGTGAGACAATTTCGTTGTTAAGGATCAATTTTATGTTGGTCTTTTCATTTTGAGCAAAGCAATTTTGAGCATTCCAAAAATTAAGGAAAAGATTTAAAGCAAAAGGAAACAAGAATAGATATGTATAGCTTAACACATTAATGATATAATTTTACATAAACGACATTCTCTACTAAATTACTATTATTTTTTTTTTTTTTAGTTGATGAAAACTGAGCTGGTGGATTAACAGCCACTAAACTTTAGCTTCGTAGTGTATCTTCAAAAACAAGAGAATCTAAATAAAATTATTATTATTCAATTCTTTATAATGCAAAAATGATATTCCTTTGATAGAAGGAGTTTCGAAAACTTCTAAAATCTATGACAAACTGACCAATTAAATCTTGAAATAAGAAACAGTGCAGATATTTCTTAGAAAAAATTGTCCTTTTTTTTAATGATCCGGAACAGATGTAAAGAAAATATTTCACGATTTTTACAGTGTTAATTCCTCTACAAAATCCTTTGTCATTCTTTACAGTAACCTACTCTATTTGATGAAAAATAATTGAATATTAAATAAAGATTAAATTTCTATTACAATATTTGATTTGAATATAAAATCCTCAATATACATTAAAGATGTGCCTTTGATTTTAATTTGTACATCCTGTACAAAGTATGGGGAAAGAATATATTGCAGTTGAGTTTTCTAATATAAAATTAAAAGTGGAAGCTATTTTTGTCTTTGTTATAACTTAACAGAAATAAAGTTAAAGAATTTATGAATAAAAATACATAAGTATTATTTATATCAATGTGTAACTAAATTGGTTAACCATATATTTAAGATCGAAAAAAAAAATCAAAATATCTAAAAAAAAAAACAGTGGTGCATTATATGAAAAAAAATATATTAATAGGGGGCCTTGGTGGCCTCAATAAACACCAAAGTAGTGTGGGTTCGAATCCCATACACGTCGTAAGAATAATTCCTCCATACGACATTTACCGTCACGCGTGGAAAGAAAAGGTTGTGTACTTCCCTTGTCACATTTATTTTATACAAAAAAAAAAAAAAAAATAGTAGTAATTATAAATTGGTTAAAAATAGTAATCAATGCAAGTTGATTAAATAACAAACAATTTAAGATGATACTCTCAGACCTTATAGTATTCAAGAACGAAAGAGTTGTATTTAAAAATTTTTTTCCGCTTTGATCAAAACAAAATATGTAGTCTTATTTTATTTTACATTCAATGAGAAATAACACCCCGAGGTCTTGTTTCTCATATGTAATTAAGAAATAAGACTGCAAAATATGATAAATAAAACACAATGTTTTTATTTCTCATATTTTGAGGAGGATGAAGAGGATGTTTTTCCTCTTCTAATTTAACTGTCGACTTTTTGAGAAATAAAGCCAAAGGTTGTTAATTCTCATATTTTGCGGAGTGTTATTTCTTATTAGATATGTAATAAAATCTATTTTTGTAATACTTAAACCTTTTTCAGGTTAAAATAAAAAATAAAAACTTCATAGTAATAAACCACATTTAAAAGAAGACAACTTACCAGAATGAATTAAAAAAAATATATATTGCCCTTTTGCAAAATATACAAAAATGATTATTAAAATTTTTATACAACAGCATAATATTATATATATTCCGAAAAAGGACAATATACTTTTTTTCTTAATTCACTCTGGTAATCCTTCTTTAATTAAATTGAAAAAGACAACTTGAGGTGTTATTTCTTATTTACAAATGAGAAAAAACACCATAGAGACATTATTTTGCACGGTCTTATTTCACAACTCCGTACAAATCATACACATAAAATCATTAATAATATGACACTCTTCAAGTAATTTCTTATGACTATTTTACTTAGTGATTTTTAGTACATTATATTATACAATCATATCAAAATTTTATGGAATATTCATTTCACAGCTAATGACTATTATAGTTAGGAGTAATATCTGAAATGTATGTAGAATTGTACCATTTTCAATATTTGTAGAATTAATATTTCAAATTTTAAATTACAAAAACCACCAGTAAACAGTTTTTAAACGGTTCCTTGTAAAAGAAAAATTATAATTTTTTCATTACAAAACACCTTTCCAGTCAATTGAAATTAATTTCATAACGATGCTTTTTAATAAACAGAAAGGACAAAAAAAAAAAACCTTTACCTGCAATTTATAAGAAAAGATCTAAAATTTATGACAAAATAACGCACAACTGTTTATACATTCAAAAGTTTTCCAGCTAAAATTAAGGATAAAGTTCATCAATTCCAAATAAGAAAATTCTACTTAAAAAAATTTTAATAATTTTTAAATTATAAAAATTAAAACTAAACTTATACGTATAAGATACGTACTTGGCAAATTACACAATCAAATTATTGTTTATAAAAATGTATATCTATAATATAATACACGAGATGTTGGCGAGACCTTGCCAACATGTAAAAAAATATATTTTATATCTATAATAAAACACTCACACTGAATGTAAGCTAAACTGGCAATGATGATATTTCTGTATATTTATTTAATAAGTTAAAATTTTATTACCAGAGACACAAATCTTTGACTCATAGTATTATCAAGAGACACAAACCGTTCATTAAAAATATAAATAAATTTAGTAAATATTATTACCCGAGACCAAATTTCCCACTGGAAGTATTATCAGAGACACATACCGTTCATTAAAAGTGAGTACAGTCAAAAAAGGAAAAGTACATACTTAAAAAACACACATTTTCAATAAAAATAAATTCAGCAAATTTTAAATTTTTAAATTTGCCCGCCACATCCATTATGAACTGGTCGCAGCGGTAAATTAAAAATAAATTATTAATCTTCTGTTGGCATTTTCAATCTTTGTTTTGGAAAAAAAAATAAAAATAGGTACTCTTAATAAAATTAAAACGCCTTAAAGTGAAAAGAGCAAAGTTTATAGTAAGCCTCATATTTATAAGAAAAAAATAATAGGCCGATTTTATTCTTGATTTTGTTTTCATTAGTATAAAAGCTGGTAAAAGCTTCGTAACAGACTTTAAAGTAGTTTTGTTTATTTAGGTTGAAATTTAGACTTTTAAGCTAAATTCTCGGTATAACTGGTATATAACATAAAATATTCGAAATTTTTTTATTAATATAAAATGCGGTAGACTTAAATAATTATACTTCATAACAGAAGTCTGGAACTTACCATATTTTTCTTAAAACAAAAATGAAACTAACATAGAAAATATCATTTTAGGAGCCTTCTCTCATAATAGATTCATAATTTTGTACTAATTTATTATTAGACCATTAAATTAAAAAGCTGTCGAAAACGACCGTCACAAAAAAAAAGCCCCCGAAAATTTATGAAATTTCATTATCAGAGACATGAATCTTTTATATACCAAAGACCTCTTCTAAAGTACATTTAAATAAAATAAATTCAGCAAATTTTTTTCAAGCAAAAGAAAAATAAACGCAAAAGACTTGAAAGTAGTTTTGTTAATTAAAGTAATTTCGCGGCGAAAACAACTGTTTTTCATCGACATAAAAATTTTTTTTTAAAACTAAAGAAAATAGAGAGTAAAATTTTAACAAATATTAAAATTATTTCGATTATTGGGATTGTTTTAAATGTAACAAAAAAAAAATGTCGTAGCAGTTGGTTGGTTTTTCGCCGGTTTTTATTGTGCATTTTATACATGTGTTTCAAACAATTTTTGCGATATCGGCACGAACTTTTACCCTGAATGTGTTTTTAGCTTGGACCGTTTTTTCTCAATGATTAAAAAACTGTCAAAAATTACCGCCACGAAAAAACGGCGAGAAAAAATTAATAAACTGTATCTAACATTTTTAATTTTATGTGTTTAGATTTGTTTTATGTTTTTTTTCTATTACAAGTAAGTAAGTGATTACAACTAAGTTGAGTGAACAACGTTTTTTTAATGGTGCTGATGTAAAAATGAAATTTTTAGATAGTTTATTATTAAGGGAGTCAGTATGATAACGTAAATGTTTTTGAATCTATAGAAATTGTGCAATTGCACAGGAGATTTTCTAGTTTAAATTGAAGAAAGAAGTTTTCTTAATTACTAAACTATTTTTCGTTATTTAATTAAAAGGATATAATATAGTCTAATTTTTAACGAAGTAATTGTTATATTCGAGTGGAATTATTGGATTTTTAATATCTAGAAACTTGTTAAAAACAATATCCAATTACTGGCAAAATTGGATCTGAAAATTTTATCAGGACCACTGATTTGACAAAAAATGGTTTGTCAAACATAGGGAAACTAAATAATCGAATTTTTTTTCTTTAAAGAGCATAGGAAAACCATTATGTCACTTATAGCATTGTACAAAACTATTAAACACAAAAAAAAAATATTTTTAGTTGTGTGCCATTATTTATTAATCTATATATGAACCAGCTGAAATTTGAACCCAAGGTCTTTCGAATAAAAGGTAGGTACCATTGTCTTGAATAAATAAATTAACATCAATTTATTTATATCAAAAAATTCAACGAACACTATAGAATTTTTTTTAAGGTATCTTAACAAATTGATAAGTTTAATATTATTGCATAGTTAAAATTAAACTCCCTCTAGCAATTTAATTATTTAATAACAATTTTTCGAAATCATTTTGTAAATTTTTCGAATTATTGATAAAATAAAAATAATTTTAAAAGGATTGTAATATTTCCCGTTAATAAAAATACTAAAAATACTCAAAATAAAATAAACATAGCTTTGCTGTGATGGTGATATGGTTGGTATGGTGAATAATATATGATTGTAGTATGAATGATGAAAATTCTTTTTATGCCTTAATACATTATGATATCACAAAATGAAAAGAATCGTGAAAAATCATAATTTAATCTATTGAATATTTATAATATTAACATGAAAAATTATACAAGATTATGCATATTTATTCCAATACATGTAAATATAAACTTTATATACTCGTAATAAAATAGATTTTTTATCAAGTTGACATTGAATTAATTCATATCCTAGAATAAACGTAGAAAATAAGGGAAGAAAAAACGTTCATAAAATTAAGAATTTATATTTAATTTAAAAAAAAAACAAAAAAATGGAAGTGATATGTTTAAAATTATAATCTTATAAAAAAAATGTCAACCATCTTGCTTAATATGCAATTTTGACAAAAAATGTATATATTATAAAACTGACAGCTGTTGTTTACACCTATATTGATAAAGATTGATTAAATAATTGACAACATGTCATTTTGTATAAATAAAACAGTTTAGTAAAATTAAATTAAAATTTCGATAAAACTTGTAAAAAAAAAAAAACCGTAAACGAAACAAATATAATATGAAATTATAACATTAATAATTCATTAAATTGAAATCCTACTTTTGAATTATTTATTACACTTTTAATTAATTAATTTCCTTAAATCAAACAGGCTATAAAAATGTTAGATTTAAGGCCCTTCTCGATTAGTCTTTTTAAAAGTGATAATAAATTTTTTCTAACCAAAATAAAAAGAAAGAATATAAAATATTTATACAGTACAGAAAAACGTAGAAGTTTCGAACTGTTTTTGACATTCCGGTTAGCCATTATAATAATTTTACTAATATCATCTTATTATATTATTATTTTCTATTTTAAAAATTTGATTTTTTATTTTATTTACGTCGCAAACAACTTAAATTAATTAAAATTATAATAAAAAATAAAAACATCAAAAAGACAAATTTCAACTTGTCCAAACATAAATTAGGCTTATTTCACTTATTTCACAACCTAATAGGCCTTATTTCACAATTGAAATGCGAAATAAAGCCTAATTCGTAAAATTTCTTGGTAGGTCTTAATTCTCATTTCAAAGAGAATTAAAGCCTACGGGCTTTATTTCACTTTAGAAATATTTTATTATTATTATAATATTCCAATCCCAAATTTGCAGCCGACGGTAAAATCCGAATAAAATCCGAATATTTCAGCAATTTTCAAACAATTTATTATATTCTGGTCAGCCCTGTGACATTCACGCCCTCTCCTTCGAACCACTCTTCGCCCCTCCATTAGCTCTTCCCTTCACAACTCCCTTCGCACTTCCCTTGAAGAAAAGGAAACTGCTACTTCTGCTACCGGGCCCACGCACTGCAACGGCGCAGGGAACGCGAGCGCGCGGTAGTAGCAGTTTTCATTCCTTCAAACCCATTTTCTTTTTGTTTTTCATAAAAATGTCTAAATATTTAAAAAATTTATTATTTTTTTCACCCATGATGTCAAATTCTTTGTAATTAGAAGCAACAATCGTGATTTTGTAACCAACTATGAAATCCCTTTTGTGTTAGAGTTCCGTATACTTACTCATGTATATTCATATTTCGGATATTCAGATTTTGTAACCAAGACCAAATTTACATTAAAATTACATTAAAAAGTGAAATAAGTTTCAGTGTTGAATTTGAACGAAATTTTTTCATTTTTAACTAGTCGAACTTATTTCATTATGAAAAAACACTAACTGACGGATTTACGGAGTGAAATGTGCTAAAAAAAAAGAATACATTTCGTTACTTAAATAAGCTGAAATATGGGTATTAAATTATGAAAGAAAAATATAAAAAAAAATTTATTATTGGAATAATAAATTATAATTAGACTTTAATTTCATTATTCTGAAAAAATAATTAATTTTCGAAATAAAAAATTTCGCGAATTAGGCCTTATTTCTTATTTCAAATTGAAATAAGGCCAATTAGACTTTATTGCTCTAGGCTTTATTTCCTCCTACCAATTATACATATAAAATCAAATAAAAAATTTAAAAAAATTATTAGAGTAAAAAAAAGGTAAAGGTAATCAGCATCTCCGAATTTTAGTTTAGTATTTGAAAAAAATCTATGATTAAAAAAAAAAATATTCTACAGAGATTGTTTTGTTAGTAAAAAATTGGTGTAAGGTTTCTATAAATTAAAGAAAGACATAATTCTGTTTACTAGTTTAACATCATTTTTGTCTAGCTTCATGAAATTGGTTCGGTGAAATTGTGCATAAAATAACTAACCAACCATTAGGACAAATTTCAATGTTATCCAGTAGTTGACGACACAAACCTTTTAAGCAATCCCGTTCAGAAAAATATGTCCGCAAATTCATGTCGTTTCTCAAGCAAGGAAGTTCAGATACAATAGGTTTAATCTATGTTCATGTGGTGACAAAACGAATAAGTTTTATTTCATTGAGTTTATTTTTACGGTCTTGCTGTGTTCTGTTCAGTTCTGCAATTAATCCTGTATAATTAATTCTATTTAACAATACAGATTTCGTTTAACAGTATGTGTTTATTAAATGCCTCATTGTATTTTGTAAATACCTTAGGTTTTTTTTTAATTTTTAATTTTCAACTATATGAAAAATAATTTTATAACACCAACACATTGTTGTAATTTTTTTTTTTCTTCTTTAAATTAAAACAAATTTAGATAATAAAGAAAAACTAGATACAGTGAACTTTTCAAAGTAATTATACGTTTATATGTGAATACAATATAATACGTTTGTATGTGAATGGTGTACTCATCTTTTATGTGGTACAAAATTTGTTTTATTTTTTCTCATTTTATGATTGTGTTCTTTAATATCTAAAGTTTTATCATATATACTTTATTTCTTTAATTTTTTACTACTTTTCAAAAATTTAAAGAACCAAAATTCTTTACTTTTTAAGTTTCATTCTAGCTGGATTTTAATACATTAAATAAAGTGTTGCCATTACAATAAAATTGTAATAAATATTAGATAATCATCTTCGAAGTATTTAACGAGAACATTTTTCGTTACAGAGTTTTTGGCAAAATTATTGTTAGGGCAAAAGTGTAATTTTTGTCATCCATTAACAATTTTACATGATATTGAAACCAATGCTCCAAATTTTCTATTTTAAATGAAATTTTCATGTACATGTGTATTAATAGGTAACTCAGTGTATCAAATTTACTCAGTTAGAAAATCAGTTAGAAAGTTTAAAAATAATCCCTAAAAAATTGAAATAATTTTAGTAAGCATAAAACATTTAGGAGTGTCAATATATTCTAATATAATCATTACATAAGAAAAACTCAAAAAACGCGAAAAATCTTTTTCCCACTTTTTATATCCGTAAGAAAATAGTTCTAAGGATGCAATAATTTTGTCAATTAACATCTTAAAGAAGGCTTCACAATTATGAAAAAGTGCAGGATTGAATTCTGAGTCCATTTACCGAATGTCCATCCATCTTTTCATATGGAAATGTCCATCCGTTTATCCAAATAGATAACTAAAGAATAGTGGAGCTAAAGGAAATTGAACAATTTTGACACGGTGGGTTACAGTAGTTGCCATTAGTTCCATTTGGGCATAATTCATAACCTAATTAAATGTCAGTGTTTTCTTTCTAAATGTTCAAAAGTTTCTTAGAAACATGTACCTTTCATGTGCCTACATATCCTGAGAATTTTGTCAAAATAAGTTTCTTACCAAACACTTCTGCTATGAATTAGGTTAGTCTAAAGCAAGAGGTTCAGATAGCTGCAAAATTTATGTCTTCATATTTTGATAATTAAAAAAATAAGGCATGTAAAATTTTACATAAAATAATCAAGATTTATGATAACAACTTAAGTAAAATTTGGTGGTTTTGTTGACAACCCCGAAATGTATACAAACATATGCGAGATTAAATCGAGATTAAACATAATTAATTAAATCGCATATCTTAAATGTTCTAAAAGATGATTAAATTATATGAATACAGCATACATATATTATGTTTCTGCGGCTTCCTAAAGTCAACTCTACACTCTTCCTTGTTTTAAATGTTAAATGCTAAAAGTTTGCAAAAATCGAAAATAAATAATAGAATTACCTTTCAAATTATGCTAAAATTTAAAAATAAAAAAAGAAATTTTTTAGCAATTTTCAAACTAATTTTATTAATAAAAAAAAAAATGATTCTTTGGAAACTTGGTAACTTCATATATCTAATAAATGTGTGAACATTAATTTTTTATTTTTCACTTTTAAAAGTTAAAATACCTCTACATATATACATTTAAAAATTTTTTTTTTTTTTTTTTGAAAAATAAATATTTACTTTAAAATTTTACTTTTACACCACATTCAAGTGAAAACAAACCAAAGAGCAAAATATAGAGAATTATTTCACCTCTTTTTATTATTTTTTTTTTGATTCTACAAAAAAAAAAAACAAAAAACCCAAAAAAAATGTAAAAATAACAAAAAAAAAAAAATTTTATTCTGCAATGCATTAAAAAAAAAGTTTTTAAAACTGCAAGCAATAGCAACAATATTTTTACACACGCCATTTTGAGTGCAAAAATGTGTATAGACAGTGCGGTGTTTTTATTGTGGCATTGAATTAGTGAAAACAACTTTTTTTCATTTTACTTTGGGTTTTCGTGTTTTAAATTTTCATATAATATATGCTCACAAATTAGTGTCATGTCAATTAAAAGATTTGAAAAAAAAAAAAAATAAAAATTCTTATGTAAAAAACATTGTGGATAGAAAAGAAAACCACAATTGAAACAATATACATATATATGCAAAATTTTATACCTTAATATGTGGTAATTTATATATTTAAAATATTTTCTACTAAAAATTTTTTAGTGCATGATTTTTTGATAAAAATTATAAAAATTAGCTAAAATGGCTCTTACTTTAAAATTAAACAAAAGTTGTTTTATTTATTTATTTTAACATTACAAATGACAAAGATGATAATGCTATATTACTAAAAGTCTTGACTACTATGGCCATTTTAGGTTAAATACAATTATTCATTTATACTGTTACATTATTTATATTGAACAGGGTGTTTCATAAATCAGAATCATAGAGCAGCAGATAATAGAAGAGGTCAAAACTAACATAAAATTGTGTATGTGTAAATATGAATCCTTTTTCTAATTTCTATTATTTTAAGTTAGCAGATAATGACAGTTTTTGCTGCACTAATAAAGCGGTTTGATTTATTCGATAGAGTTAAAATATGCCTTCTTTTCAACAGTATAAACCAAATGTCGTGATGGAGTCACTACGTAATAAGACTCAAAGTGAAAATTGAATGATCAAAATTTTAAACTGTTATGAGTTAGAGAAACAATTGAACATGCTTATATATTATGTGTGATTTAATTTCATTCACTATCTAGTACAGTGCTTTATAGATTTTATAGCTAAAAAAATTATTGAAAAAAAAATTTTTTATTATACAATTTAATCTTTACGGTTGTTTAACTGCTTAACTCCTTAGATTTCACAGATAGACGATCCTTGCGCCTGTACAATTTTTTTGTTCATTTTGACATCTCCCATCACTTGATGCTCTATAGTAGAATTTTTACTGGAATACCTTTTTTTTTTTTTTAAATGTTTTATTTATTAATAAGTTTTTTTATTACATATTCTTAAATAAAACTGAAAAGAATGAATTTAAACTTTGTATCCTACTTAACTCATGAGTGAGTATTGTCAGCTCTCAAGTTAATACAAATATAGTATTTTTATGTTGTGTATTCACTTAATATATTTTTTTACTTTTATAATTTATTCTTATAATGAATTATTAATATTAATAAGTATTTAATATTATTTGTTTAAATTTAATAATTGGTGAAAAATATTTACAAAAAAAACCGCTATGATAATAAAAAGAAACAAGGTAGAATGTAAACCAACGGTTTTTAAAAGCGCACATTTCCAAAACTCAATACAAACTGTTTAGAATTGTGACTTACACAAAAATTTGAAAATTTCATGTAATAAGAAAAAATGTGAAAATAGGACATTTTTGAAATTTTGAGGGGCTATAAGTCCGGAATCCTACATAACTAAGAAAAGCCGTTAACACACGTAAAAATGAATTGTTAAACCTTTAATTTTCATGTCTTGTCGAAGAAAAATTTGTACAGGTGCCTAAGTTACAGGTGTCTAAAAATAAGGCGTAATAACTCTTAAAGAGGGGTTGTTACCAAAAAATTTTCTGAGGAAACTTATATTAATTCTAAAAGTTCTTTCTTGTCTCAAAATTTCAGGTTCCTATCTAAAGGGGTGCCGGAGTTATGAAAAAAGAAATTTCATGCAAAATGTGGTTTTCACATAACGGTAAATTTAAATAGTAAATTACAAAATATTACATAATTTTGATATTGTTTTATATAGATAATAAAATTTTCGATCTTCTGGCGGTTTTAGATTGCAAAATTATTACGCAGAGCCCGAGATATATACATCTGAAAATGGGGCTTTTTCGCAATTTTGAAGAGCTGCAACTTTGGAACCCTTTACAATTAAAATAAACCTTTAACACACGTAAATATATATTACTGTAGCTTTAATTTTTATATCTTGCAGAAGTAAAATGTGTACAGGTTCCTAAGTTACAGGTGTTTAAAAATAGCAAATTTTCAATTTTTAAGCCCTAATAGCTCATAAACAGGGGGTGGTCCGAAAAAATTTTCTGAGCAAACTTATACTAATTCTAAAGGTTCTTTCTTGCCTCAAAATTTCAAGCTTCTATCTAGAAGCGTGCCGGAGTTATGAAAGTAGAAAAATCATGCAAAATTTGGTTTTCACATAACGGTAAATTTAAATACTAAATTTAAAAAAATTGTGTAATTTTGATATTAATTTACAAAGATAAAAGAAATACCTGTCGAATGACGTATTCAGATTGAAAAAATCTTAAGCAGAACATCAGATATATGCATTTAAAAATAGGGCTTTTTCAAAGTTTGAGGGGCTCTAGCTCCGTAATGGGGGGGGCTACATGAAAAAGTTGTTCCACAAAATTATTTTTTTTAAGAGACCTACCTATGTTTAAAATTTTTTTTCTCTATCTTTAACGGTGTAGAAGTTTTGTAAACAGACGGACGGACGGACGGACGGACAGAGTGAAACTAATAAGCACATTTTTTCAAAATTTTTTTGGAAATGTGCTAAAAACTTACAACTAATTAATCTTAACATAACCCTAACTTAACCCAACTAATCTAAAACTTAATTTAAATTTTTCCAAAAGTATGGTTTTTAGCACATTTCCAAAAAAATTTTGAAAAAATGTGCTTATTAGTTTCACTCTGTCCGTCCGTCCGTCCGTCCGTCCGTCCGTCTGTTTACAAAACTTCTACACCGTTAAAGATAGAGAAAAAAAATTTTAACCATAGGTAGGTCTTATAAAAAAAATAATTTTGTGGAACAACTTTTTCATGTAGCCCCCCCCATTACGGAGCTACACCCCCTCAAGCTTTGAAAAAGCCCTATTTTTAAATGCATATATCTTATGTTCTGCTTAAGATTTTTTCAATCTGAAAACGTCATTCGACAGGTATTTCTTTTATCTTTGTAAATTAATATCAAAATTATACAATTTTTTTAAATTTAGTATTTAAATTTACCGTTATGTGAAAACCAAATTTTGCATGATTTTTCTACTTTCATAACTCCGGCACGCTTCTAGATACAAGCTTGAAATTTTGAGGCAAGAAAGAACTTTTAGAATTAGTATACGTTTCCTCAGAAAATTTTTTCGGACCACCCCCTGTTTATGAGCTATTAGGGCTTAAAAATTGAAAATTTGCTATTTTTAAACACCTGTAACTTAGGAACCTGTACATATTTTACTTCTGCAAGATATAAAAATTAAAGCTACAATAACATATTTTTACGTGTGTTAAAGGTTTATTTTAGTTGTAAAGGGTTCCAAAGTTGCAGCTCTTCAAAATTGCGAAAAAGCCCCATTTTCAGATGTATATATCTCGGGCTCTGCGTAATAGTTTTGCAATCTAAAACCGGCAGAAGATCGAAAATTTTATTATCTATATAAAACAGTATCAAAATTATGTAATATTATGTAATTTACGATTTAAATTTACCGTTATGTGAAAACCACATTTTGCATGAAATTTCTTTTTTCATAACTCCTGCACCCCTTTAGGTAGAAACCTGAAATTTTGAGACAAGAAAGAACTTTTAGAATTAGTATAAGTTTTCTCAGAAAATTTTTTGGTAACGCCCCCTCTTTAAGAGTTATTACGCCTCAAAAATTGAAAATTTGCTATTTTTAAACACCTGTAACTTAGGCACCTGTAAAAATTTTTCTTCGGCAAGACATGAAAATGAAAGCTACAATAATATATTTTTACGTGTGTGAAAGGTTTATTTTAGTTGTAAAGGGTTCCAAAGCTGCAGCTCTTCAAAATTGTAAAAAAGCCCCATTTTCAGATGTATATATCTCGGGCTTTGCGTAATAGTTTTGCAATCTAAAACCGATAGAAGATCGAAAATTTTATTATCTATATAAAACAATATCAAAATTATGTAATATTTTGTAATTTACGATTTAAATTTACCGTTATGTGAAAACCACATTTTGCATGAAATTTCTTTTTTCATAACTCCGGCACCCCTTTAGATAGGAACCTGAAATTTTGAGACAAAAAAGAACTTTTAGAATTAGTATAAGTTTCCTCAGAAAATTTTTTGGTAACGCTCCCTCTTTAAGAGTTATTACGCCTTAAAAATTGAAAATTTGCTATTTTTAGACACCTGTAACTTAGGCACCTGTAAAAACTTTTCTTCGGCAAGACATAAAAATTAAAGCTTCAATAATATATTTTTACGTGTGTTAACAGCATTTCTTAGTTATAAAGGGTTCCGGACTTGCAGCCTCTCAAAATTCCAGAAAAGTCCTATTTTCACATGTTTTCTTATTACAAAAAATTTCTTAAAATTTTTGTTTTTAAATTTTCAAATTTTTGTGTAAGTCACACTTCTAAACAATTTGTATTGAGTTTTGGAAATGTGCGCTTTTAAAAACCGTTGGTTTACATTCTACCTTGTTTATATTTAAGTTTATTCTTATTAGGAATAAATTTATTATATTTAAATAGTAATTTTTTTATTCGACGCATTTCTTTTGTAATGATATAATTTGGGTATAAAATTCTCATCTTCAATATAGTTATTTTTGTCAAGAAATATAAATCCTTCAGGTGGGATAAAGCCTGATATTAATGTTTTTTTTTTTATATATTCATCATTCTCGAACCATGGATGACAGATCTGCGAATTGTTATCTACATAGAAGCTTTTTGTATGTAGTGGTTACGAATTAATCTTATTATAAAATTATCAATTCTAATTATGTTTGCGGTACTATATCATAATATTTGATCTGTAAATGACAAGACATTTAAAACCATTTTACTCAATGATTTACCAACCAACTTTCATTTTTTTCTTTTTAAATGATAAATATTCAGTACAGCCATCTTACAAAATTAATATTTTTCCAAAATTTTCTGATTTTCATTAATAATTTTCCATTTTTATAAAAAACCCATGTAAAGTATATACATGTGTATCATATAATATGTATAATCTATACCTATAATATACATATTCAAAAACGACGCTCTTTTATTGCGTTGAATTTTAAATTTTGTTTTGTTGTTTTTTTTCTAAAAACATAAAAAAAATTTTAAAATATAGTTTGCATGGTGGGAAATAGAAATTTCACAATATAATTGAATATAAACGTCAAAACTTCAGTGGGGAGTTTGGTGAAGTGGTAGAGTGGTCGCTTTTTATACTTTAGAAGTCTTTAGTTTGCAAGTTCGATTCTATTCTATTTTTTTTTTTTTATTTCTAATATTTTATACGAAATAAATTCTTACATATCATAATATTTAATCTGTAAATGACAGACATTTAAAACCCTTTTACTCAATGATTTACCAACCAACTTTCATTTTTTTCGTTTTAAATGATAAATATTCAGTACAGCCATCTTACAAAATTAATATTTTTCCAAAATTTTCTGATTTTCATTAATAATTTTCCATTTTTATAAAAATCCCATGTAAAGTATATACATATGTATCATATAATATGTATAAACTATACCTATAATATACATATTCAAAAAAGACGCTCTTTGATTCCGTTAAATTTTTGTTTTATTTTTCTTTTCGATTAAAAATTTTAAAATATTGGTTGTATGGTAGGAGTAGGAATTTCACAATATAACTGAATATAAACATTACAACTTTAGCTTAGTGTTTAGTACAGCGGTAGAGTGTGGGGTTATTAATAGTTGCTTTTTGATTTTGCAAGTTCGATTCAGTTCTGTTTTTTTTTTTTTTGTGGTATTTTTTTTTTTTATATTTTAAACGAAATAAATTCTTACATATCATTATATCATCATAATATTTAATCTGTATTAATAGATATTTAAAACCCTTTTACTCAATGATTTACCATCTTAGGCTTCTTATAATATATACATATATAGGTATATATTGAGTTTCCAATACTCAATAAATCAAGCGCAACTTCTAAAAGATAATAATAATCGTGTTTTTACAAAAAATTTCATTTGCAAAGAAATTTTAAATTCATAAAGGCTTTAATTATTGAAAATTGTATTTTTACATTTTAAATAAAATCATAAAGAAACTATACTGTATATATTGTATTGTAATTGCTAATTAAAACACCTCGAATTTCGAGGGGCGGGCGAATACTAGTAATACTTTATTTGAGAAGAATTTGACTCTGGAGTTCTGTTTAAATTAGTACAAAATCTTAAAAATTTCTTTTCTGCCAATCTAAGTTTTTCCATAACTGAAGCATTAACATTAAACCAGATTGGGCACCCATAAACTAAAATTGGACGTATAAGACTTTTGTAGCACAATAATTTTACTTTAGGACATAGATATTTGGAATAAAAAAGTAAAGCCATGAAAGCTTTATTAGCCTTCTTTATTTGCATATCTATGTGATCTTTAAATTTAAGAAGATAATTGAATTGGATGCCAAGATATTTTACACTGTCCGATTTTTTAATTCTTATTCCCTCTGGAGACTGGAATACCTGTATATAAGATACAAGTATTTACAACATATTTTATGGCAAAAGGAATTTATTTAGAACATTTTATTTTCGGCAATTTTTATTCCAATTAAAAACAAACTTCATATCTGTGCTAGATTAGATCCCGCACTCCCTCGGTTAATAGATTGGATAGAACGCTTAAGCACTCAGACACCGTTAAAACAATTTTTAAAATTGCATACATGTAGGCGAAATAATTAATTAAAAAAATGTTATTAATTAAATAAATAGATCTTTACTTCTTTATCGGCTTTTCCGCGGGTATACCTGGTAATGAAAAAGCGGATAAAGAAGTAAAGATTTCAGCTAAAAGCCCATACACATATATCATACATACCAAGAACTTACATCAATGCGAAATACCAAATAAGAATATATTACAACAATTTGAAACAATCAGAGTGGGAAAATTGGGAATGTTACTAAGGGACATATTTCCTATAAAAAAAAAATATCACACTAGTCAAAACGAAAAGTCGCAAAAATGACATAAAAATAACGAGATTAAGATTGGAAACGACACTGGCCACTCATAAGTACATTTTCCACAAAATGTCACCTCCAATGTACATTTTGCAATGAACGACTTACTATAAAACACATAATTCTGGAGTGCATCAATACCATACACAAGATTTCACTTAAAACTTTGATGTGTAAAAACCAGGAAGATATAGAAAATATTAAAAACCGAATGGACCTATCTATCCTATTTGGAATTTGGGACGATATATAAAGCCAATATAGAATAGAGTAACAAGCAAACCGTTGACAAGAGAATGGAAGATTATGTACACTAAAGAAAAATGAATTTAGTTTTTTAGTCATTTTTTGGTAAAATAATGATTGTTGGTATAACAATGAATTAAGGATATCAGTAAAATTGTATCATCTAAGACTTCCTGGAAGAAAAGGTTTTAAGGATAAAACCATAATATTTTGAAAACATTAAAAGATTGCTATTTTGTATTTAATAAATTTTTACAAATAATGTTTGCATCAAATTTTAAAAAAACAAAAAAGATTTATTTAAATTATAAAAAATAAGAATTTAATATTTAATATTTTAAGTATTAGATGGAAATTATAGATGATGAGCAAAGGAAATATTTATATTCATTTAATGAAATACTACGACATTCTTATGTTTAATCTTCTTTTTATTTCTATTAAGATTATAATATCTTTTTTTTATGTATATCCCGTCTTATTGAAAGTCATGGTCTATAAATAAAATTGTTAAAAATAATTTTTAAATAATTCATTCAATAATTCCTTTTCTTATTTCTTCTTGTGCCTTCCTCTTCCGTCAAACCTGTATTTAATGAATACTTCTATTCATTAATAAAAATATTCATTCATTGATATGACGGTAATTAAATACATATTATTTAATAGTTTTTTATACCAATATAAACTATGTTCAAGGGTATAATAAATTTGCCATTACGTTTGTGACACGGTAAAAAAGTCGAGCTAGATATAGGTCAAAAGTATAGATCGGCTCAGAATCGAATTCTGAGTCGATTAAGCCATGTACGTTCGTTCGTCCGCACGATAACTGTAAAAATTAAGGAGTTAGAGGCGGAAATTGTTTTTTCGTCCCTTTTACAAAATTGTTAGTTTCGCTATTTAAATCCAGCATTTTCGGCCACCAGATTGGAACAGATGGCACACTACATCTTTCTTTATATGGAAATAACTCAGTATCTATTGAAGCTACCTATCTGAAATTTTGCAAAATCATGTCGAGTCACAGTCTAACAAAATCTGTGAAATTTGGTTGTGCTGGGGTGACAGGTTCTGCTAGCTGCTATACAACTTTTCTTTTTAAATAAAAATAACTTACTGTCTATTGAAGCTAGGTATCTGAAATTTAGTGAACAGATGTCGAGTTATATGTCAACAATTTTTGTAAAATTTGGTTGGTCTAGAGCAGCCGGTTCAGGCTTCTTGCACCTCTTGAAACTTAATGAAGCTAGGCGTCTGAAATCTTACAAAAGATAATCAAGTTTTAGGACAATAACTTCTATAAAATTTGGTTGTGCTGGTGCAATAAATTCGGGTAGATGCCATTCAACTACACAATTTACATTTACAATTTACACAATAAACATCTGAAATTTTTTAAAAGATTAACAAGTTTTTTAGAAACATATATTTCGTTGATACGGGTATCCAAGAGTTGACACATTCTACTCTACGGCATTCATTCTCATTTTATATTCAATTAAGATTTTCACTGTTTCACTGTTTTTTTTTTTAACAATAAGAAAATAACTCCAAGAAATAATCTCCGATATCTATAAAGTACAATGAAATAATGTCCCAATAAATATTATTTCATTATTTTGGGGTTTTATTCCATTTTGTATTTGGAGTATTATTTCATATGAAATAATCCTCTAAAATAAAATAAATTTGAAATAACTCCTCAAAATTACTATTTACCTTTATACCTACTCCATACAAAAAAAAATTAAATTTCAACATTTTGTGTTTGTCATTCCCATCTTCGCTATTTATTATATTATATATTAGAACATCAAAGAGGTTCAAAACTCCCGCCCCCAAACCCCCACTGAACAAATGATAAATTTTGTAACAAACTCTAAGATCCATCCTAATTCAGAATCTCACATATATCTTCACATTTACATACACACTTACACATATACATGTATTACTCCTTTGCTTCTAAAATATTTTCGAGATTTTCAAATTCGAAATTTTCTAATACGCGATTTTAAAACTTCGGGAAATGTTGAGGTTTTTTCGCGATTTTGATTTTGGGGATATTGTTGTTCGAGCAAATGTAGTTCTCCTTTAATTAACACGTGTTATTTAATTTTTATAAGCAGACAATATTTTAAAAGAATTTGAGGGAATATTTCATTTTGAATTTGGAGTTATTATTTCATAGTGAAATAATCCCCCATTTTTTTCGGGGTATTATTTCTTGCGGGTCTATTACCTAAAGCCGATTTTTTTTTTTCTTAATGAATTAATATTCAATGAAATCACAAAAGAAAACGAAGAAGAAAAGGAATCGGATGAAAGCTTTTAATTATCGGAAATTTTAATAAAATTAACTTTTGACATTAAAAATAAAAAGAATTTTTTGTCTGTTTGCTATTAAAATCTTTAATGCATATTAAATTATAAAATTAAATCTGATTATTTACCATAGAAAATAAAGATGAAATTGAAATAAATTATTGTAATAAACATATACTACATATTTAATAAAAATAATACTTATATTGTTTTATATATTGTTAAAAATTCTATTTTAAATCTTTCATGAAATATTTTTTGGCGAAATATATGAGCCTTTGTTTTCCTCCTTGTTTCTTTATTTTTTTCGAAGTTTATGCTTCTATACAATATACACTATTGCTATACATGTAGTCTTTAAATTTTATTTTTAATAAAATTTCAAACTTACTTGTTTTATTTTAGTTTATTCTTCTGCCACATAAATGTTTTAATTTCCAGTTGTGGCTGTAAATGTCGTAACGGGAAATTATTAATACAACGTATATGGGATTCGAATCTCTCGATGTTCAAAGTGTATTTTATACGCTCATACTCGTTAAGTCATCTAGACCCTTGAAATAGTTTTAATTTGTCATAACTTTTCAAAACATTAATATTCTTTTTTTTTTGTTTTAATTAAATTTTATTTATTGTCAGATGAAGATGAAAACCTCCATTGAAGAATTGAAACTGCTTTATATAAATACAAAATAATTTCTGTGATAGAAAAATATATCGACATCAATTGAAAAATGATTTTCCAAAGAATTTCAAACAATATTAACCGCCAGTAGATGTTACTTATATAATAATTTGTCTTTCAAAATTATTATTATGAAGTTATTATAAGTTTGAACTTACAAAAGCTATTTCAAAAAAAAAAAAAAATACTTTAAAATGAACTACCATTATTGAAAAAGTATCCTTAAAAATTTTACAAGATGAAAATAACAACTATAATCATTGTTTAAATTATTATTTTACATTCTTATCCCCAAGACGAAACTGTAATGTTTTGTATTAAAGGACCCATCCTAAAGATTGATTTTGAAGGGGGTGGTTTTGGTTTGTTAAAGTTCAACACTACTCAGACGAATCTCGTGCAAGTTACTTTCGATATTTTCCACCGTCCCTCGTAAATAGAAAAAATATACAATAATATTTCTTTATTTTTCTTTTTTATTTTGTGTGTTAAATAAATTTGTGAAAAATTAAAGCAAAAATCTTCTTTTGTTTTTTACTTAACCTAAAATTTATAAAAATATTTTATACTCATCAATTTTTTTGTTAAATATACAATCAGAAAAATAATTGTTAAGAAAAAAATTTAAAACAATAGTCTGTAATCAATAAAAATAAAAATTAAGAAAAGAACTGAAATCAAAATTAAAAACAATACCATCAAATCTGAATTTAATGTTCTGGGAAATATTTTTAAAATTTCACTTAAACGATATTTCAAAATGTTTTTTTAACTTTTCTTAATTTTTTTCCATTTCCTCTTTTATTTTTTTTTTCTTTTGTACCTTTAATCTCTTTTATTCATTGTTCAAAAACTGGTCTGCTTTGATTTATTTCCTGTTTACTTTCATTAATTACAATTTAAGATTTTTTTTTTATTTCTTTTCAATTTAACTATCATTGTTTCATATAAATTTTGTCAGCACAATTTCCATTTCTATGCTAGCTACACTGGGAAGGGAAATTATTTTTGTATAAAATTTATAAAAATAAATTTTCTCATCCTTCTTAACAATGTAATATTGATTGGGAAAACTGGAACAAGGGATTTATTCATTTTTAATCTCAAAAGGTATTTTTCTTCGTAATGAGCTGCCAGTAGAAAAAACAAGGTAGAATGTAAACCAACGGTTTTTAAAAGCGCACATTTCCAAAACTCAATACAAACTGTTTAGAATTGTGACTTGCACAAAAATTTGAAAATTTCATGTAATAAGAAAAAACGTGAAAATAGGGCATTTTTGAAAATTTGAGGCGCCGAGAGTCCGGAATCCTATATAACTAAAAATACCCGTTACCACACGTAAAAGTATATTATTGAACCTTTAATTTTCATGTCTTGCCGAAGAAAAATTTTTACAGGTGCCTAAGTTACAAGTGTCTAAAAATAGCAAATTTTCAATTTTTGAGGCGTAATAACTCTTAAAGAGGGGGCGCTATCAAAAAATTTTCTGAGAAAACTTATACTAGCTAAGAGCTGCAACTTTGGAACCCTTTATAACTAAAATAAACCTTTAACACACGTAAATATATATTACTGTAGCTTTAATTTTTATATCTTGCAGAAGTAAAATGTGTACAGGTTCCTAAGTTACAGGTGTTTAAAAATAGCAAATTTTCAATTTTTAAGTCCTAATAGCTCATAAACGGGGGGTGGTCCAAAAAAAAATTCTGAGCAAACTTATACTAATTCTAAAAGTTCTTTCTTGTCTCAAAATTTGAAGCCTCTATCTAAAAGCGTGCCGGAATTATGAAAGTAGAAAAATCATGCAAAATTTGGCTTTCACATAACGGTAAATTTAAATACTAAATTTAAAAAAATTGTATAATTTTGATATTAATTTACAAAGTTAAAAAAAATGCCTGTCGAATGACGTTTTCAGATTGAAAAAATCTTAAGCAGAACATAAGATATATGCATTTAAATATAGGGATTTTTCAAAGTTTGAGGGGCTGTAGCTCCGTAATGTGTGGGGCTACATGAAAAAGTTGTTCCACAAAATTATTTTTTTTATAAGACCTACCCATGGTTAAAATGTTTTTTCTCTATCTTTAACGGTGTAGAAGTTTTGTAACCAGACGGATGGACGGAAGGACGGACAGAGTGAATCTAATAAGCACATTTTTTCAAATTTTTTTTGGAAATGTGCTAAAAAGTGCTTACACATAAATATACATTATTTGTTTTGTAAGGGCTCGTTGTATCAAAATTTTCTTTGAACCCGTTTAAGGGTAATAAAAGAGTATTAAAAATATTTTCGAAAATTTCAAATTGAAGAGTCGAAGGATTGAAAATATCTAAAGGTCGATAAATATATATGTAGACCATAGAGAATCCCACGCCAAAATGAACTAAAGTCAGGAAAATATGTTGTTGGTATTGGTTCTGTTTCATTAACGCACAAAAAAATATAAAATAATATTCCAAAAAATTTATTTTGAATTACAATTTTACTATACATATATGCGTATAAACAAAATAATGAGGGGTATAGTACAGTTATAGTGCGGATTTGAGGGGATCCCCAACTCTAACAACCCCAACTTTTTAACTTTTTTTAGTTAACAACAAATGATTAAAAATAGTGTAAGCTAATGCCTCTAAAACTTCTCTTAACAAATTATTTAAACGTTGATTTTGTAACCAACACTACGACCCCTAAATCTTTTATTGGAAAAAAGGATTCTTTATTTTTTCAAAAAGAAAATTGTGCAAATGAAGATTAATAAATGGGAGGTTCTGCTTAACGGTTTTTCAATCTAAAAACTTCAAAACGACAGGAATTTTATTTTTTTTATAAATTTTTTTTATAAATTAATATCAAAATAATGCAATTTTTTTTTAAATTTAGTACTTAAATTTACCGTTATACGAAAATAACATTTTTTAGTTCTTTCATATCTTCGGAACGCTTTTAATTAGAACCTTGAAATTTTTTTTTTTTTATTTTTGCCAACAGAGTGTAATGGAGTAAAAGCAATTTGTTTTAAAAATTTGAAAATTTAATAATTTAGAAACCTGTAACTTTGGTACTTACAACTGCAGATCTGATCTTTTGAAATTATTACGTAAAAATTACGTTTTTATATGTAGAACCAATTTTCCTTAATTATATAGGAATTTCTTAAAATTAAAAAAATTTTTCACATTTTTTTTTTGTTTTTCTTTATTTAAAATTCTAAGAAAATTTACAAATTTGTGGTTCAAGTCATAATATCCTAAATAGTTTTTATTTTATTTTGGAAAATATACGCCATTTAAAAATCTTTGGTATAAAATTTTGCGTTATTGTATTTTTTCACTATAACTTTAAAATACTTTTATATATATATACATATATATATATATATAATTATACGAGTTATTTTCTCTGAAAATTTCAAATAACTGATATCCATTTTCATTTTTTTTTTTGAAATTAATTCACTTTATACCATTTATTTCCTCCATTCATTTATATTTTAGGAGGATAGTTAAATTTTTGAGAAGGATATTTTATATTTTAGGAAATATGAGAAAAACTTTTAAATTGATATTTTCATCCACTTCATTTATTTATATATAGAATCTACTTTTGTATATTAAAAATAATAGAAAAATTTTAAAATAATTTTATTTTTATTATTTAAATATTTTAATAAGAATTGAATTAATATAATAAAAAGAAACTTAAATTGTATTAAAAATAAAATAAAATACTTTAACCAAATTATTTTATTAAAATATTATTAAAAAAAAAATACTTTATTTAATTCTTCCAAAAATATATATATTTTTTTTTTTTTTTCGTATAAAATTAAAATATTAAATTTATTTTATTATTAAATTCAACTTAAAATTCTTTTTTTTCAAACATTTCAATTATTTTTTTTTAAAATTCATTAAATTAAATATTCTAATAAAGAGAAAACTACAAAATTAAAAAAAAAAAAAAAAAATAAATAAAAAAAAAACTTTTTAACAATAAAATTAAATTTAAAATGAAACTTTTTTTTTTTGATAAAGTATTCATTTTAAAATTATATTATTTGGCTATTTTTTTTTTTTTTTTTTCATTCAGATATAAACTTTTAAAAAATGAAATAAAATTAGTAAATAATGAAATTAAAAATAAAATACTAAGGATAATCAAATTTTGCAAAAATTTTTATTTCTCAGAAATTTTCTTTTTTAGCCATTTTAATGTTCCTAAAATTATTTAAGTTTGGTAATAATTTCCAATTGGATTTTTTCTTTTTATTTTTCTCCTTTTCAGTCCTTTAAAAAGTATAGGACATCTTTACTAAGTCATTTATTATTTAAATTTGACTAATCTTCAATTTATGTATCTATTGTATATTTGTATCTATTGTACAAGACTATTGAACGCAAAAAAAAAAAAAAATAAAAAAATTTCTTTGGGCGACATCTATTATCTTATACAAGAATTATATTTATTATATGTTTTGATATTATATTATTATTTTTAATTTAATTATATTATACCTTTGTTTTATAGTATTTTACTAATTTAACTAATTATATGTTCTAAGATATATGTATTTTTTTATGATTCTATATGAACATGAGGCCGAGGTTTGAACATGAGGCCTTTCCAATAAAAGGCTGATGGTGCACAATTGCCTGAATAATTACAATTAAATAGTAAAATAAAATTTATTGAAAAAATTTTATGCCTTTCACAAGTTTAAACTAAAAGCAATGTAAGAAATAAATTTTAATAGAAGATTCAATTAGACTGTTCAAAAAATGCACTGTAATTGAAATTAAATTTGAAACAAGAGAAAGAGATGAAATAGTTATACCATTCGAGTTAACTACTGTAAAAAGTATCTCAACAAATGCAACTAAATCAATCTAAAGATACATAACTAATAGATAATATTTTTTTTATGATTAAATAGCGGGGTAATCGTAATTTTAAATAATTGCAATGAATAAAAAAAGAATATCTCTAAATTTTCTTTAATAAAACTAAAATAAAAAATTTTAGATACATGCACGTGAACGAATTTTGTTATGCCCAGATAAAAAAAACGAGGAAGAATACAGTTGACTTTGTCAACTCTTAGATACCCGTACGAACCGTTAGTATGTTCACAGCCTGTCACTCTGCTTACAATATTATTTTTTTAATATTGTAGTATTTTAAAATAATTTGGGTGAATTTTATAATTTCTAGAACTATGGGTTGTACATATATTCAAACTACATGTTTATATGTACATTCTTCAAAAGCAGATTCTAACCTTCCACATAACGATTATCAATCCAAAACTTTTTCAAATATTCTATAGTACCATTTAATACTAAGCGGTAAATGTATATTAAATTTACTAAGTACAAAACAGTAAATATAATTTTAAATATTATATTATATTATATTTAAATATTCCATTGACAGAATAATTTCTTATAAGTACAATAAAATACATATATGTATGTAAATACGACGCTATATAATATACATCTATACTCTTATCATTCATGCACTAGTGACATATACGATATGTAAATAAACATGATATTATATAAGTATGTATATATATCAATATCATATAAATAAAAATTCTTCAAGCAACCGTTATGTTGTTTATTTCTTTACATTTTTTTGTACTACGCATTATATCCTCAACAATTTCAAATTATCGAGTAAAACAAAATGGAAAAAATTCGTTTTAAAGAAATTTGTTAGAAAATTTGAAAAAATCAAGTAACACTTTCGTCAATTATAAAGTAACCCTATATTATTAAAAAAAGTTGTTAACAGAAATAAAAGTATAATATTGGAGCTTTAATTTTTGTGTATTACTTCAAAAAAATTTTAACAGGTGTTCAAGTTACAGGTGTTTAAAAATAGGAAATTTTCAGTTTTTGACCCCTTACAGCTCCTAAACGGGGGGTGATACAAAACAAATTTCTGAAATGACTCATACTAATTTTCAAAGATCTAACTTCTGTCAAAATTTCAAGTTTCCAACTTTAACCGTTTAGAAGATAGAAGGGTTGAAGGATTTTGCAAAATTTTAGTTTCGCATAACGGTAAATTAAGACACCGTATGCTAAAAATATATATTTATTGTATATATACTTTTAAAGCTAATGAAAGTAGTAATCGTGTGGCGTTTTCAAAATGAAGATACACCTTATACAACTTGTGCTATAACAATTTAAATATAGAGCTTTTTTGAACCTTTGGGGAGCTGTAGCTCCGTAACGGGTGGGGCTACAAAAAAAAGTTATTAAAAATAAAATTAATATTTTTGTGAGATCTATCAGTAGTTAAAATTTCATAGCTCTATTGCAAAAAAAATGTGGGGATCTAAAAGTTAGGTGTTCGAGAGCTACCCTAAGGCTTGGTCCAAACTCAACCAAAAAAAATAGGGAACCTACAAATTACTCCCAAAATATTTTGTGTAAATTTCAAGATTCTAGCTTTCTTAGTTTTTGAGTTAGCGTGCTGACGGACGGACGGACGGACGGACGGACGGACATGGCTCAAAAGTCTTAGAATTTTTTTCTGATCCGATCCATACCTTTGAAGGTATATCTAGCTCGCTTATTTCGAGGTGTTACAAACGGAGGAGTAATTTTATTATACCCGATCCTATCGTACGGGTATAAAAATATATATATATAAATTACCTATCTTTAAAATTTAATTACTTATCATATTATACAAATTATATTAAAGTTTTATTCAAAATATTAAATAAGACTAAAAACAAAACTATTTTATTTTCTATTTTTCTATTTTATTCATTTTTAATTTTATTAAATTTTATTTCAATTTTATATGCAGAATTTTTCTAGAAATTTTAAAAATTGAAATTTTTATTTAAAAAATAAATTCTATATTAAAATTTAATTCTAATTAAAATAAATTCTATATTAAAATTTTAAAAAATTACTTTTATTAAAAATATTTTAAAATTATATTATAAATGAAAATTCTCTTCCAAAATAGACATTTTAATTTATTTTTCTTTTCTTTTCAGAAATTTCACCTCCAACTCATATAGGTGAAAATAACCAAAAAAAAAAAAAATGAATGTTTATTTGTATTCAATTTAAAAAAAAAAATAAAAAACGAGGAAGAATACAGTTGCCTTTGTCAACTCTTAGATACCCGTACGAACCGTTAGTATGTTCACAGCCTGTCACTCTGCTTACAATATTATTTTTTTAATATTTTAGTATTTTAAAATAATTTGGTTGAATTTTATAATTTCTAGAATTATGGGTTGTACATATATTCAAACTATATGTTTACACATTCTTCAAAAGCAGATTTTAACCTTCCACATAACGATTATCAATCCAAAACTTTTTCAAATATTCTATAGTACCATTTAATACTAAGCGGTAAATGTATATTAAATTTACTTAGTACAAAATAATAAATATAATTTTAAATATTATATTATATTATATTTAAATATTCCATTGACAGAATAATTTCTTATAAGTACAATAAAATACATATATGTATGTAAATACGACGCTATATTATAAACATCTATACTCTTATCATTCATTCACTAGTGACATATACGATATGTAAATAAACATGATATTATATAAGTATGTATATCAATATCATATAAGTAAAAATTCTTCAAGCAACCGTTATGTTGTTTATTTCTTTACATTTTTTTGTACTACGCATTATATCCTCAACAATTTCAAATTATCGAGTAAAACAAAATGGAAAAAATTCGTTTTAAAGAAATTTGTTAGAAAATTTGAAAAAATCAAGTAACACTTTCGTCAATTATAAAGTAACCCTATATTATTAAAAAAAGTTGTTAACAGAAATAAAAGTATAATATTGGAGCTTTAATTTTTGTGTATTACTTCAAAAAAATTTTAACAGGTGTTCAAGTTACAGGTGTTTAAAAATAGGAAATTTTCAGTTTTTGACCCCTTACAGCTCCTAAACGGGGGGTGATACAAAACAAATTTCTGAAATGACTCATACTAATTTTCAAAGATCTAACTTCTGTCAAAATTTCAAGTTTCCAACTTTAACCGTTTAGAAGATAGAAGGGTTGAAGGATTTTGCAAAATTTTAGTTTCGCATAACGGTAAATTAAGACACCGTATGCTAAAAATATATATTTATTGTATATATACTTTTAAAGCTAATGAAAGTAGTAATCGTGTGGCGTTTTCAAAATGAAGATACACCTTATACAACTTGTGCTATAACAATTTAAATATAGAGCTTTTTTGAACCTTTGGGGAGCTGTAGCTCCGTAACGGGTGGGGCTACAAAAAAAAGTTATTAAAAATAAAATTAATATTTTTGTGAGATCTATCAGTAGTTAAAATTTCATAGCTCTATTGCAAAAAAAATGTGGGGATCTAAAAGTTAGGTGTTCGAGAGCTACCCTAAGGCTTGGTCCAAACTCAACCAAAAAAAATAGGGAACCTACAAATTACTCCCAAAATATTTTGTGTAAATTTCAAGATTCTAGCTTTCTTAGTTTTTGAGTTAGCGTGCTGACGGACGGACGGACGGACGGACGGACGGACATGGCTCAAAAGTCTTAGAATTTTTTTCTGATCCGATCCATACCTTTGAAGGTATATCCAGCTCGCTTATTTCGAGGTGTTACAAACGGAGGAGTAATTTTATTATACCCGATCCTATCGTACGGGTATAAAAATATATATATATAAATTACCTATCTTTAAAATTTAATTACTTATCATATTATACAAATTATATTAAAGTTTTATTCAAAATATTAAATAAGACTAAAAACAAAACTATTTTATTTTCTATTTTTCTATTTTATTCATTTTTAATTTTATTAAATTTTATTTCAATTTTATATGCAGAATTTTTCTAGAAATTTTAAAAATTGAAATTTTTATTTAAAAAATAAATTCTATATTAAAATTTAATTCTAATTAAAATAAATTCTATATTAAAATTTTAAAAAATTACTTTTATTAAAAATATTTTAAAATTATATTATAAATGAAAATTCTCTTCCAAAATAGACATTTTAATTTATTTTTCTTTTCTTTTCAGAAATTTCACCTCCAACTCATATAGGTGAAAATAACCAAAAAAAAAAAAAATGAATGTTTATTTGTATTCAATTTAAAAAAAAAAATAAAAAACGAGGAAGAATACAGTTGCCTTTGTCAACTCTTAGATACCCGTACGAACCGTTAGTATGTTCACAGCCTGTCACTCTGCTTACAATATTATTTTTTTAATATTTTAGTATTTTAAAATAATTTGGTTGAATTTTATAATTTCTAGAATTATGGGTTGTACATATATTCAAACTATATGTTTACACATTCTTCAAAAGCAGATTTTAACCTTCCACATAACGATTATCAATCCAAAACTTTTTCAAATATTCTATAGTACCATTTAATACTAAGCGGTAAATGTATATTAAATTTACTTAGTACAAAATAATAAATATAATTTTAAATATTATATTATATTATATTTAAATATTCCATTGACAGAATAATTTCTTATAAGTACAATAAAATACATATATGTATGTAAATACGACGCTATATTATAAACATCTATACTCTTATCATTCATTCACTAGTGACATATACGATATGTAAATAAACATGATATTATATAAGTATGTATATCAATATCATATAAGTAAAAATTCTTCAAGCAACCGTTATGTTGTTTATTTATTTACATTTTTTTGTACTACGCATTATATCCTCAACAATTTCAAATTATCGAGTAAAACAATTGCAAAAAATTTGTTGAAGAAATTTGTTAGAAAATTTGAAAAAATCAAGTAACACTTTCGTCAATTATAAAGTAACCCTATATTATTAAAAAAAGTTGTTAACAGAAAGAAGAGTATAATGTTGAAGCTTTAATTGTTGTGTATTACTTCAAAAAAATTTTAACAGGTGTTCAAGGTACAGGTGTTTAAAAATTGGAAATTTTCAGTTTTTGACCCCTTACAGCTCCTAAACGGGGAGTGATATAAAAAAAATTTTTGAAATGACTCATACTTATTTTTAAAGATCTAACTTCTGTCAAAATTGCAAGTTTCCAACTTAAACCGTTTAGAAGATAGAAGGGTTGAAGGATTTTGCAAAATTTGAGTTTCACATAACGGTAAATTAAGACACCGTATGTCCCAAATATATATTTATTGTATATATACTTTTAAAGCTAATGAAAGTAGTAATCGTTTGGCGTTTTCAAAATGAAGATATACCTTATACAACTTGTGCTATAACAATTTAAATATAGAGCTTTTTTGAACCTTTGGGGAGCTGTAGCTCCGTAACGGGTGGGGCTACAAAAAAAGTTATAAAAAATAAAATTAGTAATTTATTTATCAGCAGTTAAAATTTCATAGCTCTATTTCAAAAAAAATGTCGGGATCTAAAAGTTAGGTGTTCGAGAGCTACTCTAAGTTTTGGTCCAAACTCAACCAAAAAAATAGGGAACCCATAAATTACTCCCAGAATATTTTGTGTAAATTTCAAGATTCTAGCTTTCTTAGTTTTTGAGTTAGCGTGCTGACGGACGGACGGACAGACGGACGGACATGGCTCAAAAGTCTTAGAATTTTTTTCTGATCCGATCCATACCTTTGAAGGTATATCTAGCTCCCTTATTTCGAGGTGTTACAAACGGAGGAGTAATTTTATTATACCCGATCCTATCGTACGGGTATAAAAAAATAAAAATAAAAAATTCCACATATGTAATATAATTTTTATTACTTACTTCCCTAATTTAATAAATACAATAAACCGAAATTTTTTTTTTACAACTCCATTTTAACCTATAAAAATAAAACAAAAAAAAAATCGTATTCTCTATAGTAGTTTGTTTTTTAATTAAATTAAATTATTTGAATAATAATTAAAAAGTTATTTGAAAACTTCAAGGAAATTTATAGTTGCAAAAAAAAAAAAAACACAATTTTAATAAATTGAAAGGATAAAAAACATTAAAAATAGGTAATCTTTGAAGGATCACAAATTTATCATTAAAAAAAATTAGGTCTGTTGTTCTAGAAAAGAAAAATATAATACGAAATTAATTATATATTATATTATTAATAAAATAATAGATAATAATATGGATATTAAATACTAACTTATGAGTAGAGTTAAGAAATATGAAATCATCCTATAAATATGCAATTATCACGTTATATTTATTTAATGGGGGGTAAGTTGTGCGAGTTCAAATCCTGCACAGGTATCAAGTTTTATTAATTGAAAACAAATTCTCCTTGCTACCAAATATAGCGTAAATATAAAATATATAATATGAACAAAATAAATAATATTAGTGTATAATTTAATAATAGTATTCGATCTACAATGGCCATCGGCTGCTAAGTTTTTGTAATATTGCAATATCCTTCCTATGTGATTTGTAATATTAATATAAATAAATAAATAAATCAATAAATAAATCTTAAGGCCTCGGTAGCCTACTGGTTAAGGATTTAACATTTGAACCATTTATATCACATTTCCAAAAAAATGTTGAAAAAATGTGCCTATTAGTTTCACTCTGTCCGTCCATCTCTCCGTCTGTTTACAAAACTTCTATACCGTTAAAGATAGAGAAAAAAAATTCCCCTCAAACTTTGAAAAAATTTAATTTTTAAATTCGTATATCTTATGTTTTTGTTTTTTTCAATCTGACAATGCCATTCGATTGGAATTTTGTTTACCTTAATAAATCAATATCGAAATTATATAGGTTATAAATTTAGTATTTAAATTTACCGTTATGTGAAAACCAAATTTTGCGTGATTTTTCTATCTTGATAGCTCCGGCATACTTTTAGATAGCTACTTGAAATTTTAAGGTAAGAAAGAACTTTTAGAATTAGTATAAGTTTCTTCAGAAAAGTTTATAGTATCGTGTTTTAGACCTATGTATGGCTGTTTTACAGCTATTACGGCTCAAAAATTGAAAATTTTCTATTTTTAGACACTTGTAACTTAGGCACCTGTACAAATTTATCTTCGGCAAGAATTAAAAATTAAAGGCTCAATAATATATTTTTACGGGTGTTTACGGTCCAGACTTTCAGCCTTTCAAAATTTGCAAAAAAGTCCTATTTTCACATTTTTCATTATACGAAATTTTCAAATTTTGGTGCAAATCACAATTCTAAACAGTTTGTATTATCTTTTGGAAATGTGCGCTTTTAAAAACCGTTGGTTTACATTCTGCCTTGTTTAATTTAAGATTACCTTGCTATTAAATATAGTGTAGATATATAATATAAACAAAATAAATAATATTACTGTATAAATTAGTATACAATCTAAAATGGCAACTTTTTAGTAATATTAACCCGGGTAGGAAGGGGCTATCAATGAACACTTAAGCCAGTTTAAGCCCATTGTAATATTCTAAATCAGCTCTTCTTACAATTAAAATATTGGAAGCTTATTACAATGAATTATAATTAATTAAGTCAACGCCCGACAGATCGAACAAGTTGCAACTTCTATAGAAATCAGAAGAGAGAAGTCCTAATCTTATGGTAAGTATAATCTTATGTCTCCCAGTCTGACCGCTATTACATTATCGATATTTCGGTAATTTATTTATTAATAGAAAACCACCTACTGTTTGTTATTATATTGCTTTGTTGTTAAAACCAATATTTACAGGCTCCTTGGAGAATTTAGTCATCAATTTATATGTTTTTCTAACCTGGTAACCAACGAGAAGAATCTACCTTTCAAATTTCAAATTTAACTACGTTAAACGAAAACCAAAAAAATATGAACGCACATAAATATATTATACATATTCATATATCTTTGAAAGACATCTTTACAAAAAAACTTGTTTTATTTTTTGTGTTTAGATCCTACTAATGCAGAAAATGTCTTTGTCCCAATTTCGATTTTTTCACCCATTACAATTTATTTTTCCCTAACATATAAATAAAATCGACAATATTGTGATATTCTACTGTTCTGTCATCACATTTGATTGAAATTTTAAAAAAGTGCCTATTGATTAAAATATTGCTTTTCTTTTAACTCAATCTTCTCTCTTACACGATAGAAAAAAAAATATAATTAAAATACCTATACAAATAATTGATGTATTACATCACTTACATATTCTTGATTGTCATACAATGATTTAATACCTGAAATATTTTGCTTTATTGAATTAAACATTTCTATAAAACAAAATGCAGGAGCAATTTACTATTCACAATTCTACAATAAAACTGTTTTATGATTTCACAAAAAAATCAAGAAAGAAAATAATAAATAGATTTGTATACAGAGTCTTCCAAAAAAAAACTCAACATTAAATAAAGCCTAGATAAAAAAAATATAAAATTTTTATTTTTCAGATAAGCTCTCAAATATTTTATTTGAAACATTTTTGATATGGGGCACTAAACACATAATTTGAAGCTAAGCTAGAAGTCTCAGAAATTTCTCAGGAAACATTCCTTATTAAAAGAAGCGATTACTACTAACAGTAGTATTACTACTACAGTATTACTTCAACAGTAGTACATCAATGGAGTTGATTACTATTACAGTAGTACATCAATGGAGTTGAATAGACTTATATTTTCCGAAATTTTTTATTTTTATTTTGAAAACTTATTGTACTGTAAAACGTTTAAATGTGAATGATTTTTTTAACCTCTGAATCTCTTCATCTACTTTTATAAGATATACTTTAAAATAATTATCATACCAAAAAATTTTCATTACTAATTTCATATTCTATCTAATCATAGATATTTATACCTTCACTTCTTTTCATTTTAAACTTAATCAATTTAAACCAACTTTAACACTTCTTATTTCCAATTCATTTCATTTAAAATTCATTGAAGCAAATAAAATTCTGATAAAAGCATTTAAAATTGAAAGTGAGAAAAAAAAAAACCTAAGTATAATTTAAATATTAATTTCTTTCCTCTATGTCTTGATCCGTCCTAGGATTTAAAGAAAAGAAGAAAAAAATTAAAGATTATTCATAAAAAATTTATTTTTTTATAATTTTTTCTTATTCCACTTGATCGAAAGTAAAAAAATTTCCACTGCATTTTTATTTAATTTACACCAATCTGCAAAGGTATTATTTTTTTCTTTTAAAGTGATTCCTATTTCGCAATTTTTAATAAAAGTTAGTTTTTCTTTCTTCAGAGAAGAAACAATATTTATTATATTTTAAGAAATTGAAAATTGAGGTTAAAGTAGATTGTTTTTATTTTATAGTTTAAATTTTATTTATTATATTATTGTTACATTTTTGGCTACCCCGCCACGAACAATCGTAATGAGGAAATATATTAACCTTTTATTTTTGCAGGTGCGGTTGCGGTACAAGTAATAATTAAAGTTATTTTGTTTACATTATTTTGGAAGGATCTTAGGGGTATATTAAAGTGTTGGCCGAATTTTCCCACGCTGTATATTATTATAATTTATATAATATTTTGAACTGACTGTTGTAAATTTTACTGTTTAATGTTATAAAAATCTAATGTTATACCATTTTCAATCTATTTAAAATAATACATTTTAAATAGCTTTAACTAAATTTAACTAGCTAGCTTTAACTATCTTTCCTTGCTCTTAAAAAAATATTAAAAAATTTGCTTACTAGTTTCACTTTGTTCGTTTGGCAGTTCCTACGTTTAGAAATGAATTTGGTAGAACAACCCAGCTCCGTTAGGCATTTGTGGTACCTCTAAGTTTGCAGTACGATTTTCCTGAATATTTTTTCAAAAACAAGAGAAATGACAAGAGTGATTTTAAATTAATATAAAAATTATATAATTTTATGAAATTTAGTATTTAAATTTACTGTTATATGAAACTAAAATATTGCAACACTTTGATACCTTTCTATCTCCTGAACATCTTCGTTTTAGTTCCCCGACTAACAAGTCACAGAATCTTAAAATTTCTAGAAAAAAAAGATTTTTAAGAATAAGGATAAGTTCGTCAGAAATAAAATTTGTTTTTTTAGGCGTGAAAATTTGGAATTTGTTATTTTTAAATACCTGTAAATTAAAGAAATTTGTTATAAGTAAAATAATATAAAAACTAAAGTTGTAATTTTATACTTTTACACGTGTTACACGTGATTTCATCATGATTTTTCACAATTTCTTTCTACATTAAAAAACAAAAAAATATACAAATTTTTGTGCGAAAGTCGTATACTAAGACCTTTTAACTCTTCTTTTAAAAATGTGTGATTTAAAAAACCATTGCTTTTACATACTGCTGTTGTTACTTTAAAATAATTTTAAGTTTTATTTAAATTAAGTTTTTTGTTATTTACTGTTCTGATTAGCTTCTTCTACTGCAGCACATTTCTCTTGAGAGATCTTAATAAGATTCAACTAACTTTTGCACTAACTTTTCTTAACTAACGTTTACAACTTTACTTTCTTTTTCTGTGGAAGGTGAAGATTTTTAAAAACACACAAAGAAAACTTGTATGTCCCGTTAGTAGACGGGAATTTTTAGCTTTTATAACCAGAATCATCTCAAGCATCTTATCTGCACGGTATTGTAATGGTTCAGAAATAGCGAAAGAAAACAAAATAAAATACTGTTTTTAAATATTGACAGTTATTAAATGAGAATTTTTACAGGTGCTACTTAACTCCTTACTTAAATCAGAGAATACATTTGGTGGTAATGTATTCACAATTTAAAGGTAAAGGCTAAGTATAATTTTAAATATCTTGGTACTAGTTCTGATATGCTCGACAATGTAATTATTATAGTTAACTGATATTGGATATGATTCTTTTAATTACGAGGGAGGGATTTTATAGAAAAAAAAAATAAATTCTCCCATTTCAGAAATGTGATAAAGGCGAATGTTATATATACGCATATTGTGCATTTACCGACTAGAGATTAATGTTGAGGACATCAGCAAAGATCAGAGAAGTATATTCAAGTCATCGCCGAATTTACTTGCCAGTCGTATTTTATATATATTAGGAGGAGATAAGTCAATGTTTAATATGTCTAACTTCTTCTTAACATTTCAGAGCATCTTTAGCAAATGACAGAAAAGATATGTTGTTTCCACGAAAGTTTCCCATTTATTTCGAAAAGAAATAATTTATTTTTATTTATTACAGGTAATTTTGGGTTTTGGAAGCGTTAAAACTTATCCTATTAATACTTTTATGTATTTAAAAGCATTTTTTATAGGGTTTTAATTTTAAAATTTTACTTTATAAGTCTAAAATACTTTAGATTTCATTGGTTTTTTTTGGTTAACTTTTTACATTATATTATATGATTAGATGATAAGATAATTGTACAGAAAGAAGAACATCCTAAGTACATATTGATAAGATTTTTTTTTTTTTTTTGAAAACTTTTAAATATTTTAACAATAAAATATCTTTTTATTATAATTATTATTTTTTTATCTTCCTGAAAATTATGGATACTAAAATGAAGTACTTAAATTTTTTAATGTACTTTTAATATTTTAAAAATTCTACTAAAAATTACTTGTTAAAAATTAAAAATCTGTTTAAATCGTAAAAAACAGAAATGATTTTTTTTTTATTAAATTAACAAATATTGAAAGTACACATCTGGCATATCATATATTGATTTGAACCGTATATAAAAACAAATAAACCTAGAGATACACTTAGATATAAATCAAGAATAATAAAATGTACACAGAACTCGTAAATTTAAGTATCAAAATACTACTTTGTACTGAAAAATATTTTGTAGAAACTAAAAATATTTTCAATTGAAATTTATTTTAGATTCGTTAATTAAAGGAATTAATTAATAAAAATAATATTTTTCTTTCTAACTAAATTATTTACAAAATAAATAGAAATGTTTGAAATTCCTGATTTATTCAAAATCTAAATATAACCCGTGACATCTCAAATAAAATCATGCAAGGATTAACAAATTTCAATTTCAGTCACAAAATATTATGATTTTTAATTTACCACCTTAAATACCTACCTTAAATAAATAATACCTCAAATATTTTTGCCGTTTACCATTCATAAAGACTTCACCTCTAGCCAAGCGGAACAACTACTACAAGCATTATTAACAATTAAGATGATATTTGAAATAGAGTCTTATACATCTTATACGTAATATTGGCTTTTTTAAAAAAAAATTACAAAATTTTTAGAACCTTGACTTTCTCCTTGACTGGAATCATTGCATTTATAGTAACCTATATTAAAAAAGAAATGACAAAAGTGTAAACAGATAAATTAACCAAAATATAAAAGGATGTCTCTGTCCGCAGTAAAAAAACAAAATTAAAACTTGTGAACGCTCTTATATTTCCAATAGTTGCACATGCCGCTTAAATGTGGACCATAAAACAGGTAGACAGAAATGGGATAGAATGTGTTGACCTATGGATGTATCAAAGAACAAGGAGTTGAAATATTAACGAAGAAATATTTCCATTTTACAAGAACTTAACATAAAATACAGATTTCTGAAGAAAATAAGTCAATCCTATATCAAATATTTTGATCACATTGCCAGACCATCAAGTAAAATAGAGAAACTGGCAGTGGAAGAAAAAGTTTACAGCAAAAAAGGGAAGGACCGAACTCCTTCACGATGATCAAATCAACTAGAATAGTTAACAGGAAAAATACCAGCAGAATCAACTCATATCGCACTAAATAGGATAGAAAGTTTTGTGTTAAGATCTACGGCAGCTACATGTAAAGAATGTCATCATATAATAATGTCATTACCCCCTGAATAGGATATTGGAAGGAGAAGAATATTAAAAATAGACATATATCGACTTTACTTATATTTCTAAAGAAATTAGAATATACTCTTATTGAACCTATGAAAAATTTTTTACGCGAATTTGCTGTGAGCTTTTTAAACCATAAAGTTTTATGTATTTTATTAATGAAAAAAAAAAAGTAAAATCATAAATAAAATATTTTAATTTAAATTTTAAATAAATAAAACGATAAAATTAAAATTTTAAATAAAAATAAATAAAAGAAAACTTAAAACTTAAATATTTATATAAAAATCAACCCAATAGCAATTTTGAATGATCTTTTGATGTAATCCTATAATAAAATTTAAATATTAAAATAATATTTGATATTTTTTTTTTTTTTAATAAAATAGAAAAATGTAATATAAAAAGTTTTCCAAATTTCACTTGGTTCATTCATAAAATGATATTTAAATTATATATTTTCATTTTTACTTCAATATTCAAGTAGAAAAAAAAAGAAAAATTATTTTTAAGTTTTAAAGAGAAATTATTCGATTGTTGGAATATAAATTAGAAAGAATAATTAGCAAATTTTTTTGATACAAGAAGTCACCATCTTTCAAATTACAAAAAAGACAATAAAAATCTCAAATTGTAAATATTTTGGTATTAAAAGTTGTAATTTTCCTTAGAATGTATGAAGAACTCCTTAAAAATCAAGAAACCCTTCCTTCAATTTTATAGAAATCCTAAGCAAATAAGAAAATTCTGTTAATAAATGCAAAATATAATGTTTAACACTTTACACTTTAACTTTGATAATTCCCTCCTGATGTCCATTTTCCAGCTACCTATAATAATTAGCAATGTTTAAAAATTTGTCTCCTTGTATAGTCTTCAATCGGTAGGAAAACAAATATTTTATTTATAACTCATGTTTATTCTATTTAAAGGATATGGAGGATCAAAAACTTTGCAAAGTATTAAAGTCACTTAATGATTAATTTGAATAACGGTAAAATGGAATTTCAAAAAAATTATATTATACTACACTTTAAGAAATTTTCCTATATTTAGAATTTTTCAGACTGAAAAAAATATCCAGTAGAACTTAAGTTCAATTTCAATATAACAATTTTCAAAAGGTTGGGACTACATAAAAACAATGTTTGACATGGGATGGGATGGTTACTCAAACCCCAATTTAAGTCCTTTTAAGATCCATTTACATTTAAAATTTCATTTATTTATCTCAAATGATGTAAAAGTTTTGTTAATAGAGAGACAAATAGAATGAATTAATATGAAAATTTTTCAAAATTTCTGTGGAAAATGTGCTGAAAACAATTTACTTAATGTACTTATAAGTATCTAAATTTAAATTCTTTAAAAGATTTTATTTTTGTGAATAATTCCTTTGGGCTTTATTAAAACTGACACAATTTTTATAATTTGATATAACCTTGGGTACCCATTTTTTATGCATATCCTTGAAAATGAATTTTAATTTCCGAGAAAAATAAACGCCTGAGAATTAATTTACTAAAATACCTGACATATACCATTGTTTTTTTTTTTGTTTTTTTGTTATTATATAAATAATTTAAGGGTATTGGGTACACAGTAAAATAAAATAAATATCTTATAATATATAACAATGTTTCGTATTGTAAAAATTTTCCTTAAGATTTCTCCCTTTTTTTTTCTAATATTTGACCTTGTCATATTCTATTTCTTATATTGGGCTTCTATCATTTATATGTATGTAAACATACAACAATATAATCTCATATGTAAATATTAAGAATTTCATTGTTGGCATCTTATGCCTTTATATTCATTTTATTTATATAAAAAATTGTATATATCTTAAGTTCTTCTTCTGTATCTAATATAAAATTATGTTTGTTCCTCTTATTGGATTCAATATAAACTTCTTTTAAGCTTTGACCTTTTCAAACAAAATAAAAAAAAAAATGAAAATAAATGCACGTCATAGAAAATTCTTTAAAAGTTAAACATGATATCTTAAAGGATGAACCAAACCCAAAATAAAGAATAAAATGAAAATGAAATTATCAGGATGAATAAAATCACAGAGATGATTCCAGCATTTTTTTTTTTTTACTTCAATCCATTAAAAATTGATAGAAATACGAATAGTAAAACATTTTATGTGTTTGTAGAATTTACCAAAAAATAATTCATATGCATTTTTAGAGTACCTACAGTTGACATACAATATATAGCACAGAAAAAAAATTTGTTGAGTCAAAACAATAAGAATACATTAAGTCAACTATTTACTCTTAATATAGTAATTAAAATCATTCAAGGGAGCCTCGATGGTTGACTGGATAAGAGCGTATAAAATAAGCTGTAAATCCCGAGAAAATGTGAGTATGAGTCCCACAAACGTGGTCCTAAGAATAATTCCCTTATACCTAAGAATAATTCTCTCAGTAAAAAAAAAACATTAACCAAAGAAAATTTAATTACTGCTCATACATCTTTTAATATGATTACTAATATATTAATTACTAATTAGGGACATATAATTTCCGTCATAATATACCTGAATTTCTGTATCTAACGTTATATTTATTCTTTTCATCTATTTTTTTTTTTTTTTTCATATTTTATCAATCCTAATCTTCGGACAAATCGTTGGTGAAATTAATCAATGACACAAACCAATGTTCAATATAATATTGCTAATACTATAATGAAAATTTAAACCATTTTCCATAGTGGAACTAAAATTTATAAAAATTTCGAAAAATTTACAAGTCGTCTTTCGTTAGATGAAAAAATAGTAGGCCTTCTACAAATATTGAAATAATACAAAAACTATCAATGTTGTTTTTAATATTTTCTTGTCTGGCCTATTAGTATTGATATTGTTGGTCAGGATTTTACAGTTCAATATTTTATATATTTTCTTATTACACTCCATTATATAATATAGGTATATTTCATTTATATATGTTCAACCTGTTCTACCATATAACTAATTTCTCTTCATCAATTTATTTGTTTTTAAAACTGAAAAATTCTTAATCATCGACATGACTAAATACAAGATCAGAATTTCTAATCAAATAGTGAGTCATTATATATTTATTACAAGAATTATAATAATGTGGTCCATCCTGATTGATATTTTTAATCCATGTGTTGTAGTAGATTTACTTGAAATAGCTTATTGTATTTAAAAGCGGTATTGAGCTTTTCCTACACTTTTACTCTAAAAACTGATACTAAAAGATGTGATTATTTAAGCCATAGGAGTCTCCATTTTCTAAAAATTATTTATTTGTGAAATCATCATTAAATTATCTAACGATAAAGAAAAAAACTAGGATTTATTTTATTTCCATCATTTGTGACGAGTTACGGGACATGTACTAGAAATATTTATGTGTAATAAGTTTCTAGTCACCTTTTACTTACATCTAAAGCCAATTTACGAATAAATCTATCTGGATTTTGGTTCAAAATAAATCAGCTCACAAAAAAAAATTATAAAATGAAAAGATCACTGTTCAAACGAGTTTTATATAGCTTAAATACTACTTTGCCAAAATATTTAACATTTCAGGGAATGCATATAGTATATTAGGTTAAGGTTAGGAAACCTAAACAAAAATGTTCTATGATGTTTGCTATTTTGTTTTCCTGTGTAAATTTATTAGTAAATCATTGGACAAAAATATGTATATATGTATATATGTATACATACATATCTTTTACATTTAAAGATAGAAAATTTTTAAAACCAAAAAGTAGAAAAATGTTTCTAGGATATCCAAATATTTGAAAATAATACGATGAATATTTACCATCTCATTCTTGTCTTTTTTTTTTTACATACTTACTTTAACATTGTCAAAATAAACTAAGATTCTTTAAATAGAAGAAAATAAAACCATTGGAACAACAATTTCATAGAAAAAAAAAAAAAAACAAAATTCTATTAAGAGAAGAAAACAAATAAAATCAAAAGAAAATCGAAGTAAAAAATCTTGACAAGGACATTCCTTAAAAAGGAAGTAAATAAAATGGTGTTCATGATAATATGAATATGCAAAGATTTTTCGTTCTTGTTTAAAAATAAAAATCATTCTTCGTTTTTTTTTCTTTTAAAGGAAAATCATTTTCAATTTTCAATTTCAGTAAATTTAGTAAATTTAGATTTTCTATTAGATTACATATAAAAAATCAATATTGTTAGATCTTGTTTCCATTGTATTATAGTCCATGTACTAACAAAGAATAAATAATACTCTCTTGAAAAATTTATTTGAAAATTAATTAAGATTAATCTTAAGGTGCATTTTACAGAAAGTGGTACATAGAAAAATTTACATTACATATTTTTATGTAAAAAAAAAAACAACAATCTCTTAATATTAAATTCAAATTTTTCGAGGTACATTAAAACAATTTCTAAAATCATATAACAATCTATGAAAATTTGGTGTAAAAGCTAACCAAACAAGGTAGTATGAAAAACCAAAGATTGCAAAAAGACAATAAGAAGAATTTAGTATTAAACTACTTACTGCTACCTATATAAATAGGAAAAACTCTTAGCCCATATAAAACTATAATGTTCAACCTTAAATTTTTGTGTTTTTTTAAACGAATTTGCCCAGCTGTCCAAGTAACCGATTTCTAAAAATAGCAAATTTTTTATAAGGACTATAATTTTTTGTTTTCATCTTAAACAGTAGGAAGTACTAAATTTTCTCTCTCAGAAACATTATGCTTATTCCTAAATATGTTCCTGCTCTCAAAATTTCAATATTCAGACAGTCTGAGTCAGACAATGTTCCAAATATAAAGAGGAACTAAAATATTGTATTTTAAAATTTCAAGGATCTGACTGACAATGTTCGAAAGACTAAGAGAAATCAAAATATTAGTAAATTTTCACATAACAGTAAATTTAGATGCTAAATTTCAAAAAATTATATATTTTAATATTAAAACCCTGTTCTGGTTGCTGTTGCTTTTTAAATTGAAAAAATATTTAGTGGAACTTATAAATATTTTAAAATAGACTTCGAATAGATATATAAGTTCTTATATGGTTTGAAACTAAGAGGAATCACAGCCCCGTAATGAAGAGGCTGTTCTACAAAATCTATCTCTCAGTGACCTTTATTTATTGTTGAAATTTGATTGCTTCATTTTAAACGTTTTGGTATTTTTGTAAACCGACAAATAACGAAACGGGACAGATGAATGAACGAATTTTTAAAATGTCGTTAAAAAAAACTTTAAAACACTTGAAAATGTTTATATCAAAAACAATATTAAAAGAAATTTGATGTTTTCGATTCAACTGAATTGAATTGAATTCTTCGCTTAATTGAACATTATCCTTATAGTATCTGCTAACTTCAATAACAATAGGAATAGGGGTTTTGAGATATATAATAATTATTAATAATATTTCGTTGTGTAGATTTGTCATAAAAAAAAATATTTGAATTATAAATTTGATACCAGTCTAATAACTTTTTTGATGAGTTTACCATGGCGTAATAGTCGTTTTCAAGGTAAAAGAGAACAAGGTAGAATGTAAACCAACGGTTTTTAAAAGCGCACATTTCCAAAACTCAATACAAACTGTTTAGAAATGTGACTTACACAAAAATTTGAAAATTTCATGTAATAAGAAAAAATGTGAAAATAGGACATTTTTGAAATTTTGAGGGGCCGTAATTCCGGAAATTCCGTTCCGGAATCCTAGTATTCCGTAATTCCGGAATCCTATATAACTAAGAAAAGCCGTTAACACACGTAAAAATATATTATTAAACCTTTAATTTTCATGTCTTGCCGAAGAAAAATGTGTACAGGTGCCTAAGTTACAGGTGTCTAAAAATAGCAAATTTTCAATTTTTGAGGCGTAATAACTCTTAAAGAGGGGATGCTACCAAAAAATTTTCTGAGGAAACTTATAATAATTCTAAAAGTTCTTTCTTGTCTCTAAATTGCAGGTTCCTATCTAAAGGCGTACCGGAGTTATGAAAAAAGAAATTTCATGCAAAATGTGGTTTTCACATAACGGTAAATTTAAATCATAGATTGCAAAATATTACATAATTTTGATATTTTTTTATATAGATAATAAAATTTTCGATCTCCTGGCGGTTTTAGATTGCAAAACTATTACGCAGGGCCTGAGATATATACATCTGAAAATGGGGCTTTTTCGCAATTTTGAAGAGCTGCAACTTTGGAACCCTTTACAACTAAAATAAACCTTTAACAAACGTAAAAATATAGTACTGTAGCTTTAATTTTTATATCTTGCAGAAGTAAAATGTGTACAGGTTCCTAAGTTACAGGTGTTTAAAAATAGTAAATTTTCAATTTTTAAGCCCTAATAGCTAATAAACGGGGTGGTCCAAAAAAATTTTCTGAGCAAACTTATACTAATTCTAAAAGTTCTTTCTTGCCCCAAAATTTCAAGCCTCTATCTAGAAGCGTGCCGGAATTAGGAAAGTAGAAAAATCATGCAAAATTTAGTTTTCACATAACGGTAAATTTAAATACTATATTTAAAAAAATTGTATAATTTTGATATTAATTTAACAAAGTTAAAAAAAATACCTGTCGAATGACGTTTTCAGATTGAAAAAATCTTAAGCAGAACATAAGATATATGCATTTAAAAATAGGGCTTTTTCAAAGTTTGAGGGGCTGTAGCTCCGTAATGGGGGGGGCTACATGAAAAAGTTGTTGCACAAAATTATTTTTTTTATGAGACCTACCCATAGTTAAAATTTTTTTTCTCTATCTTTAACGGTGTAGAAGTTTTGTAAACAGACGGACAGACGGACGGACGGACGGACAGAGTGAAACTAATAAGCACATTTTTTCAAAAATTTTTTGGAAATGTGCTAAAAATAGGAACAATATCCAAAGAAATGGAAGAAAGCTGTAATACATGGACAAAAGAAAAACAAATGACCCAAAAAAGAATAAGATGGAGAAACAATATCAAAACCTATGCTCCTCAAGGAGTAAAAAAAGAAAAAAAAAATAGTTCATTATCGATTTTTATCTCTTCAGTATCTAATCATTTTTTAAATTTTTTTTTTTTTTTTTCAAAATTTTAATTTTAAGCAATGATTTTAAGTTTAATATAACCTTATATTTTAATATAGCAACTTTAAGTTCTTCAATCAGTTTCTATTTGTTTACCCATTCAATACTTTTGTTATTAAAAGAAAAAATTATGAAATTTGGTTTATAATCACTCAGAAACAAAAATTTTGTATCGACCATATAAGAACTTATTTATCTATCCGAAATACTACAATATATGCTACATCATATAATAATTAAATAAAAAAAATTATCAATGATCTGTGTAATATGATTTATCAAAATACTATAAAATCAATCAAAATATCCTATAAATTCCCTAATCAATTTTGTATATCTAATGAAATTTTTAAAAAGTCATTGAAAAAAGAATATACTATAATACTGCAATCCTTTCAATATGTTCATAGTTACAATTTTAATAATTTTCAAAAATAAAAAAATAAAAAAAAATCTGGTTTATGCACCAAATGCGATCTAAGATGGGATTATTTCAATTTTTTTTTTCTGATTTTCTCTTTGCTTGAATTAACAAATCGTATAAAATTTTTTTTTGTTTTTTATTTCATCCATTTTCACTTTCTTTCTCCATCTTTTTTCTCATAAAAAAACCATCCTTTTTAACTTCATATTGAAAGATTTTTAGATTGTTTTTTTTTTTTTGGAATAAAAGCTTCACCTGGGTATTCACAGATATTGAATGAAATAAAATAATTTTTCAGGTAATATTCAAAATAATATTGGAAAAAAAAAATTGAACATCTGCTAACTTTCTAAATTTTAGCGATTATTTCTTTTTTATCCTTCTGATAAGATTTTACTAACTCTAAATTTAAATTTTTTTTTTAAATTTACAAAAAAAAAAAAAAAAACAGAAAAAAAATTAATAAAATAAAAAGACAATCACATGCTTCTTTTTCACATGTTTATTCAAAATATATTTAGCTGAAAATAAAGAATTTTTAACATTATATAATAAGATATAAATAATAAATATATAGTAAGGTTGTATCGGTAAAAGTTGAGTTACCGCGTAGTATTTATATAGATTGATGGTGCACTTTGAATAAAAAAGAGAACCTATTTACCCAGAGTTAGAGTTTTAAGTTTCTTTAGATTTATGCCCCGATAATATTGTTTTGACGAAAAAAATTTTGAAAGCTTCTTAGATTTATATCCCCGAACCTGCACCTGACTCTTTACCCAACTCAAAGAAAATTCTTTTAATATAGTATTTGAAAGTGTGTACATTTATGTGGACAGATGGAGTATCTCCAACGCCTAGTACAAGCTTGGATTCATGTTTTGATGACTCATCCACCAACTCGTTTTCCCTAATACTCTTATGTCTTGGATGAGACCTTAATCAAATTGATATTATTAATATCTTTCGACAGCTCTCTACATTCTTAGATTAGCTCACTCATGCTGTTGAGAGTTGGATTGCCATCTGACTGTCAGAGTAAAATGTAATTCAGTTATCTTTTAAGTCTTTTAGCTTATGCAAAGTTAGCAGCTAATAAATCACAGGTCAAAAATAGCTACATCCATAATTATACAATTTCGGAAGCATCAGGAAGGTAAAAAAATAAAAAACAATCGCAGCAAAAAAACATCTGTTTCTATTATATCCGCATTGCCATCAAACACTAATATAAAAATAATAAGTCATATAATGTTTGGCTGTCCTACAACAGTCAACATCTTAATTTCGACCTCAACTTATATTAAATCTACAACAAAAATACATAATTTATCGTAACAATTGCCAAAAATTCATTACATTATTATATACATTATTATATAATAAATGTATTATATACATTATTATATATACAATATATTTGCTACTTCGCTTTGCAGCTATTTATACTTAAACACACTATCGCCGACAAGATCAAATCTATACAATATGTCAAAGGATTTTGCATATTTTCAGGATACCAAAAATAAATTTTGATTATTCCACTAAAGTATATTTTTGTTTTTGTTATTTTTTGAAAACAAAGTTTATTTTGTTTTTAAAATAATCATAAATGACAATTTTCGAATCAAACAATACGTTAATAAATTGAAAAAAGTATATTATTATATATATTATTTGTAATTAAAAATTTGATAGTAAATATTTAAAAAAATTTTCAAAAAGTTTTAAAAGATAAACAAAAAATGGTTTTAAAAGCGACAACATTTCCACAAGTTGATATGCTACTTATATCAAAAAATTCTAGAAGACAACGACAAAAAGCAAATGCTTTCTTACCAAGAATTGGTTTGAATTGCGTTGATTATGCCCGTAGCAATGAAATTGATACATTTTATTTATTATGTCAAGATCAACGTGATTATTATCGTGATCCATATAATAAATTACATCCAGTTAATTTCTTTGATACTACAACAAAAAGTGGTCAGTTAAATAAAGCAAATCCAGCAACCCAATACTGTCAACAACCAAACGAATGGGTTACTGAATCAAAACCAGCTATTTATCCTTTATCTGATGCATTTAAAAATTCAAAAAGATTTCCAACACCGATTACTTTACGTGGTCAATATAATCAAGAAAATTGCTTAAAATACAAAAGATAAAAAAACCGTTTTTAATAGTGCTAGTAAAAATTTAAAAAACCCAAAAAAAAAAAATGGAAATAGATCAATTTTAGATTTTTGTTTTTTTTTTTATTCGTTTATACTTATTGTATAAAATAAATATTTGGGAATAAGATTATTTTTTTTTTTAATAATCTTTTTGTCAAATATAAACGAATAAATTGGGAACACCCACAATTAAGTCTAAAAGAATATTTGGGAACAAACATCTAAAATTAATATATTTTCATTATTCAGTCTCTATCAATTACAATTTATGTTATTTCCGTTTTATTTATTCAATTACAATTTATTTACTTTAATTGAAAAAAAAAAAAATAAATTATATTATAAAAAAATATATAACAAATTAAAAAAAATATAAAATTTTGAAAAATTTATAATACATATAAAGTGTTTTCTTATTTTTTCGTTAAGAAATATTGCAAAGTAGATCAAAACGTAAAACGAGAAAAAAATATTTTGGTACCTAACAATATTTGTAATATATATCTGATATTTAAAATCAGAGTATGCTTCTAATATGTATATATACCAGTTTTCAAAAATTCAATATTTGTAGTATATCAGTTATACATCCATATCATTTTCGATTCATAACTATCACATCACAAAAAAATATCACATCAACTTAAATTTTCTATCATGTTAGACTTTATTTGATGTGATAATTATGTTAAACTCGTAGTATTTACAAAATTTTAATTTCTTTGTTTCCCAATAGATGGATATACAATTTTGTAGGTTTATTAATTATAATTCAGGTAAAATGTCAAAATACAAAATCAGTTTATAAAAGGTTTACAAACATTTAATAGTAAACAAATTACAAACATCAACGAAGTAGGCAAAAATTACATAAAAAAAGTAGGTAATATAATTTAAAAGTCGTGTTTTTTTTTAAATAAAAAATTTATGAAAATGTGGTCGTTTGCGTTACATTTTTCATCAGATTCAGATTTTGATGGAAGTAAGTGGAGGTGATACAAGAATAAATCGAATCGAATCCCATCTCGAATGGGCCCTAGACCGTAGCTTATTTAATTGACAGGCAAAATTTTTCCAGACATCATTGTATTCTTCCTAATTCAGGGCAAAACCAGTTTATCCTTTTACTATGATTTTTTTTCCACCAACCCTAACAAGTATTCAAATTGCTTAATATTCGTAACTTTTTTCCTAAAAATATAAAATTATTTTTATTTTTTGTTCAAAAATTTTTTATATTTCTTACACTTTTTCTATCGAAATTTTTAAAAAAGAAAATATATACAACCGTGCAAAGCACAAGCCACAAACAACCTTTCGCCATTAAGTATCACCAAACAATTTCTATATGATGAAAATATCGAATAATACGATAAATTATCGCAAATGGTGTCTTGAATAAAAGTCAAAACTTAACATATTCGATATTTGTCTTCGATAAATCTTCAATGATAGAAAATGTGAAAAAACGTATCACTATCACTTTTTGTAAAGTGTAACGTTAGTGTAGTTTTAAAGTTGCATAATGTATATGTAAGAGTATTTAGCATGTAAGACAGTTTTACATTGCAGTACATAGAACAATAAAGATAAAAAATTAGTATAAGAAGAAGAAGAAACGAGTTTTTACAAGAGTTATAACATAACTAGTTTTTAACTATAACTGATACTTCGAATATTGAATTTTGAAAACTTGTATATTGAAAGATATATTTAATTTTCCGAAGAAGTCTGAGATATATCTTACTATTAGATTAATTATTGAAACCTTTTTAAACTTCACTAAGAGATGATACGCTAAATGGGTTTAACTAAGGCGAGGAAACATTAAGGGCTTCAAAAGCCACTTTGAAAATTTATTAGAGGAACTTACTTAAACATTAGATTCACAAATGTAGGTACTATAACACTTTAATTTAGTTGCCCTAATAAATTTTCAAAGGGCTTTTTGAAGCTTTTAATATCCCTATCGCTTTGTTGGACCCATATGACGTTTCATCGCGTGATCCAAGGTATCTCTTAGTAAACTTTGGAAAAGATCGGACAATGTAATGGACTTAGCCGAAATCTGATTTTTGAAAAAATTTCTGACTTACTCATATTTTAATATTGAAAAGTTGAAAGCTGAAATAATATAATAATTTATGTTACATTCAGTTTCAGACAAATGTCGTGATTATTATTATGGGCAAATTATGATATTAATATTATGATTTTCTAAACATATAATGAAACTTTTTCAAAGTATCTCTCTTAATTATTATATGGGCCAGATATAAAAGGCTATTTATTATACACTATTGTACAACTGGCACTTAAGCTATAATAAAAAATTTTCCCAAAAGAGTTCTCCAGAATTAAGACCGTGTACATATTTGGATATGTATCTATTTCACCTACAATTATGAATTTTATTTGTTATATTTGTTATACAAATTTTGTAATTGTTGTAACATTAATTTAATTTTGAGGAATGAATAAAATCTTCCATTTTAGATTCAGTTAGACTGCAAACCATAAAACAAAAATGTTTACGTTTACTGGTATTTAAATTTCGATTAGGAACACATTGCCCTAGTTATAATTGTACTACCACAACAACTACAGCTATGGCTATCAACGGTATTCGCGCAACGGTATTCGCGACGCGACGTTAGTTGGATTTTTAAAAATTTTGAAGCTGTAGTAGAGAATTATCTATCTAATTAGAGAAACATTTTTGATTTGTTAAAAATGTATTTAAAAAATTAATAGAATGAATAGAATTAAGGAGAAACCATTTCTGTATGATAAAAGTAATCCAGGATATAATAATATGAATTTAGAAAAAAAAACTTGGAAGGAAATTGTAAAAGTTTTAAAAGTTGATGGTAAGTTTCCAAGCACATATATTTTATGATAACAAACAAACACTTATATTTGTTAACCATATCAAAAAAGTTTACTCTTGACAACAATTTAATTTCGAAGATTTTTACGATATCAAAAAATTTTATAACATTAAGGTGTTGACCGAATGCTCGCGTTGTTTCTAGTGTCACTTTGACGTTTAAGTAGAATACATTGTTTTAAATGGAACTTGAGCAAATAGAAATTCGACGCTAGAAGCGCCGCACGGAGCGATACTATAGTACAGCAACTTTCTACTTTTACTAGCTTTGATAATACATTTTTTCTTTTGTTTTGTTTTTTGTTTTTTATTTTGTCATTGACATTGACAATATAATTTTTATAATTTTCACATACACAATTATCATAATTTTTACATCATTATACCCTACACATTAAGTATAGGGTATATTAACTTTGGTATGGTGTTTGTAACCACCAAAAGGAAGCGAGTTAGGTATAGACATGTATATATATTCTGAATCAGGATCACCGCCGGAGTCGATTTAGCGATGTCCGTCCGTCCGTCCGTCCGTACGCACGATAATTCAAAAAATAATGATGCTATCTTGATGAAATTTATACTGTAGGTTAACAATGACTAAGGTAAGGCGGAGATTGTAAATGGGCGAAATCGGACCATGCGTTCGAGTACCTCCCATACAACTTCCAAAACCTAATACGCATATTTTCGAAATTAATAAAGATAGAAACTTAAAATTTTGTACGAGGGTGTGTTTTTCTGAATCCCTGATATCCCCAAAGATGAATTAGAGTGGTTGTTCGGGTACCTCCCATACAACTCTCAAAACCGAACATGCATATCTTCGAAATTAATAAAGATAGGAACTTCAAATTTGATACGAGGTTGCTGTTTCCTAAATCCCTGATTTGCCTAAAATTTGAGATGAATTGGAGTGGTCGTTCGGGTACCTCCCATACAACTCCCAAAACCGAACAAGCATATCTTCGAAATTAATAAAGACAGAAACTTCAAATTTGGTACAAGGGTGTTGTTTCCTGAATCCCTGATTTGTCCAAAATTTAAGATGAATTAGAATGGTTGTTCGGGTATCTGCCACACAACTCCTAAGACCAAACAAGCATATCTTCGAAATTAATAAATATATAAACTTGAAATTTGATATAAGAATGTTCTACCCTGTTGATGTCTCTAAAATTTGAAATGAATTGGGGTGGTGGTCCGCGTGCCTTCACACACTTCCCAAGACCTAACAATCATATTTTCGAATTTAATAAAGATAGAAATCTGAAATTTTGTACAAAGGTTGTAACAGCATTTATTTTTTTTAGCTTGTATTAAATACCTAACTAAAATAACTTATGGATTTTTAATTTAATTTGAATGTTTTAGGTGTAGGGTATAAATAAGTCGGTTGCATCTTACTGTTATTTTTACTTGTTTTTATTTTTGATTGTCATTAACAATATAATTTTCTTAATTTTTAAATTTGTTTCATAAAGCGACGCTAGTATTTGGACTTTATTTTATTTAGAACGCGACGCTAGAAGCGACGCGAACTTTGGCTCATCACCTTTAAAATTTTTTATTTTTAATTATTTAAAAAAAAAACAAAGTAAACTTTTATTTGAAAAATGTATAATGATAAGTCAAACGTTACAATTTTTATAAACAAAACCAAATTTTTTTTTTCATACCTAATAAATGTACATTAAAATTATTCCAGTAAATTTTTAAATTTAAAAAGTAAATAAAAAATTAAATTGAAATGGGTATAAAAACAACAAGAATTCCACAAGCTAATATGTTGCTTGTATCAAAAAATTTAAGAAATACACGAGAAAAATGCAATGCTTTAGTACCAAAAATTGATTTAAAATTTATTAATTATAAGCTTAATGAACAAAATCAAACATTTTATAGATTAAGTCAAGATGTACGAGATTGGTATCATGATTCATATGATAAATTACATCCTGTTAATTATTTCCAAATTTTACCAAAAGGACGTCCCATTAATAAAGATAACCCACAAACTCAATATTGTCAAGAAACGACACGATGGGCAGTTGAATCAAAACCAGTTATTTATCCATTACCTGATTCATTCAGAAATCCAAAACGATTTCCAACACCGATTACATTACGTGGTCAATATGAACCAAAATCATGTATGAAATATAAAAAATAAGAAAAATTCAAAGTAAATTTTATCAGATATAAAAAAAAAAGGTTTTAGAAGATTTTTTTTTTCCCCCTTTTTGTGTGACAGAAAGACTCATTGATATGGACAATGAGTTAAATTCCTTAAATTTTTTATGATTTCTATAAATTTCAATAAAATTTTACTTTTTTTTTTTTGAAATAGTGAATAAAAGTGCTACAAATAATTTACAAAAAAAAAAAACTTTTTCTTTACTTAATTATATTAACAGGCAAATATTGTATTGGCGTACATCTTTTAAATATCCTTCAGCTATAGCTAGTTATAGGAAATATAATTTACATGTCCCCGAATATTGTCATAACCAACAAAATATGTACATTAATTAAATACCGTGTTAAATTTTAATATACATATGTATATATATATTAATACAAGTAACAAAAATTAACATAATCAGGAATAAAACCATAATGTCCTTATTAAATTTAATATAATTGACTTGATTACAGAAAATTTTTAAAACTCTTTATATGCTTTTAATTTAAAAAAAAATAAAAAAAATATTTTGTTCCATATACTATAATTCTACTTTTAATCCTTTAAGGTTTTAACAAATTCAAAAGAATAAATCAAACAAATTTATAATTTATTAAAAACTATTTATTTTTCTATTCTTTCAATCCGTTATGATGGTTCTTTTTATTCATTTTAATTCTTACCATATATTTAATACTAACAGAGAATACATTCAAATCCATAACAATTGTTAAAAAGATACCAATACACATTTAATCGATTCCAATTTTCATTTAACTTCTTTAGGTTTTAATTCAATTAAAATAAATTCGTTGAAAGAAACAAAAACAGCAAAAAAAAAAAAAAGATGAGGAAATTGAAAATTATTTTTTATTTTCCATCTCTTTCTTACTCCCCAAGCACATTTATATTAAAAATGGACTTAAGGTATTATTTCTATTACTTTAAACAATATCATACATACATCTGTATATAACTATATAAAGAAAATTTAACTAAAATATCCTTCTACAAAGCAATAAATTTATTTTAATTTTATTTCTTTCTCTTTCTTACTAATTATCCTTACAGTATTTTCTTTTTTTCTCATTTTTATATTTTTTTGTTCTAAGCTCATATATTCATTAATAAATTTTTACAATTAGTACCGGTAGCAAGTATTAATAAGGATATGTAGAGGATTTTTCTTTTTTTTTTTTGAACAAGAGAGAAATTTTCCTTTTTCATATATATGAAGGTTACTTCTAATAAATTATCACTCCTGAGGTGTAATTCCCAATTAGTATCATAAGCTTTTTACTATTTTAGATATTTAAAACTATTTTTTATCTACAAGCATATAAATATACTTATATATGTATTTAGATAAGTTATATATAGGTGAATTAAATAGGGATTACATAATAAAATTTATTTCCTTTTCATTTTTTCTTTTTTTTTTTTCTGTTATTAAGTTTTTGTTTTTCGATGATGAAGTTTTGATGAAAAATCTATTCTCATTATTAAATTAAAATTATATCGGTCACTTGAAAATAATTTGATAATTTAAGATTAGATATAGGCATATCACTTAAAGACATTTGAATTTAAATATGTTTTCAAAACTATATAAATTATGTACTACCAATATATGTACAGTTTACATAAAATTTTTGAAAATTAATTATGATAATCATAAAATAAAATAAAAATTTATCTAAATTGATTATATTATCCTTTTCAGAATATCATAATATTTTTCATGTGTTCATGAATAAATAACAATTAATATTGCATAAATGATCTAGAAATGATCCAAACGTATTTTAATGCTGAAAATGAAAATGATTTTTCAGAAATTATAATGATTTTCATAAATTTAAAAAATTGTAATAAAAAGGATTTGGGAAATGTTATAAATAAAATAAGATCAGCTGTTGAAAAATTATTGTCATTCATTAACTACCACTCTGCAGTTGTATTTAATTAATAAATTTTTTAGTAAATCCGAAAACGTAAAATATTTTAAATTCTTTACACTTAATATTATAATTAATTAATATTAAATTATTTATAAGTTCTACGATTGTGCAACACAGCTTGTAAAAATTATCGCCTTTATCGCGTTTATGAAATCAGATGCCAACACATGTGTTCCCCAAAGATGGTAACTCATATATGTACGATTTAGTAAAATTTAAAAAGAACATTCACATCTTTCTTCAAAATGTCCCTGCAACATTTTCTTCCTAAATTTTAAATAAAATATTTTGTTAAATTCCATTTTTGCAAGAATCCTTCCCATATTCTTATTTCATAAACTAAATTGAACTTTTGTATTAAAAGTTTCAACGTAAAGCTTGATTTAAAAGGTTATGGTTTTGTTTGGTTAAAGTTCAACACTATCGAAAAGAATCACCTACAATTTTCCTTTAAATGATTTTTGAAGTTTTCGACCGACCCTCATAAAAAGAAAAATAAAGATATATTTATATTGCCCTAGGTACAAATAATAATTGTTAACCTATTACCCTACAAAACTAATGTTATATATTACACCAATGTTATATAGAATTTAAGAAAATATTTAAATAGCTTAATAATAGTGAATTTAATCAGAATACCATTTATTTTCATTATATTTTCTACCTCATTCCTTTGTCTAAGAACAATTTCCTTTTTATATTCAAATTCTCAGGTGAAACCAAACAAAACGTTTAAAATCAATACCTAAATCTTTGCATGTTCTTTACAATTATGAAATTTTTTTTTTTGCACGACAAATGTTTTTAAATCAATTTCAACTATTTTTTTCTTACTCTATCTCTCTTTTTCTCTCTTTTTCTGTCTCCCTTCTCCTTATATTTTCATTTAAAACAGATATTTTATTTAAGAATAACTTAAAAGGAAACTACTTAATGTTCTGGACAACTACAAGTAACTTGACTACTTTCTCTCTTTTTTGAAAATGTAATGTGTAGTAGTAATCAGGAAAAGTTCCGTTCCGTTCAAAGTACCGTAAAGTTTTGTGAAAAGAAATTTTAAATTACAATAATTACGGCACTTGTAAATTTCCGAAATATTATATGCTTGTCATTTATATGAAATGTCATAATTATTTGGCACTTTTCAAGCCATATCATTTCAATATTTAGATTATACAATAGTTTCGACCAAAGCTTTAACTTTTAACAGTTCCTTATAAGGAAATATTCCGCCCAAACTAAATTTTTGTAATATCCAAAGTGAAATTATATTCATTTTTAATGTCAGAAATATGCAGAACGCCATTTCTGATATCATTTTATAACTTATATTTAAATGTAATTGTTAACACAAACCAATTTTGATTATTATAACATAAATTCTGAAAATAATAAATTCACTTCATAATTTATAAATGCCCTGTTGGTGGTCTATTTTTTTTTTTTTTTTGTATTTCTTAACCCATTTTCGTCAACTTTTAAAACATTTCAGGTAAATCTTTAAAATTTTTGGCATGAATAAAATTGGGTTCTTGTGCATTCTCTATACCCATTGGATCAAAATTAGCCGAAAAAATTAATTTTTTGCGAACAATTATAAAACAAGCCCAAGAATGTAAACCAATGATTTTTAAAAACGCACATTTACAAAAGACAATACAAACTGATTAAAATTGTGACTCTGCACCAAAATTTGAAAATTTCATATTATCTTAAAAAATGTAAAAATAGGAATTGTTAGCAATTTATTGGGGTCTGTAAAACCGGAACTGAATATTACTGAAGCTTTATGTCTTGCCGAAGAAAAATTTGTACAAGTAACAGGTGTTAAGTAAGTCTAAGTTACAGGTGTCTAAAAATAGCAAATTTTCATTTTTTGAGTGCTAATAGCTCTTAAACAGGGGGTGGTACAAATAAAATTTCTGAGAATTGAGAATTCTTACATTAATTCTAAAAGTTCTTTCTTCCCTCAAAATTTCAAGCCACTATCTAAACCGGAGTTATGAAGGTAGTAAAATCAAGCAAAATTTGGTTTTCCCATAACGGTAAATTTGAATACTAAATTTAAAAAAATTGTAAAATTTTGATATTGATTTATAAAGATATCTGTAAAGATATCTGTAAAGAAGTCTGTCGAATGAAGTCTTTACATTGAAAAAATGTTAAGCATAACGTGAGATATACTCAAAGTTTGAAGGGCTGTTGCTTCGTAATGGAAGAGGCTACATGAAAAATTTGTTGTATAACATTAATTTTTTTATGAGACCTACCCATGCTTTAAATTTTTTTTCTCTATCTTTAATGGTGTAGAACTTTTGTAGACAGATGTACAAAGTAAAACGCATAGGTACATTTTCTTAAATTTTTTTTTGGAAATGTCCTAAAAAATGACAAACAAATAAGAAAGTTTTAAATAAGTTTTCTTTTACCTTATTATTTTAACCCCCAAAAACCTTGTTCCAAATGTTGCCTAAAACAATAATTTAACAAGAAAAACCCATCTTATTATCAAAACCCATCATATTTGACATTTTATGTTAGTAGTCCAAAAATACCACCAGTTGCTAATGGGTTAGTGATCGTAATTCTTAAAATCCCATTTTAAGAACATGTTACTACAATATTACCGTATTAAAAAGTACTTTTCAAAAAAAAATTTATTGAAAATTTTCCATTCATTCAAATGTATAATGTTAGTTTTATTAATTTTAATTTCTTTTGTCCTTTTTTACTTTGTAATCTTAAAACGATAACGACTTTTTTTTTAATTGATTAAAAAACTATATGAATGGTATAATAATGTATGTATGTACAAGTCAAATTAATATTATTAATGTAATGTATACACGACAAAGAAGTTGTCATAAAGAATTTTAAAACTGACTGACATCTAATATAATATTGTATGCCATTTTAAAAATCATAATGAAAATATTTTCAAGGATCCTACGCTAAATGAACATGAAAAGCAAAATAAAAGCATATTCTTGTTAGAATTATAATTGAATTTACAATCAAACAATGAATCTTTAAATTATTTTCATAAACTTAATATGATAAAATTTAAATTTCAGTACTGGATTCTTCAATATGCTATGACTAAGTAATAAAACTAAAGGACTAATAAAAAAAAAATTTTTTATTCAATCATTCTTAAACCAACAGTTTTGGTTTTAAAATTTTGCAACTCAGTACATAGGAAAATCTTTAAAATGCTTTAGATCTCTAACACTTTTTTTTTAGTTATAAATTTTACTGTCCGTTACCAATGTGCTGAATTGTCTTCCTTCTTGCAAATACAAAACTTATTACCTAGATGGAATGCAGTCCTTTCAACTTTTCTTCTGCTTTTGCAAAACCGAAAGGACTGCCTTTTTTACTTTTGTTATTTGATTTTCTATTTGCTTTTGTTTTTTACTATTTTCGACTTCGTATATGTAACGTAAGCTTGGAATTAAATCATAAATTCTGTATATTCTTGTGTACATTTGATTGTGTTTACTTGTAATTCTGATGAAAACCATAGAAAAATTATCAACTTATGTGATCAAGCAAAATATTTAACTTTCTCAGATATCTTTCAGATTGATTTCGTTTTGTAAGGTAAATGGAAAAAGTTTTAACACTTGTCATTTTATTTAATAATATTTAACTGTCATATTAAAAATATTATCGGCTTTGAAAACATTTTCTAAATATTAAACTAAATCAAATCAAATTAAATCAAAACAGATTTATATATACTTTAATAATCACTTTAACCTCGTTCTTTAGTTTTTAATCCTTTCGCATTTTTTTTTTTCTTTCTAAAATTAAAACGAATAAACTGGCACGCAAAAGTCGTAACCAATTTTGTTTACATAAATATTTGACTACAAATGAATTACAAAACAAATAAACATAATAATAATAAAGATCGTGATTCTTTTGATTAAAAACCTCACCCGGTTATTAAAAGTCATGCCAAAGTAAGAAAATCAAAATAAAATAAAATAAAAAAAAAAAATACATAAAGAAACTTTTCACCTTTATTTGAAACAATAAAAAAGTTAATAGGGGGTCATGAAGTATTAGAAAAGTTCATCTATAAGAAATTTGAAATTTTCTAAATGAAAATCACTCATACCTGTTCAATTCAAGTTTATGTATGTGTAACAATTACAAGTTTATTAATGAGAATTAGTATTTCTTTTGTATTTTCCTAAAGGTGTAATATAACAACAATTTTTTTTTTTTTTATTTCTTTGTTTACTTAAAGATTTCATTTCTTGTTGTTTGATTACAAAAAAAAAAAAAAAAATTTATTAACTGGAAACAATTACAATATCATAAAACCTAATGAGAAAACAAGTTCTTAATAGAAAAAGCAAAGAAAAACAGAAATTTTCTTTTTCAAAAAAAAAAAAAATATATAATTCTGTCTATAATTAAAGAATTTGCACAACAAATAAAATGATTTACAAGTAATTTATAGAAAGTATTTAATATCCTTATATGGAAATTGAATTAGAGAGTCGTGTAGACTCTTAAATTTAAATCTAATTACAGCCTTAATGTACTCAAAATTTTAATATTTTAATTGATTTAAAGTTATTTTAAGGTTCTCATTTTATTTACTTTCAATTAATTTTTTGACAAATATTCAATTTTTTTTTGGAATTACTGAGCCAAAAAATTTCAAAGCCAAAGCATACTTTAAAAAGTTTCACCGAAATTTGTTGAAATGTAAAATTTGTCAAAAATAGGACTTTTTTTAACGGCAAAATAATGTCAAAATTTCAAAAGTCAATATCAAAATGTTAAAAAACTGTCGAACTGTCAAAGTATTTGAAAAAAAAATCGAATGCATAGCACGAAGCTTGAACTCAATATCTTTTGATTTCATATTTTTTGATGTATATGAGTAGTAAGTAACGGGTTTTTTAGAATGATAGAACTTTAAACTGAAATAAAACACATTTAAATTAAGATTGAAGCCAAATATTTCATTTGTTTGATTTGATTTTTATTTGATCAGTAAGCATTGACAAATTATCATGGAAAGATTTACGCTACAACAACTTTTATAAATTGTTGAAATTTATTTTCAAAATTAATCCTCTATTCGCCCAACTTATAGAGCACTTTTTATCGAAAAATTGAATTTACTGATGAAGCTCATTTTTGGTTGAACGGCTACGTAAACAAACAAAATTACCGTATATGCAATCTTCAATAAATTCAGCAGGTTTCATTACATCCTGAAAAATGCACCGTAAGATGTGGTCTACAAGCTGGAGGCATCTTCGGTCCACATTTCTTGAAAAATTATGCTGGAGCTAATATGTTACAGTGAATGGTGCTCGTTACAGTTCGATGATCAATGATTTTTTGTTTCAAAATTTGAATGGTATCATCCGGAAATGTTTTGCTTCCAACAAGATGGTGCTACACCTTATACTGCTAGCACCAAAAATTTAAGCTTAATCAACTATAAATACTCAAGAATAAAACGATCAAACAAATACATAATTTTCCATATCTTACTGTAACAATGTTCTTATATGATAGGGATAGATTCTATACTTATATTATATTTCTGAATTTTTGAATGGAGTTCAATTTATAATTATTGAAACCCAAAAACGAAACAAATTAAAAACAGAATAAAAATGTTTAACTTCATCATACCTCTCTTTGGTCTACATTTTCTTTTTTTTTTTTTGCCACATAGTTTAATTCAGATAAATTCGAATTTTATTTAAATATCTTAGAAAAAACTTAACTTCGTATATTTAATTTAATGCTGTCTGGTAATATGGGATAGCATAAAATTTCATACAGCATGTTTGTATTGTTTTATTTGTATGCCTAACATCACAATATTGAACGGATTTTTTCTTAAACTTCTAACATTTTCTTAAAACTTGGATTAATGTGATTAATTTATAGTCCTTTTCAATATTAGTGTTCCAAAGCTACAAATTTTTATGATCTGAATGTATTAATTGTATTTAAAATTTACTTTAATTAATACAAAAATAGCTATAGTTAAATTTACCTGTATGTAGTCTTGTTTATTTATTTTTTTTTTGTTTTTGTACTAATTACAATATAATTATTAAGGATAATATAAAATAAACCAAGAATTCTTATATTTAATTTACATGCTTATATAAACAAAAATATCTTCCAAAAAATTGCATAATAAATTGTTAATAAATTTCTAAAATTGCAGTTAAAAATATAATATAAAAACTTTAAAATTATATCATCAAACTTAATAAAAATAAATAAAAACATTTTTATTGCATATTTTTAGGCACACAAATTTTTATAGCAAAATAACATACGTTTAATAATAAAATAAACTACCATAAAATTTTAATGTATGTTCTGGTAATTTTCACATTGTTCTATTTTGTCTATTATTTTGTTTTGTTTTTTTTTTTAACATAATATAATTTTTATATCCACATAACCTCAAAAACAAAATGGCGACTATAAAACTTTTTACAGTTTATTACTTATTAATCCAATTTTTTTTACAACCAATTCATAAAATAGAAGAGATTTTATTTTTTTATGAATAGAAGTTTTAACTACCAATTGTATTTAAGATATTGTATTTTTGCCAATTTTTAGTATCTTGTAAAAGTCCTTTTATACTAACCAACTGCTTAAAATTTCAGTGTAGAATGATCTACAACATAAACTAAGACTCTATATTGTTATTAAAAATTCTTATAGACCATAAAAAAAAAAACTTCATTTTATTTAAAAATCTGACATTAAATGCACTTATATTTTTATGTTATGAACGTTTCCAATTAGATTTTAACCTAATAACTAAATTAGTGCCTTTGTTATAGAAATATATTTTCATTTATTATTAGTTTATTGGTATTAATTGTTTTATTCAATATAGGTTATACAGGGTTTTCCCATTTTGAGTGACATGATTTCTAAGTGACGTTTCGGCCATTTGTAGTATGTCATAATCTGTCTTTTTTTTTCATTGTATTCAGTAATGTTTACAATTTCATCATGGAGAGATATACGCAAGAACAACGTTTACAAAGTTGTCTTGGAACAACTTGAAAACGATAATGATTTTTTTAAGAAAATCATCTTCTCCGATGAGGCTCACTTTCATCTGAGTGGTGCGGTAAATAAACAAAACTGTCGATTCTGGTGCGAAGAAAATCCAGAAATTATTCATGAACAACCATTACATTCACCTAAATTGAGAGTTTGGTGTGGTTTTTGGTCTGGTGGAATCATCGGTCCGTATTTCTTTTGAAATGAAGCTGGTAACACCGTTACTGTCAATGGAGAGCGGTATAGATCGATGATAACGAATTTTTTATGGCCGAAATTGGAAGAAGTTGATCTTGACAACATCTGGTTTCAACAAGACGGGGCTACATGCCACACAGCACGTGCAGCAACGGAATTATTGAGAGAAAAGTTTGGAGATTCGATTATTTCAAGAAATTGTGATACTGAATGGTCTCCAATAAGTTGTAATTTAACACCATTAGACTATTTCTTGTGGGGTTATTTGAAGTCATTGGTCTTTAGCAATAAACTCTCTTCAAGCTTTAGAAGTTAATAATGAACGTGCTATACATGACATACGACTTGATTTAGTGGAAAAACAGCTCGAAAATTGGGTTCATCGAATTCGTTCCTGCAAAAGAAGTCGTGGAGGCCATTTGCATGACCTTTTCTTCAGAATTTAATTGTATCGATTGTACTTCACATTAAATAAAAAACATTTGAATTTCCTTGATAGTTAGTGTGTTTTTTTTTTAAAAGAAATCATATCACTCAAATTGGAAAACCCTATATTTAGCTTCAAAAGACTCAATTGATACCATAAAATATAATATGGCGTTAAAGTTTTATGTACAATTAGCCGCATTCTAAATTTTAAGTTTAGAAATGTGAAGCATTTCGCAAAAAGATTTTTGACAAACATGTACTTAGCAAATGTTATAATAATATTCTGTAGAAAGAGAATAGCCCTGATTTTATAACAAATTCTAAAATCCCTCTTAAATATTTATTTCTTTTAAATACATATTTAAACAATTAAGTATCTTTTATTTTTTAAATACTATTTAGTTAAAAGTATTTTTTCGGAATGTCCCTTTTATTAAAAATCTTTTTATGATGAAATGAGATTTTAATATTGAGAAATGACATTTGGGCATGCATGTATGCATGCTCTCGTTATAAAAACATTGTGATTTTATAAAATATGTATGTAAAAATCACTAGATCTCATTTGAGAAAATATAAACCTCATTTGTAAATATTCTCAGAATTGTAAATGAAAAAAAAAATTATGAAAATTACACGTGACACTTTCTTCAATTTTAAGAAAACCCTAAATAATTAACAAAACCTGTTAACATATGTTGAAGCTTTAACTTTTTCATTTTACTTTGAAAAAATTTGTTCAGGGTTAAAGATGTCTAAAAGTAGTAAAATTTCAACTTTTGAGCCATAATAGATCTTAAATAGAGATAGGTATAAAAAAAATTCTAACATAACTAATAGAAAACTTCTAACTGAAAGTGTTCCGAGATTTTAAGGGAAGTAAAATCTAAAAAAAATTTTGTCTTCACATAATAGTTAATATGTATATACCAACTTGCAAAATGTTATATAATTTTGGTATTTATTAAAAAAATTTAAGCAGAACCTGTTATTATATGCATTTCAAAATTGGGCTTTTTCAAAATTGCAGGAGATAATGCTCAACCCATTAAGTTGAGCCCTATAAAAAAGTTTTTCTACAATGTTAATTGTTTTAAGACACCTAACCATGGTTAAAATTTCATCGTTTTATCTTAAATTTTATATGAGTTTTGCAAAGAAACAGGAGGGACAGACAGAGTGAAATTAATAAGCCAATTTTTCAATTTTATTTCATTTAATTTACTTTTTAACTAGTCAATCCAAATTACAAATATCCTTAAATTATACTTTTATATTTTTTCATATCATTCATATCATTAACTTCATATTAAATAAAAATATCAAGTAGTTTATTTAAGGACATTTATGTTAACAAAATTTTTGAAAGGATATTATAACCAAAAAACCAAAAAAGAAGTTATTAATGATTCCAGTTAAGTTTGATTTTTTCAACTATCATTTATATAACTGTTATAACTTTTAAAAATCTTTTTATAAAAAGAACTTTAAAACAATTTTTAAACTTTTTAAATAAATAATAAATCAAGTAAAAACTTAAAAAAAAAATTTCAAAAATGAATAAATTTGCAAATTCTATCCATTAATTTACATGAATTTCAACTTAATTATTTCAACTTATTAAGTTTTGTGAACTTGAAAAGATTAAAAAGTTTTAAAAAAACCATTACTCAAATTATTGTATCTTAACTTAATATAAAATATTTTTTGGTGGATCGGAAGCAGAATATACAAATTACAAAATTTAAAAAAACTTCATAACATTTTTTAAAAGAAAATCATAAAATAAGAAAAATTTTACCTATTTCAAAATAATTTATAATGTTGTTTGGTAGAGTAGTTAAACATCTATCCTTATACCCAGTTCCTGCAACCCGTTCTATTCTCCAACTTCATGAGACGCTAGTTTATCTGTGTGGTTTATGTGCAAGCCAATGCTCCTAAAGAATCGTCCCTAAAGAATAGTCCCCTGGTCAAGTACCGTCAATTTGGTAAAATTTTCCCAATTCACCTCTTCCAACGTTCCTTTCCTTTGCGTCAGATATTAGCAGGTATTGATTCGACCATCAGGTATTGAAAAAGTTGGTGTAAATACTGTCTGTATTTCCTGTCCACAATCTATACACATGCTTGTGTCGGTTTTATCTATTCTTGTGCCCTTAGCATCAGATGACCTGTGTTGATTCCAACATGAAATCTACGTTAAATAAATGTGACATACTATTATAAAATTAGATGCATCTGATTATTGCAATTTTTACAAACAATTTCATGTTATCTGTCTGAGAAAATTTATTGCGATGTTCAATAGAACCGAAGTTACTTTTATTTTGAAAGCAATATTAGCAATCTCGTAAAATACTCGATATTCAAATTTATTCAAGACTCTTTTAAAGCTCTTTAATATAAGTATAGTTCTTGTTTTTTAAAAGTAGTGTTGTCTTGAGGTTTTAACAAGAACGACTTTTCTTATAGACTGAAGATAGTGAACAAATAATTGAAATCAGTTAAGTATACTATGACATGTGCCGCTGCGTTACCATAAATGGTATATAAACATTTTAAAAAGGTACCATTTTGTTTCGATTACCGATGTTTTAAAAATAAAACTTGTATTTTACCAATGGTCTATTACGGAAGGAAACTATTAAACTAGTAATAATTTTTCTTAATTTTAACAATATTAAAAAACAAAAGTACAAATACGCAATTCTTAGAAGAAGAAAAACTGCTTCAATTCATATAATTGTAATCACTGGACATGAACAATAATCAATCATACTTCCTTGAACTCTTCTAGAACAAAAATAACAAAAAAAAAAAAAAATGTAGAATTAAAAACGAAGAACAACAACAACAAAAAAGATGACAGAACTTTTGTTTACCTTTGGTTAAATTACAACAGGAAGCAACGCAAGAAAAAAAAGAACAAGAAGTAAAATAAATTAAGGATAAAAAAAGAACAACGGTAAAGATGTTTATTTAAGTTAAGTTTTATTTTTGTTTGTACATGTACCATATATTACTTTAACAAGAATTCATATAAATTAAAAGGTATTCTCTTTCACCTGGTTTTTGATTGATTTACTATTTCTATCTCTTATTCTCTTTTATATAATAATCGTTTTATGTTGTTTACAAGCGTTTCTATTAATTTGTAACAAATTAATCACAACTTAAAGTTGAAACTAAGCAATCCAGACCAGTTACAAAAATAACAAAAAGTAAAACGAGAAGAGAAAAAAATGAATAGATTGATTGATTGCATAATGGATAAGGAAAGACAGGTTAAATATGTTAAGATTATATGCTATTTATAGCTATATCTTATAGCAAATATGTCAAGATTATATGCCATTATATGCTATATATACATAATGTGTTATATTTAATATGAAAACTATTAGAATAAAAAAAATATTAATGAACAGAAAAACTACAAATAAGAAATTCTCCCGCCTTTGTTGTTTGAAAGAGCTAAAGTATAAAACACAATGTATGTAATTATTATTTGTGCATTTCAAATTTTTAGTTTAGTTTATATTGATTATTTAGGCGCAAAGTTTGATGACAGTTGTATAAATAATTGAGGAATTAGGAATATATGAAGGCACAAATAATAGGTTCTTTTTATACCCGTACGAACTATGTCCAAGGGTATAATAAATTTGTCATTACGTTTGTGACACCTTAAAGGAGTCGACCTGGATATACTATCAAAGGTATGGATCGGTTCAGAATAGAAATCTGAGTCGATTAAGCCATGTACATCGTCCGACCGTCCGTCCGTCTGTCAGCACGATAACTCAAAAAATAAAAGAGCTAGGAGGCTCAATTTTTTTACATCACTTTTGCAAAATTGTTAATTTCACTATTTAAATCCAGTATTTTCGGCCGCCGGGTTCGAGTAGCTGCCATAGAACTTCTTTGTTTATATGGACATAACTCAGTCTGCAATTTAATGAAGATATATGTCGAGTTACTTTTATACCAACAACTTTTGTAAATTTTGGTTGGTCTGCAGTAGCCAGTTCAGGCTTCTTGCACCTCTTGGACTTGGACTTGATTTTATGAAGCTAAGTGTCTGAAATTTTACAAAAGATGATCAATGTTTAGGGCAATAGCTTCTGCAAAATTTGGTTATGCTGGTGCAATAGATTTGGGTAGCTGTCATACAACTCCACAATTTACATAAATATATCTCGGTAGTTAATTATATTTTTTAAAAAATTTCAGATGCTTTAGTACCGAACATCTGAAATTTGTTGAAAGGTGATCAAGTTTTATAGAAACAGGATATATTACGTTAATACGCGTATCCCAGAGATGATCCAGTCTTATCTACTGCACTCTTCCTTGTTTTTAACTTCAAATGCATTACCTATGCAAGATCTCCCGAACCGTATAGCTTTTTAATTACATATAAAAAAAAGTGCATTACATTTGTTCACAATACACTAAGCAAAAGTAAAAAATTGTAGGATAAAAATTATTAATTTTCCTAATAAATTGATCATTTTCATTAAATACTAAAATTATTAAATAGAGAAAAATACTTGGCTTCACTAATGATTTTTATCATAATAAACAGGGCATAATGAAAACCAACGGCTTTTAAAATTTTCGGTCAAAAGTCTTTTATTCCAAAAAATAATACAAACAGCTAAGCACAATACTACGACTTGCACTAAAATTTGTGATTTTTCTTAGAATTTTATAATAATAATATAATTTGTAAAAATTTTAATGAAACTCTAAATAATTAAAAAAAACCATTAGCACCTGTAGAACTATAATATTGCAGCTTTAAGTTTTTGTATTTATTTTGAAAAATATTTAAAGGTTACATAATATGTTTACAAGAAGAAAATTTTCAATTTTCGACCCATAATATAGTCTTGCACCAATCCTTGTTTAAGGATTGGTACAAGTACAAGCAATTTTCTGAGCAACTTTATGAAAATTCTTTCCTCTCTTAAAATTGCAAGGCTCTATTTAAAAGTGTTGTGAAGATATGAAGAAGCAAAATCACATAACAGTAAACTTAAATAATAAGTTTTAAAAAATTGTATAATTTGATTTATAAAAGTAAAAAAAATCATATCGTTTAGCGTTTTGAAGTACAAAAAATATTAAGAAGATACATTTAAAAAAAAAGAGGTTTTCCAAAATTTGAGGGACTGTAGCTACGTAACCATTGAAATACATAAAAAAGTTGTTCTACAACATTAGATAATTTTTTAAGAAGTCTATGCATGGTTAAAATTTCATTGGTCCCTTAAACGGTGCAGTAGTTTTGCTAATAGACGGTCATACGGGTGAATGAACATATTTAAACTAATAGGCAAATTTTTCAAAATTTTTCTAAAAAATGCGCTAAAAATTGGAAAGCTTACCTTATAATGTAGAATTAAAAATTATTAACTTAACCTCTTAACTTGTTAATAATATTTAAAGGTTGTATTGTAATTCTTCAATTTGTTGAACATCCTTAGGAAATGCATTAAAAATCAATAAATTATATTTTAACATACGAGTATATGTATTAAGACTTATTTTACTTAAGTCTTAATGGCGCAATTTAAATTCAAAAACAATTTTCTTAAGTGCTAATATACTATTTAAACAAAGGTCTTTAAAGGTTTAAACGGTATAGAAAAACAACTTATAATAAATTTTTAAAAGGATTTTATGCATAACAACTTAAAAGAAAATTTTATTCAATATGTAAAACATTTTATTATAAAAAAGGATACGAGAACCAACTTCAAAGATTTCTTAACTGATATTTAATAGCGGTTATTGTGGTATATAATAAACTCTTAATATAATTGTGTTTTTTTTTTCTAAATTCCTTCAGGTGTAATTTAACCAAAGGGTGTATATTAAACATATTCGATTACCACATACATATTATCAACAAGTGGTAGTTACTTAATTAATTCATTTTAATCATAAGTAAAATATCTACAGAATTTCTGTGAAAAAAAAAATCATAATTGTGGTTATGTTTTGTTTAATGAAATTATGAAGTTGAAATAATACCACATCAAAGACTTTTTGGATTTGAAAGTTAAAAATATACGGGAGAAAATTTGATTTGTTTCTTTCTTTTTTTTATTTAATAAAAAAAAACAAATTAAATAAAAAAAATAGAAAGGAATTTATAAAATAAAAAAATTTTTGTACAGATTTTACTGATTATAAAACCTCACTCCTCTATTACAAAACATTTCCATTCCTGTCATTACAGTAATCCTTCTTACAATTCCAACTTCATAAAAAATCAATTTAGTTAGGAAAAACGTATCATATATTAAAGTAAAAACCATTCATATCTAAAAATAAATTGAATTATTTTTGAATAATAGCATTATACTGCAAACTTCATAGTTCTAACAGCTTGGGATCTTATGTAGGCCGTCGTTAATCACTAACATAATCACTAACAATCTACGATATATCTATATTTTAATAACCCAGAAGTAGGAAAAACATTAATAACAAACAGATATAGGGCAAACCAAACTTCTAAAAAAAATATCTGCAGAACTATTAGAATTTATTATTATAGATATCGAGAAATTGAAATCACTAAGTATTATACTGTAGTTTGTAAAATTGCAATTCTTTGCAGAATTCTTTTAAATTTACCGTTATTTGAAAACGAAATTTTGCATGATTTTTCTACCATCATAATTCCAGTACGCTGTTAGATAGAGACTTGAGATTTTAAGATAAGAAAAAATTTTTAGAATTAGTATAAGAAACTTATACAGAAAATTTTTTAAACAGCGAAAGTATCGAAATATGAATGCCATAAATATTTTTTTTTTTTTTGTCCTTATTTGGGAGCATTGGATATCTACTAGGCATCTCCATCTGACTCTATTCGGAGCAGTTATTTTTGCTCCTCCCATGTTTTTCCAGTTGAGGTTAGCTCTTCTAATATCGTTCGCCTCCAGGTGTTATTGGGACGATCTTGTCTTCAGGTTCCTCTTGTAGGTTCCAATCTAGTGCTTCCTTTGCTATGCATTCTTGCGGCTTTCTAATTGTGTGCCCTATCCATCACGACTTTTTTCTTTTGACCTGTTACCCAATCGGTTCTACTTTGGCAAGCTTCTATAGGTCATTGTTACTTATTGTATTTGGCCAGTATACTCTGCATATGATTCTTAGACACTTATTAATGAAAAACTGTAGCTTCTGTGTGATGTTGTTCGTAACTAACCAGGTTTCACTTCCATATCTTAAGATGGTATTTACACAGGTTCCGAATATTCTCAATTTTGTACCCCTGGACATTTATGTGTTTTTCCATATTGGCTGTATGCGACAGAACATTGCTCTGGCCTTTTTATTTCTATTTTCAATGTCGGCGCTTATATTGCCGCTGTTATTTATAATGCAGCCTAAGTAGTGGAAGTTATCTACATATTCGAGGGGTGTGTTGTTTATCACCGGATGACGTGAGTTGTTGATGTTAATGGCCATTGCTTTCGTCTTCTTGATATTTATTTCAAGATCCACACTTCAAGCTAATGTTACCAGTTAGTCTGTTTTAGCTTGCATGTTATTTATTGTATGCGATAGCAGGTAGATGTCATCGGCATAGTCTACATCTTCTAATTGCCTGAAGAGATTCCATATTATTCCAGTTCTTTTGAGATTGATCTCTTTCATGATGTCATCTAGCGCTACTGTGAAGAGGATTGATGACAGTGGGCAACCCTGTTTTACTTCTCATCACCAACATGAATGGTTCATTGGTATTACCATTGTGGAGTACTGAGAGTTGTGTCCCTTCATACATGTTCTGTATTATTTCTATTAATTTTTCCGACACATTTCGATTTCTAAGTGCTTTCCATATGGCTTTTCTACTTATACAATCAAATGCTTTCTTGAAATCGATAAAAACCAGATATAATGGGACTCGCCATTCTATTGATTGTTCAGCGATGATTATGAGCGTATTAACCTGGTCTATGCAGCTTCTATTATATTTTATTTAGTACAAAATTAATTATTGAACATTGAAATTTTAAAAGGTTAATTAAATATATTTTAAAATTGAAAACATATAACAAAAGTTTTTTCGAACATTCAATTTTTTATCTTCACTGTATCCAACTTTTTTGTACAGTATTTTTCTAAAACTTCTAAGCATTATTGCATAAAAATGGTCTTATTATAATATTATCGGAAGAAATAAAATTTTAAAGCACATATAAAAGACGTTCATTTCCTGGTAACCCCTAGTGAATTATATTAAACTTCTCTTAAATCATCTTTCCATTTCCACAAAATATTGTTTTGTCTTCATTCATCTGAGTGACACATATTTTTATAAAAATAATCACAAGGTGTTTCAAAATGTGACAGCAAATTGTTTTAGAATCTTAAATAAAAAAGTAAATAATGTAAAAAGGCTTTTTTTTTACTCAATCTTTAAACTTGTTGAAATAAAGGAAATTAAATTTCTTTTTCATCTTAACTAAAAAACAATGTACTTTAATAATAAAGTACGAAAAAACTAAAACGTAGATCGAGTTGAAAAATTAAGATTAATTTTTAACAATGATTTCAATATACATCTTAATCTTATAACATCTATTCAACGATTAAAAATTTCAAGGAAGTTAGCAAAATAACCCTTAAACTATCTTCGGGTCAGCTTTAATATTTTATTTTAATTTTTAGTTAATAATCTGATCATTTGTTAATACTCCACTGTAATAATAAAATTGAATCTGCAACTGGAAAACATTAAATTCCTATAGAACCTATTACGAAGCTTGAGTTTGATTCCAGTCATATAACAAATTTGTAAAAGCTCCTCTGTGCCCTCCTCTGATATGTGATAATAAACACCAATATTCAATTACTTAAGGCCTTCAAAAATAATGTTAAAAGTTGTTGAGAAAAAAATTAATTTGATGGGTGAATATAAGAAATAAAAAATAGAACTGGTGAATTTAAATTAATTTTGCTGACTCTGTTATAAATTATATTTTAATACTTACAAGGACATTTTAAAATGTACATAAATTTGTTGCCCGATTTTTTGGTCTATCTTTATTTTTTTTTTTCCTGTTATTTTTATTTAGATACTCATAGTCATAAACTCTGTTGGCATATAATATAAAGTTTTTTTTTTGTTCTATCGGTTAAAAAAAGGACTTATATTAAGGACTTATTTTTTTTTTAAGATCTTTAACAAAAATTTTTTGTTCTATCATCATTAGTTTTTTTATTTCTTATGATAAAAATTAACAAACAACAAAGTAAAGATTAACTAATGGAAAAAAGTACGATTATATCTGTTTTATTTTACTTTTTTCTAATGTCCTTTTTTAATACATATTATGTACTTAATATTTTAGAAAATAAAAACAGTAATTTTTTAATTAAGTTAAAGTATATTAGTTTTAACATTTTTATATTCAAAAAGGATAAAAAGGAAAAAAAAAATGCTCTTTTAATTTTAGCAATTTTAAGAATATGAGGTCGTCACTAACCACCCCACAGTACGTAGAGTCATGCAATAATGAAATAGATATATTCTAAGAAAGCCCTTACTTAACTAAATTATACATATGTATATATAATTTACGTTATATATCTGTATTCAATCAGTTTCGTTGTTAATACTATAGTGCTGCCATATCCTTTACTTTTATCAATTTCTTTTTTTTTTAATTCATTAATTCTTATCAGTTTCAATTTACTGGCAAATTTTTTCTATCTGTTTTTTCTATAAATTAATTATATTTGTAAAATCATGGCGTGATCTATTAAAGAAACAAATCATAGTGGTTTCAATGTTCACAGATTATATCTTTCTCTAGGCTTTTCAAATTGATCAATGAGAATAATGGTTGAATGACCAAAATCTTAAAAAAACTAAATGTGTATTTAATTAAATTGTAAAAATCACTTTGATTATTTATCATTTTTAAAATGTCGCAATTTCAAAAAGCATTTTGATTGATTATAAATCAAATATTAACATTAACAGCTGATACAGTATGGAGCTGCCTTTGTTTACTTTATACAGAACAGTTTTATATACTACTGCATGTTGTTATACACTGATAGTGTTAACTCTGTGACAATATAGTAATAATAATAATAATAATTACTGTTACACTGCAGCTACCTTTAATTATTATCTCATGCAGGTTTTATATACTACTGTAAATTGGAATGTTAATGACTTCGTCACTGATAGAAAAATAGTAATAATAATAATATGCGAATTCTTTGTTCGTTTAGAATCCAACTCCCCAATTGAAGTTTCATAGGTGTTTCATCATAGGAAATTGTTTAAAGGGGTAGGTGGATTTAATCAGTAAAATCTGATACTACCATGGAGGTATTTTTGGTGCCTTCAAAAGTTTTTCACATCCCTTAAAAAAAAATAAAGAAATGATAAAAAAAAAAAATTTATTACTTATTTGTGGCGCGTTTTAGGGCTATAATATTTAATATATCATATGCAGTAAGATTCAGTAACTTAATAAAAATGTATTCTTTTAAATCTAAACTACTAAAATTTATTTTTATATTATTTAAATACATTGTTACAATTTATTTTTCACAAAATAAAGTATGCCATTTTGATTTGATTTAACATACAATTATACTTGTAAAATTATTAAGTGTTAAAAAGGTTAGAAAAAAAAAAATAGATAAATTATATATTTTTTTGTTTTTCTTTAGAAATTAAAATGAATCTCTAATTATTTTCTATTTGTCATTCATCATTAGCTAAATATTGACTCAACAGTTTGTACACTACATTCTACAGTTTTTTACATTACATAAAACCAAATTACAGACAAAGTATTCATGTAGATGCTACAAAGAAACGATTCTAATTTAATTTAATTCTTACTATACATTGATCTCAATATGATATGATGCTACACATGCCTTGAAAGCTTAATGAAAAACAATTTTGATTATTATTAGACATATTTGTCATATAATTTTGTAAATATTTGTCATTTTTATTCTGTAATTCATTTTCAATTTTTGTAAAACTTTTAGGAAAATTTTAGAATATGTACAATAATAACAATGTTTAATCATTAACTCACATTTCACATATTGCCACCGGATTTTTTTTAACGTACCTCATTTTAATATATAGTATAATATCCTACATTAGCAATTTTTGACTAATTCTTCTCAGTCACAAATTTTATAGTCATAGTTTCAATCGTTTGATATTAGCCATTTAACAGAAACTATACACAGCGTGTTTCCGACACGATGGTCTTCCTTGAAATGGGTAATGGGGCTTCCTTGAAATGGGTAATGAGAAATGGGTAATGGGTAATGGTCTTCCTTGAAATGGGTAATGAGAATAGACCCCCCTCCCTCCAATACAAAAAATTGTATTGGAGGGAGGGGGGGGTCTATTCTGGACCCTTTTCGAGATATGACGGGTTAAAGATTTTTTAGAGACTTTTCATAAAAAAAATCTACAACTTTTGAACGGCTTACTATAGAAAGATAAAAATAAATGTATTTTATAGAGTAAGCTTGTTAGCGTTAAATTTGTATGCCCTAATGATTCCATAACCCCAACAGTTACAAAGTTATGGAGGTTTAAAATGATTTAAAATGAAAAAAATATGTTTCAAACTCAATTTTCTTTTGAAACACGCTGTATTTGGGGTACTTTTATTGCATATTTCAAAACAGCTTTTCAAGCTCTATAATTATTACCTAATTACTTTTTCTCTATCACCAACCGTTTTAGAGATATAAAGAATATAAAAGTGTGTTATTTTCAATCGCTGTGTTATTTTCAATTACAATAGAAAAGTGTGTTATTTCTAAAGGTGTGTTAACATATTTTCTGCGTTTATATCTCACAATTGAATTGAGAAATAAGGCCTAAGGAAATTTCGCGGTAGGTCTTATTTCTCGTTTCAAAGATATTTAAAGCATTTAGGCTTTATTTCTCGTTTCAAAGAGAATTAAAGCATATAGGCTTTATTTCTCGTTTCAAAGAGAATTAAAGCATATAGGCTTTATTTCACTTTAATAAATAAATTTAATTAAATATTATATTATCATTATGTTATTCCAATTCCAAATTTACAATTCCGACTGTAAAATCCGAATATTTTCAAAAGGTTTTAAACAATTTTCTATATTCTGGTCAGCCCTGTGGCCTTCACGCCCTCCCCTTCAAGCAATGAAAATTGCTGCCTCTGCTACCATTCCAGCGCAAAACAACGCGCCGAGAACGAGGGCGAACCGGCGCGAGGCCAGCAGCCCTTGTTCCTTCAAAACAATTTTTTTTTTTATAAAAATGTCTAAATTTTCGGCGGGGGGAAATAAAGCCTAGAGCAATAAGACCTAATAGGCCTTATTTCACATTTGAGTTGAGAAATAAGGCGTAATTCGTAAAACTTCGCGGTATGTCTTATTTCTCATTTCAAAGAGAATTAAAGCCTATAGGGCTTATTTCACTTTAGAAATATTATATTATTATTATATTATTCCAATTACAAATTTGTAGCTGACTGTAAAATCTGAATATTTTTAACAGGTTTCAAACAATTTTCTATATTCAGGTCAGCCCTGTCTTTCGAGCCACTACCTTCGCGCCCTCCTTTTCGAGCCCCTCTTCGCCTCTCTCTTAGCCAATCCCTTCAGAACTCCCTTCACACTTCCCTTGAAGGAATTGGAATTGCTATCTCTGCTTCCACGCCCGTGCACAACAACGGTACCGGGAACGCGGGCGAACCGGCGCGGAGATAGCAGCCCTTATTCCTTCAAAATAATTTTTTTTTTGTTTTGCATAAAAATGTCTAAATTTTCACAAAATTTATTATTATAGTTCAGAAAGAACAGTCAAAATTTAATACTTTTGTATGAAAAGTTGAAAAATTATTTTTTTCCCCATGATTTCAAAAATTCTTTGTAATTAGGAGAGATTTCAGAGCTGGCTTCAAAATCAGAGTTAAATCAGCTTTTTCCAAATTATTTATAAATATTATAGAAAAAGCTGTAATCCTGATTTTGTAACCAACTATAAAATCCCTTCTGTTTTAGAGTCCCGCATACTTACGTATATTCATATTTCCGAAAAATATGCAATCCAGATTTTTTAACCAACTCTAATCACTGAACTAAGTTCGACCAAATTATTACATTAAAAAGTGAAATAAGTTTGAATGTTGAATTTAAACGAAATTTGTTAATTTTTAACTTATCGAACTTATTTCATTATGAAGAATCACTGATTACTGATGCACTTACACAGTGAAATGTGCCAAAAAAAACAGAAAACATTTTATTACTTAAATAAGCTGCTGAAATATATGAGAATTAAATTATGAAAGAAAAATATTAAAAAATGTTATTATTGGAATAATAAATTACAATTAGGCTTAAATTCCATTATTTTAAAAAAATAATTAGGCCTTATTTCACTTTGGAATGAGAAATAAAGTCTAAATCGCGAAATTTAGCGAATTAGGCTTTCTTTCTCATTCGAAACATACAGTATCGTCTCTTTGTTGTTAGACTATGACAGGTGCAAATAAAATGTCCCACATGTTCTGTAGATTCAATTCCTCTATATTACTTCCAGTTAAGATTCACATATTTTTTAATTTAAAAAAAATATTTGATAAAGAAGAGGCCACTATAGGCTATATTTGTTATTAGGTTCAGCCTAATGCAAAAGAATTAAATCGAAACTTTCTTAAAGTAGTTTTGTTATTAAGTACTATTTTTTTTTCTCTAGAAGATTGGTAATAAAATATAAACGAAAAACGTATACATGATACATTCTAGGAAAAAATAATGTCAAGGACTTTTATATTATTATATTTTCATTAGTTGTATTTAAAAAGGAAAATGAAAGATAAAAAAAATATTCAATTAGACCAACAGTGACTAGCAAAAATCAGTATATTGGTTCAAATTTATTTAAGTAATTAAATATAAATTGTACTCTTTTTTTACCTTATTCTTTGGAAGGTATATACATTTTAATTAGAGTAAGCGGCTCCTTAATTATTTATATCCCATTTAAGTCGAACACACAGATATCTGAACCTTAACTACAACTCTAAATGAAGCTTATCCAAAATTATTAATTACAGAAATGTACAGCTCTACAGTAATTTTTCAATAACATAAATAAAACCTAACCTCTTTTTTATTATAAACAAAACAAATAACACATTTGAAAGTCATTGAAAAACTTTAAGGAAAAAAAAGAACAAAAATTTTTTATTTTTCAATGTAATAACTGTTTTTACTCCCGAAATACCAATACACTGATGACTTCCAACCAGAAAAATAAAAAAAAAAAAATATATTATTATCATATAACAGAAGGTTTTGTTACAAAATATGTACATATGTACGCCTGGGAAATTATTTTCTAATGTTTGGATTCCGTTATTTTTTAGAAAATCCATTGAGAAAATAAAAATAAATAAAATACAATAAATAAATTCAAATTTCAAATTGCAAAACATTTGAAAGCCAAAAAAAAAAAAATTGAAAAAACAAAAAAAAAACAGTTGTTTTGCGGAATGTCAAATAGACATGGAAAAATTATTTTTTTCAATGAAAAATGAAAAAATAATACAATATTTAATTTATTAGACATTTTACATTGTAATAAATCATGTGAATTAATATTAAATTTATTTTTAATTTGTATGTAAGACTTTTTTAGGTTTATAAGATGATTTATGTTTTAAAAAAAAAAAACAAAAATACATGAATGAGAAGCAAAGCAAGCAAAAGTAAAACAAATGTTAGATTTGATTTCTTTTTTTTTTTTTATTTGTAATCACCTAGTTATGCATATCATAAAACCCACTTACATAATTTATTTCTACATGATAAACGATTGTCAAAAATCATAGAAATATTTAAAAAAATAACAGAAATTAAAAAAAGAAAGTAATGGGTTGTCAGAATGGGCACAAAACATACTTAATTCGAATAATAATGACATTAGCGATTTGGGATAACGATAATTGGAAAGAAAAAGAAGATGTAATACTGCATCAAAAGTCATTAAATATATTCGATTCGAACAAAAACAAAAATCTTTAAATTCAAATTCAGTTGAAATTAAATTAACTTTATCCAAAACATATGGAATCATAATTATAACTATAAAATTAAAAACAACTAAAACAAATTAAGTTAAAATAAAATAATGGTTAAAAGAAAAAAATACAATATTCCAAATAATATATGCATATGCAATCCAATAATTTACAATTAATCAATTAAATACAATTAAAAAATTTTTTTGGAAAAAATGTTCAAATGTTTTAAATTGGCAACACTTTCTTCAATTTTTTTTAACATTTCTCTGCCACACAAATGTGGACACGAAATTACACAGCCTTTTCTGTTGAGGCGTGGATATAAATGTCGTAAGGGAGAATAACTCTAACGACGTGTGTGGCATTTGAACCCACATTGCCTCGGTGTTTACAGCGTATTTTATATTCTCTTACCCACTAGGCCACCGAGACCGCCTTTCTACTATTTTGAAGTAATTTTAATATTTAAAAAGTATGTATCTTAGAATATTTTTAAAATAATTTGTCCACCAGAGCTATATACTTTTATGTATATTGACAGTTTGTGACAGTTGCTTAAGTAATACCAGTTGTAAATACGTCAAGTTAAATCTTAAAACTTTAATGAAATTTTAAACAATTTTTACTTAAACAATTTATAAAAAAATCAACTTAAAAATATATGAAAGTGGTTTCATGACTCATTTAAACAAATTTAACTTTCCAAAATTATTTATGTTGTCATTACCACATTCATAAAAATGAAGCAGTATATATGCGGTTGTTAAATTCAGTTTAGAAAAAAAGTCAATTTTTTTTATAAAAAATAAATTATTTTAGCGAAAAGCGTTTTTGCCTTTAGCGTTTTTTGCCTTTTTATTATTTAAAAGGCAAAAAACTATTATTTCTAGATTTAAATCAGGAAATAAATTGCGTGATGAGCTAGCAAATCAGTGATCAAAACTAAACATGGTTTGATCTAAACGTTGAGGATATCTCATCTTCCCACGTACCTACTTTTAATTGGTCAAAAACCAGGGGTTTGCAAGTACAACCTGCAGTATAGCTAAAACTATGTGACCGGATAATAGTTTAAAATTATCCAAATATACAAAATTTTTTTCTACACCTGAAATAAGATTAGGGTATCTAATCTATAGACATGTTAGAAACTAATCTAGTACCTTCCGGGAAACTAGTACTTCCGAAGAAGAAATTACATTCTGAAAATGTACCTACCCCAATTTTTATACCCAAATTTTAATACAATTGAATTGTCTGAAGCTTGAAATTCATAGCGTGAAACATAATAGATATAGACTCAACTTTTTGAAACAGATCAATTTCGTAAAATTGGTTGATTTAACAATTTCCGTCCGTCCGTTTGTCTATCAGATTAAAAAATTTACCATACCATACACATACCATACAAATTTCTGTAAGCAGTTTTTATATTTTTTAAGCTATTAAGAGGATAAAGATAAACATTAAAACGGGTAAGTTGTATAACAAAACACTTTTGCAAAGTTAATTTGATTAGGATGATATTTCTGATAGCTGTCATAAAAATTTTTATATATTTTCAAAACTAAATAGGCATCGAAATTGAAAATACCTAACAAAGGTTACATAATAAGGCAAATGCGTTAGCAAAACTTACAATTATTTGCATCGAAGCTTGTGGTATCTCCCATGCAAATGTATCCATATAATCAATCTTCAAAACTAGCAATTATAAATTTGAATTATAATATATGCAGAGTTTTTTTTTTCTTTTGTCACTCCTCGAAGGATCATAGGGCATGCACTAAGTCATTTATTATTCATATTTGATTAAGTTTTAGTTTCTGAAATTATTAATTTCACTAAACCGTGGATTACTCGGCTGTAGCTATTGTACAAGACTGTAGACTAGAGACATTTCTTTTATTTATGCGCCATCTATTGTCTTATACAAAAATTATGGTTTATTATTATTTCATTATATACCTTCTACAATATGATATTAATTATAATTTATGAGACATATATACTTATTTTTAATTTAATTCCTTCTTTTTTTTTCCTAAGGGAGGTGGGAATCTTCCAAAGACACCAAGAATTTCCCTCTTGGTAGTATCAGATTTTTACTGACTAAACCAACCTCCCCTTTAGCCTATATAGTGGGATGAAACCCTTACCTGCGGACGCATTTATATTGGCTAAGGAGTAGGGATAGGAAAGGATAGGGAATGGATACGGAAACATTGAATTGGGAGTGGGACTGTAAGGAAACAATGATTCCGCCTATTATTATTTTTATTTTGCTAACAGTGACTATATCCGTTACAATAGTTACAACATGTAGTAGTATATAACACCTTACTATATGAGGTAATTACTGAAGGCAACCCCCACTGTCACTGTAGCGGCTATTATTATTGGTAATTAGTATTCTTATTAATATTATTATTATTTTACTACAGAGTCAGCGCCATCAGTGGAATTTAATTATATTCTACTAACTATTTATATTATAAGAAAAATCTATATTATTTTTTTATTAATCTGTATGACTCAGCCGGGGTTTGAAACCGAGATCTTTCGTATGAAAGGCCGGTGTCTTAACAACTACACCATTTCCTGGATTATAAGCAGAGTGGTTATAATATATTACATTTTAAACACTAAAACGGGTTCGAACATCCATAGCATCCATAATTTTATTAGAGTTACATTTACCAACATTTTTTATTAACTTTAAAATAATATTACGTCAAGTTAGTGTTTAAACTCTATTAAAGAAAAAAAAATTTTTAACTCTTTTATTTTTATACAGAATTTTCGACAGTAGATGTGACAAAGTGAAGACCTAAAACAAAACCAATATACAATTTATTAAACGATAAAGGATTAACTAAAGATATAAACAAACAACAGAAGGATAAGTTTTCTTTTTTAATAAACTTTTCAAGAAAACTTATTCCTTTTCTTAACTTTTTCTACAAATTGTCTCTTTCCATTTTTTTTTTCTTTTTGAAAAATATGAAAAGAACATCAGACTTAGTAAAAAATAAAAAACAAATAAAAATAAATAAAAACTATGAATAGTTTATACTATTTGAAATAATTAAATAATTGGTTTTTGAAACTTTAAAATAATAAAAATATTTATTTTAATATTTTGTTTATCAGTTTTATTTATTCTTCTTTTATTAAATTGTCAAAAAGTAAGTTGTTCCTGGAAGAATTTTTTATGCAAAGTAATCAAAAGGGAAAAAATATGATAAAAAACTTTAAATTTAAAATAAAATATTTAATTTTAAAAATATAAAAAGAAATTTCAATGAAATTTTCATAAGAAATTTAAAGGCTTGTAATATTTTACCTAAAAATGTAAAAAAAAAAAACGTCCATTTTAATGATTTATTTTGCACTGGAAATATTAAAACGCCAAAAACCTACACGAAAACTAAATAGGAAGTTGCTGCTTAAAATAAAACAGATTGAGACATAATGGTTTTAACGATTTAATTTATTTGTAAAATTATTGCTATTTTTAATTTTGAATCACATTTTATCAACTGCGACAGGGACAACATGAATTTAAAACAAATAGTGCTTGTGCCGATGCAATAAATAATCTAAAGTTTAATATTGAATTGTCATCAGAATTAAAATGTCCATTGTATTTTATTTTTCACCAGTTTTAAAAATTGACTTGACATTATCTTTTGAAAATTTTTTAGAAAGTGCTACAAAAGCTACCTAAAGTACGTTAGGCAGATAACTTTTCATTAAGATAAAATAGAAGACTTCTATAAAAGTACTAATTTGTTAAGTATATTATTTGGAAGGTGGTTTTTCAAAGTTCCAAACAAACTACCCAAAGGCCCAAACAAACGCGCGGCAAGCTCTAAAATGAAACCCGCAAGGCAAACGAAATATCGGAAAACCCCGATTAACATGGCACCTATAACAATAGAAACAGAAATACAAGATAGCTGGAAAGCATATAGTTACAAATAAAACAGCTGGCAAATAATAGAGTAAGATGAAAAGGATATGTAGAAGCCCTATGCTCTCTAAGAGAGTAAAATAAGGGAAAAAAAAACTATAACATTAATCAAGGAATTTAACTCGAATTTTTTATTTGTCAAAGGGTTTAGAGAAAGAATTGCCTACAGACTAAATCGCAAATTCAATTCAAAAGACTATAAAATAATAATATAATTACAAGACATGTACCTAATAAATTGACCATCTAAGTAGTTTGATAACAATAATGATATTCTATACTGAACAATATTAAAAAATCGTAATTTCCTAAAGTTTTTCGTCCAAGTTGCAAGCTATCAAAGATGCAAAATAAATCCCGTGGGATTTCCAAATAATCCTAATAATATAAAAAAATTAAAAATATTTTTACATTATTATCTCAATAATTCAAGGAAACTTCAGCTGATTTAATAAAACTCACTAAATAACAAAGATAAAATATCATACAAGTATGTATAGATGTACCTATAGAACTAAATTCTATAAATTAATACATTTTCAAAAACATTTCAATTAATTTAAGAAAAAATCGTTATCTTACAATTTATATAATTTTTAAATCTTAGTTTATTAAAACATCAACAATAAACAATCATCTTTGATATATGAATATTACATCGTAATAATAATGTAAAAAAATTTTTAAGGACTATTTTAAAGTTTTATAAATTTCATATTTTATATAATCGTTTCTTCTTTAACATTATACTATTTATTAACAATACTTGAAATTTTGTCTTCATTCATTTTTTTTAAATTCAAAACGACTACAAACACTTACTATATCAAATTTACTTTTTTTTTTGTAGTTATTTCCTTTAACCAGTAACAATAACCAATCCTTTACTTTATTTTAATCCTTCATATATAGTGTGATAACAATAACTAAACTAAACAAACATTTTATATAAAGTATATATTATATCCAACAGCCTGCAGTATAAAATCGTAAATTCTGTGTCCCTAATGTCCTTAAGTAATATTATCAACTGTATCATAAACAATTGTAGGCGTTCCTGTTCGTTATTCAAAAAAAAAAATTTTTTTGTCTTCCTATTTTTTAATTTTTCAATTGACACAATATTGTATGAACTATAAAATAAAATTTTACAGTATTCAAAGTAGGACATAGCAGTTAATATGTATATATTAGATATTAGATATTTTTCATAATACTAGCGAAATAAAATATTTCCTAATGTAGAATCCTTCTTATTGTTAACTGAAACTGACAAATCCTGTTATACATAAGAGCATTGTTTTTATTTTTACTGTAAAATGGAAACAAAAAAAACAAGGCAGAATGAAAAGCAACGGTTTTTAAAAGCACACATTTCCAAAGATAATACAAACTTTTTAGAATTGTTGCTTGCATCAAAATTTGAAAATTTCATATAAGAAAAAATGTGAAAATAGGACTTTTTTGCAATTTTGGGGGGCTCTAACTCTGGAACTCTATACAATTAAAATAAACCATTAATACACATGAAAATATATTACTAGAGCTTTAATTTTTTTGTTTTGCCAAAGAAAAATGTGTACGGGTACCTAAGTTACAGGTATTTAAAATTAGATTTCTCAAAAATTTTTTAATTAAAAAATTTCTGAGAAAACTTATATTAATTCTAAAAGTTCTTTTTTCGCTCAAAATTTCAAGTCTCTATTTAAATACGTGCCGGAGTTATGAAGGTAGAAAAATCAGGCGAAATTTGGTTTTCACATAACGGTAAATTTAAATATTAAATTTAAAAATATATATATAAGTTTGGTATTGACTTACAAAGGTAAAAAAAAATCCTGTCGAATGGCGTTTTCAGATTGGAAAAATGTTAAGCATGAAATATACGCATTTAAAAATAAGGCTTTTCCAAAGTTTTTTGAGGGACTGTAGATCCCAGATTAATGGGCCTACATGAAAAAGTTGTTCCACAAAATTAATTATTTTATTAGAGCTAACTATGGTTAAAATTTTTCTTTTTCTATCTACAACGATGTAGTAGTTTTGTAAACAGACGGACAGACGGACGGACGGACAGAGTGAAACTAATAGGCACATTTTTTCAAAATTTTTTTGGAAATGTGCTGAAAACAGAAAAATTTAAAGTTCATAAATAAATTACTTTAAAACAACAGTATTAACTTTTAAGACAAGTTAATATAGGCACATAAAAAATTTCAACTGAATTTAAATAATTTTTATGTTTACTTTTGGTCTAATATCAAGTATCTACGAAATTTTTAATCAAAGGAAAACTGTAATTGAATTTATTTTGTCCTACAATTTCCATTCGTCAGTTTATTTATCAACAATAGCTGCGTTTTATATTTAGAGAAGCTGAAAGTAGAACTTCAATTTGTAATTCTTCTCTTCGTTTGATGCTAATTTTTTAGCTTTTCAGTGCCAAATTTTAGCATGATGGAGATCCCATTTCCTCTATTTTAACAGTAAAAGATAACAGTAGCATAAACAAATATGTTTTTTGAGATTTACAACTCTGTTCTTTAAATTAAAGTGACATTATTACCAAACACAACTGAGAAGGAGAGAAAATGCTTGAAACATTACCAAAATAAACGGAAACAGTAAATTATCAAATCTTGAATATTTTCTATTGAAGAATGGTCAAAAAATTAAAATACTTTAGCAGTCTGATTCTTAATAAAAAAAAAAAAACAAAAATTTGAAACAGTGAAAAGATTTAGTTATCTGCCTCGTGGCGTAGTAGTTAAGTCGCCATAGCCTTTCGGTCGAAGGGTCTTCGGTCAGGTCATATAAAAAATAAGTAGTAATTTTATATCGTAATAATGTATATTGTATAATTAATAATATTAGAATAATAATCTGCTCTAATACTATGGAGCTAGCTTTGATTACATCATGCAGGAAGAACTTATATACTACTGAATGTTCTAACTGTTGATAGCTATAGACAATTATAACAAAATAGTAATAATAATAGGCGCATTCATTGTCACCTTACATTCCCACTCCCAATTCAATGTTTCGGCATTCTTGTCCTATCCTCCCCTATCTTTACTCCTGTGCTTAAGCAATTATGGGTTTTATGCTTATCTCACTATATTGACTAAAGAGTGAGGTAGGTTTAGTCAGTAAGAATCTGGCACTACTAGAGAAATTTTTGGTGTCTTTAAAAGTTTCCGATTTCCCTTAAAATATAGCCTAAAAGTGCTGTCATGAATCCAAGAAAAATATATATAAACTATTCTTTCCTACCACTAACCTATCACTTATATTTTAAAATATTACATATAGTTAAGAACTTCATAACACCAAAGAAATATTATATTTAACCTCATTTGTGTGTATTATATTTTGTATATATTATATTACTAATAAAAACAAACTTTATTTTTTCCAAAAATTTCAACATTTACGTTAACTGAACGATTAAATCCGTGAATTCAGATGGATTATAAAACAAACTAATAACATAAATACTTTAAACACAAACATACCAAAACAACTGCGTCAATTTTACATACCCATTATATTAGAAATGCATGCATGACGGATTTTGTAAAATAACCAATACAAATCAAATGAAGAATTAACACCATCATGAGAAACAAAAAAAATAAACAACTTTATTATGCTAATGTTAAATACACTAATTAAGGGGCAATTTAATACAAAACAACACAACAAATGTTCTTGTCATGTTATTAATTTAATATATTCATGTCTTCATGTATATGTATACATACTTATAGTTAAAAAGAATATAACATTTAAAAACATTCATAACCTCGTATACAAATTTAAAAGTTTCGATTTATATACAAAATACAACAAGATTTCTAATTTTGATTAAAGAAGCAAAAAATTGTTTTTTTTTTTTTTGTTTTTAATTTTTAAGAATTTATTGTAAAATATTTTAAAATGAATGTAAAATTCCAGATAAATTTTCATGATGATTCAGAAACACGTACTTTATAAACTTAAAATCTATTCATATACTAAAAGAATGGTAAATGAATTACAAAAATGATAAATAAGATGACAAAAAACCAACACGGGTTTGGAATTTTATTACAAAAACTTCACCTTCTGAAAGTCGAAATAAACGTAAAAATACTTTAAAAATAAGTTGTAGGAGAATTAGTGTTTTGCCCATCCTATTTTCATATACTACTCGTACTATTAATATTTAAACAATGCCAAATTTAGTTGTATTTTCTTTTTAATATGACATCACTATACTGCATTTACCTATACCTATACATTTCATTTCATTTCCATTGAATAGACCCCATATAATAATATACACACAATACACAAAAATAATAAAGAAAACAACATAATTTTAAAAGTTTATCCTAATTTAATCCTTCTTTGTTTATATTATAAATTGTCTTTTAGCAGGAAACCGTTAATATTTTTTTCTATGTATACAGTCAATATACAATTTACATTAACTGTAATTTCTGTATAAAACGCATATCTGTAATTTATAGTTAATTGCTATTTTAATCGTTTTTAAGGATTATTTTATGTATCCTTATAAAACTTGTTCACATTTTTAACATTTATTCTTAAAATTAAAATAAATTAAAATTATAGTGAAGAACACTTTAAAGAGAGGCAAAATTATAAAGACAAAATTTAAATTATTTGAATTTGGTAAAGATTTAAAAAAAAAAAATTTTTATATTTTAATTTTTGAATTCGATTTCTAACTAATGAAATAAAAAAATATAAATTTATTAAAATATTAAACTTTTCTCTTAATTCATACTATATAACTCACTGCAGAAAGTCTAATCTGAAGTGGAGAAATCCTATTTTTTTACGATGATTTAAAACATTAAATGTCACTCAGAGGATCTGTAAAATTGTTTCCCGCAAGTCCGGGTAGTGTTGTACTTTAACCAACCAAAACGATTTCCATTAAAACGAAACTGACAGATTCAAGCTAGGGTTGGTTTCAGGGATCCGGATAAAGGAAAGATTTTGTAAATTTAGGATTATGGTAGATGGAGAAAAAAATGTGAAGGGATATTTTGAAGAGAGATGTTAATGTTTTTTTTTTAACTTTGATAAACAGTACATATATGAATTGCCAACTTTAAGGAACACATATGGTGGTAAATGGTTCTATAACTCTGCGACTTGAACATGAAAAATTAATTTCCGTAATCTGCATTACGGAGTTAACTTTAACACTTAAAACCAAATGCTATTTTTATAAACAGTAATGAAATAGTAAACTTCAATGAAACCGCTTAATAATTATAGAAAGTAACTTAGATATTTCTGAATTATTTTATCTCGTTGCCATAGTCATAAGAAGAAATAATATAATTAATAAGTTTTAAAGACAATACAAAAGTTAAGGACAATTATAGGAAAAACTAGATCTTATCCAAACTTTATTTTATTTTTAAATTTATTCAAACTATAAGCCTATAAAACACCTAACTCAACGAACTGTACAATGATGTGTATATATTTTTAAAAAATAAACTGAGACAAGACTTTTTAGAGCCTATGGAAAAATTTGCTTCAGAAAAAAGAATCTGTAAGTCCAAACCCTATAACATGAGGAACCGAGATCAGTTACCCGAGATCGTCAAGTTTAATACAGTCTGGAAATACTGTCGTAAAAATGAAAGAATACTTTCAGTCAGGCCGAAGTGTTTTGTTGGTATCAACTAACTATTAAGTAAGTTAAGCATATAAAAGAATTATTTGGATAACACTTTGCTAATTGCTGAAGTGCAAAATTGTATTTTGTTTGCTTGTGTTGCAAAATAAATTCTATTTTTGATTTCATATACTTTCCAAAGGTATGTAAATTTATTTGAATATAAATTTCTAAAATTCTTCATTCTTTAAAATTATTAAATTGTTTAGTATAAAATTTAAATTCAATTTTCCATTAATTTCAACAACAAAAACTTTAATACGGTGCCAATAAAACCATTACATTTTTACTCTAGATGGTGTTGTATTTTTTTTCCATAAAAATTTCGATTTTTGAATCTGGCACTCTATCAAATGATTTATGTAAATTTACAAAACAAAGCATGTAAAAGAACTACTTTTTAGAAGTATTTACCATAATATTTCACTTTTCACAGGTTGTAAATGTATCGACAAGTTGATTGAAAAAACTAGAACACAAACATGACTCAAAAAGAAAGTTAAATGATTCTTTTAGCTTTAAATAAAATATAGAAATTCAATTGAAGTTAAATATGTAAATTTTTTAAAATAAAAATTGACATTTTAAAACGTAAAAGAAAGTTTTTATTTAAATTTAAAAAAAGAACATAAAAGGTTAAAGATCCTAGTTTGAAAAAAATGATATAAATAAAAATGTTCTAATTACAATTTCTATTAAAGACTAAATAAATTAAATTAGCTAAATTTTAACTAATAACTAACAAAATTTTACTAAAAAAATCAACTAATGAGCAAGATTAGTAAATAAAACAATGATTTTTGCCCTAGCAAACATATTAATACTTAATATTATTAACTAACTTTTACTTCAAATCAAAATAATTACTTTCATCGTGAATGTTGGTCATCAGTCAGTTGGTCATCAGTCAGTTGGTCATCAATTAGTTGGTCACCAATTAGTTGGTCATCAGTCCGTTGGGCATCAGTCAGTTGGTTATCAGTCAGTTGGTCATCAGTCACTTGGTCATCAATTAGTTGGTCATCAGTTAGTTGGTCATCAGTCCGTTGGGCATCAGTCAGTTGGTCATCAGTCAGTTGGTCAACAGTCAGTTGCTCATCAGTCAGTTGGTCATCAGGCGTTGGTATTACAGCTTTGAGTGGGCCCTGACGGTCTATTACCGTTGTTCTCCACTTCCGAACACTTACTTACTCTTAAATTGTTTTCTATACTCTCTAACCATCTGCTTCTAGGAAGCTTTCTTTAACGTGTATACCAATTATTCTGACCTCAAAGATGGATTTTTGAGTCCGATCTCTAGGAATTTGTGTAACGCATGGCCTACACATTTAGTTGTTTTTCTTTTTATGAATTTTACTACATATTCGTTGTTAATTATTGATTTTATTTCTGCATTGGATCATATTATATAGGTACCAAGTATATCTGATTTAGGATTGGAAATTTTTCATAAGTTTTCTTTTGAAATCTTTTAGTTGATTTAGATCTTCAATAGTTAGTGTTTAGATATGTGAAATATAATTTCCAAAAAAAATATTTAACTAAAATTGCAAACAAATTAAGATCAAGCACAATAAATCCAGAAATCATTGAAAACATTCATAATCTTGTCACAATCTATATAGTCTTCAAAATTATGCATTAGTAATGCAGTTTAAAAACAATACCTACTCTGCAAACATTTTTAATAGGTATTTTTAATTGAACATGAAAAACTTTCCAAAAAACTTTTCATAACGAATTCGTACGACAGCACAAAATCCAGTTTCGAATCAACTGTGAAATATTTTGATGGGAAAAAAAAATTCAGTTTAAAATCAAATAGTATTTATTATATATTTATACATTTTTCATTAAAAAAAAAAACAAAAAAATAACTAATTTATCAAAAACTTAAATACTATTCAAACAAATCTTTTATTAATTAAATACAACCCATTTTTTTTTTTAACCAAACAACTTGTTAAATACAACATATAAAACAAAATCGAAAACATATTGAAATAATTTAAAATTTTTTAAAGAACATATTATTGTGTCAAATTAATTTTTTTCTTCCTAAAAATAATTCTCATAAACACGTGATTTGAAAGTTTACAGGCAGTACTTTTAATCATTTTGATTTTAAATCTTTAGTGAAATAATTTGTATCCGGCTCATTATTAAACATAAGTCTAATATTGTATCTGTCTTTTCTTTGCTTATATATAGAAAGGAACAACAACAACAATAAAAAAAAAATTTTTCATTGTCAAAAATAATGTGGGAGTTTCTAGTCAAAAATTATCCATTTGTAGTTTTGTTTATGACTGCATTTCATTTTCTCAATTTTAAATTCATCATATGTTCATCACATAAATAACAACAAAATGAAGTGTTAATAATAAAGCAAAAGTTTTTTTTTGTACAATGAATTATACAAAATTATAAAATAGAAAATTATTTTAGAAAACTTTAATATGCACTTCTCCCTTTGTTTCTTTAATTTAAAAGTTTTTTTTTTTTTAATTTTTTCTTTTAAATTAAAATGGTAAAATAAAAGTTATGATACAAAGAACTTAGACTCTTAAAGAGTTAAATAAATCCTACACAGATCTTACCACATACCACAACAATCTAATATAATCAACAATCTAATCTACCAATATTATTACGAATAATTATGGAAAGGTTCTAGCGGAGTAAATCTGAGAAATCCAGAATAAAATCAAATTTGTAAAAGATATTAAACACTTAAATTTGAAATAATAACATTCAAAAGTTAAAATACTGACATTCATACATAAGTATGTGACTGTATATGTATATGGTTCGGACAAGAACGAATTCATTACTCATAATTTATATTAAGAAGTATAAAATCAACTATAGTAAAATCAAGCTAATGAAATTAATTTATATTGTAAATTTTTAATGACCACTTCAATGATTTGAATGATTACTTTTTGATTTTATAATGTTGTCAAAAAAACTGGTTTCGGCGTACTTTTGAAATAATTCGTTAATATAAAAATGAATAACATTTTAGGTTTTTGTATTAAGATACAAAAGTCAAGGAATATTAATATTGATCTTGGGTTGTATTAAATAAATAAAATAAATAAATTTTAAGAATAAGTGCATTTTTGTAAATTTTCCTCATCTAAATTCATAGCTCCTAACAAATTTTATTTAAACAAATTTTTTGTTCATTTTTTAAGTTTCTACTGCACCTAAAAAAAAAACAAAAATCTTAAATAAAAACAAAATAAATTTTAATTTTAGAAAATTTAATTATGTATTAATGACAACATTATCATATGTTCTCATTATTTATTTCTGACATTTCTAATGTCAATTAATTTTAATGGTTACTACTAAATTTCGTAATAATATTTCTGTATGTATATGGTAAAATAAAAATAAAAAAATATAAACAATTTTTAAAATTTGTAAAATTTTTCATTATCAACAATACATATATGTATATCCATCTCTTTTATTCTTTACTTCTTCTTTTTCAATTTTTTTGTTTTCTTTTTTTTTTTTTTAATATAAAATTTATTTAAAATTTCTATTTTTAATTCAATTTACGCTTTATTTTTATATTGTGCATAAAATGTCACAATAAATTGACATTTATATGTTAATTTTTTTTGTTATTTTTTTTTTCTGTTATTTTCTTTTTTTTCATTTAATGGATTGATAAAATGAATTCAAGCTAAACTGCCAAAAGAAAAACAAAATTTGAATAAAATGCATGTAATTAAAACAAAAAAAAAAAAAAAATCTCACATATATACAAATGCTAAACTAAACATTAGTTTAATTTTATTACATATTTATTTTAATTTCCCTATTCCCCCTATTGCTTCCATAAAAAAGGAAGCAACATAAAAATACAATAAAGAGTAAAACAGAATCACTTTAAAATATTTTTATAAAAAAAAATGTTTTACTTAGAAAAAAAAAAAAGAAAAATTTTACTGTTTACTGTGTACATGTAAATAATGAGAACATTAAATGAATTTAAAATCCGATTTTAACGGTTCATTAATCAATTAAATGAAAACAAAGAATAAATAATTTTTAAGCATAAATTTAACACTTGCTTCATTTACTAATTAATATGAAAAATTATTGAGAGGAAAATTTAAGAGAGAATGAAATTTTTCATGTTAAATAATCTGGAAAGAAAAATTTTTTATTTAAAAAAAGAATAAAAATAAAAGAAATAATTGAAATACTTTCAAGAGACTTATAAAACTTATTTTGAAGTAAAAGAATTTTTACTGCAGTCTACAAAATAATAAGAGAAAAAAAATTAGTCATACTTTTATGATTTATCCGCTAACAAAAATTTTTAAACTCTGATACCAAAATTATATTTCTTATTATAACTGAGATGTATTTCTTTACGAAACACTACCACAAGTAATCTAAAATGTAGAAAGTAATGCAATTGTATCTGCTACATTACCAAATATCAAAACAATTTGAGAATAGAAATATATTTTATTATCATATATTCTCAAACTGTTCAGCAAAGAAAGCGAAATATGTGTACATGAGGTGAATATTCAAAACATGTGTTTTGAGAATATTGATATCGTATAATTGAGAATTACGTTTAAGTATTCGCAAAACTTAAAAGTATGTCAAATGGCAGTAATATAGAAAATGCTTTTACTCAGAACCTTAAATCATAATAGAAATACTGAACTATTTAAAAAACTAAAATTTTCCGATATGTAGTCCAAAACATGGTCAATTATACCAGCATTATTTATTTTTTATTTAGATTTATTCTAAACTAAAAGTATATGCAAGTTTTATAGCATGTTATTTCTTAGTACAGAGTTCAGATTAGGTACTTAAATCTATACAACTGTGATATTTTAACTTAGGCTAGTGACTATTACATTTGATATTAATATGTTCTTTGTTAGGAAGCATTGAAGCATTAATACTTGTAAAAATTACAAGTATTCATCAAAATTTAAAGTGAATGTCACGCTTCAAGATAATCAATTAATAAGGTAGAATGTAAACCAACGGTTTTTAAAAGCACACATTTCCAAAATACAATAAAAAACTGTTTAGAATTGTAATTTGCACAAAAACTTGAAAATTTAAGAAATAAAATTTAAGAATTTTTTTGTAATAAGAAAATATATGAAAATAGGACTTTTCTGGAATTTTGAGGAGCTGTAAGTCCGAAAATCTATATAACTAAGAAAACCCATTAATACACGTGAAAATATATTACTGGAGCTTTAATTTTTATGTCTTTTCGAAGAAAAATGTGTACAGGTGTTTAAGTTACAGGTGCCAAAAAATAGCAAATTTTCAATATTTCAGCCCTATTACCTCTTAAACAGAGGGTGGTGGAAAAAAATTTTCTCAGGAAACTTATACTAATTCTAAAAGTTCTTTCTTGTATCAAGATTTCAGGTTCCTATCTAAACGCGTGCCGGAGTTATAAAAGTAGAAAAATAATGCAAAATGTGGTTTTCACATAACGGTAAATTTAACTACTAAATTTAAAAAAAATTTATAATTTTGATATTCAGATTGAAAAAATGTTTAGTAGAACATGAGATATACGTATTTAAAAATAGGGCTTTTTCAAGGTTGGAGGAGCTGCAGCTTCATAATGGATGGGGCTATATGAAAAAGTTGTTCTACAACATTAATTTTTTTATGAGACCTACCCTTGGTTAAAATTTTTTTCTCTATCTTTAACAGTGTAGAAGTTTTGTAAACAGACGAAAGGACAGATGCACAGATGGACAAACTGATAGACGAACGGACGGACAGAGTGAAACTAATAGGCACATTTTTTCAAATTGCTAAAGTGTGAGTAACTAAATAAGTATTAGCACTGGAATAAATTTATGAGATCAAATATTTAAAAAGATTAGAAGAAAAAATTTAAATGGATTGGTCATAAAAACTATTAAACTATATTTTATTGGGGGAAAGTAAATTTGGCAACTACCATTTAGCAACTGGATATTTAGCAACTTTTACTTAGAAAAAGCTAAACCCATTTCGCAAAACCACTTTTGTTAGATCAAATTTGCTTTTCTTGATTTTTTGCTTATTAGATATGTTCAAAATAATGTTTAATTCCTATATGATATTCTTATATTCTCACAGTAAAAATTTTCGTTGAGGGAAATATCTAAAATATTAAAAAAGGCAGAGCCCAAATAAGAGTAGTAATTGATATTGAAAAGTTTTCAAGTAATTAGTTATAGTTAACGTGTTCATATCTTTAATTTAAAAATGTTTGCTAATATTCAAGAATACCTATTAAAAATTGGATTGGGGCTGATATTCCAATTCAAACTCAAAATCCCAAGATAAAACCACAAATCAAAAAACATTTTAAATGTAGAAAATTTCAAAACAAAAAATTTTGTTAGTTATTTAATTAAAAGGGATAATGAATCAGAATATCGAAATAAAAATAAAAATATCCTGTTAGTAAATATCCTATTATAGACAAAAACATCGAATCTCGCATAAAGGCTCATTTTATATGATTTTATCTCATCTCAATTAAAGGGCTGTATATCCTATCAAACTTCATTAATCGTCAATTAGCAGAATTTTTAAAAAAAGCAAAGTACTATTTCCTAATTGTTATTTACATATAAAAAATTCATATGTTTATTAAAATCATAAATACCACAAAATTTAATAATTACATATAAATTACCTAAAAGGCTGAAATATTGTTGCCTACTGATAGAAATTCAATGTAAAGCCATACAGTAATAAATAAAACATGTCATTTAATTTTAAACAAAAAAAAAAAATCGTTATATTTTTAAACTAGACCTATCTACTAATGTAAAATTCAAATCAACAAAACCATACAAACATCTACTTAAAAACGCTTAATAGCACAATTTAAAATGATTAAATTATCACCAGATAATTTTACATTATGTTTGTAAATTCTACATTGATTTTTTTTTTTCTCCCTTTAAGGTAGACAAAAAACTTAAGAAACATGTTAAAAAATTTTTTTTTATACAAACCCCCATCTAATATCTGAAGAATATTAATATTCAACTCAACTCAACTCAACATACAACCACAACAATATTGAAAATGTCATAAAGTGAAGACAAAACGTCTTGTTCTTCTTATTATGTTTAGAAAAAAAAATGTCAACAAACTATCAGATTTTGTGTAAGAAATCCCTCTACCACACTTTTCTTAAAAATTTTATAGTATTTCTATCAGTTTTTTTAAGAGTACCAGGCACCAGCCGTTAAAAATTCAACAGTGAAAACATGTAATAAAAATTTTGTTTGCGTTTTTTAACACTATCATTATCATTTTTATGAAGCATAAATCCTTTAAGTAAAACATATTAGAGTGAGGAAAAAAAAGAAAAACAAAAAAATCTCTTTTTTTTTTTTTGCGTGCTTTGCGTTTTTTTAGAAATTACAATATATGTATATAAGAATATACAAATATACCATTCTTCTTACAATATAAGCCTATATTATACAGTTTATATTTTAACTAAAGTAAACAATTTTATGCTTGAAATGTCCTTAAGGATTCATAGCATGTCTCTTTTTAATACTTATGGTACTTGTTGTAAAATAATTTTCGTTAATGATATGAGATCTTTCCTGCCAACTGTTTCCTTCCTATATTTTCGTTAAAAAAAAATATTATTTTGATTGTTGTAAACGATAGGAAGATAAAAATTTAGTGAATGTGGAGGTTATAAGTTGATTTTATGTCTTAATAATGATATCTAATGATGGTTAAAATTTTACAAAATTTCAGTCATTCATTGTCGTAAAATTTATTTTTTTCATATTTAAGATAATATGTGATTAGATGAAAATAATTAAAGTTTAATTGGAAAAATACAAAAATCTATGAATGTTAACAAATTTATTAATGTTTTAATAATTTTATAACATTTATCAGAATTTTTATACCCGTACGATAGGATCGGGTATAATAAAATTACTCCTTCGTTTGTAACACCTCGAAATAAGCGAGCTAGATATACCTTCAAAGGTATGGATCGGATCAGAAAAAAATTCTAAGACTTTTGAGCCATGTCCGTCCGTCCGTCCGTCCGTAAGCACGCTAACTCAAAAACTAAGAAAGCTAGAATCTTGAAATTTACACAAAATATTTTGGAAGTAATTTGTAGGTTCCCTATTTTTTTTGGATGAGTTTGGACCGAGCCTTAGGGTAGCTCTCGAACACCTAACTTTTAAATCCCCACATTTTTTTTGCAATAGAGCTATGAAATTTTAACTACTGATAGATCTCACAAAAATATTAATTTTATTTTTAATAACTTTTTTTTGTAGCCCCACCCGTTACGGAGCTACAGCTCCCCAAAGGTTCAAAACAGCTCTATATTTAAGTTGTTATAGCACAAGCTGTATAATGTATATCTTCATTTTGAAAACGTCAAACGATTACCACTTTTATTAGCTTTAAAAGTATATATACAATAAATATATATTTGTGGCATACGGTGTCTTAATTTACCGTTATGCAAAACTAAAATTTTGCAAAATCCTTTAACCCTTCTATCTTCTAAACGGTTTAAGTTGGAAACTTGAAATTGAAAATAAGTATGAGTCATTTAAGAAATTTTTTTTGTATCACCCCCCGTTTAGGAGCTGTAAGGAGTCAAAAACTAAAAATTTCCTATTTTTAAACACCTGTAACTTGAACACCTGTTAGAATTTTTTTGAAGTAATACACAAAAATTAAAGCTCCAACATCATACTCTTATTTCTGTTAACAACTTTTTTTAATAATATAGGGTTACTTTATAATTGACGAAAGTGTTACTTGATTTTTTCAAATTTTCTAACAAATTTCTTCAACAAATTTTTTGCATTTGTTTTATTCGGTAATTTGAAATTGTTGAGGATATAATGCGTAGTACATAAAAATGTAAATAAATATACAACATAACGGTTGCTTGAAGAATTTTTATTTATATGATATTGATATACATACATACTTATATAATATCATGTTTATTTACATATCGTATATGTCACTAGTGAATGAATGATAAGAGTATATATGTATATTATATAGCGTCGTATTTACATACATATATGTATTTTATTGTACTTATAAGAAATTATTCTGTCAATGGAATATTTAAATATAATATAATATAATATTTAAAATTATCTTTACTGTTTTGTACTTAGTAAATTTAATATACATTTACCGCTTAGTATTAAATGGTACTATAGAATATTTGAAAAAGTTTTGGATTGATAATCGTTATGTGAAAGGTTAGAATCTGCTTTCGAAGAATGTACATATAAACATATAGTTTGAATATATGTACAACCCATAGTTCTAGAAATTATAAAATTCACCCAAATTATTTTAAAATACTAAAATATTAAAAAAATAATATTGTGAGCAGAGTGACGGGCTGTTAACATACTAACGGTTCGTACGGGTATCTAAGAGTTGACAAAGTCAACTGTATTCTTCCTCGTTTTTTTTTGAATTTTATTGAAATTATAAGTAAATTAATTAAAATATAATTATTTTGCCTAATAAATAGTTTTGAAATCGAGACTAAATCTACTAGCGAAGAATCTATAAATTTAATTTACAAAACACCAAATAATTTAACATAACTAAAAGTATAGCAGTAAACTTTATGGAGTTCTGATGCTGACTAAAGATTTAAACTAAAGATTTAATATGTTTAAAAAATTCCGTTATGCATAAATTTTCTATTATGCGATACTTTGACAATCGCTGTATGTCTCTATCCCATGACATAATCGTTGTAGAAACTCTATCCATGTTTGATAGTAATAGAGAGGTATTTGTGACTTTCCATATTTTTTCTCTTCCGTTATTTAAAAAAATTATTAATATTTTTTTTTTTATTTTAAAATTTATTCAAAAAGAATCTTTTCGTTGACTATTTATGTTCCAACTCCCTTCTATTATTAAATTTTCCTTCTCCACTTCCAATTCCATTTAGTCAAATCTACAGCAGCTAGCACGTAACAAAAATAACAGTTATATCATTAACCCGTATTTTTGAAAAAATGCATTTCTCTGCCACATAAATGTGGACAGGAAATTATACAGCCTTTACGATTCAGGTGTCGGATCGTACGGGGAATAACTCTTATGACGTGTGTGGGATTCGAACCCACACTCACTCGGTGTTTACAGCGTATTTTATACGCTCTTACCTACTAGGCCACCGAGGCATCTTTTAAGATATGCTTTGACTAACTTTATTTAAATGTCAATATTTTGTTTTTTGTTTTATTAAATAGCTGACTTTTGTTCTTTATCAAAATCTTATAATTTTACCGCAAAAAATTAATTAAATGTTTTTTAAATTAATGGGGCGTGGGGCCGCTATCTTAAAAAAAATAATCTAGAATTTTTTATTTTAAAAAACATTTGTGAGAAAATCTTTAAAAAAAAATTTTTTTTTGGATGAAGAAATTCAACTTTATGTTAAAATATTTTCTTGTTTTCAAATTTTTTTTATATTGCCTTTTAAAATACTTCTTTATATTTCTAGCAAAATTTGATAAAAAATTCGTGAGGTGCGAGTTATATCTCATTTATGTACACAACCAGGATTTAAATAAATTATGGCAAAAATAATAACAAGAAATTTTTTGGCTTGGTTACTAAATTAAAGTTCCAATAAATGGTTTAGCGGGGTTAAGAGCCCCACTTGCAAATATTTTTAGTATTTTTTTTTTTTTGAAATACTCATGGAATGTACTCATGGAAACATTAAGAAAAATTTTATAGTTGGTTACAAAACCAGGGTTACACAGGTTTTCTAAAATATTTACATAAACACCAGTTTACAAAATTAATTATTGAGCGGTAGGAATATTTTTTTTTATATTTTTGTTTTCATTTTTCCCACTTTGCATTTGTAAAAATAAACTAAATAAATACAAAAGAAAATCAAATTTAAGAGATAAGATAAAATTTCAGTTCTTATTTTTTCAAGAATTCAATCTCGAAAGATTTTGTTTTTTTATACATTATTTTTACATCCTACACCTAAAATATAGGTTATATTAACTTTGGTATGGAGTTTGTAATCACAAAAAGGAAGCGAGTTAGATATGAACATATATATATATTCTAAATCAGTATCACCTCCTGAGTCGATTTAACGATGTCCTTCCGTCCGTTCGCACGATAACTCAAAAACTAGTAAAGATATCTTGATAAATTTATATAGTAAGTTACTAATTACGAAAGGAAGGCTAAATTCAGAAATCTGGACAAATTCGGATCTTAGAAGCTTCCGAACGAGCCCCAGAGTAAACGCAATACATTTCCATAACCAACAAAGATAGAACCTTTATTTTTAGTACAAGGGTTTTCTGTTATGTTTCCTTTTCTGTTGGAAACTTCTTTATGTTTCCTTTTCTGTTGGAATTGGAAACTGACATTTGAGAGCATTTGAACAATGGGTTGGTATTTTGGAAACTTAAGAACGAGCACAGGAGCAAACGAGCATATCTCCAAAACCAATAAAAGTATAACCTTTAAATTTAGTAAAATGGTGTTCTAGCATGTTTTCTTTATGTTCCTAAGATGGATTTGATAAATTGAAGTGGTAATTCGGGTACCTAACACACGCCTTCCAAGGACTAACAAGCATATCTTCGAAAATAATAAAGATAGAAACTTGAAATTTTGTACAAGGGTGTTAAGAGATGCCTCTTTTACGTTCCTGAAATTCGAGTTAAATAAGGAAGAAAAGGGAAGAAGTTCAAGCAGCTGCCAAAAAACTTATGGGTTTTTAATTTAATTGGAATTATTCAGGTGTAGAATATTAATAAGTCGGTAGCATCGACTTAATGTTACATTTACTTGTTTTTCAAAAATTTTTTTTCGAAATTTGATTTTTCACGATTTATTGGTGACCGTTTACCGGACTACTATTTAAGTTTGACCATCTCTAAAATATTATGTTATATGTAGATGTAAACTAAATAATCGAAGATATAAAAGTAAAGTATCTTTATGATGGGTTTGATTTAATTTGGATGCTATTTTGAAATTCTTACAGTTATCATTTGATATTGAGCTTGAACTTAAACAAAAATTTTAAAATGTTTTGAAATTTTTTTAAGATTCTTTAAGCTGACTATGCTTCCTGTCAAATGTATTTACTATTCTTCCTTAAGCGCTTATATATAGTGAATATACTTTATAAGATTTTTTTTTGTGGTTTATATATGATTTGTAAGATTTTTATATATTTGGTTTCACGGTTCAGTGTATTTTTTAATTTATTTTTTTTCTGTTTATGCAATTTTTATATTTTTTTTTTTTAATTCTTTTAGATTTTTCGTTTTTTTTTTTGTTTTTTTTTTTGCAATCCTCTGTAATTATAAATAATTCTTTTTATTTCATTTCAAAAAGAAAAAAAACCTTAAATTTCTTGACAAAAACTTGGTTTTTATTAAAATTTCAATTGTTATATTCATTTTCTTAAAATTATAACCATTATAATTAAAAATTTTTTTTTTGATTTTATTTTTTTTTTTAATCTTTTAAGTTAAAGTTTCCAAATTTTAATATGTATGTATATTTTTTTTTTTAAGTTTCCAGAAAATATATCTACAAACATATAAAACTCGAATCTTTACTTTAAAGAGGGGGGGGGGGGGGGGAGAATTTTAAAATAAAGTTTAAAAGAACTTTTGTTTAATTACGATAAAACTTTTAATTCACATATTATAAATCACTCTGTACTTAAAAAATAATTTAAATATAAACTTTTAAAAAAGTTGTTGCTTAATTTTAGTTTTTTTTTTTTTGTTTTTTTAATAATTTATTTTCAATGTTGTTTTTCTTTGCATGAAACTTACGCGTTATCTTTGTATCACAGTTGCATAATAAAATTTACATAATTTTTGGATTTTAATTTTCCACAGAAAATTTTTTCCTTATATTCGGTTTTCATATACACAACGTTTTTATTGTATGTAAAAGAAAGATTTGTCATCAAATTCGTGCTATTTGAATTAAAAAAAATTGTTGGTATAATGTAAAAATTAAATTGTTATTAGAATTGCCTATCTTACTAATAAAGAACTTTTTTCAATTACCCTGTAAGGCTGTAGAATGTCTAATTCCTTGTCTTTATAAATTTGAAATTTTATAGAATACCAAATTACAAAAATGTATGACTACACATATTGACAATCATCTCTTACTCTATCAGAGAACGAATCTAATTTAAAATTGCATACAAAAAGAAACTCTAATCATTATTTCAGAGAATCATTAAATGATTCTAAAAAAAACAAAAGGAAAACAGTTATCTTGCTCTCTTAATTCAAACAGTGACACTTTACATATAAGTTGTAAAATTTAAGTTAATCAAAACAACATTATATGCTTGATTGATTGATATAAGTGGCTGAACCTATTGGACATGACAAAAATCTCAAGCCATTAGCACCGTTTTGCTACCATTTCCATGGCCACAAGGCTTATATTAAGGCTGTATTATATTTAATTTTTAGATCCATTTCATGATTTTCAAGCATCTAATCATTTATTGTTAAGTAACCGCTAGATCGTTAAAATTGTTAAACTCAAATCTATCCAGAGCTTCTCTTTTGGCCCTAACCAGTTCTTATTATTTACAGGTGAAGTATATATAAAGGTCTCTTTCTCATTCTTTTCACCAAAACTGCGGAATGATACATTGAATGAGCTACATAGTCTGATGGCCAGTACCCCGCTAACACACCTAGTGTTCTGACTGTGTCTTGCCGAAATAGCTGCAATAGATTGTGTATTCTTTTTTTATCGTACGATGCCCAGATTTTCTTGGTCGAACATCATGAAATTAATTCTTTCAATCTTCTATTCAATAGGGATAAAAAGCGAATAAGATATCTTTTTTAACGCTGTTTAGCAATGTTCCATCTGATCTTCCAGTGAAATACACGGGCTGAAACCACTCATCAGCATGTCCATTTCCTGACACATACACACATACATTGCATAAAATATAATGTTTTGGACATAGGAAAAGCTTTACTTACTTAAAAGTTAGGAAAAAATTTATAAAAGCGACAGAAATCAAAAACTAAATACTTTATAAACCAGAAAATAATTTCCTGGAATCAAATCATAAAAAATGTCCGGAACACTCATAACCCATCTAGTCAATTTCTTATTACGCAATAAAACCTAATCATTATTCAACTACAAATTTTAAAAAATTAAACTGATAAAATAATAGGCGAACAGATAAAGTAATTTTTATTAAAAAAAGAAAAATATGATTATGATCCTTTTTTTTTTTTAAAAAATTTTTGTTATTCAACAACAGCAACAGTCATCATGATGCACAAGATTTTCTGTATGGTGTCGAAATGATTTTTCATTTTATAAATTCGTGACAATAATTTTGTTTTTGTTTTGGTTTGGTTTCCTTTTAGAATCAGAGCCAGGAAATAAACTTAATTTTTATTTTTTATTTTGTTTGTTATTGGTGTTGTAGTTGTTATTATTATTTTCCTCATATACATTTATATCTTGATTGAATGAATGTATATGATTCAAGGGGCATTCATTTAACAAAAATCTTCCCTGTACTCTGTCATATTTGAATATTATGTACAGGGTTGCGGAAAAAATATTTTTTTTTATTTTTCTTTTCATACTATTTTGGCATCAGTTACTTAAAAATGCAAAATAGAAAATGAAAGAAAAAAAATATGTCGCTTTAAGGAATAACATAACAACATCCTTACTGCAACATCATCATACTGAAACATACATAACACTGTTAAAAGTCAGCTAACTAAAAGTGTTGTATGTAACAAAAATGCAAATTAAATTGCAATATCAGAACTCAAGAATAATTTTTTTTTTTTTTGTATTATTTGTAACTTTCTTAACTGCATCTGCAGATGTACATATACATATTTTGCAAGTATGTATACGTGTGAAAGAAAATTTAAATGAGATGTGAACTTAAAAGAAAAAAAACGAATATAACAAAAAATGTCACACATAAATTTGATTAAGTTCAACAAACATACAACTTTGTGTTCTTTTTTAATTTTTTTATTAATATTTTTGGTAGTAAAAACACTTTAAAATTTTGAGTTTTGATATTTAAAATATAATGTAATATTTCGAAGAATTAGACTTAACGTTCGTAATTGGCTAAACATTTTTGAAACAAATTTTTTTTTTTGTTTTGGTTTAATTGTTTAAATTAATTAAGTTTTTTATTTCTACGTATTATACTTTTTTTTTCTCGAAATTTCAATAAGGGTTCCATTTTATCCAAAGCTCACTTTAGAAGCTTAAGTTTAGTTTCCTTGATCTTGAATTTTAATAATCCCAAAAAAAAAAATCGAATAATTGTTATTCTATTAGTTTAAAGTACATATTATATTGGATTATGATAGCCATCTATCATATTGTGGAGCATCTATAAGGTTCTGGAGTTTCTATCATATTATAATTATGGGGTATCAAGGTATGATTAAAGAAGATGTATCATATTATATAATAATTTAATTGAATATAATTAAATATTTCTAAAATTCAATGCTTAATTTTGTTATATTAATATTTTTAAAAGGAAAAAAAGGACACTGTAGGAATTTTTAATTGCAAATCTAAGATCTAACCGATTTAATAACGTATTACAACCGAGTATGAGTTTTTTGTTTTAGTTTATTCCCCTACCACATAATTAATCTAAAAAAGAAATTACAGAGCCTTTCATTCCAAGTGCGGCTGTAAATGTTATAATTTGTAAAGTAAATGTGCAATTTGAACCGACACTCCTTCGGTGTTCACAATATATTTTATACTCTCTTACCCACAAGACCTCCAAGGCCTCCAGTATAAGTTATAATATATATATCTTTTCTTCACAAAATCTATTATTAAATTTTGTATTTAAGGTATGGAACGGTAAATAAATCAAATAATTAATTTTATCATTATATTAGCTGCTGTATGTAGATATAATTCCGAACCACAGTTTTAACATAATATTATGTTTAATTTTACCATTTTTTTAAATTTATTTAGAAAAAAATTTATTATTTTAAAATTTTTCATAATTTCTATTTTTAGAAACTTTCTCATATCCTTAAAATTTCTTTTTCTTTGCAAAAACATTAAAATCATAAGGGACAAGTCACTTACAGAAAATATTATAAAATGTTTAAAAAAAATATGTTTTGTTTTATGTTCGGAAAAATTTTATCTTATAAGATCCTAAGGCCATCCGATTTTTAGCAAATTTCCAAAAAAATTTTGAAAAAATATGCCTATTAGTTTCACTCTGTCTGTCCGTCCGTCCGTTTGTTCATAAAACCTCTACACCGTTAAAGATAGAGAAAAAAAATGTTAACCATGGGTAGGTCTCATAAAATACATAATTTTGTGGAACAACATTTTCATATATCCCCATCCATTACGGAGCTACAGCCCTTCAAACTTTGAAAAAGCCCTATTTTTAAATGCATATATCTTATGTTTTACTTAAGATTTTTTCAATCTAAAAACCCCATTCGACAGGAATTTCTTTTACCTTTAGAAATCAATATCAAAATTAAATAAGCTTTTTAAATTTAGTATTTAAATTCACCGTTATGTGAAAACCAAATTTTGCATGATTTTTCTACCTACATAACTCCGGCACGCTTTTAGATAGCGACTTGAAATTTTGAAGTAAAAAAGAACTTCTAGAATTAGTATAAGATTCTTGAAAAATTTTTTTTGAACCACCCCGCGTTTATGAGATATTAGTGCTAAAAAATTGAAAATTTCTTATTTTTAAACACCTGTAACTTAGAGACCTGTACATATTTTTCTTCGGCAAGCCACACAAATTAAAGTTCCGGTAATATATTTTTACAAATGTTAATGGTTTTTTTTAGTTGTATAGGGTTCCAGAGTTGCAGCTCTCCAAAATTACAAAAAAGCCTTATCTTCGGATGTATATATATTAGGCTTTGCGTAGTAGTTTTACAATCTAAAAACGGTAGAAGGCAGGAAATTTTCTTGTCTCTATAAAACAATAACAAAATTATGCAATATTATGTATAATTTACTATTTATATTTTACGTTGAGAAAATCAAATTTTGGTATGATATTTCTTTTTTCATAACTCCGGCACACTTTGAGATAGAAACTTGAAATTTTGAGACAGGAAAGAACTTTTGGAATTAGTTTCTTTAGAAAATTTTTTTTGTACCATCCCCTGTTTAAGATCTATTAGGGCTCAAAAATTGAAAATATGCTATTTTTAGACACCTGTAGAAATTTTTCTTCGACAAGACATAAAAATTAAATCTTCAGTAGGATATATTTTTACGTGCATTAACGATTTTCTTAGTTATATAAGGTTCCGGATTTACAGCCCCTCAAAATTTCAAAAAAAGTCCTATTTTCACATTTTTTCTTATATGAAATTTTCAAATTTTGGCGCAAGACACAATTCTAAACAGTTTGTATTCTTTTGAAAATGTGCGCTTTTAAAAACCGTTGGTTTACATTCTGCCTTGTTTTATATTATTATAAATAACACTTGCCTTTCTTTTTATTTTATTCAAATATTCTTTTATAATTTTATTTTTATAATAATAATTAAAACAATAAACAGCTGACAATTAATTAATTTCGGTTTTTTTTTTTTTAAATGACAACATTTTAAAGTAATATTATGTATATATGATAAATAAAATTTATTTAACTGTTTCCCATTTTTAAAATTCTTTTTTCTTGATAAATATAATCCGATTTGTTAATTTCTGGTTATCATTCTGTTAAACAGATTCAAAATAAAAATTTTATATGCAATTGCAACTTCAGCCTTGCAATGCTAAAAATCAACAGTTTAATCACCTAATATTCGAGTGTTAATTTTTATATGGTATCTAATGCTAGAATGTTATACGGAATATTTTAAAAAATATCGTTAAGCAAAATAATTAGCAACATTTTAAGAAATAATGAATCTCTTTTAAAATACTTTTCTCTTTGTAAAAGATTGTACAAAGAAACATAATTTCTATAACGAAAATAAATGCTCAAATGTTTGCCAAATTGTAAAACGTAATACGAAAAAATGCATTTAAAAAAAATGAAAAATAAATTTTAGATTAAAAAGAAATTTTATTGTGACCCCTAGCAAATCTCGTTTTACAAAATCCTCTATTATCAAAATCTCTCTTTTATTTCATAATATCCTTTTTTTATAAGATCAAAAATCAGTCATTTCGTTTACAGAGCGTCCCCCATTTCGTTTACAGGGCATGCTTGTACAAAGCGTTTTCATTTACAGAGCGCTTGTAAATCCTTTTCAGTCATTATCCATCCTTGTGTATGTTTGTAATAAATCAAAGCACACTTGTAATAAATTAGTGGGTTTCTGTATACTTAATTTTGTGACCAAACTTTAAGGTACGGTATTTTGTTATTTTATCATCCACATATATTCGTAAGCAAAAATAACTCACAATTTTTAATATTTTACTGTTTTAATATATCTAAATGTTATAAATTTGAATTTGTGGCCTTATCCAAACAAAAAGGATATTTTAAAAAGAAGATTTTGTAAAAGAAAATTTCGTAGGGTACCCACTTTTATTAAATATTATACCATAAAAATTTTCATGAAAATCATATGCAACTGGTAGGTGATCTTAACTTTTACACTAGTTCTATCCAATTGTTGCCAAATAAGTAACATTATTTAAATTTATCTTTTGATCAAAATTAAAAAGACGATTACTAATAAACTATAGTTTATATATTTGTAGGACTTATAGGTAAGTTAATTCTTAATATTTGTTGAATATTGGAAGTCCTCCAAAGATTATTATTTTATCTTACCTTAAAAGACAAAAATTTCCAAATTGAATTAAGATTTTTTATTATATCAGAAAAAAATATTGATAATTATATCCGTAACGATATCATATTTTTCTAACAAAATAAAATAAGTATAACATATTATAAAGGTTCAAAGAAGCATCAGCCAATTTATCTGCTAAAATTTCCATTTAATTCTACTTGTTATTTCCTTTCATTTCCTCAACTATTATACTGTGTTACAGTTAGAGTGGTAATCCCATTAAACCGGTTATGTGGGAGGTGGTTTTATTGGGTAAAAATCCTACACTACTAAGCAGACTTAGGTATTTTTCGTGTCCTTTCAAGATACATATATACCTCCGACAGAAAAACCAATCCCTTCATTGTAATTCAAAATAATAACTGCTACTAAAGCTTTTCTTGACTTTCGCTTGTTAAATTGAAATTTTAATTTTTTCTATAAACGATAATAGGGATTAGACATTTGGTATTACTTATTATTAGTCTAATATACTTTATATACTTAATTCAAATTTACATATATACATATATTAAATTCAAATTATATATCAGTCATTTAACTGAAAATTTCAAAAAGGAAGGTAAAATATCTGAAAAGTATAAGAATGAAAACAATCTACTTGAATTGAACTTTTATATTAAATTTCAACCAACATTAAACATTTTATGTCTAGCAATATTTAAATATTTATATTAAACATGAAATTACACAAAAAAGTATTTATAAATTGAAATGAAATTTTAAAAACAACACAATTATTGATCCTTTTCATAAACAAAACATAAGCAGACATTCAATTCCCAAAAAAAAAAAATCACTAATAATATTTTAAATTTGTCTTTTTAAAAATTTAATTTAATTTTCTTTTTTTATTATTCCATTGAATAAAATTACCGTTACTTACTTTTCAATAACAGCGCCATCCCTTTGACCTAAAATATAAATTGTTTGTACACAAAATACCGTTGCCACAAATTTAACTTTAAAAAATTATTTGTGGTTTTGTTTATTTATAAACTTTTCAATTCTGTAAATATAAATCACATTAAAAAGGAGTAAAATAAAATAACAACTAATACACCATCTATTAGTTGTTATTTTATTTTACTTAGTGAATATTATTTTTAAGTTTACTTTTTATTATAATTTATTTTTCAATTCAATTGCGGAAATAAAAAATTGTCTGAAACATTTTCTTAGATAAACTTAATTTTATTCTAAGTCCGTTTGTTTACTTTACTCTTATGTTGATAAAATTATGTAAAGTGTGTTGATTAACTATATCTTCCAAAATATGGAAGCTACTTAAACGTGCAGCAATTTGATTTTTTTCACAAAATTTCAAATACCTAGACACTGACAATATTTCAGATACTCCAATTAACACTGAGTTATTTTCATTTAAAAAGAGAAGTGGTATGGCAGTTACCCCAATTAAATTTCACAGAAGTTATTGTATATAACCATAAAACTTGATTATATTTTGTAAGATTTCAGATGCCTAATTTCATTAAATTCCTGTGCAAGCTATCTGAATTTGATCCTCTAGCATAACCAAATTTTACAGAATCAAAACTTGGTTTTAACCGCGAAATGTGGCACAACAATCTCTTCTATCGACCTAGCAAACTTCTTAGTCCTTAAATTCTAAAGACATTAAATGTTACACGAAATTTGAAATATTCAGTTATACAAAGCTTTGCAATTTGCAAATTGATGTCTGGCTACTTTCTTTTCTAAACAAACTAAAATTAAGTTTTAACAGTTTTGACAGACACTGACAGGAAAATTGTACTTTTTAAATCTTCAATAGATGTGATATAATTTTCTTTTTGTTTAATTTTTGACAACATTTAATTTTCATTCTCAAGATCTTTAAGTTAAATAAATATCAATACTTTCACAAATACTAGTGAATTTCTTTTAAAAGGCGTATGCATTTTAAAATCTCTTTGTCAAGATTTCTAAATCATGTGATTAACATGTGACAATTTTTTTACAATATTTAAGAATAAAGTAACTAAAAGAATTTAAAAAAAACTTTTGTTTTCATTTGAATTCTACTATCATTACTGTTGCGGTGTTGATATGACACCAAGTCTGTAAGTTTTCTCATTTTTTATGAATAAATAAATTTTTAAGTCTACAATTTGTTTCAGCAACAAAACCAACTGGAAAATATTATTTTTATTTTCAGTTAGAAAAAGATAAAATTTTTTTAAACAATTGAAAATGTAGTTATGCAAATAAGATGTGTTTAAAACAGAATACATAATATACACTATGTACATTGACTAAAACAATGTTTTTTAAGGAAGAAAAAGAGTTGTTATTTAAAGATTATATTGGTCTTTGGAGTTGTAATTTTTTATTATTAAGATTTTCACCTTTCTTAAAAGCTTTTTTTTCTACAGTTATTTACTGTAATGTAATGTTCCAGACTGCATTTAAAATAAGAAGTTTGCATCCTTTAGAAATGTATGGATCAACAACACTAAAGGAAAACATAAAATAATAACTTGAGTGAAGATTTAATTTTTGACTGCCTGCCTGTAAAAGAATTTCATAAAGGAATTATACAATATTGCATTCCACTTTAGGTTTTCTTTAAATCTTTTTAACTTTTTGACAAATTTTGATTTAATTTAGTACAACTCCACAACTTTAATTTTGTACATTTTAATTGGCCTCTCTTGTATTTTTTAATATCTAAGATATTTCAATATAAATTTTTCTATAGTCTAGATTGAGAAAACTTTCACAGAAAATTTACTACAGCTATAAAAGAAAATTAAATAATATCTAATCGAAAAATTAATTTTTCAAAATGTTAAGAGGATTGCGATAATTTAATTTTAATTTTTGTTTAAAATTCAACTAAATCTAATACAGACAAAAAATCCATCATCATCATCAAGAGGGAAATCCAAAAAAAAAAGTAAATATCATTCACAACACTGACAGCTTCATTATTTCCCATTTGTATGATTTTACATATGATTTCCAAAAAAATTTTAAAATTCTTTTGTCACTTAAAATATTTGACATTTCCTTTAGTTAATAACTTTTCAGTTTGTCTATATGAATTTTGTTTTAAAGCGGCACTTAAATATGATTAAATTTTGTAAAAATATTTATTTCAATAGAATTATGTACAAAATCCCCACTAAAACAATATCCCCAATGACAATGCCGGATTAAATGCCGGATTGCGAGATTCTGATTAGAAGCGACTGTAGGACTGAATTCAAAATTAGAGCAATCCCTTCATTCAAAATATTTATGTTTATGTGAGTTTCTGCATTACGTAATATTATAGAGTTGGGAACAAAATTAGGGTGTTTCCGTTTTTCGGAATATTTATTATATAGTGTATATGTGATATTCCAAATTAAGAAAGGTTTTAAAGTTGGTTATTTTGTGTAGGGAAATTTTATTTTTGGAGATTTTGTCTTTGGGGATTTTGTTTTTGGGAATTTTGTGTTGGATACTTCTTCTTATGGGTTTTGAGTTGGGGATTTTATGTCCAACCCATTTAAATATAGAAATGCGTTATTTTTTTTTTTTTTTTTGCGAGACATCGAAAGACACTATAGAGGAGTGAAAACGAGCACAATTCCTCTATGAGTGTGTGGGACTTTAACCCACTAAACACCACCTCCCTTTTTTTGACCAAACAATACGATCTTTAGTACTACTGTACAGGTTATACGACAATTAGTACTACTGTACTGCCTGGTCATAGGAAGTTGAGTTAAGGAATGAAAGACGATTTTAGACGATTTTAGTCGTTAGGATTAATTATATGAATATTTTTGTACTTTCGAGCTCTATCTGTATACTGTTGCCACAAAAAACAAATTATAAAAAATTTAAAATAAAAAACTCTCGCCACAAATATATGGAAAAATCCTAATTCCTACCAAGTTTTTCTTTTCCTAAAAGAGTTTTTTTATCACCTCCCGCCTTTGATGCATTACTTAAGTCTTCAAATTTTGAATAAAGTATTATAACACTTTCAGATTTCAAAAATGTTTCCTTATGTTGTTTTCTTTCTCTATGAAAAGTACACGCGAATGGTGAAATAAGGACAATATATTAAAAAAGAAAAAGTAAATATGAAAATAAAAAATAACATAATTTTTTTTTACTACGATTTTAATCAGTTTCAAAGATTATTTTAAATTGCTTTTTACTGGCATTAAAGAATGTGATATTTTGGCACATACTACATGTAAAACTCATAGTTGGTTTCATCGTGGTTAAAAAAATACGTTTTTTTTATATGTTACGTTTTTTGCTCAAAAAAGAGTGGCAAAAAAATTGATGAAATTTATGTGACCACAACAAAGTGATATATGAACACAAATGTAATATTTAAAAATTTGTAAGAGTAGTAGTAACTAATTTAAAATAAAAAAAAACAAGAAAATAAAATAACATATAGTGTTAAAAAACAAACAACTAACTTTTTTGAATTTGTTGGAAAATCTGAGCTAATTTTATTTATTGACAGAATGAAATTGTCTGTTTGTCTATTCGTCTATTTACAAAACACTACACTTATTGAGAAAAAATAATAAAATTGTATTCGTGGATTTCATGAAAATAATAAAAGCAGTACAGCATTTTTTTTCTAGCTGCACAAGTTACTAAACCCTATATTATACAATTTCAACTCAAATTCGACTAGATTTTCTTCTATTCAAGAAGCAAATTCTTAAACGTTAATGCATAGGATATTTTTTATGCTTTATAAATATGTAAATACAACAGTAATATGGGACTTCGGTAGTCTAGTGGGTAGGTGTGTGGCGTATTAACCGAAGGAGTGTGGGTTCGATCCCTGCACAGGTCGTAAGTGTTTGTTTTCTTTACATACCCCATATTTACATAGATGTAAATAAATTAATACATCTTCTTAGAAGTTGAAGGTGTTTGTGTAATATTGCTTACTTTCTATATGTTTATGTAATATTACATTAAATATTACTGTTGTTTTATTTATTTATATTAATATTACATACATAAATGTAATGCAATATTATTGATCCATCGGCTACTAAAGGCCATTATAGGTTTTTTTTTATACTATTATTAAATTATATACTAATATTATTTATTTTGTTTATATTATATACTATATATTTACATTATATTTGGTCGGTAGGGGAGGTATATAAAGAAAAAACCACTTACCACCTGTGCAGAGATCGAACCCACACTCCTTCGGTTAATACGCCACACGTCTACCCACTAGGCTACCGAAGCCCCTTATTTATTTAGTTTATGTTATATATTACAATATATTTACACAATTTTTGGTAGCAACGGGGATTTGTTTTCAATTAATAAAACTTGCTATCTGTGCAGGATTTGAACCCGATCTCCTTCGGTTTATAAGCCACATACTTAACTACTCGGCCACTAAGGCCCCTTTTTTTTTTTTTTTTTTAAACTTTTATTTTATTGTGTATATATCTTGATACAGGCTTAACCTAAAAAAAAAAGTTTACAAAACGGTTTCATTTCAATTAATATTAACATTTAAAATAAAGTAATTTTTTTTTGTTAATTTATTTAAATTTAATTTGACTTATATCTATCTATTTTAAATTACTTAATTTATTTTATCTAAAGTACAAAATGCAAAAAAACTTAAAAAATCATTATTATATCTGGTTGTTTTAAATAAAAATTGCCCTAACTTAACTTAACCTACTTAGCCTACTTAACCTACTTAGAACCTAAATTAGTAAGCATTTGCTTGCTATAAAATCTCATCCAACCACCAATAATGTTTTTTAATGCATTTGTCTTTGTCCGGTGTGGACATGTCATATTTTAAATTATCTCCATTAATATTGCCTGGGTCGTATTCAATTTTTTTACATGTGGCCCGTCTATTATAGTGAAATAATATAGGGACATGGCTTTGGTTTTGAATGTAACCATTTTTATCCAAAAAGATAAAATGCTCAGAGGCTATGAAGCCAGTGAGCAAAGTCTTTTTAATGTACTCCTCATTGTGGTAAAATATATGTGATATTAGACCATTTTCAGGAGTTTTTAGTGCTCTATCATAATGATCTCGAACTAATTTTATGATAAAATTATCGATTCTTATGATTTTTGCTTCCTTGTACAAGTATTTGTTGGAATAGTAATGCTTGTAGTCGGATTCAGGCTTTCGATGTTTGTTAATACATACTCTTATGCACTTTCTTTCGAACTTACGTATTTTTTCCATTAGGCTTCCGCTAATGTTGTACCATATTGGTACACCATATGTAAGTGTTGGCCTTATTAATGTTTGGTAACATATTATTTTAGGGGCCACTAAGGCCCCTTTATACAACCTATTTTTCAAATTTTTAAAAAATTGTTTGCATACTTTTAGGAGGAATATGTTTAGGAGGAATTATTTAAAATGACAATTTAACATCAGTTTTAATAATTTTTGTTTTTGTAACGTCTATGTAAAAGTAATTAATAATAATATAATAATAAAAAAAAAAAATTTCTATTCTTACCTTTTAATAATCAATTAAAATTCAATTATGTAAGTATTACACCTTAAGAAACTTTCTTAAATAAATTTACTACTTCTAAACATATTAAATCTATTATGCATCGATTTTTCAACTTTAAAACATTATTTTTCAAACTACATAGTACATATTATGTTCTTTAAAAATTTAAATGCAACAGTATTTAAAGTAATTTTATACAAAAATTAACTTCTTTTACATTTCAATAAACCCAATCAATATCTAAAACAGATTTTTATTCCACCATCAGTACAGCATTGTAATATTTTTTTTTTTTTTTTGCATAAATGTTCAATTTTACCATTATTTATAATAATGGATAGATATTTTTCTATATTACCCCAGTTATTTTTATACAATGTTAAATAAAGTAAATATACATATAATATATTCATATTATATCTAGATATATATATATATATATATATGAATTATAATATCTATTGCATCGTGATAATATTATAATGCAATTCATGTAAAATAATAATAAGTTTTTTTTAAAAAGAGAAGATATATATTATATAAAAGAATCATCATCATAAGGATTATATTTTTATGGAACAAAAAGAAAATATTTATTTATCTACATATATAGAAATCTATAGAATACTTATATCACATATAGGTATTCTAATATATATTACATACATACTTTAATTATTATATAAGTATTGATATTAAAACGTGTCTTTGCATTTGCATAAGTTAGTCAGTCGTATTTGATAACATTTTTGCCCCCCTTTTTAAAATTATACTTTTATACATATTTTCATAATTTAACATTTAACTTACTAACATACATATTTAAACATATACATATAATATAATATTATATACAAAAATATCTATAGGGTTATATTTATTTTATATTATTGTATATATTTTCATTTAAAGTTAAATTTGAATATAAATTTATTAGCATAATGTGTATGATAATATAATACGTAGACATGGAGAATATATTATATATACATATTTTGTTATTTTTATATATTAGGCAGGCTTTTATTATATACATAATTAGAAAATGGTTTACTATAAAAGTTTATATTTAAATGTTTACAAAAGTAATAATCATATAAAATCAATATGAAATTTAGCTAAACAATCTTGTATTGTTTTCAATTATTATTATACAGTTTGATTTAGAAAGGAATTCTAGACTAGATGTACATATAGTACATAGGTAAATTGTCATAAAATCAGTAAATAAATTAATCATATTTTTTTTTTCAGCAATTTTTTAAAATCGATTCAAAACGGTAATATTTTAAATAATTTTATAATAATTTTTAATTTTATTTTATTAATACTCCTAAACTCATGTTTTTTGTCTTTTTTTTTCACTTCTATAAGAAACATAAGACTTCTACTAAGTCATTTATTATTCATATTTGACTAAAAATCAATTTCTAGAATCATTAGAGTCGTACTAAACCGTTGATTAATCGATTGTACGACTCGATTGTTCAAGACTGACTATATGACACGGAAATATTTTTATTTCTGCGCCAACTTCTTCTAAACTTATTACCTTCTGCAATGTAACTTTTTATTATTTCAAAATGAACTAAACATTAATTTAATGTATCCTTCCGCATTCACTTTTCTTTCAATCAATCAGCTGTGATTATTATGCAAAATTCATAGCCGCTCTATTATCATTGTTAAAAATGGATGTATTTACCTATTTATTTAATTTCATTTTCATTACATATTTGTATTTTGTTTTTCCAGTTGTATTTTAGTTATTATTATTTGAAAAATTTTGTTAAATCGAATGTAAGAATCGAATCCGTAGAATCGAACACGCAGCAGTTTTAACCGCTATTTAACCATATAAAATCAATATTCTGACAGTTGTCATTATTTTTTCTTATTAAAACTTAAAAATATAAGACTTAAAGGCCCTCAAAGATTTCATACGTATTATTTTAACTGTCGTAAAATTTTTCAAACAAATCTCAAAATCCTTTCAATCAAAATAATAATGTTTCAAAAGTATAATAACATAACATTCTAATATTCTTTTCTATTCTAACAATTTAGTAATTTTTTTTAAACAAAAAAAAAAAAAAACAAACATATTTCAAGATTATTTTATTTCTCTATAGAATTATAATTCTTTTCTTAAGTGTATGACATGGATTCTTAAAATTTTAGTTAAATATCATTCGGGATTTTTCTGTTCTTTTATTTTACTAAATTATGGATTTTAAATTTTTAATCTTTAATATATCTATTTGTTTAAAAATGAAAAAAAAAAAAAAAAAATAGTTATATATATAATAATGTATAAAATATTGTATACAAATTTGCATTAGTATATGGTATGGTATATGGTATACATATATAAATTATTCTGGATTTTTAGATTTTGTCCCTCCTGGATAAACTTTACTTGAATTTTTAAAGAAACAAAAGAAAATTTTGCAGCAATATTCTCATTATTTAAATTTTCTAAATTTTTATATTTTTGATTCTTTTATTTTTAATTCTGGGCATACAGTGACGAACAAAAATATTTTGGAAATCTAAATTAACTTTTGAAAATTTGAGTTTTATTAAACTTAAAAACATGATCAAATCTGTAAAAATCCGGATATAATGAATCAAATAATTCCGAATTTTATTACTTTCAAATAATTAAAAAATTTTAATTTTCTACTTGATAAAAAGTGTCATACGGAAAATGGACAATCTTTTAAAAAATGAAGAAAATGATTTTGAGGAAAAACAAAACTGAAAAAAATTATTACTTAAATTTAAAAATCTAAAACAAAAAAAAATAATTATATATACTTATCCATTCAAATATGTATTAAACTTAGAGAAAAGTTTTTTTTTTTTTTTTTTATTGTATTTCTCTGCCACATAAATGTGGACTGGAAATTACACAATCTTTCCTGTTCAAGCGTGACTGTAAATGTCGTAAGGGGGAATAACTCTTACGACGTGTGTGGGATTCGAACCTACACTCCCTCGGTGTTTACAGCGTATTTTATACGCTCTTACCCACTAGGCCATCGAGGCCCCAGAGAAAAGTTTTTGACTATTAAGACTTTTGGAAGGAAAATATACAGGATATCTATTTCATAAAACGTCATATTAAATAATATAATATTAATGGTATATGAATATACATATGATTTTATTTAGAAAAATTAGATATTTAATTTAATTTTTTTTTCAATTTATTTGAAAAATGCAGATATAAATTGAGCTGAGATTAATTAATCTGCTTTTAGGACATATATAGGGTATACGAAACAGGTAAAGGGAACATAAATAGTTGAAAAGATGGTAGTGTACATCTTATCAAAATAAATATTCGAAAAATATCTTTTATTAAAAGTCATTTTACAAAAAGTCAATTTACTGCTTCATAAAAAAGTTTTTCTAGAAATTTCTAATTTAACAAAAATGAATATTTTTTACAAACACAATTGAAACAAAATGAATATTCAATGAAAATATGTTTAACAATCACAATTAACATACATACAAACAATTATTAAATTACTTTGTAGAAAGGGAACACCTTGATTCTGTTATACCACTCTTATACCCATAGTAAAGTTTTAATTTTTATGAAAACGTTGAAACAACGCATTTTAAAGCGTATGATTTCTAGAAAAAAAAAAAACAGATCAATTTTTCTTAGGCTATACCTACCTACTTTTTCCAAATCAATTCAAAAAGCCAAATTTTTGGAAAAAGCGTAAATATCTTATTTCTTCAAATATTTATATTTATATACTCGTATGTACCACCCATGAAGACTTTTTATGAAATAACGACTCGGTAAATGAGTCTTTATTCATTTTTCAAAATATATTACATATTTATAATTAGTTTTTATACCCACATACACATTAAGTATAGGGTACACATACACATATCACATACACATACACATTAAGTATAGGGTATATTAACTTTGGTATGGTTTTTGTAGCCACCAAAAGGAAGCGAGTTAGGTATAGACATGTATATATATTCTGAATCAGGATCATCTCCTGAGTCGATTTAGCGATGTCCGTCCGTCCGTCCGTACGCACGATAACTCAAAAAATAATGATGCTATCTTACTGAAATTTATACTGTAGGTTAACAATGACTAAGGGATTGTAAATGGGCGAAATCGGACCATGCGTTCGAGTACCTCCCATACAACTTCCAAAACCGAATACGCATATCTTCGAAATTAATAAAGATAGAAACTTAAAATTTTGTATGAGGGTGTGTTTTCCTGAATCCCTGATATCCCTAAAATTTGAGATGAAAATTTTGTATGAGGGTGTGTTTTCCTGAATCCCTGATATCCCTAAAATTTGAGATGAATTGGAGTGGTTGTTCGGGTACCTCCCATACAAATCCCAAAACCGAACAAGCATATATTCGAAAGTAATAAAGATAGAAACTTCAAATTTGGTACTAGGGTGTTGTTTCCTGAATCCTTTATTTGTCGAAAATTTGAAATGAATTGGAGGAGCTGTTCGGGTACCTCCCATACAACTCCCAAAACCGAACAAGCATATCTTCGAAATTAATAAAGATAGGAACTTCAAATTTGATACGAGGGTGCTGTTTCCTAAATCCCTGATTTGCGTAAAATTTGAGATGAATTGGAGTAGTAGTTCAGGTACCTCCCATACAACTCCCAAAATCGAACAAGCATATATTCGAAATTAATAAAGATAGAAACTTCAAATTTGGTACTAGGGTGTTGTTTCCTGAATCCCTGATTTGTCCAAAATTTGAGATGAATTGGAGGAGCTGTTCGGGTACCTCCCATACAACTCCCACAACCGAACATGCATATCTTCGAAATTAATAAAGATAGGAACTTCAAATGTGATACGAGGGTGCTGTTTCCCAAATCCCTGATTTGCCTAAAATTTAAGATGAATTAGAATGGTTGTTCGGGTATCTGCCACACAACTCCTAAGACCAAACAAGCATATCTTCGAAATTAATAAATATATAAACTTGAAATTTGATATAAGAATGTTCTACCCTGTTGATGTCTCTAAAATTTGAGATGGATTGGGGTGGTGGTCCGCGTGCCTTCACATCACACACTTCCCAAGACCTAACAAGCATATTTTCGAATTTAATAAAGATAGAAATCTGAAATTTTCTACAAAGGTTGTAAAAGCATTTATTTTTTTAGCTTAGTTATATTAAATATCTAACTAAAATAACTTATGGATTTTTAATTTAATTTGAATTTTTTAGGCGTAGGGTATAAATAAGTCGGTTGCATCGACTTACGGTTACTTTTACTTGTTTTTTTTTTTTTCGTAAAATGCACTTTTTGTTATATGTGGTTTTGTTAAATGGATGTTCTGTTCAAATATCCATTTTGCAATTTGTCTGTTTGTATAAAATTTATACTTTCTTAAGAAAGATATTTTGAAGAAAGGTCTTTTTGTAAAGTATCGTACTTTTGTGATGTCCTATACAATAAATCTCTAATGTAGTTGGACCGAAAAGTTTTTATCTTATATGAAAATATTAAATTTTAAAAAGTTTTATTTTATTATTTTTTTTTTATTTGCAACTGTAATTATGTAAAAAAAATTAAATACATAATATATTATGTATGTTCTAGTGTATGTAATGTTAAAAAGTACCTTAAAAATACATTAAATTTTATACTGCAATTATATTCTATTCTTTAAGCATAAATAAAGTTTTGATAAAGTTTTTTGTTATTTTTTTTTTTTTTTTTTTAAATAAAATATTAAAATTAGTATAAAAAAAAAAAAACAACAAAACAAACAATAACAAAGATACATTAAATTTCTTTTATTCTTTTGTTCTATAGGTATAAATTTTTTTTTTTTTTAATACAAAAAATGCCTTTTGTTTAAACATAATTATAATAACATTTTAAAAATATTATATAAAGCATATAAAGAAAAGTAAAAGAAAATTTATTACTTAAAAGTCATATTTTAAGTTTAATTGGTCTCTAAAACAATCAGCGCAATGATTATGTTATGAATAAAGTAAATAAGTCACATTCTTTAATGAATATATTTTTATTTCTTTAAATAATCTTTACAGAGTTTTAAAACTAAATTAAAGATTTAAATTTGTTTTAGTTATTCATTTTTTTTTTTTGGTTCCTTTTAAAGTCTCCATCGGTGTATGAAATAATTTTAATTTTAGTGTTTTTTTATAATTTTTTTGAAAAATACTGTAAAAAAGAAAAGGTAGGAAATCTGTTTGTAAGCCGAAAATTTTCTTTGTTGATTTTCAGTACTTCTAATGTTTGCATATCATTTCTATATGTATATTCAACATGATCATATTGAATTGATAAGGACTAATAAGATTCTACATAATTTATAATTTCCCATTTTCATTTTCCAATTTTTTTTTTTTCGGTATCGAATGAATAATGACTAATAAAAATTTAGCAATTTCCAGACTTTTTTTTTTTGAAAGGAAATCTTTATGCTAAGTTCATTACTGTAATCATATGGTTGTCAATTATTTCCAAAATTTTCAAATTTTTGTACAGGGTATTTAAAAAGCATGCGTATCAATTTTTTAAGTAGCGAACGAGTTGTTAATAATTATTAAAATAAATTAGTGATGATCTATCGATTGGTGAAATTTTGAACTTTCAAAAAAGTTTTTTAGATCAGAATTGGTTTTTTAGATTGAAAATTAATCGAACCGCAAAAAAAAAGAAATTTTTATAACCCATTAGATACCAATAAAAAAAAATTTAAAAATTAAGTAATTATTTTCATCTTATCAATTCTTATCAATTCAATGTTATTAAATACAGCGTACCAAAAAACAATAAAAATAATCATAACAATAGCCTTTCCGTCCATTTTTAGCACATTTTCAAAAAAAAATTTAAAAAAATATTCCTATTAGTTTATTACTCTGTCCGGGAGTTTACTACAAAACTTCTACACCATTTTAAATAGAAAAATTAAATTTTAACTATAGGTTGACATCGTAAATTATTAATTTTGTAGTACAGGTTTTTTCTGTACACCCATCCATTTTGAACTTACAGCCAAAAAAGCTCTATATTTAAATTGTTTTAACACAAATTTTGTAAGGTACATATATGTTCAATCTGGACATTTAACAATGACTGGCTTTTATTAGTCTTATAAATATTTATATAATAAATATATACTTTTGCATAACGGTATCTAATTTACCGTTATGCGAAACTTGATTTTTGAACATTTTTTAGCCCCTTCTATCTTCCAAACGGTTTAAGTCAGAAATTTAAAATTTTGAGAGAAGTTCAGAAAATATTTTTGTTGTACCGCCTCCTGTTTATCAGCTGTAACGGGTTAAATTTAGGAAGTGTAAGGAGTTTTATTCAATTTACCTACTGTTCTTTACCTAAATCTTATTATGGAGTATTTTTTTTTTAATTTTTTAAATGTGCTTCTTTGAAAACCCTTAATTTTTTCATTACTTGTTTTTAATCATTTCAAAATTCAAAAACTTATAAATTTATTCATATTAAAGGTGCTAACATAATATATTGTAAATCAAATTTTTCCTTTAAAGAATTTTTAACTGCTATAAAGAATATCTTTCTATTTTCATATAAATTTCAATATCTAAGAACTACAAAATCAATGTAATTATTTGTGTATATTTTATGTGTACTTGCAACAAAGTTTCAACTTATCGAAATTTTAATAAAACCTCCAAATGCTCCAAACAAAAGAAATGACAATCCTTGAACTAAAATTATCAATTATTATCATAATGATTCATATTCTTTGAATAAATGTGTACTTTTTTTTTTACTCAGGCGAAAAACATTTTGAAATTTAAATTGTTTTGCAATAACAGAAAAAAAAAAAAAACTCTAAAAATTATTAGATCGTAAATTGAATACAATTTTCTTCGAAATAATTAAAAATGGAAAAAAAATTAATTTATATTTTAATATTTCTTTTTTTATTTTTATTTATTTAATATATTAAAAATACATTTTTAATTTAAAGTTTTTTCTTTTTTTTTTTTTAATATTTCAAGAATAATTAATTATTGTCATTTCTTCTTTGTATTCTTAAATGAAGGAAAATGTCCTTCCAGGATGAATGAAAATGACACAAATACTCTGTCAAATGGAAACAAAACAAACAAAACAATATAATAATATTTTTGCGTTCATTAAAAATAAAATGGATAAGTTATGGAAATTTTGTATATATCTACTCTTTATTGAAGAGTTTTGAATTTTACAAGGTAATTTTTTATTATACACAAAAAAAAGAAAACAAATTGAAACTTGATAAATTGAAAGTGTGGTCTAATTTATTTTAATTTATTTAATTATAATAGAAATATAATTATTATAAATCATAATTCAAATACAATATCTTATCTTTATCTTTAAGTATAGGTATATATTTTCATATTATTTTTTGCGATATTTTTTTAAACTAATTAATAGGATTCTAAAGTTAAAATTTTCTTAAGATCGTTTTTTCTTATTTTTTTAAAATTTTTATCCCATTATTTAGAGAAATTTATTATTTCTTCTGTTTGTGTTTTTAATTGTCAAAATTATATGTCATTGATCAATCTGTCAATAGATCATCTGTCTTGGATTGTCTGTTCTGTAATATTACAGCATTTAATGTGACTTTTTGTACTGAACAACTTTAAGTTTTTGATAATCTTTCACGCATTTCTTTTAGTAGCAGCTTCAAAAATTTAAAATATTGTTTTATTTTGAAAATTTTAAGCAAATTTAGTTTAAACCAAATATCTAATAGAAATCAGATGAAATGCTTTATATCATTTTTTGTTTTTTTAATTTTTCAGCCAAATCTAGTCAATTCCAATTTGTTGATTATTCAACTGACATTTCTGAATTTTCAAATTATCTTATATAATTTTGAATAAATTTACATAATTCCTTTCTATTTTATTTATTTATATCAATTCTTCCAGCTTGATTCTTATATAATGAATTTAATAATACTTTAAATTAACAAAAAAAGACAAGAAAAACAAAGAAAACTCTTATAAAGTTAATCTTTATATTTTGAAAGATATCAAAAGAAAAAACTAAACATAGTATCCTTTTAAAATCTTTTGTTTGTATTTTTATTTGTAAAAGTTTCTGATTGATAATTTAAAAAAAAAATTAAAAATATATTAAATCCTATTTAATACCAATGTCCATTAACGAAATTACTCTTATTGTCTAGTAAACAGTTTTATTTTATAATTTGTATTAGTTAAAAATAAAAACAAAAAATAAAAAATAAAAGAAAAGATAACATTACTTTAAACAACATAGTAAGTAGCATCCTTGTAATCCTTTCACTGTAAAATAATCTCACAAAAGAATAAAGCAATTCTTCTTGCATTTTTTTTTTCTTCTTTTCTATTTTTTGAATGCAGTTTAGTTTGATATTTTTTAATCCTTCTACTTTACTACAATGATAAAAATAGCAACAAAAATATTTTTTATTTTTTCTTTGTTTGTGATTTAAAAAAAAATATTGTTTTTTTCCAACTTGTAAAATATTAGATTGTCCAATGGTATGCTATTTATTTAACATTACAGATCATAGAAATCTCGAATCTTAATTTTTCATCTTTTCGGTTTATTTTAGTAAAGAAATAACTGCTGTATTGCGGAATTTTTATATTATCTTAATGTATTGATTTGCATATGTTTAAGCGAACGAAGTTTGTTCTTTTTATTTTTTTTTTTTTTTATATCTTTTGTGTATTTGATATTTTTAAAATTTTTAAAAATTTTTAAGAATATTGGACTTTTTCTAATTATACAAATACTCAACTCATTTATTTAATTATTTATTTTTGAATATTACGTATTACACAGAATTACGCAATATTGATAAAGCCCTCGGCTGCCAGGGCGTTTACGGGACTCATAACTCAGATTATGGATAGAACCACAAATTGTTCTTTATCAATTGCATATTTGTAGGAGAAATTAATAAATTAACTTTCTGGTAAAAATAATTTTAAAACATAAGATATTGTAGCTATCTTTTATCTTTGGTATCTATGGTAGCTATTTTTGTAATTACAAAAAAAAATTTACTGGATGGCCAGAAACCAATTAATTTTGACTTTGGATATAAGGATTATAACTCTATGGTCGTAAAGATAATGCAAGAAGAAAAAAAAGATAAAAATGTCAGATTTTTAGTGAAAAATTTAAAAAAAAAACTCTCTATATTATAAAATTAACTTAGAAGATTTTATTTTTACCATTTTCTTTTTTGTAGATTTAATATATGAGAAATATAAAAGCATTAGTTACACTTAAATTTAAAAGCCAAAAGATTTTATAGTTTATAAAGGATATCTTGTAACATTGTATTGAAATTTTTAATTGATATTAAGAATTGCTGGCCAATAAAAAATAATTTTATAAATTTAAATTTAAATTAAAAATTAAAAAAAATCAACTATATTTTTATTCTAACATATATTAAGTTCTCATTTTGGCAACAAGTCGTTCTTTGTATCGGCACTTATGACTTCTAATGTTTGAATGCCTTAGAAATCATATCAGATACTTTAATGTTAAAAAAAAAACCAATATAAATTTTATTTACCTTTCATTTTTCAATAATATGCTAAAAATACATATATGTATGTATGTGCTATATGTTTATATAAAATTTAATATGTATTACAAAAATATCACGACAATTTAATGAACGGTCGAATATTTTTTTTGTTTAATCTAAACATATAAAATTGATCTAACAATAAAATATAAACAACAGCATGAACAATGAAAAAAGCAAATGGATTAAATTGTTAATAATTGTAAATGCATTTATAAAGAAAATTAAACACAAATTTCACTTTGAAATCCATGTTTTCTATATGAGAAACATACAAAGTGTATTCGTCTTGTACTGAAAATTGGAATGGTAATTGTATGACATTTAAGAAAGTAGGAATTAAATAGTTTAATCCTTAAATTTATATAAAATTAAATGCAATATTTTAGTTCAATTTTTAAAAAATAGTACTATTAAAATAAATAGTAACAAAACTTCCGAACAAGTATTCTTTATTTACAAATACAATTAACAAATGATATACAACATGGAGAACCACATTTATAGGTGAATATGTCAAAATAAGTTAACAGTTAATATAAATTAAAGAAAGTACAACTTATTGAACCATATAATCATAACTTAACAATAATATGTGTTTTGTTATATTGCCGTTTCTTGTAACCAGATCGACTTGCAGCAGAAGCAGCTGCACCTCGCTTCCAGCCTTTTTGTAGCATAGGTAAACACAAAATAAGAGAAGCACCAAATATTCAAAAGGAAAACTGTACGAGCATACTATTGTATAAAAAATCTGGCTCAGACAATCTAAAGAGTTTCTGAAGAAACTATAACCGGAAAAGATATGCTAAAATCATAGAATTCATTAAAAATAAACTGAAAATTTTAACAGGATTCCTGTTGGAACATTGCCGGCTATCAAGAAGAAGAAGAAGAATTCTATCAAGAAGAAGAAGAAACTCCGTGTCACGTGCTCAAAAACTGCGGAGCTTTACTAGATATGTAAACCTAGGAGCATTGCTTTACCAGCAATAAACCCTATACAAATCTTTATTTTCTTAGAGGCAGTAGGACTAACAGAAGTATTATAAGTGGAGGCAAAATTCATAGACGTAGTAACATCGGAAGCACAACAGATTTACATCAAAAGGTAACAGTGTCATTTATACCTCTTAAATAACAATATAATCTAATATTGCCGTTTAAAGATTTCACATTCCTCAATTGTGAATTCCCTTTTCATTCCATACTAAATTTTAAAAAAAATCAAATGAATAAAATAATAGTGATATGTCTAACCTGTGGCGTAAATCACCGACCTTTCAATTAAACCCAAGTAGGTCTTGCATTTAAACGCCCGTTAGGCCATATTCAATAATATAGTCATTTATATTGTACTAGTTTATTTCATAATAGTCTATCTTGTCATATAAAAATAATTATTAAATAAAAAATAAATTATTATATATGTATGTATGTATGTATGTATGTATAATAGATGGCACACAAAAATAATATTTGTGTCTAATAATCTTATAATTACTGCCGAGTAATCAACGGCTTAGTGAAAAACAATGATTTGAGAGAGATATGATGAGAATGAGAAACATAAAGTTAAGTTTAATATGAATATACTCCTTAGAGGAGTGAAACGGACAAAAACAATTTATTAATAAATTATTGTTATATCACTATAAATTGACTTACAACAAAAATTATTACAAATAATCATTTTTTCCTTAACAAGAGAAAATATTTTTAACAAATTAGCCCTTATTTAGTTTTATTTACAAAAGAGGAAACAACATCATCATCATCAATTCACTCCTATTATATAATACCTATTTAATTTTTATTTTAGTCAATTTTACTAATTTTATGCCAATATAAAAAGTTATCATTAAATTGTGTATCTGGTAACAGTATTTCTAATATCATCTAATATTATTTAAGTACAGAAAAAACAAATATGTAATATATGTACATAAAAATTAACTGTTATATTGTCATTTTTTTTGTTAAAGAAAACAACAAAAACAAAAAAACAATTCCGTTCTGTTTAATATATTTTAACTGTCTGTTGTCAACATGACGTATTCTTTGCACATATTACAAATTTACAACAACAGTTTTGTTATTTATAGTTTTTGAAATTTCAATGGAAAGAATGTTAAATTTTTATAAAAGATGAAAAAATGTTATGTTAAGAAATTTATTTTGATGTTATATTTTGTTTATTATAAAAATTGAAATAATATTGAACAAGGTTGAATGTAATTGAAATAGAAATGATAGAAGAAGAAAAAAAATACAATAATTATAGAATGGAATGGATTATATTTTACTTTTCGTTTTTGTTAAAAGGAAATGGTAATGTTATTTAAAAAAAAATTAACATTAATTAAATTTCTATTTTTTTTATTTTATTATATAAAGCTTTCAATTTGATTTATTTTAGTCCATCAAATTTAAAAATATTCTAATAATTATACCATTTATTTCTATTTTCTAATAACACTCGAAATGTACATTCATACATACTTCCATATGTATGTTGGTATAATGGCAAATATTTTATGCTTGACGCATTATGTTTGAAAACATTAAATTCATTATGACAAGATTTATAAACTTTTTACTTATATAAATATGATGTTCTAAGAATTCTCAAAATTTAAATTAGACTTGAATTTTCAATCTAAACTCTTGATCTTATAATAATCTTTTATATAATAACCTTTTAAGTTTATTAATTTTAATCATTTTGGTTTTACCTATATGAAAGAACCATGGAAGTCGTGAACTCAAATAATATCGAGAAATTATTTATTTTAGGAATACTATAATTTTTTTAAACTTGTCAAAAACTTATTCAATATGAATAAATTTTAATTTTAAACCGGATATTAAAGTCAACTGTATTTATTTTAGTAAATAGTAATAATAATAGGCGAATTCATTGTTTCCTTACAGTCCCATTCCCAATTCAATGTTTCCGTATCGATTTCCTATGCTTTCCTATCCTTACTCCCTAGCCAATATACAGCGTTGGCAGGTAAGGGTTTCATCTCATTATATTGGCTAAAAGAGGAAAGTGGGTTTAGTCAGTAAAAATCCGACACTACCAAGGGAGAAATTCTTGGTGTCTTTGGAAGAAGACCTCCATTAGCAAAAAAAAAAAAAATACTTAAAGAAAATGATTTTTAAAAATAAATTTAAAACTATCCTCTTTCGTAACACTTATAAGAAGTTCAACTATAATTAAAAAAAAAAACTGAACAACAGATATGAACAGATGAAATTAAAAGTTCTATTAACAACACATTGGCTAGAAAAAAAGGAATTAAATATCTTCGCATACACCTAAGATGCAACTTTAAATTATGCCGAACATAACAAAGAAGCAATTTCCAAAAGTTTTAAGAGATTTGTGGCATGTATAAAAATGTAAAAATTATAAAGTTTGAAGAATGTATTATGGAGTCATTAGATCAATACTCACTTTTGTAACACCACACTGTTACAACTTTAAGGTTTTCGTCTAATGAAAAATATTGGAAAATTCGAGAAAAAGTGCATGAGTGTGTAGAATATAATAGAAAACATATTATAAAAAAGTAAAAAAAAAAAAAAACAATCGATAAATTTATTTGAATAGTAATCATTTTCACAAAACAATTAACACTCATGAAAATGGTTTAATATTCCATATTTCACAATAACAATGAGTTATATATAAAAGGAAAATTAAAATAGGAATTTATAGCTTCCGAACATTAATTCTCAAGATGAAATTTGAGCGAATTGTCCTTGACATTTGTTAATATATAGGTATATCTGTATTTGATGATTTTGGCGGTTATCTTTCATGTTTCGCAGCCGTATAGAAATACTGATTTTACGTTCAATCCAAACACTTTAATAAAATATTCTAATCTTGAAGTACTTAGTATGTTTCTTTAATGTCATATTTTGGAGAGGATATCAAAAACAACTCGAACTTTGTCAATAATTCTACTTTCAATATCAGTTTTCGATCCTCCTATACAGGCGTTATGATATTGCCTAAACAATTAAATGACCGTACCTCATCAATTTGTGTTTCGTCTAAAAGGACTAATTCGTTTGATGATATATTTGGTTGCTTTCTATGCATAATTATGTGCATGCAATGATCTATTGCCAATATTACATTAGCAGATAAAGAGGTTCTTCCCATTATATTGGCTAAAGGAAAAGGTAGGTTTAGTAAATAATAATCGACAAACCAAGAAGAAATTATAAACAAAAAAAATACTGTAATATTTGAATTTAGACTAGTTTTGAATTCAAGACTTTGTAAATAAATAAATAAAATTATAATCAAAATAAATAAAAGTAAAAAAGAAACTTAAATGGATTCGTTGACTACATTTTGTTTTAAAATAAATCATTGAAATGACATTTAATTCAATACTATTTTCTTGTATATATTTTTCTAATGACATAGAGATTCTTATCTAAGAAAAATAAGATTTTTCAATAAATTCCAAATTCCCTTGTTAGAAATAAAAATTCACAAACTTTTTTTTTTTGCATTCTAATTCAAGTTTTCAAAAAAAAAAAAAAAAAATGACAAGAAACTCTTTGAAAATTACATATAAAAAATTATCTAAAAAAAATACTTACATATTATGTACATTTTCAATTATATTTAAACAATTCTTCAATATTAATATTAAAATATACATACCCATATACAAAAAAAAAATGCACATATATGAAAAGGATAACAAAACAAACCTCTTGAGGTTTTATTCGAAAACCTCCATCTATGAACATAAGTTAAGTATCCAAATTGTGGTAAAATACAATTTCATTCAGTATTACTAACTTAATTTTTCTTTATAGTTTTTATTTTTTACTTTCTGCGGAGCACAAATTAGTTAGGATAGTGAAATCAGCTCTTTTTATGGTTACAAATACACCACAATAATATTATATGGTTGATATATTCTTCTCGTAGAATTTCTTTCTTTACCTTTTTATCCTTTATTATTTTTTTTTTTTTTTTTATCCTTTTCTTTGATTTTCTTTACTTTTCTTTTATTTAAAAAAGAAAAAAAAAGTTTTTTGTTAAAGAAAATAAATTCAATGAAAACATCTGTACGTGACAAGTAAATAAAAGAGTTAAAAATAAATAACATAAAAAAAAGAATATTCAAACATAAGTAATGTATATGTATATAGAGTTTTCACATATATATACAATTGCAAACAAAAATGTTAATACAATTTATATTCAATTCTTTATAGACAATTTTTGCCCCAATATTCTTAAAATTTTTAGATAACATTTGTTTAATTTTAAGTTTTCCCAATTCAATATTTCCGCATCCTATTGTCGTATCCTTTTCTATCCCTGCTCCCTAGTTATTATACCGCGTTAGCAGGTAGGGGTTTCATCCCATTGTATTGGCTAAAAGAGGAGCCATTATATTTGGTTTAGTCAGTAAGAATCTGAAACTACCAAGGGGAAATTCTTGGTATCTTTGGAAGATTCCCACCTCTATTAGGGAAAAAACTATATATATATAGTCTGAATATATTGATGATTCTTATGAAACAATTTAATGAGAAGAACGGTTTGTATCTTAACTAAGGGTTATAACAGATTCAATCGAATTTTCCATAAGGTTTATTAATTTCAGTTAAAAAAGTTTCATAATCAGCTCCAACTTCCAAAGTACATTTTTTTAACCGATTTAAAAATATTCGTGTATTGCCCATATAGCAAATCGAATGGAAGAATAGATTAAACTTATTAAATATAGGAGAGTTGATTATGGAACTTAAATTATTTTAAATAAAAAATGTTTTACATCATTGCGATTATTATGACAGAGATTCATAAAATAAATTACTTCAAAAAAATTGAGTATGTAAAGCAGATGGACCCTAAACAATCTTATCGTAGTCTAAAAAATATTCTTTTAAATTTATATTAAAAATTAATTAAAGAAATTTAGCATAAGTTTATTACCTGTTAGTTTAAAATATTTTTTTATAATTGGTTAAAAAATATTCTTAATTTAAATAAATACCAAATCTGCAGTATTTATTTTGCATTCAAATGTAAAAAAATAAAAAAATTTTTAATAACAGAAAATTAACAAAAGGAAATTAAATTTAAATAACATTTGCAAAATGAAAATTTCCTAATTTCCATTTTCCAAGCATTCTTTGCGCATTCTCATCCTTAAAACCAAATTGTTCATTTGTATTAAAGTTCTAATCCTTTAACTTTATAGGAAATGGTTTTCGTTGGTTAAAGTTTAATACTGTCTGGAGAAACCACATGCAAATCTTCTAGATGACTTATGAAATTTTCCACTAACGTTCGTAAAAACAAAAAAAAGGAAAAGTAATCCAAATTCAAAAAAAAAATCAGCTGCCTCCACCACAGGACCGACTGCCACTACACGAAAAGTACAATGCCAAAATTTTAAGATTTTTTACATAATAATTTATATCAAAGCAAAATAACTTCTAATAATTTAACAACATTTTGTTTTATTCAATAACAATAATAAGCAATGAAATCGTAAAAATATATGTGCATACATCCTGCATCCATTTACATTATTATGTAATTAACATGATTTTTTTATTCATTCAAAAATATTAGAAGTAAAAAATAATAACAACTGTAAACAAATACAAAACAAACATAAGATTAATATTGAATCTGTTAACAAAAACTTTACCGTTTTAATTTTATGTCATCAACAAAAGAATAATATGCATAGATATACATACATAAGTATGTACATAAATTTTTGATTAGAGATATAAAAAAAAACAAAAAAAATTGTTCATATAAATTCATATATTCATATTCATATAGAAAAAGTTAGTCGGATCAATAAATGTTCTATGGCAAAGTTGTTGCTCTTTACTTGTGTAACAACTTTTTCTTAATAATTTCTCTCATAAAATTTTTCTGTTACGAAATATTCGCAAAAAACTAAAAAAGTACACTAGTAAACTATCACTTGTGGTTGTCCGATGTGCTCCAAAAGCTTATCAATCCGAGATATTTACGTCAAAACCTTAAATATGAAATTGCAAAAAATTCCGATCAGTCGTTTAAGCTGTACACGTGCCCACAGACATACACACATACACACGCATCCACCCACATACACACACACACACAGACGGACATCATTCTAAAAAAAATTTTACAGCCTTCTCCACACCAGAGTAGTGCATATTTGCCAAAATCTCGGGTACAAATTTGTAGTATGAAAACAATACCTTTCTTATACATATGTAATTGTATGCAATCGATAAAAAATCTGAATTACGTTTGAAAAAATCTGAAAATTTTGAAAAATCCGTCACATTTTAATAAGTAACACAAAAAATATATACTGAAACCATAATTTTGTTCACAACTGTTTTATCCGAAATAATATAAAGAATATGTGTGGTATCCTTTTTATAAAAAAAAAAAAAAAACAAACAAAAAACTAAAGGTAAATAAATTAAATAAAAACATCCTTACAACTTTATATTGTATACAACCAATGTTTAATAGTTGAAATTATAATAATAATAATAATAATAATGTTGGTTGAAATATGTAATGAAAAGGGTTTCAATATTATTCAGTTGGGATTATTGGATTCCATAATGAATCATTTATAGTCAATCAGAGAGAAATTTTTATTATTATTTTATTATTATTTTGATTTTAATTTTTTATTTTACAAGTTTTTTTTTTTGTTTCTTTTATTTTTGTATTTTCTTTGAATAAAAGAAAATGTTTAAGTTCCTTAAAAACATTTACACATGTTTTATAATAAAAATGCAAAAAACAAAACAAAAAAAAAGTAAAAATTTAAGAAATTGTAAACGGTGATGAAGTGATCTGAAAATAATTTAAAAGGTTTGTTTAAGGAAAAAAAAAAAAAAAATTGTGTTTAATTTTTTGTTAAATAAATGTTAAGATCGGAAATTCAATTTTAAATAAGAATATGTACATTTTTATTTACTTCAAAGGAATTTATTTTTGTGTTCAGAATATAAAATGAACCAACTATAGAAATTTTATTTTATTTTATGTACTGTTTATTATTTCTGACATCTTGATGATAATTTTAATAATTATTTTAAATATAAAGGACTAAAGCGTTTTTAACTTTGTGAATATTATATTGTATTTAGGTAATATAAATGTATGTACGATATATACATATATTTATATATGTAAATTAAAATTAAAGATAAATGAATAAGCATAAAAAGATAATAAAAAGTATGTCTGTATATAAATTCAAATATTCAATGGTTGAAAGAACATTCTACTCGAACACAAGGATAAATAGGATTCCATATTAAAGGTATAGTATCTAATATGCAATATGAAGGAATAAACATTCATTCATTTCACTATATACATATAACAATCCTGTTTTTATTTACCTGCATGGATAAAATGAAAACTTAAGCTGATACAGTTTAAGAAAGCACAGATTAAAATAATATCAGTTAATAATTAATATTTTAATATTTAAATAAATAATTAAGTTATTTTCTTTTCTTTGTTTTGATTTTCTTAGTAAAGTTTTTTTTTTTTAAAGAAACTTACAAAATATAAATGTAAATATAACTCACCTTCTTCTATAAGACTTCATTTTTTATTGCAATTTAAGACTTAGATAAATAGTATATTATCTTTGTTGTGTACAATTTTGACAGGTCAAAATAACAGATATAAGTATAACAAATAACAGATATAAGTATATAAGTATAACAGAAATCAGAAGCTTCCTTATAAAGTTTTAAACACATTGGTGTAAGGTTGTAGCAAAAAAAAAAAAAAATTCATTATTGTTATTTGGTTTATCCCCATTAATTTCTATAGTAAAGGTATGTTTCTGTATTAGCTATTTCAGCATTAATTCATTTTTCAGGGCTTCAGAGATTAGTGCTGCAAAATCAGTTATTAATTGTGATAAAAACAAAAAAAGGGAAAAAAAAGTAATTTATTCTTTAAAGAGGTACTTAATTTCTAAATTCTTTAATAAATTTTTTAAGTTTTATTAAATTTTTTAATATATTTTTCTTTGATACAACAATATTTGTCCTGTTTCTGGTTTAATAACTATGTATATCATTCTGTCTTATGATTTGTAGATTTGTTTTTTGTTTATTATTTTTTATTTTGTAGATATATTTGCACTTTTCAAAGTAAATTAATTAGTTTATATCAATTTGATTAGTTTTTTTGTATAGTTCCACAGTTTTAGTCCTGTAGTTCAGCAGAAAGCCCTGGCACCTAGTGCTAAAACAAAAAAAAATTAATTGTAAATTTTTTTTAAATATACAATTAATAAAAATAATAATAATAGTCCTGTAGTTAAGTTTGAAAAGTAATTTTAATATTTTGTTCATCACTATTCCAATTTGTTTCATCTGAAATTTTGATCACCGACTCCAACTACAAATTTTGTATCTAATTCTGGACAAGATAATGGCCATTGTAGACAAGTTTTGTTGCTTTTTCGGATATACCACCAGCCCTATTTATTGCCATCAATATTGGAACAATACATTTTTTTTATATGATTTAAGTGATCATCCCATCCCACTTAAGTTTTTGGTCGATGATGATTGACAAATATTATATGTCCATAACTCTTTAAATTATGTTGTTTTTCGCTTTAATATCAATTTCATGATAACTTTTTTTGGCGGTTTTAAATATTATGTACTTACCCACCCGTTACATAGTTACAGCCCACCAAAATTCTAAAAAGCTCTATACATATTTAAATTGTTATAATACAAGTTATATAAGTTATATCTTCAATGTGAAAACGCCAAACGATATCTAACAAAGTAAATACTGGCTCAATGATTACTTTGCATTTCTTACTTTGTCTGTTGTTGAATTTAATTTTTCAGAAATGGATTTAAAAAAAATTTTAGAAATTTCATATATAATAAATAATAATTTTTTCATATGAAACGTACAAATGTTTGTATTCAGTACCAAGAAGGATAAGATTTTAGGTTCCGGACATTTATAGAAATCGTCAAATTCATGGATTGTACGAATTCACATTCTTACTTATTTAAAATTTTTCCCACCTATTCAATTTTTTTTAATGTTTATGTGAAAAAATTCAAATATCAAATGTCAAAGTATTCAACGCAAAGTACGAAATTGAAAATTCGTCAATTCGGTACCTTGCTTCGTTTCCATATTTTGAATACTTTGTGCATTTGACCAATGTATTCAAAGTAAGGAAATTATGTAATTCATTTCAGCTGTCAAAGTTTTCGAAGGAAGTAAAAGAAGCAAAGTAAGCATTCGGCCATCACCTTTACTTATATATCATGTTTATTTTAATATCGTATATGTCACTGAAGAATGAATGATGTATATTAAGAATATTGATATACATATATAGCGACGTATATATACGTATTTTGTTGTATTTATAAGAAATTATTATATGAATGAAAAATTTTTAAAGAAATAATGCAATCTATGTATGGCGATATATATTAATACATATATATGAACATATATGCATATTAATATATATTTGGTATTTTGTAGTAACTATGTTTAGTACAAACTAATATACATTTACCACTTAGTATTAAATAGTACTAGGTATATCATATTTGGAAAAGTTTTGGTTTGATAATCGTTAGATGAAAGGTTAAAATGTGCTTTTGAAAAATGTATAAACATATAGTTTGAATCTATGTACAAACCATAGCTCTAGAAATTATAAAATTCACCCAAATTATTTTAAAATACTGAAAAATTAAAAAAATAATATAGGGTGTTCAAAATTGAGGTATCATTTTAATTTTAATAAAAAAAAGACTTTTTTTTTTGAAATATTAAATATATTTTTATTTTAATTTATTACAAATAGGTTCCGGTTAATAATGAAAAATTATGTCGGCCAAGTGGCCCCCTCTACTACTTCGGCAGGCTTCCAATCTTTTACCAAAACTCTGAATCACGTTGTTCAATAAACTGTTCTCAATGGTTGAAATCTGCTCGATAATGTTGTTTTTAAGCTCTTGAATTGTTGTGGGATTATTGCTGTACACTTTCAATTTCACAAAACCCCACAAAGAAAAATCCAACGATGTCAAATCGCACGATCTTGGTGGCCACATCACTCCTTCTCTACGAGAAATAATGCGATCTTCGAACTTTTCCTTCAAAAGATCCATTGTTTCTCTTGCTGTGTGGCAAGTGGCACCGTCCTGTTGAAACCACATATTCTCTACGTCCAAATCATCAATTTCCTGCCACAAAAAGCTTCGGATCATCTCCCTGTAGCGATTTCCATTGACCGTAATCGCATTTCCATTTGCGTGTCCATTTCCATGGTCGAAAAAAAAATGGTCCGATGATTCCTCCTGACCACAAACCACACCAAACCGTAACTTTTTGTGGATGTACTGGTTGCTCTAAGATAACCCTTGGATTCTCTTCACCCCAAATGCGGCAATTCTGTTTATTAACGTAGCCATTGAGCTGGAAATGAGCTTCGTCGATGAAGATTATTTTGTTAAAAAAATTCTCATTTTCTTCTTGTTTTTCGATTGCCCAAGAAACGAATTGCCGACGTAATGCATGGTCAGTTGGTTTTAATTCTTGCGTCAGCTGGATCTTATAAACCTTTAAATGGAGATCACGATGCAAAATGTTGAATAATGTGGATGGTTTGGTGTTTAATTGCTGCGAACGATGACGAATGGAAGTTTTTGGATCTTCTTCAACACTTCTGCTCACAGCTGCTACATTCTCGGTTGAACGGCCACTACGTTGATAAATGTTGCCTCTGTTATCAACAACAGATCCACTTTCTATAAATTTATCAACCATCAGCTTGATGGCACGATTTGTTGGAACATTTTCTCTACCAAATTTTGTTCGAAATTTCCTAATTAACATAACATTTCCTATAACAAAAACACGTTGTTCCTTCGTGTAACGTTCCATATTAACTAACCGGTATGTATTTAGAATATACCTAAAGAAACCTCGTATAAAAATTCCAGGTAGAAAAAAATTGGCGGCAAAATCAAAATTATACCTCAATTTTAAACACCCTATATAAGCAGAGTGACAGACTATAAACATACTAACAGGTTCGTATGGGTATCAAAGAGTTGACAAAGTCAACTGTATTTTTCCTCGTTAATATTTAGGAATAGTTCTTTATCGTACAGCCCATTCATTAATTTTTATAGGTAACAACATTTCAGATAAATCTTAACTTACCATTTGATCACTAATAAAAAAATTTCCTAATTCTATAGAAGAATTATTTTTAGCTAATAAATAAACCAAAAAAATTATTAGAAATAACAACATTTAAATAACATAACATCCTTACAATATATTTATGCCTTATTAGTATTAATTTCAACAGTTCCATTAATAAATCTTGTTTTGTTGCATAGATTTAATAGATAAATGGAATTTATGTTAAGTGAATTTTTTTAATTTAAAAAATTTTAGATTTTTTTTCATTCAAATTTCAATCAATTTTTAATCCATATTCTATTCATATTTTATTTGAATATAATATTTTAAAACTTTCAAAATTCAACAATAAATGAAACAAAAAACATTCTAAAAAAGTACAAAAAAAAAAAAAATGTTTTTTAATACCTTTAAAATTAAATTTTAAAACATTCTTTTTTTTTTTTATTTATATTTTTCATTTTGATTTGTTACAAACATTTTTATATAGAAAAATAAAATTATCAGAGTAAACAGTCCTTCGTGACATTTCAAATAAAATGCAATAAGAATGACATAATGTAAAACTAAACATTTTAACTTTCTTTTTTTATTCATTTCCAGTCAATTGCAACTTCATTTTTATCAAAAATTCAATATATTCAAAATATTATTATAGTCATCTTAATATTGTCACAATACATGCAAGACAATATTTATGAAATATATTTATCATTTTTTATCATATATATATATATATATATGTATTTTTATATACTGATAATACTTCAATGGTGGCACTTCATCTTCATCTTGAAAAGAATAAATTGAAATATTTAGTGATTTTAGATTGTAAAAGAAAACAATTTTTTTTTTCTTTTCATTCTTTACTTTCTTTACTTTCTTTGGTACTTTCTTTAGTACTTTCTTTAGTACTTTCTATCTCTATTGAACTTAGATTTCGTTCGATGAATTGGAAAAACAAAAATAAACTTGAAAAGAATATTTCAAAATATAAAAAGTTTTTATATCATAATATATACTTTGATAATATGAAGTCAAACTCAAAATACAATTATTTATGAATGATTTTCAATATTTTTCAATTCAGTCATTAGAAAATTGAATTTTTGGAAACTAAATAAGATGTCTAAACCAGTGTCGGTTAAATAGGTAAAGAAATAAATGAAAATTAAGCCTATATAAATAACTTTATATGTAGAATAATATCATTTGTGATTATATATGACTGGTTGAAGTAAGTTTTTAGAAGGATTTGGTAAGTTATGACGATTTGAAAAATGTATTATTCTCAAAAAATGCTTGCCGATTTTTAAAATACATATTCCAAAATGTCATTTTGAATAGAAGTTCGATTTAAAAACTGTCGACTCAAACAAAATGTATATCGACTTAAAAATTAATATACATATGTATGTTGCTGGCAATGATAATAATAGTCGTGCCGATTCCAAGCAGCCGCAAAACAAATTATTGAAACTTTGATTTCATAACTAATTCTAAAATTTCTCCTAATTTTTTTTTTCAATACATTGTCAATTACAAAGCATTTAAAATAGTCCTTACAACTAAAGCTTTTGCCAAAGGAGTTATTGAAACCCTGACTATGTAACGAACTGTAAAATTTATCTTAATTATTTTTAAAAAAAGCCATTAACACACGCATTGTTTTGGAGCATTAATTTTTATATCTTGCCGAAGAAAAATTTGTTCTAAGTACAAATACATTTGTATTTGTATTTGTACTGCCTAAGTTACAGGTGTCTAAAGTTACAGGTGTTACAGGTGTCTAAAAACCGAAAATTTTCAACTTTTGAGCGCTAATAATGCTAGAAAACAATTTCTGAGAAAACTTATACCAATTCTAAAAGTTCTTTCTTGTCTTAAAATTTAAAGTTCGTATCTAAAAGCGTGTCGGAGCTATGAAGGTAGAAAAATCATGCAAAATTTGGGCCTCAGAAAATTTTTTTTTGGCCATCCCCTGTTTATAAGCTATTAGGGCTCAAAAATTAAAAATTTACATTTTTTAAACACCTGTAACTTAAGCAACTGTACACATTTTTCTTCGGCAATACATACAAATTAAAGCTCCAGTAATATATATTTATGTGTGTTAATGGTTTCTTTTAATTGAATAGGGTTCCAGAGTTACAGCCCCTCAAAATTGCAAAAAAGTCCTATTTTCACTATTTTTCTTAATATATGAAATTTTCAAATTATGATGCAAGTTACAATTTTAAACAGTTCCTATTGTCTTTTAGAAATGTGCACTTTCAAAAATCGTTAATTAACATTCTGCCTTTTTATTTATTATTATATGATTTGTTTAGTATGATTAACCAGATTTTTTTCTTTCCTATTAAAACTGTGGGGTAAGTAAATAGTATTTAACTTCAAGAAATTTAATGAATTTCAATTAGTCTAATATTAAATTATCAACAGACTTTCAAATAATTATTAAAAATTTATTAGAAAAGTTTCATTACAAATATCATATCTATTCAATAATAATTTAATAATTATTATAAAGTATACATCTACTGAATGACATCTCACAATTCTTTATCTATATTCAAAAGATTTTTTACCTTTAAACTTTCCAACCAATATAAATAAATTTAAAAACAAAAATTTTATAAATTCTAAAGAGAATTTTCAATTTTCAATTAAAAACTTCTGGAAAATTTATCATCTTCTTCTAATCTAAAAACCAGGAAAACTTTTAATTATTTTATTTATTATTTGAATTGAAACATATAATGAAAATAAAGTAAAATAAAAATATTGAAATTTAAAATTTATTTAAAAACTATTAAGAAGATACGATCATTTAAAATTCTCTGATTGAAATAAATTTTTACTTGTCGTCCGTTAAATTTGTCGACAGTTCTTACAATTCTTTGTTAGTTGTCTTTAAATAAAAATAAGAAATTTAGTTTAAATTCACAGTCGAATCTTAAATTTATGATAAATAAATCGTACTATAAAATTTTTAATGGAATTCCAAAAATACTATCTATTTTATTACTTACAATATTGCTAATTGTGAATCCTTTGGTTGCACAGAACAGATTTAACTTTATTAGGTGAAGGTATAACTTATGAAACCTTTTGTACTGTTGTGATACTTTGAAAAAATTAACTTCTGTAAAAAAGTCTTTAACGTTTTATTGTAAATAACTTCATTGGTTTTGTTTTTTTTGGAATTTATTATATTAAATACATGACATACATTTATTCTCACTTAATATTTGACGGTAAAATAGATCTAAATAACAATTCTATACGTATTTTTTACATCCGGTTAAAAAATAATTATTCTAGAGAGAATGTTATTATAAAAAAAAAGGAAATCATTTAAAGAAATATACATTTTTTATGTCAGTTATTTTTAAATAGAAATTTTATAGAAATTAATTGTAAATCTGAATAGATTTTTAAAATTTTAAAATAAATTAAGTATTTTTAATGAATATCAACACTTTTATATTAATTATATATGTATTTTATATTCTTATGATCTGTCATTTGTAAATTTTATATTATTTTTTAAAAGGCAATTAAAAAATTTCCATTTTATTTCTATAAATGTAAATAACACAATATAATATTTTTCTTTCTTGTTTTTTTTTTTTTGTTTTTTGTCTATTTTGAATAATTTATTAGTTAAAAAATCTCATGATTTCTTAATATTATGTAAATTTGAAAAAGAAAATACAATAATTTTTATTACTCTACTTAATATATATTTTATTTACTTCTTATATAATTCTATTATAAACATAAAAAAAATAAAAAAAAAAGATTTTAAATATTTTTAAGAAATTTTCTTATTATCTATCTATATATATATATTTTTTTTTTTGGAAAAAATAAAACAAAAAACTTTTAATTTTGCACTTTTATATTTTTTACATAAATGATAAGATAAAATAAGAATTACAAATAATAAGCCTATAAATATGCAACAATTTATATAAGTATTTTTATAAGATTTTATTATAAAGTTTTTTATTACTTAAATTAAATAATTCTTGTAGAAAATATTATTTATGATAACTATTACTAGTTAATGCATAATAAAAATATAAATGTTTATTTGAATTTAAAATATGCATTCTTTTTAACAGAAATAAATTTTGTTAAAACAAAATGATTTTCATTTAAAAAATTTTGTAAATAAAAAATGAAGAAATTTATACCAAAATAAATTACTAGATTATATTTTAAAAACATAATGTAGTTATCTGCTAAGTTATACATAATTATTTTGATCTGTTATCATTTTATTCTTAGTAATAGAATATAACATGCGATTTAGAATTGACATTTTCAAAAAAAATTACAGTTAAAAACTTCGTTTCAAGATCAGAATTAAAGTATTAGGAACGGTCTATCATAAGTCCGAAAACTCAAAATGACATAAATATGAAAAAAATTTCGTCAATTTTTTTCGTACTTATGTCATAACATTTATTTCGGGGTTATAATAATGACTTAAGTCCGAAAATCTAAAAATAACATAAGTAGAAATTTATTTTTCGAAATTATTGTATTTTTTGTACTAATACTGAAAAACGAAAACGAGATAATTAACTCCGAAATAATAATAATAATATAATTTCGAGCATTAATATTGATCAAAATGCTCGTGGAATCTTGAGAACTGTTTTTTATTTGGTTCAAAAGGTTTAATTCTTTAAACATATATTCTACTAATATAGAATGATTAGGGGTTTTGAAATTTTTTCATCCTTTTATAAAATTTTCTTCAGGATTTAAAATCAGTAAAACACTACGTCATAACTTGCAGGAACATAACATCTATTAAATTTATGTTTCAAAATAATAGACATAAAGTTATTTGTGGAATCTAATGCAAAAGGAATATACTCTTTCTGCAAGGATTTTATAGTTGGTTATAATATCAGAGTTATACGCTTTTCCCACAATATGTACATATGTATATAGGAGGAATTTTATAATTGGTTACAAAATTAGGATTATATACCTAAAAAGAAGAAAACAAGGTAGAATGTAAACCAACGGTTTTTAAAAGCGCACATTTCCAAAAGGCAATACAAACTGTTTTGTGACTTGCAATACAACAAGAATTGTGACTTGCACAAAAATTTCATGTAATAAAAAAAAAAACGTGAAAATAGGACTTTTCTGGAATTTTAAGAGGCTGTAAGTCAGGAACCCTATATAACTAAGAAAATCCGTTAGCACACGTAAAAATATATTAGTGGAGCTTTAATTTTTATCTCTCGCCGAAGAAAATCTATACAGGTGCTTAAGTTACAGGTCCCTAAAAATAGCAAATTTTCAATTTTTGAGCCCTAATAACTCTTAAACTCTGGGTGGTCCAAGAAAATTTTTTGAGGAAACTTATACTAATTCTAAAAGTTCTTTCTTGTCTCAAAATTTCAGGTTCCTATCTCAAAACGTACCGGAGTTATGAAAAAAGAAATATCAAGCAAAATTTGGTTTTCACATAACGGTAAATTTAAATAATAAGTCACATAATATTGCACAATTTTGATACTGTTTTATAGAGGTAAGAAAATTTCCGGTATTTTACTGTTTATACCCGTACGTTAGGATCGGGTATAATAAAATTGCTCCTCCGTTTGTAACACCTCGAAATAAGCCAGCTAGATATACCTTCAAAGGTAGGGATCGGATCAGAAAAAAATTCTAAGACGATTGAGCCATGTCCGTCCGCTAACTCAAAAACTAAGAGCTATAATCTTGAAATTTACACAAAATATTCTGGGAGTAATTTGTAGGTTCCCTATTTTTTTTTGTTGAATTTGGACCAAAACTTAGAGTAGCTCTCGAACACTTAACTTTTAGATCCCCACATTTTTTTTGAAATAGAGCTATGAAGTTTTAACTGCTGATAGATCTCACAAAAATATTAATTTTATTTTTAATAACTTGTTTTTGTATCCCCACCCGTTACGGAGTTACAGCTACCCCAAAGGTTCAAAAAAGCTCTATATTTAAATTGTTATAGTACAATTTGTATAAGATATATCTTCAGTTTGAAAACGCCAAACGATTACTACTTTTATTAGCTTTAAAAGTATATATACAATAAATATATTTTTGTGGCATACGGTGTCTTAATTTACCGTTATGCGAAACTCAAATTTTGCAAAATCCTTTAACCCTTCTATCTTCTAAACGGTTTAAGTTGGAAACTTGAAATTTTGACAGAAGTTAGATCTTTGAAAATAAGTATGTGTCATTTCAGAAAATATTTGTGTATCGCCCCCCGTTTCGGAGCTGTAAGGGGTCAAAAACTGAAAATTTCCTATTTTTAAACACCTGTAACTTGAACACCTGTTAAAATTTTTTTGAAGTAATACATAAAAATTAAAGGTTCAACATTATACTCTTATTTTTGTTAACAACTTTTTTTAATAATATAGGGTTACTTTATAATTGACGAAAGTGTTACTTGATTTTTTCAAATTTTCTAACAAATTTCTTTAACGGTTTTTTTGCATATTGTTTTGCTCGATAATTTGAAATTGTTGAGGATATAATGCGTAGTACAAAAAAATGTAAATAAATAAACAACATAACGGTTGCTTGAAGAATTTTTATTTATATGATATTGATATATATACATACTTATATAATATCATGTTTATTTACATATCGTATATGTCACTAGTGAATGAATGATAAGAGTATAGATGTATATAATATAGCGGCGTATTTACATACATATATGTATTTTATTGTACTTATAAAAAATTATTCTGTCAATGGAATATTTAAATATAATATAATAGAATATTTAAAATTATATTTATTATTTTGTACTAAGTAAATTTAATATACATTTACCGCTTAGTATTAAATGGTACTATAGAATATTTGAAAAAGTTTTGGATTGATAATCGTTATGTGGAAGGTTAGAATTTGCTTTTGAAGAATGTATAAACATATAGTTTGAATATATCTACAACCCATAGTTCTAGAAATTATAAAATTCACTGAATACTGAAATATTAAAAAAATAATATTGTAAGCAGAGCGACAGGCTGTGAGCATACTAACGGTTCGTACGGGTATCTAAGAGTTGACAAAGGCAACTGTATTCTTTCTCGTTTTAGATTGTAAAACTACTACGCATAGTTTGAGATATCTACATCTGAAATTAGGGCTTTTTTTGCAATTTTGGGGGGCTGTAACTTTGGAGCTCTATACAATTAAAAGAAACCATTAACACACATAAAATACTAGTACTGTAGCTTTAATTCGGTTGTCATTCCAAAGAAAAATTTGTACAGGTGCCTAAGTTACAGGTGTTTAAATATAGCAAATTTTTAATTTTTGAGCCCTAATAGCTTATAAACAGGAGGTGGTACAAAAAAAAATTCTGAGCAAACTTATACTAATTCCAAAGGTTCTTTCTTGCCTTAAAATTTCAAGCTTCTATTTAAAAGTGTGCCGGAGTTATGAAGATAGAAAAATCAAGCAAAATTTGGTAACGATAAGGTAGGTTCCGTTATTTACGTAACGGTAAATTTAAATACTAAATTTAAAAAATATATATAACTTTGATATTAATTTATAAAGGTAAAGAAAATTTCTGTCGAATGACGTTTTCAGATTGAAAAAATGTTAAGCGAAACATGAAATATACGCGTTTAAAAATAGGGGTTTTTCAAAGTTTGAGAAAGAATGAAAAAGTTGTTCCACAAAATTAATTTTTTTATAAAATTTTTTTTCTCTATCTTTAACGGTGTAGAAGTTTTGTAAACAGACAGACAGATGGACGGACGGACAGAGTGAAACTAAGAGGCTACTAAGAGGCTAAACTAAATTTTTTTTTGAAATGTACTAAAAATTATTGAACTGTTAAAATTTTAAAGAATTTTTTTTAAATTTTTTAACTTTGCAAATTAATATCAAAATTATACAATTTTTTTAAATTTAGTATTTAAATTTACCGTTATGTGAAAACCAAATTTTGCATGATTTTTCTACTTTCATAACTCCGGCACGCCTTTAGATAGGAACCTGAAATTTTGAGACAAGAAATAACTTTTAGAATTAGTTAAAGTTTGTTCAGAATTTTTTTTTGTACCACTTCCTGTTTATAAGCTATTAGGGCTTCTCTTTTACGTTCCTGAAATTCGAGTTGAATAAAACAGAAAAGGGAAGAAGTTCAAGCAGTTGTCAAAAAACTTATAGATTTTTAGTTTAATTCGAATTATTCAGGTAGGTTATTAATAAGTCGGTCGCATCGACTTAGTGTTACATTTACTTGTTTTTAATATATAAATCAATTTGTTACTAAAAATTGATATTTTTCATACAAATATTGGAGAAAAAATATTTTGACACCAAAATTCGATTAAAAACACGAAAATACGCTTCTAAATGGGTTAAAATTGAGTTTAAACATGTTCAAAATTAAATTTTATTTTTTTTATTAAAAAATACCTCGTAATATCCAAAAATATGTTTTTTGTACCTTAAATTTTTATTTTTAATATGGAAATAAATTTGTTACTAAAAATTGATATTTTTCATACAAATATTGAATTTTCGAGAAAAAATATTTTGACACCAAAATTCGATTAAAAATCCGAAAATACGCTTCTAAATGGGTTAAAATTGAAATTAAACATTTTTAAAATTAAATTCTATTTTTTTATTAAAAAATACCTCGCAATACCCAAAAATATGGTTTTTGTACCTTAAATTTTTATTTTTAATATGGAAATAAATTTGTTACTAAAAATTGATATTTTTCATACAAATATTGAATTTTCGAGAAAAAATATTTTGACACCAAAATTCGATTAAAAACCCGAAAATACGCTTCTACATGGGTTAAAATTGAGTTTAAACATTTTTAAAATTAAATTTTATTTTTTTATTAAAAAATACCTCGCAATATCCAAAAATATGGTTTTTGTACCTTAAATTTTTATTTTTAATATGGAAATCAATTTGTTACTAAAAATTGATATTTTTCATACAAATATTGAATTTTCGAGAAAAAATATTTTGACACCAAAATTCGATTAAAAATCCGAAAATACGCTTCTAAATGGGTTAAAATTGAAATTAAACATTTTTAAAATTAAATTCTATTTTTTTATTAAAAAATACCTCGCAATACCCAAAAATATGGTTTTTGTACCTCAAATTTTTATTTTTAATATGGAAATAAATTTGTTATTTGTTACAAATATTGAATTTTCGAGAAAAAATATTTTGACACCAAAATTCGATTAAAAACCCGAAAATACGCTTCTACATGGGTTAAAATTGAGTTTAAACATTTTTAAAATTAAATTTTATTTTTTTATTAAAAAATACCTCGCAATATCCAAAAATATGGTTTTTGTACCTTAAATTTTTATTTTTAATATGGAAATCAATTTGTTACTAAAAATTGATATTTTTCATACAAATATTGAATTTTCGAGAAAAAATATTTTGACACCAAAATTCAGTTAAAACCCGAAAATACGCTTCTAAATGTGTTAAAATTGAGTTTAAACATTTTCAAAATTAAATATTTTTTTTATTAAAAAATACCTCGCAATATCCAAAAATATGGTTTTGTACCTTAAATTTTTATTTTTAATATGGAAATAAATTTGTTACTAAAAATTGATATTTTTCATACAAATATTGAATTTTCGAGAAAAAATACTTTGACACCAAAATTCGATTAAAAACCCGAAAATACGCTTCTAAATGTGTTAAAATTAAGTTTAAACATTTTCAAAATTAAATATTTTTTTTATTAAAAAATACCTCGCAATACCCAAAAATATGGTTTTTGTACCTCAAATTTTTATTTTTAATATGGAAATAAATTTGTTATTTGTTACAAATATTGAATTTTCGAGAAAAAATATTTTGACACCAAAATTCGATTAAAAACCCGAAAATACGCTTCTAAATGGGTTAAAATTGAGTTTAAACATTTTTAAAATTAAATTTCATTTTTTTATTAAAAATACCTCGTAATATCCAAAAATATGGTTTTTGTACCTTAAATTTTTATTTTTAATATGGAAATCAATTTATTACTAAAAATTGGTATTTTTCATACAAATATTGAATTTTCGAGAAAAAATATTTTAACACCAAAATTTCATTTAAAAACCAGAAAATACGCTTCTAAATGGGTTAAAATTGAGTTTAAACATTTTTAAAATTAAATTTCATTTTTTTATTAAAAATACCTCGTAATATCCAAAAATATGGTTTTTGTACCTTAAATTTTTATTTTTAATATGGAAATCAATTTGTTACTAAAAATTGATATTTTTCATACAAATATTGAATTTTCGAGAAAAAATATTTTAACACCAAAATTTCATTTAAAAACCCGAAAATACGCTTCTAAATGGGTTAAAATTGAATTTAAACATTTTTAGAATTAAATATTTTTTTTATTAAAAAATACCTCGCAATACCCAAAAATATGGTTTTTGTACCTTAAATTTTTATTTTTAATATGGAAATCAATTTGTTACTAAAAATTGATATTTTTCATACAAATATTGAATTTTCGAGAAAAAATATTTTGACACCAAAATTCGATTAAATACCCGAAAATACGCTTCTAAATGGGTTAAAATTGAGTTTAAACGTATTTAAAATTAAATTTTATTTTTTTATTAAAAAATACCTCGTAATATCCAAAAATATGGTTTTTCTACCTAAAATTTTTATTTTTAATATGGAAATCAATTTTTTACTAAAAATTGGTATTTTTTATACAAATATTGAATTTTCGAGAAAAAAATTTTGACACCAAAATTCGATTAAAAACCCGAAAATACGCTTCTAAATGGGTTAAAATTGAGTTTAAACATTTTTAAATTTAAATTTTATTTTTTTATTACAAAATACCTCGTAATATCCAAAAATATGGTTTTTGTACCTTAAATTTTTATTTTTAATATGGAAATCAATTTGTTACTAAAAATTGATATTTTTCATACAAATATTGAATTTTCGAGAAAAAATATTTTGACACCAAAATTCGATTAAATACACGAAAATACGCTTCTAAATGGGTTAAAATTGAGTTTAAACGTATTTAAAATTAAATTTTATTTTTTTATTAAAAAATACCTAGTAATATCCAAAAATATGGTTTTTGTACATTAAATTTTTATTTTTAATATGGAAATCAATTTGTTACTGAAAATTGATATTTTTCTTAAAAATATTGAATTTTCGAGAAAAAATATTTTAACACCAAAATTCGATTAAAAACCCGAAAATACGCTTCTAAATGGGTTAAAATTGAGTTTAAACATTTTTAAAATTAAATTTCATTTTTTTATTAAAAATACCTCGTAATATCCAAAAATATGTTTTTTGTACCTTAAATTTTTATTTTTAATATGGAAATCAATTTGTTACTAAAAATTGGTATTTTTCATACAAATATTGAATTTTCGAGAAAAAATATTTTAACACCAAAATTTCATTTAAAAACCAGAAAATACGCTTCTAAATGGGTTAAAATTGAGTTTAAACATTTTTAAAATTAAATTTCATTTTTTTATTAAAAATACCTCGTAATATCCAAAAATATGGTTTTTGTACCTTAAATTTTTATTTTTAATATGGAAATCAATTTGTTACTAAAAATTGATATTTTTCATACAAATATTGAATTTTCGAGAAAAAATATTTTAACACCAAAATTTCATTTAAAAACCCGAAAATACGCTTCTAAATGGGTTAAAATTGAATTTAAACATTTTTAGAATTAAATATTTTTTTTATTAAAAAATACCTAGGTACTATCCAAAAATATGGTTTTTGTACCTTAAATTTTTATTTTTAATATGGAAATCAATTTGTTACTAAAAATTGATGATTCTCATACAAATGCTGAATTTTCGAGAAAAAATATGTTAACACCAAAATTCGATTAAAAACCAGGAAATACACTTCTAAATGTGTTAAAATTTAGTTTAAACATTTTCAAAATTAAATTTTATTTTTTATTAAAAAATACCTAGGTACTATCCAAAAATATGGTTTTTGTACCTTAAATTTTTATTTTTAATATGGAAATCAATTTGTTACTAAAAATTGATATTTTTCATACAAATATTGAATTTTCGAGAAAAAATATTTTAACACCAAAATTCGGTTAAAAACCCGAAAATACGCTTCTAAATGGGTTAAAATTGAATTTAAAGATTTCCAAAATTAGTTTTTATTTTTTTATTAAAAAATACCTAGTAATATCCAAAAATATAGTTTTTGTACCTTAAATTTTTATTCTTAATATGGAAATCAATTTGTTACTGAAAATTGATATTTTTCATAAAAATATTGAATTTTCGAGAAAAAATATTTTAACACCAAAATTCGATGAAAAACCCGAAAATACGCTTCTAAATGGGTTAAAATTGAATTTAAAGATTTCCAAAATTAGTTTTTATTTTTTTTTTTAAAAATACCTAGTAATATCCAAAAATATGGTTTTTGTACCTTAAATTTTTAATTTTAATATGGAAATCAATTTGTTACTAAAAATTGATATTTTTCGTACAAATATTGAATTTTCGAGAAAAAATATTTTAAGACCAAAATTCGGTTAAAAACCCGAAAATACTCTTCTAAATGGGTTAAAATTGAATTTAAAGATTTCCAAAATTAGTTTTTATTTTTTTTTTTAAAAATACCTAGTAATATCCAAAAATATGGTTTTTGTACCTTAAATTTTTAATTTTAATATGGAAATCAATCTGTTACTAAAAATTGATATTTTTCATACAAATATTGAATTTTCGAGAAAAAATATTTTAACACCAAAATTCGGTTAAAAACCCGAAAATACGCTTCTAAATGGGTTAAAATTGAATTTAAAGATTTCCAAAATTAGTTTTTATTTTTTTTTTAAAAAATACCTAGTAATATCCAAAAATATGGTTTTTGTACCTTAAATTTTTAATTTTAATATGGAAATCAATTTGTTACTAAAAATTGATATTTTTCATAAAAATATTGAATTTTCGAGAAAAAATATTTTGACACCAAAATTCGATGAAAAACCCGAAAATACGCTTCTAAATGGGTTAAAATTGAGTTTAAACATTTTCAAAATTAAATATTTTTTTTATTAAAAAATACCTCGCAATACCCAAAAATATGGTTTTTGTACCTTAAATTTTTATTTTTAATATGGAAATCAATTTGTTACTAAAAATTGGTATTTTTCATAAAAATATTGAATTTTCGATAAAAAATATTTTGACACCAAAATTCGATTCAATACCCGAAAATACGCTTCTAAATGGGTTAAAATTGAGTTTAAACATTTTTAAAATTAAATTTTATTATACCCGTACGATAGGATCGGGTATAATAAAATTACTCCTCCGTTTGTAACACCTCGAAATAAGCGAGCTAGATATACCTTCAAAGGTATGGATCGGATCAGAAAAAAATTCTAAGACTTTTGAGCCATGTCCGTCCGTCCGTACGTCCGTCAGCACGCTAACTCAAAAACTAAGAAAGCTAGAATCTTGAAATTTACACAAAATATTTTGGGAGTAATTTGTAGGTTCCCTATTTTTTTTGGTTGAGTTTGGAGCAAGCCTTAGGGTAGCTCTCGTACACCTAACTTTTAGATCCCCACATTTTTTTTGCAATAGAGCTATGAAATTTTAACTACTAATAGATCTCATAAAAATATTAATTTTATTTTAATAACTTTTTTTTGTAGCCCCACCCGTTACGGAGTTACAGTTCCCCAAAGGTTCAAAAAAGCTCTATATTTAAATTGTTATAGCACAAGTTGTATGAGGTATATCTTCAGTTTGAAAACGCCAAACGATTACTAATTTTATTAGCTTTAAAAGTATATATACAATAAATATATTTTTGTGGCATACGGTGTCTTAATTTACCGTTATGCGAAACTCAAATTTTGCAAAATCCTTTAACCCTTCTATCTTCTAAACGGTTTAAGTTGGAAACTTGAAATTTTGACAGAAGTTAGATCTTTGAAAATTAGTATGAGTCATTTCAGAAATTTTTTTTGTATCACCCCCCGTTTCGGAGCTGTATGGGGTCAAAAACTGAAAAAATCCTATTTTTAAACACCTGTAACTTGAACACCTGTTAAAATTTTTTTGAAGTAATACACAAAAATTAAAGCTCCAACATTATACTTTTATTTCTGTTAACAACTTTTTTTAATAATATAGGGTTACTTTATAATTGACGAAAGTGTTACTTGATTTTTTCAAATTTTCTAACAAATTTCTTTAAAACGAATTTTTTGTTTTACTCGATAATTTGAAATTGTTGAGGATATAATGCGTAGTACAAAAAAATGTAATTAAATAAACAACATAACGGTTGCTTGAAGAATTTTTATTTATATGATATTGATATATATACATACTTATATAATATCATGTTTATTTACATATCGTATATGTCACTAGTGAATGAATGATAAGAGTATAGATGTATATTATATAGCGCCGTATTTATATACATATATGTATTTTATTGTACTTATAAGAAATTTTTCTGTCAATGGAATATTTAAATATAATATAATATAATATTTAAAATTATATTTACTGTTTTGTACTTAGTAAATTTAATATACATTTACCGCTTAGTATTAAATGGTACTATAGAATATTTGAAAAAGTTTTGGATTGATAATCGTTATGTGGAAGGTTAGAATCATCTTTTGAAGAATGTACATATAAACATATAGTTTGAATATATGTACAACCCATAGTTCTAGAAATTATAAAATTCACCCAAATTATTTTAAAATACTAAAATATTAAAAAAATAATATTGTAAGCAGAGTGACAGGCTGTGAACATACTAACGGTTCGTACGGGTATCTAAGAGTTGACAAAGTCAACTGTATTCTTCCTCGTTTTTATTAAAAATACCTCGTAATATCCAAAAATATGGTTTTTGTACCTTAAATTTTTATTTTTAATATGGAAATCAATTTGTTACTGAAAATTGATATTTTTCATAAAAATATTGAATTTTCGATAAAAAATATTTTAACACCAAAATTCGATTAAAAACCCGAAAATACGTTTCTAAATGGGTTAAAATTGAGTTTAAACATTTTTAAAATTAAATTTCATTTTTTTATTAAAAATACCTCGTAATATCCAAAAATATCGTTTTGTACCTAAAACTATTATTATACCCTACACCTAAAGTGTAGGGTATATTAACTTTGGTATGGAGTTTGTAACCACCAAAAGGAAGCGATAGCGATGAAATTCGAGTTGAATAAGACAGAAGAGGGAAGAAGTTCAAGCAGCTCCAAAAAAACATAGATTTTTAATTTAATTCGAATTATTCAGGTGTAGGGTAATAAGTCGATTGCATCGACTTACTGTTACATTTACTTGTTATATAAATTATAGTATAGAATTTCTATTATACTTTTTAATTTTGATCTAAATTATATTACTTATTTTAGTATGGATTACAAAACAAACATTCTTTTTATTTTAAGAGCTAGATACCAAAATTCTATTAAAGATATTTGTTACAGCCAATTATAAAATGTTAAAAACAACTACCGTTACAGATCGTTTTTTTCTATGGAAGGTGCGGATATCTTCCAAAGATATCAAAAGTACTCTCTTGGTATTATCTTTATTGATTAAACCCATATACACATCCTGCTTTAATCAACATAATGAGATGAAACACCTAACTGTTAAAACAGTATATTGGCTAGTGACTAGGAATATGAGAGGATAGGACAAGAATGCGAAAACTTTGGAATGGAACTGTAAGAGAACAACGAAGCCGTCTATTATTATTACTGTTCTATTGTCAGCGACGAATTCATCAAAAGTTAAAACAAGAAGTAGTAGTATAGTATATATAACAGCTTCCTGATAGAGGTGATAATTGAAGATAGCTCTACTGTCACTATCACTAGGATTGTTATAAATATTTTTAGCTTTAGTTTTATATGTCTAAGAGAAAATCATCCTAAATAAGACTGTTTAATAAAATTTACTATAAAGGATCTATCTAATCTTGTAATGAAGGATCTAGCTAATTTTGTAAACTTATATTAAATTATTTTATAATATCATTTAGCTAACTGGAATTTATTGGAAAGTTTAAGATTTTTTTATTAATAATTTAAAAAATAAATGGGGTAAATATCATATATACATAATATTTAAGTTCAAAATAGGATCACGAGACAAAGAGATTTTCTAAATTCAATAATTAATTATCGATAGGTCAGTATAAAAAAATTTTGAACGGTTCATTTTTCCTAGACAATTTTAGTATTGTACATACAATATAAAAACCATATAATACAAATTTATAATAATTTTTTTTATTATTAATTATTTTTCATTTTTTATTATTATTTATTTTCATTTATTTGCTTTTATTTCTTATATACATTAAAAATCAATCAAAATATTTTTTTTCTTTTATAAATTATGATTTATTGAGTTTTTCTGAAGCTGAAACTTTTTATTATTTTTTTTATGGATTTATTCTAAAAATAATTGCATTATTATTTCTAATGGAAACTTAAAACTATGTTGACTGTTTTAGAAAATTGGAAAAAAAAATTCATAAATATATCAAATTTTTGAAATAATTTAATCAAAAACTTGTATATTTTAAAATTGAATTTGATTTAAAAAAAAAAAAATTATAACATCGTCCTTAAAATTATAATTGAAAAAGACTTTAAAGCTCCACTTTCACAAATAAATACAATTGAAGATTAAAATTATTACATTTTCTACATATTTTGAGATTATTTTGAGTTAATTATTTTTAATCATATAATTTGAACATTGAAGGAATCTGATTTAAAATCTCTAAACAAGCTTCTTAGGTTCTACTCAAAGTTATTTGTATTGTAATTTTTCTTACACCATTCTTAGCTTTTTATACCCGTACGATAGGATCGGGTATAATAAAATTACTCCTCCGTTTGTAACACCTCGAAAAAAGCGAGCTAGATATACCTTCAAAGGTATGGATCGGATCAGAAAAAAATTCTAAGACTTTTGAGCCATGTCCGTCCGTCAGTCCGTCAGCACTCCGTCCGTCAGTAAGGTTAAGGACCAAACCTTAAGGTAGCTCTCGAACACCTAACTTTTAGATCCCCACATTTTTTTTGAAATAGAGCTATGAAATTTTAACCGCTGATATACCTCATAAAAATCTTAATTTTATTTTTAATAACTTTTTTTGTAGCCCCACCCGTTACGGAACTACAGCTCCCCAAAGGTTCAAAAAAGCTCCATATTTAAATTGTTATAGCACAAGTTGTATAAGGTATATCTTCATTTTGAAAACGCCAAACGATTACTACTTTTATTAGCTTTAAAAGTATATATACAATAAATATTTATTTGTGGCATACGGTGTCTTAATTTACCGTTATGCGAAACTGAAATTTTGGAAAATCCTTTAACCCTTCTATCTTCTAAACGGTTTAAGTTGAAAACTTGAAATTTTGACAGAAGTTAGATCTTTAAAAATAAGTAGTCTAATAAGTAGAGTCATTTCAGAAATTTTTTTTGCATCACTCCCCGTTTAGGAGCTGTAAGGGGTCAAAAACTGAAAATTTTCTATTTTTAAACACCTGTAACTTGAACACCTGTTAAAATTTTTTGAAGTAATACACAAAAATTAAAGCTTCAACATTATACTCTTATTTCTGTTAACAACTTTTTTTAATAATATAGGGTTACTTTATAATTGACGAAAGTGTTATTTGATTTTTTCAAATTTTCTAACAAATTTCTTTAACGAATTTTTTCCATTTTGTTTTACTCGATAATTTGAAATTGTTGAGGATATAATGCGTAGTACAAAAAAATGTAAATAAATAAACAACATAACGGTTGCTTGAAGAATTTTTGAATGATATTGATATACATACATACTTATATAATATCATGTTTATTTACATATCGTATATGTCACTGATGAATGAATGATAAGAGTATAGATGTATATTATATAGCGCTGTATTTACATACATACATATATGTATTTTATTGTACTTATAAGAAATTATTCTGTCAATGGAATATTTAAATATAATATAATAGAATATTTAAAATTATATTTATTATTTTGTACTAAGTAAATTTAATATGCATTTACCGCTTAGTATTAAATGGTACTATAGAATATTTGAAAAAGTTTTGGATTGATAATCGTTATGTGGAAGGTTAAAATCTGCTTTTGAAGAATGTATAAACATATAGTTTAAATATATGTACAACCCATAGTTCTAGAAATTATAAAATTCACCCAAATTATTTTAAAATACTAAAATATTAAAAAAATAATCTTGTAAGCAGAGTGACAGGCTGTGAACATACTAACGGTTCGTACGGGTATCTAAGAGTTGACAAAGGCAACTGTATTCTTCCTCGTTTTATTTAAGACTTACTGTTCATAAGTCCTTACATTTTCACTTTCAAAATATCAAGAAAAATTGTTTAATTTTATACTTTAGATATCGGTACAGGTAGATATCGAAAAATAAACTAAATTTTCGTAAAAGAAATGCATTTTAATTTTTTTTATTGAATGGCACCAATACTAAATATAGGGTAGGTGGCCTAGTGGGTAAGAGCGTAGGGTATAGGCCTTGGTGGCCTAGTAAGAGCTTATAAATTATAAAATATGCTGTAAACACCGAGTGAGTGTGGATTCAAGTCCACACACTTCGTAAGAGTTATTCCCCTTTACGACATTTACAGCCACGCCTGAACAGGAAAGGCTGTGTAATTTCCAGTCCACATTTATGTGCATTAAATGCATTAAAAAAAATACTAAATATTAGAAATTATCTTAATTTTTATTTGGTATTGGCAAACATTTTCTAATGGGATGATGTCTTAATCCCAAAAAATAATTCCAAAAAAAAATATTCCACAAAACAAAAAGAAAAAGTTAGAAAAAATTGAAAACTTTACTTTCGGATTGAAATATAAGATCCAATTTAAATAGAGGCAAAACAACTTACTGTACACACCAGCCATAAAATCAGAATTTACCCATCAACCATAAAATCAATAATTAACAGAGATTTGTGGGCAGCAATCTTCATTATTTTAAGTGTTTTGTTACTACATAATATGCATGTAAAAAAATAATTAAGAGATTTTATATAGGTAGTTACAAAATCAGGGCTTCAATTTGTTTAGTCGGTGTTTTTTTAGTTAGTTTATGGCAGCGGCCGCCCCCCACTCTCTATTTCATATTCTTTTATGTTCAAATAATAATAATAAATTGTATTTATTTAAAGCCCACCAACACAAGAAAGGTTTTTTTCGGGCTCTTCAAGTTATTACAAAAGAGTTATTTATAAAATTATTTAAACATAAAAATACACATTTCATCTTAAAAATATTCTTAAATTAATAATATTCTTAAATATAAATGAACCCAATCCAATATTTATTTATTTTACATTTTATATTGTGAACGTGAAATTATTAACCATTTCCAAAACGCTAGATTCGGATTTTGTCATAAACTTTTATGTACTTAATAAAATTTAAGATGTTTTTACTTTCTTCAAAAGAATCTAAAGATAATTTATTTTGTTCCATGTACATTAAAAGTTGACCGAGCAGTAGCACAAAACACGAAATTTTCAAAAAAGTGTTTGACTGTTAATAAAGTACCACAAGAACAGGAGGATCTTATTTTTCGATTATGAATCTGTGGGTAAGTTTCGTGTGACCTATTCTTAACCTTGTTAAAACCACAGATTCTCTTCGGTTCAAAGAGACTTCCAATGCGTAGTAATTTCCCTTTAATTAATTTAATATCCCTTAATTTATTATTTAGCGTTGCTTTTTCCCATTTGTCATTCCACATTTTTTTGTAAGTTTTGCTTTAAAACTTAATTAAGATCTTCGTGGAAAAAACGGAATTTTTTATCATAAGGCAGTTTAATAGATTCCTTGGCCATTAAATCCACTTTATTATTATACCCAACATTCATGTGACTTGGAATCCACATAAAAACAAAATTTAATTTTCGGTTTTCGTAAATGATTTGTTTGATTTTATTGCTGATAGGATGTTTAGAATACATTTTTTTGATAATCTGAAGGGAACTAAGTGAGTCGGTACAAGAAATTTGTTTTGTTAATTTTTGTTGCATATTTTACTGCTTTTTAGATAGCGTACGGCTCTGCTGTGCATATATTTGCAAAATTGTTTATATGATACATTTTTTCAATACCCCTGTGCTTGCTTGAAGGCACAACCGGTTTCTCCATTATAGACAGGTCTATCAGTATATATTTTATCATAATTTAAATAAATTGAGTAACTTTTTTCGTTGAATAGTGCTTGAAATTTTTCAGCTGATGTGCTTTATTTTCTGCAATTGGATAAAGAAGAGATCAATATTTAAGTTTGAAAACCAAAGTGACGCAGATTGGAACTTCTCACAGTCAAATTTATACTTATAAGGAATTAAGTATTTCTCTACTATAAGTTTGAGTCGGACATAGCATGGTTGATAGCTATTAGATTTTACTTTCATTTTTTCAAATTGTTCTGCGTTTTCGAATTTGGATTTTATGGAATGTTTATTAAAAGAACATAATTTGATAAGCAATTTTAGGCTTTGTTGCTCACGTCTATACTTCAGATGGTATTGTCCGGCATCGACAATAATACTATTGACAGGATTGGTGCGGAAAGCACCGTTGCATATTCTCAAACCAATGTTATGTACAGGATCAAGCATTTTCAAGCTAGTTTTGCGTGCTGAACTATATAGGACACTACCATAATCAAGAGTGGGCAACACAATCAGGCTATGTATTCTAAGCAAAAATTTTCGATCTGAACCATCTGAACCTGTACCTGAGAGTATTTTAAGTAAGTTTAATTTTTTGCTGGCTTTTACTTTAATTTTGTTAATGTGTTCTTCCATTTCAGTTTAGTATTGTAGTTCTTAAATTTAGGAATAGTATTCAATTTAAATCTAGTTTCTTGGAAACAGAAGACAAAAGAATTGTATTTACTTTCTAATAACTTAAACTCTTCATAATGATTATATAAAACATTACAATTCCATTGAATAATATTAATATTAGTTCTACTCATTAAATTAGATAGTAATAATAATAATAAAATTCAATAATAAAATTCTATATTAGATAAATATAGTAAATATAATAAACAATAATAAAATTCTATATTAGATATTTCTGATTCAGAAAAACTATTAGTATTTGTTTCACTTACATTGGGCCTTATCGTGATTACCGCAACCATAAAAAAAACGGCAAACGCACGAAAAAGGTATCGTGGAAAACGCAATCACAAAAACGGCAAACGTAAAACGTCAAATTTTCGAAAATGTATCATTGAAAAAAAACGGCGACAGTTTGTAGAACAAAACTCAAACGCGAAAATTTATTTACGGTGTTGTTGAAAATTTAAACTTAAAAAAGAATGTAAGTATATTTATAAAATTTTTAAAGTATAAAAATTATTTATTTATTTTAATATAGGAAAAAAGTAACTAATCACGAGCAGTATGAAAGTTTAGTCAGGCTAATGAAAGAAAATTCTGACATTGGTCGTGGACATTCAAGTCGAGCTCCAAGTGAAATTTTAATTTTTTGGGAAGCAACAACAAAAGAATTAAATAGTTTAGGACCACCATATAGAGATTATAAAGAATGGAAAAAGGTAAATATAACTTTTGTAATTTTTTTGTAAAAATATAAATTTTTGTTTAATTAAAGGTGTGGACGGATTACAAAGCCTTTGTAAAAAGAAAGTTGGTGAATAACAAAAAAGAAGTCACTGCAACTGGCGGAGGTCCAAATAAAATTGTGCATTTAACGCCAGTTGAAGATTTATCTTCTCTTCTAAATTTGAATGAAATGGTAACTGGGGTAAAAGGACATTCCAGCAGGTCTATTTTAAATAAAAGCTGTTCGGCAATAACAGAGACATTGGTTGTAAATGCTGACGAACCTGATCTCGTAGAAGAAATAATAAATGATATTTGTGAATTTGTTCCGGAAAATACTAAAGTTGCTGAAAAAACCAATAGAACTAAGTCTTCAAATTCTGCCAAACCAACAGCAACAGATTTGATTGAACAGCAAATAAAAATTCAACTGACTATGTGTGAGCAGCTGACAAAAATGCTTGTTCCAATAGCAAGCAACTCAAGCGAAGTCTGTTCTAGTCTTGGAAAAATTTACAGAGGAGTTGAAAAGACGAATGATATTCAAAAGGATATTTATAAACTAAAAAAAGAAAAGTTACAAGAAATCAAACGTCATAACTTAGAATAAAAAAAAGATATGTTTCAAAAGTTAAAACTGAAAAAAAAACTTATAAAGTTTGAAATTTTAAAACTTAAAAACAATGAAAATATAAATCCTAATAATTTTAATTTTAATTTAAGTTCTGATGAAGACTGATTAAATTTTTTGTGATATATTTTATATACATATATAATAAAATAATAAGTGCAAGCATAATTTAAAAATTAGAATATATGATTCGCCATGAAGGTATTTTCAATTTTTTTTAATTTTTATTTTTAAAACGTTTGAATTTTAAAATCGTTAACAGTTTTTAATTTTAATTTTAAATGTTTACTCAAACATTTTTCATTTTATGCCTTACATTTTTATAATTTCATTTTAATTTAAGATCTTAAATAAAAAACAAATATAAAATCAATAATGTGTTTTATTTAAAAGTATTTTTTAACACAAAAAAAATTTAAAAAAAAATTAAGTTACTGCAGCTGCTATACGCCTTCTGATTTCCAAAGCTTCATTATAGTAAATAGACTGATCAACGTTTTCATTTCATTCGTTAACTTCCGACGATTCAATAAAATCGATGTGACCAGAAGAAACACCATAATGAATACAAATGTTATGTAAAGTTGAACAAACATTTACAATTTTCACTGCTTTTGATGGCTCGTAATGTAGTGCTCGCATTCCATGAAGGCATCTGAACCCGTTTTTCAGCAAACCAATTGTCTGCTCGATTATAATCCTTCCCGAGCTATGTTTTTTATTGTAGAGTCTTTCATTTGAACCTTCCGAAGGATTTCTAAATGGTGTAAGCAACCACGGTTCTAATGGATAACCAGTGTCACCTACAATTTAGTTCAATACAAATATATCCCTAAAATAATTACTTTAATTGATATAAGTTTTTACCTAAAATTCTGGTATTTTTATCACCACAATCATATTTATTTTTAAAAAATGATTTTGCATCACTCATGTTCCAAATAAGAGAATCGTGATTTGCTCCTTGAAATCGTGAATCAACATATCTTATTCTCCGTTTATGATCACAAATCTATAAAAATGAAAACTTATCAAACTGATTTAATTGTTCAAAATACTTACAATTAGTACATTCATACTGTAAAATTCTTTTCTATTATAAAATAAATGTTGGTTATCCTTCGGTTGAATTATTTTAATATGTGTGCCATCAACACACATGGTGACTCCAGGAATTCCAGTTTTTTCATAGAAAAACTGTTTTGATTCCCTTTTTTCACTATATTTTTAATTCAAATCGACCCATTCCGGGAACAATTTTTCTTCCAACACGTTTAATATACTGGCAAACAACTCAGAAAATGTAGATTGAGCTACATTTACATTTAAGTCATTTCCAACACTTTGCTGGTAGCTGCCTTGTGCTAACAATCTTAAAGTTGCAGCTAATTTTAATTTAGGTGATAATGACTTTGACCTTTTTGATGTTGGAAAGCTGTCTTTAATTATACCCGTACGATAGGATCGGGTATAATAAAATTACTCCTCCGTTTGTAACACCTCGAAATAAGCGAGCTAGATATACCTTCAAAGGTATGGATCGGATCAGAAAAAAATTCTAAGACTTTTGAGCCATGTCCGTCCGTCCGTCCGTCCGTCCGTCAGCACGCTAACTCAAAAACTAAGAAAGCTAGAATCTTGAAATTTACACAAAATATTCTGGGAGTAATTTGTAGGTTCCCTATTTTTTTGGTTGAGTTTGGACCAAGCCTTAGGGTAGCTCTCGAACACCTAACTTTTAGATCCCCACATTTTTTTTGCAATAGAGCTATGAAATTTTAACTGCTGATAGATCTCACAAAAATATTAATTTTATTTTTCATAACTTTTTTTTGTAGCCCCATCCGTTACGGAGCTACAGCTCCCCAAAGGTTCAAAAAAGCACTATATTGAAATTGTTATAACACAAGTTGTATAAGGTATATCTTCATTTTGAAAACGACAAACGACAAACAAAAATATTAATTTTATTTTTCATAACTTTTTTTTGTAGCCCCACCCGTTATGGAGCTACAGCTCCCCAAAGGTTCAAAAAAGCACTATATTTAAATTGTTATAACACAAGTTGTATAAAGTATATCTTCATTTTGAAAACGACAAACGATTACTACTTTTATTAGCTTTAAAAGTATATATATAATAAATATATATTTGTGGCATACGGTGTCTTAATTTACCTTTATATGAAACTCAAATTTTGCAAAATCCTTCAACCCTTCTATCTTCTAAACAGTTTAAGTTGGTAACTTGAAATTTTGACAGAAGTTAGATCTTTAAAAATAAGTATGAGTCATTTCAGAAATTTTTTTTGTATCACCCCTCGTTTAGGAGCTGTAAGGGGTCAAAAACTGAAAATTTTCTATTTTTAAACACCTGTAACTTGAACACCTGTTAAAATTTTTTTGAAGTAATACACAAAAATTAAAGCTTCAACATTGTACTTTTATTTCTGTTAACAACTTTGTTTAATAGTATAGGGTTACTTTATAATTGACGAAAGTGCTACTTGATTTTTTCAAATTTTCTAACAAATTTCTTTAACGAATTTTTATACCCGTACGATAGGATGGGGTATAATAAAATTACTCCCCCGTTTGTAACACCTCGAAATAAGCGAGCTAGATATACCTTCAAAGGTATGGATCGGATCAGAAAAAAATTCTAAGAATTTTGAGCCATGTCCGTCCGTCCGTCCGTCAGCACGCTAACTCAAAAACTAAGAAAGCTAGAATTTTGAAATTTACACAAAATATTTTGGGAATAATTTGTAGGTTCCCTATTTTTTTTGGTTGAGTTTGGAGAAAGCCTTAGGGTAGCTCTCGAACACCTAACTTTTAGATCCCCACATTTTTTTTGCAATAGAGCTATGAAATTTTAACTACTGATAGATCTCACAAAAATATTAATTTTATTTTTAATAACTTTTTTTTGTAGCTTCACCCGTTACGGAGCTACAGCTCCCCAAAGGTTCAAAAAAGCTTTATATTTAAATTGTTATAGCACAAGTTGTATAAGGTATATCTTCATCTTGAAAACGCCAAACGATTACTACTTTCATTAGCTTTAAAAGTATATATACAATAAATATATAATTTTGGCATACGGTGTCTTAGTTTACCGTTATGCGAAACTCAAATTTTGCAAAATTCTTTAACCCTTCCATCTTCTAAACGGTTAAAGGTGAAAACTTGAAATTTTGACAGAAGTTAGATCTTTGAAAATTAGTATGAGTCATTTCAGAAATTTTTTTTGTATCACCCTCCGTTTAGGAGCTGTAAGGGGTCAAAAACTGAAAATTTCCTATTTTTAAACACCTGTAACTTGAACACCTGTTAAAATTTTTTTGAAGTAATACACAAAAATTAAAGCTTCAACATTATACTTTTATTTCTGTTAACAACTTTGTTTAATAATATAGGGTTACTTTATAATTGACGAAAGTGTTACTTGATTTTTTCAAATTTTCTAAGAAATTTCTTTAACGAAGTTTTTCCATTTTGTTTTACTCGATAATTTGAAATTGTTGAGGATATAATGCGTAGTACAAAAAAATGTAATTAAATAAACAACATAACGGTTGCTTGAAGAATTTTTATTTATATGATATTGATATATATACATACTTATATAATATCATGTTTATTTACATATCGTATATGTCACTAGTGAATGAATGATAAGAGTATAGATGTATATTATATAGCGCCGTATTTACATACATATATGTATTTTATTGTACTTATAAGAAATTATTCTATCAATGGAATATTTAAATATAATATAATATAATATTTAAAATTATATTTACTGTTTTGTACTTAGTAAATTTAATATACATTTACCGCTTAGTATTAAATGGTACTATAGAATATTTGAAAAAGTTTTGGATTGATAATCGTTATGTGGAAGGTTAGAATCTGCTTTTGAAGAATGTACATATAAACATATAGTTTGAATATATGTAGAACCCATAGTTCGAGAAATTATAAAATTCACCCAAATTATTTTAAAATACTAAAATATTAAAAAAATAATATTGTAAGCAGAGTGACAGGCTGTGAACATACTAACGGTTCGTACGGGTATCTAAGAGTTGACAAAGTCAACTGTATTCTTCCTCGTTTCCATTTTGTTTTACTCGATAATTTGAAATTGTTGAGGATATAATGCGTAGTACATAAAAAAGTAAATAAATAAACAACATAACGGTTGCTTGAAGAATTTTTATTTATATGATATTAATATATATATAATATATAATATCATGTTTATTTACATATCGTATATGTCACTAGTGAATAAATGATAAGAGTATATATGTATATTATATAGCGCCGTATTTACATACATATATGTATTTTATTGTACTTATAAGAAATTATTCTGTCAATGGAATATTTAAATATAATATAATATAATATTTAAAATTATATTTATTATTTTATACTAAGTAAATTTAATATACATTTACCGCTTAGTATTAAATGGTACTATAGAATATTTGAAAAAGTTTTGGATTGATAATCGTTATGTGGAAGGTTAAAATCTGCTTTTGAAGAATGTACATATAAACATATAGTTTGAATATATGTACAACCCATAGTTCTAGAAATTATAAAATTCACCCAAATTATTTTAAAATACTAAAATATTAAAAAAATAATATTGTGAGCAGAGTGACAGGCTGTGAACATACTAACGGTTCGTACGGGTATCTAAGAGTTGACAAAGGCAACTGTATTCTTCCTCGTTTTTCCTAGAACATATTCAAATGCTGTTTTATTCAGCCTAAAATTCTTAATAAAACTAAATTTTATTTTATTAGTAAATATTACGAATAACTAAAGAAAATATAATTTTGATTTGTTTACCTTCTATCATCCATTTCAAAAATATCCCTAGAACTATTTCTTAAATTTTGCCTATTTCTTCTTTCCGATGAGCCTTCAGATAATAAATTATCCAACAAATTGACTGCAACACTATCCATTATATATTTTGTTTTGATTTAATTTGATAATTCAAATATATGTATTTCTTTTTAAATAAAATAAACTCCTTTAAAATAAGCAAACAACAACGCTAATATTTGTTAAATGTCAATTTAAACTATACTAAAACATTTTTATTAACTTTTGACACTTGTCATTTAATTTCGAATTTTTTTCGAATTATATTTATTCACGCGTTTTCTACGATTGAAGGCTACCGCAGGGTGAATAATTATTGCGGCACGTTTACCGCACCGCACGGTAACCACGATAAGCACTATTATTTTTTTTATTATTAATTTTTAATTTTTTTATTCTCATTTCTCTGTTCTTTTTTAATAGCTTTCAAAGCTCTTTTTGAAATTTTAAGAGGAGGTATTGTAATATTTTTATTAACTTAAACTTTTGTTTTATTTTTTAAAATTGGAATATTATTACCTGTTATTGATACAATATTATTTTGACTTAAAAAATTATTATCTGTTTCAGTTTTTTCAATGTCAGCATTTATTAATGTCATTTCATTTTCATGATCAGCGTTTATTTCCATTTCATTCTCTTTTAAAATTGCTCTTGTCTCAGTGTTACAGTTACATTTACATGTGCATTGTTTTGAATTGTTATTATTGAAAATAATACTATAGAATAAGTTCTTTCTCTAACAGAAAGAGGGTTTCTCTGCCTATATCTACGATTTGCTTCAAGTATATCTGTTTTTTCTAACGTTTTAATTTTTTGTATTTCCCTTTCTTTTAGAAATATAGGGCAGGTTTTTGAAAATGCATGAGGAGATTGAAGACAGTTGATACATTTAGATGACCTATCACATATTTTATTTTTTTCAGTATTATGAATTTTATTTCCACAATTTGAACAATTTTTTTTTAGTTTACAATTGTTGGTTATGTGTCCAAAACGTAAACAATTGTAACATCTTAGAGGAGCAGGAATGTACGGATGTATTCTCATTATCTGATATCCAATTTCCATGAATTCTGGAAGTTTTGATGTTGTAAAAGTAAAATTATAGAGGTCACCTTCTTCCATTTCATTTGTTTCTTTATTTCTTCGCTTTATTCTTCTATAATCTGTTACAAATTGATTTTTTAGATTATCCAAGATATGCTGCTTTTCAAGATATTTTAAATCTGGACAAAATGCTACACCTTTTTTTTGATTAAGCGTTTCATGTTCATAAATATTAATTTTTGTAGTGGCATCCAGATTTTTTAATTGTATTACATTTTTTGCTTTGTTTACTGTTTTTGTTTCAAGAAGAATTTTTCCATTTCTCAATTCCATTTTATTTAAATTAGGTTTCAAAATCCATTTTATTTAAATTAGGTTTTGGTCAATTATATTATTTATCACACAAAAAACAAAAAGAATAAAAGTTATTTAATGTAATAGTTTGTAAAAATTTAATTTAAATGAAGTTATTTCTAGATAACTCGAGTTTAGTTTAAAATCACTAAGAGAGAGATACCGTTTTTTGATAATTTATTAGAAAGAATATTATATTTAGAATATTATATTTATTGCTTGACATGAACTTCTCTCTTTGAGAGGTATCAGCAGACTGTTATATTGAGATATATATGTTAAAAAAATAATTAGGAACGGATTTAGAATTAGTTAAAAATCAGGGTTGTATGCTTTTTCCAGAAAATTTGTAGGTATGTATAGATATTATTCTGAATTAAGAGGGATTTTATAGTTGGTATAATAAAATCAGGTTTGCAATAATTTGTTTAGCTGTGATTTGGGGGCAGCAGCTCCCACTATTTAAAGTGTCATTAAATTTTGATTTTTGGATATTTCGATTGGAATTTTTTTTTTTTTTGGAATTTCGTACTCAACCCTTGTATAACTAAAATTAACATGTATAAATAATTAACTATATATTTATAATTTATAATATTTATTGTCATATGTAACAAATTTTATTTCTATATAGTTCTGTAAACTTTGGAGCTAGACAGAGACAAAATTGCTGGCAAAACAGCTGGAAAACTTGCAATATAGTTTTTTGATTTTTCAATAATCGCGTAATTCTAAAGAAAAGAGACATTCTAGCTGTTATCATCTCATAATCGCAGGAACATACAGGAGCAGTTAGAGCAATTAGCAGTTTTATTATGACTTAAATCATGGTTTTAGACATCAATATTTTGCTTCAAAGTTTTCTTACACTATCTTCAAATTTTTCTAAAAGTTTTTTCAATTCCTTTTTGTGTGGTTGACCTTTACATTGTCAAGAAAATATAATTTTTTTTTTTTTACTTTTCTGTAAATAAAACGTTGATTTAAAAATAACGAATGGAAATTGCTATATAAAATTTTTCTATTCGAAATTTAAAATTCTTCTATTCAAAATTTAAAAATATAATTATTCGTATTATTTAATCAAAAATAAACACTTTTCCATATAAATATAAAATAATAAATGTTAAATTAATTTTTGTTTGAAATTATTGTTTTTACTTCAATTTAAAAAATTCAAACTTCAGCAAAAATGCGTTTAAAACGTTATATCTTTTCAACCGTTTAAGAAGAGTTAAAACTTAGTAAGGAATTCAAAAAAGAATTACGTAAATTTGGAAATTTAACACAATTTTAAATTTTAAGAGTAAAATAAAAATATGCATCTAAAATAAAAAAGAAAAATATGATGTCTTACTGCTGTGAATATAAAAATTTGTATTAACTTTTTTTTGTATTAACCATTTTTTTAACTTTTTCATAAACTTTTTATTAGTTTCACTAGACGACAACGTTTCTGTCGCTTATTTCTAAAATAATTAACTATAATTTATTACAGAAAAATAATTTTAAACCCGAAAATTAAGTTGTTTCGTTCTTATAGTTCTGTTTATTGAAAGAACTGAGAGAATAATTCGAAAAAACGCATCAAAAAGTGTTGAATTTAATTAATTATAGAAATGAATGTAGTTGATTTAATGCATTAAATTCAACTCTTTTTGAGTTATTTTCGATTTACTCTTTCAACTCACAGATATTCTAAATGTTGGCAGTTTTGATTTGAAATATCTTAGACGTTGTCTAGGTAAAGTTCAATTTATATTCCTACTGAGCAATCCAATAAACTGAGCTAAGACGAAATAATTTTCAGTTTTCTAAAAACAAAACCTTTAGAAAAAATTAAAATATTTTAATTTCTTAATTTGTCTGAAAATCCTTACATTTTGTAATTACCCGAAATAAACAAAACTTAAAATCAATGAAACTATAAAAAATTTGTAAAAAGTGTTGCTTTTAAAGGTCAAATAAGTTGTCACGTCCATATAAATTTATATAGCAATAAAATAATGACATATACATACTAACATATAATAATATAATATCATCGTTAAAAGTAAAGTAACAAAATTGTAAATTTTCTTTATAAGACATTTTTAAAATCCAAGATTTGTTTTTTTGTTACAAACTTTTTTTTTTTTTAAATTTTGTTATTTAAAAATCAACATAATTCTTCTGATAATAAATGTATTTTCGAAAATATTATACAAATATATATATTTGAAATAAAACCATAAATATTCATCTTCTTTATATCCACCTTTTTTTTCCGAATATTTGCAATAACATAAAAAAAAAATTGTCACATCACAAAACTTTGAAATATTCGCGTACAAAATATTTCACATAAAATTATACATTTTTATTTGTTCATTGTACTTTATTTTGTTTTCTTTGCATATCTTTATAAAATATTTTCATTTTAATATTTATTTTATTTTTATTATGTTTTAAAAAATAAAAGTAGATTTTGTGAAACACGCGTTTTTACAATAAAAAATTATTAAAAAACGCAATTTTAAAAACACGAAATCAAAATATTTTGTAATTTTTCTTACAAATAATCATAAATTCGTGTTTATTTAGGTAAAAATCAAAATTTATGTAGGTACCTAACTACCTACCTACTATACATATTCATTGTAAAATTAATATGCCTTATACTTATTAAATATAATATAAAAAAATTTTTATTAAAAATACTATTAAATAAAAAAAATACGGGACCTCGGTGGCCTACTGTGTAAGAGCGTATCAAATACGCTGTAAACACCGAGGAAATGTTGGTTCAAATCCCACACACGCCGCAAGAGTTATTCCCCCTTACGATATTTACAGTCACGCCTGAACAGGAAAGGCTGTGTAATTTCCTGTCCACATTTATGTGGCAGACAAATGCATTCAAAAAAAAAATTGTAAAGGTGTTATTTAAAAGATATTTGAAGAAAAGGCAAGTAGTTGCATTACAACGGTTGCTTAAAGACGTTCTTAAAGATGTTAAGTCTTCTGTTATTTCAAAGTCGTTTATAATTTTAATAGCAAGATTTTATATCTCATCTAAATACTGAATGTTGAACGCAACTGTAAAAATATGTGAATTATATTCAACCCAGTGGTCGTATAAAAGTTCAGGATATTTGAAAGAGATTTGAAATGTAAAAATATATTTTACTTCTACTTAAAACTACTTATTTCGTGGTATCTTTTGCGATCGCAGACATACATATGTTTGTTCCACAAAAATTTATCATTTATTACCATACCCAGTAATTTAAAATTTGCAGAGTTTCCCATATTCACATATTAAATAGAATTTTTGATACATAAAGATTTCGGTTTAATAATAAAACGCAGGTAATTTTGGATTTTTGAAGTATTAAAATTTATCCTGTTAATTCTTCCATTCACTTCAATTTCTTGAAGATCATTCTTGTATGAAGCTGGAATGTTTGATAGTTTAATGCCCTTGAAGTTGTTCTATCTTCAGCTGTTTTCTCGAAAAGGAAAAAACAATCAAGATCAATGTCATCAATTATAGTCTGTGAATTGTATTTGATGTAATGGAAACAAAATTGTTGATGAATATTATAAATAGAATAGGCGAAAGTAGAGATCCTTGAAGGATAATTTAAGATTTTTTAAAAATATAACTGTTGAATACAACTTGAATGGAGCGATTTGAAAATGTTCTAAGCAAGATGTAAAAATATTACAGATACCATTACTTTTATATTTTTTTAGTAGCATGCCACGGTATGCCAAACGCGGTCAAAAACTTTGAATATATCTAATGCTATAATATTAATTTCATCATATTTTTTTAAATAACGATCCTATTTTTCAATCAAAAAAGTCCGACACATCATCCGATGATCTGTTTTAATCTAATGCAATATTTTTATTCATTTATATATGTATATGTAACGGTTACACTTTCTAGATACTTTTTTATTTGAAAATTATCTATTAATTCCAAACTTTTGACTGTAATGACTTATAGCAATTAGTCTGTAGTTGGAGTGATTGAAGATTGATTAAATATTGCCAATGAGGTTGAAAAAGTTTTTAATGAGGTTGAATATATGAAGAAGGAAATAATAATTATTGATATAAATTGATATACATAATATATTTAATTTTTTGAATTTTTTTCTCTTTTATCTTATAAATTAAATATGCGATACCAAATATTTTTATCTGAAAAAAATGCTTCCAAAAATCTAAAATAAATTAATGTTATTTAAATATTAATTTTGTCATTCTTATTGGTAACACCATTTTTATTATATGAAACGTAGAAAACTTAAAATAAACCTATATATTATATAACCATAAAATCCTTTAAATTTAAATATAAGAATGTATGATTTGTATATCAAAATTCGATTTCATTTTACCTTTATTTTGTTTTTTTTTTTTTTTTTTTGTTTTTAATTATAATGTTAATTTTGAAAGGATTTGATTGTATTTATTTATTTGTTACATGTTCAATTTTGATTATAACAAACAAAATCTTTTACAATCATTTATTCATATATAACAAATGAAACTAACAAAATATACAATATTCATTGATTAAAAATATTATTTCAAAGTACCTATTGCCTTATATAATATCATTGGCAACTGTATCCGTACAGGTAAGTAAATATAAATTTGAAAAAAAAAAAAAAAAAAAAGGATATTAGAGAAATTTCCACAGAAACAATCTTGTTTATATGTAAATTATAAAATTTAAATCAAAAATTAAATTAAATTCTTCTATTGCATACTTTGTAATTCTACAATAATTCTAATTAAAATTTTTAATTAAATTTTTGATTTTTTTTTCTTTTTTATTTTGGTATTTACAAAAAGATTTTACCAAATAATTATGTACAAATTTTTAAAAAAAAATTTTCTATTTGTTTTATATAAAAGAAAAAAAATAAAACTTTTACTTGTTTATAAAACATTTATTGAAATTTGAATATAATTATGATGTAACAATTTTATATATTCCATAATATACTAAAAATAATAAATTTTATGCTAAAAAATTTCCAATTTATTTATTTATAAGAATTTAAAAATTATAAAATTCAATTTAATTAAAAATTGAAAGCATTAAATTAGTATTAAATATTATTTTAATATAAATAAATTACATTTGTTTTATTTTTTTTATACTTTAAATTTTAAAATTTACAAAATGTCAATAATACACAATGATTATTTGACAAAAAAACACACAAAAAAAAAAAATAATAAATAAACACTAATTAAAATAATTTGACAAAATATAATATTTACCTATCTACTACATATATTCAAAAAAAAATTATTACTGACATATGTAATTATATAAATTAAATAATTTAAATCAATATAGGTTTATAAATTAATTATCGAAAAATGATCACTTTTAATTATAGATATAATTAAAAATTACCTATCAAAAATTTAAAATTTTTTGATAACTGTACGGCTGCCGACAATAGTGCCACAAAAAATAATCCCTCCAAAAAAGAAAAAATATTAAATAACATCCAAAAAATAATGCTCAATTCATTATAAAAAACTGAAAAAAAAAAGTTACACACAAAATAAATTTCGTATGAGTAAAAATAACTTTTGTGAAAATTCGGACAAGCGTTAAAGTTTGTCGAATCAAAAAAAAAAGCGTTCTATAAAAAAACGAGGAAGAATACAGTTGCCTTTGTCAACTCTTAGATACCCGTACGAACCGTTAGTATGTTCACAGCCTGTCACTCTACTCACAATATTATTTTTTTTAATATTTTAGTATTTTAAAATAATTTGGGTGAATTTTATAATTTCTAGAACTATGGGTTGTACATATAATCAAACTATATGTTTATATGTACATTCTTCAAAAGCAGATTCTAACCTTCCACATAACGATTATCAATTCAAAACTTTTTCAAATATTCTACAGTACCATTTAATACTAAGCGGTAAGTGTATATTAAATTTACTTAGTACAAAATAATAAATATAATTTTAAATATTATATTATATTATATTTAAATATTCCATTGACAGAATAATTTCTTATAAGTAGAATAAAATACATATATGTATGTAAATACGGCGCTATATAATATACATCTATACTCTTATCATTCATTCACTAGTGACATATACGATATGTAAATAAACATGATATTATATAAGTATGTATATCAATATCATATAAATAAAAATTCTTCAAGCAACCGTTATGTTGTTTATTTATTTACATTTTTATGTACTACGCATTATATCCTCAACAATTTCAAATTATCGAGTAAAACAAAATGCAAAAAATTTGTTGAAGAAATTTGTTAGAAAATTTGAAAAATTCAAGTAACACTTTCGTCAATTATAAAGTAACCCTATATTATTAAAAAAAGTTATTAACAGAAATAAGAGTATAATGTTGAAGCTTTAAGTTTTGTGTATTACTTCAAAAAAAATTTAACAGGTGTTCAAGTAACAGGTGTTTAAAAATAAGAAATTTTCAGTTTTTGACCCCTTACAGCTCCTAAACGGGGGGTGATACAAAAAAAATTTCTGAAATGACTCATACTTATTTTCAAAGATCTAACTTCTGTCAAAATTTCAAGTTTCCAACTTAAACCGTTTAGAAGATAGAAGGGTTGAAGGATTTTGCAAAATTTGAGTTTCACATAACGGTAAATTAAGACACCGTATGCCACAAATATATATTTATTGTATATATACTTTTAAAGCTAATGAGAGTAGTAATCGTTTGGCTTTTTCAAAATGAAGATATACCTTATACAACTTGTGCTATAACAATTTAAATATAGAGCTTTTTTGAACCTTTGGGGAGCTGTAGCTCCGTAACGGGTGGGGCTACAAAAAAAAGTTATTGAAAATAAAATTAATATTTTTGTGAGATCTATCAGTAGTTAAAATTTCATAGCTCTATTGCAAAAAAAATGTGGGGACCTAAAAGTTAGGTGTTCGAGAGCTACCCTAAGGCTTGGTCTAAACTCAACCAAAAAAAATAGGGAACCTACAAATTACTCCCAGAATATTTTGTGTAAATTTCAAGATTCTAGCTTTCTTAGTTTTTGAGTTAGCGTGCTGACGGACGGACGGACGGACGGACGGACGGACGGACATGGCTCAAAAGTCTTAGAATTTTTTCCTGATCCGATCCATACCTTTGAAGGTATATCTAGCTCGCTTATTTCGAGGTGTTACAAACGGAGGAGTAATTTTATTATACCCGATCCTATCGTACGGGTATAAAAATTGGCATTTGACGGATTTCTATTAAAAGTTATTCAAATCGAGATATTTACGACAAAATCTTAAATATATGTGAATTTTAATAGAATTCCGTTCAGACTGAAAACGTTCACACAGATAGACAGACACACCACTCCAAAAACATTTAAACCTAGTTATAGTTTATAAACCAGTTTTTAAAAAAATTCAATGATCTGCGTAGCCTATTAGGAACTATAATAAAAAGCTATTAACAAATAAATGTTTTCAAAACTATTATGTATATATCACATCAAATGTTGTTTACTTATAAAAATTAAAAGTAGATACAATTACAAAAAAAAATCAAAATAAAAAATTGAGGAGACCGAAAACGGAAAAATGAAGAAATCTTAAAATTGCCTTCGTTCGTTACTAAAGATCATTCAAGGAACCCAAGAAGTAAAATTAGAAAAATGTCCCAAATAATAACAAATTATTACTAAATGATGTAAAGAGGCAATGAAAAAACAAAACTTTTTAAAATCAATAAACGGAAATTTTTTTCTTAAAACGTTAACGGAAATTTATCACATTTATTTATCACATTCATGCGGGAAAAAATTAAACGCAATTTTCTTTCAATATAGAAATTAATTGAACGATATGCTGAAAGAGAGCGTAAACCTAATGGCCGGCCTATTGTTTAAATCGACCAAACCATTCTTTAAATTAGAAAAACAACAAAAAAAAAAACAATCTTTAATAATTCACTTATACTGCAATGCAACATGTTAACGGAACTATTCACCGTCGTTTTTCTCTAAAACTTGAAAAAACAATATGATACATTGCAGGAGCAAAGCTCTTGAGACTTTCTGGTCAAAAGAATACAAAACTAAAAATAGTTACCTTAAAAGTGGGAGCGTAACGAAATCCGATCTACCGTAATCCGGTTTTAACAAAATGGGGTTTTTTATAATCCAGCATTTTAAAATTCAGCTTTTTAAAATCTGGTTTTTTAAAATCCAAATCTTGCTAAAAATCCGGTTTTTTTAAATCTAAATCTTGCTAAAAATCCGGTTTTTTTAAATCTAAATCTTGCTAAAAATCCGGTTTTTTCCATTTGTTTACAATCAACTATGGAAGATATACTAAATATTTATTTCTTTTTTTATTGAATGTTTGGGTATCCCGTCAATTCCCAGAAAGAACCATTCACAGAAAACCAAGTCACAGAAAAATTTATATTCACGATTTTAAATAGAAGGAATTTTACTTTTGATTACAAAGTCTGGGTTGCTGCTTTTTCCAGAATATTTAAATATATGTATATGAATGATTTTAAATTAGAAAGGAAATTTGAAGCTGGATACAATATCAGAGTTATACCCTTTTTCTAGAATATATGTGGGATTTTGAATTAGGAGGAAGATTAGAGTTGAATTGAAAATTAGGGAATTTCCTTTTACCAGAACATATATAAATATGAAATATTCTGCATTGGGAGGGATTTTAGAGTTGGTTATAAAAATCAGGATTTTAATAATTTATTTAGCGAGGGTTTGGGAACGGCAGCTCCCACTATTTAAAATACTCTGTAGTTAAAATATATATGTAAGAAAAATAATTAGAAGGAATTTTATAGTTGGTTACAAAATCAGAGTTATTCGCCTTTTTCCAAAAATTGAAATACAAAAAAAAAAGAGATTTCGAGATACCGAGGATTCATACCTAATCCATTAAAAATATGTAAACAAAACAATTAAGTAAACAAGACCTCTTGTTTCATCCATAGATTACTCATCCATAGATTACTCAAACTGGAAAGATTTTTGAATTTTAACAAAATTTTTGCCATCAATTCACGTGAATTCATATATCAAAAATAAATTTAAATGTTGACTCAAATAACGTCATCTTCAGAGCTGCAAAAAATATTTCTAGTTATAACAATAGAATTAATTTATATAAAATAATGATTAATTTTTGTAAAGGTAAAAGTAATATCTTATATACCTTCATAATTATAAGAAAATTTATTTAAAAACAGAAGTACACCAAGTTTGTCAAAAATTGTTTTAATTAAAATTTTAAAATATTAAAAATCAACAAGGAAATCATTCTCAGATAATTTTGGTTATCATAAAAAGAGATTTTATATTAGATTTAATTAAAAATTTCATTAAATCTATTTGCAAAAATTTTTTACTTTTTTGTTTTGTTGCACCACTTAGATGGTAAAAAAATTTACAATTAAATGTTAGTAATTACACGAATACACTGCTCCATTTTTCAACTCCCATGTCATACACAATGCACAGATATTTTCCTTCATAAGGTGTTTTGATTGTTTTCTCTCCCCCCTCCCAGTCATTAAAACTAAAACGAAAAGCGATCCATTAGGTTACTTGAAATGAAATCGAAATAAATAAGGCCATATGCTTTTATATCAGTTTGACTTTTGAAATAAAGTCGAAAACCAAAAGCTCAAAATTTCGGCTTTATTTTATGTTACCATCCATTATTTGTATGTACCTACATAATCATAATTTACCTTACAAGCTAAATGCTATTTTGTACATGGAGTCAATGAAGTAAAAAAAAATTTTAAAAAAATTGGTGCCAATATATGTTTCGTATAATCACTTTTTGATTACTATAGGTAGCCGAGTCCTTTCAATACTGTACAATGATTTTATAGCTATAAAGGAAAGCAACCAGTTTCCAAAAATCAATTTACGAATAGAGAGCTTTTTAGGAGATATGTACAGAAGAAGTCAACAAAATTTAGCCTTATTTGATCAAAAAAAACTCCTAAACAGTCTATCTTCTCTTTGATATTTTTATATTTATTTAACAGTTTTGATAAAATATAGTACCAAAATACCGGTATTCATATTTTTGGTCCGGCATTTAAAATACTAGTAAACATCAGATAACAAGAATCCTTATTGCATTTAGTTACTCTCCATCTAAAAAAAGGTTTTAACTTTCATATAAAGAGTAAAAAAAAATTTAATTAATTAAAAAAAATTTTGTTTTTTTTATTTTACTCAGTCGTCTTGCACTCATTCATTATTATTGTCCTTTATTTTATAACTAAAAAAAAATTTATAAAAAGAAAATTAAATATATTAAAAAGAACAGAGGAAATTCCTTTACAATAAGTTTTGTTTGTTTTAGTATTTGTTTATTAAAGATATAAAGAAAATGAAGTATAATGAGATCTGAATCTTTGCAATGTTAAATGGTAATCCTCTTAGATCTAATTTTCCGAATGTATGATTTGGTTGAAAAAATGTATGAAACAAAACTCTTAATTTTTTTTTGATATGTCAAGTACATATATAAATATAGCATTATATTTTAAATATTTATATACAACACAAAACATTCCCTACATAATTCTTCTAGTTTCTTCTTTTATTGATGAAGGCTGAGCTAACGTGGGTTCTCCACAAAATTCCAAAATTCAAATTCCCAAAATTCAAAATCTCAAAATACTAAGTTCCAGCAACTAAAATAGAAGCATCTTTAAAACATAGGTGCACCTATTCAACCAGAGAAACAAATTCTTAGATACGTATCAGAGAAACAATAAAACTGACTATTGACCTTTGTTAATCATATACCAATACTGACAGCTGACTTTAAATTCCAATGTTTTAAAGTGCAACGTTCGAACTGTATTATCATCACTCAATAGTAGCGCGCTTAATTTAAAAGAAGTTTATGGCTCTATTATTTATAGCATTAAAAACAGAACATATTACAATAATTACAATCAGTTAAAAAATAAACAACTTGTTTTATTTTTAATTTAAACAGTATTATTAAATTGTAATTTTCCACTCTATATAAAACAAAAAATTGATTTCATTTAATAGAATTTCAATCTATTTTAATTACTATTATTTAAAACTCATTGAATAACTTGAAACTATTAGAAACCATTATTGTTGTTGATGTTTATTTTGAGCCACTGACATTTGGATATTTTGTTTAAATTTATAATACGGGACATTAACGCAGCGCTCAACCTAAATGAAAGCGTATAGCGTATATTTTCTTTGAACAAAGGAGGTCATTCAAACAAAGGAAATTTTAAAATTCCAACTTTGATAAAGCGTAAGCGTAGAGTAATAAAATTTTAACTACGTACAAGTATCGAAAAAAAATTGATTATGTGGAGCAACTTCTTTCTGTTTCTCAGCCCATTACGGATCTACAGCCCCCCGAGGTTCGAAAAAGCCCTATATTTAAATTAAACACAAGTTCTATAAGATATATCTTTAATGTGCAAACTGCTTTTATTAGCTTTATAAATATATATGTATATAATAAATTTATACTTTTGCCATAAGTTATTTTAATTCACCGTTATATGAAACTCAATTATTGCTAACGTTTTCGCCCCTTCTATCTTCCAAACTGTTCCAGTTAGAAACTTGAGCTCCAATCAACTTGAGTTATAAATATGAGTTATTTCACAAATTAATTTTGTGTCGCTTGCCGTTTAACGAGCAGTAAGACCGACCAAAACTTCGGGTAGTTCTCGAACAACTAATTTTTTGATGTCTAAATTTTTCATACATGAAATTTTAATTGCAGAAGATATATATTTAAAAAAAATTCAAATTCAAATTCAAATTTTTTGGAAGAACTTGTTTCTGTAGCCCTCGATCCATTACGGAGCCCCATAAAAAAACCTCTATAACATATGTTCTACAAGGTATAGTTTCAAATATATGTATATAGTAAATATATAATACAATAAGGTGTCTTAATTTACCTTTATGCAAAACTGAATTATTGCAAAAATGTTTAACCCTTCTATCTTTTAAACGGTTCAAGTTAGAAACATGAAATTTTGAGAGGTGTTAGGATCTTTTAAAATAAGTGTAAGCTATTTCAGAAAATACTTTTGTGTAAAACACTGAAAATTGTAATGCACTTTTCGGCCACTAGATCTCGCCAGCGGTACTAATGACATATATATTCGTAAACTTGAAGATATAAAGTACCGTTATGTGATGACGTCATTTAAATCTATGATCAACCCTTAGCGGAACTTTATCCATTTTAAAATACTGAAAAATTAAAATTAAAAAAATAATATTATAAGCAGAGTGGCTGACTATGAACATACTAACGGGTTCGTACGGGTATTTAAGAGTTGACAAGGGCAATTGTATTCGTCCTCGTTTAAATCATAAATAATTTAGCCTTCAACTACTAAAAAAAAAAATTGATGTACCGCATTTTTTTAATTAAATGGTAATCATAATGTCATATTTATTTAGATTTAGATCCAAATAGTGTCAAAAAAAATAAATCTATTAGTAACTATAATTTTGGAAAATTGTAAAATTTGCTTAAACTGAAAACTGAGAATAATTATTAATTTCTGCTTTATAATTCTGTTGTGTACAAAGGATATTTCACAGAAATTTTTTTTATAAATTGTCCAACATTCGTTTGTTATCCTTATATTGCTAATTAAGTCAAAAAAAAAAAAATAAATAAAAATATATTCATTATTTTTTAATCCTTTTTTTCCTCAAAAATTAGTTAAGTCCAACTATGAAAGAATAAAATAATTAATTACCTTTCACTGTTTTTTCTTTTTTTTTTTTTTATATTTATTTTAAATAATTTTTTTCCTTTTGTTAAAAACTTACTAATGAGAATTCGTGCTGACACAAAAGTTGGGTATTACCAACCAACTAACCAAATAACATATTTGTGTTGTGTTGTAAGTTAATTATTATTGTACATGAGAGATGTGTCATATTCATTAAAAGTTGAATGATAATGAGAAATTTAAATACAAAAGAATTCACTGTAATTATTTTAATGCACTATGATAAAATTGAGTTCTGAAATCGTTACACTGTACACACGCACAATATTATTCAATTTGTAAAAATCTCTTATTATGTTTTTTTCTTATACGTGCAACCAAAAATTGTCTTTATTAATTTTAAAAGCAACTGAAAATGAATAAAAAATGTTTTCAATTTTTAAAACTTCATCTGAAGTAACTTTTGAATCAAAAAATTCCATTAATACTTGTAACTATTATTTTTTTTTTAATTGTTATTTTTTATTATTCGAATAGAAACACTAAATTTTATATTTAATTAAATGAAATTTATCATCATACCCAACTGAACTAAATCTGCAAATTTAAGAACCGAATACTCCAAAAAAAATTGATTATTCAGTTTTATTCTATATATTTTTTTTGTTTTTTACGAGGATCGGTCAATAATATCAAAAGGAGCCTAGAGGAGCTGCATGATTTTCCTCTACGTAATATTGAACATAAGCCAACCAAAATCAATCGTTTTTGAACCAAACACATTTTAATACAAAATATATGTATAGATGAAAGATTTAAAGAAAGAATGTTCTCTTAAATTTATCGATCCAAGTCTAATCCCTTTTTCTATACAAAACGCCTTCACCATTTGAAGAGACAAATACAATATATTTTTTTTATATTTAAATTTACCGTTATCTGAAATTTAAATTTTTTTAAATTTTGTAATTTCGTTGCGGTCGAAACGGATAAAACAATTTTAATTTTGCCACTGGATATTATCCCTAAAAAATTCATGATTATCCTCGAAGCAAATTTTTGTATTTTCATCTAAAATGTAAGTTTTACAAGACGTGACAAAACCAAAAATCAAAAGATTATTAGACTTATAATTTTTCAAATTTTTTTTAAAAAAAATAAACATTTTTATACTCGTACGATAAGGATCGGATATATTAAAATTGCTCCTCCGTTTGTAACACCTCGAAATAAACTAGCTAGATATACCTTCAAAGGTATGGATCGGATCAGAATTAAATTCTAAGTCGATTAAGCTTTGTTCGTTCGTCCGCCCGACCGTCTGTCCGTCAAATTTTCAAATAGGAAAATTTCCATAGATTTGAAGATTTTTAATATTAAAATAATTATTTTTATACCCGTACGATTTAGTATCGGGTATAATAAAATTACTCCTCCGTTTGTAACACATCGAAATAAGCGAGCTAGATGTACCTTCAAAGGTATGGAACGGATCAGAATCAAATTCCGTCCGTCCGTCAGCACGCTAACTCAAAAACTAAGAAAGCCAGAGTCTTGAAATTAACACAAAATATTCTTACATCAATTTGTAGGTTACCTATTTTTTTGGTTGAGATCCGACCAAAAATTCGGGTAGCTCTTGAAGAACTAACTTTTAGATCTCCAAATTTTTTTTGAAATAGAGCCATGTATATGTATAGTATAATTTATTATACATTTGCCGCTTAGTATTAAATGGCACTATAGCATATATTTGAAAAAGTTTTGGATTGATAATCGTTATGTGGAAGGTTAAAATCTGCTTTTGAAGAATGTATAAACATATAGTTTGAATAAATGTACAACTCATAGTTCTAGAAATTATAAAATTCACCCAAATTATTTTAAAATACTAAAAAATTAAAAAAAAATTTATTATAAGCAGAGTGACAGGCTATAAACATACTAACGGTTCTTACGGGTATCTAAGAGTTGACAAAAGCAATAGTATTCTTCCTCGTTTTTAGTAAATTCTATATCTATCGTTTAGTACCATTTGCAAGCTTATTTAAAATTTACATTCTCAAGAAGGAAACTTAAAACTTTTTTAAGAAATTGAAAATATACCGTGATATTTAAAATTTAAAAAGCAATGTACTGTATCTGAACATAAAATAAAAATACACAATTCATATTTAGTTCAAATCATGAGCAAATCTATACTTTAATGATTTTTATAGCTGCATATAAAACTTTTTAATATATTTATTATTAATGTGTACTTAAAAAAATGTCATCATAAAAAAATTAAACTTTTACTATTTTCACTCTGATTTCTTCATTGATTTGTTAATTTAGGTACTGTATGTACCATTATACTACACTTTAAAACAAAACTTCTAAACTTAATGTAAAACATTTGTTTTATAATAATTTATTGACATAATTATTATTTAACATTACTGATATTTAAAATTTGTATAAATTGTTAGTCAACTAATAATGTAGGTCAGAATAGTGAAGTATATCCACTTAAAAATTGTAAAATATTATTTTATTAATGCATCATATTCAATATATTAATACAATTACACTAAATGAATTATCTAATTATCTTTTGTTTTAAAAGATATGAAATTGTATCAAAGATTAACTATTGAAATGTTGAATTGTATAAAAGTAAATTGAAAATGGAATCATTATTAATGCATATAAGGTATACTTTATGTATTTATTTAATAAAATTGTAAATAAAAGCAGCTTAGCAAAATATGATTCGACTTAATTTTTTTTTTCTCCATCTAAAGGAGAGGCTTTGAACAAAGTTACGAAAAGCACCACAATTGTTAGCCACTCTAAAAAAAATACCCTAAGTTTTAAATTTCTGTAGAACTATAGAGGAATATCCTATAATCATATTTTTTATTATCGTATTCGTATAGAATCCTTCATTACTGTACCACATTTTTAGCAGCAGCATTTTTCTTCCCTAAGTTCATATTTTGTAACTGCAAAAATTTAAAATGACAAAGCATTTAAGCACCGTGTAAAAACATATTTAGCACCGTGATATTTTATAGAAACTGAGATTACCTAGCCGGTGTTCCGCGGAAAATTGATAACACTTCTAAATTGTTTTGCGACCTTATTAGAAGTGTTCCTGTTTTAATAGTTTGTCTAACATGTATGTTTTCAAAAACACAAATACTGTTTTGAAAGAAGTTAATTATTTTATTTATTTAGAGAAATTAAAATTTGGATTTATCTGGCAGTGCGTACATCTCTCGAGGTTCTAACAATCCCAATATACAAATTATGAGCAATGCATTTACATTAGGACAAAAGACAAAGAATTCGTGAATAAACTATAATGAAGCAATGTTTATAGACAGGGTATCAATCCATACCCAATTACTTTCTCAAATTTAAATTGATTTTATTACGCTCCAATTTTATTGCTCCAATCAATCGAATATTTCGAATAGGAAAATTTGCACTTTAAAATTTTGGCTGCATTTGAAAATTCTGCAACATTTTAGATTTCAAAAATTTTAAATAAAACTTTGTCAATGACTCATTCGAATTATTTTTGAAAATCCAATTATATTAGGTGCATCAACCTGCAGAGCTGATTCTAAAATACTTATTGTTGTAGAAAGTCGTGCATAAAATCCATTATGATTTGGTATAATTTAATTTTTTTTATGTACAGTAAAGAGTTGCTTTTTAGTAAAGCTTCAAACTTTTAAACCTGTTTGAATTGCAGAATAGATATATTTCTATTATACTAATTTTCGATATCAGTTTATCAACAAATTTAAAAATAAGAGATATTGCAAATATTTTATATCGATTATGAATTTTTTGCATTTTTTAGGTAGGTATTTCATATCATAATCTTTACGCCTTCATCTTTTAATATATTCACGAATTTCAAATGCCGTTTTTTTCTTATTTTGACTATTAAAGATGGTAATAGTCAATAATTTTTAACAAACATGCTTTTAAAAATATCGCAAAATATCCGGATGTGTATATGTATATAGCACAACTATATAGTAGACTTATTTTCCAAAAAAAAATTAAACGAAATCGTAAAATATAGTAGGCCTCCTACAAATCTTTAAATAATGCAAAAAAATACATATTTTTTTTTCAATTTGCTCTAAAGAAGTGGTTAAAGCTTCATTTTTTATCTCCATCTTTTTGAATTTCCTCATTCATATATGTATTATATCCATTTGAAAAAAATGCTTTCTAACTATTTTTTCATTACAAAAAGCATATTAAGAATTTTTTTACAAAAAAAAAAACTATTTTATCTTATTTAAGTGTAACACACTTCAAACATTGAACGCACACATATTATATGTCATTTTGACACTTGAAAGTTGAAAGTTTGCTATTTAAAAAAATGGAGTCGTATACATTACAACAACGTGTTGAAATTATTGAATTATTTTATGAAAATGGCCGTTCTGTAAGAAATGTATTTCGCAAATTACGCGATGTTTATCGTCGACATAATCGTCCAAAATAAAAATAAGAAACGAGGAAGAGTGCAGTAGAGTAGACTGTGTCAACTCTGGGATACCCGTATGAACGTAATATATCCTGTTTCTATAAAACTTGATCATCTTTTGAAAACATTCAAATATTGTAAATTATGGAGTTGTATGACAGCTACCCGAATCTATTGCTCCTAGCTTCATTAAGTTCCAACAAATGCAAGAAGCTTGAATCGGCTGCTTTAGACCAATCAAATTTTACAAAAGTTTTTGGCATGCACCTCGACACTTTTTCACTAAATTTCAGATAGCTAGCTTCAATATACACTGAGTTATTTTCATTTAAAAAGAGAAGTTGTATGGCAGCTACTCGAACTCGGCGGCCGAAAATGCTGGAGTTAAATAGCAAAACTAATAATTTTGCAAAAGTGACGTATACAAAATGTCAGCCTTCTAGCTTTTTTATTTTTTGAGTTATCGCGCGGACGGACACTGAGTAGACTACCTAGATTGGATAGACACTGGGTTATTTCCATTTAAAGAAAGAAGTTGTATGGCAGCTACTCGAACCCGGCGGCCGAAAATGCTGGAGTTAAATAGCAAAACTAACAATTTCGCATAAGTGACGTAAAAAAAATTTCAGCCTCCTAGATCCTTTATTTTTTGAGTTATCGTGCGGACGGACACTGAGTTATTTTCATTTAATAAGAGAAGTTGTATGGCAGCTACCCGAAACTGTTGCACCAGCACAACCTAATTTTGCAGAAGTTGTTGCCATAAAACTTGATCATCATTTGTATAATTTCAGACGCCTAGCTTCATTAAGTTCCAAGAGGTGCAAGAAGCCTGAACCGGCTGCTCTAGACCAACCAAATTTTACAAAAGTTGTTGGCATGTAACTCGACACCTCTTTACTAAATTTCAGACACTGAGTTATTCTCATTTAAACGGATAAGTTGTATGGCAACCACCCGAACCCGTCGCACCACCAATAAACCAAATTTTGCAAAAGTTGTTGCCATAAAACTTGATCATCGTTTGCAAAATTTCAGAAAACTAGCTTGAATAGATACTGAGTTATTTCTATTTAAAGAAAGAAGTTGTATAGCAGTTACTCGAACCCGCTGACCGAAAATGTTAGATTTAAATAGTAAAACTAACAATTTTGCAAAAGTGACGTAAAACAAATTCCAGCCTCCTAGCTCCTTTATTTTTTGAGTTATCGTGCGGACGGACGGACGTACATGGTTTAATCGACTCAGAATTTGATTCTGAGCCGATCCATACCTTTGACACTATATCCAGCTCGACTCCTTTAAGGTGTCACAAACGTAATGGCAAATTTATTATACCCTTGAACATAGTTCATACGGGTATAAAAATTCCAATTTGGCTTATCTGAATCTGAAAAAAAATTTAGGTTAGATGACATTTTTCCAAACTCTCTCTCACAATACATTTACTATTAGCACTATATCTGTAGACTATTAGCGTTCTCTTCTCTAAAAAAAAAATGTTGACCTGAAAAAGAGGCCAAACTGAATAAAGTCAAACCTATTCAGAATTTACTTTGAATACATACTTGATTTAATAACTACAAAAACAAAAATATAAGAAAAAGAAATAAAGGAAACAACAATAAACACTTTCCAATTATTAAGTTTTCACTTAATACATTTTTCTCACCATATATACATACATATATAGGCATAGGCATGTTACAATTAGACATTTTCCAAATTGTGAAAATAATTACAATATCACTCTGTTATATGATGTTATGTCATTTGAGTACATTTATTAAAAAAATCAAATTTTTATTTAAAACTTAACAAAAGATAATTTCTATTAAATTTATAAAAAAACTATTAAAAATAAAAGAGTAAAAAATAAAACTTATTATTAATTAAAATAAAAATGATACAAATTTAAAAAAAAAAAAACAGTAAATTGGTGAAACTGTCAAATTGATTTATACTATTATTATACAGTATGGTATACATACATACATATATTTTTTGATTGCTTGTATTTAATTATACGAATTTTAGAATTTACTCTTATTGTAAAGTTTATTGTTTAAAAGCATATTCGAACTTATTTATTTTATTAAAAATTCTTAAGATTTAGTAAACTTTTTGTATTTTTTATTTTCTTTTGAAAATGACTTATTATTATTTTATCAAGATTTTTAGTAACCGAAATTTAAACGTAATTTAGTTTCGTTATTACTTTCGTGTGTAAAAATTGAGTAAATTCTACTGAACAAAACAGATGCTATTTTTAAAACAGTGAAAAAGAAAAAACCATTTTAAATTGTTTATAATGTGCATAGCTGCATACCGTTATGTAATGTGAAAGGGTGAGAACGTACGATTTATTCTCCGATTATTTTAGTTTTTTTTTTCGAATTATAAATAATATATGGCAATAAATATCATATATTATTTTACATGTATTTATTTAAGAAGATATTTATTATTATTATTTATTATTAGAGCTTACAGAAATAAGATTAAAGGATGTGAAAGTTTTTATTTGACAGCCTTAGCTTGTAGTATAGAGATATTTTTACAAACAAAAATATCAGAAATGAAATTAAAAATTTTATAAGTTCATTTAGATAGTTTCAATTAGTGAATTATTAAGAATTTCAACCAAAAAACTATTTCAAATATTTGAATTAACAAAATTAATTTTTTTTTAATTATAAGGTACTTGCATCAAATAAACCATACAATTTATCGATAATGTTAATTTTTCTATCATAATTCATCATAAATTAATTAAAATTATTTTTTTTTTCCTGCTTTTTGAGGTGACGGTTGTAATGAAGCCTTTTCAAGTTCAGCTTCTTTAATACCTTGTACCGAATGTTTTATACCATACAAAAAATATATTAAAAAGCCAAGAATTAACCATATAATAAATCGTATCCATGTATTAGTATCTAATTGAAACATTAGATATGTATTAGAAAATATACTTAAACATGGTACAAATGGTATTAATGGTACACTATATACTAATTCTCTTTTTGATGCTGGTTGACGCCATATTATATATATTGTTAATGACATACAAATTACCACTACTGATATTGCAATTTTTGAATATAATTCATTAAAATCTAATAAATTCATCAAAAGACATACAATTGATGTTAATACACAAAATATAACAATAGCAACTTTTGTGATCCTTGATGTGAAAATTGTTGAATCTCTATATTGTCTATTATAATTTACGAAATGTTTGAATAAATTTGATAAATTATGTCGTTCACCACTTTTTGGTAGAGGACCTATAATTTGATAGTTTGAATCTAATTGATCAATTTCATATCGTAATATAAGTACGCAAACAGCAACAATTGTGTAAGCTAATAAAGTTCCGATTGACATCATATCAATTAATTGATTTAAATCAAATAATAGTGCCATTGAACCTAAAAAATAATTTAAAGTTAATACGAATATTATAAATTCATACAAAACGTTTAAAAATGTTGAAAATTATACATTAAATGTATTATGCATAATAAGTTCAGATCTGTCTATTCATTTGTCCATTTGTCTGTTGGTACTTTTTTTTTGTCTATTCGACTAACCATTCATCATTATATTATGGAGCTAAAAAATTACGGAGCGATAAATATTTTACGTATATTTTAGCTGAAAACTTTTACTGAAATTTTTAAATAAAATATAAATCTAAATACTAATAATGATCAAAGATTTTTCTTTGTGTTACAGTCTTTTTTTAAATAAATGACGTTAGGTACGTTAAAATATGAGAAACTTTTTTATTTTTTAAAATTTCCTTTTTAAGAAAAATACAATGTAAAATTGTAAATTTTGATGCATAAATAAGTCGTAATTCTAAAATGCTTTATACTTTAAAAAATGTTGAACTTTACAAAGGGAGGAAGAAAGGATCATTGCAGATGCAAACTTAAACCACTGGGTTTGGTTTAAACCGCTGGGTTTACCGAATGGTCTTCATGGCTTGACTTTCCGTGAAAATGTAGTATTTCCTAATAGAGGCCATATTACTTTTTAGCAAAAAAACTATACAACAAATTGATTTTTATTAAAGAATTTGTGAGTTATTTCTAATTAAAGTAATTTACATATATAAAAAAGTATACGAAACCTATACACAGTTCTATTTTGATACATGTACTGTCGCTAAATACCGTCATGGAAATTTCTATTCTGACTTATGCTTTTTATATTTTTATACTATACACAAAAATATTGTATAATTTTCAAGATATTTGATTAAAATTCATTCAAGAATATCAAATAAAAATTTGAAAAAAAATACTCACCAGCTAAAACTCCTGATAAGAGTGTTGCATAAACTGGTGTTTTTGTACATTTATTAACTATTCTAAAAGGTCTAAATATAACACCATCATCAGACATTGCATATATAATACGTGGTAACGGAAACATAGAATCTAACGAACTAGCGCACAAAGCTATAACAGCGCCAACAGTAACAATCCATTTTACTGTATATAACTTTAATTTTTGAAAGGCATGAGGAAATGGAGCATCAGGGTTCTTCAAAATCAATATTAAAATGTTAACAACAAATTTTAATTATTAAATATTTATCATATATTGAAATACCTGATCATAATAGGGTATCATCATTGTTAAAACTGTTGCAATTGAAAAATATGCCACGAAAATGGTAATTAATGTTATGAGAATTCCTCTTGGAATATTCTTTTTGGGATCAATTGCTTCTTCACCAGTTGTAGCGATTAAATCAAAACCAACAAAACCAAAAAAACATTTTGCTGCCCCTACCATTACACCAGAAAATCCAAATGGCATAAAACCACCTTCACCAGGTTTTTTCGCTTCAATTGGAATATTTTCTTTTTTGATAAACCAATTTTTAGAATCAGCTAAATTTTTTAAAACACAAGATATAACATCCTAGAAAATTAATATAAAAAATTAAAAAATCCTTACAATAACAAGAACCAACGATTACAACGATAAAAATTGTGGCTAAATTAAGTGCTGTTAGTACATTATTAACAAATGATGATTCTTTCACCCCGATTGCAAGTAAAAAAGTTAACATTGAAACTCCTCCTAATGCAAAAAAATCTGGATATTTGCCCATAAACGCTACATTCATAGGCATCGCTTCTCGGAAACTCTTACTCATCCTTCCTCCTAAAAGTGTATCTATGTAATTACTAAATCCTCGAGATACACTGGAAGTTCCTGGCAAAAAAAAATTACATTTAATTTTTTAAAATAAGTCAAGCATGTATGAGCATAATTTTACCTATAACATATTCTAAAATTAAATTCCAACCAATATTAAATGCAACAAATTCACCAACTGTAACGTAACTGTAAACATATGCACTACCAGCTTGTGGTACTCTTGTACCAAATTCAGCATAACACATACCAGCTAATGCTGATGCAGTTGCAGCTACGACAAATGATATTGTTACAGCAGGTCCGGCATTTTCATATGCAACTGCACCCGCCAATACATAAACACCTAATCCTAACGTACTACCGACACCTAATGCCGTTAGATCAACTAATGTTAATACTCTGTTTAATTTTGATTCAGGCTCATTTGGTTCAAATGTTTTTCGCCTAGCTAATGCATGATAAAGTTTTGCAAACATTTTTCCCTTTTTTTAATACCCTAAAACTTAATATAAAAAATTCTAAAAAAAAAAAATAAGATTAAAAATAAATTTATTTTTAATGTAGATAATTATTTGTATCTATGTATTTGCATTTTATTTTTTCACGATTTTTAACACAAATAGTATAGATAGGTAGACACGGAATCATTTTTATCAATAATGGACTAATCAGCTGCCCCCAATATCGAAATGAGTTTATTTATTCATTTCATACCAATCAGGCATAAATACCAGCTGGTAATTTTAAGTACATTTTGTCTATTAGGAAGGTGGGACAGCTATATTTCAATTATAATTTATTTTTTATATCTCTTAATCCTATTTTTTTTGACATTTTATGATTTTATATTTTTCTTTTGTTAAGCTGAATTTGCAAATTTTAATTAAATTTTTTTTTTTTTAACTATACAATAAATTTATGTTCAACATGTTATTGCTAGAAGTTTTCTTTAGTTCTTTTTCTTACATATATGTTTTAAAAATTTTTTTGCATACTAATAATATCTCAGCATCTTCTGGTTTCCGAACATTTCAAGTATATGTGCTTCACTGTTAGTAAATTTTTACAAAAGCAGAACAGTGGGAGATCACTCTTGTCGAAATGATTTTCACCGACTAGGCCACCGAAGCCCCTGTTTTATTATATTTAGATATTTTCAAGACTGAAGATATACAATGTTTCCTAATTTTATTTTAAAAATATTTTATAGCTAATCGATTAACCAAATGCATAAAATACCTTTTGACTATTAATGTGGTCAAGATCCTTTAATCCGTTCCAAAATCTTTCCGAATAGTGTCCACTTTATCATGGTGCTTTAATGGCATTCATGAACAAGTTTAACAAATTTTTGGAAAGTTCCGTTTATCTGTTCGGCGCTAAGAGACTTTAAAGCAATTTTCTTCTTTTTTTCCATCACGGCTTATTGTCAAACCGATTGAGTTCAAATTTTGTGAAAACGTAGTTCCTTACCAAAATAGCTTTGCTAGATTTATAAGGTAACCTGTTAATCCCGCTTGGGCACCTGAATCTGTCAAAAAAATCTTTTCGAATCGTACTAAATTTTTCAAAGTGATTTGATAGCTTTGAAAAACAAGTTTTGCAAATTTTTGGGTTAAGGGCACAACCCGTTTCAGCGGTAAGACATTATAAAGAAATTTTACTCTATCGTCATAACTATACTGTTCTACAGATTGCCATTCTGGCACTATAACAATTTAAAGAAATTTTTATTTTTCGTGATTATCTATCTCTATACGATCCGACCATTTCAGTTAAAATTTAGTAGTTCCTTACCAGAAGTAGTTCCTTACCAAAAAAGTCCACTGAATTCATTTTGTTACGACCAATTAGCTCTTTCCGAGGTCACCGAATTGCGTCCAATTTTTTAGATAAGTTTAATGGCTTTTGTTCTTTTGAAAATTTTTGTAAAGTTCTGTTAACTCATTCGAGCATTACGACAATTTAAAAAAACTTTTATCTTTTCATTATCGTGCCACCATGACAAACTTTGTAAAAAACTAACTCCATAACAAAACAGTTTGGTTGATTCTTTTAATTATGTTACGTTAGCACCTTTATTAAACCTCTTACTATCGTACAGGTATAATAAGAGTAAAATATTCTTGGAAACATATATATATGTAAACAAACACATTAAATGGATGCTTTTGAAGTGCATAAATGATGAACCGCACACAGCGAATACTACATAACCTCACATTAAAAAAATAATTTTTAAATAGGAAAGACTGCCGCCTTCTTACTGAAAACGCTGATTTTAAAACCAGCTGTAAGCCCCTTTATTCTTTATGCAAAATATTGTGTGCCGATTTTTCATTTACGAATTTACCCGGTGATGATGTATTATTATAAATATAAAACTGTTTACACTAGCATAATATATAACATGAACATTAACATAATATATAATTATTTACTCTATCTTAATAATGCGTTTTCAATAAAACATGTAAATAATTTAGCTACGAAAATTTATTTTAATTAGGCTATAATTTTATTTAGTATTTTCCAGTTCGTTTTATACTTACTATATTTTTCCTTCCGGATGTGTTAATTAAACTCTTCAAAGAATCTGTTTTGTTAACATATGAAGAAAAATTCTTAATACTCTTAATTTAATTGTAACCACTTTAATTTTTTAAAAATTAACTATAGAATTTTCCATTTAACTGTTTAAACTGAATAATTTAAAGAAAATTGCGTTTTTTAATATATATACATATTTCGTGTATATGGCATATAAAATGATAATAATATATTAAAATTTTTACAAATTTTAAATTTAAAAAAATTCGTTTCGAAAAATATTTTTTGACTTTTCTGTAATTTTTTAATAAACAAAAACGTCAAAAAAAAAAACTCAAAAAATGAGTAAAATTGCCATATTGTCTATAAAATACTATAAAAACTAAAATGTTGTATTAAATATAATAAATAATATTAAATACTGCAGACCTCTGTGGGTTGTGATACCATCTCTCAGATTAACAGTGTTGAACTTTAAAAAAAAAAACCGATAGCACAATAATTAAATACAATAAAATCTATAAAATAAAACTAGTACCCCATATTATCTTTAATTCGAATGCAATTTTTATAATATACACGATTAAGAATAGATACATATGTATATGTATATGTAAATGATGTGAAAATAACATTTCTGAAAAAAGCAGCTTGTGCGTTATTTGATGATTTGTTTGTAAGAGATCTACTCATTTTTCGATAAGGCTACCTATGTTTTTTTTAATTACTAACTGCATAAAGAATTGCTCTCGTAGAGCACGTTCGCATAGGGATTCTTAAAATTAAAAAAAAAACGAGGAAGAATACAGTTGCCTTTGTCAACTCTTAGATACCCGTACGAACCGTTAGTATGTTCACAGCTAACAGCTAACTCTGCTTACAATATTATTTTTTTAATATTTATGTATTTTAAAATAATTTGGGTGAATTTTATAATTTCTAAAACTATGGGTTGTACATATATTCAAACTATATGTTTATATGTACATTCTTCAAAAGCAGATTCTAACCTTCCACATAACAAATATCAATCCAAAACTTTTTCAAATATTCTATAGTACCATTTAATACTAAGCGGTAAATGTATATTAAATTTACTTTGTACAAAATAGTAAATATAATTTTAAATATTATATTATATTATATTTAAATATTCCATTGACAGAATAATTTCTTATAAGTACAATAAAATACATATATGTATGTAAATACGGCGCTATATAATATACATCTATACTCTTATCATTCATTCATCAGTGAAATATACGATATGTAAATAAACATGATATTATATAAGTATGTATGTATAACAATATCATATAAATAAAAATTCTTCAAGCAACCGTTATGTTGTTTATTTCTTTACATTTTTTTGTACTACGCGTTGTATCCTCAACAATTTCAAATTATCGAGTAAAACAATATGCAAAAAATTCGTTAAAGAAATTTGTTCGAAAATTTGAAAAAACCAAGTAAAACTTTCGTCAATTATAAAGTAACCCTATATTATTAAAAAAAGTTGTTAACAAAAATAAAAGCATAATGTTGAGGCTTTAATTTTTGTGTATTACTTCAAAAAAATTTTAACAGGTGTTCAAGTTACAGGTGTTTAAAAATAGAAAATTTTCAGTTTTTGATCCCTCACAACTCCTAAATGGGGGGTGATACAAAAAAAATTTCTGAAATGACTCACACTTATTTTCAAAGATCTAACTCCTGTCAAAATTTTAAGTTTCCAACTTAAACCGTTTAAAAGATAGAAGGGTTAAAGGATTTTGCAAAATTTTAGTTTCGCATAACGGTAAATTAAGACACCGTATGCCACAAATATATATTTATTGTATATATACTTTTAAAGCTAATAAAAGTAGTAATCGTTTGGCGTTTTCAAAATGAAGATATACCTTATACAACTTGTGCTATAACAATTTAAATATAGCGCTTTTTTGAACATTTGGGGAGCTGTAGGTCCGTAACGCGTGGGGCTACAAAAAAAAGTTATTAAAAATAAAATTAATATTTTTGTGAGATCTATCAGCAGTTAAAATTTCATAGCTCTATTTCAAAAAAAATGTGGGGATCTAAAAGTTAGGTGTTCGAGAGCTACCCTAAGTTTTGGTCCAAACTCAACCAAAAAAAATAGGGAACCTACAAATTATTCCCAGAGTATTTTGTGTAAATTTCAAGATTCTAGCTTTCTTAGTTTTTGAGTTAGCGTGCTGACGGACGGAAAGACGGACGGACCGACGGACAGACTGACAGACGGACGGACGGACATGGCTCAAAAGTCTTAGAATTTTTTTCTGATCCGATCCATACCTTTGAAGGTATATCTAGCTCGCTTATTTCGAGGTGTTACAAACGGAGGAGTAATTTTATTATACCCGATCCTATCGTACGGGTATAATTAGGAATATTCGACATGCATTCACTTGGGCATACTGCAAGAAAATAAATTTTTATTTTGACATATTTGTCATATGAATTCAAATTTTTTTATGAATTCAAAATTTCCACCCTTTTGCCGGCTTTTCTCTTTCCTGCATTTTTTTTATTTACAAATTTATAATGTAATCAGTATTTCGTATTTGATATAAATTAGCAGCTTATTTGTATACATCCTACAACAGATTTAGAAATCTTCGTTTCTTATTGCAACAATAATTTAAAATTTTCTTTCTTAATTTATTTTTTAGTAGAAAATACATACATTATATACCACGCATCACATTGGCTTAGCTCTTTTTAAACTAAACATTTTTTTTTTAGTTTAAATTTGAAAATTATGTATGTATGTACATATATTATAGCATAGCTGAAATACCGAACTGCCAATTGTAACTCTTTACTTTTTTAACTGCAATTTTGTATGACGTTTTAAAAAATTTTTATTTTTCATGATTATCTCTCTACGATCCGGCCATTTCAGCTTTTTTGCAGTTCCTTACCAAAAAGTACACTAGCAAAAAAGTTGGCTGAATTCATTTTGTTACGACTCATTAGCTCTTTTTGAGCTAACCGAGCTTTCTAACCGAATAGCGTCCAATTTTTCAGATTGCTTTAATGGCGTTTGTTCTTTTGAAAATTTTTGTAAAGTTTTCTTATACTATCGTACGGTATAATAAAGGCAAAATATTTTTGGAAACTAAATACATATGTAAACACATTAAATGGATGCTTTTGAAGTACATACATACATACATAGATGATAATTCCGCTCAAACATAAAACCAGACACAGAGAATACACATACAGCAAATCCTCACATTAAAAATATAATTTTAAAGTAGGGAAAAATGCCGCCTTCTTACTGAAACGCTGATTTTAAAACCAGCTGTAAGTCCCTTTATTCTTTATGCAGAATATTATGTGTGCCGATTTTCATTTACAAATTTACCCGATGATGATGTATTATTGTAAATATAAATCTGGTTACGCTAATTAGCATAATATATTTATAACATGAAAATAAGCATAATATATAATTATTTAATCTATTTTGACAATTCGTTTTCAATAAAATAAATAATTTAGCTACGAAAATTTATTTTAATTAGGCTATAATTTCATTTAGTATTTTCCAGTTCGTTTTATACTTACTTATATTTTTCCTTCCGGATTTGTTAATTAAACTCTTCAAAGAATCTGTTTTGTTAAAATATGAAGAAAAATTCTTAATACTCTTAATTTAATTGTAACCACTTTAATTGTTTTAAAAATTAACTATAGAATTTTCCATTTAACTGTTTAAACTGAATAATTTACGTTTACGAAAATTACGTTTTTTAATATATATACATATTTCGTGTATATAACATATAAAATGATAATAATATATTAAAATTTTTATAAATTTGAAATTTAAAAAAATTCTTACAAAAAATATATTTTTTGACTTTTCTGTAATTTTTAAATAAACAAAAACGTCAAAAAAAATAAGTCAAAAAAAAGAGTAAAATTGCCATATTGTCTATAAAATACTATAAAAACTAAAATGTTGTATTAAATATAATAAATAATATTAAATACTGCAGACCTCTCTGGCTTGTGATACCATCTCTCAGATTAACATTGTTGAACTTTAAAAAAAACCGATAGCACAATAATTAAATACAATAAAATCTATAAAATAAAACTAGTAGGTAGGTACCTACTCCATATCTTTAATTCGACTGCAATTTTTATAACATTGACGATCATAATATATATATTACATATATGTATTAAACATGTGCACAAATGCATTTGAAATCGCTTTCAAGCCATTCATATTTAAACAATTGTTGTGTATACTCATTTTGAAGTTTTCAAATTAAGTAAATATGCGAGAGAAAATTTTGGGTACTCATTTGTTCAAGAGAAATAAAATCAAAACATAGATTATAGTGTACTCATTAGCAAACTGTATTCAATGCAAAACCATTTGGTTCATTTGATTTATACAGCGAGTACACTGAATATTTTTTTCTTTGTATATGTGGAGTAATGGGTAACGTGATAATAATAATATAAGTATGTATATTATACCAGGGAATGAAAATACATAGTTATAAGTTGCAAGAAGCCCCCGTATCTTGCAAATTAGAACCGACCGACATGATTTAAAAAAGGTACTCCCTGATTTTGTTGTAGAATTGAAATATAAAAAAAAAAATTAAAAAGTTCGACTTTAAGTCCGCGCAAAAAAATAGCCCCCAAAAAATAAGGTGCCACTTTTTGGTACATTTCTCATTTTTTTTTTATTTTTAATTTCTATTATAGAATCGAGGACCAGGTTTTTTTAATCACATCGTTCCGACTTCTGGTTCGCAAGATACGACGGCTTCTTGCAACTTATGAATATGTGCTTTGTACGATAGGATCGGGTATAATAAAATTACTCCTCCGTTTGTAACACCTCGAAATAAGCGAGCTAGATATACCTTCAAAGGTATGGATCGGATCAGAAAAAAATTCTAAGACTTTTGAGCCATGTCCGTCCGTCCGTCCGTCCGTCAGCGCGCTAACTCAAAAACTAAGAAAGCTAGAATCTTGAAATTTACACACAATATTCTGGGAGTAATTTGTAGGTTCCCTATTTTTTTTTGGTTGAGTTTCGACCAAAACTTAGGGTAGCTCTCGAACACCTAACTTTTAGATCCCCACATTTTTTTTGAAATAGAGCTATGAAATTTTAACTGCTGATAGATCTCACAAAAATATTAATTTTATTTTTAATAACTTTTTTTTGTAGTCCCACCCGTTACGGAGCTCCCCAAAGGTTCAAAAAAGCTCTATATTTAAATTGTTATAGCACAAGTTGTATAAGGTATATCTTCATTTTGAAAACGCCAAACGATTACTACTTTTATTAGCTTTAAAAGTATATATACAATAAATATATATTTGTGGCATACGGTGTCTTAATTTACCGTTATGCAAAACTCAAATTTTGCAAAATTCTTTAACCCTTCTATCTTCTAAACGGTTAAAGTTGGAAACTTGAAATTTTGACAGAAGTTAGATCTTTGAAAATAAGTATGAGTCATTTCAAAAATTTTTTTGTATCACTCCCCGTTTAGGAGCTGTAAGGGGTCAAAAACTGAAAATTTCCTATTTTTAAACACCTGTAACTTGAAACCCTGTTAAAATTTTTTTGAAGTAACAACACAAAAATTAAAGCTTCAACATTATACTCTTACTAGGAAATCCCCTGTGCAATTGCACAATTTCTATAGATTCAAAAACATTTACGTTATCATACTGACTCCCTTACTACCTGAATTAAGGGAGAGATTATTACATGTATTTTTTTAGGTTAGGTATATTAAGTACCAAACTAAAATAACTTATGGATTTTTAATTTAATTTGAATTTTTTAGGTGTAGGGTATAAATAAGTCGGTTGCATCGACTTACTGTTACTTTTACTTTTTTTTTTGCTTGAAAAAAATTTGCTGAATTTATTTTATTTAAATGTACTTTGGAAGAAGTCTTTGGTATATTTAATAAAAGATTCATGTCTCTGATAATGAAATTTCATAAATTTTCGGGGTCTTTTTTTGTGACGGTCGTTTTCGACAGCTTTTTAATTTAATGGTCTAATAATAAATTAGTACAAAATTATGAATCTATTGTGAGAGAATGCTTCTATGAATGATATTTTCTATGTTATTTTTTCTTTTTTTTTTAAGAAAAATATCCATTTCTATAATATTTAGTAAGTTTCTGATTTCTGTTATGAAATATAATTAGCTAAGTCTGCCGAATGTTATATTAATAAAAAAATTCGAATATTTTATGTTATATCAAAAATGCAGCTTAAAAAATCAAAATCCCAACCTAAATAAACAAAACTACTTTAAAGTCTGCTGCGAAGCTTTTACCAGCTTTTATAATAGTGAAAACAAAATCAAGAATAAAATCGGCCTATTATTTGTTTCTTATAAATATAAGGCTTACTATAAACTTTGCTCTTTTTACTTTCAAGTCTTTTAATTTTATTAAGAGTATTTTTATTTTTTTTTCAATACAAAGAGTCATTTGAAAACGCCAACAGGACATTAATAATTTATTTTTAATTTACCGCTGCGACCAGTTCATAATGGATGTGGCAGTCAAGTTTAAAAATTAAAAATTTGCTTTAAATTTTGTGTCGAAAGTACTTTTTAAAAAGTAAAAGTTTGTGTCTCTGATAAGACTTTTAGTCGAAGATTTGTGTCTCTGATCATAAAATTTTAAATTATTAAATAAATATAAAATATATCATCATTGCCAGTTTAGTTTATATTCAGTGTGAGTGGTTTATTATAGATCTGGCCAACATCTTGTGTGTATAATATTGTGTATATTATCAGAAATTCAATCATTAATTCCTGGTATTATATTATCTGATCTGATTAATAAATCTTATTTTTTTCCATGGCTAACAATATTATTAATGGTCTAATAATAAATTAGTACAAAATGATGAATCTTTTGTGAGAGAAGGCTTCTAAAATGATATTTTCTATGTTAGTTTTTTTTTTTTTTAAGAAAAATATCCATTTCTATAATATTTGGTAAGTTCCAGACTTCTGTTATGAAATATAATTATTTAAGTCTGCCGAATTTTATATTAATAAAAAAATTTCGAATATTTTATGTTATGTTTTATGTTAAAAATCTAAATTTCAACCTAAATAAACAAAACTATTTTAAAATCTGTTACGAAGCTTTTACCAGCTTTTATACTAATGAAAACAAAATCAAGAATAAAATCAGCCTATTATTTTTTTCTTATAAATATGAGACTTACTATAAACTTTGCTCTTTTCACTTTCAGACTTTTTAATTTTATTAAGAGTACCTATTTTTATTTTTTTTTTTCCAAAACAAAGATTGAAAACGCCAACAGAAGATTAATAATTTATTTTTAATTTACCGCTGCGACCAGTTCATAATGGATGTGGCGGGCAAATTTAAAAATTTAAAATTTGCTGAATTTATTTTTATTGAAAATGTGTGTTTTTTAAGTATGTACTTTTCCTTTTTTGACTGTACTCACTTTTAATGAACGGTTTGTGTCTCTGATAATACTTCTAGTGGAAAATTTGGTCTCGGGTAATAATATTTACTAAATTTATTTATATTTTTAATGAACGGTTTGTCTCTTGATAATACTATGAGTCAAAGATTTATGTCTCTGGTAATAAAATTTTAACTTATTAAATAAATATACAGAAATATTATCATTGCCAGTTTAGCTTACATTCAGTGTGAGTGTTTTATTATAGATATAAAATATATTTTTTTACATGTTGGCAAGGTCTCGCCAACATCTTGTGTATTGTATTATATTATAGATTATAGATTTCTGTTAACAACTTTTTTTAATAATATAGGGTTACTTTATAATTGACGAAAGTGTTACTTGATTTTTTCAAATTTTCTAACAAATTTCTTTAACGAATTTTTTCCATTTTGTTTTACTCGATAATTTGAAATTGTTGAGGATATAATGCGTAGTACAAAAAAATGTAAATAAATAAACATCATAACTGTTGCTTGAAGAATTTTTATTTTATGATATTGATATATATACATACTTATATAATATCATGTTTGTTTACATATCGTATATGTCACTAGTGAATGAATGATAAGAGTATAGATGTATATTATATAGCACCCTATTTACATACATATATGTATTTTATTGTACTTATAAGGTATATCTAGCTCATAAGTACATAAGTTATATTTATGACTCATACTTGATCTAACTTCTGTCAAAATTTCAAGATTCCAACTTAAACCGTTTAGAAGATAGAAGGATTAAAGGATTTTGCAATAATTCAGTTTCGCATAACGGTAAATTAAGACACCTTATAGCACAAATATACATTTATTATATACATGTTTGTAAAGCTCATAATAGCACCTATCGTTTGGAATTTTCAGATTGAAGATATACCTTATAGAACTTGTATTATAACAATTTAAATATAGAGATTTTTGGTGGCTTTGGGGGGCTGTAACTTCTTAACGGGTGGGGTTACAGAAAAATTAATATTAACATAAAATTAATATTTTTATGACATCTATCACCAGCTAAAAAAAATTGTGGAGATCTAAAAGTTAGTTGTTCGGGAGCTACCCGAAGTTTTGGTCGGAACTTAACCTAAAAATAGGGAACCTACAAATTGCTCCCAGAATATTTTGTGTAAATTTCAAGATTCTAGCTTTCTTAGTTTTTGAGTTAGCGTGCTGACGGACGGACGGACATGGCTTAATCGACTCAGAATTTGATTCTGATCCGATCCATACCTTTGAAGGTATATCTAGCTCGCTTATTTCGAGGTGTTACAAACTGACGAGTAATTTTATTATACCCGATCCTATCGTACGGGTATAAAAAGAAGTTTTCTAAATAAAATAAATTGGTGTGTATGTATGTACATTGTAACTTCGTATTGTTATAGGTACTAGGATAGATAATAATTTGAATACTGGTAATTTAATGTAGGTTTTTCTAAGTAATTTAGATTCGATTGTTAGTTTTAAATAAATTTTATTTATTCTAGTTATATAATATTACAAATCATTAACATAAAATTTACAAATGTATTAAAATAAAACAATTTTTAAAATACAAAGTAAAGATTAGTTATCTGCATGGTGTGCTGTATGTGTTATAAACGGAATAAACGAGAAGAGATATTAAATATAATGTTAAGTTAATAATTAGCTACGTTGTCAAATTTATTATATGGTTTTTATTTTTTAAATAAAATGAAGTTTTTTCTAGATATACGAAAAAATATACATAAGATTTCTTGATTTGTCACAGACAATTTGTCTATTTAAGTATATTTTTTTTTTGTAAAATAAGCTAAATAGTATATAAAAATGTGTTATTTAGAATGATTAAGTAACCAAATAATTCGTCGTTTCAATTGAAGTAAACTGTATTGACTATAATATATGAAGAAGGATTTAAATTGTTACTTTATAAATTTAAATGTATAAAATTATTAATTAACATACATATATTGGATTAATGTTAATTAGTTTAACTAAATAGGTATATATGTATATATACATACCTTTAGAAAATTTGGACTTTTAACTTTTGGTGTTTACAATAGTTAGAACTAAAATAGAAAATGAATAAGAATTTTATTGTTTTGAAAGAATTAAATTTGTTATTTCAATTACCTAAATGTTTCATTAGAATTAAAATGAGAAGTAGATAACGTATAAAATTTAAAATTTTATATTTTTTGAAATAATTCAGTTTTATTTTTTATTTGTAAAATTATTTATTTGTTCTTAAGTAGGTATACGCGTGTACACTTATTTTCTGTAATCCAAAAATTATATACAGATATATGTTCATATGTATGTGAACATATGCATACACTAGAAAAGAAAATTTAATAGGCTAAAGAAAAAGAAAGAAAAGAATAAAGTTAACTTTATAAGGGAAAATGCCAACTGGAAAATTTGCCTAGTAGATATTTGTATTTAAATATTATGTATACCTAAATAGTATTAATTTTCCAATTGGCATAAAAAATCCTTTTTTTATTAGGTACAAATAAAAAATAATAAAATTCATAAGGTTACAATAAATATGTATGTAGGTACAACATAAATAATAAAAAAGTGCCTTAAGCTATTATTTGTTATGTTACTTTCTTTGAGAGTGTCGTAAATTTTACCACTATTTTCTGTGTAATTCACGTGCCTTAAATTTTAGAAAAATAAATAATGTATAGGTACAAACTTATTATTCAATTCTTTGGAATTTGTACTCTTTTTCTTTGCTTCGCTTTTTGTATAACACAATATTGATTTTGTTGCTATTTTTTTTTCTTTTTTTTTTAAGAACATTCAATTCAATGTAAAAACAATAACAAATTTGTATATAATATAAATATGTACATATGTAAATTGTTGAAGTGCCGAAAAAAAGAGAAACACAAACGATCAAAAATAAAAAAAAAATCTTATCTCAAAAATAATAATTTATGGATGCCATGGATACATTATACATATTTGATACCTATTGGTATTTAACATTAACTATATAAAAAATCACATAGTGCATAGATAGGCCATTGCAAAGGCAAAAAAAATGGTTGCATGTCATGTATAATATCAAATATGTATAATATATACATACTCATTATTCAATTTTTTGGAATTTTGGATTTTGTTCCTATTTTCTCCTTTTCTTTTTTCTTCAGAACATTCAATGTAAAAATTATGTTCATATAAAAAATTACAATGACAGTTCCTTAAGTCAAATTTTATTTTAGTAGCAGATTAGTTATGAATTGTAGTTAACTTTAAAATTAGTTACCAGGCAATAATGAATACCTTATATGAATATAAATTAAAATTTTTTGTTTTTATAAATTTTTCTTAATTTAGCTATTATTATAAGTTTAAAAAAAAAATTCAATTTAATAGTTACTTATTCTTAATTTATAATTTATAATTTAGTCTATTTTTTTTTTTTTTTTTTTAATTTTAATTTTACACTACGTCTTTGTTCTCATCTATTTGCAACTTTTGGAAAAATTATTAATCGTAAATTATGTAAAGAAATGATAGTCAAAAGTTTTCTGATTATTAAATAATTAATCGAAATCAAGATATTGTAGAAATATGAAATGAAATTGTGATATAAATTAGAAATAATGTCAAACAATATTTATAACTAAATAATAAGACCAGACAGCTAATACGCTACGATCGTATACCATTATACATTATTTATATACAAATTAAATATTTTGTTTTTTAAATTACTAACTTAGAATTAAAGTAAAACTAAAATTATATATAAACTTTTAAATTGTTTATTAAAATAAAGAAAAAAAAAAAAAAAGGATAAAATCTAATAAATAAGGAAGAAATTCTGTTTGTTTGTTTATTTGTTTGTTTGTTTGTTTGTTTGTGCCCTTTTCACGTAAAAACCACCAGTCCGATTGCAACCAAATTTTGCAGGAACGTTCCTAGGACCCCGGAAAGTGTTATAGTCTATATCGCGTTTCGGTTCATTAACCCATTGCGGCCCGAGAGCCATTTAAAGTCGTTTCTTTTTTTCGTTGTACTGCCTAAACGGTTTGATCGATTGAGTTGAAAATTTGGACAAATATTCTTCTTATCATTGGACGGGTACCGAAGAAATTTGGATTCAATATGTTACCCGGATTCGGCCCAAAAAAATTTTTGTTTCCGATTTATGTCCGATTTTGTATGGTGGTTTTATGGTCTGAAAAAAATCCTGTGACAAATTTTTATGAAGATCCGGTAACCCGTTTGGGCACGAGAGCCGAACAAAGTTCATTAAATTTTTCTGTTGTCCTGCTAAAACTGTTTAACCAATTGAGTTGAAAATTTACAATACTGTAGCTCTTTACCACAGGAGCTCACTGAGTTGATTTGGTTTTGATCCATTAACCCGTTTCGGCACCAGGGATCAGTGAAGTTTTGTAATTTACTTAGTTGTCGCACTTAAACTGTTTGGCCAATAGAGTTAAAAATTTATCAAAGTGTAGCTCTTTACCGCAGGAGCTCACTGAGTTGATTTGGTTACGATCCATTAACCCGTTTCGGCACCAGGACTCAATGAAGTTTTTCAATTTCTTTGTTGTCGCGCTTAAACGGTTTTGCCAATTGATTTGAAAATTTACAAAAGTATAGCTCTTTACCACAGGAGCTCACTGAGTTGATTTGGTTACGATCCATTAACCCGTTTCGGCACCAGGTCTCAATGAAGTTTTTCAATTTCTTTCTTGTCGCGCTTAAACGGTTTTGCCAATTGAATTGAAAATTTACGAAAGTGTAGCTCTTTACCACAGGAGCTCACTGAGATGATTTGGTTACGATCCATTAACCCGTTTCGGCACCAGGGATCAATAAAATTTTTTAATTTCTTTGTTGTCGCACTTAAACGGTTTTACCAATTGAGTTTAAAATTTACAAAAGTGTAGGTCTTTATAACAAAAGCTTTTTGAGTTGATTTGGTTACGATACATTAACCCATCAGGCTTCAGGCCATGAAATTCTCATTTTTTGTTGTTGTGCTTAAACGATTTGACCAATCGAATATTTGCACAAGTATTGCACTTTGGCACACAAACTCATTCAATAAATTTTGTTGTGATACATTAACACATTTCGACACGATAGACTGTCAAAAAAAAATTTTGTTTCTAATTTCGGTCTAATTTGGGAGGATGAATTTATGGTTCTAAATAAAGCCTGTGACAAAATGTTTGTTAACGTTTATTAACCCATTTCCTCACGAGCACTTATTAATAATATTTTGCCTAATTTTGTGTATTGTTATTATTATTAAAAAGATATTTCCAACACTCTTTACTTTTATCTATACTGTTTCTAATATTCCATAAAAACCTTTCAATGCAAATTTCTAATATAGAACAGTAATTAAAGTAACATTATTAAGTATCTTAAGAAAACTGTTTTTAAGTCTTAACAACATAACATTTTCATGTTAAAAACAGAAATAATCTCCTACATTAGACAATCATCATGTCATCATTCAGAAATGCATTACTTAAATGTGGTCTTTACATGTGGTCTACCTATATAAGATGCATGTGTATAACATGTTTCCCATAAAATATCATTGAAATATGTACATATAGTATGTATAATAACCGTATATTTAAAAATACTATAAACTTAATCAATTAAATTTATTAAATTGATTAATTTATTAAATTAATCATATTCACATTTCTGTACATCATTTAATCAAAAATGAGTACATACATATTTAAAGAACAGAAAACCTTACATTCTTATCCATATACAATTTTTACACATATTTTTAGCCAATCAATTTGGAAACATAATTAGAAAAACTAAACGAAAAAAAAATTCTGGTTGATTTATAAAGGTAAAAAACAATCATGTATTTTTTATATTGAAAATATGTTAAACAGAACCTGAAATGTACGCATTTAAAAAGAAGTTTTTTTCAAAATTTGAAGAGCTGTCGGTGCTGTAGGATCTCCAACGGTGAGGGTATATAAAAACGTTGTTCTACAACATTACTCTTTTAAGAGACCTATGCATAGTTAATATTTCATTGCTCTTTATTAAACAGTATATAAGTTTTAACAGACGGAGGGACAGAGCGAAGTTAATAACAAATTTTTCAAAATGTGCTTAAAAGAATAATTCACCAAAACATGAAGTGACATTACTTACAAAAAAAAAATTGATTACATTATGGTCTTTTATAATTTAAATACGATTTTATGTTTCGGTATTAACGCATATTAACGAATATATAAGTTTGGAAAACAGACGGAGAGACAGAGCGAACCTAATAGCAAATTTTTCAAAAAGTGCTTAAAAGGATAATTCACAAAAACATGAAGTGACATTACTTAGGAAAAAAAATGTACTACATTATGGTCATAATTGAAATGCGATTTTATGTCTCGGTATTAAAAACATATGTTGTGGCAATTCACTTCGCCGTAATTGTGTACTCAATAGATTATTGATTCCTTTAAAAATTTTTTGTAGAAGAATTGTCCCTAATTCTTGGCTCTGTTTATTCAATTTAACTAAATCTAATAAAAAATAGAATATAAACTATCAGCATCTGTAAATGCATAGTAATAAGTTAACTATATTAATTAAATTATATTAACGCAGAAACAAAAGTTAATAATTTTTATTTCATAAAGCCAATAAAGTACTCCGGGCAACGCCGGGTACTCTGCTAGTAAAAAATAATAAAAGAAATTTTTAAAAAATTGCTTTTTAGTAGAAAAAAGTAGAAAATAAATTTTTAATTGCGAATTTTTCTCTAATTTTGTAAAGTATATTTATTGCTATCATGGATGTTCCTTTAAAAAAATTTATCTCAATATAGCAATTATATATGTATGTGTCATAAAGCCAGTGAAATTAAAAGCTGGAGGCAATATTTTCAATTTAAGTTTATAGTTATGCTTTTAATGCATCCAGATTTTATTTTAATTTCACCGGCTTTATGGCACATATATAAATACTATATTGTGATAAATTTTTTTAAAGAAACTTCCATCGGAACAATATAATAATTTAGAAAATTACAGAAAAATTCGCAATTAAAAATTTGTTTTCTACTTTTTAGTTCAAAAAAAGTTGTTTTTTAAAAAAATTTTTTATTATTTTTTATTTATTTAATTTTTTTTGTACTATACACATCATCCTCAAAAATTTCAAATTATCGATTAAAAAAAATGCAAAAAAATCGTTAAAAAAATTTGTTAGAAAAATTAAGTCACACTTTCCTCAATTTTAAGGTAACCCATTATTAAGAAAAGTTGTTAATAGAAATAAAAATATAATGTTGAAACTTTAATTTTTGTATATTACTTCAAAAAAATTTGAACAGGTGTTTAAAAATAAGGAATTTTTAAGTGTTTGACCCCATACAGCTCCGAAACGGGGGGCGATACACAAATATTTTCTGAAATGACACATACTTATTTTCAAAGACCTAACTTCTCTTAAAATTTCAAGTTTCTAACTTAAACCGTTTGGGAATAAAAGGAGTCACAAATTTTGCAAAATTTGAGTTTCGCATAACGGTAAATTAACACACCGTATAGCACAAGTATATATTTATTATATAGGTATATATATATTTTTAAAGCTAATAAAAGCAGTAATCGTTTTGGCGTTTTTAAATTGAAGATATACCTTATACAACTTGTGTTATAACAATTTAAATATAGAGCTTTTTCGAATTTTGGGGAGCTGTACCTCCGTAACGGGTATATCTAGCTACACCTTTGATGGTATATCTAGCTAGCTTATTTAGAGGTGTTACAAACAGAGGGGCAATTTTAATATACCCGGTCCTTATCGTACGGGTATAAAACCCCATGTAAAGAATATACATATATATGTATCATATAGTATGCATAATCTATATATTCTATAATATATTCAAAGACGCTGTTTTTTGATTCCGGTGAATTTTAATTTTGCTTTTTTTTTTGCTTTTCCTTTTTTTTCTAAATCATAAACAAAATTTTAAAATGATAGTTTGCATTGTAAGAATTTCACAATATAACTTAATATGTGCATACAATTTTCAGTTGAGTGTTTGGTGCAGTGGAGCAGCCGATTCTTAAACAAGAAGGTTTTCAGTTTCCAAGTTCGATTCGAGTTCATTTGTTTTTTTTTTTGGTTTTTTTTTTTGATATTTTAAACGAAATAAATTCTTCCACATCATATCATAATATTTAATCTGTAAATTATAGACATTTAAAATCCTTTTACTCAACGATTTACAAGCCCAACAGATTTTCAATTTTTTTTTTTTTTTTAAATGATAAATATATTCAGCTATCTTACAATACCAATATTTTCCAAAATTTTTGGATTTTCATTATTAATTTTCCATTTTCATAAAAAAAGCCATATAAATAATATACATACATACATACGTACATACATATGTATCATATAGTATAATCTATAATTCTATTATATATTCAAATAAGGCGCTCTTTTTTTGTTCTTTTGTTTCCATTAAATTTTAAATTTAATTTATTTTTCTTTGGTTTTTTTTCTACATACATACATAAACAAAATTTTGAAATGATAGTTTGTCATTTTAGAATTTTTTATTTGAATAAACATGAAATGTAACATGTAAAATTTAATAAAATTTTCCATATTACTACATAAATCAGGGGCATCTTATAAAATGCATCTTATAATATAAATAATAGGAATACATATATTGAGTTTCCAATATTCATTAAATCAGGGGCATCTTAAAAGATAATAATAATCGTGTTTTTACAAAAAATATCGTTTGCAAAGAAATTTTAAATTCATAAAGGCATTAATTATTAAAAACTGTATTTTTACGTTTTAAATAAAATCATAAAAAAATTATATACTGTATCTATGTTTCTTTAGTTTCTTTATGATAAAATCAAAAAAAAATTACTTATTTCGTTTTTTAACTCAAAATGGACATATGAATTAAAATCAAATATAAATAAAGCTCTTTTGAGGGCTACCAAATATTTATTAGTTATACCTACTAAATTTAAAAAATTAAAATATTGGCTACGGATAATTGTGGTTAACTACAGTTATTTATCAAACAACCTCAAATTTCGAGTTCAACGTATAAATAAGAAAAAAAACAATAATAATACAAAAATCCTTTTGAGAACTATCATATACATTTGATAGAATAAATTTAAAAATTCCCGTTATTGATTGCGTTAATTGCAATTGTTTATTAAAACACCTCGAATATCCAGGGGCGGGCGAATACACTAGTTATTTTATCAAGATTTTTATTAACCGAAATTTTGATAAACTTCCCAGCTAAAAATGCATATGAGATTGCTGTCAAAATGAACAACATTATAGAACTACTACAAGCCGGAACACTCAATTATTTTTCCGAAATTTAAACGTAATTTAGTTTCGTTATTACTTTCGTGTGTAAAAATTGAGTAAATTCTACTGAACAAAACAGTGAAAAAGAAAAAACCATTTTAAATTGTTTATAATGTGAATAGCTGCATACCGTTATGTACTGTGAAAGGGTGAGAACGTACGATTTATTTTCTGATTATTTTAGTTTTTTTTCCCCAATTATAAATAATATATGATAATAAATATCATATATTATTTTATATGTATTTATTTCAAAAGATATAATTATTATTATTATTTATTATTAGAGCTTACAGAAATAAGCTTAAAGGATGTGAAAGTTTTTATTTGACAGCCTTAGCTTGTAGTATAGAGATATTTTTACAAACAAAAATATCAGAAATGAAATTAAAAATTTTAAAAATTCAAATTTAAAAACTTGAATAGTTTCAAATAGTTTCAATCAGTGAATTATTAAGAATTTCAACCAAAAACTATTTCAAATATTTGAATTAACAAAATTAATTTTTTTTTAATTATAAGGTACTAGCATCAAATAAACCATACAATTTATCGATAATGTTAATTTTTCTATCATAATTCATCATAAATTAACTAAAATTTTTTTTTTCATGCCCTTTGAGGTGTCGGTTGAAATGAAGCCTTTTCAAGTTCAGATTCTTTAATACCTTGTACCGAATGTTTTATACCATACAAAAAATATATTAAAAAGCCAAGAATTAACCATATAATAAATCGTACCCATGTATTAGTATCTAATTGAAACATTAGATATGTATTAGAAAATATACTTATACGTCATAGTACAAATGGTATTAATGGTACTTTAAATACTAATTCTCTTTTTGATGTTGGTTGACGCCATATTATATATATTGTTAATGACATACAAATTATCACTACTGATATTGCAATTTTGGAATATAACTCATTAAAATCTAATAAATTCATCAAAAGACATACAATTGATGTCAATACACAAAATATAACAATAGCAGCTTTTGTGATCCTTGATGTGAAAATTGTTGAATCTCTATATTGTCTATTATAATTTACAAAATGTTTGAATAAATTTGATAAATTATGTCGTTCACCACTTTTTGGTAGAGGACCTATAATTTAATAGTTTGAATCTAATTGATCAATTTCATATCGTAATATAAGTACGCAAACAGCAACAATTGTGTAAGATAATAAAGTTCCGATTGACATCATATCAATTAATTGATTTAAATCAAATAATAGTGCCATTGAACCTAAAAAATAATTTAAAGTTAATACGAATATTATAAATTCATACAAAACGAGTTTTAAAAATGTTGAAAATTATACATTAAATGTATTATGCATAATAAGTTCAGATCTATCTATTAATTTGTCCATTTGTCCAAAACGTATATTTTAGCTGAAAACTTTTACTGAAATTTTTAAATAAAATATAAATCTAAATACTAATAATGATCAATCATTTTTCTTTGTGTTACAGCCTTTTTTTTAAATAAATGACGTTAGGAACGTTAAAATATGAGAAAGTTTTTTATTTTTCAAAATTTCCTTTTTAAGAAAAATACGATGTAAAATTGTAAATTTTGATGCATAAATAAGTCGTAATTCTAAAATGCTTTGTACTTTAAAAAATGTTCCATTTTACAATGGGAGGAAGAAAGGATTGCGGATGCAAACTTAAACCAGTTTTAGTTTAAACCGCTGAGTTTACCGCATCTCTCCAGATCCTTATAAAGTTTGGAGTGTTCTATAATGGCATTTATCCACAACCAAATAATAAAAAAACAAAGCTGTATTTTAAACCTTATTTTTATAAAGCATTCTAGAATAATTAGACTATTTTAGCATTAAAATTTAAATAGTGACAAATTATGAAGTACTTTCATCATTTATATACATATTATAACCGTACATATAATTAATTAAAGTAATTTACATATACATATAAAAAAGTAAACAATACCTATACACATTTCTATTTTGATACATGTAAATAAATTGCTAAATACTGTCATGGCAATTTCTATTCTGATTTATGCATTTTATATTTTTATACTATACATAAAATTATTGTATAATTTTCAAGATATTTGATAAAAATTCATTTAAGAAGATCGAGAAATAAAAATTTGAAAAAAATACTCACCAGCTAAAACTCCTGATAAGAGTGTTGCATAAACTGGTGTTTTTGTACAGCTATTAACCATTCCTGATACCTGATCATAATAGGGTATCATCATTGTTAAAACTGTTGCAATTGAAAAATATGCCACGAAAATAGTAATTAATGTTATGAGAATTCCTCTTGAAATATTTTTTTTGGGATCAATTGCTTCTTCACCAGTTGTAGCGATTAAATCAAAACCAACAAAACCAAAAAAACATTTTGCTGCCCCTACCATTACACCAGAAAATCCAAATGGCATAAAACCACCTTCTCCAGGATTTTCCGTTTCAATTGGAATATTATCTTTTTTGATAAACCAATTTTTAGGATCAGCTAAATTTTTTAAAAATCAAAATAAAAGCATCCTTGGAAATTAATATAAAAAATTAAAAAATCCTTACAATGATAAGAACCAATGACTACAACAATAAAAATTATCGCTAAATTAACTGTTGTTAGTATATTATTAACAAATGATGAATCTTTCACCCTAATTGCAAGTAAAAAAGTTAAAACTGAAACTCCTTCCAATGCAAAGAAATCTGGATATTTGGCCATAAACGCTACATTCATAGGCATCGCTTCTCGGAAACTTTTACTCATCTTTCCTCCTAAAAGTGAATCTATATAATTACTTAATCCTCGAGATACACTGGCAGTTCCTGCCAAAAAAAAAATTACATTTAATTTATTAAAATAAGTGAAGCATTTATGAGAACAATTTTACCTATAACATATTCTAAAATTAAATTCCAACCAATATTAAATGCAACAAATTCACCAACGGTAACGTAACTGTAAACATATGCACTACCAGCTTGTGGTACTCTTGTACCAAATTCGGCATAACTCATACCAGCTAATGCTGATGCAGTTGCAGCTACGACAAATGATATTGTTACAGCTGGTCCAGCATTTTCATATGCAACTGCATCCGCTAATACATAAACACCTAATCCTAACGTACTACCGACACTTAATGCCGTCAGATCAATTAATCTTAATACTCTTCTTAATTTTGATTCAGGTTCATTTGGTTCAAATGTTTTTCGCCTAGCTAATGCATTATAAAGTTTTGCACACATTTTTTCCTTTTTTTAATACCTTAAAACTTAATATACAAAATTTTAAAAGAGAAAGAAAAATAAGAATAAAAATAAATTTATTTTTAATGTATACATATTTGTTTCTACATATGTTTTTGCATTTTATTTTTTCACGGTTTTTAACAAAAATAGTATAGATAGGTAAACACGGAATCATTTTTATAAATTTATAAAAAAGTATTAAAAATAAAAGAGTAAAAAATAAAACTTATTATTAATTAAAATAAAAATGAATACAAATTTAAAAAAAAAAACAGTAAATTGGTGAAACTGTCAAATTGATTTATACTATTATTATACAGTATGGTATACATACATACATATATTTTTTTGATTGCTTGTATTTAATTATACGAATTTTAGAATTTACTCTTATTGTAAAGTTTATTGTTTAAAAACATATTCGAACTTATTTATTTTATTAAAAATTCTTAAGATTTAGTAAACTTTTTGTATTTTTTATTTTCTTTTGAAAATGACTTATTATTATTTTATCAAGATTTTTAGTAACCGAAATTTAAACGTAATTTAGTTTCGTTATTACTTTCGTGTGTAAAAATTGAGTAAATTCTACTGAACAAAGCAGATGCTATTTTTAAAACAGTGAAAAAGAAAAAGCCATATTAAATTGTTTATAATGTGAATAGCTGCATACCGTTATGTACTGTGAAAGGGTGAGAACGTACGATTTATTTTCTGATTATTTTAGTTTTTTTTCCCCAATTATAAATAATATATGATAATAAATATCATATATTATTTTATATGTATTTATTTCAAAAGATATAATTATTATTATTATTTATTATTAGAGCTTACAGAAATAAGCTTAAAGGATGTGAAAGTTTTTATTTGACAACCTTAGCTTGTAGTATAGAGATATTTTTACAAACAAAAATATCAGAAATGAAATTAAAAATTTTAAAAATTCAAATTTAAAAACTTGAATAGTTTCAAATAGTTTCAATCAGTGAATTATTAAGAATTTCAACCAAAAACTATTTCAAATATTTGAATTAACAAAATTAATTTTTTTTTAATTATAAGGTACTTGCATCAAATAAACCATACAATTTATCGATAATGTTAATTTTTCTACCATAATTCATCATAAATTAATTAAAATTATTTTTTTTTTCCTGCTTTTTGAGGTGACGGTTGTAATGAAGCCTTTTCAAGTTCAGCTTCTTTAATACCTTGTACCGAATGTTTTATACCATATAAAAAATATATTAAAAAGCCAAGAATTAACCATATAATAAATCGTACCCATGTATTAATATCTAATTGAAACATTAGATATGTATTAGAAAATATACTTATACATGGTACAAATGGTATTAATGGTACTTTATATACTAATTCTCTTTTTGATGCTGGTTGACGCCATATTATATATATTGTTAATGACATACAAATTATCACTACTGATATTGCAAGTTTTGAATATAATTCATTAAAATCTAATAAATTCATCAAAAGACATAGAAATGCTGTTAATACACAAAATATAACAATAGCAGCTTTTGTGATCCTTGATGTGAAAATTGTTGAATCTCTATATTGTCTATTATAATTTACAAAATGTTTGAATAAATTTGATAAATTATGTCGTTCATCACTTTGTGGTATAGGACCTATAATTTGATAATTTGAACCTAATTGATCAATTTCATATCGTAATATAAGTACGCAAACAGCTACAATTGTGTAAGCTAATAAAGTTCCGATTGACATCATATCAATTAATTGATTTAAATCAAATAATAGTGCCATTGAACCTAAAAATAATTTAAAGTGGACACAAATATTATAAATTCATACTAAACGAGTTTTAAAAATGTTGAAAATTATACATTAAATATATTATGCATAATAAGTTCAGATCTGTCTATTCATTTGTCCATTTGTCTGTTGGTATTTTATTTTTGTCTATTCGGCTAACCATTCATCATTATATTATGGAGCTAAAAAATTACGGAGCGATAAAACGTATATTTTAGCTGAAAACTTTTACTGAAATTTTTAAATAAAATATAAATCTAAATACTAATAATGATCAAACATTTTTCTTTGTGTTACAGCCTTTTTTTAAATAAATATGACATTAGGTACGTTAAAATATGAGAAAGTTTTTTATTTTTCAAAATTTCCTTTTTAAGAAAAATACGATGTAAAATTGTAAATTTTGATGCATAAATAAGTCGTAATTCTAAAATGCTTTATACTTTAAAAAATGTTCCATTTTACAATGGGAGGAAGAAAGGATTGCAGATGCAAACTTAAACCAGTTTTAGTTTAAACCGGTGAGTTTACCGCATCTCTCCAGATCCTTATAAAGTTTGGAGTGTTCTATAATGGCATTTATCCACAACCAAATAATAAAAAAACAAAGCAGTATTTTAAACCTTATTTTTATAAAGCATTCTAGAATAATTAGACTATTTTAGCATTAAAATTTAAATAGTGACAAATTATGAAGTACTTTCATCATTTATATACATATTATAACCGTACATATAATTAATTAAAGTAATTTACATATCCATATAAAAAAGTAAACAATACCTATACACATTTCTATTTTGATACATGTAAATAAATTGCTAAATACTGTCATGGCAATTTCTATTCTGATTTATGCATTTTATATTTTTATACTATACATAAAATTATTGTATAATTTTCAAGATATTTGATAAAAATTCATTTAAGAAGATCAAGAAATAAAAATTTGAAAAAATACTCACCAGCTAAAACTCCTGATAAGAGTGTTGCATAAACTGGTGTTTTTGTACAGCTATTAACTATTCTAAAAGGTCTAAATATAACACCATCATCAGACATTGAATATAAAATACGTGGTAACGGAAACATAGAACCTAATGAACTAGTGCACAAAGCTACAACAGCACCAACAGTAACAATCCATTTTACTGTAGATAAATTTAATTTTTCAAAGGCATGGGGAAATGGAGCATCAGGGTTCTTCAAAATCAATATTAAAATGTTAACAACAAATTTTAATTATTAAATATTTATCATATATTGAAATACCTGATCATAATAGGGTATCATCATTGTTAAAACTGTTGCAATTGAAAAATATGCCACGAAAATAGTAATTAATGTTATGAGAATTCCTCTTGGAATATTTTTTTTGGGATCAATTGCTTCTTCACCAGTTGTAGCGATTAAATCAAAACCAACAAAACCAAAAAAACATTTTGCTGCCCCTACCATTATACCAGAAAATCCAAATGGCATAAAACCACCTTCGCCAGGTTTTTTCGCTTCAATTGGAATATTTTCTTTTTTGATAAACCAATTTTCAGGATCAGCTAAATTTTTTAAAAATCAAAATAAAAACATCCTTGGAAATTAATATAAAAAATTAAAAAATCCTTACAATGATAAGAACCAACGATTACAACAATAAAAATTATCGCTAAATTAACTGTTGTTAGTATATTATTAACAAATGATGATTCTTTCACCCCAATTGCAAGTAAAAAAGTTAAAACTGAAACTCCTCCCAATGCAAAGAAATCTGGATATTTGGCCATAAACGCTACATTCATAGGCATCGCTTCTCGGAAACTTTTACCCATCCTTCCTCCTAAAAGTGAATCTATATAATTACTTAATCCTCGAGATACACTGGCAGTTCCTGCCAAAAAAAAAAATGACATTTAATTTATTAAAATAAGTGAAGCATTTATGAGCACAATTTTACCTATAACATATTCTAAAATTAAATTCCAACCAATATTAAATGCAACAAATTCACCAACGGTAACGTAACTGTAAACATATGCACTACCAGCTTGTGGTACTCTTGTACCAAATTCAGCATAACACATACCAGCTAATGCTGATGCAGTTGCAGCTACGACAAATGATATTGTTACAGCTGGTCCAGCATTTTCATATGCAACTGCACCCGCCAATACATAAACACCTAATCCTAACGTACTACCGACACCTAATGCCGTCAGATCAATTAATCTTAATACTCTTCTTAATTTTGATTCAGGTTCATTTGGTTCAAATGTTTTTCGCCTAGCTAATGCATTATAAAGTTTTGCACACATTTTTTCCTTTTTTTAATATCTTAAAACTTAATATACAAAATTTTAAAAGAGAAAGAAAAATAAGAATAAAAATAAATTTATTTTTAATGTATACATATTTGTTTCTACATATGTTTTTGCATTTTATTTTTTCACGGTTTTTAACACAAATAGTATAGATAGGTAGACACGGAATCATTTTTATCAATAATTTACTGATCAGCTGACCTCAATATCGAAATGAATTTATTTATTTATTTCATACCAATCTGACATAAATACCAGGTGGTAATTTTAAAGACTTTTTGTCTATTAGGAATGTGGGCCAGTTACAACAGCACAACCAAATTTTTCAGAAGTTATTGCCCTAAAACTTGATCATTTTTTGTAAAATTTCAGGTGCTTAGCTTCATAAAGTTCCAAGAGATACAAGAAGCCTGAACCTACTGCTCTAGCCCTACCAAATTTTACAGAAGTTGTTAGCATGCAATTTGACACCTCTTTACTAAATTTCAGATACCTAGCCTCAATAGACAGTGAGTTATTTTCATTTAAAAAGAGAAGTTCTATGAAAAAGAAAAAAAAACATTAATTCTTAACCAAAATCCATATATAAAGAAAGAAATTTCAAGCAACAAATGAATGATAAAACCAAAAGGAACTTGACATGGATTGGCCAAGATCACCTAGAAATAGAATTATTCTGAAAATTTTTTAATAAAATTTGAAAATGTAACAAAACCTATAGAATTTGAGGCCACTATTCACTCATTTTAAGAAGAAAGGGAAAAGGAAGAAGGTGGATGACCGCTTATTAAATTAAAGAGACTACAAGTTACGGAAATATCACAAAATACAAAAACAAACTAAGACCAAGATATTAGTATAACTATAGATACAAATATTACATCAATTTGATCAAACATTCATCATCTAATTAATACTATAATCAATTAAAAAAAAAGAAATAAGATTATATCTAATTAATAGTTGTAAAGATTATAAATATCTGTTTCTCTAGAAATATTTAAAAATAACTTATGTAAACAAAAATTTTAAATTTAAGGAGTATAAATAAATAAATAAATAATTAATATGAATTTAAATTTATTTTCATTCTCTCTAAAAAATATACTTTTTTCTTTTTAATCAATGAAATATTCTGTAAGTTATTCGTAGAATATTTTAAAAATTGAAAGGACAAGCTATTTAGTTTAATAGCAGATCGATATTTGTTATCAGAATATATTAATGATCCACTGTTTAGACAATGAAAAAGTTTATCAAACACTAATACAAAATTTGCTGTTGAAGCAAATTAAAGAATTTAGTAACACTTTTAAAACCAGACGTTTCAATTATTGTTCCAATAGCGGCATTGTATTTAATATTTGTGTTGCGAATTTAAATCTAATTTTTTCAAAAGTATTCGGATTAATATGTTTTCTAGTTAATTTGGTACACATCTTAGTTATTCCATTTATTTGAACTTCCAAAATTCTATAAGAACTTTAAAGCTTATAATAGCATCTGAGGGTTTTAAATCGGAATCCATTAATGTATTTCTAAGAGATTGTTTAATTAGATGGGGAAAATCGAATATGCAAAAAAAATGTTATTATTATAATTAAAAAATGGTTTATCAGGTGTTATTTCTAGCAACGAAAAAACTTTGGCTAAAGCTTTGGCTAAACTTTGGCTAAAGCCAAACTCGAATTTTTAAAGGCAAATTATCTGAACCTATATGTTTATTTTATGTAATAAAAAATTCTCTAATTATTTAAAAACGAAAGGTTCTTTGAAAGAAACTGGATGCTAATTTTAACCCGAAGAAAAATAATTATAACAGTTCTAATAAGAGTTATTATAATATTTGTAGAATAAATAATCAAAACAATATTATCATATTAAAATTTACAATTCAAAAAATAAAACTAATGTAATAGAAATGAGAATATAAACTTCACTAATCGTAGCCTCAATTATAACAAAAAATTATGATCTAATCAGAATAATAATCAACAATATTATAAATTACATGAGTTCAAATTACAAAACCGATCACAAAATAGTTATAGAAATTTCAGATCAACGGAAATTTTATAGTTTCCAACAAATTTCCAAATTTTAACTAAAAATAATGGCAAAATATTCTTGGAAACATATACATAAATAAACACATATTAAATGGATGTTTTTGAAGTACATATAAATGATAATTTCGCATAAACAAAAAACCGCACACAGCGAATTCTACACAAGAAAATATCTCCATACAGAGCAAATCCTCACATTAAAAAAATTAAGAATGCCGCCTTCAAACCTCTTACTGAAACGCTGATTTTAAAAACAGTTGTAAGTCCCTTCTATTCTTTATGCAGTTGTAAGTTTCTTCTATTCTATTATGTGTGCCGATTTTTCATTTACAAATTTACGCGGTGATGATGTATTATTATACATAATATATAACATGAAAATAAATATAATATATAATTATTTACTCTATATTAATAATTCGTTTTTAAATTTAGCTACGAAAATTTATTTTAATTAGGCTATAATTTAATTTTTTTCTACTTACTTATATTTTTCCTTCCGGATTTGTTAATTAAACTTTTCAAAGAATCTGCTTTGTTAAAATATGAAGAAAAATCATTAATACTCTTAATTTAATTGTAACCAATTTAATCGTTTTAGAAATTAACTATAGAATTTTCCATTTAACTGTTTAAACTGAATTTAAAGAATTTAAAGATTACGTTTTTATATTAATATATACATATTTCTGTGTATATGAATATGACATATAAACTGATAATATATTAAAATTTTAATAAATTTTAAATTTAAAAAAAATTCTATACAAAAAATATTTTTTGACTTTTGTGTAATTTTTATATAAAACGTCAAAAAAACATAAGGGAGCCCTAAAATTTTGTATCACAAAATCTTGCATTACAAAATCTTGCATTACAAAATCTTGCATTACAAAATCTTGCATTACAAAATCTTGCATTACAAAATCTTGCATTACAAAATCTTGCATTATAAAATCTTGCATTATAAAATCTTCCATTACAAAATCTTGAATTTCAAAATTGAATTTCATTGACAAAAATCGCGACTATTTTCCATAGATAGAGTATTAAATTTTGACATTTCTCTATGAAAAATATTAAATATTGTAAAAATTTCGATATTTTTATAAGAAAAATTTTAATTTTAACTGAATGAGGGCTGCCGCCACCAAACCCCCGCAAATAAAATTATTGGAACACAGATTTTTGAATTCAACTCTAAAATCAATACTAATAGTATGTCAATGTTTACAGACTTTCCTAAAGAAGTATTAAATTAAAACAAGGTAGAATGTAAACCAACGGTTTTTAAAAACGCACATTTCCAAAATACAATACAAACTGTTTAGAATTGTGACTTGCACAAAAATTTGAAAATTTAAAAAATAAAATTTAAGAAATTTTTTTGTAATAAGAAAATATGTGAAAATAACACTTTTCTGGAATTTTGAGGGGCTGTAAGTCCGAAACCCTTTAAAACTAAAAAAACCCATTAACTCATGCGAAATATGTGCGAATATGTGCGAAAATATATTACTGGAGCTTTAATTTTTATGTCTTGCCGCAGAAAAATTTGTACAGGTGCTTAAGTTATAAGTGCCTAAAAATAGCAAAATTTCAATTTTCCAGCCCTAATACCTCTTAAACAGGGGGTGGTGCAAACAAATTTTCTAAGGAAATTTACACTAATTCTAAAAGTTCTTTCTTGTCTCAAAATTTCAGGTTCGTATCTAAAGTTGTGCCGGAGTTATGAAAAAAGAAATTTCATGCAAAATGTGGTTTTCACATTTAAATAATAAACAAATCCAAATTTTTGTATTAACTGGACATATATACAAATACATTTAGAATATATTTCAATATCTGAATATACCAGATACCTACAAAAAAAATATAAATAACAATTTTTTTATATCCAATAAAAATCAGAAAACAAAAATTACCTATATACGTATGTATGCACATTATGGATTTTTGTACATTTTTTATGTGTACATATTTTTTTAAATTATTAGCTATACCTATCCTAAAATCTATTAAAAATATAAAAAAAAAAAAATTAAAAATAGATGTACATACATACATACAAATTTATGTACCTACCTACTACACAATTATATTTTTCAAAATAATAAAATTCAAAAACAAAATGTCATCATTTTTTTTTATTTAATTTCCAATACACTTGAATTTTTCTAATATTTATACCCGTACGATAAGTATCGCGTATAATAAAATTACTCCTCCGTTTGTAACATCTCAATATAAGCGAGCTAGATGGTATGGATCAGATCAGAATCGAATTCTGAGTCGATTAAGCTTTGTCTTTCCGTTAGCACGCTAACTCAAAAACTAAGAAAACTACTTGTTTGAAGTAATACATAAAAATTAAAGCTCCAACATTATACTTTTAGCGTTTCTGTTAGCAACTTTTCTTCATAATACTGGCCGGGTTAGCTTAAAATTGACGAAAGTGTGACTTGATATTTACAATTTTTCTAAAAAATGTTTTTAACAATTTTTTTGAATTTATTTTTATTCGATAATTTAAAATTGTTGAAGATGATGATGCGTAGTACAAAAAAAAATTAAATAAATAAAAACATAACGATTGCTTGAAGAATTTATATTTATATGATATTGGTATTACATACTTATACTCGTATATCATGTTTATTTACATTATTTTCGTATATGTCATTTATAAAAGAATAATGTATAATAAGAATATTGGTCTATATATATACATATATAGCGACGTATATTCGTATTTTGTTGTATTTATAAGAAATTATTCTATGAATGAAAAATTTTAATAAAATAATAAATAAAATATGGCGATATAATATAATAGATAATACATATATATAATATGTATATGATTACATATGCATATTAATATATATTTGGTATTTTGTAGTAAGTTTAGTATAAATTAATATATTTTTGCCGCTTAGTATTAAATAATACTAGGTACATAATATCATATTTGGAAAAGTTTTGGATTGATAATCGTTAGGATTAGGTGGAAGGTGGAAGGTTAGAATTTGCTTTTGAAGAATGTATGAACATATACTTTGAATATACATATGTACATATGTACAAACTCTAGTTCTAGAAATTATAAATTTCACTCAAATTATTGAAAAATTAAAATAATAATATTATAAGCAGAGCGATTGACTATAAAAATACTAAGATAAGCTAATGCTATAATAAAACTGCAACTAATAAAAATGATATTATAACAGTGCGTTCGATATGTTCAAATTCAACTACACCAGTTAACATATAAATACCTAATCCTATATATATACTTCGAATATAATTAACGTTTAGATCAATTATTAATATGTATTAAAATTTTTTTTTAATTTTAATGCAGGTTCATGTAATTTATAAGTTTTTCGTATAGTTAAGGCATGAAAAAAATTCTCACCCATTTTTTTGACCTCGTTTTTAAAAAGATGCGTCATGAAGATTATTCCATCTGGTTTTTAAAAATTTTTTTTTTTAATTAGTAATAATATTATTAATTAAAATAACTACAAAATAAATTTTAATGAGAGTGCAGTTAAGACATCGATTTGAAAGAAAAATTCTCTTTTTTTTAATTTAAGCTTAATAAAATTTGAAGAAAAACCCAAAGGTTGTTTAGTGTTATCTTTAAAATATTTAAAAAAAACATAATGTAAAAGCGGCAAATTATTTTCTATCAGACATCAGAACTAAAATAGAAATTAATTTGGTAATTAATTATGAAAAAATTTTAAGTTAATTATCTATAAAGATTTTTGGGGATTTACCATCTAAAAACAAACAAATAACGTAAAATAAGCGAGGTTACAATTACAGAAATGCTAAGAAAATGTAAAGATAATAAAATTCTAAATAAAAACAACTAACAGACATGTTTTAAATAAATATTTACAAAATAAAACAATTTAATAAAAAAAGTGTCATTGTATAGTAGAATTTAATATTTTTAGGGAAAGTTTTTATGCAATTATTAGGAAATTTAAGATACAGAGCTTTCTTAGTTTATATTATATACACACCTATGTCGAAGTTATGAAATTTTCGCAAACATCTTAAAAAGGTTTCTGTCAACTTAAAATTTTCCCCTACTTTTTCTATCTAATACAACACTTTAAACTTTCTAATACAACACTATTTTTCCAATATACTCTACGCATTAGAAGCCATTCCCTAGCTTGATTATTGTTGGAAGAATTGGTTTTAAAGAATAAAATTTAATTGAAATTAACCGTATAAATTTTATAAATTTTGTACACATATTTAATCTTAAAATCTGTTAGAAACTGAATTTAGTTTTCTTGAGAGATTATGTACCTATATATGGAAAATAAAGTTTGACTTTAATATTCAAGTTAAAAGAAGCAAATAAAGTTATGTAAACAATATAATGGATTGTGTTATTATGTACACCCGAAACTAAGAAGAATTTTTTAGAATTATAGAAAATTAGAACTTATATACTAAACAAAACCTTAGGATCTACAAAATAGGTAAAATAAACAAGTCATATTTTTGATATTATCTTAATCTGTTACTACAGAAAATCGGTAAAATTTGTATCAAATTTATTTGCAAAAATATCCTTAAGCATAATTTTTTTATTTTGGGAGTGTTTCCTCCTTCAACTCCAATACTGGATTGTTCAGTAGGCATGTAGTGTTAAATTGTCTAGAAAACTCCTATTATGAACTTTCCATTAGTCTTATACCTAAATGAAATTTTATAAAAATTATCAGTGAACCAACTTTCTCCCCAACTAATCGAAAAATTTCGAAATTCATTTTTTTCCTATTTTGACTATATTTGGGAGAAATTTTATTTTAATTGTAAAGTTTAAAAAATTGCCAATTTTTATTATACCCGTACGATAAGTATGGGGTATAATAAAATTACTCCTCCGTTTGTAACACTACGCCTCCGTTCGAAATAAGCGAGCTAGATATACCTTCAAAGGTACGGATCGGATCAGAATCAAATTCTGAGGATCAGATCGGATCAGAATCAAGCTTAATAGCTTTGCCCGTCCGTCCGTCTGTCAGTACGCTAACTCAAAAACTAAGAAAGCTAGAGTATTGAAATTAACACAAAATATTATGTGATCAATTGATAGGTTCCCTAGTTTTTGATCCGACCAAAACTTCGGGTAGAACTCGAACAACTAACTTTTTGATCTGCACATTTTTCATTAAAATTTTTGAAAGTTTCTACATCGTTTGAAATAGAACCATAAAATTTTAATTATACGGATAGATATCCTAAAAAAATTAATTTTATTGAAGAACTTTTTTCTGTAGCCACACGCGTTATGGAGCTACAGCCCCGCAAAGTTCGAAAAAGCTCTATATTTAAATTATTATAACACAAGTTCTATAAGGTATATCTTCAATATGAAACGGTCAAACGACAGCTGCAGTTATGAGCTTTACAAATATGTAGATATATAATAAATATATACTTGTGCTGTACGGTGTCTTAATTTACCGTTATGCGAAACTGAAGTATGTGTCATTTAAAAAAAAAAATTTGTATCGCCTTCCGTTTAGGAGTTGTAAGAGGTCAAAAATTGAAAATTCCCTATTTTTAAACACCGGTAAATTGAACAAATTTATATGAAGTGTTCAAATTTGTATGAAGTAATACATAAAAATTAAAGCTTCAACATTATACTTTTATTTCTGTTAACAACTTTTTTTAATAACATAGGGTTACCTTAAAATTGACGAAAGTGTGACAAAAATTTGCTACAGGCTTTACTTAGAACCGTAAATTTATCCTGTTAAATTAGACAGAAATTAGAAAAAAAAAATTTTTTGGTAATCTATCGTGCCAAAATGGGTTAATGTGTCACGGCAGAACTCATCGTATGAGCTTCTGTGCAAGTGAAATACTTGTGCCAATATTCAATTGGTCAAACCGTTCAAGCACGACAACAAAAACATTAAAAAGTTTCATTGAGACCTGGCGCCGAAACGTATTAATGGACCGTAACGAAATTAACTTAGCAAGCTTCTATGCTAAAGAGCAATGCTTTTGTAAATATTCAACTCAACTGATCAAACCGTTTAAGCACGATAACGAAAAATTAAGACTTCATTTTCAAGTCAAATACTTGAACCATTTAAGCAGAACAAAGAATCGTAACCAAATTAACTTAATGAGCTTTTCTGCTAAAGTGCAATACTCTCGTACATTTTTAACTTAATTGGTCAAACCGTTTAAGCAGGGTAACAAAAAAATTGAGAAAACTTCGTTTGGCCTCGTGCCTAAACGGGCTGTAAGAACTTAATAAAAATTTGTTTCAAGCTTTTTTTCAGACCATAAAACTACCATACAAAATTGGAATGGAAGTCGGCCGAGCCAAATCCGGTTAATATATTGCAACCAAATCTTCGGGACACTCCTAAAGCTAAGAAGACATTTGTGCAAATTTTAAACTAAATTGGTTAAACCGTTTCGGCAGGACAACGAAAAAACGAAAAAGCTTTAAAAGACTCTCGGGCCGAAATGGATGACTCGCAGGCGATTAATGAGCCGAAACGCGATATAGCCTATAACTACTTCCAGGCTTGTAGAAATGTTCCTGCAAAAGTTGGTTGCAACCGGATTGGTCGTTTTTACTTTTACGCCCAAACAAACAAACAGAATTTCTTCCTCATATATTAAGAAGATGAATAGATATGCATATTAATATACATTATATAGTATTTTGTAGTAAGTTTAGCATAAATTAATATTCATTTGCCACTCAGTATATTAAATAGTACTTAGTATATAATATTTGGAAAGTGTTGAATTGATAATCGTTAGGTGGAAAGTTAGAATCTGCTTTTGAAGAATGTATAAACATACATGTATGTATAAACCATAGTTCTAGAAATTATACAATTCACCCAAATTATTTTAAAATTCTGGAAAATTAAAAAAAAAATATTACAAGCCAAGTGACAGACTATGAGCATACTAACGGGTTCGTACGGGTATCTAAGAGTTGACAATGGCAACTGTATTTTGCCTCGTTTTTTCCTAAGGGTTATGCAAATTTTCTAAAGGCCAAGAATTTCCTTTGGAGTGTGAGATTCTTACTGGCTAAACCTACCTCTCTCTTTAGACAATATAGTTGCATGAAACCCTTAATTCTTAAAGCGGTATATGGTTAGAAAGTAGGGATAGGAGTGGATAGACAAGAATGCGGAAACATTGAATTGGGAGTGGAACAGTAAGGAAATAATGAATCCGCCTATTATTATTACTATTTTCCTAACAGTGACTATCAACAGTCACAACATGCAGTAGTATATAACACCTTTCTACATGATGTAAAAATTAAAGACAACCTCACTGTCACTGTAGCAGCTATACAAGAACACTTTTCAATTTTTTAAATAATCCAAATTTAGAATTTTATATAAAAGTAAATCTAAGAAACGATTGCAAAAATAATTTAATAACTTCAATTTGTAGCACATTTCCAAAAAAATGTTGAAAAAATATACTTATTTTGCTAATTTCGCTACTATCCGTCTATTCCCATGTGTATGTTTACAAAATCTCTTCATGATTAAAGATGAAATAATGAAATTTTAATTATAGATAGGTATAATAGGTCTTATTAAAAAATAAGTCTTATGGAACTAACTTTCAGTACTCAAATTTGGAAAATGCACTACTTTCAAATGTTTATATCTTAATATAAAAATATTATAATTATGTTACATTTTTTGCACTTGCATTGTTTTATGATTTTCTGGTTTAAGGGTTGAGATAAAATGAAGGTGGCAATACTTCGTAATTTTATTCAAATAAGTTAATAATAAATTAACTAAATTTAATAGATCTATAAAAGCAAAGTGTTCTCCTATTTGTTTTTTACAGGAGACAAGTTTCTAATATTTGCAATAAATAATATACAAAAAATATAATATAGTTGTCAATGCATGGGATCTTCCAGTTTTTGAACAGTTATACTTGATTAAATTTCAAATTTTATATCTGCATATTTTTTCGAATGATAAGATTTGTCTTTTTTTTTTGATTTTTTGTTCCTCTAATTAATCTCTATATTCTAATAAATAGAAAGAGTCAAGAATTGCTTAAAAATGATCATTATACCCTTAATAATATTATTAATATTATAGAGCTTAATAATATTATAGGGTATACCAGAGCATGCGTATCAGTTATTTTAATTTATAAGGAAAAAAAAACAAAGATTTTTGTTTTATTTTTATTAATTTTAAAGAAAAATACTTAGGAAACAAAAAAAAAATTATAAAGAGAAAAATTTCTTATTTTTTGACGTATAGATTCCGAATTTGCATTGTAAAATACCACTTCCCATTTAAAACTCTAGATTTAGGAGAATTTCCAGTCTGAAAACCTCATATGCGATACTTTCCGAAATTAAAAATATCGCCAATCGATAGAGAAACCCCCCCCCCCCCTCGAAATTAGTTAATACATTTTTTTTTATATCTTAAAATAACGACTCCTTTTGTGTTTAAAGATACACTGTAACCCATCCTCATGTCGATTTTTTCGAACCTATAAAAAAAATTATATTTTACCTATACAAGAAAGAAAAAATAAAAACAAATTTGTATAATTTTTGTATGATCAAATCTACTTTTCATATCTTATTTTGAACAAAAATATGTTTTAACAATTTTATATTTATTTAATTTTATATTTTACATTAATTTTATATTAATTTGTATATTATCGTATATAAAAATTAAAAGAATATGATTTTGTTTCAATATAGATACTAAGTTCTAACCTTATAAACCTTATAAAAACTAACTTATATAAATAATTTTATTAATACAATTCTTTTTTTTTACATGATTGATTATATAAAATATTCTATACACAGATAATCTTTTTTTTTTAAACTTATAGATATTTTAAAATTAAATATAAGAAAAATATTTAATTAAAGTAGAATTAAATTTATAATAAAAAGGATATCCTATACATAATGTAATTCTATTTAATTATTCTAAATTTACCACAGTTTCTTGAAGGTTCAAATATCATATAAATTGTGATTTAAATTGATTTTAACAATGTATTTAAAACTATAATGAAAGAAAATTAAAATTTAATATAAAATTTATTTATTAATTAAAATAATTTCATATAAAATTAAAAATAAAGTCAATTTATATATATATTATACATAATGTTACGCATATAGGGTCTTTCAAATTGTCATTTTGACAGTTGAAGGTTTGCCATTTATAAAAATGGAATCGTATACATTACAACAACGTGTTGAAATTATTGAATTATTTTATGAAAATGGTCGTTCTGTAAGAAATGTATTTCACAAATTACGCGACATAATCGTCCAACTGAGCAACAAATTGGTAATATTGTGCGGAAATTTCAAGAAACTGGTGCAGTTCAAGATCGCGAAAACATCAGTATGCTCGTGTCGGTCGTTCACAAGAAAATATTGGTGCTGTGAGTGATAGTGTTACAGCTGACCCCACCATGTCAATTTCCCGACGTTCATACCAATTGAGACTTTCTGAGTCAACTGTATTACGTATTATGCATAAAGATTTACACAAGAATTGCTGCCACAAGATCATTCCATGCGTCGGGACTTTGTCAATTGGATACTGGAACAAAACGACGATTTTTCAAAAAAAAATCGTCTTTTCGGACGAAGCACATTTCGAGATCGGTGGCTACGTTAATAAACAAAACTGCCATATTTGGGGAGAGGAAAACCTAACGTAATCCAAGAAAAGCCAACGTATCCACAAAGAGTCACTATTTGATGTGATTCTGTTCTGGTGGTGTGATTGGTCCATACTTTTTCCAAAATGATGCTGAAAGAGCCATAACCGTTAACGGTACCAGATATCGCGACATGATCACAACTTTTTCATGGCCAAAACTGGAAAATATTAATACTGGGGACATGTGGTTTCATCAAGATAGAGCTACGTGTCATACAGCCAGAGAAACATTGCAATTACTGCATACAAAGTTTCCAGACCGTGTTATTTCCATATTCGGTGAGGCCTTCAAGATATTAGACTTCTTTCTATTCTATTCTGGGGCTATGTGAAAGGACAGGTCTACAAGGATAATCCTCGAAACGTTGAAGTATTGAAAGTAAAAATTATTCGAGTTATTGGTGAGATAGAGCCGCAGCTATGTCAGAATGTGGCCGAAAATTTTGATAAAAGAATCAGGTACTGTAGTGACGCACGAGGTGGTCACATGGTAGATATCATTTTCAGAATATAAATGGCAAACATTGTACTTCAAAAATAAATAAAAAGTTTTCCAGTTTCAATTCAAATACTATGTCTTTTAATTATTTACTTTTGAAAACTCAATTTGAAAGACCCGATATATATGCATCTAAATATTGCCCATTAAAATTTAAATGCATATTATTTTGAAATTGAGTTAATTAATATACTATACGAGTATGAGGAAATGAAAAAAAAAACTACAAAATTTTTAATAATTTAATTTTTGAAATTTATAGTGAAATCAAAAATTAAACATGAAAAGTAACACTACATGAATGTTGCTAATACACTTGTTTAACATATGTTGCGATACTTTAATGTTTCGATTCTTTTTTATTTTATGTTTAATTTTACGACGCTTTTATAAAAGTAACGTTGAACCGAAAGAATTTATTTTTTAAAAAATACAAGTGAAGAAAAAGAAAATTTTATCTACATTGTAATTACTTTTTCTTAATTTTATGATTGATGAAAATTTAAAATTATGTGAAAGTCGGTTATTAAAATATATCTATAAAAAGCCTAAAATAAGTTAAAATTTATTCCAAACGAAACAAAATTAAAAATTTAATTTCTGGCTTATTCCACTTTTGGCTATAAAATAAAATATAATAAAAATAATTTAATATTTTCATTTTGTAACCTTTATGTTCTTCCATTTTATGTTCTTCCACTTGAAATTTCAATTTTCCAAAGAAAACTTAAAATTAATTATGCCTTTGTATAGCAACATAAAATTCTATGTTGGTCAAATATTTTTGATAAAATATGTTAACTTAATGTTGCTACAGTCAGTGTTAATTAAATGATTATGTTGTTTGTTGCATGATTAATTTTTGATTATATGATCAGATACCATCTTACAACACTGTCCACATATCACCCTGTTTAATTTTTGATTTCACCCTGATATAATATTTCTTTAATTTCAAACAAAAAAAAAAAAACTTATACTCGTATTTAAATAGACACAAAAATCATAAGATTTAGGTACCCAAAAAAAAGAAAATTTAAAAACAAAAAAAAATAATTTAAAAATAACTTATCTTTTTTTTTAATTAATTCTAATTAAGTCTATTTAAAAATCCATTTTGTTTTTAATTATACATAATATAACATTATTTTGCATTAAATGAGCAATAAAATTTTAAATATATTTGTAAAAATATTGTAAATAATTTTATTTAAATTTATTTTTATTATTTATTTCTGTATCAACATATCCATCATTTGTAAAATAATTCAAATTATTATGTACTGTCACTTTTTCTGATTGTAATACTGATGTCATTTTCACTTCACTTTCTTTTATACCTTGAGTTGAATTTCTTATACCATATGCAAAATATATTAAAAAACCAATAATTAACCATACAACAAATCTTATCCATGTAAAAATATCTAATTGAAACATTAAATATAAATTAAATAATACACTTAAACATGGTAATAATGGTATAAATGGTACATTAAATGTTAATTCTTGTTTTGATCTTGGTTGTCGCCATATTACAAATACTGTTAATAACATACCAATTAATATTATTGAAAGTAATATTTGTGAATATAATTCATTATAATCGGTTATTTTCATAACAAGACATAAAAATGATGTTAATATACTATATATAATTATAGCAATTTTTGTTATCATTGATGTAAAATTTGTTGATTCATTATATTTTTTATTATAATTTATAAAATGTTTAAATAAATTTGATAAATTAAATTTTTCATCATTATTTTGTATAATAGAATTTGTTATTTGATAATTATTTAAATCTGGTTGATCAATTTCATATCGTAATACAAGTACACAAATTGATACAATTGTATATGCTAATAATGTTCCAATTGACATCATATCAATTAATTGACCTAAATCAAATATTAACGCCATTATACCTAAAAATAAATAAAAAACAAAAAAAACAAAAAAAATAAGAGAAAAATTTTAAATTCATGCAAAATATAATACATACATACATCTACTTAAAATAGTTTAAAATGCCTAAACCTGTTTATCTCCTAATCAGAGGGGTATAGATCTGACTGATTTATAATTTTATAAAAAATTATACTTAATTTTTATTAGACAAAAAAAGAAAACTAAATTATGCATTACTTAATAAGAAGATATCTTATTATTCTTATTTAAGTTGGAATCCAAAAGAACTAAATGAAAATTTGATATGAATCTCCTTTAGGATTATAGAAGTCCACTGTAACGTAGCACATTATTCGAATATAAAACATTTTTAGCGAATATAGGTGGCGAAACCAGGCTAACTTGTCATATAAATAATAATCATATTAATCTAATGCTAACATATTTTCTAGAAAGTTTAAAGTTCCAGCTTTCAAGTTTAAGAGTGTTAACGAAACAGTATATGGTATAGTTTAAGATACTTTCCATATACAAAAATTAAGGAGATCCGCGAGCCATCATAAAAGCAAACAAATAATTTGCTTTAAATAATAAATTTCAAAGAGAATTTTAGATAGTTAGTTAGATATTTTACTAAGTTTTTGGTCCTTTTTCCTTTCGAATGTTGGCCATTACAAGAGAATTTTATTTAACAAACTGGCTGAAAATACATTTGAAAATAAATTTGTTCACCTTTAGTCAATATATAAACGTTTAGTATCATTTTCTTATTTAAAAACACAGATTTTTAAAGAACAAAAATCCTTGATTAAAAATAAATATAAATAAATAAATGAATGGTTTTTAAAGGATCACCTCTTCAAAGTGCTAATATAATATGTAAAGTATTTTAGAATTGATTATTTTTGCATCAAAATTTGTGTACATTTTTTTTTAGAAATTTCTCTGTAAGAAAAATTAGACATCTTGCAAATACTAGAGCCAAAATCTAACAAAGTTAACTTTCTTCATAAATTTTTGTTTTAAAATTTTTACTTAATAATAAATATATATAGTTTTATTTACGCCCAAATTTTATGCCTACACAAATTTAAAAAATTGAAATGTAAAATCAGGGGCCTCGGTGGCCTAGTAGGTAACAGCGTATGAAATACGCTGTAAACACCGAAGGAGTGTGGGTTCGAATCTCACACACTTCGTAAGAGTTATTCCCCCTTACGACATTTACAGCCACGCCTGAACAGAAAAGCCTGTGTAATTTCCTGTTCACATTTATGTGGCAGAGAAATGCAATTAAAAAAGAGATAAATGTAAAATTTTAGCAAAAGTTAAATTCATTATTAATTTCAAAAATTATTTTTAAAAAATACTCACCAGCTAAAAGTCCCGATAAAATTGTTGCATATATTGGTGTTTTTGTAAAGTTATTAATTACTCTTAAAGGTCTAAATATAACACCATCTTCAGACATTGCATAAATAACACGTGGTAATGGAAACATAGCACCTATTAAACTAGTACACAAAGCAAATACAGCACCAATAGTAACAATCCATTTTACTACATGTAAATCTAAAGTTTCAAATGCATGTGGAAATGGAGCATCCGGATTCTATAAAAACAATATTAAATTTCAATTATTATAAAATTTTTTATATTTTTATACCTGTGCATAATAAGGTATCATCATTGTAAGAACTGTTGATATTCCAAAATATGCCAAAAAAATAATAATTAATGACATTAAAATTGCTAATGGAATATTTTTTTTAGGATTAATTGCTTCTTCACCAGTTGTAGCAATACAATCAAAACCAACAAAACCAAAGAAACATTTAGCAGCGCCTGCCATTACACCAGCAATTCCAAATGGCATAAAACCACCTTCACCAGGATTTTTTACATCATTTGGTATATCTTCTTTTTTAATAAACCAATTTTTGGAATCAGCTTTATTATAATAAAAAAAATTAAATGTTAAAAAAAATCTTGAAAATTAATAATAAAATAATTAATAAAAGTAAATTACCATAAAAAGAACCAACACCTAAAAGTGTAATAATTGTTAATAAATTAATTGTAGTAAATATATTATTGATTATTGTTGATTCCTTTACTCCAAAAGCAAGTAATCCGGTTAAAACTAAAATTCCCCCAAATGCAAAAAAATCTGGATAATCAGCTAAAAAATCAACATCCATTGGCATTGCTTCTCTCATATTTCTACTTATTGTTCCATTTAAAAGTGAATCTAAATAACCACTTAATCCTCGTGCTACACTAGATGTTCCTATAACAAAAAAAAAAATTATAAAATAAATGTTAACAAACTTATTTCTTAAATTTTTTTAGGGAACAGTTTTACCTATTACATATTCTAAAATTAAATTCCAACCAATTGTAAATGCAACTAATTCACCAATTGTAACATAACTGTAAACGTATGCGCTTCCAGCTTTTGTCACTCTTGTTGCAAATTCAGCATAACATAAACCAGCTAGTGCTGATGCAATTGCAGCTACTAAAAATGATATTGTTACAGCAGGTCCGGCATTTTCATATGCAACTGAACCCGCCAATACATAAACACCTAGTCCTAATGTACTACCAACACCTAAAGCTGTCAAGTCAAGTAATGTTAAAACTCTATTTAATTTTGTTTCAGATTCATGTGATTCATATGTTTTTCGTCTAGTTAATGCATGCCAAAATTTACTGCCCATTTTTTTTTATTTCTTTTTTAAAACAATTATTTTTTGACTAAATCTTAGTAAAACTTTCTAAGAAAAAAAAAATAAAAATAAAATTAAATTAAATTTATTATATATGTATAAAATATTTAAGTGAAATAAAATAATCTTAATTATATTATTTTAACTACGCTCTTTTTTACTCCCTATTTTACTATTTTTTATAATTATATGTTAACTTTCTATGCTTCCCAATTACTTTTTTAGCATAAAATTAATGTGAGTTTCACTTTGTCTTTTACCCCTACTTACAAAATTTCTACACCGCTTGAATTCAATTTCAACCTAGAGATAGATTTCATATAACATTTTATTTTATGAAAGAATTTTTTTTATGCGACTTTATCCCTTACAGAAGAACAGTCTTCCAAAGTATCTAAGGAAAAGCCCCAACCCTAAGCGTTTAAAGCTTTTATTTTAAATTTGATTAAGAAATTTATAAATTTGTAATTTTTTGCATTCCCCCTCGTTTAATAGAAATATGGGGTTGGAAATGTTTAGTATGCTATTTTTCCTCACCCTAACAATTCCAATTAATAAAACTAATACGCTAACATTTGAGCAAATTTTTTAAAAGTTAAATGCAAATATCTATTAAATATTGATAACAATTTTGTGTAAAAACTTAATGTAAACAAATCTGAAAAGTTAATTTAAATGTTGTAGAAATCTCAATTTACGTTGATAACTTTTCAAATTGTTTTTTATTTGATTTAAATTTAACAAAATGACAATTATTTATAATGACTTTCACTTATTTCAATAACCTTTTAATTCTTAGGTAATTGACCAGATTATTATAAATGTATATATGTACATATTTATTACTTTAAGAAAAAGAACGTTAACAACAAATATTTTAGTATAAATATTGTAAATAATGTGTATATGTATGTTTTAGCTACAATAATCTTTATTATATGTTTAATTTTGCATAAAACATTGTTGCACTAATTTTATCCAAAATTTAACTTAATAAATAAGAAAATATTTAATATTTTTATACCCGTACGATAGGATCGGATATAATAAAATTACTCCTCCGTTTGTAACACCTCGAAATAAGCGAGCTAGATATACCTTCAAAGGTATGGATCGGATCAGAAAAAAATTCTAAGACGTTTACACAAAACGTCTTGGGTAGGTTTGGTCCCTATTTTTTTTGGTTGAGTTTGGACCAAAACTTAGGGTAGCTCTCGAACACCTAACTTTTAGATCCCGACATTTTTTTTGAAATAGAGCTATGAAATTTTAACTACTAATAGATCTCATAAAAATATTAATTTTATTTTAATAACTTTTTTTTGTAGCCCCACCCGTTACGGAGTTACAGTTCCCCAAAGGTTCAAAAAAGCTCTATATTTAAATTGTTATAGCACAAGTTGTATGAGGTATATCTTCATTTTAAAAACGCCAAACGATTACTACTTTTATTAGCTTTAAAAGTATATATACAATAAATATATATTTGTGACATACGGTGTCTTAATTTACCGTTATGCGAAACTAAAATTTTGCAAAATACTTTAACTCTTCTATCTTCTAAACGGTTTAAGTTGGAAACTTGAAATTTTGACAGAAGTTAGGTCTTTGAAAATAAGTATGAGTCATTTCAGAAATTTTTTTGTATCACTCCCCGTTTAGGAGCTGTAAGGAGTCAAAAACTGAAAATTTCCTATTTTAAACACCTGTAACTTGAACACCTGTTAAAATTTTTTTGAAGTAATACACAAAAATTAAAGCTTCAACATTATACTCTTATTTCTGTTAACAACTTTTTTTAATAATATAGGGTTACTTTATTATTAACGAAAGTGTTACTTGATTTTTTCAAATTTTCTAACAAATTTCTTTAACGAATTTTTTGCATTTTGTTTTACTCGATAATTTGAAATTGTTGAGGATATAATGCGTAGTACAAAAAAATGTAAATAAATAAACAACATAACGGTTGCTTGAAAATTTTTTATTTATATGATATTGATATATATACATACTTATATAATATCATGTTTATTTACATATCGTATATGTCACTAGTGAATGAATGATAAAAGTATAGATGTATATTATATAGCGCCGTATTTGCATACATATATGGATTTTATTGTACTTATAAGAAATTATTCTGTCAATGGAATATTTAAATATAGTATAATATAATATATTACATTTACCGCTTAGTATTAAATGGTACTATAGAATATTTGAAAAAGTTTTGGATTGATAATCGTTATATATAGCAGTATTGTTATCGATAATCGTTATATATAGTATATGTTACTCTTATTGTTAGTAGTATCTGTTAATTTTATTGTTAGTAATTTTATATATAGTATCTGCTTCTGAAGAATGTACATATAAACATATAGTTTGAATATATGTACAACCCATAATTCTAGAAATTATAAAATTCACCCAAATTATTTTAAAATACTAAAATATTAAAAAAATAATATTGTAAGCAGAGTGACAGGCTGTGAACATACTAACGGTTCGTACGGGTATCTAAGAGTTGACAAAGTCAACTGTATTCTTTCTCGTTTTATTAATAAATATAAGTATGTATTTAAATAACCAAAAATATAATATGTTTAAGCTTTCTCTTATTTAAATTAATTCTAAATCATTTTTATGTTTTATTTAATAAATTAAGTCAAACTTTTTTTTTTTTTTTTAAATATATTTAAACTTTATTATGTTTGCATTGAGAAATGACGAAAGAATTACACAAGTTAACTATAACACGAAAATGAAAAATATACAGTTATCATTTAAATAAATATGTATATGAATATAAAATAAAGATTAAAATTAACTTTGATATCGTACATTTATTATTGACTTAAATTATAAAACAATCAGACACAAACTTCAAATAAATTTGTTATTATTTAATTTTTCATAGTAATAGTAATTCAGTTACTATATCTATTCTTTATTGTAAATTTAAAAAATTGGTTTTTTTTTTCGACATTTCACTTTAACCTTATACAGAGCCATAGGACATTCACTAAATTATTTATTATTAATCATATTTGAGAAAGCTTCAGTTTCTGGAAACATTAATTTCACTGAGTCGTTCATTACTCATTAATATTTTTATTTGTGCGCCATCTACTATCTTGTACAAAAACTATTTCATTTTTTTTTTATTTTATTATATTATACTACATAATATTTTGACATGATATTTATACAATATAATTATTTTTTATTTATTTATATATTATACTATAATTATAATATATTATATAAGAAAAATTTATATTATAATATCAATTATACAACATGTTCCATGTTAAAGAGTACATAGACCAGGGGGTGACAGGGGTCATAATAATCAACAAAAAATTCTACAGGAATTATGAGACTTTAAAAACCTATAACTTCTATGATTTATTATTTTAAGTTTATATCTGTAGAAAATCAAAACTACTTCAAATATCAAAAAAGTAAAAACGACAAATTAAAGCTTATTAAATTATCTTTCCAACGCGCTTTAAAAGTAACGAGCGTAAAAATTATAAATTTTTAGTCAAAAAACTGGATTAACCCTATATAAAAAAAAAATTTTACGTACTATCTACAATTTTTTATAATTCTAAATTATTTCTACTACTGTTCTCTACAATTTAAGCCTACAAAAACGAAAAAAAAAGCAATGATCAGTATTATTGAATATTGACATTCTTATCGGTTATAATTGATTTTTTTTTTATTATTAATCAATTAAGTTTTCAAGTACTTATACTAGTATTAATTATTTTGTTTTTAAAACATCAGCTCTGAATATATTTTGTTAAATTTTCGAAAATTAAAATATTGAAATAGAAAAAATATTGAAATTCAAATTTTATTCTTTTTTTTGGTAAATCCTAAGTGTATTTTTTATCATAACTACTTTAATTTTTGGTTTTCATTCGTTTCACATTATATTTGTGAGGTATGTTGCATACCCAATTATTTGCCAATATAGGTGTAGTCAAAAAGGCACATCTAGACAGTATTTGATCATTATGATACCACAAAAGAAACTTCTCTATCCCACTCATTAAAACCAATATCAGTTTTTGTAAAGCGAAAAATGCTCTTCACATTTTTACCTGTTAGATCGCTGAGGTTATTGAAGAGATATAGTCGCAAATGGGTGTTTGTTTTAGCCGGCAAGGCTGGGCATGTGCAGAGGAGATGAAGAGTCATTTCCTCCTCTTCCTCATCTTTGCAGGCTCTACAATAGTCTTTTGTGGATAAGCCAAATCTTTTGGCATGCTTCTCTATTAGACGGTGTCCAGTAATTTAACCCTTTGTTAATCATAGTTAAAATGATAAAAATATATTAGTTATATATAAAAATCGCATTTTTTTTGTGCGATAAATTAATAACAGAATTAACCAGTTTTAAATATTAATGAAATAAAAAATAATAAATTTCAAAATTTAGACTTTGTAAATTATTGTGTTCAGGAAGGATATAAAACAACTTGAATAAATAAAACTATAAAACTTATTCACGTTTTATAATAATGGATATGAAAAAAAAAAAAAAATATATCACAGATTAAATAATAAATTTCTTGTATTAAATAACAAAGAAACAATAATATACCATTATGTAGTATAATTCTGCTAAAATATCTATAGAAACAGCTTACTACTTAATTTACTATATGAAGGTTAAAGCGATTAATTTGTGTCAATTTTAGCTGGAAGGAAATCAATTAAATGCTAAATAAAAAATGACTTTTGCAAAAAAAAAAATACAAAAATAATCCAATGATAAAAAAAAAAATACTTTCCTTAAATTATTTACCTATTTGATAAAAATTAATATACATATATTTAATTTCTATTTAATGTCTCCTAATAAAAAGAATTTGCTTTTACTTTAAATATTTAATTTAATTAAATATTTATCTTTTTTTATTGCTTTTCTAACTTTTATTTATTTATTTATAAAATTTTATTCTGTTACTGTCAGTGAAAAGAAAAAAAAAATTATATTTTAAAAAATTATTTAAATAAAAAACAGGTATAAACCAAAATACTTTTTTTTTTTATCTACAGACATAATTTTCTTATTTAATTATTTTATTATGAAATTTTATTATTAGTTACTATAACAGAAAGAAATTTCTTTATTATGTATTATATATAGTTACTAGCACAAAAGAAATTTTATTAACCCTTGTTCAAATTTAAGAAAATAAATAATCAAATACCGTAGACATATCTTAGACATATCATTTAAAAAGACAAAAAAAAAAAAAAAATGTTCTCATAAACCATAAAAAAAAAAAATACAGTTTTAATTCTCTGTTACTATAATTCTTTATCAGAAGAAGAGATTTTCAGTTATACTGTACTGAAGGGTGCGAAATTATTTTATATTATGTTAAAAATTGAATTAAATGAAGGCTATTGACTCTAACAATATTTAAATAATAATTAAATAGAGTATGAAGTTTATTAAATTCAAAATGAAAGGAATTCTTTAGGTGTATACATATATATATATATATATATATATATATATATATATAAACAAAACAGTACCGCAAAACATATGCGGAACAGAATGCCTGAACAGAAAAGGTAATTTCCATGCCTGAACAGAAAAGGTAATTTCGTGTCCACATTTATGTAACAGAGAAATGCAGTCAAAAAAAAAATTATAAAAGCCAAAATAAAATTCAAATTTTAAAGAAGTTGTTGCCATAAAACTTGATTATCTTTTACTAAATTTAAAATATCTATAGCTTTATTAAGTACACTGCGTTATGCTAATATAAAATAAGAAATTGTATGACAGATATCTGGCCCTGTTTTTGTAATAGTTTTGCAGGTTTTTGGCATCAAATTTAACTTCTTTTAACAAAATTGCAAATCTTCTTTAAGAAATTACAAACATGACCTTGATCTATATTCGAACAGAATTAAAAAAATAATTAGAAGAGTTTTCTATATTTGATTGCAAATCAGAATTTCATGATTGTCTATAGTACATGAAAAAAAATGTCGAATAATACGAAAAAAATTAACAACATCAACATTATTTATCAAAAGTGAATGGCCTATTTGCCAAAATTTTTTTCTAAAAAGTTTTTTTGTAAAATGTTTTTTTTCCGAATTAACATTTTGCTAAAAGTCTTTTTTGTTAACAGGCTTTATGTCAGATGAGTTTTTGATAAAAAGTTTTATACGAATTGTCATAACTCCAAATTATTCCAGTCATATACATATTCTGGTTTAAGCTGCAAGTTATACATACATATATTATATATCCATATTATATTAAATTTTTTTATTATTAAGCTTCTTGATAAACTCAAAAAATTTAGGGGAAAATTTTTTAATCATTAAAAAAATAAAATTATATAAATATACATATGTACTACATTATGTAGAAGGAATTCCACACCATCAATAATTAAAACTAGTTTTTTATACTTGTATGTATCCATATGCAAATATTTAGATTTTTTTATGGTTTTGCTTTTTTTGCTTTAGTTAATTTGACAGATTAAATATTTAAAAAAAAATATATGTATATAATTTTATTATGTATTTACATTAAAATTAAAAAGAAAAAAAAGGAAACGTGTCTGGTTTTTATAATATGGAACTTTAGACTAAACCTACGAACACTTTTTTATTTTTTCTCAGAAATAAGATAATAATAAAAATAAATATATTTTAATTTAATACATAATTAAACAATAACATTATTCTTATTTTTAATATTGATTAAAAATCTCTAATTAAAATTTGGTACAATAGTCATTCATTTTTCTTTATTTTTCTTTTTCATATTAAAGAACTTCACGATAATTGTTTTTAAATTATAAATTTGTAGTTATATAATACATATATATATATATATATATACATGTAGTATGTACATATACAGTTGCCTACATAACATAACATGCCTACATAACTACATAATATATATATATACGTGGATACGGTGCACTTGGCAAGTTTCACTTAGCAACTAGGCATTTAATCATTGGAAATTTCGCAAAAAAGACCCTCAACAAAAAGGCATTTAGCAAAACAGACACTTAACAAAAAGATATTAAGCAAAATTGACAGCGTTAAGCAGGCACACAAATAAAAATTACCAAATATCTAAATGTTAAAACAATTAAAGAATTTTTTTTCATTTCTTTTCACAAAATTATTTTTAATTAATTTTTTTTTCAAAAATGAAAATATTAAAAACTTGAATTTTTCTTCAAAAATTAAATAATAACATGAACACAAACCATTTTTGAAAATTTTTAAAATTGAAATTATTTAGCAATTTAAAAATAAAAAATCGATAAAGAACATGTTAGGAACTAAAGACGAAATGCTAAATGTTAAAATTCTGTTAATTCATGCAGTGATTAAAAGAGATAATGAAATTACGAGAATAGTGTTGAAAATTAAATTGTTGATTATTAGAAGCTGCGAAATGTTCACTTGTAAAAGTTGTTAAATATTCTTTTACTAATTTTTCATTTTGCTAAATGCGTTTTTGTTAAGTATCTTTTTTTGCGAAATGTATTGTATTCCCTATTGCGGTTCCTATGACAAACATAATAAATTTCTTCTTACTTTGAGTTTCAGAAAAAAATATTCATGCTATGTTTGCTGTATATTTATTTATTGTGGCATGTTGGGTTATTTCCATTAACATGCCTATGTAAATATTTACTTGACATTCCCCTTTTTAATACGATACGAATTTTCGTCCCACGATTCAGTTACCCATACTCTGTATCTAGTATATTCTAACCACACGTTTGAAATAATATTGAAAATATTCTTTAGCCTTAGCTATAAATAGTGTTAGCTTTTACGAAGCATAAAAATAAAAATACTTTTTTTTTATATCAATTTATTATATGTATAAAACTTCAATTATATAAAAACAAAACTACATAATATTATTATATACATATATAATTTTATATAAAGTGCTAATCATGTCTCATATTCTGTTGCCTAATTCTATACCCACAACACAACAATTCATCTGTGACAATTAATATAAATAAAAAAATAAATGTTATTTATAAAATTAACTATTATTTTTCTATATAGATATAAAATGAAATCACTGTGAATAATTTTAAAAAAAAAAAAGTGTTTATATTTATATTAAAAAGGTATAAATAGAATTTTATGTAAATGACATTGCTCTATAATTTTGATTACTTAACAAAAATTATCGAGCCGCAATAAAATTCTTTTATGTATCATCATCAAACATTATTAAATAATTAACATTTTATCTTCGAAAAAAAATTTTTATATTAATAACCTTATAATTTCTTAATACATAAATTTTTTATTAGTGTAAAATATAAAAATTGTTTTTTTTTGTTTTTAACAAATTTTACAAAAAAACATTTGTGTAATTTGCTTATTTCTTTTACGCTGTCTGTTCGTCCAACCATTTGCACACCTGTTTACTTTTGCACCGTTTAAGATTCAACAATGAAATTTTAACCATGGATAGAAACTCTCAAACAAATTAATGTTGTAGAGCAACTTTTTTATATAGTCTCATCCATTAAGGAGTTTCCACCCTTGAAAATATTAGAATATATTTAGATTATATCTCAGTCTCTATTTAATAATATTATTTCAATTTAAAAAACACCAAACGACAGGACATTATTTTAACTTTATAAATTAATATCAAAGTTATACAATTTTATGCAATGTATTATTTACATTTACCGTTATGTAAAAACAAAATTTATTTTCAAATTTTACTTCCATTATAATTTACTTGCCTTTAATAATTACCTCATGCAGTAAGGTCTTATATACTACTGCATGTTGTAACTGTTGTAACAGCTATAGTCACTGTTAGCAAAATAGTAATAATAATAGGTGGATTCATTGTTTTCTTACAGTCCCACTCCCAATTCAATATTTTCGCATCCATTTCCTATCCTTTTTCATCCCATATATATTGGCTAAAGTGGGAGGCGGTTTTACTCAATAAGAATCTGACACTACCAAGGGGAAATTCCTGGTGTCTTAAAAAAGTTTCTTACCTTCCTTAGGAAAAAAAAAAACTATGAAACGTTTGTCATTATTTTTAGACCTCTGTTGTAATTTAGGCAACAATTTTTTTCAAATTAAAATGCAAAAGTTGAAGCTTCAACATGATAATATGTGTTAATGTAGGGATTTAGGGATTCCTTCAAATAGAAGAAAGTGACTGTTGATTTTCAACAACTTTTTCTTACCTATAAAATTCGGAAAAAGCCACAGTATCTAAACGGTTTCTATTGTCTTTTGGAAAATGTGCGACTTTAAAAACCTTTGATTTGCCTTCTTTTTTTAGTATCTATATTAAAATACATTATTTACAACGAATTAGTAATTATTATTTTAATATAATAATTATTATTTAAAATATAAAAAAAAACAAGGTAGAATGTAAACGAACGGTTTTTAAAAGCGCACATTTCCAAAAGACAATACAAACTATTTAGAATTGAGACTTGCACAAAAATTGGAAAATTTCATGTAAAAAGAAAAAATGTGAAAATAGAACTTTTTTTGCAATTTTGAGGGGCGGACTTGCAGCCCCTATAAAATAACCTATATAAAACTCTACCCTACCAACCCTATATAAAATAAAACTTAAATATACTTAATATATACTTAAAAAACTTAATATACTTAATAATAGTTCAATTTTTAATTAAGTGCAACATACAAAATAACATATTGAGTAAATACTAGTTATACTAATTCCAAAAGTTATTTCTGCCCTCAAAATTTTTTTCTCCATATTTAACTAGGTGTATTTATATAGGTGTAGAAGTTTTCTAAACAGACGGACCGCGGACGGACAGAGTAAAACTAATAAGCACATTTCTTCAAATTTTTTTTGGAAATATGCTAAAAATAACTTTATAATAAAATGAAAACATCAAAACTTTGAAATAATAAATTTTATTATAAAATTTTTATTTTCTTTTATTGTGTCAATATACTTAAAACTCTACAATAAACTATATTTTATAATAACTAACAATAAAGATTATTTTAAGATATGATTATATATTATATTTATTTATTATATATTATTATGTATTCGACTATGTACATATTCATACTTGTATAATTACATCTCTAATTGCTGTATAATTAAAATATTATTTACTATTACAATAAAAATGGAATTCAAAATAACAAAATCCACAATAATTAACTCTAATCGAAATTCAAAATATTTAAGACATATGAATTATGAACTTTAAGACATAAGTATCTTATAATCATGATTCACGGCAGAAAACCGGGTACAAGTTTTATGAAAATAAATGAAAGAAATTAGAAGGATAAAAACAAAAACCCACAATGGAATTCCACTTTGTTAGGAGCAAGAATCCATACATATTACAATTGTTAGAAGAATAGAATTTCAATATCACTAAACGAAACATTATTATTTAGTATAAAAAAAAATTTTAATGTAAAGTGTATTCGCAACTGCAAAAAAAAAAATTATGTAACGACTTAAAAGCATATTTAATAATCGTATATTTTTAATTTCATCAAGCCACTCAGCAATAACTTTTTTACTATTTTATTTTGTGCGCCATCTATTATCTTATACAAAAATTATTTATTTATTAATCAGTTTTTACATTACGATATATAATATTGCAATATTAATTACTACAATTGAATTTGATCTAACTAGGGTTTAAATCCAAAACCTTTTGATTGAGATCCTGACGACTTTACAACTACGCTACAGGTCAGGTAGTGTACAAATAGTGTACAATATACCTTCATGATGTGAAATATAAAAATAATGAAAAATTACTGATATTGTTTTCTAACCCGCATAGAGTTCGGAAACGTTGAGATGAATAGTATAACTTCCTATGCCATTTATGTTAAAGTTAAAATTAATATTTAAGTGTGATCAATGATTAGTGTTGAATTTATAAAATTTGAAATTTCTCCAATTATTTCAAATCGATTTACGTTTTTTATGTAGAAAGTTTTATTATGATGACAGTATAACACATCCGCTGAACACTATATATTTTATTTGTTATACTATTTTCAGTGAGACTTACTTTCTCGATTACTATTAACAACTCACAAGAACAGTTTATTATGTACCGTGAAGTGAACTTTAAATCGCAAGGCCAATTTTATATTGCTTCCTCGAGGGTTAATTCACCTAAGAATTTATTTATTATTACTTCTGGAGGTCAAATTAAAATATTATTATTATTTATTATGACTTTAGTTTAAAGCTTATACATCAGATGTTATATATACATAATATTGTTGTATAACAAGTTTTTAATTATAGTTAATTATTCGTAAAATATTTTAATTTTATACTTATTACTTTTAAAAACTTTTAAAAAATAATATATTAATGAAAATATTTTATTTTTATTATAATAAATAAAATATATTTATTTTACATAAAAAATTTTTAATATATGTAAATAGTATTAATGTGATTGGTAACTTATAATTGTTTATATAATTATCATAAATCGTAATCTGTCCTTTACTCTTCACTTCTGTCTGCTGCCATTTTTCCATCGACACCATGATTCCAATTTTTAAAATCATGGTGACGATTTGAAATCGATTGTAGACTTTAAAAACGATATCGATTTTAATGTATTTCAAAAAAGAATTTTTCTTAAATTCATCATTAAAAGTCAAATGAAAGATAAAAAAGCTCGGACTTATTTCACCTTCATCATTTATGATCGATTACGTAACTACTAATAATATCTTAAATATAGTATTGGGAGGGGCAAATTGAATAACTATTTTTTCGACTTCTTCGTTTTTACACATATTTTTATCGGTTTCGGACAATCTAGTATTAGATTCGCTATTGAGTAATTTTGACCCGTTGGTTCGAATAGCTATCAACTTCGTGTTCATATGAAAATAACTCGGTGTCTATTAATTTTAGATATTTGAAATTTTGTAAAAAGTAGCTAAACTTAAGTTAATTAAGCTAGACATTTGAAATTTTCTTAAAGATGAACAAGTTTCATGGCAATAACTTCTATGAAATATGTTTGGTTAGGAGCAACGGATTCTGTCACATACAACTCAACATACAACTGTCATATACAACTCTAAAATTTACTTAATGAAATTTTCCAAAAGATATGAATATCCTAGAGTTGACACAGTCAACTATACATTCTTTCTCATTATAACTAATATTTTATTAATTAAGAAAGTAGTTCTCAATAAAAATGTTTCAAATTTCATTATACAAACTTTTAGCAATTTATTATAAGTGCAAAATCTTGGATTCAATTCAATAAAAAAAAAATTATTGAAACCGGTTTAATAGGAAATTTTTAACAATTCAATACACACTTTATAAATTTGACCCCTTATTAAAAATAGTAGCAATAAATATTCTGGCTTTTTGTTAAAGAAATGCAAAACAAAACAAAAAAAATTAATAAAACTCTTTAAAAATAAATTTATATTTATAAAAATATTCAAATTAATTTTAAATTATATAATTTATATCTTCCGAAAATAAACCAAATTAAAAAAAAATATTTATTTTTATATTATGCTAAATTAAAACTGAATTCATAATTTAAACTTATCGGATTTCTAATTTATTTTTTAAAAAAAATCAGTTTCGCCCATCACAGAACCGATCGCTATTACACAAAAAACATAATGCGAAATTTTATAAAATCACAAAAAATCATTATCAAATCAAAATAACTGTTTTTTTATTCAATAAGAATAATAGACAATGAATTAATCCTAAAAAACCTAAAATATGTACATTCATACATACACGTATTGATGAATGTGTGTATACATAATGTAAGACATGATTTTTTTTTCATTTAAAAATATTAGAATTAAAAAATAATAAAGTGTAAATAAAATTATTTAATATGTATTTGAAGTATGTAGGTATCACTTGGTACATTAATACAGAATTAAGCTATCTATGTATATAAATATGGTTGTCCGATTTGCTCCAAAAACCGAGATATTTACGTCAAAACCTTAAATATGAAATTAAAAAAAACTTCCGCTGTTGTTTAAGCTGAACATGTGCCCACAGACAAAACCCACACACACACACAGACATCATGCCATAAATACTTTTTCCTGGTTTCTACTACGAATCTGCGGAGTAATGCATATTTGTAAAAATCTCGGATATAAAATTTTATTATGAAAACGATACCTACCTACATTAATGTATGCCATCAGTAAAAAAAACTGTTGATATACACACAATATATTGTGGACATATAATTTAAGTAGCTGCTTAATATGTTTGTTAATAAAAACAATATCATTTGTGACAAATATGTATGTATGTATGTAAAAATTGCTGTTTAAGAGTGACACTGACAACTTTTCGATCATACAAAAAAGAAAAAAAAAAAATGTTTCGAAAATAAAAGTTTAAAATAGAGAACCAGTTTTTTTTTTGTTTTTTTGTTTACATATTTAATGCTACATTGTTATGTCAAAAACCTACATAATATAGAATCGAAATTCCAATAAAAACAAACAAGAAATTATGATTTATTAATTAATATTATAAGATATGTATATATGTATGTACCTACATAAAAATGTATTATACCTAATTAAGAAATCGATCATGTTTCTATTAACGTTAATATCTGTTTTAGGATTGGAAGTAACTGAGTTTTTTAACACTTCAATTTTCTTTACCTGACTTTAAAGTTTAAACAGCTAAAAATCAATTATCTGTCAATTGTATTAACCGATAAAAATAGTTATCGAATAATCAGATTTTACATGAAGTTTAATATCCGGGATTGTCTCTTTATCTTGGAAAAAAATACTTATAACGGATTTTTATACCCTACACCTAAAGTATAGGGTATATTAACTTTGGTATGGTGTTTGTAACCACCAAAAGGAAGCGAGTTAGATATGGACATGTATATATATTCTGAATCAGGATCACCTCCTGAGTCGATTTAACGATGTCCGTCCGTCCGTCCGTTCGCACGATAACTCAAAAACTAATAAAACTATCTTGATGAAATTTATATAGTAGATTACTAATTACGGAAGGAAGGCTAAGTTCGAATCTGGACAAAATCGGTCCATGGGTTCGGATTCTGGAAGCATCCGAATGATTCTGGAGCAAACGAGATTATCACCAAAACCAACAAAGATAGAACCTTTAAATTTTGTACAATGATGTTCCTTCCCGTTCGATTTATGTCTCTGAAATGTAAGAGGATTTGGTCTATGGGTTTGGATTTTGGAAGCTTCCGAACGAGCACCAGAGCAAATGAGATTATCTCCAAAACCAATAAAGATATAACCTTTAAATTTTGTACAATGATGTTCCTTCCCGTTCGATTTATGTCTCTAAAATTTGAGAAGATTTGGTCCATGGGTTCGGATTTTGGAAGCTTCCGAACGAGCCCGAGAGCAAACGAGATTATCTCCAAAATCAACAAAGATAGAACCTTTAAATTTTGTACAATGATGTTCCTTCCCGTTCGATTTATGTCTCTGAAATTTAAGAGGATTTGGGTTTGGGTCCATGGGATTTGGATCCATGGGATTTGGGTCCATGGGTTTGGATTTTGGAAGCTTGCGAACGTGCACCAGAGCAAATGAGATTATTTCCAAAACCAACTAAGATATAAGCTTTAAATTTGACAGAGTGATGTTCTTTCATGTTTTATTTAAGTCTCTGAAGCAGCTTAATACTTTTAAATTTTAAGCCTTTGTCAAATAGTTCTGATTGTTTTATTTTGAATACATATTAACTGATATTAAGTTGATGTTGTAATATAAGCAGAATTATCAATTTAATTATTAAATAAAAGAATGTTTATTTATTTAGTCTGAAGCTAATAATTTATAGAAGGAATTGAAGTGGAACTTTTGTAACTAATTTCTAATCCAATAATCACTTTAAAAAAAATAAACAAACACTTATTAATGAAAAAAATTCAATATTGAAAAATATGATTCAAAAATGTTTGTTTAGTTTAAACTATGTACATACATATATAAATAGTATAGTAAAAGTTTATCAGTACTTATTTTATTAACTTATGACGTGTCTAAAAAGCTTTAACACAATTTAAATTTCTACATACAATTGTACATATGTATATATTATAATATTGTGTTAACATTTCAAAAGTATTATTTGCTGTAATTGCACTTTATAAGACTTTAATAATAAAACATAAAACTTTTTGCGACTTTTATATTAGGTACGTATATTTTTTTATGTACTTTTAAGTGAAATACAAATAATTTATCAAGTACCTATATGATTATTAAAATGTAATAAGACATACTAACTGAAACATTTTCAAAATGCATTTACATATTAAAAACAACTACATAGGTATATACTTCATATAGTTTATAAAATTTATATTTGATCGCCATCTATTATCTTATATAAGAAATTATTATACGATTAGACAAAAGGATATAATTTATTACTATCAATGTATATACATATGTATATGTGTGTTTGTATATTGGAATTTTGAATATGATTTAATCGGGGTTTAAAGACTTGAAACCCAAGATCTTTTGATTGAAAAAGCGGCATCTAGAATTTATGAGGTTATTTAATATTCTTATTACAATAAAGAGGTTACTTCAATTCGTTTAAATAAGATTTTTTTTTAGAACTGTAAACTCATTTAATGTAAAACTAAAGTCGATGTACGCCAGAAATGCGGAAGTTATAAAAGAAATAAAACCGATTACCTATACACCAAACTATACTGTTTTTACTGCAACTATTTTAATTTACATACATACATATGTATATGATCAACATTAAATTTATTTTGTATCTTGTATTTTAATAAAACCTATGAGATGTCTATTTTTAAAAGCTTATCCAATTCAATATTAAATTATCCTATAATTTCCATTACAAATTAGTTCCAGTTAAAAAAAATTGCCAAGTAAACATGAAGTTAAATAAAAATAAGACAATAATTTTTTTAATGATGATTTGGATATTTTTAAAAGAACACAATGATATTATGCATATATATATATACGATATACATAATATATAGTGGGGAAAACCCCAAATTGTTATGTTCTTTTATTTTTGCAATCATTAAAAAAGATATCATATCTTTATTTGTAAATTACTGATCAAAAAGGTTTTGTTTGTTTTTATACTCCAAAAACTCATCACATACATATTTTATTCATCTTTATAAGATCTGAATTTTAAACACTTTACATTCATAGGAAGTTTTCTTTAAAAATTTTATATGTATGTATGTGTATGTTCTGATTTTTATTGAAATGTTGAAGAAAAAAATAAGATCCAAACTAATTTAAAAAAAAAAACAGAACAAAAAAAAAACAATTTTTGGTTTTTTTTTGCAAATTTAAAAAAACAAAATATATCAAGTTTTTTGGAGGTGTTATATAGTCTTTAGTTATAGTCTTTTACCACATTAATTTCTTGATAACTTGTTATTTAATATATGTACATATGTATATATATTTTATATTATTTTCATTGTTTATTTCAATTCTCTATGTTTTTAAAACTTGATTTACAGATGATTACAGTCTTACAGAATCCAAAAACTTAAATTTAATTTATTTAATTTTATTGTTTTGTATGCAGGTATGCAGTATACGAGAAGTAAATGACTTTTAAATTGGTAATTAATTTTTTTTTTTTATATAAGGATTGGTGGAAAATTCGAAAGTCACCAAGAGAAACTTAACGTGCTTGCTCAGGGTAATATTGGACTTTAACCAACCAAAACCACCCCCTTTTAAAACCAAACTTTAGGATGGAACCTATTTAAAGACAATACAATTTTTCTTAAAATTTTATATTATAGATATAAGAAAGAATGTGCAAAATAAAGAAACATTTTCTTAAGGAAACCCTATATAATTAAGAAAAACTAAAGGGATTCCTGTTCTCTGAAAGTGTTAAGGTTCTAACTAAAAGGGTGCGAGAGTTATGAAGGAAGCGAATTCATACAAACCTGGAATATACATAATTAAAAAAAAAAAAGTTTTTAGTTTTAGAAAAAGGCTTTAGAACCAAATACAAATACTTTTGAAAATAAGGCTTTTTCGAATTTTAAGCATGTACCTGTAAACTCCGTAATGAATGAGGTTACTTAAAAAAATTGTTCTACAACATTAAATTTTAGAATTTTAGAGACTAATGTATCGATACTTAAAATTTCTATGTTCTATTTTAAATGGTGTAAAAGTTTTGTAAACAGATGAACGGGCGAACAGAATAAAACTATTTTTTTTATAAAAACGTGCTAAAAACTGAAAATTTTCTCTATATAGATACATTTTCAAAACCATAGATTATCACCGAATTTTAAATATTTAAACATATTTCCACTATTAGAAGATTTTCCACACTTTTTTTTAGTACACAGTAGAGTCTCTGTTCTACAAAAAGGCTTGTGTTTTTTTAGCTCATGGTTTATAATTATAATTTTTTTTATTAGATTTGTTAATTTATATAGCAACATGATCAGATAATCCTGATATAATAATCAGATAATCCTGATTTGAAACAGACTTGTAAAATTTTGATTACGATTATATAATGATATCGATTACTCGGTAATTATTATTCGGAATTAATTTTTTTCTATACAAATTTTATTGCAATAATCTAAAAATAATCTCATATAATTAAAAAGTAATCCAGATTATTTTTAGATTATTTTCTAGAAATCAAAAATAATTGAAAACGAGGAAGAATACAGTTGCCTTTGTCAACTCTTAGATACCCGTACGAACCGTTAGTATGTTGACAGCCGGTCACTCTGCTTACAATATTATTTTTTTAATATTTTAGTATTTGGGTTGTACATATATTCAAACTATATGTTTATATGTACATTCTTCAAAAGCAGATTCTAACCTTCCACATAACGATTATCAATCCAAAACGTTTTCAAATATTCTATAGTACCATTTAATAATGCGGTAAATGTATATTAAATTTACTTAGTACAAAATAATAAATATAATTTTAAATATTATAATATATTATATTTAAATATTCCATTGACAGAATAATTTCTTATAAGTACAATAAAATACATATATGTATGTAAATACGGCGCTATATAATATACATCTATACTCTTATCATTCATTCACTAGTGACATATACGATAATGTAAATAAACATGATATTATATAAGTATGTATATACAAGTATATCAATATCATATAAATAAAAATTCTTCAAGCAACCGTTATGTTGTTTATTTATTTACATTTTTTTGTACTACGCATCATCCTCAACAATTTCAAATTATCGAGTAACACAAAATGGAAAAAATTCGTTAAAGAAATTTGTTAGAAAATTTGAAAAAATCAAGTAACACTTTCGTCAATTATAAAGTAACCCTATATTATTAAAAAAAGTTGTTAACAGAAATAAGAGTATAATGTTGAAGCTTTAATTTTTGTGTATTACTTCAAAAAAATTTTAACAGGTGTTCAAGTTACAGGTGTTTAAAAATAGGAAATTTTCAGTTTTTGACCCCTTACAGCTCCTAAACGGGGGGTGATACAAAAAAAATTTCTGAAATGACTCATACTTATTTTTAAAGATCTAACTGTCAAAATTTCAAGTTTCCAACTTAAACCGTTTAGAAGATAGAAGGGTTAAAGGATTTTGCAAAATTTTAGTTTCGCATAACGGTAAATTAAGACACCGTATGCCACGACTATGTATTTATTGTATATATACTTTTAAAGCTAATAAAATTAGTAATCGTTTGGCGTTTTCAAAATGAAGATATATCTTATACAACTTGTGCTATAACAATTTAAATATAGAGTTTTGAACCTTTGGGGAGCTGTAGCTCCGTAACGGGTGGGGCTACAAAAAAAAGTTATTAAAAATAAAATTAATATTTTTGTGATATCTATCAGCAGTTCAAATTTCATAGCTCTATTTCAAAAAAATTGTGGGGATCTAAAAGTTAGGTGTTCGAGAGCTACCCTAAGGTTTGGTCCAAACTCAACCAAAAAAAATAGGGAACCTACAAATTATTCCCAGAATATTTTGTGTAAATTTCAAGATTCTAGCTTTCTTAGTTTTTGAGTTAGCGTGCTGACGGACGGACGGACGGACATGGCTTAAACGTCTTAGAATTTTTTTCTGATCCGATCCATACCTTTGAAGGTATATCTAGCTCGCTTATTTCGAGGTGTTACAAACGGAGGAGTAATTTTATTATACCCGATCCTATCGTACGGGTATAAAAATCCGGATTACTTTTAGATTATTTTTAAGTAATCCAAAATAATAAAGGCATTCACGAGTTGGTGCAAAGTGGTCTTGCACAAGTGCAAAATTTTGCACCGTAGCATATGGTTGTTCACGAGTGGTACAAATATGTGCTACGGTGCAAAACAAATTTTCACTTTTGCATCAACTCGTGAATACCCTTAATATAAAAATCTAATAAGAATCAAAGATTAGTTTTTGATTATTAATAATCGTAATCAAAAAATTTGAGTCCGAATATTATACTAATCATTATTTTTTGCAAGTGTAATTTAAAACATATAAATATAATGTTAATAATATTACTTAAAAAAAAATTAGATACTTTATAAAAATGACAACTTATTCAATTTTACTTTTTCAACGTTCTGAGCACAGCATTCTTAGCTCTCTGAAGTAAACAACTAAAAAAAACCTCTATTTTACGATTACTACAAAATTTGCAAATTCATTCAACAAAAAAAAAAAACCCATTGAAAAAATAATAAAAAAATTCACAATACTCATTGAGTATTCCGTACATTAATATTTTTACTACATCTATTTCCTGGTTTGAGTTTTGTTAAAAGTTTGATCTTGAACAATGAAAAATTGTAATTGTTTTGTATTTATATTTTTTTTTTGTTTAGTTCACAAAAAAAAAAAAAAATCAAGTATTGACGGGAATTTAAAAAACAAAAACAAGAACCACTAATAAATTGCATAAATTAAGTAATGATCAACATAAAAAGAAAAAAAAAATTTGCATAAAAAATTGCTTATAATTGCAAACAAAAATTTCTAAATCGTAAGAAAGTGTAAAATCCAAGTGTTCTAAATCGAACAGAATGGAATACTTTTTAAATTTAATGAGCTAATTATATTGAAATGACTAGTATACGGTACACCTCAGACACGCACCTAAATGTTAGTCAGTCACAGAATATGTTGATGTTATTCTTCAAAAAACTTTTGGAAAAAACTATAAATCCAGTTTTTAAGGCGGATGGAAACCCAAAAGTCAGATAAAACTGAAATGAAAAACTTGTGGTAAAAACTAAATTGTGTTCATAAATCATAATATAATTTAGCATTTAGCAATTTGTTTATGAATCGAATATCGCGAATGTGGAATTGGGCATTATTATGTAATAAATTTTAATTTACATACATAGGTTTAAGGAGAACATCAATATCTTCTTTCATCATATTCCTGCAAATCTACAACCAATTTTTACTCCATATAGCAGAATTTTTGTCTTGCTCAAAGAGTAACAGTGGTTCTAAACCACCTCTAATCTATTGTTTGATGAAAAAGGGAAATGGTGTTTAATAGGTTAAAGTCCTATACTTTAATAGAGTAATCGTATTTGTACCGCTCCCCTTCAGCGTCTTTCAATGACTCACAAATAAAAACAAAATTGTTACTTGACATCATTATAGCACCCTATCTTCTGAAGCAAAATAATACAGTAATACATAATAATACATATTCTTCTTCTGTTATGTAACTTTACTTTTTGCATTTAAAAACAGGTAATTATTACAACATACATATATTAATTGTTATTATGAAAATTATTTATAATTACATCACATATGTATAGAAATAAATCCGCTTAAATGAAACAAAATGACTCTGTTTAAAAATAACAAGAAATATTTTATACAATTATTTCATAAAGTTCACTATGTGTTTTAATGTGTCTAACACTAGACTATAAAAAAGTATAAAAAATTGTTTGTGCAATTTAGGATTATTTGTTTTTAATAGATTTTGTGATTTTTTTTTCACTATGAATCTCTAAATTGTAGTGTTATAAAAAAAAAAAAGTAATAAAGTAATGATTAGAATACTAATCTGGACAAGACCAAATCAAATATTCAAAGATGTAAATATGTATTGCACTAGGTACTACTACACGTCTGTAACTTAAATAATAAGAGAATATTAATATGTATCTAGATAGGTACATATTAATATATTAATATTCATATAAAAATTTTTATTACTTCTATTAATTATTATTAGGTGAATAGGTAACTTTTTTAAAAACAAAAACACATACATATGTTTTATTAAAAATTTTGAATAGCATTACATATGTATATGGTTTTATTTTTGTATATATGTATATAAAAGTATGTACTCATTAAACATAAAAAATTATAACTGATAAAACCCTGTTAAATGTATTTTTAATTTTAAGCAGGTTTTTACAATGAATATTGTAAAATTTCTTTCTTTTTTTTTTGTTTTCGAATTTTGAATGTAGATACAACACTTAAAAAAAAATTTTAAACCCCACATACACATAAACCTTGACGCCTTGACATATTAAAATGACAGATGACAAAGTAACTATGTTTGCATTACATTGTTATCATTTTCTAACTATGTAATGTTCAAAAATTCTATAGTCATTTTAAAAAAAAAAAAATAATTATTAAAAAATGTATTTATATTTATATTAGAAAAATACTAGTTTTTATTAATTCTTAATTTATTATTGTTGGAAAAAAATTTAACCATGGCTACGATGATATACAAAATAATAAATCAAAAAGTTTAATTGTAAAAACCCTGGTTAATTTTAAAAATATAAATATTGGTAGTTACTTATTTTATAGTATTAAAATGAGTTAAAATTTTTCAGTGTCGATCAATTTATTATTTGTAATTATTTGAAAATCTACAGAAAAATATTAAAAGCGAATAAAAATATTTTGTAATTTTAGGCTCTTATTAATAATAGGGATGATAAAATAAAAGATCTTATTAATAATAGGGATGTTACATGCTATATATATATATAAGTATTATATAGCACTACAACAGTATTGTATCAGTATTTAGTACGATAATAGAAACATTTGTAAACATTCAACTGACTGAATATCTTAGAGAAAATAAATTAATATGCCAACAGCCAACGTGGATACGGCTTTACAAAGAAATCAAATACAACGGCAGCAATTTTTGATCTAATTACTCTTACTCAAGAAGAAGTTAGTAAAGGGAATAAAGTAAGCGTCGTATTTTTGGACCTAAAAAAAGCTTATTTGAGTGTGGAGTAACGAATACAGAGTTCAAATGGTTTGAAAGTTACTTACAAGATAGAGAACAATACGGAGAATATGATGCACTAAGAAGATCTACTAAAAACATTGATTTCGGTGTTATCCAACATAATTTTAAGATACATAATTGGATATGTTTACATAAACTTTCTGTTAATGTCAAGAAAACGAAAATTATTCTAATAAAACAAAACAATATTCAAATTCAAGTATACTATGATGGTTGTAAATTAGAAATTGCAAATGAATATATTATATATCTTGGGGTAGCTATAGACAATGAGTTAAAATGGAATATTCACATCGGAGGTCTTATTGCTAAAACTAGAAAAATAGCTGGATTGCTGAAAAAAATAGAAAATAGGGTACCGGTCAAAATAAAAATGTCTATATACTACAGCCTATTTCATAGTTCAATTACATACGGTGTAGGAATATGGGAGAACACATTTAATAAGAATCTAGAATTACTCCAAAGAATACAAAACAAAGCAATAAAGAATTTATTTGGTTTACCTAGAAGAACGTCTACTAATGAAATGCATTATAAACATAGCATATTAAAATTAAGTGATTACAAAAATGATACAGGTAATGCATACACATAACATTGAAAATCAAAAAATTAAATCAAATATAAAAATGATCAGAAACTATGAAATACATAATTGATCCAATAATTAATAGCAGTTATACATTCTATAATGAAATAGATGGTCAAATTAAAAACTAACCTACACATAAATTTAAAAAAAAACAATCAAAAAGGCACTTTATTAGACACGTATAATAGGTATATAAACCACATATTATATTTGTTGTTCTATCTATTTGTATTATTGTAAATTTTTTATTATGCTCTTACTGTTAATTCTAATCACAAATAAATATAAAATTTAAACTAGTTTTCAATATAATATTCTTTTATTTCATATATTAATGAAATTTTTTTTTTTTTGCTTTTAATCTTTTAAATTTTTTACATATGAATTTGATACATGTAGTTACATCTTTTGCATTTATATTTGACATGCACTGTATTAAAAAAATTTTTCTTTTTATCTTTTAATTTTTTCTATTAAAATTAAATTAATGAATTACTTACTTATATTAATGTAATAAATATATGGAAAAATATACTCTGTACGAGCGCGTATAGCTATTTTTGAAATGATGAATAAAATAAATAAATAAATTATATAGCATGTAACATTATATTTAAAATCTTGATGGAATGGTTTTCGTTTAAAGAACATCCTTATCCACAGCCATCTAATTTGTTCCCTAAAGTTCGGTAACTCATATATGTGTCTAATGTAGTAAAGTTTAAGAAGAACATTAACGTCTTTCTTCAAAATCTCTTTTCAAATTTTTCTATCCATCCTCCATATTTCTAAATATTCTAATTTCCATTTTCACATGAATTCTTGTGGAAAAAGAAAAATCAAACTGTTTTGTATTTATATTGAAGGTTTTATGCTAAAGTCTGATTTAAAAGAGCATAGTTTTGTTCGATTAAAGTTCAACAACATCTAGAGGCGTCACGTGCAATTCCTGTAGGTGACTTTTGAGGTTTTCCAAATAATCTTCGTAAAAAACAAAGATTCTAGGGCAAAAAGAACAAAAATTTTCAAATTTTTAACTTGTATACATTTCAAATTATAAAATAAACAAAAACATATTGTTCCCCTTTGCTCTATCCTATAATATTATTCTTAATTAAATAAAAATTCAAATCAATAATTATAATAATTCTAATAATTATAACTCCAATTTTAATGTAATAAAACATTTAATAATTTTATTTAAATAACAATATTAGAATGAATATAAACAAAATTAAAAATTACATAATTCTTATAAATTCACTACGCCACTGATCAAAACTTTTTTTTTTTTTTTTTTTTAAATAATTTTAAAATTAAAAATAATAATATGAATATTCTACCATGTAATTTATTATAATAAAAATGTCAGTACTTTGTATTGTAATTATTACACGTATTCATAATTATTTCTAATTGAGATAAATTAACTGTTTTTGTTAATTTAAATTTTACAAATTCATTTATTTTGATTTTCTCATATAAAACCATATTGCATTCAAAACTGTTTTGTTTGATTTTTTTTTTATAAACTTAGATAAAAGACGTTTGATTTACAAAGAAAAAAACAAATAACTTGGCAACCTTGACAAAAAAAAAACAAACACATAAAAACAAAAAAGAAAATATGTATTCTAAATGCATATTTTTAATAAATTTTTTTATGAGATAAAAAATAAAAATAAAAAAAAAAAACCTTAAAACCAAAATACGGCCATCTATAATAGTAAATTTCAATGTCATCAACGTTCATTGTCTTAATTAAAAATTTTAAATTTGTTTCTAAAATTTTAAATTTTTATTTTTAAAAATTCTTAAAAAAAATAAAAATTCTTCTGCACCAGAAAATGAATGTTGTTATAAGTTAGATCGTTATTTAAACACATACGCATATACATACATGCATATGTATATATAGTGTCAATGCACTTTTCAAGAACTTTCATTATAGCTTATTTGCCACTTGTCTGCCTGATCGTGGTATATTTAAGAAAAATGAATATCGTATTTGCAGTTAATGCAATATTATTATATTAGTTTAAAAAACAAGGCAGAATATACCAACGGTTTTTAAAGGCGCACATTTCCAACAGACAATACAAACTGTTTAGAATTGTGAAAACTAAGAAAAACCGTTAACATACGTAAAAGTATATTACTGAAGTTTTATTAATTTGTATGTCTTGCCGAAGAAAAATTTATAAAGGTGTCTAAAAATAGCAAATTTTCAATTTTTGAGCCCTAATAACTCTTAAACAAGGGCTGGTACGAAAAAATTTTTTAAGGAAACTTATACTAATTCTAACAGTTCTATGTTCCCTCAAAATTTCAAAGCGTGCCGGAGTTATGAAGGAAGAAAAATAATGTAAAATTTGGTTTTCACATAACGGTAAATTTACATACTATATATAAAAAAAAATCTATAATTTTGATATTGATTCATAAAGGTAAAAAACATTCTAGTCGAATCGTGTTTTTAAATTGAAAAAAATATTAAACAGAACATGAAATTACATATTTAAAAATAGGGCTTTTTCAAAGTTTGAGGAGCTGTAGCTCTGTAATGGATTGGGTTACATGAAAAAGTTCTTCTACAACATTAATATTTTTATGAGATCTACCCATGGTTAGAATTTCATTGCTCTATCTTTAACGGTGCAGAAATTTTGTAAACAAACGAAAGGACGGACAGGTACATTTTTTTTAAATTTTTTTGGAAATGTTCCAAAAAGTGAATTAATTTATGTAAAAATTACATCATTTTAAAACTATGTATTTAAGCATTTTTTAAGCAAACAAATTTATTAAAACTCCAAAAAATATTTTTCTAAGCATGCAAAAATTTGAATGAATTTAAATTTCCAAATTATTTTTAATTTGAAAGCTAATCATTTTTGTTTGTTTTTTTTTCATCAACCTTTTATAACCATATGATTATATTATATTGATTTCAATATATGTAATATTATAAATTTATTATAATATAATATGATATTTAAAATATTCAACTATATTTAATATAAATTATATAGATATGTAATTATTGAAACTGTAAAATTTTTTACTAAAATAAATTTAATTATGTATATTATCTGCATATTTCATAATAAGCCAACGGTGTAGTGAAGACACCGACCTTTCATGTGAAAGATCTCATCTCAGGTTCAAATCTTCACTGAATCATATAGATTAATCAAAACATAATAGAACTTTTTCTTATAAAATAATATTAATTCATATAATATTTAAATAAAAAATAAGTATATGTATGTATGTTTATATTTATTATCATATTATATTTAATATCATATTATCGTAATGTTATATAATAAAATAAAAATAAAAAAAATAATTCTTGTATAAGATAATAGATGTCGCTTAAATAAATATATTTTTAGCGTTTTATAGTATTGTACAATATAGCTACAACAGCCTACAACCGATAAATAACAACTTATTGAATCTAATGATATTTGAAAATGAAGCTTTATCAAATATGAATAATAAATGATTTAACGAATACCGGATGCCCTATACTTCATAGCTAGAAGTGGAAAGAGGAAAAAAAAATTATTTTCATATTTTATCCAATAAATTAAACTTCCCTTTTGCTATTATTATTTTTATGGAAACTTTTGAATAATAAATCATAAAATTATTGAATAAATTAATTTGTTTAAAAGCTTAAATTGTTTTGTTTACAAACAAAATACTAATCAAACATTAAATATCAATTAGAAACCATTAAAATTTGCACAATATATTATGTAGTGTCAAAATTTACACATTTTTATTATTATCTAAATCTGCAAAATCCAAATTTTTCTTTTTTTTTTTTTAGTATAATAATTTTAAACAAAAAAAAAAACTTTTGTTTTTTACTATATGAAACGAATTATGCGTTTCGTCTGCTACTCAACGCATAAATAATAAAATTGTTCCTTTTGTCTATCACCCACAATCAATCTGTCGGTATACATATAAAGAACCATTTCAAAACAAATAAACAACCTAAACTTATTTATAAATAAAATTCCTTTCAGGTATATTTTAATTAATTAAAATAAATTTAAAAAAAAATGTAAATAATTAAATTTTTAATTATTATATATACATATTATACGCTTAAATTGTTTTTTTTATTATAAAAATAGATAAATTAATACTTTTGTTAAAAATCTTTTGAAATATCATATGGTTCAAAAATTATAAAACACTTGTGAAAATTTTTAAAAACAAACAATTATAAATATAAATAAATATTAATTATCAATTGAAAAAAAAAATTTTTTTAAAACTTTATATAAAAATTATATATATTAATAAATATATCATCAAATTTATTTATTTTTTAATAATAATTATATTACTAAATAATTAAAAAAAAAAAAAAGAAAAAAAAATTTCTGCGCATCTGAATTAAATTTTATTCCTCTTATATAATATAATTTTTTTATTGTTCACTTTTCAATAAAATTTTATTAAAATTAATTAAAAATTTATTTAATTTTTTTAACTTTTATTATATATATAATATTTATACTTAATTTTTTAGAGATAAAAATTATTTCACTTCATGCAAATTATACTCTTTTTTTTTTTTTTGTTATTTATTTTAAATAAAATATCAAAAATTAAAAATAATTCACAAAATATTTTAACTCTTATTATTTTGAATCATTTCCTTTTAATATTAATTATTTTTCTTTTTTTTTTTTTTTTTTTAATATGTAAAAAATTATATTAAAATATTTTATTTTTATTCAACAAATTTGTTTTCTTTTAATTAAAAATTTAAAAAAAAAAAACTCTTTTTTAAACGTTATAACAATTCAAAGGTTTGTCACCGTCTGAAATGAAAATTTTTTAACGTTCAAAACGTTAAATTTACTTTTTAAACGTTTCTAATTAGATACAATAAAAGTCCATTTAAGTGATATCAGTATTAATTTTGTTTTTTATTTTATTTTTTTTTTTTTTTTTGCCAAACAAACAAAAGAGTAAAATGTTTTTGTTTAAGTTTGTTTTTTTTTTTGTCGTTTAGTTAAAAAAAAAAAAAAAAAAAAACAAAATAAATTCTGACTTTAAAAAAGAATATTTTTAAGATAATTTTTTAAAAATATTTTTAATTTTTTTAAATAAAATTTTTTTTTTTGTTGTTCACAGTAATAAAACTATAAACCGACTAAATTTATATCAATATTAATTTTTTTTTTTTCAAGCTTTTACTAAAGATTATATCTATTTTCAATATACATATATATATATAGAGTTCACTGTTTAAGTTTAAATCAGGTAACATCACAGGTGAAAAAAAAAAAAAAAATTCTTATTCAGACTTATTCTATATTTGAAAGCTTTTAATCATTAATTTTCAATAATAATAAAATAATAAGCAGAGAATTTAAAGTTTATTAAATTGTACAGAAAATTTACCTTGATAATTTAATTAAAAATTAAGAGAAACTATAATTAATTAACAAATACAATGAATATTATGATATTATGCACACTGCACACATATGTATATAATAGGTATAGATTTTATATTTTGTGAGTGAGTACTGAATTTAGATCAAAATCTATTCAAAGAAATAAAAATTGCTAAAAAAAAAAATTGTTATTTTTTTAAATGTTTTAAATGCGATGAAAAAAATTAAAATTATTTACTGTCACGCTTCTTTCATTGAACTGATCTTAAATACTACATTATTCAATTTTTTTGAACTAATATAGTTATATGTACCTTATTACCTACGTAATTTGTGCAGCCTTACAGATTATTAAATATGTTATAATTCAATTTATTCCATGAAATTTATGATATATTATCAGCATCTTAAAAACCGATAGCCGATGATATACGAAAATTCATTAAATTAACACAAGACTAACTCCCAACATCAATAGACGTTGTCTGTTTGTTTAAGAGTATGGAATTATTGACAAAGCACCGAATATCTAATTAAGTTGAAACGGTATTGTTCAAGAAGGAAATATTTATTGTAATGATTTAGTTCCTTTTTTTTTTTTTTGCAAAAAAGCTATCGAATTTATCATCCAATTAAAAAAATGTTCATTGTTCATGTTCATTAAAATTTAAAATTATTAACTGCCACGCTTTTTTCATTGAACTGGTCTTACTCACGCTTCACTGATTGGAACATGGATTAGAAAACCAACCTACCCATTGGAGAGTCTAGGTTCTAGTTCGAGTAAAAATGAGAAATTTTTTATCTGATTTCCCACCTCTGATTTAAGTCATTTGTCACTGACTTTAAATTAATCGCAAACATATTTATACAACTCAAATATATATAACTAATATAAAGGGTTACTATCACAAGCCTGTATTTCATTATGACTGTATTTCATTTGCTTGTATTTCATTTGACTATATTTCATTTGTCTGTATTTCATATTATACAAAAATATATTATATAAATATTCTGTATATTATATATATATTCTGTAAGGCGTATAACTTTTATTTTGAATTCACTAAAGTTCCTCCTAATTCAAATTCTGACATATACATATAAATAAATATTCTGGAAAAAGCGTATATAGTCCTAGCTTTTGAATGCAACTCTAAAATATCCCCTAATTTAAAATGAAATACAAGAAAACGACACTAAAAGCAAATTGCAGGCATAAGACACGCTCCCTAATGTAAACTAATAAAGTAATAAAATGGATCTATTACGCTATTTGCTGAAATCATATTTTATCAAAAATTTGTTTTTCAAAAGGTTGTTTTTTAAAAGTCGTCATTTAAAAGGACAGTTTATAAAAATTCGCTTTGTTTTGTGATTACGTACTAAATACCAAATTCAAAACCCCAAAACACAGAATTCCAAAATAAATAATTCCAACCATTTGTGTATTAATACACACAAATATACTTGAGACGTTTGATTGGTTGGTTTAGGTGGCTGGTTATCGCCGCTAATGACAGTGACCCCAATTAGCGCGTTAGCATCGTTTTGCTACCACTTCTGTGACCACAAGACTTATAATAGGGCTATATTGGGTTTTATTTTAAATCCATTTCGTTGCGTTCAGAAACCTTACCATTTCTCATTACCATTGAGTTACTCTTGAGACTTGAGACGCGATTAGTCTCTAAAATTGTATATAGTAATATTAAATCTAAAAATTCAAAAATTAATATAACTTATACCAACACCAATCTATAAACTAACAGATATATATAAAAATAAAAAGAAAATATAAAAATTAAATAAAATCAAAAATAGAAATAAAAATACAAAATGAAAACTTAAACACAAACCTAATCCGAACCAAATCAAATCTTGCTCATAAAATAAAATTCAAATTTAGTTAAAAAAAAAACATTCTTTTTTCTCCTTTCCTTTTTCCCCTTTTTTAGTTTTGTTCTTTAAAAAATTTCTAACAAATATATATTAACAAAATTAGTGCAACAAGACTCACCTATGATAGAATACAGCAAAAAGTTCCATAAAGTTGGAACTTTTAGAAAAAAAGATAAATACTCGTATGTCTTAACCTGCCTTATAAAGTACCACATCTTGACGATCTTCCAAAGTCACACTCAATGATAAAAGTATTTTCGTTTTTTTTTATTATTATATTATTTGTGTTAAAATTTAATTATTATTATTAAATTTGTATTAAAATTTAAATTTGTATATATTGTTGTTGAAATGTGTATGTAAAAATAAGAAATAGGTGGATTTTTATAATAATAAATAATTTCTTTAGCGCGGCTTGGGGGTGGTAGCCTCCACTATTTTAAATGCCTTATTATTCAAATGTGTATCTAAAAGGATGTTATGTTATTTAACAGTTTAAAATCATACAGTCTCAACAACTTGTTTAGCGAATGGTATTTTGGAAATGGAATTTGTTTTTGGTATTTCGTACCCAACCCTTTCAAAAGAACTTACCTACTTACTTTAAGATAGGGTTTAGATAATATCTGTATCATAAGTATTTAAGTATTTATTTTCAATTGTTTTCTTTCAATTAAAACGAAGTCTTTGTCAATTCACATGAGTGGCGAAAAATTAGATGTATAAACTCAAAAGTAGCTGTAAAGTAAAAGTCTCCCAGATATAGTTAAAAATAATTTTAATGAAACGTATAATTTCTCAAAACTAGTTTAAATTTTAAATTCAAAATATTTTTAAAAAGTATAAATGGTCGTCATAATCTAAATGACAGTTTAAATGAAAATTTAAGTGTGTGTTCTAAACGTTAAACATTTTTATAAACATTTTACTATTTTGACTGATTTAGACAAACGTCAATCTATTGTTTTTTTTTATTTTGAAATTTTTATGACAAATTTAAATTTAAAATTGTTAATTTTTTGTGCCGGAAAAACTAGTTTTTGATTTGTATATTTATTTTTGTTGGCCAAAAATTGTATTTTCATTTTTGTTATTTAAAAATTGTATTGAAATTTTAATTTGTGCATTTTTGTTGGTTAATTTGTAATAAACTAATTATTTTCCTTTCTTGTAACAATTGTAACATTCTATTTCTATACTATTTTCTTATAATCTTATCTTCTATCTATTTTTTTTGAAATAAATCACGTAAGTACAAAATAAATTAAATTATGTGTGTAGGTATGTATATTGTATTTGTGATCAATATGTATGAACAATTTATTTATATAGTTTAAATAGTAGATTAAATTCATCATGGAATTCCAAATCACTATGAAGTTGATAGAAGCTATTCAAAAATATAGCGTGCTTTACGATTTTGGCCACAAATATTATAAAAACAACGGCTATAGAAGAGAGGTGGATGGAATGAATTGGAAAAAAGTAGCACATGAAGTCGAAATTTCTGGTAGGGATGCATTCATTCAATTTAAGAGAAATTCTTTTAACTAAATAGTACTATATTTTTATATTAAATTTAAGAAAAAGTCTGTATGGAAAAATGGAAATCGTTAAGGAAAAAGTATATGCAACTAACCAAACAAAAAAAAGTGGAACTGGAAGCGCGCCTATTAATAACAAAAACGCTGATTTTATAGAAACGCTTAGTTTCCTTAAGCAATATGATAGGTAAAACAGATGATAATAGATAATAATCAGACACAGATGATAATAGGTAAAATGTATTTAAATTTTTTAAATATTGATTTCTAGTTATTTTTTTTTCAGTATGATTGAAAGCTCTTTGTTGTTCAATATTATCGGACCAATAAGAAATAGAAAGCACTGAAAAATTCCAAAGGTAAATGGACTGTTTACATTATGCTGATTCATTCGCGCGGGCCTAGCAAACTTAGCGGACTTTTTATGTGTAACACAATTTAAAAATCCAAGTGCAAGCTTAGACTACTGGTAAATCATTCAGTAGCTTAGATTATTCGTATAGGACCTTTGTATAGGAACTCCATTTCAAATTTTTTAAAATGAATAATTCGAGGAAAAATTGATCATTTTAATTGAATTTTTTTTTTTTGAAATTTTTTTCTAACTTCACAAAACTTTACAAAATTCAAATCTTTCATTTTAAGAATTGTTTATGCATGCTTTAAACGTCAAGCGTGTAGTGTTACTTGAAAAACAACTTCTTGTAGCGCTGTACGCACGCGTAGTAATCACATAAGCGTAATTTAGACACGTCATAATCTGGCCTTAATACTGCGTTGTCATTTGATTTTGTTTTTATATTGATAAATATTTTAAAATATAAATATCGTTATGACCCGAGGAAATTTAGCTTCTGAAAACGCTATAGGAGGGTAGAATTTTTTAAAAACGAACTCGAATTTCTTTTCAGTTCAACAGTTCTTCTAGAAAAGAACGTTCAACTTCTGCCTCTTCAAAAAAGTGCAGCATGAGTGCTACATTTTTTTGAAAAACGAATTCACCATTAGAAAAAGTAAAGCACACACGTGCATCAGCAGACGATAGCATTAGCATGATATTAAGGGTATTCACGAGTTGATGCAAAAGTGCAAATTTTTTTTGCACCGTAGCACATATTTGCACCAACTCGTGAACAACCCTAGCATGAATTTCTATTGAACTGTCAAATATCGTTGGTGTCCTTGTTTTGTTTATTATTAAAATTAATATAAGACCAAAAATTTCAGGTATTTGTATATCTTCCTATGCTTGACTTAATAAATAATCAGAAATAATGTTTTTTCCCACTTTTTTTAGGCATTTTTTAAATTTTTATCTAATATAGCGCTTACAAAAAATATATAAACAAACTTTGCAATGGTCTTGCACAAATATGCAGTAGGGTTTAGGTCTTGCATAGTCTTGCAAAATTTTGTACTTTTTTATACATGAAAACAACAACAAATTGTGCACTTTAACTGTCAAAAAATTGAAATATGCTACGGTGCAAAATTTTGCACTTGTGCAAGACCACTTTGCACCAACTCGTGAATACCCTTATTATTATATTGTGTTTACTGTTTACATTATACTTTTAACATACAGATGATAAATAAGCAAGAATTAATCAGCATAATGTACTGCCAGTTGCCACTAAACGTGTACCGATCATACATAGATATAATAAAATATAGATTGGCAGCTTCTCTTTCACTCTAATGTGTTTCCTATTCAACCATTTTCAGTCAAAAATTAACATATGTTTTACTCTAATGCAAATATAGCTGTTTAGATTTTGTACAATTTATGCGTTAAAGCATATAGAACAGTTTCTTTCTTCTAAGATGTAAATCAAATATGTGCATCTCACAGTACTTGTATTTATTTAGTTAGTAAGTTAAGTTGTATCAGACCCAGAAGCAGGAATAAAAAAGAATTATTATATATCATATCAATATCAAAATTATTAATATTGATAATAAAAAATATAAAATAAAAGTATAGATTAGAATAATTAATCAAATAATAGGTAAAAAAAATAATTATGCATGATTGGAAAAAAATTAGAGTGTTTATTTAAGCTTATAATAAAAAATCCACTTATTTTTTAAAATTATGTTTTGTGTAAACATGTAAAAAGAGGTGTTTTTACATTTTCTATATGTATTAGAACACCCCTTTACACAGCAACCATAATAAATTTTAAACATTGTTCCACTATATTTATTTTTCTCTATATTTTTTTATATTATTTAGAGACATTTATTTATTTTTTTTATTATACAGACACTTCTGACCATAGATATATTACTAATAGATAGGCAGTGAAGAAAATATTTTCAGCCAATTTTGAGAAACATCTGAGTGAACCGTGCGTATGTATTGATTTAGTTTCCTCAAAAATAGGTTCCTAAAAGGTGAAATAAATTAATTTTTAATTTTTTTTTATCACTTATTTTACACTTATATCACTTAAAATCTCTGAATGAAACTGGTTATGAAAAACTGCTTTACATTATTTTAATAAATATAAACAGCTGAGTGAACGAAATGTATACATATTATGATATGTACTTTTTTGACTGAATACCTTAAGATAGGAAAACACATAAGAAGAAAAGAAACAACTATACCTAACTTCCCATCTATTAGTTAAAATATATATGCTTCTGACTAACTACTTCACTTTTTATTTTATTTTCTGTAAGAAAAAAATATAAAATTCAAAAAGATAAAAATAGCGAAATTTTCTTTTAGCGGAAATATTTACGGAAGAAACTAAATAATGTAAAAACAGCTGACTCAAAAAGTGGCTGAAATTTTTTTGTTATGTTGCTACTTACTACTTAGTGTTAATGTTATATTTATATCAACTACCTATGGTACCTAATAGCTATTCATTCATAGAAGAAATTTATATACATATGTATATGTACATTCTAAAACATTTTAAATTCGTAAAATATTAAATTTCAAGAATTAAATTGAATTCCTAAATTTACATATATAATACATATTCTTATGTACATATGAATGTATTTAAATTTAATTAAATATTGTTGAATTTAATAAAATTTTAAATACATTAAAATTAAAATACATACATTTTCTTATTTGTAATATTTTTAATTATTAAAAATCATTTTTTACAAAAAAAAAATAAGAATGTATATATACAGCCATCAACTAATTTGCAAATATAAATAAATTTGCTTTTACCTGAAAACTAATTTAGCTTAAAAATTCAAAAAAGAAAAGTCCATATTATTTCGATTTCAAAAAAAAAAAAGTTGATTTTTTCAACCCTGTTTAATGTTTGAAATGTTTTTGCTTTAAATGTCTGACGCTAGGATCCATTAAATTGTCAGTTTTAAATTTCAATTTTAAAAGTATTCGCATAGTCCGCTTCCTAAAATTTGTTTTAATCGTTTTAAATTGTAATTTTTATTAATAAAAAAGGACAAGTAAATCAATTAAATGGAAACACCATCAAAACTTTTGCGACTTAAACATTTAGAAAATATTTCAAAAGTAAGTCAACAGTTGACGATACCATCATCACCATATTTACAAAAGCTTGGCTTTGGTACAGGGGTAAATGTTTGGAAATTGGATCGTTCGCCATCAGGTAAAACACAATCACCATGGGCAATCAAAAGACTATCAAGAGTTGCAAGAGAACAAAAAGGAAATGAAATATATGATTTAAGATTAAAAGCTGAAGCTGAAATTTTACGTAAACTTTCGCATCCAAACATTATTGGTTTTCGAGCTTTTGAAAAAAATGCTGAGGGTGTCAATTCGCTTGCTCTAGAGTGTTGTACAACATGTTTAGGAACAATTCTAGAGGAACGCCATGGTGATGATTTGGGACCGTTACCAGCCCATGAAATTTGGAGAGTAATAACTGATGTTTCAAATGCTTTGAAATACCTTCATGACGAAGTAAAAATGTTGCATGGTGATTTAAAATCATTTAATGTATTGGTGAAGGGAGATTTTGAAATTTGTAAATTATGTGATTTTGGCGTTAGTTTACCTTTAAACGAGGACGGTGTAATTGAAAACCCCGAAACCGAATATGTTGGTACGCAAATATGGTCTGCACCGGAAATAATTGACGGTGAAGAAATTATTTGTTCAAAATCAGACATTTTTAGTTTTGGATTAATTATATATGAAACAATTGCACTTGTACCTCCACATACTTTGGATATGTTAAATGAAACAGAAGAAAGTAAAGAAAATTCAGCTATCAATGGTTTAGCAGAAAGTATGGATTTGTCAACCATATCTGATGCCTTTGGAACAAGACCACCATTACCAGAATCTTTCGAATTATCTGACGATTACAAAAGTGTAATTGAATTATTCTATGTTTGCACAAACGAATTACCTGAAGATCGACCTACCGCAAGCGCTATTTACGATATTGCAATAAAAATCAAAAAATGATTCAAAAAAAATCAAATAAATGTTTTCACTCGTATTATTTGTTTATATTTACTTTGAACTAATGCATTTTTTTAAACTACATTTAGATACAACCAGGAAAAGGTTCAACACGATTTTTTCTTAAAATAAATTGAATTTTTCTATCCATATCTTCATTATAAATTGATTTACATTTTTCATAATTTATTCTGCGACGAACCTAAAACATGGTTTTAAAACTTCAATTAATAAAGTTGGCATAATTTAAAAAAAAAAAATAACCTGAAATGGTTTCTCGTAATATCTCGTTCTTCTGTATTGATCAAATATATCTTCCTTTCCCAATATTCTATTCATCAATCTACAAGCTTCTTCAACATTATTGTTTTGAACAAAAACAGTTCTAGCTATAAATTTAACATGCCTCATATTTATTTATTTTACGGTTATATGAAATGAATTAAAAAATTATTGAAATTACAGAATTAAATTAATTTCTTTATATAAATATAACCTAAATGTCAAATTCTTTAGAACAACACGATTTTACCATGCTTACACTTTCCTTTTATATTGTATAGTATAAGACTTTAAGTAATTTTTTTTTCTAATTTACAACATGAATTAAGTAAACCTGCGCCGAATTCAATCAAAACGTCATCGGGAATCGATCCTTTGTGAAATTTAATTTGACGTAAAATCATCACAAAAAAAATCCAGTTATTTTCCAAAAACGTAGAATATTTGCAAAACTAATTTTTTCAGCTGAACATTAATTTTTGGTAGTACGATACAATCACAATGGCACATATCTAGTTAAGCAAAAGTCAACCAAAAAAAGTTGAAAGTTATATATAACCGTTATATGTTATAACACTTTAAAAGAACTGACATCTTTTTGACATCGTTGTCATCTGATGTCATTTTAGTTGAGTTTACATTTTAGTTTTTACATTTATAGATCAAAAATAAAAAATATTTAAACTAAATATGGAAACATCTCCTTTATACAAAGTAATTAAAGCCTTATAAAAATCAGTAATTCAAAATTAATTATTTCAGGCCGCATTTCACCAAAGGCGTGCTGAAAGATACTTAAAACATAATCGATTTGATGAAGCTATTATTTCTCTAGAAGAGGGATTGCAATATACTTTAAAAGCGTATAAGGATATACAAGCAACTTCCGCACTCAAAGTTGTTGGTATATTAGAAGATGAATACAAAAGACAAATTGAACGCATAAAATTACAGAAAATTTATTACGAAGGTCATAAAAATGGGCAAAATGAACAAAAAGTGTCTGTAGCTGAAGAAGCTGTTGAATACATCAATCCAAATAATCTTGTAACAAATTCAAATGAATTAAAACTAGTCATAGATAGAACGATACAAGATTTTGATGCCAAATATTCAAATAAGCAAAACTCAATTTTAAAAAATATTGAAAAAAATGATCAGAAAATTGAAACACTTTCAGTAAAATTTGTTGAAGAGACTTACGATGATTTAGATGTAGATCTCCCACCTTTAGAATTACCAACTTTCGATTTCAGTAGTTTTAGAAAATCTGATAGTTAATATATAAAAAAAATACATTAAATATTTTAATGTAATGTGGAAGAATTCATAAATAACAAATTTTTCTAATATATTTTTAGTTTTATTTATTCGAATTTTTACACAAATATTGATCTTAAGATTAATTATTAAAATTATGTTTAAAATGATTAATAACTTAAATACTAATGAAATAAATTATCAATTTTTAATTTATTTTAAGCAGTCTATTGATTTGCATCGTAATATTTGTAAAATTCTTCAAATTCTGAAAATATAAAGAATTTATTATTACCAATATATTTTTTTTATTATAACTTTATAATTATAAATTATCATTGAAAATTCTAATTTTTCTCAAATATAAAATCAGTTTGAAATTTTTAATCAATGTAAATTCTTTAGTCTAACATGTGTAAAAATAAATCATCATTAAATGTTAAAAAAATAAAACAAATAAAATTCTATTGACTCACCTACAACTCATTCACAAAATTATGGATGAACTTGTTATTATATGCAAATTATCTGAAATATATCAATAAAATTTTATTATTATTAGAAGTTAAAACTTATTGAAAATTATACATAGAAAAATTTTAATAAGAATATTCAGTAGTTATCGTACACTAATCAAATACTTTCATAGGTGTCCCAAGGTACATAAAAACGTTCATCATAAAAAATTTTTTAACTTAACTTTTTTATTCCATTATTAAACAAAATAAAAAGTTTGGCAAAGCGGAATTAAAAAGGTTATATTTAAAATTTATAATTTTATTTACCTTTGTAATACTAATTCGATTGGAACATCAGAAACAAATTTTTGAAAACACCTGCAAAATGAAAATAAATGACAGAATTAGGATTTTTGCTTTTTTTATCTATGAATTAAATTAGAAAGTTAATAAAATCAGCTAGATTAAAAGCAATCAAAGAATTTCAGTTGAAACACGGATCTAAATAACATCATGTTTAAAAAAAACACTGCATATTTATCAAAAAGTAATGACTCACCTTTCGCTTCAGTTCCAAAAATTCCAAAAAAAAAAAACCTAAAACAAACAAATAAAACATTAATTCGCTTGAAAAATTTTACTAGTATCTTGAAATTTTTCTAATTATTCAGTAAAAAATTTTTAATCAATGTAAATTCTTTAGTCTAACATGTGTAAAATAAATCATCACAATTAAATTTAAAATTTAAAAATTTAAGCAACATTTTGAAATTTACCTTAAAGCTAGTAGAATTTATATACATCACAGTGAAATATAATTTAAAACGCATATCTTGTTCTAATATCTTCAAGTTTTTTAGCCACTTCATTTGGTGTTCGACCTAAATCTGTAGCTATATTTTTTTGCTTAATTGGATCAATTGATGTAAATTGTTCACATAAATCCCCATCCATTACGTTCTAGAGTATAAAAAATTGTAAAGTTATTTTTAAATATAAATATTGTAAAAAACAAAAAAGAAAATACCTTGCATGGATAATATGCACTTCTATAACTGAGATGATCACGTCCACATAAAGGTGGGTGTTCATTCCTCATATGCATTTCTAAATGTTGGAAGAAATCAAAATCTTCTCGACTTGTAAAAGGTACTAGAGCTCCAACAGTTCCACTTAGTGTTGCATAAATTAGTGATTCACCACCTCCTGGTATGAGAGTTGCTCTTTGTAAAGACATAACAATCTCCCCAACATGAAAAGTGCAAACATTTTCAGATTTTTGTGATGCACCACTTAATAAACCTCGATCCCACAGTGATTTTGTTCCAGTTGGATCTTCATCAACGTCATCAGTTACTGAATGTGGTAAACGTAAAATAGAAATATTACCAAATTTATCAGCAGTTGCAATTGTATCATAATCCAGAAGACATGTAGCTGTAATCCATCTAGGATGTGTGTCATCAGCAAATATAATTAATTGATTTTCCTGACGTTTATACCTTATAAAGAAAATTGATTCTTGTACATCTGAAACATATATTCGGTGGCCCATTGCATTTATATTTACAATTTGATATGGTATATGTTTATTTTCACATTTCCGTAAAAGTTTTTTCTTTCCTAAATCATAAATTCGTAAAATTCTTCCAACACCTACTAATAATCTTCCTTGAAAACCATGCAATGCCCCAGGAATATCTTCAATTTCTGTTCTATGTATATATTCTAAATGTGTACATGTGGGATCAGTTCTATATACATCTATTGCACCACCTTTTGATAATCTTGGATTTAATTGTAAATCTTTTGCAATACCAACTGCCAAATAATATCTACCATCATTTGCAACCGAAAATTTTAAAATGGCCATGCACATAATAGCATCATTTTGCTGTAATTGTACTTTATTAATAATGTGACCATGAATAGGATCCATTATACGTAATTGTGATGCCCACATTCCAGAGCCAGCTTTTGGTGCAGAAAATGTGTCTTCAGGCAAATCTTCATTAATAAAAGCATCAGCCATTTCATTTGCTAATTCTTTTTCTTCTTCTGCTGCTGCTTCACGCATTTCATCAGCCATTTGTTTTTTCTTGGCATTTTTTGTTTGTTCAGAATATGCATTATGATCTGTTTCAGCAATTATCATTCTGCCAGTATCATTATGAATTACAAAACGTCTTGGAGTATATTCCAACGGAAATGTAATTTGATTAAATACAGCACCCAATTTTTCAAGAGCCAAAATTCTCAAAGTATTTGTCGAGATTGCTACAATACCTTCATTACACTGTTCACTGGAGAACCCTGAAGCGTATTCCAGACTTTCGTATGATAATGGAGTTAAATGGAACCTGTTCTGATAGTAATATGAAAGCCATGTTCTACTTGACATAGCTAAAACAGCTTCTGATCCTTGCATTCGGATTCTAAATAATTTAACTGCTCGTGACCCTAAATATCTTGTTCTTGTATCTGCAAGATCTCCAGAAACTGGATCCAAAACAGTTCTTAGTAAAACACCATTACTTAAACCAATATTTAAATATATCGATCCTGTTTTTTGTGGAGCTCCGTCATCTGACGCTTCAGCACTTCCCATTTCAACAAGACACAGGGATTCAGCAGGAGATGGCAGCGCCTGCATTGATCGTGGTGCTAAACAATCTTGAGGATCCAATGAAATAATTCGAACTGTATTATCAGCAAGGCCTACAGCCAAAAACCAGCATCTTTGCTCACCAGTTGGGACAGTTCCTAATGCCATACACATAACTTCTGCTGGCATTTCTTTTCTTTCGGTGTATTCATTTAATTCACCAGTCTGGAATAAAATGAAAATAGCTATAAAATGTTATTTAATAAAAAACAAATTAAGATGTCTAGAATTAAATATTCAGTACTGCAGGACACAAATGTGTCACTTCATTAATTTCAGGGGTTGTGTTTTTTCATCAGAATAAAATATTTTTGTTTAAATTAATAAATGAAAAGAAAATGTAATTACCAAATCCATTTCAAAATAAACTAATTCACGTCCAGAAAGCGCTATCACAACCTGCCGTTGATTAACTGCACATTTGGTAATTGATTTCTTTCCAGGTGCTTTCCATTCATTGACACGTTTATCAGCTCTAATATGTCTTATACCATCAGGATAAACCTGAACAAGAGCATCATCACCTAAAGCAGAGCAGCTTAATGTTGGCGTAGTACCAAGAAATCCAGAATCTGTTACTTCTTCAACAGTTTCGCCAATACTCAATACCAAAGTAGCATTCACGAACGAAACTATAATGTAAGCATCAAATTCGTCTGTAAAAAATAAATAAAATAAAAAATAAAAACTGGGTTGTACATGTCTACAATATTAAAAAAAAATCACTTTATATTAAAATACCCTAATATTTTCTGGTTTGTATGAAATTTACCATTTTATTAATTCTAAAGCAAAATTATTTTCAATGTATTCTTCTTATTTCTTACCTAAACAAGGTGTGAAATTCGAAAATTTTAAGGAAAAACCATTTTTAATTTTCCAATATTTCAAAATTACTATAACTTTAAAAATTTATGTCGCTAATTTATTTCAATTATCCAAAAACCATTTGATATTAATTTATTTCTGAAATAAAAATAAAAATACTGGTGAAATTGAGAAAAAGTGAAGAGGTTAAAATAAGGGATGCAAATTTAAAAAAGCAACCTTTTTGTTACTTATTTTGTAGTTACATTGTTTAAAACTTTATGTTAAAAGCTTCAATAAGTTCAAAACTTTATTTACTAACAAAAATGTAGGTTTTATATTGGAACATTTATATACATATCTTCATCCCTGGATCTATTAAATTAAAAAAATATCACCAGTTTTTTTATTTATAGACTATCGAACAACTTTAACATAAGATTACTTCGGTTACGCAATTATATTTTAGAAATTGGTTATTTTAATATATAATATATAAAAAAAAGCAAGTCCTTACCATCACATCTTCGTTTTACAGTCCACACAGCATTTGGATTACCAGGTAATTCGGATACGGCCATTTCAGATACCTCTAAACCATGTCTTAATACTCTAAGTGATGATCGTGGTCCTCTGCCACACAGTAAATAAACTTGAGGTGTATCTTCATTTGCTAAATCAGCTACTGTCGATGCAATTATTGGTGCATATGAATGAAGCTCGTCAACCATAACCAAATTTTTCAAAGGACGTGGTGCGAAAAAGAATGTATCACCTTCTTCTAAAGGCATTGCTGAACTAAATTCAGGCTCATCATCATCATCACCAAGATGAGCTATTTGGTAAAGGTAACTATAATTAAAAAATAATTAATTGTTTTTAAATTTAATAAAAGAAATTCTAATAATTATACAATAAAGAAAAAATAAATTTCAGTCGGTCTTTTTTAATCAAAAAAATCATTGGTTCCTTAGATAATATATCATCATTAATTAATTTTACTAACATATCTTTTAAAAATTATAAATATGTTATAATATAAAACTTACTGATTTCCAAATTCAGATGCAACAAATAAAAATCCTGTTTTTAATACACAAAGTGCAGCTGCTGGTGGAACGGTATCAAAATATTTTAATTTTATTTCAGTGACAATATCATCATCAGTTTCCAAAGTTACTTTAAAAATATCTCCTTGTTCAGTTTGTAATAAAAAGAAATACATGCTCTTTGTTCGATGTGTAGCAGAGCATATAAATATCATTCCTCTTTCAGGATCATCAAGATCATTTCGTCGTCGCGGAATGGGACATCGTATATCGTGTTGATCACCTAAGTTTTTATATGTTAAATAATTTTCTGAGCAAATGAGAACACCTGATGGTCCATCATTTCCTCCAGGTACTGAAATTAAGATGTTTGCATGTTCTTCTAAAGGTTCAGAATACTTTCGTACAACATGATTTAATCCCAAATCAAGTTCATAAAACGTAAGTGTTTGTGAAGTTTTTTTTGCAGTTTCACCTATTAAATGTGAAAGAAATAATTAAAATATGCAAAATAATGCGTAGGATTAAATTAAATAGTTATTCTAAAATATTGGCTTTTTATCAGTGAAGAATTTAGTAATATAGTACTTAACACTCAATGGTTCAAAAAGTCTATTTACTATAGCATCAGCCAAAAATGTTTCATTGAAAATTGGTGTTTCAAAATAACATGTCTAATAGATGCAAAATTTAAGGGTTTCCATTGTAACCCCGTTTTTCAAGTACCTAAGTTTTCAAAAATCATAATTCAAATGCGACAAAATGCAAAATACATTACTTTAAATAAAAACATCCTTAGCATTTGATTATTTATTTGTATGAATTTTTATTTTGTTAAATTTGTTTTTTTTTTTTGTAGGTACAATCTCTTATTAAAAAATGTATCAACGCTTTGTTATTTGAATAAGTATGTAAAAAATAAATTAATATTGCTTTAAGAGCGAGATAACCCTATTTTCAATGATTTTAGTTACTGAAATATGCAATTCTATTACAAATATTTCGCATTAAGAATATAAACAGATCCAAAATCAAATACTTATTGTATTCTTTTTTTTCTAATAAATTAATTAAAAATATATTTCTAAAAATAATACCTGTATGATCATTATCTGCTTCTTCATAATCAATTTCCAAACATGCAAACATCGGATTTTCAAAGCCAACATCTACCCCAACCATATGATAACAAAATGTATTTGATTTATGAGCCTCTAGTGGAGATGAAATAGTCAGACGAGTTTCAGCATCTCGATTTAATATATATGCCAACTTTTGTTTTTCAACTGCACCAATCATTACAGCTCGCCCCTTTGGATCAATTGCAAAATATTGACCTGGAACAATACGGCGACATCCTGATTTACCAAAAGTTTCCTGATGAACTTTGTCTAAAGAATTTTTTACCGGATTATATTCCAAAATAACAATTCGTCCGGAATCCGAACCAACAACAGCATAATCTATATACAAAACAGAGGAAAAATTAATAATTTTAAATAAATTCGAAATTAAGTGTTGTACTAATACATATGAACTTCTAGTATTTTATTTTTATTTTGAATAATGTAATGTGTGCAAATTGTATTAACTTTTTAAATTATATGTTTGTAGAATTTTTCCTACTTGTTTTATTTTTCTTTTAATTATTTATTGTGACTAAAGCTTATACATCAGAATTATTAATCTTGAATATCATTTTTATCATAAAAATAATTAAAAAGTACAATTTAAATATCAGTTTCTTAATATCATTTCTTAATTTTTCAGTGTGGGTATTCTAAATCTAAAAATTATTATTTTGTTCTGATAATCAAAAGTTTTGATACAAATAGCAGAATGAAGTTTGTTTTTGGAACGCATTTTCAAAAAGAGCTGCGACGAAATTAAACTTCTTTTTTTATTAAAATAGTTTATTTAATGTCAAATGTTTAAATAAACTAAAATCAAATTTAATAGAATAAATTGTTATTTTAAAATACATATTGACTTTTTATCAGTGAAAAATTAAGTAATATAGTACTTAAACTCAATGGTTCAAAGAGTCTATTTATTATAGCATCAGATATAAAATGTTTTATTTCAATTAACTGAAAATAACATGTCTAATGATGCAAATATCTAATTTCGTCGCAACGTTTCGTTAAAATGCGTACCAAAAAGAAACCTTATCGTTTCGCTTTTTGTATCAAAACTTTCAACTATCATAAAAGTAAAATATGCAAGAACGGATATATTAGGGAATCTAATTCAATGTGCGGGACAGACCCAACCATACGGGCTGAGAAATAATTTATATAAGATTACCAAGATGTTATAACAATGCAGGACAGAACTCACTGATTTAGAAGGGGTTTGAATTATTTAATGATCTTCCAAATCAACTTAAATAGGAAAGTAGAGGAGCGAGTAAAGTTCAACATGTTCATGTACTCCCTTTTAGAAGGGAATACATGAACATGTCTTCGTTTTTGCAACCAACCAAAAAAAGGCCTATCCACGTGTCGTGTTTTGGCACACAAAATTGTAGTATGTACATATATTAAATTGTTGTGCACTGTGTTATATTACAATATTACCGCCAAACTAGCAAATTAATATTAAAAGAAAGCAAGGATACCAAAATTGACCTATTTAGCAATAAAAATATGTATCTTTTATATACAATTCAATAGAAATATTTTTCTATTAAATGCGACATAGGGAAAAGAATTTACTCTAGCATAATTTATTTAATTTTGAACAACCACACCTTAAGTGATGTTCAATTACCACATTTTATGCGCATATTAGTACCATAACCTCAAATTTTAAAATACATGTAATAAATTTCTGTAACATACCTTTGGTTCCTCCTGTTAATCGAAATGACATAAGCGCTCGGACACATCCAAAAATTTCAACTGTTAGAACGGTGTGTACTTTGCCTGTATTTGGATCTGGTCGTAGTAATTCCAAGCTTTTACCCCGTGAGATGAGAACCTCTTGGGTTTTTGAACCCGAAAAACTGCCATGTACTGCATGTGTTATTCCCGTACCACGCTGTAGCGTTAAATTATATAAATACATATCAACAATAGGTAATAACTTATGTTTTTTTATTTTTAATCTTGATACATAACTTAATTCCACAATAGACTAAAAATGAGGTTATGTATTATAAAACGAAAAATTTTGCTTGCACAAATTTTTATAATACTTGCAACTTACTTTGTTTTAAAACTTTTCGATGTTTTAGATAAATCTCAAAGTAAAGAATTATAGTTCTTAACTTTTTAAATACAATTTACATTTATTTTCCTATTTTAAATTTTCCACACATCTAACCAAATCTAATGTTTAACATGGAATGAAATGAAATGAATTAAAAAATGTGATCGATAACGACGCCGGACGCGCAAAGAAAAATGCCACGCGGTATTTTAATTGTGACATTCATGATTCAATCAAATTCAATTCACATATGACATTCAGATTCACATATCTATACTAAAAAGTGTGGCCATATTTAAAAAATCTGATAATGAAATAATTTTATAAACTTCATAATCATCCAAAATTTACAACTTCTACTCCGATTTCCGAGAACAAGATGTTCGGAGAACGAATAAAATCTGTGGCCTGTGCCTATATTTCAGCCATGCAACATGGAACACACTTGGAATATATGTGATATGACTAGAATAAAAAATAGGGAATTTATCTAGAATTTATAGTTTAAAAAAAAACAAATAAGTTTCAAGCATACTGGATGATATAAACTAAGACTCATTTCAGCCATGGAACATGGAACACACTCGGAATATATGTGATATGACTAGAATAAAAAATAGGGAATTTATCTAGGATTTATAGTTAAAAAAAAAAACAAATAAGTTTCAAGCATACTAGATGATATAAACTAAGACTAGGTTAATTAAATATAATATACTGGAAAAAGGAAAAAATATAATATACTACTAATATAGGTAGTTATACTAAATCGTCAAATCGAGTTTGTAAGAGTTCTTTCAGTTACCAGGCACTAAATTATGAATTAACGGAAAAGTCCGAGAGAATGTGAAGACTAAGAGCAGACTAAAAAGACAGCTCGTAGATTTTCAGAAATACCAAACTTAAAATATAATGATCATGTCTAAAAATTACTCTACTATATTTTAGCGAAGCTTAGTTTGCGATATATTGCAGATTTTTATCAATAAATATTTAAGAATCATATGCAGAATATTCTGGTCTAAGCCGTATGCTTAGTTTCTTAAAAGAAACCATCTTCAACTCTGAAACAATCATGAAAATTAATAGGTATAAATACTACCATACAATCATAGATATATTAACTAATAGATGGCAAGTTAGTATTTCTTTTCTTATGTGTTTTCCTATCTTAAGGTATTCAGTCAAACAAATACATTGCATTTTATAATATGTATACATTTCGTTCACTCAGCTGTTTATATTTATTAAAATAATGTAAAAGTAGTTTTTCATAACCAGTTTCATTCAGAGATTTTAAATTTTTATATTACTTAATAATTGATACAGTTTTTTGTTTTTAAAATTAAAATTTAATTCAATTAAGGTTATTCAAAATTTTAACTTCACAAAATAAGTGATAACATTCTTAAAAAAATTAGAAATGAAACTATTTCTGAGGAAACTAAAGTAATACATGAGCAAGATTCACTCAGCTGTTTCTCAAAATTAACTGAAAATCTTTTCTTCCATTGGCAAATGTCTATCTAGGGGTAATGTCTATCTACGAGTATCTATGAAAATAACTATAAAAGTATAGCTGTTTTTTTTAATCAGAGCAGGAGCAGAGCATCATAATGTTAAGAATGACAATTTTCAATCATTTTCAATTACATGTTTAATTTAAATCAAAAATTTTTGATTTCAAAATTAATAAAGAGCAAAGTTCTATATTTACATCACAATAAAATTTAATAATTTTTTCGAAAATTCTCTAATCCACTCTTTTTATTTTCTGTTTTAAATATTGTATTAAATATGCTTCATTCGAGACTCACATCAATTATCAGGCCATGAAGTGCAGAGTAAAAGCTTAATAAGGGGCCAGCTTTTAACAAATTTACACGCAGTCTTATGGAAAAAATAGGGAACCGACTATAAATCTTGAAATAACACAAAAACCATTTACTTTATTCAATTTGGTCCAAAGAGAAAATTAATAATAATTCAATTCAATTTTAATTATAATTCATTAAAGAAAAATATTTTAAAATATAATAAATATGCATTTAAAAAATTATCTTCCTTTAAATTTTTATTTTAAAAGCTTCTTAAGATAAATTGCCTCAATATCGTAATAGTATACGTCGAAACTACTTTCATACTTTAAAATTTTGTACACGCTTATATGGCTATAATCGAAACTCACATCAATTATGAAATTATTCATACGCGCGATACATGAGAATCGATTGCAATTCTCTCACAACTACATTCATGTGTTTTCAGTTCTTGGCCTGTTTATTTAGGTCTTGGCTTCGTCATTTAGCCCTATATTCAGTGGCAATGAACGTACGCGACGTAAACAATATTTAATATTTTGTTGAATTAATTTCGTTCAGCAATTTTCTTCTGAAAATCCTAAAATATTTATTTTCAATCATGAATAATTATTTTTTTAAATTATTTCTCTTACCTATTATTTAATTTATTATTCTGATCTATACTATTATTTTTATGTTTTTATTATCATTACTTTTGTTATCATTGCTTTTGCTGACTGCTACTACTCCTAGTACTGTCAGATGTATTTGATTTTAGAAGAAAGAAACTGTTCTATATACTTTAACGCATAATTGTACAAAATCATAACAGCTGACTTTGCATTAGCATAAAATGCTGCTAATTTTTGGTTAAAAATGTTTAAATAGGAAACACATTAGCGAGAAAGAGGAGCTGCTAATCTATATTTTATTAAATATAGCCGTGCAGCTATAAGCCGTGCAGCTAGATAGTACTAAAATTAATGTCTAATTAAATGATTTTTGTAAATGTTGCAAATCAAAATAATTTTAGAATTTAGGGTAAGAAACGTTTTAAAAAAAGTGCTTTTAAGTCTAGCAACAGTATGAATCAAATTAATAATAGCCATTATTACATTGTATTATTTACGACGCCATAAGAATAACAGCTCGTTATTAGACTTGTATTCTTTATAGCAGTTGTAAGTTTGAATGTATGCGTGAACATTTTATTTTAAAAACATTTTCGAGTCCGATTTATTATCTACGAAAATGATTTATTTGCTCTTTTATATGTATTTGTATTTAACAACAGAAAATCACCTAAAATTGTGTATTCAAAAGTAACAACACATGAAGCTCTTTTTTAAAAGAAGCTTTCTAGTTTATAGAAGAGTGGATGACTGGGAGGGTATGAATAGGAAATTAATACGGCCGTAAATAATATAGTGTAATGATGGCCATTATTGGCTTCCATATATTTGATTTTTGACATAGCGTTTTTCTGTGATGGCTGCTCTAATTCAATTAACAGGGTAAGAATTTAAGTGTAAGAGGTCGTCTTACGTAGCACCTATACGTAGTACGATTTAAAAATACTATGGAAAGGAATACTAGAGTAAAAAAGTGTCCAACTTTTTGTATAGAGTAATCTCTTTCTTTGCGCCAATGTGTAAAAATTGAATATGGAAAAATCATAGATATAATAAAATATAGATTGTCAGCTCCTCTTTCCTATGTATGTAATATATTTCCTATTCAACAATTTTCATTCAAAAATTAACATATGCTTTAGTCTAATGCAAAATTAGCTGTTTAAATTTCGTACAATTTCTGCGTTAAATCATATTAAAAGTTTTTCTTCTGGAATCAAATTCCTCTAACAGTACTCTACTCAGGTCTCAGAGTAAAATAAGCAATAAGAGTAATGATAATAAAAACTTAAAAACAAAAGAATAAATAATAGGCAAGAGAAATAATGTTAAAAAATAATTATTCATGATTGAAAATAAAATATGATTTTCTGCTGAATTTTATCGGCGATTTTTCTGAATAAAGTTATACACATGAAAAAAATTTGAATGTCACATAAAAAACTGCGCACAATATTATTGAAAATTAAATATTTTTAATTTCTGTAAAAACGGGAATTGCGAGGAAAACTAAATAATGCAAAAACAGCTGTTAGACAAAAAGTGGCATAATTTTTTTTTGTTAATTTGCCTATTTAGTTAATATTATATCCAATTATATCAATGGGAAAAATTTTTTGTTTACGTTTCTTGTGGTACCAGGAGCAACGCAACGATGCAAATGACAACTTTTTTCATTCTCACCAAGAGTTTGCATTTGCACCATTATTTCAATTCCGCAAGTGTGAATGAAATCTGAAATGCTGAATGAATTATAAACAGCGCTGACTATCATTTCAATACTAAATGAAAAAATATATAAAATGTGCACAAAATAATTTAATATTATAATACTAAACTATATAAACTATATAACTAATTTTCAATTTTTTTTTATAAATAATAAAAAATACTTCCGTTCGTTTACTGTCAAACTGTCAAATTTTTACATTTGCACTCTTCCACATGGGCCCCAGCGGTCGGATTCCGCAACAGTGCAAACTTTTTTCATTCTCAGCAACTGTTTGGACATGCATCATTATTTCAATTCCGCAAGCGTGAATGAAAACTGAAATGCTGAATGAATTATAAACTGCGCAGACTATGTTGTAATACTAAATAAACTATATATAAAACTATATAATTTTTCATTTTTTTTTATAAATAATAAAAAGACTGTCTTTCTCGTTTGCATTCTCATCTGCATTTGCAGTTTGCACCGATAAATACTTTAAGTCCCTTCACAAGACAAAATTAATTTATTATTATTTGACAAGTATAATACTGATTTTGACTTTTGTAGTTGTCAAATGAAAATAATAAATTATTTTTTAATAAGTTAATTGAAAAAGTACTTAGCCTTGAGGCTTATTATTTTTTAATAAGCGAGTAATTTTTAATCCGTTCGTTTATATCATTTGTTCCAAAAGTGTAGCAAACTTTTTATTAGTTGAGTAATTTTTAGAGTTATCTAATTGGTTGAGAATGCTACACAGTCTTATAAACGAACGAATGAAAACTGTCAAAAATAATAAGTTAACTTATTAAAATTTAATTTGTCTCGTGAAGGGACCTTTTGTGAAAAAACTTTGCACCATGCAAACTTAAATGTCAAATTCTTTAATTCGCACTCTTGCGAAATTGAAAATCAATGCAAACTTTAATTTCAGTTTGCATTGATTTTCTATTCCGCAAGAGTGCGAATGTGAATATTTATCCATAAAAATGTATGTATTGTAGTATGCGATCATGTGTGCCATGTTTTTTTGGGTAGGAAGGATGTACACTTTTTACGTATATGATACAAATATCGACGATAACAAAGCAAGTTTAGCTTCAGCGAGCTTAAAGGCTAATTTTCATGGAAAAAAATATCGGCGATATTTGTTAGAGCATAAGCAGAAGATACAAAAATACTACTTGTGTGCCAGAGAAAAAACAAAAATATCGGACGAATTCACCATAAAATTCGCTGAAGCTAAATTTTTATAACTGTCTCCGATATTTTTAACACATACGTAAATGTATATGTACACCAAAAAAATGGGCACACTACTACAATTCTTATGAATACATGACATTTGAATTCATTATTTTTCTCCCTCTTTCCTATTGGTAGTATTAAGTATATTTTACTCTTTCTACATATCCGATGTCGGATGAAATTTTTTCCATGAAAATTAGCCTTAATTTAAACCGATATTATGGCATATCTCCGATATTTTCTGAACGCTTTTATAATTTTATGGGTAATTCATTCGATATTTGTTTTCACAACACACAACACAATTACAAGTAGTGTGGTGGAGTAGTGTTATTGTATCATCTGATCTGAATTTTGCGTCTGCCTATGCTAGAATCTAACAAATTTTTCTCCATAAAAATAACATAAACAAACATTTGCAAAATTATGGTAAAATAGAATATTTAAAGTACGCTGAATTTTAAATTACGTTAAATCAAAAACGGAATTATGATAATGTAATAACAATAAGGGGAAAAATAAGAACGAAAAATAATTACATTAAAAAATTATAAAATATAATTTTATTAATCATTATGAAAATAAATTTAAATCAATTTTTATAATTTATAAGTAACAAATTTTACATAAGAATATTATAAATATTAGGCTAGGAAGATGTATATTTTTACATTTAATTTTAAACCGATTGAATTTTGATTAAAAAAAACAAAAAAATTTTGGAAGTCATATTAATGTTCTCTATTTGAATTAATTTCACTTTCTCTTCTCGGCAATTATGTTTACTTAAATTATTTTATTCAGTTTTTAAATTTATGAAAAAATGTTTATAATTTTTTTTAACAATCCTGTTTATTAATAACCCACTTCTTTTTATAACAATAAAAAATCTCATAATTTAGTCAGATTTCATTTCAATTTCATTACCGCTATATTTTAGTTTTAACGTAATTGTACTTGGATTAGTTGCATCTGCTACCATAAGTTCTTGCCCATCTTTAAGTCCAAGTTCACCAAGAGATAACACTAAATTTGGCCTAGTTCTTTCCTCAATACTCTTAACAGTAGACATATATAGGGTTTTATTTTTACCATCTATAAATGCTGTAATACCTGAGGAAAAAAAATTTTGTTTCATTCATTAAATAATTGAAATTTTTTATTTTAACCTGGATTTTTCATACGAAATTCATTACTATCGCAAAGATATTTTATAAAATCTTCTAAAGTCATTGTATTTGGGTCTTCTACATTAACTACCTTAGGGATATTACTGCAAGCTAAACAGTCATCTTTTTTTTCGGCTTCATAAGTGTAAGAGTAAATACCGTCGAGATCATTAAAAACCATATAATTATTCATATATTCGTAGCAGCTTGTAGCCAATTTGAATACCTTACATATATAAACATAGTTTTTTGTATTATCTTAAACTAATTTTTTAATAAAAATAACAATTACAAACCTCTGTAGAACACGCTGCTGCAATTATAGCATTAGTACTAGCCACAGCTGGTATAATGTTTTTTACAACACCATGCACTAATCTTTTTTAGTTAATGTTTTAATTAATATTTTAATAAGGTCTCAATTAGAAAGTGAAAATATACCTGTATGAAAGACCTGTTATATTATATTGATTTGCTCTTTCTAATGCTTTTTCATAAACCCAAGTTACATGTTGTGGATCATCTCCGTCTAATCCTGAACTAAAAGGATTTTCTTTTTCCCATTGAATAATTTTAACAAATTCGATACAATGCTCTGGCAATCTGGGTGTGTTAGCAATGGTACAAAGTGGATACGTAACTTGAGGCGGAAATAAGTCTAATGTACACTCAATACAAGCTGTAATTCCTGGCAATATAACACGAGCATTTCCTTTAAAACCTTCTGTTCCTCCATCAACCATTGGTATAATAGTTGATTGGTCAACTGCACCGTTCTCGTCATAACATACTAGTGATAATAACATTCCATTAATCCAGCGACGAGCATCTATAGAGTCTAATCCACAAACGACAATGTGAAAATTTCTATAAAAATTTTCATCATAATCTTGGATTTTACAAAAATATGGAGTAACTTTGCATCCATGAATTCTTTAAATAGTATGTTTGTTATAAGTATATTTTTTAAATGAAAAAAAAAATACCTAGAATTTATAAAAGCAGCCGCTACTTCAGCTTTTGAAGAACCTATATCTTTTCTCCTAAATAAAAATTGACGATTTAAATTCGACAGTTCTATAGTATCCATATCAATTACATGAAGATCACGAAATCCCATAAGTGCTAAATCTTTTAGCAATTCACATCCTAAACCACCAGCCCCTTTAATTTATGTTAATAAAATATTTGGTAAACAAATATATCAAAGATATTTTTACCTATAATTAATATTTTACAAGAAGTTTGCAAAAATTCTAAATTTTCGGGAGAAGCATCATATGAAGGATGACAAAATGGTCCAGGCCTTTCAAGAATTTTTCTCAAATTACTCCATCTTTTTGATAAATAAGATGTATCATCGGTTGTGCATAAATTAGTCGGTTCCATTATTTCAATTTGAATCCAATCCAATATGAGATTGCAATATAATTATTGTTAATAATTACCGGTTGTTATTTCTGTATTATTTTTTATTTTAATGACAGTCAATTCCAAAAACAAAAAATATTGAGAAGAAAAGTATTACCATCGATAAGTAACTGCCAAAGGTTATATACTAGAGAGAAATTAGGAAAAACTTAATTTTCGATAGTCTGCTGAAAATCTGTGGAACCTTTGTTGTTTTTTCGTAATAAAATATAGAAAAAAATTGTTATTTCTTTGAATGTCAATAATAAATTTAAAATTTCAAAAAGGTTAAAAAATGTGCAAGTTTTAAGTACTTAAAGATATTCACGCGTTTCATAATTTTTACCGATAAATCTAATTAGTAGTTACCATATACAACACTGGAGTAGTAACTAAACTACAGTATGTTAGTCCATGCATGACAGACAAACGTAATTTATTAGCTGTTAAATTTCAAAATGAATAAAAAATGATTATGTTTATTAAAATTTAAAAATTGTTCACGAATTAAATAACGAAGAGAGAATAAAATAGCAGTTAATAAATTCAAGTAGGAAACTACTTTTATTAAGAAAATTAATAAATTGCGAAATTATAAAATCTTATAATAAACGGAGAAGCATTTGGTCCGAGGATTCTTTATCCAATAAATATCAACTATTTTTTTATAAAACTTGCCGTTTAGGTCGAACATTCAGTTTTGGGAGGAAGAAGTACCAAAATTTAGTAGATTGATTTATTTCAAATAACTCCCAATCGGATAGACTAGTAACAACCACCACTTTTACCTTTATTGAGAGATTTTCTTATCTACATAAATTACATACATACATTTTTTCGTCAAGTTATGGATTCGACTTTTTATTTCAGCTACATGCAATTCAATATTATATTTTTCTTTTAACTCTTGTTTTATTTTTTCATATGAAAAAATTATTTAATCTCATTCATAAATTTGTTTTGATTTCTTTGTTTTGAAACAATTTTTTGGCATAAAATTGAACGTTTACATGAGAATTTATAAAAAATAAATATCTTTTATTTGGAGGACTCTGTACAAAACTATAATATTAATACTACAAGCGAAGGCATTTAAGGCAAGGACATAGATATATTAACTAATAGATGGGAAGTTAGGTATAGTCGTTTCTTTTCTTCTTATGTGTTTTCTATCTTAAGGTATTCAGTCAAAAAAGTACATATCATATGTATACCTTTCGTTCACTCAGCTGTTTATATTTATTTAAATAATGTAAAGCAGTTTTTCATAACCAGTTTCATTCAGAGATTTTAAGTGATATAAGTGTAAAATAAGTGATAAAAAAAAAATTAAAAATTAATTTATTTCACCTTTTAGGAACCTATTTTTGAGGAAACTAAAGCAATACATACGCACGGTTCACTCAGATGTTTCTCAAAATTGGCTGAAAATATTTTCTTCACTGCCTATCTATTAGTAATATATCTATTGGCAAGGCATTACACTATGTCTATGTTTAGTTTTATTATACACGGTGAATGTTGTGGTTTGAATAACTTGACACACATGTGGTATAAACATAGCTTTTGCTATGCTTTTAATACTATACTACTATTATCAATACCAATACCATAAGTATGTCTCTCGATGGAGTAATTTGAAATTTCCTAGTTCAAAAGGAAATTTCATTTATTCTATACCATTATTTTTAACTTATTCACCTTTACTTAATTTAGTTTTAAACTTACATAACATGTATATTGTGTATTTAAATTTCATTTTTTAAAAATTAGTCACGCGAATCAAAATTAACCAGACTTTTTATTATAAGAGCCAGAAGCATTTTGTCTTAAATTTTTTCGACCGACTAGATTCAACATGGCTAGTTTTTGACATAGCTTATCTAGCAAATTGATTTGTGCCGCTTAATGTTGTATGACGTTTTGATGTAATTTCTTATATTAAATATACATTATATGAATATTAAACAAAATAAATAATCTATCTGGATTTTATTTAGTATTTTATGTATTAGTAGATTAAAAGATCTCTAGTACTTTTGAGAATTTCTTTCCAAAATTGTATACATTTTACCAATTGGTTTACGTTTACTATTACTAAACCTGGTTATAAATTAATAATCTGTTATAAGTATTCCATGGCTAGTTTCTACTATGTATAAGCCAATTCAGTTTCTTAAATTTAGTTTTGGATTCTTCTTTCTTACATGCCCTTCAGGCTTCAATTTTGGGTCTCAGTGTTATGCCAAAATTTAGCCGCCTGAGCATATTATTATTGTTTTTGATCTTTTTTTAACCTTGACTGGGCTGAAATTTCTGTTTATAAAGTAAACTTCCACTGATTTTTCTTCGTTATTCTTCATATTGTTAAATGTAATCAAATTGAAAAAATCGGCATGAAGCATGATTCCGTTTCATTTTTTACTCATAGTCTTTTCGGAGAGATTGGAATTGGAGTAGTTTTAATGTTTTAATAAATTCCATGATGTCACAATTATCATTTCGAAATACACTTGAGTCAAAAGAGTTACCTTTTTTAATCATATTTGAGAGCAGAGTTAAAGAGTCAAAAGAGTGTTATAAATGTTGAAAGCTTTTGTTAAAAATGTTGAACACTTCATAAGTCATTATCGTTTTTTTTATTTTAAATTTTAATATTATAAACTTACATATTAAAATTAAAATTGTAAACGAAATTGTTCAATTAAATTTATAAAACTACATATACTATTATTTGTATTTAAAATTAAAATAATTTTTGAAGGCTATGCATTATCGGCTATGCATTATAAATAAATGTTTCCATCTGATTTTGACAGTTTACATTCAAGTTTAACTCTAAGTCATATACCTCGTGTATATGGTAGCTTCAAGCGTACTTGTATTGTAGCTTACTTTGAGTTCATATAAACCATATAAACGTAGATTGATTTGAAGTCGGCTTCACTGAAGTCAATCGAAAAATTTTGTTTACTTGATTTGAAATTTGAAAGTAAAAAACGTTGCTTCAAAGCTCGAAATCTTGAAAATGACAATATGTTAACAGTATTGATTTATCGGTCATTTTCAAAATAAATTTGTTATTTCAAAATAAATATATATATAAATATTTTTTTAAATACATATATACATAATTAAACCACTTAAATCAAAATAAGTTAAATTGCAAAAAAATAAAAATATAGTAAAAAGAAATATGTAGAGTGTAGAACAAAAGGCATGATACAAGTATTTAATGAATGCCTTTTTTCTTAGTTATCCTTTATCATATCAATAGCACTTGACATACATAAACGTAGTTTGTTGTTGTAAAATATAAAAATTATAAAAATGGTATGTTTATGAAAATATAAATAAATATATTTTTATTTTCAAAAATGACCTGTTAATCTTGGTTGATTCAAACTTCAAAAATTTGTTAATCTATTTTATAATAGAGTGATCTGATACCAAATACTACCTGAATTTAAACTACGTTAATACTACGGGAACACTAGGTTTTTGAATACTGAATGACCTAGGTGACAGATGTGGTACAAAAATAAAAGTAATATTTGCACTACTATAAAGTTTTAACAAACAATACCATATTGACCATATGGCATATGCATTTGTATGTCGATAGCATAAGAAATGAACATACTTCATCTGAAATTTTGTCTCACGAATGGCGATTCATTAAATATTGGCTCACGAATCACAACTCATTGTCTTGACTCTTCTTTTGCCTCTTATAAAAGTCACAAATAAAATAGAATTTAATCAATTTAATTTAGTGTTAGTCTTCTTCAGACTTCAGTCGACTCACGACAGCTTAGTTTGACAGTTCTTTTTTTGACAATAAATAAATATTGTTGTCTCTTTCTTCATATTTTTTTAAACCTCTCGCATCGTTCGTTGTCATTGTCCGCTCTCTTTTATCCGAATCATTTATGTTAAATTTACTTTTATAAAGTTGAAATTTGGTTTTTATATTTTAAAAATTTTGTAAATATTAAAAATGGCTGATGACAAGGATGTAAATGAAAAAACTTGTGCGGAAGATATTGTCGTTACAAAATATAAAAATGCTGGAGAAATTGTTAATAGTAAGTACATTTTGTTTCTAAAAACTTTGATTAGCAACACATTGAAAGTGTAGGGTTGGTAGCCACGCGGCCAATCCCGCTTCACTTTAAAATATAACCTTTAAATATTGAAGTTTTTTGTAAGTTTTATTATAAGTTCTTTATAATTTTAAATTTAAATTCCAATCTTACGGTAGCTTTTTTTTTAATTTTTCAGGAACATTAAAAACTGTAATCGGTTTGTGTGTCGCAGATGCTTCAGTCAGAGATATTTGCTCAAAAGGTGATGAATTGATATTAGAAGAAACAGGGAAGGTAGGTCACAATATAGAACCTGAATTTTTAAGTTTTTAAAGTGAATTAAGTTTTGTTTGGTATGGTATTTGCAGTTTTATTTTCGATGAATTAAAAATTTATTTCTGCAAGCTTATTACAAAGCTGTTTAATATTTAAAAAATAATGCTGATTTTCCGCGATTTATCCACATCATCATGAATTTTAGTGAAGAACTGAGTTCATATTTATGTTTCCGCTTATGCGAAGTTTAATTATTTCTTTATCATATTTAATATCGCAATCAACTTGATAAATTGCAATAAGTAAAGATATGCTTATCATTAATTGTATCCATTATTCTTAAAATAAGATAAGTTGATTTAATATGTCAGACCAGAGCATGAGTTTTTGTCATTTTTAGTTAATGAACTGTGTCAATGTAAAATGTACATTAACTTATGAACTACTATCTATGATTGTGCAATAAGCTTGATTTTAAGTTTAGTGGCAAATACGTTTATTTCATCTGCTCTATGTTTAATTGTTTAGAATCGAAATATTATGTATTATAAAAAATCTTGTAGAGGTTTGTTTAAATTAAAATTATGTAATTTTATGTTTGAAATAGGTATTCAAAAAAGAAAAGGATTTGAAGAAAGGTATTGCATTCCCAACTTGTTTATCTGTTAATAATTGCGTATGCCATTTTTCACCCACAAAAAATGATTCCGACTGTATATTAAAAGAAGGAGATGTTGTTAAAATGTAAGTTAAACAATATATATATATTTACACATATTTTTATATTAAAAATTTTTTAATTTAAAATAGTGATTTGGGTGCTCATATAGATGGTTTTATAGCTGTTGCTGCTCATACTATTGTTGTTGGTTCTAGTGCGGAGAAAAAAGTTGATGGACGTAAAGCAGATGTTATTTTAGCAGCTTACTGGGCAGTTCAAGCTGCTTTAAGAATAATTAAAAATGGTGAAACTGTAAGTAGATTTTATGAGAAATGCCATAGTTTTAAATATAAAATTTATGTTCAATCATTAATTCAAATAAATACATTCATTCTATTTTATGCTAAATTTTACGCTTTAAATATAGTTAATAATTTAACACGTTAAATATATTTTTAAGTGTGTATTAATTATTCTTCTAACTCAAATTTCTAATTACAGAACTATGCTGTTACTGAAGCTGTACAAGAAATCGCTGATTCATATAAATGTAAACCAATAGAGGGTATGTTAAGTCATCAACTTAAACAGTTTCGAATTGATGGCGAAAAAACAATTATTCAAAATCCGAATGAAGCTCAGCGTAAAGAACATGAAAAGTGTGAATTTAAAACACATGAAGTGTATGCAATAGATGTAATCGTCAGCACTGGTGAAGGAGTAGTATGTGTTAATGGTTCATATTTATATACATAAATCAATTTTTTCAATATAATTTTAGGGACGAGAAAAAGATACAAAAATATCTATATACAAGAAAACTGACGAAAATTATCAACTGAAATTGAAAAATGCAAGAGCTTTCTTAGCAGAGGTATGATTCGAAATTTATTTATTGAAAGTTTCTATATTAATTAACGATGATTATAAATTAGCGCTTGAGGGATTCAATTTTGAAAATGAAAGTGATGTTGTAAAGCGTTAAAGAATAAAAATATTAATTGATTAAAAATCAATTATTATTTCATATTCTTCAAGGCTACTAGATAAATATAAAAAAATTTCTTAATTGGTGCAACATAATAAGTAATTTTTGATTGCGGCCCAAAGATTGCAAGATTATGAGATCTGAGTTATATTTTTTAAATATTTGAAAAACAAATTAAAAGTATATTTTCTATGATTAACTTGATTTACAATTTTAAAGGTCAAGGCAAAACATGGAACTATGCCTTTTAATCTTAGACATTTTGCAGAGGAAACAAAAGCTAGAATGGGTGTTGTTGAATGTGTTTCACATAAAATGATTGAAGCTTTCCAAGTATTATATGAAAAGCCAAGTAAGTCATTATTTTATTTTGTTAATTTTGCTAAAAATAAAATAAAAAAAAAGTATAAATCGTTTATCGCAAGGATAATTTCGTATATTACTAATTTTTTTGTTTGTACGACCAGACACCTTGCCAAAACAAAACTGAAATATTTTTAAATAGTTTTGGTTAAATATTCCACTATTTTTGAATTTTTGTTTTTATTTCAAATAAGTATTTATTACAAAAATTTAGAAAGAATTTCAAAATAGTTATATAATAATTAATAAAAAATAATTATCAGTCTTATTGCATCGAAGCTATTCAAATTAAAAACAATTGTTAATCTTTGATACTTATGACAAAACAAAATCTATTGTTTAAATTTATGACGATGAGAGGTATTGCGGGATGATTAAGAGCCCAGATGAAAAGTTAATTTTTTTGCAAGGATAATTTCGTATAAATTATTTCTAATTTATACGACCAGACACCTTGCTAAAGTAAAATTGAAATATATCTTAAAAAGTTTTAAATTAAATATTTCAAAACTTTAGTTATTTAGTTTTCGTATTATTTCAAATAAAATAAATTTTAACAAAAAATTTTATGTAAACAATTTTAATAATAAAAAAGTAACATGTTATCAGATGTTACCTTATTAGTTTGTTGCACCGAAGCTATTCAAATTAAAACAATTGTTAATCGTTGGTACTTATGACAAAACAAAATCTATTGTTTAAATTTATGACGATGAGAGGTATTGCGGGATGATTAAGAGCCCAGATGAAAAGTTAATTTTTTTGCAAGGATAATTTCGTATAAATTATTTCTAATTTATACGACCAGACACCTTGCTAAAGTAAAATTGAAATATATCTTAAAAAGTTTTAAATTAAATATTTCAGAACTTTAGTTATTTAGTTTTCGTATTATTTCAAATAAAATAAATTTTAACAAAAAATTTTATGTTAACAATTTTAATAATAAAAAAGTAACATGGTCATCTCGTCAGTTAAAAGAGAAATAAAGATTTCCTAATATAAGTAAATAGCAAGTTAACGTATCATATATTTTAAGTTTATAGTGTATATGACTCAACACTTGCAATATAAATCTTAAGAATGGTTTTGTATTTATAAATTTGTATTAAATTTATCTATTAAATTTTTTCTTGGACAATCTTCTACAACTATAATTAAGTTACAAAGAGAGTTTAAAATGAGAATATAACTATTATTGCAAATTAACGTATCATAAATTTTAAGATAATAGAATTTATGACTCAACATTTGCAATATTAATCAAAAGAAAAGTTTTTATTGAATAAATTTCAAACATAATTTATTCGTTAAATTTTTTTTTGACAATTTTCTAATAAAAATATTTAGTAATTAAAAAACAGATTAAACTAAATTCGTTGTTTTATTTATTCAGTAGAATTTGACTTGCAATATTAATTGTAAGAAAAGTTATTTTTACATAAATAAATATTTAAACGACTGAATTTAAAAATTAGTTTATTTTTGTTTTTAATTAGTTAAGTATTGTTGTTTATTTAATTTAAAATAAAAATAGCAAGTTAACGTATCTTAAATTTTAAATTAATAGAATTTATGACTCAACGCTTGCAATATAAAACATAAGAAAAGTTTATTTGTATAAATTTGAAAATTAATTTAAAAATTTATATATCAGTCTTTTCTTGGACAATATTTTTCAAAGAGTTTTTGTTATTTTTATAATTTAAAATTTCGTACCTAAAACAAATTTCTAAAATAATTTATAATCAACTCATTGCTAATAGTACTTTACATAATAAAAATAGTTCTTTTATATTATAACCCTTTCTATAATTTGTAATATTTAATACATAATATAAAATTGTTTTTTTTTTTGTTTTCTAGGTGAATATGTTGCCCAGTTTAAACATACAGTTTTATTAATGCCGAATGGTGTCAATTTGGTAACAGGCTTACCTTTTGAAGAAGACTTATATGTTAGCGAACATTCTGTAACAAAAGAAGAATTAAAAAATTTACTTAGCCAACCTATTGATCCTAAAAAAAGCGCAAAGAAAAAAGGTGGTAAAAAGAAGGCCGCTAGTGAATCCGAATCATCAGCAACTGGCGCTAAAGTAGAAACAGCGCCAGAAGTTATAACAAAAGCCTAATTAATAATTAAATAATACAAAATTAATATTAATATTAAACAATTTTTTATGCTATCTGATTATAATTACGTAAAATAACGTTTTTATTATTGTAATTGAAAGATGATGTATGATTTTTAACGTATCATTCACGTTAAGACAAAATAAAACAAAAAATTTTAATCCTAAAGGAAAAATTAAAAAAAAAAAAAAGAAACTAAAATTATAGCAATAAGAACATAAAATAATTTCCGTTAATACACTTTTTAATTTTTTTGCAATTTCTACTTTTTTCTTTTTGTTAACGTTTTTATGAATGATTTTACATAATGTGAGAAAATTCTGTACCGTTTTCTTGATTGATCAAATTAAATGTAATTATTTGGAACAGATTATTGTAGTTTTAAAATATCTTTTCTGAATAAAAAAAAGCAGCTAAATTCCAAATGGGTAAAACAACTAATATAAAATTTATGTATTTTTAAATTTCATTGGAAAAATCGAATTAACGACCTTTGTTTCCAAATTGTATCCAACACTACATTTAAAGGGAAACTATTAATTCAAAAACAGAATAATATAGACATATAGAAGTCAACAACAAAAGAATATATTTTTTTTATATTATCAAAAAAAATTCTTCCAACCTGTCAATTGCAAAAATAGTTTCATTTATGTTTTACATAAAATTCTTTTGTAAAACGTTTGGTTGTAATAAAAATAGAACTTTTGATTGTAATCAATTCTTTTTTAGTGTTATTGCTTCTAAAAAAAACTGTACATTGAAGTTTAAAAAAAATTGTAACAAATGTCTAGAGATAAAAGAATACTTTAGATTTGGAAAGTATAATATCGATTTTTCCATTTATGTACATAATTTAATGTCAATAAGCCTAAAATAGTAAAATACATATTGTGATTCCATATTTTTTAATATTAAAAAAAAGAGGGTTTTATAAACAAAGTAATCTGTTTAATTTGATATGCAAACTTCAGAGATTTTTGTTTAATAAAAGTTAAAAAATATTTGGTTATTGTATTCCATTTTATGAATTTATTCAAGGTGATTGATTTCATGTTGAGAGATAAATAGTGAGTGATGGTGATGGACATTGTTTAAGTTCCCTAAAATTAAATGGAAGCTTCATATTTGGAAAAAATGCCCTGCCAAGTAGAATTTTGATAGCTTTAGCTTTTAAATACATTATAATAAGCGATAAAAGAAATAGAATGAATGCCTATTTTCTAAATGTAGATACATACATATGTATATTTATACAAATTTAAAATTGACATCTTCATTACCATACAAATAGACGAAATATTCGCACGAATAAGGAACTTTTTACATATTGTGATGTGATTTCTGTTAAGAATTCAACGTAGAGCATTTTTTGAAGCTTTTATCAGAATTGTCAGAAAGAATTTGTTATGTAACGACTCGAGACTCACATCAATGGGCCTTTCCACACGAGTAGTGTCCTCTTTCGTCATTTTTTATTTTTACCTTCGTTTCATACCCTCTTGCCTATAAACTAAATTTGTGGTGGGGATTTTTAGGAGTAATTTTTTAAACCAAAATTTTAGAGTTTAAAAATTTAGTCCACTAACACAAACAAAAACTCAAATAAAAATTTTTATGAGGGTCAAAAAAATTTTATGTGTAAATACGTTTCATTCTCGTTTGGAAAATTAAAGAAAAAAGTTTTTGAAACGGTCGCAGCAAATTTTTACAAAAGTAAAGTGATTTTTGATCTTTCACTTGATGAAATTATTAAAATATATTCTATTGACAAAAAGAAATTATGTGCACAGTACAGAGTTTATTCTATTTCTAGGTAAATACATATATAATATATATTATTTAAAAATTACAGGCAAAAAAATCTTATGTTACTTAAATACAAAAAAAAATTTATTTGTTTTATGCGTGCTTTTTTTTTATATTTATTATCTACCTCTCGCAACAAATTTTGTTTTAAAATGAAATATTTACACACACATATAAAAGTAACGACTATCGAGAGGAACAGTGTGGAAATAAAAAAAAGAGGAAAGTAGTCACGAAACGAAAGAGGACACTACTCGTGTGGAAAGGCCCAATGAGACCATGAACTACAGAAAGTAAAAGCTTAATAACGAGTCAGCTTTTAACAAATTTACACGTAATAAAAAATAAAGGGCCAACTATAAATCTTGAATAACACAAAAACTATTTACTTTTGCTTCAAAGAGAAAATTAAAGTCTTATCTTTTTTACATAATTCATTAAAGCAAAATATTTTAAAATATGTTTTCATTCATAAATATGCATTTAAAAAATTTCCTTTAAATTCTTGATTATAAAAGTTTCTTAAAATGAGAGTCGATGGGAGTGTTATTATAGTACACTACTGGTAACAAAAACAGTTTAGAAATGAAATTTTAATGATAATTTTGATTAAAAATTAGCTTAAATTTTTTATTAAATTTTAAAAATAAGAGCGCATTTCTTCAAATTCTTTTAAAGAAGTAATTGTATATAGAATGGTGATATATATTATCTACTAAAGAAATGCTTTGTTTTTGAAAATTTGTTGGTTGTAAAGTTTTCTTATTTAATTTAATACCTTTTTAAATATGCAACTTTTCTTCGTTTTGATATAAGTCTGTGAAATGCGAAAAACCGGCATGTTTATTAGCTTTGGTTTTAAAATCTGAAAAATGTATGTTTTTTATGAAAAAATATAAATTTTTTTTTTAATATCAAAAATGTAAAATATTAATAAAATATATAAAAAATGTAAATTTTTGTTTAATTATTTGCATAAAGTATACAATATAATTATTATTATTAAATGAATTGTTGAAACATTAAGTATTAAAATATATTAAACATGAAGTTAATAGTAAATAAAATATTAAATAAAAATTAACTGTTAACTAATAATTAATATGACAGTCAACTATCAACTAGACAGTTGAAAAGTATCAATCAATTTCTTGAAATGGTATTGTCAATTGTAATTTGCAACTCTTCAACTATGTTGGAAAAATTGTGAATGAAGTTTGCAACTATCGCCCGTGTTCACACTATAGTGCAATTGCAATTGTAAGATGTAATTGCAAAAGCTCTCCGCGTTCACACTATGTTCTCAATTGCAATTGCAACTTTAGGTGTGCGTTAATATTATCACTTCAATAAGAATGATTTAGTGTATATCATAAAAATTGTTTTGACCTGATAACATTATTTATTGCTGTTTTACATGTATTGGTGACATGCAATTGGTTCTACCGCTAAATTTTGATTCAAAAAGTTGCAACTACTTTTTCGTCGTTTTTTTCGCATAAATTCGTTTTAAAGCTTTTTTTTTAGCAGAAACGAGGAAGTGGGAAAGAGAATGAAAAAGTTACAACTGCAGAATGCACCTAAGTGTGAACAGAGGGATCAACCATCAACTCAAAATTGTTATTGTGAAATACAATATTAGTTGACAGTTGTCAAATTTTAAATCAATGAAAAAATTTTAATTGTTAGATTTGAAAAGGTAAAAGCTATGGGTTGAGTTTATGCTTGCAGTTCTAAGATTGTCGTTCTTAATCATGCAGGTACAGAAAAAATTCAAAAACGTTTTGCTGCACTAAATAATTTGAAAAAAAATTAAGTAGCATAAAATAGGCAATATTAGGCATTTTCATAAGCAGCCTATGCGTATGCAATAGCGGAGGTTACAAGAAGTTTCCGTATTTTGGGAATCAGAAGTCGGACCGACATGATTTAAAAAAGGTACTAATCGATTTTGGAGTAGAATTTAAATATAGCAATAAAAATAAAAACTTCGACTTTTAAGGCCACCCAAAAAAAACAGACCTCAAAAACTTGGGTGCCACTTTCCGGACTTTTTTTTAATTTTAATTTCTTTTTTAGATCCTATTAGAGAATCGGGAACTAGGCCAGACTTTTGGCTTCCAAGATACGGGAGCTTTTCCAAAATGCCAATGGGAAAGATTGCAAAGAGTATGACATTTTTGATTATTTTCTTATTTTTGTTAACAATTTTCTATTATTTTTTGTCAATTCAATAACAACACAACAAAGGGTAAACAAAAATTTTACAAATGCCAAAATAAATGAATTAAATTCATAGTGACAAATTTATCAATATTCATGAAAACTCGATATTAATTTAAAATTTCTTGCCTAATTCGCACGATAATTTTTAATAAATTTTAGGTTATGTTAAAAAGCTTTCAATCCCACTCTTATTTTTTGAAAAAAATATCTCTTATTCTACTTTTACAAATGTAAAGCAAGCGGAAAAAAATAACAAAAAATGTTTAAAAGTAAGTTTATTAAATATTAAGTTAAAATTACGAGTTGAAAGCTAATTTTTTGATATGTTGTAGGAAACTTACTTAGGTCTTGTAGTCAATTATAGCTTTGCTAAACACCACAGTAGTTACGTTCACGGCAGTTAGCGAAATATGTCACGAACGAGTCTTGACTGACGCCGCACGTAAATGTATAAAATCTCTTTACTGTATTTAATGCCATCATATGGTTTGCTTAATTATATTTTGCTTTAAAAAAAAAGTCACTCAGCACTCTGTCAGTGCAAATCAGCTGTTTTTATGAGTATATTGAAAAGTCTTTAAAATTAAATTATTTTATTTATTGATCTTTTTAAAATATTTAACCAAATCCAAATTTGTGTAATTAATTTTTTTCGATTTTAATTTTACGAATACGATCCGAATAAAAATAAAATTTTAATAGTATAATGGGCATTATAAGGTATGTAGTACCCACTATACTCAGTAACAATAAACATTTATAAGTTTACGTAACGTGTATACAAGCTGATATAAGACTACAAGAATTGTTTTTTTTTTTTTTTTAGTATTGCTATTAAATCAGGAGTTATTTATGTTGCTGGATATTATACAAAAACTATTGGTGTTTGGGGCACTCAAGTTGAAAGTGAAAAGGTTTATAATGAGATAAAAGATTTATACAGACCATATTGGAAAAATGCAACAAAAAATATTAATTTTACTTTGCCAGTTTTACCAGCTAGTGGTGAAGCAAGCTATTTAGTTAAACATTATTATAATCAAGGTGTAAAAAATACTATTTATTATATTCATATGGCACCTTGTTATATGGGACAATTTATTAGTAAAACAAAAGAAACTATTACAAAAGCTTTAGAAGCACCTGCGCCAGCAAAATAATAAATTTAAAATGAATTGTAAATAAATTTTCATGTTGTCCTATTATTTAAGAAATAAAAAAGTTGTACAATTACATCCAATTAAACTGTGAAGTCAAAATATACTCTTAAAATCAGAAATTTGTTTTATTTTTACAACAAAGCAAATAAATATTTTATTTTGTATATGATATGTATTTTTTTTTAATTAGATTTGAAACATTTTAAATTTTAAAATTAACTTGCCATTTTTGTTTTCTTGAATTTTTCCTTTTTTTTTGTTCTTTAATTATTTGTAGTTTACAGAGTGTGACTGAGACAAAATATGTAAAAATGTTATATTACCTGAAAACTATGTAAATAAAACGTAAAAGGCCAGGGTGATATTATCTCCCACAACAAAGGCTGAGCCAGCACATTAATATTAATTAAGACTCTAGAAGAACAGTAATGCTTAAAAGTCAAATGTCAAAAACCTACATAAAAAAGTTATAAGAGTTACTTAGAACTTTTGCCATGATATTGTTCTGCCGGAGGAAATTTTTATAAAGTTACTAATTTGTTTAGATAGATAAAAAATATATATTAGAAATTATTTTATGTAAGATGTAATCTGTATATATAGTTATGAGACTTTTAAATGACTTTTTAAGAGACTTTTAATGATAATACTGATAAAATTATGTTCCTTATTTAAAAAAAAAAAAAAAAAAAGTTACTAACATGAAAATACCGTTACTATTAGAATTTTGAAATTCTTTTATTAAGGATTAAATGAGTTTTATTAATTAATAAAATAGCAATTATGTGCAAAATGTTCTAATCAGAGAATAAGAAATAATTCTTTTAATTTTTAACTTTACTATTTAAAATAACGCTGCATCGCTACTGTCATCAAAAAATATGAATAATTTATGTTTATTAAATGATTTTATAATAAATTTTTGTTTTAAATATGTTTTAATTACAATTACAATAAAATAAAAATAACTAATTTTAGATTTAAATTAAATAATTAAAGTTTTCATTTTATTGAAATATTCTCATTTTACAAATTGACAAAACAATTACTAATATATATGTATGTATTGTATTTTTTTTTTTTTTAAATAATTACATTTACCATACCACTTCATAAAAGGTTATAAAAATTTCTTATTTTTATATTTTATAATATTACACAAAAAAAAAAGAAAAAAGAAATTTGAAGGTCAAAAATTTTACGAAGACAAAATTTCGGACGGTATGTATATATATATATATATATATTATGAAGACAACAGTTTTTATTTTGAGGATTTTAAAATTAAAGTTATTCTGTATTTTTTTTTTTTTTTTAAGAACACAATTATGTTTAGGAATGTTATTTTAATTTTTAAATCTTCTGAATAAAATGTTTTGATAGAAAGCTATAAATGTCTTTAGATATGAAAATATATTTATTTTGATATGTTTTGAAAAAACAAGAAAAGAATTTAAAAAATAAGAATTTAAATTTGACCTTCAGAACATTAAACATTTTGTTATAAATTATTAGTAAAGGCACTTAATTTTTAAGCATGATGGGTTAAAAATTCGAGGCATATAAATATTTATTACTATTGATTTATTTTAAATGTTTAATATTAATACAAAAAAAAAAAAAATCAATTCGGATTAACAAAATTTCGATATAAATGTTTAGAAAATATTTTAAGTTTTATCGTTTTATTTTTAAAAATATACACAAATATAAATTCAATTTAAAAACAAAAACAAACAGTTAAAAATTGAGCGCTTTAAGATATTAAAAAAATTGAATTAAAAAATAAAAAATATATAATTGATAAAAAAATTATAATTGCTTTTTTTTTTTTATTTTTATAATTATTCAAAAAATATTTTCATATTTTTTTTATTAAAAATTAGATATAAATAAATATATTACATATTATATTTATATATATATATATATATATTATTTATAATTTTTTTTAAGTTCATTATATTTTAACAAATTTAAGTCATTTTTTTGAACTTATTCTAATTAATTTTATCCAAAATTTAGATATATATATATATATATAAATATATATATTGTTTTTTTTTATTATTATTTTATATAAAATTTTAATCTTAGTGTGATATTTAAAAAAATATATATATGTATATCAATCGTTATATAATTTTAATACATCGATATAAGAAAAATGAGATTCAAATATTGAGTTATTCGAGATATGGATTTAAAAAATTCATTTTACCGGAAACATACTATTGTAAGTGAAAAATAAAATATAACCAGATGTAACATATTATTACTATTATTTTCTTTTATGAGACAATAAAGAATTTGTACGATATATAGTTTTTTTTTTGTTTTCCTTTTTTTTTGTAATCTTTTTATGTTACAAATTTAAATTCTTGAATTATTTTCGTATTAAATATGTTGAATTAAATTGTTCCTTGTCTACCTACGATAACGTCCTAAATATGCTTTACAATGCGGACAAGTGTGATGTACGTCCATACAGTCATCAATACAACACGGAATAAGGCAACAGCCAAGCCAGCAACTAAAATTTTACATTATTAAATATTTTTAGAAATGATCAAATTTATGAATTTAATGAAATTTACCCCAACAAAGCAATAACAAAGCCTGATAAATATGCAATCGCACCTGGTTCAGTTCTTGTTGATGTATTTATTTCAGCATGACAATGTGGACATACCATATGAGTACTATTACGTCCAATGGGTACAACTGTTGTTACCAAATGTTGATTAATTGATGTAACTGGAGTAAATGGTCCGACTGGTTTAACACCTCCAACAGCTTTAAATTAAGAATTAAAAAAAAAATTTGAAATATTTTTAAATTTATTATTTAATGAATTACCTTCTTGATAGCTGGGAGGAGCTTGAGGTGGAGTAACATAAGTATATTGTGGTGGTGATGCTGGTGTTCCTGAATTAGCTTTACTCATTTTTATCTAATGTATTTAACAAATTCTATAAAAATAAATTGTATTTAAATTATTAACTTTAAATTAAATATATAAAGAATAATTGATGATTAAATTTGATTTTTTGTTGGTACATAAATATATCGTTTCAAGGATAATGCTTGCTATAATAAAAATATTTAAAATTATTTCGAAAATTTATTAGAAATGTATTTAAATACAGAGCAAAAAAAATGTTAATTAAATACCATAATTTTGGTTTTTTGTTTAGTTTTAACAATAATATTTATTTAAAATACACAATATTTTTTAACACAAATAATTGAATTAAATAAATTTAAAAATCTTCTGTTGTTTTCTTTTGAGTTTTTTCGATTAATATTTGATTGATATCTTTCAAAATTTCGTCAACATCATTTTGAATCAATGAATAATCATTTTCTTTCTTTTTCTCATTGATAAAATCATATAAAGTTTTAATTTCATCATCTAAAGCTGATAATTTTTCTTCAAGATGAGCTATTTCTCTATACGTTTCATTTGAACGTAATTGTTCTTTAATTTCCTCCGAACGTTTTTTAGCTTCTGCTACTACTTCTTCTGTAATTCGTTCTTTTCGAGTTAGTTCTTCTAATTTAGCTGATAACATTTCCATTTTTTCAGCAGCTTCACTTCTTAGCTGTTCAATATTATTAAAATGACTTATTTCATTAATTAATTCAGCTTCCTCTTGTTGAAGTTGTTTTAATTGAGAAGATGTACGTTGTTCCAGTAATTCCAACTGTTTCAATTGAATACTTAAACGTTTATATTCTTTTATGGCACCAGCTAAAAAAATAATTATTTTATCATTAATATAATATAAAATTAGAAAACAAATATTTGCATTAAAATAACCTTTTTACCTTTAGTTGATAAATCATTATTTTCATTTAATAAATCACTATCCTTCAATCCTAAATCTTTCAAATTTATTCCTGATAATGTAATAGCTTCAATTGCATATGAGATATCATTTTTAAGCTGTTCTAATTGTTTTTGTTCCTTTTCCAATTCTTCAGGAAAAGAATTTAAAAACTCTGTCATAATTTCATCACGTCGCTTTAACTCTTTATATTTAGCATATTTTTCCGAATTCATTTCTTCCATATCTTGTTCAACTGACTGTAATTCTTCTTTAGCATCAGTTAATTCTTTTTGAGCTATCTTAACTTGATTATTAATTTTAGCTAATGTTTGATTACCTTCTCTTAAATCTTGTAGTAATTTTTCTTCTTCTTGTTCTGGAGTAAGCTTATTTGCTTGTTCTTCTTTAAGTTTTTCATATTTTTCTTCAAGCTCATTTAATTGTTCTTGTAAGCGAGCAGTCTCTACCAGTAGTGGATCTTTAGCTATAATACTGTTAACATAATCACATTTTTGTGTTAAAATATCAATTTCGTTTTGCAATTCAATGTGTTCTTTACGTAAACTTTCAAGATCTTTCTGCGTGTTATGATATTTTTCTTGTTCTTCTGGAGGTAATGATAGTATTTTATCATTAACTTTCTGTTTTGAAATCTCAATTTCATTCTCCAATTGTTTATTTGTTTCCATTAATTCCTGATTTTCTGTAAATAACTTTTCTAATTCCAATTGCGATTTTTCATTTCGTTCTCTTAATGCGTTTGCTTCCCGTTGTAATGTTTGACTTGATACTCCTGAATTTATACTATCTAATGCTATATTTAAATCAGCTAATTTATCTTGAAGTTCAGTTAATTCTTTTGCAGCTTCTTTCGCTTCTCTTTCTAACTTTGGTTTAGCTAATATTTCTTTGTCCATTTCTTCTTTTTCTTTTAAAAGTCTAGCAGCCTCTTGGTCAATCTGTTTCATTTTTGCCTGAATTAAATCAATCCAATAACGTTCATCCTTAACTTTTCTATTACTATTAACACTATTAATTTTACTTTGATCAGTTTGCAGACCAGTCAGACCCATTTGTGTTATTGGACGATCAACTATTTTCATGTTCCCAATATTACTTAGGGCTGATCCAATACGATTTGGATTTCCAGTAGATGTACGATTTGATATTTCACTAGCTAATCGTGATGCAGTTCCGATTCGTACAGAGGATGGTGGTCGTGGTATTGCACTTGCACCTCTATTTAACGAAACATTGTCGTCTTTAACTGGTGCTAGAGGAGATTCTGAAATACTAGGTATATCAACAGATGCAGATTGTCGAAGTCCACGACGTGATACTGGTCGAGTGGAAATTAATGACGTAGATTCTTTATTAGAAGCAATATCACTTTCCATACTTTTTTTTTTAATGCTTTTAATTAATAATTAAAAAATGTTCGGAAAATATTTTTAAATTAAAAAACATTTACACGAAACAAGTGAATAATTAAATTTATTTGTTTGAAATGTCAATTTAATTTCGTTTCTATGGTAAAAATTAAAATATCAACAAAAGGTTTAGGAACAAATTTAATAATGAAAAAGGGGTTTAGGGTTGCCATTTTATAATTTTTTTAAATTTTATTTTGACGAAACAAAGTCGGAATAGAAATTAAATTAGATGTTTTAAAAAAAATTGAATATTAATTATTTAATAAATATTAAAAACAATGCAACTAAACTACACGAGTATTTATGAGTAACGTTTTACACTTCATACCCTCTTTCCAATAAACTAATTTTTTGATTAAGGAAAGAGAACAAAAAATGAAAAGTAAAACGTTACTCATAAATACTGAAGTGGACTGTGGCTTGGCGCATTAAAATATCTTTTTTATATTATTATTATTGATATTGCTATTCGAATAGCGATATGATTAATCAAAAAGTTAGATACAAACCAAACACTTTTTTTTTATTTTCAATTAAGAAAAAATTGTATTCAAACTTAAACCGATATTCCTTCACTTTTTACACCATTTCTGTAATCCTTTTCGAAAACTTTTTGTAAATTTTAACAAGCATTCATATCTTATCTGTGTCCTGCCCCCATATGAGACGAATATTGACAATAATAATATTATAAATTAAATAAATTCAAATTGGTACATCAAACATAATAATTAATAACTAATAAAAAATTTATATTTGTAATTATTGAATAACATTGAGAATTGGTTACGTGATAAATTAATAAATCTAAAAAGTTGTCAACATTTTCAAGACTAATTTAATTAAAATAAAATTTTATAATTAATAAAACATGTTTATATTAAAATGTAGATCAAAAAATTTTTAACTCATCAATAAAGGTTGTGATTTTTTAAAATAAATTCTAAACAATTGCAGACAGTTATTTAATAAGTATAAAGAACATCGGAACACCGCAAAATTTTAATAAACAATTCAATATTTATTTATTAAGCTTTTATCACACTTAGATATATTTTTTTTTAATTAAATGATTATTAAATGATTAATTAATTTTTTAATTAAATGATTATATATATACGATTGCTCAGTAGAGCAGTGAAATAAATTTCAAAAACTAGTTAATATGAAAAATTATAAAAATTATTTTGGGAAGAGAAGCGTTAGGTGTAAATATAACATTTAATTTAATTAAAAATAATTATTTTTAATAAATTAAACATTTTTTGTAGTTTGAACACGTGTTCGAAATTAAAAACGCAGTTATATTTGATAAGAAATTTAATTATACATATATTTAAATTATGAAAAAGAAATCTTTTTTAAAATAAACATGAATTATGACCTTTGGATTCTAAAATCTAGCTTAAACCAGATATTCACAAAGTTGATCTTTATAAAATAAAATTTTTTATTAGATTTAATAGAAAATGGACAAAAAAAAATATCTATTTAGTGTCCTAGATTAAGCACAAAACATATCGATTTTGTATCAGATTAAGCAGTTCAAATTTAAACTATTCTTTTTTCTGTTAACATCCTGATATTCTAAATTCGGCTATTAGAAAAATGTATCTAATTAACTTTTGAAACTTAAAATAATGTTTCATAAAAAAAAAAAAATGACTAATCAAATAAAACCAAATTACATGTTTAAAAATGTTTAATTGCAATGAAATATAAATTATAATTTTCTTTTGTTTAAAGGGAAGTAAATAAATAAGTATTGGAAATTGTTTTTTTTTTTTTACGCTATTTATTCAGATGATTTAAATATATACTTATTGAAAAAAAAAAAAGCTAATAAGAATGACTAATAAATACAGTAAAACATTAATTTAAAATATAAAAAAAAAATCTCGTATGTTAATGAATATAAGAGAAACTTTATAATTTTATAAAAATTAAATAGGTATGTTGATATTTTATTGTATATCCTTATTGATCATAAAAATTAAAATGTATAATCATCATCACTCAACACTATATCTGTTAAAATTTAATTTGCATAAATAATATTCACGTTTTAATAATATTGATATGAAGTCAACAGGTAATTTATTTATTAGTTTTTTTCTTTTTTTTGTAAAGATTAATAATATTATTAAAATTATATTCATTTTAAAATTAAAACGTGTATTATTTAATTAATACATATGTATGTATGCATTTAAAAATAAATGCGAGCAAACAATATTATCAATTATACTTTATTAAAATGTAATAATTGATTTGATTAAATAAGTTAAGTATGTAATGTAATTACACTTTTGACTTATCAACACATAAAGAAAAAAAAAAAAAATATTCCGTATTTACACAACATTTTTAAATTTATACTAACTATTAACTAAATAAAATATAGATGGCAATTTTTATTTTTTATTTTTTTTACTTTTAACAACAAAAACAAATCTTTTAATGAGTTTATTGATGAAAAAAAGAAATTAAAATATGTAGGTACATATATACATAAGTATGTGTAGTATAATATCTACCTACTGTTTTCATTTGACCTTATTTTGATGCAATATTGCAAATTATTGAAAAAAAAATTGCACATAGAAAACATTTTCACTTTAAATGGTTTTAGGTTGATATTTAAAAAAAAAAAAAAAAGTGTTGATAAAATAAACATTAATAATAATGATTTATTATGTACAAAATTACAAACAAGTGATTTTTTTCTTCTAAATTTAGTTAATTAAAAAAAAAAAACATGTAAAAATTGACTCATTTAATTTAAAAAAAATTTTTTTTTTTTTTTTTGGATAATTTGCTCTACAAAAGAAAATTAATTTAATTTATATGCTGTATTTATATTGTGTAGTCTGTAGGTATAAACTTTTATTTTTGGATACCATAAAAAACAACAGAACATTTTATATATTTATTAATAAACATTTATGTATATTCTTTTTTATGCTTATGAAATTTTTTTTTTTGCAGTTTCTTTACGCTACATATAGCCTAAATACGAAAATATAGCTTGGTGTACATACTTGTTGATTTTCATAATAAAAAATTAGAATACATTTTTTTTTTTTTTTTTTGTTTTTAAATATCCTAAAACAAACAAAATATAAAAAAAAAATTCTTTCCATTTAAGTATTTATATCATCAAGAACTATCGTAGGTTTTAAATTTAAATAAAATTTTTTTTCTTATATTTTAATATTCTATTTTTTTTTTTATTTTTTTTTTTATCAAGGCCGTTTAAAACTTACATATATAATTATTTCCTCATAAATGAGCACAAAAATTAGTATTATTTCCTTTTATTTAAGTATTATATATATTAGTTGAAATTATTCTTTTTGGTAAATAACTTTTATTTCTAAAACTAACCTTTTTTATTTAGAATAAAATAAATAATTTTAATAAAAAAAAAAATTGTTAAGTAAACTTTAATACAACATCTGTTAAATTTTTTTTTCTACTAATAAATATTGACAATTAGAAAATTAAAAAAAAAAAAAAAAAAACAATTAATTTAATATTCGATTTGGATGACATCTGTTGCTTAACATTTTAAACTTAAAAGAAAAGAAATAAGAAAAAAAAAATGTATTGACGCCTTGATTTTACGATATTTTCATATTGATAACAATAAATACGATATTGTTAACATGATCTAGAATAGATTAGAGAATTAATATTGCATAACAAAAATTATTCAAAATAAAACTGATGAATATTAAAATAAAAAGGAAAATTAGTTTACAAAATTATTTATTTATTAATACATAATACGGTATCATTTTACATTGTTTTATTTCAATTTCATTACAAAATTTATTAAAGTTTTTATATACATATATATTTTGATTTTTAATTTTTTTTTTTATAGTCTATATAAAACTCATAAATAATTTATGACAAATTCCTCAAAGTTGTTTTCTTATGTAACATATACAATTTTTTTTATAAATAGTTATTTTAATATTTTTTATTTTCACTTGAAAATTATTATAAAGTTTTAAAAACTAGTTTAAAGCGCTGCATTCAAAAGCTATTTTTTTTTCTGTAATTGGTTACATGAGTTATTAGCCTAAATATCGACAATCTTTAATGCTCTTTAGTTGCATTCCGTGTTGTCCATTTTCAGCTTATTTTAAAGTCTTTGAAAATAATTCGGATAATTTCCTTACTTTATTTTAGAAAATATTTTTTAGAAAACTGTCAATTTTCGATCAAAAACAATTTTTTTTGGAAAAAAAAATTGAATCTAAATTTTAATTTTTAACTAACGGTTTTAACGGATCTTTAATCATTTTTTTTATAAAATGAAACTTAAAAAAATATAAACTACAAAAAATATAAAAATAATAAAAACAAATTAAATAAAAAAAACAAAAAAAAGGGGAGGACTTCAAAATACCCCAACTCAAAATCTAGTAAGAACAAAATGAAACATTATAAAATCCAGAAAATTCAAAATTTTTGTATATGAATTTTAAATTTGGGAGCGTTACGAAATCTGGTTTTTTAAATCTTAATCTTCAAAATCTTTTTTTAAATGTTTTTTTTTTTTATAGGTTAGTGCCAATGAGAACAGCGGCTTATTGGAAATTGTTTTTATATAAATAAAAAAAATTGGGACGATTTTAAAGTTGGGTGGTTAAAGCAGAGTTTCACTCATTTGTCTAACGGGGGTTTGGGAGTGGTGACCCTTACTATTTCAAATTCTTACATGTTGAAATATGTGTGTAAAATGTAATAAATAAAGCGCGATCCTCAAATAGTTTTTACTGGATTTATACAATTTTATATTGCTGGATTTTGTATTTACTGGATTTTATGATGATGGATTTTGAGTTACGACATAACAATGTCAATTCCATAAAAAGGTTATTTTAAGAAAAAAAAGAAAAATTATTTACAAAATATCTATATAATAAAAATATTCAAATTTTGAGTTCTTTTAAAATTTCAACAAAACGTGCAAATTATACACAGTTTTTTTCATAATGATTGGTTGGTATTAAATACATCAGTCAGTGGTCAGCCTTACTACTGAGTCCACTTGAAATAGAGTATATATTAATTTGCGTTCCTTTTACAAAATAAACTATTCTTTTCTACTTTCAACTATACCAGGCTTTTAGGAAAATTAAATGTGGAAAAATATTCCAGCAGATCGTAAGTTTCAATTAAAATGTTTGAACATAAAATTATCGTTCCATTTACTAACTACTCTTAACTAGTCTTTTCGTCTAAAAGAAATGTATATTTTAGAAAGACGTAAACATTTGGTATCATCTATTTGAATCTAATTTTGTATTCTAAATTTGAAAAGAAAATTTTATAAAATTTCAGATTTTTTTAAATATCCAGTTAAGGAAAATCAAATTTGAAAAAAAAATCAGAATTTCGATACGATCATTAAACTTTTATGCCAAAAGACTTTAAGAAACTTTTAATCCGAAATTTCTTTTTTAAAAATTAGAAAATGAATTTTTATTTAAATGTTAGTTTTTTTTTTTTTTTGGTTTTTGTAATTTTAATATTTTATATATATACTTTCTGAAGAAAAAGAATCTTATCATGCTTTATTACCAAACTTTAAAATTTATTGAGAAGTGTTAGAAAAACTCTCACTTTGAAATTTGATAAAAGGAGACAACTATCTTTGAAGTTTGATAAAAGGGGACAACAAATACAATGTTGTTTAATTTTTTGAACGAATTTCGACATAAAGGCATTATTTTTATGTTATTCTAAAAAAAAAAATTAAAAATAGCCAATCAATAATTTACTAAATTTAATTTTTTGACAAAAAAAAAAAATGACATGCCTTTTGATTTAAAGCGTGACTTGTACGTAATAAAATTCTTTTTTTTTCGGTGACAATTGCGAAAAGGCCTTTTTAAAAAATTTAAGCACATACAAAACATATCGATAAAAAGAAATTTTATTTTATTGGTTTTAAATTTTAACAAAAAAAACATTTTTTTTTTGGTTTTTGGTTATAAGAAACTAATTTTTATTTTTTTTTTTATTTAAATGTATTTTAATTTAACTATATTTACAGATTTCTTAATAATTATGTACACACCTGTAGTGTACAATTTAATAAAATGTTATTCAAATAACATTAATAATATTATTTTTTTATATATAAATTCTTGTTTTTAAATCATTAAAATATATTGACTTGTTTATATGGACTTTATTTTATTTTATTTTAAATTCTAATAAATATTAATAATAATATAAGTTAATATTAACTTAATATTTTCAATTCTAATAATATTTAAAGTAAATAATTTTAACAAAAGAAAGCAAAAAAAAAAGTCTTTTTTGATTTTGGAGAAATGATTATTTTTTTTTTTTTTTGGTAAAAATTTTTTTATAAAATATATACTAAATATAATAATGATAATTACATATTGTATATAAGAATAATCACAATTCGGTTGAATATTCTTCGGAATTAACTGAGAATTTTCTCCAACAAATATGATCAAAATCTTTATTTGTATTTCTATGATCTCCGATAATACCACCACTAACACTATTTCCTCCTCCTCCACCAACAATTACATTTCCATTAATAGAATCTTTTGTTTCTCTTGATGATGATGGATTTAATGAAATTTTATAATGTTGCATAGCACTAACATTTGATGGTGTTCTTGCCATTGGATTTCTTGTTGCTGCATATGTTATAGCTTCACTTGATGGTGTAATTTCAATTCGAGTTGAATGATTTGCTGGCATACTATCATTTGATAAACGTCTTATATATAAAATTTCTTTATGTTGTAAATGTTGAGGTGATGGCTGTTTTTGTTGTTTTTCTGATGCTAATTGTTGTATAATAGATGGTGGATATGGCGTATGTTGATTATTATGTTGATGTCTTTGTTTATCATGTGACATTTTTCTAGATCGATTTGATGAATAACGTGTTGGAATTTTCGAGTCGTTAATATGATGATTATGTTGAAATGAATTAGAAAAATTATGATTTACACCTGAATATTTATCAACACTCATATCTTCTTCAATTGCTGAATCACCAAAAACAGAACCACTATAATTTGGTGAATTACTACCTGGAGTAGAAACTGATTTCCAATTTGATGTTGGTGTTCCAAGTTTATTATTTGTATCTCTTGTTGAATATTGTCCTTTTTTTATTGAATGAGTATAATCTCTTGTACCGCGTCGACGTAAAGTAAAATCTTTGCGACCAGTATCTTGACATACTGAACGCCATTGTTTCCAGGCATGTCGTGCTAATGGATCTGCTGGTCCCCATTCTTTAGCTGGTTTAGCAGCTTCACATATCATACCAAAGAAATTATAATCAACTTGTCTAAAGATTTCAATTGCAGCTAAAAATGAAATAACAAAAAAAAAAAACACATTAATTATACGTTAGAATTATTTCAAAAAAGGAATTAATTTCTTTATGCAGTTCATTTTTTTTTACCCATAAGTATTATGACTATTAAAACAAAAGCTATTGGTGCCCATCTTGGTAAAAACCAATATAAAACATCATTTTGATCATCTCCAACACACCACCATACTAATATTGCTGTTGGTAAAACAGGAGCTAATATCCAAAGATATAACCATCCTTTAAATATTGGCCGTCCAACAGAAAATTCTAAATCTGTATAAATATTTTTTTTACCATAAACCCAAACTGTTGCAATCAAATCAAATATTAAAGCTGATATTGCTAATGTTCCAACAATTCTTGAATCTAATATTCTTCCGACTTTAAATTCCGGACATACTAATGCAGCTATGGCTGCTGATAGACCTAATAAACACATTACATAATTTGGATGTTTTGGCACTAAACGTGATGATGTATAAATGGCAGTTGAAATGCTAACAATTGATGATATTATTATTAATACAAATATTAAACATCCGGTTAATTTTGTTATAAACATATCTGTTGCATTACTGTCCGAATTTGCATAATATTCTAATAATTTATCATAAATTGTTGTTAAAGGTTTTAATTCGGGTATTTCAATTGATGATCCTTTGGTATATTCATTATCATATTGTACCATATATAATGTTACAGCTATGGCATTTATTAATAAATTAAAACATAAATATATAACTGATGTTCTAACAGCATCTCCCTTATATAAAAATTTACCAGTTATAACTGGTAATAAACCAAAACCAATATTTGTTGAATATATAACTTGAACTAAAGCATTAAACCAAAGTCCACATGTAGTTAATAAATTTTTATTGAATGGCCATAATTCTGGAAAATAATTTATATCTAAAGATTTTTTTACTTCCCAACTGGTAAGACCAATCAATAGTCCAAAACCAATTAAACCAAAAAAGAAAGTTGTTCGACGATAAATTTTAGAGCTGTGGGTGCTATAAAATATACAAAAGTGAAATTTTGGTAAATGGTAATTAAATAAATTTGTCAATATATATAGTTTTAAAATTAATTTAAAATTTAAATTAAAATAAAAAAAAATAATATTATAAAATTTTGCATATATAGTTAATAAAATATTTTCTGTCAATTAATCTTATAAAAAGTAAAAGTATAGAAAATACAAAACAAAACAAATTCTTACCAAAACATTGTAATGACCCAAAGTAAAATTAATAACATAATTAGTAGACCATAGTAAACTGGATCATTCCAGACAGGTGTAAGAAATGTCTTTTTAATACAATGTTGACCATTAAGAGCGAGTACCTTATAACCCTCCTATAAAAAATAAAAATTATTTTTTGTTTTTTATTTTTTTTTTTTATATTATCTTTGTGTTGTCTTTTTTTTTTTTTAATGTAAAATTATTTTTGTTTAAATGTTGTTTTATTATTTACCTCTTCGATTATTTTCAATTTTTCAACACAATTACTGAATGGAATTGATTTAAAAATTGTCATTCCTATATAAAGTGTAGCTAATACAGCTTGTAAAGATATCCATACTGTTGCAAGCCATGATGCAAATCTACTGATTATACAAGCTCCTATATATATAAAAAAATTTGAAAAATTTAAAAAGATAAAATTGCTTTCTTTTTTTATATTGAAAAGAAAAAAAATATTATTTAATTTACCTTTTAATATTGGTGATGATCTCCATGTATTTGCAGCTCCTTGTCCTAAAAATTGACCAACAGCTATTTCCAATAAAATTAATGGAAAACCGACTAGAAATAACAGTAATAAATAAGGTAACAGAAATACTAAACCGTATCGATCTAATTCACGTGGAAATCTGACTATATTACCATATGTAATATTAAGGCAAATACATAAAACTAAATTTCGAAATATTGAACATTTTGTCTAAAATGAAAAGAAAAAAAAAAAAAAATTAAAATAAAATTTTAATAAAAAAAAAAAATTATCTTAAATTCAATATGTATATATTTTTAAATGAATAAATGATGATGATATATAAAATGTATTTTAAAATAATATTTTCATATGACAATTAATAACAAAAGTCGCTAAACGTTTGTCTTTCGCACTCCTATTAACAATTCCTTTTTCTCTTCTCTTCATAACTCATAATAACCTTCTTTATATAGTCCCAATTATTTTATTATAGTTACTAATTATGTACAATGAAAGTATATATATATTCCAATACGAATAGTATATTTTGTTTCTTCATAACTTTTATGCTTTAAGTAGGATTAAAGGTCTATGCATCATCAATTCTGACACTTTACATTTTCCTGTTATGTGCATTAGTTTATTTCAATTTATTTGCACTCAAAATGGATTAATTAGATTTGATATATTGGTAGTAACTTTTGATTAAATACATTTATTGGGCAGAATTTCAATAATCCTTTATTATTTTGAGCTAAAAAAGCTACAGTGGGGCCTCGGTGGCCTAGTGGGTAAGAGCGTATTAAATACGCTGTAAACACCGAGGGAGTGTGGGTTCGAATCCCACACACGTCGTAAGAGTTATTCCCCCTTACGACATTTACAGCCAGCCTGAACAGGAAAGGCTGTGAAATGCATTTAAAAAAACAAAAAAAATGCATTTAAAAAAAAAAGTTACAGTTAATTTCTTTGACAACTAGCTGATATTCTAACTAGCATTAAAAAAATCTATAAATATTTAGACTCGTAGAAGAATATAGAGATTTTTTTGAATCTAAAATATTTGCACCGTTCAAATATTCAACTATCTATAATTATAATTTAGTAGTTTTCAGCCACACACTACGCATTATGACATTTCGCTAAGTTAAGTTTTGAATACAAGTATATATTTGGATACGAACGATATATGTATGTTTAGAATCATGATTTTTTTTGTTTTCTTTTGGAATCAAGAAATTTTGTATCCCATATGGAATTTTTTGTAATTTAGATGTCGCGGTAAAATATACGTACACACCAGTAATTACAGGGCCCCTAGTAAACATATAATATTGATAATATTTAATTTATTAAAATAAAGAACTGAGAATATGTTTTATACTACTGTATGTAGTAACTGTTGTTGAGTTTCTCACTGATAGTAAAATAGAAATAATAATTGTTATAGGTGGATTCATTGTTCCCTTACAGTTCCACTCTTAAATTCAATGTTTTCGTACCCATCTCCTGTACGTTTCTACCCCTCCTCCCTAACTAATATATACTATACGTTAGCAGTTAGCACTTTCACCTTATATAGTATTTTCTTTTAGTCAGTAAGAATCTGACTCTATCAAAGAGGTATTTTTAGTGTTAGTTTTAAAAGATTACCACCTTCGATAGGCAAATAAAAAAAAAAAAAACAAACAAAGGAATAAGTATATACAAAAGAATATTATATGTAAATATCAATATATATGTAACATATCAATGTGTGAGTCCATATATGTTGAGTATATATATATCATAGGTTATAGTATAGAAATGAATGCAAACAGATAAAGATTTTAAATTATTACATAATGATGTCATTAAAATTGAAAACTTAACGTGTATTACTTTCAGTATACTTTAATTTAATACCTAGTCAATAATAAATTCTAATTTTAAATTTGTCATGTCAATAATATTTATATATATAAGTACACAATTAAAACAATTTTATATCAACTTTTAATTAAAGAATAATTGTAGGTATTATTTATTTTTATTTATTTTTAAATATAAAAACTTTTGTTTAATCTTTAATTTTTTTTATGCATATTTTAAATAAATAATGGTAATAAATTATTGTATAATTTAATCTTTGAATTTTTTCAACCGTAAGTTTGTGGAACATCTTAATTGGATTTATTGAGTAAAAAATTGTTTTTTATTTATACTTTTTGTCCACAAAATAATTAAATTGTATTCGCCCTGATGATGGCAGTGATGCCGAAATATATTTATATAGGCTTTATAATAAATAAATATAATAATTTAAGACTTATAAAAAAAAAAAAAAAAAAAATTAATAAAATTATTTTGTGGACAAAAAGTATAAATAAAAAACAATTTTTTACTCAATAAATCCAAGTATAATTTAATTTTCATAATAAGATATTTAATGTTATTTTATTACATTTTATGTTTTATTCAGACTCTTTATTTATTAGTGCTTATTAGTTTTTTAGTAGTGCATTAAAATACAGAGCTCAGCAGATAATCAAGTAATTTTAAAAAGTTATTTTTTTAAAATCCTTTCAACATAACAAATGAAAAGAAGCAGAAGCACAGATTACAAAAAACATAAGAAAAATTCTAAGGAAGAAATTTTGAACGGCGGTGTTTGATATAATTGGTCTTAAAAATTCAAAAATTTGTTTTATATATAAAGAAAAATATGTGATTAAAAGTTTGAAGCCTCCTCTCAAAGAGTAACAAGGAAAGCTTCTGCTGCCCACTCTCATGTAGTTTTAATTCCCAGATGGCATAATTGGACTTTGAAAATTCGTTTGTAGTACGAACATCGCGAACGTGGAACATCGCGAATGTTAATTATCATCGATATTTTTTTTTTAATAACTTTTTTTTTTCGAAAAAAAAACCTTTAACTAGATGCTTTAAATTAAAATGTTTTCGATTGTTAATTTTAAGTTAAATTATTGCTATATATTAACAATGTATCAATGATGACAAAATACATATTTCAAATGGTTACATCAAAATTATTTTTTTCTTCTAATAATTCAGATAATGCATCCGTTTTAGTCATAACATGGCATCAATAATTATTTTTTCTTATTAAAATTAGATTAAAATTCTGATTCTAAGATGCTCAATACTTCATCTGTTTATAATGTATATGAGACAATGTATTTATTTATTCGGTTATTATTGTCTTATAAAATGTTATATATTATTATTATGAAGCACTTATAAAATTGGAACCATTGATGGATGAGTAAAAGAATAGATGGTGCAGTATAAGAATGGCCAAATAATAGTCAAACAATACTTAATAGAATAATAAGACCATAGACAGCTTATATGCTACGGTCTAAATTACTAACTTTAGAATAAAAAAAAATTAAAACTAAATATTTTAAAGTGGGCTCATGTAATACCTTGTAATACCTATATATACATGATGTCCCACTGCTAAGTTTTACATATAGAACAGAAGGTAATAGGGAATGTCGAAAAAAATAAAAATTTCATTGAAGGAGGATGTTTATTTCTAATAGTTTTCGAAATAAGAGTACATATATTTTTTTCTGTTTCAGAAATTTAAAAATGAAACAAAACCTTTATGTTATAATAAAAAAAATTACAGTTATTCGAAAAAAACATAAAATTATCAACATTTTTCTATTTTTTTTTTAACAATAGGCCTTTCCAACAGTGTATAAATATTAGGGGAGTTTTTTGGTAAAATCATGAGATATTTGGTTTTTAAAGAAAAATAAAAAAGATTGTTTTTTTTTTCAAAAATTTTCAACTTTGAACTACAATATCTCCACCAAATAACTGTTAAAAAAAAATATATAAATATTTTTCAGATTACTATCTTATAAGATAAAAAAACCGAATATATATATATCCGTTTATTATTTCCAGAAAAGTGGCAACACCAAGTATCTTGCAGATATAGATATTGGGTCCTACGCGGGTACAACATTTACCATAGTAGAGCCTAAGTTTTTTTTTAAATCTTAATCATTTATTGAACACTTATAATTGTGTAACTAATTTTAATACCTAATCTAATTATCTTATAGTTTTAATGTTTATGATATTTTTATAAAGTAAACTAATCTTTTTATTCCTAACAATCAGTGTTGCGATATTTCCTAAAATTATTCTAGATTAAGCAAAACACAATGTCATTTTATGCCAGATATGAAAAGATTCGTATTTAAGAAGTTGTAGTTAAGAAAAAGAATATTTTTGATATATTTATCAGATCATATATGTATAAAAATATGAATGAATTAAACCATATTAAACTTCACATATCTTTTTTTATTCAATTATAATATAAAATTATGCACAAAATATTACAGAAAAATTAAAAATAAATTAACAAAATAAAAAAAAATTTAAAAACAATAAATAAACTTAAAAGAAATATAAATTAAAGATTTGTAGTAATTTAAAGATTTAATTATTAAAGAGTTTTAGTATAAGAATTCAAATCTAAAATATAAAAATCTTGCAAATCTTCTTTATTTACATTTGAAAATAAATTCCTATTTTCATATTTTTCAGAATATTTTCAATTAATGCAACTAACTGACGAGGCGACTGTTTAGTTTTTATTTTTAAATAAAGCGAAGTATTTGGTACTAAACTTAAACACAATTACGTCGAATCAATTTTCGCTCGTATAATTTTCACACACAATTTCTGACGTTAAGTTTTTTCTCTTTTATTAAACTTTTTAGAAATATAAATTTATAAAATTTTTTTTAGAAATGTTTTAAATGCTTTTTCTGACGCTATTATGCCAATAATGCATTTGGCATAATTTTTAAAAAACATAATGCAAAATCAAGATCTATTTAAAAATGGCAATATCGAAACGCAACACTGCTAACAATATTAGCCTTTGAGAATGAGTAAATAGGAATAATTAGTGTTCCAATTTACCAATCCAAGTAATGCTCTCAACTACTCTTTTCGTTACTGCTCTCAACTACTCAAATTGAAATAAATTAAATCAACATATATGACAAACTTTGAATACCGTTATCTCGAAAACCATTAAAAATGGATACTTTCCTCGTCGGCTCGTCGAACAGAATCTTTTAATCTTTTGTTTCTTTTGATTTCTCTTCTCCCCTCTATTGTCTTGTCAAGATCAAAATTATATCATATAATTAAATAAAAAAACAATGTTTTTTTTACCCAATTTGTTTTAAAAATTAACTATAAAGGTTTCATAATAAAACGAGGAAGAATACAGTTGACTTTGTCAACTCTTAGATACCCGTACGAACCGATAGTATGTTCACAGCCTGTCACTCTGCTTAATATATTATTTTTTTAATATTTTAGTATTTTAAAATAATTTGGGTGAATTTTATAATTTCTAGAACTATGGGTTGTAATAAAAATAGGAAATTTTCAGTTTTTGACCCCTTACAGCTCCTAAACGGGGGGTGATACAAAAAAAATTTCTGAAATGACTCATACTTATTTTCAAAGATCTAACTTCTGTCAAAATTTCAAGTTTCCAACTTAAACCGTTAAGAAGATAGAAGGGTTAAAGGATTTTGCAAAATTTGAGTTTCGCATAACGGTAAATTAAGACACCGTATGCAACAAATATATATTTATTGTATATATACTTTTAAAGCTAATAAAAGTAGTAATCGTTTGACGTTTTCAAAATGAAGATATATCTTATATAACTTGTGCTATAACAATTTAAATATAGAGCTTTTTTGAACCTTTGGGGAGCTGTAGCTCCGTAACGGGTGGGGCTACAAAAAAAAGTTATTAAAAATAAAATTAATATTTTTGTGAGATCTATCAGCGGTTAAAATTTCATAGCTCTATTTCAAAAAAAATGTGGAGATTTAAAAGTTAGGTGTTCGAGAGCTACCTTAAGGTTTGGTCCTAACTCAACCAAAAAAATAGGGAACCTACAAATTACTCCAAGAATATTTTGTGTAAATTTCAAGATTCTAGCTTTCTTAGTTTTTGAGTTAGCGTGCTGACGGACGGACGGGCGGACGGACATGGCTCAAACGTCTTAGAATTTTTTTCTGATCCGATCCATACCTTTGAAGGTATATTTCGAGGTGTTACAAACGGAGGAGTAATTTTATTATACCCGATCCTATCGTACGAGTATAAAAATATATTCTAAATCAAACTCTTTGGACTGAAAACTGATGTAATAAAGACGTAGATATCTAATAATCCATTTTCTAATTTTTAATTTCCATAATTATTTTATTAAACAGTTTTAATTACAATTTCAAAATTAATTTTACTTTTTAAAAATTCTTCTATAATTTCAAAAAATTATTGTTTTTTTTTTTTTAAAGATTCATAAGTGCGGCACGAAATTTTAAATTTTTCCAAACCTCTGAAATTATTTATTAAATGTAATATAGTAGTATATAGTTTGAGTTATATATTGTATATACATATAAGTAGATATACATTTCATATATTGTGTAATATCATTATTATATATTACTTACTTTCCGGTAATATCGAAATGGCACATCTTCACGAATTACGTACAAGTAATCCATTAGATATTTAGTTGTAGGTAAATCCATTGTTTCAGTGTTAATAATTTTTGAATAATTTTTAAACGAATAGAAATTTGCATTTTTTCGCATTGGTTTTTATTTGTTTTTTAATTTTTCTTTTTTTTCCTTTTTGTTTTTAATTACTTAATAATTTTCTTTTTTTTTTTTGTTTTTTGTTTAATAACAATAACTAACTTTTTATTTTTTTAATTATGATTAGTTTTTCTCAAAAAAAAAAAAAAAAAAAAACAAAAGTTTGACAAATAATGATAATATTATGACACCAAATAAAAAAAAAAATTAAAAGTGCAAAATTATTTTGTACATACATACATATGTATATGTATATTATGAATTATGAGAAAATTGCAGTTTTTTTTTCGTTTATTTAATTAATGTTTATTTTTATTTAGGTATTAATTAAAATATATTTTTGTTTGTTTTGTTTTTTTTTTTTTGATTAATTTTTGGAAAATCATTGACTTTATTTTATTTAGTACTTTGTTTTACAATTATTATTTTTTTTTTTTTGTATTTTTATTAATTTTAATTATTATTTTTTTTTTAAAATTTTTTTTTTATTACATTTTATGTATTTATTGCACCTACATACATTATATACATATGTATGGTTGTGTTTAAAATATGTATAGGTATGTTTTATAGTTCATTGAAAATTGCATGTGCGCTTATATAAAATATTTTGTTTATATAAACAAATTTTTATATACATATATGTATGTATGTAAATGTCATTTTAATTAAATAATTTGTCACTTTAAACAAAAAAATTAAATTTATTGAATTAAAAATTTTTTTGGTATTTTTTACATAATCATTTTAAAAGTAAATTCTAAAAGTTTTGATCACTTTAAAAAATTAACACTTCAATTAATTTTTAACATTTTTAGTAATTTTTAAAAAATTTTTATTAAAAAAATTAAGAATATATTATGTAAATTCAATATTATTTAATGGAATAAAATATAAAATGCATATGAAAACTACAAAGGAAAAAATCGTACTTTTGTTTGAAATGGACATAAACGTTTTTTAATTTCTAAAACAAAATTTTAATTCAAAACTTTCCACCTGTGACATATCGATGAAAAAAAATTAAATAATGGAGATTTGTAAAAAAATTAGTCGAAATAAACATTAAACACCAAATATATAGCATGTTATCATCAGCTGCTGTCTGATTTACAACTCAAGTCAATTTATTAAAAGTCCCATTATTAAAAGTGACAAAATTAAAAAAATTCTAATTTTTTTTTTTTTTTTTTAATGCATTCCTCTGACACATAAATGTGGACAGGTAGTTACACAGCCTTTCATGTTCAGGCGTGGCTGTAAATGTCGTAAGGGGGAATAACTCTTACCACGTGTGTGGGATTCAAACCCACACTTCCTCGGTGTTTAAAGCGTATTTTATACGCTCTTACTGACTAGGCCACCCAGGCCCTTGGATTAAAATTTAAATTACTTATTTTTTTATTTGATTTGTTTAATTTTTAAAATTTTGTGGAGTAAAATACTTGTTTTACAATAAGTATTGGTTTTACGTTATATGTTCAATTTATTTATTTAAAAAATTTTTTAATATGGTATGGAGCGTTTTGGAAAAAGAATACGTAAAAGACTTTTAACTTAAATTAAGTTTAACACAATTTATTAATCAAACTAAAGTATAACTTCATAATTTTGTAAGAAAAAACAATCTAAGTATAAAAATAATACCCGTCCCATATTTAATTTTTAGGAAAAAATTCACTTTGATGGTTTTTCCTCTGTAGTTTTCATATGTTGAATTTTTGTATTTTATTTTTTTTTTTATTTTTAATGCGATCAAAATTAATTTTAAAGAATGCTTAAATAAATATTAATATATGTACATAAAATGCAAAATTTTATTAAGTATAACAGTTAGTACCTATATATGGTTTAGTACATAATATAAGTTTTAGTACAACAATTTTAAAGGAAACTTTTGTTTCCGTATCCGTAACAGTTCGGAAACAATTTTAGTCTTCTTAAGTACCCACGATTAAGTTAAGTAAATTGTAAGCTATTCTTGTAAACTATGAGAGTGTATATTTATTATAATAAAATCATTAAAATATTTATTTTATTTTTACGAATTAATTTTTTTTTTTTTTGTTTTTTATTAAATTTGTTAAACTGATATTTAACAAATACTTAAATTTTAAAGAATTCTAATAATATTTAATAGTAATAAAATTAGATATTTCATTTTTGATCACTTTTCAATTCACTATAATAATAAACGATTATTTTTCGTGATCAGTAGATCACAAAAAAAAAAAAAAATATATTTAAATTAAATTAAATTAAATTTTTGTTTTTTTTGTTTTTAATTATTATAAGTAGGATTTAAATTTTCTAAACAATTTTAATTATTTTCTATAAGTAGTATTAGATCAATTAAACTTTCAGCAAAAAAAAAAACTTTTTTTCTTAATTGATTTATTTTTAAAATAAGTATTTAAAAAAAAAAAAAACAAATAGGTATATAAAAAATCCGAATCAAAATATTTTTTGATTTAAGCTAATCAAAGCACTTTTTAAGATTGAAGAAAAACATTAAATTTTTTTTATTTATTTTTTTTTTTTTTTTTTGTTGGTTTGTAATTAAAGAAAAATAAAACTGTAACTTGAACAGAAAATAATTAAATTAAAAAAAAAAACAAAAATAAAAAAAAAATAAATGTGGAGAAAAAACTGAAATTAATTGCATTCGTCTTTTTTTTTTTTATTAAATTTAATTTTGTTTTTGTTGTATTTTGTTTGGTGTTTTACCCCAACTATTTTAAATGCGCGCGTCGTCATTTCATGTTCGCGAATGTGAAGAAATGTTTATGGAAGCATAACTTTTGCGCTTGTTTTTTATTTCTCTTTTTTTTTTTGTTTTTTTTTTTTTTTTGCTTAACTTTTATTTGTATTTAATTCAACATTTTTTTATTTTTTATTTTTATAATATAATATTTACCGTAGGAATTAAAAAAAAAAAAAATAAACTTCTTTACTATATAGATATTTACCTGGAATTAATATTAAGTTACGCCAACAAAATTTTATAGTGAAATAAAATAAAAAGTAAAGTAAAGAAAAAAAGCAAAAAAGAAAAAAAACTTTATGGAAAACTTGGAAAAGGTTTTCATGTGAAACCAAAAAAAAAAAATATAAAATAAAAAAAACAATTACATATAATAATATATACTATACATATGTATATACACATATTATGTATATTATAATAAATATAAACATAAGATAGTAATTAAATATTATATAGTTATATATATATATATATTACATGTAGGTACATACTTAAATTAAACTTGCAATTTTAAAAAGTTCTAAAAAGAGTTTTAAATAAACAAAAATGAATCTTATAGATACATACTAAATTTTATTAAGTTTGCCTTTCAATAAATGTGTAATTTACTTATATACATGTAACTTTTAAGAATTTTTATAATCTTATCCAGTTTATTACTAATGTGGCTTGAATTATTTAGATGCAAAACAAAGAGTTAAGATATCTTCATTTACCAATTTTAATAAGGTTGAAGTATATAGTGATTCATAAATTAAATTTGTGAAAATTGTTTTAACGGGTTCGTAAATGATTCATATATTTTTTTCTCCCTTTGCCAATCCATAGTGGAAGCATAGGGCATTCTCTAAGTCATTTATTATTCATATTCGACTAAGCTTCAGTTTGTGGGATCATTAAGTCGTTGATTACTCGGCTGTAGCTATTCTACAAGATTATGCGATGTTTTTTCTATTTCTATGTTCCATCTATTATATCTTATATACAAGCATAATGGTATATTATTATTTTATTATTTATTACAATATGATATTAATTATAATTTATAAAAACATATACATATACTTATTTTTAATTTAATTATATTATACCAATTATTAATCTATATAACCAAGCTGAAGTTTGAACTCGAGACCTTTTTGTTATTATAAACATGATCTGATAAATTTAAGGGCTAATAAATCAGCATTATTTGAAGAATATTTAGGGATCAGTACAAAATCCGAAAAAAACAAAATTCCCAAAGACAAAATCACCAAAAACAAAATCCCCAAATGTAAAATCTCTAACCAAAGGTAAAATAAATAATGTTTTTTTATGCATTTAAAAATTGTAGTATCTATAATGTATGTATTAACAAATGAATTTGGTGGAATATGTAAATATGTAATATGTATGTAAAAAAAAGAAAATAAAAATTAGAAAATGTAAAATCTGGGTATTCCCCTTTTAAAGAATATTTATATGTATATATAAGTATGTGATATTCTAAATTAGAAGGGATTTTAGAAGTGAATTCAAAATCAGAGTTATACGCCTTTTGCAGAATACTTTATTTATATATATGTGTATATTTTAGAGATTCTGAATTAGGAAGGTTCTTAGAAGTGAATTCAAAATCATAGATATATGCTTTTTCCAAAATATTTATGTATGTATATATATGTAAATGGCAAATTCTGAATTAGAAGGGATTTTATAGTTGGATACAAAATCAGGGTATTTCTTTTTTTCAGAATATTTTTTATATAGTGTATATGTGATATTCTGAATTAAGAGGAATTTTAGAGTTGTTTAAGAAATTTGTATTGATCTTACTATAAATTCAAATTTGTAATGATCCAAAACATAATTCAAGTTTATAATATGTTAAAAATATGTTAGCAAAATAAAATAATATAATTTTTTATTTTCTTTTTTTATTGCATTTCTCTGCCACATAAATGTGAACAGGAAATTAATTACAGCCTTTCTTTTTCAGACATGGCTGTAAATGGCATAAGGTGAAATAACTCTTACGACCTGTATTGGATTCGAATCCACACACTTTCGGTGTTTACAGAGTATTTAATATGCTCTTACCCACTAGGTCACCGATGCCCCTAATGTAATTGATTATTTTTAATTTTTAAATGAGGGACTTCGGTAGCCTAGTGGGTAGGCGTGTGGGGTATTAACGGAAGGAGTGTGGGTTCGATCCCTGCACAGATCGTAAGTGTTGTTTCTTTACATACCCCCCTTACGACCAAATATAATGTAAATATATAGTATATAATATAAACAAAATAAATAATATTAGTGTATAATTTAAAAATAGGATAAAATCCTATAATGGCCTTAGTAGTCGATGGTTCAATAATATTGCATTACATTTATGTATGTAATATTAATATAAATAAATAAATAAATAAGTTTTAAATGCATAAAAAGATTATTCTTTTTGGTGGTTTTATTTTTTGGGATTTTGTCGTTGAGGATTTGGTTTTTGGTGATTTTGTCTTTGGGGATTTTGGGTTTGGTGATTTTGTCTTTGGAAATTTTGTTTTTTTTTTTGGTATTTTGTCTTTGGAGATTTTGACTTAGAGATTTTATGACCAACCCAAATATTTAATATGCAATTACTTAACTTTGAATAGACTTTACCAAAAGTTTGTTGTTTTTTAAAAACCAAAACAAAATTACATACATTGTTTTCTGTAATAATTGTTATACAAAAAAGTTCTTTTAATGCTATTAATGTTGAAAATACATTTTGTTTTAAAATAAAAACAAAATAAATTTATCAAAAGAAAATTCTTTTAAAATTATGTATGTATGAATATTTATAAAATTTTAATATAAATAATTAAGAAAACTATAAATTATTTTTATATTTATTTAATATTTTTATAACATTTTGTAAAATTACATATAAATTAATTAAAAAAAATTTTTTTTTAATTGTTTTATCTTTATAATAAAATAATTAATTATATAGTGATTATCATTATCATTAATATGTACATAATATTTACATATACATATATGTATGTATGTACATTTAAATTAATTGTTTGGTCATTAATTTATTTTTTTAATGTGTTTTTTTTTTATGTTACGTGCCAAAAATTTTTTTTTTTATTTCTATTATAAAATAATTAAATTTTAAATTATATTTTGTTGCACATTTAACCCATATTTTTTTGTTTAATTATTTTAATTTAAACAAACATTATTATCTGATTATATTATTAATTGTATACGTATATTTTAAAATAAATTAATAATAAATAAGATTATATCTACAGGAATATCCGAATTATTTGTATGACATTATGTCAATTAAATTTATAAATATAAAACTAGCAAAATTATCTGGCGGCTGCATACAGTGTTTCTTTTAAATATTTGGTTTTTATTTATATATGAAAGAAAAAAATTGTATTACATAGATCACATAAAATATTGTTCAGCATTTCGTGTTCTATAATTATGATCTTGTAGACGCTGAAACCGAATATTTCTTTATTTTTAATTAAAACCTTTAGTTTTGTATGGGGCTTAAAAAATATCCTATAGTATAAATCTTGAAATAATGAAAAGATGATTGATTTTTTTTTTTTAATTTCGTCTAAAGACGAATATGGAACTAATTGAAAATATAGTCCCATACTAATTTCGAACTTCGCGAAAGTGCTTATCTTAATATTTCATACATGTAAATTTTAATTTGCATACTTCTAGTTCTATTAGTTTTCAAGATGTAAAAACTGGATTCAAAAGTGTGTGTAACAGCTACCTGAAGCCTTGTTCCTAATTATTTAAAACTTTGCAGAAATATTTGCCCTAACACCTTAGTTGCTTGATTTAATTTGCAACCTCTTAGTTCTAGTGTATAATAGCAGCTCGATGGCTTGATCCATGTAATAACTTGAAACTGATTCGAAAAGGCTGATTCTTATACTTTAATTGCCTATTTTAATTTCTTCTATAGTCGTATAGTTTTCAAAATGGGCAGCTTATAAATTGGAAAAATTGTGGAAATGGAAGCTTCTGGAAGACTTGATCCGAATGCTTTTTTCCAAACAGTTCTTCTAGAATCCAGTTTTTACTTGCGTTTTATTCTCTCTTTCCTATAAACTAATTTTGTTGTGGGATTTTCAGTCTTCTTTTTTTATCTAAAATTTTAAGCGGTGAACGCTAGAAGCAACTATTTATGAGGATCAGAAAAAATTTTGTTTTATACGCAAAAAAAAAAAAGAATAACAAAAATAATTATTTTGCTGTCCACTTTTATTTAATAGACGTCTCGCTTCGAAATTTATTTAAACATATACATTTATACATATAAAACATATATACATTTACACATACATATAAAAGTGAATCTACTTGGTGAAGAACCAAGTAGAAATAAATAGCAGCCAGATTCACGAAGACCTGTATGGAATAAGTCAATAACTACTAAATAACTAAAAGCACGGTCTGGGTTCCTAAAAATGTTTCCACAAAATTTGAAAAAAATTAAATGTATATAGTTTTGCAGTGATGATAAAACAAAAGAAAACAACTCTAACTTTATATAAAAGATTGTTTCAAAATGGATTAAACATTTAAAAAATTAAATATACATAATATTAATAAATAAAAGCATATCCATATGACTTCTGACCACGAACATCCATCAATATAAGAACTGTCAAGGTTAGAAAAAATAATTGCATTTATTATAAATTTATTATTGCATAAATTGCATTTATAAGAAAATAACAACTTCATTTTTTGTAATACAATTTTCCTATTTTTACAATCCCTTGACTTATTATTACTTATTACTAATTTTATTTTTCAGTAACACAAATATTTTTCGATGAATTCTTCTTCTGTTCAAAAGAATTCTCCAAGGCTCCAAGTATTATTTTAAATTCATTAAACTTTATAGAGAAAGATTTTGGCAAATAGTTGTTTGTAGAATAAACGAAATAAAAGGATGAATTTTAGAATGGGGTTCAAAATCAGGATTGTCCCCCTTTCCAGAATATTTATATACAGGGTGTTCCGCGTTAACTTTAACATAGAGCAGGAGGTGATGGGGAGCATCACAACGAACAAAAAATTCTATGGGCTGGAGGGAGTTCTATTCTGGACCCTTTTCGAGAGAGGTTAAAGATGTTTTAGCGACTTTTCATAAAAAAATCTATAAATTTTTAACGGCTTGCTATATAGAGAGATAAAAAAAAATGCATTTTGCAGAGTAAGTTGTCAGCTTTAATTTTTGTGTACTAATGATTCTCATATCATAACCGTTACAAAGTTATGAAGGAACAAACCTCCTATATGTGATAATCTGAATTAGGAGAGATTTTAGAGTTAGATTGAAAACAGGGTTCCAATGATTTGTATTGGGGGAGGCAGCCCCTAGTACTTCAAAGGCTTTCATCTAACAAAATGTATGAAAAAATATTAGGAGGTATTTTAGAGTTTTAATATGCGATCTCTGATATCCACATCTATATTTTTTCTTATTAAAATTGTGCTAAAAATAAAAAAAAATAAAAAAAAGCAAAAAAAGAACAAGATTTTAAGAAAGGAGATTTTAAAAAACGAGATTTTGATAAAATGAATTTTTCAGATACGAGCATTCGTACCCAACCCAAAAAAAACTCATACAAAATGAACACTGTATTGAAAATTTTATTTATGTTATGTATCGTATATAAAAGGTTCTTTACATTTTTTAACTTTCCAGATCACACAGATTAATGATTTCGGTAAAAATCGATATTATTTTTTAATATTTAATTTTTCTAGTTTAAATATAAGCTTCATTTGGATGCGTAGAGTAAAATCATTAATCAAAATTTAACCACAAAAAATTAGAAGATCTAATTATAACTACGAGTATATACAAAAAATACAATTCCAAGCTCCAAGTTCAATTTTGTGTTATCTATATTTTGATGTACATATTAGATATAGTTTCGTTTTTTATATATGTACATGAATAACCGATTCTATAATTAATTACACTTTGTACAGAATTTAATTCAAAATTAATTTTTACTTTATTTTACACTTTACAGTCTACCTACAGTATTTGTAAATACTATACTCATAAAAATAAAATATAGGAAAGAAAAAAGTTTAAATTTTCTTAACATTTTTAAAAATATACAAAAGATACAAATAAATAATTAAAAAACAAAAATAAAATGGGAAGTTTTCTAATATTACCTTTTAGTACATGGTATTAACATGCAAAATGAAAAAAAAAAGAAAAGAAAATTCTAAAATTATGTCAGTACAAGTTTAAATTAAAGTTAAAAACAAAAAACTAAAAAATTCTTTATAGTAAATTTAAGTTTTCTTTCATAATCTGAACAATGTATATTTTCTGTTATAGTATTTCTTAATTATCTGGTATTTACAGAATGTTTTAATTATTGTAAAAAAAATGACTTTTAAGTGCAATTTATTTATAAATCGGGTACAACGATTGTCTTAAAATTCTACATAATATTTAAAATGAAAAAAACTTAAAAACTTTAAAATTGAACTGTTATTTTTATTTTAAAATAAATATATTTTAACTTTGTATAAAGGAAACCCATTTATTAGTCAGTTAATTAATAGTCTCAATATCTTATTATTTATTAAAGTGAAAAACAAATATTTTCTTTTCAATTGTTTTGTTTGTTAAGAAAGGTCTGCTGAATTTAAAATTACCGGTACCGGTATCAAAATCAAGCAAGAAGGTAACACTCATTATCACCACGAACTAATCCTTCAAACTATAAATTATAAATCTACTGAAAAGAATCAACAGTTCAACTATACCTATATAGAGACGGTTATTAAAGCAAGGGGAACAAATGGCTATATATACGGCGTACGAAGATGTATACTGAAATTAAAATCAAAATTCCAAGAAAAAAATCAAGAAGGCAAGTAACATAATATACTACAACCACGGACTCCAAAATACTACAAACAAATTTAAAAACCAACTGAAAAAAATAAACTGTTTAACTAATATCTAGAGAGTGTTATTACAACAAATGAAGAAACAGAATAACGAATCATAAAAACAGGCGTTATACGGAATACGAACATTTATTAAAATTAAAATCAAAATTTCAGGAATAAAATCAAGCAAGTATAGGTAACATAATATACTATATAGTCTATAATCACAAATTCCAAAATGCTTCAAACAAAATTAAAAACGAACTGAAGAAAATAAACAGTTCATAACTAAACCTATAGAGAGAGTATCATTATAGCAAATGGAGAAGCTGAATAACGAATAACAAAAGTTGACATTATATTTCATTATTATTTTTTTCAAATCGATGTGTTGACAAAGGATTGCAGAAAATAAGGAAAATGACAAACTACTGAGATTATTATAGTTTTAGATAGACTTAGTTCTTGATATTTGGAAAAAGAGGATTGCCCAGATTTCAAAATAAAAATTGAAAAAAAAAAAAAATGTTCTTCTTCTTGTCTTTTAGAATAACATAATAATATGAAAAACAAAACTACTTATAACTAAATATTACAATGTAATTGTTAAAGAATTTAAGTGTTACCATCGTCAGTGAAATTAATTCGCCCAATATAATAAAATATATTTTATTACAACACAAAATTAAAGAAAAAAAACAAACTAAGAAAAAAAAAAAAAATAAAAAAAACTTTTCTACATGGCTAACTAACAAGTTCAACAGCATATTACAAATTACAATATCTGTATGAAATATTTACTTATGTATATAATATATAAACATATTATATACTAATGTAACTAATAGATAATATTATGCATAGTAAGTTTTCAACATTTTTTTTTATCTTTTCGTTTTTTTAATAACTCTTTTTTTTTTTTTCTATATATGTAAATATTATATATGTATATTAAATATATAAGAAAACAAATGTGTCTATTTTTATTTGTATACATTTATTTTCAGTATGTATGTAAGTTATTGGATAAATCTTTTCCTCAAATTTAATCCACCAGAAATAAATTTTTTCTATAACAACTGTTTAAAATCTGTAATAGACAACAACTATATTTTTTTAAAAATGATGAAAAAAAAAAAAAAAAAAAGTTCTCATATGTCGCCGCTCATCTGACATTTTATAGGGCTTTTCCTCGTTCTGCTCACTGATTAAAGCCATATACTAAATATCAAGAAAATGTTTTTTTTTTTTTTTGCTTTTTTTTTCAAGAAATTTTATAAGATTCTCTTATTTCAAAATTTATGGAATATAAGTTAATATTTTTTTTTATTTTTTATTCCTGTTACATATCATAGTAAAATATATAAATTTAGATCACAAAAAATGATTAAGTAAGAAGTAGCCATTGTATTTTAAATAAAATATACTAATATGCAATAAAGTTTTTTTTTTTTTATCTATATACAGTAATACCCCGGTCATATGTACGCAATGGTTCAACACCATATACGGAAAAGGAAAATATATTTAAAGCGAATCCCTTATTTATTTTAATTATCAATGTACATAATAGCCACCAACACCTTTTCTACATGAATAAAACGTTAAAAATAAATTAAATAAACATTATGCATATTATATTTATTTAAATAATTTTAAATATTAATTATCTATAAATATAAAAAATATATAAATCAAAAAAAAGAATGTAATTCACACTTTTATTTTAAATAATACTCAAAAATGAATTTAAAAACTTGTATATATTAAAACAAAAATTCAACTCTACTTATGTTACAAAAACAAACAATTAATTAATCATAATGGCGTATCTACTTTTATTTTATAACTAGATGTGTTATCAACAGCTAAACGCTTACTTACTGAAGAATCGCTTACTTACTGAAGAGGTTAATGAAGTTATTGAAAAAGTCTTATTAATTCTTGAAGTGGATACCAAATTCCATTTTTCTTTTTATTTCATTTCACTTTCAGATCATGTGACATTTTCGATAAAAAAATATCTTCAACGGCGAAAAACTAAAGTGCCATTATTCGGAACTTTTTTTAATTTTTGTTTTCTTTTTTAGTTTCTGTTACAGAATCGGTGAGTACACTTTTTACCAAAATACAAAGTCTTTTTCAAAATAACAATAAAACATAAAAATCTCAATTTTACTGCAATTTTATTTTTGTACATAATGTGAGTGAAGTACATTGGAAAATATGAGTAAAAAAATGTACGTATGAGTAAAGCATTGTACGTATTGTAGAAGATAAGGGACAAAAAAAAGTGCACATAACGCGGGTGTACGTATTTCGGGGTATGACTGTATATAGAAAATATATGTATATAATACATACTCGTATATTATATAAATTTTATGTAATTTTGGAAGAATTTAAATTTTATTTAGACTACAATCAAAGAATAAAATAAAATTATTATAAAAAATTAAAACAAATTGAATATTTAAACAATATTATAAGTAAGAAATGGGGTTTAAATGTAGTATCTGTTATAGTAAACAAATAGAGGAGTAAAATATTTTTAAATCTAATATTTCTAGTATTAAAATTTAATCGCAAAATTTTTAAATTTAAAATTTAGTAAAACCAAAGACCTGGATTCTATTGCACCAAGCACCTATAACTAATCAAATAATCATTTTTTTTTTTTTGATAAGTCAGTGTTTTTTACTAATCAAAACTTTATTGAGTTATTATCAAAATATGATTTTAGTGCAACAAAAACTTATCAAAAAAATGATTATTTGAGTGAGTGATTAAAGTAAATGATTAATTACATGATTAAATGAGCCAGTTTTTCAAAAGATTCGGTACCATCAGAATTTTTGTTTTAAACCACCGCAATATTCAGATGTTAAAAATCATCAATATCAGAGTTTTTCCCACAAAAATTGCCAGTTATTTTAAGCACATTTTGAAAATATTTCTTATAAAAATAGGTAAATTAGTTTCAATTTATTCATTCATTTATCCGCTTGTTTTAAAATTAAAAAGGTATACAACTTTTAAGAGGCGGTGTAAAGGAATTTTAACAATAAACAGTTCTTATAAAAAATTAATTTCATAGAAGAATATTTTGCACCATTAATTACGGAGTTACAGCTCTTCAATTTTGGATAAAGCCCTATTAATAATCACAAATTCTGTTGAATATTTTTTCAATTTAAAAATGTCAAACGACAGCAAATATTTGGTATTATATTATATATGAATATAAAAATGACATAAATTAGTATTATTTAAATTTACCGTTATGTGAGCCCAAATTTTTGCATTACCGTTTTTAGTCAGAATTTTTATAGCATTTTAAGAAGAAGATTTTTGAAAATAGGCATAAATTATATTAGAAAAATTTTTCGTACTTCCCCTTGAATACGAGTTATTAGGATCTAAAAACTAAAAATACACAATTTTTAGACTACTATCTTCTGAACACCTTTAAATTTGTTTAAAGTAAGACAAAAATGTTCTATTAATTATATTTCTATATGGTGTTAACGGCTTTTTTAATTTAATAAGAAAGTTTCATAAAAATTGAAGAATGTTGAAATTATTTTTTCCTTATATGCAGATTGCAGAGTATTTCTAAAATCGAGTACCAGTAAACTGCAATAGGCTATAAACATTAACCCAAATACATGGTGTTTCAAAAGAAATTTGAGTTTGAAACATAAATTTTTGTGGTTTTAAATGATTTGAAACCTTCAAAACTTTATAACTGTTGGGCATATGAAGATCATTAGTACACTTTAAAAGATATTTGACAGTTTTCATAAACACTAAGTAAAGCTGGCAATTTACTCTGCAAAATGCATTTTGTTTTCAATCTCTCTATAGCAAGCTGTCCAAAAGTAACAAATTTTGTTTATGAAAAACTATTTAAAAATCGAAAGCTATTAAATAAGCTTTATTTCTTGAAAACGCTGCAGAATTGTCCCCTTCTCTATACAATTTTTGGTTTCCTTTAATCGCATCTATTACTGAATGCAGTACGGGTACTCCAGTTAGAAACACTCTGTAACTCTTTTTTTTTGTCCAAAATGTACTTTTTGAAAATCTTTTGGCTTACATAATGCCTTGTTTAAAATAAAACAACACGCAAATAGAATTAAATATTTTTTTTTTTTATTTACAATAAGTTTTGACTACAACAATTTTTTTTAAAATACATACAAAATATTGACAAAATAATATATTTTTTCTTATTTTTAGATGGACATCTTGTGTTTTTTTTTTTTTCTTTAATTTTAATAATTACATAAGTTGTAACTAAAAATAAAGAAAGTATATTAATTTTTTCTTCTTATTGTTGTTTTAACTTTGTATAACAACTCTTGTTGTTTATCTCTTGTATTTTATACCATATCTACTAATGGTGTTCATATATTTTGTAAACAATGAAAACAAATGAGATTTTGACACGAATTTTTAACCAAATTCACCAGTTCATTGTAAAAACATAGGTACCAATCTATTTTAGTTAAGAAAGTTAACAAAAAAATTTAATAAATTAAATTAATTTGTGTGTGTTATAATTATATTTAAGCGGTCTAATGATTTTCTCATAAAGGCGATAATGAACTTTTTCGTAAAAATAGCGAAAATATTTTGATACGGTATAGTTAAAAAATGTATGTATGTATATACACATTAAATTGATTTTGACTTTTTTCGGTAACGTACATATGTATATATTTTTCAATTAATTAATAGGTTTATTCTATCCCCCCATTACAGTTTTGTAATCAATGTAATGAATATACATATATATAAGTTTTTAAACCTATATACTTTTGCAATGTTTCCTCATTTTTGATAAAATTTTTTTTTTTTTTTTGTCCAATATATGATCTATAATTTCAATATTCCACAATTTGTTATTTCAACATAAATCTTTGGTTTGCCATCTTTAGTTCCGTAACATTCAATTACATCAAGTATTTGTAATCCTTTAACAATTCTACCAAAGGCACAACGTTTACCATTTAATAATTTAATTGGTTTAAAACTAATCGTAAATTTTGTACCAACTAAACCATCAAATGGTAACATTGATAAAGTACCTTTACAATTATGATTAACATAAAAATTTTCAGGTAAATCTAGAATTTCTTCTTTTGGATTAACAATATCTCCACCTTCTAAATAAAGGCCAGGATATACTCTATGAAATACCGAACCTTTTAAACAATTGCTACCTTTTAATCCTTTTCGATGATTTTCACACAATTCAATAAATTTTTCAACAGTTTTTGGAACATAATCATTATACAACATAATAACAATACGACCTAATGGTGCTGCATTTTTTTTACCAACATCTATATAAACTAATGGTCGATTATGTTTCGTTGCAATTGCATATTCATCAAATTTTACTAAACCAGGCAAAATTAATGGAAATTTTGATCCACTTTTTATTGTTAACCAAGATTCATGCCAACATTTTTCCATTGATTTTGTACTTTCAATTGTAGAAGTTGTAGTCTCTATTAGACGAGCAATTTTTTTATTCTCTTTTTCAATAATTGCATTTTCTGTATTTTGCATACCTGCCCTACCACCTTTAAAAGACATACCTTTATTTATATGATCAACTTTACCATGTGTTCTCATTATATCATTAATTCTATAAATTAAATCTAAATTATCATTGTTTAAACTTGTAAAAGTTTTAAAACCTCTTTTCAAATTTGATAATTTAATAAAAGATGTAGCTAAAACTTTCGGTGAAGATGCATTTGTACGTGGTGGTATATGAAGTAATACTTTACGAAATTCCTTAAATTTTTTTTCATGATCAGCCCATGCTCTTTTGTAATTTTCTTTGTTTGGTCCAACAGTAACTTCATTCAAATTGCATTGCTCATCGTAATCCATTGCAAATTTAATTTTTGCTTCTTTCAAAATTTAATTAAAAATTTATATGTACTTTTAATTAATTTTTAATAATAACTTTTATATTGATAAAATTAATCTGACTCATGAATTTATTTATTATTTTAAGATTAATTAGAAAATCAAGGGACAAAAGTTTTTTTTTTAAAGCTATCATATTTAAAATATTTTGTAAAACTTAAAAAAAAAACGTAATGACAAATTTTTTATACTTTTGAACTATATGCTCATACATATGTATAAAAATATTTGTTAGAATATTAGATGACCCTCATGGCGATAATTTTTAATTAAAGTTATGAAAAGAATACTTTCCATTTTCATTTCTTCTTCTAAAAGTTGTTGTAAGTCGACGTTCACGTTCGAGTACCAGTCGAAGTCAAAATTCTTCATGTCCCTTCATTCTATTAATTATCGTCCTATTTGTACAGTTAAACTTATCACTAAACCATTAATGAGATGCCAATGTGTTCTGAACAAAAAAAATTATTGTAACTAATCAAGAGAAAGAAAAATTGAAGTTGATATCTAATATTATAAAGAATATAAAAATATCAACATAAACGAGAGTTAAAATTGACTGGCTGAACGACTTATTCGTCTGTTTTACCTATATATAGGTCTGTACAAGAATAAGGTTTTTTTTTTACAATTACAAAGAAATTACAATAGTTTGTGATCATTTTTATATAAAGAAATTGTGTTGTGTTACTGTTTGACACAAAGCTGTCAATATTTTATTAAATAAACAAATCTCATTAAAAAAATAATTGTGTAGAAGATTTTTTTTATACATATATACAGCTTCCCAAAGTTTAAAAATGTATTATGTACATATTCACGTATCCCAAAGTTTAAAAGACTCTATATTTAAATGTTTACACGTATACTAATGAATACTTTATCAGTCTGAAAACGTCAAGCGATATAGGAAATTTTCTTTTATCGTTCCTTTAACGAAAGGATGACCTGATTAAAGACCAAAGCTACACAAAGATACGTCGTCCAGTTCCTTTGAGTGACTTTCGATGTTTTCCATCGTCTCCTCGTAAAAAAAAGTATTACATTGACATTATTTTGTTTGTATTGAAATATTTTTAGGTTTTATTTTGAATAATAAAAATGGACGAAGTGGGGATATGTCTTATGTTGTTTATAATCATGTTCTTTTATATTACAAATCAAAGTTTAGATATGTGGCATGTTCACATATTATATGAAACAAATTTTGAAGGTGATCAACAACTTTAAGATAAATAAATAAATTTTTATATTCAGTTTTTGTCAAAAGCTATTAGGTGTTAAAAATTGCTATATTATAAAACATTGCTATATTTTTAGACACCTGTGCAAATTTTTTAAAGGTAAGATATAATAATTATATGTGCAATGAATCAGCTTTCTTCTTTAATAAAGTTGTGTTAGAATATTTTTTAAAAAACTTTTTGAAAAATTTACCTGTATATGTTTAAATCTGTCTGTCTATTTTAAAAAAAACTTCTGCACCGTTTAAAATAGAGCAATGAAATCTTAACCATCGAATCGATCTCATATAAAAATTAATGTTGTGCAATAACCTTTTTATGTAACTCCATTCATTACGGAGGTAAAGAGCGCCTCAAAGTTAGAAAAAATCCTATTTTAAAATGTTTATATCTCATATTTTGCTTAGATTATTTAATAATAAGCCTAAAATGTTTATATATTATCGGAATAAACACATCCAAGGGTAATAAATGCGAAACGGTTTAGTTACAAAAAATCAAAAGTATCAAATGAGATACGCAATAATCGGCTTCTAAATGGTTTTGTTACAGTTACAAAAAGGGTATAAAAATTACCAAAATGCTACAAATTAGTAACATTTTGGCGCGCTTGTGTAATATTTTTTTCAATTAAAAAAACATCAAATAATAGGAAATTTGTTTAGCTCAATTTTTTAAAATTGTCATTTCCTCTGTTTAAGAACTATTAGGCGTTAAAATTATCTATTTTTAAATACCGTAACTTGGACTCCTTCCTGTATAAATTAAGTAAAATATGAAAATTAAACCTCCAATATTATATTTTTGGAGGAAATGGATAGACCACACTGTTAAAAACATCCTGGAAGTATAACTAGAATGACTCTAGAATAGAGTTGCTAAGAAAGCCAAACAAGTGGTCGGCCCAATAACAAGTGGTGCCAAACAATAATAGCAGAATTAGTAAAAAAATTAACAAAATAGCTAAGAAATTAAAATCATCGAATACAATTGATAGCAATGGAGGACGCAACTTGATACCCCATGTTCCCAATAGAAATAAATTTTATATTATTTCTATTGGGAACATGGGGTATGTGTTAACGGATTCTCTTTATTTTGGTTTATTTAACTTTGAAGAAAGTGTTTCTTATTATAAAATTTTGATGGAAAAAAAGTATAATCCATGTTTTTATGGTCTTTTTAAACATATACGTCTTTAAAACTTTTGATTTTTAAACACATTTATAGATACATTATTTTATATTAAAATTCCATAATCATTTATACGATACAATACCTATGTATTCATTTTTAAAAGTTAATAAAACGTAATAATATGTATCGGTATCATTTAATTTTTTTAAATATCTTAAATCTTAATTAAGTACTTTTATCTTACGTCATGTGAAATCATTAGTCCACATCAAATGTATATATAAATTAAGTAAAATAATATAAGTAAAGTTCATAAAGTAATTAAAAATTTAAAATGGTTTTTATATAATAGTATAAAATCACATCTATAATTAGAACTTCTTGTAGGGGCCTCGGTGGTCTAGTGGGTAAAGAAGGTATAAAATATTCTATAAGGACCGAGGAAGTGTGGGTTCGAATCCCCACACACGTCGTAATAATAATTCTTCCTTACGACATTTACAGCTATGTCTGAAAAGAAAGGCTGTGTAATTTTGTTGTCATTATTTATGTGGCTGGGGAATGTACTAAAAAAAAAAAGAAAACAAAAAAAGTTCTTGTAGGTTATCAAAAATATTTTGCTTAAATTTCATGATTTATTTGAAGAAGAAACAAAAATTCTTATTTTTGTATGTTGTTTACATTTTATTTATTATGTGTAATGATTTTTAATATTATGTTTATAGGCTTGAATAGCTCAAAAAATTATAAATACTTAAAAACATTACTAAATTGTTAATTATATATTTTGTTTATTTTGTAATTATGTGATTGTTAAAACTAATAATTTGCTATAAGATTTGTTTTTGTATCAGCAATTAAATTATTACAAAATTGTATTGTAATATAAAAAGTACTATAATAGGATAAGCTTGGATAAATCTCATATTTAAATTTTAAAATTTTTTCATATACTTTTATTCATATGTAATAGGTATTAAATGAAAAATTCTTACGTAAATTTTTGTTTTGATAATACATACTAATTATAAGGTTTTATATATTAAACAATTTTCTTAAAATATATCGATCTTATAATAATATTAAGATATAAATATATAGATGAATATAGATAATATGTAGTTGGGGTATTTATTTTATTATTATTATCATGTATATTAAGAAAGTTATAAAAAATACAGACAATCTCGGCTGTACGTCAAATCTCCTAAATATTAAATGTCCTAATGTCGAAACTCCTAAACATTTTTTTTTTTGATGTTATAGGAATATTGTCAATGGCAAAATACATAATTTTTAGAAATGACAAAACTTCTAACAAAAAATGAACTTCAAAAAAAAACTTCTAAAAAATTTCCTAACACAATTTCCTGATTTTGTATCTAACTGTAAAATCTTATGAAAAAAAAGTTTTCAAATCAATAACTATATACTATAGTTTTATAAATTTTAAAAATAATTTATTGTTTTAATATTGAATTATAAATATTATAGTTTATAAAGTCATAAGTCCCCAAGGAACTTTTGACCGTTTTACAGGAGTTATAATCTCCGCGAGACTTTTACCATATCACCTATCATTTATAATATTTAAATAAATGCTCATAACACTCTGCCGTCTTCTTGTTCAAAAATCATATTGTTGTTTTGTAAGTAGTAAATATATACGAGTATATGTATTTTAATTGCATTCATATGAAATCCGAAACAGTTTAACCTTATCAAAGTCATTCCCAAAAGTTGAAAAAATTACAAAATTTTATATTTTTAAGAAATGAGAAAACTCCTAACATAACAAAACAAAATTTTAACAGAAATGACAAAACTCCATAAATAATAAAACTCCTAACAATTGTGACATATCACGTACCATTTGGAAATGACGTCACAATTTTATAATTTCTGAAATTGTATAGAAAAATTGTTAGGACCATTGACAATTTTTTTTTTTAGGAAATTTGACGTAAGACACGATTGAGATAATCCATCACTTCGCGCTGATAACATTGTTATAACAGAAAAAGTTGATTTGTAAAAAGTTTTTTCTATCAAATTTTGAGCAAGGATATAACTGAACTCTTAAGCGATACGTCCGTCTGCAAAACTTATGATGATTCATATTTTTATTGTACTTTTAAATGTTTTAATGAAAGGAGCAATAATAATAAAAATAATAATGAAAAATTTTAAAATAAAAAAACAGGTGGTCCAAATTACATTAAACAGATAAATTTCATACAAATTTTTTTAATAGATCAGCTAAAATATTACTATTATGGAATGATTGCTTAAAGATTTGGTTTTTATCGATTTGTGGAAAGTGGGCATAACAAGATGCATTCCCAAATCAAACAAAAATAAAAGTGAAAGTTAAAAATTATAGGTAAATCACTTTATTCAGCAACCTAAAAAAGTATTAGAAAATATAATAAAAAATAGATTAACATCGCATAATATTGCAGATTATTAAATTTTACCCAACGAACAATTTGTCATATTATAGAAAACAACATTCAGTTGCTCATTAAATGTCTTGAATATAGTAATATACAACAGTTTTACTATAGGAATCTATTAAAATTTTAGCCATGCATATTAAAAGGCTATTCGACTCAGTCTGGCATGACACTTTGATTTTCAAAATGATAAATCTTGATTAGCCTAGCCTATATCTATAATAAAAATTATTCAAAGTTTTTTTTTTTAAAATCAATTATACTTTTGTAAAAACCAATGAATTCTAATCTGATAAAAAAATAATAAATGGCAGTGTCTCCGAGGTCTCATTAATATATGCAATTTTATTCAACATTTTTATTCCCAACATCCCTATCTGCCATAATAAATAGAAAAATAGGAATATTTACTGAGGATACATCAATTTAAAGTATCCATAACGATGCTATTGTTATAGCTCACATGATTGATGAAGAATATAAACTTCTTAGTAATTATTTTTGTAGATGGAATAAAAAATCCTTTCTTAGTCCTATAAGTTGTATATAGTACTTAAGTTAAGTAGTTTAGTTAAATTATAGTCAAAAGATGTTTTCTTTAGTTAAATTATAGTTAAAAGATATGTTAATTTAGTTTTAGTAAAAATGACTTATAAAAAAATTATGTGAAAATGAGAACGAACCTAAAAGTTTGTCGGATCAAAAAGTGTTTTATGAAGAAATTGTTGCTCTTTATTTGTGTAATAATTTAAAAATAATTACACGTAATTATTCGTATATAATTACACGAGTATATAATCGTAAAAATATATAAAAATGGATCTAGTAAAGTGGCACTTCGAGCTGATGGATTTCTATCAAAAGCTTTTCAATTCGGGATTTTTACGTCAAAATCTTAAATATGAAATTTTATCAAATTCCCTTCAAACTTTTGGGCTGTATAGTCCACAAACAGACAGACACACAGACATCACTCCAAAAAAAAAACTTAATTTAGGTTTCGTATCTAAGAAACGCGTATTAGCAAAAATCTGAGGAGGTTCCCAATTTTTGGTGCCATCCCAATACCTTCCTTATACATTACTTACGGTGTAAGTATTAGATGAAATTGTATTTTAGATGAAAGATGAAAGACGAAAACCGATCACTATTATATGTTACAAATAAGTATCATTATATGAGCTTCTAAATTTTCTTCGGAACAATACATATATATTTATATAAATTTATATATTGCGAATTAATGAAATAAAAATTATATGTAGGTTGGTATCTATAGTAAAAAAAAAAAAAAATTAAAAAAAAAACACTCACCTGTGTGCTTGGTTGATCATCTGGTACTGGTATTAATTTTGCTGTTGAACCGGCCTTATCAATACTACCATTACTTGATTTATTTGTTATTGTTGTATTTGCATAATTATTATGATGATTATGTAAACTGTTACTAGGTTCACTACTATTACAATAATTATTATTATCTAATAAATCTGTACCATTATCATTAATTAAACTTGTTGTATTACTAATTGCTGATGGTGTTGCTTGTAATTTTTGATGAAAATTTTGTTGATTATTTAATTTATCATTTATTATATTATTTTTACCATTATTATTTGATATAATTGAATTAGTTCGATTTACAATTGATGTTGATTTATTATTAATATGATGATTACTATTTAAATTATTATTTTGTTTAGTACCAGAAGTTGTTATTGTAAATATATTATTATCTGATGATGAATTTTGATAATTATTAAAATTTCGATTATCATTAGGATTATTATTGTTAATTGATTTTGTTAATGTATCTGTATCCATATTTTCAAAATTTTGTTGATAATTATTATTATTTATATTATTATGATTTGGATTATCATTTGATAATACAAGAAAATTATGATTTAAATGATGATTTTTATCACGTGATGTTAATAATTCTTGTTGTTGTTGATGATGTTTTTCTAATTGTTGTTGTAATCTTTGTTGATGTATTCTTAATTGTTGTTCTAATGATATTTCATTATTTACTCGCCCCTTATATTTTTCTTCAATTGCTGCAACTTTTGATGATGATCTACTTAATTTTGTACTTGGATGACGCTGTACTAATGCATCTGTACCATTCATTTTATTTGGTGAGAATTTATTTCCTGTTATTATTTCAGAACGTTCAGCAAACGACATTGGTTTTATTGTATCTGAAATCTATAAAATGTATAACAAAATATAAATATAATGTATTTTATGTATATGTATATATATATATATATATGTAATTTGAAAATAAATATAAATATAATAATAAGTATGTATGTATATAAATCAATAATAAAAATTTGTTTTAAATTTAGTTGAATGGAAAGGGATATATTACATTCAAAAAAAGTTTTTTTTTTGTTTTCTTTTCAATATATAGAATGGAAAAATGAAAATAGTATATTGTAAAATTGTTAATCCATTAGAATTAATTAAATAGAGAATTGTTATAAAATAGTTGAGTTCATTGAAATAAAAATACAATATTATAACAAAAGCAATTGTATTATTTATTATGGGTACAAAGAAAAAACAAAAACATTTAAAATATGTATATACATACATATATATATGTATGTAAACACTTTTTATATAAATATATATAAATATAATAAAAACCCACTTAAAATTAAATTTACAATTAAGAATTAAACATTTAATTTAGATTTTAAGTTAAATTTAAATTTGTAAAATGCAAAACTTACATATTATTGTCTAATTTAAGTTTTAGGGTTTAAAAGTAAAATAATATTATGTATGTAAAGGGTTTTTCAATTTGAGTGATATGATTTCTTTTCAAAAAAAAACACACTAATTGTTAAGGAAATTCAAATGTTTTTTATTTAATGTGAAGTACAATCGATACAATTAAGTTCTGAATAAAACGTCATTCAAATGGCCTCCACGATTTCTTTTGCCAGAACGAATTCGATGAACCCAATTTTCGAGCACTTTTTCCACTAAATCAAATCGTATGTCATGAATAGCACGTTCAATATTGACTTATAAAGCTTGAAGAGAGTCTGGTTTATTGCTAAAAACCAATGACTTCAAATAACCCCACAAGAAATAGTCTAATGGTGTTAAATCACAACTTCTTGGAGGCCATTCAATGTCACAATTTCTTGAAATAATCGAATCTCCAAACTTTTCTCGCAATAATTCGATTGTTGCACATGTTGTGTGGCACGTAGCCTCGTCTTGTTGGAACCAGATGTTGTCAAAATCAACTTCTTCCAATTTCGGATATAAAAAGTTGGTTATCATAGATCTATACCGCTCTCCATTGACAGTAACGGTGTTACCAGCTTCATTTCGAAAGAAGTACGGACCGATGATTTCACCAGACCAAAAACCACACCAAACTGTCTATTTAGATGAATGTAATGGTTGTTCATGAATAATTTGTGGATTTTCTTCGCATCAGAATCGACAGTTTTGTTTATTTACCGCACCACTCAGATGAAAGTGAGAAAAGTTGCAATTGGAGAACGATTATTTTTTTGATAATAAAATTGAATAATTTGTAAACGTTGTTCTTGCGTATGATGAAATTGTAAACATTACTGAATACAATCAAAAAAAAAAGACAGATCATGACATACTACAAATGGCCGAAACGTCACTTAGAAATCATATCACTCAAATTGGAAAACCCGTTATGTATATACAATAATATTAATGTTAAGATTGAAGGTTTTTTATTAACCTAATTTAATAACTTGAATTGAAATTGTAATTAAAATGAAACTATTTTTATAATTTAAAAAAAAAATTTCTTTAATTTCTGAAATTTAATTTTAACAATTACTAAACATAAAAAAAAATTTTTGGACCATGTTCATTTCTATAACAAATTTCCTGAATTGGTTTTATTTATTTATTATTTTATTCATATTCGGAATAGACATTCAGAAAATTATTATTGACATAAAGTAATATTGGAACTTTTTGATATGATAATATAGTATGTATTGATTTTGATAGTTAGATAAAGGAATTTAATATAATAATGTATATTAATGCACATGTGAGTATACAATATGTGCCACTATACGAATATACATATGTATATACTCGTATTCATAAATATGTATTGAAAAATTTACTTAAAATACACTATAAAAATAATAATAACAAAATAAATCCATGTTTAAGTTTAATTAAATCCATAAATTTCTCTTTTTACTACAATAAAGTGCATAGGGGGTATTCCCTATATAAGTCATTCATTATTCATAATTTGACTAACGTTCAGTTTCATAAAAAAAATCTATATTATTTTTTATTAATCTTGATTCTATATTATATGACTCAACCGAATTTTAAACCCGAGACTTTTGTTAAATCTCTACTATCATAAATTTGTTTGCCGGTGTCGTGTCATAACACTATTGGCTGCATAATTAAATCTGTATTAAACTTTTATTTAAGACGGAAGAATAAAAACTTTAAGAATCTTTTGTAGGTTTGTACTAAAATAAAAAAATCAATTTTCAAAATAAAAATTTGATTTTATTTTAAAAAAAAATACAATTTTTTTTTTTCTAATTATGCATAAAATCAATTTACATATCAATAAATTTGTATCATGATATGAATTATCTATATTAGCGGCTCTTCTTTTTTCTTCAAAAGTTATGAAAATTAGTTATTAAGTATTATACTATAGTCTATAGATAAATTTAATTTATAATTAATTTATTTACAAAAATTTTTGAGAAATGTACTTATGGTTATTTGGTTCTGCTTATGCTTAATCCGTATTATAATATGTATGATGCTTTATTTATATTCTTTATATAGAAACCAAAACAAAAAAAATCTTTTAAAATAGATGGAAAAGTCCTAGCCTATCCGTCTATCTCATTCCCATTCCCCAATCACTATACTACAGTACTCGTATATCCAGGTAGAGTATTTTCCAATTATATTGACCACAGAGGGAGTTAAGTTATTGACCACAGTGGTAAGTGGTTTAAAAATTTTGCCAAAGGGGTATAGGTTTTCTTGATGTCTGTTGTAGATTCACACTATAGAGAAAAAATTATAATGTAATTTTATTTTACAACTGTGGTGACGCTTGATTGTATAAATATTATTTTATAAACAATTTTATTATTTCACTTAAAAAAAAAATAAACTTTAAAAATAGCTTTAAATAAAAAGTTTACAATATTGTAGTGTGAGGTTATATTTTGAGGTTATAATTTCTAAAAAAAAATGTATGTACGATTTTAAAACTAAAACTGGCTTCAATTTTAAATAAAGATTTTTGTTTAAAAATATAGTTTACTGTTATTATCATAACGGTTTAAAATTTTCCCTTAATTTTTTATTTTTTTAATTTTACCTTAAATGAATAAAATCTGGAAAATATTTTCATTTTTCTCATGGATTAAATTCGTGATTAATTAGCAATAATAAGCAATAATAATAATAAAAAGAAAACACTAAAAACCAAAACCAACAAAAAAAAAAAATTAAAAAAAAATTAATTTTACTTAAAAAAAGAAAAGAAAAAAATTGATAACAAAACGAATGGTCATAATTAAAGGAAATAATGTTTTTTTTTTTTTTTTTTTTTTAGTTACTTAAACAATTAAATTTTTAATAAAAGATTTTAATTTCATTGAAGATAGGGATAGAAAAAAACAAATTATCAATATGTAAATAAGAAATTAGGTATAGTTCTTTAGATATAAAGATATAATTATGTATATATAGAAATAAATAAATTTTCCAAAAAAAAAAAAAAATTTCTGATAATTAAAAATCCATTGAATTCATTTGAAAAATTTCAATTGTTTTAATTTCACCATTAAAGTAAAAGGTTTATAAGTCAAATAGTATTTTGTCATTATAAATATGAAACTTGTAGTCGTATTTTATTTTATGCATGTATTTTAAAATTTTTGAATTGAATTTTCTTTTATCACGTGTTAGATTTTTTAATGTTTTTGCAGACGTTTGTTGAATTTTTAATGTTTTAGAATATTATTTCTGAATTCTTTAAGATTTCAAAGGGGAAATACACTTTTCAAAATACATTTTTTTAAGGTTGTATTTAGAATAAAGGGAGAAAATTTTGGATATGCTAGAACAATACATAGTGGATATATGTATGTATAATCATCCAAAAACCAAACTTTAAAAATTAATATACATATACCTAAAATACTTGGATTAATTTTCATTTTATAAATTATCCCCAAAAAAAAAAATAAAGCAAATCCAAATTTTTTATTTTTAATAAAAGGAAAAAAAAAAATTAATTAACTTATCAAAAAAGTCGCATCCTTAAGTTGTCTATATGAACGGACGCAGTATACCGACTTGGCTGATTACTAATTATAGGCGGTTTACACTACTTAATTTTATAAAAACATTGAGCGATTAATTGCACAACGGCGAATAATTGAACAAAATAAAAAACGTGAATTATATGTAAATGCTTTAAATGAAAATCATTATATATAAATGAAGATTTGACTTTTGTCTTGTGCTTATTTAAGAAGCTAATAAAATAAAGTTCTTAATTTTTTAAATTGACAATTAAACTATATTATGTTAAACCGATTTTTCTGAAAATTTCGAAAAAGTTTTATTTTTTTGGGCGATAATCAAATTTTTAACTTGTAAAAATCCGAAAAGTTTCTATTAATTTTACAAAACACGCAATCAAAAAAAAAGTTTAGCCGTAATTTACTTCTAGACCAAGTAAATGTTGATTAAACTCAGTTAGTGATAATTTTTGAATGATCAAATAACGGATTCTTGTATTAAGCAACATTGTTTAATACATACTACACATTTTTCTAGCATATTTTCCAAAAAAAATGCTTATTAGTTTCTCTCGGTTTGTCTGTCTGTTTGTTTGTCTCTTCTTTTTTTACAAAACTTTAACACCGTTCAAAATAAAGTGATACAATTTTAACTAGCCGTAAAAAAATTAATATTGTAGAACAACTTTTTTATGCAGCCCCACTCATTAACGGCTATAGCTCCTCAAACTTAGGAAAAGTCTAATTTTCAAATGTTTATATCTCAAGTTCTGCTTAATATTTTTTCAATCTAGAAACGCCAAACGACAAGATTTTTTTTTTGCTTTATAAATCAATACTAAAATTATACACATTTTTATAATTAAATTTTTTTTAAATTACTTGTTACAAGTTTACAGTTAAATATTTAAATTTACAGTTATGTGAAAATAAGATTTTAAGAGATTTTGCTTACTTGATACCTTTGAAATAGTTTTTGTTGAAACTTGAAATTTTTAGACAACAAAGATCTTTAGTGAATTAAATTATTACAAGTTACCTCAGAAAATTTTTTCGTACCACCTCCTGTTTACGAGTTCTTAGAGATATGAAAAATTGAAAATTTACTATTTTCAGATATCTGTAACTTAGGCACTTATGCAAATTTTTGCAAATTAATACGCAAAAATTGAAGCTTTAATACTATACTTTAACATGCCCAAAACGGTTTTCTGAATTATTTAGTGTTTTCTTAAAATTGAAGTCACTTGTCTGTGTTTTTTGATGTTTTTTCTTATACATACATATATATAGAATGATAAAATTCTAAGACAAATATCAGAATTTAGTGCAATTACGACCGACTTCTAGTTAGAATCTAGATTAATCAATTCGAAATTTTGAGAGAAGAAAAAGCTTTTGAATATAGCATAAGTTATCTCAGAAATTTTTTTGAACCTCTTCCTGTTTGCTATTAAAGGTAAAACATTTAAAATTTATTATTTTTAGACACCTGTACACATTTTTTTAAAGTAAAATGTAAAAATGAAAACTCTACATTTATTGTTCTAACTCTATATGTTGTTAACAGTTTAACAGATTGTTAACAGTTTAACAGTTTTTTTAACAGAATAACTATAAAAGATTTTTCTTAAAGAAAAGAAAAGGAACTGTTTCTTGATTTTCACAATTTTTATTCCATATAAAATTCAAATATTAGAAATTTTGATGCAAGTCACAGTATTCTAATCTAAACTGTCTATTGTCTTTTGGAAAATGTGCGTTTTTCAAAACCTTTGGTTTATATTCTGCCCTGTTTAACTATATGTATTCATCAATAATCAATAATAGAATTTTTTTTTTATTTTTTCAATTCAAATATTATAAATCTTATATCTATTATACAACACATTTAAATACATATGTTTACCTTTTCTGGTCATTTTGATAATTTTATGATTACGTGATTATAAGTTAAAACTTTTCTTTCAATGATTTAAAATAAAAGAATAAAAAACAAAAAAAAAAAACTTAATTTGCATTCTTAAAGTAAAGTTATTTTGTTTTTATTTAAATAATCTATATATATAATATATATTTTATATAAAAGTAAAAATATTTTTATGACATTGATGATTTATATACCGTTTATTAAAATAAAAAAGTTATTAGCATTTTACAATGTCACGAACATTCATTTCTTTTATATATAAATTTTGTATCTTTTTCAATATTGTATTTTGTGTTTTTTTTTTTTTAATATCTTAAAGTTATTCTTCAGAATGTTTTTTTTTTTTTTTGTTGTTCAATTCTTTATTAAATAAAATTTAATAATTAATTCAAAAAACGTAAAATTATAAAAAAAAATTATTTTAAGACGCTGACATTTTTTTGTTGTTGTATTTGTTTTTTTTTTTTTTTGGAATAAACTTCTTATTCGAGTTCCTGTAATTAATATAAAACAAATTCAAGGATGTTCATTAATGTTAACGTTTATGTATGTATACATTAGATGTATTTTAGAAGAATGTAAAATAGGGTTTCCCTGTAGAATATATGACTGTTTCCAAATTAAAATTGTACGTAGAGTGTAACACAGAGTGATATAATGTTGTTGTTGTTGTTTGGAAGGGGGGATATACAACTATTCTTACATGTATTATGTGCGACCTATTATGCACCCCAAATTCATAAGACTCTTTTTAATTACAGCGTCTCATCGAGCCAATTTATGCCCTTAAAAAATCGAATGATGGTCCTGTGGTCAAATGCACTAATTTTGGAGAAATTTTTCCAATACTCCTCTTCCAAGATATATGATATGTTAGGGGTATTTTGTAAATTAAAGACATATTAAAAAAAATAAATTTCAATATGAAAATTGACAGTATAGATTATGGTATATTTACAATTAACGCTCTCGTTTTAATCTCTATGACACAGTTGACCGAGTATCTACAATCAAATTTGAGTTTGAATTTGAAAATAAATAATATACAATGTTAACTAAATTTTGCATTTTTCTTTATTTTTTATTTTTTTTATATGCTTTTATATTAACTTTTTAAATAATATTTACTTCAATAATTTCTTATTTAGAAGGGGGCTTTTAACTGCCCGTACCCTGTCACCCTGCATTTCTACCTAATCTACATCAATATTTTGTTTTTTAGAAATTTTAAATTGAGTTGGAAATTATTTAAAAAAAAAAAAATATAGCTAAAAAATACATATACACACTCTCGTCTTCTTTTTATTTTTTATTTTGATACTATCCAATTATTTGACAATCCTTAAAAAAAAGCTACGAAACAGTTGGAATTTTTGTGGATACTTTCGTACAATTTAATATATTTACCTCTACTTTGACAGATGGCTGCGTATTGAGATCGAAGGAGAGCGTTCATTGCAGATGCAGTATTATAATTATTATATGATTTTTTATACTTAAAATAAAAAAAATAAATATATAAATCTTAAATTATATATAATTAATATTTTGCTTTTTTATTTCGATGTTTACAAAAATTTTGTTTTTGTGTCGTTGATTCTAGATAAGATAATCCGAAACGGATCTCAAATAAAGTGTTTATTTGTATATACATATGGTGTTATAATTAATTTATTTTTCTTTTTTAAACGCTATACAAAATTAAATACAAAATATGTACTAAATCAATAAATTAATCTTAGTTTTTACTTATCTTATTATCTCTTTTAATTTTTATTCATATATTTAGATAAGTGATTATAATTTTAAAATTTCAATAATTGAATAAAGTAATATCTATATTATATTTATTTACTTAAATTTTGATTTCTTTGAACTTTCAACTCTGGAAGGTTTTTTAAAACCCGATAATTTACAAAATATTTTAAGTCAAACATAAAGCTCTTCCTATCCTGCTATATTTTTAGAGTTTTAGTGCATGTTTTGCTAACGAATCGATTCTCTCTAATTAAAGGTAATTCTATATGCGAAGTAATATACTTATTTAATTTGTTTTTAATTAGGAGTTCTAAATGTTTGAAAAATTTAGGTACAGAGCATATATATTTATATTCGCATAAACATACTTCTCAGGGTATAATTAATTTGCATTACGTTTGTGACATATTAAAGAAAACTAGTTAGATATGACAAACTATATAATATATTCTTGCTCATAATCGAATTCTGAATCGATTTAGCTATTTACGTCCGCCCGCACTATAACTTAAAAATTATAGGAGGTAAAATTCAGAAACGTTTACCATTTCACCTTTGTAAAATTGTTAGTTTCACTATTTAAATTGCGGAAGTTCGATCGGCGCGTCTAAAATTTCGATAAATATATCTCGATATTTAGTTATTTCATTAATCAGATATCTTAAATTTTCTAAAAATTTTCTAAATTTTCCAAAATGAGATTAAACTCTAGGAAAATCTAGTCTAACCTAAAGCTGACACACTGTATTCTTTATTCCTCCTTATTTTTTATTATTATTTATTTATATATGTATATTTATATTATATATAGCCTTATTATAGCTATATAGGTACGTATAATATATAAACTGTTTTGTGTGAAAATTATAAACTGTATATAAACTGTATAGCGCCCGTACAAAAAATTATTATCATTTCGAATTTGGAAAAATAATTTTATAATTTTAATTTTTTATAAAATGCCGATTGGAATGAATGTCAAAAGAATGAAAATTTTTAATTTTATTTAATATTACCAGACAGTACTTGAAAATCATTACTATTGATTTATTACTATTTAATAATGCTATTCGCGTCTCAAAATATCGTGTTTTTAAAATCTCGCGTCTTTAAATCACTCGTGTCAAAATCTCATGTCACAAAATTTTGCAATTTTTATCGCGAAAATAAAAATTTTGAAAAAAGGGCTTACACAAAGAAATTTCTCTTATTTTGAAGCTCTTGCGTAATATCAGCCTAAAAGAGAAAAATTGGGGCTTCCTAGGGGCCCCGCTAAACTAATTATTTAAAACCATAATTTTGTAACCGACTTTAAAGTCCTTCCCATATTTTTTTTTTTATATAGGTACATATTTCACCATCAAAGAATTTAAATTAGTTGGGCACTCAAATGTATATACGTATAGAAAATATCGTGAAACGAGAGATTTTAAAACACTAGATTTTGAGACGCAAGCTTTCATAGCGCTCCCAAAATAAATATACCATTAGTTTTAGTTAAAATTTTGAACTAAATCTAAAACCCATTTTATTTAAGTGCGAAAAATGAATTAGCAAAGAAAATATCATATAAATAACAATTTTACGATTTCAAAAATTACTTTTATAACAGCTGTGAAGCTTGCGTTCTCCTTTCATTTTGCTTCAACTTTCAAACTAACAAAAATCCTAAATTAATTCTAAGAGCAATTCACGGTTTTCACGAAAAAAAAAATATTCCCTGTTTTTTTTTATAAACTTTCTTTATACGTATATTAGAAAAAATTGTATTAAAAGTTTATATTTTACATCTATAAATTATTCAACTTTAATTTAAAATCGTATTTTAACTGTTTTATCTATTCAGATATTATAGCTAATTTGAATAAAAAGTATGTCATTCTTTCAATTATTGGTTACAAAAGTCAAATCATTTAACTTAGTTTTTTTTATCGGCAATCATAAATCAGTTAAATTTGTTTTTTTATATTTTACATTACTGATTTATTAAATCCTTGTAATTTTGTAGAAATTTACAATATTTTATTAATTTAATGCTTTTTTATTAGCAAAATATGTTTTCCGTTTGAGCTGATTGTTTTTGTCTTTTAATGTGCCTTTTTCAAGTGAGTTTCAAGATGGAATTAAGCATACTGTTATTTAGGCTTACATCTGTTTTTTTCTTAAGGAAAAAAAAAAACAAATTTTTAAGAAAAAATTGGTAAAAGTATTATGTATACTTTTGCTTTCGTTTACTTTAATTTTTCCTATATTTGTTAAGCCATCTTTCAATTTCGAACAAATGGTTTTCAAGATTACTATAGATGAAGTTGAGATATTTGAGTGAAATGGCAGTATCATCTGGGAACGTGGATATAAATACTTTAGAAGTCACAAGTAAAACTCAATTTTAGTTATTGACCTTATTTTATAGATACGTAGGAGTAGGAGCCTGTTCTAAAGAATTAAAACAATTAATGTCTCCACTCAAAGTTTTCCAGTGCGAAGCAAGGAGTGCAACAGATGCTCATCCCTACACTGTAGAGCTTTCAAGATGGCGTAACACAGCTTATAGAGGTTCGTTTGTAATGCGCACATCGCGGATTTAAAACCATATACCATCCTCCATACCTCCAAATTTTCATACCCATCCACCTTAATCCGACATTTCCTAATCCTTATTTTCCCAGAAATCCTTCCTACATCCTTATCCCTAAAACCAAACTGTACATTTTGTATTAAAGGCCCCTTCCTAAAGTTTGGTTTAAAAGGGTGATGGTGTTTAGTTGGTTAAAGCCCAACACTACCTTAGAGGAACTTCGTGCAGTTCGCTAGGTGGCTTTCGATGCTTTCCACCTTCCCTCGTGAAAAAGGAAACTCAAGTATAAATTAAATCGGGCAAGCAAATAAAGGGAGACCTGACTTGAGATACACCAGTTTTAATTTCATGCTCTTCTGATAAGTTCCATTTTAACTTTAAATTACATTTTTTGCATTTGCTAAGTCTAATCTAGAATTAGAATATCATTATAGAAATGTCATTACTCATTACAGATTGAAAAAACAATTGACAATTAAATTAAATGTTTATTATTCCATTACAAATTCCTTAACAGAAAAAATACAATTCGAAATTCCAATATCGAAAAAAAACGAAATCTCATACAAATAAACGATGCAGTCATAAATTTCAAAATGGCGATTTATTAACAAAATAAATAATAAAATATGTAGGAATATAATAATAAAAATATATTATTAAAATACCACAATTTAATTTAACTTAACTATATATACAATACTAAATAAGGGTTGTAAAAATAATTGAAATAAATTAATATGTAAACCGCAATTAAAGTTAAGAAATTTTTATTAATTATTATTTAATATAGAAACCATTATTTTTTGTTGAAATTTTTAAATTGAAAAGGATGATTTTGCAAAATGTATTTTTTTTTTCAAATATTTAATATTATTATTAGGTTTTTTGTTTTTGCGTTTAAAATTGAATTAAATAATTAATAAAAAAAAAAAAAAAAACCAATAAAAATATTTAAAGAATTCATAAAGCGTAAAATATTTTATAAATTATATGATGTCATTCTGTGGGGTTTTTTTATATTTTGGCCAATTGGCTAATATAAATGATGATAAACTTTTGTGTAATTATTAAATGATAAAAAAAAATAAAGTTTGTAAGTACCTACCTAATCTTTTGATTTGATTTTAGATAATTTGTATTTTGTACTGACCTTTTCAGACCACTAAAGTGTAAATAAGTAGTTATAATTTTTTTTGTTTTTTTTTTATAATTCAAGTTAAAATATTTCTTAATTTATTAAGAGATTAAGTTTGGTAAGAAGATGATGATGATGATTTTTTAAAGATTGTTATCCTCTTTATAAGTTTTCTTTTTTTTTTAATGTTAAAGATCAATAAAATATTAAAGGAATTATAATTTTAGTGGAAGATTTTTCAAGGTTTTTTTTTTTTTTTTTTATATAATTATATAATTATTTTTGTATCTTATAGTAATCTTGATCCTTTGTTGCATTTTTTTTTTTTTTTTGTAATGGTATTAATTATTTTGTTAATTTTGATTAAGAGATTTTAGCTTGATTTGCAATTATTTCCGTGTTAATTTTTTTTGTTGTTGTTTAAAGTTAAATGTTTAAATTATACATGTAGAGTGTACATTTTGTTTTTTTTGTTTCATGAATTTCCAGTTGTTTCCTTAAATTGAAGATTAAACGATTTTATAGTATTTTTTTAATCATATACAATTATTGAAATAAACGCGGCAAAAACGTTCCTTTATTATAAAATAAGAATTTAATAATGTTATAATATATATTTATAATATATAGATAGTGACACATGGAATAGTAGTCAGATTATCGACTTTAATCCGATTAGAATTCGAATGATCCAGAGGTTTGAACTCTAGTAAAAGTAAACCCTCTTTTATCTGCTATTCAATCTTATTCAATTATATACTATTTCTGTATTGGGTTCACATTAAATGACAATGGATGCCCCAAAATAATGCCGCACAATAAATAAAACTGACATATTTTTATTTTCTTTTTAAAGCATTAATTAAGCCGATATCTTATTTTTTTTTAAGTCGATCTTATTACCGCTTCCAGGCAGAAATAAAGTCGAATCGGTCTTATTTCCGTTTTCTAACATACCTATTATCTTCTTCACATTTTTCGTTCTGTTTTCAGAACATGTTGTTTGTTTAGCTTATTCTAGAAGGTTTCGTTGTTATTTTTCGAAAATGGTTGGTTTTTCGAAAAAGAATACATATTTGACTTCGGTTTAACTAGAAATATTTTCATAGGGATATATATTTCCTATTTTCAGAAGATTTAAGTAAAACAAATTGTAATAAAGTCAACACATTTTATGGTAACTTTTCTGAATAAAAGAATATATCTCCGTTTCCAGAACACCATGAAATAATTATAAGAGAGATGCCTTTAGTGTTGAAAATATGTATGTAAGAAAAATAATTATCAGAAATTTTATGATTGGTATTATGTGACGAACATGCATATTGAAAGGTAATAAATTGTACTTACGCATGGAGTAATTATATAAAACTATCAAGTAAAATAAATAAGATTACAATATTATACTCTCTATATAGTCTCCACACATTACTTTACCCCTATACAATTGATTACGGTCGTGCTCAACATCTTTTAGTATTAACATATAAAAAGTGAGAGCATAATCGTTACCTTTTAGAATAAAAGAAATTAGTTTGTAATGATTTTGATTTAGGCATTTAGTTAATTAAATATATTCGATAAGCAAAAAATCGCTATTTCGTTTTTGCTTCTCTGTCGAAGAATTAAAGCTGATTCATTATGGCAATTATTTATTATGGCAATCTTTCAGAACACCAATAATTGTATTAATTTATAAATAGAAAAACATATAAACATATAACAAAGCATATTATCATTAAATGTAAACAAAAAGTATGAATTTATAACTAAAAATCCTGTATATCAACATATATCCCTTACCATTTTTATATAAATAAACAAAATATCCATATACATATTCAAATATTTAAATATTAATAATCTTATAACTCAAATATAAACAAATAGATATTGCATCGATTGATATTATGTAATTACGTACATATTGTGATAAAGTCTACATCTGGGTACTGCATCACGTAGTAATCTAATGCGATCTTTTAAAACGTATTTGCACTTATATCTATCTACATTATCTATCATCTCCTCATTTATCTATACCACCTTCTTTCCCTTTTATTTCACTATTTACTTGTGGTTCAGTCAGGTTTAACATTTTAATAATTTTTTTTTATTGCATTTTTCTGTTCAGGTGTGGCTGTAAATGTCGTAAGGGGGGAATAACTCTTACGACGTGTGTGGGATTCGAACCTACACTACCTCGGTGCTTACAGCGTATTTTATATGCTCTTACCCACTAGGCTACCGAGACCCCTCATTTTAATCATTAAACAATAAGCAGGGAAAAAAAAACCAAAAGAAAAACTTAGATTGTAATTTAATGAATTCTGCAGAATAATAAAAATAAATCATACTATATGTAGAATTTCTTTAACTGCGTATTCATCAATCATCAGTCAAACGAATTTTTATTGAAGAGCCATAAAGAAGTTCCTTGAGTGAGAGATTAAACATCACTTTCATTATTCGTTTTATTCAACTGTCATTATCACAATTATATATAATAGCAGGTCATTAAACTGATATACTTTTAAAAAAAATATTTTTTAACAAAATAACATTTTGTATTTCAAAAAAGAAAAAAAACAAATCAAACAAAATCATAAAATAAATCTAATCCAAAATTAATATTTTTGTATACTTTAAATATATTTAATACAAGGGTAAAGAATTAATTTAACGTATAAGCACCGAAATTTTATTAATACTATAGCATACATATATTAAAGGCAGTACAATTGCATTCTAATAATAGTAACTAACTATAGATTTTATTATTTAACCCAGTTATTCAAAATCTAATCTTATTATACTTATTATGATTTTTAAAAATAAATTTTTATTTACTTTTCGATACTCAAAGTAAAGTCTATAAGTAACAACTATTAATATTAATGTATATTAATATAGTATTAACAGTATTATGGTTAATAAATTATTTTTACAATGATATTAAATATTGTTCAGTTCAGTTTTAATGATTATTATATATATATATATACATATATATATGTATATATATAAAATTTTAATACAATAGGTAATATCCAAATCCGCATTCATACCTATGTCAAGGTTAATTTTTTTAACTCTTCCGTACATCATCAAAATATATATAATACAAGTATTATGTATATATATATGAAACACAAATGTAAATATCTACCATAATTCTCATATATATATATATATATATACATATATATATATATATATGTATATATATATATATATATATATATATATGTATATATGTATATATACTTATTTTTATTCTCTTTTATTTAACATTCAATTTTTTTTTTCAGTTACCTGTACAAAAACAAAAACAAAAAAACATTATATATATATACCATGAAACATTATATATGTATGTATATATACATATATATACCATGTAAATTAAAGGTGAAATTAATAATTGGCTTGACTTAACTTAACTTGACTTGACTGAACTAGCTGGTAATATTAATTGAAGACATCATAAATTGTTTATTAACATTTCATAAAATTTCTTATCTTTAATATAATACATCTTATAATATTATTGTATCTATAGATGTTTGCAAATACTTATTATAAGCTTTTATTAATATACAAGATCAATAACTGCGATATATACATATTTTTGTTTTTTAATGTTATCTGATGACTGATGAGTAAAGGAATGAATACTAAAGCTTGTACTACCTTGTAAAGACATTTTTTTTTTTGTTTTAAATATTCTTTATTTTGATTTTTGTATATAGGTGGTAAACTAATGGTTATTTAAGAGGAATAATGTTGGTATAACTAATAGTATTTACCCCAGACAAATTATTTTTTTTCGAAAAATCATATAATTTTTATCATTTTCAAAATAAGAAATAATATGTAGATATTTGATAAAAATAGTATTATTTGCCTTAGTTAAAACTATTTGTCTAAAAAAACTATTTAGCTACCCGATAGCATCTATACCACAGCCTATATAATATTATTAATTAAAAAAAAATAATATTAATTTAGGTATCTAAAGTTAAAACATTACAATAAAAAAAAAAAAACATTAGTAGAAAAACGGGGCAAGATATAGATATTTATAGGTATAATTACAAAAGATTAGTACTGTTGTGTATCGAGCCAATGGTGTTGTGGTTAAGACACCGACCTTTCATACGAAAAGTCTTGGGTTCAAACCTCGACTGGGTCATATAAATTAATAAAAATAATATAATATTGCTCTTATAATATATAATTAGTATAATATAATTAAATTAAAAATAAGTATATATGTCTTATAAATTATAATTAATATCATATTGTGTAATATATAATAAAATAATAATAAAATATAATTCTTGTGTAAGATAATAGATGGCGTAGAACTAAAGAAACGCCTAGTCTTCTACAATAGCTACAGCCGAATAATCAACGGCTTAGTGAAAAAATAATTCCAGAAACTGAATCTTAGTCAAGTATGAATAATAAATGACTTAGTGGATGCCCTATGCTCCTTATAAGAGTGGCAAGAAAAAAAATAAAAGTACTGTTGTGTTAATAACAGGATGTTCAAAAATTCATTAAATATAATTTAATAAAATACAGATTTAATATGGATATTGAAATTTAATTCAATAATGTTAATTTTGTTCTATATTTTTTTTAAAAAAATCTCATTAAAAGTTTAAAAATTAAAATTTAACCCACTTTAAAGATTTCAAATCAAGAAAATTTACAATTTAATTTTAATTTTTGAAGATTATCTTCGGTCCGAAAAAAGCATTTTAGCACTTAATTATTACATTACACCTCCTTTTCTTTTAAAATGATAATTTCTTAAGTTTTAAACTCGACTCTTATTTTTTCTATATAATATAATATGTATATATACACATATCCATATTGTATAATATATTAATTGATAATTACTAGCTATAACTGTCATTTAAACAGTTACTGTCTAACTAAATCATTTTTTAAAAAGTACATATAATAATTTTTGTGGTTTTCTTTTTACTTTTTTTTTTGTTTTAATATTATATAGAAAATATTTGCAATAGTAGTGGTAATTTTTTACATACTAGTGTTATATTCATGATGCACTCAATGACCTTTCTTTATGTATACATAAAAATACTTGTAATTAAATGTAATTGCGAAAAATTATGCAATGAAAAAAATTTTCTTTTTTTTTTTTTTGTAGTTATTATAATAGGGTTACCATTGTAGATTGTGAAAAATAAATTAAAAATGTTTAAGTACAAATAAAAATTATATTTAGGGAAACAACGAAAAGACATAGTAGGGTTAAATGTTGTTTTAAATTTCAAGTAGGTGTTATAATTTTAAGAACAAAATTTAAAGCTAAATTTAGAGTTTTTTATAGATTACACAGATTTTTTTCGAAAGCAAAATTCAAAAATAATTGCTTTTTTTTTAATTTTGTAGGTATGTATTTTAATTTCCAACTTAAATTTTATTTTTTTAAATGTAAAAATGGGTTAAAGTGATTATTCGACATATTGAAAGAAAAATGTAGAAATAAAATGTTTTTTTCTTAAATTGTACTTATAAGTATAGATAGGTTATTAATAATTAAAATTAAATTTTAGGTAGGTAATAATTAAAATTAAATTTAAATAAAATATAATAAAAAATTAAAATAAAATACTAAACAATTTATTAAAATACTGTTTTTGAAGGCAAATTTAAAATTCCTCCAAATAATTTATTGTAAATAAAATTTATTGTGCTTTATTAATTTAAAATTAAATTTGGCCAATCTGGAGATCACCACAGTTAACCAAAGGCACGAAAATAAAGATATATGAAGCCTGTGTGAAATCGATTCCACTCTACGGCAGTGAAACCTGGTTAATCAAAAACTCTTCAACAAATATATTACAAGTATTTGAAAATAAATATGCCTCCGAACAATTCAAAATATAAGATGGCCTAGAGGAATATCAAATGAGGACCTACTAACTATCTCTAGACAAGAAACCATACTCTGCCAAATCAAGAAAAAGAAATGGAGATGGATAGGTCACACACTTCGGAAAGCGCCAGAGAACATTGTACGCCAGGCGATCGACTGGAATCCACAGGGAAAAAGAAGTGTGGGTAGACCTAAAATAACATGGAGAAGGTCTGTGGCTAAGGAAATTGATAATAGCGGTAAAACATGGGCAGAAATCAAACATTTGGCCGACAATCGAGTGCGATATAGAAGCTTTGTAGAAGCTTTGTGGATAAAAAAAAATTTAAAATAGAAGAGCCAGCCGTTCCCAAGCTTCATTAAACATATAATTAAAATCTTGATTTTCTATCCTATTCTAAAATCCCTCTTAATTAGTTCTTGTACATACTTCCATATATATTTCAAAACATGAAAGTAACTCTCAACCCCGCTAAATAAATGATTGAAATTTGATTTTGTAGCCAACTCTAAAACCCGTACTAAGTAATTATTTTTTGTAAATAAATATACTTATTGCACCAACACCATTTTTTTTTTTTTTATATACATATAAAACTATATTTTTTACTATATTTTTTTTTAATAACTATTACCTACTTTCAAAAATATGTCGAAAAATGTTTTTCCCAAAATATAAATTCGACATTTTATTTTCAAAATGTAAATTTTTTCGATAATTTTCTTTTTTTTATATTATATCGTCCAGATATACTCGTAAATATCTGCCGATATTTCGACAATTTATTTTTTAAACATTTTTCCCTATTCAAAATTTTTTTTATCATAAAAATTGTATATATTTAAAGTATATTTTTTATATTGTTTCTTGGTGCAAAAAAATTTAATAATTTGGCAACCCTTATTCTAAAAATAAAACAAAAAGTTGAAATTTTATTTTAATGTCTTAAAAAAACTAAATTTTGTTTGTTACAATATAGTAGTTTTTATTAAATTTTTTTTTGTTTATAAGTAAGTATGTATAGTTTTTTATAAATTTTAGTAATTGTTTAAAAGGGGTGAAGATCTATGTCAAATTTTTGTTTTTTATTACTGTTTTTAAAGTTCAATGGCATGTTACAAGTACAAAAATTAAATTTTTAATAGTAAAAGTATTATTTTCTTGTAAAATAAAAAATAATAAAATTATTTTCATAAATTTAAAGAAAAAAACAAAACTGGGTACAACAAAATACTATAGATATAAAATGCTATAATTAATTTTTTTTGGTTTCTTATTTTAAATAAATTATTATAATTTGTTTAAAGCATTTTACACTCAATTAAAATATAATGTTAGGAAAATTATATTGACTGTAAATATTTTTTTTTGTTTTTCAAATTATTATATTAACGCTTTTTTCTAAGAACTTTTGAAAATTTTAAGTTAATTTTATTTCTTTAACTTAATATAACTTATTAGATTCTAGAGGGTATACTATATTTAGTTAATCAATAAGTAATGAATATCAAAACAATAATATTGGATAAACTTGCATAAAGAATATACATACATAGTTTATAACAAAGAGCCAACTGTTTATTTTGTAGAAATATTTTAAATTTAGTTTTCCTCCCCCTAAGGTAGGTGGGAATCATCTAAAAACAATAAGAATACCTTCTTGAAGTAGGTACTGCTAGATTCTTACTGACTAAAGCCGCCGCCTCCTCTTCTAGCCAATATAATGGGATGAAACTTCTAACTGTTAACGTAGTATTGTGGCTAGGAACAGTTGATGATAGGACAAGGATCCGGAAACATTGAATTAAGTAGTTAGATTGTAAGGGAACAATGAATCCGCATGTTATTATTTACTATTTTGCTATCAGTGACAAAGCCATCATTAATTACAACATGCAGTATAATATAACTTCTTCTTGCATGAGGTAACCAAAGATAGCTTTACCGTAGGACTACATTATTATTGTTAAACGATATACATTATTACAATATAAAATTACAGCTTTATTTTTTTTTTATATGACCTGTTCAGAATTTGAACCCAAAACTGTTAGATTAAAAAGCTGACGATTTTGCTATTATACCATGAGTCAGATAAGGATGTTAATCATCAAAATGAAAACAAAATAAAAATATTATATATGTATACATATATGAAAGTATAATAATCTAAAAGCACCTAAAACTTAATTAACACGAATTAGTGGTTATCAGTAAATAATAAAGCATTCAAATCAAGCAAAACAATAATTTAATATTAAATTCCAAAGTATTTATTTATTAGTTATACATAAATATAATTCGTATAAGTTTTAAAACCACTTTTTTTACTTTAATTTTTTTTTTATCATATAATAACCAGATTTTTTTTTATCATTTATATCAAAGATTAATTAAATTTTAATACAATATTTAATATCTAAATCTATTTATCTAAAAAATTTTAATTGTTATACTCAATTTTTTTATACTTTTAAAGGAGGCATTATTACAAAAAAAACAATTTATAAGTATATATGTATATATATATATGCAGTATAGAAACTGGCAATACATTTATTGCTTAAGAATTTAAAATAATAATTTTCAAAAGAATTTTAATATCAAAAATAGTATATCTATAGGTACAATAAAACGTTTTAAACTATTACAATTCTTCTCAATCCTTATAAGGAAAATATTTAATTTTTTGATTCTTTAAAAATAATAGAATAAATCATTTTAATCATTTTATCTTCAACTTAATATAATTATTAAGAACAGAACTACAGTAAACTTTAAAAAAAAATGTTATTAACTAAATATAAGATACTCATATGGATCTAATGATTGTTTACATATCAGTATATAAGTTTCTAAAATTTTAGTTTTTACTATTCTATAGTAAAAACATAAAATTTAAGTTATTCTAACATACATATACGTATGCAGATCCGGCTTGATCACTGGTAATGCCCATCAATTTCTTAAAACCAAAAAGAAAAAAGAATAACTAAAAATATTTTTTTTTTTTTTGTTAACCTAAAAAATATAAATTATTAATAAATGTTTTTATTTTTATATAAAACTTTCAATCTTTATTATTAAAGAGGAAAGAATAGGCATATATTTCGGCCAAAATTTATTTATATACCACATTAAACTGAGTCATCTATACAAATATCGTGTTAAGTATTTTTCTTTTTCGAATGAAACCAAATTGGTTTCTAAGTTAAAATTCATAATACATAATTAAAATGGGTTTTTAAATTTATTTTACATATTGTTTTATTTATGATCATAAAATTAATATAAGCTAAAACGTCGATTTTAACAAATCCGTAATTGTACTAAAACGTTGAATTTTACAATACCATAAGTTTAATTTACTATATAAAATAAATTTAATTCTCATATCAATAATTTTTATAATTTTAAGTCTCATTTTAATTGATACAATGCATAAAACAGAACTTGTACTCAAATCTGTTTATTTTCAAACAAAAACTATGAGTTGAAAGTGAGATTTAAGTTCAAGCTGAATTTTATGAATTCAGCTCAATATCTTGTGAAGGATTGATTTAAAATTTTTATTTATATATTTGGCGCCCATATCTGCTGTTGCCTTCGGGCTATTGTCTTACTGACTAAGCTTTAGAACCGGCCCTGCATATACATATCTTTTTATAAAATTTATATTTAAATGCATAAATGGTTTTACGCATTTAATTGTACTAAAAATTTAGCCGGATATGTTGTGTAACAAGTTTTACAAATATATGTACAATTAAAAACTAAACTTAAATCGATTAAAATTTTTAGGTTATACTAATCTAAAACTATATTTAAACTACATAATATACATTTTTACTTTTAATTATATTATTATATTAAAACGTGATATTTTTTATTTATACCAATTATGATATCATAAAGCTATCTTTTTTTTTTTTTTTTTTCTTTAGAAAAATTTGTATCTATTCTTTATTGATTAATTTTTATATGTATATAGAATTAAAAGTGATTTAATTAAAGAATTCCAAAATTTATAATTAATTTTATTTTATTTAATTTTTTTTGTTTTTTTTTTTTTTTTTATTAAAATTTATAAAGTGAAAAATTCCATTGTGATTTATCAAATCTTCATTCAAAATTCAGTGTATATATGATTCACTATTACTAAATATTAGTATTTAAAGATAACTACTAAACTGTTAAGATACGTTTAGTCCAAAGAAAACAAATGAGTAATTTTTGTTTTTTTTTTTATACTTTTTATTTTCTTTTTTTATTTTATATGAATAAAATTACGAGGTATTATAGGAGAAGTCGACATCATCTTCCTAAAAATAATTTAAAATTTTTTTTTTTTTGTAATAAATTCCAAGTATTTACTGTCTTAGTCAACCAACTAATATTTTAAGCATTCATATACAAACACACATCATATGCACGTCATATTCTGAAATAACTTGAAAAGAGAAAAAAAAGTATCCTTATTTGATATGCATTTAAATAATATAATCTTATGTTATAAAGATATAAGTATAGGTTCATTTCTGAAAAATTTATTTACTTAATGTTGATAACATGTTACATGGGTTTTACACAAGTTAAGAAATTCAAGTTTTTTTCCCAAAATTAAAATTAATTAAATTAAACGAATTTCTTGTGGTATATAAATAGGACATAATATGTACATATATACAATTAAAACACAAGACGTCTTATTATTTGAAAATTTAAGTTGAATAAAACTTATGTGTAGTATACATTTTGAAGCATATATTATGTATACCAATATAACGTCAGGGATAACAGTATTCTTGGAGCCTAGAAATTTTATGGTACCTGTGATTTTTTTTTTGTTTAGGTTATTCCCGGTTCACAAAGATGTGACAACGACGCAACCTTTTTGTTTTTCAGGTGTGAGTGTAAATGTTGTAAGTGACGAATTATTCTTATGACGTGTATGATATTCTAACCCATACTTTCTCAGTGTGTACAGCGTATTTTATACGCTCTTATCCACTAGATCACCTGTGAGTTATGTTTATAATGTTTAAAAATAAATTCTGGTAGTTTATATTTTCTAGGTTATTGATTTTAAAGTTATTATAAACGTAACTTTCGATTTAAAACAGACTTAAAGTTTAAAAGAATAGTCCAAACTATTTAGTTGAATTTAAAATATTTTGATGTAAAAATTGTAGTAATCATTGTTATCACCATCATCATCATTGCTTTTATCATATAGTCTGCTAAATGAAACTTCCTGGTCTTATATAATACTAGATGTTAATAGTATGTACATATACATATGTATATATATACAAGTTAATAGTTTTGAATTTTGATTATAAAAATCTGTATCATGTTTATATTCATTGCATTGGTTTGCATTTTAATGTGCATTTATAAGAATAAAAGTATGTATGTATATGTATGCATTATTTATCTGATAAATGGATTTTTTTTTATTTATAAGTAAATTGCTGTATTGCAGTATGAATATAATAAATTTTTTTTTTTTGATTTTTTAAATGTTATCGGTAAGGAAAATCTTTTTTTTTTTTTTTTTTGAAATTTCAAAATATTTTAATTTTGTTCTTATATAAAATTTTCTTGATTTTGTATTGAGAAACTTTTTATTGTGGTACAATCTAAAATACAGTTTAATAAAAAATATAGCATATAGATTTGGATTTGAAAAAAACAAAATGTAGTTTTTTTCTATAATTTCTGTGAACAGTTTGGTTTAAAAGTTTAAGATCACCCAATGAAAATATTATGCATTAGGTATTATTTTTGATTTTTAAAATTTATAATTTCGAAAAAGAGTAAGGTGAAAATTATTTTATGATGACTTGACTTTGACTTTTTCAATACTGGACAATAGTTTAAAATCTGGTGCGTGAACTAAAGTAAGAATGAACTAATGTCAAAACATCTATGTAAATGAACTAAAGTATACTGCGTATACTGCGGAGCTTTACTCTGAGCAAGATATGTGCATATTTAAAAACATATAGCTTTGCCGAAAATGAATTACCATAGGAATAAACGCTATATGTACATATCTTTACTTTCTTAGAGACAATAGGGCTGGCAGAAGTATTATAAGGAGAGGTAAAATTCAAAACACGTTACATGCGAGAGAATAGATCTACATCAAAAGATTGCAGTATCATTTATACGTCTTGAATAACAATCTACAGAGTCGGAAAAAATTCTACATTAGTTCACCATTCACGACACACTAATGTTAAAAAAGGTAAGGAACTAAAATAAAAAATGAAATAAAATCGAAAAATATTAATTAAGTATGTTTGAGAAATGATTTAATATAATACATATTAAAAATGAATTAACTTGGAAAATTTTCTACTTTAATTCATATGATCTAAAAACAAAAATACTAAAAATGAACAACAGTCGTACATTTTTTTTTCTATTTTAAGTAATAGTGTTCAGTAGCATCTAGTGTTACAAAAAACTGCAGCGCTCGATAAAATTTTCTACTGAACGATTTTTTTAAAATCGTTTCAGCAAGAAAATTTTAAAAAATTTTCAGCAAGAAAATTTTACGCTAAATTATGTAGCGACTTTTTATTGACGTTTATGTTTTCACATTTAATGTCAAAATTTTTTGTTTACAAAATTTTGTGAGAATTTTTGGATTTCAAGCATTTTTTTAAAAATTGATAAATTGAGAGATAAAAAATATAAGATTTAAAAAACAAAAATACGATTTAAATAAAATAAAAATATACGAAATGTCACACAAAATTAAATGTCATTTAATTTTGCTGCAAATCGTTCAATACAAACATGCAGCTTTAAATGCTACACCGCTGCAATTCAGTATAGCGCTAGATTCTCCTGAACGCGACCAATATATAATATATTTCTTTTGCGTAGTCAGATTTGACACATTTGTTACAAATGTGACAGTGCAAAAAAATAGTATACATTTTCAATGGTACGTCGAAAAAAAATAAAAATTTATCGATTTATATGTAAGTAAGTTTTTACATACAATCTTTAAAAATGACTCAAATACTGCTCAAAAAGTAAAATTAAAAAAAAAAAATTCGACTGATTTTCTTTGAACTTTTAAAAAAACTAAAATTTATACAAATGATGTACCTATATCTAAAAATTTAAAAACTGAAAACCATGATTTATTTAATAATAGGTTCATTCATTTGAAATTCACGTAATTTTTAAAATAAGAACCTTTGAAAATGTTTTTATAATATAAAATTATGGAAATTTTCCCTTTTAATTTTTAAATTCCAAAAAAAAAAAAAAAAAAAAACGACTTAATAAAAATGTAAAAACAAAAAATAATTTTGCAAGAATTTTTTTTAATTTTGTTTTTACATTTTTATTTATATTTTTTTTTTCCTTTTGTTTTCTATTTAAAAAAAAAATTCTTGGGAAATTTTTTTTTTGTACAATTAACTTAACTGAATTAAATATAGGTAAGCGCAATTAATGTAATCAACTAGACAATCGCAAATAATCAACCAACAACCTAGAAACCAAATTATTATAAAGATACAAGGCGGCAGCTGTAGATACGGTAGTTTTGACAATCAATTTGACTACTTTAAAATATACATACATAAATGGTTTTTTTGTTTGTATATTTATTAAGCGATAAATGTAAAGTGGTAAATTAAATTTAATTCTTTAGGAAAACCTACCATTGAAAAGATAAATTATATGTTGGTTTGGTACCGTTATTTTATATTAAAAAAATAAAAAGTTTCTTTTTCTTTTTGTCTTCAAGTATTTATCAATGCAAATATATTAACAAAAAAAAAAAAAAGTTCCTTAGAATAAAATAAAAAAAAAATTATTTATAATTTAATTCTTACTTAACCAATCAATTTAAAAATTTTTTCTTTGCATTTTCATAATTCACAGATAATTTTTTTGAACGTCATAATAAATATATAAATTTTAAATTCAAATATGTATAGATACATACATAGGGTTAAAACCTGATTTTAAGATTTTGTTTCAGTACCAAAAAAGGAATTTTTATTAGGAAAATTATAACCAAAATAAATTTTATGATTTGCAATGAAAAAATATTATACATTGTTAATTTTTAATATCTATATATATTATAAGCTAAACAATCCTACATAAAATATCACTCTTTAATCTTACATATATCCGCCGCAAATAACTTCAGATTCTTTATTTCGCGTAAACGTACAGATTCTTTATACTGCGATAGTTTATTTTATTATTTCTAACTATTCAAAATTAGTGAATAAAAAGAAAATCCCAACCAATGAGTTTGATGAATAAAAAACTTACTCTTCAAGGTAGTCTAACTATGATTTCTGCACGTCTTTTGATGATTGTCTGACTAAACTCAACCCACTCCAACCCACACTCAACCCTATAAATTTAGGGAAATAATAAAAAAACTAGCAGAATTTTTTTAAGGTCTCTTGAAGATTATTATATCCCCCAACAAAAAAAAAACCTAATCATAAAACGTAACTTGTAAACTTTCTTGTAAATTATTGATAATAAAATGTATGTCTAGATATATTATATATGTTATACATGAGTCAAATGAAATTTGAAAACATCATAGAATTGACAAAATATTTGATTCAAAAAAAATTAGATAAAAGAAAAAAAATCTATATTTATAATTAATTTATTTGAAGCGAACAAACCTTCAAATTGATAAGATTCTAAAAATATTTCAAAAAATTTCTAATGATATCAGTGCATTTCTAATGGAAATCTTATGTTATCAAATTTGAACATTCTTAAACATAATTTTCATAATTTCGCGTAATAACATTTATTTACCTTTAGTTTTTGTTTTCTAATCACTCTTGTTACTATTCTAAATTACGAGTACTTGACATTTTCTTTTTTTTTTTTTGCTTTTTTGAAGAATTTCATGATACCCTAGCTAGACACACCACATTTCTTTTTTTTATCAAAATTCAATGATAAAATGTATGTAATGTATTGTAAGATTTAAGGTACATACCGAAATAAAAGATAACAACGCAATAAAAAAAAAGACGAAAGAAACGCAATTAATAATTAAAAGAAAAAACGACTAATAGAAGGAATAGATAAAAATTAGGAATTTACTAGACAAAAATACGCAATAACTTGTAACTTGAGTTAAATTCTATAAGAAATTTGTGAAACCATCCAAATAAAAGAAAACTTAATCTAAAAAATAAATGGTAATTTATAGCTAACAATTTTTTTTTTTTTGAATCACACTAAGCCGCTTAAGCTTTAACTTTCTTTATGGAATTCTATCTTGGATTTGAAGCCAATGAAATGAAATTACCAAAACTATGTAATTTTATGTTTCGATTTAATTTTTATTGTTCTGGACTAAATTTTTATCAAGTTATGGTAGTGGATGGTGACAATATGAGATTTTTCTCCTAATTTAAGATCTTAACCCAAAATGTTTGCACTACATCTTCTTGAAGAATTTTTGTACTATACAAGCATCTTATACATATATATCAATTGTATCTTTTTTTGGCGAGGGTAAGTGGGTTTCATTTTAAATACACTATAGAGAAATAGAACGAGCATGAGTGCTATATGATTGTGTGGAACATTACTCGACTGAACCACCACTTTTCTTTTATGACCAAACAATGGGGCTAATATTTCCTTTAGGACTATAATTCATGTACTAAAGCTTGGATTATGTATTAATTATTAATATAGTTTAATCGAGTTTTTCATTTTCAACTCCAGAAAAAATTAAATCAACACTTGCATACGTTTGTTAATGTTGTGCCGAACGGTAAACTCGGGTTTGTACAATACAACGCTTGTTAATGCTATGTATAACGCTAAACTCGGGTTTGTACAATATGAGGCTTTTGAAGTGGAAAAAATTTTAATAATTAAATATAGGATTATTAAATATAGGATTGTTTATTTATTATTTTATAGACTAATCGAAATAAATCTGTTTTATTAGTGTGGGCTCTTCTATGAAGTTGATTTAATGAGATTTTTGGTATACACCCATGCACTGAACATATTATAAAAGATTTAGATAAGAAAATTTCAGTTATATAAATTGAGAATTATATACTTGTTTTTAATATTCAGACTGAGATAAGTAATTAGCAGTTTAATATTGTAGAGATTTGAAACCTTAACAATAATCGTTTATTTTAACCATTTTATAAATTATTAATTAAATTATTTATTTCAAAAAATGAAAGTGAAGTTTAAAAAATACCATTTAATACCTACATTGTCTATATGCAAAATATAAACTTAATTTTATACATAAATATTAAACATATTTAAATTATTAATAATAACTGTGTGGGTGGTACTGCGGTAATATAGTTTTTTATTACCTGTAATCTAATATATATAGAATGTAAATATAACAGAGTTGTTAACATTAACATTATTTTGTATTGTGTATACTTAAAAAATTAGCATCTTTTATTTATTTTTTTACAATGAAACGTGTGAATTACTATATTACATACATAAATATTATAGAGAATTAAAGAAGTTTTGAGTTGCATATGTACATAATTCAAGTTGTATTACAAAAAATCAGTGTAATTTTATCTTATTTGCAATTTAAAATTTTGTGTAACACTTAAAAAATGCACTTCTTTTTGGTTTTGTTTTGAGAAAATAAGGATTTATAAAATTTATTTCTTTTATATCTATATAAGTACTTTAACTAATTCTAAGAATTTATACACTTTTCTCACTTTAAACACGTTTTAAATGGTATTAGTAACCTATATAACGTAGGATTTAAGTGTTAAAAGAATATACACTTCATGGTCAAATTGATTATATGTATATGGGGAAACTAAATATGTTATGCAGTTATACTGATTCTAAGCTAATTGATCGCACGCCATTCTAATAATTCAAAGGTCTAATAAAAATAAATTCAAAGGTGTAATAACAAATGCAAAGGTCTAATAATAATAATTTATAAAACTTTAAATGGTTGCAATAAAAAAAACTTTGCGTTGAATTGACCTTATGTAATCAATTGATCTGTGATGAATTTCTTTGCCTTGAACTAGCCTTATCGTGTTACTGTAGATAGTTCCCTAAAGTTCGTTAGTAATCTATATGTGTACAGCTTAGTAATTTATAGTACAACGAACCAGAGCTTTGTGGCCGGATCTAACTTTAAAAAGATCCAAACTATTTCTCTCTAGACCCAAAATAAGACAATTCGTTAATGTTATTAAGGGCCATTATCTTATCGGTATAGACGTGATAGAAGATTAGGTATGTGTGGATCTTAACTGTAAATTTTGCAGAGGAATTGACGCAATAGAGAGCCAGAAGAATTTTCTCTGCACCTGTCCTCGTTAGTTTTTTTTTTCAAGATTTATGTAGGTAAACTCTCTGGGACGGATTTAAGAAGCTTTCAAAGCTTCTTACGTCAGTGGTCAGTGGTATTATTGTGGCATAAATCAAGGGAAATTAAACACCAACTTTGAACGAATAGGGTCTCTCATATTTTGAAGGTATAATTTAAACCTAAAATCTAGTGACTATTGACGCGTTAGCTCAGTCTTCATCCATAAAAAAAAAATATATGTGCAATTTAATAAAGTTTTAAGAGAACAATAACATCTTTCTTTAAAAATATCCCTCCTAAATTTTTAAATATGCATATTTATTCCCAAATATATTCCCATTTTTCCCCAACATGAATTAGGTTTTAGAATAAGGTTACAAATTAAGTTAAACAATATAGCTACATGAAATCGTTAAAAATGAATAAAAAACGTGTGTAAATTTTCCGTTCAATTTTAAAGTTATAAAGAAAATAAAGATTAATTAAAGAAGATAAAGATTAATAATTAATTACTCACAACGTTTCCGAACCTTTCGCACTTCGCACTAAATATTAGCTAATTGTATACTTAATTAATTCCGTAAAATTCCGAAAATATCCGAATTTTAAAGCATTTGAAAATGTCACTCTTTAATTATATCAATTATACACTATTATTATAGATATTCGCACTAAAAGAGTAATAAACTTAGATGTAGGAATAGAAGTGTCAATTGAGAAGGTTGGGAAACCCCCTAAGTATTACTAAAAATTACCCTTTCTTATTACAATTTTTAATAAATACATATAATCATTTTATTATACAATTCAATAAAACTCATAAAATTTTAGTATGCGGTTTATACATTAGATATTACAAAATAAACTACGGGTTTATACATTTGATTGCGATGTTTTAAAAGCGTACAGGTACATAATATAATGGCGAAGACGTATGCTTTTAAAACTAGGTTATACCTATTATAATAGGAATAAAAAATATTAATCGCATTTTGAATAATTTCAATTATTATCTACTATTACGTTATATACATAATTATTTTAGTAATGAATAATAATTAACAAAAAATTAAATTATAAAAGAAAAATATATGACTCTATTATAAGTAAATCCCTTTCTCATTAAATATTTCAATAAAAAGTAAAAATGTAAATACATAAATTATATAATTTAAATTAAAATTAAAAAAATTAAATTTATTATGCGTCATAAAAAAATTTGTGTAATTAAAAAAAAAAAACAACAAAAACAAAAAACAATGAAATTTATTCCTAATAAAAAAAAAAATTAGTCAAAAATTCATGAATTATAATTTTATTTTAAAAAAAGCCAAGACAAGACAAGTAAAGTCTTCGTCTAAATAAATTAATAATTCCTTTTACTTATTATTATTTTTTAATATTATAAATAAAATAAAAATTATAATAACTAGTAAAAACAAAAAAAAAAATTCCATCTATAGGTACTTAATAATTTTTTCTGAAATTTTTCACACTTTTATACATATTAGATACCTACTTATTGTACATACATAAATATATATTATATTACAATTGCATATTTATTTCTATTAATAGTAATGCAGTAATGAGGGATTTTCATTAAAAAAAAAACCAATTTTTTTTTTTTTTTCATTAATAACTTACATCTTTTTTAGCATCTATAATATCATTCCTGTTACTGCTTATTTTCCACTTCATTGTTGTTGATAAAAATTATTGTGAAAAATGAAAAGGAATCATCACATAAATTTATTCAGAAAAAAAAAAAAAAAATAACCAAAATTGTAAACAACTAATTTTAACAATACAATTAAATAAAGATGATAGGTTTATAGTTGAGTTGTTTAATTGTATAGTTGTTGTTGTTGTTTTTGTTATTTTTTTTTTTTGCTAATTGTGTAGCAAAACCAAAATAGAAAAAATTAATTTTCCCATAAAAAACGGTAAATAGAAATAAAATAAAAAAAAAACTTTTACTCTATTCGAAAAAAAAAACAAAACAAAAATTTTCAGTAATTTTAAATTTAAGACTTGATTTTAATTTTTTTTTCTTTTTTTTTTAAAGAAACACAACTACGAACTACGAGTACCTATATGAAAAATTTTAATTTGAAAACTCGTTCGTAAAATACGGAAAAATGATTTAATAAGTAATTCGTTCGTTTTCTATATTTTTTATTGTTTTTTCTCTTTTTTCTTTTCTTTAAAAATAACGACTACACAAGTGACACTAAAGCTATACAGAAGTACAGAATCAACAAAAAAAAAAAAAAAAAAATTAAATTTAGACACCAAACCAAAAACGATATAACCTGTATGTGATATAAGAGAATACTGCGACGATGTTTTTTTGAATGCGAATAATTGCGATTGTTATTTTGTTACCTGTAAAAAAAAAAAATGAGAGTAAAAAGAAATATATATAAATTTTTATTAATAACTTTATTATATGTACATATATACATATGTATATATACAATATAATGTATTTTATCTTTTATATGATTATATCGTTTGTGATTGTGATAAAATAAGTATAGAATATTGAGATTTGTGATATTAAATATATATGAGTTATTTTTGATAAATTTTTATATTAATATGATAAATAATGTAATAATTGTGACTTTATATACATATATATATTTAAATAATTAATATATGAATTGTTAGTTAAAGAAGAGAGAAAATGTTTATTTAAAAGAAAATAATATATTCTAAATGTAAATGGATTTAGGAGAACGCAACATAACAGAATTTCTAAGAGTTTATTTTTATTAGGTAGGTATATACGATAAAAAATAAAATAAAATGTTTTATCGTATTTTAAAATAAAATTTTTAATTTCTTCCTTAAACAATAAAATAAAAAAAATAATTTTTTTTTTAACTTTTTCTATTTCCTATAAAAAATAAATTTTTTTTGTAGTAACTTTAATGATAATTGATGATAACGATACCAGAGTAATATTTACATACATACTACATATGTTTTACTATACATATGTGTTATTATAAATATTAATTTAAAAATCATGTAAATCGTATATCTATACGTTGTTTTCAATAAGAGAGATGGCAATCTTCTAAAGATACCAAAAATATCTCCATGGTAGTGTCAGATTCTTACTAACTAAACTTATTTTCTTCTTTAGGCAATATAATGTATAATGAAACCCCTAACTACCTAATCATATTTATGAGAGAGGATAGGACAAGAATTCGGATATATTGATTTAAAGAGTGGAACTGTAATACAATTGTAATGAACCCACCTATTATTATTACTGTTTTGCTATCAGTGATTATAGCAAACCATTAACAGTTACAATATGTAGTAATATATATAACACCATCCTGCTTTAGGTAATAATTGAAAGCAAGTCCATTGTTACTGTTTTTTTTTAGTCAATGATTAAAAACAGTTCCACTGTCAATTAGTTTTTTTTTTTTTTATGTTTATACACATAAAATTTATAATTATTTTTATAATTAAATTCAGCACATTTTGATTCTTAACTAATTTATGATTAATTCTTATTACATATAAAATATTTAAGAGTTTAGTTGGCTCATATACATATCTAACACACGAAGGGTTCATAAAATATATAAAGTAATTTATACTTTAGATTAGTACAACAAAAAATAAATATAAATAAATAAATAATAAATATCATTATTTATTATCGTATAGAAAGAATAATTTATTTATTTAATATTACAATATAGACTTATATAATCAATTGTCTATATATATGCCATTATAATATTAACTACTAATTATTACAATATGCCTTAATTATGATTTAAACTAAAGAACTTTCGATTGAAAGCTCAATGGCTCAACTACTACACAAATTGGTCCGATATAAAGCAATTAAAAAAATTAAATTATACGCACACTAAAACTCAACTACCGAATATAAATTCTTTCAAAGAAGGTCCAGAGAATTTGATGACCCATACAATACAAAGTATATATATACATATGACCGTAGTGGCCTAGTCCGTCCTATTTTTGACTACACAAACCAAGTAAGCCCATCATACTACCATTCACTTCCAAAATAATATTTTTTCAGATCAGACTTTAAAAAATCTAAATTTGGTTAATCCCCCCTTAGATTGCCCTTAGATTTATATGTTAATCGTACTTTCCATATAATCGATATAATACTTTAAATTCTAGAACAATAATTATGGGTATTGTTTTTAATACTCGCAAGTATTTCCTAACCATATACAGATTCACACTATCCAATAACCACATATTAAGAAATTCAATAAACACAAACACAAATTTTTGAATCCGAAAACACTTTGATTATTACATTTCATAGTACTAAAACTACGGCAAATAAGAGCCGATTAATAGAAAGCTTCGATGAATGTGAGTTATTACAAAACAAATATAAACATAAAAATTATATAGATGAAAATGGGATAAAAAAAATTGATACTTAGGATAGTGGCAGTAATTATATAGGTATACTTACTTAGATATAGACTGATATAGATATTGTTCTAATTCTATATAGCTGATAATTCAGCAATATATGTAGATATATAGATTATTCAGCTATTTTAGTAATAAAGCAAGTCTTTGATTTATCAAGCAGCATAAAGCAGTAAATAATGAAAAACTTTAAAATACTTAATTAAGTCTTTTTAAATTTTCAAAATTTTCATTTACAATTTTATTTATAGTGCCTTTATGTCTAAATTAATGTTACAATGAATATTTCAAAAATTTTCGTAAAATTTTTTCAAGAATTTTATTAAATTTGTAATTAATGTTAAGATTTATTTTTAACATTTTCTTTAATTCATTTCTTTTTTTAACTACCAAATTTTTATTACTAAAAGTAAAAACCTTTAAAGAAAAAAAACTTATACATATATATAGAAAAGAACTGCAGTAAAATGTTAAATACTTAATAGGTAATAAGTAATAACTATCGTTTAGGTACTTTTAAAAATATTCAAGAAATAAATAAATAAAATTTTTAAAATCTTTTTTCTTTTTTTTTTTAAATACAAAAAACTTCTGTATAATAAAAAAATTGTTTAATTATAAAGTTTATAAATATAGAAACTGCAGCTATCATTCATTTATAGAATAGAAAAAAAAAAAACCATTTAGTCATAGGGAAAAAAGATTTTTTTTTTCTTTTTTACCAAAGAAAAACTATACATTCAAATGGCAACTTCAAGTTTTTTAATAACAAATTTTTAAATACATCTTCCACCTTCTCGTTTAAAAAGTTATTAAAAAATTTATTACTTATCCATTAATTTTTTTTTTTTAATAATTTATTATTAGTTATACAATATTAAAAAATAAAAAATAAAAAATAAAAATTTGCATTGCAAATTTTAATTATATAAAAAAAGTCAGAAATTTTATAATTTTGTCATAACTTTGAATTATAATATTAATAAAAATGAAACACGTTATTTTTTTTTTTTTTTTCTAATTTATGTATTTTATGTGTAGTTACATTTTATTACTTAAGATTGAAATAATCTTCATTTTTAGTATACCTATATTTCAAAAAATTTTGAAAAATTTACTTGTTTCATTCTATATGTCTGTATGTTTACAAAATTTCCCCACCGTTACAAATAAATAAATTTTAAGACGCAGATTTAATTTTAGAATTTTACTTATTGTACAATAATAATTTTTTTATATAGTTGCATCTGTTGCAGAACTGCAAAATTCTGAAAGTTGAAAACCTCTTGAATTTAATGATTTTAACTTAAGTTCTACTGAATATTTATTTATTTTATCACAAAACGTCAAATAATACCGAATTTCATAAGCTTTAATTCAAGACAGTGTAATAAATTCATTTAATATAATATACCTATCAAAAACATTTGCAATTTGATATATTATACAATTTACATGTATTAAAATCTTTATGAATGAATTTTATTTTTTAAAATTAAAAAAATTAAAATGTGTTATTTTTGGCACTTGGAACCTATATAGAACATTTTCCAGTTACACTCGCCTATTCTTCCGAAATTTTAATGAATATTTTGCATTCAACATGCATTCACTCATTCATATTTTATTTCGTTTATTTTTGTCCATATTTTTTTAAATAATAATTTTAAATATTTTAAATAATAATCAGCTGTTACATTACTTAACATTTAATATAAATTTGCCACTTGTATATGTATAATTATAGATTCTATATTATAGAGGATGCAAGAATAGAATTTTTGTTTCTTAAATGTGCGAAAGCGAAAGCGACACGTCACGGGTATGATATATATATATTCAATCATAATATTGCATCCAAATGCATGCAATGCATGTGAACGTACCCTTAAGAAAATGCAAAATTTTAAACTGAAATAACAATATCTATAATTATAATTTAGTAGTTTTCAGCCACACACTATGTAGTACGTATTATGACATTCCGCTAAGTTTTGAATATATTTGGAAAAGATTTCTCTATTACAAAATCTACATTAACAATTAAAATATATAAAACATAATTATGTACATATGTATGTTTAGAATCATGATTTTTTTTTTTGTTTTCTTTTGGAATCAAGAAATTTTGTATCCCATATGAATTTTTTGTAATTTAGATGTCACGGTAAAATATACTTACACTGATACACCAGCTACAGGGTCTCTAATTTTTATATAATATATTAACAGGTTTTCTTAATATTATAGATAAAGAGTTTCTTTAAAATAATTAAAAAGAGTTTCTATTAATTTTTTTTTAAATTCCAATTAAAATTACAAAATTTTAATTCCATTAATGAATTTCATGAATGATAAAAATATACGTCATTAAAAATTTTTGTCTTTCTATAATATACCTACTATTTCGCGTTATTTTTTCTGTATTATTTTAGTTTTGATTTAAAAACTATAACTAAATTTAATAAATTCAAAAATAATAATATAATATTTATATACCATTTACCTAATAGTATATTAATAAAAATTCTTTTATTTATGCCATATTGATCACATTTTTATATCAAACAAAAATGTCTGTGATTATTTCATAATAAATTGAGTATGCAGACAATGTTAATAACTCATATAATAATATAACAATGAAGATGACAACAAGGCACTAAAGTAATAACACATAACAAGCAATAAAAGTGACATCTAATTGTAATTCAATTCATTTTTATTATTGGTGAGTGGTCGAAAAAAGAAAAGAAAATATTAAATTTTTTTTTTTTTGTGTTTTTGACATAATCGAAATATAATGCAATTCCAAAAAAAAATAAAAATATAAAAAATTTTTTATCATAATTTATTACCACTTAGGAAGCTTCAAATTGTCTTGAATGTTGAAGTTACAATCAAAATTGATTTAAGTGTCATTACTAGTCATACGTATTCATACTCTCTTTTAGATAAATTAAAGTTAATAAAATCATATTTGTTTTTCTTTAATGTTTTTATCGTTACAAGCAATAATAAAACATTTATAGGGTCTTTTGTATATATGTATGTATATACAAATTAAATGGTGTTTTCAATTTTGTTATAGTATGTTTTGTCATAATACGAATAGAGTTCAATGTTTACAAATGACTCTACTTAATATATTATACATACATAATATTATGAATATTATATACAACTTAACAGAAACAATATTTAAAGTAAATAAATTAGAAATGTTTACCATTTGACTTTCTCTCATAATTTGTTTTAATTTTTAAGTTTTGTTTTCAAAACTCCTTAGATCTATGTCTGACAGTTTATCTAAATCTTGGAAAAAACGAGGAAGAGTGCAGTAGAGTAGACTGTGTCAACTCTGGGATACCCGTATGAACGTAATATATTCTGTTTCTATAAAACTTGATCATCTTTTAAAAACATTCAGATGTTTTTGACAGCTACCTGAATCTATTGCGCCTAGCTTCATTAAGTTCCAAGAGGTGCAAGAAGCCTGAACCGGCTGCTCAAGACCAACCAAATTTTACAAAAGTTGTTGGCCTATAACTCGACACCTCTTTACTAAATTTCAGGTTCCTAACTTCAATAGACACTGAGTTATTCTCATTTAAACGGATAAGTTGTATGGCAGCTACCCGAATCCGTCGCACCACCACAACCAAATTTTACAGAAGTTGTTGCCATAAAACTTGATCATCATTTGCAAAATTTCAGAAACCTAGCTTGAATAGATACTGAGTTATTTCTATATAAAGATATAAGTTGTATGGCAGCTACTCGAACCCGCCGACCGAAAATGTTGGATTTAAATAGCAAAACTAACAATTTTGCAAAAGTGCCGTAAAAAAAATTTCAGCCTCCTAGCTCCTTTATTTTTTGAGTTATCATGCGGACCGACGGACGGACGTACATGGCTTAATCGACTCAGAATTCGATTCTGAGCCGATCCATACCTTTGACACTATATCTAGCTCGACTCCTTTAAGGTGTCACAAACGTAATGGCAAATTTATTATACCCTTCAACATAGTTCATACGGGTATAAAAACACAATAAACTGCCGAGATATTTTTGCTTGTTCTTGAAAGATTGGAACTGATGAAGAAACAGTGTTTTATACATTTTATACCTTCAATTCATCTGCAAAATCTACAGTTAACACCTTCAACCAATTATTTTGTTTAATGTCTATAGAAAGAGACTGTATATATATACACTTCGATTTTTTTTAAATCAAATCCGACCACATGGTTTAATTTTTTTTTTTTGTGTAAAAATAAATATGTGATAGTCAAATTACAGAGCCTTTTCTTTTCAGGCATGGTTGTAAACGTCGTAATTCGATTCGAACCCACACTTCCTCGGTTTTTACAACATATTTCATATGCTCTTACCAACTAGTCCACCGAGGCCCCAGTTTAATTAATCTATAAATTGTTCTTGCAAATCAGTTCTGTTACCCACTAACCACTTAAAAAAGTTAGGTTTCTTAATGTTGATTATTAGCAGGTTGGTCTTACGTGAACAGGTGGAGTCTTCAATACTTAACTAAAGCTCTAATTCGTGCTTTGCTAGTTATCCAGCCAAAAGGCCTTTTATGATTCAATTATGCCCTGCAACCCGAAAGTAAGTTGATAGTCAATTTTTTTAACACAAGAATCCAAAACTACATTTATCTTTTTAAACCGGTTATCGCATTATTAAGTACAGGAAAATTTAAAATCTTCAAGTACTTCAAGGATTCAAATAAGTTTTAATATTTGAAATTTTTATTGATTACAATACTTTTCCGAAAAAATTATTTTTATGCAAGTATCAATAGGTAATAAACTAGCATAATTTACATGTTATATTAAAAATTATAATTTAAGTGAAATTGTTTGTATATGTTGCAATTTAAAACAAATTTCATTAAAGTATCTTGTAAGTTAATTTCTTAATTTTTATACAAATTTTAATATGCATATATATGTATATATGTATATGTACCTATATAATATATGTACAAAAAAACATACAATATATTTTGTAAAGTTTTTCACTTTTAGATTTGAATATAAAGGTAGGTAAACTAATTTGCATGCAATAGATATTGTTTTTTTTTTTTTTTTTTTTTGGATAATTTGTATATAAGACCATTTCAGCTTCCGAAAGAAATTTTAATGTAATATTTAAAAAATTCATTCATTATGTTATGAGTAGGCCTTAAAGGTGCAAATTGATTATATACATGTATGTATACACAATATGTATATCTATAAAAACAAATAAAAATCATAATAACTTTTGAAATAATACCTGTCTAATATACAAAAAAAAAAAATTATGATTGACTTGAAAATGTGAATCATCACGCATATCTGTCATATGTTTTGTGTATTGTTCAGGTACCTAAAACTTTTATTAATGCCAGATCAGATATATGTATATAGATATATGTATGTTCATAAAATGAAAAATTTTATTTGTTAAAAACACATGTTAATAATTATAAATTATATACATACATACATATGTACATATATATTTTTTATAGTTATTTTAAATTTTTATGTTTTATAATAATAATTTTAAAATAAATTAAAGATAAAGAAAAACTGTTTTAAAAAAAAATATTTTTTTTTTTTTGTAAACAGATATTCACAATTTTATTTTTTTTTTGTTTTAACTAAATTATTGCAGTCAGCTTTATTAAATTAGACGCCATAAACTACATTAAGAAAATTTTTGATTTAACTAATTAAAAAAAAATTTGTTTTGAAAGACATTATTATGACATATAAAATGCATAAATATGGAAATTATAAGGAAATAATTAAGAGGGTTTGTATAATATCGAATTGAGATTTACAATTTTATACTGTTTAAAATGATTGAGTAATTTTGTTTTACTCCTTTTTTTATGTCACTAAAATTACTTTTGAGTAGATAAGGTAAATTTATGTAATAGTATAGTTGAGAAGTTTATGATTTTAGTCCTTGTCTTCTTGCAATTTGTTCCAAAACAATTTAAATTAACTAACATTTAAAAATTGATTTATGTCCTGTTTTTTTGTTTTTTATTATGAGAAAAAGTAATATGAAATCTGATCATAATACGAATCTTCCTATTGCGGAAGATCATAATACGAATCTTCCTATATCTTCCTAATTTGCTGGTAAATATATCTAATTTTTTTTTTTTTGGATGAAAAAAATCAAAGCTCTCAATTATTTTCATTAATTCAGTCTTAATTTGAAGACTGCAATCCGTCACTGTAAACAAACTGCATATTATGAGTGAATTTTTGGAGTGGTTTTAACATTTCATGTAGATTAACAAGATTTAAGTAATTTTTTTTACATTTTTAAGTATTGTATTATTGGAAAAAGAATAAATAAAATTTTTCAAATAAAAAACATTATAATATTACACAAATTATAAAAAAAAGAACATCATTTATTTTGATGAAATTAGGAAAAAGACTAGTTAAAATTACGTACAGCGCATGGAATTTTAAGTATGTGAATTATTTTTTTGTGAAATATGTTATATTTATTATTTATCAAAATGTACGTTATACAAAAAATAATATACATATGTAATAAGAATAGTTAAAAAATTTTTTTTTTAAATAATCATAATAACAGCCATTAATAATTTTAAACCAGAATTAAGAAAAATCCGTTCGAGTTTAAAACGTTTTCTAAGAATTTTTCGAACTTTATAGGTAGATACTTACTTATACGTATAAGTAACTTACGTAGTTACTTATACATATAAAAGTTCGTATAACACTCTATTTATTCAAAGTTTTAGTCACCCTAGGTAACAGTTACGAATTTTAAAATAGAAAAGTTTTAATGTTTGTTTGTTTTTTTTTTTAATTAGTTAAAAGTCAATATATGAGTAACTATTAATTAAATATTAGTTAGATAATCATTTTATAATTTATTTAACTACAATTAATAAAGTAAACTTTTTAAAGTTTTATCTGATTTTATACATTATTATAAATTAATTGTGTTGTTATAAGAAAACATTGTATATAGATTAGAAAATTAGAATACGAAATACACATATGTACATATGTACCTACTTATAAAGGAATAGCTTTAGTTACTTTGGTTATTAAAAAAATGAATATATTAAAACGTCATATTTACTCATATTAAAACGTCATATTTATACATATTATATGAATACATAATGAGGAACGATAATGAATAAAACATTATCTTTTAAAATCTAAAAGAGAGATAAAGGAATAAAGGAAGAGATGACTTCCAGTAACTTTAATTATTAAGAATAATTCAGAAAGACATATGAAAAGTATGTACGATATACACGAATAGATGAGATATGATTTTTATTAATATTTTTGGAATGATTTATGTACAGTTAGCAGACTTCTAAATTGCAAAACACAATTTTGTCTAATATCTTTTGCTAAAAGGAATATTTGGCAAACTTTCCATTTGGTATAATAAAACAATTCGCAAAAAGATATTTGACAGATAGCTGACAGATACAGATATCAGCCAGTAAATATTATTTATATTCTAGAAAAAACGTTTAATTTTAGAAAAAAACGGAGACATGAAATAAAGCCCTGCGAAATAAACACCCCGAGATATTATTTTTCATTAAATGTGTAATAAAATCCACTTTTGTAATACTAAAACCTGAAAAAAATTCAAAAATAATAACTTTATAGTAAAGTAATAAACCACATTCAAAAAGATTACCAAACTGAATTAAAAAAAAAAGTATATTGGCCTTTTCCAGAATATACATATCAAATAATATTCTAGAAAAGAACAATATACTTATACTTCTTTTTTTAAGTCAGTTTGGTTATCCTAATCTACCTGAAAAAAAAATTCAAAAATAAAAAGACCCAAGGGTCTAATTTTGCAGGGCCAGAAAAAACATGTAATCTTGATTGATTATATATTTCAATCAAAAAGAACGTCATAATTATACATCTTTTGTAACTAACTCTAAAATCCTATAGTATATTAGACAAAATGGCAGGCTCCCATTTGGGATAGATGTTCTCTATATGTCTATACCATGCTTAAATTATTCCCAACTTTAACCACAAACTAACAGCTAGCAAAGAAAACCATTTCGAAAGAAATATTCTTATAGACCTGAATTTAAATCTTTTAAATATATCTTAAAATTTCGAATATACAAGTTTGTCTGCTATAAGCATTGAAATACTTTAACTTAATTCAGTTTCAGACATACTTTTAATTGTTACTTTTTACTGAATTAAAGAATAGGATGGACACAAAAAGGATGTCATAGTCGTGTAAATAATTAGAATTCTTAAAATGTTCCTTGTTTTTTAATTTTTCTTTCAATTTTTAATATAAAAAAAATTTTAATGCATTAACAATAAAAAAAAAAAAGTAATATTTCATTTTTCTTTAGGCTTAAAGTTAAACTAAAAAAAAAAAAAAAATTTTAGAAGTTTTTTACAGGAAGTATAATAAAACATAAACAATATGCATTCCTAACCTATAAATAAATGTTCACATATAGTATATCTATATATACATATATATGTATATATATATAAAAATTCAATAAAAAATAAAAAAAATAAAAACAGAAGTTACTAAACCAAATGACATACCTGAAAAATTATAAATAAAATTTCCTTAAATATTGATTTCCTGCTTTTTTTTATCTTCCTTTTTTGCAATAAAAAAAAAAAACATTATATGTAAAAAACTGCACCCAACAAAACAGTCTAGGTTAGTATTGCACAAAAATAATGGGAATAAAAAACAAAAAAAAAAAAAGAACTGCAGGGATTATTTTTTTGTAGGCTAATCCTCAATTATAAAATTATGAATCCCATATGTGCAGTAAATTGGCAGTATATATTTAAAATTACATTATATATATACATACACAGTATATACTTATATGTGTGTATATATTTATGTATGAATATTATATCTTTTTTTATAGTTTAAATTCCAACAATAATTTGTTAAAATATAAAAAAAAAGCCGATTTAAAAGTCACCAACCCAAACAGGTAAATTTAAGAAGTAAAGTGGTTATTAAGTGCAAAAAACTTATAAAAAAAAATTATGAAAAAAAATCTAAAACATATACATAAGTACTGTGTATTATATGGTTCTTTTACTTACATTTTTTTTTTCTGTTTGGTAAGAATAAAAAACTAAATTACATTTCAAAGAAGAGTTAATTAAAAAGATTTTAAAAGTAATCAAAAAATGAACTGAAATAGAAAATAAAAAGTTTTCAAAAAAAAATCCGATCAATAAATTTTTAGAACTGTTGTGTTGTTTCAAAAATTATTTATACATCAGTTATAGTTGAAATTAAAATGTAATTTTTTTTTTTATTAACTAAAAGCTACTTTCACTTATTGGAGCCGTCATAAAGTTTACCTTATATACTTATAAAATTTTCAAATAGCTTTTTTTTGTTTTTTTTTGCGAGGGTAGATGGGAATCATCGAAAGACACTGTAGAGGAGTGAAAACGAGCACGATTCCTCTATGAGTGTAAGGGACTTTAACCCACTAAACACCACCTCCCTTTTTTGACCAAACAATAGGTTATACGACCTTTAGTACTACTGTACTGCCTGGTCATAGGAAGTTGAGCTTAATTCGATTTAATTATGTTCTATCTTCTGTTAACTCAGTCTATATATTTATTTGTTTCCCTCATGCATATCATTAATGTTTAACATTCTGGAAGAAGACCTTTTAAGTTTTCTATTTATACATTTCATTAGTATATGAAATCAGTTAGCATGAGATCTTGTAAGAAACGTCTACGGTTGTTATAAGTTCCTTTGAATAGGACAAAAAGAAATTATTGGAAGTTTGACTAAATTAAGAGTAAATTAAGACTTTAGAAATGTAGAGAGAGTATATAACATTTTATTTTATAAAAAAAAAGTTTTTGGCCTAAATGTAGAAAACTGAAGCATCTATTAATATGTCTGTAGTATATATCTACAGTCTGCTATTCCTTTTATTTAAAAATAATCTTAAGTATAATTATTTGAAAATAAATATTACATATGTATATCCTTTTTAGAACATTTTTGAAAAACTACTACATACACCGTTTAAGATCGTGCAATGAAATTTTAACTATAGATATAGATCTCATTAAAAAATTGAAATTGTGGAACAACTGTTCAAAAAAACGTTTTATCTTATTTTTAAATGTTTATATATCTCAAGTTCTGTTTAAGATTTTGAGAAAATTTTAAACTTTGTAAATCATTATAAAAAATATAATTTTTTACTATAGATATTTGCTATTTAAAGTTTTTTCTTTTCACTTATTATTCATATTTAATAAAAGTTTCGTTTCTGGAATCTTTAATTTCACTAAGCCGTTGATTATTCGACTGGTAGTTAATAATACGGATTTAGAACCCAAGGTCTTTCGATGAACACTAAGCACACTAAGGGATATGAAAAAGAATAAATAAATATATTTATTCTGTTATGGAAAACGTTATCTAAAATCATAAATTTTGGCTCCTTCGTATCTCCTCAGCATTTCAACTGAAAATCTTTAAAATTTGAAAGGAGGAAGATTAAGGTTCACAGAAAAATTTTCTGTACTTCGCTGTATTTAAGAGGTGTCAAAAATCAAAAACTCTCTATCTTCAGACATCTGTAACTGGGACACCTGCATAAATTTACCCTAAATAAACGTAAAAAGTAAAACTGAAACATTACAGTTTTATGTAAGTTAACGGCTTTTTTTTTATTATATGTGGTGTTTTTTTATTAATGAAGGCTGAACGCATCAATAATACATCCCTAATTACGTAGGGTTATACCGTTATAACTTAACTGAAGAAAGTCTCTCTTGATTTGTCACATTGTTTTCTTACATAAGCTATTACAAATTTTGATGCATAAATAATGACAATTCAATAAAAGGCTTTTTTTATTGTCATTTTCAAAATGTGCGCCAAAGGTTTTTGGTTTTATATACGGTTTTCTTTATAATATTTTTTTTAAATTTCGTATGCCAGTAAATTTAAAAAATATATATAGATGAAATTATTAGCTAGTGATTTATTTTAATAAATCCTCTTGTATGTTTTAATAAACATATGGTAGTACATTATTTTATTTTGTAATAAAAGGATAATTTATTAGAATAAATGTTTTGAAATTTTTTATAGATTTTAGTTACATATATTTATTTTATTTATTAATTTCTTAAAAGTAAAACTAAAACATACAAAAAAATTTTACTTTTCTGAAGAAAAAACATAATTTTTGCTTTTTTCTATAGAATTTTTTCTGGAGAATTGGAATTTCTTCAGTTAATTAAACTGCCAAACTCATTGAATATTGAAAAAATTATTTAAAAAAATGGAGGCGCTGAAAATTAACAGTTGTAAGTATAAAATAATCGCATATAAGATCGATTAATTAATTAAATTAATTTAAATTAAGATTGATTAATTAAATCAACACTTTGATAATTTCATATATTTGCATAATTGTATTTGAATTTTAAATTTATGTAAAACATTAATACATATAATTATTAATTTGTATGTAATTTCAAAATTAAATTTTGTATCTTATGTAAATATGTTCATTTAATCTCAAGTTATTTGGTGGGTGATAAGCGTTTTCACAATTTTCTGATTCAGTGATTTTACTATATCTACTTTTCAGAAATCACATCAAAATTATATTAAATATTTATAAAATGTAAATATATGTATGTATGTCTAAATATTAGTTTCAGTTTACAAATTTATATTAATAAAAAATAATTTATTTAAAGTCTTGATTTCATATTCTTTTTTTTTTTTTTTTCTTTTTTATTATAAATATAAACAGTCATAAGATACATATTTTCCGCTAATTGAATTCGATTACTTTTAATGTGTTAAGATTATATTAATATTATAAAAAAAAAAAAGAAAAAACTGTGTGGTAAATTGACTTAAAAGTTTAAATTTAAATTTAATAAAGTAAATATTTTTTAATAAATAATAAAAGAAATATAAACAGATTTTTTTTGAAATTAATATTTTGTAAATGTTTACTAAATGTTTACTAAATGAAAATATAAAAAAAAAAATTAAATTAATCGATAATCGAATGTATGATAGAAATGGTTAACTATTATAGGACAACACAAATAATTAAAAATCACTTAGATGTTTTATTTCGGCGATATGCCAAAAGTCCCGGAGTCATAAGTCCCCTAAGAACTTATGACTCAACAAACAAATAAAAACTCGCCGGTTGATTATACCATATTGTAAAACGGCTAAAAGTTCCTTAATGGGGACGTATAACTTCATAAACTGAAATATTTATAATTCAGTATTAAAACAATCAGTTATTTTCAAAATTTATAAAAGTGGAATTATTCATACGAATATTTTTTTGATAATATTTTACAGTTCGATACGAAATCTGGCTATCTCCTTGTTTCAGAATGACAAAATTTTAAAGTTGGATACAAAATTAGAGTATTCCCTTTATCCAGAACAAATACATAAATACTCTGCGAAAAAAAGGGGCAACCTTGATTTTGTAACCAAATTTAAAATCCATCCTAAGTCCTAATATATATAGAAAATATCGCATGAACGTATATATAAATACATAATTTGATGGAAAATTATGTTTTATTTTTAAGCGATTTTTGGCTCACTCGCCAGAAGAGTTTTGCCTTTGTTTTTTGATCCATAATTTCCTAGGGGAGTTTTAACTGCGCGACTTTTGGCATATCACCTTCAATTTCACCAAAAAAAAAAAAAATAAAAAAAAGACAATGTTATACTAAAATAAGTAAAACATTTTATTCAGTATTACATAATAACCATTTTAATATTGCCTTTAGGTAAAAAAAAAAAACACATGACGAGTAAATCGAAAAAACTCATTGAGCAAAAAAAAATAAAATAAAACTCTGACACTTAGACATACATATATATTAGGCCGTTCATCAAACATCATTAATTATTTTTTAAATGAAATTTAACAACACCAAGAGTGATTTTTAATTATTAAATGCATATTTTTTTTTTAACTAATGAAAAATTTAGACGGAAAAATGTTGACCAAAATTGTGATCACATTTAAATATTCTTTATTAGTGAGCGTAGAGGATGATAAAAAAAAAATGAAGATTGAAAATACATGTTATTTAGATCTTATAAAATAATAATAAAAATATTTTTAAAAATATGAAATTTAAAAAAAAAAAAAATATTATTAAATAATATTCTTTTAAAATATAATTTTTTGAACATTATGAAAGAAAATTTAAAATAACAAAAATGTTTGTATTAAGTATACATGTCTATTTTAAGTATAAGTATATATGTCAAAATGTACAGGTATATTTTTTTTTTTTTTATTGAAATTCATCACATAATTTTTGCTGATCGGTGGTATAAATCGATAATTTAATATCTAGTGAAAATCGATTATTGTGTTGAAAAATAAAAGTTACTAAATTTGATACGGTCATAAGTTATTGCCGTGTTTGGAATTTATTAATATTTTAAACATATTATTATTATTATTATTATAATAGGTAACACTTTGTGGAAAATATATATATATTTTTTTTGTGGTTTGTTAATAATTTAATTATATTTAGAGAATTTTAAGTTAAATATACATAATATATAATAGGTATATCCGTTTGTATACAATATATATGCATATTATGTATTTTATTTTAATGTTTAGAAAAATTTATTAATAGCCATAATTTTCAACGTACATATTACATACATAAAAAAATATAAACATATAGACAGGTTCATTTAATTTTTATTTTTGTATTAATTTATTTTTTTTTTTTTTGTTTTTACTTATAAAATTTATTTTAAATTTTATATTATTTATTTAAAGTTTGCTTAAAGCTTATATTTAAAATTTGTCAAAATTAATGTTGATTTAAATTTATGCACACAATTTGCATTGCATTTGATGCATTTTCTGTGTACTATTTAATTGTATACATGGTTTTTGCAAATGTTTGTTTTTTTAGTTTGTCATATTTGAAATTTATGTCAGAATATTTTTTGTTTGACGTTAAATTTTGCGTTAATTTTCAATGTACAATTTCTTATGCAGGATAAAATTCAACTAATGCTAAACATAAGGAAATTTTAATTAAAATTGCGTTTTTTATGCAACTACATATTAGCAATCGTTTATCGGGTTTTTTTAAACCAGTTTTCACATATTGCATACGAATTGTACATTATTTAAATTTTAATTTAAAAAATTTGACAAAATTGACAAAAATTACTAATTAAAATTAGTTTATGCTTCAAAAACAATTAATTAAACATGTGTGTACAATATATCATAATTGAAGTTAATTATAAATCAATTTTAATGTTTTTTTAATAACATTTAAAGTACAATAAAACATTTAAGTACAATAAAACACAAAAAAAAAAAAACCACTTAATCGGATATTTTATCTAAGTATGGATGTAAGTATGTAAGGTACACATAAAACTTATAAATTATAGTTTTTGTGTTTTTTTTTTTTTAAATATTTTTTTATTGTTATTTGTTACCTATAATAATTTGTGTTTGTCAATTTATTAATTACTTATTGCTTATTATTGCATTAATGTTAGAGCTTAAGAGATAAGGTCATAATAAGGGCTTCATATATAAAATAGTACTGTACTTAATAACAATCACTATTAAGTATACAGTAAGTTAAATGATAGTGACTTAACATTGATCATAATATCATGTTAATTGAATTAAAAAAATAATTATAATTAGTTTATTTGTTTTATTGCATTTAGTACCAAATGTAATTAATGCATCTGTATTTTTTTTTTTTTTTTAATTTAAAAAATATATATAAAATATTAATTAGTGAATAATGGACTCAAGAAAAATTTTGTGTTTTCATTGAATGTATCTAAAGATTGGTTAATTGGATTAAACAGAATATACTACTTCAGATAGAATCAAATCAGGCTGCCTATATCTAATTTAGCCAATTTAAATTTAATAAATCGGATATATTCTTTGAATTGGAACAGAATTATAAAAATTCCCTGTTTATGCTTAAAGGTTTTAAAAGTTTTTTACACATAAGTATTTTATCGTTTTGTGTGTTTTTTTTTAAAATCTTTTGGGAAGTCTATTATAATTTACTAAATCTAATAATATTCCAATTTCACTTTGTTGGATAATTTATTGTATGTAATACGATTGGTACGAAATTTGTACGAAATTCGACAAAAAAATATTCCATTTCCATAATACCTTTTACATAATTTCTGTAAAAAAAATTTCAAAAAAAAAAATTCCACTTAAAAAAAATCCAAAAATTGAATGGTAATCACTTAAGTAGTGAAAGCAACAAATTCCTGCTTAATAAATTATTGAAATCCTGATTTTGTAACCAATTATAAAATCGTTCCTAATTCAGAATCGCACATATATACATATATGTACATATATATATACAAATATTTTGTAAAAAGAGTATAACTCAGAATTAGAATTACTTAGAATTCAACTTTCAAACTTTTTTTAATTGAGAATCTGGCATACTGATATGTATATATAATATTCTGAAAAAGAGGAATACGGCGATTTTGTAACTAACTGTTAAATCCCTTCTAATTTTCTTTTACAGGCATATTATGCAATTATACATAATATAATCTATATTCTAACATTGTTCTCGGCCAAAACTTAGATTTCCCCACAATGAAGAGCTTCGGTCCCAAATTCCCCACTAAACAAGTGATTGAAACCATGATTTTATAATTAAAATCTTACACTTATAGTAAAGTTCTTTGTAACACAGTGAATTGCCCAACATCGAGAATTGTGTGCAGTGGATTAGTTGGTTACGCTCTCTCTTTTCATATAATTTTTACTTCAATATATGTACATACATACATACATACATACCTCTACAATTTGATAACTAATTTTTAGTTTTACCCATTTTATACTTATGTATGCATATAATATAATTATGTAAATCTTAAAGTGATTAGACCTTTAAAATATTTTAAGAATTGTCCAATCACCAGTCTTAACAATTTATTTATCCTATAGTTTATATTTGATGATCTGGACTAGAATTTATATTGACTCTATCCCATCAATCACCAATAATTAAAATTATATCAATTATTATTAAAACATTTAAATTATTTATGTATATAATGTTGTCAAGCCATGGGTCAGGGTAATAATGCGACCAGATAAAAAAAAAAACGATAAGGAAAAAATTATTTATTGTTATCTTTTGCAGTTATAATAAAAACAAAACAAAAAAAAAAAATTGATGTTATAAATATTGTAATGGACAATTTGTATATTTGTATGGTATCCAATTAATTTGAAAGCGGTTTTTAATCGTTTAACTGTTTAAAATAAAATCATAACACAAAACAGTTTAAAGTTGAGCTTCATTTCAAGTTTATTAATAGGCATTTGTTTGTTTTTTTTTTTTTTTTTAAATTTCAATGTCAGCTGTTATTGGACATAAATTGTACGGCTTAATCGGTTGACTTTTTAAGATAAAAATGGAGAATCACTTGTTTTTTTTTTTTTGCTTTTTTTTTGTTTCTATCTTCTTCTTTTTCTTCTTTGTTCCATCATTTCATGCTCCTCATTATATGGAAATATAACTAATAAACAAGTTATTCAAACAATTTGTATAACTGGAATTTATAATAATGCTTGGAATTTGTTGAATTCTTAATTAAAAAAAAAGTAAAAAAGAAAAACAACTTTCAATTTCATTTTGACTGAATTTAACACAGATTTTAATTTTTTTTTTTTAGTTAATTTATTTTAAAATATTAGTTCATTAGATAAGTGTATATGCATATGTATGCATATAAGAATGTGTACATACATATGTAATATGTCATGTTAATACAATTAAAATGACAAAAAACATTAGACAGTTAGTTAATAATTACACATAAGTATTATAATATGTTTGGTTAAACCATAGATTTGATCGTAGTATAGATAGGCAGGTTCTCTTTCACCTTAATGTATTTTCTTAACACGAAGTTTCAGTCAAAAATGAAACATATGGCATCCAATCCATATAAATAATATTGTTCATTTGACGTAAGTTGGATGCCACCTGTTTTTTAAATCTAAATGTTATGCGAATGCCAGTACCAGTTTCTTTTTAAAATAAGAATTGCATACGGTTTGGAAAATTCAAACATTTCTAATGAATTTAATGAAAATTTATAATTTTCCAATATTTTATTTGGTAATTTTTTAAAAAAAAATATGAGTTTAAACAAATACAGATGAAGAAGGCTATGAAGAAAAACAATTATGTACTTAGAATGTGCATATCATCACTAGGATCACAGTTATTGTATGATGATAAACGTAAAAAAGATTTATTAAAATTTTTAACTTTTCTTAGATTGGTAATAAACAACAAAATAGCTGTGTGCTTCATAATTATTCTACTAAAATTTATTAAAAGGCTTGGTAAAAATTTATAACAAAATTTAAATGAATGAATTTTTATGAACAATCACTTTAATATGGATAATATTTCAACTTCACAATTGACGGAATTTATTTCTTATTCTTTTGAAGTAGAATTTAGCTGGTTCTGATAAAGAAACAAATGCAGTGTTCAAAGAATATAATGGAATATTTCATATAAGAATATGTGCTGTAAATATTATAGGTATACTACATATTCCAGGAGAAACTAAATTTTAAAAAAAAAACACATACATATAAACTGCTGACTAAAAATTGACTGAATTTTTTTTTTTCATATAATAACCTATCAAAACTATTAAAAAATCTATTGATTAAACATTTTCATTTTTAAATACCTATTTTCTAAAATTTTCAATTAATTTTTTTTTTTTTTTTCAAAATTTTGACAACTTTAATTACTAGGTACCTATTTCTTTTTTAATAAACCATTATTTAAATTAAAAAGTGAAACTACATTCCTATGTATGCATATGAAGGAAATTCTAATCATAATTACAACAAGACCAGAAAATCTGGTCAATAATTAATTATAAGAATTTAATGACTTGATAAGTCATCTAGAGTTTCCAGATTTCTATAGTTGTTTTACCTGAATTTTTGAAATTAGATACATACATGTTTACATATAAGTATGTATAGCATTCTTTAAATAATAAATAATAGGAAATTTTATTTTAAATTTTAAGGTAAACCTACACAGTACGAGTAAATTGATAATATTGTCAATATTATGTATGTACATAAGTAAAAAATAAATAGAAATAATTTTATAATAGAAATAAATTGTTATAAAACTACATAATATGTATATATATATATATATATATATAAAATTCAAAATTACAAAACAAAACTATTTAAAATATTTAAAAAATGTTTTTTTATCACGTAAACCATTTAATTAATTCAATTTTGAAATATTTATAAATTACAAGACACTTTGTAAAAGACAAAACATAAATAATAAATACACATGTATTTGTAAGTATGTATGTATGTATGTAGTTTAAACTATCAAATATTTAAAATAATAAAAAAGTGTCGGATGAATTTTTATTTGCTATTGATAAAGTCTAATGAAACTTTATTCACGCTTATTGAAAATGCGGAAATTATTAAATATGTAAATATGTAGGTAAAAATCTTTAAAAGTTAACAACCACTCTTGTATTTTAAAAAGAAGGTTTTAAACTTGGAAATAGTTATATGGTATATTTATCTTTCAGCTGGATTGGATCTAAACAATTTGGACAAAAAAAAAAAATTATAGGTATTTTAAAAATATAATACAGTTTTCTCGATGTTCCAATATAAACATTTCAATTGAAAACATGTGTTTAATTTTCTACGCTACACTGTAGTATCGATTTTCATATCTTTTATTACACCTTCAATGCAAGCGCACTTAGAGTTCGAAAAAATTTCTATAACTAGTACTCGTATACTATTATTGTAAGTAGGATGGTTTCACATGCCTGTAATGCCATTTGACTATACATATTTTTTGCAAGTTGCCTCTATTATTATTTAACTGTATTTATTGTTTGAATGTTTTGTTGTTAAAAACACACAATTAGGGGGGATAGAGTTGGTTATAAAATACATCAATTGTTTACCAAAGATTTGGGGCCAAATCTCCATCTATTGTTGAAATATGTGTGTAAGACATATAAATAGGGATGATTTTAGAGTTAGTTACAAAATCAGGGTTTCAATAATTTTTTTACCATTGGTTTTTTTAGCATTCTTTTAAATGTTTTGTTGTTGAAATGTACGTACATATATACTTAAGTATAAAAAATAATTAGGAGGACGAGGAACGTTAGAGTAAATGAAAATAAAGAAAAGTGACATACATTCAAATAAAATATAGTCTTATGATAGTAACCATTTTAAACACTAATATCTCGATATATACGGCCTTTACTCGTTCCATAAAAATTGGCCGCACAGCGAAATGCCGTATAACGAATCATTTATTACCATATAAATTCATGGGATTTGTTCGTTAAAGTAATAGAATTTGGAAAGTTTGTATAACGAATCATTTATTACCATATAAATTCATGGTATTTGTTCGTTCCAGTAATAGAATTTGGAAAGTTTGTTTAATATTAATTTCTATATAATACTCGATATGGGGCTAAAGAAAAAAAAATAGGCCGTAGAAAAAGTCACATGTGTATTTATGTGCATATATGTATGTACTTACATTCTTTGAATGCAAATCTCACTCTAATAGAACTTATCATCGTACATATGTACATACATATGTACAATCTAATGTAAAATAAATATTTCTTTTTGAAAACATGGGAAATTTCCGGAAAACGATTTAACATTCAAATTTATTAGCCGTTAACTTTCAACTTGTCACAATTTTTCAAATTTATTTCGTTGACATTTAAGGCCGTAACTGTTTAAATTTACCCTAAAGGCTGACATTTAAGACCGTATAAAGAAACAGAGAAACAATTCAGGAAGGCCGTAACTGTGAAACAACCACTTAGTGATGTGCCGTATATCGAGGTATTAGTGTACTTAGTACAATTTTGTTAATAGCTAAATGCCACTAAAAATGTAATTTCGTTAGTAAAGGTGATTTGATTTAAAAGGTCCACAAAGATTTTGTTTTTTTTTTAGATACATATTATGTAGGTATATACTTGCTTTCAAATAATTTGGGAATAGCATTAGCTAATGACTATTATATTACGCGTTTTGGGCACAAAATTTATTTAACTTATTTATATCAATAAGTTTTAGTTACAACTTACAAATTTTTAAAAAATTGTAAAATATTAATTGAAAAAAGGAAAGAAAAAAACAGAATTGGAAAGATTTACGAGACATTAAGCAGATGGTTTAAACGGTTGCACACTGCACAGGAACCGTTAAATAATAATTCTAGGAAAAAAAATTGTATTTATAAAATAAAATAATTACATTTACTTATTTAAAAATAATTAATTTAAAAATCATAAATAAAAAAGAACGTTAATTTTTTTTCTTTCTGATTTTAAATAATAATAAATTTTAGCTAAATAAAATTTTTTTTTTGAAATAGTTTTAATTAATTTTCAGTTGTACCTATATGTTATGCATACAACCTAATATAATTATATTCATGTTGTGTACATAAAAAAAGTACTTGAGCCATTTTTATAATTAAAAAAAATTATTATTTACATTTCAAAATTTTTATTTTTTATTCTAAAAATAAATATTTATCTAAATACTTATGTTAATTTTCTAATAATTAATATTTTATTTTTTTTTCACTATTGTTTTTAAATTCAGGTGTGTGTTAATTTATTTGAATGGCCCTGTAGTATTTTCGTTCCGTTAAAAAAAAAAAAAAACCGTTTCCATGGATATTTGATTTTATATTAAATATTAAATTTTTTTTTTCGTTTTCTTAATTTTTTAATTTTTCAATTTTTCAAGTATAGAATTTTAAATTTGTATTCACTGATAATAAGAAACAATTAAAAAAATATCGCAAATAAATAAAAAACCGCGATTATAAATAACTTCGAAGCTGTAAAGTGTTTTTCATTGTTTTCACAATGATCGTGTCACAAAAAAATGTCATCTTTTTTTTTAATACTGAATTGGAATTTTGTGATAAAAAACAACATTTATTTTTTGTAGTTTTAGTTTAAAAATATACCAAGTTTAAAAAAATAACAGGTGACTAGGTAGTAAAATTAGTTTTTGTTTTTATTGTTTATTATAAATGTAAACAATATTTAGATATTTAAGTTTTAGATAAACATGAAACACATACGTAATAATGTAAAATTAACATAATTACCTAGGTACCTCTGATTGAGAGAAAAAAAATAAATGAATATTATAAAAAATAACGGTTTTTTTCCGTATGAAGTTCATATATCCATATATATATATATATATACATAATAATAGTTAATTTGACATAATAATGAGCAAAGTATCTAATGATTTTGATTTTAGATAAAAATTTTGAGTAGATAATAAATTTCTGCAATTATTCAAATTAATTTTTGAATACGGTTTAAACTTTTGAAAAATAGGATTCCATTAGGTAATCCATTCCATATTCTTATTCCCAAAACCAAACTGTACATTATGTTATGTATTAAAGGGCCCATCCTAAAGTTAGGTTTTAATTATATGTGTTTTTTTGATTGGTTAAAATTTAACACTACATAAATGAACCTCGTGCAGTTCCTTTAAATGACTTTCGATGTTTTCCACCGTCCCTCGTAAAACTGAAAAAAAAAATGTTATGAAACACTTTCAATGTTCCAATGTTATGAATAAAAAACTGTTCATAATTATAGTTTTTGTATTAAATCAACGAAATATATATCAAAATTTTAGGAGTGTTTCGTCCTACAACATTACTGGACTCTTTACTAGGCTTCGTAATGTTACATTGCCTAGACAAGTCCGCCTGGTTTAAAATTTTCGATTAGTCATCTGCGTTCGATTAATCATTAATCATCTGCGAAGTATAAGATCAGTTGAACATTTTTTGCCGTATTTTGCCGTATAACTAATAAAATGAAAAAAAAAATTTAACCTTAATGGGGGTATGGTTTTTTTAACCGAAAAAAAAAATATTTAAAAAAAAAAAAAAAAAAAATAAATCATTTTTATTTTCGAAAAATAAAATAAAAAATTAAATATGTATGTATGTATTTTTATTTTTTTACTTCTATATTGGATTGCACCTTACATAATATGCTCTCTTAAAAGTCAGAAATCATATCTAAACAAATATTTTTTTTAAATTTTTTAAAATTACCTTAAAAATTCCCTTATTTAATGTTACTGTTTCTTTATCTATCCTTATTTAATATTATATTTTCTCTGTTCATTCTTTACCCACAGTACTTTAAATTTGTTAACTACTGAATTACAATTACTAATTTTTAATTAATGAAGAGTGGTACAATTTTTTTAAAAAATTTTCGCAGCACAGAAATTAAAGATATAAAGCATCTATCTATAGCAATCAGATGAATTCTGGCTAGTTAAGATCCTTAAGTCAATTAACAAATTTTTAAGTCAAATCCTTGATAGGTTATCTAAAAAATAGTAGATAGTTAGCGTATACCTGAAAAAACTTTATAAAAAATTAATAAATTTATGGGAGCTTAAAACTCGAATGGAAAAGAAATCGGAAAAGATTTCCGGAAAAATCTGGAAGGAAAATAATCTGTTTTAGACCAAACCTGTAATCTAAAAATTTTATTCGAGATTTTGACACAAAAAGATTTTATAGATTTTATACTTCAAAATTTTTGTATTTTAAATTATAAATTTTTTTTTTTCTAAAATTTCATTAAAAAAATAACCTCTGGTAAACAATGCACTAATAAATTATTTATGTAACGTATTGCATAATATTTACACTGACAATTTGCAAGACATGGTTTATTTTTCAGTTAATGAAAATATACCTTAGATACTTAAAAAAAAACCTGTTTATGAACTATAGAATTGAACTTAACTGTTATAGGTATAGTATAGTAGTAACGAAATATAAAACTTAATAACACGGTTGTTTCTGAAAGGCTTCTATCCTTCTATGCAATGTTAATAAAATGCAATGCCAATATTAAACATTTAATAGAAAATTGAATTAATTTTTACATCATTATATTATTATAAAATACTTATGCATTAAATATTTAAATAATAATAAAAGAAATAAATATTCTCAAAAACCATTAAAAAAGTTATTGATTAACAAATTTTGCATTTTTTATTACATAATATTATAATTATTTTGAAAATAATTGGTTTCTTTTCCATATTAAAACCGGCACTAATTAACTTTTGATTTAAATATCAAAATATATTTGACAGAAACTTTTAAATTGCTAAATATTTCTCTAAATTTTATATTTTATTATATTCCTATTATGAATACTGTTATGTGATTACAAAGCCACATACATAACTCATTTTAATACTATATACCTATTACTTTTAAATTATTTTATAAATCTTAAGATTTTTACTGAAGAAGTTTAAAATATTGTCAGATGCAAATGATTGAAACTTTCTATACAGCTTTTTCTTTCATTTTCGCAGAGATTTTAATTGGAAGGTTGCAGCAGTACTGCATCCTAGAACCAATTTTTGTATTTCTTTTTCTGCATATGCGATAAGTTATGGTATACATACATATATGTGTTGTTAGTATATTTTTTTTTTTTTATATTCAAAGTAACATGAATCAGTTCTGCAGTTGAACCCGTTAAATTGTTTAGGCGCCAATTATAGCTTTCATTGAAATGCTTTCGGAAAATGTTTATTTTCAATTTTTTTTGCAGCAAAGACATAATAAATTTAACAAAACTGTTGATTTAATGATTAAATAATTTTACAGCTATATGAATTTTTAAATTTTGGGTTAAATATTTAAAAAAAAATCAATTTTATCATTTTCCAGATTCAGAAATTTTGCATAATGAAACACAATTCTGCCAATGACATATCTTTCATTTCTTCTCATTTCAGTTTGTCATTGAAAAAAATTCTAATGCAATTCTTGACATATTTCATTATGATTTTGTATTTCAATCAGTTTACACTTAAATTTTTTTTTTTATTGTTTTGTTTATTAAATAAAAAAATCTTTTTTTTTTATTTTTTATTAGTACCATTTTCTGTCAATTAGGATTAATGTTTGTATTTTAATTTAATTTTAGTTTAGTATACATACTTAGTTATTTTATATTTTATTAATATATTGAGAACCTTATTATTATTATTATTGTGTTGGGTTAATTGAATCCATTTACTATATGTACTTACATATATATATATATTTTAGAGACTTGTCGTCTCAATGTATATTGCGAATAAATAAATAAAATAAAATAAATAACGAATAAATAAATTAAAATAATAAAACTTTATTTTCCAAACATCGAAATAACGTTGACAAATTTAAATTACTTTTATTTTTATTTTGGTTTTCGCTTCAGTATTGTCATTTGACAGATAATTTTACTGACAGTTTTCCATGATTGTTATATAATCGCTTATACGGAAACAAATGTAAATTTTCAATTGACGCGTTTATACCGTACCTAATTTAAGTAGAGCTACTAACGTCAAAATGAGTTTGACAATTGCAGCAAGTGTTCTTACCGTACTTAGCCACAAATGTTAAAATAGTAATTTGATAAGAAAACATTTTGATTTATAGTACATATTATTTTGGAAAATTATTTTATGAAGAAATAAAAATTATTATTAATGGAAAATTATTAATATTATTAAACAAAAAAATCACTTTTAAAGAACTTATTTTAATTTGGATTCCACAACCAATAAGCAAATTTCAAAAAAGACATCTCCAATTATGATATTTGTAGTAATAATGTGATGTTTATACCGTTGCTACGTAACTCTACATATATATAGCTTGAGTTAAATACCTTCAGTTACTTAAGCTAGCTAGAGCTAAAAAAATGTTGTGTTTATACCATTGCTACAAACGTCAAACTATTTAGCTTTAACTAAATTAGCTGCGATATAAACGCGGCAAATGACGTATGCATTTCAATGAAAGCTATTATTGACGCTTTATATTTTGAAATCGTAACATTTTTTTGCTTATCTATGTTTATGTTTATATCTTTCAATGTAAAATTAATCGCAGTAGCTCCAATTTAATCATTCAAACTTCCTCGATCCACTTACTATGACCCAATATTGAAGCTTCTTTTCGTTTGTTTATTAAAAACGGTTGTCGTGTTCTGTTTTATTTCTTGGAAATTTGGGCATTCGAAATAAGTGTGGTCTAGGATATTTTTATACCCGTACGATAGGATCGGGTATAATAAAATTACTCCTCCGTTTGTAACACCTCGAAATAAGCGAGCTAGATATACCTTCAAAGGTATGGATCGGATCAGGAAAAAATTCAAAAACTAAGAAAGCTAGAATCTTGAAATTTACACAAAATATTCTGGGAGTAATTTGTAGGTTCCCTATTTTTTTTGGTTGAGTTTGGACCAAGCCTTAGGGTAGCTCTCGAACACCTAACTTTTAGGTCCCCACATTTTTTTTGCAATAGAGCTATGAAATTTTAACTACTAATAGATCTCACAAAAATATTAATTTTATTTTGAATAACTTTTTTTTGTAGCCCCACCCGTTACGGAGCTACAGCTCCCCAAAGGTTCAAAAAAGCTCTATATTTAAATTGTTATAGCACAAGTTGTATAAGGTATATCTTCATTTTGAAAACGCCAAACGATTACTACTTTCATTAGCTTTAAAAGTATATATACAATAAATATATATTTGTGGCATACGGTGTCTTAATTTACCGTTATGTGAAACTCAAATTTTGCAAAATCCTTCAACCCTTCTATCTTATAAACGGTTTAAGTTGGAAACTTGAAATTTTGACAGAAGTTAGATGTTTGAAAATAAGTATGAGTCATTTCAGAAATTTTTTTTGTATCACCCCCCGTTTAGGAGCTGTAAGGGGTCAAAAACTGAAAATTTCTTATTTTTAAACACCTGTAACTTGAACACCTGTTAAAATTTTTTGAAGTAATACACAAAAATTAAAGCTTCAACATTATACTCTTATTTCTGTTAATAACTTTTTTTAATAATATAGGGTTACTTTATAATTGACGAAAGTGTTACTTGAATTTTTCAAATTTTCTAACAAATTTCTTCAACAAATGTTTTGCATTTTGTTTTACTCGATAATTTGAAATTGTTGAGGATATAATGCGTAGTACATAAAAATGTAAATAAATAAACAACATAACGGTTGCTTGAAGAATTTTTATTTATATGATATTGATATACATACTTATATAATATCATGTTTATTTACATATCGTATATGTCACTAGTGAATGAATGATAAGAGTATAGATGTATATTATATAGCGCCGTATTTACATACATATATGTATTTTATTGTACTTATAAGAAATTATTCTGTCAATGGAATATTTAAATATAATATAATATAATATTTAAAATTATATTTACTATTTTGTACTAAGTAAATTTAATATACATTTACCGCTTAGTATTAAATGGTACTATAGAATATTTGAAAAAGTTTTGGATTGATAATCGTTATGTGAAAGGTTAGAATCTGCTTTTGAAGAATGTACATATAAACATATAGTTTGAATATATGTACAACCCATAGTTCTAGAAATTATAAAATTCACCCAAATTATTTTAAAATACTAAAATATTAAAAAAAATAATATTGTGAGCAGAGTGACAGGCTGTGAACATACTAACGGTTCGTACGGGTATCTAAGAGTTGACAAAGGCAACTGTATTCTTCCTCGTTTTTTAATATAAATTATAATATTTAATATTATTTTCTATAAACGTATACACTTCAACCTTTTTTTATATATGAAAGTATGAAACTGTAGATAATGGTATATAAATAAAATATTTTTAAGAGATATTTTAAGTGTCAAATAATAGAATTTTTCAAACAACATTTTAACAAACAGACTCACAAATTTAAAATAAAATATCTCAACGTGTGAATATTTTTCTGCATTTAACAAATGCATCCCTTGCTATTATGGTGCACGAACTCTTGGAAAACTGAGGGATAACTCTTAACAATAGATAAAAAACAGGCTATAGATAAAATTAAATTATCTAAAAGGATTAAAAACATTTCTTTCACTAAAAATACTTAAATAAGGTAAAATATTTAAATATTGTTTTGAAAAAGTTTCATTTTAAAGGCTGGGATATTTCAGATCTTAATAAAAAAAAAAAAATAAACAAAATTCGGTTTACAGATTTTTTTTTTGAAAAATTATTTTTTTACTGAACTTGCAAAACAATAATATAAAATGTTTGTTAACAAAAATTCAAATGGGCAAAGATCATAAATTTTAAATTATTTATTAAATTTTACATATGTATACATACATAGTTACATGTACTTAATATTACAATAAATAAGTATTAATTTTATAAAAATTCAATAGACTTAAAATACGTAATAACAGATAATATTTTAAACACGATTTTTACATTTTTAAAAAAACTTTTGAAAAAATTAGCTTAGTTTCATTCTGTCAGTTCGTGCATCGGTTTGTCTGTTTGTTCGTTCGTCTCTTTATCTCTTTAAAAAAAACTTGTGAAATAGTTGAGATAAACCAATGAAACTTAAACCAAATAAAATTTAAATCTATTTAATCTCATCCATTACGAAACAACAGGTTCTCAAAATTAATCAATTCCATATTGGCACACTTCTAGCACAAATTCTGCAGATCTTTTTCTAATCTAAAAACGCCAAGCGGCAACAAATTTTGTCAAACTATATAACAGTTTACAATATTTCGCTTATTTCATACCTGCGGAATGCTTTTAGTCCGAATCTTTCAAAATTGAGAAATGGATCCGTGGATATCTGAGAATAAAGTACATACATAAGTCACCTTAGTAAATATATTTGTATTTTCCACCATTTAGGAAATATTTGGAGTTAAAAAAAGGACCAAGTAAATAATTCCAAAAAATAAATAATAATATTGATCCAAAAGTAGTCGCCTTTCTAAAATACATTTTTGTTATTTGTCTATTTTAAAATACGCATCATTAAAAAACTTTGTTTTTATTAACTGTCTAGTTTTTAAATTTTTCAATGAATTCGAATTGATCGTAAAAAAAAAAAATTATAATTCCTTTTAAATAATTAATTACTTATTGGTAATTTTACTCTTCTCCTAAAAAACAAAAATTTAATTATGATTTCATAAATTAGAATTAAAAGAATGATGTGATAAATATTCATTGAATTTAATTACATATTTCGAAAAAAAAAAAAATTAAATAGTTAATAATAAAAATAAAAAGATGGTTGAATAACAATAAATAGTTAATTTTTTTCCTCTTTTATTTTTTTTTTTGTAAAATGTAAAAATAAAGTAATAAAAAATGATAAAAAAAAGCATAGTTTTCACAAAACAATTGTGTACAATATTTTAATTGAGATTTTTCCTATTGATTAATTTTATAAAATACCTAATAAGTATATGAATACAAAAAAAAAAAAAAACAATCTTTTTCATACAGTTACAGGTGCCAGCAATTAGATACTAACAAAAAATCATATATTTGACAGTGTTAAAATTATATGAAGCACAACTGTTATTATGATTTAATCTACGGTTATATTTCTATCAATGAAATGACATTAGTTTAGAGATAATACATATAAACATTGATAAAATAGTGACATGTTGGAAGATGGTTCAAGATAAAGAGTCCATTTAGTTCTAGCTCTGACTCAATTGTAATAAATACTCGGTACTCTAGTGCCAATATTTTTTAATTTTCTTTAACCGAATCAGTTGTTTTTAATCAATTTTGACATGCTGGTAGATATAAAAGAAAATATTAAAAGCATAACCGGTTATGCAGTTTATGCCGTCAGGTTAACTGTTAACTAACTAGTATCAAACTAAGATAAGTATTAGATAATCTAATAATAGTATAATTTTTTGATAGAATTAACATCTAACAATATAAGTTACTAACACACTAACACTGATAAATGATGAATTACTTACACACTAACACTGCGGATGACTAAATCAGTTAAATATGCTAATTGATTAAATTAATAACTTTAACTGATATAATTGCACTAAGCATAAACCACTTGCAACAGGTACTCTTCATTAGTTTATTTTCAAGGAAGTTATTAGAATTTTTTTCGTCAGCCATGTATTTAAATAGACGTCCTCAGAACGGTGGTCGCCGTATGTCTTTAAATTTTAATTTTTCCGCCGCTAATTTTTTTGACATATTGTGTTTAAAAGATAAATTAATAAAAAGAAAAATATTCAAAAGAGTCATGATCACAAATGAATTTTATAAAATTAAAATTAAAAAAATTAATTTTGAAGAAACTATTTTTTTTTATATTTGATTTTTTTACTTATGATAACTATATGCACAGCTGTTTTCGTCAGCCGTCACTAATTATGCTGTTTCATTGAAGAAATTTGTTGACCGTCGCGAAATTTCGATATGATTCTGGTTTCAATTTTAATAAAAAAAAAATTTATAGTGAGTAAGTATGATTTTGGATCTCATATGTAGCTTTAGGTAAAACAGGATCAAACATTTAATAAAAATTATTTTTAAATCCTTTTCATAGGTTGCTAACTGAAGTAGTTTATTGCTGTCAATCCAGCATCAAATTTTAGTTCTGATATGTGATTTCTATATTACAAGGAAATTTTAAATTATCAGTGACATCGTTGTATTTTACATAAGTAAGTAAATGTAGTTTTGTTTTATTTTGCTTTTTATTTAATGATTCTAAAAAAAAATTATTTATTTTTTTTCAAACAAATAAAACTATAATAGAGAAAGAATTACGGATATACATGTATGTTTTAGACACACATAATTAAAATTATATGGGTGTTTTTTTTTAATCATGTTTATCATAATGTGTTCGTGTGTAAAATTACAATATAACGTTTTATTAATGATTTTTGTCGTTTAATAATTAATTAATAATATTGTTTTGACACCAGTTACAATACAAGCACATATTATAACATCATTCATTATAGTTTTAAAACAACAAAAAAAAAAAAAGTTTTAAATTTTAAGAGGAAAACAAAAAAAGAAACTTATTATATTGGATTGAAATGTAATTAGAATTTATTAATTTCCTTATATTTATTGAAACTATTAAAAACAAATCTTCTTAACTAACATTTACATACATACATATATACTTAACCATTATTAATAAAAATGAATATGATATACATATGTGGTGCAGTGACAGAACGCCCGTGGAATTAAGACCCACGGATCTTAATTCTTTTATTTTAAAAGCTAACACCTGTGAATTTTAAATCTTTTTCGAAAAAAATATCACTAGCCACTAAAGTGTGGGTTTTAAGTCCTTTTCGGAAAAGAATTAAAGCATACTGAGTAGCACAAAGGTTTTTATCATGAATCTGTATTTTATTTGACTGGATTTTATTTTAAGGTACCCAACTATAAAATCTCCCCTAATTCAGAATCTAATGCATATATGCATAATCAATTATAAAATCCCATGTTTTCAAATTAAATCAAAATCGGTTTTCAATTACATTACAGAAAAAAAATGTATTTTATAAATTATACCAATTATACTGAAATAGAGTTTGGATATTACTTTCTTCTTTTAATAATAAAAAAAATAGTGTGGGTCTTAATTCCAATTCAAAAAGAATTAAGGAATTATAATCCCGCGGGTTTTAATTCCTTTTAATTGAGGGCTTTAATTCGAGTTTAAAAACGCCCACGGACGTTCTGTCATCACACCTATGTATATATGTACCGTGTAAAGAATGTTTAAAAGAAAAGAATAATTAACAGTACATTTACATAATTTGTACTACAGTTTCTATAGGGGTATCTAATCATGCGACAGTGATAATCATGCAAGAATCAAAGAGAATACATAGGTTGTTTGATGTTCATATTGTTTAAAAAAGATACGAATGGATAAATTTTTAGGTGCTTGTTTAAAAGCGGCACGGGTAACATTTAAGTCGACAGAAGTTTACAATATTGATTAATGCCATTTAATACTCGTAAAATTCGTTATATATACAGGTACAGCGATATACCATTACGCTATACGAGTATATACATATATTAAAGTAAAACCTTAAAATTATACTTCCACTTTATCACTATAAGGAAATCTTAAAATAAATAAATCATGTTGAATCTTAAATTATTGCATAAGCGGAAAACTTAAAAGTTTCAACCACTTAATTATGAATTTGGAAGTCGTTAATCTATACCTTACAAATTTTAGGAAAATTATATAAAAATTAGTGGAAATGAATAGTAATAATTAAGTATACATGTATATATGTATGTAGACTACCATAATTATAATTGTTATAGATTTAAATATAAAAGATAAATTTAAAAGCAGGTTTTAGATTAATTTTAGATTAATTTAAACGGTTTTTTAATTATTTAGACACCTTTTGTTTTCTTTTGTGTTCCATTTCCAATGTTTCATACTCTCTTTTGCGTGGTTTTACATTTTTATTTTTTTTTATCTTTTTATTTTATTTCCTTATTCGATTTGCTTCTTTTTTTTTTTAAATTACAATAAATATACAAATATACAATAGTTTCAGTGACCCTTTTTTTTCTTTTAACTGTTACTCATTTTTTATTTATTTTATTTATAACGGCAACATATTGCTAATTTTAACCATTGACGAATGTTTATATAGCTGTTATGGATTATCTTAATTCGCGTTTTTTTTTTATATAATATACTAAACATATTTATATAATAACTATACATACATACATATGTATGTACAATATATAATTTGCTGTTTTTTTTTTAAGTTTTTATGAGAAATGTGAGTATTTTTTTTTTTGCGCCATTATTAAATACTGGCTGGGTAGAAATAAAAATGATATTGACTTGAAATGAAAATCAGTTGGTAAGTAGTAGTAGGTTGATAGGGTGATTAGTCTGTTAACCTATTAAAATGTTTACAAGAGACGATTAATCTCCTCAAAATTGCAAATTAAGAAGATATGGAATTTGGGAAAAATAAAAGAAAATGAAAAATTCATTGTTGAAAAATGTTTAAATGTGTCGGATAAGTATTTTATTAGGTATGTAAAATAATTTTCAGTTATACCAAAGATTATATAATTAGTAAGTACTATTTATATAATCTTTGGTTATATGTACCTAGTTACTTATAAGTCTTATAACGTTATCAGGTAAAGTAATGGTTATATAACTACCTATAGGTATAGAAAAATAGAAAATATATTATAGGAAAAAATTATTAAAAAGATTTCTTACAATTTTTTGTGAATTTTTTTAGATAGAATTTTTACCGAAATAGGTAAGTAACTAATAATAGTATTATGAGTAATAATTGGGAGCACTACGAAAAATCTCGTTTCTTAAAATGTCATTTCTTTAAAAGTCACGGTAAATTTCGTTTTTGTTTAAAAAATAGAGGAAAAATAAGAAATTGTAATTTTTATCGAATAATAATATGAGGGATTTTGGGGTTGGATGCAAAAGCAGGGTTCCAATAATTTGTTTAGCGTAGGTTTGTGAGCGGTAGCCCTCACTATTTCAAGGGCTTTCATCTTGCAAAATGTATGAAAAAAAAAATTAGGAGGTATTTTAGAGTTTAAACTGATATCCATATCTTTTTTGTTAAAATTGTGTTAAAAATAAAAAACAAAAATAAAAAAAAAAGCAAAAAAACGAGATTTTAACAAACGAAATTTTAAAAAATGATATTTTGATAAAACGAAATTTTGAGATACGAGCAATGAGATTTCGTACCCAACCCCTAATAATTAAATAAACAAATATGTTAATATTATATAAAAACTAAAACTGTAATATACTGAAACAAATTGGTATTAAATTTTCTTTGAACCTTTAGGAAAATTTTAGATTTACAATAATTAGTTAAGTATGTGATTAAATTAAATTTTATCATTTAAATAGTTAGAATACCTATATAGTATATCTACTATTATTACTACCTTACTATTATCTAAATACCTATACACCTATATAGGAGCTGAAACCCTTAGTGCTCCCCTACTCGATAATCCAATTATCTTTACAGTGTTTCATCGAGCCAATATATACTCTTCATCAATTGTAAGAAGTCTCACTTGAGAGAAACTATACTCAGTGTTCTTCACTCAAGGTTCTCTTCCCTTGAAATCCAAAGACGGGGAAATGGCATAGAACGTGAAGTAATGTTTATATTTCCTGCCCGCATCCCCTTCATAGGTTTGTCTCTGCTGTACCTATTTTCTTGACATGCCCTCTTAGCATCAGATAGCCTGTACTGATTCCCTTAAAAGTCTTGAATACGTTTTGTTCACCTTAAAAATTTTTCCTGTGTACCGAAGTATATTACGTATTGTTTTAGAATTATTATTGTTGTTTTAGAATGTATTGTTTTAGAATTAGATATGGTCTAACATTATTCATAAAAATATTTCGTTACCCCTAACTATACTAATTAATAATATAGCTGTCAAATGATATTATATGATTTTGTACATTTTAATAACATTCCATATAACTAAGTGTCCTAATCATCTTTTATTTTCATTTAAAAAAATATATCTCCAAGTCATAAGTAATGATATCTAATTGGTATTACAACGTTTTCCAAATGATTTGTTACAACTTATTAAGGGTTGTGATTTTGTTATAACAATGTTGAAAACTTATCGAATATTTATATGATAGCTATAATGAGTAATGAATATATTATTATATAGATAGGAGTATTAAAAGAATTAAACACTTTTAACTTGTTTTTTAATAAAACTAATCGGTGCTAACTTTTAAAAGTTAGCACAATAGAATTTAAAAATTCTGTTGACTACATATTTACATATAAATGTATATAACTATTTTTTATCTTAAAATTATTTGATATAATTTCATTAATTTAATTATAGAATCATTTACTTACAAAAAATAAATTTTTTCTTTTGGTTTTTACTTAAAATATCCATGAAAATGGAAGTAAATTAAAGCAGAACAAATAGTAAAACAAATTATAATAATAATAATAATAATAATAATAATAATAATAGCTGCTACAGTAGAGCCATCTTTGGTTATATCATGCAAGTAAGGTGTTATATACTGCTGCACGTTGTAATCCACTGATGGCGTTGACTCTGTGGTAAAATAATAATAATAATAATAATAATAATAGTAATAATAATAGTAATAATAATAATAATAATAGTAATAATAATAATAGCTACTACAGTGGGGCTTTCTTTGGTTATATCATGCAAGTAAGGTGTTATATACTGCTGCACGTTGTAATCCACTGATGGCGCTGACTCTGTAGTAAAATAATAATAATATTAATAAAAATATTAATACCAATAATATATAGCCGCTACAGTGACAGTGGGGGTTGCCTTCAATAGTTGCCTCATGTAGTAATATATACTACTACTACATGTTGTAACTGTTGTGACGGCTTTAGTCACTGTTAGCAAAATAATAATAATAGGCGGATTCATTGTTTCCTTACAGTCCCACTCCCAATTCAATGTTTCCGTATCCATTTTCCTATCCTTTCCTATCCCTACTCCCTAGCCAATATACTGCGTTCGCAGGTAAGGGTTTCATCCCACTATATTGGCTAAAGGGGGAGGTGGGTTTAGTCAGTAAGAATCTGACACTACCAAGGGGAAATTCTTGGTGTCTTTGGAAGATTCCCACCTCCCTTAGGAAAAAAAAAAAAAAAAGAAACAAAATTAACAAAAATGTTAAAAAAAAAAAAAATATTAAAATCAATATAGGTAACTTTATAGTTATACCAGGTTATATATCTAAAGATTTTTTTCAGGTAATAGAAATAAATTTTTAAAATTCAAGGTAAAATAATTATGACAAAAATAAATTTTTATATTATAATAAAAATTTTGTTGTGGAAGAAAATTATAAAACTTTTAAGGATTCCGTTCCGATCAACAACACCTTTATTTACTTTAATTCCAAAAATTCCTATACTATTTTTTAAATTCCCATAAATTTTCTTTTTTCTTTGTTTGTTTGATATTTTTAACATGTCACAATTTACAATGATGTCATATAGACGTATACGTATGTACGTATACCAAGGAATTACCTTTAAATAAGGGTATATAGGTATTAACCTTTTTTTTTTTGTTTTATTTAGTAAATATTGTGTACAGTTGAAACTCTCAATCGCGTTTACATGTTAGTAGTAAATAAGTTGGGTTTTTTTTTTTTTGTTTTAGATTTAATTTTTTACTTTTTTTTTGTTTTGGTTTCGGTTTATGATTCTTCGAGTTTATAAAGAAAATTACCTGAATTTTTAAATAATAAAAAGAAGTTAAATTCTATAGAAATTCTTTTTTTCTTGTTCTTCTTTTGTTTCTTATTTATATATAAATAAAATCAGAAAATTTGCAAAATCTTATAAAATAACAAAAATAATACATACTTATTATATGTATATATATATATTTGAAGCAGGAAACTGGATTTCCTTTTTTGTTTTTATAGTTAAGGTTTACAAAATTGAATCAGTCATCAGTAACTATTAATATGGAAATGAAATTCCCATATTAACTTTTAAATAGATACGTATATACCTATGTAGATAAAATTAGACGTGGTTCAAATATTTACATTTAATTTTGTATTATGTATAGTTATTTATAGAAAAAAAAGGGCTTAAAAAAGCCCTGAGAAAAAAATAATAATAATATAAGTAAAATCTGGTAAAACCTTTTTTTCCTAAATAAAAAATTTTGAGTTATTCTTTTATTCCCTTTTCTTGTTCTTAACATGATATAAAAATAATGTTTGAACATTGAAAGAATTAAAGAAAACAAAAAAGAAATGGATAAACATGTTTCTAGGAAGTTTTTAAGGATATAAAATTCCAGTTTTATTAAGAACTTGATGTTTACAAAGTATATGAACACATTTCCTTACTATTATAACCTTACTATATTATAACCATTAAAACGGTATGAATTTCATATTTCTCTAATAATATTTTTTTCAACTTTTACACATTTATAAATAATAATCTGTTTATATACAGGGTCGGTCAACTTGGACTGACTGTTTATAATAATATTTAAAACTTTTGAGTTTTTAATTTAAAAATTTTTACTTTTTGCAGATTAAAAACGTATTTTAAGAAATTCTATAAAGGCTATATATACACAGACAGCAAGAAAGGATCTCAGAGAACTTAAGGAAAATTATAGAATTTAATAATGTTTTCCAACGATCTATTGTTACAACGCAATGAAAGAAAACGTGTGCATTTTAATATGTTAACAGTTAAATAAATATGTATAAGTATAAGCCGAACTGTCAAATTTGCGATACATAGAATCCAAGAGTCTGTCATCAGTATCAATTAAATTCTGTTAAATGTACTGTTTGGTGTGGAATTATGTACTATACTAAGCCATTATAGAAATTGTTTACGTCTAGCAGTAGTGTATAACCCTGACATATTATAGTTCCATCAAGATAGAGGCATATCGCACACCGCGAAAGTGAGAATAAAGAATCTTCGAAAACTTTTCGATGAGTGAATTATTCAGAATTCGATTTTTGAAAAATTCAAATTTCTATTGGTTTTCACCTTCCTTTTCCATATGTAACTATGCGTAATTTCTTTTTGTGGGACTACATAAAGAACAGGTGTACCTGATTGAATAAATCACAAACAATAAACTAGTAAAAAATATTCGTGAAGAAATATCAAATGTGGAGCCAGAAACGCGTTACGTGTCGTAATGCAAAATGCATTAGAAAGAGTCATTACTTTTGAAAAAAAAAAAAAATGGAGGTTATTTATATTATTTTTTTCATACTTAGACAAAAAAACATTTATACTATCATGTAAAAAAAACAATAAAAATATTACAAAAGTTATTTTACATCAGTCAATCCAAATTGGTCGACCCTGTATTTAACAATGATTTGAAATTAATCAATTTTTTTGATCAAAAAAAGTATATGTAGGTACCTACATACTTATATATAATTTGTTTTTTTATAAAGATTTTTTATTTTAACGAATTTTATGGAATAATCGTTAAAATATAGAATATAAATATTCGTTGAATAAGTATATGAAAATTAATATAATAGTCTTACCCACTAGGCCTATTATATTAATTAATATAATAGGCCTAGTGGGTAAGAGCGTATAAAATATGCTGTAAACATCGAGGGAGTGTGGGTTCGAATCCCACACATGTCGTAAGAGTTATTCCCCCTAACGACATTTACAGTCACGCCTGAACAGGAAAGGCTGTGTAATTTTTGTAACATTTATGTTGTAGAGAAATGCATTAAAAAAAAAATGTATAATGGAGGCGTCCAACTGCAAACAACACTTTATTCACATTTGAAAAAAAATTAAATATTGGTAGAAATAGATTGCTTATGCTAAACATAATATTTTTATGTTTGAATACAATTTCAAAATACGCATTATCCCATTGAAATTGTACTTTAAAAATCAAGTACAATTTCAAAAGCCGCTTTAACCACATATAATACACCACCAACCGCTTTATCCATTCAAAAAATTTTGCGCGCGTTTTTCTGTTAGATTTAAAAAAATTTCTTAGTAGGCATTTGAACTTAAAAAAATGGTTATAGAGGAAACTTTTTATTTTATTTATTTATTTATATTAATATTACATACATAAATGTAATGCAATATTATTGAACCATCGGCTACTAAGGCCATTATAGGTTTATTTTTTTATACTATTATTAAATTATATACTAATATTATTTATTTTGTTTATATTATATACTATATATTTACATTATATTTGGTCGTAAGGGGGGTATGTAAAGAAAAAACACTTACGACCTGTGCAGGGATCGAACCCACACTCCTTCGGTTAATACGCCACACGCCTACCAACTAGGCTACCGAAGCCCTAGGAAACTTTTTTTTGTTTGTATGAAGTCGAATTAAAAATATTAAGATTTATTTGGGATATTAATTTTTTTTTTTTTATTATTTACTTATAAATTATTTAATTTATTTTCATTTATTTATTTTTTCATGAAATTTGATTAAACTCTATAATAATTTTGACTTAATAAAATCAAATACAGAGTCAAATTCCACTAGATCCTTATTTACATTTGCAAAAGACATTTTATCCATCGCACTATTTCAAAAACCGCCTTATCCAAATTAAATTTCCATATAATTAGTTAATTTTTGAGATTTGAAGAAAAATAGTTAAAGGCAAATTTCAGAACTCTATTTACTTAGCTCACAACTTTTTTCAATAACCGTCTTCCAATGTTTATTGAGTAAAACGTTTTTTTTAATTATTTTGAATTTAGAAAAAATGGATAAAGCGTTGTTTGCAATTGGACGCCTATTACTTAATATTGTTTTTAACATTAAAACATGCAAAGGTATTTTTTTTTTAAATCAAATAAAAATTACATAATATACGATATTAGTATTTTAATTTTCGACAATTAAATTAAATTACTTTCAATAATTAATTATTATTTTGAATTTCATTTTTTAATTTTGCTTATGTAATTGATTATTTTAATTACATATCATTGAATAATTACATATATTTTCAATTAAATGATTTTTTTTTTTAAACCTAAACTTGTACATACTTATATGAAAATAATACAACTGCATAGAATATAAATATATTAAAGTGAATACTTATAACTACATATATATACATATCTATATATATATTTTGCGTAATAAATAGCAAATCATTGAGTTGAACTTGAAAAGCAAGATCTAAGGAAAAAAAAAAAAGAAATTCTAAAGGTTAAAAAAACGACTCTTATATTATTTTTAGGGTTAATATTTTTTTATGAATATTCTTTTTTTAATACCCACCTATTTAGATATTATTTGAAAAAAAAAACGTGCTTTGAAATTTATTATAATTATTATTACTATGATAATTAAAAAGTTTTCTATGGATATTTAAAAAAAAATTTTACATGAAATTAAAATAAATTGAATAATTATTTGAATATAAAAATACATCAGATATTTTTTGTTTTAAAAATTAATGTAATCATACTCCCTCTAAAAAATTAAAAATCTGAAGAAGGTTCATTACTGGGAGTTCATCTTCTGCAATATGCTCCTAGGCACACATATCTTGCTCGGAGAAAAACTATTCAATTTTTCAGTATGTGTTCTGGAGATTCTTTTTTTTCTTGACAGAGACTGGATGTAATACCGTTATTCCCTCTTTCCAATTTCCAACAGGAAGCGTGTTAGAATACTCAGTTTTTTTTTTTACAGAATTCTATGATTTTTTCATTACTTTATGGTTATAGTTTCTCAGAAGATTTTTAAATTGTCTGAACCCAAATTATTCACTTCATAGTTTGGTCCTACATTTTTTCTCTTTCATTTTTAGTGTTTCTCTTATTTTATGTTTACTTATGACAGAAAAAGGTTGGGAACCAATAAAGGGAGCTACAGCTCCTTTTTTTGTATGCCAACCCACTTCATCATTCCCCTCTATACCTAAATAATAAAATCCCCTTGCAAGATCCAAAATTTATATGTATATAATTTACATTACTTATCTTGAAAAGTTGACTGAGAAAATAAACGAATGTTGAGTTTGTTTAATTTTAAATTTTTTATCAATAGGTATATGGTTCCAAAGTTAATTTCCCGATTAAACATATATTGATAATATTATTAATTTGCTTATAAATCTTTTTTTTTATTCTTTTATTTTCGGACTGTTTTATTAACTATAATATTATTTTATTTTTAACTAAGAATTATATTTTAAACGCACAGAAAAATCTTAAAACATAATCCTTTATTATATAAATAATCCTTGACGTAATCCATAATGAAACCAGTTAAGGTCATAAATGAAGAATTTTTAAAATCCTGTTTGTACCGGAAACAATTTCGAAAATACATAAATATATGTATATATGGAGTACAAAGCATTTTTGGAAATACATATATACATACGTATATATTTTCGAATAGTTACATAAGAAGAATAAAAAGATGTGATATGATAAGTTATCAATGTATATTTTAAAAAGATCTGTTCCTAGAATGGACCTTTTAGGAAATCTTTTATTTTTTTATTATTAAGATATTAAATTGTTACTACAGGACGATCCAATTTTTATATTTTGTCTCCTATCAATTAAATATATTTTTAAAAAAATGTATACGTATGTAATTTATATTATATAAATTAAAATGAATTAGCAAAAATAAAAGTAGTATATAGAATAAAAAAAAAAAACAATCCATAAAAAGTAAGCAAGTACATATGTATGTTTTATAGACCACCAAAAAAATTTTCTGATCGCAAAATGATTATTATGTATGATTATGTAATGATTCTTAAAAATAATAAATAATAACAAATGTTAACATTATACTAATAAATAAAAATTATATGTTTATATAAATTATTATATATGTATATATATATATTATAGTATGTACTTACAAATTATGTAATAAAAATGTATTTCTGTAAATTATATCCAAATTTTTGTTTAAATAAAAACACCACATTAAAAAACATAAGTATAAGTAAATTTCTTTGTTTTTTTTTTTTTTTTCTTTTTTTCCTCCCTTTTTAATTATTATTTTATTTCATTAAATTTATTAATGATAATTTATAGTTTTTCATTTATTTTTTTTTTATTTTAAATAAAAATTATTAATAAAAAAATTGTTTTTATATAAATATAACAATATCACAAGAATTGTTTTATATTTTTCATAAAATTGAAAAATAGAACAATTTCATTTTTATATGTAATATTTCTTCTTTTTTTTTTTTTTTTTTTTTTTACTATATTGTCAAAAACTTCAATCGTAATTTCACAAATCCAAAAAAAAAAAACAAAAATAAAACAAAAAAATACAAAAATATAAGTAAATATTTAAATATTTTGTTGTAATTTATAACTTTTTTCCTTTTTTAATAAAAAAAAATTTTTATTTTTGATTTATAGGTTATAAAGTGATAACTGACATTTATTTGTTTTTTTTTTTTTTATATTTTTTTCTTTTAGATAACTAACAAAAACAATAAAATTTAACATTTCCAAAAAAAAAAAAAAATAAATAAATAAATCAATTCATCTGACAAAATTCACTATAACACGTTTTTTATATCTCTATCTTTTTCTTTCTTATTTAATTCGTGATTAATTATAAAAATATATTAAAAATATTTAATAAATATTTTGTAATATTTTTTTTTTTTTTTTTATATTTTACTTAATTGATCATTGCACGAAATTTATTGTATTTTTTTTGAATTTTTTTAACACCATCTGCAATCTATTGTAATAATATGATAATAAATATTCTATATTTTATGTTCTATCACACTTTTTTGTAAAATAAAAAAACCAAAAAACAAAAAAACATATTTTATGTTAAAAATTTTATTTAAAAAAAAAATTAATCGAAAAAATTCAATTTAAAAATAAAAAAAAGGTATAAAATAATTAAAAAAATAGTATGTATATTAAAAAACATTTAAAAATTTAATAAGAATTATGCCCAAAATATAAAATATATTATGTACTTATTATGTAGGTATGTAGGTATATATAAAACGTGAGAATTATTTTCTATATTTTGTAAAATATTTTTATTTGTTTTCGAATTTAGATTTTTCGAAAGTTTAAAGATTTTTTAAGATATTGTTGTTGCGTTTTTTTTTTTCTTTTTTTTTTGTAATTAAATTGAAATTACGAAGAGTTAAAATTATTATTTTTTTTTTTTTATAATTTAAAGTTAATAATAAAAAAAATTTCTTTTTAAAATAAAGAAAAAAAAAACAAACCTAAAATTTAGTTCTTGATTAGACTATTAGAGAATAAAGTATAGAACACACAAGCGAGTAAATGTTTCTAAAAACTAAACAAAAAGACAATTAAAAAAATACAATAATAGAAATTTTAATTTTTAACAAAAATAAGAATATGTATGTATGTATGTATATTCTAAATAAAAGTTGAGAATTATGATTAAAGGTATTTAGGTTTTTAGAAACACTAAAATCATAAAATATATTTTAAAGAATATTAGAAGTTAGGAATTATGGTTTGAACGAGTGCCTTTAAACATAACATACATTATGTACGTACATGTAAAATAAATGTTATGTTATATGACTATGTAATTTAAAAAAAAAAAAAAACAATATCTGTTATTACTATAGAAATTATTAATTGTATTATTAATTGTACTATAGAAAATGTTAAACATTAAAAAAAAAGAAAGTGAAATAAGTATAATATCAGAAACAGAACCTAGCAGTGGGTAGAAAGGCAGCGACAGCAGCAGAGATGACGATGCATTTTCATTTCTGATTCTAAATCTAAAATATTCTGCCCTTTTCTCTGTCTGTCACATTAAATAAATTAAACGTCATTTAAATAATAAAAAAAAAAAAAAACAACAATTGTCAAATAAAATAAACGTTTAAGATGAAAACAAATGGTAATCAATATTCAAATACTATGAAAACAAACCGTAATAAATATTCAAATACTATGTATTTTTTTTTAAAAGTTATTTTAAATTTTTAATTAGATATTAAAATTATTAGGAAAAAAAATATTTAATTTTATAAGGATAATATCTGATAATATTTTTTGGTAAGAATTTTTTTTTCTATATAATGACGTTTAAAACATATTCAGTTACTACTTTAAGTCATATTGTGTTTTAAATAATGGAATTCTTTCGCTACTGCTGTTCTCTGCCATCCGCGAGGTTTTGTTTTAAACTTATAAGTATGTAATTTCCTTTTTTTTTTTTAGTTGGATTTAATTGAAATAAAAAATTTTAATTATTCTTAGTAAAAATTTTGCAAAAAAAAAAAATTCTATCCGTAGATATCTAGCTATGTATGTAGTATTTATTACCTGTTATTACTAATTATTGCAATATTGTAATTATGAAATAAAAGTTTTTTTTTTTCCATTTTATTCTAACGGGAAATTAATGACAAATTTTAGATTACAAAATCTATTGTTAACAAAATACATATATGACATGCATACGTATGTATATATAGTATTTATTAATTGACATTTTTTTTTGTTTTTCATTTTATTTTCAAAAGTTAATATCTAATAGGTATAACGTATAGGTACTTGAATATTTTTATTGTAAGTAAGTATGTATCAAAGTAAATATCAATATACTATTAAGTATCCAACTTAAAAATTATATTATGGAAGTGATTATTTTTTTGAATTGCAATAATTTCGTTTTCTAATTGCAGTTTTTGCTTTTGTTTCGTTTTAAAACGTCATTTAAACATGCAAGTAAATATTTTAATATATATACATTTAGGTGCATAGGTACATATAGTACCAATACTAAATTTATTTGTTATTTTATCATTTTTAAAATGCATGTTATATAATAATATAATATCTTTTTACATAAGAATGAATCTATGTACATATGTACATATACGGTGCAGTGACAGAAGGCCCGAAGAAATAAAGTCCGCGGGTATTAATTCCTTTTTAAATTGGAATTAAAGCCCATAATTAAAAGGAATTAAAACCCGCGCGCTTTAATTAGTTTTGAATTGGAATTAAGAGCCACACTATTTTTGCTATTAAAAAAACAGAGTAATAGAATAGGTATATGTGGAGCAAACGCATTAGAAGGGATTTTAGAGTTTTGGATAAAAATTGGGGTATCCCATTTTTTCAGAATATTTACTAAAATGTATATGTGCGAGATTCTGAATTGGGAAGGAATTTTAGACTTGGTTACAAAATCAGGGTTATATGCTTTTTTCAAAATATGTATATAAGTAATACCCCTATTGTCAGGAATTTGAGGAGGGATTTTAGAATTGAATTCAAAATCAGGATAATACGCCTTTTACAGAATATTTAGAAATATGCATATGCAAGTTTTGAATTAGGAGGATTATATACATATTCTAGAAAACCGTATAACCCGGATTTGGTAACCAATCCTAAAATCCCTCCCAATTCAGAATCTCGCACATATATATATTAGTAAATAACCAAGTATATTCACATATACATATTAGTGAATATAAAAAGTTTCACTGCACCTACATATACATACGTATGTACATATATACTAAATTTTTTTTTTTTGTAATAGAATTTAATTAACTTAATTAGATATATTTTATTTTATTTTTTTGAATTATATAGAATTATGTACTATGATACTAAACGATACTAATGAAATGTACATATATACTTACGTAGGTACTTAAAATGAATTTTTATAAAAAATAAAAAACAAAGACAAGGTTAATTATTAAAAATTTAACCTTTATATATAACTTTAAATAATTAAAAGATTGATTCATTATATAGAATAGAATATCTTAAAAAAAAACAACACAATTGTTTTTAAAATGACAAAAACAAATTAACTAATAATGGGCACATGATCATAATATTAAATAAATATATTGTATGTTACGTACCTTAAATAGTTAAGCGTTCAATCTAAATTTTTATATATTTGTTTTTGAATTCAATTTTAATTAATTATCAAAAATCAAAAATGATATAACAAAGCGTGATAGAACATATCCCATACCATACTAGATCTTTTTGGTAAATTTATAGAAACTCTTTTATTTTTTTAAAATCGTATCGAGTACATGGCCCGCACTAACATTATTAAACCTTATTAAAAATAATTAACTTTTTCATTATTCCATATAAGTTATGATGGTTATATCTAGGGTTATTTAATGTTACACCTAATTTTAAATAAAATATTCTAATGCAATCTTCTGATTGGTTTCATATTTTTATACTTTTTGAGGAATATCATGTTATATTATAGTGACTGCCTTATATTTTGTTATATAAATATAATCCTTTTGATGTAAATAAAATCCGTTCTAATAAATTCAAATAAAAACTATCTGAAACAAATTTTTCTGTTAAAATTTTTAAGTTCTATGATGATGGTTAAAAATTAAAGTGGTTTTTTTTTTTTTTTTTTAATCTCCAAAATTTAATTATCACAATTTTTAATTGGTAACAAATCAAATCTAAATACATATATGTATGTACATATATTTAAAATTAAACTCCTAACGTCATTAAACGTAATTCTAACATAAAAAAAAAAAAAAAACAAAAACAAAAACAAAATCACGAACAATAATTATCGAAAAGAAAGAAAATTAAAATGAAAATTAAAAAGAAGTTCTCAATTTTCAACACAAAAAAAAAACAAAACAATAAAAATAAATGGTTTGGTTGTAAAATCAAAATGAATTTATATATGGGTAATTTTATGAGGAAACTGGTGGGTTGGTAAAAATATGTACTATCAAAAAAAAAAAAAAAAAACTTTTTTTTAATATTGTTCTTCTTGCTTTGTTTTTTTTTTTTTTTGTTTTTTTTTATAAACATTTCTTTATAATGTCCATTTACTTTCTGCTTTTTTTTTTTTTTTTTTGTATTTTTTTTGCCATTTCAAGTGAAAGAATAAATTTAAAATAATCTTTTGTTCTTGAGTTCAGTACCAGCATTTTTTTTATTATTTTTTTTCCTTTTTTTTTTTTTGCAAAAGCAAAAAAAACCTATAGAACAAAAATAAAAAAAAAAATGCAAGTTACTATGCATTCGTATAAAATAAATCGAAAGCAATTCTTTTGTAAATAAATTGTAAGTAAAAATAAAAATTAAATTCAATAGATTGAGTATTTAGGTACTCAAACTCAATTTATTATATTATACATATATATAACGAATTTTAACTCTTTTTTGGTTTTTTTTTTTTTTTTTTTTTTTAAGAATTTTACAAAATATATATATATATTTTATAAATATAAATAATGAAAATAAAATTAAAAATTTTTAGTTCTTTCAATAATAAATTCTTTTACTTTTTTTTTTTTTTATTTAATATTTTAATTTATTAATTATATTTTTAATATTTTATTTTCTTCAAACATTAAAATCAGAATTATTTAATTATACCTATTATTTTTTTTTTTTTTTTTTTGAACACATTTAAATCTGATTAAAAATAAAAATTTCTATATTAATTATTTTTTTTTTTGTTTATTTTTAAAATAAATAAATACTTGATAATTTATTAATTACTTTTTTTTTTTTTTTGATTATATTTTTAATATTTGGTTTTTTATTTAAAAATTTTTAATAAAAATAAGAAACTGCGAAAATGAAATGATCACGATCGAAAATATCCTCTTTTTCTAACAAATATAATATAAAAAAAAAACAATTTTTTTTTTTTTTAATTTAATTTCACGTTCAAGACCAAACTATCTATACTACTTCACCGTTGAACAAATAAAATACCACTGAACCAGAACCAAACAACGACAATATAAACCAACAAACAAAACAACAACTTAACAAGCAAGAAGTAAAGGAAAAAAGTAAAAATATATACGTATTAAAAGTAAAAGAGTAAAAATTATGAAAAAATTTAAAAAGTTTTTTTTTTATTATTTTTTTTTTTTTTTTTATTATTTACATACTCCAACAATTCTTTACATTTTTAAAGCCGGCTCTACAATGATTAGGTTTTAATGATTTTATTAATACTAGTTTTTATTTTTTTTATTTTAATGTATTCATGTGTAAAGATATGAGAAAATATTATGAGAATTGAGAATTATGAGGTATGAGAATGAGATCGTGACTTTATAAATACATACATATATATATAATATTATTATTTATTATATTAAATATTAACTTGAGTTGTAATTTTCTTTTTGTATTGAGCCGAGTTTAAAATTAAAATTTTTGTTTTTATTTTTCTCTCTTTTTATAATTATTCTCTGTCTCCAAATCTATATATTCTCCATACTTCATTTGTCCCTATAATAATTCAGAGATTCTCAATTTTTTTAAAATCGAGGAACAGATTCTTGAGCTAGGTTTTATACACTTGTATGACATTTTATATAAGTTATAATAAATCATAACAATTATTCGTTGTCATTTAAAAAAATATTCGTTATGCTGCCCATACACGGCGGACTAGGTTGTAAACTTGGTACGCGGACTTGATAAGTTGTATCGTGTATGGGCAAATTGTAAAACCATTTTGATGGTTTTGAAAAGTTTGTTGAATGAATATCATAATATGGGCGAAGTCTTCGGTTTGTAATTGAGTTGTATCGTGTATGTGGGCAAGTTGTGACAACTTAAATGTCATTTTAACATTGAGATTTTTTTGATTTGAGAAAATAATAAAAATATTAAATACATAATTACAATGGTTGGATGATAGGTTTGAAAAGTGTATGGTATCGTTCTAAAATCTGTCCGCGTACCAAATTTAGAACCTAGTCCATTGGCCAGCATTAGAAGCTGATATTCTAATGACTAATTCATTAATAGTCATTAGAATATAAGATAAAATATAGAAATAATATAGAATGTGATATTATAATAAAAACCTATACCCCAACTTATGCGATAGTTATCAGCTATTATATGAATAATCGATCGAGTTTTCGATATACAAAATTACAACTTAAAGATATTTATGACTATTACAGTTAATTGTATGAAATATCATAAAAATGTCCAAACTAATATGATATGATATCAATGTTTTTTTAGGGTTAGTGGAAAACTTCAAAAGTCAACCAGAAGAATTGCACGAGATTCTTCCGAATATAGTGTTGAACTTTAACCAATCAACACCACCCCTCTTTTTAAACCAAACTTTAGATTGGGAATTTTAATATAAATTTGCATTTTAATTTATTGGATGGAGAGATGTGGGTAGGGTCTTTGAGGAGAAGGGATTTAGGAAACATTACAGGATTATGAAGGATGGTTAAGAAAATTTAGAAGGACATCCATATAATACATTAACATATCATATAATAATACATATAATAGCTAATAACTATTAGAGTTAGAACTTAGGGGTAATTCCTTTAATAATATTTATTAGATATTTTTTTAATAGACGAACAAATTTCATCAATTTTGGAATGTAATGAATAGATGATAATGTCAAAAATGATAATTAATTAATATAATTAAATTATTTGTTTGTAGAATTAAAAAATAAGAATAAACAGAATAGGAGAGACCAGTTTGTTTTGTTACCTTTTAAAAAAAATTATATATTTCCTATGTATATTGATGGTTTTTTCCCCACAATATCAGTGTCTAAGTTTAAGATATCACAATCTCATACAAAAATTAGGTTTTATATTGCTTTACTTTTTATTTTGTAACATAACTGCTTTTTTTTTATTTTTTTTACAAAACACTATTTCAGACCATTTATCAGTGTGCCGCATACCCCAGATTGACAACCAACGTCCAACTTTATAAAATATTTTCTTTTGCTTTATGTAAAAAAGAAAAATAGAGAGAATTTAATTGATCCTTTCTTAGGTTAAATTTTCTGTATGATTTGTTATTTTAATTATATTTTTCAATCAAATTTAACATTCTTTTAATTCTCTTATTTTAAATTAAGAGAAAATTATATTTTTACCAATTATTTATTCTCATTTTTATTTCAGGTAAAATTAATTTTCTTTTACAAACATTAATACAAATATTTTGTAAAATAGATTATAGATTATTTAATATATGTATACAGCAATACAGGTGAGAATTGAGAGTTTACCTTTGCTTCATTAAAACATTTCTACAGTTACGTACAAAAAACAAATTTTTTTTTCTTCATCGCGAGTATATTAAATTCCCATCACAAATCATAACAAATAAAATAATATGTTTATTAAAAAAATGCAAGGAAACTTTTTTTATTAGTTTTAATGAGTTAATGTTAAATAAAAAACATATATAATAAGGGTATTCACGAGTTGGTGCAAAAGTGCAAATTTTTTTTGCACCGTAGCACATATTTGCACCAACTCGTGAACAACCCTAGCATGAATTATTATTGAACTGTCAAATATCGTTGATGTGCTTGTTTTGTTTACATAAAAATTTAATATGCTTACCAAAAATTACAGATATTTGTATATCTTCATATGCTTGACTTTAATAAATAATCAGAAATAATTTTTTTTCCACTTTTTTTAGGCATTTTTTAAATTTTTATCTAATATAGCGCTTACAAAAAATATATAAACAAACTTTGCAATGGTCTTGCACAAATATGCAATAGGGTTTAGGTCTTGCATAGTCTTGCCACATTTTGCACTTTTTTATACATGAAAACAACAACAAATTGTGCACTTTAACTGTCAAAAAATTGAAATATGCTACGGTGCAAAATTTTGCACTTGTGCAAGACCACTTTGCACCAACTCGTGAATACCTTTAATATGTATGTTTGTACTTAATCTTTAGTTAAATAACAAATATATATGATTGTTTAACGGTATGTAGCAGAAGCTGAAGAAACTCAAATCAAATAAATTTTTTAATTAACATTTTCTTCAGCATTCCACTAACATTTCAACTGGATGACATAGTTAAGGAAATTCAATCTTTTAATTTAAATGGTCTTAAGCCGAAATTTAGTACTTATTCAGTGAAAGTAAAAACATTTTTATCATTGTATAGGTATTAATAGGTATTAATGGCAAACAATAAATATTAATACTTAGACAGAAAAATATAAATTTTTTTTCTTTTTTTAGTGCATTTTCCGACCATATAAATATAACAAGGAAATTACACAGCCTTTCCTTTTCAGAAAAGTGGCTGTACATATCGTAAGTGGCAGTTATTTTTACGACGTGTGTGGGATTCGAACCTACACTCCCTCGGTGTTTACAGCGTATTTTATACGCTCTTACCCACTAGGCCACCGAGGCCCCTATATGAATATTTAATATAAACAAAAAATTTTAATTCATGCCTTATAACTCATATTTAAGGTTATTACTTTGTTTCATTAAAATTCCAAAAAACAAAATTCCACCAAACAAATTCTATAAGAGGAAATGTTCTATTATAACTAATATATATAATATATATAATTACAATATATAATAACTATATTTACATAATATGCATGTAAAAAAGATAATTAGGACAAAATCAGGGTTTAAATAATTTATGAAGTATGAGTGTGGTGGCGATAGAATCCAATATTTAAAGCGTTTACCATGAAATTTTGAATTTTGGAATTTTTTTTTTGTAGAAATTTCGAGTTCAACCCAATGTATTAAAAATGTCTACATTATGGTCTTTAGCATTTCTCTTGTTTTTTATATAGCAATTTTTGTCTTTGCTATAATTTATCATCATTTGTTGAACTTTCGATTAATATTTTATATTTTTAGTTATTAAAACTCATGTATACCCAAGTCCTGACATTATTTTGCTGCTTTTAACAAAATGCAACTCATAAAATATTTTATATTAATATACAAAAAATGAAATAGGTAAAAAATAAAAATATATAAACGTTAATTATAAAAAATAATATATGTATGTATTTATATAAAAATAATAACATAAAATATTCACATGACCTGTATAAAACAGTTACCCGTCCCCAAGAACATATTATTGTTATTTCTATTCGATATTTTTTTTTCACTTGTTTTACTTTTTGTTTTTTTTCTTCAATAACACGCAATCAAAATAATTAATATTTTCATCTGATAGATACAATTTTTTCTTATTATAAAATTTCTTTTATTTAATATGATCCGCTTAATTATCCATTTTAGAAATAAACCATAATCAACCACATTTTAGACAGACATTATAATTATAATAATCCTCCTTTATTTTTTTTTTTATTTATAAAAATATACACACATGCATACATAAGTAGGTACATTAACATTATATGTATATAAAATATTTATTTAGATGTATGAATCAACCTTATATTTTCTTTAATAAATTGTTTCTTAAAGGTCATTAAAAAAAAAAAAACTACAAATTTAAACCCTAAAAATCAAAAAGCATGAAATGCACCGAAATGAAACGCAACTGATGATCTGATATGCATCAAAAAATTGTTATAGGTCTATTCTATCTTATAGGTATAGAGAAAAAATAAAGTACCTTGTATGTACCTGTTGTATTTATAAAAATAAGGAAGTTAAGTTATGTTTAGTGTAAAGTACAATTCACAAGGAAAATATAGGTGTATTCATACATACATACATATGTGTATATTATTGTCGATTGTCGAATAATATGAATTTTTTTTGTTTTTGTTTTTTTTTTTTATTTCAACTGTCGAATATTTCAAAACTCGAAATGAATCGTTGAAATTTCATTGAAAAACAAAATATTTTATTACAAAAAATAAAAAGAGTAGGTTAGGTATTTTAAGTGACATAAGTATAAAATGATAAAATGTTTTTGAAAGAGAAAATATTGTGAGAGAATTAGAATTTTTAATTTTAAGAGAAAATGAAAGTAAAGTATTATTAAGTGAAGTACAGTGAGAAGAAGAGCGAAAGTTTTAATGATAATTGATAACAATTTTGAAAATCTATGAATTTTATAATAATAATTTTAATTTTAAAAATATACAAACATATAGGTACAAACTAAATTAAAATAAAATTAAACAATAAAAAATGTGTTTCTCTTAATATTATTGAAAATCGTTTCTTATTTTCTAACGTTTTTAATTTTAACACTTTTTTGACCGGTTTAACAGTAAATCCCCGTGGCCAATAACAAGTATGTACCTATATAATATTTATTTAAAATTAAAATACTTGAAGTAGGTATTGTAATAATGATTTTCTTTTATAATTTATACGTATAATAAGAAGTGTGAGATTTTCATAAAAGAAAAATACCCAATAAATAAATTCATAAACTATACTGTTGAATATGTTAAATATTTTAAATATGTACAGCTTGTTCTTTAGTTCAGTAGCAAAGTATGCATACTGCATTTGCATATCCTTTGATAAAATGGGATTAGTACTACGTTTAGATTTATACTGAAAAATAATTTTAATATTTTTTAAATTAAGGTTCTCTTCTCTTAATCAATTCACATTCAGCGTCATATCAATTGTTAAATACGATTTACGATTGATTTGCGTTTGATTTTAAAGTTCAAAGTACATATTTTAAAAAGCAAGTGGTGGATTGAAGGATTGAAATAAAATATTTTTAGATTAAAAAATTATTAAAAATTGAGAAAAGAAGAAAAAAGTTTAGTTATAACATAACATTTTTTAAAACCCAACCAAACATATTTGAACAGCGTCTGTTTTGGACAAGTCGTTATTTGTTTCTCATTTATAATATAAAAATCAAAAACACAAGTTTTCGGACCCTTTAGGTTTAAAGACAATACAAATGTTGAAAAGTCGTCAATGCAAACATGCGTAATTATATATTTTTTTTTATTTTTGAAGCAATTATTGTTAACTATAGATTAATTATAGTAATACCTCGTTTTAAGTCACCTCGTTATAAAAAAAATCGATATAAGTCGCACTTAAATTGTTATATGTAAATCGTTCAAAGTTTTGATACCATTTCTTCCCTTTACGTGATTTTGTCCTTGTTTAAAGTCATTGTATATGTTACGTCCTAACTGTAAACTATAAACTGGTTCTAACAGTAAAAATTATTTTAATACATTCAGATTGAATGAATTATGTCCATTCTTCTTGCCACAATTTTCAATTATTTTCAATTTTTTTTGTAATAATTTTTTGTAATAAATTCAATACAATTGAAATCATGTTCTTACAATATACTTATAAAAAGTTGAAATAAAATATGACTGTATGTATGTATATAATACAAATAAAAAGACTGAATTTTCATAGATTTAAAAAAGTGGAATAAAGGTTAACATTAATTTTTAATTGAGTTTTCCCTTAAATTTCGATTATCATTTTATTCGACTTACATATAATAATAGAGGTCTTCACGTAAAAGTGCATCGAAGGAAAAATTTCCTACTTTACGTGAACGGCCAGATGCAAAATTTAAATTGCAAACTAAAAAATTACAGATGACAGATATGTTGATTGGTTTAGAAAAATGTTTATTGGTATCTTTCCTGAAATGCTGATTGGTAGTTTTAAAGAATGTTAGTTGGTATCTATCTGTTTATTATTATTTGAATAAATATATATTATTCACTTTTAAAGATTAAAATGTAATTTTTCCGTTTTAATTTTGGAAAATAAAAATTTTTTAAATAGAAAAAAATGCCAAACAAATTTTATAAAGCATTTTTACAGATTATTTAGTCGAATGTGCTATTTTTATTTGATGCACTCCCAATAAATTGCAAAACCGAAACCAAATAAAAACGAAATGTCAAATTAACTTCAAAAAAATGTCTTCGACTTAATTTCCTCAAGCAAATAAAATATGTAATAGCGTTGAGGTATAGAGGTATTTCAGTCTAGGAAACATATGCACCGATCCTCTAAGTTCATATTTTTTATACATGAAACAAAACAACAATTTATGTCAAAAATTTCGTCAAATCCCCTGATCCTCCGATGCAAGACTATAGTATGCACTTTTACGTGAAGACCCCTATATTGTACTTACTTTATCTGTAAATCATCAACTTTACATTTTTCATATTCCAAATATCTTACGTATATAAAAATAGAGATTCCTCAATCCTCGTTTAGAATTATTTCGTTTAAAGTCGTAAATTTTCAACAAAAATGACTTTAAGTAAAGAATTAGCTGCTGAGTGCTGATTGTCAATTAGTTGGTAGTGCTAGTGTCAGTACCAGCAAATGTCTCATTTGTAGATATTATAAATATGTATGCCTTGGTATGTAATGTACATACAAAAATTTTCGTTAAGAAAAGGATAAAGAAGTTTATTTTATACTCTATTAATTCTTTCAATCATTATAAAAAAAAAAAAATAATAATTATACATTAATAACGTATAGATCTAATTAAATGTTAAATTAAAGACAGTTGTAGATTTTATGTTAACCATTTTTTAAGTGCAAATTTTATAATCATAATTCATTAACCTACAAGTTACTTTTTACCGCTTTAAAGTTAAAATATATTTTTAATCTTAATTTATATGTGTACATATGTTTGTATTCCATTCTTGCTGATGACGGTAATAATTGGTTTATTAATAAACTTAAATACGTCAATCGTTACTTATTAAAACATTTATTAAGTTTTTATTATTTATTATTTAAAAGCTTCATTTTAAATATATGTTATTCAATGTTTTCAAACCAGCAATGCCGGTTTTTATATGATTTGATTAAAGTCTAAAAAGAATTTACCATACAATAAGGTTTTTCCAGTTAATTTTTGAAAATTTAATATCCAAAAAATGATGAATAATAACAATTAAATAATTTTTAAAATTTTAACTCTTTTTCAATTTGAATAACAAAATTTAAATTTTAAATTAAGCAAATAAATATGTAAGTTCAGATGTAAGTTAATAAATGTCACTAATAATGGAAAGATTTACGATTCTAATAAAAATATATACCTATATGTATTTAAAAATAAAAATTAATAATTTTGATTTTTTTTTTTTGTATATTTATTATTTGTTAGTAATTACGTATCATTTATTTCTGGTACAAAGTTATTTTGAAGTCACCGTACTATAAAATATTTTAAAACCATATAAATTTTGTACTACAGGTTTGAATTTAAATTTAATGAAAGATTTCGAACTAAAACAGGAGAAATTTTAAGGCTAAGTTTAAAATTTAAATATATATGTATATTACAACTCTATAAATCTTTTTATCACATTTTTATATAATATAATAGCAAACTTTATCCATAAAAATTCGAAAATAAAACAGGGTATTCCTATAAGATAAAAAAATTAAGGAATAAAAAAAAATCATTTGTATGTTTATAAAAATTAAGGATTTTTTTATTTATTATTTTTATAAAAAAGGAAGGAATACAAACAAAAAATACCGAATACAACTTAATAAATCCGAAAAAATTAAATGGTGTAAAGATTTATATAGGTTGTTTTTGTTTATTCATTCCGAATATTCAGAACTTTTATAATATAAGTACATATGGCCTCTGAGGATCGCTCATTTGGCAACTTGACATTTAATCGCAAAAAAAAAACATTTAACAAAAAGACATATAGCAAAAAAGGTACTTAATAAGAAAAAAACATTTGACAAAAATAAACAATTAGCAAAAGGACAGCGCTTAATCTATATGTGTAAAAATTTACAAATGTCCAAATGTTAAGTCTACCCTTTTGCTGAATGTTAAAATGGCTTTTTGTGAAGTGTCATTTTTGCGAAATGTTCAATGATCAAATGTTCGTTTACTAAATGAAAGTACTCAAGTGGTCCGTACCAATGCATATTATTTATGCCAAAATACGTTTTTTTATTTGTTAAAAATATTCTATATAAGTACTTCGGTTTTGTATTTTTTATTCATATATGAACTGAAATATTCCAACTACATTATTTTTATTCTACTTAAAGATAAAATGACATACTGTATAAAATGTAAGTATCACCAAAATCATGTAATTCATGTCTATTCCACTAAACGGCGGAACGTGTACGCCACGCACCTACGGAGAAAAATTATTTTCAGCTAAACGCGAAAATTTTATTTGTTCCGCGCTGAATTGTCTGAGCTAAACAACTGATTTTTACAGTTTATAAATTGGGTTATTTTTAATTCGTAAATAAAAATGGATAGTTTTGGTTTTTTTTTCGCTGCAGAAAATGAAACTGCAAAAAAAAATATAAAAAGAAAAAGAAGAATTTTAAGAGATTCCTCAAATTTAATGGAATTATCGGATGAAGAGTAAGTTACAAAATTTAATTGTTTATCTTTTTTGGCTAACATTTACCTACTTTATGTAGTTTTCAGAAAAGTTTTAGGTTGAATAAGATGTCATTCAACTATGTTTTGGACGAAATAAAATCTGAAGTAGAACCTGTTGTGCGCACAAATTTTGCCTTTTGCTATGTCACGAAGTTTTTTCATAAAACTTAATAAATATTTTTACTGCCCTTGATTTGTTTTGGACCTTTAAAATCAAAATTTAAAACTATTTTTTTTTTTTAAAAAGTATTTTCAACAAAAAAAAATATAAGTTTTTATTAAATTTTATGTTTAACTTACATTTTATTATTTTTCCCGCGACTCAACTATTGCGGAGAAATATTTCTATGAAATGTATGGAAAACTTGACATCGCGTTTACCAGAATACACAAAAAACGTATTCAGCAAAACTGCGGACACATCATCGCGTGGCGTTTAGCAGAATGCCAATTTTTGACATACAGCGGACAATTCCGATGGTAACGTTTAGTGGAATAGACATGATTATCACCAAAGTTAAAATATCAGCTCCAGATTAAAATAGAATTTTTCATTTGATTTTTATTTAGCATAGTTACTTATCTTTTTGTATCCAAACAAAACTAACAGCATCACATGTACTCGAACTCCAATTTAAATGAAAAATTTTGGTGATACGTATCATCAAGTCCAACATGATTATCCGATATAATAACAGAAAAAATATAAAATTTTTGATTATTTAATGTTTGCAGAAAATTTCAAAATTGATAAATTTTATTCTATTCCTTCTTTTTAATGAATACATAATAAGTAAATGTGTAATTTTTGGATTGAAGTTAGATGTTAAAAAAAAAATGCTTATTTGACTTTTCTTTTAATGTTTCTCTGGTTTAATGTTATCTTTTATATTTATGTAAATGATTTGATTTGTTAGAACTTGTTATACATATAACAAATTTTTATTGTCAATATACATATATATTTACTTGTATAGGTAGCTATACTTTCAAAATCAAAGTTAGGTAACTGAAAATCAGCTGTCAAAACTACTTTTGTAGTACATATAGTGTCATATAAACGTCAACTGCTATAAAAATAAAATCATTTAACTTAAGCTAAATTTAACTCAGGGCACTAATAAAAACATAAAATGTGTTTGAAGATCTAATATAATAATAATAACTCAGGACATTCAACAAACAAAATAAAAGAACGCATATACATATGCATATACATATAGGGTATTGGTACGTACATGCATTTCCTATAAAACTGTTCAATTAATATTTAAAAATAAAGCCATTTTTTTTTTTTTATAATTCTTATTTAAGGATTTATTTATTTAACTTTTTTATTTGTTTTTCTTTATTTTTTTTGGTTTTTTATTTTTTTTTTGTTTTTATTTTATTTTTTTTGTATTTTTGTTTATTTTAAGAATTTATAATATAGTCAATTTGTTTTCTTTTTGTTGTTTGTTTTTCTAATTTTTTAATATATTTAATAATAATAATTTTATTAATTTAATATTATATATTTTTGTTGATTTCAATAATATTTTTTTTTTTTCTTTTTAATAATCATTGGTTTTAAGATTTTTTTTTTTTTTATTTTTTTTGTTTTTTGTTTTTTAAATTAATTTAATTTATTTGTTGTATTCTTTGTTTGAAAAGCATGAATATATATAATTTTTTTTTTTTTTTTTTTTTTTGTAATATAATAATTTAAAATTTTTTATATTTTTTTTTGTTTCAATATACATATTTAAATATTTTTTATTTTTTGGTTTTTTTTTTCCTTTCAATTTTTTAAATGTTTGTCCATTATTTTCTCCTTATATCCTTTAATATTTTTTTTTTTTTTTATTTATTGTAATTTTAAATAATTACAATATTAACAATAATATATAATTTAATTATATATATATATATATAAATATATATAGAAAATGTATATATATATGTATGTATATATAGAGGTTTTTAAGCGAAAAGTTGTTTTATTATTAAATTTAATTATTGTTTTTTTCTGTTTTTGTTTTTTTTTTTCTTTTTTTAGCTGAAAATAATAAAATAGTAATTATGGATTTGGTTTTTTTAATTTTAGATTTAATTTTTTTTAAATTTGAAAAATGTGTTTTAAATGTATAGAGAAGAATTGTTTTTTTTTTTTTGGGTTGTTTTTAATTCTTTTGAAGTCAATGTTATACTTATAATAAAAGAAAAAAAATATTTCTTTAAATGGATTTTTATAATTAAAAAATCATATTATGAAATCTTGAAATTTAAAATTATTTGTAGCAAAAAAAATTTTTTTGTATTTGAAATAATTTATAAAAATCGTTCATACATATATGTGCATATGTACCTTTTTATCCAATATGTCCATCAAATTACCTCTTAAGTCTAGGATTTGTAGATTTTGATTTAAAAAAAATTATTTTGTTCTTCAAATTGTATAGTAACTTTTATGGGTCAGTTTCATAGTAAATTTTTTATTGCATTTTCATTATTTAACAACATTTAAATTCCGTCTAGAGAATAGGACAGTTTTCGATTAACATTGTGTCAATTTTTTTTCAATGTTCATCATTTAATTCATTCTAAAATTAATGATCCATTTACTATTTGTTACATTATTAAAAAATTACATCTTATATTCCAACAAAATATACCAACATATTGGTACTTTTCTAAAACGTCAAAAACATGACGCCGATCAAAAAAAATTTTTATAAACATTTTTGACGTCATCATCAAAAATTCTAAAACTATATTGATCGGCAATATTTGCAAAAATCAACGCAATCAAGCAATTATTTTATTGCTACTGCAAATGTCAAATATTTTCACAATTCGTGTTTGTTAATTGTTAGCGTCCTTAGTTAAAAAATGGCTGAAATAGAATTAAGGTAAAAATATTGTTTTTATATTATTTAGTGAACATTTAAAAGTAATTTATTTTTTAAATTTTAGTACTGAGAATCAGGCATGGAGCAATCAATGCCCAGTTGAAATTATTAATTAAGCGTCAATTATTTCAAATTTCTAAAACATCAAAGACTAAATATGGAAATAATTGCTAAAATCAATGACGCTAAATCAAATGCAATTATCATCAACGCAAGAGCGTCAAATTGTCGACGTTTTATAAAAGTACCATTGTCTCTTAGACTCATCATTGAGGCGATAAAAAAACATATCACATCACGTCTACGTAAAAATGCATTTCTGGAAGACATACAATGAAAATTTTTCTTATGTTGGTGGTGTCAAATGAAAATTTTGTTATATTTAAATGTAAAGAAAAATGTATGTATGTAAATAAAATTAGATTTTAGAAAGAAGCATTTCTATTTTTCTTTTAAATATTTTGTATGGATTATAAAAATAAAAAGAAAGTAATTAATTAGTGATAAAACTTATAAATTTGAAAAGAAATTAAAATAATGGTCATTAAAAAAAAATCACTTGAACTTACAACAAAATGACATTTATGATTTAAAAATAAATTAAAGGAAATGTCTGGATTATCCTCCATTAACTTTAACAACACCTCAAATTGTTTTAAATTTGTGATTTTTATACTAAAATTATAAAATAAATAAAAAAGAAAACTCCAAATATTTAAAAACAAAATTTCGTTTTCTTAATGTAATAACAAAAATGTTAATGTTACTAATACTAAAAAAAAAATGATTTCAAAAAATAATTTAAAAACAACTTAAAATAACTACGAATGGCAAAAGTGATACGTATCATTGAATTATTTTAGCGTGATAGAGAATGGCTATCGCTTTACCATTTCGAGAAGTGTTCCAGAAACACCACACACGTTTTTTTGACATTTGACATCTGACATCTCATTGAATTAAAAATATCAATTTGGAGTCTTGCAGAATAATAAAGCATGCGTCAGTGATACTCTTCATATGATAAGTCTTCAAGAATATGGATGATAATATACGACAACTGATGATAATCTTCAGTAAAAATTAGATAATTTTTCTTAAATTTAATGGAAAAGGTATATATTGATAAAATTTTCTAGCTTTGGATGGTATTTAGAAATTTGAATCATTAATTGATAACGTTCCAGAACAAAACAAAAACATTAAACTTCAATAAATAATGAAATGTCGATGCAATGATGCAATTTCATTTTTTTTTTTTTTTTTTTTGAAAATTGACTAAAAAATGTTGTTTTTCACCTGGAAAACAAATTTTTGTAATTTCAAGATTTTTGGGGGGAAATGTAAATATGTATATGTGTTATAATATAGCAGTTTTAAAATTTTAAAAATTCCAATAAAAAGTTTTAAACATTCCAATATAAAAGTTTTAAATATTCCAATAAATCGTTAAATATTTTAAAGATAACCATTATACGGTGTATTAAATATGAAATCATAAAATAACGATACATGCTTTTTGGTTTTTTTTTTTGATTATAAGATTTTTTAATCTTTTTTTTTTTTTTATTTTGAAAAAGAATAAAAATTTTGAAAATTTTTTTTTTATTTTAGGTGTTTTTATTTACCATAACTGAGTTTTGATTGTTGTTTTCTTTTTTTTTTTTTTGGTATTTTTTACTTTGCTTATTTTATATTTAAAAAATTTTTAAATTATTAATTTTTTTTATTATATTCCTTTTTTTTTTCCTTGAGTTTTTTTTGACTATGGTTTAAAGTGTGTGTAATTTCTTTTCTTTGTTTTTATTTATTTTTTTTTTTTTGAATTTTATTTTTATTATTTTTAATTTAAAATTATTTTTTTTAATTATTATTTCATATTTGTGCAAAAATAGAGCATGTTTATCTTTTGTCTTACTATGTATATATATATTGGTTTTTTTTTTTTTTAGTTTTGTTTTCTATTTTTTTTTTTTTTTTTTCAAGTAATAAATTCTATATTTAGTTGTTTTTTTTTTTTAGTATTTAAATGGCTATATATTTATCAAGTTTATTTTATTTCAATATTTTTATTTTTTCACTTTTCTGTTTTAAATACAAAAAAAGAAAAAAAAAAAAAAAAAAGTCTTTTCAATTATTTCCGTAAGTTTTTGTTTGTATTTTTTTTTTATTTTATTTTCTTTTATTTCTTATTTTAATTTTATGTTTCTATCTATATAAATGTGTGTGTTTTATTTATTTTTTTTTTTAATTTTATGTAGAAAAAATAAAATTTTAATTTTTTAGGATATTATTCAATTTATTTTGTTTCTCCCATTTTATTTTCTTTCAAGGATTAAGATGTATAAATTATATTGATTTTTTTGGTTTTTCTTTTTTGTATTTCCGTGTGGGTAAAGTTTGACATGATATTTTTTTTTGTTTTTTTTTTTGTTTATTTCTAAGTTTCCGATTCTGATTTGATAAATTTGATAAAAGGTTTATGTTTTTTTTTTTTTTTTTTTTGGGTTAATTTAAATATTTTGAATAAATTTAAATTCTATAACAAATTCAAAGCGATTCAAAGAAATTTAATAAAATTCGCAATGAAATGTTAAAAAAGGATAATGATGAAATTTCTTCGATTTGATGAAATTTATGGGATTTTTAAATTCTTTTATTATGATATAAATATTAAGAAAATTATGGTATAGAACAAAAATTTTTTTATGAAAATTAAATAAAGATGGCGGCGGCATTCGTTTTCTTTTTTTTTTTTTTCAATATTCAAAGATTGTTATATATTAATATGAGGCACTTGGAAAATCTAAAAAAACATAAAACAATACAAAAATAAATTAAAGAAATATTGCAGCATGCTTTTCTTTTCTATTAGTATTCTTTAATTATTAGAGTCCTTATGAATTTGCCAAATAAAAGGATTTTTAATCAAAATCGGAATAACAAACAAAATTTGCTTTTTAAAAATTATTTTGTATGAATTTCTGTTGTAAATTTATTAAAATTTTCTTTTCATTTTATTAATTATACAAAAAAAAAAATAAAATTTACTATTTGAATTTAGATTTTATTAGATTTTGTTTTTTTTTTAGATCTAATTGGATTTCTTCAATGGTAATGTAAGTTTTAAGCGCTAGCATTTTTTTTTTCTTTTTTTTTTTTTGCAATTATTCATTTAAATAAAAAAGAAGTTTTATTTCTTCACTGTTGTGTTATTATTTTTACCTTCCTAAATTATTTTTACTTTTAGAATTTTTTTTTTTATGTAAGTGTTTGTTTTATTTTTGTTTTTATTTTTATATTTCATTCACTCTAGTAAGATTTGGTTTGCCTCGAAAATTTTTTTTCAAAATAACTTTTAAATTTAGAATTTCATTGTTAAGTCTACAAAATAAATTTTTGCAATATTAGAATAAAAAAACAACTTAAAATAGCGATATGTAATGAAAATTTTATAAGATAAAAAACCGCGAAAAAAAAAAAAATGCTCTTAAATAGATTTTCACTTTAATAAAAAAATAAATATAAATTGTTAACTTTTATTAATGAATTTAATTTTTTTTTATTTTTTTATTTTTATTTGTTAATGTTTTAAAAAAAATTTCACTTTGCAAATAAAATCTAATTTTTTTATATTAACTTATTTGATGTTTTTTTTTTTTTTTTTTTTGTTTTAAATTTAGCTAAGAATTATTAGAAAAAAAGACACATCATATTATTTTATATACAACCATGAACTGATACATTTATATAAAAAAAAAAAGAAACTATTTTAAACTTGCAATAGCATCGGTTTTAATTTACTTAATTTAAAATTTTGCTATTTATTAGAATTGTACTTAGTACAGGGGATATTCTTTTGTTTTGTTAAATTACTTGATTTTCTGTACAATAGTACAAAAAAAAAAAAAAAAAAAACAAAACAAAAGGGGGCTTATGATTGAAAATGTGCGAAAAACGTGCAGCTCGAAAAAAATTATTCACCTTTACTCTATGTTTGTATGATTGTAAAAGCGTGATTAAATCTTAATTTGAAAATAAACGACAGTTGTCGAAAACAATGTTTAGTGTAATATAAACGTGGTGTGTTAAGTTATAAAGTATGTAAACAAAAATAATTTTTTTTTATTAAAATTTAAAAGTTTTAGAATTAAAAATAAAAATAAACTTTTTTTATAATAAGAAATCGGTAATAAAAAAATTATATTTTGTTGAATTGCAAAACGTGAATAATTTTTTTTTTTTCAAAACAAAGTTTCACTTGAAAAGTTAGAAGTAAAATTTTCTACCAAATTACTTTTACTTTTACTTTTCGTAGTAATTCAGTGTATTTGTTCTGTTTTGTTATTTTTCTCCTAATCACACAAAAGGTAAAACATTAGAAAAGTTAAATTTTTAATTTTGTTGCAGAATTTACGATTATTTTTTTTAAAACGCGAACATATCCAAGCTTTTCACTTGTTATCCAAAACAAACTAAAGCCGTACGTTTTCAATCATACGACAAATTGTTAATTTAACATTTTGCTAGCATTTACATTTTCCGTACGTTTTTTCATCATAAGTCCCAATATTTTAATAATATAAGCGCGCTAATAAAATTGTCTAAAAAAAAAAGAAAATAATCAAAAATTCAAGCTGATAATTTAAGTTTTTCTTTTTCCATTTAGAATATTTCTATTGAAAAAATGAAAAATAAAGTAAGGCTAAGCTATAAAAAGCTAAAAAAAAAAAAAAAATTTATTATAATATTAAATTTAAGATCATAACTTAATATTTTTGTTTTTTTTTTTAATTATTTGAAAAAAAATATCACAAAAGCTTTTTAAGCTTTGAATTAAATATTTTAAAATTAAGATTTTTTTAGAATTTATATTCTTAATAATAATATGAATAAAAAACCTTTAAATAAAAATATTAAATTAATATAGAAATTAAATTATTTAAATAAAAGATATTGTATTTTAATTTTTTGTATTAAAAAATTAAAAAAAAATCATATAAAAAAAAAAAAAAGAGAAAAAAATAAACAAAAGTAATTTTTATTTTTTTTTTAAATATTTTATTTTATTTTTGTATTTTATATTGTTTTTTTTTTTTTTTGTTTTTTATTTTTTATTTTTTTTTTTTGTATGTTATTTTTATTTCATTAAAATTATTAATATTTGGATTTTAACATTTATACATGTATATTATATTATTATATAAACAAAGATTCTAAATTAAATATCTTTTATAAGTTTTTTTTTTTTTTTTGTTTTTATTTTTATTAAATCTGTTATTTTCTAATTTTTAATTTATTTTTTTTTGTTTTTTTGATTTTTTTATATTTACACTACTAAACTTAAAATATACAAAAATGATTGATAAAATTCAACAAATTTGAATTCATTTTAAAAAATAATAATTATATATCATCATTAAATTTATTTAATTTATTTACTTGATAATTTAAATATAACTTTTCTTAAAATATGTATTTGTTTGTTTTTTTTTTTTTTTTCTTGTTTTTCCACAATATTTCACAAATCGTTCGCATTCAACGCGAATCTACATAAAAAAATTTAAAGAGGTAATTAATTCAAAAAAAAAAAAAAAATATATATATATAAACTAAATTTTATAAGTCAAAAAAAAAAAATATAAAATTAAAAAAAAAAAAAAAAAAACTAATCAATATTAATAATATTTTTAAAATAGATTAGAGAACAATAACAGTATGATTGAATGGTCGGTCTGATCCGATCACAGTTTAAAAACAAAATTTAAAATTTTAGAAAATCATGAAAAGCTACTTATTAATTTTTTTTTTTTTTCTTGAACATTTGCATATTAATTTAAATCTTCCCTTGCTATAAAGTAAATTAAAAAAAAAAAAAAAAAATACATAGTACTTTATTAATTTAAAGGAGTATAACAATTTTTTTCAATTTTATTCCAGAAAAATTTACAACACTATTCTGAAATTAATCTTTTAATTTGTTAATTTGTAATTAATTTTAATTAATTAAAATATTAATAAGGACATTTTTTTTTTTTTTTATACATTTTTGCAAGAAAATAGAAAAAATACAAAATAAATAAATAAAAATCGTTTGAAAAGTAAAAATAATTACTTATAATATTTTGATTATCATTGAAAAAAAAAAATTTTTTTTTTTTTTTGTTTCTTTACAAAATATTAAATTTTGAATATATAATAAATAAAAAAAAACATTTCATTAAAAAAACAAAAAAATATCATTATTTTGATTTTAATTTAAAATTGTCTTTAAATGCAAAAAAAAAAACAAAAATAATAAATCAAATAAATTAATTAATTATGGGGTTGAATTTAATTTTCATATACTAAAAACCATTCTTTTTTTTTTTTTGTTTTTTTTTTGTTTTATAAATATAAATTATAAATTGTGATTGTTAAAAACTTAAAAAAAAAAAAAAAAAAATCTTTAAAATGAACTATCATTGATTTCAAAACTCAATTACTATTTTATTACTATTATTTTTTCTTTTTTTATTTTTTGTATACCAAAAATATATGTCTATTTTAGTTTTTCTTTCTAAATATATTTAATATTATTATTAAAAAAAAAAAAAATCATTATTGTTTATAAAATTACTTTAAATCAAAAAACAAAAATTTAAAAAAAATTAAAAAAAAAATGTAAATTTAGTTTTTCTTTTTTCTAATAAAAAAAAAATAAAAAAAAAAAAGAAAAATTATTCAATTTTTAATATTAAATATATAAATTACCTAAAATATATTAATATATTTAAATTTTATTTTATATTATATATCTTTTTTTTTTTTTTTGTTTGTTTGTAGTTTACATTTGTTTGTTTTTTGTTTTATTATAATTTTTTTTTTGTTCTATTTAATTATAATAACTAAATTAAACATTTATTTATATTTTATATAGTTCATTATTATTTATTTTTTTGTTATTTTGTTTTGCAATCTAATATAGAATTATTTAAATTAAATATAATTTTTATTATAATATATAAATATACATTCATAAAATTCTTTACATTTTGCATAAATATTGTTGTTTTTGTTTTTTGTTTTTTTTTTGTAAGTTTTATTTATATATAATTTAATTAATTTTTTTTTTTTTCTTTTTTATTTTATTTTTATTTTTTTTTTATAAGTTATTAATTATTATTTTCAAAATATTTTATTATTCTTGTATTCTTCTTTCCATTTGGTATGCAATTGGACTTTGAATTGCTTTTAAGAAATCATGTTGTGCTTTTAATATATTACGTATCGTTTCTAACCAATCACGATTTTGTTCTATTGATGGTGCATAACAAACAAAACTTGGTATATCTGTTCGATTTGGATCTGTTGATTTTAATAAGAAACGATTATTTGGCAATTCTTCAAGTGACATTTTGTTAACCTAAAAAAAAAAACACAAAAAAAAATTAAAAATTAATTTTTTTGTTCAAGTTATAAAAACAAAAAAAAAAAAAATAAAAAATTAACTTACTTGTATTAGAGATCGATAATTATATGTTGGTGGTGTAAATTGTGTTCTTTTACCTACAATTTCTGAAAAAATAATACTTTGTTCGAATAGAAATACTTGAAGTTCTCTTGGTTTTTGAACAAAACTAGCATTACGATCAAAATTTTGTGAATCTTCTGTACATAATAATGAACCATGCATTAATAATTTGCCTTGAGCAGCAATTTTTCCTTCAAAATTTTGTAATCTTCTAACATCCATCATATCATTTATTGTTTTACATACAATCTATAATTAATTAATAATATAAAAAGAAATACATAATAGGGTATAGATAGACATAATATAGGATAAATACATGATAGAAAGGATTTAAATCATCATTCATTTTAATAAAATATTATATATTTACCTTCATAACATTATATGCTTCTCTCATACTTGGTACATCTTCAACAAGTCCAGCACGTTCTGTTTGTTTTGTAATCTCTTTTAATAAAAGTTCATATTTTGTTATCCTTTGTACTGGTTTGATAAGCATATCACTTAACTAAAAAAAAATTTTTTTTTAATGTATTTTATATATTAAAAAATAAAGCTTAAATTTTAAACTTACATCTAAACGATGTTTAAGTTTCTGTCTAATTTGATCAAAATATATTTGATTTTCTGTAACTATATGTTCTGATAATGGTTTTTGTTGGCAATAAACATGATACATTTGAAATTTTCTTTCATATTTTTTGATCATTTGACCTAATTCTGATGTTGTTTTTGAACAACGCTGAAGAGATTTGAAGAAAAAGCTACAAAATATAAAAATTTTTTTTTTTTTTTTTAGATTAGATTGTTTTAATATAAATGAAAAATTAAAACTTACTCTCTATGCCATTCATATATTTGTTCAATATTAATAAAAACAATTCGTTCTTTTCCTTTCAAAACATCAGGTATAGGAATTTCACTATCCTTATTGCGTATTTCAGCCAAATATCTATAAAAATAAATAATACAAATTTAGTAGTGAATTTTTATTTGTTTTTTGGTAAATAAATTAAAAATTTTATTGTAAATTTGAATAAAGTTACGAAAACAAAAATGAATCTTTATCTTTATTTAAATTTGGATGTTTTTTTTATTTTTTGGTGTTAATTTTAAATTTTTTTTTAGTACAACGATATTTGAATACAATAAATTGTATAAGTTTTAAATAATAAGTTTAGGGTTTTTGTTTTTTTATATATGGGAGGGGGTATACAAAAAATTGTGGTTTGTAACAAAATATAAATTTTCCAAAGTAAGTTGTATATATATATATATATATATTATATTGATTCTGTCATGCATATGATATTTTAAAAATCGGAATAGGTGAAATTAATGTGGAACTAATTAATATTCAATGTGTATAACGACAAGGTTACTAATATTTAAATTTTTACTACCAAAATAGAAAACATAACACAAAAAACATCAGAAATTTGTAAAATTTAAAATATTGAAAAACCAAAAATAAAAAACAAATTATTTTCTTTAATTTTTAAACTTTGAAGTACCTATTATAAAATTAATTCCAATTTAATTCGATACATATATCTTTTTTACTTTAACTGAAGATATTTTTACTTTAATTGAACATTTTTTCACTTTAAGAAAATACTTTTTTATGTTAAATGAAGAATCTTTACTTCAGTAAAAATATTTAATATACATACATTTAATTTACGTAAAACATATATTATATGTATGTATACATATAACTTTATTTTGATATTTATGTATATTATATGCATTTTTTTTGTACTCTAAATCTTATTACAAATGGCTTCACTTAAAGTAAAAATGTCTTAACTTTAAGTATAAAATGTCTTCACTTAAAATAAAAAAGGTATAATATTCGATAAAGAAACTCTTCTAATAAAGTTCTATGAAGAAACTCTTTAGATTTCACAATAGGTTTGTTTGTTAGAAAAAGTTTCAGCTTGTATAGTTTTGTTGGGTTATAGCTATCATTGAAATGCTTCCGGAAAAAACGTTGCATAATATAATTCACAGTTTTTTCTCTGATCGCTATACGGAAAAAAGTATAAGTTTTCAATGAAACGTTTTTCCTGGAAGCATTTCAATGATAACTATAACTGACGCCTTAAAACTAAACTTAAACAAAATAATAAAAAAACAAAATTTACTCATTAAAATACAAAATCATCATGAAAATATATCAAGAATTGCATCAGAATTTTTTTCAATGAGAAACTGAAATGGGGAGAAATGAAACAAATGTCATTGGAACAATTTTGTTTCATTAGCAAAATCACTGATCAGTTGTTCAGGAAAATAATTACCAATCCGGAAAATAATAAAATTGTTTTTTTTTTTAAATATTTAATTTAAAATTTAAAAATTCGTAGTTGAATTTATTCTTTAGAAATTATTTAATCATTAAATCAACACTTTTGTTAAATTTTATATGTCTTTGATGCAAAAAAATTGAAATCAAACATTTTCCGGAAGCATTTCAATGATAGCTATAACTGGCGCCTTAGTGACGTTGAAAATCTCAAACACAGAACTAAAAGAATAGAAATCCATTTCTGTTCTTTAAAATTATTTTTATTTAAAAATTTATTTTAAAATAAATACTTTAAATAAGAAAAACAAAAAAAAAATATATATATATAAAATCTCTCAAAAGAAGTTTTGGAAATTTTAACATAAAAAAATGTCAAGAACCGTTTTTGACTGGCAAAATCGTAAAACTGATTTTGACTAACAGACTCACATAATATGTAAGTGTCTCTCATATAAAAAGTATATCTCATGGTAAAAGTATTCATTTGAAGATCTTTAGGTATCACTTAATGCAATTTGTTAAGATTTCAAGTAAATTTAAAAAAAAACACTCAATGCAGAAATGTCGAATTAAATGATGTCTCAATGCAGAAATGTCGAAGTAATTAATGATATTTAACAAATTAAATTAAAAAAAAAAATTAATAAAAACTATAACTTTGATAATTATATGAACGTAGTTTAGTTATGCTCGATATTTACTAATACGAAGAAAGAGACAATTTTAAGTACAAAAAATAAATAATAAAAATTAGTACCCATTAACAATTTCTGACAAATCTTGAATGTAAAGTTCTTCAGTTGAAATTAATTCTTGTAATGCACAAAATCGTTTTCTTTGAGCAGCTTCAACATCATTCGCCTCAGAATTATTCTACAAAAAAAACAAAATTAACAAATATAAAATATATTAAAATAGTAATTTTATTATTAAACCAAACCTCATCATTGTTATCATTATCATTATTATCATTCAAATTTAATTTTGAATAATGTGATTCCAAACTATCTGAATCATTATTGCTTAGATCTATTGCTGGTTTAAGGAACTTAGATTTAACTTCATGCTGTTCCTGAAAAAAATGAATAAAAAAAATAATTTTTTTAAAAATTTTATACAAATATAAAATTAACGTTTTATAATTTTAATTATTTTAAATCTACAAAAAACAGTATTGTTTGCTCAAAAAAAATTTAATTTTATGTTTGTTGAATAGATTAAAAATCAGAACAAACCAGACAAGATAAAAGATTAGAATAGCAAAACGATTATAAACTTTAAACACTTTAAGAACAATTTAGAATAAAAAAATATATGTACTCGTAGTTACAAATAATAAACACTTTTTTCTGTTCTATATTTTCAGTTCTAGAATAAAATTTCAAAAAAAAAAAAAAGCAAAAAAAAAAAAGTTGACAAACAATTTTAGCTATAAACATTAAAATCAAAACAAGCAAATTAAAATCATTCATATCATCTGGGAAAACCACTGTCAAAAACAAAAAAGATAAATAAAAACCAATAAAAAAAAATTTTGTCCAAAAGTGTGTTTTGTAAAAAATTAAAAACAGAAAAGTATACAATCTAAAACATTTTTGAACAAAAAAAAAAGAGTACTCGATTCTAAAAGTAAAGAACACATAAAAATCAGTGTTTTGAAATAATACCCCAAGAAATAAGGCCGAATCAAATTTATTTGCTTTTCGAAAATGAAATAATACCGAAATCATAAAGGAAATAAAGTCAAAGTTTATTTTTATTAGAAAAAATTTCTTTCTTTGCAATTCAACATATTATACAAAGCCCAATAACAAATTATTCTTATACCTGATATGGTTATGTTGATAAAAATATATTTTTAAAAAAATGGAAGAAAAGTGATCCCCCAAAATTCCGCTAAATAAAGTCTGATTTTGTAACCAATCTTAAAAATCTCTCCTCTAATTATTTTTCTTACATACATATATATTTTAACCACAAGGCATTTTAAATTATCCATCCTAATTATTTTTAGACTTTTCAGAAAACGAGATATATATCACTTTTTTCAGAAATACTATACACATTTTGTCAATGATATTTTGACATTTTACTACAATTTGTTTTACATAACACCTTTTGGAAAAAATACACAATGACTGACCGATTTTATTTCTTGTTCGAAGCGGTTATAAAGACGTAATGTTAAAAAATTTATGATTTTGACTCCGCTTTTAAAAACGATATAAAAGCTGATTTGACCTTATTTCTTGGGGCGTTATTTCAAGGCACTTAAAAAATTTATATTTTTTAGTTTGAAATATTATATTGAACGTTCTTTTAAATTGATCTAATATGGTAACAACTTATTAAACACAAACCTATTAGGTAATTGATTTGACGATTTACACTTTACATGAAAATATTTTTAATATGTAATTTTTAAACAGCACTTGAAACTTGAATTAAAAGTTTAGAAGTTGGGTCGTTATTATAAGCATTTTTTAGATACATATTATGTTGCCTTAAATTATTCTACTATATAAAATTAAGAATTTATACACTGATATTTTGTTAAAAGAATGAAACTAGAAAAAAAAAAATAGTTTTGTCAAGAAAATTATATTTCATAACGCAAAAAAGTTTTCGACTTTCGTAAATAAAAATAGATAGAAAAAATATTTATTTTTTAAGAAGGCATATACTTATTGAAAGGTATAATAGATACTATATATGTATATATATGTACATAATAAAATATGACTTTTAAAGACATTATTTTGCATTTGAGTCTCCCAAAAAAACAAAAAGACTTGTATTTCTTACATGTATTGTATTTTAAATTATTCAATTACCCTATAATCAATTTTTTGGATTTTTGTTGTTTTTTATTTTTTCTTATATACATAATTTTTATCTTTTATTTATTTTTTTTTGTTTTTGTGTTTTTACATTATATGAAAGTTTTGGGGATTTTTTTTTTGAACTATTTAACATAAGTCAAGGTTTTTTTTACTCCAATGTTTACTTAAAAATGTTTCTTATCATAAAATTTTGCAAAAAAATTTCAAAGAAAACAAAAAACAAAAAAAAAAAATAAGAACCTAAAAATACTTATATTTAGTATGGAAGGAACATGCACCACACATAATAAACATATTATTTTTTTTTTTTTTTTTTAGATATAATATAGAAAAAAATTTTGGTTTTTTTTTTTTCATTGAAAAAATTATGAATTATTATAATATAAAAAAACAAGTTATTTTTTTATTTTTTTATTTTTTGTAAATTTAAATAATAATAAAAATATATTTAATAAAATACGCGTATATAAAGCGGCTCTTACTTGAGAAACTTTGTATTTATGTTTTGATTTAAAAATTCGAAAATTTTCAACATTTTTACAACTTATTTTTAAAACTTGTGAAACTCTCATTTTACTATTGAATCATTTAATTTTATTTTAATATTATTATTTTATTCTTATAGATTTGTATTTATTATTTATATTTATTGTTTTTAAAATAATTAATTACACATTTTTAATTTAAAATTTAATAAAAAAAAAAAAAAATAACACGATCACGTTATTGTTATATGGATATTTTTTAATTTAATTGCAAAAAATCTCATTTTTTTTTTTCCATTTTGCTTCGCAGCATCGCATTAAATCTCACATTTTGTTTTATAATAAATAAATAATGTTTTTTTTTTTTTTTTTATAGTATGTCAATAAAAAAATAAATAAATAAATACAATAATATGTAATTTTAAATCATTTAAATTAATTTAAAAAAGAATTTAATTTTTTTTTTTAAGCTCAGATAAATTTATCATTTCTATTTTTAATGTTTTTTTTTTTTTGTGTTAGGGTTTTATTTTTTCTATCTGTTATTCACGGCAATCAGATGCTTTCTAAATTTTTACAGCAACTAAAAATTTAAATAACCAGAAGCAGCCGCTGAGCAACAAAACAAACACCGACTGGAAGGCTAAATCTGAGATTTACTGTAATAAATTAATAACAATAAAAAAAGAAGAAAAAAAACAAAAAAAAAAAAAAAAATCCTCTAATTTTGTTGGTGAGAAATAAATAAATAATAATAATGTTATTATTTATTTAAATATAATGTCCGTATAGGTATATAAAATATAAATCAGGGGTAGTAAAAAAAAAAAATAATATGTAGGTGTACTAATTTGAATGGTTTTAAATTTTTAATGGTTTTATATTTTTAATTTGTTTTTATTTATTAATTAATTTGCATATAAAAAAAATTAATCATATAATTAAGATTTTACAAAACAATTTATTGATTCTGCGATATATTTGAGGCTCAAGTTAGATAAATGTTAGTCAACTTCTTAAATTGTTGGGATATTTTTTACGCATAATTTTTAAACATTTTTTTTTTTTTGTACGACATTACATATGTAGCTTATATTATATATACTGTCTTTACTTGCTTCAAAATTCTCTAAATGTATACAATATGAAAATATACAAAAAAAAGAACCAAAAATGGTTTACTACACTATTCTATAAGCTGAAGTATCTAATAAAAAGAAAAAAACTTTAGCTATAATAGCACAATTGATACTTGAATATTTCATAAACCCCATTATTATAGCATACATTTTTTTAATAAGCAGCTTAACAATTTTTTTTAAAACATTCGACTTAATACGACATTTATCATATACCCCCGTAACTCATGCTACAGTAAACTATTTATATTTTGGTAGATTTTTAGCGGTCAAGCCCATTATCTTAAAAAGAATAATTTTAAAATGGAGAAAATTTTAAATGGAAAAAATCTTAAATTTTTTAAATCTTTTTGGCACAAAATCTTGAAAATATCTAGAATTTCATCTTAAAAACAAATACATCTTCCAAGATTTTTGAAATATTGATGCAAATAATTCGTTTTATATCTAAATTAAAAAAGATTAAAATAAAATTCAACGATTGATAAAGATTTAAATTGCTTTGCTTTAAAAAACGATATGGAAAAATTTACATTTGTCTAATCAGCTGTTTTTTTTTTCTGTTTTTTATTCAGCCATGTCAAATGTAAAATACATATAGTCTGAAGCGAACCAGGTATAATTGAAGAGGGATTTTAGAGTTTATATAAACAAAATTATACACGTTTATATTCAAGATTTTACACCAAATTTTTTTTTTTCCAAAATTTTATCCAAGATTTTTCAAGATTTATATTTTGCTAAGATTTTCGCTCTCAAGATACCGAAATGAACAAGATTTTTAGCCTAAAATTAAATAAAAATTAAAAAAAAAAAAAAAATAATAACGGTAATTCAGTAATAAATTTTAAAATTTAAATATGTAAATCATATATGGGTTTCTTTAGACTGCATTCTTAAAACGACATGGTTAACATACGTCATATAATATACATATATACAAATAGGTACTCTCTTTTGTGATGGAATTTCTTTATTATTTTTTTTTTTTTTAGACAACCGGCTTAGACTACGTAAGTTAAACATTTCACTTAGAATAAATGTCTAAATAAACATAATATATTTGTTGTATTAAATGAAAAAAAAAAAAAAATCTTGTTAATGACATGTCATTAATATATTATTAACTTTTAACCGGTTTTCTCAAATTATAACAAAAAATAAGCTTTTATTGTAATATGTTCATTTTAATTAAAATTGATTTTGAAAATTGATTGAAAATTAAAACCATAAATATTATTATTGTAGTATTAAAAAAAAAAAAGAGACAAAAATTACGTTATTAATAGTAGATTTAGTAATTTTATTTTATGAATAATTTTAATATAAAATATAATAGATACATATCTATAGATAGACGATATATCTTATTATAATTTATTTTATAAAACAATAAAAAAACAAAAAGCAGAAATTAGAACGAACTTATTATATTTTTTATAGTAGGTCTAATCTAAGCATTCTAAACATTTTTTAGTTAATTGTATTAACATGTTGAGTCCCGCGCTTACCATATTTAACATTAAAAAAATACTTGGGTTAAATCGCACGTGTATCACCAATGATCATCACTCAAATGTTACAAAATTCCGCGCTCACTGGTGAACATAAAAATAAACTTGCGGTAAATTCCAATGTATCACCAGTGAACATTTTTTAAAGATAAAAAAACAGTACATTAAATTTATTCAACGTATTTCAGAACATTAAGCAATGTTTCCGATGATACACGTGGAACTTAACGCAAGTTTATTTTTATGTTCACTGGTGAGCAAAAATTTTTTAAACATTTAAGCGATGTTAACCGGTGGGACTCAACGTGTTAATCTATAAAAAAATCTATCACTTAATTCACTTTTTTTTTTTTTTCATCTTAATTCATAATTCACAATTATTAAAGTGTGGCCCTCAGAATCAAAACCAAAAAAAAAAAAATAAAATAAAACAAAAACCACTTAAAATTCTTACAACAAATTCAAAAAAAAAAAAATTATAAATACAGCAATATTATATTGTTAAGTAAATTTTTTATCGTATCTTATTTATTTTCATTTTCATTTTTTTTTTTTGTTTTACTTTCGTTATCTTAAGATTGCAGATGCTTTCAAAAAGTAAATCTAAACAAAAAAATAACGACCTAATAAAACGTATATGGTAACTATTACACAATACAATTATAAAATTTTATATAAATCTAAAAAAAAAAAAAAATAGATAATATATTGCATTGTATTTATATTATGTATATAATACGTATGTATTGGTATACGTATCTATAAATACTAAAAAATTTATATGCATTTGACTTACTGTTTTTTCTTTAACTATTTGTTCAATTTCAGATATATCGACTGGAGCATTTCCTTCAATTTTCTTATAAGTGTTTGCCTATTACAAAAAAAAAAATATTAATTAAAAAAAAATAATAAAAATTAAAATTTTAATTTAAATAATAATTAAAAATATATATATATTTTTTTTTAAAACAATTAAATATTTACCATAGAACTTGAATTTTCTTTAGTTGATGGTGGTCCATTTAAACATGGCTCTTGTATTGGTTTCATTGGCGGTGGTAATTCTAAATGTGGCTCTTCTTCTGGTTCTAAATCTTGTCCTGATATTTGTTTTGTTGAAGATGCCATTTGATTTTCATCATCTTCATTATGTTTTTCAGGTAACTATATATTATACGAGTATATTAATTTTAGATAAATTGTATGTATGTATGTATGTATATATTAGGTTATTATTTAACCCATTTTTTTTTTGTTTTTCTGTTTTTAATAATTTACCTTCATATTCTTTTCTGAATTCTTCTTGATTAGTGATCTATCGACAGATGGTTTTTCAACTTTTCCTTGTTGTGATAATTTTCTTAATGGCTGTGGTAACCATTTACGCCTTTTTAAAGTATTTGTTAATTGATTTTTCATTAGTTATTAATTAGTTAATTAAGATATATATGTATGTATTTATTTTTTATATTAATATGTATAATAATATAATATTTATTTTATTACAAATTATTTATTTTTGTTTTTTTTTTTTTTTATTGTATATATTTCCCCCAAATAGAATCTATAACTTAAATTCCATTACATTACAAGGCAGTGGCTGAATTAAAAATGTTTATTTTCATTTTCAATTATTTTTAATAAAAAGAATTTTTTTGCATTAAGTCATAAATATAATAAAAACAATGAAAAAAAAAAAAATAATAATAATAGTTCATTATATACCTATGTATGTATTTATATAAGTACCTATTTTCATACTTCATAATTATATAACAAACATATTACATATGTATATATGTATATTATAGATATATTTATATATAGTATATACACATTGTTTATAATATGTAAGTATGAAAAAATATATTGCCAGGAAACAATACATTCAATTGAAATTTATAGAGAGTACCAACCAAAAAGTTTTTATTTACTTTAAGCTCAAAAAAAAAAAAAAATAACAAAAACGTTAAACTATCTGAACTGAAACAATAACAGGTAAAAAAAAAATTTCAAAATATTCAAGCATTTGAAAAAAGCGCTTTGAAAAATATATGATAAATTTATATTGTGATCACGATATAGAATTTTTTTTTTTTATTTAAAGTAAATGAAAACAAACGTAATGAAAAAATTTCAAATTATAAAAGCTACATAGGAAAATTCATTAAATGTATACTTTGACCTTTATTTGACCTTTTTCATTTACATTTCTCTGTTTTACATTAATCTTAGCTCAACTTATTAAATTTTTTGCATTTTGACACCTAATTTTGATTTCTTTTTCTTAAAAAGAGAGCCAATAAATGGAGCTACTCACCTATCGTGTAGACCCCTCTCCCCTAAGATATCTTGTAAGAGGGGGAGGGGGCAAATGCTAAACTTCAAGTAATCTTTAAAAAATTAAATTGAATGTAACCGGGTCTTTAAATTAGTCAACTAAGAAGAAGATAAGTAGACTAAATAATTAGGGTTTTAAAATAAAAGACCAAATTTTAAAATCAAAGACTGTCATACCAGAAAATAATATTAATAACATAAAATTAGAATATTTATGATATTTTTTTCGTCTTTTTTTCCATTTTTTTTTTTTTTTTGGTCTAATTTTATCACATATATAATAATAAAATTATAATTAATTTCAGAGCTTTAACGGAAATTACCTTTGATTTGACAATTTTTTCCCTATATTAATATCAGTATTATAAATAAAGCACGTGCCGAAAGTAATGATATATGACAAGTATTCAACATAAAAAATGTGAATTGTCTGACTGAATTTTTTATTTTTTTTTTTTCTTTTAGATAAGTAAATATAGTTTAAATTATGTATCTTATATTTGTACCTTATTTATTTTTTGTTTAGATCTATTTCAAAAAGATTCTCATGATTTTCGTTCGTTAACGATATTTCACACTACAGTATGTGCTTTCAAAAACAATTTAAATTATACCATTAAAATTGCAGTTCGTATAGTTACATAACAATCCAGCCAATGGTATAGTGGTTAAAGCACCGGCCTTTCATACCAAACCCCCTGCTGGGTCATATAGATTAATAAAATAATATACATTTTTTTAATAAATTAATATAAATGTAATATATAATAAAATATAATTCTTGTGTAAAATAATAGATGGCATAGACCTAAAGAAACGCCTAGTCTTGTACAATAGTTACAGCCGAGTTATCAACGGCTTAGTGAAATAATGATTCCAGAAACTGAAGCTTAGTCAAATATATGAATAATAAATGACTTAGTGGATAGGAATAAGAAAAAAAAAATAGTTCCATATCTATTATCTCATCAGCATTTAAGTCGCTGATCTTTTAGGTAAAAACTTCGTCAGACCATATTTAACAAAATAATACCACTATATATAAAACTAATTAGTAAAATAGTATATGATCCAAATGCGTAAAAAACAAAAGGGCCATAAAATATACCGATTATAATACAGTGTTGCCAAGTATCAATACAAATTTGGTACACAAAATAAATAAATAGAAAAATAATTACCATAGGTTGTTTTTTTTTTAATGATTTTAAATGTGTAATTAAAAATGAAATGAGAGACTTAAGATAATATTTAGTACGTTTTCAAATAATAGTTAAATTTAGTATGAAACAAAAAAAAATTTTTTTTTTTTTTTAAATTAAGTTAAAACACAATAAAAAGAAAAAAAGAAACAAACCTAAGTTAAAAATGGAACTTAGAATATTTAAATAAAGGTGGTTGATTGTTGGTTTGAAAACGATATGCATGCATAAAATGTAGTATACAAAAAATATATATATATATATATATTTTATAATCTTATATATATGTGTAGTGGGTTTTCATATCTATAAGATAACCACAATAACAAAATAAACGAAATTCACCTGTTTGAATATAACAAAAGAAAAAAATATTTTAAAATAAAATGGGAAATCCTTAGTTTGGGGGTTATTTTGGTATTTGTTTTTGTTCTTTTTATTTTTACAAATTAAATAAAAATTTCCTTTTCAATATATAGTGTACATATGTATATATCTTGGAAATACTCACGTCATTCTTGAAAGCTTCAAACTTAACAATAACGATTTGATTTGATTACATATTTACAAAATAATAAAAAAAAAAAGAAAATTTTAAGGAAGTTCCTTAAACTATCAGCAAAACGCACCTATTTAAATTCTCAGTTCAAAAATTTCTACTATATATATGGAGTACTGAAATTATTAAACAGGGTTACTCTAAAAAAAAAACAAACTGATACAATATTGTTTTGTTGACCTTCCACGACCTGGAAAATTTAACCTAGAGTGCGATAATGAGTCGAATGCATAAAACTGATCTAAAAATTAAAATTAGACTTAATAATTAGACTTTAGAAGAGAAATTAAAAAATAAAAGTATAATGAATTAAAAGATCTTAGTATATGAGTAGTTTGAGGAACTTGCATTTTTGTAATTCAAATAGATTAAATCTTATAATATGTCATCCAATCCACTTATAATCAATCTTTCATACATTTAAAAAACAAACATTTTTTGTTTTTTAATGTAAACTGATTTTCATGGCAGAAACGTTTAAAAACAAATCACGTAAATCAAAAACAGTAAAAATATTACACAGAATGGAAACAAAAAAGAGTATACACATATTAAAACTTTTACAATAGTCACGCAAATTGAAAAAAAAAAAAAAAACGAGCAAAAGTATAGAGTTGACAACTCTGGGATATCCTCGCACGAAGATTTATAATATACATAATATATATATAATATGCTGTTTTCGTGAAATTTATGAAGTCTAACTTAATTAAGTACAGATATATTATATTTTTAGTTAAACTTCGATGTTGTATGACAGTCGCTCGAACCAGTTCCGTCAAACCAACCAATTTACAAAAATTTTTGCCAGAAAACTTTTATCTTCTTTTATACAAAATTTCAGATATCTTTAACTTTTTAAAGTATGAAGATATCAGCATAAATATTTTGTAGTTACCGAAGCTTTTTGGGTTAGGACTAACAAGATTTTCGATATCTGGCTTAATTAGAAACTCAGTTATAATCATGTAAATAAGAAGTTATATGACATATATTCCAACAGATTGTTCGAAATTTCTTAAAAAATGTAATGGTGAAAATTTTGTAGATCCTAGATCCATTATTTTATGAGTTATTGTGCGGATGGACGAACGAATAGACGTACTAAGTCGACTTAGAATTCAATCTTGAATAAGAATGTATTAATTTATTGTTGAATATATTTATGGTGTTACAAAGATAATGGGAAATTTATTATACTTTTGTACTATATTCATATAGAGTATAAAAAAATGGCAATATGTAATAACGAGGAAGAATACAGTTGACTTTGTCAACTCTTAGATACCCGTACGAACCGTTAGTATGTTCACAGCCTGTCACTCTGCTTACAATATTATTTTTTTAATATTTTAGTATTTTAAAATAATTTGGGTGAATTTTATAATTTCTAAAACTATGGGTTGTACATATATTCAAACTATATGTTTATATGTACATTCTTCAAAAGCAGATTCTAACCTTCCACATAACGATTATCAATCCAAAACTTTTTCAAATATTCTATAGTACCATTTAATACTAAGCGGTAAATGTATATTAAATTTACTAAGTACAAAACAGTAAATATAATTTTAAATATTATATTATATTATATTTAAATATTCTATTGACAGAATAATTTCTTATAAGTACAATAAAATACATATGTGTATGTAAATACGGCGCTATATAATATACAATATACAATAAAATACATATGTGTATGTAAATACGGCGCTATATAATATACATCTATACTCTTATCATTCATTCACTAGTGACATATACGATATGTAAAACTAAACATGATATTATATAAGTATGTATATATATCAATATCATATAAATAAAAATTCTTCAAGCAACCGTTATGTTGTTTATTTAATTACATTTTTATGTACTACGCATTATATCCTCAACAATTTCAAATTATCGAGTAAAACAAAATGGAAAAAATTCGTTAATGAAATTTGTTAGAAAATTTGAAAAAATCAAGTAACACTTTCGTCAATTATAAAGTAACCCTATATTATTAAAAAAAGTTGTTAACAGAAATAAAAGTATAATGTTGGAGCTTTAATTTTTGTGTATTACTTCAAAAAAATTTTAACAGGTGTTCAAGTTACAGGTGTTTAAAAATAGGAAATTTTCAGTTTTTGACCCCTTACAGCTCCTAAACGGGGGGTGATACAAAAAAAATTTCTGAAATGACTCATACTAATTTTCAAAGATCTAACTTCTGTCAAAATTTCAAGTTTCCAACTTTAACCGTTTAGAAGATGGAAGGGTTAAAGAATTTTGCAAAATTTGAGTTTCGCATAACGGTAAATTAAGACACCGTATGCCAAAAATATATATTTATTGTATATATACTTTTAAAGCTAATAAAAGTAGTAATCGTTTGGCATTTTAAAAATGAAGATATACCTTATACAACTTGTGCTATAACAATTTAAATATAGAGCTTTTTTGAACCTTTGGGGAGCTGTAGCTCCGTAACGGGTGGGGCTACAAAAAAAAGTTATTAAAAATAAAATTAATATTTTTGTGAGATCTATCAGTAGTTAAAATTTCATAGCTCTATTGCAAAAAAAATGTGGGGATCTAAAAGTTAGGTGTTCGAGAGCTACCCTAAGGCTTGGTCCAAACTCAACCAAAAAAAATAGGGAACCTACAAATTACTCCCAAAATATTTTGTGTAAATTTCAAGATTCTAGCTTTCTTAGTTTTTGAGTTAGCGTGCTGACGGACGGACGGACGGACGGACGGACGGACGGACATGGCTCAAAAGTCTTAGAATTTTTTTCTGATCCGATCCATACCTTTGAAGGTATATCTAGCTCGCTTATTTCGAGGTGTTACAAACGGAGGAGTAATTTTATTATACCCGATCCTATCGTACGGGTATAAAAACTATAAAAGTATTTAAAGGTGTGCATTTTCAAAAAGACAATAAAAAGCATTTTTAAATTGTAACTATATTTTTAAATAAATTTTATTTTTTTGGATTTTTTTTTATATAATAAGATATTCTGAAAAATGAAGATAATTCATCAATTTTAAGGACACCCTATTTGATTAAGAATATCCGTTAACTTATGTAAAAATATATTTGTGGTCAAACGGGAAGAGAGGAAGACAAATTTGTTTTTATATATATTTTTAAAATTCTAAGTTGCCGAATAAATTCTACGTTTTAAGACAGAGATCCTTGATCACCGGTTTTGCGAATTGTTTTTTTAACAGCACTTAAGTATTGCAAATTGTATTACTTTCCTATATTTTATAAGCTTGGAAGTTTTCCTGTTATTTTCAGAACAAAATATTGCAAACAAAATATTCAGAACAAAATATTCAGTGGAACATGAGTTCACTATAAAATATATGTATAATCATTTGAATAAGGCGTTTTATTTTTTCATTTTTTATGGGCTGTAGTTCCACAACGAAAAGAGCTACATAAAAAAGTTGATTTATTTTTTATACAGGGTTTGCACTTCAAATTCATCCTTTTGCATTTCAAATTCATCCTTTTGCAAATCAAATTCACCCTTTGGTAAACAAAATTCAACTTTTTGCAAATCAAATCAAACCTTTTATAAGTTAAATTCACCTACTAGAAAATATGTACTGTTTTGTAACATTAGTATTTATAATTTTAGTAGGTGATGTTTTCCTTCGACGTAAAAATTCTTATATTTAAGTTAAATATATTTCAAAACTTCAAAAATAAACACCAATTGTCATGTAATTATTCAAGTTGTCAAACAGTATTTTCTATTATAGCTGAATTTGATTTGCAAAAGGTGTAATTTGATTTGCAAAAAGGTGAATTTGAAGTGCAAAAAGATAAATTTGGATTGCAAACTCTGTAAGAAGTCTAAAATTTCACGGTTCACATATTAAAGAATGTAGAAATGTGGTTAACAGACAGAATTTAAAACTACTAAACAAATTTGTTAAATTTTTTTATTTTTTGAAAAATGTGCTAAAAATTAAAAAGAAAAAAAAAATCATTCATATAATTTTTTAAAGAGGGGGGTGCACCTCCTATGAGAAGAAATTTTAAGAATTAAAAAAAAAAAATCTTCAGTATTATTTTATCCATGCAAATCGAAGTGATTTTATCTGTATATTATACATATTTTCTTTATATACTGATACATAACTGATACAGACTATACATAATATATCAACTTAGAATAAATAGTTTAATATAAAATTTTGTTTTGAATAATTTAAAATAGGTATACGTACTTAAGATAATTTACATAATAATCATTTCATTATTAATAATATTATTCGTATCGTATCTATTTTATTGTTTTATGCTGTTGCTCTTATTATTATTATAGTACCATCATTATGATCATTGAGTAATAACTTATAATGACTTAAGTATATGTTTAGTATATATATGTGTATATATTAATCAATGTCACTTTGATTTATTTTAATAAATATATTGAAAATAATTTTACAAAGGCGCATACATGATACTCTTAATTTTCTAAAGGATGAATAACACTACATATACATATACATAATACATGATATGGGATAATATTACGGATAAAGCTTATAGAATTTTATAAAGGGTAGGATGGATATAATACCCCATCATTTAAATGAATATATTCAGAATTTTTTTTTTTTTTTGATATAAATTAAATGAAGTGTAAAATTGTTTTAAAACATGTTTTTTTACATTCTTCTGATTACATATTATAAAAAAAAAAAACAAAAAAAAAATAAAATTAAAAGAACTTTTTTTTTTATAATTAGTTAACTGTTATTTTTTTTCATTGAATTTAAATTTAGGTGATAAATAAAAAACAAAAAATTTTAAAAAATTAAATAGTTATTATAGATAAAATAATGTGCTATTTAAAGAAAAATTTTGCTCTAAAAAGACTAGAAATTGTCCTAAAAATAAAACCAAAATATTTAAACTAAAGATATTTTAGATTATTTTAGATGTTATAATACCACGAAACGAAGAATAAAATAATATTATATTCATATATAATTAATTTGATTAAGTTAATATTTACTTTTATTAAAAAAAATATTCAAGAAATTTTTGAAATCTAAAAAATATTTCAATTACAGAAAAAACAGATTTTAGAATCACAACATTCAACACAACCTACCTATAATACCTCTTTAAGTATATAAGGATAATTTATTTCTAAACATAACACAAGAATATGAATCGATTCCTAAAATTATCTGATAAATCGAAGACTTTTTAAAAGGTACACTGTCTATTACTTATAATTATACTACCACATTTCAATCACTAAATTGGAATGTAACGCCATTACTGAAATTAATAATAAAACAATTTAAATTGATTTGGTATATTTTAAGGGGGTTTACTATGAGATATATACATGTATGTAATATATATAGGTATTATGATGTAGGACAGGTTATTGTTTAATTTTTTTAATTTTAATCTATATTTAATTATTATTTAGTTTTTTTTATTTTAAAGGGTATCAGTAACACTGTAATCTTTTGACGTAACTCTACTGTGTCACCAGCTATTATTACGTGTTGTGGATTTTACATTTACTTCAATTTTTCTCTCAGCCCTACTGCTTCAAAGTACACTAAATTAACTGTAGAAGATTTATTGCTGACAGATTATCTTGGGTAAATCAATATGGTAATATCAACAAAAGCTCCGCAGTTTTTGATCATTCCTAGAGACAATTCTTCTTCTTAACAGAATCTGTATATATGTACCGTCATTCTTTATTCTAATTTTCTTTAAGTGACCGTTCATCCGACAGTATCCTTTCGATAATCTATTTAATAGAAACGAAATTGTTTTCAATGTCATTTTTTTCTAGGTATCTTTAAGGGTCTAGTTATTTTTATAATATATAATCTTGTTTTTTAAATTACTAAAATAGATTTTAGTTTCTATAAATGGATTTTGATATTGATTTTTTATTTTTAAATATGTCAATAAATTAAAATTTGTTAAATTTTTTTTTGTATCCAATATATATATTAATTTTTTTGATGGCTCGCATTATTTGGTGGTCTAAAGAGAATTAGAGTTTATATGCACTTAAAGTCCTCCTCCACCCAGAGGAGATTGCATTTTAATAATTTTATGAATATACCTCTTATACGTAGATTCATACTATGGTGGTACATTATTATTGTAAATAACTCTTCTTTTATTAAACATTAATCATTCAAATTTAATATAAACATAATATATGTAAATAATGTGTAAATAAAGATATAAAAAATTGATTTGATTTTATGTAAAACTTTTAACAAATTTAATTTTTCATTTTTATTATGCCAAAATTACACGACCTTATTGCAATAAGTTTTTTTTTTCAAAATCAACGCTACTATACTTATAAACAGTTTACGGATTAAATTTCATGAACACTAAAACTTTGTAGGTATCTGTGAAAAAAATTTTTGGTTTTTTTTTCCTAAAATGTTGAATACAAATTTATTTTTGACAATTTTTGACAACAATTTTGACAAAATTAAATAATAATGATAAAATCGTACAGGAAAAAATAACAGTGTAGATATCATCAAAAAAAAAAAAATTATAATAATAATGGATCGTGTAAATACCACTTTAAACAACGTTATAAAAATATTAGTAGAATAATTAACACTTTTTTTTCCCCCTTGTTAAATAAACTCTTTAGCACGATCTCACTTTTTTAATTTTTACACCTTACATTTTTTTTTTTTTCGCTTATAATTTAAACATGATTTTTTGTTTTTGTTTTTTTTTTTTGTTTATTTTACTTTTCAATAAAAAAATAAAAATTTATTTTTTACTATAATTTACTATAATAAAATGAAAAATAAAAAACGAAACAAATAATTTTTCAAAGTTTGGACTTACTTAACTATTTTTTTGTATATAGCATTACTGTCTCGACCCATTTATATTGTTATGGGTATAGTGTATATATAATTTAATTGTAGTATATAATGTATTAAAAGTTCTAATTAAAACTATACCTTTTATAAGTATAGTTACTAGATTTTATTATAAGATATGTATTGTAAATAAATAGCCTTCTTATTATTATTATTTCTTTTTTTTTTTTTTTTCTTATTTCGTTGGTTTTTTTTCGCTCCCAAAATAAAAGTGAAAATAATAAAACACGATATCACGTCACGGAAAATCTTAATTACCGTTAAAATATGCGCGAATACACAACTGAAATTATTATTAATTATTATTATTAAAATATAATTTTAATTTTCTTTCTTATTAATTATTATATTTTTCTATTTTTTTTTTTTTTTAATTAAACATACAACAAGAAAATAAGAAATGTCTTTATAGTTTTCTGTTTTAAGTTCTACTATCCACAATTTAAAACAACGTTTTGTATTATTGATAAAAAAAATAAAAATAAAAACAAAACCTTGTAGTAATATGTACTTTTTTTTTTATTACAACCTTTATACTAAGAAATAATTGATTAAAATAAAATTTCAAGTCAAAAAATTGAAAATTATTCTGCAAAATCGTCATCGCTGACTAATTTTCCTTATCATTGTTGCCTTTTTACACATTCAAAAAGATAAAACAAAAAATATATATTTTACGTTTTTATCAGGAAAAACAAAATAAACAATGTAAAAACCACAAGTCAAAATTTTAAATAGAAAAAAAAAAACACTTTAATTAAACGCATTACTAAAATTCGTTTAACGTTGTACTATACTTTTTTTCTATACTCAAAACCATCTAAAAATAAAGTAAAGATTTAATTTAAGTTTTCTTTATTTACTTTCATTTTAAAATAAAATTCTAATATACACACATAATGTTCTTAATTATATTAAAATATATAAACTCTCGTTTTACGTTGTTTTTTTTTTTTTATTTATGTACGAAATATATTTATATATGTATAACCAAAGTGTCAAACTTAACGCATTATTTGAAACAATTTTTTTTGTGTAAATATTTAATGTTTCTTTAACGCTTAATGTCGTCGAACATGAGCGTTTGAAGAGCAAGAAAGATAAAAGAATAAAAACAAGAAGTAGAACAATTAATTTTATGTTTTAAACGTATTTTTGTTTATTATACGGAAAGGGTTTAATTGTTGGGCAGGTTGTTGTTTTAAATAAAAAAAAATGTATATATACAGTAAAACTCGCTAAACTATACAGTAAAACTCTTGCAAAAATCGTAGCAATTTTCAGCACTTCTCCAAACTAAACACTTAACCGAAATCGGATAACTGCTTCAATTATAAGGTACTTATTTAAAATTCGTTTAACTGCCTCATGGTAGGTATTATATCCATAACTAATGACATTTTCTGTCTGTCGAAAGTAGATGTCTCTTGAGGCATTTAAAAGTAAAATCTTAATCAAAAATTTAATATTGTGCTTTGAAAAACAGAGTACTTAAGAGGTTTAGGTACTTAAACGAGAATCACTCAAGCGAGTATATTTGCATGCAATTTTTAGAAAATTTTAAAATGTCAATATTTCTGGTTTCTAAAACGAAAAAGGTACTTATCCGGAAAGTACTTAAACTGGTTTTACTGTAATACTGATATAGTAAAAAAAAATCATTGAATTTTTGAAAAAGTAAATCATTTTATATATATTTATATAATATATGAATCATTTAATCGCGTAAAAGAAGGTCAAATTATATTCCAATTAATTATTATTAGAAAATATTAAAAGAGTTTAAAAGGAGTTTTAATTAATAACTATATACTATTAGTTTTGTATTTAGATTAGCTTTTTTTTATTCCATTTATATAATAGTTATTTATATTGTTTATTAACTTGACGTAAAACTTTTCAATTGACCTACTTGAAAATTATTTTCCAAAGCTTTTTAATCAATTCAATATTACACAATATTAAAAAATAATAAATTTTTTTTAATCATTCTTTAAATATTTAGGGTAAATGATTAAAAAAAAAAAAATCATAAAGGTGATTTTTTCAAATCGAACAAAAGAAAATGTCAGGCTAATTAAGAAATTTTTTTTTACAATTAAAATGTTAATTTTTACACTGACAGAAGATATACGAGTACATACACATATATAATGCATTTAATTGTAAATATGTTGTATAAGATTTAAGCATATTATAAGCATTACTCTCTCATACACCATATTTTGTTTATCCGTTACTATAAGTTTTAATCAGTTAGATCTAATGGAATATATTCTTAAGACGTATCTACATATGTATATTAACGAAGTCATAAAAGAACTAAAGCTCAAAATACAGAAATGAGCTGTCTCCGTAAAGCAGGATTTTGCCAAATAAAGTGTTTTAAAATAAAACAAACACAATACATCCTTTATGATACTGTCAATATAGCAAAATAGTTGACAGATAGAAAATAACAGAAAAAAACTAAAAAAAATCAAGCTTATTGTGTTGTAGCCCATCAACACTTAGTAGTGTTGGGGAATACTTCTTTTTTTGCATGAGTTTGTATGAGGCACTCTTTTTGAATGAGTTTGTATGAGGCACTCATTTTGCAAAATGAGGTGGTACAATGTAGTACCTCAAATGAGGTACGCATCTCAAGATTCCACAAACTTTCGTTCTACTATTTTTTCTTGCTACTACAAACCTCTTTTTTACATTTACAGTCTACACAACACAAACTGTCGTCTACTCGTTCTACTATTTTGTATTATTGTAATTGTACTACTCATTTTCTATTACAAATTCGTTTTTTGAAATACATTGTAATTTGTAGTATTTCACTCATTTTCGAAAAATGTCACAATACCTCAAAAAATTATTTGTACCAAAATGAGTTATGAGAAGAAAATTTTATAACAGTACAAAAAATAAAATTTTATTTTTCTACTCATAACTCATTTTGGTACAAATAACTTTTTGAGGTATTGAGACATGAGGTGGTACAATTTATTTTTTTGTGACATACACAGGTATTGTAACATTTTTCGAAAATGAGTGGGACATTTGAGGTACCTCGTGAGTGAGTAACACAACACTAACACTTAGAAATCTCAGAAAAAGAAAATGTTATTAAATTTAGAAATATAAAAAACAAAACATAAATTTTTTTTTTTTTTTGAGAAAAAGCTTTGTTTTTGTGTGAATCAATTGTATATTTTTAAATTGTTATTTAACGGCATTTTTTCCGAAATTTATGTGTATATTTTTTTTTTTTTTTGAAAATCAACAACATTATGTCATTTTTACCTCTTCTTCATTAATTGTAAAAAAAAGAACAAATCTTCTAAAATATGAAGTCGATTTATTATTTATTTTTTTTATTTCTATTCTATTTATAAAAAATTATTTACAATTATTATTTTAATATTATCAATTGTTTTAAAATTTCTTTTATTACTGCACATAGGTAATTGATTCAAAGAAAAAAAAAACAAATAAAGAAAAAAACCAAACAGACTGCAATTTTGACAAGTATAGTGTCAAAAGCCCTTTTTAACTGTGAATAATAAATACAGTAAATTTTATTTAAAATTGGAGAACTTCCAACAATTAATTAACCACCCATAAAGAATCAGGAAAAGAATAAAAAAAAAAAAAAAATTAAACTGTTGAGCCAAAAAAGAAAAAAAGAAAAAAAAAATGTTGTTAAACAAACTTCCTTGACTTTCTATTCAAATTTGCCACAACAATAATTCTTTATTTTTTTTTACTTCTTTTTAGTTTTTTTTTTTTTTTATGCTTCCGATGTTTTTATTTTATTTTTAAAGTTATTGTTTTTTTTTATTTTTTTTGTTTGTTTACAAAAAAATCAAAGATTTGAAATTTGTAAACAAAAAATTAAAAGGTGGGGGCAACACACCAAGTTAGAGAGATAGTATAGCAAAACAAAGGTGAAAAAAAAAAATAAACTTAAATACTATTGCAAATATATATAGTGGTGGCAATTGAAATCTCAACATACATACATGTGTGTGTATTTTAATTTATTTTTGATTTCAGTTATTTTTTGTTTCCTTTAGTAAAAATTGCAGAAGAAACATGAGCTTGGATATTAATATTATCAGGTATTTAAGATATATAGTATATAGGCATAATAAAGAATATAGTTAAAATCAAACTAAACGTGATTTTCACGTTTATCGCTTTATATGACTTATAAGTACATAATATGTATATGTAAAAATAATATAAACCTTCCTTTGGACGCAAAGGTTATGAACAATATGAGGAGTAGAATAAAAAGAAAAAAAAAGTGATGCGCTGGTAGTGCTTTACATTTCTTACTCTGAGTAGAATTTATGCTTTTATAAGATTAACTACCACACTAACATGCAGAGTTAACTTCATTCTGTCATTACGAAACGATTAGAGTTAAAAATGAATTTGAACTGTCTAAATGGGAAAATTTACTTATTTCAAACAAATAATGAAACTATAATTTTAAGATAAGTTCAATTGAACGATTTCGTTTACAATTATTTCAATATGTATGTTTATATATAATTTAAAAGAATTTATGAACATGACTTTGTTAACTCAATTCTGCATTTCGAAACGCAATTTGTGACGTCGCTAGGGTTTATTAAACTCTAGTCCCTCATTTTAAAACGTCTTTATCTGTCATAGAGTAACTATAACTCCACTAGAGTAAAATAAGACTAGATGCACTCCTGATGAATTTGAAATTGAGAATGTGGAACGTTAAAAAAATCTCAAAAGTTGTACTAAATTCATGAGATAGTATAAAAATTTAAGCTATGAATATAGTATATATTCATTAATAAGGAAAACTACAAGTGATTTTTTGTCAGTTCGATTCTAAATTTAGTAAGGAAAAAGTGCGAAATTATGCGGACATTAACTAAGTTATTCAAAATAATTAATAATTATATTTTTTTAATATATTCTTAAGTAAAGTTACGTAAAGTTAATCTGGACCTTTCCGTGTAATCCTACTTTCTACTGTACAATACTTACACAGTTAAACATCAGTATCAAAATATTAATTTCGCATTCGCAACATTGCGATTTTTGATTTTTTATAGTGTTAAATTTTCGAATGTGATTTTTGTTTAGCGAAATTAGCATTACGCAATAAGAACCCTGTGTATTTAACAAAATAAAGAATATCTATAAATAGTGTATTTAAAATGTTATTTTTGTACACTTTTTAATGACACACACTGCGTAAATTTTTTTTTTTTACTAAGAAAAGGTGTTTGATGTAAAGTAAATTTGTTGAATTTATTATGTGAACAGAGATAAGATAAAAGATAATTAAATTGAATTTCTTTGATTAATGTTGTTACAGCCACTACCATTTTTTTTTTGTTTAGTTTATTTCCTGCGTATTAAAAAGATAATAATCTTAAAATAAACTATAAGTAACTATATGTAGATAATTTTTTAAATAAAAATATATGATAGAACTCACCCACTAAATCCCTTTCGTTTAGTTGATGAAGAAGATAATGCGTCTCCGCTTTTAGCACGACTGTTACCTGCAAATGTTAATAAAAATATAATTTAAAATTATATATGTACAACAATGACAAATCAATTAATGGTAAATATATGCGAGTAATATATGACACACTATATTAGAGTTTTTATACCCTACACTTAAAGTATAGTGTATATTAACTTTGGTATGGTGTTTGTAACCACCAAAAGGAAGCGAGTTAGATATGGACATCTATATATATTCTGAATCAGGATCACCTCCGCTTTAGCGATGTCCGTCCGTCCGTCCGTACGCACGATAACTCACAAAATAATGATGCTATCTTGATGAAATTTATACTGTAGGTTAATAACTAAAGTAAGGCGGGGATTGCCTTACTTACAAATGGACGAAATCGGATCATGGGTTCGGGTACCTCCCATACAACTCCCAAAACCGAATACGCATATCTTCGAAATTAATAAAGATAGAAACTTAAAAATTTGGAAGAGTGTGTGTTTTTCTGAATCCCTAATATCCATAAAATTTGAGATGAATGGGAGTGGTTGTTCAGGTACCTCCCACACAACTCCCAAAACCGAAAAAGCATATATTCGAAATTAATAAAGATAGAAACTTCAAATTTGGTACTAGGGTGTTGTTTCCTGAATCCCTGATTTGTCCAAAATTTGAGATGAATTGCAGCAGTTGTTCGGGTACCTCCCATACAACTCCAAAACCGAACAAGAATATCTTCGAAATTAATAAAGATAGAAACTGCAAATTTGATACGAGGGTGTTGTTTCCTGAATCCCTGATTTGTCTAAAATTTCAGATGAATTGGAATGGTTGTTTGGGTATCTGCCACACAACTCCCAAGACCAAACAAGCATATCTTCGAAATTAATAAATATAAAAACTTGAAATTTGATATAAGAGTGTTCTACCCTGTTCTAATGATGCCTCTAAAATTTAAGATGAATTGGGATGGTGGTCCGCAAACCTTCACACACTCCCCAAGACCTAACAAGCATATTTTCGAATTTAATAAAAATAGAAATCTGAAATTTTGTACAAAGGTTGTAAAAGCATTTATTTTTTTAACTTAGGTATGTTAAATACCTAACTAAAATAAGTTATGGATTTTTAATTTAATTTTAATTTTTTAAGTGTAGGGTATAAATAAGTCGGTTGCATCGACTTACTGTTACTTTTACTTGTTTTTTTCTACAGTTTTTTACAGTTTCTACAAAACACTGTCGAACTTTTTAAATAATATTTCTGTTAAAAGGATAACTAACATTAAAGCTTTGAATAATTCACAATAATTGCCAAGATTTTCTTTAATTATGTAAGTACATAATTAATTGAGTTAGATTCGAGAATAATAATCATTAATATAAATAGACCTTAAAAACTCTAAACAAAACTTTTTATTACTACCTATAGTCTGAATATTAAAAACCCAAATTCATATTTCATTCGAAATTTTTTTATATTATTTAGATTGAGTTGTAATAATAAATCGATTTTTCATTATTTTAATATGACTAATCACTAATTTATTGTTAAGGTCATTGGTTTTTTGTTTTTTCATCGGTTTTTTGTTTTTGTTTTTGTTTTTAATTATAAATTTCAATAAAAAAATCGTATTAAAATAATACATATTATATCTAAAATATTTGAATTAGTGCTGTAATTTTATTTTTATTCTATGTGACTCTTTTACAATTCCAAATTTAATCAAATCTTTTGGAAGGGGGGTTTGTTTTCAAATTTTAAATGTATTTCCCCAATTTTGTTTTTGGTAGTTTTCAGTGTACCTTTTATTTCCCCTTTTTATAAGATCTTTTTAAATTTTATCAATTGACTTTTGTTAATAATTTTTATTTTGCTGGAATCGTTTTGAAATGCAATTGTTTTGTTTATTAAGGAAAACAATGGATAAATACATACATATACATATAATAACATTTACGCCACCGAAATGTTGTTAATATATATTAATTGATAAAAAATTAAGGATGGTGTCATAAATTCTAAAAAAAAAAAAATCTAAAGTTACCAAAATTCTAAAAAATTCCATAAAATAATTTTTTTTTAATTTTATAACTTAAAATAAATTCAAAATGTTCTGCTCTATAGACTATATATGTATGTATGTATGTATGTACATATAATTACAAAATATGCATGTAAAAAAATTATTATAGAAGGGGTTCTGTAGGTGGTTAGAAAATCAGGGCATTCTCCTTTTCTAGAATATTTATATATACATACAATACATATGTAAATATATATTTGAGATTCTAAATTAGAAGAGATTTTATAGTTAGTTACAAAATGAGGGTTTGAATAATTTGTTAATCAGGGGTTCGGACACCCCAATCCCTCCCTCACTATTTAAAGTGCTTGTCATTAAATTTTGGATTGGATCCAAAAATGGATTTTTTTGAAATTTCGTACGCAATACAAAAAAAAACATGCAAGTTTCGTTAATTTAAATTTTGGTATGAAATTTTGCATTTTGAAGTTTGCTTAAATGACTCAAATTAATTAATCTAATTAAAAAAAGAATTGTCTGAAAACGTACTATATATACACTGTAATATAAAATTAAGGGAATTCCCTTTCTTTAGAGTTTTTTTTTTTATGTCAATCATTTTTTAAAATAATATTTACAGTAAGTGTTTGTCAAATATATGGTTTTATTATAGGTTATATAAAGTATTTAAAACCTGTTTTTTCCCTAGAATCAAATTTCTGAATAAAATTAATACATATATGTATGTACATTTATATCATTTTATAGGAAAGATAGGCTCTTTTGAATTGCAAAAGAAAATGTTACAAAATAAAACAAGTTTCATAGATAATTCAACTTAAAATTTACTTTAATTTCTAAAACAGAATACACTTTTAAACAGTTTTGCGTCATCATCATCATTAGGTGACTTATCCGCTTTTGGACAACAGAATTCAACAGTTCAAAAAAGCAAAAAAGTTTAAAAATACATGTACATATATTATATACATGCATACATATTGCAAAAATGTAATATTCCTACTTTTTGAGAACATTAACTTTTAAGAAAATTATTGTTTTTATTAACATACATACATATGTACATATGTACGAGTATATAAAAGACTTTTATGTTTGTTGTAACGTAAATACTTTAATTAAATTTTTTTTTATTTTTAAATTAATTAACATATTGATAATAATTTAGTACCTATATATATGCAATATATATATATATATATATATATATGTTGCACGATATTTTGCATAACCTAATATTGTATGTATGTATGTACATTTGTATGTATATCAAGAAATAAGATTTTTTTTTTTGTAGAAACTAGAAGGATTTTTTAAAGTTTTTATAGCTACTTATAATACATCCCGACCTTTTAGATTATTTTATAGTATAAATAAGACAGTTAATTTCATCAAAATACTTACATATCTAAATAATGCAATTTCATTATAATATAAACCACTAAATAGCAGTTCATATATATGTATATATAGATACGTCATATTAATATTTGTTTTGACATTGTAAATTTGTAGTTGTTTATCTTTAAATTTTTTAAACTAAGCAAAAATTTTGAACTTCAAAAAAAAAAAAAAAAAAAAAAAAAGATAAGATAAAGAAATTAAAAATAAAAAAAAAATAAAAAATCATGTTAAATATTACGTAATAATTAAAGTTAAAATTAAATTATTAAAAAATTAAATAAAAAAAATATTGGAATACAACGATTAGATTTAAAGTTTATTTTAAAAACCGAAATTTGTATTATTTTCTACTGTTCGATTAATTTAAAGGTCAATAAAATCTTTTAAAGAAAATTTTATTTCAAAGTTAGGCTTTAGGAAAATAAACAGATTTTTGAATATTAATTATTTTTACAGGAACTCTGTAAATGGAATGATAAACTCTGGAATGTTAAAAAACCCACAAAATTCTAAAGATAACTCACAACAATTATTTTTTGAGATTATATAGAAATCTAGTAATAGTAAGACTTTTGTTTCGGTTCATTTTAGATTTTGGAATAGATGGTGGTGAATATATCTTATAGACAGTAATTTAAATGAAAATACAGAAACAGAAACTATGATCCTTAAAAACACCATTATAAAGAAGATGTTAAGGAAAATTTATGATTTCTTGAAAAGGTTTTAAAATATATTAAAATTAGTTATCTGGTAACTCTTTAACAAATGTTATATAATATACACTTTCATAATACAATATATAGTTTTTTTTAGGTACGAAAATATAATTATTAAATTTAAAATGACTGATGGTTAAGTTCTAAGGTTAAGTGATATGAGCACTCCCAAAAAATAAATAATCAAATAATAATTAAAATTTTTTATATATATGCTTAATTACAACAACAATTTCTTATAAATTTTAATGTAAAAACAAAAAAAAGGAATTAAAATTGAAAATAAAAAAACTTACCTTGTTCTTGTATATCATTTTCTTTTCGTGCTGATTTTTGTGTACCTGGAGGTGGTTTTAATATTGATATTGGTACAAGACCTTCTCGTGCAGCACCATCATCTGTTTGTGGATTTAATCGTACTAAACAATAATCTGGTTCATTGGCACTCGATAATTCAACAACTTCAACTTGTTGTCCTTTTATCACACTTAATTCATTTGTTCCTGGTGTTGCCGTATAATCAGATACAACCCATGTTACTTCTAAATTACCAACCTGTAATAAAAACAAATAAAATAATTAATATACATATATATATATATATATATATACATATAGGTGATAATATTAAAGTAAAAAATAATTATATTTAATTAAATTGAAATGAAATAAAATTTAAATATTATGTAAAATATATGATGATAGTATATACATATAATGATTTTCGAAAAAAAAGCAATAAAATTTTATTTATATTAGCTTTTAATTAGCAATTGTATAATAATATTTTTACATTTATATTTAAATATTGCAATATTTTTTAAATTGAATAAATTAGTAAAAACATGAAATTTATTTTACTTGATTTAATTTGTACTTAAAAAAAAACTTTTAATTTGCTTAAAAAAATTGAACTTATACATGCATTCTATGCATACATATATTTTTATTTAAAAAAATATCCATATACATATATATATGTATTATATATGTATATATTTTTTGTAAAATTCAATACAAGAAGTACTACATACTTTGATTTTTATACTACAAAAGTATTCACAACGAAAAATATAATTAAAATAAAATAATTTATTCAAAAAAAAAAAATGGAAGGTCATTTGAAGGACAAAAATTTAAAACTATTAAACTATATAATACCTCAGATACTATAGCAAACTTAAAGTCTTAATAAATTAAGATCAATTTAATTTTTTGTTTAATAATAAACAAAAGAAAATCTAACATCGATTTCATTTTATTCCATTTTTTTTTCCTTTTAGGTGTTCTTAAAAGGAATTCTTCAAGGATCATTTTTATTTTATTTATTAAGAATGACAACAAAATTTCAAGATACTCTCTAAATAATATTTTGTCTGCCCAATTTATTTTTTAATAATATATTGGAGGGGAAAAACGTTTTACATTAATTTTTTTAATACAAAACTAAATTAAGTGATAATTGCATATAACAACATCGGCTATAACGAGTAATGTAACGACTAACGACATGTCGGATATAACGACGAAGTTTCCATTCCATCACTTGTTCGGTTCAAGTATATTTTGTTAGAAAAAAAAATGTCAAATATCAGATATAGCGAGCGATTCGCGCCATAATTCGTCGTACATAACGATTAAATCGAATATAGTAAACGTCGTGTATAGTTTCGTCGTATGTTTTTTCAATTTTTTATATTTGTGTACTGCCCAACCTAATTAAGAACGTACGATGTTCAACGTATAAATGTCGGACGTTAATACGTTGACGTCTCACGAAATTAAACGCCGGCGTATTTCAATCTGAAATATGAAAGCTATGTTAAAAAAAAACATATAAAATTAAAAAAAAAAAAACGTCGTGTTAAAATTGGAAATTAGAATATTCAGCGTTTATACGTTGTGTATTTCGGTAGGGTTCATATAAAATGTATATGGGCATGAACACATTTTGACAGACGTTATACGTCGTATGTTCTTATTTAGGTTAACCAGTTATTCATGTTCATCTTTCGAGTTTTGGTTATAAAGACGAACGAAACAAAAACAAAACGAAACTGAAACAAAATAAAAACGTGTAATAATCGTGCTCTTGAATATTTTTAGTAATTTTATGGAGTAGACCAATTAGCAAAATAGAAAAATAGCAGAATAGATACATAGCAATAAATAAAAAAAAGAAACACGTGTGTGACTCAATAGATTTAAATTTTTGTTTGGCCATGTAATATATGTATGTAAAACATGTCAAATACATATATGTAAATAAAAGGTTGTCGTCATAGTTATATGAATATTTTATAGAATTTTCTTTTTAAAATAAAATGTATAAATTAATTTTGTAGCACTCCATGTATTAAAAAACATTTTTTTTGTTTTATCAAAAAGCTAAAATTATACAAAGTCTTGAATCTGAAATCTGAATCTGAAAAAAAATTTAATTTATGTTAGCCAATTATTCAGATTCGACCGTATTTGGGATTTGGACAAGCAAGGAAGAAATTCAAAAGGAATTTGAAAAGAATAAATACGAAATTTAGAAAATGAAAATATTGAAGAAGTAAAATTTTTGTTAATAAATACAAAATGCACATAAAGAGTGTTCAGTTATAGTTTGATATCATAGAGGTTCCCCCGATTATAACGACCGAATTAATTCGCTTCCTTCATCGCGGCTTTATAAGCGTCTTTCACTGTAGTTTTAAGAAAATTTTCCTTAAATTGTCATTACATATAACAAATTTATTTTCTATTTATAAATATATTTGATTTAAATAATATTTAATATTAATAAAATAATTTAATTTTAATATACAAGGTTTAGAAGAAAAATTAAATAAAAATAAGTTTGTTAAAGTAAAAGAAACGGGAAACCAATGTACAACCTAGGAGTAACGTATATAACGTATTGATTATACAACAATGTTATTGATTTCTGTTAAATTTATTATAAAATGTAGACCAAAAATTAATAATTCAAATTTTTCGGGATTTGGTTTAAGTTAGTTAAGTTAAGGCATTTTTTTTTTTTTTTTTCAATATTATTTATTATTTTTATCTATTTAATTACCAGATTTAATTAACTACTGTAATAACAATTTTCTATACGAATTGACAACGGTATTATAAAAAGTTAATTCATAATACGAAAATATTTTTTTCCTTTACAACAAAAGGACAATCTAACAAAAGACAATAATACTAAAACAACAAATTTTCAAATAAAATGAACAGTGACAATATCTTTATGTCAAGAAAACTTTAAGAATACATTAATAAATAATAAGTAAGTATAAAATGGTTGTTTTATGAATTTTTAATTTTATTTCGAAATTAAAATAAAATTTTCGCGAAAAAAAAACAAACACACAAAAAAAACATATTTAAATAAAAAATCGATTAAATTGATTTTTGTACGTATGACGCTTTTATCCAGACTTTAATAATTCATAAAAAAAAAATAAAAATAAAAACAAAAAAAACATATTTATTTTTAATTAAAAAAAAAAAGTTTTATTAAAGGACATTTTAAGTTAAAAATAGTAAAAAAAAAAAAGAATATTAAGCAAACCTCTTGTAATATAACATAAAAACGAATGACAAAATAAATGTTTCGATTAATTTTTAAAAGAAATTCTCGTAAAAAGAAAATCACTTTTATAGCAAAAAAGAAATCTTAAAAAATTAAAAAAAGGCCAGACTCTAAATTTCAAATTTCAATCTTTATGAAAAATTGTCATACATAATAAATATTAGCTACTAAAGGACGAATATAGGTTGAATACGATTATTAATTTATATATTTGGTGACAAGGGGAATTTAATTAATTTAATCTTCTTTTTAATTAAAAATGGCCGAAAACTTGGACATTTTCTCTATAAATTATTTATTTTATTTTTATTTTAATTCTAATATTACATAATAAATTATGGTAACCATCAGTAATGCCCTAGGCTACTAAGACTATTTTGGGCTGACTTTATTAATTTTATATTGCACATTATATCTTATTGTTGTTATTATTATTGCAAATTCTTATATTAATAATTAATATAAAGAGGTAAAAGTTAAATTTTTACAAAATTTGTTAACCTAATTTATATCTTGTTTTTAAATTTAATTTAACAAAATATATCTGAAGTTTTATTACTAGTTTATTAATACCATTTTTACATTTTTTATTAGAATCTATTTTGTAGAAAAAACTAAATGTCATTCCAAATTTTAAAAATTTTGCAGATTTCTATAATTGTTTTCATGTTTTCTGGGATTGGGATTAGTACTTTCTTTAAATCTATTGTATGCCTTTTTGCATATATTTTTGAAAAATGTGGCATTCATGAAAAATGCGTTTAATTGTTAATGAATTCGGGCAATAGGGAAAGGTTGGCGAAATAGTGTTATCAAAAATATGCTTCTTTGTAAATAGCTAAACGAATCCTACAAAATTTTTCTTTGAATCATTCTTTTGTTACCTAAATTATATACAGAGGGGTTCAAGCTTGATCAATGGCTTTTGAGGAAGCTGTTGGGATTGCTCCATTTAAGTTGCTTACTTTAAAGTAAACTTTTTTCAACTTGTGAATTTTTAACCATCGGAAAATATATTTGGTTAACGAAGGTTGAAAATTTTATTGGCAGTTTGGCTTCTCAATCGGCTTTTTCGTTGCCGGCTATTACTTGATAGTTCGGTATCCATACCAACTTGATGCTTTTCTGCTTGGAAGTATAGTTTACAAGAGCACTTTTAATAGTTCTAACAATAGGTTGTTTGCTTTTTTTGTTTCTTATGGTATTGAGAGAGCTTAAGCTATCGGAAAAGATTATTGTTGATTAGTGGGAGATTTGTAGAGAGAATAAGATTGCTTCGTACACTGCTACTAGTTCTGCATTGTATATTTGATAATCAGATTGTTTCTTTACTAAAAGTGTTTCAGAAGTGTTTTTTTACTAAAATATAAATTATTTATTTATTTATTTATATTAATATTACATACATAAATGTAATGCAATATTATTGAACCATCGACTACTAAGGCCATTATAGGTTTTTATACTATTATTAAATTATATACTAATATTATTTATTTTGTTTATATTATATACTATATATTTACATTATATTTGGTCGTAAGGGGATATGTAAAGAAAAAAACACTTACCGCACTCCTTCGGTTAATACGCCACACCCACTAGGCTACCGAAGCCCCTGATAAATTATTTATTAATGCATTTGAGTTCAAAATAAAATAAATATTTGCATATTTTTAGGTACAAAAAAAAAATATTAATTAAAGTTAAAGGGTATGTAAATTTTAGTTAGGTGATCAATAAAAACTGTAAATAAAGATATGTTTACATTAGATTTAATACAGTTTATATGGTATTAATATGGATGATATAAATAAAATGAATTTACAAAAAAAAATATGGTGTATCGCTATTATTATTAACGGTATTCCTCCGTTAACCAGAATTTTTTTTCTGAATAAAAATAGAAAACGAATAATCTGCATTGCATCTCGATAATGTAAATTCAAACAAATATTTAAGTGTATTTGACCAATTAAAATTGTCAAAATTTATTTACATAAAAGTTTTGTTCAATTTACTTGAAACCTAATTACTTAAGTTTTAAAAAATGAAAAAGAAATTTTATACTGTTTTTTAAAGCTATAAATAAAATATATATATTATAGATTTAATACAATTTCTGGTAACAAAGTTGTTAGTCCCAGAAGATGCAGTTAAAAAATTTAAAAATTGCAATATCAAATGTATCAAGTGTTGTATTATCTTTTATTTATGATCTACTACGAGAAAAAGGAGTAGCTTTAAAACAACAATAAAATAATTTTTTTTTTTTTTCCAATATTGAAAAATTTTTTTGTAGAGCTATAATTTAGACTAATTGAAAATTGTTATATTTTATTCTTGCACAATAATGCATTTGTAAATAAATCCAAAATGAATGAAATCATCCCTTTTACACTTTTTTGTTTTCTCATATCGGAAAACATTTCTAATATTTATCATTTACTTCTGCCCCCTCTCTTTTCCAATTAGGGGGAAAAAATTTTTTTTTTAATTTTTTACTTTGTTATATTCTTTTTTTTTTTTTAAATGTCAATATGTACATGTATATGTACATATTGACATTTAAAAAATACACATTTTGTAGTTGTAGATTATACATTCTAGATGTCCACTTCGATTGCTACTGCACTTCCACTTTTTTGTTTGTTGTTTTTTTTTTTCCTTTTTATATTAATTCAACAATTCTTCTCCTATCTATAAATCTATATTAAACTTTATTAAACAAAAAGGTTTTTTTTTTTTTTTTTTTGTCATTTTACTTAGTTAAAATTTATATATACATACATATGTATAAAAGTTTTTATATGGGGATCGATTGAATGTGAATTACAGATAGGGTGTTCATTGTGTAATGTTTGTAAATTGTGACACGAAAAATTAATTCGATGTAAACACAATATAAATTCATGTTCTTTTTCCTTTTTTTTTTTTTTGTGATATGTTCATTTAAAACCGAACATTTGTTATTTTGAAATGATGTAAAACATGATAATATTATATTCATTATAACTGAACAAAGCTTAAATTCCGAAAAGTGATTTCAAACAACCTGACATGGGATGTGGAAATTTATGGAACTAAGGTCTAATAAGTAGAATAAAAGAACGTATCTGTGAAAAATAATATTGTAAAGCTGTAGCAAACAGGTCCTGAGGAAGTCATATGCAGCCAAATTATGTTTTATTTACAGTATACAGCGCAAGAAGTTGTAAAGAAGAAGGAATGGAAAAAATTCTTTTTTCGCTTTTTCTGTTATTTTTTCAAGATAGATTGAGATTAAAAATCTGGAGATGCCCTACTTTCACAGACGTAAGGCAGCTATCAAAAAATAAAATTAGTTTTAAGTCTAATTTTTGGGACTGATTATACTGTATTATGAAACCAAGGTTGCCATGAAATAGTGTGTAAACAGTGCCTATATGAAAGTAGCAGAGCACCTAATTGCTTTTTTTGCACTCTCTTAGATTTAAGAACTCTAAAGATCATGTAATCATGTACAAATACCAACATCAACAAAGATCTAATAATAATTTAAACACAAAAACTTTAATTTTCGAAAAATGCAGAAAATTCGAAACGACAAACATTAAGTTTGAAATATGCTTCGAGTTAAATGATTTTGCAATAACTTTTATTTGAAAGTGAGTAAATAAATACCCCGAAAAATAAATGGACTAACACTGGACCAACACTGAGCCAAGTAACTGTGTGACAAAAAGATTACTTGAATGAAACATAACTCCAACTGTTATGACTATGAGTGACACCAATAAACAAAAAATATCCGTATTTCGGTGGCGATTAAACTTTAGATTGATTATTCATTTAATTTTAATTTCAATACTTTTTCGGAACATAACCATTTTTTTTTTACCTATACCGTTAAATATATATTTATTTTAACATTCATATAGGCAAATTCTTACACTTTTCGGATCTATTTCCAGAAAAACATATATGAACCTATGTGTATACAAATAATGATTTTTAACTTGTATAATCGTTGAAATTTTTCCATTGTCCTATTAAGGATTTTTCTTTCAGTAAAAAATTCATAATGTTTTTTAGTTAATTAATATCAGATAGTTTAAAAAAAATATATACAATATGTATGTGAATAATACGGATAACAGCTTTAAAGTTGTCTTTTCAAAAATGCATTATGACAAAAAAACCAAAACAAATTTTAATTAGATGTTGTAAATGTAGGAAGAGAAATATAGCGTCATTTGATAATAAATCCCAAACCACGCACATTAGGAAAATGTCTTGGAGCAAAAGAAGTGAAATTAACTTTGAAACCGATATAATGTAACTTAGATCAAATAAAAACGTAAACTTATGTTATGCAGATTTGAACGTAAATTTATTATAGGCGCAACTGTAAAGGGGACTAAAATTGTAGATTTTTATAAGCTCTTTTCAATTGGTCTTTGAGAAATATCAATTATTCCAAATAATAAAAAATTATCGAAAAAATAAAAAATTTACAATATTTTTGGAACCACTTTCTTTTGGTTTCGACTTTTTTTTGGAACTTCAACTAATATAATTTGTAAAATTTGAAAAAAAAAAAAAGGGTCAACATTTTTTTTTGGATTAAATCGCACCGCTTAGAAAACATAAAACTATCCCCCTTCTTTTCTTTAATTTTTCACCATTATACTATGGTTGCATAGGAGAGTACATAATAAAACAAAACAAACTTAAACTGTTTTATTAAAGACAGAAAATTAATTCTTAACTACATACTACTAATTTACAAATTACCAAAAGCAAATATCCTCCAAAAACAAGATACGAGAATTTTTGAATATATCACATAGTAATTTAAAATTGAATAAAAAAAAAAAAGCCTTACTAAAAATAGTGAGTGAATAATTAAAGAACCGATTTAAACCTATACCACAAATTTTTTAAGGATCATAAGGAAAAAAAAAACTTTTCAATTTATAAAAGACTAAAATAAATTGATTATAGTCTTAATGTATATATTAACACCTGTCCTAATTAAATATGAAAGGATATATATAGATTTTATTTTTCTATGTATGTATATGTGTAATATATTTAAAATTAACTCTTCTTATACTTTTTACTTTCATATATATATATATATATATATATATATATACATATATAATGAATTGATAAACACATCCTTACACTTAAATGTAATTGAATTAATTTTTAATTTACTTGATGGAAAAAAATAACATATATACAAACAATTTCAATAAACTTTAAATGTAAACATATACATACATATATATGTGTATATATAAAGGATTCATTATATTATATATATAGAAGTAGGACGTAGGTGGATATATAAAATTAATTTCAGTTATTAAATTAAAATTGTTAGCTTGTTTTATAAAATTAATTTATAGTATAATGTAAAAGTTCAAATTGAATTATTTGTTGGGTGTTTTAAAAAAAAAAAAAAAAAAAAAAAAGTATCTATATAGAAAAAATATCAGTTTTATTAGTTTTCAACAAAAATCAAATTAAGTCATTGAAATTATATTTAGAGAGAAAAGGTGTTAAATAAAATATGAGTATAATTTTATACATAAATACATACATATATACTTATACGTGTTTAATATAAAGCATAAACATGATATGCTTATGTGCATTGTGTGTAAATATATACTTAATATGTATAAATACAAAAAAAAAAAATATTGAAATAAACCAAAGAAAATATGTATATTTGAACAAAAAAAAAATAGTTCATATTTTTAAGATAATTTTGTTTCCAAAATGAAAAAAAATATCAAAACGTATACATAAATTTCCTTTTAATTTTATGTGAAATCAAAACTAGACAAGTAAAATGATATAAAGACTATGATGACTTAAATCTAATAAATATATAGATCATCATCGTAGATCAACAAACAAAATAAACAAAATAGATCAATTGTAATTCGCGAACAAAAGAAATGTCATTATAATATATCTAAGATAATGTAGAAAATATGAAACATTAACTGTATATAGCAGGAGGATATAAATTACATAGTATATCTTATTATATTAAATCACCTAATATCGCTATTAGGTAGGTATGTAAGTAGGTAGGTAGGTAAGTAGGTAGGTAGATAGAAAGGAGTCGCAGATGCACACTTAGGCAACTGTGATACTCTGTGATATTTTCTTATCTAATTAAATCATTAAGCGAGCTTATTACAAAATACTGTAATCGATTATGTCCACCTTAGACAAACAGAAAAGGTTATTTAAGAAGAATTACCTTGAAAAGTTTCTATATTTTAGAGAAAATTTCAGATATTAACGAGGTGAAACAAAGATTCATTCCTCTTGCTCTTCATCTATTCATATTAAACAAAACTTAACCTTCTGGCATGCCTGCTGATCGTACACTGTACAGTGTCCCTTTAAAACTTCTATTGTATTAACGAATAATCGGACAATTTAGGGATAATACTTGTATATCGTTATTAAGAGAATAAATAGATTTAATAGTGTATAATTCTAGATACTTTTTCGAACTTATTAATCCATGAATTTTGATTTTCATTTTTTCTATTTACATGTTATTTTTCATGACTATATAAAACAAAAGAAAGAAAACTTGAGAGGTAAAAATGAAAGAAAAATATACGGAAATGTATAGTTATAAATCAAAATAATCGCTTAGAAGAGAACATGGATTTAGAGGGTTGTGTGGAAGTAAATAGATCCCATATACAAAATTGACCCTCAATTACAAATTATTAAAAATTTTACTACAGTAAATTATTACTTTAACATGAAAGCTTTAAAGTTGACAACAAATAATTGATTAAATATTGATAAGAATTTGAATTGTATGTGTAAATGTTATGCATACATATATATATAGGAAAACAAAAACAAGTATTAAGAATATAAGATAAGAATTTTTTTTTTTTTTAAATAAATAAGTAACACTTTTTTGAAACTTGAATATTTCTAAGAATTGCTATAAGGTAATCGAAAAAAAAAAAAAACTTATTTTTCTTCCAAGATATCATTTCATATTGATTAATCTATGATTAGATATTTTAAATATAATATCATAAAAATTGACTAAATTATTTGATAAGAAAAAATATTCTTTGCCACCATAAAATTTTTTTTTTTTTTTTGATAACATAATAAAAATCAACAACAACATATTATTTATATATATATATTTGTATCTATATGTATATATAGTGTTTATTAAAATATATATGAAAAAATTTTAACCTGAACATTACTGGATGCCTGACGAAAAAATCTAAATGATCCAGGTGAATCGATTGTATGTTGTCGTGATAATGGTGCATGTCCACCACTAACACTATTTTGACGAAACCATGGTAATGAAATTTTTCTTCTACCTTTTTGTGATTTTGATGAAAATAAACTAAATGGACCGGCACTATGACGATTTTGTTTTGGATCTAAATTTGGTGTTGTTGAAACAGGTGTTGTTGAACCAGATGATACAGAACTTGGTGAAGGTGGTGGTATATTAATACCAATTGTTCCACCACTATTACAAATAGCACCAACACTACCACTAACACCACCACCACCACCACCACCACCAGTTGTACTACTACTACTATTACTAATTGCACCAGTACTATTTGTAATATCAGTATTTGGCATTATATTTTGTTGTTGTTGTTGTTCTTGTTGGACTGAAGCAGAAGGAACTATCATAGATTCAGCTGAAATGCTATTGGATGGTTGTGTTTTAATTTTTAATGATGATGACGGTTTAATACTTGAACTATAACTTTTTGATGTTGTCATCGTTGTTTGATTTGGAATGATTTTATCATTTTGTATTTCAGTTAATTCATTTGTTTCTTTAATTTCCATTATAGAATCATCACAGTTTTGTTGTTGATCATCATCTATTTCATCAATATTATGTTTTAATGAATCATTTTTATTATTATTTATATTTTTATTAATATTATTACTATTATTATTAATATTAGCACATATATTATATTCAATTGATGATGATAAAATATTGTTAGTTGTAATTTGTTTTAAAATTTCATCTTGTTCTGTCATTTGTATTTGTGCTGATGATGATGATGATGATGTATTTGATGATTGTTTTGCTGTTGTTGTTGTTGTATTATTTGCTGTTGGTGTAGTTGGTGACATTTTTATTGTAGGTGATAATGATGATTGTTTTGGTATTGTATCTATTGTTGTTGTTTCTGATGATTGTTTTCCAAGCAAATTACTACTACTGCTCATTCGTTTTTCATTAAAAAAATTTCGAAAACTTTTCATTTGATAGTTTTTTTTTATTTTTTTTTATTTTTTTTTTTTTTTAAAACCTTATTTTTATTTATTGGTTTTTTCTTTTTTTTGATAAAATTTTTTAAAAATGTTTGAAATTACTTATAAAACATCCTGAATTTTTTTTTATAGTTTATAACGCAACAAAAAAATTATTAATAAATTATACATATATACATATATATTTTTATATAAATTTTTTAAATTGAATATTAAAAATGTAAAGATTTTAAAAATATTATTTTTTCATAAGTATTGGAAGGTGGAGGTATTTAAAAGTTTTTCCTATAAATTTTCTTGAAAAACAAAAAAAAAAAAAGCATTGAAGCTAAGAATATTTATTGTATTATTATTATTATTTTTATTATTGTTATTATTATTGTATGTCCTTTAATAAGGACAATTTATTAAGTTACAATTTATTTATTGTTTTTATTAAATGTATATATTATTAACTTTATGAAGAAATAGAAAATATGTATTAATAAAAAAAAAAAAAAAACATTAGAAAAATATCTTTTGGCGGAAAAAAGTTTTATAGAAAATATAAAAGCGAAATATTAAAAAAAAAAAAAAAAAATAGGATAATTATTGTTAAGATTTCCAAGCAAATCGATGATTCAATAATAATTTACATACCTGATAACTTTTTTGCTTTAATAAAATATATTGTACAAATCGTTTCATGGCAGTTTTTGAACATTTTTTATTTTATTTATTTTTTTTTTAATTTAAATTTAATTTAATTTTATTAATTTCTATTTTTTTTTTATTTTCTTTGGAAATTCGATGATTTGTTCACTTTTTAAGAAAATTCGATGCTTTTAAATTATTAAATATAAAATATATTAAAAATTTATATATATTTGAGTTATTGAAATAATAATGTTAATTTAAAAATAAAGTATATAATATAATATATAAAGTTAGTTGGATGTGTAATCCATAAGAAAAGTATCAAAATCATACACTCTTATTCACCTATATGTATCTACAACACATTCATTATATTCTGACCGATATATAAGTCTTCCTAATATTTGCAAACGACAACTTTACCTAACTGAAATTAGGTAAAATTACTAATTTGAAATTATTAACAACTCAATTAAACACAATTTCATTTTAAATAGAATAATAGATATTCCATATACATAATAATACGCGAAATAAATCAAATTTTTACCTGTCACTATTCAAAACAAACCAACAGAATAATAATTGTTTGTATAAGTGCTTGAAATTATATAATGAACTGCCACAACACAACTAAAACAAATGAATTCCGTAAGAATTTTTAAGGCAGAAATAATAAAATTTATAAGAAACACTAGAGTTTATAAGAATGTGTAATAAAGGAAATTGAAACAAAGTAAAAATAAATGTAACAAAATAATGTAACTAAAAAGTGTAATTATTTAAAATAGTTATTCGAACTAACGGATTTTCCAATTTGAGTGATACGATTTCTAAGTGACGTTTCGGCCATTTGTAGTATGTCATGATCTGTAATTTTTTTTTCATTGTATTCAGTATTGTTTACAATTTCATCATAAGATATACCGCAAGAACAACGTTTACAAATTATTCAATTTTATTATCAAAATAATCGTTCTCCAATTGCAACTTTTCGTGCGCTTTTGCTATTTTATGCTCGTAATAATCGTTCAACTTTGTTCGCAATTCGTCGATTCTGGTGCGAAGAAAATCCACAAATTATTCATGAACAACCATTACATTTACCTAAATTGACAGTTTGGTGTGGTTTTTGGTCTGATGGAATCATCGGTCCGTACTTCTTTCGAAATGAAGCTGGTAACACGGTTACTGTCAATGGAGAGCGGTATAGATCGATGATAACCAACTTTTTATGGCCGAAATTGGAAGAAGTTGATCTTGACAACCTCTGGTTCCAACAAGACGAGGCTACGTGCCACACAGCACGTGCAACAACCGAATTATTGAAAGAAAAGTTTGGAGATTCGATTATTTCAAGAAATTGTGACATTGAATCCAAGAAGTTGTGATTTAACACCAGTAGACTATTTCTTGTGGGGTTATTTGAAGTCATTAATCTTTAACAATAAACCAGACTCTCTTCAAGCTTTAGAAGTCAATATTGAACGTGCTATTCATGACATACGACTTGATTTAGTGGAAAAAGTGTTGGAAAAATTGGGTTCATCGAATTCGTTCCTGCAAAAGAAATCGTGAAGAAATCGTTATTCAGAACTTAATTGTATCGATTGTACTTAACATTAAATAGAACATTTAAATAAAACATTTGAATTTCCTTAACAATTAGTGTGTTTTGTTTTGAAAAGAAATCATATCACTCAAATTGAAAAACCCTGTACAAATAACCATAAAGATAATTTTTTTTTGCTAAAGAGATTTAATTTTAATTAATTTTTTTTATATATCTTTATATTTTATTTTTACATATTAAATTTACTAGTATTAAAATAATACAGTTTAAACTTTTTTAAAAATTAACTTATATTTTCAAAATAAAAACATTCATAAATGTAAGATCAGACAGCTTAGGCTTAAATCTATTTCTACTCATATTAGTTTTAAGTTAATGTGATATTATCCTGAATTCATTATTTTTTAACGTATAATAAAAAAAAAAAATGAATATAATTAATTTTAACAAATTTTCTTATCATATTCACAAAAAAAAAAAATAAAACCAAAACATTCTAAATTAAAAATACAAATATTTTATCGTAATGAAAATGCATTTGAAATAATTTTACCGATTATAATATTAAGTAATTGCATACATATAGGGTACCTTGAAATATCTTGTTTTCCTTGACAATATTATGAAAATATTTATCAAGTTTTTTTTTTTTTTTTTACTTATAATTTCGTTTACAATGAATATATATACATATTATATACTTGAATATTAATGTATATACATAAATAGATGACTCAAATAAAATCAAAATAAAAACGCTTAAAAAAAAATTTCTGAATCAATTAGTTATCAAAATTATCCATGACAGTATAAATATGATAAGAACGTTTTATATACACTTATGTAAAAAAGGTAAACAATAAATTGAATTGTTAAAAAAAAAAAAAAACCTTATCATTTTATGCTTTGCTTGGAAGGAATAACAAAAACAAAAATTATAATTTTTCGCTTCTAAATATGTCAGTTTAAAAAACAAAAAAGTTTGAAGTTTTGCTAAAAAAAAAAAAAAAAACAACATACAATGACATTTCATTACTTCAGGTGGTCACTTTTAAGATGAATTTACATTCCGAGAAGAAAATGAAACACAATGTTTTTTAATCAATAAAATTTACATTGTACTGTTTATTTTGAAGATAAAATAAATATACAGGGTCTTTCCCAGAGCATTGCATAGGCTTTAACAGGTAGGTAAAATGTACGTATGAAGTCCAATGTTCAGTGCTCAACAGTTTCCAAGATATGGATAGCTCAAAGACAATTAAATATTACAACTTTGAACGTCATTTTGTTTCTTTACTCCAGCTTTTAAGCGAATATTTAGATTAGTTTTCGATTTCGAATATTTAGATTAGTTTCTATGTTTTAGGATTTCGGAATTCCATAAGCTCGAAAGATTCAAATTAAAAATATATTGAACTTTACCATTTTATAATTAATAACTTCTTATCAATAATAAAACTGAACTCTTCTTTAAATCGTTTCCACAATATTTTTTTCACTCATTAAACAAGATATATGTGGTGGTTTTCTATTAAAAAAAATATCTTAAACTTATTATATAAATTGTATCTTTTAAGATTAAAAATATTTTTATAACATAGAAAATTTAAGAGATACTATACAAATAGTTATCAAGATTCATTTAAAAGTAAATTTCTATACTTTGGGTATAAGATATAATTATGCAAAATGCGTGAATAAATTTACTATGAAATGTAAAATGAGTATTGCATTATATATAAATGTAACTGCACTATTAATATATTAAAATTATATATATAGATATAGTATAGTAATGCGTTATATAATATAATACCATACATAATAGACTCAAATATGACTTACATTTTCGTATCAGAAAACATAATATCTTCACCCTTATAGAAGATAACAATTCGAACAATATCGTAACTTGCATCTTTCGGACATCTTCCGATCTTCATAATCTTTGGTTTAAATTAAATTTTTTTCTTTCAGAGTCATATACTTAGCCCATAGGTAGTGTAATTTTCATATCATACCTTTTCTAAAGAAAAATTAACACTATGCATACTAAGAAAAACACTAAGAAAAAGTCACAAAAATACAAACCACTTGACCCTTAGAGTGAAAAAAAAACCTTAAAAGAAGTAGGAGACGCGGGACGTTCAAACAACATTTGAATACGCAATATAATGCGTTTTTCCTCATATGGGAAAATACAAAAACACCAACAAAGAAATCATGTAAGATGGAAATGTTAAAGGCAAGCGCCTCCTCTATGCTACTTTACGGAATCAAATGAACAAAAAATATACATACCTATGTATATATAATAAATGAACATTTCTATAGTACATCTGAAATTTCATGAAAAATTATTTTATTCGTAGCATTACAGGATTTCGGAGTATTTTATAAAACTTTGACATATATAAAATAATAAAAATATAAGAAAAAAAAAAAACCTTGAACTTCATTAAAAGGAAATGAAATAAAAATTTTGTTTGATTATTTTTCCAGAAAGTCAAAGTTACGAGGTAATTCAACTGTTAACTTAAAATATAACAGTGAGTTAAGTGAAAATTGGGATAATATTTTCAAGAAAATATGATAATATTCCGTGAAATTACGTATATACATATATGTATTCTATTCACCGAATATCGAATAATTTAAAATAATTAACATGTTCAAATATATTTTATATTATGTGTAACGTTTTCTAATTAATTTTCTGAATGAAAATCTTTACATTTTTAATTAAAAACCAAAAACATTAAAAAAAAAAAAAAAATAAAAATAAAAATGAAAATATTAAATATTTAATTTTTATATTCATATTTTTAATATTTTTAATTATATCATTAAAAAAAAAAAAATACTATTTTTGTTTTTAAAAGTTTTGTTTCTTAATTTTGTTGTATAAAAAGATCTTGTTTTTAAAACATATATATACTACCTATATACATATATAAAAACACAAAATGATTGTTTTTAATACTATACGAGTTTTTTTTTGTTTTTTGTAATTTATTTGTATTTCTATAGAAGTAAAAAATTTTCTACCATACATAAATTTATTTATATTATATATATATATGCATAATATGTATATATATATAGGATATACAAAAAAATTAAATAATATAAAAAAAATATATATATATTTTGTATATTATAAATACATATATTATATGTTAGCTTTTAAAGCTTCTTTTCACACGATTTAATATTTATATTAATAAAAATGATTTATTTTTGTACATTTTTAAAAATATATATATATTATATGTATATATATAATATATAAAATAACTTTTTTTTTTTTTTTGATTTTATATATATATTGTACACATCATATATAAAATATAAAAAATGTTTTTATATAATCATTTTGTATATGTTGTACATAATATATTAACACTTAAGTTAAAGTGTAATTTTTTTTTTTTCTTTTTTAAAAAAACTTTACTTTGGATTATTGTGGTTTACCATATACTTTTGAATAATATTTAAGCAAAACCGGATTTCAATTGAAAAATTATTTAAATAATTTAATAAAAAATAGAAAAAAAAAAAACTATTAAAAATAATAAAAATTAAAAAATAGAAAAAAAAAATATTCGTCCTCATAATAAAACATCCAATGCGATTTTTATCGAAAATAATATTATTTTTGCAGATAGAGAAAAGCTCTTCGGACGGTATAATTAAAACATAAATCTTTACGGTAAATTTTTATTTGATGACTAACTATAACAGAAAAATTGTTAGATTTTTTCGAACTCTTGTAACCGATTAATAAATTCAATATATCAGTCAACAGGTCTTGACGATTATCATGAACAAAAAAAGTTTACGAATCAAAAAGAATTTATGAAAAAAAAAACTTTCAATGCTTTGCGTATTTTTCGTAACGTATGTTATCTTTTATACTTTACGAAAAATACCATCCCATAATATAATTTTATAATTAAGGAGTTCAGTTTTATGATTTTATTAAATTGAAAGGGTATTACGAAAATTTTAGATGGTTTTTTTTTTGTCAATTTTTTTTTTTAACCTGCATAAATTTTTATAGGTAAAGTTCTTTTTTTTTTTTAAAGCAATTTTATTCTATCCTATAAAAACTTAAATTGCATAATATAATTAAGGAAAAAAAAAAATTAAAATTATGTACAAAAGGATTATTCTGAAAGATTTTCCGAAAGTTTTTGTTTTGAAAATCTAAAGAATTGATTTTTTTTTTTATTAATTTTCTGACATAAGTAAATCTACCGATAAAGTCAATAGTGAGTTAAGGGTTTATTGTCTTTTTAAATTTATTATAAAATTGTTTCAAATTCAAAAATTATTTCAATCTATATTGGGTTTCAGAATCAGTTAAGTAAAAACAAAACAAAAAGTAAAACAAAAAATTAAAATAAACTATAAGTAAAAGATGTATATCTAGTTTTTCCTGTAAGCTCATATCAATTAATAAAATGAAGATCTATTTGAGTATAAAAATATAACTTCAATCTTAAATATCGAAAAAACAATTTGGACTTTTCATAATAGATTTATTGGCTTATAACTCCAATCAATTTGCTTTTGAATATACATACTCCCCTTATTATTTGGAGTATTAAAACATGGAACAATATCAAACATGGAACAACATTTTTGTAGAAGAAAATTATTGTTGTTAATTTAATGTTTAGACGAAAAACAAAATGAAATACTCTTAGTCAAAAATGTTTTATTCTTGAAAATTAGACTAATGTACGAGTATTGTACTTGATCATATATTTGAACACAGTAATAAGGCATGTAATTTGGTCTAAAAAAAAAAAAAAACTGTTAATTGTTAAGAAATTTTAATATTACATACTATATATATGTTAAACTGTTAAAACTTCTTATTTCTAAAATAAATATATGTTGTTTTTTTTTTTGATTTTGTATTGAAAACATATTGTACTTTTTCTTATAATATTACAATTTAATGAAAAAAGATTCAAATTAAATATGGTTACAAAAATTACGAATCATCTGTCAATCATTGTTATTTTCTTTTGTTGTAGCATTTTCTAAAGAAAATATTGTAGTAGCAATTTTCTATAATATAAGTACATATTTCAATTTAATTAAATAATAATAATTGAAAATATATACTATATAAGAAATAATTTTTAAAAGTACTTAATTTTGATAAGAGTACTTGAGGGTTAATTAGTATGTATATATATTTAAAAAAGAAAAAGCATTCATTTAATATATTGTAAAAATATTCATTATAGAAATTTATCTTTTAGTTAAAAGATGACAAAAAAAAAAAAAAAACTCTTTGCTTGTTTTTTGGTTTTTTTTTTTTTGTTTTTGTTGTATTTTGGCTCAATTATAAAGTTAATATAAATAATAAAATACATATATATACCTATATATATATTTATATTTATTTTCTTTTTTTAATTTTTTGTGTTCTTGTTATATCAAATAAATTTGACAACTAATTTGTGTGTAAAAATAAGCAAAATCAGAAACAAAAAAAAAAACAACAAAGAAATTAAAAAAAAAAGAAAAAAAATCATTATTATAAAAATAAATATTTTTATTTTTATGGTTTTTTGTTTTATTTATTTCATTAATTTTAATGGCAATCTTCTCAAACTGTAATTTAATGTATGCGGTCTACTCTTTATAGGAAAGCCTTTTTTTTATGATTGATATAAAAACCTGAATAAATTAAATTTTTAAATATATATGCACCTAATTTTAAAATAATTAAATAAAAATACTTTTTTTCTTCCTTTCAACTTGGTCTAATTAACACTAACATGAAGATTATTTTAAAATATTAATATAAGTAGGTATAAACAAAAATCTATTTAGCGAAACTGTAGAGGAGTTACTATCTAACAAAGTTTCAAAATTGTGCATATATATATTATATACATTATGCATATATATATAGTAAAAAAAATCATCCCCTAAGCTTTTTTTTTTTTGTTTTGATTAAATCAGGTGTATATGGTTAAAAAAATCTTTAAAATATAATAAATTGAATTTTTAAAGTGATTTTAAATTGCACAATATATAAACGAGTTTAATTAGCGGATTATCTATTTATAATCTAAAATTATACAATATTAATATAAACACATATTATGGAAAAATCCCCTCCACCACCCCCCTGCAAATAGAATTATTATTTTTAGTTTTTAATTAAATTTTAATTATATTATATTGAATATCGATTAACTTTAACAATAAGCTATAATGGTCATTTACTATAATTTTTAATGTCCAAAAAATGTCGAGAAAGAATCATTATTAAATATATTGATTATTCATAGTTGTGAAAGTTTGTTAGGTAAAACTTATTTTGCATTGAAGAAAATTTAATTGAAGCAATATAATAATATTATTTTTATACTATCTGATATGTACCATCTTTATAAAAAAAAAAAAAAAAGACAGAATCTTTTCAATATTACATAGTTTTATTGTTATCAATATTATATTTGAGAAAGGATTTGTCGGAAAGCACACTCTGTATGTATATCTTATAATGGAAAGAAAATGACGTATCATTTTTTTTTCTTTTTTTTTTTTTTTGTTATATATTCACAAAGGAGGTTTGAACCATTGTTAAACAAATTATTAATGGATGATGTCCTTTGTATATATATATATATATACATAATGAAAATATAATATATATATATATAATATGAAACGTATCTAAAGAGTAATACATATTATATATATATATGTATATATATAACTGATGTATGTATATACATATATCTCTGTTTCTGATATGATATCGGGTTAAATATTTTATATAAAAAAGACATTTTATATAATTATTATTATATGTTTAATATTACATACTTATACATATGTTTTATTAATTTTTTTTTTTCATTTTTTCTTATGTTTTTATTTATTTTTTTTTTTCGGATATCTTAAAAGATTTTTATAGATAAATAAATATTCTTTTCACAGATCTAAATCATTTGCTTGAAAATTAAATTATATATATACAAGTATATATATATATACAATATATAATATGATTTTTAAATTATACATACATACACATATTATTGATTATATTGAAATATGTATTATAAATTTTATTTTATTTTCAAATAAAAAAAAAAAAATTAATTTAATGTTTTTTAAAAATAAAAATAAAAAAATGATATTTCTTAAGATTTTCTTGAGGGGGGAAAAAAAAAAAATAGATAAATAAAATACACCCTGAATAAATATTAATTTTAACAACTCTATGTTTTTAGTTTCCTAATTAATTAAAAAAAAAAAATAGATATATATGTAACTTAATTATAAAATTTATATGTATATATAATTAATATATGTATAATTTTAATTTTTTTTTTTTTTTTATATAATATGTGGGGTTTAAGGATGTTATCGAAAATATAATCCCCGGTAGGACACTGGTATATATTTTTTTTTTCTTTTTATTTAAATACACAAAATACATAATATACAATATATATAGATATACATATATATATAAACAAAACATATATTAGAAATAGATATATATACTTTTTAGTATAATACATCTATTATATTCAATTTTTTCTTACTTTTTAAAACACTTTTTTTTTTATTTTTTTTTTTTACACAATTTTTTTGTTTAAAACTTATTAACTAAATATCACTTTAATCACTGGATTAAATTTTAATAATATGCTTGAAGTGTATTCAAAAATTATATATACATATGTATAATTATAGGTAGGTATAGGTAGGTAGGTGTTTAAAAAATGATATATATATATTTTTTTTTTCTATTTCTTTTTTTTTTGTATATTATGATATTATCTATTATCTATTTTTTAATTTAATTTATTTTTAAATATTTACTTTTGATAAAAGTTTGGTTTTTTTTTTTTTTTTAAATATATCTTTTGGATTTTTAAATTCCTTTTTTTTCATATACAATAAAAGCTGAACATTGAAATTTTGCGGCCTATAACATTCACCACTAAAATTGCTAAGTTATTATTTATTTTTTTTTTCTTTTTGGTTGATTTTTATACAGTTAATTTTCACTTTTAATTAATATTTTTATTAATTTTTTTCCACCAACTAAATTTTTATAATTTATTTTTTTTCTTTGAGCAAAAATTTAATTTAAAAAAAGAAAAAAATATTAAATGAAAATCGATTTTTCAGTTTTCAGTATTTTTTTTTTTTTTTTTGCATATGAAAAACGAAAAAAAAGAACGTTTTCTTTTTTCTTGTGGTACAGAAGAAAAAATTTTTTTTTTCTTATTTTATGTTTTTTTTTTAGTTTTTCCAATTTTTGTGCTCAATCCGGAGGAGCACAATAACAAAAAAACATACACACAAAACACACAAAAAAAAAAAAAAAGAGGACAATAAAAAATTAACAGAGAAGAAAAAAAAAACACCGAATTTTTATATTCTTAAAACGTATAGAAACCAAAATTAAAAAAGAAAAAAGAGAAAAAACAGAAGGAAAAAATTGTATATTTTTTGCTTTTTTTGTTTTTTTTTTTTAATTTATTTTTTTCTTTTATTATTAATATTATATTTTTTTTTTTTATTTTTTTTTTTCTTTAAGTTAAATTCGCGAACACTTCGACATCATCATCAGCGCTCTGTTGTAGATGTTTTGTGTATATTTTCCGCAAACTGCTTAAAGCTTTTCATTTTTCCTTTAACGTTTTTGTTTTTTTTGTTTTTTTTTTTTTGTTTTGAACGAATAAACTTTACAACAATAATATTTGCTTATTTTATATATATATATACATATATATAATATATGACCATATGTTCATATGTATATAATATTATATATATTAAAATGCCACAGAAAAAATATATTTCAGTAACGATACGATAAAAAAAAAAAAAAACAAAAAATTATGTGTTATACAAAAAAAACCTGATTAACATATGCACACACACACACACATACAACTTAAAATAATATGTAATAAAAAAATAATGTTGTTATATTAAATTAAAAAAAAAAAAAAAAAAGATAATTTAAAATATATAAAAACATAGTTATGTGTATGAATAAATATAAATATATACATATGTTTATATAATATATTCTAATAAAAATAATTGTATCTAATAAAGCTTTTATTTTATATATATTTTTACCCTGTAGTTTTTGTGTCATAAGCGGCTAAGAAGGAGATAAACACAACCATTATATTTTATACATAAACATACCATAATAATGATAAAAAAAAAAAAGTTCTATAAATGTCATAAATTTTAAGCGGTATACTGAGGGTACACATATACTAGACTAAATACGTTATGACTCTCAGTATATATGAATACTCTTATATTATATTATGTATTCTTAAGTACAAAAATATTTCTTGTAGAGCAAATTGGTTTTTTTTTTTTTGTTTTGTTTTTTTCTTGATATGATGATAAGAGATGAGAGTAAAGGTGGTTATTAAAAATATTTTCTCTTTATTTAATTAAAAAAAATATAAAATAATAATAAAAACAATTGCTTTTTTTTTCTTTTTAATTTTGCTGAATTTTAATGAAAAATGTTGCTATACATTGATATACACTGTAATACTCGACTTACATATGTTATTAATGTTATGTGCAAAAACTGACTGAAATTTTCCAAATTTTAAATTAAAAAGATAATGAAAATCAAAATGTATAAAAATTTACTATAATACAAATTTACTATAATATTTGCTCTTTAAAACTTATCATATGATTATTTTGCCTATTTTACTCTATGACACCGACATCTATACAATAATAAAAAAAAAAGTGGTACTGCATGGTTAAATCCTTTTTGACTTAAACTTGAAAATAGATTTCCTTTGATTTGATTGCAATTGGTATTTTATATAAAATTGATTGAAATCCTCTTAGTGACTATGGGGAAAGAAAAAACAATCCGATTTCGTTAAGAAAAATATATCAGAAATGTTGAAGGTAATTATTAATTAACAATAGTTAAATATAATCCATTAATAAAGTGCTTCAATTATAGAGTGTGTGTCCTAATTAGAATCTCTATATAATGTTTATTTTTTCTATTTTCCTATTCATCATAGAGTTCATAGAGTTTGGTTTGATAAATATAATTTTCTTTTATTATTTTGGATATAAACCATCTTTATCAGTTAATAACCACAATGCGAGCTAAGTTATTGGGTTGAATGAATAAAAATGAGCTTAAATTCAAATTTCAAACAAAAAGTACGAGTTCAGACGTAAATTTTGTCTGAAAAGGTTAAGATTTCAGTTCAAGCTCAGTTTTACGCATTCGCCCTATTATCTGAACAATTTCTCAATCATTGTTTTTTTGAAGATTCCCAGGCGCCTTTTTATAAAATATATAGACATTTGAATATGTATCTACAATTTGATTATCTATTTGTTCTAAAAAGTTGTTTCAGTTTAAGCTGAAATGATATAAAAAATTTTTGTTTTGTGATTTCTTTTCAATGGAATATACTGTAATCGAAATTATGCAAACATTTAACATATCACTTCACTACCACAGAAAAATGTATTAAGCTTTAAGCAAAAAAAAAAAAAATATTTGTACGTACTTTTTTTTTTTTTTTGCTGAATACATACCGACATAGTAAGCAAAGCATCAAAATTATTTTCTTTTTATGTTTTTGTTTTATTTCTGTGTCGAAAAAAAACAGAAAAAAAAACTTCTTAAAAGAATAATTTGCAACAAAAACAATAAAATAAATAAAAAAAAGAGGAAAGGAAAAAACCGCATCATCATATAACGGTACAGGACAATATAAACTAATGTATGATAGGTGAAATACTTTTCACTCAACTCTCTTAATAGTATTTATGTTGTTATGTTGAGGAAGCTTTTCCTTTACATGTGTTATCAAAAAAAAAAAACAAAAAAAAAATAATAATATTGTATCTGTGTATGAAGTGCTTTATAAATATAATGTTATGTTAAATGTAAAAAGAGTATAATTTATATAAATAACGTGACAAGAAACAACTTGAGACTTTAAGACCTTCCCTTAAAAGCACATACAAATCCCATTGTATTTCAAGTATAATGGCATGGTCAATGAGCCACAGGGATTATATTATTAGTACATATACCTTTAATATATATTTTTTTTTTTGCATACATAATATACATATTATATTATTTTGTACATAATTTTTTTTTTTATATGTAGGTACATATGTATGCACTTTAATATTTTATCGAAATACATATGTTAAAATATTATAAACTTGTGTCTTTGTACGTTTATCATTTATTTAAAAATAAAAAACAAAATGTTTTATATAAATCTGTAAAGTAAATTATCAAATAAAAAATAGTTATATTCAAATTAAAAGTATAGAATATTTGAGCTTTTGTCTTTTGCTTTTAATCGAATTTATTTAAAAAGAAAAAAAACAAGAAGAAAATGAAGAATCATTTATCCGAGTATTTATCTTAGACTTATGAATTTTTTGACACATCAATGAAAAAAAAAAAAATTAATACAGGGTGTTCATAAATAAAAAAATTAGTGAAAAGATTCGTAGGAAAAAATAATGAAGATAAGAAGCTAAACTAATTTGAAACGAAGGTATTCTTTAAAGATTTTATGAAGAATTTTATATAAAAACACTTTTCAAATTTTAAAAATTATTCGAATGTGGGCTTTTAAAATTAGAACTAAATTTTTTAATTAAATAATAAACCGTAATAATAAGAATTTTCGCATGTTATTCTTTATTTCTATTTTCTCCAATCCCTAAGCAAAATACTATATATATACATTGTACCATAAGTTCTAATCTAATATTTGATCAAAAAGAAAGCTAGCGTTTGGCTGGTTCGTATCCAACACTACCAAAAAAAAATTCGAGCGTTGAGCTCATTTCTGACTTTTAAGATTACCAATTAACCTCGCAAAAAAAAAAAAAAAAAATCCCTAATAACTTTTAATTTACAAAACTGCCACATTATATTGAAATAAAGATTTGATGTAAATTTTTTTTTTTTTTTTTGGGTTCGATCCTTGATCGTTGTACGCTCCGCTCCCTACAATCCTCACGGTACGGTACTGTGAGGACATCACACTAAACAACAACCAACCCTGTTTCAAAGACTGAAGAAACTAGTCAAAATAATTATTAGTAACTAATTTCAAATGAAATTAATTCGTTTTTTATTTTAAATTTTAAGGAATTTATTTAATTTTAAAAAAGATAATTTTAATTGAATTTTTGAATTTTCCTAGTTAAGTATATCAGCTTTTATTTAGAATATAATATAAAAGGTTTTCTTACGACATGCTGTATGTACATGTGGATATTTTCTTATATTTTTCAAAATGTGGAAAAACATTTTTTTTTTTTTGTAAAAGGGCCCGGATATTCAATGAAAAAACACAAAATAAAATATTTTAGATTCTTTTAACGAATTTCATTTAAAGAATTTAAATTTCATGACAATTTACACACTCACATAATAATACATATACATACATATATATTATAAACGCAAATATATAATTGAATAACGGCATATGTACCACATATAAATTGCATATATACATTTGTATGGTTAGATAGTACCTATATTGATTCAACAGAATTCAAAGTTAACGGTACAAATTTTCTTATTTTCCGTTTATATTTTGTTTTTTGTTTTGTTGTTATTGTTGTTGTATTTTTAGAAGGAAGATAAGAGAAAGGAGTGGGTTAATTTAATTTTCTGTTTTGTTGTTTTTCCTTCTGCTGAGAATGTTTTTTTTTTATTTTACTTTTTATTAAAAACTTGACAATTTGAGAACTTGAACTTTAAAAAGAATTTATTTTTGTGCAGTTTTTTTTTTTTTCTTACATCGAATTTGCAAAATTTATAAAATATATATGTGTATATAAAATATGCATATATTGTATAGGAATATGTTGTTTATTTATACGTATGTATGTATATATTTTAAATTTTATTATGATAATTGGAATAATATCAAGTGATTAAGATCGAAAAACGGTGTTGTGCTTTTTTTACGATGATATGAATTCTAAATAGACTTTTTAAAAGGCTTTGAAAGCGAATCCCTTTTAAATTTATAAAAACAATCAAAGCAAAGGATTATTATATAAGGTAAAGTGTTCTATTTAATAAAATTTGATTTAAAATGTTTACAAAAAAAAAAAATTATTTATTTCCATATTTAGTGCCATTTTTTTTTCATGAATATTTTTTTAATATACAATAAAAATATTAGAAAAAAAAAATTTTTTTTGATATACATAAGTCAAAATAATGTTGATGTTGAACACTTTCGACAAATATATATATATTTTTTTTTACAGCGCATTTCTCTGCCACATAAATGTAACAAGGAAATAACACAATCTTTCCTTTTCAAGCGTGGCTGTTAGCGTGTAAGGGGAAATTATTCTTACGACATGTGTGGGATTCGAACCTACAGTCCCTCGGTGTTTACAGCGTATTTTATACCACTAGGCCACCGAGGCCCCCGACAAATATAATGCAGGGCTAAATGTAATATTTAACTTTTTAATTTGGCGTGCTGGATTTATGAAAACAAAATGTTTTTCTATAATATGAGCAATGATTGAATATGATCAATATATGTAATATACGTATATATATACATATATACCTAAATATAAATTTGATATTGACATTAGTGCACTATCATGGTGCAACATCAAGGGAGAAGATTTTATAGAGTTACAAAATCAGCGTTTTAATAATTTATTTAATAAAAAACGAGTGCAGTACCTATTCAGAAGTACAGTCATACATTTGAATATTTATGTCATAATTATAGAAAATCGTAAGTAGGAATAAATAAATAAAGTTTTTTAAACAAAAAATTAAATTTTTTTGTATATATTACAGATGCTACTGTTATTGAACATCAAAATTGAGCTATTAAAACTACCATATAGTAAGTAAAAATACATATATTTTTTTATACATAAATATTTACAACTAATGATGTACAAAATAGTTATTTCAATCATTTCTGCTAATATCATTAAGATACAATACATAGTTAAGATATAGAGAAAAAACTATACAGCTGGGTTTTAACAAATAATATGTAGAAAAAAAAAGAATTACCTAGAAGGAATTTTAGAAGCTCTTTCAAGAACATGGACATATATGTTCTTATTTTACATGTGATGTATATGTATATGTGAGACTTGGAATTAAGGGGGATTTTATAGTTAACTATACAAACTCTGATTTTCAATAAATTATTTAGAGCGGGTTTGTGGTAGGCCTCAATAGCTATTTTAATTCAAAATTAAATCAGGGGTTTTTCTAAATATGTATAAAGTATATATGTATATATAAATGTATATACGCAAGAATTGGAAAAAATTTTATAGTAAACTTTTTATTTTATGTTGGAGCTAATAACAATCAGCTACAATATACATTGGGCCTTTTTGATATTTTAGTTTTAAATTAAAACTAAGCAGCATAGCGTTCGCTTTTACAAAAACTGCTAAAATTGCAAAAGTATTGTGTTCGATATTTTAAAAATGCTTTTTAGTACGTTCGATTTCTCTTACTGCAAGTTAAATTTAAAAAAAAACAAAGCTAAGTATTTGAAGTTTGAATTTTATGATTGCAGAAAATAAACCATAGTTTGAATTATTGCAGAAAATAAACGTAAAAAATATATTTAAAATGTCGAATTCAGATATTGATAATTTACTTGGGTAAAGTTAAGGAATTTTATTAATTTTATTTTTCTAATAATTATTCAGGGATTTATTAGAAGAAGATAAGTACTGAACTGCATCGAGAACAAAATTGCTTCAATGTAGCGGCCGTTTTTTAAGTTCTTCAAATATTGCAAAATAGCTTTAGTAGTAAGTTTTTTTTTAATTACCTGCAGTTTTTGAAATTTTTTAAATATTGTAAAAAATGCTTCTGCAGTTATAAGTTAGAATTTAAAGTGCATACAGAAATATCGAAAAAGCCCATAATATATTATAATTAATTAATAGCATTATTAATAATATAGTGTTATGTATAACTATTAGATTTCTTACGCGAACAGTTTTCCAAAATTTATCCAGTTATTTATAACTAAAATAATAATTAAAATAATAATTTATGTGTTCAAAAATTGTATTAATTTATATTTAAGTTGCCAATAATTGTAATTATTATGCTATTAAATCATGTATAATAAAATTTATATATTTTTCTTCCGTACACACAAACATACAAATTATTTGATTCTATAATAATCGAATAAAATTTTAACCTCAAAAAGATTTTAAACATAAATTATATATCAAAGTATAATCGTTTAATTCAAATTGAAAAAAAATATATATAATATGTATTAATTTTTTTATCAATGTTTTATTTGATATAGCAATAAATTGATAACTAAAAAAAATCAGTTTAATTGATAATTTACGGTATACCTAAATATTTTTAGTATATTTTTTTTTTTTATCACAAAGAGATATCCTTAAAAAAGTTTTGGCGGTTTTGTTTTTGTTATGTTGAAAATATTACCAATAATTTTTGTTATGTATTCATTTTGATTTGTATACGTAAAGTATGATAACAAATCAAATCGATTAATAATCAATTAATAACAAAGGTTCGGAAATAGGGCACAGACTTTGAAGAAGGTTTTAGTATTATAGTTTTAGTACTTTTATTATTAAAAGTTGTAATAGGTTAATCAACGCTTTTCTCTTAAGAGAAGTTTTTTAAGAATTTTATATTTATTTTATCTTTAAAATAAGGAACGTATAATATATTATGTGTTTTTTGATCTATGTTTAATCCTTGTTTGAACAAAGTAATGTTCACACACCACTTAAAAAATTTTAAATAACATACACATATTAAAAATGCGTAACAAAATTTTAGATAAAATTCCAATATTATCAATATTTTATTATATTTTGGTGGGAAATAAATTTTATAAGTGGTTGATAAATAATAATATAATTATATGACACTTAAATATAGAACAGGCATATAATAAGATATAAGTTATTCATATTTTTTTAGATTATTTAAAAAATATGTAAATTTTTAAGATATTTTTATTTTTATTTTAATATGTAACATACATATGTATAAAACAATCAGATATAAAATTTAGAAAAAAATGAACAAAAATAATCTTAAAAGTTTTCAGATAATTAACCTTGAAAATATAAAAGGAAAATTCTTTTCAAATAAAAAAAAAAAAAACCCTTAAGTTGAATTAAATTTAACTAAAAGAGCCAATGCATTGTTTGTTTTATTTAAATTGAAAGTATTGAATAAAAAGTTTTTAATCAATGTTCACACAATGCATCAAAAATTTTGATTTTTAATACAATATAATTTTTAAAAACAATATATACAATCGATACAAGAGCACTCTAGAATATTGAATATATTATGTATTATATATTAAGTAAAAGACGTCAACTTTCAAAAGTGTCTAAATTCAATTTAACCCAATTTGAGAAGTATTAAAAAAAAAATGGATATGAAAATTTCGAATAAAATTAAAAGATAAATAACAAATAATTCATACCTATATTAAAACTAAAAATTCATCAACATCATTCTCATTAGTTAATGTAACCATTACAATTATTTAACGTGTGATAATATATTTTATTTTGATCTTTTTCCTTCATCTTCACATCACTTATAGCAATACGATTGTTCGCCAAATAATAGAAAATATTTATCAGGTCCTTAATACTTTTTTTTATACATGTAATTGTACATCATACATAATTGATGGGAAATTTACATATAACAGAAAGTGTATGGGGTATTCAAAATATTATAGATCACGGCAAAAATATAATAGACAGTTTTATTGATAAACACGATCGATCTTTTTTAGTTGAATTACCGAATTACCGGCAATTATAATAATATATAAATACATACATATATTCCGAGTTATACATATATTTAAAATAAACTTTTCCTACTTAGAGTATTTTAAATAAACCCTAATATTTGCTTTGGAAATTTTTTATATGTAAATAATAATAACTGCTACAGTAACAGTGGAAGCTGCCTTCAATAATTATCTCATGCTGTAAGGTGTTATATACTGCTGCATGTTGTAATTATTGTCACAGTTACAGTCCTTGTTAGCGAAATAGTAATAATAATAAGCGGATTCATTTTCCTTACAGTCCCAGTTCCAATTCAATATTTCCGTATCCATTTCCTATCCTTTCCTATCCCTACTCCCTAGCCAATATACTGAGTTTGCAGGTAAGGGTTTCATCCCATTATATTGAATAAAGGGGGAGGTGGGTTTAGTCAGTAATAATCTGATACTACCAAGGGGAAATTCTTGGTGTCTTTGGAAGATTCCCATCTCCCTTAGGAAAAAAGAAATATAACATTTCTTACATAAATGGGATACTCTGCATATACTATATTGTTTAAACGAACCCTTGCAAAATAATTAAAAAAGTAAAGAATTTTATGTTGATGTTTGATAAACTTGAATGTCATTCATTCATAAACATTTGCAAATAGGGTTACTTCCAAATTTGAGGAACTGCAGCTTAGCAATGCGCGAGGCTTTGTGATGTGTTTAAATTTTTACCGATTTTTTTTTTTACGAGACCCATGATTAAATTCTATTCGCTGCTCTATAGTTTTAGCGGTGTAGGTAGAAGTTTTGTAAATATATACAGACAGACAGACAAACGAAAAGAGTGAAACTAATAAGCAAATTTTTTCAATTTCTTTTTTGGAAAATGTTCTAAAAAAATGAATAAAAGATGTGAAAAAAAAAATGATTACATTTAATTTTATTTTCGTTTTTAAAATTCAAAAATTTTAATATTATTTTATTAAATGTCAGACGAACTAAAGAAAAATAAAAAAAAACTGCAAATTAAAAATTCAAAAATTTGCCTTAAAAATCAAAAAGAACTTAAGAATTTGAAATAATAAAATGCATTTAGAGTATAGATTTAACAAATATTGTTGTTGCAATTTTTGTATACATATGAGACAAAAACAAATTTCTGTCAAAAATTTGCTGTATATACAAATGATGCTGCGTAAATATCAAAAAAAAGGGAAACCTGGCTATTTCGCTACACAAAAAAAAAAAAAAAAAAAAAAAAAAAACAGATAAACTTTTCATCACTTTTAATGTGTGAACATTATCTAATTTAAAAATCTATAAAAACAAAAACGATTTCTAACTCTCTCTCTCTCTCTCATACAAAATAATAATTTTAATTCTTCATATTTTGTAATTAAATTTCAAACAAAAAATTCTGTGATCTTAAACATCTGGGACGCAATATATAAACTTTTATAATAAAACAATTCAAATTACCGTGTTCTTCATCTTATAATAACAAAAATAAAAATAAAAAAAATAAAAAAACCAAAAACCAAACGCATAAAAACAAAGACAAAAAAGGATTTGAGCGCAGGACATAATAATTTTTTTATTTTTTTTTTTTATTATCTTTTTCTTATATGATATTCTAAAAGCTTTCAATACATAATTATAAGCTTTTTTTCTTCTCCAAAATTTTTTCATAACTTAATTCAATGTTAAGAGGTGGGTAAAAAGGTTCAGAAACTTATAGAGTACAAGGATTATTTTGTTTTTCCTGTGTAACATAAACCTACATAAAATATATAAAAAGGTAAAAGTTTAACGGTATATAACATAAAATATGAATAGGTACATACAAAAAATAAAAATTAGAAGAATGTATAAATAAATTGAAGTAAAGTAAGAATAAAAAATTAGAAAATAAAAAAAAAAAAAAAAGAGTTAATATTTTGAAAAATTAACGAAAATTCAATTTAACGAAGTTTTATAATATTCTGTAAAATGAGTAATTTTAAACGAACCTGTCCGTTTTTTATATGTACCGACTTTTTTAAATTTAAATGAAATGTAAAACACATACAGTAAAAACTTCATATAACGAACCGCCTAAATTCACATATTTTTGTTCATAATATAGAGAAGTTCGCTAAATAGAGAACCAAAAAAAAGTTAATATCTTACGTTCTTTCCGCATTCTGTAACAAATTTTTTTAAACAGATAAAAAGTTTAAAAATTAATGAAAAATAATCTTACATTGCACCTTTTTACATAAATATTTTTAACGAAACAAATTTTAAATTTGAATTGATATTTGACATAATCATATGTCGTTATCATAAAAATTAATTTGACATAAATGTAATGTACATATGTACGTAATTGTCAATTTTTTTTTAAAATGTTGCTAACAAGTTTTCAAAGATTTTATGAATATATGTATATTTTTAAAATATTTTTATTTTTTGTGAATAGTTCGCAAAATGGAGTAACAATTTTTAAGCAATGGAAAACTGAATTGGTTCGTTATTAAGAAATGTTCGTTAAATATTAGTTTGTTATATAGAGATTTTTTTGTTCTAAAAAGTTGTACTAATGCTAATGCAGTATAAATTGTTCGTTAAATGGAAATGTTCTAAAAAGAAGTTTCGCTATATATAGTTTTTACTGTAATATCATAAAATATTTTAATAGTAAAGAAAAAATTGTAAAAATTAATTATTTATTTTTTTCAACAGGAAAAAAAAAAAAATCAATTAAATTTGTTTAAATTTAAAATTCATATATAAAAAAAACACAAAATGATGAATATGAAAATCTGTATTTTATTGCTCAAATTTCAATTAGCAAAAATCAGGTGAAAAATTTTCCAAATTCATTTAAAATAATAAAATACAAATTACAAAATCTAAAATAAAATAACGAAAATTGTATTTAAAAATTTGTTTTGTTTTTGTTATTTCATATTAAGATTTTTTTTCCAATAAAGTATCACTTCTAATATAATGAACTAGCTGCATGAAATATGTCCGCAACAAATATCACCATATTGGAAAAATTAAATATGTAAATTTATAAATTTTCAATTTGTTTCCCCCGGATTATTATTTTTGATTCGCGTATATTTTAAATCATATTTTGGCTGATTTTTTTTATCATATCTTTATTTAATTCAAGTACGCAGTTATATTTTTATTTATTTTACATAATGAATTAATATTGTTCGCTGTTGTTCTTTATTTAAGATATCTACTACTAGAAAATAAAGGTTTTTTTTTATTCACAAATACAAAGAGTATCTAATTTAGAACATTATTAATATTTTATAGATACTCTATAGATCATTTTAATATTTTAGAACTAATATGACTATTAGTTAAACTCTGTCTGTCTGCCCGTCCCGGTGTTTACAAAAGTTCTACAACAGTGTTTGAAATAGAGCAATGAAATTTTAACTACGGATAGACATTGCAAAAAATTTAATTTTATGAAATAACTTTTTTCTATAGCCCTTATATCTGTTACGGAGCTGAAGTCCCCCAAATTTCGAGAAAACCCTAAATTTAAATTCTTATAACAAAAATTCTATAAGGTATATCTTCAAACTGACGGTAGCTGTTTTTAATTAGCTTTACAAATATCTATATAATAAATATATATTTTTGTCGTACAGTATTTTAATTTATCGTTATGCAAAACTCAATTTTTGCAAAATTCTTGACCCATTCTACCTTCCAAAAGGTTTACGTTAGAAACTTAAGGAATTAGATCTTTAAAAATAAGTATGAGTCATTTCAGATAATATTTTTGTATTGTCCCTCGTTTAGGAACTGTAGGGGGTGAAAAACTGAAAATTCCCTATTTTTATACACCTGCAACATTAACATATATCCAAATATTATCAGGCTGCACTTATAACTATCATTGAAATGCTTCATTAATTTATAAAATTCAACAAAAAGATAGATTTAAGATTAAATATTTTCTAAATAATAAACTCAGCTAATTAATTTTATAATTTTCTCGGATTGGTAATTTTTTTTGCTGAATAGCAGCTGATCACGAATTTTGCATATGAAAGAAAATTATTCCAGTGATATAATATATATTATATTTCATTTTGCCATTTTTGCCTATCCTGAAAAAAAAAATTTGATACAATCTAAGCCCAAAATTACTTTTATTTTTATTTGATACCTAATTTTACTGAAACAATTTTCTGACTGCTATAACCAATCACCAAAAAATGTAAGCATTCGATGACACGAATTGCAATGATGTATTTCAATAATAGCTATAACTGCAGTTTAAAAATAAAAATAAAAACACAGAAATTTTCAAACAATTTATGAAAATGATCTTTATTTATAAATTTTGTTTTTTCTAACATCTAGAAGAAGCCTAATCGTACCATACCGACACGGTTCTCCTATTTTGTTTTTGTATAACTACATTCGATAAAAAAAATGTATCTTTGATTTTTCCAATTTTTTGTATGAAAACAGATTTCGTTTTATAAATTGCGACCATATTTCATTATAAAAAAAACTCTGCAAAACTAAATTAATTGTACGCGGGAAATTCTTGCGGACTAATTTTTTTTTTTTTCATTATAAAATATCTTGCGGAATCTGAGCAGAATTATTTAATTTTTCAGTATTTTTTTTTTTTTTTTTTTTTTTTTTTTTTTTTTGCGGAGTTATTTCGTACAGCCCTATGAATCATCCAAAAATAATGATAACAAAAAGAAAATTAGTTTTCTTAAAGAAAATTTAAAATTTATATATAAACATCTATTCAATATGAAATATTTCTAAAATTTTCATGTTCAACAAATTTATCTTAATCTTAGAGAAGTTCAAAAAAGTTTTTTTTTTTTCAATTTATTTTCAAAAAAAGTTGATTTGCAACTGAAATTAATAGTATACAACCATCATATTTGTTTTCTTACTTCCTAAATAATGGCGTTATTCAAAAAAAAAAAAAAAAAACAAAATGAAGTGGACGAGCGCAAATAAATCAAATTGCTTTATCAGTCAAAAATACAGAAAAAAATGCTTTGTTATTTTATATTTTAGATTCGAATAACAAAATACTGTATTAAATATACATATATATGTACATACTTCAGCTATTTATTTTCAAACGTATTTTTGTAGAATTTTTAGAAAGAAAATTGTAAAATTTTTCATAACTCTGCCACTACTACCGCATGTTATTACGAGCGCAAAGTTTTTCTAAGTCACCTATCCAATGAAATATTATGTCTAAGTACAGCTAAGAAAATCCGAAATAAATATTTTAGTTAGGTTAAATCTTTGAGTTTATAGTATCTTATAATTTAAGAACTTAATTGAAAAGTATGGTATTGCATTAAGAAATAGGTGAATAGGTGTTTTTTAATTAATATTTTTTTTGATAGTATCAAAAATTTTACTCTATAAAGTTTGACAAACTCTGTTTATTATAATAAAATTTGTAAATATGTACAAACCGTTCCGTCGCTCACCTATTCTTTTTATTTCAATTGGTATATGTATATGTATATTATGAAATATGTTATTTCATTTAAATCAAATATTTAAATCTATATCTAAATTTTTTTTTATTTTATGAGAAAAACACAAATAAATAAACAAAATAAAAGGTAAAATATGATAACAAATATATTAATATATAAAAAATTTTCTTTTAAAAACAAAACACACTCTTTAATTTTTTTTTTTTTTTATACAACTTGATGGACATCTAAAAATAGTTCAGAAATTTTTTTAAAGCTTTTTTTTTCACTTTTTATTTTTAGTTGTTTTGGTTTTACTAAAAAAAAAAAAAAAATATGTTTTCATAATTATTTTCTTTTTTGATTTTTCATTAAAAATTATTATTGCGCCAAAAAAAATTTCTTTTGAAAATACATACATCATACTTGTAACTTGTGGCTAATCTAATCTTATTTTTTAAGCAGAAAGCAGTATATAAAGAAAAATATGTGTAATTACTACATAGATTCAAGAAAGTAAAGGTTGTGACTCAACTCTGTACCATAGAGTTATTGTATTGAGAATATGTATTATTGTATTTAAATGTTACATGAACCAATAAACAAGCTAAAAGCGACGCTAAGCATTAATAATAAAAATTTTCAATTAAACAAGGAAAATAATCGAAGAAAGATTAATTAACGAAATTAAAAATTTACAACATGGTTTTAAGTTGACGAATATTTGACTAAAAATTGTATTCGATATTTTCAGGGGTTCGAGGGTTCAGGTATCTGGGAATATTAAGATAACGAATACTTTGGATATATATCATACAAAGATGGCTACTTAAGTTAGTTACACTTTCCAACTTAATTAATCACTTTTAAGTGAAATAATTCTGAAAAATTTAAGTACTCGTAATTTCTTTAAAAAAGAGATATAATTTTTTTTCAGCAGATTCGTGTCGCATTATTCTTATTTATCTTTTGAAACGGCATCTTTTGAAATGGCTTATATTAAATGCTTTTAAATGACACTGTAAAATATAATATTATTATATTAACGTATATAATATATATATATATATATATATATATTTAATATTTCTTTGTTCAATTGACCATAAAGTATACCTTAAAAACTCCGCATAAAAGAATTTTTTTTTAAATTTGAGTAGTTTAGAAAATATTTTTATAGCTACAAATATACATACATATATATTATATAAATATGTATGAATGTATATGATATGCAAACATATACTATTTACCTTTAGAAATACATACATTTTTATACATCATATCTATTGTAAATAAATATAATTTTTACAAATAAACAGTTGAATCACACGATATACATATGGTATGTACCGATATACATAATATGGTATGTATGGTATTGTATGTACATATGGGAATTTCTTGGCATACATATGTATAAATAAAAAATAAATACTTAAAGAACAGGGTGAGTATAAATTATTATTTTAATGAATGTTTTGTTTTTCAATCGTACACTATATTATGTAGTTATAAAAGTAAATGCTCTTAATGGTACATATATCCTTTATTTATCCAATGGACAGAATATTAAATTCATTTTCATATAAGAATTTTAGGACACTTAAAAATGTTAAGTTATTTGTATAATCAACACGTTTTGAAAAAAATTAATTTTAAAGCTTTATATACGCGTAAACGTAATTCATAAATTAATTTTTTTTGATTCTATTATTCATGCAGAAAAAAAGGAATATTTAAATAATTTTCTAATGAATGATTTTTTTTTATCCAAATTGCAACCAAATTGTATTAACCGAGAGAGTGCCGGTTCAAATCCTGCACAGATAAAACTTTTTTTTTTTTTAATTGAAAACAAATCTTCCTTGCTACCAAATATATTAATAATACTGTTAGAACCTACAATGAACTTTAGTAGCCGACTGTGTAGTAATGTTATATTAACCTATGTAATATTAATATATACAAATAAAAGAAACGTTGTTTTTTATAAGTGTTTAAAAGAATTAAAGCATGAACAGAATTGCATGAACAGCGTTTTCAAAATGCAATTAAAATAATTCAAATTAAATGATCTTAAGTTTGTAGCTACAGGCATAAATTTTTATAATAATAATAAATTAATGTTTTAATAATCAATGAAATTTAATATAGCAACGACAAAAACAGCCAATAATTTTTCTATTAATGTTGTACATGTATTTTACAAATCCAATTGTTGTATGAAAACTAAATAGAGGCACTCCACTATTATATATTTCATATTTTATATTAATATGCAAATTGCTGCTTTTCATAATTTCAGAATATGTACCTGGTGGTCAAAATTTTATTTACACTAGTAGCCCCCAAGACAGATTTTATATTTCATATTTGATTAAAGAACAAAACCACAGTTTTCATAAATGATTTGAATCGATGTTTGCACAATTAGAATATGGCTATATTTGGACGTATGCGTACTTAATGCTTTGATTATAAGAGCAGGATTTAGGTCAAAAAACATTAGGCAATAAATAGATTAATATGAACCTGTTTATTCAACATTTTATTTAAATTTCAATCCCACAACTAATTTTTAGCGCTTTCATCAAACCATAAACCGACAACTACGGTAAAGAAAAATAAAAAATAAATAAATTTTAATAAAGTGAATTATGAATTCAAAAAAAAAAATGATATTAATTTAAAATGCATAGCTATATACTAAATAAAAAAATTTCTATCAATTTTATATTAAGTAGAAAAATAAATTAAAACACAAAAGTAAAATTTTTTTTTGATTATAAAAAGAAAAAATTGAAAAATATACTAAATGAATGAAATTTAATGATATACATATAATATAACAATATGTGCAATAATTAGAACAAGTATAGAACAATTAATACAAAAATATGAAACAATTTTTATCTTTTAATTCCAAAAGTCACTTTGTCTAGACAACCGATATGATATATCCATACATATTCATATTTAAAATATGCAAAGTATACAAAAAAATGACTCGTGATTCATCATTATTATTTAAAATAATAAAAACAAATGTAAAATTTTGTATCATCAAGTTTTTAGAAATACATACTACATAATAAATAGTCTTTATTGTAAATCTACAAAATAAAGTAGCTTTAGATTTAAATTAAAAAAAAAAAATTATTTAATTATTACGATAATAATGTTTTTCGTAATTATTTATAAATCAGATCATTTTAACAAAATATTTAAAATTAATAAAAAGCTTTTTTAAGCTTTTTTATTATTCATTATTCCGACGTTATAAAAATAAATCATAAATTACATTATTTCTAAGAGGATTCAGTGCCACTCTTATTAGCTTTTATTATACATACATACATATAGGAAATAATCTTGGACTTGTATCTATTCTAGGTACAAAATTTCAAGATCTTAAGAAACTTTTTTTACCACAGTTACAAAATTCAAAAAAAAAAAAAAAAAAAAACTTTGAAACAAGTGGAAAAACATTAGATTTTAATTATAATTGCATTTTTTTTTTAATTATATATTTAAATTTATTCTAATATTAATATAAAAATAAATTTTTAATAATTTGAAAACCAAAAGACAAAAATCAATCCACATCGATTGGTTTATTAACTTATTAGAACATAGATTAATAAAAATAAATAAATAAAATATTAAATTTTCTATTCTAAAATTGGTATAAGTATATTGCTAATTTTTTTAAATCAATCTTAAGTGGTTTAATGTTTTCCAAAGACATCTGCAACAATATCAATGCTTCTGGAATGATTACAATTTAAAAATTTCGTATTTTTCTTTTTATAAATTTCAGAATTCACAATACATAGCTTTTAAGTTGGGATTAAAAAATGATTATTATTTATAATTATTTAAATAAGAGATACGTTCTCTTCAATTTGATCAATTTCTTTTATTTCATTTGAATTTTCTTTATATCATAAAAAACAATATTACTTACCACTTTATTAAAGCTAGTCCATAAAAAAACTAATATCATATTGTGTATATTTTTGTAATTTAAATATTTAAATTTCATTTCATTTCAAAAATTAAATCTTTAATGTTTAATTACATTGTAAAAACTTCACTTACCTTATTATCACTGTCAGTTGTGTTACCTGAACCAAAACTGGCTAGAGAGCATCTATCATGATCATTTTCAGTTAATTGTTCATCAAGATCACGTGATGATCTTTGTGAGGAACCAGACGCGGAACCTTTAGCTGGTGATTTTGGTAGTGTTAATGAAGTACCAGAAAAACATGTTTCTTGTATCACTTCACGTAATCGTTTAACCCAAATCTACATATAAAATAATTGAATATATCATTTAAAACAAAATATTAAACTCGTGTGTTTATAAAAAATATTATTCATTACCTGTTTAACTTCAAGACTATTTGCTTTTAAAACTATTCTACAGTCAGAGAGCATAGGAGCTCTTCCAGTCCATACGGCGAATTTTGTTTCATCACCTTCAATATGTTCAGTTATTCCTAATTCTAAAGTATGATATAAAATATTTTTTCATTGCTCATTCCTTTTTAATAATTTTTAATAAAATTTATCTTACCGGTGGTCATTAGTTTACTCTTAAATTGATATTTAACAGAACCGCTAGAATCCTTAACTTCTTTAGCAAATAATAAATATAATTCAAATAGAAAAACTCTACGTTCACGGCCTTTACGAATTATTTGTTTATTGTCCCATGCTAAAAATGAATCCTGTAATACAACTTCACCCAAACTATCAATAGATACATCACAATTTTCTAATAATGACAAATGCATTGCATCATTTGCCTTTTTTGGTACATTTAACATAACTTCAAGACCCTCTTTAATTTCACCATGACTTTCTTCACAACAAGATAACAAGTCTTTTAATAATAATTGATATTTAGTTATCCTTTGAACTGGTTTAATTAAAAATGCTGGTAATGGATGTTCTACTTTATGTTTACGTTGTAATTCTTCAAAATATGTACCACCATGTTGTACTAATAAATTATTTGATACTGGTTTATTTTTACAATAATGGACGTACATATCAAATTTGGAAGCCCATGTTACAAAACAATGCCCAACATCTTCTGGCATTGTTTCATATTTTTCCAATTCTTTTAGGAAAATTTTTTCATGAAAATTAAAAATTTCTTCAATATTACCAAACAATATATCTTCTTTGCCTAATAACTGCTGTGGTACACTTTGACCAGTCCGAAACTCTTTTAAAAAATGTTTAATACAAATTTCTAAATCTTTAACATACGTGCGTTCTGTTTGCATTAATTCAGCCATTATAAATTCTTTACGTCTGGCAGATTTACGTTTTTCTTCATTAATTTCTTTTGAAGCAGCTGTTTGTCCAAGTTTTGCTTCTAATGATGGATCTGAATGGCGATCACCAGATGATCCTAAAATAATATAAACATTAATGTAAATATTTTTATATTAGGGTAAAGTGTTTAAAATGCCAAAAATTGGTAATATATGGTTATATTCAAAAATATGTAAATATAATATTAATGAAAAAACAAGTTTTATTACATTTTAAATACCATTTTTATTTCATAACCTAATTATTTTTTAAAAGGATAAAAGACATCTATCTTTCAGAAAAGGGTATAAGCATAATACAATAAAATTATACGTATAATTGCCAAAAAGAATAATTTATTTATTAATTATCAATTTTATTTACATTTTTTGCAATAGTTGTTTAACAAGGTTTTAATTTTCATACAACATTTTGACATTCATTAAAGAAAATTATTATTTATTTATTATTAGGTTAGGTAGACATTAGTCTTATTCAAAATTCTATTTTTATTTATGTGTAATTTTGTTTTAAAATTTTAATTGATATTCTAAAAGAAAAGAAAATATCTCTGACATACAGGATATTTATATAGATATTTTATGCTTAAATTTTTTTTTTATTTAGTTATTCAGAATAAGTAAATTAAAATTACATTCGAAGTTTTTAGAATAACTATATTAAAATGATTTTAAAAACGAAAAATATTTTTAAAAATAATTGAAAAATAACTTGAAGATAAGGATTGAAATAACAGGTAAAAACTACAATTTTCCGAGACGATATTGCAATTAATAAAAAGTAATACATTTTATGTGATTAAAGAAAAAGTAGAAATAATAATAATTTAGAGGTCCAAAGAAACAAAAACTTTATTGTAATAATAAACAGGAGTTATATCTTTTTTACCTGTTACAAATGATATTCATTAGCAAAAATTTTTGATTTTAAAAATAATTGTACACAAAATTTTGTACACAACTTGTACACAAATTTGTAAACAACTCTGGGAATAGTATTTTTTTTTACTTACATATTCTACATACATAAATATTTAACATAAAAAACATTGTATACCTGAAGTTGAACTCAAATTTGAGCTAGTTTCGTCTTGAGTTACAGTTTGAACAGATAATCCAAGTGATTTTTCCAATTGTTCACGGTATGTATCCATGCGATTACTAAAATCTTTATATCTAAAATTTAAAAAACATATTAGTAATATATTTATAAATAAAAAATGGTTATTATTAATGTTAAAATAAATAAAAATTAAAGAATTTGTTTATTTATTATTTGGAATTATTTGAAAACTTACTTATGGATCCAATCATATTGATCAAAATTAAATAGTTCGATTAACATCGATTTCATTAAATTATAAGAAAAATTAAATAAATTAAACTTTTCAAAACAGATTTATTTTTGTTTTGATTTTTAAATCTTTTTTTTTTATTTTTAAAATACTAGGATTAAAATAAAATAATAAACGTGACAGTTAACGTCAGAGAATTTTGACATTTGTATGCAAGTAATATTCAAAACATGAATACTTGCCGGCTACATATGTATATATTTTTATATTTTGTTTGAGTGCTTCTCAAAAAAAAAAAAATAACAAACAAGAAAAAAGAAGCTCTTTATATAATATAAAATACCGTTTTGTTTATATTGTAAAACATTACAGCATGACTTTTTACTGAATGTTTACCGTGGCAGTGTAAAGTCAAAACAGTTGTTAATTGATAAAAAAGTATCAAGTGGAGTGAGTCAGAAATTTATATTTTTAAAGAGAAATTTAAAGAAAAAGGAGATTGTGTATTTTGAAAATAATGATTTTACTATTTTAATAATTTTTTTGTTTTCATTATTTCTGTTGACTAATAAATAAAAAATCGAATTGAAAGAAATTTCTTTAAAATTACTACTGAAATTCTTTACTATAATTTAATTATCTTTAACTATTTAAATTCCATTTCTTTAGTTAATAAAAAAGATTCTGAAAAATTAATAATAAAAAAAATTATTACCTATTATCTACAGCTGCAACCCATTGTTTAATAGAGCTAGCATGAGCGTGTCCCTTTTCTACTAAACTATCAGCTAACTGTATTAATAATTTAACTCTTTCTCTTGTCTCTTTAGCAGTACTTCTAAATTCATTATGTTCCTTTAAGAAACCTTCAGTTTCTTCACGTGATTTACCTACAAGATTGGTTCTTGAAGATAAATAAGCTTCACCGGTATTATGAATCCATTCAATTGCTTGTTTAGCTGAACGTTCAAATAAAACAAATTGCTGACATTGATCTAAGCTCTTTTTACGCTGCGTCCAAAATTCTAAAACTTGATTTTCTTGTGCCAATAGTTTATCTAAAATTTCTTTTACACGTTGTTCGCAATTACCTTGCGGTTGATATTTATAATATTGCTGGGAACGTCCTGCATACTTCAAAAAAGTCTCTGCAGTACGCCTAGCTAATGTACATGCTTTTAAGAATGCTTCTTTTTGTTCCTGATGTTTTGCAATAAGTTGAACGATTGCTTGAGCTCGATCACTAGAACCACCACCACCACACCAATCATCTTCACGACGATATTCACGTTCTAAACTATCTAAAACACTACAAACTTGTTCTGCAGTTTTATAAAAATTTATTGAAGCAGTAACTAATTTGTGGCGCTCTTCAGCACATGTTACAAGTTGCTGCCATTTTTTTGTAACATCATCTGATATTTCACGTATTGATTGAGGATCATAATGATTTGCATTAATTAAAGCATCAGCACGATATTTTACTTGAACAGCTGATGTATGAGTTTTTTCAATAGCAACCTAAAAATGAAAATATTTCAATAAAGTTCAAATTTCAAAATGTATTAAAATCAAAATAATTTACCTGAAATTGTTCATGTTCTTTTCGCAATTGTTCAGCTTCTGTTAAACTGTTTGGTGTTACAAAACTTGCTACTAACATTGCTTCACCATTTCGAATCCACGAAATAACTTGATTTGCATCATTTTGAAATTGACACAATTGTACAGCTTGTTCCAATTGTGATCTTTTTATTTCAGATGAATCTTCAAGTTCCATTTCTCTTTGATGTAAAAAGTCCAAAAGATGTTGTATACGAGCTTGAGCTGTATGTGTTGCATCAGCCATTGCTATAAAACCAGCTGATTCAAACATTGCATGTAAATCTTGACCTTGTTGTAATACTTCATAAGTTGTATTTTGTATATGTGAAACAGATTCATTATGCATTCGTAACAATTGTTCAGCTTTTTGATAATCTCTAGACAATTCTGCATGTTGTAATTCTTCATACCATAATTCTAATTGTGATGATACTTCTAAAGCATCTCGTTCAAAATATCTTAAACGAAGTATTAAATCAGCACGAAATTTACGAGCTGACCATAATTCTTCTAATTCTATTTTTTGTTTTGTTAACTTTTCTAAAGTTGTTTCTAATGCGGCAATAGATCCTGTATTGTCAACATATTCTAGTGAACGCATTTCTTGTAATAATGCCTCACCTTGTGCTATTGTTTGCATACAACCATTTAATGTACTATCTTGTTGATCTTGATAATGTTGCATAACACGTTCAATTCCTTCAAGATTTTCTTGAGACAATACAGTCTCATCAGTTGATACTTCAGTTCGTAACTGATCTATCCATGCAGTTACTTCTTTCTCATGTGTATAAAAAATAACAGCCATATCTAAACGTCTACGACGTTGTTCAACTCGTTCTGCAAATGATGCTACTTGTAATTCTAATTCACGTGCAACTGAATAAATTTCATTCGGATCAGCTTCTCCCGAACGTGCGAGATCATCAGCAGCTGACATATTAAAAAAAATATATATATATTTGCAATCAAATAATATTTAAATTTTGTTATTTATATCAATTAAAAATAGTAAACATTTATAAAAAAAAAAATCTTAATTTTATGTAGGCCGATGGAAAAGATCATAACAAATTCATTTTAAAATGCGAATAAATTAAATTCATATGTTTTTGCCTTTCACAAAAAAAAGAAAAAAAAAAAGTGATTTCTATTATAATAAGCCACATAAGTGATAGTTTTATAAAGCTTCCAATGTGTTCACATTAATTATGTTGAATATATGCAAATGTTCTGAACAAGAGATACTAAAATATTTACTATAGCATCGTTTATAAAAATTTTTAGATAAATTTTAAGTGTATATTTTTTATGAATTAAGTGTTAATGCGGAAGATCTGAGTGGATAATAGGATTGATATTAAATGATTAGGGATGTGTGTGTGTGTGTATGGATCCGCTTTCTTTGCATAAAAAAAAATTAAATTTAAAAGGGGGACAATCAAATATTATCATAATATTCATATGGATCGTATATTTAACTATATTTGATAATAGAAATTGTTGATAGTTGGATAGAATTAATTTTTTTATTTTTTATTATGATTTAGTAAAATATAAACTATAAAGTATCATGAGACAGGTGTAATTTAATTCAATCAGATTTTTGTACTTGAAATAAAATTTAAAAAAATTGATAAGAAAACTAAATATGGGGTGTAATTTAGAGCACAATACTTATTTTTTACAACTTAAATTTTAAAGGAAATATTGTTATAATATAGTAATTTAAATTAACCACTTGATATTTCATGAGATTGATTTGCATATTGATTCACTCCATGAAAAACATAAGAAATAAAATTTTGAAATGAAAATAGATTAAAGATAATTTTTATTTTCTTACCTGATAATAATTTTTCAGCATTGCTGTAAGTATTTTGGGCAACATTTTCAAAATGTTCATGACTTTTTTGATAAACTCTTGCTTTTTGTAAATTTCTACCAATTCCAGTATTTTTACGTAAAAACACTTCACCATGATTTTTTAACCAATCTAATACTTGTTTAACATCTTCTTGAAATAATCTTAGAGCTAATGTTTGGTGTAATCTAATTTTTTCTTGATGCCATTTCGCTTCTAAAGAACGATGATGACCGAGTATTTGATGTATCACAGCTAAAACATGTGAAGCACCTTCGCTATAATCAGCAGCTGGATTTTGTCTTTCATATTTATTATAACTTGAATTTTTTCGATGATCTGGTACACCGGGAGGTGGTGGCTGATTACATACTTGAACTAAATGATCTAATTGATATAATAATTTTTTACTAGTTGAATGTACTTCTGTATATGCTTGACACATTGCTTCATATAAAGATTGATGAGTTCTAATAGCAGTTTCTAAACTTTGAATATCTGATGGTAATGGTTGTGATGCTTGACATGCAGCTGCCCAAGATGATACACTATTACAATACTGTTCGGCTTTGTGATGAAATAAAACACTTAATTGTAAAACTGCTGTACGTTCATCTAATCCAGCAGCAAAATCTTTCCATGTTCGATCTAAACGTGTTGCTAATGTTTTAATATGTTGGGCAGCATAATGATTACTTTCTATAAGACGTGCAGCAACAGCTAAAATTCTATCAATATTTACAGAAACATTCATTGATGCAACAGCAAATTTTTGATGTTCATCTTGTAAACCTTTTGCAACTGAATAATTATGTCCAATTTCTACATAACTCATTTGAAAAACATCTCTATTATGTAAAATCCAATCAAACATTTTTTCACAATCTTGTTCAAATAATCGCCATTGAAAACATTGATCTAATTTTGTTTTTTTATGTTGCCACATTGTTAATAAATGTTGCTGACCGTTGTGAATCAATTCAATTTGACGCATTGCAAGTTTAATTGCAGCAGACATATCTGGATTTGATACAGTTGTTTGTATTGTATTCTGTTGATGTCCAGAATTTTGTTGTTGTTGCTGTTGTTGATTATTTGTTTGTTGTTGCTGTTGTTGATTTGCTGATCGATTATAACCTGCTGGAGAAGATGATGATGAATGTGATGCATCTTCACAAACACCAGATTGTTGTTGTGTTGTTGGTTGTTGTTGTTGGTGATGATGATGTGATGTTATTGTATTTAATTTTGCGATTAATTGTTGGCCTAGAATTTTAATATCATCAACAGGTAATTTACAAATTTTCTTTTTCATTTCGTTGTGATGATCTAGACTATGTTTAGCACCATTTACATCTTCAGCAAAATCATTTCGCGTTAAATCTTCTTGTAAATCATCTATACGATCTACCATATCACTGGCTTGCCAAAAAAAATCTTCAATTGCTAAACGTGCTTCAATCCATTGCTGATTATCATATGATTGTGCACCATCAAAATCGCTTGTTAATTGATGACTTTCAACAATTTTATTAAGGGCATCTATTGATATTGTTTGAGTTTCAAACTTATATTTATGACTAGAAACTGAGGCGCGTTGTTTTTGCCAAAAATTATCTGGTTTTATTATAACTACATTATGTATATTAGCACTAAAATGCTCTTGCAGCACTTTGAGTATTGTCTTAACATTGGTAGCGCAGTTACCATTACCGCGCATATCAATAATAATTGTAAATCCTAAATTTTTAGCAGAATCACTGAAAAAACAAAAAATAAAAATAGATTAATAAAATTGAATAACAAAAAAATTAAGTAATTAACAATTTAAAAAAATCATTTTAACAGAATGCATTTAATGCAAGAAAATCGAACCTTATGTACTTTTCCAATCAATCTTATTAATTTTGAACTAAGTATGATTACATATTTAAATAAATAAATAATTGATTCAAATTTAATGTAACTATAAGAATAAGAAATGAACGATTCATCTCTTTTATCGCAATGAATAGTTAATGAAAAATGAATTGATTATTCTCATTTCTTGGCCTACATTAAAAGAACTACTTTAAAGTAATGGGAATGTAAATCTAAAAATCATCAGAAATTCTTTAAATAACAATAAGTAATGTTGTTTACTGCATCTGAAGAAGTCATCATTTTAATATATTCCAAAGAAACTCTTTAATTTAATCAACCTCCTGACAAAACTTACTGAATATAAATAATCAGTACTCAACACTTGGTTTTCATATTGCAAAGTATAATCTGTACTCAGTAGTCAAATTGCTTCTATAGATAAAACTGAAGTTTAAACATTGATCTTTCTTCTCAATATTAAAATTTCACAGATCTTCGCACTAGCACTTGACACTACCACTTCGCACTTGCACTTTCCAAAAATACTTGATTATCGCACTAAATATAGCACTAAATTTCTGTCCGGATTACAAATTTATGACAGTTAAAAAATTTTTAGGAGTAGAATCAGCCTTACCTTAATGTATATTTTTGTAGCATTTTTATGTCAAATTTATTTTGAAAAGTGCTAAAAATCATTTTATTCTAGCATTATTTAACTATATTTAGAATTATTTATGATCACTATGGCAATATTGAGTAAATTTTAAATGCACATATCAATTGTCAAAAAAGTAAGTTATTATTTTAGTTTTCAAATTTTAAAATTGTGAAAAAAGAGAAATATGATTTAATTTAATAATTTTTAAAAATATTGTGTCGAATAAAAGGTTTTTATTATTTATTTTTTACTTATTCACTTTTAACGAAAACAAAAAAGAATATTTTTAGTGCAAGTGCGATCATCTAGTGTGGTTTTCAAAACACTAATTTTTGACAGATAATCAAGTTTTAAGTGCGATGAATTCCGGACAACACTTGATACTATTCGGAGTTTCCGGACAAAAAAATAGTGCGATAAAATAGTATTTAGTGCGAAGTGCGATATTTAGTGCGATGGTTCGGAAAGGCCCTTAGTTCTTCCATAGAGATGTAGTTTTTTTGTTTATTTTTTCTTTTATGTTACTGATACCTCAACTATTCACCGTATTTGAAGAATACGGTGTAATGTTGTGTTAGTTCAACTTGACGGATTTTTCACATTTACCTTCACTTACTTATGTATGTTAAAAATTAATTTCTATACTAATTGTGTATTTCTTATTTAACTTAAAAATTGTTATAGTTACTAATTTTTTACTATGCATGTACATATTTTGTTTACTATATTTTCACATATACTTTGAAGCGACTTATTTAAACTAACAACCAGTTAATACTTGCATTAAGCATCCCCGCAATCCCTGTTATCCCATCCTTCCAAGTGCGTTATCATTCAAATTGTCAATTCTTTTCAAATTAAATCTAATCAATTGTTGAAATTCATGTTTAATACTTAGCTATTTAATATTTTTATTTCATTTTGTTACAACAATTTGTATGATGACTCTGTAGTTATATGGTGTTATCTCTCCGACTATATACAAAAAAATAATAATAATAAGAAATGGTGACTACTCGCGTGCGATCAGGGAGTGGTGACTGGCCGGGGAATATTATTCTTATATTGAAGAAACACAGGACAACTGTTGTTGGCAAATATTCTAACCTTCTTTTTTTAAAGGTAACAACCTCTTCTATAGAATAATTAAAGACCTATCGTAATTAAAAACAAAAAATTGGATTAATGAAGTATTTTTTTATTTCAATATCAACTTGTCGTATTATCGAAGTATGTATATATATCTAAATATATAATAATTTACATAAACTTTTGTAATAAAAAAATTTTAAAACGCGAGTCATATTAAACAAAATGATAAACTAAATACGAAAAGTTCAAGTGAATCAGACCAATCATTATGAAATTTTTTATTTTTTTTTTATTTATTGTCATCCAACAATCAATTCTTTGTTATAATATTTTCTTTTTTTTTCATTTTTATTATCAACTTCTTATATATTTTATATTATGTATATTATGTATTTATATATCACTATAATAAGTAATTTATGTATTGAATGCACAATGAAACTTCCAGTAGAATTTAATAGACCTCCACCATTGGAACATTATTACATGTAAAATGTAAGTAGAGTAAAAAAACTTTAAGTAAGTATGTATATATGCACTTCATAAATTTCATTATTTTCCGAATTGGGGGGTTTTTGTAAAGTAAATTGAATCTGAGAATGAAATAATTTAAAAAATAAACTAAGTATATAAAATAAAAGATACATCTAGATAATAAAAATATATGTACAAACATTATATAAAGTATATGTAAGTACATAGGTAAATTTTAAATGGGAAATTATTTTTTATATGTTAGCGAAAAAGTTCATTTCAAAAATATTGTATTAATTTCTTCTTGTATCCCTCTGAAATGAAATTTCGGTTAAAATTAAAATACAAGTTAATTAAATATCCCCGTTGCTTTTTTTTTTTTTTTTTTTAGTGCATCTCTCTGCCAGATAAATGTGAACAGGCCTTTCCTTTTCAGGCGTGTCTGTAAATGTCGTAAGGGGGAATAATTCTTACGACGTGTGTGGGATTCGAACCCACACTCACGTATTTTGTACACTCTTACCCACTAGACCACCGAGGCCCACCGTTGCCTTTTTTAGAAAATTTTCTAAAAAGTGCTTAAGTATTAGATTTATTTCTTTTGAAATAAAGTTATAAAATTCTTAAAATTGGTAGATCTCGAAAAAAAATTACAGTACTTAGTTGGTGTTTGTTCTACCAACTACTAACAGCTCTCAAAGTTTTAAAAAAAACCCTATTTTAAAATATGGTTATACTTAGAAATAAAATTCTACTGAATATGTTTTTGATTCAAAGATCTTTAAATAACAGGATATTTCCTAAACTGTATACTAAATGTTTTTTATTATTATATAAATATATATATATATATATTATATTATAAAATATATACATAATATATTATCAAACAATATATTACAATTGCACTAATTTAATAATTCTTTGCTATCTAGCTATAGAGTATTCGTCCAGAATTCATTCCGATTACAATACAACATATTTCATTCCGAAATTAACTTGTTTAATTATTAAAATGGATGAAGAAAGGCTTAAGTAAATTTCAGTTAAAAAGTATTTTAAGTAATTGTATATTTTAGCAGAACATAAAAGTATAAACTCATTGGTAGGATAGGGATGCAATCAATGAGTTATAATTTGATCAAAATTATGATCAAAAAAATGAATAAAAACAATTTTTAAAAATTTCTGAAAAAAGCAGTAAACTTTTGACTTTTGTCGACAAATTTCGGCATGGAAAATAATTTTGTTAAAAATAAAAGCAAAAAAAAAAATCATAACTGTGTAATTTAGATTTTTTAGACTACAAAATTAGGGTTTCAATAATTTGACTAGCGGGGGTTTCATAGTTAAATTAATGAAATATTTATATATTAAAAAAAAAAAACAATTAAGTAAAAGAAATTCTAACTTTATCAGTTGCTTAAAACTGAACTCAGTAACTAAAATTACGGTTACTTACTCTATTTCCAGAATATATAATATATTATATGTATTTATATGTATACGTATATATACTTATATAAAATTCTGATTTAGAAACGATTTTATAATTGATTACAAAAACATGGAACAGGCCTTATCATATATTTATATATAAATAGTATCCAATATTTTTAATACATAACTATTTAGTTAAAAGTATTATAACTATATAAGTACTTATGTAGTTATTAAAAAATTAAATAGTCAGGAAGGCAGTCTCATTAATTTTATACCCAATATAAATTTTTAGGTATTTCACCATAAAATATTGAAATGCAAAGGCCAGAAATCTCATTGAGACTTCTGTACTTAGTACCTAAGACAAAAGTGTCGAGGAAGTTTTGTTTGATAGAAGCAATTAGTTAAAAAAAACCCAATGGAACTTTCGACTATGTAATTTTTGATCTTGCATCTTTAAATTCACTAGCTACATTTAATTCGAATGACAATATTGTTTTAATAAAAGTCTATGATTTGTTTTTTTTTTTTTTTCTTTCAATATTTAAAAGCGGAAATTTTTTTATTATTGTGCACATTTTTGAAAATAAACTTGTTGTGCTGCATATTGATGACAAAAATAATCAAAAAATATACATAATGTGCATCCAATATACATGCACATTTTAATTAATACTTTAAAAAAACCAATAAATATTGTTTATTGAATTTTAAAAATTGATTGATAGGCAATCAATTCTTTATATATAGTATAAATTCTTCCTTCCTTAGTAATTGTGAATTCAAAAAAAAAAAAAAAAAACAAATTACCGTAATAAATATAGTAATCATTACACTCTTCTAAAGAAATTACACTCTTCTAAAAAATGTTTTATCTAGAATGTGTAATTATACACCTTGTCGTTGATACATTAAATATAGGCTTTAGGTAATTTATTTTATATTTAATACATTGTATTTGCATATATGTAATACATACATATATATATATATATATGCAAATGTAATAAATTGTATATATATGCAAATGTAATAAATTGTAACGAAAATCTTTTTAAATATTATTTTTATAATTTCCCCAGATTGAAAATAATCTTTAAATAAAATAATACTTGTAATTTATGTTTTTATAAAATATATGTAATTACATTTTTTTTTTTTTTTTTGTGTGCAACTCTAAAAAATCAAAAGATTAAAAATTTAATGGCGCCTTAATTATTGTTTTTGTATATACCTATGCATATATAGAAATTGATCTTATTGAAAAAAAAAGAAAAATACGTAATTCAAATGATACGTATACATATATATGTATATATACAAGATAAATACTTATAGATAAAAATTGTATTTGTAGAATATATGAACGATAATATCTAGAATAAAATATTCTAGTTAAAAGTTTAAAAATTAGTTAAGTACTTAATTAGTTAAATTAAGATATAAATATGATTAAAATTCAATTTAAAAGGAAATCTTCTAATCCATTAGACAGATTTACAGGATATTTGATAATATCCAAATACATACATTCTTAATCTTTAGTAAATCAAAAAAAAACTTAAAATGCAGCCAATAGAAATTTAATAAGAGAAGCTCCATTATTCCATTATAAATTATTGGTAGCCATATTGGTATAGGCCCTGATTTCGATAGTCATTTCATAAAAATGAAAATGAAAAATTTCATTTCATTTTAATAATTTTTTGCGATTTCGATAGTCGGGCAAAATGAAATGAAATTTAAAATTAAAAAAATTATTTATATTATTTTTTAAACCGGCAATACTTTCTTATTTTGAGGTTTTGACTATACAAAGAAAAGCTATAAGTAAAAAATTAAGATTTAAAACACGTTGTTCCCAATACTGTAATAGAAAAAAAGCAAAAAATTAAAAAAAGTGCCGAAAAGTGGTTCCTTATTTTTTGGTTTCTGTTTTCTGGGACGGGCTTAAAAGTTGAACTTTTTTATTTTTTTTTTATGATATTTAAATTTTATTACAAAATCGGTGAGTACTCAGTACCTTTTTTTTAAACATGTCGGAACGACTTCTAATTCACAAATTAATGGGCTTTCTTGCAACCTATGCTATCGTATAGTCATAGGTTACTTATAAAAATGCCTATATTCACATAAATATAAATAAAATACTTTATAATTTTTTCGTAAATCCATTTTTACAAGCACTCATTTAACAATTTCAAAATGAGAAAATTTGACGTTTTAAATGAATATATTCATAAAATATGACTATCAAAATCAGCTTCTTTTCATTTTTTATGTTTTTTTTTTAATTTTTTATGACTATCGAAATCAAAAATTTTGTTTTTCATAAAAAATGAAAGTGATATGACTATCGAAATCAGGGCCATTGTTATTCGATTTAAGAGGATATATTATTACAGTGAGAAGCCCAGTTTGTCTAAATCCATTTCTCAAAAAGGCATTTCTTATAAACCCAGTTGGCATAAAAAGACTTTTAGCATAAAAGCAATTAACTTAAAAAACCATGTTGCAAAATACCATTAATACTAATGTGACACTTCGCATAAAGTCTTGTTGGTAAATGGGACATTTGGCTTAAATTTTTTGTACTTAAATTATATTTAAATTGTTGTTTAAATGCTAATGTTGATGATGATGATGATGATCATAATGATGATAATGATGGTTATAATTTTGTATTATTATTACATTATTACAACATATATATATATATATATATATAACATTATGATTCTTTGTTTCCAGTTTTGTTAAGTGTTTAACGTAAAATATATCCTGACCTTTTTATTTTCAGTATTTTTACTGCAATGGTATGTAAATTTTTGTGTAAATTGTAGATCTGATATGTCAATAACAATAAATTCTAAAAAAATTTAATTTCCTTATATTAAGTAAGTAGGCAGTTAAGTATATATTTTGTTTAATGTTCTTGAGAATAAAATTCGTAAAGTAAATAATAAAAATTCTATAATTAAGGTGACAATATTTGCCTCCATTATTTCTTATTAAATATAAACATTAACAACTATGACAAATTTTATTTCTACCTTTGCAAATATTTTACTTTTACCTACCTTTGCAGATTTTAATAACGAGAGCTCATAGTAACTATATTTACAACATTTTTATCAAATAATTTCTTTTTTTTTTTATGTCCAAATGATAGAAAAGCTGCTACACCAAAAAATCATTTTGTATTAAACTTGGTTCAACTTTATTTTTTCCGCTGTAGAATGAGTTTCGAATTTACCTATTTATATTATTTTCATATGATTTAATTTGTTTTTGTTAGTTCACAAAACAAACATCGTTCGTATATACGTAGTCGACTTTGACTTAAGTATTAAAATTATTTAATGGAAAGCTATCAAAATCTGCAAAAATAAAAACCTGCGTAAGTATATCAAAGTAGAGGAAGCCTGTTAAAATTTCAGTCTAATTAATTTTCATTTGCAAAATTTACTTTTTTCAAAATAGATAGTAACGTATATTAGTAACTAGTTATTCCTTTTTTAAAATTCTTTTTGAAAATCTCCCTTTTGTTACAGAAACTACAACCCCATTCCTTTTAAGAGCTCAACGAAATCGCATAAAAAAGGAATCCAAATGATACAAAATCTCGAGGAAGAAAAAAAAAAACTTGAAGAAAAAGAATCGCAAATTTCCCTAAGTTAAGTTTTTTATATTTTTAAAAAATTTTCTCCGCTTTAAATTAGCTTTAGGAGGAACTTTAGGATTAGTTATAAAATTATGATTTTTTGTTACAGAAACTACAACCCCATTGTTTTCGAGAGCTCAACGAAATCGCATGAAAAAGGAATTCAAATGTTACAAAATCTCGAGGAAGAAAAAAAAAAACTTGAAGAAAAAGAATCGCAAATTTCCCTAAGTTAAGTTTTTTATATTTATTATTACAATTTACACATTACATAGTTGAAATAACCTCAGAATTAAAAAAGAAAAGAAAAAAAAAATTAAAAATTTGATGGTTGATTGAAAATTTTACGTTTTACATTGTCTTTTGATTGGTTGAGATCAATGAATGATTTAAATTTATTACCCATCAATAGCATTCTATGTATTGGTTGATTTGTGCCGTAGTTAGTTCTGTAGTGTGTAGTTAAAAATATGTTAGAAGATCTGAGACGGGAATAAAGTTAATGCTGAAGTTAATTTTATTTGAAATTGTAGGTGAAATAATGTTCCCATTTACTATTTCAGTTAGAAAAACTACATCAGCTACCACTCTCCTAAGTTTTAGGGTGTTTAGGTGAATTAAATTTAATCTATTTTCATAGGGAGGTAAAATTACGGTGTCGTTCCAACATAAATTTCTTATAAGTCTATACCTAGGTATTTATGTATGTACGAAAGTAGTTATATATTAATTTAATATATACGTATGTATTTATGTATTTTAAAGAAAGATTTTTTAAAACAAGATTTCATAGTAGATCTTAAAATGCAAATAGTTAACTACTTTTAAAGCTTTTTACTTTTTGAGCGATATTTTTCAAAATTTATTTTGTTTTGTACTTGTAGAGGTTTCTCACCATAGTTACTTAAGTCTTCGATAAATACTTAATTGTATAACATAATATAAAAACGTAATATTAACATAATTACATATAGGTATTTTTTTATTTATTGTCTTTAGCTATACATAGTTAATATTTGATATTCATAATTTCCACCATTTCACAAATAAAAATCGCGAAAAATTATTGTCACCAAAAATAAAGAAATAATAAAATAAAAATCTAAAAATTCCAACTATTATTTTTTTTTTAACTATTTTTGATTTTTTAAATACAGAAATCTCTCAAAAATACATGATTATATGTTTTCAATTGTTTGGTTTGGTTGCTCTACATTTAGGTATTTCACTGTTAAACATATGGCATAAGTACTATTTTGAGCTCATTTTCTTTAACCTGAGCATTTGCTTTATTTGTTCTCCCCAGACAATATCAGTTAAAAATTAAAACAAAACCTAACCATTAAAATTAATATATCATTAAAAGAACATAGTTCAAAAGAAAGTCACGTCGACCACAAACCATATGTTTTAGAAGAATAAAGAAGCTTAAGAGCTGAAGAAAAAACAATTCAAGACCGAATATCATTCAAAAACTACTTACTTAAATAAAAATAACCAAATCCAAATAAACAAATAAGAATAATAAAAAGACGTAAGTAATGATCATAAAGAGGGGACACTGTATTTTAAAAATTCACCTTGTGCTCTCAAGTCAGTTTTTCTTTTTGTTTATTAGCTTTAGATTAAATGGGACAAAAATATAGAATTAAAATATTCAGAATTTTAATTTAATTATTGAATTACAAAAAAAAAAGAAAAAGATAGAACGACACAATTTTTTTTTTTTTTTATAACGCAAATAAGATTTTTATTGAATAAAATCTTCAGAAACAAAAGAAGAAATGATAATTCCATTTGATTTAATTTTCAATTTATCTGAATTTTTTCCCAATTTTTTTTTTTTTGTTTTTTTATTCACAAAATATTTAAACATTTAAATTCATAAGTTACTTGATTATCATCCAACTAATCAAAAAAATAATCAGTGCTTATTTAATATTTAGAAAAGATTCCAGAAAACTATAAAATCGTTGTATAAATTGCCTAAAATGAATGTTATGATATATGATCACTTGAATAATAAAATCAATTAATTACCGCTTTAATTATATGAATAAGTATGTAAGTAACAATTAATATATTAATAATAATTATAAAGCTAACACGAGTAAAGCAAGCATGTAACCAAAGAAAACAAATTTTAATGAAAAATATGTTGAAAAAAAATGTCGACTTTGATTTGTTTTTTAATTTTACCTGTTTTTATATTTTATGTTTATATTTTATTAAGTACTGTTATAATTATATCTAAATTCCAATTTTTTTTTTTTTGAAAAAGGCAGTTGATTTTTTTATACCTACACTTGCGTTATAAAAACTAGATTTAAAGAATTTCATTTTGTCATTCAGCACACAGAATATTCCCCATAAGAATAGGTATACCCGAACATGCTAAATCTTTTTAAATTAAATATTTGATTTGATATTTTTAATGTTTTTTTTTTGTTGCAATTTTTTTTTTATTTTTTTACGAGGGTTGGTGGAAAACTCGAAAGTCACCAAGAGGAACTGCACATGCTTCCTCAAGGTAGTGTTGAACTTTAACCAACCAAAACCAACCCCTTTTAAAACCAAACTTTAGGATGGAACCTTTAATACGAATGTACAGTTTGGTTTTGGGGATAGGGATGTGGGAAGGATAATTGGGGAAATTGACATTGGGAAATCTGGAATTATTTTAAATATGTACTTTGATATTGAAATATTATATATGTATGTACTTAATGAAAAAAAAATAATTAGGAGGGGTTTTAGAGTTGATTTTATAATCAGAGTTTAAATAATTTGTTTGATGTTGTTTGAGAGTGACAGCTTCCATTATTTTAAATTTATTTTTTCTACGAGTAGATTTGCTGCTGTGTGCGGAATTTTCTATGCCCTTATTTTTCATGATTTATGTTTGTGGAGACTTTTTCGTGTGGAATTATTGTGTACTCACCTAACATTCAAACATACATACCTTTTTTTTTCATTTGTTGATACATATATGTATGTATGTTTGCAGAAACTCACTTGACCGATTATATTCAACATAATATGTGTCAAGTCAAGAATAGCTATTAAGAGAAAAATTGAGAAATTCTTAACATTCGCGTTTCTATTTAAAATTTTTCAAAATCTATGTTTATGAGTAACGAAGTATTCATTGTAAAATTGAACAGCTAAAATAATCTACACATGTGACATTCACATGAGCTGTGATGGGTACTTTTTTTTTTTTTTTGTTTTAATTTTTAATGTCAATTGTTTATTATAGTTGTCATCTGTTTAGTAAATATAAACAAAATAACAATTTAATTTTCCGCAAATTATGGTAATTTTATAAGAAGGTAATAAGTATATGTACATATATAACTATATAATTAATATAGACTTAAAATTGTTTATTTATTTAAATATTTAAAATGAAAAACAATATTAGTAAACCATCGGCAATAAATAGGTTATGTTTTGCTAATAACTATTTTAAAAAAAAATCATTAAGTACATCTAAAACTCAAAAATAAATAACTGAGAATGTAATTTGAATAATGTTTAAAATGTGGATATTTTGATAATATAAATTCTAGCTATATAATTATTATATTTGATGAAAGAATTTTGTGAAATTTTGAAGCAAAAAACAAACAGGGATGAAACAAAAAAAATTGCTTTATATAATTATCAAAACAGAAAATTTTCTTTGAAAATTATGTAAACAATTTTCTTAAATACACTAAGACTCTGTGCCAATCGATAACTTTTTGCTCTGTAAAGTAAAATTTTGGCATAACATGTGAAATGAAATGAAAAATATTTATATCAAAATTTTACCTATATTGTATAACGTCGTGTGCTAACGGATAAGGTTTTACTTGCTACAAAAAAAAAATTAATAAAGGGGCCGGGCCGTACAAATAAAAAATTTACAGTGCCAAAAAAAAAAAAATTTTTTTTGACAGAATTTATTTAAGTTTTTACTTTGGTTAATTGTTTTAAAATGAATGTTAAAATTAAAAAAAAAAGGAAAGCTGATGGGAATTTTAATGGAAATTGAAGCAACACAACTGCTTAGAGATTTTATTATTAGTTTTAAGTACCTATGTAAAACTGAAAGAAAAATTCCGAAGCTAGTATTTATATTTACTGGGCTTTTTTTTTTTTTATAAATCACGTAATATATCTTGAAAAAGCATTTTAACTTCAGCTTTACTCAATAGTTAATGAATTACATAATTTATAATATCATATTAAAATATTCAACATATTTTATGTCAAAATTTAACTTCGGTACGTCAAAATTTTACATTCCCGAGTAAAAAGTTATCGATTACCACACGCCTCTAGTTAAGTCTAATATACTATGTAAAATAATGACATAAAAGATTATGAAATAAGGATATTAATTTTATTTACAATTGGAAAAAGGCTAAGTGAAGCGTGAACAAAACAAATATGATAAAACAAACTCAATAAATTTAAATACTACCTTACCGACATTTGTTTAAGTTTTACATATTAAGTATATACTTAAAACTAATAAGTAATAAATCTTTAAGCGAATGTATTGCCTTAATTTTCATTAGTAGTCTGGAATGGAAAATACTTCTTGATATTCTGTTAATTTTAAAACAATTAAGTAAGTACGTACTTAATTTAAATTGTTAACAAACTTAATATTTAAATCTGTCAAAATAGTATAATAGGTAGGTAAGTATATATATGTATGTGTTGTTAGATGTGTATGTTATTTATGTGTTTATAAAAAATTCTAATTACATTTTCCTAATTATCGAACACGAAACTAGAAAAAAATTTTTGTTTTTATTTTTTCCACTTTTTTTATCTTTTTCGTAAAAGGAAACTTTCAAAATTTACTTATCTAAGAAGTTTTCCAAAATGCCAAAATTGAATATTAAGTAGATTATAATTGAATTTCAATAGCTGTACAATTTTTAAAAGAATTAACATGTTTACATACATACTTAGTTATGCATAAGTACATGCTTAATATACAATTCCAGATGTATATGACTATTCTAGTGATTAAATTGTGTTTTTATGACAGATTTTTAAATGTAAAAATATTATGATACATATATATTATGTAGGTATGTGGTAATTATATCTTTAACAAGAGTGTTCACCTGTTGAATTGCATTTAATTTTTTTCTTTTTTTTGTAAAATATCAGAATTCCGAAAGTGTATGTTTTTATTTAATTATGAAGAGCATAATAAATATAACTACAACCACGTTCTATAAGACTATTGCAATAAGACTATTTTTGTTTTAAGTACATAATGTTTGAAATTACTTATATGTACTTAATTAAATAAATATGGAGAATATTATATTAGGTATGGTTCAAAAAAAAAAACACTTACGTAAGTTTATTATAGACTTTAATTGAAAATAATAATAATTTTCTTCATAATTAAGTTGATCAGATATTTATTAATGGTTTTCTACAGTCGAGTAATCAACGGCTTAGTAAAATTAATGATTCACGAAATTGAAGCTTAGTCAAATATCATAGTAAATGGCTTAGTGGATGCCCTATACTTCTTATAGGAATGGTAAATGAAAAATAAATTTCATTCACCTCATGCATGACTTATGACCCTATTCCATTAAGTATTCTAGGAGTTGTAGAAGATATATATATTTGAACATGTGTACTTTTCTGTGTTCATATACGAAACTAGTCCACACTAAGTATAATAAAGTTAGATGACAGGAGTAATTCGATGCAGTTTTTCTTTTTAATCTTTCCAGTAGAGAGTTTCATTTTCATACTTAAGTATGTACTTTTATAAGCCTTAAGATGAATTTTTAAGATTAAGAGTTATGTTAAACAATTAATCAAATTTTTCAAAGCACTCTAATTTAAGTAGGTACTTAGAATTAAAAATAAAAGTTAAACATTAAAAACAAAAATTTAACATAAAAAAATTTAAGAGAAATAAATCAAAATAATAATTAATATAAATGTCAACATATGAATTTAAATGCATTCCATATAAGAACTATGCCTATACATATTTGTATACGCTTTGAATGGAACGCATGTAATTCTAAAAATAAATTAAAATATTTATAATTAATTTTCCATATAATCTTATCCCTTTAAATTCAAACCATTTTTTTTTTAATTATTTAGTTAAGTAAGTATAGATTTTTATTCTGTTTTAGAATAAATAAAAATGTCCCACATTAAATAGGTTCCAAGTATAAGTGATCATGAAAAACTAATTCTACTTAATAATATTATTAAAATTTTTGCTTCACTTTTTAATTTAGTGCAACCTTCAGTAGTTATATAATTAAATATTTTTTTTTAAAGATAAGTACTTATCCAAATTTAAAGCTATAACTCGTTCTTGTATTTTTTTTTTGGGAATTTCTTAATCAGTTTTACTGAATCGACTGACTTTTTCTGTGCTCGAAGCATTTAAATACAATATTTGATATTTCAAAACTAGAAATATAACAAAGTAACTATAAACATATTCTAAAATATTTGTTTTAATATGCAGTAATTTAATTGTTCAGAATTGTATCCAGTACGTATCCTTATCTAGTAAAACTACAAAAAAAAAAAAAAAGTTCTGATCAACAGGTTATAAGTAATTATTTATTTTTAAAGTTGCAAACACTTAAGTAAATATACCTACATAAGCATATCAATCTGATTCGCATTATCTTTGAACCTTTATCTAACTTTCTATAATGCAAAAATTCATATTTAAGTATTTAGAATAAGAAGTGTATGCCACTTTAATTCAAACATTAAATAATGCAATAAAATTGGTAAATTACTTAGTAACATCTTCTTCTGAAAGAAAATAATTTAGGCTGACGTTCGATTTTTAGGCTAAGGCTGACGCTCGGTTTTTATAATAAATAAGTACGTACTTAAGCAAAATTGTTTTTATATACGATTTGTGAATAGGATATCAATTGTTTTTTTGACAGATGACAGATTGAACAGTAAAGGAATAATAAATAAATAAACTGTTCATAAATCATAACATGAAATTTAACTTTATATATAAGTATATCTACTTACTAACATGAAATTTTTTTGTGTTCCAAAAAAAAGAATAAGAGAAAAGTATTGTAAGCTATTTAAGTATCGCTATCTAACTTCAGCAATATATTAGGCAATCTAATTATTTGAATATATCTGCAAGGTGGTGTAATCTTGAAATACAACAAATCATTACATACATATAACTACATCACATTTTTAAGATACCTGTTATCAATGTATTAATGAAAGGTTCGAATTTAGTATGTATAAGCATTATAAAAGCTCTAACAGAAGACGAAGTGCAAGTTATTACTTTACACAAGTCATAATTGATATATAAATAAACATTAAGTATACTACGGTAAATTACAGTGACGACTAGATAAACAAATGTTAAAAACAATATTAGGAACTATCATTACAAAAAAATCCTTACAAAAGAGTACTACGTAAAAGTACTTTGTTATTATGTAACTGTAAAATTAAATTAAGTAAGTACTTGAAATATATTAAAACTTCATATACTTATTAAAATAAATTTTATTTTATTCTAGTTAGTTATTCAGTTAATATTAAAATGGATAGTATACATTTTATACTATATTAGTAGTTTAAATCTAAAGAAATTTATTTATTTTCGCATAAAATATGTAATAGGTACAAGTAATGATATATAAGAGAAAATAATACATAGGTAAGTAAGTAACTAGAAAAAAAAAAAAAAAAGAAACAAATAGGTATGTTTTTTAAAAAAAAAAAAATATATGATGAGTCATTATTATATCCATGCACAACTAAATGATAAAAAGAGAAGATCAAAAGAATGTAAATCGTAAAAAGTAAAAACTAAAAAAAAAAAATCTTAATCTCTTTTTTGTATCTAAAGTTAAGTTAAACATGATATAAAAATGATTGTAAAAAGAAATCACAAAAGTCAAATATTTTAAGATAAATTTACAGTTGAACCATTTTACAAAAACAACAAAAATGGACAAACAGACAAAAAGTTATAATTTTTTTCTTTTTTTATCAAAACGCAAAATTTAAAAACTTAAACTTAACGAGTAAGTATAATAAAAACTACAAAAACAAAAAAAAAAGCACTAAATGAAAACATTTTCGGCAAAAAAAAAAAAATGTTACAATCGTTCTCTACGGGTCATTTTATTAGAAAATTTATGAGAAATTTTTCCATATTTTATTTTTTTTTTCATTTTTCTTTCAAACTATTTTATAAAATTTTTTTTTTTTCTCTTTCCCTCATGTTACCCTTTTTTTTTTTTTTTTTGTAAATTTTATTTATTCTTTCTCTTTTTTCTATTGTTTTTGTTTTTTACATAAAGAAAAAAAAAAAACTAATCGATATCATTTAAATTAGGCAATAGCCGGTTAGATATTAGTAGGTAGTGAATATTCTAAATAATATTAAAATCAGTATTGTTTGGTCTTTATTTATTATTTGAATGCCAAGGTCTTAAAAAATTGTTTTACACCAGTCATACGTAAACACATAACTAAATATGTACGTATTCATATAAAAAGTTTATATGTGTATGTATGTTATAAAAAAAAAAATTATACAGGTAAGGTCATATAGGGAAGTTTAACATATCGTATATATATGTAAATTATAATCATAATGTTTAAATTAATATGTATAGAAGTTGACAAAAAATTATTCTTCCATTATTAAATATCTACATAGTTGTAAAAGAAAATTAGGTGAGTATGTACATACACTTTAGGTAATTCTTACTTTTTATCTATATAAGTACATACATATATATAGAAGATAGGTAGGGATAAAAAAAAATAGTATAGATAGTAATTGGTTAAAAAATTGAAATTAAAAGTGATTGATTTGATGATTTTAAGGTCCAACGTTATGAAAACATGTTTTTAGAATGATATCTATATTTCTATATATATATGTACGCCCTAAAATGGCGCATTAAATCATTTCTTCTAAAAAGTTTAATAAAATTAACTAAAATTTGTCAGACAAATTCTTAATATTTATTAGAACTGAAAAACGAGTTTAATTAAAATCGATGAAATTTAGATTATCTATACTGATTTTGTGACAAAAATTTAGTTTCTAAACAAATATTTGTTTGGGGCTGTCCGACGCATTAGTTAAATTGCCAAGACCTATTTCAAATTTAATGATTTTACTATAGGTTTAAAGTTTTTGATTGTTAAAAAAATGTAACTATGTACTTATTTAAACAAAATATTATTGTAAAAATATGAAACAGGTCAGCCGTTGTTCTCTACCGTTAAGTGAAAGTGGAGAACCTATATTGTAAACATTTTCCTATAGTTAAAATTGAAAAACTTTGTTTATCTACTTAGAAGTATTTATCTCAGCTTGTTCCAGATATCACCAAGAATCTATGTTCAGAATATGTACGTATATATATATGCAATATGCATCTAACTATATTTCTGACTTTTACTGAATGGGGTAAGTATATTTTTTTCGCTATTCCGGCTCTTAGCATAATAATTTATTGTAGATATTCGTTTGAACTTTTATTACAGGTTTCATGTTATCTAATAAATTGCTTCTGACGTAACCTGAAAGGTAAAAGGTTTTAAATTTAAAATTATGGTAGTAGAATATTAACTACCCCATACTTCATTAATTAATGTAAATTCATTGGTGTATAGTGTTTTGACAGTGTTACTAGGCAATTATATACTTAAGTCATTATGTTACCTTTTTGTTTTTAGATTTTGGTGTACCCACATATAACTATATATATATATATAGTTAGTTACATATTAAAATTGGCAAATTAGGTGAATAAGTTGATAAAGGTTAATAATATAAATTTACCTAAATTGTAAAAAATATTTCAGTTTTTTAAACTTAACTATACTAAATTGTATAATCAAATTTGTTTTAACTATTTTCTTCTTTTTTTTTTAATTAAATAAAATTCCATTTTTAATTTTTATTATTCTCTTTTTTTTCCACTGAATACAGGTTAACAAATTGGTACGCATCATTGGATTACTATTATAGATACACAAAATATAACAAAGAAAAACAACTGTTATTTAGTAATAAAGTTAAGCAAAATAAAAAAATAAAAATAAATATAATTTGTGAAGCACAGCTTAACATTATTAAAAAATTCTGTAAATGAGGAATTATAAACATACAAATTTCTATATTACATAATATGTAATTTAAATAATAAATAAGTTAAAACTTTAATTACTTATTTTATAAAAATAAATGAACTACTTAAGTACTATATTATATTCTTAAGTACTTAAATGCATAACTAAGTTAAGTATTTAAGTATGTCGTACAGTAAAGTGCGCAATCAATAACTGGACATAAACTAGTGTAAGGAAATTTGGTTCCGATCCACAGAATCAATACGCACGAAAGAATTTTGGGGTGAACCAAACGGAAAAAAGACTCAGAAAATTCTTAAACTTAATGGAACGGATTTGGAGTTTTTACGGGAATCATAACCGCAGAAGATGAGGGCAAGATGTAGAAACAGTATTAGACGTTCTGTGCTAATGCCCGAAAAGAGATCTAAAAGGCGAAGAACTTTTGGAGAAGAACACTGGTATAGTTTCTGTAAAGTGAGAATACTCAAAAAGGTAGACATAATGCGTTTCATGAAGAGTATATAGTTAGTGGCTCGATGAGACGCTATAGAAGGCGAGCGGACCATTGAGCAGGGCAGCACAATGGTTTACAGGGTTTAGATTTAACTAAGTTCATAATTTGAAAATTATTATATGCTAAGGTATCAATGCTAAGGTATCATTACAGGTATCCATAACTTTTCCCTAAAGAACTAAATTAAAGGTTATGATTAATTAAATGGAAATTCTTAACTTTATATTTCCCAAATACTTAAGTATACTAAGAAGTAAAGCCTCTGGTTCACTAACTAACTTATTGTCATTTAACTATATTGTTAATCAATGACAAAAAATTTGACAAAGTGTTAACAAAATTTGTAAAATGTCATATATAGGTAGTTGTCAAATAAAAATAGTTTAACGAAAAAACAAAAAAAAAAGGATTAAGTAAGTAAGTATTTGATGAAAGTACAAAACAAAAAGTATTGGAACTAGTCAAATTCGCATTTAAAACTTTTAAATTTAATCAAACTATATTTAATCTGAAAATGGGTGACTTTCAAAATCCCGATTCAGGAGGTCAAAACAAATAAAAAATATTATATTAAGGTAAGGTCTATTCGCCACAGTTTGCGAAATATGAGATCTTAAAATTTTTTTTTCAATATAAGAATAAGTTAGTTCAGTTTTAAATCTATAAAATCGGGACTGTATAAGATAGGATAAAAGAGAGTACCAAATTTTAAAGCTTTCAAAATATTTCGGGAATTTGATATGTCAGGATTTTGAATGTCGGGATTTTGAATGTCGGGATTTTATTACAGACCCTCTAAAAATATGTTAGATATCAGATTTGATAAATTAATAAATTTTGCTAAACTCTATATAAGTAGTTAAGTAACTACTTATATGGCTTAAAATTATAAAACAAATACGAAAATGCGTGTGTACATGCATATATATAAAAATATATATAAGTATATATGTATTAATTTTATACATATGTACTCAAACTGAAAAATAAATAAAAAACAAACAAATAATCAAAAATATTTTGAAAAAAATTAATTAATAAATAAAAAATAATATTGAGACATACTTAAAAGAAAACCTACCCAATTAATTAAAAATCAATAAAATGTACATTCTTATGTACATTTATTACATGTATTAACATGTAATAAAAAAGAAAATTATATTTTCACCCCGCGATAATTTTTTAAATGATTAATATTTAATTTTCTAAAAAAAAAAAATTAAAAAAAATTAAAAAAAACTTTTTCTTGGAACAAGAATATGAAAACCGTAAAATCAGTCATAATATTCATACCTATTTATTCCAAAAGTCATTAACGTATCAGTGTTATAAAATATAAAAGAAGGAAATTTAGAGAAAAAAAAAATATTTTTTTTTTTTTTAATTAAGAGCTTTTTTTTAATTTTTAATATTTTAGATTATAATAGCAGAGACTAATAATAGTATTTTAACGCCTCAATTAGCTGACAATATATATATATATATATATTTTTTTTTTATTGTATCTTTGAGTTTCTATATGTTGCATTGCGTCGTTTCAAATTGCACTTTTTAAAAATAAGTCTATAATGCATTTTAAATATATATATATAACTATAAATTATGTATACAAGCCTATTCAGTTATAAATTATAGATTTATTTTATATTATTTACTTTACTATTATTTTTTAAATATTTGAAATCAACATATGAAAATCTAAATTTTTTACACTATATAACAAATTAGTATAAACACATACAAAATGTGAACTATTATTGTTTTGTTTTTTTAAATAATTTTTAAATAATTAAATTGTAAAATGTATACTTACAAAAATTAAATTAAATATTTTTATCTAAAGGTAACACTTAGTTAACTTAACTTTAACAAATAGTTAAATACCCCTACAAAAGTTAAACCTTTTTTAACTATTGTGAATTTTTTGCTTTTTATTGTGAATTTTTTTCTTGACTAGATATAAAAGCTCATATATCTATTGTCAAAATCTTTTCGTATATTACTTCTCTTATTTTTATTAATTAAAGGGTTAAATTCAATTAATTGTTTTCTTTACACGCTACCCAACCTCTAAGAAACGATTCCTTGGGGAATTGAAGAAAAAATGCGATAATAGGTTCTTTTGGGAAAAATGGGATAATGGGTGTAAAGGCTCTTTTTGAAAAGTTGCAAATTATATAATAGAACATTTCATGGACATTTAATAGAAATGTGTTTCACATTTTAGCGATTCTCACAATAAATCAATTTCCAAAACCAATTTTGGACCACTAAGGAGATGTAGAAATGGGAACTTGACGCCTCCATAGTCTTGCATTGGAATTGTTTTAAAAAAGGCATTATAGATTTTAGTTCAGTAGAACAAGTGTCATTCTATAAAAATAACAAGATAACATTCTAACAAGATATCAATGAAAAAAAGAGTATAGTACAGTATATTTAACCTCTATTTATCGAAATTCTGTCTTGGTAAATTATTTATTCAACTTATTGTTAGTGAACAATGAGTAAAATTTCTAGATAATGTTTTAGTAGCGACATAATGACATAAATATAATGTCTAATTATCTACAACGAATTAAGTACTTAAATTACTTAGACATTTTTACTCAGACACTTAGAAATTACTTAATTACAAGACACTTTTTTTTTTCTTTTTGAAATTTAAATTGAAAAATGAAAATTATGGTGTAGGTACTTAAATTGGAAGGCTTTAATTAATATAAAAATTTGAGAGAATAAATATAAGAAATTCTTTTGAAGATCTTTAAGAAAAAAGAAATTTAGCATAGCTCTTTTTAGTATACAAAATTTTTGTTATTTGAGTTTGTTATATATATATATATGTATTTATTTGGCCTCATAAAAACTACATTGTTAACTTGTACACTTCTATACATAAAATTATTTTTTTTTTGTTTTGTAAAAATTTTAAATTAAAAATTTTGTAAAAAATAAAAAAACTAAAAAACTTTACTTCTAGGTCTAACTTTTTAATTGTAGAACATATTAACTACTATCATATGTGCTCCCTGATATATGTATTTTACATTTGACATGGCTGAATAAAAAACAGAAGAAAAGTCAGATAGAATTAGAACCAGTTCTAAAATAAAATCTACATAAGTACATATATAATGTCAACTGACATGTCTAAAGTTCGTATTTTGAACTTTCACACTGTTTGTTTTTCTGTCTGTTTTTACATCTGACACGCTAAATTCAACGTCAGCGTTATCATTTAAAATACTATTCTAAAGCAACCTTTACAATTAAAACATAAAATTTAATTTTTTTTTTCTGATTCCTCATTTATTAATACATATAATCATTCCACTTATTGCTTTGCAGTTATGATGCTTTCCACCATTTTTTTTGCTCCAGGGAGGTAGAGGAAGGTGCAAGGAGGTGGATTTATTCGGTACCGTACCACTCTTTACCCTATCGAACTTAGATTTTCTTAGTATATTTTGAAGATCTACATCTACGGCAACAAAAAAAAACAAAATATCTTGTTTTTATTCGTGTGTTACAGAGTGTATTTTAAAAAAAAAAATCAAAAATAAAAAGCATATTTTGTTTATTTTTGCTTTCCTTGGTAATTTGCATAAAATCAGTTGATATAAATGCGTCTCTGAGTCATAAAGTATCATAAAAAAATTGAATTGAATTGTTTGGATGCTATTTATGTGTGCTATTTCCATTTTAATTTCATTATTCAAAGAAAGACAATTTTATTTAAAATTAAAGTATAAAAAAAAATGAATTAATTGAAAATAAGTTAAATTTTGTCAGAAATAAATTAAGTAAGTTGTTTTTTTTTTTTATTGTAAGCTGAACAAAAGGCAATAAAATGTTTCAAGCTCATGAATGACAGAAAGCACACTTTCTCAATATAAAAAGTTCTATTTTATCTTTCATTTCATATACTTAGTTACTTACCTTTTCATTTTCTTTTTCTTTTATCCTATATATGTTCCTAAACAGCAAATTTATACTTATGGACAACAACCACACAATACAAAAAGGAAAAAAGAAGCGTTCGTTTAAATAATAAAAAACAAACAAAAAAAAACGTGACAATTGCTTAATAAATTATCACATAACTTTTCATATTGATGTTTACATTCTCTTAATTTCATTTAGTAATAAATCGAAAAGTGTTGACTTTCTCGAATAGTTATATATATATATACACAAATAAGATAGCTACAAGTTATAATAGTTAATAAAATATAATTATATTTCTATATGAAATGGTGCCCACTATCATGTTAGCATTAAACTATTCCTCAAAAAGATACATGGCATAAATCGATTTATAGCAAAATGATATTTCGCAAAAAATTGAAAAATTTTTGACGAATGGAATAAGTATTTGATAACAACTTATAAATTATTTGTAGATAATGTTGGTGGAGTTCATTACAATATGATGATGATGAATTATTGAAAATGGGACAGGTTATAAAATTTCCAAGGCAAAATCCTCAAAAACAAAACCTCTAAAGACAAAATCTTACAAAAGAATACTCAATGTTTTTTTTATGCATTTAAAAATGAAAAATAATCAAATGGGGATTACTGGCCCATTCGACTAAAACCCAATTCAACTAGATAAACTTTTAATTTTTAAATATTAATATACATAATATTAGAATATAAAATTATACATAAATACTCTGAAAAAAGGGAATAAATACCCTGATTTTGCAACCAAGCTTTAAATCCACTCTAATTATTTTTTTTACATACTTACCTATTGTCTTAGTTGAATTGTTTCAGTCGAATTGAACTTCAGTCAAATTGTTGTTAGTTGAATTGTTTTAGTCGAATTGGTCGGTAACGGTCAATTCCGTACTTTATTAATATAATATGTAATTATTTTGTTAACATTTTTTTTTTTTACTACATTTCTCTGCCACATAAATGTCACATAAAATGTGGACAGAAAATTACACAGTCTTTCCTTTTCAGGCGTGGATGTATCGTAAGGGGGAATAACTCTTACGACGTGTATGAGATTCAAACCTACACTCCCTCGGTGTTTATAGCGTATTTTATACGCTCTTACCCACTACGCCACCGAGACCCCTTTTGTTAACATATTTTGAATATATTTAGGAACTTGAATTTTGTTTTTATAATGACATCAGTGATGTATTCTTCCTTATTACATTTTTTCATATAAGTGCATATTTTAACAACAAAATTCTTAAAGCAGTGGCGGCTGTAATCTGCTAACTCCTAGTTGAAAAATTTATTTAAACCCAGATTTTATACTCGAAACTATAATATGTTTATAAGCATAAATTCAATAAAAACAAAACCAAAATTATATTGGAAATTTCGTCATATTTATCGTTAAATTTTGTTAAATGAATAGTTATTTGTCAAATGGGAATGGGATAGGATGACATAAACGTATCTTTTTAAGGAATGGCTTTAGGCCAATGGGCGTGCTCTATACATAAACCACTAAACTATACTAAACTAAAACCTATTCAAATCTAATAAGTCATCCTAACAAATACTTCTATTCATTTCAGCATTTCGCAATTAACTATTATCATTTTTGAATGATATTCAAAAAACAAACAAAATGTTCCATTAAGGCCGTTTTACACTAACTATGTGGATTTACATTTGAGTTTTCATTTAATCGAAACAAAAGTCGACTCAAAACTAAAAACACATACTTTGTATAAAAAGCTTCGAAAATTACAATTGAGAAATCAAATTAGATTTTTAGTTTAATGAATTTTCTAATTTCATTTGAGTTTTTATTTGAGTTTTTTGATATTTTAACATTTGGATTTTTTATTTCGAACTGAAAACTAGAAGGCTTCAAAATAGTGAAAAGGTATTGTAAAAATATAATATTATGTAATAATAATAATTCTGGTATAAAATGGAAAAGGATAGATTACTTATTATAGATCTGCATTAATACTTATTTCCCAATCCATTTTTGTTTCTCAATGTAATTTGCCTAAATTAGTCTAAAAGGGTCTAATTTTTCATTTGATTTATTTGACATTTTAGTTTTGATTTGAGTTTTTTGACGTTTTTATTTTTAATTTCTTATTTGAGAAATTTGCATAGTGTAAAATGCCCTTTATAAAATAATAATTATAAACGTATTTAAGAAAAGTTTATTATGAACATACAATGTACCTTAATAAAATTTCCAAGAATTAATAAAATATATGTACTTACTATAAGATAAAATGACATAACTATAAAAAATAGGAATAACAATAAAGTTAAATGTTAAATTATTTAATCATTTTTTTTTTTTTTTAGTGCATTTCTCTGCCACGTAAGGGGGAATAACTCTTACGACGTGTGTACGATTCGAACCCACACTCCCTCGGTGTTTACAGCGTATTTTATACGCTCTTACCCACTAGGCCACCGAGGCCCCATTTAATCATTAGTTAGTTACTGTGTTTTGGTTTAACTGCAACATTCACTTTCAATATTTATAGAGGAAGTACAAAATCAAAGGATATTTGGTTTAAAATTTTGTTTGTCCTTTTCTTTTAAAAGCCTTAGCCATAACTAGGAAATATTGAAATCAACAGTTAATTAGTTTAGTGTGTAGAAAAAATTGATCCTACTTAGTAGAATTGATCAATTATTTTTTATAAGTAAGTATACAGAGTCACAATAAAACAAGGTACTAAATAGTAAGTAGCTAAGTATAGTTAAAAACTATTACACTAACTATTAAAAAATAAAAATTAAAATAAAATTCATAAAAACAAAAATTAAAAACTTACCCTGGGATCATAATTAAGTAACTAAGTAAACGTCTAAGGTCTTCTGGTTTTAATCTTTCTCTACGTGGATTCGCTGGAAATAATAAAAGCGGTCCACCTCTACGATCTCGACCACCACTTAAATATACAATACGTTCTTGTAATAAAGCTAGAATATCTCTGGCTCGTTCCATTTTTGTTAATTTTTTCTTCTCTTATATTAATACTTATCTCTAATATTTTTCTTTTTCTTTACAAAATTTTATTCTTATATAAATCAATCAATTCCTTCAATTATATAAACAAATTATATAGTAACCATAAGTGATTAATATCCGAAAAAACAAAATTATTTATTAAGATGTCAGTAATTAAGTAGATTATTTTTTTTTTTTTATAAATATATATATATGTATAAAAGTTTATTTTTTTTTTTTTTATTTATTGTAATAAGTATTCGAGATTCCAAATAAGTTATGATGGAAATAAATCCTTGTATTGTAATTATATCTGAAAATATAACAATAAAAGTTACATAAGTTACAAAATTTATTAAATAAGTATTTGTATAAATATATTTTTTTTAAATAAAGTGTTTTATGTTATTTACATATATAAAAAAGTACTTATAGTTAGGTACTTATTGATTTTTTTATTTATGTCACAAAATTATCCAATAAGTACTTTTAAAATTATGTAAGGAGTTTTTTATAACTAAGGACTTTTTTCAAAATAATTATTTCCTAATAGATAACTATTTTAATTACTTAAGTCTAAAAACGATATAGCTATAACTAACTTACTTAAGTATTTTATATTTACTTATGTATAAGTAAGTACTTAATAAGTTTTTTTTAAAATAATGTTACAATAGGTCACTTATTATAATCAGAAACTACCAAAGAAAATAAAAGAGGGGGGAAAGTTTCGATTAGCTTCCATGTCCGATTTTCTTGAAATTTTTGAAAAAAGTTAATACTTAGAACTAATACTTAAGTACTTAGATCAATTGAGAATATTTTATGCTTATATGAAAGATCTTAAGAATTCCTGTCCTTAATTGTGATAAGTACTTATAAATAATAATATGAAATGGTTTAATTACAAAAGGCCACAAATATTTTTGTTTTTTTTTATTTATAAGTACTTATGCATATTTTAGAAAAGGTATTTTTATATTGCTCTGCGGTCTTACATCCGATTTGAGATATAGTTAAACCTTTTTTTATAATTAAGTACTTATAAGTACTTGTATATTAACTAAGTTTAATTATATATCTATCTTTCACAGCCATTTTTTTTTCCTTGCCATTCCTATAAAGAGCATATAGGGCACCCACAAAGTCATTTATTATTCATATTTGACTAAGGTTCAGTTTCTGGAATCATTATTTCACTAAGCCGTTGATTACTCGGCTGTAGCTATTGTACAAGATTATGAGACGTTTCTTTTATTTCTACGCCATCTATCGCTGCAACAATTATGTTTTATTATTATTTTATTATAAGTAAGTATATTACAAAATGATATTAATTATAATTTATAAGGCATGAGTAGGTATATACTTATGTTTCAATTTAATTAATTACTAAAGTATATTAATAACTTATATAAATATTATAAGAAAAATTTATACTTATTAACTATTTTTTATTAATCAATATGACTCAGCCGGGGTTAAGAACCCGAAACTTTTCGTATAAAAAGTCAGTGTCTTAATCACTACACCATTGGCTGGATTCACAGCCATTACTTATGCTTATTTAATTCAAAAGATCAACCTTTTTATATATACCTACAATTTTGAAGTTATGTAAGTACTTACTTATTGATATACTGTGCAGGGCTGCTTAATTCCATATTGATATTGATCAAGGGGTTGGTATTTAGTCGAAGTGCGGAATATTCAATGTACAAGAATAAAATTGTAATAAATTACCTATTATTTATGTTGTTCGGTTGTTCAAACAGTATATGACTCTGTTTTGTAACCAACTATAAATCATTTCTAATTATTTTTTTAAATAAGTAACTAAGTACTTGTGTATATTTTATTTTAAGTTTTTTCATTTCTTATAACATTTTATTTGATTGAAAATTAACTAAAGTCGATAATTTACTATATGCTATGCAGTAAACAGTTACGTAAAAAGTTAAGTACTTACTTATGTAGTGCATATTTTTAGAAAGAAAGTAATGAAAACTTTCAGATAACCAAGCATTTATCTAAGTACTTAAATGTTACAAATAGGTCTATTAGTTAAGAAGGTATAAGTACTTACTAAGTACTTAACTATAATAAAAAATATGAAGAATCTAATTAAAATTTGTACGGCAATTTGCCGTCTTTAATAATACATATATCCAATTTGCGGAAACTTTTGCAAAGTTAAAAGAAAATAGGAAATGTGAACTAATTCGAACTTTAACCTCAGATAGTGCGGGAGGAAAAGTAAACTAACATTTTTTATAGTTACTTCATATAAGTACTTAATGAGAGTACTTAATTAGTTATTTTTAATTGTTTGCGTTTCTTTTACATGAAAAGAGTATATTTCAGAATTGGTAGTTGAGGGTAGTTGGTAAATGGAACGCTAATTTTTTATTTAAGGAGTAAAAATGTCTACTCTTGGCATTGATGAACCTTAAGAGATAACCAAAATGAGTACTTACCATAAAGTACGTACATATATTTGTTTGCTTTAAAATACATTAACAGAATAATGTACGTATACTTAGTGAATGGAGCAATTATATTCAGAATTTTGCAGATTACCTTTTACTAAAAATTAATATTTTTTTATAAACAAACTTTAAAAAGTTTTCGTGCTGTACATTTAACTATGTACTACTTATAGTACATTCTGTTCTTAGTTAAAATGTTTTGTATTGATTTTAAAGTTTTTTTGCAGATTTTATTTAAGTACCTAAGTAGGTACTTATTATTTTATATCTAAATATATTTTTGTTTATATAAGTACTTCAGTAAGTTTTCTATTTCTTAACTGCAAATAGATATGATATTACTATATCGGAATTGTTAAGTAGAGGTAGATTTATACTTTTCAGTGTCGATCTTATCAAATTTTAACACTCTTCCGTTAAACAAGATAAAGTAATATTAAATAACAAGTAAATAATTTTAATTTATATAAACTTTAAATAGTTATTATGCATAGCTAAGTAATACTTTAATATAACAACTACTTAAACATTTTAAAAAAAATGTTAATTTTTTATATTTTTGAAAAATTATTAGCTACTTACTTAACAATATAATAAAGAAATTAATGATCGAGACAGTAGTTATAAGTATACTAAAAACTAAAAGATTTTAAAGGCGAGGCGCAAATTTTCAAAATGACAATAAAAAAAATTCTTGAACCATGACTATGTAAATACTTTTGTATCAACATTAGAATTTTTTTTGTGTTAAGAAATTCTATAAAACTAAGAGACACTTTCTTTTACTTTAGGCATAACCTAAGTATATAACTATGTAATTAGATAAATATTAACATACTTATGTAAAAATATAACCCTTAAAACACAATGAGCGAATTTATCACGCAGAAACTCAAATGTTTAACATATATAAGTAAGTAAAAACCAATATGTACAAAAGTCACAAATGAAAGTGTAACTAAGCATTTAATGGTGGTTGCTGAAATAGTTATCGCTACGATCACGTAAAAGTCTATCAACTTTTAACTTTAATGCGAGATTTTTAGTTTGGTAACCGGTTATTTTTATTTTATACTTATATATTTATATCTTGTTCTTTAAGTAAGTAATACCTAGCCAATATACTGCGTTCGCAGGTAAGGATTTCATCCCATTATATTGGCTAAAGGAGGAGGTGGGTTTATTCAGTAAGAATCTGACACTACCAAGGGGAAATTCTTGGTGTCTTCGGAAGATTCTCACCTGCCTTAGGAAAAAAAAAAAGTATAACTACTTATTTGAATACATACAAAAATATTTATTTTCATTTTGAAAAAATTCCAAAGGTGCTCAAAATTTTTGAATCCTGATAGCTCTCAAACGGAGAAAAAGTATGTACAAAAGTTTTTATTTAAGTAAGTAAGTAGTTACTTACTTATAATTAGGTTAACTTATGGTTTATACTTCAAAGACTTTATCTCTCTCAGAATTTCAAGTTCCTAACTTTAGACGTTTAGGAGATAGTTAAGTTACTTAGTTATATGAAAACCAATACAAATTACCTCATCAGTTTCTCTCATCAGATAGAAAAAATATCTAATACTTAGTTAGGTACTTAGTGCTTATTTGGTTAGAACTATCATTTAAATATAACTACTTAGTTAAAAAAGGAGATTTTTTTTCTATGCACAACTTTTATTTTTTATAAAAATTAAGACAAAACCCATGCAAAAACAGCAGCTTTGTACTGTGTATTTTGTATTTTGTTACGCTAGTATAAAAGACGCGGTCGAAAATTTCTTACTAAGTAAGTACTAACAACAGTAAATTTACATATATACTTAAGTACCTAACTACTAAGTTATTTAGTTTGCTTTGAGAAATAGATAACTATCTGCTCTTGTTCAGATTAAAGTTTTTGAATTCTAGACTAAGTAAGTACTTATTTTACTAAGTAAGTACTTATCGCAGCTTAAGAACTGAAAGTACACTGTCTGATTTCATTTAGGATAATATTTGTGAGTTAGTGAAGTAAATAACCTAACCTAACCTAACCTAGTTAAATAAGTTTACGATTTGTTAACTTTATTTAAAAGTACTAACTAATGAAGTAGCTGAGTTAAAATAATAAAGTAACTGATTTACCAACTAGTAAATCTAGCTGAGTTATGTACTTTTAACTCTTGTTGTTAAAACGAGAATAAGGTAAAAGGTAAAAATTAATAAAAGTACTTAAGTACTTAATTATAATAGCAACAATTAAAAGAATGAATCCAAAACGATCAGGCTAAGGTAGTGTAAAAACAAGCTTATTAAGAGGTAATATGCAATTCCGAAATAAAAGAAATCCTTAATTGGTTTAAAGCCCAGTAGTAAAACAAAAGCACATAAATTAATAGGTTTTTACTTAATTTCCAAACGATATTTACTTAAGTATAAAAAAAAATAGGGAAATTTCTATTAACCAAAATGAACAATCTACCTTTAATTATTTTTTTGTATAAAGAATGGATTAGATTTTAATAACAATTTTTGCACCAAAAAAGTAAATTTTTATCAAAAAATTATGAAAAGAAAATAAACAAAATTAAGTACTAAGATATGTGGTAGTTATGAGGTAAACAATTAAAACTAAATTAGATACTTATTTCATATTCGAAAAAAACTAATGATAAACCTAATTTTTTTTTAAAATCTTTTTTGGAAATAACATTTTCGATGTAAATTTTCGCTTATACATAACTACTTACTTAAGAATTATTTATTCTAGTTGTTATGTTTGAATAATTTTTTACTTAATTTTGAATTAAAGATCTAAGTAAATGAATTTTGTTATTTTGAATATTAAGAACTGTCAAAATTTAATAATGCATAATATTTAGGGCAAAAATTGGATAGTTTTATTTATTTGCTAGAAAATTAATAAAAAAAAAAATTCTTCCAAATCAATAAAATAATCGTCTTACTCATTTCCTGACATCATTTTTTTTTATGTTTAAAAAACTTAATTCAGAGAAATAAAACAAACAAAAACAAAATTAATAAAAATAAACGTACATAAGTAAATTAATATTTTGTTATTAAAATGTTTAAAATTCTTACCATTTCTGATTAAAGTCAGTAGCTAGGCAAGTATTTTAGGAATTTTAGTAAAATATGTTATTTAAAAATAAAACAAAATAGTAGGTATGTATAAACTAAACATTAAGCACACACTTTTTAAATACATATAAGTATGTAGGTATATGTACTTATTGAATTTTTAATTTAAAAAACACCGATTTTACACATAATTTAAAATTAAATTTGTTTTCTATTTATTTACTTTTTTTTTTTTTGTTACAAAATCTAATGATCCTAATCGTTCTCCTCAATTTTTGGAATTATTTTGTAAATTAAGTAATACACAACACTGAACAAATATATTTTATACATTTTATTTTTTTTCACAAATTTTTCTTTTTTTTTTTTATTAAAATAAAAAACAAATTTTTTTTTTTTTTGAAATTTTTATTACTATTCTACTCTTTATTGTGACGAATACATAATATTGTGATTTGATTACCATACCAAAAATCCAAAAAATAAAACAAAAAAAAAATCACTACGTAGTTTACATACTTATGATTTATGAACGTATATAAAACAACATAGAAATTCTTCCATATTTTTGCACAGATTAAGACATAAAAATTCTTTTTTTATTCTTTTTAATGGAGAAAAAAAAAAATCTTTCCTAGATTGCCTGCTCCTTGAGTGGGCCTTTTGTTTGATTGTTTTTTTTTTTTTTTTTTTTTAACTTTCGTTGTTTATCGATTATGAACTAAATTTTTTTTGTTCATTAAGAAACTTTTTGAGGGTGCTCTGCAAACTTATAAACTTATGATATATTTTTACTAAATCATACATTTTTTTTTATTTGCTGCTTATTTATTGTTATATTTAGAAATAAAGATTTCCATTATTTTTTTTTTTAAGAACTCATTTTGAGTTGTTTTATTTTTCTAATTTCAATAAATAAAAATTATAATTTTTTGCAATGTAAATAATAATAAACATTGCCGCGTACATATTCGATAATTCCGTAAATAATGTTAAAGTTCGAATTCAAGAGCACCCATATTTTAAAAAATTACATTTCTATTAAATTTTATTATATTTTTTTTTTTTTTTTGTTTGACGTTGAATGAATCCACTTCGAAGATTCACCAAGCACACAAAACAATAAGATTTTTTTTATTAATAATTTTTTTTTTTTTAGAAACATACAAATTACACATAAATTATATGTAAATTTAAATAAAACATTAACACAATGTTAAACTAAAATATAATATTAATTTTAATTTACATTTTATTTTCATTTTTATTAATAATATTAGAATATTTATTCGAGGGTGAAACAAAATTCCATTCAGAATATCACGTAAAATGGACTAAAATAACTTGTGAAAAAAAAACGACGTTGTTTGTCATTTAATTCAGAAGTTTGACATTTACTATTTGAACTTTTTCAAGGAATACAAAAAGTGTTGCTGTTTGGTTAAAAAATCAAATATGTTTCAATTTCAAAAGTCTCACGTTGAAATAAATACTTGTGTACAATATTTTGTATTAATGTTTATATATTTAAAATCTTAATAATTTAATATTATCATATAAAGTAACTTTTTATCAGAATTATAATTAAAAAATTGATCTAATTTAGGTACCAATTAATTTAATTATGTTTTGATTAATGTACATTAAAAATCACAAATGATTATTTCTAATGAATTTTTTTTTAAATTTTTTTGTTATATTGAAATTCATTTTAAAAACTTAAATTTACTAAATATAATTTTATATAATTTGAATTAAATTATAAAGGTTATTTATTGAAATAATTTTCTGCATTTTAAAAAATATATTTTCCCAAACAAAATTGTAAGTATAGCAGCAATTTGAAAATACTTCTAAAAAATGTAAAAATATAATTATAATTGTCAGTTCATATTAAATAATCAACAAATGGCAATACTACTTAAATAAATATTTTTTTTTTGTTTAAAATATCTTTTTTTTTTTTTGCTTATTTCAAAATAAATTTTTCTTTCTCGTTTTTACGTCTATATTTTCAGCGTATTTTTTATTTCATCTAAAACTTGGTCTACACTTGGTATTTTTTAATTTCCTGTACTCTTCTGTTATGTGGTGCCAGAAAGAAACAAAATCAGTGTTGCTGTTCTGTTTGAAGTTGGTATGAAAAAATTTTTTTTGTTAATTAATTATTTCAATTAAAAAAACAAAATTAAATACTAAAATTAAAAATATTAATTTAATTTAAAGTATTTTTTTTATTTTTATTAAAAATAATATTTAGTTTTTTAATTTATTTTGTGTATAAAGAGAAATTGAAACCAGACACATCATCTATATCAAATTCGTACAAAAAAAATTTTCACATTCCGGGTGAAATAAATTTTCTTAAATAATTTATTAAATTAAAATGGAATAAAAGAAAGAAATAAAGAAGTTGAAGAGTGAATAAAATATTTAATTAAATTAAATTGAAAATAATTCTTATTCCTTGAAGATTTGTTAAAAAAAAAAAAGCATAAAATGTATTTTACAAGAAAAAAGATGTCTTCCGAATAGTCTTTCGTTTCAGTTCAATTTTTGAAGAGTTTTCTTGTGGCTTACTATTTTTTTTTTTTCTAGTAGGAGAGCAATTGATAAATATCCATATACACTTCGGCTTACTACATATAGTATTGTTTAGAAAATTTTTACATTCTTGTTTGTTTCTATTTTTGGTTTGTAATCTCTTTTTCTGTTTAATTATTTTTTTTTAGATAAAAAATATAATAATTTTTGATTTTAGTTTGTAATTATAGTGCCAGTAAAGTTGGGTTGGGAGTTGGAAGTTTATCAGTATTAAAAAAAAAAAAAAAAAAAAAAAAAAAAAAAAAAAGATTTTGCGTAATAAATTTGACAATATATAATTAAAAAATTTGTTTAGTGATTAAAAATATCTTAAATATTGAAACAATTTCAAAATGTAATATAAATCTTTATTATTTTTGGTATAATATTTGTAATATAATAATAATTGCTGCTGCCATAGTATTAATTCCAAAAAAAAATAAATAAAATTGTTTAATGATCTTGTTAGACAACAATAGAGAAAGTTTTATAAATACTTGAACTTTGGCATAGATATTAGATGACATTTTTCATTTTAAAATCCTTTTAGGTAATTTTAAAAATATTATTTTAAAGGAAATAATAAATCAGTTATTAGAAATGTAAATTAATTTACTTAAAAAAGATAAGATTTATTTTTAATTTACAATATTGTTCAGTTTTTATTTATTTTTTTTAACAAAAATATTGTTTTTATGTACATACGAGCATTGTTTTATAAGTGGTACTTATTTACTTGCCCAATTGATATATTATTTATTATGTTAAGTGTTTAGTTAAAGTAGGTACTTATTAAATATTTTAATTTCAATTGGAACTATTAACTATTTTATATATTTAATCCTTTGCAAAATACAAATTATGTGTGTTTTTTACGATAATTTTAAAAAAATTAGCTCTAGTCAATTTTTGTTGATGTAAATGATGAGGTTGGGTCATTTATTCATTTATTCCTCGTTTTGCACAATAATATTCTTAATTTACACATTAAATACTATTTGTTATTAAATTACTAATTTGAATCGATTCTTCTATATGTATATAATATATATGTATATATGCATAATTTTTGTGTTTTTTTTTTTTTTTTATTAGAACTCATCTACCGTGTAAATTGAAATATACAATTACATTTAATTTTCCAATTTTTTTTTTGTTTAATCTAACAGAAATTTTATAATGTTTAATTTAATAATAATATATGTATTTGTTATTTTCAGCTTGTATAACTGAATCTCTGCTTATATAACATCACACAAAATATAACTTAAAAAACATTTAAAACAACAAACAAGATTTTTAAATTAAAATAAAAAAAAAAACAAAAACAAATTTCACCGATATAACAATAATTCAGAATTAAGTTAAAAAATAATAATAAAAACTTTGAACATTTAGAAATTATATAATTATATTTCTTCAAGATTTTCTGAAGAAATTAATCCTTTTTAATTTTTTTTTTTTTTTTTTTTTTTTTGGAATATCGAAACAATGCTTAAATAAATATCATATTAAAATACAAACAAAAAAAAAAAAAAAAAAAAAAAAACGAAAATCAAAATACCAAAATTTTAATTTTCAATTTAATTTTTTATTTTGAAATAATATGTTAAACAATCATATTTTTGTTTTGATCAAATAAATAAAGTATAACGATTATATTAGGGGTTGTCTTGAATCAAGTTTATAATATTTTTCATATTTTCATAATAAAGAACATTAAAAAATCAAAAATTTTGTTTGAAAAAATTCAACAATTAAAAATAAGAAAACAAACGAAAAACTGCAACATCAACACTTGTTTAAAGGAAAACTAAATTGCAACGCATTACCTACAAAACAACTAAAAATATAAAAAAAAAAAAATCACCAAAAAATCAAAAAAACAAAAAAAAAAAAAAAAAGAATTATATTACAAATTGTATTATATATATTCTTTTATATATATATATATACAATATATATATATATGTATATATAATGAACTTTTAATTTTTAATTTTTTAATTTACATCAAAATATGAAGCAACAGAAACAATAATAAGTGATATATTTGGATTAAGGATAACAAAAAAGAAAAAAAAAAAAAAAAAAACAAAAAAGCAAAAACATAAATGAAAATTCATTTTATTTTCTCCGGTTTTATATAAACATAAATAAAATATAAAACAAATTTAATGTTAAGAAACTATTTTAAAACATTACTTGATTATTAAAATTAAATAGAAATATTTCATTTCAAATAAAATAAGAAAAACAAAAAAAAAAAAAAAATAGTTTATAGCCATTGGAACAATTTATATTAACATTAAACATATTATCTACAAAAATTTATTTAATTTTTTTTTTTTTTTTATGTAAAACGAAATTATTGGACTCATTTAAGAATTAAAGGAAAATAATTTTTTTTTTTTTTTATTTTTGTATGGTGGAGGGAATATAACCATCCACACATTATTTTTTAAAAAAAAGTTTTTTTTTCGTTTACATGAGATTATAAAAATTTATTGCTGCAATTTTTTTTATTCTATGATTTTCATTTAAATAAAGAAAAAAAATTAATATATAATAAATTGAAAACCAATAATATTATATGGATCTATATAACTAAAATATACTTAAATGCAACATAGATAAGAAATTAATAATTAATACATTTATTAATAATATAATATTTACAATAAATAAAGAAAACAATAGAGGAACAACCAGTCGCAACATTTAAAAACAGCACACAAAATAAAAAAAATAAAAAAAAAACGATTTTTATCTTCAATCTTTTTAAGAATTAATAATAACTAAATTAATAATTATTTAAAAAAAAAAAATAAAAATAAAACAAATATACTGCTTAGTTAAAATAAAAAAAAAAAAAAAAAAAATGGAAACATAAGACAAAATATTAGGTAAGATTTTTTTTTTAATTTTTTATTCTATCAAAATATTTAATGTTTTCTTATCAGTTTTGTTTATATTTTTTTCAGGTATTTTTATTTTTTATTTTTTTTTTAGCTTCCTATCTTATGTTTCCCCTCATGTAATTTACTAACAATATTATTCAATAAAGTTTTTGTAATATTTTCCAGCTATTTTTATCATCCTCCATAATTATCATCCCGTTTATATTTGCACAATAACTTTCTTATCATATGCATGTTTTCAAATTTTCTAATATGGAATATACAATTGTTTTTGTTTTTTTTTTTTTTTATTATAAGAAACTAATTTATTTTATTTTTTATTTTAGGAATCATAAATGCTGTGAATCTATTACCAAAATCTTTTAATAGCAAAATAAATTACAAAAACAAAATTAAAAAAAAAAAAAATTAATTAAAAATAAAAAAAAAAAAATATAAAAGAATTTACATGAAACCAGTAAACAAACAAAAATAAAAATAAAAAAAACATATATAATATTTTAATTTAAAATTTATATATGATTTATATATATATTAAATAAATATATAAATATAAATTTTAGGTATAAATTTTAAGAACTATTATTTCTCAAATTAATAAAAAAGTACAAAATATAAAAGCAAATACCAGAAATTGCATTGTAAATGCAAACAAAACATTATAGAAACAGACAATTTAAATTTAAATTATAAAAAAATAAAAAATAAAAACAAAAAAAAAAAAAAAAAACAGAAAGACTTAAGAATAAAAAATTTTAAAGTTAAAAAAAAAAAAAAAACGAAATAATTTTTTAAAAAAATTATTTTTTACATTTAGAAAAAAAGAAAACTGCGTGTGTTACTATTAGTTAAAACATAAAAAAAAATAAAAATAAATTTAAACAGTTAAAAAAAAAAAAAAAAGCATTTTTAGAAACAAAAAAGAAAAAAAAATTAATACTTTTACAGCTTTACAAAAAAGAAACATGAAAAAAATATATATTCTATATTAAAAAAATAAAACATTATTATTAATTAATAATTCATAAGAAAATTTAAACCTGTGATAATATTGTAATTTCATTTTTTTTTTATTTGTAATTATTAAAACAAGGAAATACTAAAAAAAAAAAAAAAAGAAAAAAAAAATTAAAGAAAAAAAAAATATATATATATATATTAGAAGAACACATATTTAAGAAGGAAACCAATCACGTGATATTATAAAGGACTTCAAAGTACATTTTATAAGTAAAGAAAAGACTTGGAAATGTAACCTTTAAAATTATTTAAAATTAATATATTATAATTAAAAAATTTTAAAATTTAAAAAAGAAATTATAAAATAAATATAAATAATAATTAAAAACAAAGAACTTATAATTAAAAATATAAAAACAAAAATAAAAAAAAAAAAGAAGAAAATTATATAACTGAAATATAACCCTTTCTCTAGAATAATAAAAAGTAACAAATTCAAAATTTATAATTTATAATTAACTTAAAAAAAAAAAAACAAAATGTAACATTAGAATTATCTAAAAAAAAAAAAACAAAAAAACAAAAGAAACTTAGTGAATTACAAAATAATATAATTAAAAAATATAAAGAAAATAAAAATTAAATTAAAAAAAAGAAAACAAAAAATTAATTTAAAAACTCTTCAAAATAAGATTATATACTACTACCTATTTTTTTTTTTTTTTTTTTTTAAGATTTATTATTAATGAATTTAAAAATCTTAACTTTATAAAAATTTAAGAAGCTAACAAAAACAATTCGCTAAACTATTAGGCTGACTCGAGTTATATTATAATAATAAAAATAATAATAAAATAAAATTGAATTTATTATTCAGAATTAATTAATTATAAAAAAAAAAAAAAACAAAACAAAACAAAACAAATTATCTTATTCTTTATTTTACACAAATTTAATAATAATAATAATTATTATTATTTTTTTTTTTTTTTTGGAATACATGTATTCTCTTCGTTTAACTAATTATATTAATTAATGATAATCTAAATATATATAAATAAAATTGGCTAATTTGAGATTTTTTTTTTTTTTTTTTCATATTTTTAAAATAAAAAATATACCTATTGATTAATGAATGAATGAAAATAAAAAATTTATATATAATATAATAAAATCAAGAATTTATCAAACAAATTTTCGAATCAATATAAAAATCATATTAATATCTTTTAACTTATAAATTAAAATAAAATACAAGGAAAACATATTTTTCTCTTCTCTTAGTAAAAAGTAAATAATTAAACTAATAATAATAAATAATAATAAAAAAAAAAAATAATATAATATATAAAAAAAAAAAACATAATTATAATACAATACTATATATATATTAGCATACATATATATATATATATATAAAATTTTTTGTGTCCGTCTCGCGCTATTTTTCATCATCAAAAATTATTATTAAATAATCAAAATTTATTAAATGAAATCGCTTACAATAATTATTAAAAACTTTCAATTGAAATTAACCAAAATTTAATAAAAACAAAAAATAAAAATAAAACCTAAAAAGGTTTTTTGAATCAGCAAATTTATTCAGTGACAGCCAATTTTTTTGTTTTGGGTCTTCAAAAATTAACTATAACTTAACCAAGATTTTTTTTTTTTTTTTGTTTTTTAATTTAAAAATTTTTCGAGTAACATAAAACAGGAAATTAACTAGTGTTTATAATACATTATAATAATTGATATATATATATATATATATATAAAAAAAAAAAATTAAATTTAATAATAATAATAAAAAAAAAAAATTGTGAAAAACCCAGTGAAAATTTCTTAAAAAACATATAAAATACATCAACTCTCTCATATTATAATTACTACTACTACTACTTCTACTACTTCATAAAACGCTTAAATTATAATTAATAAATGTCTTGGAAAAATATTAAAAACAGTAATTTGAAAGTTATATATAATATTTAATTAATGAAATAAAGTGAAATTAAATTAATATTAGTGTATTAAAATTAAAAAAAAAAAAAAAGATAAAAGAAAACCGATTAATTTGATTTTTTAGCAAATAATTTTGAGCTGATTTTTTTTTTTTTTTTTTTTTTTCAATAATACAATAATTAAAGAAATATAATTTAGCAGTTCCTTTTTTTTAAGTTTATATATACAAAAATATTTATTTGAAAATTATTTGCTAAACAAGGGGAAACAAAATAGTGGAGAAAACCCAACCCATAAGACAAGAGATTTTTTCAAACAAAAGAAAAAAAAAAAAAAAAAACTAAAGAAATAATTAACTAATATAAATAATTCTTATTATTCCAAGGAAAATATCAAAGAATGAGCCAATCGAAAAATTTTCGCAATGGCGAAGGTAAATTTATCAATATATTTTCATATAATAATTGATTAATATATTTATCAATACATATATAATAATAATTTTTTTTTTTTTTTTTGTTTTTAGATATTTATGGCAATATATCATGTGATGAATTCTATAATTTGAATACCATTCGTAATATAAATGTACCAAATACATTTCCACCTATTGGAACTTTTTCATTAGAAACTGTTAATTTAGCACCACCGACACCGGTACAACAATTAACTAATAATCATCATAATCATAATATATTTGAAAATGATGATGCTGCTCGAATTTTTTCATCTAATTCTATATTAACAAATGGCATTAATAGTCTGAATATAAGTGGTGGCGGTGGTGGTGGTGGTGGTGGTAATAATATAAGCAATCAGAATTCAGTGAATAGCTCTAATAGCAATAATCATGGTTCAATAACTGGTAGCGGAGGGCAACAAAATCATAATAACGCCAATAATGATTCCAGTCAAACAACAAGAGAAACAGGAATCATAGAAAAACTATTGGTGATTAAATAATTCATATTTTAATTATTTTATTTTATTATATTTATTATTTTTTAATTTTAGCATTCATATGGATTTATTCAGTGTTGTGAACGTCAGGCACGTTTATTTTTCCATTTTTCTCAATTCAGTGGAAATATTGATCATTTAAAAATTGGTGATCCAGTTGAATTTGAAATGACTTATGATCGTCGTACAGGAAAACCAATTGCCAGTCAAGTTACTAAAATTGCTCCAGAAGTTGTAAGTAAACTTGACTTAAATCTAAAAAGATTATTTAATATAGAAAACAAAAAAATTAAAATTAAAATATTTTTAGGTTTTATCTGAAGAACGTGTAACTGGTACGGTTACAACTGAACTTTCATGTTCCTCCAATGTATTATCTTCGAACGAAACAACAGGCCGTATTAGCTATGAAAATCGCGGAGAATGTTTCTTTCTTCCATATACCAAAGATGATGTTGAAGGTAATGTTAACTTAAGGGCTGGCGATAAAGTGAGCTTCCAAATAGCAACTAACCAAAGGTGAACTTTTATAATACATTATTTAAATAGTATATGTATTTTTTAATTAAATAATTGTTTAAATTTGTAGAGGTAACTTAGGTGCCTGCCATATTCGTTTAGAGAACCCAGCTCAACCTGTCAAATATCGTGGGGTTGTTTGCTCAATGAAAGAATCTTTCGGTTTTATTGAAAGAGCGGATGTTGTTAAAGAAATTTTCTTTCATTTCTCAGAAGCAGAAGGATCAATTGAGTTACGACCAGGAGATGATGTTGAATTTACAATTCAAACTAGAAATGTAATATACATATACTTTTACTATTTTTTCTATTTGTAAAATATAAAATATATTTTTAAATTAAATTGATAATTATTGTAGGGTCGAGAATATGCTTGTAATATCACTCGTTTACCACCGGGTACAGTGATTTTCGAAGATGTTGATACAACTGTGTTTAAAGGTCAAGTTTTGAAACCATTAGATCGTAACAATCCACAGCGCCCAAGTAATGATCCTCTTCCAGGAAGAATTCGTTATAGAGCTCCAGACCACTCGGAGGTTGAAGTACCTTTTGGTGATAAAGATCAGGTATATTAATTTGTATTTTCCATGGCTTTTAAAATAACTAGAACTTTATTATTTCTTTTTGATTAGAAAGGAGACTTTACTTTACGTCATGGTGATTGGGTTCAATTTTTATTGGCAACTGACAGACGTGATCAATTACAACGTGCCACTGCTATTTCATTATCTGATGAAACATTTAAGGTTTCTGGAGAAAAACGTGAACAAGGAGTTGTTTCAGCATTAAAGGATGGCTTTGGATTTCTTCGTTGTGTTGAAAGAAATGTTAGGTTATTTTTCCATTTTACTGAAGTTTTGGACCCAGTAAGTGTATTATTTTTATAATTTTTAATTTAAATGTTAAAACATTTTTTTTTAGAGCCGAGAATTATGCGTAGGAGATGAAGCAGAATTTACTGTTATTCAGGAACCCGGTTCAACTTATAACAGTTCAAGACTCTGCGCTATACGTATTAAGCATCTTCCAAATGGAACTGTTCAATTCGAAACTTTGGTTGTCAGTAATATTGAAGGTAATTTATTTTCGTTCACTAGATATCATTTTTTTTATATGAAATTATTTTTATAGGTGTTATAACACGAGAAGCCCCAAAAAGTCCAGTAAAATCACAAGATCGTGTAGAAGGAGGTGTTATAGGTTATGATCAAAATGATACGAAAAAAACAATTATGTATTTTTTAAAAGACTGCGAAAAACCGCCAAGAATTGGTAGCCGCGTGAGATTTGATATATGCTTAGTAAGTTTTTATTAATTTCTAGTGTGTAACAAAATTTAAAATTATAATTTTTAAAATTTTTATAGGTAAAGCGTAATAAAGAATTAATTGCGGTTAATGTCGTTGATATAAGTCATTCTTCAAACAATCTGAATAATCATCAAGAACAACAACAGCAACATCATCATCAACATCATTCACAACAATCACAACAACAATTAAGTAATGGCATTAATTGCTCACCAAATAGTAGTAAACATAGTGATTATGGAAATATGAAAATTGAAGACTATAATAAATACGATAATAATAATATGACAAATAATTCGGGCAAACTTTACAGAGGCTTTATAGCAGTTTTAAAAGAAAATTTTGGATTTATTGAAACTTTATCACATGATGAAGAAGTTTTCTTTCATTTTAGTAACTATAATGGTAATCCAAGTTGGTTAGAATTGGGACAAGAAGTTGAATATACATTAGCGCCAACTGGAAGTAGTACATCAACATCTGGTAATTGTTTACCAGCTGAAAATGTTAAAACATTGCCAAAAAATTCAATACCAATTCCAGCTGTATTAGATTCAGTTTATAATGGTGTTGTTGCAAGACCATTACGTTGCATTAATCCAGATCAACAAGAATATTCAGGTTTGGTTGAAATGTGGAATGATCAAAAGATATGTATTAGTACCCATGAATTCGGTATAACTAGTTTAATAAATAAACGTGATTTATTGCAACAAGGTGATTTGGTAACATTTAAAATTGATGTAACTGGACGTGCTGCTGATATTACAGCCGTACGTCAAAAGAAACGTGCCACTGTTGATTCAATCAAAGGACAGTTTGGATTTTTAAGTTATGAAATAGAGGAAGGTAAAAAATTATTCTTTCATATGTCTGAAGTTCAAGGAAATACAGCTGCCTTACACCAGGGTGATACTGTTGAATTTTCGGTTGTTACTAATCAGGTAAATTAAAAATATTAATCAAATATTGTTTTTATGACATAATATGATATATCTGATGAAAATCAAACTAAATCAATCTTTAAGTTGAATTATTTTCTTTTATTTTTGTTTTTTATTTTAAAAAAATTGATTGTCAGTATAACAATTTTTTTTTGTTTTTATTTATTTTAAATTTTTTAAGAGTAAAAAAAAAAATATTCCAAAAAAAATTAATAGTTCAGTTAAAAGATTAAATTTCCGTTTGCTGAAATGTTCCAACAGGTTTAGAAACATAAAAATAATTTCAATAATTTTTTTATATTTTTTATTTTAATTTAATAAAGAAAATCAAGAAATATTAATAATATTTTTTATTTGTAGCGAAATGGAAAATCATCGGCATGTAATGTCATTAAAATAAATGATCGTCCAGATCGTTTGATTTCTCGTTTGAAATTAAATTCTGTAGATGATTCAAGTCCACGTTTAATTGTAACACGTGCACCTAGAGGACCTCAGGGTAAAGGATTTTCTCCACAATTTCGTTCCCCACGTATTGCTGGTAATTTCCTGTTTTTTTGTTTGTTACTTGTAATTTTTCCATATTAAATCACTACTTTATTTTTAGGTTTAGTCGCTGAATAAATATTACAAATTTTAATATTAAATTAACTTTCATAGCAATAAAATTAAAACGAAAATTAAAAAATAATAAAGAAAACTAACTATTAATGTATTCAGCAAATGCGGTAAATTAAAAAAGAAAAAAAAAAAAGAAAAAATATAAATTATTATAATTATAAAACTAAATAAAAAAAAAAAAAAAAAAAAAAAAAATTGCTTATATACATATAAAAAAATATTGGCACTAAAAATTCTAGTTATAAACAAATTATATTATAAAAGAGATGAAATAAAATACAATACATACAATACAAAAAAGAAAAAAAAAAGAAAAAAAAAATTATTTATAAAATTTAAATATGGATCATAAAACTATACAAAACAAAAATCCAAAATAGAAAAAAAAAAAAAATCTTTTAACTTAAATGGCAACTTAAAATACAAAAAAAAAAAAGGAAATAAAATACCAATTAAAAAATCTGCCGTTTTCCCAAAAAAATAAACAAAAAAAAACAAAAACACAAAAAAAAAAAATAATTTAAAATTATAACAATAATAATATAAAACAAAAAAAAAAAAAAAAAAATTATACAAAAGAAAATCTAAAAAAAAATTGAAAAATATATGAATAATACGTAATATGAAATTGAAAAAAAACATTATTGTTTTATTTATCCTTTTTAAGTTTCTAATATCCTAATTTTTCTACTAAAATATAAAAATTTTTATTGCATATTGTTGTTGTTTTTAAAGAATTTTAAAACCTACCTTAACACATTAAACCCCACGTCGTACATATTCAGACGACACCTATTTACACCAGGGAACCACGTCGTATAAAAATAGACTACATCAATTTATTCCAGGGAACCACGTCGTTCAAAAAGACGGTATCAGTAACTCTAGTATTTTTTTCTATCAACTTTAATGTCGTTCGATTTTGAACGACAGTGAGTAGATTTTTGTAATCTACAGAATTACAAAATTTCGTCACATTTTGGTCTTTGCAGCATGTAAAGACGACAAAATAAAATGTCACAGTAAAGCTGTTGGCTGTTTTAGCATATAATAAAGGAAAAGCTGTACAACTCTACAGTATACAAATATAATAATAATAATTATGTACTGTTATTATAACCATACAATACATTTATTTACAATATTGTAAAGTAGTGGTGTACTAAATTCTAGAAATTAGAATAGAAAGAAGTTAGAAATAGAAAAAATAAAAAAGTACAAAAAATTTGTCAGCTGTTTTCAGACGACGCGGTTCCAGGCGATAATTTTTATCGTCTGAAAACGTACGACAAAAAGATCCTTTCGTATAAGGATATAGAAGGACTTAAAAAGTGTGCGACGAATTTTATGGTTCCTTATTACCAAAAGTAGATTTTAAGAAGAAGAAAACAAAGTGGGTCCAGATGATATTTTTCTCATTTTATCGCGGTTCCAGGAGCAATATCGTAGATTTTAGCTTGGGGTTTAATGTGTTAAACAGACCTCACACATGTAATACATTCATTAAGTTAATATGTATACGATTTACAATAAGAGATTTTAGATGAGCATTGATTAACGTTATGAGCGAGCATATATTAAGGTTGTCAAAAGCGTAACTACCAACTGTAAACATATGTTAGTTTAATAATGTATTGACGAGCGTAAATAAAAAGTAAAGTAATCAATTGTTTAAAAGTGTATGAGAAAGTTCTGTTTTAGGACCTTTAATAGTTTTAATTTACTTTAATTTTATATTTTCATTTCCATTTAAAGCAAATATTACAAGTTTTGCAAAAGATTGCGCTATCTTTGTTAGTACAAAAAGTGCAATACCACTCAAAGAAACTATTAAATGTAAAACTACTTTAGAGAGAAGATTGGTTCTCATTACATCAGTTATTAGTAGTAACACAAAAATCACTTTATGCCACAAGTTGTGCAAAATTAAAATAAAAGTCAATCAAATACAGTTAATCTTAATAAATCATGTTCAGGCAAACAAGACAAAATGTAAAACAAACGATTTTTCAAGACACACATTTCTAAAAGATAATACAAACTGTTTAGAAATGTGACTCTGCACCAAAATTAAATGTGAAAATAGTACTTTTTTGCAATTTTGAGGTGCTGTAAGTCCGGAACCCTATATAACTAAAAAATAAACAGTTAACACACGTAAACATATATCACTGAAGCTTTAAATTTTATGTCTCGTACAGGACATATTCGTACAGGAGGATGTCTAAGTTACAGGATGTCTAAAAATAGCAAATTTTCAATTTTTGAGCTCTTATATTTTTTTAGATATGCAAATTAGCAAAAATGAAAACATCATATTGATTTTAAAAGTAAAGTACTTTAACTGCGAATATAAATCATATATGAAAAAAATTATATATAAACAAATATTAGAATATCATTGTTGTGTTTATTAACAGAATTTTTAATAACAAGCGGACTGGCAAACTTATTTCCAGTCTAATATATAATATATATATATATTCCAATTTCCTTTATTCCTATTATCCCATTCCTCAAACTAAGAATCAAGTACATTGCACCATAGATTCTAACCTATAATATTAAATTTAAAAGTGAGGTGGGGACGTTTGGTTTAAAAGGGGGTTCAACTTTAACCAACCAAATTAAAACTCAATATTTCCAAAGAGAATTTGCACGTTGATGTCATTGATGTCTTCTGAGATTCACATACATACCCTCGCACATACAATAAAGAATTTCTAATATTCACTTTATTTTCGTTTTTAAGGACGTCTACAAATTCTTTAAAAATTTATTAAAAAAATTAAATTTTAATTTTATTTATAATATTTATAAGTTTTTTATTTTGGTTATTATTAATTTATTAGAATTTATAAAAATTAAAGTCAATATTTTTAACCAATATTTACGCAGTTCAAATCTTGTGTGTAATGTACATCCAATAATGAAATTTTGCAAGTTATTTGTTTATGAAAAATTAATTAGTATGAACGTTATTATTACTAAGGATGAACTTTATTATTGGCTGAAGTTTGTTTCGTTTTATATAGAATGTTTTTATACCAGTACAAATGATATATTCATCACGAGTACCTACAGATATTAAAATTGCTCATCAATATTTATAACGCATGCTAAGCCAGCTAAGGCATGATATAGATATAAAGTATTGGTATGGGATCAGTATCGAAAATTGATTTGCTTTAGGTAGGTTATCTCTGGTGATTTGTCTGTCTTTAGATTAGCACAATAATCTAAAAATTAAAAGTCCATTTCGTTCTAAATATTTTTTAAATAATTTCGAACCAAAACTTTGGATAGCTACCATATACAAATGTACACAATTTTAGATCATTTTGCATATTTTTAAAACTAATAAGGCGTTTCGAGATTGGAAAATAAATTGGGCATTTGATAGTAAGAGGCTTTCTCAAGTGACTTTCTCAAGTGTTGATAATGCTCTTTATGATTTTATAAGCAGATAATATTTTAAACACATCAAAACATTATGGTATTCGGGCATGGGTATTTCAGAGTTGATAAGAGCAACTGCATTTTTTCCTAAAATTCATAGCTTATTATTGTTTGCAACATGACGTTTGCTTTTTTTATCTGTTTCGGCACGATAAGTTGCCAATTTCATAGTTTTGAAAACTTCTACAATTTTATTATCATCGTAAATATATTAAGACCAAATAAATAATTTAACTGAATTAAAATTACAGGCCCGTTATATATTAAAGCATGTTGGGAAGTCGAAATAAATAGCTATATAACTAAAAAGCAAACATCATGCCAATTTTAAACTTCTTTTTTTTTTTTGAAAAAATAAAAAAAAACAAAACTCTTATGAATTTCAAATCCCAGAACAACGTCTTTAAATAAATGTTGTAGAGTTGTACTTGTATGTATCTAAAATGGTTATTTTTAATAAAGAAAATTTTTAATGAATAAAAATGTATCATATTAAAAATCTGAGAACGTTTTTGTGATGTCAATATTTTTTTTTACCCAAATTTACTTTTTAGAACCAAAAATATATCTTTTTATGCTTCCTTGTTTCTTTTTTTTTCCATTCCTTAAACGAGTATAATAATATATATGGGCATATGGCATCCAATAAGTCACTTATTAAGTTATTATTTATGTTACAGCAACCTTCAGTTTTTTGAATAATTATTTTCTCTATTTTATTGGAATATATATGGATGTTGCATCACGATATAAATTATCTACTCTGCTTAATAAATTATAAATCTTAAAACTAGACTTAGCCTAAAAGTATGATATAGTTAACTTAAAACTAGCTTATTGGTTACTTTCTAACTGAATCTAATTCTTGACTATTTTTTTCTTTTTAGTTACCTAATTTGTAATTTCTTTATATGTGACTTGGCACATGAAACCTAGATTTCTGACCCATACATTGCGATTAAAATATTACATTTTTTAATTACGAAATCAATATGTGTTCTAAAAGTTAGTTTTTTGTCTAGCCGGAAGTCTAGATATTTGATAGAACTTTCCCAATTTATTTCATTATTATCGATCATCAGGTTTCGCAAAGAAAGATATTCTACCTTTCGTTTTCTACTAAACAAGTACCGCTTGTGTTTTTCCAAGGTTAATTTTAATTTTTCATTTGTAAAAGTATTGTTTGAGTTGGTTATAATCATTTTCTAGATTTTTTTGTTATCACGGAAGTATTGGAATTTTGAACAGATTTAAACTATTTTTGTTTTCATATTTTCAATTTTTTGAAAATGTGCTAAAAAAACGATGTTTATTTGGGATGGTGTCATGGTGTCAAAACATAATATACATGCAAAAAAAAAAAAATAATTAGAAATCATTTCTTAGATGGTTACAAAATCAGGATATTTCTCTTTTCAAGAATATTATTTGGAATTATGTAAATGGTATTTTGGAAATAGATAATTTTTTGTTTTGGAATTTTGTACCAAACTCAAAAATTTCTTTTTATAGTAACAACAAAGTAATTGGCTTTCCTTTTGTTTCAATACTTAAAAATAAAAACAAATATTTGAACTTATTAAACTAGAACTTCATATTGATGGAATTTTTTGCAACTTTATATTATTTAATTTATTTATTTATTTTTTTTTTTTTTAAATAAGTATAGGTATATTTAATATTAAAATTTTAAATTAATGTTGTACCTGATTATATATATACATATGTACTTATATATACATATAGCCATATATGTTTAATAAATAATAAAATAATACAATTTTAAATTATTCTGATTTACTGACAATTTTATATCCAGTGCATTTAAAATTCGTCAATAAATACAAAAAAAACAAAAAACAAAAAAAAAAAAAAAAAACAGGATATAAGTTGCAAACATTTTTTAAAAATTGAATATTTTTTTTATTTTTCCTTTTTATTTTCCTTCAACATATCAAATATCCATCAATGAGCTATGAAATTCAGATATTATTATATTATATTATATATAGTTCATTAATAAAATATTGAAATAAATTATTTTAGAAGAAAAAAAAAAAAATAATAAAATAATAAAAATAATTTACTTCTTAAGATACTTTTTAATGTTTTTATTCATATGTTTTTTTTTTTCTTCCTTTTTCTTTTGTTTTTTTGTTTTTATATTTTCACTTTTTTTTTTTTTTGTTTTTGAATTTATGATTGGTTGTCTGTCAGTTATTGATTTTAATTTATTTTAAATAGACTTAATTTTCAAAATTATAAATCTATAAATTATAAATTATAAAGTTGAAAGTTTTTTTTTTTGTTTATATACTTATTAGTTATTATATATTAGTATATGTACATACATATTATAATAGTATATATATGTAGATGGAAGAGGAAATTAATGGATTTGTTACTTTAAGAAAAATGATTTGTTTGATTGAATCAGTTTCAATTACATATATTGAAAAACTATACAGTTGGCCCCGGTTAATTGCACACATAAATATCATAAATGTTAGTTGCATTTATTCGAGTTTTGTATATACTGGAGGTCGCTAGAACGCAAAATTTTATGCATGAGAAAAATAATTGGATATATGCATAAATTTGTGCTGTGCCATGTCAATATTATAATATATATATAAGAAGTTTGCAAAATTAAAAATTAGAAAAGAAATACTAGTAAACACCAATCCAGATTGACATGTACATTATTAACTTTCTTTCGCTACATTTATTTATTACTCAACGTCACATATGATTAAATATCAACGAATTATATCATGAAAATGTCATGAAAATGTCAAAGTTTTCGTAAAAATAATTAGGCCGTGCATGTATAAAAATTTTGACATAAAGTATAGTTCTGTGAAATAACCCCTAATGAAATAAAAATTAAAATTTTTAATGAAATAACTTTTAGCATTTTTTCATACAACGTTACAGTTATTTTATATTTCATTAAATTAGGTGTTATTTCATTTTTTTAATTAAAATTTTTTAATTGTTAAAAATTATTTCATTTTAATTGTTATAGGATTTATTTCATTAATATTCCATTTTGTTTTAGGAATTATTGCATTTTTATTAAAACTTTAATTCATAAAAATATTGTTTACCTATTTTACGATTAGGTGCATCGTTGGTAGATCATTTGTTTTTCTGTCTCACCAAATATTTTATTCCTCTCATGTAAACATTTTCAAAAATTTGTAATAATTTCCTTTTTTTTACAATTGCAGAAGAAAAAAACTTAATCAGAAAAACTAGAGAAGAAGTGACTTTATTGAAAATATTTTCATTTAAATAAAAAATTTCAATTTTGTAATTATTAAGATATAGTATATAAAAACAATATCTATATATATTCCAGAAATAAGTACAATATATAGGTACTTATTCTAGAAGAAGCGTATATAACCTTGATTTTGCAACCAACTAAAAAGTCGGAATCTTTTCAACGAGTACATTTATTTTCCTTATTTTTTGGTCAACCCTACTTTCGCGCCGCACGAAAACCACCTCTGGATGCTCCGCGGCGCCTGACCTTTGCACAGAACACGCGCGGTTTTTTACGGTCGCATATGCGCGGTATTCCAGACAATAAGGAAAATAAATGCACCCGTTGGACATATTACCAAAGCCCAGAGATCCAAAATTAGCCTGAACTTATGAAAAATAAATACATATTGTATTATCACTACACCCACATTCATATTTCAACAATAAAACATTTAAAAATTGTAGGAGCTACCGTCCCCAAACTCCTACTAAACAAATTATTCAAACTCTGATTGTATGCAAAAGCAGGATTAAACGATTTTTCCAGAATATTTATATGTATATGCGAGATTTTAAAATAAGAGGAATTTTTTAAATCACCAAGCCATTTTCAACAGGTACATTTAACATGTTAGAGATTATTTCATTTTTAAATTAGGAACTAATTCATTTTGTTAGAGGTTATTTCATTTAGAAATTATTTCATTTTGAGTTTAGGTATTATTTCATTAAAAATTTTAGCTCTTACTTCATTAAGTGCTATTGCGCAGAGGTCATGGAAATAGAATATTTTTAAAATTAATTTTTAAATATGCATTTTTGGTTTTCCCATTTATGGGATATAATTAAAAAAGTATAAAATTTATTTTGGCCGAGTAAAAATGATAAGAAAACAATGTTAAAATTTAAAGCGCAAATTTTTGATGGATATTTAAATGGAATTTCCACTTATCAGAGGTCCATTAGGTGCATTTCATTGGGTCCGACTGTATTTAGTTATAGTTTTTTTGTTGAAAATTTTCTCTTTTCGTTTGCAACTAATGGCTTTTTATTAACTTTTTTTTAAATCGGTTTGGTTTGTTCGAGTACAGAGTAAATTAAGAAATTCAAGGTGACTTACAAAGAAAAGAAGAAAATAATATACGCAACCAAGTAAAACATTTAGATTGAATAAGTTTAGTCCTTTCTTCGACTTTATAGTTTTTCCGGGTTTCTTAATTAATTTTTTTTTGGAGTAAAACTCATCTATACATCGGCTATCATATTGAACATATAGGATGACTCAATAATATCAGCATAATATATGTTTATGCTTTATAAATATCGCAAAAATAACCGGCAAAACCATGTTTTTAAAGATTATTATACGTCGACTATACCAATGCTTAGTCTTATAGCCGATTCTTATACTTTAGGGGATAATGGTGTATATTTGAAAAAACCTTCCCTCTATGCAATAATAAAATTGATAAAAAACCTATGTACTTTTTATTTATTCATAAAAAATTAATTAGCCTATTGTTGGGAATATAAGGGAGAAATAAGAATTCATAACGGAAAGAAAAACTTAAGTTCAGTACGTGCAGATTTTTAACTCTAACAAAAAATTTAATAAAAAAAAATTTCTTTTTCAACAAGAAGTTTTATCTTATTAAAATATATATGTATCAGAATTGCCAGACGTGCTCGCCTCACGAGGATTGTTCTGACATTCTTGATATAAATATTAATTTGTTATTATTTGACGAAATTGTAACATTTACAAAAAATTATATTATTGAAAAATTAGTTAATGATTTTAGAAACCTTGGCTACGATGGAAAATTATAAACTCTCTTGAAAATTAGAGAGTTTCCCATTTATTTAATACGTTAAATTGTTCTGAATTTTATAATCACATTAAAAAAGGCAAGGTAACCTTCTAGTTTAATCAAAAACATTTATTAAAAGCTAAAAATGTCAGTCATAATAATTAGACTATACTTAATTTAAGTATATAAGTATAAATAGACTTAAAATTTAAATTAATTTATTATTAAATTATTATTAAATAATTATATAAGTATAAATAGACTTAAAATTTAAATTAAGTATATTAGATGTATACTTAAATGTATACTAAACTAAATTTTTTGTTTAAAAAAAATGTAAATATACGTGAAAAACAAAAAATACAGTTTGGAAATAAATAAACTATTTTCTTTTTAAATATAGATTTTTTTTTTAACTAAGTGTCCTCGCGAGTTATTTAGAAAATCTGGCAACCTTGGTATGTATATATATGTAAACATTACTGAATATTAATTTTAGGTTTAATGTTAAGCCAAGGTTTAATTAAATTCTGTTTTTAATTTGAATTGCAATTTTCATAAAAAAACTAAAACAAAATGATTTTTCTTTATTTGGGGAATGTTTTTAATTTTATTTTCATATTTGATAAGCTTTATTTGTTATTTGAGTGAAAATGAAATAGATGTCCTATAATTAAACTGGGTACATCTCAAACTCTATATCGAAACGAGTTTTTTGATTATAGAGACACACACTGGAAGAAGACAAGGCCAACACAGGAATTTACAGAAGTTATGCATAGTAGGTATAGAGATGATACAACGTGTATTTTGCAAATGCCTGACGTTCGAATCCCAAAAAGAAAAATACTGCAAGAGTGTTACGGGGAGATTCTTCCGAAGTTGAACCGCTTCTTCCTTGCTCTTTAACAATAGCGCTGAATTGCAGACATTCAGATTTTGGTTCGGAATAATGAATTAAATGGTTATATCCACAGACTTTATAATATGCAAACAACAGTATGTTTTTTTGTTATTTTAAATAGAAAAAGTAAGTATAATAGTAATAAATAGTAAAAAGTATGTAATAAGTAAATAATATTGTAATTTGAAAAACTTTATATTATAGAATGTATATTCAATACCTTAGGTGGGAAACTGTCCGATCGGCAGACATGCCAGAAGGTTAAGATTTCCTCATATGACTTTTGCCGTTGCTGAAAAGGTGAAAAAAATGGAGGAATCAATCTTTTACTTTTTCTCTAAATGCCTAACTCTTATACTATAAAAAGAATAAGATTTTTGAAGAAAATCTTCTTAAATAACCTATTCGATCTGTTGTAGGTGAGCCTAATTGATTTTCAGATCTTTAATTCGCTTTTAATGATTTAATTGTGACAGACAACTGATCAGAATAAGCCTAAACCAGCCTAAGTATCCATCTGCAAACCTTTCTACCTACTTATCTACCTATCTACCCATCCAGTATCAAACTAAACATCAGTTCTAAGAATGAAAATATCACCTAATCATAATCATCTCGCTAAATTATTATTATAAACTAAAAGTTCTTTTCTAAATTTATTTCCATATAATTTAAAAGTATAAAAAAAAAAAAAAGATTGTGAAAAAGAAAACTAAAATATAAAAAATGTCCTTCGATCATTTATTGAAAAGCAATAAAACTGGTAATTTAATTCGAGAATTTCGACGTTTATTATACGTAATAAAAACATACATATATATTTAATAAAATTTTATTAATTGATTAATAAATCCAAATATATATGTATAAATATTTCAAAGCGTGGGTGGGACAGAAAACAGAATCGAATCTAAAGAACAAAAATTTATTAAAATTAGTTGTAAAAGATATTAAAACACGTATACAATTCACAACTTTCAATTTTGATTTTTTATTCAAATTTACGATATGCTAAATATGTGATCTAAATGATTATTAGATTATTCATATGATTTTTATTTATTAAATTTCTGTTTAATCGATTTCCAACACAATCGTATTGATTGAAAATGTTAAAAAAAAAAAATGTATTTTTAAGATAACCAAACAGCCGACAGTCTACAGCAATAACTAAAATAATTTATGTGATTTTTAATGTGATTTTTAATTTAGGTTTATCTTGTTTTGTTTTTTGTTGAATTTAAACTTAACAAACTTAATAATTAAATAAATAAATAGAAAAATATTTTAATAAACAAAGAAATATTTTTTGTTGAATATGTTTTCTTTCTCGCGGAATTTTAATACTATTTATAAAAATCACTATAAGTCAATACTTATTTCAATTAATTGTTAAAGACAAAATTTATGATGATTTTGGGCAAAAATTATAAAACAATACAAAAATTTAACTGATTTGTTTTTTGTGGATTCAAAATTCTGGTAACATTTAACAGATTGTTTCTAGTAGAAAAAGTAATATACGACGCTTTTTCTTCTAACTTTGGGACATTTTTTATTAGTATATATTATGGCTTGGCCTTAACTCTGGACAAATATGTAATAATAATAATTAAAATTACTAATAATAGCTGCTACAGTGAAGCTGACTTCAAGTGTTAGATTATGTCAAGAAGTTATTTTAATAAGTTTAAATTTACCATAACGATTCCATTACTGAAGTTTATGGTAATGGAATCGTTATGGTAAGTTTATGGTTGTAGTTCATGGCAATCGTTACTGAAAGCAAAATAAAAATAATCATAGCTGGATTTATTGCTCTTTTACAGCAGTCATACTCACTAATCTAAAGTTTCCGAATCGCTGTTCTATAGTCTTTCCTATTCCTATTTCTTACAGGCAATATACTGTGTTAGCTGTTAGGAGTTTCATCGCACTGTATTGGCTAAAGGGGGATGTGGATTTTGGTCAGTTAGATTCTAACATTGCCGAGAAGATATTCTTGGTGTCTTTGGAAGATTCCGGTCTCTATTACGAAAGAAAAAATGCATATAAAACCATCTCGTGTAGTAAGTGCCTTTTGTAAATGCATATCTTTAACAAAACCTTAAGGTTAATAATAATAGCTGTATAATATAATTTTCTTAAGGTTAATAATAGCTAGAATGAGAAAAGTTTCCATCATAATTATAATAGCAGAAAATTCTGAAAGCAACAGCCAAGCAAAGTTTCCGCATAGAAGTTTGAAGAAATAAAATATTTCTGGAGTAAGAAAATTCTGCAAAATTATAACAGTTTCCGTCTTCATTAAAGGAATTTTTTTTTATTTAAATGATATGCTGCTGATAATTAATGACTTATAGAGCGATAGAGCATAAGAATCGGTGTATCAATTCATGTTCCTACAGCTTTCTAATTATTTCCATTAATAATAATATTGTGAAATTAAACATATAACATAATACTAAAGCTGAAATCAAAACAAATTAAAATCCTAAAGCAGTTTAAAATGGATTAAAAGAATCATTTCTATTATATGCTTTTATATTAACTTGTCGGTGTCGGTTTATTTTCCATTGCCATCACCACAAATTCATTAAATTGGCTAAGATTTAAGAAAGACTAGAGAGGTGTTACAATAAAATATAACAATGGCTTAAAATAATAAAAAATAAAATCTTAACTATCAATTTAGAAAGGATTTTCCGCCTAAAGCTAAATTACAGGAAAAAAAAACAATTTTTTTTTTAAAATATGTTTACCATTAAATTTATATATGTATGTATATGCATATGTGAGAACTCTTATAGCTGTACTACTTATGTGATATCATGAATGTTTTAAATTTTATTTATGTGAAATGACCTTCGAATAATTTTATACATATTATCCTTATTTATTTTCTTGCTTTTGTTTTATTGTGTATTCTATCTATCATTAGATTCCCTATAGTGTTACTCTAACTGTTATTTTAATGTGCCAGGATTTTTACAAAAAAAAGGAAAAAAAAAATGGAAAACTTAAAAAGCACTGACTTTTTTGGTGTATTTATTTATTTACTTATGTATTTTTTGTTTTTGTATTTGGACAGAAATCTTTAATTCTAAAACAACAAAAAAAAAAAAAAGATCACGAAAAATTTAGAAAGCCAATAATATTTACTTTAAATGCTTTATCTTATACTATTTTTTTTTTTGTTATCCTTTTCTTCGAAGTTTTTCTTTTTGTTTTTTTCTTTAAAGCTGGCGTCGGTGGCTGCAAACAACCGTATCTAATTAGATTTATGAGTGTCTAGCGAAAAATTCACTTCTATTGTAATATTAAAAAAAATATACTTATTATGGATATTTATTAAAGTTTGTAAATTTGTGTTTGTGTAAATATTTATTTTTTATGCTCATTGCACACTTTAAACATTAAAAAAGGAAAATTCTTTTTTTTTTTTCATTTAAGTTTTTTTATTTTATTTTAAATACTTTTTTATTTAATTTTTTATACTTTCATATATCATTTTTTAGTTTTAAACTTTTACAGTTAATTTTTTATAAAAAAAAATTTTCAAAGTTAAAGAATTATAATAATTTTAGAATAGAATTAATAGATAAAAAATAAAGTTTCTTACTTTTTAATAAATTTTAACTCAAATTTTCCTATTTAGTTTTATTTTAACATTTTCATCCCTACTTCTTTACCCATTTATTTATATCTGTGTATGTATTGGTTTTTTTTTTTTTTTTGGAGATATTTAAAATTAAACTTCATTCGGCAGGTTATTTCAAATGAAGGTCGAAAGATGCAAACCACAATAAAATAAACTAGTTTATAAACTACGGTGAAGAAGATTTTTTGGATTTACTACTAAAGGGAAGGAAAAAGTCATATTCAACTAAACAGTGTCTGAAATAGATTCGGACAATATAGAATGAAGCTAGCTTATTTTTCGGACACAGCTAAGTCAAAAAGATATATATAGAACAGTTAATTATTATTGAGTTTTAGGTTTATATAAATAAATTCAACTTTTATCTACAAGTATATATAATATGTATGTAGTGTATACTAATAATGCTGGAGTTGTTCAAGTGTTTCTTTGTCAATTTTTAAGTTAACATTTCATAAATTTTTTTTAACTATAAGTATATTAAAATAAAAATGTTTAGTTTTTAACAATATTTTAAGTTTAGTTTTAATATCACAAATTAAAATTTCGCTAATTTTTAGTTACTGAATTGTTGCTAAACATTATTATATTAGTAGCACAACATAACCCGTCATAAATGATGGAAGTAAAATAAATCTATATAATTTAACCACAATTTCAAAAATAATTTTCATGTTAAAATAAGTGCTTCTGTGGCGTATATAGTCACCCATTTTGGCACTACCTTTTAAAGTAACGGTTTTGGAAAATTCAGAAAAGACGATGACGCAATCAAGTATAATGAACTCTTTAAAGTATAGAACGATTACTCCGTTTCTTTAATTCGATTCTTATAATAAATATATACAGTGACAAATAAATAATAATTATAAATTCTGACCACAGCTGATTATAGCTTAAAGGTGACCAAGGATTTTTCAGTCTTGAAAAAAAAAAATTGTTGAAAAAAAAAACGATATGACAGGGTTATAGTGTTATAGCATAGAAAGACAGAGATACAGTGCGAAAACTTTATTTATATAATGATTCTGATTAATTATATTTTGCTTAAATGTAAAAAAATTTATTCTAAATTTATTATAATTGATTACATTAAATTAAATATTTTAGCACTTCTTGTGTCTATGTATTAATTTGCTTAATTTTATTTTATAGCTTAAAACGCCGTAAAGTAGGCAATTTTTATTAAAATTTTAAATTAAAATTTAGAAAAGGTTTCGGGGTTTCAGTAGCCTAGTGAGTAGGCGTGTGGCGTATTAATCGAAGGAGTGTGGGTTCGATCCCTGCACAGGTCGTAAGTGTTTGTTTTCTTTACATACTCCCCTTACGACCGAATATAATGTAAATATATTATGTAATATTAATATAAATAAATAAATAAATAGAAAGGGTCTCAGTGACCTAGTAATTAATCAAGATTCTTATTAACCGAGGGAGTGAGGGCTTAAATCCTAAACAGGTAGCAAGTGTTATTATTGGAAACTTCCAAATATAGTATAAATATGAAATATATAATATAAACAAAATAAATAACACGTATAAATTTATAATAGTATTCGACTTATAATAATGGCCTTAGCAGCAAATGGTTTGTGATTCCTATGGGATTTCTAATATTAATAATAAATAAATAATAAATTTCTAATTTTACGTAAGTATAATCCTGAAATTTGTAATATTAAAATAAATTATTAAATAAAAAAAAAATGGAAAGATAAATATATAAGCAAATTCTGAGTGCCAAAAACAGATTTCGTATTAAATTGAAGTGTTCAATAAAAAAACAAAATATTATAGGATACAGAAAAACAATTTTGTAAAATTTGGGTAGGAGCACAAAGTACTTTTTTTTTATAACATATTATATAAAGGGTGTTCAAAATTGAGGTATCATTTTGATTTTGTCGCCATTTTTTTTCTACCTGGAATTTTTATACGACATTTCTTTAGGTATATTCTAAATACATTCCGGTTAGTTAATATGGAACGTTACACGAAGGAACAACGTGTTTTTGTTATTACAACATTTTTTGAAAATGGTAAAAGTTTTCAAGATGTAATTAGGAAATTTCGAACAAAATTTGGTAGAGAAAATGCTCCAACAAATCGTGCCATCAAGCTGATGGTTGATAAATTTCTAGAAACTGGATCTGTTCTTGATAACAGAGGCAACATTTATCAACGTAGTGGCCGTTCAACCGAGAATGTAGCAGCTGTGAGCAGAAGTGTTGAAGAAGATCCAAAAACTTCCATTCGTCATCGTTCGCAGCAATTAAACATCAAACCATCCACATTATTCTACATTTTGCATCGTGATCTCCATTTACAGGCTTATAAGATCCAGCTGACGCAAGAATTAAAACCAACTGACCATGCATTATGTCGGCAATTCGTTTCTTGGGCAATCGAAAAACAAGAAGAAAATGAGAATTTTTTTAACAAAATAATCTTCACCGACGAAGCTCATTTCCAGCTCAATGGCTACGTCAATAAACAGAATTGCCGCATTTGGGGTGAAGAGAATCCAAGGGTTATCTTAGAACAACCAGTACATCCACAAAAAGTTACGGTTTGGTGTGGTTTGTGGTCAGGAGGAATCATCGGACCATATTTTTTTGAAAACGCAAATGGAAATGCGATTACGGTCAATGGAAATCGCTACAGGGAGATGATCCGAAGCTTTTTGTGGCGGGAAATTGATAATTTGGACGTAGAGAATATGTGGTTTCAACAGGACGGTGCCATTTGCCACACAGAAAGAGAAACAATGGATCTTTTGAAGGAAAAGTTCGAAGATCGCATTATTTCTTGTAGAGGAGGAGTGATGTGGCCACCAAGATCGTGCGATTTGACACCGTTGGATTTTTTTTTGTGGGGTTTTGTGAAATCGAAAGTGTACAGCAATAATCCCACAACAATTCAAGAGCTTAAAAACAACATTATCGAGCAGCTTTCAACCATTGAGAACAGTTTATTGAACAACGTGATTCAGAATTTTGGTAAAAGATTGGAAGCCTGCCGAAGAAGTAGTAGGGGCCACTTGGCCGACATAATTTTTCATTATTAGCCGCAACCTATTTATAATAAATTAAATTAAAAATATATTTAATATTTCAAAAAAAAGTCTTTTTTTATTAAAATTAAAATGATACCTCAATTTTGAACACCCTTTACATACAGTTTTGGAAAATTTAATTACTTTAATGAAAAAAATTTAAATCGTAAAATTTTTAACTACTGAGACGAAACAAAAAAAAAAAAAAATTATACTACAACTTATTCAAACCAAAACTAATAAAAATAAATCAGAAATAAAGAATAAAAAATTTTTAATATTAAATATTCGCTCTTATTAACACAAAATTAAGTGAAACTTAAATTTTTCTTTTAAAAAAAAAAAGTTTATAATTTATAATTGTAGAATAAATTTGCATACTAAAAATTAAAATCAGTTCCAAAAAAAAGGCAAAAAAAAAAAAAACAAACAGCCAGAAGATAAAAACCGAATCTAAAGAAAAAAAAGAAAAAGAGAAAACAATTCTATACGACATTCAATATAATACAATTTTTTAGTACTTTTAATAAAAAAAAAAAAGGAAATTGCAAATTATAATGATACAATTTGAAAAAAAAACAAAAAAAATAACATCCTCCTGCTTAAAGCAATAATAGAGTTTTTGTCTCTTTATAATCTATCCGCATTAGTAAAATATACAACATTTGTATAACATTTGAAAAATTAAATGAACTGCGGAGTTCATTTTTATATTAATAGACATTATATACTCGTAAAATATCAGGACAATATTCAACGATAATATTCAACTAAATAAAAAAATATTTAAAATAATAAAAGATAGGCTGTAAACACCGAAGGAGTGTGAGTTCGAATCCCACACACATCGTAAGAGTTATTCCCCCTCACGACATGAACAGGAAAGGCTGTGTAATTTCCTGTCCACATTTATGTGGCAGAGAAATACGTTAAAAAAAAACAAAAAAAAAATTAGCTTATCAAAATAGGAGTTTAACAGATTTTTATATTTAATATTGGAGAGTTTTTTTTTAAATAATCAGGAAGATCAAATTTTGAAACTACAAAATCGATGTGTATGTATTATATATATAATATATAGTGTATGATTTATAAAGAAGACTGGAGGAACTCAAGTGACTTGGACATATCAAATGGAAAAAAATTGCCTTAGGTTAGAAAATTTTACATGTTTTTTGATGGAATTATTCCAAAATTTTAGATGATTATTGGCCTGTAATACCAGATAAATTAATGCATATTTATTTCTTTTATTTAGCAAAAGGAAACCTGAAGAAAATTATAATTTTTATCTGTTATACATTTTATTTGAATAAAACTGCAATATATATATATATATGAATAATATTTTGCTTATCTATATCGTAAAATTACGATCAAAATTAAGAAATAACAAAATACCAAAAAATAATTATTTTTAATGTCCTTAATTCAATGTGTACATAGTTTTCTAATTTTTAGCAACTTTTATTCTTTCACTTCTAAAATTTATAGATTCTGACTACTTGAGAAAAGTATATAGCTTATTTTTCAAAGTAGATAGGTACGTAGATAGAAAAAGTCATTCAGACCCGGTTAGGTTCGTTGTAATACTCTGAGTCAAATTTTCCTCCCGATTAACTCAATCAGAGGTTAATACAAAGTTTCCATTAGTTTTTTTTTTTAATTTATTCAAATAATAACTTTATTTCTCATTTATTGTTTTTTTTTGTTTCATTATACTTGAATTAAAGGATTTTAGAAGGACGATAATCAAAAATACTTTTGTTCTATGATTTTTGGAGGATTTTAAAAACTTTTTTTTTTTTTCAATGTCGGCACCCCCTGTGTGAAGTTTTTTATGCGCAACTCTTTTCTTCTTGGACATAATGTTCTAAAATAACTCAAAGAAAACGAAAAAAAAAAAAAAAAAAATAACAGAATTAAAGGAAATCAAAGAAAAAAAAAAAAAAACAAATTGTTAAAATGATTTCGTGTTATTTTGTTTTTGGTTTAAAGCCAAAAATTATAATCATTTTTGTTTTTATTTTTTTTTTTTTTGGACAATTCAGAGTCCATGATTTCTCTTTTCGAAAAACTAATGAATATATATGTACATATGTTTATTAAGGCACAGTGTATATGTTGATTGAAAATTTGTATGGTTTACAAAATAATATTATATCATATTTAAAATTTTGTTTGATAAAAATACGATTTAAAATAAAAATTCTAATATGTAATTAGTTACATTTTAAATTTCCTATTCTTTTCAAAATAAGATTTTTATTCCTTGAAGTAAAACATTATTTTTTAGGTTAATTAATAAACACATTATCAAGTATCATTTATTAAATATTTGCGGGCGGTGTCAGTGATAGTTGTAAAAGTTTTATGAAATTGAATGTTGGTTTGGAAATATTTTCAAAAGATTGGATACAGAAATGGAAATACGGAAACTAGAATTTTATATATATATAAAATTACTGTACAAGGGAGATAAAATTGAAATGTGAATTATAAAAAATTGAGTACGTGAACAATTCAATTTTAAATTTACGAACCTTGTGAAAAATCATTATTCAAAAAAAAAGTTTCTGAAGTGTTTGTTTTTATAAAGTGTTTAAAAAAATATAAACCAAGCATACATTTTAAAAAGTTATATAAAAGATGAAAGACATGAAGGGATGGGGACATTTTTTTCTTCTTTATTTGTAAAATATAATATACAATATTAATAAAAAGAAACAAGAAATCAGAGATTCAAAGGTGGTTCATATTTTTGTTCATAAAATGTTCTAAAAAACTCAAATTTACATAAAAAATAAGTTATTACTTTGTGATGAAGTGAAAACTGATGTTCGTCCTTATTTTTACGTCTTTAAATTTGAATGCTTTTTTTTCATTTATTCCATTTAAAAGTTAACGTTTTCAAAATTTATGTTTAGTTTTCTTTTTGTGTAGAAGTGTAGAATATTATTATTCCTGACAAATGGCGTTGTGACTAAGTCGTCAGTGTTTTAAATTTGTTGCTTAAGCCGAAAAGGATTATTATACAACTTAATGTTGTAGGTAACCGTAGAGAAGGTTTCGTCACTGATATCAAAATAATAGACGAATTCATTGTTTCCATACAGTTCCATCTCCCAAATTTAAAGTTTGGCATTCCTGTTCTATCTTTTACTCTCTAGGAAATATACTGCGTGAACAGTTAAAGTTTTCACTCCATTATATTAGTTAAATGGCCTAGTGTTTTTAGCTTGTAAAAATCGGACATTATCAAGATGGTACTCTTGATATATATGAAAGAATCACTTAGGAAAGAAAGGAAAGTATACAATGGTAAAAAAATAAAAAAGACGAGGTGGAAAAAATAATAGAAGTTATCTATGTTGTCAATATTATAAGACCATTGATATTTTAGTTTATATCTTCTGCAATATTTTGAAGTTTATTTTAAATTAACATTTTAAAAAAAAAATTGTTTACATATACTATAATTAACTAAATTAATTAAATTTTTTTATACAGCAGCAGTCTAAATAATTTATTATATTCTCATTTATAAGCCCGTAATTCGAATTATATTGACGCTCCTCCTTCAATTTTTAATATAATTACATTTTTAAATAGATATTTTTTAGCATCTATATATTTCCCTTTAAAAATTATCTTCTTATTATTAAAATAAATAAATAAAAAAATATTTATATAACAGAAAATATTTTATTAACTGCGACGAGACTAAATCCTCCTATATATAAAATTTTACGCGTAAAAATGACATTATCCTTAACGGACATCTTTTAAATAATTTTATTTTTTTTATTTTTATATAATGTAATATGTTTTATTTATCTGAAGAATAAAAAAAATGGTATAAAAGAAATTGGATGAAATTCTAATAGACCGCGATAAAAAATAATAAATGCGAAAAAGAAAAAAAGAAATCAAAATAAATGACTCCTTTCGCTTTTTATGTCCTTGATGAAATGCCAAAATATGTGGGATAAACAATTCAGACATAGGAAAAATAAAAAATATACAAAATAAAGAAAGAGATATGGAAATTTAACAAAATTTAAATACGTTAAAAATTTTTTTGATTAATGGGAAAAATACAGAAAAAAAAAAACACAAAACAAATTATTGTAATTTGTGAAGTTGAATAGACTAATTCAATTTGCCTAAAATTATGCAAAAATATTTCATTAATTAGAAAATTTATAGAATCGGCGAGAACGTTTCAGTTTCTTTATTGATACTTTTACTAATTTTGATTTGTACGTATTAAAAACAAAAATGTAAACTAATACATATTATAAATAATGGTTTCCCTTTGATTTTCTTTAATTTTTCTGAAATTTACATATTTTAGACTTAGATTCAGTTTCTTGAATCATTATTTTGATTTAGCCGTTGATTATTCGATGGTATAGGTATTGTACAATATTGTGAAACAGAAATATTGGATACGATGTGATCAGAGTTTGAAATCGAATTTAATGAGTTAAAGGTTGATATTCATTGCCTTCTTTTTCGTTCATACATTCTATAATGTAGGTTCGATTATTTGTTTTTTTAGTTGGAAGGTGGTTGTCTTCACTAATTTAAATGCTTTGCTGTTAAAGTATATATGTAAAAACAAAAGACTGGGATAGATTTTAGAAATGGTTACAAAATCAGACTTATACGATTTTTCCGTTTTTATATGTGAATATATCATATTTTTTTTTTTTTTTGCTGGGGTAGGTGGGAATCATCGAAAGGCACTATAGAGGAGTGAAAACGAGCACGAGTCCTCTATGAGTGCGTGGGACTTTAACCAACTAAACACCACATCTCTTTTTTAACCAAACATTAGGTTATAATACCTTTAGTACTAATGTACTGTCTCGTCAGAGGAAATTGAGTTAGGAAATGAAAATAGATTTCAAATTGGCAGGCATATTGTGAACAAAGTTGTTAATATTCACCTTAAATCTTTGCACGTTGTAAATGTAATCATCACCAATTCTGAGAAACACATGAGGTGGAAGATGGTCCCACATTCGCGATATTCGTACTACAAACGAATTTCTATAAGCCGAATTATGTCATATGGAAATTTGAACTACATAAGGATGGGCAGCAGAAGCTCTCCTTGTTTGAAATGCTTTGAGAGGAGACATCAAACTTTTAATCTCGTTAAAACAGAACCCAACCCTATAAGGTATCTATTATACAGGATAAGTGTTCCTGTTAGTCAACGGAGACCGAGTGGAGAGAGCGTAGAGTGAACGTAGTACATGGGTATCGTTTATTAAATGAATTGATCTATTTTACACTTTATCGAGGAACCCCATGCCGTTTTGGTGGCTCGTGCCCAAATATGTGCATTGTACTCCATCTTTGGTCTTATATATGTTTTATAGATATTAAAGAGATCATAAGATGAAAAGAAGGTTTTACAGCGATACAGAAAACCCATACATCTTTGAAACCTAGCTGCATCTTTAGCTATACCAAAAAAATGATTGGGCCAACTTAATATGCGAGTTTCAGAATTAGAGGGATTTTACAGTTAGTTATAAATCAAGGTTTCAATAATTTTTTTTTTTGTGGTACTTTCTTACTGAAATTTTTATGTAACAAATATAATTATGAGGGATTTTACAGTTTGTTTCAAAAGCAAGATTTCAGCTATTTGTTTAGCTGGAGTTTGGGGATAATGGATATTTTAAGTAGAAAATATTTTTTGTTGAGATTTTCTACACTTAGATTTTTTTTTTTGGGATATTCTGTTTTGGAATTTTTTATTTCTTTTTGGGATTTTGATTTTGGAATATCAGCCCCAACTCATGCTATGCTAACTCATGTTCTTTGTTACAGTATAATCCTTTATATTCCCACGAGAGGGTAAATTAAAGATATGACAGAATTTTTATACAGAGTGTAAGTTAAAGATTCTTTAACATATTGAAAAGAACTAGAGTATCAAATTTTCCAAATTAAACGTTCACATAAAAAAAACACGATATTCTGTTTAAAACATTATAATAAAATAAAAAAAAAGTTAATTTTCACCTTAAAAGTGAACTATAATAATGCCTATACTAGATTTGGTACCTACCTATACTTTTTTGGTTAAATAATGATTTGATTACACTTAATACATTGTTGTACATTGTTGTTTTTTATTGTATTTGCTAAAAATATAAAATAAATTTTTGATTTGTTACAGAAACTGTGATAAAAGAAACAAAAGAAACAGAACTTTAAAACTCTATATAGAAAAAGAAAAATTACGAATATCTAACCTGATTAGTGACTGAACAAAAAGAGAATGTATATAACTTGACACGAAGAAATTAAACATTGATAGTATCACAATTATATATTGAAAATGTCATCATTCTCATCATTATAATCATTATCAGCAGCAAATATCAACCGCGAATAAAAAGAATAATAAAAAGAGAAATAAAAATAAAAACAGAAATTCCCCAGACGACATCTCAAGTTTTATTTTTGTCTGGTTTTTTTTTTTTTGCTTTTGTTTTTATTTTTGTTTAACAGACTCTTGACATTACTACACCACATCAAACCACAATCAGCACTATATAATCATACATCATCAACTACTAAAATTACAACATTTTTGATCATATGCACTTGAATTGTAGGTATAATACAATTTTATTCGGGTATGATTGTATGTAATAATATGATCGCACAATTCGATCTTGTATTTATTTTTAATTTTTTTTTTTTGCGAAATTTATCGATGAATTAGTTGTTCATCTTGCTTCAATAGAAGATTTTCATGATGACAATGATATATTTACTATACAATATAATGTATACAGTGTGTTACAGGAGAAAATTGCATAACTACAGGGATTTATAGAGAAGGTAAAAAACTATCTAAAAAATGATTTCGGAGATTTCGAATTTTTCGGAGAAAAATGAGTTCTGTTTTTCATAATTTCTGAGATAAAACAATGTTCAAAGTATTTTGTATATACATATTTTCCCCTTTATAACTTAAATGTAGTTGATATCAGATTTTTCTTATCGTTTTTTTTAAGATAATTCAATATAAACTTCCCGTTTACTCCATTGGAATTTAATTAAAAGAAAACAAAATCTAATAAATAAATATTTATAGGGTTAAAGCGGTTTTAAATATATACGGAAAATTTTAAACACCATTATTATGTCGAATATCATTAAAAATGAACCTGTCCTTTGGAATAATTTTTATAGTTTGGTTTAAAGCTCTTTTATAAGTCGCTAAAATTATGCAAAATTTTCTTCTGGAACACAATGTATATATGTATATATATATGAATGTACAAAATATTTCGCAATTTGAATTGAATTTTTCTTTTAAAAGTTTATTGTTGCATGCGTTCTTTGAAAGAAGTCATGTTTATATCGATTAATGTTCATCAATAATATCTCCCGCATTAAATAGAGCACCTGCCATTTGTTTACAAAAGTTAAAAAGAGTATAAAAAAAGAACAAAAAAACAAAAAAAAAAATGAATGCTTATTTATATTAAGATAAAAGTGTGTAAAGTTGATAAACCTGTTCAAGGTATTTTTGACCATAAAAAGATTCCTAAACAGTGTTGACTTGGTTTTTTTTCTTTTTTTGTTACTTTTGCCTTGTTTTTTATTTTGTATTTTGGTGTTTCGGTTTTTGTGATACCTTTTATTGGTTTTTGCCATTATATTTTGAAGAGTTTTTGTATTTTATTTTATATTTTCTTCTTATTGTTTCATGTTATAAATGCTTTTTAAAAAAAAAAAAAAAAATACTTTCTTTTTTAGGTGACTATAGTCAGATAATTCAAAATCCGTTGTTACAACTAATATTACATATGTATATGATTTTGAAATGATAAATTAATGAAATTATTGTAAGAATATATAAATATAATAATCAGTTTAGTTAAAAAGTTCTAATTAAAATTTGTCTAAATTGTAATTTGTTCTTATTTAGAACCAATTACTCATATATTTTATGACACGTTCTTTAACTCTTTAAATTTTTAAGTTTTCACTCAGATACACACTAATTATTTGGTGCAATAAATGCAGATATAAATTTAGCGTTATAAAAAATGTATAATAAATTAAATTTTCTGATAATAAATTAAATTGATGATGGGTTTGGGTTTTGGCAAGAAAACCAAATTTATTCAGTTGTTGATGATCGTAACGTTTTCAAGTAAGTTTTTAAATTATCTAACAAAAATTATCTTATATATCTTATCTTAATCTCAGTTCTCATTTCATATAATGTATTTAAAACACTTACTTTTCTAATTAAAAATGAATTTTTAATAGCATTTAGTGGTATCTTATAGCATTCGAATAAATTTGTATGACGTTATACTAATTTATTCTCGATTCTTGTATTTTTACTGTACTAATTTGTGCTAAAATAAAAAATTGTACTAAATCCTTAAATTTGTATTTTCAAAATTTAATTTTTATATCTATATATTTTGACTTTTTCGCAAATTATTTTCGTATAAATGTACTTCAATTATAATTTTTTTTACGAGGGAGGGAATTTATAACAAAAAATTAGGAATTAAAGTTCAATTATAAAATATTAATGAAAATAAATAAAATAATTCTTGTATCAGATAATAGATGGCAATTAAATAGTTGAGAAAATCATTGTGTTTTATTATCATGTACAATTAAATTAGAGTTAAGTATTCAACAGTTTAGTAAAATTAATGATTTAAAAAAACTGTAGAAATTCGTTTATTATGAATAAAAAAAGAGTTTGTGAATATTCGCAGTGTTTCTTATAAGGGATAAATTAGAGAAAAAAATTATATCCAGTAGATTTTTTTTAGATTTTTTTTAATATTATGATGTTCTTTTGGACTTGTTGTTATTGAAGATAATATGTATAGTTAATTTGCTGTCATTTTAAATATATGTATATTATCTGTTAGTTATATTATATGTATATGTTTTATATTTGTATTTGTGAGAATGAAATTGTGTTACTAATAAATTAATTTGAAAGATTATTAATATGTAATAGAGACTAGAATGTATTTTTACTTTTTAAACTCAAACAAATTAAATCCATTTTTTTTAAGTAAAAATTTTCAAAATATGAGCCATTAATTATGACATAGTGTAAAAGGATGTAATAATTAAATGTAACGGTAATTTTCAAAACAATATAATTTTGAATATTTATGAGATAATTTAAATAATATCTTATAGTTGTCATTAATTCTTTCATATTTAATTCATTTATATATTATATTATTTATTATTTATGAGTACAAAAATTTAAAATTGAATGATTTTTTATGGAAATATTTAGTGACAATTTTTTGTTTTCTTTTTTTTTATTTTTTAATTTTCTGTTTATGTTTTTGTCTCATATAAAACCAATACAACTTAGATACCATTCATTTTAAATACATTTAAACGTCAAAAAATATAAAAGCGAGGAAAAGAAATTAAAAAAAAAAATGAAACAAACAGCAAGGAAACAGAATTTAAACTGGTTCGATGGTTATTCAATAGGATGATCATGAAAAATGACAGGCTAATAAAAGTAAAATAATAAAATAACAAAATAAAACAAAAAAAAAATAAAAAAAAAACAATAACAATAATAAAACGTAAAAAAAAGATTTTAGAGTAAGCGTGCATTCTACAGGTTCATTTGAGAAGACTCTTTAATATTATATGTCTTCTGTTTGCTTTTATTTTTCTTTTGTTTTTCATTTTTTCTTTTAAAATATGGAGGCGTTTTTGCATAATTTTACATATAATAAATGGGAATTTTTTTTATTATTAGTATAAGATACATTGAACCTTTTAAATAATACTGCTGGAATAGTAAATAGAGACTGGACATTGATAACAGCATAAAATCAAAAATAGAATAGAAGTTGCACATCTGCCGGCAATATGTTTTTTTACTTTTTTTTTTTTTACTACTTGGTTTTTTGGTTTTTTTTTTTTTGCTTTTTAAATCGCGCGACATCTTTTAGTGGTGACTTTTATAAAGGATGTCCATTTAAACAGTTTTAATGGACTTTAAAAGGAAAGTAAATCAAAAAAATTGTTTAGTTAGACAGTGTTTTTTTTTTTTATATAATTTTTTTTTTAATATTTTTAGAATAATAATTAATTTTCCTAATAAATTCAAAATAGGTATAAAGAAAAAGCAAAAAAAAAAAAAAAAAATAAAATAAAACGAATTAAATATTTAATTTATGAATTTGCATATCCTATTAATAGAACGATTATTAAATGTCTATTAAAAGAATTTATTGCATTGCAATGACGGGATTTTTAGTTTGTATTTTAAAAACAAACTTTAATGTAGGTACATATTATATTTTAAAATTTTTTCTATTAAATTATGATTTACTACAGCCTTTAAAATTTTAATAGTTGAAATTTAATATTAAATTACAAATATTTTTTTTTTTTTTAACTTAAAATTAAACAATATGAAAGAACAAGTTGAACCAGAAACAAATTCAATAACATATGGCAAAAAAAAAGAAATCTTAAAATATTTTAAGATTATTAAAAAAAAAAAAAGAAGAAGATATTAAGTATTTAAAGAATATAATAATAATGTATGTAGATCTTTTATTAAATCTACTACTACTACTACAGTATAATTAACAGAATTAGATTATTTTACTTATTATAATCTCCATCATAGTCATCATATAAAAACCTGTAACCACCTCCTAAGCAAAGTCAGCGTATAGTCATTTGCGCAGAAATATTACTTTAAAAGTTAAACATAACGAAAACAATACAAATGTACGCAATAAAAGTAACATCAATTATTTGTCATCGCATCTATTGCGCGAAAATTGATCAACTTTTAACGTTAACGCAAAATTTCAACTTTGACAGCTAATTATTAATTGTCATTGTACATTGTTATTGATATTTGCTTAAATCTCAATAAGTGATCATTCTTAAATAAAATTTAAATAAACTTGACCAAATGATATTGTTAAAATTTTGAAATACATATACTTTCGTACAAATATTTTATACCTAATATGATTTATTATTAGTTTATTGTATTTATTTCATGCACTTTTTCGTTTACTTTTATTTTTAACGTTATTTATTTTATTTTATTTAGTTTTTTCATTTAAATGTCATACCAGCGCTTCCAACCTTTTGTATTTGAAAAATTTGATAGCTACGTTTTTTGACATTTTACAACTTCATGGCTGCGTCAAACTGAAATTAAAATTAACTTAAAGTTTTGTTATGATATGGGAGTTTAAGATTGCGTGGGCTGATACGGCGAATTGAGTGAGGTACTTCTTTTGTATTCGAGGTGCATAGACTTAATAGGATGAGTTACAAAGATGACGTTCACCTTCCTTTGCATAGAAATGCATTTCTTTATAAAGTAATTATTTCGGATAGAGTCATTCCGAACTAATTGATTTATATGATAAAAATCGTTTTTTGTATAAACGTAACAAAATTCTAATTTTATATGCAATATAAAAATATTTAAATTTGCAACTTAGTTGTAATAAATTGTAATAAATAATAAATTATAAGCTTTTGTTCATCGTTCATTTAAGAATCGTTCTGTACCATGCGTTTTTATTAACGGTTTCCGTTAGACATAACTTATCAATTTCAGTTTTATTACACGATTTAAAAATCAAAGAACAAAATTAAGAATCTTTAAATCGAAAAATTCTACTCAAATAGGTGGACAGATATATAGGGATCAATACAACATCGTTAAGATTATTATAATCAAAGCTAAGAACTCAAATCAAATACCATGAAAAAGAATTTATAATTAAACTACATCATTGCATTGACATGTCAAAATTTAGAGACTCATAAAAACAGTATAACTAAAATGTAACAATGGCTTCGTATAACAAAGAAAGATACAACATTTCCAAAATGCTATTTTTTTGGGTTTTGTTTTTATAATTTTTAGTTCGAATAAGTTATCAAATGGCAGGCGACCACTATTACTTTTGTTGAGAATTTTTGATAATAAAATCAAAATAAAAAAAAAACGCCTTTCAAGTATTGTAATATGAACGTAATGTTAATTTAACATGTAGTTATTTATTGCTTCTGTTAATTAAATATATTTCAACCATTCAATAATTTCAAACTTTTTTTCAAGGAACTCAACAAATATTCTTAACTTACAATACACTGACTATAGAGTCTCGAGTTGCGCGATGAATGTGTTCCAAGAAAATGTTGCGTAACTTGAAAATCATGCAACTCGAAACAAAGTTTTAACATATTTTATTTTCCAAAAAAAATATATTTATTTTGTTTTTAAGTTAATTCTTCAAAAATTACTAAACTACAAAAATAAATTTCTCTCTCTTTCTCTTAAATACATATACATCGCAAAATGACGTAAAACAAATTTTAAAATTTAATTAATTTAGGATATTTTTTAAATATAATCAAACTAGAAAGATGAACATTCCAAACATATCATACATTTTCAATAATTAGTTGTTTTTTTTTAATTTTCGAGTTGTGCGAAATAAGTGCACCTCAAATTAATGGTATGAAAAACTTCAGTCGCGCAACTCAAAATCACATACGTCGGACTATTGTATTCATAAAACTGTTCAACCTAATTTAATCTAATCTAATTTAATTTAAAGTAAATTGGTATATGATTAATGATTTTACGGATATTTGGTTATCGATGGATCATCCGCATCTTAATTCAGTTAATAACTCTTGTGATTCGTTATAAATTTTTTTCTTCTGACATTTAAAGCCTTTCAAGGATTATAATATGTATTTGATTAATAGTTTTAGTTTGATTTATAGTAATTTCTTAATATTAATTATATTATCTACATAATAGATTTAATCAAACCTTAGAAAAAAAAATTCAACAATCAATTTTATCAATAAATTATATATATGTAATTAAAATCCTTTTGATGTAATTATCAATAAAAAAAAAACAATAATAATTACATTTGTCAATAAATTGTTCCAAATCAATTCTTTTGACAGTTTGTTATTTGTATCTCTATATACATGCATACATACATATTTTATTCCTTATTGTGTAAACTTTAATAAAATTAAGAAAATATTTTAACATTTCTGCAATCAAAACTATCAGTTATTATTGACCCAAAAATATCTATGTACATACCTACATATGTACATATACATATATTGAATGAAAAGATATATATTTCTGAATTCCCTTCTATATATACATACATACATATATTCAATAAAATATAATAGAAATAATAGATTTTCTTTAATTTTATTAGTAGATGATTTAAAACATATACATACAGACATATCACGTATATATATATATATATATATAACAATAATGATTATATTGAAAGTTAAGTTTAATAAAAAACGATGTGTCCAAATATAATTCCCAATTGATTTGTGCTCGCTTTTTTATTTGAATTCTCCACTTTGACTAAACGAACGAAAGACTTGGTTTTTCTGTTATTTTATTTTTTATTTTTTTTGTTTTTCAATAAATTATTTTCATAATGATAGAAAAAATGTGAGCGGCATTTCATCGTCTTTATCTTTTCTACAAGATTTTTAACGACTTCTTGTTTTACAATTGGGAAAATTATATATATTTTATGTGCACCCACTTCAAAAGAAAAATTTTTTTAGTAAAACTTTGAAGAGTTAAATTTAATAAAAATAAAAAATATGAAAAAATGAAAATCTATTTGGGCATCCAATCCATTGTGGTGAATCTCATCTGTCTGCCTGTTAAATGTCTATCTTTATGGTATTACAAAACAATTGCAACAATTGCAGCTTTTTTTTTTGCAAACTTGCAAATATATGTATGTATGTATGTACATGTACACATTAGGTTTTCTTAGTTTTTTTTTTTTGTTTTATTTTTAAGAGAATACCGACCGACTGACAGTGGCGGCAGTAATCACTTAACTTCATATAGATATAATTTACTAAAATGTATATATAAAAAAAAAAATAAATAAAAAAAATAAATAAATAAATAAAATAAAATAAAATTTCATTTTCAAGTTGATTTAATCGTAACCAATCGAATTGAATCGAGATCTGAATCAGTTACAAAAAAAAAAAACAAAAAAAAACCAAACCGTTGAATCAAATAATAAAAGGCAAATGGGTATATTATTATTTTTATCGACTAAGTCAGTCGGCTTAAGTTTCTGATTTTAGAGTTTTTTTTTTTAATATGATTCTAATAATAAATGAAACAGTATTTCTCAAATTGTAATATTCTTTTCTAGTTTTAACCAATTTATGATTTTTAGTTTTTAGAAAGACATTTTAGATTTAATCTCTTGTTAATAGATTCTTGTTTTTTGGAATCTGTTTGTTTTTTTAAAAATAATTTCAGTTTTTAACGCCAAATTTTATTGTTAACACATTTACAAAAAAAAAAAATTAATAATATGCTTATTGTTTGCATTTTGCCCAAACGTCTCTTCACATAACTTTTACTTAAATTTCTACTACATATAATAAACTTCTATTAATTAATATATCGATTCAGTTGATAAATTATGAATTTAGTGGTAGACAGTTTTTTGTACTTAGTTTTTACCTATCAGAGGATTACAGGAATTAATAAAATTATAAATACATAATGAAAATTTTTATATAAAATTTTCAAATAATTGATTGAATTTTTTTTATTATATTCATAGGAAATTTCAAATTTTGGTTCTATTTTTAAAACTTATTTTTAAACTATAAAATTTGTTTCTAAAAACTATAAAGCTCTAAAATTTTTTAAAAATATGTGCTTTTAAAAACACGTGATTTTTTATTAACCGATTTATTTTTAATGCTATATGGTTCTAGACAAAAGTAATTAATTCAAATGTTAAAGAAAAATAAAATTAGGTATTTCTCACAAACAAATATTTACAAATAAAATTATTAAAATTGAAAATAAAATTTCTTTGTTTAATATCGCTAATACTAAAACTGATTTTATCGAATAGGACATCGCGGAAATCTAAGAAAAATAATTTTTAAATTCCAACAAAGGTGTTGGTGTAATCTGTTTTTTCTATAAATTTGCATCTTTAAATTTTTCTTATATCAGAAAATGGAAAATAAAGGCATAATATAAAATCAAAGATTTTGAAAGGCGCACATTTTCAATACAATAAAAAACAATAAAAACAGTTTAGAATATTGTGAGGTGCATACAATTTTGTAAGTTTTCTTAGAATTTTATAATAAGACAAAAATATGAAAAATCAAAAGATACTTTTTTGAATTTTAAGCAACCCTATGTATAAATAAAATTAAGAAAATCTTCGAAAACTATAATGATGAATTTTAGTTTTTCTGTTTTTGTGTTTTACTTTGGAATAATTTGTGCACTTGTCTAAGTTACAGGTGTGTAAAAATGAGGTTACACTTGATTAGACTTAAACAAGAGGGGATAAGCTAAATTCTGAATAACGCTTGTTTATACAAAATGTTTTTTCTATCAAAATTTCAAGCTTCTATATAAAAGCGTTAGGAAGATATGAAAGAAAGGCAAATCTTGTAAAATTTTTTTTTACATAACGGTAAATTAAAATACTAAAAAAACTAAACTGTATAATTTTTATCTTTATGTATAAACATAAAAAAAGTTCTATCGTTTGATATTTTTAGATTGAAAACAATATTAAACATAACTTGAGATATACACTTCTGAATATAACCCTTTTTCAAATTTTGAGTTTGAATGGATACTACATAAAAAAGTTATTCTACAACATTCATTTTTTTAAGAGATCCTATCCATGGTTAAAGTTTCATTGCTCTATCTTTAACGGTGTAGAAGTTTTGTTAACAGATGGACGGACGGACAGAATGAAACTAATAAGCAAATATTTCAAATTTTATATTGAAAAATCTGCAAAAAAAATTATATACCAAACACAATTTAACTGAATGAATTCGTTAAAAAAAAAAAATATTATTCAATTTAAAACTTGTTTAAAAAAATTAACTATAAAATATAAATTTTGAGAATCGCTGATCTCATTATTTGTTTTTATTCTTATTGGAAAACTGTCAAAATAATCATGAGTTTTCGACAACAAAATATGTATAATGCTTTAGAAAGTACTGTAGTAGTAGGCGAATCTCAGGAATATTTATTATAAATATATTGAAAATAGTGGAGTTTTATTGAATAAATGTATTTTTTTGTTTTGTTTTGGTGGAAATGACATTTACAAAAGATACCGAAAATGCCAACCTGTTACATTTAAGATTTGTTATAGTTGCACTCTCAACTCTTTCAAAATTAAAAAAAAAAAAAAAATAGGAATAGATTGGATGATGGCGTAGAAAATGAGATAGGACATTGTATCAACCAATTACTGAAATTGAAAATTTATAAAGTTATTTTTGATGAAGGACTTGAAATATTTATATATGTATATATATTTATATACAAGCATACATCTATATTTATGTATATTATGAACATATGTAGGAAGAAAATTGTTTAATTTTTAAAATTAAATTTATAGATTTGGTTAGTAAAAATAAAAATAAAGTAAGCTGTATTAAATTTTTTAAGGAAATTTTGCAGTGAAAAACTCTATTAGGTTTTAAGATGCATACTTTGATACAGATAATATTAAAATAACTATAGATTTTGATATAATATTTATTATTTAAGCTAATTACAAAAAACCAAAAAAATTTGACTATTAACTATTTTCTTCTGACCAAAGAGAGAACGAAATTATTTCGAACTAAATTTCAATTCTTATAACTTTTTAATAAAATTGATTTCGCCGATATGCTGTTGGAAATAAACACGTATTACATGTTGTATAAAAATATTAATAAAGGAGTTTCGAACATTAATGCTAGATCTACAGTTAACGCTCTCGTTTTTATGAAGCCTAAAAATGAATATAGACAATGAAACTTTAGTTTAAGATATAAAAATGAAGTAAAATAAAATTTTAATTTTATTAAATTTTAACTTTTTCTCTATTTTAACTAATATTTAACTTCAATATTTTCTATCTTGAATATTTTAAATTAAGTTGGAAATCATTTTAAAAATATTGCAAAAAAAATGGCTCTTTTAATTTTTTATTTTGACACTTGAATTCGAATAGAAAAAGATAAAAGTTAGGCCACTTTTAACACTTTAGACTGCGAAACGACTCCGTTTAATAAATACTTTCATACAATTTATACATATGTATGTAGATATATTCTAACTTTACTTTGACTGATAATTGCATATATAGACAGTGAGCAAGAGCGATCATTGTAAATGCAGTATAAATTTCAATCAGTTGCAGTATACTGTAATACTATTTGTACCATTTTGTCATTTATGGTATTACACTTGTAACTTGTGTTATTGAAAAATAGAATTAATCATTTGTTCTAAAAAAAATGAGATTATAGTGCATATATTTTTTGTGAATATCTAACGCCTCGATTTTAAGTCAGCAAGCGTTTTTTTCAGCGAAAATTTAAAACATATTGACTTTTATTGAAACAAGAACGACAAATGTGCGATTTTTTTTTGCGGCAATGATTTGTCAATTTACTTTAAATTTTAACCGGCAAAAATGCGATAAATTAATACTACATTTTGATTTTCTATATTAAAATGAATGATCTTGTAATTTTTTTAAAGTTTAAAATAAAAAGTATATATTTTTTTTTCCTAAGGGAGGTAGGAATCTTCCAAAGAAACTTAGAATTTCGCCTTGGTAGTGTCTGATTCTTACTGACTAAACTCACCTCTCTCTTTAGCCAATATAATGGGATGAAACTCTTACCTGCGAACGCAGTATATTGGCTAGGGAACAGGGATAGCAAAGGATAGGAAATTAATACGGAAACATTGAATTGGGAGTGGTACTGTAAGGAAACAATGAATCCGCCCATTATTATTACTATTTTGCCGTCATCGTATTACTATATAGCCGTTACAACAGTTACAACATGTGGATTACAACGTGCAGCAGTATACAACATTTTACTTCATGATATAACCAAAAATAGCTCCACTGTAGCAGCTATTATTATTATTATTATTATTATTATTATTATTTTTACTATTATTGTTACTATTATTATTATTATTATTACTACTATTGATTTATACGTTATAATTAATTGATTATACGATATACATTATATTACAATATGAAATTACTACATATTTTTTATTTAAATGACATAACCTTTGAACCCAAGATCCTTCGATTAAAAGGTTGGCGACTTAACCACTGCGCCATGAGTCAGATATAAAAAGCATTTCTGTTGTTAGGACAAACTACAATATTTTTCTACTACAAATTTATACTACAAATAATTAAAACAAGTCCTAATATTTTTTTAACGGTAATTGTCCTTAAATTTATTTTTTTTACAGCTAACGTTTCTTGTACTTTTCTTTTAAGTACAAGACAAGTACTTATATGAACATTCTTAAATAATCAAAAAATCTTTCAGTGTCTTAACTTCTATGTAGAAAAGGCGAAATTGCTCAAAACTACATTTATTTATATTAATAGGACGAACCCCTAATATTTTCGTACATTTTTCATATTTTAAAATTTTTTGTATAACTGGCATTATTTAAAAAAAAAAAAATTGTCTATATAATATACACTTGGTTATATACTTAACAACTAAAATAAAACAGAACAAGAAATTCTATAACACTTTTTTGTCGCTAAAAAATCTCAAATTTATATGACCACTTGCTCACTAAAAAATTGTTCAGTGTCTGCGTCGTCCTAATATGTAATCTGTAATCTGTTATTGAATCTGAATTAAAATTTTCACAAATAGTTCTAGTCAACAAAAGAGGAACAAAGACTTATATGAAAAATCTAACCAGGTCGATTTCACATAAAAGTATTTAGTAAATCACATTAAATGTTATGATAAAGAAATTCTAAAAATTTTGTTAATTGTTATTCAATTTTATATATGATTAAAAATCACAGATAAAATAATATGAAATGTGACTTTTTTAAAAAAATGCAAAAAAAAAAAAAGGTAGTTGCAATTTTTAAACACATTCATTGAAAACCAAAAATTCTTTATTAAATTAAAATATATTTTATTAAAATTCAAAATAAATAATTAAATTTAAAATGTAAAAAAGGAAACAAATATGGAAAATAATTTCACATATCCCCTTGTTTTATAAAAAGAAAATTCTTTTGTAAAGAATGTTTACCCAATAGATACATATTAAATATCCTGATACCATAATTTGTTAGTGTATAGACCTATCTATGCACTGTCAGTAGTGAATATAAAAATCAATTTTACAAACAAGTTAATTTTTTTTTCACATATTTTACATGTTCTTCACACTTAATAACCAGAATATCTGTGGTAGTAAAGTGACAAAACGCCCGAGGAAATAAATACTGTGGGTTTTTTTACCAAAACTTTTGGAATTAACGCCCGTGGGCTTTAAATCCTTTTTAAAAAAGAATTAAAGCCCACGGGTGTTAATACCACTAGATATTGGGCTTTAAGTCCATTTGGAAAAAGAATTAAAGCGCAGTGAGTAACACAAAGGTTTCTATCATGAGTTTGTATTTCATTTGACTGAATTTATTTGTGTAACATGTCAGAAGTCCCATGGTCAGAAGTTAAATTGGGACTTTTGACTCACTTCAATGAGCCCGAAGTCCCATGGGACTTTTGTTTCATTGTTAAGGCCTCAGGGATTTTGGGAGGGATTTTAGAATTGAATTCAAAATCAGGATTATACGCCTTTTACAGAATATTTAGATATATGCATATGCGAGTTTCTGAATTAGGAGAGATTTTAAAATTGGTTACAAAATCAAGGTTATACGCTTTTTGAAGAATATGTATATAATTCACCTAATTCAAAACTCGCATATACATATATCTAAATATTCTGTAAAAGGCGTATATTCCTAATTTTAAATTCAATCCTAAAATCCCTCCCAAAGTCCCTGACAATAGGAGTATTACATATATACATATTTTGGAAAAAGCATATAACCCTGATTTTTGTAACCAACTCTAAACTCCCTCCGAATTCAGAATCTCGCAAATATTAATATTAGTAAATATTCTGGTAAAAGGAGATACCCCAATTTTTATCCAAAACTCTAAAATCCCTCCAAATGCGTTTGCTCTACATATTCTATTACTCTCTTCTTTTAATAACAAAAAATAGTGTGGGTCTTAATTCCAATTCAAAAAGGAATTAACGCCCGCGGGCTAAATGCCAAAGGTTTTGCCCGTGGCTTGGGCTGCCTTGGGCTGCCGCGGGCTTAAATGCCCGTGGACTTTATTTCCTTGGGCATTCGGTCACTACACCATCTGTGGTATATTATCGTATACATATATATAGTGTCAACTAAAATTGTCTAGAACTTTCAAGATTTGAAAATATAATGAATAAAAAAAAAAAAAAAAGAAAAAAATAATAAAAAATATACCATTTTGTTAAGTGAAAAATTACATTGAACCGTTTTAATTTCTCCTGCAGTTTTATTCGGTCACTTTTAAGATAATTTTAATTTAATTTTTTTTTTTTTTGTTATTTTAATAACACCTGCTGTATTTAAAATAACTTAACAAGTATGTCCATATTTATGCACCTACATATACATATTACAGTAAGTAAATACATATATTATTTTATTCTATATATATGCATACATGCATATATAAAGAGATCTTAAGAATCATTTTATTTGGTTGGTCAATTTTAAATATTTTCTTTGCGCAAAATATAACCATTTTAAAACTCATTAAAGCGATTTAATATTTTATTAAATTTACCACAATAAATATTAATAAAAAAAAAAAAAAATTAAATATTATGCGCTTTGAGTAAAAATTATAAACACATTTAGTAAATTATATTAATTTTGTGTAACAGTAGGAGCTACAATAATTTTAATGCTATGTAATCATATCCCAAACTTATTCTTACCTTCTTTTTTTTTTTTGTTTTATACTTTTCTTAAAATAAATTACCTTAAAATATTTTAATAGTAAAAAAAAAAAATCCACCTCTATTTATAGAGTTTTCATTATTTTAAATTAATTGATTAGATCCTCTGTATAGTACATAGTAGCGCGCAATTTTTGAATTTTTTTTAAAGAATAAAGTTGTAAAACTTTAAAACATATACATATAAATATAATAACTAATATCTGAAATTTAATATACCCTGTTAATAATAATTATATTAATTGAATAATTTAACGCCTTTTTAGACAGTTAAATTTGTATTTTAACTATTATAATTATTACTGAATTAATAATACGTCGCATTAAATATGAAACATAAAAAAGTAAGGCAGTTTATAAAACTTGGGGTTTTTAAAGGCGCACATTTTTAAAGAGACAATAAAAAGCGTTCTGAAATTGTTGGGAGGCGCAAATTTTTAAAGAGACAAAAAAAGAGTTCTGAAATTGTTGGAAGACTGTATATAAAGATAGGAATTTTAAAGACGCACATTTTAAAAGACACAATAAAAAGCGATCTAAAATTTTTGTAAGGAGCTGTAGGGATAAAATGTAGGGTTTCTAAAGGTGCACATTTTTAAAGACAAAGCGCCCTAAAAATGTTGCTATTTTCCATTAAAATTTGGAATTTTGTTTTATGGAAAAAAAAACGTGAAAAAACAGTGTCGTCAGTTCAGGAAACCCTATAATATAAATAAGAAAAGTGGTTAACATATTTAAAACTAAAATGTTGGTGAGCCTCGGTGGCCTAGTGGGTAAGAACGTATAAAATACGCTGTAAACAACGAGGGAGTGTGGGATCGAATCTCACATACGCCGTAAGAGTAATTCCCCCTTTCGATATGTACAGCCACGTCTGAACAGGAAAGGCTGTATAATTTCTTTGTTACATTTATGTGATAGGAAAATGCACCAAAAAAAAAAAAGGTTGCAGTTTTAACTTTTGTCTTTTACTTTAAAAAAATTTACTCAAGTATTCAGCTTGCACTGCAAGTGTTTCAAAATAACATGTTTTAAATTTTTTATTTAACCCCTTCAAGCTCTTAAAGAGAGGAAAGTACAAATATTTGTCCTGAGATAACTTACACTAAATTCTTAAATAAATTCTTGCTCTCAAAAAATGTCAACATTCTATAAAGTATTCTGGACATATGACGGAACAAACATTTATGAAAAATTAAAATATTAAAACTAATTTAAGCATATTTTTTTAAAAATTGTGCTATAAAATAGAATAAGGGAAAATTTTTGATCACAAAATATGCATGATAGTTATGCTGTGTTAAATGTTAAATGAAACATTACTTGGTACTCACTTATTACTTTAATTATATATTTATAATGGTTAAAATATTTAAAATGCTCTGTTGAATTGTGTCGACAACAATTAAAATTCATTTAATAGAGAGTAGAGTCTTGTCTTGTACCTTAAAAAAAAAAAAACAAAAACTTATTTTATATAAAAAAAATAAAACAACACAAAACGGCAATATTTAAATTGTAATAAAAAATTTCTTATTATTATTGTTATTGTTATTATTTTATTTTTATTAATTTTTTTTTAATTTGTAATTAATTTGACGCCCTTTATCCTATTTAAGGGGTTAAACGAACCAAAAAAGAAGAAGAATAATTAATTTGTAAAATAATTACCCAAACCGAATGGTGATGTTTTATTTGTTCTTAAAAAATAAACACCTTGTTTAGGTGTTGATGGTTCACCACCCATTCGGCCAATTTCACATTTATTTTTATTAAAAATTTTACAATTACATAAATTAAATGTAATTAATTTTTGAAAATTTTCACATTTTTTACCAATAAATTCCATATTTTCTTTAGTATTAATTGATTCAGCAAAATATTCATATGCTGAAGCATGATTACATACTGGACGTAATGAACAATGTGGTTGATTTGTACCATAATTTGGATAAAATGATGCTTTACCACCTTCACCATAATAACCAGCTATACCAACATTTGTTTGAATTGCTTCAACATATTCAGCATCAGTTGAATCAACACGATCATTAAATCCCATACCATGAAACATTGGTCCAGCTGGTTCTAATGCAAAAATTGTTTTATATTTATATGGATGAATTTCTTTACCAGCTAAACCAGCTATTTGTGCACCAAGACTAAATCCAATTAAATACATATTAGAAAATTCTACAAATTTTTTTTCATATAAATATTTTGTAAATTTTCCTAATTGTTGTGCAACTCTATTAATTGTTAATGATAAATAAAAATAATCAATATCTTGTGATGTTTCATCCCAACTAACTGTAATAATATTAAAATTACCTTTTTTTAAATAGGCATTTTTTATTATCATTGATGAACAACTATTATAAACATTAAGCCAACCTGATATTATAAATCTGTAATTTAATTAAAAAGAAAAATTATTAATTTATAAATTTTATTATACGAGATATATATACATTAATAAAAACAGGCTGTTATAAATACAAGTGAATGACAAAAAGATAGCATTGCACTCTTTATGTTTTAATTATTTAATAATATAAAAATAATGATAAATTTTATAATGAAAATTTATAATTAAAAAAAAAAATACGTCGGTTGTTAATTTCGAATAAAGAAAAAAATATAAATTACGAATAAAAATTTGTCAATTTTCTTTAGGTACACCCTGTTTTTGTTCTTATAAGAATGTAATTTTAATGAAGAATTCTTTTAAATTAATGTTTGAGAAATTTCAAAGCAAAAAATTGGCTTCTTAAATGATATCGGAATACAGTTGTGGCCAAAAATAAAAGCAAGGGTTTAATTTAATAAGAAGAAAATGTAAGATTTAAAATACGTTCTTTATATTGAAACACCGTTTGATTTTTATCTGAGTATACGATAAGTATAGCCGAAAATAAATATCACGTGATGAGACGGTAAAAAAAATACAGGAAATTTCGTACGGATTTTTTTTGCGATGTGTAAACTAGTAACTAGTCAAAATGAAAACGTAATGACGATAAAACCATCATATCCTTTTGTTTACAAGTTTTGTGTGAAATTAATACAAAATTTAATTTTAAAATTTATCTGTTTTTAATTGCTTTTAGAATGAATAAAACAGAGTTGGCAATACAAATGTGTATCATAACTTTAGTTACATTCAAATGTTTTAAAGTAATTTAAAAAAAAAAATAGAAGATTGAAGACAAATAAAATATACAGTATAATCACTATAATATTCGCATTAATATAATTTTAAAATTTCCAACTTCTCAAATAAAAAATTGTTTTACGTAAATAAATTTTTAAGTTAAACGTTATACGTATTTTTATCTTTTTACGTAGTCTTTATGTGACATTTCTTCCTTTTATATGACATATAATTTTTCGTGAAGTTTTTTTTTTTGAAATATTTATCGTCTATTTTATCCTATGTTCATATATTTATATGTAATGGTTGAATTTTTACTAGTCTCGTTACGTTTATTTTGGGCTTAACTGTTGTTTGATAGCTTAAATATCTTTTAACAAAATATATAAATATATTTCAGCAGATTTAATTTGAGATTTTGAAAGATTGAAATTTTAAAATAAATTTGTTTTAAAATAAAATTTAAATATTTGTATTTAATAATATTTTAGAATAAATATGATTTTTATTATAAACTTCACACTAAAAGAATATTTTTTTTTTTTTGTAAGTACATATATTATAGTTTTAAATTTATTAAAAAAATGTACTATAAAATTTTATTCCTTCCATAGTCTAAAAAATTCTAATCCAATATTATACTTAATACTGTAATACTGTAAATACTGTACTGTAGTACTGTATAGCGTACTTAATACTGTAAAATTTATTAATATATGTATATGTATGTAATAAAAATTCATTTAAATTAAATTTACCTTGTAGGCCAACTATTATTAAAATAAGATGTTTCCAAATACTTTGAATTATTATATAGTAATTCTTGATATTTAATTGGATTGTATCTTGTATATAAATGATAATGTACTTTTGGTTTAGGATCAGCAATACTTATACTAAATGTTTTTTTAATTTTTTCAACAAATGCATTAATTAAAGTGAAAATACTATTTGTATCAATACATTCGGTATCATTTATATTAAACTCCTCCAAGCCGTTAACTAATGTTGAAAAAAAAACAAAAAAAAAACAAACAAAAAAAAAATATAAATATAATTTTTTAAATAAAATATCTAAATTAATTGGATTTTATTTTTAAAACAAATATATATATACATAATATATAAAAAAATATTATTTCATACCAAATAAAGATGATAATATACAAAAGATTAAGAACGTTTTAAAGAAAATAATTAATCGTATCATTGTATAAAATTTTAATAATTTTTTTTTTTTAAATAAATTTCGGAACACTTTTTAACCACTTTAAAAAAAAAAAAAAAAAACAAAAAATTCTATTAAATTATTATTTGTATAATAAGTATTAAGTATACGAACCGACAGATATACTCTATATTGAATGTTATTTTTACCACTTGTTCTCTTCTTCAGTAGTTAAATAAAATTTAATCATATTGAAATTTGCCTTTTTATACAACAAAATATGTCCTCAATTTATTATTTAATCGTATATTTATACATATATGTATGTATGTCTGTCTATTGGAACAGAATCTTCATCATAAAAAGCTTATTTTTATGCACTCATAATTTTCTTTACTAATTGGTGACATTCTTAATGTTAAATTAGCATCAAGACAAGAAATTGAAGATGCATAATTTGAAGATGGAAGATGCAAAAAAAAAAAAAAAAAAAATTAAACTTGTTTTAGAAGGAACCAAATTAATAAAAAAAAAAAAAAAAAAAATGTTTAATAATTTATGTAAGTATTTTTCTTTTTAAAACTATCGCATCATATGTATATAATTTTAAAACTCAATCAGTTCTAAAAATTTCGCAAATATAAAGAAAATTTATAGAGAAAAAGAAATTCTATTTTAGTATGACTATCTATTATTAAATAAGATACTTGTCACTATTTTTAGGAATTTGTTTTTTTTTTTTTTGTAAAAAACATTATTTTTTCTGATTGAGTATGTGTTTTTGGAAATTATTAAATTGATGTCTTAAAGGTAACCGCACCCTTTAATAATTTTTTTTTTTTTTTAATTAAAAGTGAATATGTTGGGGCAATTTAAGTGTAAATCTAAGTTAAGTGAAAAAAAAAAGGATAATAAAATATAAACATTACATATTATGAGGAGCAAATGATATACATACTAATAAAATAAAATTATAATTTATTTAATGTTATACTATGTACATAGTATGGCGGCTATATATACATGTCTGATCGGTAGTAGACTGGTGAGAATATTAGATATAATGAATGCTGATTTCAACTTAAGTTTTTCTAATAGAACAGATATCATATAGAAAGTGTGAAACATTTGTTTTGTATTTCTGAAAAGATAAGGTGATCATGGACTTAATTGAAGGTTTTCAAAATTTCTTCCATCAGACCAGATGTAAATTTTGTATAAAATTAACCAAAACTTATAATATAAATTATTTCAAAAATTGAGTTTAATAAGTAGAAATTATTAAAAGTAATAAAAAACAAAATATACATATTGCATTGTTAAAATATTATTTTGACTTTAAAATTTCAATATTTTTATAGATTTATTACTAATTATAGTTACTAAGTAACTATAATACACAAAACAATATGTTGTATAGATAAATCTGTGTAATCTGTAAGACTTGGCAACTTAATTTTTTTTAACCAAGCAGATCACATACTATTCTGAATCATTTTAACATGAGAACATTTTTAGAAAGTTTAGATTAATTACACACAAACAATTTGAAAACTTTGAAAGTATATAAAGGAAAAATCTTAAGAATAAATTTCTGATTTTCAGATTTTTTTAACAAATGTTATTGAAAAATACATCGAAAATCAAACATTCAAGCTGCACGAGTTACTAATAGACTTTAGGTTAGTATAATAGACTTTAATCAACCACAATGAATTTAATTTAAAACCAAATTTATGTTTAGTACACGTATAGGAGGTATGAACGATGAAAAGTTTTAGTACAGAAATTTACAATTTGGTTTTGGGAATAAGGATGCGGAAAAGATGCCTGGATAATTTGTTTTGGTAAATGTAAGTAAGATGAAGGAGAAAATTTGATGATATATTTTGAAGAAAGATGTTAATATTCAACTTAAGCGAGAGAACAAAATGAAGAATTTCAAAAGAAAAATAAATCAAAGTTAAAAAATACCTATTGCAACACATACCAATCATTTAAAGATATCGTACATATTTTGAAAAGTTACGTCTGCGATGCATTTACAAACCAATAACGATTAAACACTAAATGGTAAAATTTAACAAAATTACAATCAATATGTCTATTTTTTTACAATTTTTCTTATTAATATTAAAAAATCTCTTCTAAAACATAAATATCAAATTTAATATAAAATGCGAATTATAAAATTAAAATTATTAACCAAAGAATAAAACCACCATCTATTATTATGATGGTCAGCATTAAGTAAACTTTTGTGTTAGTGTTTAGTAGTGTTAATTCTGCTACATATACTCGTATATAAGAATTTTGTAATTTATTTATTTTTTTCTTTTTCTTAGTGTTCATAATAAATTTTTTTAAAACATTAATTTAACATAAATAGCATTTATATTTTAATTATTAACATCTCTTATTTAAAAATAACACTTCCCCATTTTTATAAAAAAAAACCTATTATCAAAGAATACAATCAATAACATATCAACTTGAAACTATAGATACAATATAAATACATAATAAATATTAACAACAAATTGAATAGGTACTAAAATAATATACAATTCATTATATCATACTGTGCCACTAAGCTAATAAATTAGTTCACCACAAAATAAATGGTATATAAAACCAATTATATAGATACTTAAATACTAAACAATGTATATGTATATTCTTTTCTCATCCTTGGTTATTCGAGGAGATTAAAAAAGAGAGGATGGGGGATTATTATTAAAATTTGAAAAGGAAATTTTTAAAAATTATAATTTTCGTTTATAAAATTAATATTGGAAGGAAAAAAAGAAAAAAAAAAAATTTACGTTTTTTTTTTTTTTTTTTAAATGGAAACACTAATTCCATATATGCCTATATATTTAAAAACTTACGCAATCTCAGTTATGAATATTTTTTTAACTTTTATTTTTTTTTTTTTCTTTTTTATATAATTATTAGTTAATAGTTTAATAGCAGTATATGACTTATTAGCATACAATTCATACATATCTAATAAATAATTCAGACAATTTTTTTTTTCTTTTATTTTATGTTTTTTTCGATTTAAATGAATTCATGTCACCGGAATATTGGCTTCCTCTCCTCAGATATAACCCATTAAAATGGAATCGAATTTCAATTATACAATTTTGTTATAAGCAAGTTAACAAAAAAAAAAAAAAAAAAAAAAACAAAACAAAATAATAAAATAATAATAAAAATATAAAAAATGTAAAATGCATTTTAAATAAGACCAGTTAAATTCGAATCCATTGAATAAAATGAACAGGTACATAAGTTAAATAAACCGGTAGATTGATAACATACGCGTGCGACTAGTTGTTGTTTAATATTTGTATTTTTAATGTTTTTACTCTTTTTAAACTAATTTTTATTTTTTTTTTTTTGTTGTTATTTTTTGTTTTAGTTTTTAGTTTTTTTTTTTTGTTTTTGTCTCTCAATTTGTATCAATTTAAAAACTTACATATATCCTGATTCATAAGTTTCTTTTAAATAATTTCTATTAAATTTCTTATTAAATACATTTGTTTGATCTTGTTGTATATATGTATGTATGTACATAGTATTAAACTTTATTATAATTTGTATTTTATAGTTATATTTTATTTTTAAATAGTTGATACTATTTTATATTTTATAATTGAAGTTAAAAAAAAAAAAAAATCGATAAAAGAAAACAAAAAAAAAAAAAAAAATAGTTTCTGACATAAAAGTAAACATTCAATGACATTATATTGATTGTAGATAATATGATCTATTCACTCATATACTCGTAGTTAAAAAAAAATTTTTTAAGTTTTAAAAGTCTTCAATCAAAAAGTTTGACTTAATTTTGAATTTTAATTCTTATTTAAAAAAAGAAGTTGAAATGCGATTAATGCGATTAAATAAACAATTTCAAACTTATATATTATTATGGTATAACTCAGAGTCAATAAAAATCATTTAATATCAATATTAAAAAAATAAATTATTTAAGGGTAATTATTTTATATGAGAATTTCTGAATGAATATATCTTGTATTAGATAATAAATGGCGGGCAAATAAAAAAAAAAGGTTGAGTTAATATTTATAGATCTTACGAAGTTCTACAAATGCAGAGAATTTTTGAGGTAACACTGTAAAAAGTTTGCCGTTTTTGTTTTAAGAACTTTAAAAGATCTGCTGTCATATTTGCAGAATGAAAATTTATACTGTCGCTAATCAAAAAATAAAATAACCTAAAAATACCTTTTAATTTTGTTTATTTTTTTTTTTCTTGACAATTGTATAACAGTATATTAATTAATATAAAATTTTGCTTGTTTATAATATTCATTTCAATTTTTTTTTTTTAAATGTCAAAATACAAAAATTTAAATGTCATATACAATGAAGTGGAGTAAACTGTTTTTAAAGGTAGGACTGCTTTTTTTCAGTTTTTTTGATTTTCTGTTGCAGAGTAGCGCTATGTTTTAAGATCTGCAAACATGAACTCAACCTTATGTTTCATAGTTTCTTGTATATGTTCAATAGATACAGCCGAGTAATAAATGATTTAGTGAAACTAATGATTCGAGAAACTGAAGCTTAGTTAAATATGTATAATAAATTACTTAACCCTATATGCTTCTTAGAAGTGGAAAAGGATAACAAAACAAATACCGGATCGGAACTTTAAAAAAGAAGAAATATTAAGTTATAAATAGGAAAGAGGTAGAAAAAAAAACATCACATTTTTGTGACCAGATTTTAATAGATAAAATAAAATTTACTTTTTATAGAATTTCAGAATTTTTTATTTCCGATATTTATTTTTTTTTTAATGCATTTCTCTGCCACATAAATGTGGACAGGAAATTACACAGCCTTTCCTGTTTAGGCGTGGCTGTAAATGTCGTAAGGGGGAATAACTCTGATAATGTGTGTGGGATTCGAACCCATACTCCCTCGCTGTTTACAGCGTATTTTATATGCTCTTACCCACTAGGTCACCGAGGCCCCACTCGATATTTATAGATAATTCTTACAGTATTTTTGTATTTTTTGTCTATATGCTCTAACAAAATGATCGATATATATATCAGTTGTATGAAAATTTCGCTGATCTTCTAGAATCTAAACAATGTTGGCATTCAAAAAAAAAAAATTTTTTTTGGTGCTTTTGGTGCTTGGATAGCTCTAGAATACGATTAAATTTCACATTAAAATATATATCAAAAAAAAAAAAATAATAATAATAAATAATATTAAATTAATTGATTATATGTATACAATATTAAAATAAAATGTAGTCGAAGAAGTTGTGTAATTGAAAATAGATACTACATGTATATAGAGTCTATGTATAGTAAAATTTTTGTTTATAAAAAAAATTTGACTTTGGAATATTGTCAATGTAAAAAATATTTATAGTCCTTTTTCAAGATTTGTACATTTTAAGGAATATCATATTTTTCTTTTCTTTATTAAAAAGAAAATCCAAATACAAACTTTTTTGTTGCAGAGGCGCCCGGTTTACGTGGTAACCGATTGTAATAGAACTACGAATTAAATCAATCATGTTGATAAGGGATGACTCTCTTATTTGGGGAGTAATAAATTGGATCCGAAAATGTTTAAAATATTTTGGTTTGATCAACGGCATTGAATAAGAAATATAAAACGACACAATGTATATACAATACTCAAGATATCAATGTAAATATTATCAGGTCCTGAAGAGGGAAATACTAGAAACGAAAAAAATAAAATATGAAATAGAAAATTAGATGTGAACTTCAAAATTATCGAAATGAAAAATAAACTAATTATTATTATATATTGTTTCATAAATTTCTTATTACTTATTTTAGTTATTGAAATCTAATCTTAATTTTTTGTATTTTCTTCGTTTATATATTCAATACTTAACCTAAATCATTTTTTTGTTTTTTTTTTTGCAAATAATTTATTAAAATCATTTTAAAGATAAAATTTGCCCATAAAATAAAACATTAAAAAAAAAAAAAATACAAGAAACCACAAAAAAAAAAAAAAAAAAAACTTATTGGTAGAATAATAAAAAAAATAGTTAAAACAATAATATAAATAACCACCTTAATGTATTCTATGTTTATGTTTCCCCCATCATCCAATTTCATAGAGCTCTTTGCAAATAATTCTTTTATTTTTTCTCCTTTGTTTTTTGCTTTTTAAATTTTTTCTTATAAAACTTAAACTACACCTAAACTACACTAAGCTTGTTGTAACATATACCTCAACATTTCTATAATACCATATATATTATTATTTTCTTTTTCGTTTTTTTGAACATATTGAAACTATTTTACTCTGACATTTCATATAAATATTACCCCTGTACTATAAATACTGTAAGTAATCAAGTACATACATACATATATGTTTACATTTTGAAAAATAATTTATGCTTGTGCCACCTGCATATACGGCGATTGGCAACCAAAACTGATAAATTGCTCAAAACTAAAAATTGAATAATATAAAAAAAAAAAAAACTAAAAAATAAAAAAAAAAACAAACAAAAGAAACAAAAAAAAATATGGTGATAACCACTAAATGGACTCTGACAAATACGGCCAAATATTTCATATACGTTTTAACCAAAAATGGACACTGGACACATTTAAAGTAAATTCTTGTTTTTCTTTTCCTTTTTTTTTGTTTTGAAGTAAAAAATTAAAAAAAAAAAAAAAAAAATTCACAAAGAAATACAGGCCTATTTAGCGTCTTGAGTTTCGATTTTTTGTTTAATTTTTTTTTTTTTACAAAGTATAACGTTTGTCTAAAAATTAACCAACATTCAAAGAGAGACTCGAAGACACTGGAAACCAAAACTACAAAAAAAAAAAATCGAAAATTTTAAATTCAATTTTGAAATTTAGAAGGTGGCTCGTGGTTTTGCGGTGCAAGTGCAATATACAATACACAATACACAATAATAATAATAAATATAAAAATATGTAATGCGTAATAAATATATGTACATATGTGTATATTAATGTATATGAAATGTGTGTATTAATGTTAATAATGTATAGTTCCATATTTTTGTTTTGGAGATTACATACATACATACACATATTCACTTTTTTTTTTTTTTTGGATTATTCAATTGGATTGAATTAAAACTTTGGATGGCAGTTTTCACATTTATGAAAGAAGAAAATAAAAATTTATTTGATGAAAAGATAATCAAGCTGTCAAAAAATGTGTGTATGTTTTGTTTATTTTTCTTTTTTGTTTTTTGCTTTTATATTAAAAATTTATTGGAATTTGGTTTGACATTTTACTAAATTTATATTTAAAAAAAAAAAAAAAAAAAAATTTTTATTTTTCAATTATTTAAACAACTATAGGATAAATAAATTATGGTGTTTAAATTAAATTTGTTTTTAAACTGTTTTCATTATTTGTGACTGAATTAATTAAAAATTTTTTATACATAAATAGGTGGGAGGTGATAGCCAGAAAACAAAATGCATAAAAAGGAATGGTATGTTTCTAACGGTTCTTGTAGTAATTAAACTTATAATTGTAGAATAGATTTTCAACAGGAAGTAATATTTTTTGTGATTTTTCAGAATCAGACATTCCTCACATCACATTTAAACAACAATTGCAACAGTTTTTAATGATAAGATATTTCAACAGTACATTCGATTGATTATTTGAGTGACCATGACTCTATTGCACCAATGACTAATTATCAGTATCATTAATCAAATAATGCAATAATCACTTTTTTTTTCAAAACCTTATTGAGTTATTACCAAATATGGCTTTGGTGTAACAAAAACATAGATTTGGCGGAAAAAAATTTTATCAAAAAACTGATTATTTTATTATTTGATTAGTGATTGATAAGTGATTGCTGTAACAGGGCCCATATTCTAGACTTAACAAACAGATATTAAGCTTTCAACTTTTTCAATAACAGCAAAAGAAACGGCTACGTTCTGGAGGCATCAGCAATTTAAATTTGAGCTCTAAACACAACTGATTGTGAATGAACTATTTTGAATTACAATACAATGCCTTGTCAATTAGAATGCCAATGATACAATTACAAGATGGTATTCAAATTATAAAAAGAAAAAATATATCTTTGATTTAATGAAGGTGCAAAGATGTTAAAAAATTAAAGAGAGCATTTGCATAACTCTTTATATGTAGAGAGAAGGTTTAACTAAACAGAAAGATAGCAAGAGATCGTACAAAGGCAAAAAGATGGAAGAAAATGTTTATTAAGATATTTTAATAAACGTATTTTCAAGGATCTATAACCAAATAATACCTATGTATTTTAAATTAGGAATCAACAGAAATTTTAAGAATTTGTTATAAAACATTTTTAAAATAAAAAAACTAAAACATTGTTTTATATGTATATTATGCATGTAAAATATATTTTTGTCTTCATAATGGGTCCATTTAATTAGAAAATATTATAGCAAAAAAAAAAAAAAAATTTGTTATATAATATATAGAGAAAAAAAAAAAAGTCATACATATTTGGATAATTAAATGTAGGTAAAGTCAATTCACACTTTTCAGTTTTTAGAACACCATTTTTAGAGTGCTGCGTCAATTACATGGTAACATGATAAATATGTCGTAATATCTATAGAAATATTTTTATTAATTTTATTAAATTTTTTTTTTTTATTACATATAAGGTTAAAATTTTTATATTAAAAAAGGAATTAAATCAAGGAATTTATTTAATCATTAAAATTGATAATTATAGTAAATTTTAGCACTTTGTAATAAATATTAAGTTTTTAATTAAATTAAGTTAAAAAAAATTTTAATTAATTTGGTTTAGTTGCCAATTTAAAATAGATTTTTTTTTCATGTAAAATTTTATAATTTTTATAGTTGTGCATAAAAAAAAAAAAAATAAAAAAGTCTTATAACATTTCAATTAACTCCTACATAGTAATTTAATTTTAATTTAGGTCAATAGTATGCTAATATCTAAAAAAATATACAGTGACAGCGTTAGACTAAACGCATTAATAATTCGATAACCATTTTACAACTAAAATTTAGTTTAGATTTCTAATATAATCATTGTTTTTTTCTATTTGTTAAAGATTGACATTATTTTAGGCATTGCAATTTAAACCTTTAATTATGAAACTTTCTAAATAACATTTCGAAAATAATCTTATAAAGAAATGTTTAGTCTACGATTATGTCAGAAAATTATGGTGACCGATTTAAAACTGGCATATAGAACAATAATTCTGAAACTGTTTTTATAGGACTAGTACAGTATTTTGTTGCATTTAAAATATTTAAAAACAAAGTACTTGCCTTATCTTAGAAAGAGAAAAAGTTAGATGAGAAGGAACCATACCATAAAATAGCCGGTAATATCTATTAAGTGCATTTAAGACTCAGAGCGCATCTTATTCTAATGAAGGTTAATACCAGGAAATTATTTAGAAAAAAGCTGAATGAAAATTAGAAATGAGAGCTGAAGAATCAAAAAATAGAAAATTGCTGAAAAAACTGACCCAAGAAAGTAAAAATAGAAAACTACTGCTCAATTGAAGTGAATGAGAATATTTCAGGAAGCTAAGATTATACAACGAACTGTAGTACTAAAAAGAAAAAGAAGAAGATACGACAAGATCTAAGAAAAAAAATTTTGCGGTAACTTAAAAAAAAAGTCGACTGTAAATAACGAGGAAAGATTTAAAAAACAAAAACAAGGATATTTTTTTCTTATATATTCTTATATAAATTTCATATTATATTTAAATCTATAAATTGTGATTACATTTATTATTTAAAATAAAAGGTTTCGGATATCTTTTAAGAAATAAAATTGAACAATAAAAAAAAAAAACAAATATTAATGGATAAAAAAATTCTATAATAATCTTAATGTTTTTTCCTGTCAAAATAAATAAATATTCCCATAGAAAGTATAGGAAAATATTTATATAAAATCTAAAATTTTACATTATAAATTCTAATTTCTTTTTAGTATCCTAATTTTACTACATCGAAAAAATCTTAAGTATCTATACGTATGTTCATAGGTTTCATTTTCAATTATCTTTAAAATAAAAATATTTTTTTATTCAGATAATTTTTAACTTTACCAAAAACATCTTTTAATCATCCTCTATTAAATGTCAACATTTAAGCATTCTGCATTCATTTCTACATAAACTATACAGTAATGCATAAACCCAAAATCTAATAAATTTCATAAAAAAAAAACAAAAAAAAAAAACCAGAACAAAAAATGAAATTATCAGAAGTGGTAGCATCAGAGAATGTAATTTGCATTCTTATACACACCATTGTACAGCACGTGTTTTCTATGAATTTGAATTGATTTTTATATGCATATTTTAATAAATATGTATGTGTACAAATACTGCAGCAATTTCTGCCTAAACAATTTTTACATCCTTGTTTTTATCCTTTCATCCTTTTATTTTTATTTTTTTTTTGAGTTTTATTTTATGTTCCTCTATAAAGTGAAATGTTGTCCATGTTGTCTATTCGAATATTGTTATTTATGCTATATATAATAACCTTTGTACAATTCAACCCCATAGGAATTTGTGCATGCTTTTTTATATACATATATGTATGTACAGTATTGAATAAAAATTGTGAAACTTGCACGTTGTATAAGCACAGATAATTAATATTGATTAATTTCAGTTTGTGAAAATGACAAGACCGTATTAATTTTGCAGGAAACATCAATTTGACAGAATAAAATAAAGAAAACTTGACTGAATTATTTTTTTAGATAGAATTTTGTTACGGCTCATGGAACATTTAATGAAATTAACTTTGACTTTATATGAAAGGTCCTGACTCCTGCAGCATTAAAATATATTAATATTTTATATTAATGTGAAAAATTAAATAATTACATACAGATAAAATTGTTACCATTCTCAGTTAATTCCAATTTATATATTTTTTACCGTTTAATTAAATTTATATGTGATATATAAGTATGAATTAAAAATTGCTTTACAATTCAATGTTTTTACTAAGAAAATATTATATAATATGTATTATTATTATACAAATATTGTATAATATGTATATATGTTTTATATATTGTAGTAAAGTATTATATAGTTTTAATTTTTTACGCTTTATGAAGAAAAATTAGACTTAGAGTATCATTATAATACGATAATAAAAATTATTTTGTTTCACTGTTAACTCATTTTACTTCGAACTGTACTGTGTATATGTACGAGCATATGTATAAATATGCATAAAATTGTATATTATATCTGCATACTGTATATTAAAATTAAAGAGAAATGATAAAACAAAAAAAAAAAACAATTCTTTTTAATATCATGACGAGCTGTTTATAATATTTAACTTTACTAATCGTATCGTAACCTAAAGAAGTGTTTATCTGCAAAGACTCGTAAAGTATACATATAATATACATTACGAATATATATGTACGTAAAGTATATACAAAAGATATATAAAAAAAAATGAGGTGGAAGTAAATCAATTTCTGAAATAACATATACTTGTATATATATATATATTTTTTTGTTTTGGTTTTTAGATAGGTATTTATTTTTAAATACGTACCTTAGTTACGTATAAATTTGCATTTATATCATAGGCAATTATAATTTTTACACAAACATAGAATATAATTGCTATTGATGGTCAGTTAAAGTTATCTAAAAAAAAAAAAATACAAAAAACAAAAAAAGAAATATTTTAATTTGAGAAGTCCTTTTGAATATTCATCAGCAATTATTTACATAAAAGACTAATCTCCCCCTTTTTATGCATGCTATATATTGGTTGGTTTTAAATGTTTTGTTAAAGTAAAAACTGCAGCGTGGGTGCAATGCAGTTTGCGGTTAATTTTCTTTTGACCTCAATCCAAAACAATGGTTTTTTGTATGTCCTATATATATGGTTTGTTTTGGTTTTTTTTGTTTGTTTTGATTTGACTTTTGTGTTGAATTGCGTTACATAGACATTTTTTTTTATTAAAACGGAAGGATATTTAACACAAAACAAGGACTTTTTACGCAAACAATTACTTCTCTTTTTGTTTTGTTTTTTTTTTTTTATATATTTTTACTTTTTTTTAAATAATTGTTAAAATCTTAACCAATTTTTAAAATACTTATTTTACGTTACCTATTTATGGATTATTTGAAATTGATTGAATTGATTTTAAAAAGAAGTAAAAGGAGCTGTTATACAGCTTTGCTATGTTGGTAATGATATAATTTTGTTTTATTTGCGAATTTAAAAGTAAGTTAAGCCTAATTAAAAAAATTGTTAAAAGTCCATATATAAAAAGGAATAAGTTTTTATTAATTTTAAATACTGTGCCTGCTCTTTTGTATTTTCTTACAGGAAGAATAGCTATAATATAATTTTTTCTTTTTAAAGTATTAAGTTCAATAGCTTTCATTACGAGCTCTAACATTTTGTATTCATTCAAATATATTTTATAAGGAATTTTTCTTCAATTTATAAGAAAAACTCGACTTATTAATTTTTAAGATATTGAATTTCGTTAAAAAATATTAAAACTACTTTAACTATAATTTTTTCTGTTTTCCTATGTTATGAACATGGTAACATATTCATTTATTTCCTTCCTGAATAAATTTATTATTATCCTTTTTTCTTGTTTAAAGTTTTGTGTGCGAATTTTTCGAATATAACAAGAACAGAAAAAAAAAAAAGAAGAAAAATAAAGTTTTACAATTTTAAAAAATATTTAACAGAAAAAATTAAACAAGGGTGACTTTCTTTTCTCCTCGTTTTAAAAGTGGGTGACAATTTTTCTGCATGTTTAATATAATAAAAACCCTATGACACAGACATAGTATTATAGATAACATAGATTTTGGTTTGCAAAAATGCAGATGGCATAAAAGAAGAAAAGGTTACATTTTCAAATATATGCATCTACAGTATCATACAATATTATTTGATATTAAATTTCATAAAGACAAATGTTACATTAATTTATTGATTTATATTTTGATAAGTGCAAACGAATATTTTGATAAGTGTATAATTATATTTTTGGGTCAAATTATATTTATAATTGAATTAACGACGTAAATCGAATTAGCTTTTGTGTATTGGTTCAAATAAGGCTTTATAATTTTCTGAAATAATAAGACTCTTGTGATAAATATGTTTAGACTGTGTAACTTAAATTGAATCATGTAGATATGTGGAGCAATACAATTTCATATTAAATACTGTTTAGTTGAATGGGTTTTGATTTGAAAGGAAAATATTTCTTAGGCTAGATTTCCGTTGGTACTATTCTTATATCAAAAGCAATATGTAATATATAAAACAAAAGAATATGTGAAGGAACTAAAAATATATAAATATTATATATTAATAGATACGATGATAGGACGTGAAAATAATAATGAAATAAACTGCAGTTGTTAAGTATCTTAATGTAAAAAACGGAAATTAATACATTGCGCTAAAATTGCATGCAGTCAAAAGTGCCAAACTATTAATTCATTAATAAGTCAACTTTTTATCTGATATAAAAATGGGTTATTTTAAAAATACATACTAGAAACAAAGTGAAAAAAAAATTCAAATGCAACAGCGTATAATATAGTTCAACATTAGACACTGTCGTATTTGCATCTTCTTTTCCTATGTCTCTCACCCGCTTTCCCTAGAATTTATTTGTTGTGAGGATATTTCTTTCTATAGTGTTGCCGTTAAAAAAGCAATAATTTCGACAAAAAATTATTTGTCTGAGCTGTTGCATTTTTTTGTCACGATATAAAATGTGTCTTCTTCAGCAAAATCTTATTTTATAATGAGATTTACACTAATACATATATAAATTGAGAAAAATTGTAACTGTTAAATGCAACGCCATCTAATAGTTAAAATTTGTAATTTTGTCGATGACTGTTGACATTGTGTAATAATCGCCGCATTAATAAGCCATTGTTGAATCTGTTAATTTTATCTGTTATCTACAAAAATCTAGTGATATTTACTAATATAATATCTGGTATTATACTTTTGATTCACACTGTATAAATTTCAAATATAGTATGTCTGAATGTTTCTTTATAACCATTTAAAACAACATTTATGCAAATATACAAAGTATATATTAGTGTGGGACTACAACTTAAAGTGACATTGGGACTTAAAAAGGGGAAAAAAATAGTTTTAGACTGGCTCTGTTTGTAAATTCATGACATGATAAAATTTATTGAGAGAAAAATGCGGCAATTGAAACTATTCAATTTAATAAAGATTTAGAAATTTTTTTTTTTATTATATTATTATGATTTTTTTATATATAATATGTATATTATAGTTTTATTTTTTAATGGGAAGTTTTTTTAGATTTTTTTTTTTAGTTTTAAAAGTATTTGGCAAGAAAAAAAAACTTTAAAAAGAAAAAAATTCTATGCATTTAAGGAAATGATTTGAACTTTTATATTGGTAAAAAAAAAACTTGTACTGTTATAGTTTTGAATATTAAATAGGTGCTAAAAGAATATTTTTTAGGTGTCTTTTTCTTTTTTTCTTAAGTTTTCTTTACTTTTAGAAAATTTGAGAAAATTTAAATAATATTAAAATTATTGTATATAATATTGATGTATATAATATCAATATTATAAATTTAATTTACAAAAATTGTTAAAAAGAAGATGTTTTTAAAAATTCTTTCAACTTAAATATTAAAGTTTTTTTTTTAAATAATTTTTACATCAATTTTCTGAGTATTAATTTTAGGTATTCAAAATAAGAAAACATCTACATATATTTCAAATTCCTTAAGATAATTTATATGTCCTTTATAAAAAATTTTTAAAAAATAAGAAGGAAAACACAGATGTCACAATGTATGTATAAACACAATTTGAATTAATAGCTGAATAAATGCCGGTTCACCAAAAATTGTATCATTTATTAATTATTACTGATGAAGTGGTTCATTAGTTTAATTAATGGAATTGATAAGGTTTGGTTTAGTTACCGGAAAGCGAAAGATTTTTGTCTAGTATATATTCAGTCTGATTAGAACTGCTATTCGTCACTGAATTTAAATGAATGGTAAATAAAAACTACCCAAACATCAACCTTCTGTTTACATCAATATCAATACGTCAGATTTTCTTTTATCTGGATTTTCTAATATGTTATATTTATATTAAATCAAAGTAGTTGAAAACATTTTATTATCCTGCTTAAGATTATAAAACTAAAGCCTAGTCTTATAACAGATTGTGCGGGGAAGGACTACGGATCCAATCAGAAATGTTATGAATAGAAGAAATTTTTAAAAAGACGTAAAATACAAAACGTTTTGTTTTAAATTTAAAAATTTTCTAAATATAAACTTAAGCTAAAATGTTTTGTCAATATAAGTATACAGGCAGTTGCTTATTTACGTGTATTATACGAATTTTTTAAATAATCATAAATGGATATTGCATTTTTATAAATTCATTTAATTAAAAATTCAAATTATATATTGATATCTTTTAAAATCTCAATAATCAGCAATATCAAAAATGCTCATTTTGCATTTTAATTAATTTATTATCATTTAACTTTATATACCATAAAGTTCATTAGTAAGCATAAGCGTTAGTATTAAAAAATTGGTAAAATCAAATAATTATTCATATACGACTAAATTTATTGACGTATCATTTATTTTTTTAGTGAAGTAAATATGGGGATGTAGCTCAGATGGTAGAGCGCTCGCTTAGCATGTGAGAGGTACGGGGATCGATGCCCCGCATCTCCAAAATTTGAATTTTTTGTTTTTTTTTTTTATATTAAGTAAGAATAAATTTAAACGCTAGATTAATGCGTGATTTTAAACATAAAATTAGTAAATTATTCTAAAAGTTAATTTCAAAATTTTGACATCAAATAAAAAAAAAAAAATTTGTAAATCTAAGAACCACATACACAAAACATACCAAAAAAAAAAAAAAAAAATCAAAATCATTAAAAAAACTAACTTTACTAACTTTTGTACTAAACTTAACTTTTGTACTAAATTAAATATTTAGAACTAAATTCATTTTGGAAAAGGAAAAAGAAAATACTTTTCAAAATTTGTTTCAATTATTTTTTTTCAATTTGATTGTATTGTAATGGACTTTTAATTGGATTTATTATGGATTGATGAAGCCCGTTTTTAATTCATATAATTTGAAATTTCTATATTTTAACTAGTGGTTAGTAAAATGAAAATGTAAAATTTTACTTCCTATAATAGTTGTGATTGGGGTAACTCAAATAGAGTATAGAGTTCAATACTTTTAAAACTTAAAGTTAATTAAAATTTTTTAATTATATTTTTTAATGTTTTGGTTTTGCAAAAGAGATCAATCCGTATACCAATACTGAGATTTCAAGGAAATGATTGAACGGTCTAAAAATTTAAATATTTTACGCATGCAGCTAAATTAAAAAAATGCTGTATAATAAACATTTTTTTGATGTAACATTGTAAAACTTATTTTTGTCCTAGTGATCTATGGGTAATATTTATAAATCTTATATTCAGCCTAAAATGGAATACAACTCTCACATATAGGCAATTGCATCCCATTCTTCATTAGGTTACCTGGACAAAATCTAAAATCGCGTCCTACATCTAATCGACTACCCTATTGTTCAGTTTTTCTTTACTCCTCTTAACACTCGTTAAGAATATTGTAGTATTATCTGTCTTTTATAGTTATCTTGACAGGTTATAACTTGACACTTGTTATATTGAACTTAAATCAATAATATCTCCAAGGTAACACTAAACAATTCCAAGGTAACACTAAACAGGCATCAAGTGCCAATTTCTACACCTTGGGAATTTCTAGGTGGTCGAAAACTGATTATGGAAACTGATTTATTTTGAGAATCGCTAAATATGGAACATATACTTTCAGCTAATATGTTTCCCTCTGAAAAGTGCACCATATCTATTTGATGCCTGTAGTGGTATTATTTACAAGTTTTCAAAAAGAATCTGTACAAGTTCATCTCTAATTTATTTTCTAACTCTCCTTTCTTATCCTATTTCCATCCAATTCTTTTCCTCATTACTTAAATCTATAATATTTTGTCTAAAGGAATCCCTTCCTAGAGTTTGAGTAATTTTTAGTAAAATAAAAATTAATTATTTTGGATGTTAATATCTTAATTTGAAGGAATTTTAATATTGTTCTATTTTTGTTTTATGAAATAGAGTTTAGATTTTTTTAGTTTTCGAAATAAATTTAAAATAAAAAAATATAAATTAAAGAATTCTTAAATTATTGTATTATGAGTATTATTTGAAGGTTAGCTTTTATTTATTTATTTTCATATATGTAAATATATGCTAAATTTCATCAAAACTTGTAAAAGCTTTATTTACAAAAATAAGGTAGGTACATTAATTTAGTATTCATAAAATGGCAAAAACAAAAATTAAACCAAGTAAAAGACTTAAAATATTTATTAACAGTATACTTTATATATTGTAATATGTATATGGGGATGTAGCTCAGATGGTAGAGCGCTCGCTTAGCATGTGAGAGGTACGGGGATCGATGCCCCGCATCTCCAATATACACAATATATTTTTTTACTCACAGGCACTAAAAAAAAACTTTTTTAAAATAAAGTGGGAAAAAAAGATTTTAACTTAAATAAGATTTTCAGATAAAATAATAAGTCTAATTTATAATTATAAAATTAATGGTATAGGAACACGCAAAGAACTTATCTAGTTTTTATGCAATTACTATTTACCAACTTTTTATATAATTACTTTTAAGGACTCAGAACTTAAAATGTCACCCATAGGAATTTCATTCTTCCGGATAGCGTTCGACTTTAATTAACCAAACCGGACCCACTTTTAAATCATACTATATACTATAGGTTGGAGCTTTTAATATAATAATATACAATTTAATTTATAAAATAAAGATGCGGAAAGGATTTCTAGAGAAAGAGAAGAACGAAAATTTAACATAATATAGGAGAGATAAGAAAACTTGGACGAACATTTTGAAGAAAGATGTTGATGTTCTTCTTAAACTATACTAAATGGTACATTTGAGTTATCAATTTTATAATACATGCGATGGTATATACATTATGATATAGCTTAAAACGTAATTAGATATGGTATTCCTTAGCAATGCATTGATATAATGGTATAGCTTAGTAATGCATTTTGTTTTTTTAAGGAAAATAGTTATTACATTTTTTTTGTATCCTATATAACCATTAATAGAAAAAAAAATTCTTTTAATGAGTAAACTGCAAGATAAAGTAAAATAAAATTACATAATATTATGATTTTACTTATATTATACTAGATATTTTGCTACATTTTTTTAGAGGCTGTTCCGAGAGAGATGGGCGGAAATGATATAGCGGAATTGTTATTACAGGATATCGAAAATTAATACAAGCAAAAATATTCAATATTAAAAATTATTTTTCTTTTTTTAGCACATTTTCAAAACATTTTGAAAAAATGTGCTTATTAGTTTCACTCTGTCCATCTGTTCGTCCGTCAGTCCATCTGCGTGTTTACAAAACTTCTACACCTACGGATATAGGCATCGCCAAAAAACGGAGCTACAGCCCGTCAAAGCCCTATATTTAAATTGTTATAACACAGGTTTTATAAAGCATATTTTCAATCTGAAAACACCATAAATATGTATAATACATAAATTATACATATTTATGGCGTTTCAAATTATACATATTTATTATACATAAATATGTATAAAATAAATATGTGGTTTTACTATGCGATATTTCAATATACCGTTATGTGAAACTGAATTTTTGAAAAAATTTGGACTCCTTCTATTTTTCAAACGATTTAACTTAAAAGCTTAAAATTTTGGTTTATTTCAGTTCAGAGTTATTTCAGAAATTTTTTTTGTGTCGCCCTCCGTTTAGGAGCTGTAAGGGATCAAAAACTGAAAATTCTCTATTTTTATAACACCATGTAACTTAGGCACTGGTTCACATTTTTTTGAAGTAATATACAAAAATTAAAGCTCCAACATTATATTTTTGTTTGTGTTAATAATTTTTCTTAATAATATAGGGTTACCTTACCTTTTAGAGTTACTTACCTTATAATTGACGAAAGTGTGATTTGATTTTTGTCAATTTTTTCGTACCAAAAAAAAAAAAATCAAACAAAAACGAATTTCTTATCAAAATTTATTTTTCAATATATGTATCTAATTATCTACTTTTTACTCTAGGCTTTTATTATGGAATATTTTTTAATTTTGGGAATGTGCTATTTTGAAAGCCCTTAATTTTTTCCATTACTTGTTCACCTATAGTATAGATATCTCAATCCATTACCTGTAATAGAGATAACTCAATCTGGCTTGTTTGAATTAAAGGTTCCCGAAATTCCTTGTCATAGAACATATATTTATATATATATATACAAGTGTATATCATATATTTGAACATAAAATTTTTTAAATAATGGAAATTATTAACCTGATTTCATTCTTTAAGTCAAATAAATTAAGTGAGTTTAAAATGTACAATATTGGAATAAAATATTGTCTCATAGTGTAATTGTTGAACGTTTTATTAAAAAATAACATCATTTCCTTGAGAAGATTTATTTATGCGATAAACCAGATAAACCTCTGTGGATTAGATTTTTTTTTTTAAAGAGGTGGAAGTAACATTGCCACTTTTTGATGTAAATCCATTGTGCTCCCACTATTACAACGTTTTGGAGATATTGCGGCCACTTATAATACTTTTTTCAGACCTGCTTTCTTTAAATGTCTCTGCATATAATTTAAAAAAATTAAAAGTGAATAAATATATTTTTTTTTATATTATATTGAATATAAGTGTAATTCTATTTTATACTTTTTAAAGTTGATAGGAATTTTTTATTATGCAGGTACAAAAATTTGAATTCAAAAATATGAATGCATATATACAAAATCAACCACATAATCATATTAATATCAAAATCCTAATTTATTACAAAAAAAAAAAAATATTTAAAAATATGCAAAAAAAAAAAAAATAATTTTTCTCATTAAAATATTAAATTTCTCAGATATCGTAAATGCCGAAAACATATAAAAAATACCCTTTTTTTTTCATATATTTTTTTTGAAACTGGTTATAATGTTATTATTGTTGTTTGTAAGCCCCTTTGGATAAATAAATGTTGTAAATCTTCGGTTTTTTTTTTTTTTCTTTTTATGTACATACATATAAACATATATATTTTTACATTTAATTAATTTAAATTTTATATTTTCCTCTTATAATATTATATACGGTTGGTTTTTGTTGTGGGAGCAATTATAAAATCTGATCAACAAAACTTAAAAAAATGTTCATCCTTTTTTTACCGACCGCATACATTAATGTATAAGGTAAGTATTGTTTTCATACTAAAAATGTGTACCCGAGATTTTGGCAAAAATGTACTACTGTAAGGCTGTAAAAAAATTTTCAGCATGATGTCCGTCTGTGTGTGTGTGTGTGGGTGCGTGTGTGTGTCAATGGGCACGTGTACAGCTTAAACGACTGAGCGGAATTTTATGAAATTTCATATTTAAGGTTTTGATGTAAATATCTCGGATTGATAAGCTTTTGGAGCAAATTGGACAACCGCAAGTGGTAGTTTACTAGTGTACTTTTTAAGTTTTTTACGAATATAATAATAGTAACAGAAAAATTTGGTGAGAAAAATTATTAAGAAAAAGTTGTTACACAAGTAAAGAGGAACAACTTTGCCATAGAACATTTTTTGATCCGACTAACTTTAACTTTTATTTAATTTTTTTTCTAAGTCCAAATTTCATACATAACACTACATATGAATTTATATGAACAATTTTTTTTTGTGTTTTTTTTTTTATATCTCTAAAAATTTATATACATACATATGTATGTACTTATATCTATGCCAATGCATATTATTTATTCATTTGTTGATAACATAAAATTAAAACGGTAAAATTTTTGTTAGCAGATTTAATATTAATCTTATGTTTGTTTTGTATTTGTTTACAGTTTTTATTATTTTTTACTTCTAATATTATTTTTTGAATGAAAAAAAAATCATGTATTTACATTACAATAATAATAATAATAATAAATGGATGTATGAATGAATGTACATATATTTTTACGAATAAAACAAAATGTTATTAAATTATTAGAAGTTATTTTGCTTTGATATAAATTATTATGTAAAAAATCCTATAAATGTTGGCATTGTACTTTTTGTGTAGTGGCGGTCGGTTCTGTGGTGGAGACAGCTGATTTTTTTTTTGTTCTAAAGTATCCCAATAATAATAACGAGTAAAAAAAAAAATATGAGAGCAGTGGACAACATTAAGTTTTTTTTTATTTATTTTTATTATTTTATCTTTAAGTTACAATCAAAGTTCATAATTTTGTTTGAACATAAAATATATACAATATTTTTCTTTTCAAACTTCTTAACCCAACCAAATGATTATATTGTTATTGTGTTTTTTTTTTTGTATATTTACAATTAACTAACCAATGAACATGGGTAGTACATATTGTTATAAATATGTATGTATAAAGATGCCCTTAGCGCCAGATTATTTTTGATGTTCAATTTGGTACGCTAAATTGTTGGTATTTTGGTTTTTTGTTTTTGTTTTATTTTCATAACTGATAACCAGTTATGTATGAAGTCAAGGAGGGATAACTTAACTTACACGGATATAAGTTCCATGGAGCTTACGTCCTCTTAAATGAACATAAGTTCCCTGGAAGTAAAGTTCGTATTTAAATGAACTTCAGTTCCAAACATAGAGACAAAAATTCCATGGAACTTATAATCAATTTGCTATGAGACATAAGTCTTATTGAAATGATGACCATTTTGTTTCGATCATCATAAGTGCATTCATAAGTTCTATTGAACGAAATTTAAATTTTGTAAAATTTGTGAAAATATCAGAATTATATACGTGAGTTGGGTGTATGACACAAAAAAATCCCAAATTGAAATTTTGCTGAAAGAAATTCCGGAAGTTACTAAATCAGGATTGCTGCTTTTTCCAGAGTATAAATATATATATACATAATATGCATATACCAAATTCTGAATTAGGACGAATTTATGCGTTAGATTCAAAATCATGAAATTTCTTTTTTACAGAATATTTATATATTCACATATGCAAGATTCTGAATTAGGAAGGATTTTAGATTCTGTACAAGGGTATATCCCTGATTTTACAACCAACTCTAAAATCCCACCTATAATTATTTTATTTTTATTATACATATTAGAAAAGTGGAACTTATGGTTATTTTATTTGAGACATAGTTTCCAACAAAAAAGTTCAGAATTTATGGTCATTTTATTTGAAACTTAACTTCCAACAAAACGTGGTCAGAATTTCCATGGAACTTAAGTCCATTTAAGAAAACATTAGTTCCAAGGAACTTATGTCCGTGGAAGTTAAGTCATCCCTCCTGAAGTAAATGAATTAAAAAAAAAAATTGTTTTTAGCTTTTCCAAAATTTAATTCAAGAGAATGTTTTTTTTTTTGGTTCTTAGAAAATTAAATTCAAATTTTTTTTCAGTTTTTCTTTTTTTTTAAATGATTTAAATGACGTACAAAAAACAAAAAAAAAATTAATTTTCCCACAAATTTTAAAAATAACACAGTTAAAAATTTAAGTTTAAACAGAGTTGTACTCTGTATATGAAAGCAGTTTTTTTTAAATATATGCAGTTAATTGAAATTTATTTATGTCACATGTAAAAATAAAATTTTTTTTATAAGCGGACAAAACAGAAAGCTTAAATATATTTTTAATTTTGAAAAGTTGTTTGGTCATATTCAGTAAATTTTTTCAAATTTTCTTTTTTTTTTTAGTCCGACAGGAAACTTTTTTTTGACCTGATTTCATTCTTTAAGTTAATCAAAAAAATTTAAAACATTTTTGTCTAAAAAAACCTTATGATAAATAAGTAGATTTGCCAGGCCTATAAATTCAATTTTAAATATATATGAAAGCTAAAAATTTCTCTTTCTCTTTTTACTTTCTGAAGATTTGCCAAAATTGAATCAGGTGAATTTTTCTTATCAAAAACCTTTTTAAAATATTTGATTCACCCAAATTCTTGTTTAATCCGAATATAAAATAAGCAAGTAAAATATGTTTTCTCTCCTTATTCTTAAGTTTTTTGTAATCTAAATCCAAAAAAGGAAATTTTGTTAACATAATTTAATGTTAATAGACCGTACTTGGTCCATTGTGATAATTTATAAGTAAACGTTTTATAAATTCAAATAAATTTAGATTCTTTTTTAAATTTTTAATTTTTTTTTCTGTCAAAGAATTACGATTTTAATGTGATAGAAGATTTTTGGAAGGATTCACAATCGAATTTCAAATAAAAAATTTAGAAAAAAAACTTTTGTATGATATTAAAGTGAATCACTTACGTGGTAATTGATTTTTCCTAAATAGGAAAATGCAAACATTTTAATTCTCAATATAAAATGAAATATTAACTCCTTAAAATTTTTATGAAATAAAACTCCTCATACTTCCATTCCTTTACTTTAAAATTTCTACTGTTTTGAGAAATTCGAACTGAAAGTTGGCAAGACTGCACTATATTCAATTGCTGCAAAAGTATTCAATTGCTTATTTTTTTCTTAAATGTCTATATATGCCAAATATAGAACATACAATAATTCCAAGGAAGTTTTATAATTTCCATTTGTATCAAGCAAGTAAATATTTTACTGATATCTAAATTGTTGCTGGTTCATGGCAACATGGCAATGGCAACAATAATCAGCATCAATTGTTACTGGTTATAACTAACTTATAAGTTATACTTACGTAAATAATTTCTAAACATTATCAGAAGAATTTTTACTTAATAATTTATTTTCAATTTTAAAGAATTTGAAATAAATTTTTATTGTGAGTTATAAGATATGAATTAAAATAGTTTTTTTCATTTAAAATTTTTTTTTTTCATTTAGTGTCTAGGTATTAATTTCTTTGTTATATATAAGTATTCATTTAATGTTGGAGCTTGAAAAATGCTAACATGGAACGACTATGGAACTAATGGACGAAATACTAACAGTATTTGATCTGAATCGAAGAATTTGTGATAGAAATTATTGCAAAATTATAAATTTATATTCAAAAATTATGTGTGTTATCAAAGTTAACTTTAGACAATATTTTAAAAATTTCAATAATTTTATTTATTTTTTTAGTTTAACCTGCTTAAAGTAAAATTGAACAATCGAAGGTTTTCGGAAGTTTTGCAATTACGCCTACCATATCATTGTAACCATTGTATATTTTACTTTCTTTACTTCTAGCTGCTTCTATACTAACTATAATAAAGAATTTATAATATTACCCAAGTTTAAAACCTTTTGTTGTTTTTTTAAATAAAGAATCCAACCCAGTTTTTATTGTAAATGTAATACAAATTTTTTTGTTTTTTATTATTATTTAAAAAAAACTTTTGCATATAATAAGCACATTCTACAATATAATTTTTCACTTTTAATTTACATTATTTAAATAAAAATTAAGCGTTGCAGTCTACATGCATACATATATGCTTACTTTGTAATCTTTTAGAATAATTTTTTTTACGGTATTAATTTGCTTCCAGCTAGTCCTCCAACGATCTTATCAATTTGTGATTCGCAAGAATATTCTTATGTAAAAAAAAAAAAAAAAATTTTTAATATGTTATGTACTCTATACATATATAAACGTGTTTATATACAGTAGTCTTATTATTAATATTTACTCAAAACATAATATATAAAAAAAAAAAAAAAACAATAAACGCACAACAAAAATATGAAATATTTCTTAATATCTTTATAAGTTTTATGTCTGGCTGTTCTAAAATAATTATAATCGAGTTTGTTACAGGACAGGCTGAGATGCGTCTATATGGGAAAGAAAATAACATCATTTCTATTTTCTCAAACTATTAACTATCATATTCTGAATTTTTTGTTTTGTTTTATTTATTTTTATTTTTGAGAGATGCTGGACATAATATTACAATAATATGTTATTTTTTTTTTTTATTTTAACTTGTATTTTTCTTTATATTTACATTTTACTATCCTCTAGATTTATATAAAAACAAAAATAACGCAGATAACAAAAAAAAAAAGTAAAAAAAAAAAAATAAAGATAGTTATCAAAATTAGTTATTTTGTATATATACAATATATATATATTTTTTTTTTGAATATTTACCAGTTGTTCAGGTAGCTAATTGTCACCCACTGAGCGTGGGTTGAACTAACTTTTTTGCCTTACACATCTATAGTTACATATTATATATTATTATATATTTTCTTCTTTTCTTTCATTTTCTTTAAGATTTTAAATTTTAGTTTTCATTAGATTTTTCAAATATTTTTCATATGCGAGTATACCATATGGAATATAATAAATTTGATATTTTTATTTGATTTAAAATTTTGATATTGATAACTATCTTAAATCTTTATAACATATAATATTAAAAAAAAAAAGGTAAATATTATGTTCATTTTTTTTAAAGGTATATCGTATAAATGAATATTATAAAATGCATATTCACCTGTTGAATTATTACTTTTTCGATTATTGAAAGTTATCTAATCTCTTATACTTATATTTAGGACAGGAAATTAGAAAAATATTAAAAAAAAAATATAAGTATGTATATGGGATTGGTATAAATACGTGTATATTATGGTTTTTATAAATTCTATAAAAAAAAAAATTAAGTTACATAAGATTTAAATACAGTTGTAGGCATTTAAATAAATACAGTGAATAATTTATAATTATAATGAAAATAAATGCTTTTGTTTGTCTTGAAAAATAAATGTTATAATTTAAGTTTTTAAATTTTTAAAGAATTTTAATAAAAAGACGTATTTAATAACAATTGAAGTGTTAAGGTTAATCCAACACTTCAATTGTTATTAAATACTTCTAATGCTCGCTTCGCCTCGCTCGTCTCTTTTAGTATCGCTTCTTAAATAAAATGTTTACGTTCATTTTACCGAGTTATCTAATCTTTTCTACTCCCAACTATACACCAGTCTTTCAGATCAAAAAAGATCTTTCACATGAAAAAGTTGTTCCACAAAATTATTTTTTTTATGAGACCTACCCATGGTTAAAATTTTTTTCTCTATCTTTAACGGTGTAGAAGTTTTGTAAACAGACGGACGGCACATTTTTAAAAAGCACATTTTTTCAAAATTTTTTTGGAAATGTGCTAAAAAACAAATTGATTGTCAACACGACTAAAACTTGAAAGTTGCTGTAAAATGGCATTGCTTCATTGCGATGCTTCTCGCGATGCGTTGCTTTTAGTCAAGCCTTGTTTTAATTATTGTATACTATTTAAACGTCAAAGTGTATTAGATCATCCCCGCCCGCCTTAAATATCAATCACTCAAGTTAATTTTTTAAAAAATCCAAGAGTTAAAAACTAATCCATCCAAATAAATGGATTCAATATATTAGAAAGCATATGCTTTAATAATTTTTTATAAATAATTTTTCTTAAACTAGAAAATTTTCAGAGCCTATGACTTCTTTTTGTAAAAATGAAAAGACGAGGGTTCATTTTTTGCAATATTATCATTAAAATATTTAATTTGAAATATTAAATATGTATGGCGTTAAACATGCGTGTTAAATAGAACTAATTTTAGTTTATTTACTTTATAAATTTTAAGATTTAGGTATTTATTTTAATTAAATACTAAATATATGTAACAATATTGAAATAAATAAATAAATAAATATCAATTTTAATATTAAGAGTCTTAACGTAAAAAAATAAACTGGTCTTGCATCGTAGGATCGAAGGACCCGTAAAAAATTTTAACAGAAATTGTTGTTGTTTAATGTATCAAAAATAAATATTGATATTTTATCCTGAAGTAACATATGATAGCCTAGACCTCAACCCTATTGCATATTTTAAATATATATTCTGGGGCCTCAGTGGCCTACTGGGTAAGAGCGTCTGAAAAGGAAAGGCTCTGTATTTTTCTTGTTACATTTATGTGGCAGGGAAATTCACTAAAAATATGTATGTATTCTTGAATATTTTTGAAATTTATTTTTATTTAATTTGACATTTCTAAAAAATATCTGAAAAGAAACCAATAAACATTTTTCTAAAACAATTAACATTTCTGTCATCTGTAATTTTTTACTTTACAATTTATATTTTTGCATTGGGTCGTTCACATAATGTAGCATTTTTTTGGATTTTATTTTTCTTCCACGCACTGTTACGCATGTATATCATTAATATGCTTAAAATATTTAATATAATACAAAAGTGACTTTATTTAATTGACTGCAACTGTATTAATATATTATGACAAAAAGGCATTATTTATTTAATAGTGGGAATTCACAAGATTTTGTTTAGAATTTCTAAAGATAAATTTATTAATTGAATTATTATTTAATATTAATTTTATTAAGATTTTTATCTTTAAAATGTTTATTTTATTATAAAATGAAGTGATGCCAGGTATAAAATTTAAAAAAAAACTTATAAAAAAGCTTAGACTATATTTTTACTGTATATACGATATATTATATATAAAAAATTTTTCTTAATTAAAATTTTATTTTATTTAAAAATAATTTTATATAATTCCTATTCTAAAAGAAAAGTATATCTACCTCTAAAAGACCTCTACCTTTAACTATAAAGTAATCGATTTTAAAAATCTGGTCTAGTTTATCTAAAAAACTATAGTTTTATTTTAATTGAAATAGAAAATATTTTAAATAGCAAAATATTTTTTTTAAAACTGATCTGATTAAATTGCATTTTTTTTAAATATAATATGATATACCTGTATATATATATATTTTTAAATATAGGAAAAATATTTCTACATATGCAGTATTTTGAGAACATTGCAAAAATTGATGACATAAATTCTTTTAGTTTATACATGAGCAGTTAGGGTTTTATTTGTCATTGTAGACGCGATTAACAGAAAGTTACATAACCTGCTTTGCGTTAAATTGCGTTTCTTTATAGTTTTTCCTTTTTCATTTTATATTTTGTATTTTAATCAGTAACGGAATGTTCATCCTCCGCTGGATCATTTTTGCTTTTTTGTTTTTTTTTTTGTTTTTCATTTGGCATGCAATGTATTCGCGTATATATTGTTAATTAAAACCACGCATATGAAATTATTTTAAAAAAGCGAAAAAAACAAAAAAAAATTAAAAAAAAAATAAGAAATTTAAATTTAAAAAAGATATACAAAGTTTTCTATAACAATCATGTTTTTAAACATATATTTTTTTTTTTTCAATTGAAATAAAACGCATATACAGATTGAAAAACAAGATTTCATTTCTATTTTGAGGGTGTTTAATTTTAAAGGAATTATTATTATTGTGACATTAGGTTTATAATTCAATTTCCAAATTGACACATAAGTTAATAATCAATTTTCTTTAATTCCAAATCATGCTGCAAAGTCTCATAAGAAGATTCAGAATTTTGAAGGGATTTTCTAACGAAATCTTTTGTCACATTTTCCGTAATCAACACTTGAACGGATTATGCACTTGAAAGATTATAAAAAATAGATTATAAAGTTTAATATTTTTCACACAAAAAATCATACATCAATTCGAAACCCCAAATTTATGTGTTCATTTTTGCACTGTGACACTTTATTTTTTTTATAAGGTGGCAAATAATATTTACTAATACAAAGCTAATGTTTTACAAACTTTATTTTTGATTTGCTTTTACCAGAGTTGAAAACGTCAAAAATCACTCAAACGACTTCACAAGGTTTTTGGGCAGAGTTAAACTTTAACTAACTAAAACAATCCCTTTTAACACAGAACTTTACGATAAAACCTTTTATAAAATATGTACAGGTCAATTTTGGAGATAAGTGGAAATGTGTAAAATTAATGGGGTTTTGAAAAACAATCAAGAATAGGGGAAAACATTTAAAGAGATACTTTGAAGAAAGATGTTAAAGTTCTTCTGGAATTTTGCTTTATTCTATACGCATACAAATTTTCCAACTTTAGGAAACACAATGTGATGTCATCATATTTGGTTTCATAAAAGCGACATGCGCATGACAAATGAATTTCCATAAAGTTTTGTTGACTTGAGTTACATTGGCAAATACTATGAGCGAATCCGTTTCAAATTAATTTAATTTTAGATTTTAAGGAGTTAAATATCCTTTGGTAGTGAAGTATAGAATTATTATTTAAATAAACAAAAAAAAAATTTGTTTTAAAAGCATTTTCATATTCAATCGCGGCAAAGACAACATTAATTCATAGAAAAGTTAATTAAAGAATATCACAAAATAGATAGTATATTTGAATATAAGAGACTTCTTTATAAAAATTTTTATAAAAACAAAAAACAAAAAAAAATAAAAAAAGGATAAAAAAGACTTGAGAAAAAAACAAATAGTTAATTACATAGATCTTGTTGGACAAGTGTATAGCAAATAAACAAAAACAAAAAGGAAAAAAAAAAAACTAAAACTAAAAAAATAGTCAGTCATTGCCTGTGGCTATTAATTCTAAACCAAATCGATCTAGATTTATATAGTTCAGATTTAAAAGCGTAAATATTTTACATGTTTAAAAGGAAAGGAAATATTAGAAATGAATCTTTTAATGATAAAAAATTATATATGTATCCATTTAGTTATTTTAATTCAATATATATATATGTCTAGATAACTTTATATATAATATTAGATATATATATAGTTTTACCGCCCATATTTTATTATTATGCAATTTAATTGGATTAAAATAAAGGTGCTAATTTCATTGAAAAACTTGAATGTTTTATAAAAGTAATTTTCAACTTGTATAACTAATTTTTTATATGTTATATATATATGTATATATATATATATAGATTAATATAAAAATTATATATATATATATATTAAAATGGATTAACTATTTATTAGTATAATATATATGTTCGTATCTGTATATGTATGTATGTATTTTCATCTTAGATATGTCATATATTATAGACAAGATTAGTTTACACTCATCTTTCAGATTAGTATCGTAACGATGACAATTATTTAAATTTCAATGGCATCTTTAAACCATTGCATTGCGTAATTTTATATATTTTCTTGATAAATTGATTTAGAGATCAGATCAAAATCTTTTTTTTGTCAAGTTAAAATATTTTTTTTCGAAATATAATTTATTTTAATAAAAAAAAATTTACGAAGATTTTATATATATATATACATAATAAAATCAATATACAATCATTGATTCATTAATTCATCACACTTATCACTATATTCGGCAATATATTATCTTTTACTTAAAAAATAAAACAAAGGCAGAATATAAAATCATGGGTTTTTTTAAGGCGAACATTTTCCAAAGCACAATAAAAACAGTTTAGAATATTTTGAAAATTGTGAAAAATCAGATTAACACTTTTATAATAAAGAAAATCTGTTTACACATTTAAAAATATACTATTAAAATTTTAATTTTTGTACATTAATTTGCTTAAGAATTTATACAGGTGCATCTAATTACAGATATCTGAAAATAAGAAATTTTAATTTTTGTGCCGTAAATTCCTCTTAAATAGGGTGTGGTTCAAAAAAAAAATTTCTATCTAACATATGGATATATTATAGGTAGCATATATACTAATTCTAAAAGATATTTTTTTCCTTAAAATTTCAAGATTTCAACTAAATGATGTCTGAGAATAAGAAGGAATCAATTACAATTATGTGAAAATAAAAGCTTGCAAAAATTTTGTATTCACATAACGGTAAATTTAAATACTAAATCTTAAATACTGATTTGATACTGATATTGATTGATATTGATCTATAAAGGAAAAAAAAAGGTCTCTGTTGTTTGATTACTATTTTGAATATTAAACAGATTTCGATTACTATTTCGAATATTAAGCAGAAGCTGAGATATACTATATTTAAAAATAAAGTCTTTTCCAAGTTTTGATATAGGCTGTGTTTTCGTAATGGATTACGCAACATAAAAAATTTGTTGTATAACTTAAAACTTTTATAGTGTGGAAAATTGACCCCTCTGATAATATCCTAAAGTTTTAAAAACTTACAATAAGAAAAAAACTGCTATGAAGCAGAAAATTTTTAGGTTCATTTTACATTTTTGAATGAAAAGTAAGTTATATGGTAATTGATTTTATGTATTTCACTTATTACAAAAAATATATGCATACATGTCCTTAGCTCAAATAAGCAACCTCATTGGAAAACTTCTATTAATTTAGTATGAAATATGTTAAATGTTGTCCTTAGAGTTAGAAACTCATTTATTATTCCTTATTTTGTGTAAATATGTAAAAAAAAAAAAAAAAAAATAAATAACTTCATATTTAGATTTATTTGATTGTTATTTTATGTAAATTTAAATTCATATTTTATAGATTGTTTACAGTTATTTCTTGATGTTATCATATCACTTTAAAGATTTCATCAGTTCAATTTTCATAAATGATTTGCATAAATTTACAATTTAAGAAAATATGAAAAACAGAATATATGAAAAGCAAAGAAAATTTATTTGTGAGGGCGATTAAAGTTTTTTTTTTCTTTTAAGAATTTTATTTCTAAAATCTGCTAAAATGTTAATAAATAGGTTAATTTTCTAAATTTGATTAAATATTTTATCAATGTTATATAAGATTTAGAGATACAAATTTTTGTTGTATGAATATAAAATTTTGAAAAAATTAATAATTTTAGACAATTTTTGGTCTGTTAAATTTCTTTTTAAATAAATTTTGTGGCATATTAAATATTGTTTTATAAATTTATGTATTTTGACAACCATATTGTATAGTTGATTTACATTTAAATATCATATATTTTTTTCATATTTTCATGTAATTTATCATAAAGCCGTTTAGGATTTTTTTTTGAATTTGGTTTATTAGATCAAAAAAGACCCATTATTTCTTGATTTATTTATAAAGTATCTAATTTATATAATTTATTTAGTTTATATAAGGCGGTATATGTAAATATGAGATATGAAATATGAGATTATTGGATTTTGGCATAAATTGTAATTTTCCTTGAAAAATTAAGAGATCCTTCCCTGAATTAAAAATATTTTTTACTATTATATAGTTAAGAAAATGTATAAAATTGAAAATATTGAATTTTTAACCTTTTCCGTCCGGTCGAAATTGCTCTGAGGCAATTGATGCTTATTTTTAAATATCTTAATCCATTCAACTCCTTTAAACGTTTCGCAAACTACAAGATATTCAAAAATTTTGTGAAAAAATATTTTATATTTGTTTTGTGTTTTAAAGTGAAAATTCGTTTTTCTAAAAAGTAACTTCGAAATTTGTTTATCCGTATTATTTATGTGTGGAAAGGAAGGAAATATGCAAAGCTATGAGAATAATTCTGAAATCTGACCGATTTACAAATATTTTCCCAAAATTAGATGAATATACAACAGAATATTAAGTTTAATGTAATAATTTTTATTTTTAGATTTAAATACATGATATATCCTGTCCCAGGATATATCCCAGCACTGCTCTGTAAAGTACCTGAACAAAAAACAAAAGAGAGCTATTAAAATCATTAATGATTTTGAAATTACAAAAGAGTTAATGGTAACACCATACTCCAAACAATCCGACGTAATACTTAATCCGGCGTAAAATAATAAATTAGCGTAGAGTAGCTCTTTCTCATAAGTACGAACTGGAGTCTATTATATAACCAAAACAACGAAATATAGGAACTTATTCTTAGCTCGTACGTTTAAATTGTGGAACATATTACCATCACAGGTGTTCCTCGAGTCGTATAATATACAGATGTTCAAGGAATTGTCAACTTGCATCTGCTAAAATTTCCATTAAATACCACTCTTACAATTTAAATTCAAAATTTCTCTTTCTCATTCTTTTCCTCAAACTGTTCCACACCCATTATACTGCTTTGCAGTTAGGTCGATTAGTCCATTAGACTGTCTACGGGGAAGGTGGTTTTAGTAGGTTAAAATCGCACCCTACAAGGGAGCCTAGCTTTTCTTGGTGTATTTTGAAGATCTCTAACAAAAAAAAAATATATATCCTGGGTACCAGGATTTGGAGAAATCTGACTCATATCATCAGACAGTCACCCGTACAGGAATGCAAAAAATTTCAGATTACTATTATACAAAGTATATTTCAAAATATCTTTTGCATATATAGTTTTAGCTAATAAGTGAATAAATAAAAATAGAAAAATATTCAATAGAACTATGTAGTTTGAATACTATTTGAATACAGGGATTTCTTTTTTTTGATGTGTGTAGCCTTCATAACAGATAAGGCTACATATGAAACATATAATGAAAATTAATAAACATATACTTTTTACGAAATATGATAAGTGATAAAAATTTTATAAGGTTTTCGAATATGATATAAATTATTCTTATTATTATTTAAATTAACAAAAAGTTTCGCCGGCGCATTTGTCATTTTTTAAAGATTGAACCAAAGATATGTAACTGTCATTTATTGTTTTGCTTCCTCTATTCAAAAGATAATATATTTTGTTGATTAATATCTAACATAGAGATTCAAAGAGTTAAGTAATATTTAAATTTAAAATATAAAATATCTTAAGCTACTAGTACTTTTTTATGATCCCATTTTGGAATTAACTTTTTTCTTTAAATTATTTTTCTTTATAAGGCTTTTCTTTTCATTAATTAAATTACTCAAATCATAAGTAGATCTATATATAATTTTAAAGGTTGTTTGTTTATTATTTTGATTTTTTTAATATTTAGCTATTATTTTTTTTTTCATTTTTATTTCTAAATTCATATGCATTTTACCTTTAAAAAACTCTCAATCATTTTTACATACTTATGTTGCAATTAAATTTTAATCAAATATATTTGTGCGCCTACTTCTAATTGCTAAAGATTCTGTATTTTAGAGATACAATAAATATAATTTTTTTTTTAAATTTAATTAAAATTGTTTTTATAAAATCAAAAATAAAAAACAGAGGCTATTATTAAAACATCCCCAGACATAATTCAAAAAATAAGAAAAAAAAGAATATGTATATAAAAAAAATTACACTGATTGCTAAATTTGATATATTCGAACATGTGACTATATATTATACATTTTTTTTTTAAAGCACACTGGTTATATTCATATAAATAGTATATATATATACAATGTTTTTAAATTAGATAGATACGTTTTTATAAGTATGTACATATGTAAAAATAACACTAATGATTTTTGGGTTCATTTTTCTCAGACATTATTAAATACATAATTTTCCGGGTGTTCAATGCGTTAACAAAGATTAATTCATTCAAATTACTATGACATTCTAATATTCACGAATTGATATAACAGAGACGCTAATTATTAATCTTAGCTGGCTGTAAAATTTTTCAAAATAAAAGAAATAAAAGAAAAAAATTTGAAAAATATTATAAAAAATTAATATTTTTATATTGATTCACAACTGTAGGATGCGATTAAAACAGAATCTATAAAAAAAAAAAGTTTCAGATCTTTCATGATGTTCGATTTTCATACTTTATTCTTTTGTTTTTGATTTTGCAATTCTTCTTGATTATAGTTGTGTTTATGTGGTATTCTGAATGTATCAAAAAAATTTAACTGCAATACCGGAATATTAAAATCAATAATGACCAAAGCACCTAGTAAATGGGGACAAAGTAATGGAACACATTTCTAAAAAAAGTTATATAATTAATACGTTTGCGTTTTATTTGCAACACAGTAGATTGATACGGCTGGTTAATATTGGTTAATTTTTTTTTTTATGTAAAATTGAAGTTTTAGCAGTTTACGTAACAGTCAAATTCGGGATAGTTATAGTAAACTAATTTTATTTTATTAAACTTAATATTCCGTTTTTCTCCCATAAATTTATAAAAGTAAAGATGCTTTATAATTTTTACAGATTCAGTACCTTTTTTTTCCTTACCACTCCAATAAGGAGCATAGGACATCCACTAAGTAATTTATTATTGATATTTGACTAAGCTTAAGTTTCTGTAATAATTAATTGCATTAAGTCGTTGATTTCTCGGCTGTAGCTATTGTATAAGACTATAAGTCGTAAATATTTTCTTTATTTCCAAGCCATCTATTTATTATCTTATACAAGAATTATTTTATTATTAGTTTTATTATACATATATTACAATATGATATTAATTATACGATTAAGACATATGCATTTATTTTTTATTTTATTATATTAAATAAAAATCTATAATATTTTTTATTCATTTATATGATCCAACAGGGGTTTTAACCCTAGACCTTTAGAATTAAAGATCAGTGTCTTACCCACTACATTATTAGCTAAATATGGATCACTACACTTCTCTGTACTTTTATGATTTGCCAATCTTTTAGTTACCATATTAATCAATTAGTATGCATCAATCAATTACCTACAGTCATAAGAATCTTTAAAGGAGTCATCAAAACTGTTGCTATATTTTAACAAAATAATTCTAAACGAAATGTTAAAAATAGAATTCTAATAATAAAAATAAAAAATAAAAATCGAAGTAAAAAATATTAAATGAAGGTGTCGTCTATCTTAACAGAAAATTAAGTATAAAAAATGAAAGAAAATTTAAAATTGCACAAAAATTATAATATATTTTGTAATAATGCTATTTTCTGCATTATGCATTCATGTACGTGTAAAATTCACTTAATCAATACTTGCATACGAAAAGTGTTCAAACTCAAATATGGTTCGCACAAAAAAAAAAAAAAAAAAATTTTTTTTGTGTGGAAATCTGTCTTTTAGCACCTAAGAAAACCATTTTATATTTTAAACATAGCATGTTGTTCTCCAAATATATTTAATATATTGTACATAAAAGAGACGTACAGTTACCGAGTCAGAGAAAAATTAAAATGGGAAAACTGGGACAAGAACGAACTTTTTTGTTTTATATATACTTTACCCACAAGTCTATCTGTCACCTTTTTTAGAAGATTTATGTTTGCAATACTCATAATCTTAATATTAAATATGTGTATTTTAAAGTTGCAACAAACTAAACAAAAAAAAAAAAAAATTGAAAGAACAACAATAAATAAACAAAAAAAAAATCAAGACAATATTGATAAAGTGAACCGATTAATGTCTTGTTTGTGCAAATGTGCAATTTATTTTTTTGTTGTATTTGACCAAATTTAATTATACTTTTAACTGTCAAAACAGTGATCTTCAAACTTTTGAAAATAATAAATTAAAAAAAAATTATGTTTGTTCTTTTTAGTATATTCCTCTGTCACATAAATGTGACAAGGAAACACAGCCTTTCCTTTTTAGGCGTGCTTTTTTAAAATATTAATCGTAAAAAATTAACCAAATAATAAGACCTAATCAAATTATCGATATATACCATTTATGAAGCAATCGAACATTATGATATACTTTACTTATTAAAGGTCACCCGAAAATTAAAAGTAATTCGGATTTCAACCAAAAACAATAAATAAACTACAAATTGATCTAAAAATATTTTGTGTTAATGACTCTAGGTTTCTTAGCTTTTAACTTATAGTGTTGACGAACGGACGGACGGACAAAGCTTAATCGATTAATTGTTCAATTCTGATCTGATTCACATTCTTGAATCTATATTTAATGTGCTAATTTCGAGGTGTTAGGAACAGAAAATCATTTTTAGTATACCCGAAACTATCGTACAGATTTAAAAAATAAAGCACAGTTCGAACACAATGGTTAGTTCTACATTTTAACTTAATATTTCTTCAATGTTCTTTGGGGTTAGAGAAAAATAAGTGGGGTTATGATATATAAAATTAAAAAAAAAAAAAACAAATCGGCATTTTGTTATTTCTTCATATTGAAAACGTCAAGAATAACAGAAAAATTTAGAGGTATACTTCTGTCACAGCTGGTAATGACAGAAGCATACTTCTAAAATTAACTAATAACATATTGATGTCAAACTACTAAGTAAGTACATATTAAATTGATCAAAAAATTTAAGAATTATTCGAATACTGTTAAAGAATAGAATATAGAATTATTTGAGTATCATTGATAATAATTCTTGAATGTATCTTTCAGAAAAAGTTAATATGCAATGCTACTATATTATGATATATGCAGTTTTACTTTATGTCGTAATATATATAGAAGGATACTTAACACAATTAATGTGCCAAAATTTTGTTATTCTCCATGTAAATTAAAAAAAAAATAAGGAGACAAAATTTCTTTTTTATTTTTATACAAAAAAAAAAAAACAATAAAAAATTTTTTAAAAAAAATTAAATTTAAATTTAATGAATCAACGGAGAGTTTTGTCTATACATATTTTATACCAAAATTTTTTCAGATGTATTTTACAGTTTTTTTTAATATACCTTTAAATAATAAATTGATCGCAACAGCTGCTACTCTTTCTTAAAAAGAAATTTTCTTTTTTATTTATTGTAAAATTGTAATCAATTTTAAAAGAAGATAGAAAGAGAGAAAAAACTTATTGTTCCAATGCTTTGTTTTTTTTTTTGTATTACAATTGCTTTACAATTAAAAATTTCATTTTAATTTTAATATCAAAAATAATAAATTTAAAGGTGCTATTATTTTAAGGAAGTATGATTTTTACGGTTAATTAATGAATTATACATATTATAGATTCCACAATTTTAAATTTTTTATATTTCTAAGAAAATTTTCATTTTTTGTTGCATAATTTCCTAATTGGTCAAAAATTTATTTATTTCATTCTTGTTTTTGCTTCTTGTATTTTTAACTGGGAGGACTCTTAGATGATGTGTTTTATGTGACAATAGTAGTTTTTTTTAATTTTTGCTTTTAAAACTGTTGATAGAAATATATTTGAAATGATTTCTAATATGCTTTCCGAAAGATTAAACTGATCTTGTTTCTAGTAGGGTGTGTGTCTTGTGCTTCTAATTAATTTGATTGAATTTATTGGATTGCATTGTTTGAACATTGATTTTATATTTGCTTAGTAATTCATACGTTTCTATTGTTTTTTCAAAATACGTACATATGTATACATATATATATGCATATGCGAGATTAAAAGCGAGGATTTGGAGGAGGAGTGTACCCTTATTATTTTAATATTTTGTTATTGAAATATATATGTATCTATAAAGAATAATTATGGGAAGAGTTTTCAAGTTGGATTCAGAATAAAGGTTATAGGTTTTTTCACAGAATATGTAGATATAACTATATGTGAGATTTAATTATTTTAGGAAGGATTAGAAATTGAGTTACAGAATTGAAATTTCCTCCTTTTCCATAATATTTATATATATAATTATTTACAACTATAATTAAAAATGTTCATATTATAATAATTTATTTTAATATTTTGAAATTGTTTAAAACTAAAATCATATGTTCTTTTTACAGTTGCATGCGTATAAATGCTGTCCATAAAGTTATGAAAAGATTTATCTATTGACAACGTTTATACAGGCAAATGAAATCCAGTTATATGATATTATAGGAAAATGAAAATACACGTAAGTGAGATTCAATTAAATGAAATACAGGTTTGTACGACACTAAAGCTTTGAAACCGACTACTATAGATATTCTATAGACATAAATCTAAAACTTTTAGTATATTTTTTTATTTACGTTTAATTTCGAAAATACGTTGAATATAAATAAAATTATATTGATTCTAGCTGTACATTAAATTACAAATATACAAGAAAACGTATTGAGGAAAAAATGTTCTCATTCAAGGCCCTAAATTATAAAACGATTAATCCTTACGTTAGGTTAGGTTAAAGTGGCTGACAGAAAGACACACTTAGATCCAATTTGGTCCGTTGTGATATCACATAAAAACTATTCTACTTCACTCATTAAAACCAATTTGAGCTTTTTGCCAAATGAAGAATACTTTTCACATTTTTACATGCAAGGTCGCTGAGATTATTGAAGAGATATTGTTACAAATGGGTGTTAGACAAGGCTAGGCATGTACAAAAGAGAAGCAGAGTTGTTCATTCTTTTTCTTCATCTTTGCAGGCTCTACAGTAGTCGTTTGCGGATAAGCTCAGTCTTTTGGCATACTTCCCTATTAGACAGTGACTGATGATAATTCTTAAAGGATTTTAAATATTTTCTAAATGTTATATATGTATAAACATTAGAAATATGTGCAGAACTTGGAGTGTATGTACATCAGAATATGAAGAAGAAAATTCATTTAAAAATAAAAGGAAATTACTTTCGTTTCAAATTTTTTATTGTAATAATTCTAATATGTTTTGATTTAAATTAAAGGTGAATTTTTATTTTTTTTCTAACTAAAAGTTCATTATATACTGCACCTTTAGTTTATATTAACAAAAAAAAGTCTGCAAAGAACTTTGCATATTTTTTGTTCAAGTTTTTGTTTTTTTTTTCACAATTCTTCAATTAATCCTGCATAAATAATTTTTTTAATTTTTTTTTAAATAAAATATTAATTCTCTGGTGCAATCAATATTGCAAAAATTTAAAATTTATTGTCATTCAATAAATATTAAAAAAAAAAAACAAAAAAACAAAAAAAAATATCAAATAACACATTAAGTGGGAGTTAAAAATTTAATTAGAACTGAAGTTTTTTTTATTTTTGCCACAAATAATAAAATATCATGTTATTAACATATTCATTAGTGCTATCACATTCTCACTTTTTATATACGACTGTTATATTATTATGTATGATTTGAATATATTATTTCTTTTGAATAAAATTATTGTTAAAAAAATTTTAAAATTAAAAAATTACATTCATAAAATTGTTAATTTTTATCCAGACACTTAAATCGGAATTTTTTCTCATAAATTTTCATCTATCCATAACTCCCACAGCTCCTACGACTTGAAAACGTAACAAATCTTTTTTTTTTTTATTTTATTTTGTTTTTGTTTCTCTTTTATTTTAATTTTTTTTTTTTTTTTGGTTTTATTTTTGGTATATTTTTTTTTTCACTTGTGTGTAAGTGATCATGTTAAAAATCAGCAGAGGATCGTATAGTGAGTGTTGTTACCGCCTGCCACTATTTACATGTATTTCACTTAACTTGTCTTATAACTCTTTTGAAAAAACAAAAAAAAAAAAAAATCAAAATGAATAAAAATACTCGGCGCTGTTTTGTTTAACAACTGCTTTGCAATTTTCTTCATTTCATTAAAAAAACAAAAAAAAAACAACAACAGCAAAAACACTTCAACCAAAATAAAATAAAAGTGTGTACTTAATTTTCCCGGTGAAAAACTTAAATTACATTGCGTGACAAAATCACATTTTATTTAAATTTATTTAAAAGATATAATTTTCCACTTATAAAATACAACAAAACTAAAATAATAAAATTCATGGTTATTTTGAGGCGCATACCAGTACATCAGGAAACTTTTTAACTAAATGATTTTAATTCACAATTTATTTTTTTTTTTTTTTTGCAAATTTTCATTTAGTAAAATAAACTAACTACCTAGCTGTATATAGCTAAAACTAAGATCACTAAATTTTCAGTTAATCGACAATAAACATCGATTTAAAAAATAATAATAACTAACAAGAAAAAAAAAAAAAAAAAAAATTTAAGATTTCTACTGTCGATTTCCATTAAGAATGTTTTTTTTTCTTTTTTTTTGTTTTTCTATTTAAAACGCTTTTAATTTAAAAATTAAATAAAAATAAAAATAAAAAAAATTAAAGAACACTTTCTAGCTGCTGTAAGATTACATACTGATTATGTATGGTAATAAATGTTATATATTTAATAGTAATGATAATATATATAGCTTCCTGGGAGCCCAATACGCGCATTTAAGAAAAAAAAAAATGACTATTTTCAATTTATTATAACTTTAAATCAGATGTTTTCAACATTTAGTGAAAAAATTTCATTATACATATATTTATTTATTTAATTTGGTTACCCCGCTACATTGCGTATGATGAGGAAATAAATCAGCTTTTCCTTTTGAGGTGTAGTTTTGTAATTATGTTTTGACCGGAGTTTGAACCTTAGATTTTTCACCTGCCGACTTACACATTGCATGATTATGTACAGTAATATTATTAAACATACAAATGGCAAATGTATAGTAGATAATATTATTTAATATTTGGTTAATTACTAAGCTCTGTATTACATTATGTTTATTTTTAATAAAAAAATTAAAATATAAACAGAACTGTCATAAAAAGATTGACATAGAAATGTAAGAACAAGATTTAAAGAAAGTCATACACCTAGTGTATTTCTTTTTAAATAAAAGGATGACTGAATGATAGCGTTTCTTTGTGATTGTTATTCTTTTAAAAGTAAATTTTTTGATTATTTACATAAAAATAGGCTATACGAATAATATTTTAATATGGAATTGAATTATTGGAATGAATTTTAAATTCAATAAAATTTATTAAAAAAAGAAATGGAAAATTAATATGTAGTGGTTTTCTTTCTATCAGAGAAAACAAAAAAATCTTCATTAGAGATACCTTTGGAGGCACAGAGAAGTATAGTGCACGAAGAAATGAGTTTCTTGGAACTTTGAATATTAAATATTCTTCTATTTCCATAAAAAATTTTTCCTTCTTTTTTTAAATTTACTTACTTAATAATAAATAGTGTCATAAAATAACAAAAACGAAAAAAATTGTTATAAACTGGACAAAAAGTATAGAAAGTTGCAATGGTATTTCGTTACGTCTCTTTTCGCAAAGTGTTGCTTAGATTAAATGACTTTAATTGAAATTATACGATTAGCTATAATTTATAATATAGATATTATGAAAGAATATTATTAAAATAAAAATTAAAATTAAGTAAGAAAAAAATTTTTTGTTCTACTAATTTGTTTTATTAATTTAAACTAAAAATTTATTCAAAATTTGAAGTTTTGACACTTATGTTCAATAAAACTTTATTCACCTTTAACATTTAGTCTAAAATTTTCAATAAAATTTAACTTTTGTTCCAACCCTATCCCAACTGTCTCAACTTTCTGACAATCAGAACTGTTTTTGTTATACTAATGAAATTAATCTAAAAGTTTAAAACCAAATGCTGCCGAATCTCGACTATCACAATGTGAGCGCGGCTCTATAACACGTATTTTAATTTATTAAAATAATAATTAAAAAAATAATAGGTAAATTGTTTTTTTTTTTTTTTCTTTAAATAATTTGGAAACCACTGTTTTAATATAAATAAATATTAAATGTGCAAATCAATAACATCATTGTCAAGAGATAAGTTATTTAATTTCATTGCGTAGTAGGATTCTTCATTTTTTTTTTGTTTTTTTTATTTCAATATTAAACAATAAAAAATAAGAATAAAAAAAATCTAACCGTTGTTAAGTTAGTATATCATTATATTTAATAGCATTCAATTTATATGTTGTATTTTAATGTCATACACTTTAGATATTTAATATAAATTTGGTTATTTTTTTTTTTTATTCCTTTAATCTTTTAGATATATGTATATTTATAATATTCAAAAGGAATTGGAAAAAAATATGATTTTTTGTTTAACACAGTTGGTCCTTCTGTATTATTTGAGAAGAACTTCTACATTTTCATTTAAAATAAAGAATTTTAATTTGCATGATGGAACAGAGCACCTTAAAAAACCTCTTTAAAAGATAAAGCATTGTAGAGTTGGATATAAAGCACAATATTCAAATGTTAATAATTCATATTCTATACTAAATAATTTTTCCAATTTGAAAAGAATAGAATAAAATTTATTTAATGGGCTTATGAACTCTAAAGATTTTTCATAGCGTAATCTAATTGTTCTTATTTTTTTGTCCGAGACATCAAACAACATTTTTTTCGCCATTTTATATTAAAATTTACTGTTTTATGACATTTTATCATTAAAATTAAACGAAATATTGTAAAATTTATAAAATTTATTAAAGTAACTTAAAACTATGAAAGAAGTAAAATTATTATTCGTTAATAACAAGCGGCACTTAGCTCGAAATAAATTTTTTTATTTTAGAATTCTTGTTTTATTATTATACCCGTATGAACTATGTTCAAGGGTATAATAAATTTGCCATTACGTTTGTGACACCTTAAAGGAGTCGAGCTAGATATAGTGTCAAAGGTATGGATCGGCTCAGAATCGAATTCTGAGTCGATTAAGCCATGTACGTCCGTCCGTCCGTCCGTCCGCACGATAACTCAAAAAATAAAGGAGCTAGGGGGCTGAAATTTTTTTTACGTCACTTTTGCAAAATTGTTAGTTTTGCTATTTAAATCCAACATTTTCGGTCGGCGGGTTCGAGTAGCTGCCATACAACTTCTATCTTTATATAGAAATAACTCAGTATCTATTCAAGCTAGGTTTCTGAAATTTTGCAAATGATGATAAAGTTTTATGGCAACAACTTCTGTAAAATTTGGTTGTGCTGGTGCAGCGGGTTCGGGTAGCTGCCATACAACTTCTCCGTTTAAATGAGAATAACTCAGTGTTTATTGAAGCTAGGAATCTGAAATTTAGTAAAGAGGTGTCGAGTTACATGCCAACAACTTTTGTAAAATTTGGTTGGTCTAGAGCAGCCGGTTCAGACTTCTTGCACTTCTTGGAACCTAATGAAGCTAGGCGTCTGAAATTTTGCAAATGATGATCAAGTTTTATGGCAACAACTTTTGTAAAATTTGGTTGTGGTGGTGCGGCGGGTTCGGGTAGCTGCCATACAACTTATCCGGTTAAATGAGAATAACTCAGTGTTTATTGAAGCTAGGAATCTGAAATTTAGTAAAGAAGTGTCGAGTTATATGCCAACAACTTTTGTAAAATTTGTTTGGTCTAGAGCAGCCGGTTCAGACTTCTTGCACCTCTTGCAACCTAATGAAGCTAGGCGTCTGAAATTTTGCAAATGATGATCAAGTTTTATGGCAACAACTTCTACAAAATTTGGTTGTGCTGGTGCGACGGGTTCGGGTAGCTGCCATACAAAATCTCTTTTTAAATGAAAAGAACTCAGTGTCCGTCCGCACGATAACTCAAAAAATAAAGGAGCTAGGAGGCTGAAATTTTTTTTACGTCACTCTTGCAAAATTGTTAGTTTTGCTATTTAACTCCAGCATTTTCGGCCACCGGGTTCGAGTAGCTGCCATACAACTTCTTTCTTTAAATAGAAATAACCCAGTGTCTGTTCAATCTAGGTATCTGAAATTTTGCAAATGATGATCAAGTTTTATGGCAACAACTTCTACAAAATTTGGTTGTGCTGGTGCGACGGGTTCGGGTAGCTGCCATACAAAATCTCTTTTTAAATGAAAAGAACTCAGTGTCCGTCCGCACGATAACTCAAAAAATAAAGGAGCTAGGAGGCTGAAATTTTTTTTACGTCACTCTTGCAAAATTGTTAGTTTTGCTATTTAACTCCAGCATTTTCGGCCGCCGGGTTCGAGTAGCTGCCATACAACTTCTTTCTTTAAATAGAAATAACCCAGTGTCTGTTCAATCTAGGTATCTGAAATTTTGCGAATGATGATCAAGTTTTATGGCAACAACTTCTGCAAAATTTGGTTGTGGTGGTGTGACGGGTTCGGGTAGCTGCCATACAAAATCTCTTTTTAAATGAAAGAACTCAGTGTCCGTCCGCACGATAACTCAAAAAATAAAGGAGTTAGGAGGCTGCAATTTTTTTTACGTCACTTTTACAAAATTGTTAGTTTTGCTATTTAACTCCAGCATTTTCGGCCGCCGGGTTCGAGTAGCTGCCATACAACTTCTTTCTTTAAATGGAAATAACCCAGTGTCTATTCAATCTAGGTATCTGAAATTTTGCAAATGATGATCGAGTTTTATGGCAACAACTTCTGTAAAATTTTGTTGTGATGATATGACAGGTTCGGATAGTTGCCATACAACTTCTCTTTTTAAATGAAAATAACTCAGTGTCTATTGAAGCTAGCTATCTGAAATTTAGTGAAAAAGTGTCGAGTTGCATGCCAAAAACTTTTGTAAAATTTGAATGGTCTAAAGCAGCCGGTTCAGACTTTTTGCATTTCTTGGAACTTAAGCTAGGCGCAATAGATTCGGGTAGCTATCATACAACTCCACAATTTACATAAATATATCTCTGTAGTTCGGTACTAAAACTCTGAATGTTTTTAAAAGATGATCAAGTTTTATAGAAACAGGATATATTACGTTCATACGGGTATCCCAGAGTTGACACAGTCTACTCTACTGCACTCTTCCTCGTTTTATTTATTTTTTGTTTTATTTACCGAATTTAATATTTTTTTTTTTAAATTTTCAAAATTGGTATTATTTTTTTAAAACTTAAAAGTCCATATTTTTTTGGCGTAAAAAGCAAATAAACAGTATAACGTTTTAATCTGGTTTCCGATTTTGTGTCATATGAAAGACAGTTCTAATAATTTTTATTTGAATTACAGATCTATGTCTAGCCGGGATCCGGACATATTCTCGACATTTTTAATCTAGTTTTGAGAACATATGATTCACAAAAATCTCGCTTACAAAAATTTCGCTTTTCAAAAATCTCGCTTACAAAAAATTCGCTTTCAAAGAAATATCGCTATTATGACACACTTTTGCTAGTGGTTATCATAATCATCAAATCGAGAACAAGCCATAAACTCAAAGCGTATAATTCAATTTATATCCAACTGCAATAATCTGATTAGAAATGCAATATTTTAGTGTAACCTTCTGGAAATAAATAATTTTAATATGTACTTTTCAACTAAAAATATGTATATATATATGTATATAAATGATTGAAGTACTATTATAATTTTTATTTACCTATGTACTTATATGTAATTTCTATAAAAATTGCAATATTTATAATATTACGAACATAATTACAGGAAGACAAAGATTAACATATTCCTTATTTGGTTTTATTCGCACGTGCGAATAAATTAAAAAAACTAAAACCAAATAAGCGATATTTTTACCGAGCGAGATTTTTGTAAGCGAGATTTTTGAAAAGCAAGATTTTTGTGAACGATATTAAAAATGTCGAGCATTCGTGGCAGACCCGTCTAGCCATATGCCTAGTACATATATCTACGTCTTACAAAGCTATATGTACTTTAGTTAATTAGACTCATAGTTTTGCTTTTGTTTCTTTAGAAAATTCCTGAATTTATTAATAATGTGGTTGAAATTCTGGTTGTCGAGCATTCACATTAATTTTAGTAACACAATATTTTAATAACAATTTTTGCTTATATTTAACTTTGATTCAGCAAGAATAAAATCGGGGTATGTATTTTGTAAGGTAATTCAGGGACCGGATTTCGCAACAACTAACTAACTTTTTTACTGCCAATGCAAAATTTTTTCATTCTCACGAACAGTTTGCATTTGCACCATTATTTCAATTCCGCAAACGTGAATGAAAACTGAAATGCTGAGTGAATTATAAACAGCGCTGACTATCATTTCAAAACAAAATATAAAATGAAAAAAAATTTAAAATGTGCCCAAAACAATTTAATGTTATAATACTAAACTATATAAACTATATAACTATATAATTTTCCATTTTTTTTTTTAGAAATAATAAAAATACTGTCTTTCTCGTTTGCATTCTCATTTGCATTTGCACCGATAAATACTTGGTGAAAAACTTTGCACCGTGCAAACTAAGTGTCAAATTTTTTTATTCGCACTCTTGCGGAATTGAAAATCAGTGCAAAATGAAAATTTGTGTGAGAACTGTCAAATTTTCACATTTGCACCGTTGCGGTTTCCGGCCTCCGGCTACTTAATTTAATTTATTTGATTATTTTGATGAATTTTTCATAACATTTTAAGTTGATGAAATTTTTTGCAGTAAATTTTTGTTTTATGTATACTAATAAAATTTTTTGTATTTAACATTTTTTTTCTATAATTTATTTACCTACCACATAAAAGTGACAAGAAAATTACACAACCTTTCCTTTCAGATGTAAATGTCGTAAGGAGGAATTATTCTTGCAATGTGTGTGACATTCGAATACCCTAACTAGGTGTTTCCAGCCTATTTTATACGTTCTTACTTACTAAGCCCGCATTTCGCAATTGCCAACCTTGTAAGAATAAAAGAGACCCTTAGCATGAAAACAATATGTCTGTGTAACATAAATAATAGATTAATTGAAATAACCCACACTCAATCGGCGTCGGCGTTTACGCTTTTACTCACTAAGTAACCGAGGCCCCCATTTTTCAATTACTAGTCATAGAAAATATTTTAATGATTGATGGTTACTAAAATCTTATAAGAAATAGCAGAAACCCCCTAATAATGAAAGCAGAGACATGTAATATAATTAATTGTAGATTAACGGAAATAATAAATGAAACAAAACTAAAGAAAATTTTTTTTCTTTAATTTGTTTTTGATTTCAGTAAGAATTCGTATATTTTTTTTTTTATTTTTTTGTAGGATTGATTCTTTCTTTCCACCTTAACTTTTCATATCTGTCAAAATGTTAAATTATTTGAGCAAAATCCTTGTTATTCATAAAAAAAGAAAGAATTAACTTTTTAATTAACGTAAATTTTTTGTTTTTGATTTACTTGTGTTGGAAATTATGGGAAAACTATTAGAAATTTTTATAATTTCCTAGCTATATTATTAATATAAATTAATTTCATTCCTTTTTCATCATGTTTTTTTTTATTTTTTTATTTTCAACCTAATAAAATTTTAATGTTTATATATTTTTTATGCTTAAGTTAAAATTTAGAGATGAATAATTGATTTTAAAGGTGTTATTTTTATGTTGCGAGAAATCATAAAATTACATAATTACAAATTGACTTCGTGGAAGTTTTCTGCTTCAATTCATTATGACAAAAAAAAAGTGCGGAACAGAGCTAACATAAAATGAAATATCGTAGTATTTTACTTTAATTATTTTTTAAAAAAGAAAAAAACCTTTAAAATTTTTTATTATACTGATGATGTTGTTGTTACATTAAAAGACTAAGAAAGTGAAAAAAAAGACCAACCAAGACTTAACGATTTTATTCATATTATTCATTACAAGAATTACCAGATTATACATACGTATATATCTTAAGAAATAGGAAAATAGAAAATATAGGTTAAGATATCTTAACCCTTTAACCCCTTTATTAATATTGAGAAAATACACCAATATAGAGATATAGAGTTTAAATTGTGTTAAGGTAAAGTTTATTTTTTTTAATGATTATTTTAAAGTGCATAAATTGTAACATATTTTTTATTTCTATTGTAGTAAAAATCATTACGTCTCCCTTTAAACAATTACAAAGAAACACTAGGGAGATTACATGTGCTCATGGAAGCTCTTAGATAGTTTATAACAGCTTATAAAAATTCATTTATTGTGACAACGACAACAACACATTAGATGGAAGTTTGTTTTATATTTTAACATATAAAACAAACTTCCATCTAATGTGTTGTCGTCTGATTTTGCTAAGAAATCTTTGAATTCACTTTATAATATTATTAAGTATCTTAGAGTTTTCCATCAGAAATAAAAAAATCTTTTGGTTTAGTTAAATTTTTAAAGACTATGGTAAATTCCGAGATATTTTCATTTTCCTTTAGTTGACATCAGACACAAAAATTATTACCGAATACCAAAATAGTAATAATAATAATAATAATAGGAGGATTAATTGTTCCTTTACAGTTCCACTCCCAATTCAATGTTTCCACATTCTTGCCCTACCCTTTCCTATCCCTACTCCTTGGCCTAAAGAAGGAAATGCGTTTAGTCATAGTAAGAATCTGACACTACTAATGGAGAATTTTTGATACCTTGTGGGAAGATTTCCACATCCTTTAGCAAAAAAAAAAATGATAACCAAAAAAAAATACATTATATATCAAAAAAAAAATTTGAACAAAAACAGAGGCTTTCTTTTTCCTGAATTCGATATATCAAATTTTTAAATCATTATCCTTAAAGAGCTTTATGATTTTATGGAGAGAAATACTTTTGCTGGTGGCAGGTTGTTGATTAAAATTTTCAAAACTGATGACTTAAATTAATTAAAATATTATAAAGGTGAGTTTGATAAGATTTTCTAAAATACTTTTAAACGGTTAAATTAAATTCATAAATTTAAAGTGAAAAAAAAAACAAAAATACGTGCAAGTGAAAAAAAAAAAAACAAATGATATATGAATTGAAAATTAAAATGTACCTTAACCAATGTTTTATGTTCTATAAGTATAATAAAATTTTAATTCCATGACTAATAAAGAATTATCTAAGAGTAATTTTAACCTTATATAATAATGATCCTGAGAAATTTTTCTGTTTTTGTAGGATATTGATCAATCACAGTTCTTTTTTTTTTTTATTTTCTATTTTTTACACCCTTGCCTATGTTACAACAGGCATTTTTGGTTTTTTTTCTTGTAAAATTTAAAATTGTTATTTAATTGCTATTGTGAATTAGTTTTTTTTTTTTTTTTTTTTAACAACTTCTTTAGATTTCTTATTATGCAGACTTACAGACTTTTATTGTTTAGTGAAGTGTGAAATAATTTTGCGCAAAATTGATGGATATTTTATGACATTTTAATTAGCGCAATATCAATTTGTATCTGCTTGATTGCTTAACAATGAATGAAATTAATGGAAAATTCATTTTTTTGTTTTTTTTGGAATAAAATTAAAATTCTATATTATTGTTTTGAAAAGAATAGGTACATTACTACACACATATAATATATTATGTATAGTTTAATATTATTATAATGAAATAATAGTTTCCGGAGTATATTTATTATACTATTTTAATAGATGAGTAATAAAAATTCAATTATGATCTTAATTTGATTTAAAATTCATTTATTCTATATTGAAAAATATTTTTGAAAGAAAAAAAAAAAGAAGATATTTTAATGTATACGTAAAACCATTAACGTATCATTGTGCAAATTTTTTATAATATTTCCAATAAATTTCATCTAATTCATGGCTTAGTAGTTAAGTCGTTAACCTTTCAATCGGAGGGTTTTGGGTTGCAACCCCAAACAGAACATACATATAAAAATGTATAATTGATAATATAGTATTCTTAGTTGAAGGTCTAGTTGCTACTGCTACTTTCAAAAAATTTAAGTTAGCAATTGTCTAGATTGGATAACTAAAATAATTATAATAATATTGTTATGTCGTAAAAATGTATATAGTATATTAATTATTATAATAGCTGCTGCAATTGAACTGTCATCAATTATTACCTCATGCAGGAAGGTATTATACTAATGCATGAGTTATAACTGTTGATGGATATATCGTCACTGATAAAAAAATAGTAATAATTAATAAATAATAATAGGTGAATTTGTTTTGCCCTTACAATCCTACTCGCCAATTAAAAAATTTTTACAGTCCTGTTCTAGCCTTTTCTATCGTTATCCTTAGCCAATACACTTCATTATAGCAGTTAGGAGTTTCATCCCATTATATTGAGTAAAGGTGGAAATAGTCAGAAAAAATTTGATATTGCAAAGGGAGTATTCTTCGTTAAAAATTTCCCACTTACGTAAAAGTTAATATACAGTACGACTTACTATGTTCAACATGATCAACCATGATTTAACCATAATTGCTAGCTGGGATGCTAAGAGCAGAGTGGAGTTTAACACCACCAGAATTATATGTTGTCAGATCTCACTAAAAAAACGAATACTAACCCTACTCTGAGGTTCCAGGATGAAATTGTGCAACGATCAGAAAACCTACGAATTTTAGGCATGCAGCTAAATCAAAAAATTATATGGAATGATCATATTTTGATATAGCGAAAAGTGCTGCTAAATGCTTAGGTTTTTTGTTTAGGTGCAAGACGTATTTTTCATCCACGAACTTGCTTAATATCTATAAGGTTTATATGCGATCCAAGATGGAGTATAACCTCCATATATGGGCTGGTGTCTTACTTACCTCATTAAATTACCTCAATCAAATTCAAAAATACGCCATTCGTCTTATTAGCAAGTTTGTTAGTCCGTTGAGACTGCTTGTCTAACTTCTCTTGGCATTCGTCGTAATATTGGAGCTCTTTCTCTTTTTTATAGATATTTTGTTAAGTTTTGTTCAGATGACATAAAATCGCTAATACCACCTTTCAAAACATTCTACCGCACCACTAGAAGGGCCTCAATCACTCATGCCTACTATGTGGAACTTCCTAAATAGTGCTCTACTGGTTATAGCAATGCGTTTGTTTACAGAACTGCAAAAATGTGAAACCTATTACCATCCTTTGTGTTTCCAAAAGTTGACAATTTTTTCATTTACAAATTGCACAAATTCAAGACGAATCTTAACAGATTGATAATGCAATTACCGTCTAATTCCCCTTTATCGGCATTTTTCCCGTTCATATCCCATCGAATTTAGTCTGAACTACTTTTTAGTGCAAGGGAATATATTCCTAGATTGACATTATTGAACAAAAAAAGAAAAAAAAAGTAACCCTTAGGTGAAAAGAAAATAATGGTTATTAATTTAGCTTAATGTTATTACTACGACAGAAAATAAAATTTGATTCCCGTTACGAAAGTTTTAAGTTCCGGTTACCACATGGAGGACAACATTTTTAATAAGTTATTAGTTATTGTTTCAACCTTTTGTTTTGTAATATTTCGCCATAATTGTTTCTTAATAATATGGTTTTAAAATTGTTTCTAGTCTAAAAATTTCAATAACTTAATGAAATGTAGTAACATTTTACATAACATGATATATTTATACCCTTTTGTCAACGTCAAAAGAACAATCGTAATCTGACCATACCTTTTATATATTTTGGAAATGAAAATTAGCTTTTATTGCAACAAAACAAAAGAAAATAAAATATATTATTAGTTAAAAAATTATTCATTATTCACTTTTTATAACATTTTATATATTTTTACTAATTTTTAACTTCTGCAATTATAAATTTGATGATGACGCATCGATGATGACGCATCTTGTGCTTTCGTTACGAGATACTATATTTGCTATAAAAAAGTATTTTTTTTTTGTTCATCTTGTCACTGCTATAAGGAACATCCACTAAGTAATTTACTATTCATATTTGAATAAGCTTCATTTTCGGTAATTATTAACCTCACTAAGCCGTTGATCACTCGACTGTAGCTATTGTACAAGACTATGAGACGTTTCTAAATAGAAAAGTAGCTATACATGTTTCATATGTGGCCAGACTTTTTCATTGCTCAAAATGTAGAAATTGAAAAACGAAAAAATCTTAACCACATCATACACACATACATCCATAAATTACATACACACGTGGCAAATCACAAATAATTAATTGATTTTATAGGATGTCATATAAAGTCTCAGAAAGATTCGTCAAATATTTCTATAAAAAAAAATCTTTTTAAAATGTAAAAAGATCTGGCCATACCTCTTTTTTAACTGACAAAAGGATTAATCAAATTGAACAACACTTTATAAGATACATTTACAATTTCTTATTTTTTTTTACTGCAACAGCAATTTTTTTCTAAATGAAATATAAAAAATAAATTTGATATTACAGATATTGTTATATTTACTACAATTTTACAATGCCGCATATAAGAAGATTCATTTATTAATTTAAAATATAATTCCATGAAAAACTTGAAATAATTTTTTATTTTTTAATTTAATATAGGTATTTAATTAAATTTTGAAAAATATTTTCTTTTATAACCTATTATTAAAAATTTTAGCAACAAAATTAGATCTAAAAATTTAAGTCTTGAATTTTGATTTTAGATTTCATTGTATTTTTTTTTTTTTTTAATAATAAAAAAGGAATCAGTTGCTTTTTATATGTTAGGTTTTAAAAAAAAAAAGTGGAGTTGCAGCGATAATAAATTTTTTGGGGTCTAAAAATTAATTTATAAGATATATTATAATAGATACAAATAATAAATCATAAATTTTTATATATAAATTTAACTGTTTTTACTTTAATGATATTTATAGTGATTTTAGAAATTTTGCAGTATTTTTGATTTTAAAAATAATTGATTGGAAACCATATGTCGCCAAATTAAGTACATATTAATATTCTCGTTAAATTTTTATAACATCCCTCATAACCACCAAAAAGAATAAAATATAAAATTGAAATTTTGAAATGCTCTGTAAAAATATCTATTAAAAAGGCCGAATAATTTTTACTGCAAAATAAATTCATAACCTTTCACAAAAAAATCCAAAAACAAAAAAAATAATTCTTAAAAACCCATCAGAATTAAATAAAAGTAATAAAAAACGTTGTTAAAACAAAAATGACAAAATTTAACGAATGATTTTAAAAAATGTCCTTGTTTCACCACTTAAAATTTCTTATAGTGTTTGAATTTTGAAAATTGGCGGTTACAGCACCTTTATTCAAAAATGAAAATCTATAAAAAACTATTATCAAATATTTTATTATTTGTTTTATTTTCAATTTGAAGTCGTCAGGTGAACCATTTATTTTTTTAGTAGTGTAGGACGTAGATGAGAGAATCATCAAAAGACGTAATAGAGGAGCTGAAATAATCTGATTCATTTATGAAGGTGTATGGGACCTTAGTAAAAAACTAAAAACTAAACTACTACAATTTTTGACCAGCAATTGGTTAACACTCTTGAGGTCAACGTTTTTCAAAAATCCGTGCTCTCCGGTGAACATAAAAATAAACTTGAGTTATGTTTCACTTGTGAAGAAGTTACATGACTGTTACATTTTTTTATGTTCACCGGTCGGTGAATGTGGGACTCAATGTGTTAAGAGATCTTTAGTACAATTGCACTGTTTGGATAAGATTATGTTAAAAAATTAATATTCGTTTAAGATTTATAGAAATATGGTGAACGAATATGTTAATGTTTTGCTTAAACTTTTGTAAATGGAAACTATAATCATTTCAAATTTTACAGACTATTTGTAGTGGACAATAGTAGTAGTAGTGGCTTCACATTCACGATTTTCATATTCTAAACGAGGTCCCATAAACTGAATTATGCTTTATGAGAATTTGATTTATATAGAGGTTGTGGCTATACTTACTCTTCTTATTTTTCTTTGAATAGTTTTAAGTGTAAGGCATCAAACTTTATATTTCTTTGTACCACTGAAAACTCTATCTCTAAATAAAATTGAATCCATTTTAGTTGGAATTTCAAATTGTATATGGCGTCCCTTAATTGTATGAACTTCTAAATTGTATATACATTCACAATAAATACCACTCTTATAATTTTCGTCCCGTTGATTCCTCAACCATAACAGGAGAAGATGATATTTGATTTTTTTGTGTCTTTTAAAGACACTCATCATACTTTTTGTTAAAATAAAACTTTTCTCAGTTTGCCAGTCGATATTTATGTCGAAAACAATATTCGAATATTGAAATATTAAATTTCTATATTACATCCTATATCTTGCAGATGAATTTTTTTTTATTAAATCTTTTAAGCATTAAAAAAAAAAAGTGTTTATGGAAAATTTAATACAAGTCATAAATCTTTTCTTGGGGAAGTGAAATTTCTTCATTCAGAATTCTAGAACAAAAAACTTAAGAATTTTTTTGAACAAAAAGAAGAGAACGTTATCAGAAACAGAAAAAAAAAAATCATAAAATCTATAAAAAACTGATTTTTTTTTTTCATCTAAGTCACTAAAATCTATGTTAAAAAAAAAAAAAGAAGAGAGTACTTTTTTGATTTCAAATGGATAATTTTACTTAAAACAATATAAAGGGGAGCACTTAAAAATTGTCTTTAAATTTTTATTGTAATATTTTCCTTCTTTTAATTTTTTTTTTTTTTTATTTTCGATCATATATAATAGTACTTCCGTATATTTTATTCTAAATCAGGATTACACGAAATAGATTACATGTATTTTCATTTTATTAAACTGAATTATATCCTATTATTATACAATGGTTTTCAAACTGTAAATCTATTACTTATTATGGCAAAAGAAGCAAGACGAAGAAAATTTATTAGATTTGTACTAATATATTATGTCCCTCAAACTTTTTATATAATGTTTTTTTTCTCTGTTTAGGACTGTATCTTTTAAATTTAAAAGTTTAAAATTCAGTATTTATCTCATCTTACAGTTTTTAATCAGATATTATTAGAATTTTTTGTTCTACAGTAAGTTTCTTTTTAAAGTCACTTAGAAATTTATAATGTTGGAATAAAATAAAAAAAAAAAAAAACAACTTAAATGTTAGTTTGCTGAGCTATAGCCTGTAAGTAACCCAGCTTGTATATATTTTCAGAAAAGAAAATCTTATAAAAAGTATTTGATTGTTTATACATACATTCAATTACAATTGAATTCTAGGACGGTGAAGACTTAATGAAATCAACAAAATGTAAATCGAAAAACAAAAAAAAAATTCTCTATAAAAATCTGATCTTAATGGAATATTTTTTTACCGCGAAAAAGTTTGACAAACTGTGATTTTATTGTGCAAATAAATAGTAATTCTTTATGGGTTCTTTATTTGCACTTCACGAAATCTGTAAATTTTGGTGATAATTTTTTTTCTTCCTAAGTCCTTTTTTTATTAATTTTTTTTTGTTCATTTGGTCCTGTCATAAAATTTTTTTTTATGAATCTGATAGCTAAATAGTTTTTGTTTTATAAAATACATATGTACATAAATGTATAATAAATGTAATATTCGAATTTTGTTTTTTATAGAGATTTTATTTAGTTTTTATTTTTTATAATTTCGTTTTTTATTTGATTGTTGTTTTATTTTTTTTTTTTATTTTATAAATTTTGGTTTTTAATGTCCTTATTGGCTAAGTGGATTTTCCTTTTTCTTTTTTTTTCAAATAAATGAAAAATTGTTGGAGACTTGTGGGGATAAAAAAACCCTTGCAATTAATTTTATATATATATATATATATATATATTATATCGTAATAATAATATATATATGTATATGCATATATATGTACATGTATATAAGGCGTAATAAGTATATATAAGAATTTTTATATTTTTAAGTTTCGGTTTATTGGAGCCCATTTGTAAAAATGTATACTTGGTAACGATTTTTTTTAAAGATTAAAAGAAAATATACATGAAAACTATAGAGGAAAAAAAAAATTAATTACACAAATGAAAACATAATTTTTAGATTATTCAAATTTTATTTTTGTTTTTTTTTTTTTTGAAATTTAAGAATAATTTGGAAAAAAAAAACAATAAAGAACTTTTTTATTCATGATTTTATTAAAACAAAAACGAAAATAAAGAAAAAAAAAACAAAATATGTAACCTCCACACTAAAATACTATTTCTATAGATGTAAAAAAATTTTTTTTTGTGATAGAAATTTATGAACATCTAAAGATTTTAAGAAAATGAGACAATTTTTTTGTTTTTTTTTTTTTTCAAAGTAATAAAAGTGTACATATTTGACCAAATTTGTGGTTTATGGTTTTTCTTTTATTCGATTTAAATCATTTACATAATTCGATATTAATAACACAGCTACAAGTCATTTTATTTAAATTTCATATTATTTTAATTGAATTTTATGTATGTTTTATTGAAAAAAAAAAAAAAAAAGAGTTTTTAAGATTTTTTTTGTTTTTGTTTTTAAAGTTGAGTAATTTTTTTTTGAAGTTTAGGGAAATAATTAGTATGTTTTTCGTAAAAACAAAGAATATGTTTCATAAATATAATTACAAAACTTTTAAAATTAATTCTACTGTAAATTTTTGAGAACGATTTATACTTTTCAAAGATCTAAAAAACAACTTTTTGAAAAAAAAATTGGCTTTTAAAGGTTAATTGTTGCTACAGACCATAGATTTGTACATTATATGGTGCCCATTATAGTGGTTTCAAATAGTTTTGAAAGGTTTTCGTTTCACCAAATATTTAATTTAGTATAACAGTTTTAGTAAGTTCGGCACTTTTCTTATAGAGAAAGAGAAGTCTAAAATAAGTTCTTCTTCTTGTTAAAAAGTTCAAGTTCTTCTTCTTGTTGGCTTAAGATCGTATAATAGTCTGATAAAAACGGTTTGATGATTGATAAGAAAATTATACAATTATTTAATGTAATTTATTTTTATACCCGTACGATAGGATCGGGTATAATAAAATTACTCCTCCGTTTGTAACACCTCGAAATAAGCGAGCTAGATATACCTTCAAAGGCATGGATCGGATCAGCAAAAAATTCTAAGACTTTTGAGCCATGTCCGTCCGTCCGTCCGTCCGTCAGCACGCTAACTCAAAAACTAAGAAAGCTAGAATCTTGAAATTTACACAAAATATTCTGGGAGTAATTTGTAGGTTCCCTATTTTTTTTGGTTGAGTTTGGACCAAGCCTTAGGGTAGCTCTCGAACACCTAACTTTTAGATCCCCACATTTTTTTTGCAATAGAGCTATAAAATTTTAACTACTGATAGATCTCACAAAAATATTAATTTTATTTTTAATAACTTTTTTTTGTAGCCCCACCCGTTACGGAGCTACAGCTCCCCAAAGGTTCAGAAAAGCTCTATATTTAAATTGTTATAGCACAAGTTGTATAAGGTATATCTTCATTTTGAAAACGCCAAACGATTACTACTTTTATTAGCTTTAAAAGTATATATACAATAAATATATATTTGTGGCATACGGTGTCTTAATTTACCGTTATGTGAAACTAATATTTTGCAAAATCCTTTAACCTTTCTATCTTCTAAACGGTTTAAGTTGGAAACAAATTTTGACAGAAGTTAGATCTTTGAAAATAAGTATGAGTCATTTCAGAAATTTTTTTTGTATCACCCCCCGTTTAGGAGCTGTAAGGGGTCAAAAACTGAAAATTTCCTATTTTTAAACACCTGTAACTTGAACACCTGTTAAAATTTTTTTGAAGTAATACACAAAAATTAAAGCTCCAACATTATAATCTTATTTCTGTTAACAACTTTTTTTAATAATATAGGGTTACTTTATAATTGACGAAAGTGTTACTTGATTTTTTCAAATTTTCTAACAAATTTCTTCAACAAATTTTTTGCATTTGTTTTATTCGATAATTTGAAATTGTTGAGGATATAATGCGTAGTACATAAAAATGTAAATAAATAAACAACATAACGGTTGCTTGAAGAATTTTTATTTATATGATATTAATATATACACATACTTATATAATATCATGTTTATTTACATATCGTATATGTCACTAGTGAATGAATGATAAGAGTATAGATGTATTTTATATAGCGCCGTATTTACATACATATATGTATTTTATTGTACTTATAAAAAATTATTCTGTCAATGGAATATTTAAATATAATATAATATAATATTTAAAATTATATTTATTATTTTATACTAAGTAAATTTAATATACATTTACCTCTTAGTATTAAATGGTACTATAGAATATTTGAAAAAGTTTTGGATTGATAATCGTTATGTGAAAGGTTAGAATCTGCTTTTGAAGAATGTACATATAAACATATAGTTTGAATATATGTACAACCCATAGTTCTAGAAATTATAAAATTTACCCAAAATATTTTAAAATACTAAAATATTAAAAAAATAATATTGTGAGCAGAGTGACAGGCTGTGAACATACTAACGGTTCGTACGGGTATCTAAGAGTTGACAAAGGCAACTGTATTCTTCCTCGTTTTTTTCAATATTTGAATTAAAATTAAATTTTATTTGTTGTTACTGGATTCCGATTTTGAAACTTGCATTAATATTTTTTTACTCAGAAATATGTTCTAATTTTTCGTTGTTTTAGAACATTCTTAAAAAAATTTTGAAAAAATATACCTATTAGTTTTATTCTTTCCCACTGTTTGTCTGGATGATTACAAAACTTCTGCACCGTCTGAAATAATGAATTAACTACGATGCAGATAGATATCGCAAAAAAATTAATTTTGTGGAACAACGATTTTGTGTAGCCCCCTGCCCTATATTTAAATTGTTATAATACAAGTTCTATATAAGGTATATCTTCAAGAGTTTTGTTAAATGTTTGTCCTCTTCTATCTTCCAAACAGTTTAAGTTTAGGTTTAGTTATAATGGAATAAATAAAATTTCAAAAAACAATGAAATATTTAAAACTTCTACACTACATTTATAATAAATTTATTAAATTTTAACCATAGGTAAATCTAATTGAAAAATACTTGTATGTTAATTTTTTACATTACAATTTTCAAAAGGGGTGAAACTAAGGGGTAACAAAGTTTTAGTTTTTCAAATACATATAGTTATTCTTTCTAAGTTGTTGATTATTTAACTATATAGGCTATAGTCAATTCTATAATCTAATGAAACGCCATCTTATAACCGGTATTATAATTGTTATTTTCTATGTATTTATATATGTTAATGTTTATATGATGGTTATTGTTATGTTTTGAAATATTACATATTACATGTGATATTTTGATTATAAATTCACAAAAGAACGAATTCTTAACTGGTATATTATTCAGTGAATTTTGGTAATGCTTCTTCTTCTTATAATACATTAATAACTAAGAAGGCCGGCAAATAGGTGGAGTAATTTGAGCAATTGCACTATATCTAGAACATTGTGACCCACATACAACAAAAGGAGATCAAACGGGTTGATATCCAAATTTCGCATAGACATCGCTAGATAAGTGACAATTATCACAGGTCACTGGCCAGTAGACACGCATGTAGCCAAATTAGGAATCCCTCACAACATCTCCTGCAGGAGGAGACTCTCTCACACGATAGACCGTTCTACCACAATCTCAGCGAGCTCTTTGAACACAAAATCAAAGAACTGATTTGATATCTGAACTGCTAGGGTTGGATATAAAATCGCAAAAAATTTAAAAACACAAGTCACGTGAGTGCAGTGGTATCAAAGTGGCGCAATCTAGTGCTAATTGAGGCCTTCACGCGGCATCGTGAAGGTCATCACCCTACCTACCTAATATGAAGGTCAGTATGGCTGTTTTCTTATTTGACGACATTTTTAAATTATTTTAAGTTAAAGTCATGTTTTTATTACTTCAGCTAAAACATTTGTTCATCAACATCAACATTTGTCCATTTTCTAGTCGAGTTTGTATTCATTTAGGGCTCTATGTGATTTATTTTTCTTTTATGAGGGTTTTTTCTATGACAAACGTCCAGAGTCATGCAAAAATTACGGTACGTTATTTCTCTGATGAGTGTTGCATTTTTGAAACCAAACTTTAGGGTTAGACATTTAATACAAATCTATTATGTTTTGCTAACGAATTTCTAAGGTTCATTGATGACATCTATTTATCCCTTATTCAAAGTTTTCTCATTGTATCTCTAGTATCATTTAAAAAATATTTAATTATAATAACAAAAAATTAAATTTGATTAAAATCTAAATGAAGAAGAATTTTAATTTTTATTCCAAAATTTTATTTAAAAAATATTTATATTATTCTAAGTTAAACTGATTTAAATTAAGACTAAGTCTGGCTGCTTTTTTTTTTTTAACATTCTTTCCATGTTCTACATATAAATGTGTATTAAAAATGAATAAAAAACGAGGAAGAATACAGTTGCCTTTGTCAACTCTTAGATACCCGTACGAACCGTTAGTATGTTCACAGCCTGTCACTCTGCTCACAATATTATTTTTTTAATATTTTAGTATTTTAAAATAATTTGGGTGAATTTTATAATTTCTAGAACTATGGGTTGTAGATATATTCAAACTATATGTTTATATGTACATTCTTCAAAAGCAGATTCTAACCTTTCACATAACGATTATCAATCCAAAACTTTTTCAAATATTCTATAGTACCATTTAATACTAAGCGGTAAATGTATATTAAATTTACTTAGTACAAAACAGTAAATATAATTTTAAATATTATATTATATTATATTTAAATATTCCATTGGCAGAATAATTTCTTATAAGTACAATAAAATACATATATGTATGTAAATACGGCGCTATATAATATAAATCTATACTCTTATCATTCATTCACTAGTGATGTATACGATATGTAAATAAACATGATATTATATAAGTATGTATATATATTAATATCATATAAATAAAAATTCTTCAAGCAACCGTTATGTTGTTTATTTATTTACATTTTTTTGTACTACGCATTATATCCTCAACAATTTCAAATTATCGAGTAAAACAAAATGGAAAAAAATCGTTAAAGAAATTTGTTAGAAAATTTGAAAAAATCAAGTAACACTTACGTCAATTATAAAGTAACCCTATATTATTAAAAAAAGTTGTTAACAAAAATAAGAGTATAATGTTGAAGCTTTAATTTTTGTGTATAACTTCAAAAACATTTTAACAGGTGTTCAAGTTACAGGTGTTTAAAAATAAGAAATTTTCAGTTTTTGACCCCTTACAGCTCCTAAACGGGGGGTGATACAAAAAAAATTTCTGAAGTGACTCATAACGGTAAATTAAGACACCGTATGCCACAAATATATATTTATTGTATGTACACTTTTAAAGCTAATAAAAGTAGTAATCGTTTGGCGTTTTCAAAATGAAGATATGCCTTATACAACTTGTGCTATAACAATTTAAATATAGAGCTTTTTTGAACCTTTGGGGAGCTGTAGCTCCGTAACGGGTGGAGCTACAAAAAAAAGTTATTAAAAATAAAATTAATATTTTTGTGAGATCTATCAGTAGTTAAAATTTCATAGCTCTATTGCAAAAAAAATATGGGGATCTAAAAGTTAGGTGTTCGAGAGCTACCCTAAGGCTTGGTCCAAACTCAACCAAAAAAAATAGGGAACCTACAAATTATTCCCAGAATATTTTGTGTAAATTTCAAGATTCTAGCTTTCTTAGTTTTTGAGTTAGCGTGCTGACGGACGGACGGACGGACGGACATGGCTCAAAAGTCTTAGAATTTTTTTCTGATCCGATCCATGCCTTTGAAGGTATATCTAGCTCGCTTATTTCGAGGTGTTACAAACAGAGGAGTAATTTTATTATACCCGATCCTATCGTACGGGTATAAATATATTTAATATTTTTCTATTATGATTAAAATATTTAATAAGTATCTAATGTCCAATAAAATGAAAATAGTCTGGATTCAATGAAAACAAAAGGGAATATACTTGCATAAAAATTTCTTTGAACATTTGTATGTACATATATATATATATTTATAACTTATATATATATTTATATGTATATTTAACTTATTTAATTTTAATTCTATAATTTATTACATCATAAATAGAGAAATTATTTTTATTTAATATCATAAAAATATCCGATATGTACATTAATTTTTTTTTTTCCATTTTTTATTCTTGTTATTATGGTAATACTCTGTTAAAATTTATAATTCGACACAAAGTACTAAACATTTTTTTTTTTTAATTCTAAGCGCTTTTTTTTTTTTATTTACTATTAAATTTTTAAAGTCCACCTGTTAAGAAACAGAAAAAAAGAAACTAATACCTTTCAAATATCTACAAACTTGTATTTTGCTTCTATTAACGGCTAGGAAATCTAACAAATTTAATAGACTTAATGTATAATAATTTGATCACTAAGTCTGGTTGAACAAGAAGTAAATATTAAGATTAAATATAATATGAAAAGATTTAAAATTTCATTCAAAAAAATTTCAAGTGGCATAAGTTCACACATAATTCTTCGATAATTTTAAAATTAAGTGTAATAACTAACATTTTAATGAATTTTGAGAATACATTTTTATTAATTTTCCTGTTATATTTTTTTTTGGAACGAACGAATCCATAAGTTCCCACAAAGATAAACGTTTTCGGCATTCATTTAATTAATTCGGTACAACGTAATTAACTTGTATGTAACTTGTCTGTAATTAACTTGTTAGGATTGGGACCTAACTTGTGTTATATAGAGATGAATGATACTTTAATAATCTGATAATATTATTATGAACCAATTTTTGAGGCATCTGAAACTGAATTTAGAGTTTTTTTTTTTTGAGTTGCACGCAGTAAAATTTTATGATGCGATACGCCCTCCAGTATTCTGCAAAAATAAAATTTTGCCCCAAGAGAATTTATTTTATATATTATTTATTATTATTTTTATTTTATTTTTATTGCATTTCTCTGCCACATAAATATGAAAAGGAAATTACACAGCCTTTCCTGTTCAGGCGTGGCTGTAAACGTCGTAAGGGGGAATAATTCTTACGATGTGTGTGGGATTAGAACCCACACTCTCTTGGTGTTTCCAGCGTATTTTATACGATCTTACCCACTAGGCGACCAAGGCCCCAATTTATTACTAAAAGGAGGGAATAAAATTATAAAACAAGCAATTATGTTCAGTTTCGAACTTCGACAATGATTGAACTTATACAAGCCGTATAAATTCAAAAATTTCCATCAAAATGTTTTTAAAATTATTAATGTCATATAATGCCAGTTCGGATCTAATAAGTAAAAATACGGTGATCCTACAAAATATAATTTGGTGCAAAGTATTTTATCAATTTTGTCAGCTGGTATTTGAATTAATAGGTTCCAATATCCATAAAGAGAAAAAATAAATAGATTTTAAGAGTGCCATATATGCAGAATTATAGATAAGCAATTACAAGGGAAATGACTTGTTGGAGTAATTTTTTATGACTCAAGATTTTCCCTTGGACCAAAAGTATAGTTGCCACAGGATAAAAATGGGAAAAATGTGGATAAAAAGGAAGTTGAAAGGAATTTAAGTGCAAAATAAATCTGTTTAGAATTATCTTGAATTTAGGTATATTTTGTAAATCGAAAAGTCTGCAACTTTTAGCAATAAATTGGATGGTATTAAGTTTCACTTTTTTGCAGTTCTGACAACATTCAAATTGATGTATCCAGTACAGTCCCTCTTAAGTAGTTTTATGTAGTAGCAATGAACAGTTGAAGCCTTTCTATAGTGATACGTTCAAAATTGTTTAAGAGTGGCATCACTAATTTTATTTTATCCATCGTAAGTGTTACCATTACCTACAAGATATTTATAGAAAAAGAAAGTATTGCAATATTACAACGGATGTTAAGAGAAGTAAAATAGTAACCTCGACAGCTGCGTCATCAATGAGACGAATTATTCTTTTTTTTAAACTCGATTAAGGTTATTTAAAGAATTAAATCAGGTGCCGCAAAATGTATATGAAATGTATTCCATTTCCAGTTTTATATAACCTTAGATATTAATCAAAACCCTCGAAGCAAAATACAATCTGCACCTAAAAAAAAATCCAAGCATTTGTTAGCACTTTTCTCTATATAAAAGTATGGATGATTAAATTTAAAAAAAAAAAATCTTTAATATTAGTTTAAATTACTAGAAAATATATTTGTAATATCATAAAATATTTTAAAGTAAATAAATTTTATCTCAATTTTTCATAATTATTAAGTTATCAAATTTTATTTTTAAATGGTCCATATTATGTTCATTTATTATGTACCGAAATGTTTACATATACGTTATTTATATTTTTTATATAGATATTTTAGAAACATGAATATATTTAATTTTGAAATCCATACTTCATGTACTACAAGAAAAGATAAGTCCACTTGAATTTGTTAAATTATTGCCAAGTACCATAGTATATGAAATTAAATGATCCTATATATATATATATGAAGTGGGTTGTAATAAATGAATATTTTCACTTGTTTTTTACTTCTAAAATTTTTTACTTTTTATACGTGTTATTGCAAAAGATAAAAGAATCACTTAATTTACAAAAAACAAAAAAAAAAAAAAAAATAAATAAATAAAGATATAAAAAAAAAAAAAAAAACATAATACTAGCTATTTATTTATTGGTAATTCTATTTTTATTTAAATTGACTTTTTTAATAGTACGTAACGACAAATATAATAAAAATGAATTATTTCATGGATTTGCAACAAAAATTATGACATGTTTTTGGTCAATTAAAGATGAACATTGCTACTTATACACAATTTAATAAAATTCATTTAAAACTAAACAATTATGAATACAATATTAAAAAATACAGAATGTACACTTATATTTTATACACTATGGGTATATAGGAAGCATTCAATATTAGATAGAATGAATTTTTATAGAATGTTATTTGAAAAATTTTCTTAAAAAATTATAAAAGGAAAATTAAGTTTTTATATTTGTAAAAACAACTATTACTACAATCTATAAGTAGATGATATGTACAGGTACAGTTTTGGTAAATAAATTGAGAACGCTGCCATAAACAAAATAAAATGCATTTAGAATCAATTGAAAAGTTTTATTTTTGTTTTTTAACAAAAAATTTAATTTTTAACTTTAACCTTTTTATTTATTTTCTTTTAATTTGGGAAATTTTTGTTTTACAATAAGAGGAAGAGTAGCAAATTTGTGGTTATTATCTGATAAGTAACGATTAAACGGTATAGAAAGCAATGACGGACTATTGGATAGTCGGTCGAGAATTTGAATTTCTTTCAAACTCCTCTCCTAGTCCATAGGGCATCTAGTAAGTCGCATATTATTCATATATTATTAAGCTTCAGTTTCTTTACATATTGTATGTGTGCGCCGCCATCTACTATTTTATACAAGAACTATTTATTTTAAATATATATTTTGTTTGTTTTTCTACGAGGGACGGTGGAAAACATCGAAAGTAAAGGAACTGCACGAGGTTTTCTCTGAGTAGTGTTGTACTTTAACCAACCAAAACCACCTCCTTTAAAACCAAACTTTAGAATGGGTCCTTTAATACATAGTGATATAATGTACAGTTTGGTTTTGAGGAAAAGTATGACAGAAGGTTTACTTAGGAAATGGGTTTGGGATAATTAGGATTATAGGAATATAAAGAAAAAAATTTGGAGAGCTATTTTGAAGAACGATGTTAATGTTCTTCTTAAATTTCGGGTTATTATACACATATAAATTACCAACTTTTGGGAACACATGTGCAAGTATAAGGTTTCATAAATGCGACGTGAGCATGACAAACAAATTTCCGAATACTGTATTACGCCATCTTTACAGTTCGACAGTGTAGGGGAGGGCATCTGTCGTACTGTTTGTTTCACGTAGAAAACTAAGATATACATAACTAATATTTGATATGACCTGACCGGAAAAAGAAATATTAATCATAAACTAAAGCATAAAATTATTTCTATTAAAATTGTTTTTGTTTTATAAAATATGTGACTTATTTAGGCAATCATTACATTGTAATTAAGGTACCTAAGAAGAATTAACCTATAGAAATGAATTTTTTAACACTACAGTTAGGTATTAAATTAACAAAAATGTTTATATTTTTACTTTATTTTCTTATTTATTTGAAACGGGATATAAATCAACAAAATCTCTTTTTATTCAAATTTATTCTCATTTTTGCCCGTTTTACTTTTTTTCGCAAAGAGAACTGTTGTATAGAATCAATTATTAAAACTGTTTTTTAGCTAAAAATCCTAATCTATAGTAAAAAAATTTGCAAATTAAGATAAAAGAAAATATTATATATCAATAATGTAATTGAATTACTGTAGTGTAAAATATTTTCCAACCAAAAAATAAAAACGATGATCATTTTTGACATTTATTATAGATTCTAAATGATGATAACTATATTTAAAATTAAAATTTTTTGTTTTATTTTTATGTTACGATATTTCTTTTGTGATTTTTAAACTTCTTCAGGTGATTATTTTATCTTATCATTTTACAAAATGTCAAATTTCTAAATACGCGAATTTCCACTAAAGAAAAATGTACTTTTATATTTTTGTTCTGCATTTTTGTCCATAACTGTATGTTATAACACCACCTCCAATATTAATTTAAACATAAATTTAAAAATATTTTCAGAATTTTATGAATTGTATAGGATTGAATTTTTTTTTTCTGCATTTTTAACATATTTTGAATCTTTGAAGGTGTTACTTTTGTGCACTAATTGTTAGGATAAAACATATGTCAGGGATAGTCATTTGATTTTTAAAAGAATGTTTAAATTTTAAATCGTGTTAAAAAATCATTTCTATTAAACAGAAATAAGTAAAAGTTATGGATATAGAAACAAAAAAAATAGGAAAATTTATAAAAAATATAATCATAATACTTATGTTATGTTAGCTTAACATTTAAAACAAATTTATATAAAATTGTTATTATAAATTTTTTTAACTCCATTTTGTTAGATTGCTTGCGGTAGCAACTATCTCATAAATTTGCTTTGATTGGGGTGCTAAATATTTTATATGATCATGATTGATATAATTTTTTTTTTTGAAACTTGTGCTTAGCTTTTCCATCTATTAAATTTAATCTGTGCTATTTTTATTTTTTTATTTTATACCCCTTCATTTATAATTTCATAAAAACTAATTTTTGAATTCTATAGAGAAATGGAATATGATATCTTTAGAACTTTGAAATTATGAAATTCTTTTAGGTCAGAAGATCTTTATGATGGGAGAATTTGCTAACATAGCAGCATTGTATATGCATTTTTCAATTTTCAATCCTTCGTTGGATATTACGCATATTGGTGTTTTGGTGAAGTGTGGTTGTGGAGAAGTAGAATAGCAGATTGTAGATTATTTTCAATAATTTATTCTGTGCAATTTGATGTTTTTGAATACAGTCTTTCCATACAGATGACGCTTATAGCAAGCTACTCTGAAATATGTACAACTTTTATAGATATTAGATTATTAGCTACGAGTATATGCTTAATTTGGATTTTCTATTAATAAACGGGTATAGCAATTTTATACATTTATTATGATTTTATCGATCGTGGTGGAAATATATTTATTAAAAATTATTTTTGAGTTAATTATGACATCTACATTACATACCCAATCAAATCAGTCCATTGTATTTCATTTTAATTTATTTTAATATTCCAATTTGGTAAAAAAGAAGATTTTCTTTTCCTATTAAAAAATAATGAATTTGTTTTTATTGAATTGATTTTAATTTTCCATTAGGAAAAATAATTATTGAATATTTCTATTACTGATAGTTGTCTCGCATTTCGTATCGGCAGTGTAAATCGATCGCACGCACTGTCATCTGCGAAAATGGATAGCGATCAAGTATGATATAACGCAGGAATATCAGCAATATATAATTATAGTGAATTCTGTGCTATACATGTCCATTAAATGTAAGCCTATTTTAAATATATGCATTGTTTAGTAAAACTATTGTTGACTAATGATAAAAACTTAAGGCTTGAATAATTTACCTTAAATGGTCACTGTTGAGTTTAATAAAGAAGAACATACACGAAAATATTTAATAAAACAATAACTGAATGTTAACAATTATATTTTTTTTATGTTTCGAACTTAGATTTAATTTTGCGACACATGTGATTATGTGATAATTATCATTAATTGTTTGGATTTTGTTAATATTTCAGTTTACAAATATTTTGTGCCGATATTTTTATGTTTTTACCATGATATATTGAATTTGAGGAACTGTATTTGCATTAAATAAAATATTTAAAAAATATAAACTATTAAATTATATTTTAATGACCGGCCAAAGTATTATCGAAAATTTAATAATAAAAAAACAATAGGCAGTATATAAAACTAAGGTCGTTTTAAAGATCTTTAAAAGCGTCCATTTTGAAAAATAAAATAAAAAGTTTTTTAAAATTCAACTACTTTTTAGCACATTTCCAAAATATTTTGAAAAAATGTGCCTATTAGTTTCACTCGGTTCATCCGTCCGTCTGTCCGTCTGTTTACAAAACTTCTACAACGTTAAAGATAGAGAAAAAAAATTTTAACCATGGGTAGGTCTCATAAAAAAATTAATTTTGTGGAACGACTTTTCCATGTAGCCCCATTCATAAGAGAACTACAGCCCCTGAAACTGTGAAAAAGCCCTATTTTTAAACGCGTATATTTCATGTTCCGCTTAACATTTTTTCAATCTGAAAACGCCATTCGGCAGCAATTTTTTTTACCTTTATAAATCAATATTAAAATTATATATAGTTTTTAAGTTTAGTATTTAAATTTACCGTTATGTGAAAACCAATTTTTGCATGCAATTAATTTTTTCATAACTCCGGCACGCTTTTAGATAGGGTTTGAAATTTTGAGGCAAGAAAGAACTTTTAGTACTAGTATAAATTAGCTCAGAACATTTTTTTTGTACCACCTCCTGTTTATGAGCTATTAGGGCTCGAAAATTGATATTTTGCTATTTTCAAACACCCGTAACTTAGGCATCTGTAAAAATTTTTCCACGGGAAGACATTAAATTTAAAGGTTTAATAATGTATTTTTACGTGTGTTAATGGTTTTTCTTCATTATATAGGGTTCCGAACTTACAGTCAAAATTGAAGAAAAGTCCTATTTTCATGTTTTTTCTTATTACATGAAATTTTCAAATTTTTGTGCAAGTCACAATTCTAAACAGTTTGTATTGAGTTTTGGAAATTTGCGCTTTTAAAAACCGTTGGTTTACATTCTACCTTGTTACAACTACCTTTACATCAACATTTTGCGATTTTTTTTAGAATATTGTTTTAATGTTTTATGATGTACCTATGAAAAAATTTAAAAAAACAGACATTTTCTTTGATTTTTAAAAACCTTGATTTTTAAAAATTAAGAAATCCCTTTAATATATATAAAAGTAAATAACATTGAAGCTTTAATTTTTATTTCTTACTTACGGTAAATTTGCATTGGTTTCTAAGTCAGAGGTGTTCAAAAATAGTAAATTTTAATTTTTCTAATAAATAATAAATCCTAAAATAGCTCTAAAAACAAGGGATACTATATACAAACAGTTTTTTGAGGTAACTTATACTAATTCTTAAAGGTCTCCCAACTCTTTAAATTTTAATATTCTGATTAAAAACATTTCGAAGATACGAAAATTTCCTTGCGTTATATCCGTTATATTTCCTATCCTAACGGTGTAGAAGAAATAGACGGACTGAAATTTTAATTACGTTCAAATTAAAGATTTACCTTTTTTTTTCACTCCTGAGAGGAGCATACGACATCAGCTACTAAATTACTTAATTATTCACATTTATTTAAACTTTAGTTTTCTTTTCTCTAATTGTTATGAAAATATATTATAAAATTTATTTCACAGAAAATAGCATTTCTATCGAATAAACAAAAACATAATATAAAAATTTTAATAAAAACAAAAAAATTGAAGTTTCAAAAGTTATTCTTATCTTTGCACAAACAAAAATAAAATTAAAATAATCAATTACACATTTATTTAAATATTACAAAATCGTAATTAAATATTTTAAAATAAATAATTAATAAATTGAATAATTAAAAAAATGAAAACTACAAATTGAAAAATAACAAAGCCACAACAGGTGATAAATTAAAAACTACAATAAAATAATTTATCTTTAACTGTGTCAAAAATTAAAAAAAACGGTAACTTTAGACTTCATACATAATCAAAATTCGAAATGTCAAATGTCAAATGTCAAATAAAAATAAATATTTTTAAACTTATATGTTCAGTCAGTAGTTAACCATTTTACTGTTATTTTAATAAGTTAAAAAAAAAGAAAAACTTTTAATATAAACTCGTTAATTTAATCGATAACTAAATATTTAATATCATTTCGGTAGTATTTTTTTTTTTTATTCTTATCTTATAAATGAATAATTAATTAACTACAATATTTTTAAACTTTTTATCGATAATCAAATAAATAGAAAATGAGAAAAACATATTAAAATTTTTTTTGTTTTAAATAATAAACTAAAATCATTAAAGATCAATAGTTTTTTTTTTTTTTTTAGATTTAGATTGTTAGACTCCATTATTAAAATAGCGCCAATCTATAAATTGTTTGTTATGGGGGAAAAAAAAAGGAAAAATATAAAAAAACAAAGAAAAATTTTGAAAAATTTTTATTAAAATGTAACAACAGCAGGGTTCTATTTATTAAAATGGTATCAAACATAAGAATTAACGAATTAAAATGACATTTTGAGAGATTTTTTAATTTTTAAAACAAAACTATCAATCGGAATTCAATCGAAATATGCCTCTATCTTTTTGATTTTGATTTGATCATATTTTAATTACAAAAAAAAAAAAAAAACAATTTTTTTTTTTTTTTTTTAAATTTTAAATGAATATATTTGAATAATTTAATAACAACTAACTGGTTATCATCATCTAATAAATTTTCAGCCAATTAATGATCGTCAATGAAATTCGATAATTCTAAATAACAAACGAACACCTTTTTGAGAAATTAATACAAATTACCACCAAGTGCAATAAAAGACGTTCCCATCACCTAAAATAGCAATTTAAAATAATTTTTATACAATTCGTTATTTTTTTGATTTTAATTTTGTTTTTGCTGTTGTTTTTAAGGCCTAGATTTGAAAAAATTTTTTTTTGTTTTGTTTTTGTTTTTATTTTAATAAAATTTCACCTTGCAGTTTGTATGGTATAAAAATTTAGAAAGAATGTTTGTAATATTATAGGTAGTGATCGTTTATTTTAAATGCTTCCTTAATTGTATAATAAAAACTAATTTGTTTTACTTTTAGAAGTTTACTGTCTTTTCTAAAAATATTTTGTTCAGGATGTTGGTACCATTGGTACATATATTTATAAAATAATTTGAATGCAACACAATGAGAAGCGTTGATATCTGATTTCTATTCTTTGTAGAATTTTTTTTTTTTTGTAATGATTCTAAATTGGTTAAACTAATCAAACTTGTCATGATGCAACAAAAAGAGTTTTAAGACGATATTTAACAATTTAAAAATTTTTAATTTACAAAATATAATCTTTAATAGTTGAAAATCTCTTTCTTTTCTTTCCATTCTAGATATAGTCATCATATCTTATTGAGCCAATTAAAACCCCGTTATGAAATAAATTTTTTTAATGTACGGTTTCTGAAAGTTTTACACCTAAGTATTTTTTTTTTTTGCTAAAGAGGTTCAATCAACCGAATATATCATTTCGTCCAAGAATGCTGATTTAGATTTTATAATTTATTAGCTAATATCTGATACGCGTTGCTGTACTCTTCATTCGTCGTGCCCATGTAGGTTAACAAATTCCAAGTCTGTTAATAGAGTCAACTTGATTGTCAAAGAGCAACACTTATACAAAATTTGAAGTCAATCGGTCAAATCGTTTTTATTTTAGAGCGAAAAAGTTTAAATATTTGTACCACAACCCCAACTTGACGTGCCTCGTACACAAAAATCTTTATATATAAATTTTCATGATGATCGGATGAGCAGTTTAGGAGTTTATATAAACCATAAACAAACAGACAAACAGAAAAACATTCGCAGAAGAATATTCTTTATAGGATATTGATCATTTCAGGACAAAATTCATTTTATCCGCATCCATATTTTTATGTAATGTATTTCTTGACCATACCAATTCAACTTTTCGAAATTCTGTTAGTTCATATTGTCGTATCACGAACAAACAAAAAGTTTTTTTATTGTAAATTCTGAAAAAAAAATCCTTATTTCCTTAGTATTAAAATAAATTGTAGCTTTTATAAAATAAATTAAATGAAATCTTAAAATAATATAATATTTTTTTAAAAAATACTGTAGTAGCTCTCATTCATCAAAAAAACAAAAAAAAAAACATCATGTGTTCACCGCCTTATATGAGATATGAGTTCACATTAAAATTAAAATTCTTTATATCCTATAGTTAACATTGTATTAAATGTGCGGGTAATGTCCATTTTTTTTTTTTTTTTCGAAAAACTTTCTTAACGTTTTCGGACAACTTTACTTATAATTTCTCTAATAGAATATTTATGTGCATGTTAAGTTTTATAAAGAAAACTTTACGTATATAGATAAACTTTATATATAGATTTTATTTTTGTATGTTAAATTTTAGTTTTATTAGAGTCGTAAATTAGTTTTCGGGAGGAGAAAAAACAAAAACCCAAAATCCAAATAAAATCGAAATTAATTCAAATAAAATGCAAATGTTCAATAAAAAAGTTAAAACAAAAGATTTAAATCAAAAAATTCAAAGTAAAAAAACAAAAAAAAAAGCTAAATTTTATGTTAAAAAGTTTTAATCATAATCAGATTATCTTTGGATTCAAATAAAAAAAAAAAAAAGAAAAAATGGAAAAGTTTAAAATTGTTTTAAAACATTGATTTGGTCAAATTGTTTATTGGATATATAAGATCCAGACATGATTGGATTAATAAAAGTTATTAATAGGAATTCGTTTTTTTTTTTGGGGCAACAATAAATTTAAAAACACACAAAAAATGCTAAACTTTAAAGTTTAGTTTATCCTTTTTAGCTAAAAATAGTATAGAAAATTTCAGTCAGACCAAATCTAAATTTTCACTTACATAATAAAAGTTTTCTTTAAAATTCGCTTAAAATAACTGGAAGTTTATGTTCATATAGTAAACATTATATAAAACATACTATAACTGTTATTACACCATAATTGACAATGTTTCCCTATTATATATCTTTAGAAACTTCAATTGAGTATTGTACATTTTATGGTAATTCTTTAATAAAAATGCGGTACCGTATGATCAATTGCCAATTTCTGTCCATTATATTGTGTTAAATATAATTTTTCTTTTTAAATGCATATAATCAGTTGCAGTTTTATTTATTTTTATGTTTAATAAATAAAACTACAACTGATTTTTGTTTATTTTGGATGAAGACACTATCTAATATTAGTATAGCATTCATTTTACATCTAACAAAATATATTTTTCTTAAATATGGTTAGTCCTCACAAACGAATAATGAATATCTATTCTAATATAAAATATGTAAACTAAAACAGTATTATAGTGATGAAAAACAAAAAAACATTTATAATATTTGATCTGTTTTATGATAAAATATTAAACAAGCGAATTAGGTGGTATATTAAATCCATAATATATCCATATTGAAATTAATTATACAAAAAAAAAAAACCACACTTTTTATGTTATAGTCCAGTTCAGCATATCTAAAGTGCAAAACAAATTTCAATGCCTTTAAAAGTTATTTGTGTTTTTTTTTTTTAGCGATAATGCGCGATAATTTTAACAGTTTTTGCTAAAGAATGCTAGTCATTAAGATTTAAGATAACTTTTTTTTTTTTTAACGTGTGCTTAATAAAATTATAAACCAAGTTTTTACTAAAAAAACAAAAAAAAAAAAAGAAGAAAAATCCAATTTTTTATGATATGCGAACATACGTTATTTTGTTAATTTGAATTTCCATTACACATTCCCTGTAAAATTGATTTAGAACTAAAGTAATAAATTTAATATTTTATTATTTTTATTAATATTCAAATAAAAGAATATTTATTTCAATAATATAAAAAACAATTTGGGTTACTGTGGAAAGTTTTATAAAATTTGATTGAAAAGTGGTTTTTTTTTTATTTTATAAATAATTTGATGTATTAATAATTTTGCATAAATCTGGCTACTTAAATGCTTTACTTTCTAAGCTAAAATATATAATATTAAAATATAGAACCATATTTGGTGGGAAAAATTCTTTATCTTGGCCATGGTTAATGCGACATATAACTAAAAGACAAAAAGAACAGAATAATTGCAATTTTTAATTATTTTTTTTTTTGTTCCCAAGGAAGTTGGTAATCGTCCAAAAGCTGAAATCAGAAACGTCATTTGCAAATCAGGTGCTCTTGCAGTATAATTTTAAACCCAAATAACCAGATCCTCTACCGCGTAAAGAAATTCGGATTCGAAAGATTTCCGAATTTGAAATCCAAATGTAAAATTCATTGGTACCGCGCGTATCAAATTCGAAAACAAATAAATGCAATTTAAGTTGCTATCGAACGTTTCCAAATTTTACATTATTATAATATAAAAAATTGTCATTATTTATGTTTTTGTTCAAAGTAAAGGGTTAAACAAAAATAAAAATTAGTTTTTTTGTTTTAAATTTTAAAAAAGTTAAAAATGGATAGCATAGCTCCATATTTGAGCAGCAGTAGTGAAGAATATATAATATATATGTTCAATATATATTTATATTGAAATAAATTTTTATTCTTTTGAAAAAAAGAAGCAAAATTTTCTTTTTATTAAATTGTATTATTACATAGCAATAAAGAAATGTTAGAACATAAACTTATGTACATAAGTAACTTGTCTACTAATTATAACTAGTCAACTAGTGTTAAAAAATATTCGAAAGTACTATAACATAGCAAGAAAATTTAAAATTCGAATTCACAAAATTCGTAAACGTATTCCATTTTCGAACTGTCGAAACTATTTTTTTGCTCGAACTTCGTATTACAGAGTGTCAATTTTTCAAATACGAAATTCATTTTATCATGTAATATGTCCAGATTCTGTACATATGCATGGTTGCTTTTGCATGTGATGTGCAAATGATCTTTCCGATTTCAACTAAAGATACCAAAATTAACCCCTTGGTATTCCCATTTTATTGAATAAACCCCACCCAATAAACTTCCCACAAGAGGAAGGTCGACAAAATAATGGGATAAAACCCTCTTTCTTCAGTTAAGTAACTGTCCACGAAGTATATTGGTTAGAAAGTAGAGATAGGAAAGAACAGAACAGGGATGTGAAAACTTTTCAATTAAAGAGTGGGACTTGATTATAACTTACGTACAATTATTATAACTATTTAAATAATAGCAATGACAGTGATGAAGTCATTGGTCATATTACAACATGTAGTAGTATGTATAGTATTTTCTAATATGAGATATTACCCGAGGCAATTTTCTCAGAAATTTTTTTATGTTGCGTCATATATGACTGTTATATAGCTCCTATATAAAAGCCTCTACATAATTTTTTAGACCTTATAAATTAAGTATAAGATATATGAATTTTTCGTGACTCCAGAATGTTTTTTGTCAGAAACTTGCATATCTAAAATTCTTTATGTCAGGATGCAAAAATTAAAACTCCAACAATTGTTTACATTAATTATATAACATTTCCCTAAAATAGAACAAAATTGTTTCTGGATTAATCTCCCGTTTTTTCATATTATACATAATATATACAATAATTATTACGATTATCCTGAATAATAAATTAGTTTTTTCAGGGATTAGTTAAAAAACAAATTTAATTTAAAATAAACATTGAACCGTTATGCTAAGAAATAAGTTATTTTTATTTTCAAATTTTTGCCAACTATATTTTGAATTATGATATTATTTTTTTTCTGTTTTTACATATTTTTTATAATTTCATTACTCCACAATTTGTTATTTCAACATAAATTTTTGGTTTTCCATCTTTTGTTCCGTAACATTCAATTACTTCAAGTATTTGTGATCCTTTAACAATTCTACCAAAAGCACAACGTTTACCGTTTAATACTCTTATTGGTTTAAAACTAATCGTAAACTTTGTTCCGACTAAACCGTCAGTTGGTAACAATGATAAAGTACCTTTACAATTATGATTAACATCAAAATTTTCAGGTACTTCTAAATTTTCTTCTTCTGGATCAACAATATCTCCACCTTCTAAATAAAGGCCAGGATATACTCTATGAAATACAGAGCCTTTCAAACAAATAATACATTTGTTTTGTGGTTCTTTTCGATGATTTTCACACAATTCAATAAATTTTTGAACAGTTTTTGGAACATAATCATTATACAACATAATAACAATACGACCTAATGGTGCTGCATTTTTTTTACCAACATCTATATAAACTAATGGTCTATTATATTTGGTTGCAATTGCAAATTCATCGAATTTTACTAAACCTGGTAATATTAATGGATATTTGGAACTGCTTTTTATTGCTTGCCAAGCTTCACGCCAAAATTTCGCCATTGATTTTCTATTTTCGATTGCTGAAGTACTATTTTCTAGTAAATGCGCAAGTTTCGTATTTTGATTTACAATAACTTCTCTTTGGATATTGTATAAACTGCCCTTACCACCTTTAAATTCCATAGGTTTATTTATATGATCAACTTTACCATGTGTTCTCATTATATCATTAATTCGATAAATTAAATCTAAATTATCATTGTTTAAAACTAAAAATGTTTTAAAATCTCTTTTTAAATTTGATAATTTAATAAAAGACGTAGCTAAAATTTTTGGAGAAGATGCATTTGTAATTGGCGGCATTTGAAGTAATGTTTTGCGAAAAGCCTTAAATTTTTTTTCATGATCCGCAAATGCTGTTTTAAATTTTTCATTTTTTGGTCCAACAGCTTGATCCAAATCGCATTCGTCATCATAATCCATTGCGCCACTTAAATTTTTATTTATTTCAAAATTATATTAAAAATTTGTAAGTACTTTTAATTAATTTTAAATAATAACATTTGTATTGACAAAATTTATTTGAATTATGAATTTATTTATTACATTTTGGATTAATTAGAAAATCAAGGAAATAAAGATTATTTTTAGCTATTGTATTTTAAATGTTTTGTAAAACTTATGAGAAAAAAAAACAATATGTTAGAATTTTAGAAAATACTTATTAAGCCAATGATGTAATAGTTTAGAAATCGATCTTTCATTCGAAAGGTCTTGGGCTCAAACGCCGCCAGGGTCATATTATATAGATTAATAAAAAATAATATATATTTTTCTTCTATTATACAATTAGTACAATAAACAAAATTAAGAATATATGTATATCTTATAATTAATGTCATATTGTAATATATAATAAAAATAATAATAAAATAATTCTTGTATAAGATAATAGATGGCGTAGAAATAAAAGAAATACTTATGTCTCATAGTCTTGCACAATAGCTACAGCCGAGTAATCAACGGTTTCGTGAAATTAATGATTTCTTAGTGAAATATGAATAATAATGACTTAGTGGATTCCCTATGCTTCTTATGGGAAGGAAAAAAAGAAAGAAAATTCTTTGAATACTTTTCGAATTGTTTGTGCATCGTGGGTCAAATTTGAGTACCATTCAAAGTGAAGACTTTCTTTTATCTATTTTTTTCACATTATTCAACTATCATTCATCATTGGAATTAATAGCAAATACTAAATTAATATTTATATTTATTTATTTTAATGCTTTCCCTATCGCATACAATGTCATAGATGAATGAAACCCGCCTGCTTTTCTCAAGTACAGTGGTAGTAAGATTTATATTATGAATAGTAGAAAATATAAACATATAAAAAAAAAATATGAGTAAATTTCCATTTGAACTTTAGAAATCACAGATAACGGAATACACTAATTTTAACAAACGATATTCAAATATAATTATAACTCATAAATTTGAAATTTTAACAAAACGTAATTAAAATATAGAATTATGGATTGCGCAATTTAAACAATTCTACATGTGATATATACGAGTACATGCTGTTATTAAGAGTATATTTCCATTTCACTTATTTATTATTCATAATATTCTTATTTATACCCGTACAATAAGGATCGGGTATTTTAAAATTGATCCTCCGTTTGTAACACCTCGAAATAACCTAGATAGATATACCTTCAAAGGTATGGATAGGATCAGAATTAAATTCTAAGTCGATTAAACTTTGTCCGTCTGTCGGTCAACAAGGTAACTCAAAAACTAAGAAAGCTATAAGAAAGCTAATTAACACAAAATATTGTTACATCAATTCATCAATTCATAGGTTACCTATTGTTTTTGGTTGACATCCCACCAAAATTTAGGGTAGCTCTCAAAGAACTAACGTTTAGATTTCCACATTTTTTTTGAAATAGAGCCATGAAATTTTAACTGCTGATAGATATCATAAAAAAATTAATTTTATTATTAACAACTTTTTTCTGTAGCCATCCTTTACGGAGCTACAGCTCCTCAAAGTTCGAAAAAGCTCTATATTTAAATTGTTATAACACAAATTGTATAAGATATATCTTCAATTTGAAAACACCAAACAATTACTGCTTTTATTAGCTTTAAAAATATATATACAATAAATATATACTTGTGGTAAACGGTTTCTTAATTTACCGTTATGCGAAACTTAAATTTTGCAAAATTCTTCATTCCTTCTATGTTCCAAACGGTTTACTTTAGAAACTTGAAATTTTGAGGGAACTAACTTTGAAAATAAGTATGAGTCATTTCAAAAAATATTTTTGTATCGCCCCCCATTTCGGAACTGTGTGGAGTCAAAATCTAAACAATTCCTTATTTTTAAACACCTGTAACTTAACACTTGTTCAAATTTTTTTAAAGTAATATACAAAAATAAAAGCTCCAACATTATATTTTTATTTTCATAATAACTTTTCTTAATAATATAGGGTTACCTTAAAACTGACGAAAGTGTGACTTCATTTTGCTAACAAATTTTTTTAACGATTTTTTTGCATTTTTTTTTTACTCGATAATTTGAAATTGTTGAGGATGATGCGTTATAGTAAAAAAAAAATTAAATATATAAAAAATATAACGGTTGCTTGAATAATTTATATTTATATGATATTAGTATACATACTTATACAACTCATGTTTATTTACATATCGTATATGGCACTGATGAATGAATAACGTATAATACATATGTGTAGTGTAAATTATTAAACATTGCCGCTTAGTATTAAATGGTACTATAGAATAATTGAAAAAGTTTTGGATTGATAATCGTTATGTGGAAGGTTAGAATGTGCTTTTGAAGAATGTACATATAAACATATAGTTTGAATATATGTACAACCCATAGTTCTAGAAAATATAAAATTCACTCAAATTATTTTAAAATACTAAAATATTAAAAAAATAATATTGTAAGCAGAGTGACAGGCTGTGAACATACTAACGGTTCGTACGGGTATCTAAGAGTTGACAAAGGCAACTGTACTCTTCCTCGTTTATTATAGGTCCCTATTTCCCCAACCTATAAAAATGATGCAGACAGGCTTATCAGAGTAGACTAACAGTTAAACAATTAACAAGTAACAACAAAAAAAATAAAACTTTTTGTATTTGTATTTGTATAAGTTTCGGATTATTTTTAACTTTATAACATAGAAATTATGTTCTTATCCACATCATTTAGCATAATGTTTACTATCAAAAAGGTTTTGCAAAAACTTCTAAACTGTTTGATATAAAGTCTCTACACAATCTGACTCTGAGACATAAAAAAGACGTTGTCATTAAACAAATTATGTTTGTTGAAGAATTTTTTAAGGATCATGATTTAAAAGGATTTATTTTTTCAATATGAAATGTTCAAGCGTGAGTAATTTGTAGCTATTACCTTGTATCCCTAATGTTAAACATGTAGAAAATAATTTCTAAAAAAAATTACAAAATACATTAAAAAACTATAGTCAAAAATTTTAAAATGTATTGGATGCGCCTTTCAAATCCCTTTGGGTTTATATACTTTTTTATATTATAGGCTGACCATATTCACTTTAACAAAAAAAAAATAAATTCATACATACTTTGAGTTTTTGCTTTTACTAATTTTTATTAAGCAAAAAGGCATTTAATTCAATTTAAAAACAAAACAATTTATAGATACTTCCTTTTTGTTTTTTTTTTTAGATTTTTTTTTATAGTTGACATTAAATTAAAGAAAACAATATTTCTTAAATAAATTTTCTTAAGATGCAAAAATTTTCATTTTTCCAATTGAAGTGAATTTAAAAAAAAAAAAAATCATATTAATGTAAAATACAAAAAAATTTTTTTTATTGTTAGTGGAAGTGTAATAATAAATTAATGGAAAACTAATTTTCTTGAAAATTTTTTGGCGTCTTATATTGTCGCCCATTTTTTTTCCTCCTGAAATTATCTTTTAAAATTTCCACACCAATTTTCGTTTTTTTGCACTTTAGTATATTTTAAAATATTATTAAAAAAAAAAAAAAAAGTGGGAAGAAATAATCTTTTACGAATATTAAAATAATTTTTTGTTTTTGCTTTTTATATCCTGTTTTAAGTTATGCAATTATAATCTTTTTGGTTTTAATATCTAGATCCTGATAGAAATCTTAAGAATCCTTGAATATTTTAAGACAAAAAAAAAAATGTATATAAAGAAAATTAATAGTGATACTACTAAAATTCACACTTTGAAAAAAGCCAAAAAATGGAATAAAAAAAAAAAAAATCTATAAAAACTTTTAAACAGTACCTGCAAAAAAAATTTTAACAAACAGTTTAAGAGAATATCTGCAACATGTTTTTCTATGATACAAAATTTAGGTATCAAATCCTGGCTGTTTTTCCAATTATTTTATTTGTATTTATGTCAAGATTAAATACATTTTATAGATGGCTTGTGATATATCAAGTGTTCATTATACCACCATCACAACTATCAGAAACCCTTCAAATATGATGAGTCCTTTTTGACTCTTTAGTTAATTTGTCGACTTTTTAGTGAACTTAGTCGTTTTTAAATTGTCACTTGCCAGTAGCCTGATAACTATAATAATAGGCGATGTATGTATATGTAGTGGTGTAGTTCGATATAAGTTCGCCTTCGTAAATCGTTTACAACACTTGTTAGTGTTGTTGCTTTTGAGTCTTTTTTAAAGCTCCTTTGTTATTCTCGTTTTATGAATTGCTAGAGTATTTTTTCAACGAGTCGTTTGTAATTCTTTTTCAGCGACTTACCGGTAAGATTTTATAAATAAAAACAAAAATTTTAAATTTATATTTTGTAATTATTAACTCTACTTTATTACGTCACAAAGAATTTTGTTACATTATTTATTTTTTTCACATAAAATCTTAAATATTTATAATAAATAAAAATAATTTTAAAACTTTTTGGAAAATAATTATTTGTTTGTTGGGAAACCAACGTGAACTACATAGAACTTTTGACAACCTATGTGTGTAACAATAATAATACTGCAAAATGTGTGTATTAGTAAAAATTCACTTTTATGGTCGAATATATATATTCATAAGAAATGCACAGTATAAATTAAAATAATAGCACTAGACTTCGTTACGATGTCATTACGTGCTGATGTAGTGGGAATCGACCTTAATTCGTCTTTTTCTCTTTACTTTTGGTTCGTTTTTGATGAAGTGAATTTTTTGTTTGTTTGAATGGAAACACCAGAAAGAAATCAAATAATGTTCGTACAATCACTTGTTTTGAAGGTTAACCGTAACAGTTTTGTGTTAATTTAGATCTTTAATTTGTCATATTATGGTAAAATTAGTTTTAACTGTCTAGTAATTTTGTTTGATTTTGATAGAAAATGCATTATTGCCCTTTGGTGTGAAATTCAATATTAATATACAGAAATAACTCATTTTTCTGCAAAGAAAAAAAAATACTATTAGATTAACCACACGATATAAATTTTAATTAAATTGTAAGTTAAAATTTAATATATTTTTGGCATCCTACACAATTTATCCCCCGAGATGCTTCAAAAGACGTTTTTAAGAAGCGGTAAAAAAATATTAGGTGGCCAATTTTAATTTTCTATAGCAATGGTTTCAAAAATTATAACTTAATTAAATATAGTATCTATGGTAGTTTTACAAAAGATTTATGTGGAATATATGTATGTATGATAGAAAAGGGTGGAATTTTTTTGGCACAAAAATTATTAAAAGAAAACAAAAATTAAAATAAAAAATAAAATTTATGATTAGGTGGGAAGAATTAAATAGTAAAAGTTTGAATGTTTTTTAATACCACCTATTAGAGTAATTTTTTATAGTATCAATAATTAATCAAAAAAAAAAAACTTTAATAAGTCTTACAAAGACCTATAAATAAAAATAGTTTCGATTTAGATATATAAAAGAATTATATAAAGAAACACACTTCGCGGGTCTTGCAGTTGGTTACAAAATCAGGGTATCAATAATTTCTTTAGCGGGAATTTTGGAGCGGCTGTCCGTTCTATTTTAAATGCAACAATTATTAGGAGTTTTTTTTATATTTAGTAACAAATTTTCAACAGTGAGGATTTGAGGTCGACAGACTCAATATTTTAAATTCTTTGTTATTTTACAATTACCTATGTAGAGAAAAAGAAGATTTTAATAAAAGAAAATTTTGAAAACAAGAGATTTTTTAAATGAGATTTGGTAGTAGATTCCAACTTCTAGAAAATGATTCCTTTATACAAGATATTCTAGGTTTAGATAAGGGGGAGACAATTAAAGGGAAATCGGATAAGGGATTCATAATTCGAATTTCAATGGATCTACTACCAAATTTCATTTTAAAAAATTATTTGTTTCCAAAGTAATAAATTAGAGACGAACCTGTACCAGGTTCTTTTTCAAAAAATACAAATATATAATGGACCATATCTAACAGGAAAGAACACATTGAATGGTAGCATGTTCCACTTTTTGGCGATTCTCACAATAAAAGAGTTTCCTTAATCAGTTTTGAACGGCATCTATGAATTTCCACGATGTAGAAATGGACATTTGTTATCACCCTAGTGTTGCATTAGAATTGTTTTAAGGAAGATATTATTGATTTTAGTTCAATGGAACAAGTGTCATTACGTATAAAAGAGAGCTGAATTAATATAGAGCAATATTTAAACATGTTTTAAGAAGAGAGAGGGAAACCTGAACAATAAGGTCTTCGATTAGGACTTAGAAGTAAGGCATGATTTTAGATTTTGTGCAGGTAATCTAATGGAGAATGAGGGACGCCAACCCATTTTTCAGAATTGTACTCCATATTTTATGCTATTGCCTTAATTTTAAATCACAGAAAAAATTAATTGAACTTTACCATTTCCATTTTTTTAAAGCCATTTCTGAAATATAATTTAAAATTTTTAAATCTTATACAAAAAAAAATGTTTATGATTGTATAACATAGAAATAAATATATTATGCAAATATATATATACATCAGTATAAATTGTGATAAGTGTCTGATAACATTTAAACCACTTTTGACACCTAAAGCACCTAAAGATAACAATAAATTAAATATATTAAAGGGTAAGTGTACGTTTTATGTATGTATGTACGTTTGTGTAAATGTTTTTATTTTTACAGCATTTAATATGAATGGTATATTCCAAAAGACCTATACACATTTTTAATTGATTATATGCATATTTTTTTTTCATATACATATACTTAAAATACCTTATATGAGGCTTATCTTGAAACTTAATTACTTTAATTCTCACACCAATTTCACGGCATGGTAAAAAAAAAAATTAATTTTCTTTTGCCAACTGCAATTTTTATATATAGTAAAAAACTTTTGTATATACATGTATACATATTATAAATACGTATATATTTTACATCATAGGAGATTCATGTTTTCTTTTTGTATACATATATATCTTTTTTACAGTTTTTAGCGACTCAAGATGAATGTACTTCTCCCGCTTCAACAGTGATATTCGTTAACAGTAAATTGCAAATTGATAACATTTTGGCATTGAACTTTTTAGGAAAAAAAAAACAGAAACTAAACAGTACATGTTTAATGTTCTTTATAACATGCGAAATGAAAAAAAAAAATATTCAAGATACAAAATCAAATCTTTTTTAACTTATAGATTTATTAAATTATTAATTTAAAAGCCATTACATGAGACCATTAGAATAATTTAAGTTAATAAGTATAGATATATTATATTATGTAACTGAGAATTTATGGTTGTTGAAAGTGTCTTGGAGAAAGAAATATGAGCGGCAGTATTAAATTGAAAAGAGTATTAGCATTTTTGTCGAGATTAAAGAACTATAAGTTTTCAAGTTGTATATTTTTTACTAAAAACATCCAGAGATCCATATAAGAATTTGACTAAAGAGTAATTACAATGTCACAAAAACTTTAATTTTAAAGGAAAAAAAAATAAACTAACATTAACATTAATCATTCCAAAGAGAAACAAGGAGAGCTTCTGCTGCTCACCCTTATGTAGTTCAAATTCCCAGATGGTGTAATTCGGCTTATGGTAATTCGTTTGTAGTACGAACATCACGATAGTGGAACCATCTCCCACCCCATGTGTTCCTCTGATTTGATGACGATTATATTTATAACGTGCAAAGATGAATATTAACAACTTTGTTCACAATATGCCAGCCAATTTGAAATCAATTTTCATTCTATAATTCAACTCCTTTGACTAGACAGTATTTGAGCACTAAAAGTCGTATAATCTATTGTTTGGTCAAAAAAGATCTTTCGATAATTCCCCCCTATCTTCACAAACAAAAAAAAAAACAATTAATTTGACATTTAATTCTAACATCTGGCAACAAATTTTTTAAATTTTTAAATTTAAATTTTAGTTTTTTCCCTAAATTTCTCAATTTTTCCTAAAATTGTTAATTTGCATTAAATATTAAAAAATGGTTACTTTGGTTAAAAGAGAAAAAGCTTTAATGTATCACACAAAAATGACACAAAAATCACACAAAGTCATCATCACAAGTCTCACAAATCACGCAGGTCATCACACAAAAATGAATAATGTAAAATTATCATTTTTATAAAAAATTTTCATTTTTCTTGGTCGTAATTTTGATTTTATTTAGGTAAAAAGACTTTTCCGCTAGAAAATGCTCTTCTGTTTTCTCTGAATATTTAAGGGTTCACTTAAACAAAACTGGAATAGAAAATGACGTTACACGCGGATACTGTCCAAAAAAAATTAGAATCTGCAAGACACATACCGAAAAACTGCGGAGCTTTACTTTTTGCAAGATATTTGCACCTAGGAGCATATTGATTAAACAATTAATATAATCCCTCTACAGATCTTCAGTATCTTAGCAATAATACCAGCAATAATCCCTCTACAGATCTTCAGTATCTTAGAGACGGTAGGACTGTCAGAGGTATTATAAGTAGAACGAAAATCCACAACACGTAACAAAAATGGGAGCACAATAGATGTATATCAAAAAGTCGTAGTGTTTCTTATATACCTTAAATAATAATGTAATTTAATCCACTCTCTGAATATAATTTTATATTTTAAACAACCTGCCATTTTTCTCCAAAAAAAATTAGATCATTTTTTTTTTTTTTTTGGAAATTTTTAATAAAACAAAAATAAAGTAAATTTTTTAATTAACTGTCTGGTGGGTGGTTCTATTTTATTGACTACAGCTGTAAAAAAAATAATATCAAAATTTACTTTAATAAATTGTGAATAAATTGTGTGCACTCAGATAACCTGCAAGAAAACAAATGAATGTGTTATAACAACCTTGTACTTGCAACTATATGGATTAATCATCAAGCGATCATTTCATTGGGTAGCAAACAAAAATACAAAAAAAAAAGTAAGAATTTTAGCACTGGTACCCATTAGTTTTAAGTGAATATCTGTTGTACATTCTTTTGTAGATATGTATATACGTACATATACTTATATATGATTTACCTAAAGTCCTAAGATAATACTTTAAATCCAAATGTTGATTTTTTATGTTTTTACTTTTATCCACAAGTAAGTAAGGTGTATCTCGTATTTTTTTTTTTTTTTTTTAATTTATTTTATAGGTATATAATATAATCCCAATTCCTACTACTTCTGTTAGGTTTTTTTTTTTTTAATGATTTTGATGCTGCTGGGATAGTAAGTAAGTGCTCCTGTCTAAATTGAATCAATATATCGTAGATGCTGTGTACATTAGTAACAAATTAACACTCATTCAGATTCATTGGATTGTATGTTTAATTAAAACGACGATCCATTCATTTTAGAAAAAAATTTTCGTTTAAAAAAAGTTTTTGTTTAATATATATTTGTTTTGGAATCGCTTTTATAATATAAGAGTTAAGTTCAGAATGTGAATTAAAGTCAAAAGAATAAAAGAAAAAGACAACAAAATGTTTTTCATTTATTTATTTTTTTTTTTTTTTGCAAAGATTAATTTCTACACCATTTTAAAATTCATTTGATCTATGACTTTCCAAAATGTGAATTCTTTTCAGACCTTTGTATTTTTTTTTTCTTTTTGATTTTTATTTTTCAATTTATTTCATTTGAAAAGTTGAGTATAGAAATTGACTGGTATGGAATGTCCAAAGAAAAATAAATTTTTTCAGTAGTTATTAAGGGTTATTTATTTATTACGTGTTTTAAATTGAAGAATGTCTGAGTATAGCTTTTCACCATAAATATATGGTTGGAAAGTAATAATTTTATGCCAGCGATGGCTCAAAATTTTTTCAGTTCACTTTAGCTGCCTGATATCTTTATATCATATAATTTTTTCATACAACACAACTTGTTGGTTGGCTCACATCTATACTAGACCATCTTTACAATTATGTATCATTTTCAGGTTTCAAATATGTGTTCAAACCATTTCAAACTTCAGGCATGTTCAAACCATTTCTGGGTTTAGATATGTTTAATAATAAATGCCTTAAGATAATATGTGTGGCAAAACTTATGAACATTATGAATCGCACTTCTCCACTTGCAAACTTCTATCGGACTTATGTATGATCATTGTTTCAGTTAATGTTAAGAATGAACTAAATTTATAAATTAATTTACCTAAAAACATTGAAGAAAAATAGGAATGGGGCGAAAGATAATATTATTATACTCTTCTTGTGTCTACTGTAAGGCAATTAAATGACTGATGTCCTCTAATCCTTATTTTAAAATGTAAAAAAACTGATAAGATAATGAATTTTAGATTTGGTCTTTTTGATTTGATATCTCATTAACAGCCTATATAGTATAGTAAGATTTTAAGTTACCTAAAGTTATAGATCGATCATATATTTTACATGATATTTCCTTTGAAACATCTCTAGTTATCTAAAATCAATTTTCAATTGAATATGTACAAATAACTTAATGTATGAATTATACCTTTGAATTTTTTTTTTTTTATTATATTTACTATAATAATAATTGATGCAGGTAAGAGCGGGAGTATTATATGGGCAGTAAAAAATATGAACAGATTAATTGAAAACTTCTTTTTAACTATTTGGCAATTTTTTTTTTTTTCATTATATTTTCCATTTGTATTTTTTCATTACTTTGAAAAATTTTTGATACCGCGCATTATCTTTCGATTAAATTAAGTATACATACATACATATTTATATACATGAAATTGTACCCATATAATATCTATTAAAGTACGTATCAAATGCATCAATTATAGGTGATTCTCTATAGGTTTCTTAGTTAAAATTCTGTTTAAATTCTAATGTTATAAGTATTTATGTATGTATGTATAGATATAATAATAATAGTATATATTATAATAATATAAAAGAGATTCCAATTCAAGAGGAAATTATTAATTAACTTCAGTTCTTTTTTTTTTTTAAATGTCATACAAAGCAGGTCGAAAATAAAAAAAGAAAAAAAAAGCATGCCACATTAGAAATGAGGAAGAGTGTTTAGTAGGTTGTAATTAACTGACTTTAAGGTGGATTTAATTTTTTTTTTGTTGTTTTATTTTGTTTTTTTCTTTTTTTTTAGCTAAGCAAGTGTATTTTGTATTTTTAAACTATACTACAAATATGTATATATATATATATATAATACTCATATATTATGTACTTAGTCATGTAGTAGAGGAGTTTATTTTTTAGTATCATTGGTTCGAAATCTTTAGATAGATATTGAGTTCAATGACGGTTTTAATGATATTTGAAGAGACTGTTAATGGGTTTTTTTTTTTTTTTTTTTTTTTTTAAAGAACGAAAAAATTCAAATGTGCAAATATTGATCTAAGTTGAAAGATAAATTTTTTTTTTTTTTTTTCTTCTTTTATTTGGTATAGTTAAGTTTGTTATATACTTATACTTATTGTAGTTACATATATAATATTATTTATGTATATAAATAAATTTAATGTAAATTATAAAAGAAAACTTGATGAAAAGTATATAATATAAAAACAATTTACTGATTTATTATCAATATGAAAATCATGTGGTTGTTAAGTAAATCGGATACTTTGTATATATACATATACATTTTTTCTTTGTATATACATATATATAAGATCTTAAAATGCAAAATTTTTTAATTTAATTATGTGATATAAGAAGATTTTTTTTGCTACTGGATAATTTTTTTTTGTTTTGATTATTTTCTTTGATTCTATTGGATTTCTTTTTTTTTTTTTTTGTGAGAAATTTTCTATTGTTGCCCATTAATCTGGAATATTAATTAATGGTCAGAGAAAACTATTGAAGTTCAAAAGTATGTGTATACAGTAATAAGTTAATAAACAGAAATATAATTAAAATATTATCTTAGTACATACTAAATTTAATAAGAAAGATTTTAAATATTAACGGTTCTATATATACGAATTTTACTTACATATATATGTAGTATAACTTAATAGGATAGTTTTTGCTGCAAGTTTTAGATTTTGGAGATAATATCTATAGATGGAGTTAAGTAGCTAGTCGTTTTTTATTTTTCTGTTTTTAAAATGACGGGCGGAATAAAGTGAATACATATTTTATTTATTTTTTTTTTTTTTTTTGAAGAATTTTTAAGAATTTATTTATTTTTTTTTTTGTTTTTCTTTTAAAGAAGAAAAATAATAGATTAGATTAAAAGATTTACTTAAGAATTTTGTGTGTGTATTTTTTTTTTTTTTGTTGTTATTAAAATTTTGAATATGAAGTCTTTATAATTTACCGCAACCTATAATAGAAAAAAAAAAAAATTTTTAAAATATACTGAAAGCGATAGTGGTGGTGATTAGTTTACTTACTGTTTAATTGAGCTTAAAATTTCAACAGGATTTTTAGATAGATACATTTTGTATCTATTCTGTTTGTTTTTTTTTTTTTTTTTGTAATTCATTTTAATTAAATTGTTTTTTTTTTTCTTTAAGTATCTTGTATAAAAATTGTATATGCCCAGGTTACATGTTAGTAATACATTATTATGTACCTATAACTTTATTAATTTATGTGTTTATTGGATTTAATTAATTTGTTTTTATTTTTTGTTTTACAAATAATTGAAAAATATTCAAAGTTGCATAAATTAATAATATATGATAGTATTATATTGCATTTTTTAAATTGTTGTGTTTATGCAAATGCAACATTTGTACTAATGATTTGATTTTTCAAAAATTTTTATAATATATATTTACATACATAGTTGTACATATTTTAAAATTGAAATTTAAATTGTTTTTAAAATCTAATTTTATTTTTTGATTTTTTGGGAAATGCAAGAGAACCAAAAGCTAACGATGAATAATAATCATCTTGCTTTAAATAATGATCTTGCGTTGAATTCTAAAAGAGATAACAGATAATCAGGATAGTTTACCAAACTATAACGATTTTAGTGTTATTAAGCTTTTTCTGCTTCTTTATTTTATATGAGTCTTATGTTTATTAATTGTTTCTTTAAACGTTATAATAATAGCGTACCTATAAAGGTAGTTTTGTTATTACATATGTATTTATTACTATTTATTATTTAATATTATTATGTACTTATGAAGTTCAAAATTTTTGTGATATAAATTTTTTTCTTTTTCGTATACACATAATAAAAGTGTTGTCCTTCAGATTTTCATAAATATTTATATTGTGGACAAGCCTGGAGGTTTGCCATAACCTAGTTTTCGAAACAAGTTAATGGTCCGTATGTCTTGTAATCCGTATATCCTTGTGTTTAATGATTGCTTTTTTCAATAAAATAACTCAAGAGCGGCATTTACCTAAAATAATTTTATTTCTAATACTAGTTTGTCTTTCAAATTTAGGATTGGTACTAGATTTGAAAATTAGTGTACGTGATTAGATTAGTATCAAAAATATCAAATGTATGGTTGAAATAGTCTAATAAAATTCAGCTTTGTACTAGGTCTTCTGTCAAATTTTTTGACTTATAGATAGAGCAATCGAAACTGAGTTCCATTTCATATCAGTTATATAATATATTAATAATTCTAAATACATTGTAATCTCTCAATTTCAGTATTTTCCAACTATTGGACTATATATAGTAACAGCGGAAAATTGAGACGTGGAACAATATTGAAAATGATAGATTTTGAATATAAAAAAAATTATACAATTAACTATTTTATATAAATTAACATATAAAACTATTATAGGAATACATTATTACTTTATTTTTAATTACAAATACGAATATTACCGTTATAAATAAGTTTTTTTCTTTAATTTTATGGATTATCTAAAGAAAAAATTAAGAAAAACATTATTGATTATAAAAATCTAATAAATATGTTTCCACAAACTTAAGATTGAAAAAAATCAAGAATATTATTGATTAAGTGTTAAAAAAAATTAAATATATGGACATGGTATGGAAATATTTATCGTTAACTCTTTGTTCTCTTGAATTTTGATGATTGGTTTTTAGACCTAATTTTCGTTAGTCTATCATAAGTATGCAGCTTAATCAAAAAAATTTGTGGAATGAGCATATTTTTGATATAGCAAAAAAATCTGCCAAATGTTTAAATTTTCTTTTTGACTGTAAAGATTATTTTTCGCCTAGTAATCTGACCAATATCTATAAAGCATATATTCGACCTAAGATGGAGTATAATTCTCACATATGGGCTGGCGCTGCTCAAACATCATTAGGTTACCTGGACAAAATCCAAAATCGCGTCTTACGCCTAATTGGCGACCCTACTGTTCAGGGAACCCTTACTCCTGTTAACTTACGTCGAAATATTGGAGCTTTGTCTCTTTTTTATAGATATCTTGTGGGTAACGACACTTGTTCTATTGAATTGAAATCAATAATGCCTCCTCATACTCATTTCTACGCCATGGAAATTCCTAGGCGGTTTAAAACTGGTTTTGGAAACTTTTTTATTGTGAGAACCGCTAAAATGTGGAACATGCTTTCATCCAACGTGTTCCTCTCTGATACAAATGGTCCATTATTTGCAACTTTTCAAAAAGAACCTATTCAGGTTTGTCTCCAAAAAAAAGTATATCTAATTAGTTTCAAATCAAAGTGTTTTATCAAATTTTTGTTAAGACTACATTACATTTAAACTCTTCCAAAAAATTGCGATACCTGCGGTAACCAAAAACGAATGTGGAACGTAAATCGATAAAAACAAATGTATATAATATACTACTTATAGCTGCAAAAGTTTCCATTTTATAATAGGTATGATGTACTACTTTTGAGATGTTTAATTTACTTTTTCTTCGTTTTCTCAATTCGAATATTAAGCGTTTTATTAAATTAATTCTAACCTTACCTTATAAATACAATAAATCATTCAACATAATATTAATTTTAAATGATTTTTTTTCCAATTTATTTTATTTTTACCTTATTATTTTAATTTCAAATAAGCGGTTAACCCATTTTATTTTATTTTTGTTTTGAATTTAAATTTTACTTATTCTTTTATTTTTTTTTTTTTTAATTAAAATCAAAGTAAAATTTATTCTTCTTAAAAACAAAAAAAAAAATTAAAATTTTAATTAACACACAAAAAAAAAAAAAACTGGAAAAAAAAAAAAATTTAACACAAAAAAAATGTTTTTAAAATTCTAAACAACTTATAAAAAGATGCGGGTGGGTCAGTTAATGGAATTTACGTCTTGACTTTTAAGCAGAAGTCGCAAAAAAAAATAAAAAAAAACAAAGCGGAGAATAATGAAAAACAAAAAATTAAAAAAAAAAAACAGCAGCACTATCGTCATAATCATACCAGTTTACATACAGCAGTAATATTTAGAGTTAATCATCTTCAAAGAAAATAAAATGATCACGACGCAGTATTGGTGAACTTATCTGACTTTTTTTTCACCAATTTCCATAAATCTACCATAAATTTTAGTTTGATGTTTTTTTTTTTTTTTATTTTTTTGAAAAAGAACTTAAATAACAAAAAAAAAAAGTAAAAAAACAGTCATTTTTTTTTATCATTATTATTAAATCAAAAAAAAAAAAAGCAAAAAATATTCCGCGGGGTTTCAAAGAATTTAAGTTTTTTTTTAAACTTTTTTTTTTTTTTTTTTTTTTTTGTTATTGATAAATTGCTGTTTTTATATAAAAGTATTGAAAAATAAAATCGATTCATAATTAAGGGGAATCAATAAACGATAGTATTATATAGTAAAAACGCTTTACTACAAAAAAAAAAAAAAAAAACAAAGAAACGTGTGCAGTGGTGCTATTTCAAGTCAATAAATCTTTAAACAAAAAACTGTATTCTGTTTTGTCTTTGATTTTTTTTTCTGTTATCTTTTCTGGAAACTTTAATAATTTCGATGACAGTAAATCGTTTAAAAGGTTAAGTTCTTGCTGTTAGCAATTTTTATTTGTATGTATATATTTACAGGTATATGTTCATGTAAACAAGTATTCAATATTCATATGTTTCATTGTGTGCTTGACTCTTTAAACTGACTTTAGTCAGGGGTGATAGATATAAGATTAAAGTAATTTGTTATATGGTGTTCAGATCAGATTAATTTTAATATTGAAAAATTCCTAATGATTATAATAATAACGGGTTAGGATACATTTTATCAAAAGATATTAGAAAAAAATTTTTCAAAAAAAAAAAAAAATATACCTACCTTTGCCCCTAAATCAAAAATAAATAAATCAAAAGTTATTCCTAAGTATGCTATTAAACTTCCCATTTAACAAAAGTGGATGTTTTGTTAACAAACTACTTTTTATATTAATAAAAAAGATATTTAGCAAAACAATGGTTCATTTATGATTCAGTTTTAGTTACAATTACAATAGTGCACGAAACATAACAAAATCTCACACCATCTTTAAGTCTAATATTTCTGGAAAAAGGGAATCAAATTATATCAACATATGTACATAGTTGAAAAATACAAATTTTTAAGTATTAAGGATTATAAGAATTGTTGTAGTTGTTTGGAAGGGGGGATATATAACTATCCGTACACCTAAACCTTGCGACCCAATTCCATGAGACGCTTCTTTTTCAAGGCGGCTCATAAAACCAGTTAATACCGCTAAAAATCAGACGATGGTTCCCTTTTCAAAAGACCTCACTTCGGAGAGATTTCTTTAATAGCTTTCTCCCAAGGTTCCTTTGGTATTCTGACGTTGAACATTGGCAAATTACGTGTTGTACAGTCTCTGCCTTTCGTCCGTAACCTCTACATATTTCAGTGTTCGCTTTGTGTCGGGTCTGCAATAAGCTTTCTTTTACTTTTATTTGACCCACTGCTTAGTCGGTTCTTTCGCTATAGAGTGAGTTAGTTCTATTGATTTTATATATCCAGACTAGTTCTGACTATTGTAGATTTTCTAATTTCTCTGTGTTCTCGCTGCCTGAGAATCCTCATTACAGTTTAATAGCGTTGGCTTCTCTTAACTCATTCGTTGTCAGAGTATTAATATTAATATTAAATTAATATAATACAGCTATATAGCTTCCGGCTTTACAGTCATATCTATATTTCATAATATGTATAATAGTGCATTATAAAAAGCATGTTTTGGTAAATGAAGTTTTGTTCAAATATCAGTTTGGCAGATGTGTAAGTATTTACGGTTTGTCTTTTCGTAAAATGTGCTTTTATGTGAAACGTCTTTTGATGAAAGATTATTCTGTAAAACTATACTTTTGTGATGTGTCGCGGTCTTCCTATAATAATGGTAAGTATAGTTATATTCTGGTGTTGATACTAATATTAATTATGATAATGATTATGATGACGATGACGATGACGATGACGATGACGATTTTAATATACATTGATTATAATGAAAAATATTTATAGCGATAGCAAATTAGCAATTTCACTAATAAGATATTAAATAAAGTTTTGATTTATATATAGTAGAAAAAAATTTTTTTTCTAAAAATTAAAAAAAAAATATTAAATCTGTTAAATTTAAATAAATAAAAATATTGGCTAAAATTCTTTATATGGTAGCTTATATGTTATATAAAATGATCCGACATATGTATTTAAAATCGAGTTGTTACCGAATCTTATTATAATTTATGTAAATTAAAATTTTGTAACTTGATTTTTTCTTTTTTAATATTTTTTATCAAAAATTTCTTAATTTAATTTACAAGTTGTTTGATTATTTGTTATTTTTTATAATGAATCTATGTTTTAGATTTTTAGAATGAAAAATAAATCTTAGATGATTTTATTTAAGGAAAAAATATAAAATAAAGTGTATTTTAATTTTTACCTCCTCCTTCCTGGAAAATTTTGTGTAACAATATTTACGCTCTTTTAAAAATATCACACTCTCTCAGGGTTTACACAGCATACTTTATATTTACAGGCTGTTTCCTTGTCACATTTATCTGGCAAGGGAATAAATTAAAAAAAAAAAAATACGATTTTTAAATATTATCATAAACCAAATATGGAAAATAGCGAAATTCAAGATTTTAATTCCGGAATTTTATCTGAAATAGCAGGCAAAAGCGTTTTTCTATAGAAGTTCAGAGAAAGTATTAAGAAGATGGATTCTACAAAAAAAATCAAGTAAACCTATATATATTCTCCGTTGATAGCGTGAGATTTTTACTGACCAAAACCATTTCCCCCTGCGTACTATATAATGGGATGATACCTGAACTCCTTAGGTAGTGCAATATTTAGGAAGTATATATAAGATAAGATAGGAAAGGAATGAAATAATGAGCTGTTAAAGATTTTTTTTTAATAAAATCTAAACATTTTTATAAAAAGATTAATTTTTTATTTTTGAAACGCCATTGAATTATTATTGATAAAATGTACCATCAATAAAAACATTGGTTAAATGTAAGACTAAAAATATTTGAGCAAATTTTATCAAAAATGTAAATCCATTATGAAATTAATATTTTTTTTTTACCTTATTATTACCTCATGCGGAAAATGTTATAACTATTACATTTTGTAACCGTTCATGGCTTCATTACTGATAACGGAATAGTAATAATAATTGATGGATTTATTAATCTCTTACAGTAATTTAACTTTCCAATTGAAAATTTTCCCATTCCTGTCTTATTCTTTGACATCCATATTCGGTAAATCCGTATAGCCAATATATTGCGTATAAGGAAGAAGGAGGTGATTAAATCCAGTAAGCATCTGACACAATCAAGGGATATTTTTGGTGCCCTTGAAAGATTGCTATCTTTCTTAGGAAAAAATAAATAAAAATTTATTAATGCATTCCTGACGATAAAGTACTTTATTTTTAGTTCAATTGTGATCATTATTACAGTACCTCTTAAAATTGTAACAATAATACAAGTTTTTTCACCCGTAAGTGCAAAAAATTGTTTAGGATATTAATCAGTAAAATCAATAGTTTATTCATTAAATGGTATTTAATTATGATAATAATTACGGTATTTAAAATAAAAACTTTTATTTTATTATAATTTATATTATATACAACGACCTTTTCATTATATAGAATTATATGCGAATTATATTATTCACCTTTAAAATACCTTTAATAATATTGAAGAAAAATATTTGTGATAGATAAATTTATGAAGTTCTTGAAGATATAAAATAGATTCTGACAAATATTAATTAAAATTATTTTTACCGGCACTGAAAATCAAAAATTAAAAGAAAAACGAAAATATAAGGTAATTTTCAATAATTTTTAAATTTTTTTTCCATTCATTACGAGGGCAGTTCGAAAAGTTTCCTGTAACGGCATCTTTTTGTCAATATTATAAATTTTTATAATTGCGATTTCAAAGAAGAATGTTTTATGTTGTCTGTCTTAAATTTTCAAATCGATCTGTCAAATAGTTTATTGTGAAACAGCTATCTAATCAGTTATCTTTTGTTCTTTTCAGATAATGGATAAATTTCAGATTGGTGCTGCCTTTCATTATCTTTTTTTGAAAGATTTATCAGCAACAGATTTCCAAAAGGATATGGATAGTACTTTAGGTACTTTATCACCATCATACGAAACCATTCGTTTTTGGGTAGCTGAATTTAGACGCGGTCGTACAAGTGTAGATGATGAACAAAGAAGTGGGAGAATAAAAACAGCTATATGCATTGAAATTATAAGAAATCTACATGATGTAGTGACAAACGATCGCCGAGTAAAAGTTCGTTAGCTGGCAGACATATTAAAAATATCAAAAGATAGCGTTGAACTCTTTTTACATGATGCACTAATTATGAAAAAGCTATCAGGAAGATGGGTGCCGCGTTTATTAACATTGCCACAAAAAATAATTCGTTGGACACGTTGTGAGAAGCTTTTGGCAATATATCAGCGTAATCCAAATGAATTCTTGCGCCGTTTTATAACTATTGATGAGACTTGGATCCATTACAATATACCAGAAACAAAAGATCAGTCCATACAATGGAATCTAATGGAAGTGCGTGAAAGAAAGCAGTATAGTACAAAAAAAAGCAGAAAAAGCAGCAGGAAATATTATGGCAACTGTGTTTTGGGATGCATAAGGTATAATATTCATTGACTATCTTGAAAAAGAAAAATCAATAAATGCTACATATTATCGCATTATAGGATCGGTTGAATGACGAAATCAAGAAAAAACTACCACATTTAACAAAGAAAAATGTGCTTTTCCATCAAGACAAAGCACCATCACACACATCAGGTTTGACAACAGTAAAATTGAATGAGTTACGGTACGAAATTGCTCCAAGTCCACCATATAGTTCAGAATTAGCCCCAAGTGATTATTTTTTGTTTCCGAATTTAAAATAATTGCATGCTGGAAAGAGATTCATATCAAATAAAGTGGTAATCGTTGAAACTGAACCATATTTCGAAGGTTTTGAAAAATCGTATTTTTCAGACGGAATTAAAAAGCTTCAAAAACGTTTGATAAAGTGTATTGGAGTTGGAAGAAGACTATATGTTGAAAAATAAAAAAAAATCCAAAAAAAAAACCTTTTTTTAATATAAATACATGAAACTTTTCGGACTGCCCTCGTATATACTTTTTCTTAGTAAATAAAAACTCGACCACTATAAAATTATAACCACAAAAAAAAAAAAAAAAAAAAAACAGAAAAAACAAAAAAACAATGTTAATTAAACTTTAATTTAAAAGGACGGATAAAAGATGAAAGACCGAAATTAAAAAACAAAAATTTGAATAAAAATCAATAAAAAAAAATTCTCCATTCTCCATTTTTATTTTTTATGGATTTAATTGTTTATCCGTTGGTTGTCTTAAATCGAATTGGTTTTTTTAAATCATCATTTTTGATGACAATTTTAATTTTTTAAAAGAATCATGCTAATTATATTATTGAATTTAATTTCTTCATTTTCATCCCTTCCCTTTTTTTTTTTTTTATCGAACTTTTATGATCATTTTTATTCTAATTTTTTTTTTTTTTTACTTTTTATTTTTATTGTTATTAAAATTTAGAATTTATGAGATTTTTTTTTTTTTTTTTCATTTTAAAATTTTATAGTCAAATGATTTATTTGAATCTATCGGAAATTCACATAATATGTACATATAAATAAAATATGAAAAAGAATATACAAAAGTGAGTATATAAAAGGTAATTTTCAGATTGATTGTGTATTTATATTTTATATGTACATATATGTATATATATATATATGGGAACATACAAATCAAATTAATATGAAGGAAATAAAGAGCGTCGGAGACTTTGAAAAAAAAAAAAAAAAAACAATCTATAAGTTTTAAAAATCTTTTGTCATAAATATTTAAAAAAAAAAAAAAAACAGTTCACATCTATAAATTCAAAATAATCAAAAGGTATATTATATGTATGTATATAATATATAAAAATAACTATAAACAAGAGATAAAACCTTATAATATAATAATGTCTATAGTTTAATAATGGTAATAATTTGAAATTAACAATTTTTATAAATTTTATTTTAGTTACTTTTTAGGTTTTTTTTTTTTTTATTATATATTTTGTCATTTAGAGTTTTTTTTCCTGTTTTCTAATGATATTTTGTAATCATCATTTTATTGACATCCTATTATTATTGTTATGTATTTTAAAGTATATAAGTTTGTTGAACCTAAAATTATAATGTTTTCAATCATATTATATTATTTATTATATCATTTACATATTTGGGATTTAATGATTTATTTTAAAGTTATATTTATTAAACATTCAATCTATTAATGTTGGTAATGTTGTCTTTATGTTGTCAATGAGTAGAAATTGAAGTTTCTTTTTATTATTTAGTATATAACTTTGAAGAAAATTGCTTGATTCAAAAAGTTTTGATTTTCTCCTCTAAAAATATGGTATTTTACAGTTCACAGAAACAGTTTTGTTTTCTTTTTTTAATAGAAAATAAGTGGTTTTTTTTAACACATTTAAAAATTACATTATTTTTTACAGTTTTTGTCTTTTTTTGGGTTTTGTACGCTTCGAACGTTGGCCAACATGATATCAATTTTTACCCTGATGTTTATACTGCTGATCTAAACAGTGATATGATGCTTTTGTTGAACCATTGATATCTAAGTTTTTAAGGCAAGATATTCTCTTCCTAGGAACATCACGTTTGCTCAATTTTGCCTTCAAAGATAACTTTCAGAAGATAATACTGCTCTGCTTTGGATGCCTCAAATTTCTTCTATAACACCACATTTCAATTACATTTTTTTAATATTAAGGGAACTAAAATAACAGTTGATTGACGATTTTCTATAATGTAAAAATATGAATAATATAATAGAATAATTATTCTTTCCCAGAATTTACTGGTATACTAATCTTTAATCAGTTCTATGTATAACAATTTTTTTTTTAAATAATTTAAAAAAGATCTAAAGAAATTAAATAATTTGTGGTGAAATCGATTGAAGAGACAAACTATATCGATTTTGACATTTGCCCATTACACTTACTATATAGTGAATTATAATTTGTAATTTTCTTAAAGTTAGAAAAACATCAGAATTTATTTTATTTCCATCACTTACATAGAGATATGACAGTTTACGGAGCTAACTGTTATTATAAACAGTTAGTGAGGCTTTTTTCATAACAACAACAATATTGATTTAAACCCACGTAAATATTACTGCGTTGTTCCAGAATAACTAGTTAGTTATTCTATATATGATATAAATAAAAAACATATAACATATATATGATATAAATTAAAAACATTAACTTTAATAAACATGTCAAAATCTTAAACACCACTTCTCATTTTGACCGATCAATAAGCGACATTTGAAGCTATTGTACTGTTTTCGTAAAGGGAAATTCGATTATAAAGTAAAAATTAGTTTACAAGGTTTATAGAAATATTATGTGAACCATGCATGATGTTGACGCTCTCCTTAAATTTTTGTAAAATAAAAATGTAATCATTTTAAATTTTAGGAAACACATAAAATGGAAGATGGTTCCACATTCGAGATTTTCGAGTCGCAAACAAATTTCTATATTCTGAATTATGCCATTTATAAATTTGAACTATATGGGGAGGCAGCGGATGCTCTCCTTGTTTCTCTTCGAAAAACTTTAAGTGAAGGCATCAGAATTTTTATTTCTTCGCAACAATAACACACTCCGACTAAATATCTATAAAATATTGTAAGAGAATCTACTAAATGTCAGAGGTTCAGTGGAGAAAGTTTTGAGGTGTACATTCAACAATTCAAATAAATCTATTTTGCATTTGATCGAAAAATCTTAGTACCGTTTTAAACGCTCCAGCTGCCTTCTGCAAAACGGGAGTAATATTTTACATTGACACAGGAAAGTGTCATAAGTGAACATAAATTCAACAGTTAACGGAAACTCAAAATTTTAATACCAAGAAAAAGTATTATAGTGTCGGAAAAAATAAAGTTTACGCTATTAATAAACTGTTATTACTTAATAGAAAAAATCATAAATTTTTACTTTTAGACAGTGAAGCTGTTTGCTAGAATAAAATATATGTATATATAAATATGTATATATATAGTCAGAATAAGGTATTTACTAATAAAATACTTTACTACTTTGGATTGTTTTATTCATTGATTTTATAAAAAAAATTCATATTATTACCTAGATATGGTATTTGGTCTTATATTTTGTATCCATTAGATTTTCATTCACTTTTCATATAATTTTAATTAAAGACTTCCATTTTAATTAAACCACCATCAGGAACAATAATAGTACTTATTATATTAAAATGTTTAATATAATCTTATTAAAAGCTATCTTTAATAATATTTTAGATTACAAAGTCAGTCAGTCATTAATTAAAACAGTTTGTAATTATACCTGTCTTGATATTTAACAAAATACCGGCACAAAATTCACTCAAATTTTATAATACTCCATTTTGTACTATTCTTGATTGGAGTGGAGAATATACGTAAAAGGTTTGTGTTTTGTAGGCGTGAATATATTACAAAAATTTTAATTTTTATGAAATTTTAATTGGTTATCAAAATTGTATTTAAAGCAGCAGCAGTAGCAGCAGCAGGTGTTTTAGCTTTTTTAACATCTAATATACTTTTACAAAGTTGCGTAAAATTAAAAAAAAAAAATGCATGTAAATGGTTGAAAAATGACAAAAAAAGAAAAAATTTTCAAATAGTATTAATGAAATTTTATATGTATAATGAAAATACTAAAAAGAAAATTTCAAACATTTCATATAAAAAAGAATTCCTATTCGTTTGCATTAATTATGTTCAAAATAATTACAATACAGATTTTTCTTCTGATGCTGAGATTTTTTTTAATATTTTGAAAAGTTTTGGCATAAAATGCTTCCCGGTGTCATTTTATAAATAAAGAAGGAACACTATTACATTCAGATAAATAATTTTAGGTGAAATTAAAATAAATTATATAACATGTAAATTATAGGATACATATATAGGTTGAAAATATTCAGAATGTCCAAACAGTTTTTTTGGATATCTTAAATGGTTAAAAATTAGTTTCAGGCATCTTGAAGAATTAAAATACCTAACCTTAGTTAATATGTTCGTAATGGCTTTATTTTGGTTGATAAATCAATTTTTACTTGTTAAATCGATGTTTATGAGTATTGTTCAATATGTAGTTTTATTTATATGTAAGTATCTGTCATCTTAAAAAGTCATTACTTACTATAGTTTCAGCAAAGTAATTTTTCTTATTTTATTGTATTTTGAAAAGAACATGTAGCAAAAAATTAAAATAGACTGAAATTTAGTGCACATAATTTCGATGGTCATCAAAACTGTAAATTTTACATTGTTTTAAAATTATCGGATTTTCGAATTCTATTTTGTATGCTAGGTCTGCACTTTCAGTTGTCGAACTCGAATTTCATTTATTAATATTTTATTTTATTTTATTAAATTTTTTACCTGCTAATCTGTCGAATCGGTAAACCACGTATAAGATCTCGCAAAAATAAAATATATGCGTAGACATATAAAAACAGGCATACCCACCTTTCAAAAAGCATTAATTTTCATGTTCTTGGAGCACCAAAAACCTCGAAAATACTTTGTAAAGCGTAGTAGAACTGAAGCTTGAAGTTTTAGTAGAACTGAAGATGAAGGGTAGTAAAACTGATGCTTAATTTATAAAAGAATTTGATAATGATATTTTATTCCTCAATATGATGTAAAATCATAAAAGCAAAACCTAAAAAGAAGAAGAATTAAATATAAAATTTAGAATAATGGAATAACTTAAATACTAGACTTTCTATGTATATATGAACACGCACTTTTGAATTAAAACTACAATACAGCTATACATTAAATGAGAAGAAGAAAAAGATCTTTAAGGCATACGGTAATAAAAACTCTTTTTCAATGGATTTTAAATACACTTTATTATGTTTTTTTTAATTTTTAAATTTTTAATAAAAGATATATCTGCGTGATATACCAGACAAGTTCTAGATAATTCCCCAAATTCGTTTCCCCAAGCAATCTTTTCCCATCTTTATTCTAAGTTGTTCTCTAACATAAAGTTTTGTTTTAATTAGGATTAGTTTTATTTGGTTAAATTACCAAACTACCCAAAATAATCTAGTCAAAGTTCTTTGGGTGACTTTCGATGTTCTCCACTGATCGTTTAAAAAAAATAAAACAAAAAAAGAATTAACGCATCACGAAGGATATAGGGAGATTGCATAAATTTCAGCTAAAAGTTTCAATTCATGTTAAAACTGTAAAACTTTAAAATAATATCAGATACATTTTATTTAATTCTTAACCTATTTCTACTTTGTTTAAAAACCTTAGATTAATTTTTCATTCTATATCTCTTTAACATTAAATTCATTTCAAAAATGCAAGCCTTTAATTCATTCAGAAATATTCAATTAAAAATTTTTAACTTATGCAAGTTGATGACATTATTTAGTTACAAGATGCGTTTTTTTTTTTTTGTCTAAACAAAAGTAAGATACTAATCATATCTTTTTAAAAAAACCGTAAATTTTGACTTTTTCTTTTTTGTTTTTTTTTTTTTATCTCCAGAAAAATTATGAAAATATGTTTAAATTGTTAAACATTTCTAAAATTTAAGACTCATGTTTATAATGTATGTGTAAATTTCAAGAAGATGTTGTTAAATAAGAAATGGAATGATGAATTTTCAAAATTATATGATGTATTTGAAATTTTTTTTTTTTTGTTTTTGTTCTGATTTTTTTTTTTTATTCTTTATCTGGTTCTCTTTTATAACTTGAGTACTTATTTGTTGTTTGCTGAAAATTTTTTTAATGGGATAAATAGCCAGAAAATTGAAAAGGAAAAATGGCAATAAAATATATGTATGTATGTATATATTATTATACTTCATGTAAAAATATGAATATCTAAATCGGAGTTCTATACAAAATTTTTTCATAATAAATAAGATACTTTATTTCAGTATCTTTTGTATATATACTCGTATGTATATATACAGCATCATTTCCTTGACATTGTTCAAGATGCATACATTAATCAATTTTAATTGCTTTGGCATTATAAAATGTCGCTTAGGTACTTATTATGATTTGTTAAAGTTTTTATATATATATATATATATATAATAGATAATACTTGTACAAACAGTTTAACATATGTACTATATATATACATATACATAAATATTCATAATATAAAAATGCCCCATTAGGAAATGTCAGTAGTTCCGAACTAGTTGTAGAACTTTATGGTAACTAGTAACCCATTACATTTGAGATAACCGTAATGTAAAATCAGCATTACATTTTACACACGATGTCCTACGTGTGTAGTAAACCAATTGCTACTTCCAGCATTACTTAAAATTAGTTACTGAACTAGTTACCGGTAACGAGTTAGGTAATGAGTTTGATAAAATATGGAAAAAATAGTTTTATTTATTTATTTTACTTTATTATTATTATACTAGAAAAGAACAATTATATAATATTAAAATTTATATTATATATGTATTAAACAATAATATTCGTTTTTTTTTTTAGTATTTAAACAAACTATATTGATAACTTTAGTATCTGCGAGTTTTAAGAAAACAATAAAAATTAGCTAATATTACTTTTTGCAGTTCAATCAACGCATTATCTTTGGCATTACTTTTTCAAAAATGTAATCGTGCAAGGAATTAGTTATTTTTTTACTGTGGTATGTAATCTAGTATAGGTAATCAATTCGTAGCCCATTACCTTTTCAAGAAATGTAATCTAAAATGAATTAGTTCTTAATTGACCAGATATATAACAATTGCAAATGTTTTATGCATTAGTTCTGTAGCTAGTTGACAGTAACTAAGTTCTAGAACTAGTATTTTAAGTAACCAGTTACGAAAATTCCTACTGGGTGTTATTTTTAATATTATTTCAAAATATATTTTTGTCTATTTTAGATTTTTAGTTTTTTTTTTTTCAATTTATTTATCCTTTCCTCATTTTAACATTTAAAATCATTAAAAATGAATTATTCTTTGCGGAAGTTACAGTTTAGTCAATTTATAGCCAACATATAAAATAATGTATTGTTAAAAAGTTATGTTTTGTTAGTAACCAATCATCACTTACAAGCATGTACAGAAGACAAAATTATGTAATAATTTGTTATTTAATTTATTATATGTATGTATATATGTATGTGTATGTCATTTTTGTTAAGCAGGAAAAAGGATTTTATTTAAAAGTAATTAAAGCTGCAACTTGCATTGTGTATAATATACATAATATGGTAGTTCATTAAATGTTTATCATAATTTTATCATGAAACAGATTTTCATTAAAATTTACTTAATAAGAATTAGTTATGTATTTATAAATTTGTTAGAAAGTATTTTTCCATATGTAGAAACCAATTAAGATAAGTTTATTTAGAAATATTGTATTTTAACATAGCAGTTAAAAAGATTTTAGGATCTGTTATCTTGTCATCACACTTCAAAACATTATGAAGAACTTATTATTGTTGATATCTAAATGTATCCCAAACGTAAATAGGATAGGCTTTTATTTTTGATATTAGTATACAACTGTTTGGTTTATAAGTACCACAGTTAGTATAAGCTGCAAGGTATATTAGGAAAATAGGAATAAACAACATAAAGATCAAAGTTTAAAATAGTTTCAGTATATGTTTTATTTTTAGGTTACATATATATGTAATATTGTATTAATTATATTTTAATGCAACATCTTCATACAAGATTTTATATTACATCAATTCTGTTTAGAGAGGAAAAATTGGAAAAAAACTGCTAATATATTCATTACAAAAATTTATTCATGCGGATTATAGGATTATAAAACTTAACTGTTAAAGAGAGTAAATAGAAGAAAACTCCTAAACAGTTAATCTGACATGTGTAAATTCTGTTAGAGTTGTTGGGATAATTACGCCAGTTACTGTAAGAACTGTCATTTAGCGATAGAAACCATTTCAGAGGGATATTCTTTATGAGTGAGTGGAAAATTTGTAAAGAGCAAGTCATAGAGGATACTCTTCATTACTTTGATTGTGTATATCCGATTTTTCATAGATATAAACCAGATTAAACTCTACAGGTTTGTCATAAAACAAAGGTTACATGTGCAACTAATGTTACAAGCAACGTTTGAAAATAGTGTCGTCAAAAACGGTATGAGGCCGACACCTCATTTGTACTTTTTGTGATTTTTAAGGTATAATTTAAAAGAGTATAGCCATATAAACCAATCAACCGTCCATAGCTTAGAATCAGCATAAAAAGATAGATGATAAATGACTATAAAAGCTTCTAATTAGTGGTGTCTTAGGCTATAATTTATTCAATTAAAAAAAAAAAAAAAACAAACAAAATATTTTATTAATTAAACTATTTACTTCTATTTATACCTTTTAACAAAAATTTTTTTTGATACTTCAATTTCGTTTTAATGTCAGGTATGTTATGAAATTCTTAGATAATTAATATCAATTTTTTTGTTTTTTTTAATCTAAAGTTACGCAAACATTTTTCAAATTATTATTAAAAAAAATTTTTTTTTTTTTCTTTTTTCTAATTGTATTAACTGATTTTGTTTTAATTATTGTTAAAACTATGGTTTCAATTTTTTTTTTGTCTTTTCCAATTAAAATTCTTATAATAAAATGAATATAGAATAAAAAATCAATTAGTCGAAAATTTAAAACAAACACTTTCTAATATCGTAATGTATTGATCAAATATGGCTCCGTGAATTAACGCCCAAGAAATTAAAACCCCAAAATAAAAAATGAAATAAAGCCCTAAAATTTGTAAAGAAATTTGGGGCTTTATTTTCAATGAAATAAGATCCCCATTTAGAGTTTTATTCCATCATTTAGGGCTTTATGACATAATGAAATAACGTCCCAAAAATTTAAATGAAATAAAACCCCAAAAATAAAAATTGGGCATTTATTTCACTTTTGTAAAAATATTACAATTTTCATCAATGGTTGTTGTATGAATTAAAGTAGAAAAAAAATGAACTAAAGTCGAAATTTTTTTATTTAAAAGTGTAAAACTTTGATTTTGAAAACTTTGAATTAGATGGGACAGTATGTCCATGCAAACTCGGAATGTCAGATAAAATAAAATTACATTGATGTTGAGACATATTTCATTGTTTTTATTGGGCATTATTTCATAATGAAATAAATCCCATATTGAGTAGGAGTTATTTCATATGCAGGTAGAGATTATTTCATAATTTGTTGGTAGGACTTATTTCATTTGATGGTGGGATTTATATTTAATTGGAGATTATTCCATCGGGAGTTATTTTAAAGGGATTTTGCTTTTTGATAATCTTTTCATGTATATTTTATATATTATATAGAATTGATTTTTTTTTTATTAAATAAGATATAGCTATAATACAAATTATAAATAGTTTTGAAATGTTATTTCATTTTTACTTTGAGGTATTATTTCACAATGAAATAAAGCCCAAAATTAATGAAAAATTGGGATGTTAATTCATTATTGTTTGGGACTTTATTTGATTTTTATAGTGGGGTATTATTTCATTATGAATATTAAGACCCTAAATTTTGAGGTTTTATTTAATTTTATTTTTGGGGTTTTAATTCCTTGAGTGATAATTCACGAAGCCATAAAATATATATATGTATTATAAACATTCAATTATTGCGTGTTTAATTTTTGATTATTTTTTTCAATTTTTTTTTTTTTTTTTTAATTAATATTATAAAAAATAACTATACCTACTAAATATAATATCTATTATTTCATAACAATAATAATAATATACCATAAATTATACTAAACTTTAAACTTTAATAATAAAGATCAAAAACTCACGCACATTTTTAAACAAAATCAAATTTTATGCTCTGTACTTATACATATAGGTATGCATTCTATTGACCAATAGATCAAATATATTGATATATATATATATATCATGCGGTATGTATACGTTAAAGTATTTCCTTTTTATTTTTTTTTTGTTTTTTTTTTATATGAAAATATATTTTAACTATTACTACTTCCTACACGATTTCTAATGGTTGTACCTGGTAGTACAAAAATATAAGTTATTAATAAAAAAAAATTTAATTTTTAGTTTTAAAACAAGAATCTAATAATCATCAAAAAAAAAAAAAAAAAAAATGCAAATAATTAAAATTTACCACGTGCCCACCAACATCAATTCAATTAAAACTGATTTAGATTTTTATATAAAATTAAATTCAATATTTTTTTTTTTTTTTTTTTATACCAAATACGCGTATAATCTTTAATTTTGGATCATGAAAAGTAACAAAACCTATAGTCTAATATTATTATTTTTTTTTCGTTGTTTTCATTTTTTAGTTAATTACCTGCATTCCAGAAAACAAATGAAAAGAGAGGTTATGTTATAGAGGTAAATAAAAATTTAATTTCTTCAAAAAAAAAAAAAAGAAGAAAAAAAAAAGAAAACCTTTAAAACAAAGGAATTGAATTGATGTGTTCTCAATTCAATCAATTTTTAAGTATTACTCGTAGTTTTCATTTAATGATGATTTTGTACATTAACATTTTCAACCTTTTTCTAATGTTATTATGAGTTTACTATAATTTTATTATTCTTTTTATCTAAAAAATCAATGAAAATTTAACAAAATCATTTATCTTTAAGTTTCATAAGTATCTTGTTCTATATTAACGCTCTAACAATATTGTTAATTTATAGATTATTTAAAAGTTGTTTTGAATTTTTGGTTCATTTAATTCAAAAAAAAAAATTAAACGGTAAGTAATCAAAACTTATTAATCAGTTAAATACATAACTGATAATATAGGTTTAAATTTAAATTTCCTTTACTAGATGAATTGCGGATACCATGAGAAAAAACAATTAAAAGTGCCATTTTGATACCATTCCATAATATTATTTTGGTTGTCAACTGTATTGTATAAAAAGGTCGTAAAATTCAGAAATAAAATAAGTCTTCCAATTCTAATTTCGGTTAATTTTTTTTTATGTCTGATAAGGTAAGGAATAACCGAATTTCTTGTCAGACCCTAATTAGGGTCGGACATTTCCAGAGAAAATTAAAGTTTTCGTTATCCCTTTTTTTTTGGTATTTTCTATACTCTGGCGTTTGACGGGATATCCATTCTGGTTTTGAGATTTTTTAAGAAATTCTTTAGAGAAGCATACTGCTTAAATGTCTACTTGAGTATGTATAAAAAAGTTTCTGTATTATCTAGGGGTATAGTATCTGTATTCTATAGTTTATTATTTTTCTAAAGGAGATAATATTTATAATAAAACCATTTAAAAATCACTTAAAAAAACCCATGTACATTAAAACAGGTGTATTGCGTAGCCATTAATTGAAAAAAGAATAAGAGTTAAATACAAAAAAAAAATTGGAATCATACTACTTGTCGCTGTTTTTTTCTTTTTTGTCTGGAGAAAGAGCTTTTCTTTAGTCAACGAATGTCCATTATAGTTTGACTATGGTGATTTACTTTAAATCTTTGAAGGCTTTCCAACTTGTGATAAAGTTAAAATGAATACATAAAAGAAAGATTTGAGTTTATATTTATATAATATATAATGTTATAACCAGACCCATAAAATTCAAGTACCATTACAATTACCCAATACCATTAGCTGATACTCATTACTTTTCTAGGTACCATGTAAATATTTTAAAATTAATACTTCCAAAATTTAAGAAGCAGTTAAAGAATATAAGTAAAATATTTCTAATTCCTAAAAAGATACTTAGATTGGAGTACAAATCTATTTTGTAATTATTACTTTTCAAGTACTTAAAATACTTTTTGGGGTACTTAAGTATCAATTTAATTTACTTAATACTTTACAGGTCTGGTTATAATTTAATTTTAAGGAAAATCTTCAACTGTTATTTTTGATATATTTGGTGTAAAATGCATATATTTTGTGTCATATATGTAAAATTTGAATTGGACCGAAAAGAGATAAGTATCTGAAATTTTTCTTTATAATATACTTTTCAAATATTACAAAATCGATAATCATAAAAACTGTATTTTTTTTTTGCGAGGGTGCGTGAGAGTCATCGAATGAGACTTGAGGAAACAGAGGAATGAAACGAACATGAGTTCTCTATGAGTGTGTAGGACTTAAACTCTCTAAATATCACCTCCATTTTATAACCAAACAATACGTTATATAATATAATATTTAATACTAATATAAAAGCTTAGTCAAAGAAAATATTAGGCAATGAAATTTTAACTACATATAGTTATATTCAACCGAAGCTCTTCTTGTTCCTTTTTGAAATGTTTTGAATGGAGGCATCAAAATTTTAATCTCCTTGGAACAAGTATCCACTCCTATAAGATATTTATAAAACTATAAGGTATCTAAATTCTTGTTAGGGGACGACGGCCAAGTGCAGAGAGAGTATTGAGGTGACATTATGGTGATTGGTAGGTGATATTGAAGTTTTTGAAGGAAAGTTAGCACATAATACATAATATTGACAATCAAATAGACAATCAACTTTTAATGAATTCTTAGTAGTTTTAAGCTTAAACAAAATAAATTAAAAACAATTAATTGAAAAGTAACTTAATTTTAAAAAATCAAAAAAAAAAAATAAAAAAAAGGAATTTGATTTAAAAATATAAAATTTCAAAAATCTTTATAAATCTTTATAAGTCAGCACAGTTTTTTTTTTTACTTATTGTTTTTTGCTTTCTTTAAAAATTTCGAACGTCAAACAAAATTTATAAAAAAAAAAACAAATAACTAAAGCTTCTTGAACAATAAGCAATTAACTACAAATTTACCATTTATAATAACTATTATCATCATTGAATTTGATTATGGATATCAGAATAACAACACAAAAATCATTTTCTGGTATGTGCAACACAAGGTACTTAAAAAAAAAGTTTATATTACCTTTGAAAATAATTGAAATAAACGAGTTTATCCGCCTTCTATATTTTAACAGGTAAAGGTTTTAAATTTTTATACTTTTTTTTTGTTTTTATTTTTATTTTTAGTAGAGAACAATTTGTAAAACATTTAATTTTTCCTCTATTACCATTATAACAAATGATATGGTTATAGTTTTTTGTCCCCCTCTCTCTTTCTATAAATTCTGTTGCGCATATCATCCTGTACTGTGGTTTTTTTTTTTTTTTTTGTAAAAATACAATTGATAAAAAAGCATGAAGAAAATTTTGGTTTGCCATTAAACCATAAATGTTAAATAATTTAATGGTAGTATTATATTAAGTATATTATGTTTTATCTTTAATGTTTATAATGTTGGAATTTATAATAATTACTGAGCGACAAACATATAGGTTTAAACATTTGATTAAATGCACAAGGTCGGTAAAAAGAATTTGAATATAGTTTTCATGTTATTTTGAATCATACCAAATTAGAAATTTATGTTTTGTGAGTGACAAAACCTCAAAAAAAAAAAAACAAAAAATGTATGAGTTAGAAACAATATCTTTTTAGGTTATTTACCAAAAACAACCTAATTTTTAAAGTCATAGTTTAACACTATAAGACTAAGAAAGTTTTATAGAAAAAAAAGGTGCAGTGACAAAATGGCCGAGGAAATAAAGCCCGCGGGTTTTAATACCAAAACTTTAATTCCTTTTGAATTGACCCACACTATTTTTTTGTTATTAAAAGAAGAGAGTAATAGAAAATGTAGAGCAAACGCATTAGGAGGGATTTTAGAGTTTTCGATAACCCTTTTAACCCTTTAACCGTATATGTTTTGATAAAGGATAACCCTTTTATCAGAACATATACTAATATGTATATGTTCCAGATTATGAATTGGAAGGGATTTTAGAGTTGGTTACAAAATCAGGGTTATATGCTTTTTCCAAAATATGTACATAAGTAATACTCCTATATTGTCAGGAATTTTGAAAGGGATTTTAGGATTGAATTTAAAATCAGGATTATACGCTTTTTACAGAATATTTAGATATATGCATATGCGATTTTTGAATTAGGAGGATTATATACATATTCTGGAAAAACTGATTTTGTAACCAACTCTAAAGTCTCTCCTAATTCAGAAACTAGCATGTGCATATATCTAAATATTCTGTAAAAGGTGTATAATCCTGATTTTGAATTCAATTCTAAAATCCCTCACAAAATTCCTGAAGTGTTAAGAATGAGACAAAAGTTCCATGGGACTTCTGATCATGGAACTTCTGACATGTCATCAAATAAAATCCAGTCAAATGAAATACAGAGTCATGATAGTAACCTTTGCGTTACTTAGTGCGCTTTAATTCTTTTCGAAATGGATTTAAAGCCCACGATCTAGTGGAATTAAGATCCGTGGACTTTATTTCTTTTTTGAAGAGGGATTAAAACCCACGGGCGTTAATTCCAAAAGTCTGGTGAAAAACTTCATTTTTTATTGAAATACTTTGATATTAGAATTCTTTTATGACTTTCATAGTACCATATTTAATCTTAGAAGACATCTTTAAAAAGAGTTGGTACTTTAATTATTAATACACAGTGTACAGAATGGTGTTCTCATAATAATAAAGAGTTTCGTTAGCATACTAATTTCGTCATGTCAAAGTGTAGATAGAATCATAGTTTTTGTATCATATTAAATAATTCTTTTCCTATCTAAATCAATAAAATGTTGTAGAAATAAAAATGTAAAGTAAAGAATCCGAAAAGCAGAAACTAACGTGTTTTTTGGCCGAAATGAGATAAAAAAGTAAATTCTTAAATGTAACATTGTGGCAGTAAAATTTTAAAAAAGTTGGTATCATCAATTTTGGATTAAAACAAAATTTGAGTACTTATATTATTTAGTTGGGTTTCCCCTCAGTTGTGTTTCCCCTTCCCCTGTATATGCCCTTTTTTCAGTTTTTAATACTCCAATTGGTATTTTTTCAAAAAGACACTAATACGATCCTATAAATTCATGTTAATGTGGATTTAGAGAATAACTATACAAGAATAAGAACTTAATAATAAAAGATATAACCAAGATATTTCGGTATACCTAAGATAAATCTACGCTAAAAGAAAAGAAATGCTCAGAAAAATGATGAAGAAAATTTTATGACATACATATGGATGGAAAAGACCCTTGTTAAAAATTTAAATGAGGCTTTTGCACATTTTCTTCCGTTCGGTAATCGTTTAAAATATGAAACACAAAATAGAAAGTATTTTTCACGCCATTTTCAGAACTAAAGGCAAAAAAAAGTGGGGATTTAATATAAATTTTTTTTAATCTTTATAGTTAAAAGTAACAACTATAATTTTTTTTTTATAAATTTTTAGAAGTAAAATAAAAATGTATATATTTTATTTAGATATAAACTTTAAAGTAACTATTAAACGCCCCAATTGTTATCCTGGTTTTCCCCTTGCATTTATTTTCTTTTCTTTTTGCAATAGCATAGTTATATAATTTTGTTTACAATACAAAATTATACCATATAACCTATATACAAATATACATACATACATATAAATAGAATTAAAGGTATTTATTCATAAAACCACTTCCAGTCATAATTTAAAAGGTGCATTTAACTATTTGTAATACGGTGGTAAGGCTAACTAAACAGTAATTTACTTTTCCTGGAAGTTCAAGAGGTTTGATTTGATGCAATTTACACTTTTAACTAAATTGCATTCACAGGAGAAAATATTATTTTTGTATATGTACTTATTAACTATTTTATGAAGTATAGACGAAGGTATCGATTGAAGAAAGGATATAACAAAATTAGTTAAGAGTTTATTATTCTTTTAAGTTTTTTTTTTGTATTTTTCTTTTGCCTAAATTGAATAGATATAATATACTGCTTGAGTTAGTTGGTGGTAGCCAACATATTATAAACCATGAAAATTATTTCAAGTCTTTGTTATTGTTAAATCAATATTGTAAATAAAATTGACTTAAAAATTTATAAAAAGAAAAACAAAAAAGGATTTTCAAAATATTATAATTTATAGTTCCTTTTTGAAATATGAAATCATTGTTGTGGTGTTGCTGGGACAGAATCTTTATCTATAAGTGCAATTTAACAATTTGTAATATTCTGGAAACAACCAAAAAGCAAAACAATGTTGTATAAATTATATAAAGTTTAATATCATTTAAATTGTTGTCTAAGATAATGTATGGGTTAAAAAAATATAATTTTTAACATCGGGGCAACTGTTTTACAGTTTGGCAATACCATTACGTTTTTAAAGCATTCAGTTTTTCTTCCTTTTTGATCTTTATAGTTATATAAAGGAATAGGGCGGATGAACTTTTGGTATGCTATTATCACACAACGGTACTTTATGACATCATTAAAAATCTAAGAAAATCGAATTTTAACTAACTCTTTTTATTTTTTTACATTTTTCTACAATTTTTATTTGAATACAGAATTTTTCACTTTACAATTTAAAAAGGGTACTCTAGCATTTATCATTAGCCAAAAAATTGTAATCCATTTTGAGACTACTGTATAGCATTTGCAGGCACAATGGCCAGTAAATTCCGAATAGTAATCTCGTAAAGTAGGTTTATGTGATGCATAATAGAGTAACACCACCCGTCGCATTCAGAAGTATCTCCTATGGACTTTTTTGTCAGTTCTCCTTTCAATGATGACAACTAGATTTTTAATTGAGTTTTGTTGATTGTTAATTTCACAGTCAATTGTCGTTAATTTTTTATTTATTCATATCAGTTCTTCATTATTATTTAACAGAATTTAATGGCTAGAGAATCCTAAAATTTTAAAATAGATACTAACAACTGTATTTTTGACTATTTGACTATTTAAGTGGCTAAAATTTTATTTTTAGCTTGTAAAAAGGGTTGTAATTTTAAGGTTGATTTTGCTTTAAGATTGAACGTAAAATAATTTTACAAGTAATATTTTAAATTGTTTCTATTCAGAACATTTTCTTTTGTTTCAAATAATTATTTTTAATAGGAAACTATATGCGAACTATTATTTTGTAAAACTGTCCCTTATTTAAGGTTTCCTAGCACGTGTCTATTTCAACGTAAAAAAAAAAACAAATAAATAAAAAATAAATACAACAAAAATATTTGTACTTAAATGAAACTTCTTTTAATAATACGATGTACAAATTTTACATAGAAAATAATAACATTAAACAATTTGAATAGAAACCGGCTCAATAATATGAACTGATGTCTTTAATAATATAAAGAACACGATTTTATAATTTTTTTTTCCTTATTCTTTTTTTTTTTATTTTTTACTTTTGTGGTGTGCAGAACATTAAGATAAGTTCGCGTGAGTAACATAAAAATGGCACAAGATCGTAGAAGTTATAACTAATGCAACAATCAAAGTCATCTTTAAAAAAAAATAAAACAAAAAAAAAAAAATAAATGTAGACCAATCTATCTTTAAAAAAAAAAATCTTTTAATCGAATGCAATTTAATTATTGACATTGAAACCCTATTAAAGGAACTAAAAATAAAATCGATTTTCATTAATGTTTTTGAATAAGAAAATAATTTTTTTTTGGTATTAGATTGGTATTTATTGTGTTTTTTTATGGAGCCATGTCTGAAAATTTAATGCTCCCGGTTAAGTTCTAATATTTAAAATGTTCTACTTAAAGTATTAAATTTTTTTTCTTTTAGAATTGCAATTTAACTCTTTAAGTCAATACATCAAGAGGAGTAAGGATTGTTTAAAGTCTCTTGATAATGTTAATATTAATTATATATTATCGTCTAAATCTATATATTATCGTTGATCGTCTAAAAAAATTGAGAGATTGTAGAAGGTGTTGGTAATCATCAAAAATTAACAAAGAAGAAAACTTAGGATTTTGGAAGCATGTGTCAAATCGGCGAAACATAGCTGCTGGTTACTAATAAAATTATTCAGACAATACAAGTGTTTTTAAATAAATGTGTGGAATTCAACAAATCATCATTCAATAGAAGAGGTCTTCATAAAGAGAGATTATAGTTGGATTGACTCTATAGGTAAAGTCGATAATTTGAACATCAAATAAGCTCTCAATTTGCATTCCCAATAGATGAAAAAAAGTGGAAAAGCACAAAACTACGTAAAGAAGAACAATAATAAAGAAAACTGAAGAAGGGGCAAAACTTGGCTACATATAAGAGAGTACTAACAAAAAATAGAATAAGATATAGCGGCGGTTTATAAAAGGTTTTATAAAAAAAATTGCTTTTCATATTTTTATACTTGAGCTGAGTTAATTTTTTTGCGATGGTGCTTTTATCTTAGATTGCATATATTTTTTTTAGAAAGAATTTGCCACACCTGAATTTTTTAAATCTGTTTATTTTCATGTGTTAATTATGATGACATTTTATATGAAATAATTTCTTTTTGGGCACCTTATGGAACTAAAACAATTACTTGGCTAATAAGTTAATATTTATAACTCGAACTTAAAAACAGGTCCTGCTGACCACAGATTATCAATCATTAGTTAATGTTTTACTAGTATTGTTTCCTTTAGAACGAGTATAGAAAACTTTTAAAACCCATTTTTTATTGAATGCCAAAGCTTGAATGCTAAATGAAGATTGTCCCATAGCTATTTTTTTATTTTACCTTTATTTCATACATAGAATCTATTGAAATTGTATGTTATGTTTTGTAAAGTGCATTCAATATCAGAAATAGATATAAATAAATTTTTTGAGTTTGAATATAGGGGAGTACAGTACAGGTGATTTTACTTATTTGTATTTGTTTTACAGTGTTTTTTTTTTTGCAAAATTGAATTGCACTTTGCAACAAATGATTTTTCTTCTATATAATTTTTTTTTTGTATTGCAATGTTGTTTTGTTTAATTTTTGGATGATATGAACTTGAATGCAATTTTTAACTAGAAAGAAAGAAAAATGTATAGGTTATAATATGCATATCCCACAAAGGTATTTATTATAATGTTGTGGAATGCATTTTTTTTTTAAATGTATCTATAACAATGAATTCCGAAAATTGAATTCCGTTGTGCTTTTAGAACATTTATAAAATAAAATTTGAAAAATTTTCTTATTCGTCCGTTCGTCTATTATTTTACAAAACTTTTACATCGTTTAGGATAGAATAATAACATTTTAACCATTAATAGTTCTCTTAACAAAATTAATGTTGTAGAACAACTTTTTTATGTATAGTCCTCTCTTTTATAAAGTTACCGTCCTTGAAAGTTGAGCCCCAAAAAACTGTATTTTCAAATTGTTTATATCTCAAGTAATACTTAATATTTAAAAACGTTAAAACAAAGAAAATTCATGGAATTTATAGAATATAAATATAAGTTTTTGTAATTTTGTATGTAATGCTACCATTTATTTTGTAAAATTTTGGAACACTTTAGGCCAGAACTTTGAGAGGACGAAGATCTTTAAAAATCACCATAAGTTACCTAAGAACAAAAACTTTTAAACCTTCACCTGTTCTAAAGTTATTATAGGACAAATTTTGGAAAATTCTCTATTTTAAGATATCTATAACTTGACTTTTTTTATTATTTCTTGGGTCTGAAGAAAAAATGGCTCTTGATTTTTTACAAATTTTTTTTATGAACCTATGTTCCAAGGGTATAATAAATTTTCCATTACGTTTGTGACACCTTAAAACAGCCTAGGTAGATATAGGCTCAAGTGTATGGATCGGATCAGAATCGAATTTTGAATTGATTAAGCCATGTACGTTTGTCCGTCCGTCCGCAAGCACGATAACTAAAAACAATTTCCTAGGACTCTGAAATTTTTTTTACGTCACTTTTGTAAAATTGTTAGTTTCGTTATTTAAATCCAGAAACAACAGCCGTCGGATTCGAATAGCTGTCATACAACTGCTTTCTTTATATGTAAATAATTCAGTGTCTATTGAAGCTAAGTATTGTAAATTTTTGTGAAAAGATTATCAAGTTTTATGGAAACAGATAATATATGCTGTTCATACAGACTACTCTACTGCACTGTTACCCATTTTCATGAAAAACTCAAAAAATAAATTATATATTGTGCAAAATTCTTTTTATTGTTTATTTGAAAATGAGCACGTTTAAAAACCATATAGATTTTGAAATACTGCCTTGTTTTTTTTTAAATGCCATTTAAATAATAGACAAGTTTAGCAAATGTGGTTTTCAATTATAATGGAATGACTTTTTAAAATATTCATAGGTCATGTTGAAAGCAAATAAAAAGAAAAAACAAATACCAAAGGAAATGAAATGAATAGGAGAAAAAGGAAATATTATATATAAAGCTATACGCATACAGTTTCATTATAGTCACTATTACATCTTTTTCAATTTGACCGAATTAGAGTAATAAAATTGACTTACTTAAATTGAAAAATCATCCAAATAAACAAATTAAGTAATTCTATCTACAATCATCTAATTCTGTTTTTATGTATTTTATGTTATAAAGGACATATTTCTTAAATAAGTTTTTTTTTTTGTTAAGTGAAACCGAATTACTATACTAGTAACAAAACCGAACCATATAAAAGTAAAATTATAATAACAATAATAAAATAGAATTAATTTAACAGTCAGCAGGGGGAGATTTTTATCAAATTGTATAGACGGAAGTTATGACTTCGGTTGTGGTTAGTTAACTCTTAAATAAATTGTGTTGTAACAATAGAAACTGCTTTATTACTTTTATTGTTTTTCTTCTTTATTGTGGTATTTAATAGTATCTAATTGTTTAATTTTTTTTATTTATATAACAAAATACCAACATGTATAAATGTTATTAATCTGACAACATTTTTAGCACGTGCCAACTAAATAAATGGTTATTCAAATTTTTTAAGAGTCGATGCATTTAAATTGTCAATTAAAATAAAGAAAGGAAAAAAAAAAAAACAAAACTCGTACAAGGAAAATGTTATGAGAATTAAGGTGTAATTATTGCAAATAGCATAGGAAGTAAAGTTGTTTAATTATTAAGACAAAAAAAAAAAAAAGTTTAGCCAATTATCTTATTACAGATTTCTACACAAGATATAAGTGTACTTACAATGTACAGGAAGGAAATTAAATTTTGTTTTAACAAAGAGCTTCACGATTTAATTGTGTTATTAATTTTAGAACATTGAAGATTCTTACAATATTTATGTATATATATCCTATCTATACCTATATTATAGGTATATTGTTATATTACTGTATATGCATGTATGATCTATTAAGTACTCAAGTGCATTCTTTCTTTTATTCATAACGAGTTAGAAGTTCTTGTTATTTGGTATACGTATACCGTATGTCTGCTCTGTCAAAGGAGTTTTGTTATACTGTACAATTTGTTTTTTGTGTGTGATATTTTATAATTCAATAATAAACAAATATAAAAAATAAAAATTTTAGGAATCTATATAAATACCAACTTTGGATTGGCCAAAAGACTTTTAGATAAAAGAGTTACATTCTCTGCTGATAGCCAAGCAACATCTTTACCTTTACATCTTTACTATTTGTGAAGTATTGAAGATATTCTCACTTCATAGTGCTCATAATATGTGCTCAACAATTTAAGCAATGTGGTTGAATTTGTATTTAAAAAGAGCAAATATATACTCTCCTCCTATTTTAACACCTAAAATAAAACAATATTGGTTGGTGTTATTACATTGTCTTATCGGTAGAAATGCTAAAAGATTAGGTATGCCTGTGTATTTTAACCGAATATTTTGCAGAGAAATTGACGCTATAAGAGTATGTCCCAGTCTGACAAGAAAGAGGCGAAAATATGTCTGTAGTTTCTTTTCTAAAATTTACATGAACTCTCTCAAAAGAATTTGTGGTGAAAGCTTTCAAAGCTTCTACTTTATATTGTTTTTCTATGCGGGGGAGGTGGTGTATGGTCTTCAAAAGGCACAAAGAAAGCCGACACCCCTTTGGTCCTTAGTGAAGTTTTACGCTCTAAAACCACCTTCTCCCGTAGACAGTATGATGGTCTAATCATTCTAATTGCAAAGCAATATAATGGCTGATGAATAGGACGATGACAGGAAAGGATATAGAGCATATATATATTTCTATATATACCACTCAAAATATTTTCTACCTTTCAGAATTACATTTTTCATTTGTCATAATAAATTGCACAAATTTTTAATGTCAATAATAATAATTCAATATTCCCTAAATAGGAGGAAAAGGGATAACAAAGAGTTTATTTTTTTCAATGTAATTATTTTCATTTTGCAATTGTTTTTCTAATCTTGATTTTAATAAATTTAATTTGACAGGTGATGAAATTGAATATATTATTAATATTATCTACATATAAAAATCAAAAAATCTATTTTAGGATATAAATCAAACTATTTATCAATTGTTATCTTATGAATATGTCATTAAACCTTTTTAATTGAAATGTTATCTTGACGGAATCTTCATTTTCATTTTATATTTACATACCTATATGTTTTTTATTTATTTTTATATATTTATTTTTTTTTTTTGTTTTTTGTTTATTATACCAATCATGGACCAGTGTAAATTATATTAAATTCAGATGACGCTACCAATAAATAAATTTGAATTATTCTTTTTTTAAATGTTTTCATATATAAATAAATTTTAGATTGATATTAACAAAAAATAAAAAAAAACTGAAAAAATATCTACATATTTGTTTTTTTTATCTTATCCTCCTCATATTCTTTTATTTGATTCCTTTTTTTTTTTTTTGATTCGCATGCCTTTTTGTCGATTGCGGTATTCAATACATTTAAACAAGAGTGTCATTTAAAGACTTGCTGATGTTATCCAAAAGGCTCAAACAATTTTTAGATTCACTTTTTTGTTTTTTTTTGTTTTGATTTTTAGTAGATTTTATCATAGTAATTATATTATATAAAATTCTGTGCTTAAAAACCACCACCAGACAACGGCAAAGAAAACTAAAAACAGAAAAAAAAAATAAAATAAAATGTAAAAAACCAAAAGATATCTGAAAAAGAGCGAAAACCATATACAAATCGTCGAATATGTAAAAAAAAAAAAAAAGATGTTGTTACATTTTGCGATACAAATGTTTACTAATTTATAAAAAAATAAGCCGGAAATTGTATGAAATGGTAAACTATAAGATGAATTTTTTTATACTTGATGATTTGTTTATTCTAGCATATTATGATGAGGCTTTGTTTTCTATATACGAGTAGTAATACTGATAAAAATGTTGGTGTATACTGTAGAGATCGAACCCAATCATTTTTCTAGAAACCATCCGAAAGCTTTTCGATTTTATTATTTTCTTTCATAGAATATAATATTATTATATAAAATGTCTTTTGTCATTTTTCCACCATTTTTATATTTTACGGAGGTGGGAGAGAGTCAGTAAAAGACCCTAAAAAGAAACGGTACGAGCAAGATTTCTCTATTAACTCGTACGGCTTTACTCCACTAAATATCACCTTCGTTTTTGATGAACAATATATAGGTTAGGGGAACTTAAGTACTTTTGTATTGTTTGGACAAAGGAAGATTTTGCTATGGAGTACATATAGCTTTAAAGTTTGCAGGAATGTGGCGAACGAAGGTGTTGACGTTTTCTTCTAAACCTATGTAAATTAAAAATGTAATCATCCTCAATTTTAGCGAATAAATGATTCCATAATGATAAACAATTGAGGAAAACTTTCATGCTAACAAATATTTACAGTTCCACCAAGATCTAAGAACTTTTTGTTTCCAGTAAAGAATTCTTTGTTCTACAGTTTTTCCAAAGATTGTATTCTTGTTTAAGTATTTCTTGACGTATGAGTAAAGTAAATCTAATACTTTGGAGACGTATATTCACGTCTCCTAGTGTTTGAAGAAAAAAAAAATTTTTGTTTTTGAATATTTATGTGGAACACCGTCTTCAATATTGTCTTTTTCATTATTAATTAAAAATATTGAACTGACAAACCTACATATGTAAAAATTTTGATGATGGGACACCCAACTTAGAGCCTTCATAACTTTTATCTTTTCGATTTCTAGTTGGTATCATTTTAATTAATTGCACATGGTTTTCATAGTTTTAAGTAATGGGAACTCTTGTAATCTATTTTCACTTATATCGGTTTTACATACTTTCTAATTTATCACGATATCAGTTTGTTTTTGCACCCAGGATATAAAAATCTATCATGTGTGATCTGCTATAATTAAATAGATACATGTAGTTTTAAATACTAAATTAAAAATAAATGATTCTCATATATAATAATATCGTATCCTAATCTGATCTTTTTAAAGTTATAATTTTTCTTAAAAAAAATTTAAATTATTTTCCTTTTCATTTAAGCGATAAATGAACTTTGTAATACCTATCAATTAAGTTTTAATAAACTTCAGTTTTTATAATCGTGAATATCTTTGCGATCAATTCGATTTTAAATTAAAAACAAAAAAAAATAAAGATAAAAAATCACCCAAACTATCTTTAATTATTCGGTTTGGCGTATTTTTAGATTTGGGGTAGTGATTCTGCTTTTATGAGACAAAAACAAACTAAACTATAATATCGATCATCTAAATAGCGCTTGTCCTCTTTATTATGCCTGTTTCTTAATGTAACATATTATATAAGTATATATATATGTATGTATATATTTATATATATATATATTTATATATATATATATATATATATATATACAAGTATTTGAATTTTTTAATCGACACTTTTTTTAATTGTATTTTTGTTTTTGCAACAATCATTTTTTTTTAGTTTTATATATTTATTTTTTTGTTGTTTTTTTTTTTTTTTGTTAGGTGGTAATGACACGTTTAATATACATAACAAGCAGATACAAGAATCAGTTAAAAATTTATAAATTCTGAAACGTTCTGAAAGAATAATATACATATTCAATATTATTGGACTGTTCTCATTTTTGTATATATATATATATATATATATATATAATATATATATACACATAATAATGTTTTTTTTTTTTTGATACTTAGATTAATGTGATGATGTTGTAGAAAGATGTTTTCAAGTGAATGCGATGCAGCCCACATAAATCAGTGGACTGCGTCAATGTGCGTGGAAAATTTAACAATAAAAAAAAAAATTGAAAAACAAAAAAAAATTGATAACATAAATGTAAAAAATAAAATAAAAACAAAAACAAACAAAAAAAAGTGAAGAGATGCAGTGAAAGAATAGTTCTGGAATTTGGAATTAACTGGATGAGGAAGATGGATTTGTTTGGCGCATACCTAAATAACATTGCAAAATTACTGCAGCAAAATATATTGGATGGGAATCAGTTTGTTGTTGTTGCTGTTATTGTTATTGTAGATTTATTTTACAGTGCAGAAAACAAGAAAATTTTTATCATAATGTAGGGAGTTGGAAAAAAAATATATCTCCTGTTTTTTCGTTTTTTTTTTTTTTTATGCAATTGAAGTTTTTCTAAATTTTAAATAAAAAAAAAGTCTTTTTTTTTTTTTTTCTTGTTTTTAGACATGTTTAAAGTTTGTTTTTTTATATTTTTGCTTTTTCTTATATTTTAGACGTTGTCTGACATAGAAAATTACAAATTTAAAGTAAAGTAAAAAAAAAATTATTTGTTTTTGATTTCTTTTTTTTTTTTGTTTTTATTTAAAATTGAAATTTAATGCAAAAATTTATCTACCACAAAAAAAAAAAAAAAAATTAATCGAAAATAATTTATATTAGAAACAGACGAGTTTAGAAGATATTTAAATTCTACAATGTATCATATGATCGTTCCAGGAGAGTTTTTAATGGTATTTAAATAAGATTTAATTTTTTATATTTTTGTTTTTCAATTTTTTTTTTTTTTTTTTAAAGTGTGGTATGAATATGTAAAACGATTGTGGTATTTAGTCAACAAAACATTTTTATTATTTCGATTATTCTTATAATTTTCTATTTAATGGAAAATTCTAATAAATTTTCTTAATTGACAATTCTATTTTGTCATTTGTCAATCAATCCTATTTTAGACATTTTAATGTCTTTAACACTTTAATTTAAAAAAAAAATAGAAAAAAAATTAAAAACAAAAAATTATAACAGAACAGAAAACGAGATTTGGAAATTTTTTCTTTTTATAGGCGTGTTTTCTTCTTTGTATTTGTTTTTAGTTGTCATTTTTTTTTTAGATAAAAGTTGAGTGTAGATTTTTGTTTTAAGTACTTTTACTTTTAATTAAAATATCTTTAGAAATAAATTAAAACTATGCAATGCAAAATTTTATTTTTTTTTTTCATTAAAGTTAAATTTAATTAAAAAAAAAAAATATTTTAAAATTTTTCTCCTTTTTAAAATGTGTAGTTACTATTGAAAATCTAAAAATATTTTTAAAACTTAGCGAAAATGTTTGAGAAAAAAAAATTGTTATTTTAATATTAAAGTGATTAAAAAAGGATTTAATCATTTTAAATTTTTTTTTTCTATATTAAGATAAATAACAAAAATAAAAAAATTAGCTATTTTAAAATTTTTTAATTTTGTTTTTGAGGTCTTTTGAACTGATAAAATTGTTAAAGAAAAATATTTTTCAGTGATGTAAGAATTTGAGTATGACTCACATACTCCTGTTAACCATTATTTAGAAAGTTACATTACTTTTGATGATATACACTAAATCTGTTCGCGACCACATAACTTTCATAAATTTTCCAAAATTTATGTAAATTCGTTTCTGTACTAAGCGGGGGGGTTTGAGATTTATATAATAAAAAAAACTTAAAAAAGAAGAGAAAGGAATAGGCAGCGGATGGCTCTCCTTTGCAAATTTTTACAAATACAATTTTATTGACGTTTTATTTTGCATCAATTGTTAAATTTTAAACTTAAAAAAACAAGAATTTTTTACTTAAAAGAGTTTGAAAATGTATTTAAGATACAGATACATGGATATTTTACTCAAAAAGTTGAAACGATCAGTATCTCATATTTATATATTTTCTTAAATATTTTTTTATCAGAAAAATTTTTTTCACCTTACTTTCTTTACTTTGTTTACCGCACTTATTTAGTTTAAAATACATCTCGCAATATTAAAATATAAAGAACGAGGTCGTTTTTGCATTGTAAAAATAGGATGACTTTTTGGAGCTTAATTAAGCATCTCATTTGACATTAAAAACAACAAAAATTTTGAATCTTAAAAAATTAAATCTAAACATCCCAAAAATGTCCGAGTCTAAAACTTACAAAAAATTTAAAACAAATTTAAATCGATTCGACTGTTAATTTTGATCTCTTATTTGCCAACATTTATTTTGTGAGTGTAACGAAAATGAGTGATTTAAGTGAATGATTGAGTAATTGAGTGATTTTAGTTTAAGTGAGTGATTGATTTCAGATAAAGAAAAAAAAAAAAAATTATTTTAATATTAAATAGTAGTTTAACATAGTATTTAGAAAATTAAAAAAAATAATTAAATCAATCATTAAATTTATGATGGAGCTTTTATTTATTATCAAAAATGATCAATCATTATGATGAATATCCGTTAAATATTGCAAAATTTTTAAGTTTCTGCTTTCAAACTAATAAATATTAAAATTTTTTATTATAGGAAATTCCCTTCCGAAGCAAAAAAAAAAAAAAAACAATTTTATTGCAATTTAAATAAAAACTAATTTGTTGATTTATTCATTTATTTGGCATTTTGTTTTAAATTGTTCATTTTTATGCCTTTAAATGTTAAAACTTCTTCTTGTTTAAATACATAACTTAATATTAAAAGTATAATAAAAACTCATAAATATTTTTAAAAAATAATATAATTTTTTTTTGTTTTTTTTTTCACTCATTCATAATTTATTTATTAATGGATTTGATTACGATTATTTTATTTATTCAGATCATTCAGATCCAATCAACTAAATGTGAAAAACAATAAAAACACCTTTCAAAGTCGGCTATTTAGTTTATTATTTTGATGGTTATATTGGTTGGTTTGGTTGGCCGAGTTGAACCTCCTGAATGATAAAAATAAAATAAGAGAAAAACAAAAAAAAAGTTATTACATTTTATATGGCTTAATTTTTTACGACATCATTTTTTTTTTTTTTTTTAATTCATTTTTAAACAAAAACATAATTTGACTTTAATAAATGTTAATAAAATCGATTAAATAAGCATATAAAAATCGAAAACATTGATTCAAATCGAATTGGGATTTTATAAAATATGTGAAAATTATATATGTATTGTTGAGTTGATCAAGAATTATCACAAAAAAAAAAAAAAAAATTCGTTTTTTATTATTTTATAATTTTTGGATATTAAAAATATAAAAATTTATTTATTACTATATTGATAATATGGTGAAAATATATTTTTTTTATTATTTAAAAGTTTAATTTTTTTTATTTTTTTTTGTAGAGAGCTGTTATTTTATTTTATAATACCTATAATAATAATATAATATTATTTAAGATTAGGTATTGATTGCTTTTCACAATTTTTAATATTTGAAATTTTCATAATGGTTTAATAATCAAAATTATAGGTTTCCAAATTATATACGGTAAATAATAATATCGTTAAATTTGAATTTTGCAAACTTGGAGTCCTAAGTCAACCATTACAAAAACGAAATTATATTAACCGAAAACATACTGGTATATTGTATAAAACAGTATAGCATGATTTTCTAAAATAGGAACAGAATAAAAGAACGTGGAACAAGTCTATAGGAAAGTCTTTTAAGAACCCCGGTTTCGATCATTGATCAAGCACACACGCGATCGGAATATAAATTCTTTATACGTTGCAATTAACGAGGTATAATAATCCGTAATAAATGCATTTTTGAAGGTCTTAAATATTTCCATTTAACTATACAGTAGAATAATTAACAACTTATTATGAAAATAATGATTAAAGAACTGATGACAGTCAAATATGCGACTTAGTGGATGTTCTATCCTTCTTATAGGAGTGGGAAAGAGAGTATTTTATTTCTTCAATATTATTTTGCTTTATTAAATTTCAATATTGAGTTTATTACAATTCCAAAATTTCAATGAAAGCTAAAATACAAATTTTGAGATTAAATTTAATTTTGCTTCATTACAGACCCCCAGAAATGCACTTAAAACTTTAAACAGACAAAATTATTCTAATATCTCAATCAGAAAAAAAAATAATGATATAAAAAATTGTAAACCTAATCACACTTTCACTGGTAATATCCTAAATAGTTGAAACGGTTCGTCAACAGTCAATTAAATTTCTTTCTTTTGATAAAAGACATTATTATATGTACATATAAGCGCGACAGTAAATACGCGGCAGAACAGCACTAACGGACATAATTCCTGTTCTATGAAATTTTAAGGATTAGAATAAACCCGTTGCTTTATGTTATTTATTTGCATGCTATACACAAGAATCGCACTCAATTCTCTGTTTATATTTGAATATACGAAATATTTAAGAGGTCATAAAGCCAATAAATATCTTTTTTTTTTTTTATAACAATGTAGTTATTTGAATGGAGACATTAAATAATAGAAAATATAAAAATATAAAAAGTCTAAATAAAATTTAACTGTAAATAATTATAAAAAAAAAAAATTTAAATACCTCTTGCATAGAATATAATTTATATGCGGAAATTTATACAAAATCATATTTCAAATTTTTATCAAAAGGCTAAAATTATATGCGATTTTTTTATGAAATTAAGTTTAGCTATGGTTGATTTAACTCATTTATGGCGTTTTAATAGAAAAACAATTTAAAAATACAATTATATTCATTATAGTTCTAAAATAAAAATAAAATATTTTTATGTCTAATTTTTTTTTTTTTTTTTTTGAATTAAATATTTTTGAATTTTTCTTAAAACTGATATAAACATATTATAATAATTGAAAAACGCATTATGCTTTTTAATAAATGCATATATAGACAAAAGCATAAATATTACTATTAAAGAAAATTAAAAAAAAAGATATAAAAGGGAAAATCATAAAATTAAAATTTTCCAATTCATTGGAATTTATTATAACCTAAAAAAAAAAAAAAAAATAATAAAAAAAAAAAATGGTTTTTGTTTTTAATAAAAAAGAATTGCCAATAGAGACTAGAAAATGACAATTAAAGAAAAAGCAGCAGCTGAACGTTAGTATAATGCAAATTTTTTAAATTCTTATTGTTTTCATGTTAAACACTTAATAACTATGCTGTTGTTTAAAATTGTAGTTTTTTTTTTTTTTTTTTTAAATTTGGCAGACTGAATTAAAAAAATTCTTTAATTGTTATGTAAAAAGAACACAGATAATGATATTTTAACAGTGGGAGATAATTTTCTTCAAATATAGCTATTCAAATACAAAGTATGTAGATGACAAAAATATTTTTTTTTTTTTTTTGTTATATCTAATATTTTTTTTTTAATAAACTTATAAGAATATTATTAAAATAAAAGAAATGTATATGCAATCAAAGGATTTTCTAGTTTATATGCATGCATATTTACATTTATATATGTTTTCTTCCTTTTGAACTGCTGTCGACTAATCGTCTCCACAAAATGTATATATATTATAAAAAAATTCTTTAATAACATAAAAATATAAAATTATAGCTTTTTTTTTCAAATTTTAAAATATAATAATGCTTTTTAAAACTTAAAACAATATGTCAGAAATAATGTCAAAATTTATTATTAATAAGATTTATTTCTTTTAATTTTGTCTTTTACATTTTTTATGATAAATTTAAATATTCTAATTTTATTGTTTGATACAATTTACATAGAAAAGAATTATATATCAGAAATAGATTAATAAATTACACCTTATTTGTTTTTGGGGAATTCGATTTTGATAATAATCGAAATTTTCAATAAAAAAAAAAATTAAAATGGTATTTTTACTATAAAAAAAAATTTATGTTTGTAATGTAATGCATTGCACCTCTCAATAACATGTGCTTCAATATTCTTCAACAAAACTGGATGATTTTTATTTGTGTACCAAATTCATATATATTTATATTAAAATGTATTCTTAAAATAGTAAGGGCTATCGTCTTCAAACTTTCGCTAAATAAATTATTGAACCTCTGATTTTATAATATATTATAAAATCGGTCGTAATTCAGAATATCTCATCACATATATACATATTATATATACAGTGAAAGCTCCAATAAACGGACACTCAAGGGATTTAAATTTTTGTCAGGTTAAGAGAGATGTCCGGTTGTAAGAATATTTTTCAAACATACTTTTTTAATTGCTTTTCTTTTTATTATCTCTATTATTATTATATTGACCTCTAATTATTAAATTAAAATGTATATTTTTGCATTAAAAATTAAAATGAACAACAACAAACGACATTATCTTTGCTTTTTTGAATTTTGCAAAACATATTTTTGTAACGTTACAAAATGCATATCGCACATCCCGTTCTTCAGTGACAGTATTGTAAATATACACAATATTATATTGTATGTAAATTGTATGTAATTGTACTACAATTACATACAATTTTATAGTATTGTAAATATTCATACAATACTTCAACTTAAGAATTGTACATTCTACTATTCTTGTATATTATTTGTTAATTTACAATCTACTAGAACGGGAGGTGCGAAATATTTATAAAATGATTTGTGTAATTTTTATATGCATTTGTGTTTTGTAGGCTTAGTAATATTTGTGAGTTCCTAGTATTTAAAAAAGGAAAAAAAATATTATTGAAGAAGCTATTTCAATATTGATAATTAATAAATTATAAAACTCTCTTATATGATAGTACGTTTATTAAAGTTACGTGTCCGCTTATCTGAGATTTTAAACTTCTTAAAGCACAAATTCACTTGTCCTCGTCCTCATATGGGATAGTCCGCTTATTGGAGCGAATTTTATATGAAAATATTATAAAAAAAGTCGGTTCCTAAGATTCTGTCCGTTTATAAGAAATGTCCGCTTATTGTAGTTCTCGGTTATGAGCGCTTTCACTGTATATACATATAGGTATATAAATATTATGTAAAAACCATATAATTCTGATTTTGTAATCAATCATGAGATCTTTTCTAATTATTTGTCTTACAAACATATTTTAACAACTAGGCATGCACAATTTTCTCTATATATTAATTATTTTAAAGGATTCTGAAAAGCAAATATTATATCCCTTTTTGCTGAAAATGTTTTGGCCTTACTACAATTTATTTTAGTTAAACCTTCTGCGTCAAGAAAATATACTAACATTTATAATCAACCCGAAAACAGACATGTATTTTTAATAATTTGCAAAAAACGACAAAGAAATTTTTTTAAATAAGGGGAGCAAACAGTATTTTCTAAATAAAAAATCGAAAAAAAAATAAAAACATAATATTTGCAAAACGAAAATAATGTTGATTCGATTTTATTTCTCCTTCGAAATGGTAATATAATCGAATTTTTAAAAAAAATGGTGTTTTCGGGTTTATTACCGCTTTAAAAGAGAAATAAAATCGTTTAGGCTTTGTTTGTTGGGGGCATTAGGTCATCAGTTTTTTTTATAATTGGGTTCATTTTTAGTTAAACTATAAAATTAAACAGAAACTATTAGAATCCTAAAAAATATTAATTTCTGTTTGAAATTTAATCAATTTCAAACTTTATTAAAGCTTCATAACCTAAGTACTTATATATATCTAGCATTATTGCGATTTAAGAATATAAAAAAAAATATCTCCTATACAATTTAAGTATTTTGTGTTCTAACAATTTCTAATTTTTATAACATTTCAATAATTTACAATTCGTTTTTGACTTACATTAAGTGGTAGAACTATGATATACCACAGCTCCGAACAAGCTGTATATGCGTATCAACAAAAAATAGCTGTAAAAAATACATATATGTATATACATATACTATACAGGATATTTTTTAAATTCTATAAAAAATTTTCATTAAATAAAATAATAATTTAAAAGATAATATAACTAATGAATGTAAAAATAACCGAGATCTTGTCGAAATCTCCCTAATTAAAATTTGTTTGTGATTTAAATCTCGTCTGTCAAAATCTTGTGTCATTTCTACTTCTAAAAAGTAGAAATGAAAAAAATACAAGAATTATTTGGAGCCAGTCTTTTTGTTAACAAAAATACAGGTATGTATAAAAATAGTCGAATAGCCAAAAAATTTTAAAAGTAAATGTCGAAAAAAAAATAAAAAAAAATATAGATCTTGCTTAAAATTTAGAGTGCTTAAAAAAGAGCTGAAGGATTTTGTAATTAATGAAAAAAATTATTTGGTTTTAAAACGCGAGATTTTGAGACACGAGATTTTGATACGCTAGATTTTCAAATGCGACAATTCGTAGCCAATTCAAAATAAACATCTGTAATAAATAAATGAAGCTGAAAAGCTCTCGTTCCCGTAATGTGGTATTAACTTTTATCACAATTTTTATATTAATAAACAACAAAAAAATTTTTAGGCAAGAATTCAGAAATTTTTGCTCAAAATTTCTGTCAATATTTCTTATATTTCATATTCTATAGTTTATAACTGTATAAATTTCATTTTGGGGCGTGCAAAAGATAATCGTATATTTTTTAATTCATTGGACACATTGAACATTGTCTCCTAGTGTGGAAGGATTTTTTTATAGTAATAACTATTAAAATTTTGTTTCAACAATCAGTCAATAAAAAAGAAAAAAATAAGAATTTAAAAATTTTTTTATTATTCAAACTTTGATCAAAATTCATGATTAAATTCGTAACAATTTCACTCAATTTATGTGTCATTTTTTATTTTTACAATTAAATTAATACAAAATTGATACTTGTCTACATAATTTACAGTACACAGCATTGTTGTCTTGTTAGTTGTTAGACATTAAACATAAGCTTTAAAATTCAGATTTTGTATAAAAAAATATGCTTACAATTATTTTGTGATAAAATTCCAATATGCTTTTTATTTTTTTTTTGTTTTATTTCATTTAAATATAAATATAAAATTACACACATATACATACATATATTATGCTCGTATTTATATGTATTATTACCAGTTAGAATGTTTTTACAGTTTCATTACTCTTATGATTTGAGCTTTAAATGTTATCAGTTTTAATAATCAGACTAATCCACTTTTAAAAAAAATTGACAGTAAACAAAAAAAAAAAAAAAGAAATCTAAAAATCATATAAACAAACCTGTTATCAATTGTTTTAAATAAAATCGCGTTTTAAATTTTAATTTTTGTTTACTAACAAAATTACAAATTGTTAGCATACATGATTAAACTTTTTTTTTAACCTTTAAGTGTTGCGTAGTTTTTTCGTACGTTCCGTAAATTTCAATCCTTTGTTTTTTTGTTGGGTTTTAGGTAACAAAATTAAAATGGTTTTATTATTCATTCAATATTAAAATTTTTTCATTCATTAATTATTTGTTTATTTGTAGTTTATTTAGAGTACCTTGAAAAGAGTATATTGTCGTTTGTAAATAAGCAAAAAAAAAAATTTGTAATCTTTTGTTAGATTTTTTTTCGTTAGAAAAAAATCAAATCACACTTTCGTCAATTTTAAGGTATCCCTATATTATTAAGAAAAGTTGTTAACAAAAACAAAAATAATGTTGGAGCTTTAATTTTTATATATTGCTTCATAACAATTTCAACAGGTGTTGTAGTCGCAAGTGTTTTACAAGAAATATTTTTTGAAATAACTCGTATGTACTTATTTTCAAAGATCTAACTCCTCTCAAAATTTCTAATTTCTAAATTAAAATATTTGGAAGATAGAAATAATGTAAAACTTTGCGAAAATTGTGTTTCGCATAACGTTTAAATTAAAATACCGCTTTATAAAAGTACATATATATCTATTATATTTATATTTATAAAGCTATAATAAAAGCAGACATCGTATATGGTGTTTTCAGATTGAAAATACACGTTATAGAGCTTGTGATAGAACAATTTAAATATAGGTTTTTGGAACTTTGGGGGGTTTTAGCTCCGTAACTGTAAGTTGTTCTACGGAGTTACAATCCTCGGTAAAAAGTAAGTAAGTTTTTTGCGTAAAAAGTAAGCTACAAAAGTAAGTTTTTTGCGATGCCTATCCCTAGTTACAATTTCATTACTCTATTGCAAACGGTGTCGAAGTTCGTAAATACACAGACAAGCAGACAGATGGACAGAGCCAAATTAATAGGCACATATTTTAAAATTTTTTTGAAAATGTGCTAAAATATAAAAAAGAAATCTTAGTATGTTTAGCTATTTTTTATTTGTGCTGGAGCAGATCATTCGAATGAGAGCAAATATTTGCTCTTGAAATGAACATTTCGTCAAATGTAGTTTTAAATTAATTATAGTTTTCTTAGCTTTTAAAATAAATGTTAAATTCTTAAAACTTTAGAAGTTTCTAAGGAACGTAATAAATGAAAAAAAAATAATTAAAGTAAATTTTGGAAATAAAAGAGCGAGATTTTATTGTCAATTTAACAAAATAAAAAAAAATACATAAGTTACAGTAATGTAAAATTTACACCAAACACTCTAATATTTTATGTACACAGACTCTGATCTGATCGGCACCAAATTGCCCTATTATATAAGTAAAAATTAAAAATTAACTTCTTTTACTACGAGTATATAACGAAGAATGATTCTTTGGTTAATATTTCGTTACCTATTTTGTAATACCTAGTAAATTTTTCGTCATATCGCTAATTAAAGGTTAAATTTAGTATATAATTTAAGTCTATTATAAATAGTAGTTTTTTGGTGAAATGGCAAAACGCAAATGGTTTTTTAAAAAACTATTTTTGTAACATTTAAGAAATATTTAACTCAATCTGGTTTTATATGATATAAATAATAGTTATATACATAATATATATTATATATGTTTTTGATATAACTGGAACCCTTTGTAAAGAATTATTTCGACTTCAAAGTTTCAAGGGTTAATAACCAATACCCAAGTAGGGAAGATAAAATCTAGAAAATTACTATATAAGTAGTACATAATATATAAGTAATGATACACAATATTGTAGAGTTAACATTTCAAACATATCGAAAATATTTCTTCCATATTTTCTGCAGACAGACGGTTTTCAAAAGAACGCGTTTTAATAAATTATTATGAATATTTTGGTTTTAGTTATATTTTGATTTATTTTGAATATTGTACAGAGCTTTTGTCAAGGGGATGTAGCTCAGATGGTAGAGCGCTCGCTTAGCATGTGAGAGGTACGGGGATCGATGCCCCGCATCTCCAGCTTAGTTTTTTTTTTATAAGATTAGTTCTTCAAAATAATTTTCAAATTATTTTATTTGAAAAATTTTTTTAATTATATTTTTAGCACTTTTTGGTATAATTTTGTTTAGTTTTGAAAATATTCCTTTGGAAAAAATTTTTTAGACTTTTTCTGTTTTAATTTTATTAAATGCCTTTTAATCAATATTATATTTATCAAATTTGTATTTACTAGAGATTTAAAATTATGCAAATTTTTTCAAACAAATTTAGAAAAATTTGCTTATTAGGTTGTTCGTTCTTCTGTTCGTCCATCTATTTACACAACTTTTACACCATTTAAGATGTAGCAATGAAATTTTAACTATTTAAAGGTTAAATTAATAAATTAATGTTGTTGAATAACTTTTTTAGGTAGTCACATAAATTACAGAGTTACAGACTCATTTGGAATTGTCTATATCTCAAGTTCTACTGAATGTTTTGTAAATCTAGAAGTGTTAAATAGATATTTTTTAAAGCTTTATCTATTTCTGCCTATTGAAAAAAGTGTCGATCTAATTTTCACATTTTTTTACAAAGATGTGAATTTGATATTTTAATATAAAAGTAGTCTAAATCTATGTAAGAACACTACAAATTAAAAAATGTGTACAAAACTAATAAAAAAAATGATCCTATTTTGGAGATGCGGGGCATCGATCCCCGTACCTCTCACATGCTAAGCGAGCGCTCTACCATCTGAGCTACATCCCCTTATATCAATTTGATGCAAAACTTAAATTGTTTTTCCATAAAATTTACCTGTAAATAAATAATAAAAAGCAAAACTAAATTTAAAAAGAAAAAATACCGTTATGCGAAAAGAAAACAAAATACAAATTAGAAAATTGGCATGCGTATGTTGTTTTGCCTTTCACTTTTTGTGTTATTTTTTTGCTTGTGCAAGCATGTATATGTATATAATATGTATATTTTTATACAATACATTATTACATTTAATATTAATATTGCAAGATTTGTTATAGTTTCTCAAAATAAAAAATAAAAATGATGACGAAAGCAAAAGCAACACTGAATACATAATTTACAATATTTTTAAATTGTTTACGATATTTTCGGTAAAACGAAAGAGATAGCACGATTAGGTGGGTGGTAAAGCAAATAATTTTTTTAAGTGTTAAATTATTTTGTATTGTATTTACGTTATGATTTTTAATTTAGGATGTTAAACTCTGGTTAGACTTATCAATGCAAATATAGATATAAATAGTATACAAGTGTTATTATAATATGCACATATACATAATGCCAAATACACTATGCTCTTGCACATAACGGTTTTTTTTTTTTTTTAGAATGATAGAACTTTAAATTGAAATAAAACAAAATTTAAATTAAGATTAGAGCCAAATTTGTTTTTTATTTGATTTAAGTAAACATTGACAAATTATCATGGAAAAGATTCACGCTGCAACAACATTTACAAATTGTTGAAATTTATTTTCAAAATCAGTGTTCTATCGACAACCTAATAAAGCACTTTTTATCGAAAAATTGTGTTTATAGTGATGAACATTTTTGGTTGAAATGTCATAAAATTATTTATCAAATAAAAAAAAAATTTGGCTTCGATCTTAATTTAAATGTGTTTTATTTCAATTTAAAGTTCTATGATTCTAAAAAAAAAACACGTTATGTATATTAGATACGTTTCAAATTATGTATCTGAATTTTTTGACTACGAAAATGATAATTTTTATACCCGTACGGTTAGTTTCGGGTATATTAAAATTGCTCCTCCGTTTGTAAAACTATATAGACGGTATGATAGATATAGACTCAAGTGTATATGGATCGGATCAGAATTGAAAAATTAGTAGATTAAGTAAAATCATCAGCAAGATAACTCAAAAACTAAGAAATTGGCGGTGATAGTTTCGAATATGCGTTGTAAGAATTATATAAACAATAGTTCCAGAAATTATAAAACTCACCCAAATCGTTTTAAATACAGTCACGGTTAAATTTTCGTAGTACGGTTAATTAATTGTTTTTATTTTTGTTTGGTTGTTTGTATGCAGATTTTAGTTTTGCAAAAACATTAGAGGTAATATAATGTTTAAATTATTAACTACATACTTAATATATACATATACCTAAGCAAGACGTATAAAATTCATCTATAAAAAGCACCCCAAAATAGGTGGAAAATAATGTATAATAGGTATTAATACATATATGGTAAAAAAAATTATAACAAATAAATTTTATCATCATAACAATAGGGCAAAAACAATATTACTTAGTGTATATTGTATATTGTCTCGGAATAGAGTTAATTTTTAAAAATATCGAAAATACAGTGGAATTTCTCAAATTAGAATTCACAATGGGAATCAAAGTTTATTCTTATTAGAGTGAATTCGTGTTATAAAAGAAGAATTTATCTAAAAGATTATAGGCAAATGACATTATATTTTGCTTCTTCCCGCCTATGTCTATATATTTCTTTTTTTTTCAAGGGTCAGTGGAAAACTTCAAAAGTCATTCCAGAAGAATATTGCCCGTGATTCTTCCGGATAGTATTTGACTTCAGCCAACCAAAACCATCCGCTTTTAAATCAAATTTTAAATTGGGACCCTTAATACAAATGTACAGTTTGGTTTACGGGATAGGGATGGGGGTAAAATTTTTGCTAAAAAAGAATTTAGGGAAAATTTACGATTACGTACAAAAGGTAGGAAAATTTGGAGAGACATTTTGAAGAAAAATGTTAATATTCTTCTTTGACTTTGCTAAATCGTATACAAATGAATTTCCAAAATATTAAATTTAACATTATTTCTTTATACTTAATATTTGTTTTTTGGAAAATTTTATTAATTTTTATTACTTACAATAATGTAACATACATATATGTATATATAAAATAAAAAATCAAAAAATAATAATAAGGAAATAATAAAAACAATCAATTTAAAATTTGCTAACTTATTAATTTATAAAACAATGGACGGAAAGAATTAAAAGATTTAAAAAATTTTAACATCTTAATTATTTATTTACCAAATACATAATATATAATAATGTGTTATAATTTTCAAAATCACTTCAAATTAACTTATAGATAATAAATTGATAATAAGTTTTTTAATTTCTAATGTATTAAAAGCTCATATTATTAGAGTATTTTCATTTTTTCCCAATTAGAAAACTAAATTTATTTCAATTATTTGAAGAATTAAATAAAAAAAACTAAAAAATAATGAAAATTTGATTAAAGCAATAAATTGCATAATAATATTTAAAATATGTATATACTAAGAAAATAAAAAACTAAATTATAGGTTACTATAAAAAAAAAAGGTTTTACAAAAAAAAAAAAAATTAATTGGCCCATGGGAGGATCGAACTCGCGACCTTCGCGTTATTAGCACGACGCTCTAACCAACTGAGCTAATGGGCCATTCGAATTTTCTCTGAGTTTTTGTTAATTTTTTTTGTACATTATTTAGGTTTAGTTTTAATTTTATACTTTTTAAAAAAATTAAGCACCTATTTTAATTAAAAAATATAAATCTTCAAATTTAAAAAAAAAAAAAAAATGCCTCTTTTGCATAATTTTTCAACGATATGAGTACAAAAAAGAAAAATAAAATCATAAAATAAATAATTTGCTGCATATACATAATTTCTAAATTACGATATAACGAGGAAGAGTGCAGTAGAGTAGACTGTGTCAACTCTGGGATACCCGTATGAACGTAATATATCCTGTTTCTATAAAACTTGATCATCTTTTAAAAACATTCAGAGTTTTAGTAACGAACTACAGAGATATATTTATGTAAATTGTGGAGTTGTATGATAGCTACCCGAATCTATTGCGCCTAGCTTCATTAAGTTCCAAGAAATGCAAAAAGCCTGAACCGGCTGCTTTAGACCATTCAAATTTTACAAAAGTTTTTGGCATGCAACTCGACACTTTTTCACTAAATTTCAGATAGCTAGCTTCAATAGACACTGAGTTATTTTCATTTAAAAAGAGAAGTTGTATGGCAACTATCCGAACCTGTCATATCATCACAACAAAATTTTACAGAAGTTGTTGCCATAAAACTCGATCATCATTTGCAAAATTTCAGATACCTAGATTGAATAGACACTGGGTTATTTCCATTTAAAGAAAGAAGTTGTATGGCAGCTACTCGAACCCGGCGGCCGAAAATGCTGGAGTTAAATAGCAAAACTAACAATTTTGTAAAAGTGACGTAAAAAAAATTGCAGCCTCCTAACTCCTTTATTTTTTGAGTTATCGTGCGGACGGACACTGAGTTCTTTCATTTAAAAAGAGATTTTGTATGGCAGCTACCCGAACCCGTCACACCACCACAACCAAATTTTGCAGAAGTTGTTGCCATAAAACTTGATCATCATTCGCAAAATTTCAGATACCTAGATTGAACAGACACTGGGTTATTTCTATTTAAAGAAAGAAGTTGTATGGCAGCTACTCGAACCCGGCGGCCGAAAATGCTGGAGTTAAATAGCAAAACTAACAATTTTGCAAGAGTGACGTAAAAAAAATTTCAGCCTCCTAGCTCCTTTATTTTTTGAGTTATCGTGCGGACGGACACTGAGTTCTTTTCATTTAAAAAGAGATTTTGTATGGCAGCTACCCGAACCCGTCGCACCAGCACAACCAAATTTTGTAGAAGTTGTTGCCATAAAACTTGATCATCATTTGCAAAATTTCAGATACCTAGATTGAACAGACACTGGGTTATTTCTATTTAAAGAAAGAAGTTGTATGGCAGCTACCCGAACCCGGGGACAGAAAATGCTGGAGTTAAATAGCAAAACTAACAATTTTACAAAAGTGACGTAAAAAAATTTTCAGCCTCCTAGCTCCTCTATTTTTTGAGTTATCGTGCGGACGGACACTGAGTTCTTTTCATTTAAAAAGAGATTTTGTATGGCAGCTACCCGAACCCGTCGCACCAGCACAACCAAATTTTGTAGAAGTTGTTGCCATAAAACTTGATCATCATTTGCAAAATTTCAGACGCCTAGCTTCATTAGGTTCCAAGAGGTGCAAGAAGTCTGAACCGGCTGCTCTAGACCAACCAAATTTTACAAAAGTTGTTGGCATGTAACTCGACACCTCTTTACTAAATTTCAGATTCCTAGCTTCAATAAACACTGAGTTATTCTCATTTAAACGGAGAAGTTGTATAGCAGCTACCCGAATCCGCTGCACCAGCACAACCAAATTTTACAGAAGTTGTTGCCATAAAACTTGATCATCATTTGCAAAATTTCAGAAACCTAGCTTGAATAGATACTGAGTTATTTCTATATAAAGAAAGAAGTTGTATGGCAGCTACTCGAACCCGCCGACCGAAAATGTTGGATTTAAATAGCAAAACTAACAATTTTGCAAAAGTGACGTAAAAAAAATTTCAGCCCCCTAGCTCCTTTATTTTTTGAGTTATCGTGCGGACGGACGGACGGACGGACGGACGGACGGACGTACATGGCTTAATCGACTCAGAATTCGATTCTGAGCCGATCCATACCTTTGACACTATATCTAGCTCGACTCCTTTAAGGTGTCACAAACGTAATGGCAAATTTATTATACCCTTGAACATAGTTCATACGGGTATAAAAATGTATAAGAAACCATTAAAGTATTGCAAAGTAAATCACTTAATACACAGTAGAACAGAACTTTTCTATTGAAAATAAAATTATATTAGTTCTTATTTGCCACTTGTATTAAATAAGTATTAAATTTTTAACCCCAGTGATTGTTAGTGTAAATCCAACATAGATATAGCAAGTTTATTTTAATTGGAAAGAAAATTACTAAAAAAGTAATTAATCTTGTTATCGAGTATAGTTTAATAAATGATATTACTGCGTATAAGCTAATAATAGTATTCAACAAATAATTACCTTAGTAGCCGATGGTTTATGCTATTCCTATAATATATGATTTGTAATATAAATATAAATAAAATAAAGGGACAAAAAGACTTCTGTAGCCAGTAAATATCGTACATGTCTTATTAAATGAGGGAGTGCGGTTTCAAATACTGCACAGGTAGACGTTTTTTTTATGTGGAAGTAAAGTTAGTAAAAAGCCATTTTTTTTTTAAAAATATATCGCATATATATGTTACCAAATTGCGTGCGTATACGTACATACATATAACAAGTTTAGTTCTATAAGTTTATTTTAATGTTTTATACAACAAAAATTAAGATTAATAATTTCCTTTTGTCCTGTAAAGTTAAAAAGCACTATCTAATAATTAGTTGTAAAAAAAGTAAAAATTATAATTTTGGGTAAACAAATCTATTAATAAAAAAATTTGCTCAAATATTTTTACGTCCGCATTCACAGCGATTTTTGTCGTCTACAAAATTACTGCCAAAATGAAAGCTTTTATAGAAGCATAAAAATTGCATATACTTTTTATGTTGAGAAGTTTTGTTATGAAGTCTAACATTTCTTGATTGCTTAATCAAAAAAAAATGAGGTATTACTTTATTAAATCCATTATCGGTGAGAAAAACAAAAATAATTCAAAAAGGAAAAGAAGGTATGAAATATGATTTCGTATATTATGAATAATAATGTGAATAATAAATCTGGCATACGTTAATTTTTTTTTTATTTTTTGCAAATGTATATGTGATATCTGGAAAGACTCCAATGATATCAACACGACTTTTCTTTTTGGTGGTGAACCGACCAACCAATCAAACTCCACCTTCATCTTCCTTTTAAACCAAATATTCGGTTAGAACCTATGATACATGTACTGTTTAGTTTGGAGATTGACGAAAATTGGGAAAAAAAGAATAGGAATATAAGAAATTCAAAAATATGGACAGTTATAGATTGCGGGAAGTAAATATTTAGAACAAAGATGTTAATTATTTTCTTGTTACATTTTACATTCAACTCAATACATTTTAACTTCTCTTGACAGCACTTGCTCATGTCTAAATAAAATCGTGTTTGATTATAGCAGTCTGTAAAACTTTAAACAAAAACATTTTCTAATAAAACAATACTTTTTGAATTATATTTAGTATATTTAAATCATTTGTTATTTATTTTTATTCAAAAAAAATGTTGTCAATTTATTATTACTCCTTTTTACCGACCGCATACATTAATGTATAAGTATAGGTATTGTTTTCATACTAAAAATTTGTACCCGAGATTTTGGGGTACTCCGGTGTGGAGAAGGCTGTAAAATTGTTTTTTTTTAGCATGATGTGTGCCTCTGTGTGTGTGAGTGTGTGTGTGTGTGTGTGTGTGTGTGTGGGTATGTCAGTGGGCACGTGTACAGCTTAAACGACTGAGCGAAATTTTTTAGAATTTCATATTTAAGGTTTTGACGTAAATATCTCGGATTGATAAGCTATTGGAGCAAATCGGACAACCGCAAGTGGTAGTTTACTAGTGTACTTTTTAAGTTTTTTACGAATATTTTGTAACAGAAAAATTTGATGAGAAAAATTATTAAGAAAAAGTTGTTACACAAGTAAAGAGCAATAACTTTGCCAAAGAACATTTTTTGATCCGACTAACTTTAACTTTTATTTAATTGTTCTTCTAAGTCCAAATTTCATACATAACACTCCATATGAATTTATATGAAAATTTTTTTTTTTATCTTTAAAAATATATACATACATATGTACATAATATGTACTTGTATCTATGCATATTATTCTTTTTTTGTTAGCAAATTCAATATTAATCTTATGTTTATTTTGTTTTTGTTTACAGTTTTTATTATTTTTTACTTCTAATATTTTTGAATGAAAAAAAAATCATGTAGCTACATTACAATTTACATAATAATGTAAATGGATGTATGAATGAATAAACATACATATTTACGATTTCATTGCTTATTATTGTTATAAAACAAAATGTTGTTAAATTATTAAAAGTTATTTTGTTTTGATATAAATTATTTTGTAAAACATCTATAAATTTTGGAAATGTACTTTTCGTGTAGTGTAGTGGTCGGTCCTGTGGTGGAGATATCTGATTTTTTATAATGGTATAAAAAAATTGTTGCACAATAATGAAAAATATGTACAAATTCTTTTTATTTAAAATTATAATAAATTTCATACAATTATACTTTATGTATATACCACCTATAAGTATGTATGCATGCATATGTTATATTAAAAATAATTTATATAATTTTTTATATTTTTGAAAATATACATTAATATTTTATATAATCAATTTTTATACCTATACTATACATATACACATACATTAAACTTCTAATAACAATTTAATGTAACAATAATTGGAATTTAAAGAAATAAAAAAAAAACTTTAGAAATAATAAAAAAATAAAAAATAAAAACAAAAAAAAAACAAAATTTCTATTTTATTCACTTATTAAATGATTATCGCAAATTAAATTTACATAAAATAAAAATTATACGTATAGGATACGTAATATGTTTGGCGGTAAACATTAATAGCGTGCCATCAGGTTAAACAACATCTTAACGTTGTCATCTCTTAACTTAAAAAACTACAAAAAAGAAAACAACAAAAACAACAAAAAAATCAAAAAAAAAAAAAAAAAAAGAAAGTAAATTCAGTAGCATAGTTACGACTGTTAGGATATACGCATGCCATAAAAAACGCGGCATCCACTTGTGGTCACCTTAAAGTGAATCAAAAAGCAAAAAAAAAAAAAAATATATATACCTATTAAATGAAGAAGCAAGGAAAAACTTAACTTTATAAATGAATTCCTTTAACAAATATATTACATACTTTTTATTATATATTATGCAGTTTTTTCGGTATATATTTGTATAAATGGAATATAATAAATTCGGAAACAATTTAAAAAAAAAAAAATGGTTAATAAAGTAAAGAATTTTATTGACCTAGTCCTTAAATTTATCATTATGTCTATTAAATAAATATTTTTTAAAGGAATTAAATAGTAAATTTTTTTTAAATTAAAGTTTAAAAGTAAAAATTGTTTTTTTTTTTTTTTGAATTTATTGAATAGAACATATGGGAATTAGTTTAGCATTAACATCACAATTTAATATATTAATAGTTATATTTTTATAAATCGCCAGGCAATAGGCATTACATATATAAAAATATCTTTTTCAAAACGTTTATGAAGCAATATCAATATAATTCTAATAATATATGTTATAAATAAAAAGAAAAATAACTTTATTTTAGTTTTTAAATTATGTAATTTCAAATAAATTAAAAAAAAAAAAAATATTTTTAGCACATTTTTCTAATAAGTTTAAAAAAAATTATCTTATTATAATTTAATTTTGTTTGTCCTTCTTCGTCTCTTATTATAAAATTTCTAGAGTGATAAGGACGGAGTAATAAAATTTTAATCATGATTAGATCTCATAAAAAAGTAAATAGGATGGAAAACTGTGCAATATATTTTTTTTATGTAGCTCCATCCATTACGGTGTTATAGCCCCCCTCTCAAAGTTGAAAATCGCCCTATTTTTAAATTCTTGTATCTGAAGTTCTCCTTAAAATATTTTTGCAACATTGAGACGTCAAACGAAGTTTTTTTAGTTCATACTTCTGCCACATAAATGTGACAAGGAAATTTCACAGCCTATTGTTATGACGTGTGTGGGATTCGAACTCACACACTCCTTCGTTGTTTATAGCGTATGTATACGCTCTTACCCACTGATCATCGAGGCCCCAGCCTCATATCCATATATAAAAATCATATAAGTTTCTGCAATTTCGTATTTAAATTTACCGTTCACTACAACCATAATTTATCAACATTTTGATTTCTCTGGTATCTCTGGAATACTTTGAGTTATAGTTTTCAAATTGTTGAGAAGAGGAAGAGTTTTAAGAATTAGCTTAAATTACCTTATAAAAAATTTTTTCGTCTTCGCCCCGTTTAAAAGCTATTAAAGATGATAAATAATAATTTCCATATTTTTAAATAACTGCGCAAATATGTCATAAGTAGGAGATGAATAATATGAAAGCTACAAAGTTATAATTTTTGATATTGAAGAATTAGTCTCTTGATTTTTGACAATTATTTCTTACATAAAAAATTCTGTGAAAAATTAGAAAATTTTGATGCAAAAGAAGTATACGTTTCTAATATGTTTTTATTATCTTTTTTAAAATGGGCACCTTTACAAAACCTTTTCGTTTATATACTGCTTTCTTTTTATTTGATTTAATAATAAACAATTAATTAATTTGATGCTTCGTTCGATTGATTAATTGATTTTAAAAATTAAATCCTTTCATTAGATCCTTTTGACCGAATTGTAATAAATTTTTATATACATTCTGTCGAATTGAACTTTTCTTGCATTTTTTTTGAGTATATTTTTCATGTAAAATTAAAATAAGTAATTTTGAATTTTAAAAGATCTGGTGATTAAACATAATTAATAAAACATCAAACAATGTTTATGTCAAATATTATGTAAAAGTAATGTTTTATATTCAACCTTTGCTTTTAATATGATTTTTTTTTTCTTTTTTCTTTTTAATATGTTTACCATTACGAGAATATAATATTTTAAGGCCGTTATTTTGAAACAATTTAATTTCAATTTTTGGTCAATTGCTGCTATGATTAATATCCTGCTGAAATTATTTTTTATTTATCACTTTGAAATGAAAATTATCCGGGTAGTGAAAAAACGAATAAAAATACAATTGTCTCAGATATTTTAATCTCAATTAATCGGAATACAAAACACTATCATATCAAATCAAAAAAACTATCTATTCACAACATTGACAGTTAGGGTATCATTATATTGTCTGTAGTAGGAGGTTCGTTTAGTGAGTAAAAATTTCACACTACCAAGCAAAATAGATTTTTTTTTTGTGTCTTTTGAAAGTTTCTTAGCAAATAAAATCCTAAATTAAGTGAATAAAGTGTGAATAAAGTGAAATCATAAGGAGAAGTCATAAAGTGAATAGAAAAATCTTGCCCTTATTAGATACATATCTTTCTAATATATTAGCATACATTTTAAAATTATTTCATCAATTCTGAACGTGAAAGTATATTTCTTTTACACTTCTCCATTAAATCTCTATATCTCTATATAGAAACAGGTAAAATTATACCTTTTACCTATTAGTAGAATGACATGTTAATTTAAGATTTTTTTTTTGTCGTATGATTACATTTCATTGTCAAGAAAGAAACTCCGTTAGATACCAGTCTATTAGTTTTCATTTTCTTAAAAATATAATAATTCAATCCAGAGTTGTCAGTTTTTTTTTTTTTTACAACACGTAAGTTATTTTGAATTATTGCGTTCAAAACTAAAAATTTTCGCTGTGAGAAAAATTTTAAAAATTAAAGACATAACATATCGGATAATTTTATTTTAAACAAAAATATTACAATCCGAATACCAACTTTAGAAAATATTTTATATATTTTTGAAAATATTATCAATAAGTTATAATCAGAATGATGTAGAAATTCTGACGAATTTTTCCGATCAAACAGAATAATGACGGTGGCGGCTAATGAAAACACCTTTAGGAACAAATAATAACAAATGGTCTGTAAATCAAAACAAAAACGATTAATCATTTATTAATGATTATCAAAATTAAAAATTGTTTAAAATATTGCAATAATATGGTTTCTACAAAATTCATTTTTAAATTTTAATTTTATAAAATTTAATCATGACTGTTTTGAATATTCTTTTATATCTCATATGTATCTTTCAAACTAATGTCATTAGTGTCAAAAAAAAACGTAACGGAAAAATTAAAATTTATCTTGATGCTAACGAAAAAAAAAACGTCGCGGAAATTTCGCTACCATTTTGGGCAATCGCATTTAAATACATGGTTGGTGAAAAAAAAGATGATATTCGCGATGAAAAATAGACATCTATCTTGGTATACCTTAATACTATTTTCACATTTTAATTAGAAAAATAAGCTTTTATTATAAAAAAGTTATAGTAAAGTTATTAGTATATTTTGTAATAAAATAAAAAAAGAGTATATTATAATGAAAAATTAATCACCCAAATTTCGTATATTAGAACAAAAAGCGAAAAAAGTCTTTTTTCTCCAATGAAAAACAAAAGCGAAAAATACAATCCCGTAACTCTGTTGACTCTGTAATATTCTATTGATTTAAATTACAAAAAAAAAAAAATAGATGCGTTTTTCATCTCTTTCTTTTTTTTTATTTACTGTATAGAAAAATACACTTGATGAATTGTTAAAGTAATATGTTTTTTATAAGTTTTTTTTTTTTAAATTTTTGAACACCCTGCTTTTAATTTTATTGACAATTAAAGTACATAACCCACATTTATTTAATATTTGGTAAAATCATAGTTTAGGTTAACGACCGTTAAGTTTGTAAACCTATAATTCATTATATTATTATTTCTAGTATCTATATATATATATGTATGTATATCTTATTATTTAATTAGTAATTAGTAATTACATATTTTAAAATAATTTTAATTTGTTTTATTGTTGTAAATACAAATTATTGCATCCTTTTTATACGAAAATATTTATTGGTTACTTATAAACCATGTACTCGATTTTTTGTTTGACATTTTTATTATCTGTCAGTTTTGTTTTTTTTTCTATTATTTTATTTATTTTTTTTTAAGTTATTATTACAAAATTTAACTGCTTAAAGATTTTATATAGTTTTGGAATGAATTTACGTATTGAATATAACAATATATTTTATTTTCTAACAAAGAAAAATTTTGTTAGCTTATTTTGTTTTTTAATTTTTAGTTTTATATGGCAATTATTTTTATACATCAATAGTCATTTGTAAATTATTCATTATTCATTTTTTGTTTTTTATTTTTTTTTGTTTAAGAGTTTCTCAAACTTTTGTTACTATTAAAGTAAAATGTAATTTAAATAAGATTTTTATATTTTATATCGTGAGAACTAAAAATTTTGTTTTGTAAATCAAAAATGTGTATATTCATTTGTAAGTAAATTAAACAAATCATTGAAATGTAAAATAATTTTTTAAAGGTTGTTTTTTTTTTTTTAAATACAAATGAACTCATAAAATTAAGATTTTAGATTTAAATTTTTATTTTATTTTTTTATCGAATTCTTTTTTCTTTACAAAAAAAAAAATTTTTTTTTTTATGACGGAAATAAAATTATAAAAGTTCCAATTAGAATACCCTTATTTAGATAAAAAAAAAATAAAAAAAAAAGAAAGGTAAATTAGGAAATTTAATTTTTATGATTAGGAATGAATGATTGGAATAAATTTTTTATTTTTTTTTTGCAATTACCTACATTTGGATCTAAAATTTCAATGAGTGGTCATAAGATTACTGCTATGCTAATTTATTTGAAAAGTAATTAGAACTAATATGATTTTTAGGAGTATACACATCAATTCCATTTCAATATAGGTATGAGGTAACATAACTCTCTATCGATTAGAAGAAATATGAGTCATTTGTATATTGGCGAAGTCATTATGGAATCGTTTAAAAACGAAGAAGAATACAGTAGAGTAGACTGTGTCATACCCCTATGAAGGTAATATATGCTGTTTCCATAAAACTTGATCATCTTTTGTAAGTTTTTAGATGCCTAGCTTCATTAACTTCCAATATGCATGCTATACCTTAATCTGCTGCTCTAACAACGAAAATTTACAGATGTTGTTGGCTTTAACTCGGCGCCTAACTGGACACTGCGTTATTTCTATATCGAACTTGCTGGCCGAAAATGTTGTATTTAAATAGCGAAACTAATAATTTTGCAAAAGTAACGTAAAAAAAATGTCAGCCTTCTAGCTTTTTTATTTTTTGAGTTATCTTGCGGAGGGATGGACGAAGGGACATGGCTTAATTAACTTATAATTCGATTCTGAGCCGATTCATACCTTTGAGCCTATATCTAGGTCGACTGCTTTAAGGTGTCACAAACTTAATGTAAAATTTATTATACCCTTCAACATACGTTCATAAAAACGTCGTGCATAAAATCTTATATTTGGATGTTAATATAATTGTTATAACATAATTTAAATGATACAGAATTAGACTTATGAATACTGCATTACTCTAACAATCTAAAATAGTTTTTAGTTTTTCTTGATAATGAATAGAATAGATAATTTAATTTAAATTAGCTTATATACAAATATTTCTCATGAAGGATTAAAATAATGTTTTATGTGGGTACAGACTAAAATATAATAAAATTCATTTAATAGTTCGTTATTTTTTAAAAATAAATTAAATGAGAAAGAATCTAATTCAAAGGTTTTTAAAAGTACACATTTTTAAAAAGGCATTAAAAACCATTTAGTCTTTAGTCTTTAGAATTAGAATTCAGGTGATTTGCACCAAAATTTGTAATATTCTTCGAAATTTATATATATGAAACCCTTTATAATTAAAAAAAAACTATTAAAGCATGTAAAACCATAATATTGGACTTTCTATTGACATTTGTAAAAAATTTGTACAGGCGCCCAAGTTTCAGGTGTCTAAAAATAGTAAATTTAAACATTTTTACCTATAAAATAGCTCTTGGAAGATCCATTGGATCCATCCAGAAACATTGGAAGATCCAAAAAAAAATTTCTGAGATAAGTTGTGCTAATTTGAAATATCTTTCGACTATCAAAATTACAAGGTTGTAACAAAAAATGTACCGGAGGAATATTGAAATTTTCTTAGAATGCTATATAATATATATAACGAAAAACTTGTTAAAAATCAAAAGACACTTTCCTTAATTTAGTAATCTATAGTAATCCTAAATAATTCAGAAAAACGGTTTAGATATAGGTAAATATATAGCATTGGACCTTTAATTTTTCTGTTTTACTTTGTGAAAATTTGCACTGACGTTTAAGTTACTGATTTTTAAAAATATCAAATTTTCCATTTTTGACTCCTAATAGCTCTTCAACAGGGGGTGGTACAAAAAACAATTTCTGAGTAAACTTGTGCTAAGGTCTTGTTCTATAAACTCTTTTTTGTTTTTTTACATTTCAAGGGTTCATAAAGAAGTGTTACGGATATATGAAGCAAACAAAATTTTCTTTTCACATAACGTTAAATTTAAATGCTAAATTAAAAAAAAAAAAAAAATAATTTTGATATTGATAAACGTAAAAAAAGCCCTGGCGGATGGCGTTTTTAGAAGGAGAAAATGTTAAGCATAACTTGATAAATACAAATTTAAAAATAGGGCTTTTTTAAGATTTGAGGAGTTGTATAGTTCCGTAATGAGTGAGGCTACATAAATATAGTTGTTCTACAAATTAATTTTTTTTATAAGACCTATCCATAGTTAAAATTTCATTGCTCTATTTTTAACGATGTAGAAGTTTTGTAAACAGACAGACAAATGAACGAACGGAGGGATAAATTTCTTTTGAAAATTGTGTTAAAAATTAAGAATAATTTGTACAAAAGAATCTTGTATAGAATATAAAATTATAAGAAGAAATACTTTTTTTTTTTTATATAAAAAAATTTACTTTTAAGTACATTTTATTACTTTTAATGATTAGAAAAAAATGTATAAAATATCATTTGTTATGAGTTAAACGATTATTGCATTTTGTATTGATTACTTATTGTATGAATATGTTATGTGTGAACTATTGAATTTTATATTACTTATTGTTTTTTTTTTTTATATTTAAGAAATTTTTATTTAAAAAAAATATTAAGATTTTTATAGAAACTATTAATAGAGTTTCTCATTGTTATAATCCCATAAAAAAGTCTAAAAAAACAAAAATAGAAGAATATTTTATAATATATCCGCATTTAATGCTTTCCTTTCCTATATATTTAATTCAAATAGGATATATCTAACGATAGGCAAAATTTTAACTTAAGATACAATATACAGATATTGTTTCTCTAAGATTATAGCAATTGAAATTGATTGTAATAAGAAATTATATATATATATATATATATATACATATGTATATTGTATATTATAATAATATTAAATTAAATAGAAAAAGAATACCTTGTAGTATTCTTTTCTTATAGTTTTAACAATTTTGATGTTATAAATAAAAATGATATTAAAAAATTTTTAAATAAATTTATTATCACGGAACATAACTTTTCCAAAAAAGAAACTTTTTAACTTAATTTTACATAAATTATAATTTAATTTATTATATTCCTTTCATATTCAACTTTTATTCCTTGTTTTTTTTAATGTTTTTATATCAGTATATTAAATAAAGTTATAACTCAAAAAAAAAAAATGGAATCTAAATGGCATATAAGAAATGTTAGACCGATTTAAATATCATCATCGTTCAGTTAAATGATTCAAACATACGTTAACGACTAATAGAAAGAATTTTAGAAACAGCTCCTACGTACGTAACGTACATACAGCTACGTGTCTAGTTTATAATCAGAGGTCAATGGAGAAGAAGAAGCGGCAGTTGTCTTCTTTCATTTAAAAATTAAGTTTTGAATCCGGCTATAGAAACATATTATGCTAGGATATTTTCCGGTTTTGGTATTCAAGGAAAATACCTTAGTTGATTCATAAGTAACTTATCTAATAGATATCAATATGCTGATAGTAAATATAGAAATATAATTAATGTTAAGAGTAAAATAAAAAGTAAAGATTCATTCAAGGTTCCCTTGGCTCTATTTTATTTACATGTTGTACGTAAGTGACTCATTAAATTGTATAGGAAGAAATATTTATATTCGCCGAGGATTTTGAAATTATATATTGCGAATTTACTTGTTAATAACTGTTTTTCGAGTTCGAATAAGAAGTTTCGAGTTCGAGGAAGGAATCGAGATTAAACATATAAAAAGAATGGACAAAGTTTCATAAACTTACACTAAATATTAATAAATGGAAATTGGTGATAATTACACGAAGAATACAAGATATTGTAAATTTAAAAATAAATGAAAACATATTTGGAAAAGGATAAAACAGTAGAAATATCTAGGAGCTATTATAAACTTTATCAATATCAAAAATATAGTAAACAAGTGCTAATATTTTAATGATTATCGCGGTTCCTCCTCAAATGATTTGCGAGATTCTTTTATTATCTAATAAGTAATAACAATTTAAAATGCTCAAAATCTATGTACCACCAATTTTATTTTCTACTTTTTAGGGGTTTAGATTTGTTTCGATAAAAGCATTAAAATGTTTTTTTTTTTTTACATTTAATATAATTTTAGTGAATATTAATTTTGCAATGAGAAATAATATGATCGATGCAACTTCAAAACAACTTAAATCGAAATGACGGATATCAAAGCTTTGATGTATTTTCACTTTATTCTAAATGATGGTTGATGGTTGTATAATCATGTCATATTATTTTTCTTAAAATTCTATTTGTATAACACAAGACAGCAGATCACATTAAATAAAAAGTGAGAACCTTTATGTTTCTGATTTAGGTTTAAATTTTAGTTAAAAACAACAAGACAGAAGGTAAAGTCAAAGGATTTAGAAGGCGCACATTTTCCAAAAAGCAATAAAAATAGTTTAAAATGTTGTAAAATTAATTTTTTTTTTACAATTTTATATGTCAGGAAAAATCGTGAGAAGTATTTCCTTTAATTGTGAGAAAAGCAGTTAACGCAGATGTAAAATTATAATGTTGAAGCTTTAATTCTTGCCTTATGCTCATGTATATCTAAACTTACAGATGTCTAAAAATAGCAAATTTTCAATTTTTAATCCCTATAATAGTTTATTTAGTAATAGTTTGGTTATAATAATTAAAAATATTAGTCATAAAAATTTGAATCTTACGTCTTTTGAATCAAAAATTTATCTGGACGTTATTTTGTTAACAAAGTACACGGAGAATTCTGGGAAGGTTATCACAACTTCCAAAAGGGCCTCCCCCAATTTGACGGCTGTTTAAACCATAGATTTTGATTTTATACGAACCAAGAATTTGGTTGCACGTACTTTCATTTCGTTATCGGGAGCACTGGTGCGAGGTTGTAATTCCTTTCAGTGCAGTAATTAAGACATCTATTTTGATCAAGTAGCTTCCTATAGACTGTTATGGTAACCAGCTTTGAGTTTTTTATAACTTTCAATTGCCAATAATACCGTCTTTATAGTAGTAATCATAAACATATTTGAATCTTTGACAACCTAATATAGGAACTCATAACTCCAACAACGTGGATATTATACCTTCGCGGTGGGTTTTGATACGTTTCTTTCAGACATGTCAACCCCATTAACGATCGATAAAATCCTTTTTTGATGTTATTGTAAATTCCAACTGAAGTTCTTACTACTCCGCTATAACAGATTAAAAAGTTGTCCTAAATATATGTGACATTTTTATATTTTAAAATTATATGTATACCATGCAAAATGAATAATTGAATCAATTCTTAAGATGTTCAATTACTGTGTAATAAATAAAAACTAGTTAATTAAATTAATATGCAAAAAAAAAATTTTATTCAAACACAATATAATAAATAAAAGCTAATTAAATAAATTAAAATACAAAAAATTGTTTTTGCTTATTTGCTAATATTATTAAACTAGTAATCCCAAATAACAAACTGATCACCATTCCCATTTACATTTATATATGAAGTGTGCTTACAATATAATTTTTTTAAAGCAATAGTGAAGAATGTATGTAATTTATTAATACTATATGCAAAATATTGATTAATTGTACACATTTAATAACAATCCTTTCACAACAAAGACTCTCCAACGAATGAAAAAGAAATATAACTGCAATATATTTATTACGAAATACTAATCCATACAGAGCCACAACAATTACGTAGCTTATTATGTTTTCATGACTATCACTTGGCTATTAGAACCGAATATTTGTTACAACACCATTAATAATTTGTTTGCAGATATATTAGCTATACATAGTCGGCTATCAGAACCAAGTATTTGTTATCTCAACATTAATAATTTGTTAGGAGTTATATTAGAAATATATTCGGGTAGAGGAACCAAATATTTGATATCGCAGCATCAATAATTTTTTTCGAAGGTATATTAACTTATTCGAAGATATAAAAGCTATAAATGATGGTTAGCCGGCTTACCAAAGCTATTACAATCGAATCATTTTTACGACTTATAACCGTGTTTTTCCTGATTATCACAACCACTTTGTCAGCTCTGACTGCCACATTAAGTTTATCTCTTCTGAGAACTGGTAGTAAAAACTATTTTAAGCTGTAATTCTTAGATCACAACCTCTTTTTTGAACTAGTAGCCGAATGATAAATTCTGATATTTTGTGCGTGTAGTTAGTCATTATTAATTTTTGACTGATTCCTTAAAAACATTCTAGATTCAGACAGTTTTAGAAAGAGTATACTATGAAAAATATAGGTAAATCAAATATTCTTTAAAGTAAAATCGGCCATTCCTCAAAGCTAATGCTTCTTATTGGAAGAAAACAAAATTAATATTAAAGATGTAACATGATTAATTATATTATGACTTACCAATACATCGTATGAAAATTATTTGGATAAGATATAAGAAGAGCAAATCATATACAAATGAAATAACATTATATTAGTAGTTTCCTGATTGTCAACATTTTATAAGGAATAGACAACACAGAAAGAGGTGACATTTTGCTCTTTCTGTACCGTCTAGCGAAAAAAAATAAAATTGGCAATAATTTTGTCTTGAAATATGGGTTTAAGAATAAAGTTATACTTAGATTCATCAAAAAACTAAAGGCAATATATATTAATAAACTGATTTAACAAGGGTTATTTATCTACTCACTAAGGTTATTAAGATGCAAAAACCATTAACTATATTCAAGAAGAAATTCATAAGATCAAGTTGAAAAATGAAAGTGCTTGAGATCAATCGTTCATTAAAAAGTAAGTAAGTGAATTAATAAGTAGATTTTTCAAAATTTTCATTAACAATAACATTTTATGGCAGTTTTAAATTACAATTATATAACTATATATACATATTTATATATATATATATATATATATATATATATTACGTATATACTAATTTAAAATTATAATGCAAATATATTTTTTTTTAAAAAATTTCTTGTACATAAATTACATTATAAATAATTATAATCTTTTAAATTGTCATTTTATTATGCAAACGCACTTAATTTTATTCTTGCATGAATAAGAAAAGTTTGCTTTTTAATTAGATTTTATGTATTTAAAAAAAAAAAAAAAAAAAAAAACAAAAAAAACTTCTTAAAGAGAAGAACAAAAGAAGCAAAACATCCGTAAAATGTTAAGGGAGCAAGGTCAAATGTAACGCATTTTGTTTTGTTTCTCTTTTTTTTTAGATCCTATCTGGAATAAAAAACAAAAACAAAAAACAAAGTTTATTAAGTTTGTAAAAATACTTAAAAGAGTTGTTCATTTTAAGTGGGGACACTTAACTATCAACTGATGAACTGTGTTTTGTATTCATAATAATAAAAACAAAAAAAAAAAAAAAACAAAAAACTAAACTATATAACAATGAAAAGCGAAAATTAAGAAAATTTTAGCATTTTCATTGTGAAATGAAAGACAGAAATTTTTAAGGTAATTTAACTTTAGAAATGGACAGAATAAATTTTTTTTTTTTTTGCGCTTTTTTTTTTGTTTTTAGTTCTAAAAAAAAAAAAAAACAAATCTGAAAAAAAGTGAGATAAAAAATAAAAAGCATAAATTTATGAAAACAACGCTGCAGTTCTTTCTTTTTAACTTTTATATTCTCTTTCGAATATTATAGTTTAAAAAAAAAAAGAAAATACCGCCAGAGTCATAACAGCTCTTAAGCTGTGAACTAAAATTAGAGAAGTTTTATGTTTTGCATTTTGTTTTCTTTTGAATTTTTTTAGTTTTGCGTTTTTGTTTTTATGAAATTTTGTCAAAAAAAAAAAAGAAAAAAAAAACAAAACTTCATGGCACAAAATTTCATCTAATCACCATGGGAGGCCTTTTAACTGGCAATCGTTTCTGTCGTTATCATCATCATCATCATTATCATGGAGACAATTATGAATTTCGGATGTTTTTTTAGAATTAAAAAAAAAAAACAAAAATAAAAACCAATTTCTTTATCAGACGTGCAAATCTTTTCGCGGAAATCGCTAAAAACCAAAAAATTTTAAATTTTAAAAACAAAAAAAAAATAATATAAAAATTTTTAAAATTTGTGTAATAAAATGGCGATAATTAGCCTAAAAAAAATTATATATATTACTGTACGGGTGGTCACTTAAGTGATCAAAATGTGACTCTTGACTGCCTCAAAGAATTCATATACTATTTGAAAATGGCCGCAACCTTCAATTTATTTGTTTTATTGTAAACAATTCTTTTTTTTTTTTATTGTAATTTTATTTTTTGTTTTAAATAATATAAAAGTAAAAAATTAATTGAAAATTATGATCTTTTTTTCGAAGACATTAAAATAAATGAAAATCTGTGGGTTTTATTACATTTCAATAAATTTAATGTTATATATTTAGTTAATTAGGGAGAGTTAAAACAAAATAACCCTTTTATTTCTTTTTTTTTCTTTTTAAATTTTATTTTGTAATTGATATAATATAAAAAAAAAAAAATTATATTTCTAAAATGTCCTTTAGTTTTTATATTTTAAAAATCAATGATAATATTTTGAATAAAAATTAAATTTTATTAGTTTTTAAGTATTAGTGGTTACAATTTGTAAATTTTTAAGATTTTTCAAAAAATATTTTAGTGTAACTAATATTGGTAATTTTCAAAAAAAAAAATTAGAATTTTTCGAGTGGGTGATGACATAAATATAACATGACGTAATGACATAACATGAGGATGATAAAAAAAACGGTGACCTGCATTAAGACCCTGCGAAATAAAACCCCCGGGGTATTATTTCCCGTTTAATGAGAAATAACGCCCTTGGGTCTTATTTCTCATAGTAATTGAGATATAAAGCCCCGGAGTTTGATTTCTATTTTGAGTTGAGCTACGACTTCTATGAGAAATAAAGCCGCGGGATGTTGTTTCTCTTTCAATTGAATCTACGACTTCTTGAGAAATAAAGCCCCGAGTTATTATTTCTCATTAAATATGTAATAAAATCCATTTTTGTAATATTCAAACCTGAAAAACATTTAAAAATATAAACTTATATATAAGTAAAATATTAGATGTAAAACAATATCTATTTAATATTTATATATTTGTCTATGGGAGATTCGGTATTAGGAAGCATATTTAAGTTGGTTAAAAAATCAAAGTTGATCCTTTTTCCAGAGTATTTATGAATTCATGTATGCGAGACTTTGGTTACAAAATCAGGATTGCTCGTTTTTTTCAAAATCTTTATATATTTCTATTTCATTTTCTAAAATTATTTAATATCAAGTATTAGAGTAAATAACAACAAATTGTTATTGTCATCATTTTTATCAAATGAAACTTACTGCAGGTATAAATAAATTTATATTATCTTATATTTTTATACCCTACACATTAAGTATAGGGTATATTAACTTTGGTATGGTGTTTGTAACCACCAAAAGGAAGCGAGTTAGGTATAGACATGTATATATATTTTGAATCAGGATCACCGCCGGAGTCGATTTAGCGATGTCCGTCCGTCCGTCCGTACGCACGATAACTCAAAAAATAATAATGCTATCTTGATGAAATTTATACTGTAGGTTAACAATGACTAAGGTAAGGCGGGGATTGTAAATGGGCGAAATCGGACCATGCGTTCGAGTACCTCCCATACATCTTCCAAAACCTAATACGCATATTTTCGAAATTAATAAAAATAGAAACTTAAAATTTTGTACGAGGGTGTGTTTTTCTGAATCCCTGATATCCCCAAAATTTGAGATGAAGTGCAGTGGTTGTTCGGGTACCTCCCATACAACTCCCAAAACCGAACATGCATATCTTCGAAATTAATAAAGATAGGAACTTCAAATTTGATAGGAGGGTGCTGTTTCCTAAATCCCTGATTTGTCTAAAATTTGAGAGGAATTGGAGTGGTCGTTCGGGTACCTCCCATACAACTCCCAAAACCGAACAAGCATATCTTCGAAATTAATAAAGACAGAAACTTCAAATTTGGTACTAGGGTGTTGTTTCCTGAATCCCTGATTTGTTCAAAATTTGAGATGAATCGGTGGAGCTGTTCGGGGGTACCTCCCATACAACTCCCAAAACCGAACATGCATATCTTCGAAATTAATAAAGATAGGAACTTCAAATTTGATACGAGGGTGCTGTTTCCTAAATCCCTGATTTGCCTAAAATTTGAGATGAATTGAAGTGGTCGTTCGGGTACCTCCCATACAACTCCCAAAACCGAACAAGCATATCTTCGAAATTAATAAAGACAGAAACTTCAAATTTGGTACAAGGGTGTTGTGTCCTGTTTCTTGTCCAAAATTTTAGATGAATTAGAATGGTTGTTCGGATATCTGCCACACAACTCCTAAGACCAAACAAGCATATCTGCGAAATTAATAAATATATAAACTTGAAATTTGATATAAGAATGTTCTACTCTGTTGATGTCTCTAAAATTTGAGATGAATTGGGGTGGTGGTCTGCGTGCCTTCACACACTTCCCAAGACCTAACAATCATATTTTCGAATTTAATAAAGATAGAAACCTGAAATTTTGTATAAAGGTTGTAACAGCATTTATTTTTTTAGCTTGTATTAAATATCTAACTAAAATAACTTATGGATTTTTAATTTAATTTGAATGTTTTAGGTGTAGGGTATAAATAAGTCGGTTGCATCGACTTACTGTTATTTTTACTTGTTTTAATAATAAAACAATTATTAGTTGCGGCATTTTACATGTTGAAAGTATATTATGTAATTTTATACTTTTTACGGCGGTACGAAATAAGTCGATTGAAATAACTAATAAATAAATAAATAATAAATTTACAATTTTTTATCGAATTTATTTCATTTTTAATTTGTCGAACTTATTTCATAATGAAATCCATAAAATTAAAAAATTAAATAAATTCGATAAAATTTCATATTTTTTATCGAACTTATTTCATTTTTAATTTTAATATTATTTTGATATTAAATAATTTTAGAAAATGAAATAGAAATATATAAAGATTTTGAAAAAAAGGGCAATCCTGATCCAAGTCTCGCATAAATGAATTCATAATTACTCTGGAAAAAGGATCAACTTTGATTTTTTAACCAACTTAAATATGCTTCCTAATATAGAATCTCGCATAGACAAATATATAAGTATTAAATACATATTGTTTTACATCTAATATTTTACTTATATATAAGTTTATATTTTTAAATTTTTTTCAGGTTTGAATATTACAAAAATGGATTGTATTACATATTTAATGAGAAATAATAACTCGGGCCTTTATTTCTCAAGAAGTCATAGATTCAATTGAAAGAGAAACAACACCCCGGAGGCTTTATTTCTCATAGAAGTCGTAGTTCAACTTAAAAGAGAAATAAAACCCTGGGCTTTATTTCCCATATTTTGGGGGCTTTATTTCTCAATTACTATGAGAAATAAAATCCCGGGGCGTTATTTCCCATTAAATGGGAAATAATACCCCGGGGGCTTCATTTCGCACGGCCTTAATTCAGGTCACCAAAAAAAAACAAATAAGTCAAATATATCTACGATATTTGGAACATGAACTAACCAAATATTAAACTAATTTTTAGAAATTGATCGAAGCTTTATAATAGTTGTCGTTAGTGAAGTAGACTGGTTAATTAAAACTTTTATTTTTGACTACTATATTAAGCATGTTTCATTACAACAAACTTCACGACAAATCTGAACTTGTGCCCGTTATATTTGTTCACTGAGACAGTAAATGTTTATTAAAAAATTTCATTAATACGATTTAAAAAAACTTATTTTGTAAATATTTTAAATAAAACATTATATCATTATTTAATTTTGGAATTTTAAAAATATATGGAGATTTCCATATGAGCAAAATATAAGCCAAACATTAATAACTTGCAAATGATTTGTAGAATTTCTTAAGAAAGAAATCTATCTACTAATTACATCTAATCTATATCTATATCTAATCTATAATCTAATCTATAAATTAGATTCTAAAATAAATTGAACTTAAACAAAAAACGCCACCTTTTCTAAAGAAATGTTATAACAAAAAAATGTTAGAAAAGTCTAACGGGAATTTACATTTTTTTATTTAGAAAAGTTCTAATTAAAAATCAACTATAAAAGAAATTCACAGAATAATCACATAATATTGATCTGTAAGCAGGAAAACAACAATAAATGATAATATATATTTTAAAATTAATATGCATTGTATTGTAATTATATTTTTGTATATTAATTAAATTAGTATACGCTTGAAAACGAAGGAAAAATATTTTTTGAAGCGTCGCTCTATCGTTTTTTATTAAAAAAATTTTCGGTCTACGCGGTGAACTTGGTAAGTTTTTACATTTATTTAATAAAATAAAATAAATAATAATTTTAAAGTGGAAATATCCCGCGAAAATAATTTAAAATTTCAAGTAGATATTGTCGTACATTTCTAATATTGTTGTGATTACGAATTTTTTTACACCTATCATAAATTTGTTTATTAATTTGACTTTGTACTTCCATTCTTCTGTTTTTTTTTACAAGACATCTACATCATATAAGATGAAGGAGTCAAATTTTAATCATATGTAAGACTTTAAGTAAAAAAAAACTACGTTTGTATAACAAAATGGTTATGGTTAAAATGGTTACACCCCCTCATATTAAGGAATTAAGTTACACTACCTAAAAGTTGGCAAAGGACTATTTATTATAAGAACGCCAAACGTCAAACGTCAAAAAACTTTATAAATCAATATAAAAATAAAAAAATTCTTTGCAATTTAGTATTTAAACTTACTTTATTTATATCTTTATAATTCAACCTGAACAAATGCTTAAATCGTTTTAAGGTAAGCCACAAAAATTAAAATTCCAAAGTTATATTTTTAAATGTGTTAACAGTATAGTTTTTCTTAATTACATCTATAGTTTCCTTAATATTGAAGAAAGTGTATCTTGATTTTGCCATTTTTTCCTAACATAAATAATTCTTAATAAAAAAAAATTTTTTTGATGTAAAAGAAGTCACACTTATTATTGTATTTTTGAAAATGTACCCCTTTAAAAATCTACGGTGTTTTATTATACTACCTTTGTTTTCTTGTCAACTAACTTAAAACACGTATATCTGAATGTATCTATATATATTTTATACAAATGCATGTTTCTTTAGTTGTTAGCATATTTGATCAATTGCCAGATTTTAAAGTTCTTAACTTTAGTACGAACATCGCGAATGGGAATCCATCTCTCAGAATTGGTGATGATTCCATTTACAATGTGCAAAGATTCAAGATGAATATTAACAACTTTGTTCACAATATGTCGGCTAACACGAAAACGGCTTTTCATTTCCTAACTCAATTTCCTTTTACCCGGTAGTGCATGAGTACTAATGGTCGTATAACCTATTGTTTGGTCAAAAAAGGAAGATGGGTTGAAGTCCCACATACTCATAGAGGACTAATGCTCGTTTTACTCCTCTATAGTGTTTTCAGATGATTCCCACCTACCCTTGTAAAAAAAAAAACACAGCCACAGATTTTTATAAGGTACCACTATAACTTAGAACACTTGAAAATGAAATAAAAATTGATGTTAGGTACTAAATTTATTTTTTCTATGACGATAACTTTAGTCCGCACAATATAGACCGAACTTGACAAATAAAGCCTTTAAATTTTTAATTTAATCGAATAACATTCGAATCGAAAAATCGAATCGAATTGTTGTATATGAAGAACTAAATTTTTAGTGGTTTAAGAAGTCGATTTTACCCTTCTACTTAAATTATTATTAATTTAAATTATAACTGTTTTTATTTTCAAATCAATTTGCATAATATCAATTATAATGCGAAGAAAATATTTTAATTTCATAATCAAAAATCGCTAAAATAAAAAACAAGCAAGCAAACAAACCTTAATATTATGTCAGCATACAAATTAAATTTTATAATATATTAAGTTATAGATACTATTGGCGAACTTTATTGTTATTATGCGATTTCAGGAATTTATTTGAAAATTATGTTCATAAATACATAAATGGTTTTTTTTTTTTTTTAATAATAAAAAAAAATCACTATTTGAACAAATCAGAAAATAATTTTTCCATATAGTAATAATTTTCAATATGTCAAACCAATTCAAAATATATGACATGACCTTAGGCAACTAATAATGACATGTAATTGCATCCATTCAATTAAATTGGTGGCTGGATTATATTTAAGAGTATCTATAGATATAAAAATTTATATATATAGAAAATCAATGTAAAAGAATTTGTGGGTAATCCAATCTTAATAATAACAATAATTTAACGTCATAAAACCAATAAATCCTTAATTCTCTATTCGTATTTTATATACGTGTATGTATGTATGCATTGTGTATATTGGTTTTTTTTTATTTTAATTTGTTTTAGTGTGATGATTTTTTAATACTCTGAATATTATTGAACCATAAACGATTTGAAATCATCTAAAAGTTTTTAATTCAAAACAAAAAAAAAAAAAATTTCTTTTTATTCTGAATATTTCGGATATGAAAGGTTTTAAAGATATTTCGACTTCATATATTCATATACTCGTAATATGTAAAAATTTATAATTTTTGCAAAGCCAAGAATAAAAAAAAAAAAAAAAATTGGATTATACGTGGGTGTTTTCTGGGGTTCTTGATTATGCCTAATAAATACAAATATTCTATACGTTTGGAAAAATAATAATAAACAAGGTAGAATATAAACCAACGGTTTTAAAAGTGCACATTTCTAAAAGATAATACAAAGTGTTTAGAATTGTGACTTGCATGAAAATTTGAAAATTGCATGTAATAAGAAAAAAAATGTGAAAATAGGACTTTTCTGGAATTTTGAGGGGCTGTAAGTCCAAAACTCCAAATAACTAAGAAAAATCGTTAACACACATAAAAATATATTATTGGAGCTTTAATTTTAATACCTTGAAGTAGAATGTGTACAGGTGCCTAAGTTACAAGTTTTAAAATTTTTGAGCCCTCATGGACAACAGTTCATGAACGGGGCGTCGTGCAAAATAAAATTTCTCAAAAAATGAGCAAACTTATACTAATTCTAAAAGTTCTTTTTGCCTTTAATTTCAAGTTCCTATGTAAAAGTGTTCCTGAGTTATGAGGGTAGAAAAATCAGGCAAAATTTGATTTTTACATAATGGTAAATTTTAATATTAAATTTACAAAATTTGTATAATTTTGATAAAAAATTTATAAAGGTAAAAAAAATACCTGTCGAATCACGTTTTCAGATTGAAAAAATGTTAAGCAGAACATGAGATATATACATTTAAAAATAGGGCTTTTTCAAAGTTTGAAGGGCTGTAGTTTCGTAATGGATGGGGTTACATGAAGTTGTTCCATAAAACAAATTTTTTTTATGATACCAACCCATGGTTAACATTTTTTTTCTCTAACTTTAACGGTGTAGAAATTTTCTAAACAGACGGACGGACGGACAGAGTGAAATTAATAAGCACATTTTTTCAAAATTTTTTTGAAAATGTGCTAAAAACAGAAATATCTGATCAGATTTAAATTTAATTTTATTTATAAAATAATTTTAAATAAAAAAAAGACCACGCGTACCTATATTATAAAATAGCATATGAAAACGTTTTTAAAGTACGAGTTTAAATTGTTTTTTTTTTTTCAATAATGTGATATATTTTTAATTTTTTCAAGTACATTAATGGACTTAAAAAAAGTTAAATAAAGTTGTACAAAATTTTTTTAACCCTTTTACTACCAAACATATTTGTTTAGTTTGTAAAATTATTTAAAAAAAAAGCATTAGGTACTTGTTGCGATTTGCACTGATTTATTTAAAATGACAACTTAGTTAACAAAACTTTAACAACACTTTTTTTTCTAAAGGAGGTGGGAATCTTCCAAAGACAATTTCCCCTTGGTAGTGTCAGATTCTTACTGACTAAACCCACCTCCCCCTTTAACCAATATATTAGAATGAAACGCAGTAGGTATATTGGAGGGAGTAGAAATAGGAAAGGATAGGAAAGAGGATGCGGAAACATTGAATTGGGGAATCCAACTATTATTGTTATTAGTGACTATAGCCGTTAAAACACTTCCAACATGCAGTAGTATATAACACCTTACTGCATGAAGTAACTATTGAAGGCAACCCCTCTGTCACTGTAAAGATATTATTATTGGTATTAGTATTACTTATTATTATTAATATTATTATTATTTACTACAGAGTCAGGGCCATCAGTGGATTACAACATGCAGTATAGTACCTAACAACTAATTCCTGTATTATATAACCAAAGACAGCACCACTATTGTTATTATTATTATTATTACTATTGTTATTATTATATACACTATTGTTATTATTATATACTTTATATACGATATACATTATTACGATATAAAATTAATACATATTTTTTATTTATATGAACTGACCGGAGTTTGAACCCAAAACCCTCCGATTGAAATGCTATCGACTTAACTACTACGGCATGAGTCAGATGGGAAATGGATTTATTTGGAAAACATTTAATGTGGTAGAAAAAATTAAAATCTTCTATTTGGTTTTAAAACGGTTAATATAATTTTTAGATATATGTATTTTCAATGCAAGCGAATTTACTATTGAAATTGTCAAAATACCGTTAAAGTTCTTTAATGATGTTTGCCCCAACTGGGCCCTGATCAGAAATTCATAAAATGTGCCAAAATATCTGTGTGCAAAGTTAAAAAAAAATCGGACACGGGAGACAATAAAAGAACAACCTAATTATTTTAGGAGCATGAACCATCCACTAAATCATTTAGTACTCATATTTGACTATAAGTTGAATTGGAATCAGTGTTTCATTAAAATATCATTTAAACACATTAAAATTTTCGTCCTTTACTGAATTTGTGTGAATGCACCAGCATTTTAAATTCCAGCTAAAGAAAAAAAATGAAAAAAAAACAAAAAAAAAAAAAACAAAGGTAATAACGATAAATATAATATAAAGTAATCGAAAAAGTGACGAATTTGACACTGCATTGGGGCAAAACTTATTATCTTTGAGATGTCAATTGTCAATTTTATGGGCATTACCACCCAAGCATTAAAATAGTTAATTCATGGTGGTTTAGTGGTTTGTTCCTCATTTAATATATATATATATATTTTATGTACTCTATAAAATATATATATATGTATGTTCGTAAATATATAATCAGAATGATTCTTTAATTTTTGTTTTTTGTATGGAGGTTGAAATCGATTAAAATTTGTTATAAATTTGTAAATAAATTTAAAAATAAAATAAATAAAACGTCATTTAAAATTAGTTTACGCATAAAAAAAACAAAAAAAAAAACAATTTAATAAATAATTTAAATTTAATAAGATTTTTTTAAATAATATGCAAAGTACATAATTTTAGACGTTTGCATACATTGTATCTAATTGATTGTATAGTAAAAATTGTAAAAACAATTTATATGAATAGGTATAAATATTATTTTTCAAAATTTTAAAATAAATTTTTTCTGTAGAATGAAAAGAAAATATTCAATATAGAATGTTTAGAAAATTCTATAATTTTTAGTTAAATAAAATGTTTGTTTTGCACCCGTTTGAGGTATAGAGTATAGTTAACCTAAATTGATATTGCAAAAACCCACTTTACCTAATCATTTGACAAAAAACTCACAATTTAACAAAACATAATTTCGCAAAAAATCCAAATATCAAAATTTCACTTTACAAAATCTCCGTTTTTCAAATGTTCATGCAACATCAATCTTCCATATGTACATTAGATTATTATATTCTGCAAAAAGCGTATAACTCTGATGTTGTAACAGACAACAAATTCGATCCTATAATTATTTTCTTCTATACATGTTCCAATTGTTGCAAACAATTTTTATATCCTTATTATGTACCGATTTTTGATTTTTGTACTTAAAGTTTTTGTTAAAGAGACATTTAATTTCATTTTTTTCGTGAAATGGATATTTGCCGAATTGCAAATTTGTTCAATAATTTTTTTGCGCTTTGACTTTTTTGATAAGTGAACTTAAACGAAGTATAGATATTTTTCATCTGAGTTTTGTCAAGTGTTGCTCACCCTTTTGGATTTTAATTGAATACAGCGAAAAAAAGTGATTAAGCGGTTGTTTGTTAAAAATATAATGAAAATAAAAAACTAATTCAGTCAGATGGATTTGCCATCACCATTTCTATATACGAAGTCAGTCAACTATTTTTTAATTTATTTCTTAAAAAAATTGTTGGAAAATTTGATTTACATAGCTTCATATATTTCATTGTACAAATTTTGTATTTATGGCTTAGATATACAAGCATTTGATGAATTAAATAAATGATTTTCTGTTTTCCAAGCAATTGGATTTAATTGGATTTATTTTAAATGGTTTAATAAGAGGTTTTCACGCTAAGAGTTGTGGCAAACGCTATCAACCTGACAATATGATAAAAATGTTGTTTTTTTTTTTTATAAAGATTACTACTCCGTATCTTCTAATTTAATCTTATTTTTAGGAATGGATCTTAATCAATCACAAGGACTATTCGATATAGCTAGATCGAATCGAGAACCATTTAAAAACGGACAGGATATTATGTTGAAAAAGTAGGAGAGATTTTAAAATCAATAACTATTATCCAATTTCCTTCTATATGTACAAGATTTTTATTGTTAGCTTTTTATCTGCGATTGCCTCTACTCTTTTTCTAATTTGTATATTTTGTTCGTTCTTTGATTGTCGATTCTAGAGAACATGTTTTCTTGACCTCTTCTACTAAGAGGTTATTAATTCTTCAAATATAGGTTGGGATTGCAATGAAAATTTTATTCAAAAAAAAATTATTTTTATAATAATTTCCAATATTATGTGGCTCTGTCTTATTACATTATCTATTTTTGGTTTCCTTATCAAATTTTTATCCTTTTCTTTGTTTTTTCAAGGACTTACAAGGGCATATTTACTCTACCAACTAGATGGCCTCATATGCTACTTTTAATTAAGTTTTTTTCAGATTCAGATCAGTAATAGTTTAACAACAGTAACACCACTACCAAATGTTTTAAAATAGATTCTGCGACTACCAATAAGCTTCACCTGTAATATCCATCTATAATTTAACGTTTCGCATTTTATTACATTTCCGAAGTGGCAATTTCACAGTGGAAACAGTTTTTATCTTGGAAATTTCAAGCGCTTTGAAATATTAATGTAATTAGTGTAAATTTCCTGTATAAATAAATTAAATATTAATGATTGCAGTGAATCAAAACTACCATTTTATTTTAATATAAATTTGGACAACTAACTTTTTCTAAAAACATAAATGACTGCCTATTTGTCTAACATATTTTTAATAGTATATAATTGATGATAAGTTTTATTGCTGACCATATATTTAATATTAATTAAAAAGTAATAAATTCTCAAAGTAAATTAAGATACATATATTTAATATGATTCAATTTTGTATTGATTTCAATTCTTCAATGAAATTAAACTGGACTGGGTAGAAGAAGAAAAATAAAAATAAGTTTCAAACTTAAAAAAAAAAAAAAAAAACAAAAAGAAAAAGGAATAAATTGTGGTACAAGTTAAAAAAAAATCTTAAAGAAAATGAAAAATGAAAAAAAAAAAATTAATTTTCAGAATATTGCGGTTTATGATCTTAAATGGTAATTAATTTAAATAAAAACTGTATATAGAATGTGAATCTCTTCAAACTACAGTACACAACATATTAAAGGTGCTGAGTTAAAATAATATTAGAGATAATTTTTTTATTTTTTCGTAGAGAAAAAAAATAAAAAAACTGAATTCATTTAAGTTTTTTTTTTTTTTCTTTTTTTTTTTGATTTTTTCATAATATTTAATTTCAATTTATTGGAAATGTTGTGTGCAATAGTGCAAATCTCACAGTTCCATTTCCCACAGTTTTTACCATGTTGTACCATTAAGTTTTTTTGTTTTTATTTTTATTTTTGTTTTTATGGTTTTTATTGTTTTCCTCTATTAAAAGATGCACAAAAAATACTTTCATCTACAAAAATTATAATTGAAAATTTTTACAATTCATTTTTCATTTTTTGTTTTTTTTTTTTTCTGGAAAATATGATTTTAATTGATAGCTGATTGATGAACTTTTTGCTTATAAATTCATATATTCCTTGTTTTTTTTTTTTTTTTTTTTGTGTTTATTAGACTGTTTGAAGTTTTCAATTTAAAAAGAAATTAAAAATATTAATTAATTTTTGTCAATGGTCTGTCCATCAGTTTTTTAGTTTCTTTAATTTCTTTTGAATGTAAAATTTATGTAATGTGTTCTTTAAAATGAATTTATAGGCAATAGAAGTTTCATATTTGAATTTCGAGACACTGTGTAATAATTGTTTATATCATGTGCATAACACATACATTTTTAATATTGTAAAATTCTTATTCAATAGTTTATGGTGTGCCAATCAAGTCTAAAGAAATTTATACTTCTACTAAAGTTTATAAATCTGTCATATAAAAAAAATCCAATATTTTCTTTAATTTCCAAGTATTTTTTCTTTGTCATTTCTACTTCTATGAGGAGCATATGATATGAGTGGCTTATTATTCATATTTTACTTAACTTCAGTTTCTTTTTAATCGTTATTTTCACTGAGCCGTTGCCGATTACTCGGCAGTGTAGCTATTGTACAATATTATATAAGATACAAATTTATATTATATATATAGTGCGCCATCTATTATCTTATACAAGAATGATTTGATTTTTTTATTTATTTTATATTACGATATAAACCCGAAACCTTTCAGACTGATTGGAAGACCAACGATTTAATAACCTGATGGTTACCATTAGTTAAAAAATTTCTAAGTATATATATATATTCTTCCATTAATTTTTTCATAACTCTTTTAGGAAATCATAAGGTTTCCACTGAGAGGTGTTCACTGAAAATTACTTTACTTACATATTTTTAATAAATAATAATTCTAATAGTGATAAAAATTATTTTGGGTCACAACTTTTTTTTGTATACATGTATATTGTAGGTTTCTATAGAATCTGACCAACCAAAAGATAGTTTTAATTATTTTTTTAAATCATAAATTATTTACTTTAATTCTTTCCTTGAATTTTTCCATAATTAACATTTAGGTATTAGGCAATTTATTAGTTTATTACAATTTTGATTTTTTTTGTTTATTTTTGTTTTACGGTAAGAAAAAACCGCAATCATTTGAAATGTGACGGTTTTTTACTACTCGTATCTTGGGATTAAAATTTAAAAAAAAAAAAGAAAAAAAAAAAAACATTAAATTCCTGTAGAATAGTGTATAGCTGTGATAGTACATGAACTGTGGTTTAAAGATTTGTAACTTTCTTTCTGGTTGGTTGGCTGGTTAATTTAATGTTTTTTATTACTCTAATAGAACTTTTTTTTTTTCTTTGTTTTTATGTAATAATTTTTTTCTTTTTGTGCAATTTTTTTTTTTTTTTGTTTTTTTTTTTTATTATAGTCATAAGATTGCCTGCCACATTGAATGGGCGATGATTCTTGTCTTCATCATAATGTTTCCCATCATACACTATATATATATATATATATATATTGATTGTTTTTTGCACTGTTTATTTGTTTTTCCGTTTTTTTTTTCGAATATTTTGTTTGAAAATAAAAAAAAAAAACTGAAGAAGTTGGCGGCGGCGCTGCTGTAAAAAAAGATGTAAAAACAACTAAATATTTATGTTGAAACAATAAAAAAAAAATGAGAGAAAACCTATAAAATATATTTTTTTTTTGTTTTTCTATTACAATTTCATTAGATGAGATATTTGTTAATTGACAAGTTTTGACTTATATCGACAGATAGACAGACAACAACAATATCATATATATGTGAAATAATTCATTTAAAATTTTCAACCAAAAAAAAAAACAGATTAAAATGGAATTTTATTGGATTTAAATGGATTTGATTGTGATTGGACAGTTAAATATGGGATTAATACACAAAGTTGTTTTATTTTTTTTTTTTTTGTTGTTGTTTTGTCGTTATTTTTTAAAAAGATTGAAGTTTAAATACACCATTGTTTAAGTTTAATTATTTGAAAAACGAAAAATTTAATTAATCATAAATATAAGATTTAAATAATAGTTGAAAAACTTAAAAATGCGTAATATTAAGTTAATTATTTACTGAGTTTTTAAATGAAAATATTGTTTGTAATACATGAGAATATACGTGGAATATCATTTTATAAATGAACATTTCATCAAAAGATGACATTATTTAAAAAAGGATATTATCATAAAAGGAAAAATAGCAAAAACTGCATTTTGTAAAATTGATATTTAAACAAAAAGTGAAAAGTTTTGTTTAGGAAAAGCATATATTTATGTCTTTCCAAAAATTATTATTTACAATTGATTTGGAAAGAATATATGTACGTTAAGATAAATTTTTTTTGTTTGTGCATTTCCCTGTCACATAAATGTAACAAGAAAATTACACAGTCTTTGCTTTTCAGGCGTAGCTATACATGTCGTAAAGAGGAAATTACTCTTACGACGTGTGTGTGATTCGCACCCACACATCCTTCGGTGTTTACAGCGTATTTTACACACTTTTACCCACTAGGCCACTCAGGTTCTCGTTAAGATTGATTTTATTACAGCGATTACAGAAGTTCTTAACTAAAGAAAGTATGTATCAAATATAATTGTGAATAGCCTTCTTATTTAGTATATCTAATTTGTTTATAAATAACTGAGATGCTCCGCTCCAAATTGGAGTCAAATATATAAAGTGGAATTTTATATAGGCACAATACATTTGATACATACTTTCTTTAGTTAAGAACTCCTGTAATCGCCTTAAAATGAAGATGTACGGAGAAATTTTTTGGTTATTGCGTTAATGTGCCCATGCCATTTTATTTTATTGTCTAATAACAAACCAAGATAATTGAAAGATTCCACAGTCTCAATAATATTATTTCGGAAATGAAAATTGGGGTTATTAAAAATTTTATTTTGGAACAGCATAATTTTAGTTTTTTTTATAGTAAGGGCCAGACGGTTTTTTGTAAGCCACGTTTCTATTATGTCAAGGTCATGATGAATAGTATCCTTCAGTTCCTCCTCACTTATGTTTTGGAGCTATACTCCTTTACTATACGGAACTATAAATTTAGATTAAGAATAATGTTACTATTAGTAAAATAGAATTTAAAAACAAAAAAAAAAGTTTGGTATGGAGATGAGACACAAAATCTGAATTTGAACCATTTGGCTTACTGAACTTTAACTGAAGAAGTTGTAATAAGAAATAAGTTAGTTAACAATAAGAATGTATTTTTGAAAAAGACGAACACTTATTTTTCAGAATAATTAAACTCGATTTTTTCAAAATAATTTAATAATTTAAAAAATATTTTTGATTCGTCGTCGAATGGTTTTTTTTTTATTAAACATGGTTTTGATAAAATTGTCTTTTGATAGTCTCATATTTTTTTATCAATCGTCCCATACTAATTCTTATTTCAGGTTTAAATTTTAAATAAGATTTATTTTGTATACTAAGGTTAGGTTATATTCTTGAGTTGATTACACATTTGATTCTACTAATATAATGGATGAAATCTGAGAAAGTGTACAATAAAGAAATTTTCAACAATTCTGAAACGAAACCTGAACACACAATAATTTATTGCGGGTAAATTCTGAAAGTAAATTCAATTAAACTTCCAATCCCTTTATATTTATTTTTTTCAAAATAAATCATTATATATTGTTGTTATCTAAAATTAATATCTGCCCCATTTTACAATTTTTTCCTTAATCAATTTATCGAAACATTTATTATATGGCAGATATTTTCAAAATAAATTACTTACAAAACTTAATTACTTGAAAACTAAAATTTTCAACTATTTTAAAACAATAACTCGAACATTTAATCATACATATTTAAGAAATGAAATAAAATTTCTTCCATATATGGTACTTTTTTTTTAATTTATAAATAATGAATAAAAAGTTTCTCACTGCAGTTTTTTGTTTCATTAGAAAACAAAATTTAAATTAAAAATTTACTTCTTATATACATTTTATAATAAAATAATAACGGAGGTGGTGCTTTTTAAATTCACACATTTCACTGGTCTGTCTTTCCTCTATTTATCCAAATTTTTGTCTCTCTGAGAAATAAACAAATTAAATTAGACATATAGTAATTATTAATATTGAATTTATAAATTATACAGAACTATTAATGTATCCATCTTATAAAAATGTAACAGTTGTAAAACAACTTTTTTACGTAACTCAATCTATCGTAGTAGATGTCCTAAAACTCCATCTATCGTACTATAGTCCCAAAAAGTTAGAAAAACCACTATAGGTATGTATTAAGTTGTTAAAACTGAAGTAATACTGAATATTTTTAAACGAAAAATATGAAATAGCATAATCTTTTCTATTACGACTTTTAAATTTACTGTTATATTAAATCTATATTTTGCAAAAACCGTACCTCGTATCCCTTTTCGCAGTTATTTACAAATAAACAATACAACTACATAAAATGAATAATAATGTCTTACAGTCAGAGGATCCATTAAATATGTAGCGTATGCAGCATGAATATGATTTTATGGGTACAAAATAAATAAAAAAGTGAATCTTAACGGCTTTTCTTAATAATTATAATACTGAAGGTAAAAACTGGTTAAAACTGAAGGTAGTATTTCTTAATTTTACAAAAATTTTCTTTAGAGACGAATTTTCAAAAAAAATATTAACTAATTTTAATTGCATTGCAAGTAGTGAAAATTTTAGAACTGTATATTAATTGTCTCTTTGAAAATATAAAGCTTTTCGTTTTACATACTGTCTAATTGTTTTTAGTTGTCTTTCATTTAATACTTAAACCATTTTTTTTTCTTCTTTCATTGAAAACAAACTTTATAAATTTACAACATATCAATTTTCAATTCTCCTACGCAATTCCAAAACAGCTATACTAACTATATGTATTCCTAATATCTATTAGATATTACAAAATAAAAAAAAAGATAATCTTGTATCTATAGTATTTGAATTGTTATATTAAAACAGATATACACAATTTATGTAAGTTTTGTGATAAGATCGATCGAATTCATCCTTGATTTTTAACCTGTTAATCTATTAAATGCCATTATTTCCATATTTTGTTGCATTTTCTTTATCAACATCATCATTATTATAATGTTATATGAATATGTAAATAAATGTTTTGTCTATATATACAACTGTTGAAACAAAATAATAAGAAATATTTGAGTTATAATCATTCAATATTTTTTTTTTTTTGCAATCTTATGAATACCCTCTAGGCCAGTTTGTTTCAGAATGAAATATGCGTGTTAGCGTTTAATAAAAACAAAAATTGCACACGCATACATTCACCTATAATAGTAATACGATGAGGTTGCGTAAATACAGTACGAGTGAAATGAAAAAACAAAAAAAAACAAAATTATATTAATAAAATTCAATGAATATGAATCGGTTTTACTGACTCTTACGAATGCATTATATCAAAATAATTAGGACAAAGCAATTTTTTTTTTTTTTACGAGGGACGGTGGAAAACATCAAAAGTCACCCAAAGGAACTGCACGAGGTTCCTCTGAGTAGTGTTGGACTTTAACCAACCAAAACCACCCCCTTTAAAACCAAACTATAGGATTGGTCCTTTAATACATAATAATATAATGTACAGCTTGGTTTTGGGGAAAAGGATGGGGGAAGGAATACTTGGGTGTTTGAATATAGGAAAATTGGGATTATGGAGGATGAAGGGAAAAATTTGGATAGTTATTTTGAAGAAAGATGTTATTGCATGTAAACTTTAATTTGTTGTTAATAGAGACGAAAAATTGGGCTAGCAATTTGGTCAACAAATGGTTAGAGTTTATTCCTCATATAAAAGAAAATTAAAAAAATTAGTGAGTTATACCTAAACAATCCCAATAATTTTTGAAGTATCAAGTTTTCTGAATGGTGTCAAAGATAATTATAGAATTGGAAAATATTTGGCTCAATTTAAAGGTGTACCTGATAGCATCAATCACTACACACAAAACTACATTAATATAGTTCAGAATTTTTCTTTTTCGCACAAATAATTTCTATATACACTGGTAAACAATCCCAATAATTTTTTAAGTATCAAGTTTTCTGAATAGTGTCAGAGATAATTATAGAATTGGAAAATATTTGGCTCAAATTAAAGGTGTACCTGATAGCATGAATCACTACACACAAAACTACATTAAAATAGTTCACAATTTTTCTTTTTCGCACAAATAATTTCTATATATACTGTACTGATATCTAATATATTGTTATTAACTGCATCCTTTCAGATTGGACGGATGTGTTGTGTAAATTGAAACAAAAAAAGAAAAAAAACTTATCAAGCGGCGGTAGCACTTAAGCTAGAAAAAACATTAAAAAAAAATTATGTTATTTTTGTTTGCATTTTTTACATTTAAAAGAAAAAAAAAACAGAGGCAACATTTCAGAAAAGAATTGTAAAAAAAAAAAGGAGCAAGAAAAAAAAATTCAGTTTTATGTTAACCCACAACATATTCAACTATAAATTTATGATAATACACAAACAAACTTATATATATGTCAGGTAAATTTGTGTAATATTGGCACTTATTCATTTCCTTCTAAAAATGTAAGAAAATTATTGCTTAGAGTAACAAAAAAAAAAAAAAAACAAAACTATTCGTCAAGAGGGAAAATTTAAACATTAAAATGGAAAATTTTCATTGATTGCAAGGTATTTTACTATATAATTTCCTCCCATACACTGGTTTTATACATATATATCTATATATATACATACATATTTATATAATAATTGTATTTATGCATATCTCTAGATTACCAAACCGAATAGTTATATATAGAGTAAATAAAAAATGAAAACAATTTTGAATTTTTTTTTTTACCGGACCTGTTATTATCTCTAAACGATTTACATCAGAAAGTTTCATTTGATCAGTTTTGTGGATTTTTAATAAATTAAAACAAAAAACTGAAAACATTGAAACAATTTACAAACATCTTATAACAATTCTTCTGCGGCAGTTTATTACAAATACATATATATATATATACAATATCGAAAATAATGATATCTACTAAGAGATTGTTGACGACTTCTTCAATCGTACGATGGATTAACTGCTATATGACATTAATCTATAGTAAAAACAAAGACTCCGATTTTGAAGATTACAAAGTTTTTTAAGTAGTAAAAACTATAAGTTTAACTATTTTATGATTATCTATACTAATGATCAGAATTAGAGTTTTTAATAAGAATAAGAATTCATGCCTTTTAATAGCCTCATCGGCTCACCGTCTGACTGCCTGATCACTTCACAGCCTTACAATCTCATCGCCTCACCATCTCATCGCCTTATCGTCTCACCGCCTAACGGCCTCACAACCAAAAATGTATGGCAGTATAACAGCATGTTTTACTTTCTATGCTATTCCATAGCATTTGTCGGAAAAAGAAGCAACTGATCTGCCCCTTCGCCAAAAAAAGCAATTTATTCTTCAAAAAGGGATATTCTGACTTCAAATAATTTAATTATTTTGATTGTTTTCTCTATATCTTCTGTTTTTTTTTTACAAACTTTAATTTTTCGAAACTGTGGTTTCGAAATTCTCTAAAGAAACAATTTTTTGTTTTGAATAGAAAAAATCTGATCAGATCATTGACGGAATTTTTGTTTGTTGATTTAGTTTTTATTAAAATTTCTGTAATTTAAAATTTAATTTGAATTTTGTGTATTTTCTGTTTTATTATAGTAAACTAAAAATTTTAAAAAATGAAATAAGAAGTGCGTAAATTATACCGCATGCAGTGTACCAGTCGAATATCACGCTATCAGGTATATTATAATTTATAAATACACGTAAGATACATGCTAAATATGTATGTTTGTATACATTAGGTGGCAGTAATAATGAGAGTTTGGTTTATTTTATTTTAATATATAAAACTAATTTAAGAATGTGATGTTCTTTTTTTAGCACATTTTCAAAAAATGTGCTTATTAATTTCACTCTGTCAGTCTGGGTGTTTACAAAATTTCTATACCGTTTGAAATAAAGGAATGAAATTTCAACTAAGGATAAGCATTGCCAAAAAACTAATTTTGTGGAACAACTTTTTTCAGTAGCCCCATCCGTTACGAAGCTACAGCAGTACAAAATTCAAAAAAGCCCTATTTTTAAATTGTTATAACACAGGTTCTATAAGGCATATTTTCAATCTGAAAACGTCAAACGATAACTGGTTTTATAAACTTTATTAAATATTATTAATATATATATTAATATATTAACATTTTAGATATATATAAAATACATATGTGGCTTTGCCATGCGGTATTTTAATATACCGTTATGTGAAACTGAATTTTTACAAAAATTTGGACCCCTTCTATTTTTCAAACGGTTCAACTTTGACGCTTGAAATTTTGAGAGAAATTAGATCTTTGGAAATAAGTATGAGTCATTGCAGGAAATATTTTCGTGTTGCTTCCCGTTTAGGAGCTGTTAGGGGCCAAAAACTGATAATTCTCTATTTTTAAACACCTGTAACTTGGACCTGTTTAAATTTTTTTGAAGTAATACACAAAAATTAAAACTCCAACATTATATTTTTGTTTGTGTTAATAATTTTTTTTCATAATATAGGGTTACCTAACAATTGACGAAAGTCTGATTTGATTTTTCTCAATTTTTTCTTATTGTTTTTATTATTATTCATAATTTGTATTAATAAAATACGTAATTTATATTATTATAAATTTATTTTTCAATATATGTATGTATCTACTTTTTACTTTAGGCTTATAAAGAAATATTTTTTAATTTTGAAAATATACTTTTTTGAAAACCGTTGATTTTTTCCATTACTTCTTTATAATTCTAAAAAAAATTTTTCTTTGATGAATGAGTAAATCATCTTTTGTATTTTTTTATTTTTATTCAAATACTGCTTTTTATTTTTGTTTTTTGTTTTTGTTTTATATTTTTGTATTTTAAACACCCTGGCACAAAAATTTTTAACTGAAGGTTACATTGAAACTTAAAGAGATAAGAAGTGGCGAAAAGTATAGAATATACTTTCATTAAAATAATTTATTAGATTACTGGTTGGGCAAAATATTGCAGTAGTAAGTGATGCTGCTGCCAGCTACCAATTATCTTTTAATTCCTTTTTTTTAGTCTTTTTGTACATTCTTTTAAAATTTTGAAATATTTACAAAAAAAAAAGGGTTCAGAAACATTTTTTTATATTTTCTGTGTTCGAATCGTTTGGATTAAGAAACTATATATATTAGGAAAATTCTGTATAGTTATTTCTGTATAGAATTTAACTTTTGTATGATGACAGGAATTGTAAAAGAAAAATATTAGGTAAAAGTATTTATATTATAGTAATGATTTTTTGACGCCAAATTGTTTTTAAATGCAGATATCTACATACAAGTACACTATTTACAGTTAAGGCATAAATTTTCAGAAAAATGGAATTGATATATATAGTCCATAGTCTATCGACATAATTATACCACTTTTAAGGTGATCTACTGAAATAACAAATGAATGAAACGCTTTAAAACCAATATCTAGAACATAAAAGCGAATATTATGTAAGTATATATAAATAGAATAAAAGTGTATATAATTAGGAAATGTTTTTTAATTAAACTTTTCTTAGTTTCAATTGTTTCCCAAAATATATTTATGTTATAATTTAAAAAATTGTATACACCTCTACAGGTGTATCTGTGAAAAATTCATAAGGGGTTATATTCGTTGTAGACAATAATAATATGTTAACAAATAATTTCGACTAAAAATATATATTATTTTTACATTATATATATATATACTTATTATTTATTACATAAATAACTTAATTTAAAAGAAAAATATTTTTTGTTTTTGCGGAGCTGTTCAGAAAAGAAAAATGATATTTAAATACATAATATATTTTTCTATTAGTGAAATTCAACACCAGAAATTGTGGGCGAAAAATTATTATTTTTTTTTGTTTTTTAGAAAAAACTAATTTTGGTGCTACCATTTAAATGCCTATTTAATCAAAACAAGTGATGATTTGTACCCATTACCCATGCTGCAATTTTCTTGTTTACGATACAAGAACATATTTCTATACGAATGGTATGTATTTTGAACCTAAAATGAACATACTTCGATCAAATTTAAATCAAAGCACATCGTCTAATTAATGTCATTACATTCTTTTCACAATGTCAGCTCTTGGATATACGTACCTAAATAACACTTCTGATGGGTGAATACCTGAATAAAAAGTGTGATGGTTCCAAAAAGAAATAATAAGAGTAACAATTGTCATCTCCTTTGCCGTTCAAATTCTAACATAACAAATTTGTTTTTCATTTGCGAAAAATTATCACAAATTTAAAGTTTTACTAAATGAATTCAGATTTTTACTAAATAATTTCAGATTTTTTTTATGTGGATTATAATCATTGAGAAAAAATGGTCCAAGCTAAAAACACATTCAGGGTAAAAGTTCGTGTCGATATCTCAAAAATTGTTTGAAACACATGTATAAAGTGCACAATAAAAACCGGCGAAAAACCAACCAACACCAACCGCTACGACATTTTTTTTTTTTGTTACATTTAAAACAATCCCAATAATCGAAATAATTTTAATATTTGTTAAAATTTTACCAGACTCTCTATTTTTCTTTAGTTTAAAAAAAAATTTTTATGTCGATGAAAACAGTTGTTTTCGCCGCGAAATTACTTTAATTACCAAAACTACTTTCAAGTCTTTTGCGTTTATTTTTTTTTTTTTGCTTGAAAAAAATTTGTTGAATTTATTTTATTTAAATGCACTTTGGAAGAGGTCTTTGGTATATTTAATAAAAGATTCATGTCTCTGATAATGTAATTTCATAAATTTTCGGGGGATTTTTTTTGTGACGGTCGTTTTCGACAGCTTTAATGGTCTAATAATAAATTAGTACAAAATTATGAATCTTTTGTGAGAGAAAGCTTCTAAAATATCATAAAATATCATTCTATGTTAGTATTTTTTTAAAAAAAATATCCATTTCTATAATATTTGGTAAGTTCCAGACTTCTGTTATGAAATATAATTATTTAAGTCTGCCGAATTTTATATTAATAAAAAAATTTCGAATATTTTATGTTATACCAGTTCTACCGAAAATTTAGCTTAAAAATCTAAATTTCAACCTAAATAAACAAAACTATTTTAAAGACTGTTACGAAGCTTTTACCAGCTTTTATACTAATGAAAACAAAATCAAGAATAAAATCGGCCTATTATTTTTTTCTCATAAATATGAGGTTTACTATAAACTTTCACTTTCACTTTTTCACTTTCAGGCGTTTTAATTTTATTAAGAGTACCTATTTTTATTTTTTCTTTTCCAAAACAAAGATTGAAAACGCCAACAGAAGATTAATAATTTATTTTTAATTTACCGCTGCGACCAGTTCATAATGGATGTGGCGGTCAAATTTAAAAATTAAAAATTTGCTGAATTTATTTTTATTGAAAATGTGTTTTTTAGTATGTACTTTTCCTTTTTTGACTGTACTCACTTTTAATGAACGATTTGTGTCTCTGGTAATACTTTTAGTGGAAAATTTGGTCTCTGGTAATAATATTTACTAAATTTATTTATATTTTTAATTAACGGTTTGTGTCTATTGATAATACTTTGAGTCAAAGATTTGTGTCTCTGGTAATAAAATTTTAAATTATTAAATAAATATACAGAAATATCATCATTGCCAGTTTAGTTTACATTCAGTGTGAGTGTTTTATTATAGATATAAAATATATTTTTTTACATGTTGGCAAGGTCTCGCCAACATCTTGTGTATTATATTATAGATAGCACAAGTTGTATAAGGTATATCTTCATTTTGAAAACGCTAAACGATTACTGATTTTATTAGCTTTAAAAGTGTATATACAATATATATATATTTGTGGCATACGGTGTCTTAATTTACCGTTATGCGAACTCAAATTTTGCAAAATCCTTTAACCCTTCTATCTTCTAACGGTTAAAGTTGGAAACTTGAAATTTTGACAGAAGTTAGATCCGAGAAAATAAGTATGAGTCATTTCAGAAATTTTTTTTGTATCACCCCCCGTTTAGGTGCTGTAAGGAGTCAAAAACTGAAAATTTCCTATTTTTAAACACCTGTAACTTGAACACCTGTTAGAATTTTTTTAAAGTAATACACAAAAATTAAAGCTTCAACATCATACTCTTATTTCTGTTAACAACTTTTTTTAATAATATAGGGTTACTTTATAATTGACGAAAGTGTTACTTGATTTTTTCAAATTTTCTAAAAAATTTCTTAAACGAATTTTTTCCATTTTGTTTTACTCGATAATTTGAAATTGTTGAAGATATAATGCGTAGTACAAAAAAATGTAAATAAATAAACAACATAACGGTTGTTTGAAGAATTTTTATTTATATGATATTGATATATATACATACTTATATAATATCATGTTTATTTACATATCGTATATGTCACTAGTGAATGAATGATAAGAGTATATATGCATATTATATAGCGCCGTATTTACATACATATATGTATTTTATTGTACTTATAAGAAATTATTCTGTCAATGGAATATTTAAATATAATATAATATAATATTTAAAATTATATTTATTATTTTGTACTAAGTAAATTTAATATACATTTACCGCTTAGTATTAAATGGTATTCTGGAATATTTGAAAAAATTTTGGATTGATAATCGTTATGTGGAAGGTTAGATCTGCTTTTGAAGAATGTACATATAAACATATAGTTTGAATATATGTACAACCCATAGTTCTAGAAATTATAAAATTCACTCAAATTATTTTAAAATACTAAAATATTAAAAAAATAATATTGTAAGCAGAGTGACAGGCTGTGAACATACTAACGGTTCGTACGGGTATCTAAGAGTTGGCAACTGTGTTCTTCCTCGTTTTTTTTTAATTTGGTATATGTAAAAAATTGCATTAGGTTAACGTAAATGAAGAGTTTAATTATACGTATTACCAATATATGTATATACTTTGGTAATTATTAACTATTATTTAATTGCATGTTAATATACATATATATAAATATTAGAATTATCAAAAATGTTTGACATTTTTATGTAAAATGAATTGCTTAATAGTGAAATGAGAAATTCATATTGTACATAATATATATTGACTATTGTATCTGTATGTACAAGAGAAAAACCGGCAAAAAATATTCAAACGCTCGTAATCGTAATACATACACGCATTTTAACATGTGTTTCAATCAAAGAGTATATAAGAAGATAAGCCACACCACCACCCAATGTGACCGATTTTTTTTTACTACTCGAAAAAAGAAAAAAACATAATTTAAATTTTATTATTTAAAAATGATTGGGTCCGGATTAACAATACCATACAGTTAACAGTATTTAAAAATTACTCTCCGTGGGCCCATCATGTGATGGCCCTCATCACTAGTTACACTATAATCGCCTAAATTAAAAATAAAAGGGTTGGTGACCAAATCGAAATCCATAAATAAAAATCTAAAAGCTAAAATCCACAAAAAAAAAATCCATAAATTGAAAATCCACAAAAATATGTGAATATTAATCAATCGTGGTGATTTTGAATTTCTGAACTTAAAACAACAAAGAAAAATAGCGAACTATGAGATCCCTTCTAATTCAGAATCTCATATATACATATACATATACAAATATTCTGGAAAAAGCGCATAATTCTAATTTTGTAACCAACTATATTATAAAATCCCTCCTATTTATTTTTTTACATACACATATCTACAAGAAAGCATTTAAAATAAAAGAAGCTGCCACCTCCAAGCGCTATTAACAAATTATTGAAACTCTGATTTTATAACTAACTTTACAGTAGCTTCATAATGAACTTCATAAGTCCGAAAAATTAAAAATTAAATAAGTAAGTGCGAGAAGAAAAAACCGGAAATTTGCTAACTTAGTTTGATTTTTTTTATGATTAGTTTTTGCATGTTTATTTATTCGATTTTTGTGTTATTCAATTATTTTTTTGTGTGGATAGTTTTGAGACTCACCCAAAAAAAAAAAAAAAAACCGTTATCTACGGCATACTTAAATTTTTTAAATTAAATTACATTAATCTTTTATTAGATATGGATTTTTTATGTATTTAAAAATAATTTAAAATCTTTAATTACAAGATATGATAAATGGACAGACATAAAAAAAAAACAAAAATTTTTTTGGATCACCCCCTGTTTTTGAACTTTTAGGGCTCAAAAATTGAAATTTTTTTAAAACCTATTTTACTATTTTTACTAAAAACCTGTAGCTTAAGCCCCTGTACATATTTTACTGCCGCAAGACATAAAAATTAAAGCTCCAGTAATATATTTTTACGTGTATTAACGGTTTTTCTTAGTTATATAGGGTTAAGGACTTATTACCCCTCAAAATTTCAAAAAAGTCCTATTTTCACACTTTTTCTTATATGAAATGTTCTAATTTTGGTGCAATTCACAATTCTAAACAGTTTATATTGTATTTTGGAAATGTGCGCTTTTAAAAACCGTTGGTTTACATTCTACCTTGTTTTTTAACTTTTCATGTACATTAAAGGAAAGTATTGTAATTGTAAAAGAAAAGAAAACAAGTTCGTGTTTAAGTTTTTCTGTTTTATTTTGAAAAATACAGGTTTGTATGTTACTCGTGTCTAAAAAATACACGAGCTCCTAATAGCTCTTAAACAATGGAGGTACAAAAAAAAGTGAATTTTTAAAATAAAAAGGTTTTTTTTTTTCTAAGGTAATTTATGCTAATCCTGAAACATCTTTCTTCTCTCAAAATTTTTAAGGTTCTAACTAAAAGTGTGATAGTGTTATGAAGAAAGTAAAATATTCCAATTTGTTTTAATTTTTCACATAACGGTAAATTTAAATATGTACTAAATTAAAAAAAATTGTACAATTTTGACATTGATTTATAAAGACATAAAAAAACAGAAATTTAGTCATTTCGTATTTTTAAAATTAAAAAATGTAAGGGATAACCTGAGATATACAGATTTAAAATAGGGCTTTTTGAAAATTTGAAAATTTGAAGTTGTTCTATAGTTTTTTTTGTAATTTTAACTATGTATGGTAACCAAACGGAGTAAACATGCGAAAAGTTACCTATACCTAACACCTAATATGTGTTTAATTTGTAACATTTGAACTAAAACATTTTCTTATCAATGTGTTTCATATAATTCTGATCGCCTTCTTATTCTAAACTATTACATTATCTAAGAAGTTGCGAGGTTTATCCCTTTTTTTTTGCACTTTCTGGCAAAGTTTACTTAATGATTAAAGATCTAACATAATTAATAGTAAAACCATATCATTAAATGTTTAAATATGAGAATACGAGAAAGTCAAAAAGAGAATTACCCCATTCCTATATTATTATTATTATTTTTGTTATTTCATTAAATTTTTTTCTAAATGTGTAAGTAAGTGAAATAATTTATATTTGTTTTCGCTATAAATAAGTTAATTGTTAGTACCTTAATTGAAGTCGCATTTAAACATTTTAATCGTTAGTAACATTTTTTTTTTTTAGTTGTTCTTAGTGAGTTAAGTTTAGATTATTTTTTTTTTTAATTTAAATTTTTAATAATTATTAAATAAAATTTAAATATTTTATTTTTTATTTATTTTTATTTAAACGGATTATTTATAGTTAGTTTAGTTTAGTTATTTAATATGTATAAATACATATATTGTGATTAGTAGAATGTACCTATCTAAAAAAAAAAACAAAAAAAAAAAAAACATTTATTTAATTCGGTTGATATCAATCAATCATATCAATAAATATTAATCGATTAGTTTATTGTACACCGTTATTTTGATAATATTTGATACTATTTAAGTCAAAAATAATTTATATATGTATGTATTTATATATAAATATGTATATACATTATGTGTAATATTAAGAATATGTATTAATAAATATTCATTATAAAATGACAAGAAAAAAATAACAGTAAATTCAGATAATTATTTATGAATACAAAATTATTTGTGTATATGTATGTACATATAATGTACGAAAAATTTCTCAAAGCACGGCTCAAGAAAGAAAATAATGAAATTTTTAAAATAATTTTATAATTGTTTTTTTTTAATGCAATATACGTACATATACATCTTGGATGGGAAATAAAATGGCGAAAATGTCAGTTGTTACAAACTGAAATAGAATACTTGGGTCATCGCATCACCAAGGGCAGAATTTCACCTTTTCCAACTTTTGGGGGTTCAACCGAGATTGGAAAGCCCTATTTTAAAAGCTGATTGAAATTGTGAGACAACGGCAAAGACACAAAGTAAGTAAAGTGTTATAATTGGTGTTATCCGAAGCAACCTTCAATTGGAACAATTGGTAACGTTTCATTTTTGCAAAAAGTCCTTAACGGGGTCAGCTAAATTTTTTATCGACTACGAAGCTAAACCAAAATGTTATAGCGATTTGAAATCGGAATTACAAGAAGAATTTGGTGATAAGTTAAACAGTGCAGATGTTCACAAGCTCCTACGCGAAAAGGAAAAGAAGGCAGAAGAATCTTATCGAGAATACTTGTACAGCATGATAGGTATAGCATCACAAATCGAAATCGATGAACAATCTGTAATAGATTATGTAATAAATGGTATTAAAACTCAGCAAAGGGTAAAATGGTTTTATATGGGGCTACCAAACTTGACGAATTAAAAGGAAAACTTTTAATATACGAAAAAATTAAACCAGGCGACAAAGTGTTTAACGCAAATTGTAAAACTCAAAAATTTAACTCAAATTTAAAAGCAGAGAAATCAACCAAATTTGATGAAAAGAAAAGATACTGTTTCAACTGTGGCGCAAGTTCTCATGAAGCGCACTCGTGTCCAAGCAAAATAAAAGCCCCAAAATGTTTTGGGTGCAACAAATTTGGGCACAAACGTCTAGATTGTCCTAAGAAAATTAAGCCAAGTATACGCATACCGTTCAAACAGCAGATTTCATTACCCAATTGAAATTAATGGTGTAACTGTAAACGGATTAATTGATACAGGGAGCACAATTAGTATAATTAAATCATCTTTCACAAAAATAATTAATCGAAAATTTATTTTTAGTAATCAGAGTATTTCAGTAACAGGTCTTGGTGCAAAAATAGAAACAAAAGGGGCTTCCGTAGCTGACGTTAAAATAAACGACATTGTTTTCAAAAACACAACGCTTCATATAATTGAAGATTCTTGTATCAAACCAGATTTATTAATCGGCATGGATCTATTGTCAAATGCTGTAGTTAAAATCGAAGGAAGAAAAGTAACTATTGAAAAGAGACACCAAGAAGTTCTTGAAGATGACCTTAAATTAAAGAAAACTCAAACCGATTTGTCCAAGTGTTTTTTAGCGCAAATCGAATATGTGCCAGATTTATCAAACATATCGGATGCAGACTTAAAAGAAGAAATTTTTAATCTTGTCGAGAATTACTCACCTGTTGATCCGCCAGAATCACCAATCCAGATGAAAATAATACCAATGAACGAAGACCCAGTTTTTTACACAACCCGAAGATTTCCACCCACTGAACGTGAAGTGATCGATAATCAAGATACACTAGATTTGGAAAATGACTTCTTTCATGTAAGAATGAAAAGATGATGAAAAAAGTATAAAATTTACAGGGTTTGTCACACAAGGTGGACATTTTGAATTTATTAGGTATTCTCCAGGTATTTTTCAGAAATATATTAATTATATTTTTAGAGATTTAATACGTAAGAATATAATAGTAATTTACATTGATGATATCGTCATTTTGGCAAAGTCTATTGATGAAGCAATCGTTAGATTAAAACAAACTTTAAAAATCGCAGCAGAAAATGGATTGAAAATAAAATGGCGAAAATGTCAGTTGCTACAAACTGAAATAGAATACTTCGGTCATCGCATCACCAAGGGCAGAATTTCACCTTCTCCAACATACATACATATATAATATGTATATACTCTATTTGTACTAATTAGTAATTACTATATCTAATTGGAAAATTAATTATAAAGTAATTTTTTTTTGTCTTAAAATTTAAAGTACATACAATACATATGTATGTACATATACACATGGTTTACTCGTATATCTACATACTTAATACCTACTTACACAGATTTTTAGCACATTTGCAAAAAATTTTTATGTGCCTATTAGTTTCACTCTGTCCGTTCGTCAGTGCGTCTGTTTACAAAACTTCTACACCGTTAAAGATAAAGAAAAAAAATTTTAACAATGGGTAGGTCTCATAAAAAAATTAACAACTTTTTCATGTAGCCCCATCCGTGAGGGAACTACAGCCCCTCAAACTTTGAAAAAGCCCTATTTTTAATCCGTATATTTCATGTTCCGCTTAACCATTTTTCAATCTGAAAACGTCATTCGACAGGATTTTTTTAGCTTTGTCAATATGCCATAATCAATATCAAAATTATATATTTATTTTAAATTTACTATTTAAATGTACCGTTATATGAAAACCAAATTTTGCATGATATTTCTTTTTTCATAACTCCGGCAGCCTTTGAGATAGGAATTTTTGAATAGGAATTTTGAAACAAGGAAGAATTTTTCGAATTAATATCAGTTTCGTCAGAAATTTTTTGTGTACTACCCTCTGTTGAAGACCTATTAAGGTTCAAAAATTGAAAATATGCTATTTTTAGACACCTGTAACTGAGGCACCTGTACAAATTTTACTTCGGCAAGATATAAAAATTAAAGCTCCAGCAATATATTTTTACGTGTATTAACGGTTTTTCTTAGTTATATTGGGCAACTCATTAGTATATATATGCAGTGTTATATAGCAGGGCACTTAATTAGGAAACACCCTGCATTTAATAGAATATAATAAAGCGGAATTTTAATTTCCACATAATATATGATTGATATTAATTTATTATTAATTATAATTAATAAAATTTATTAATCACATAATTTTTTTTTTTTAATTTATTTTCAGTTTTCCAATCAATTAATAAATCAATTTATTCAAAATGTCTTTAGATAAGGTAAGAGTTCTTTAGTTATATGTGTCTATTTTGTCTATTAAATTGCCAAAATTTTATATATAAATTTGAAATAAATTATAAATTTATTTAAAATGATAATTACATTTTTTTTATGCTTATTTTGGTATGGCATAGTTTGGGTAAAAGAGTTTGTCAAATACCCTCTACTTTTGTGATATGTTTATATGTATATCTAAATGTTATATATATTCTTGAAAAACTGTATAACTCTGATTTTGTAATCAACTTTCAAATTTCTCCTAATTAATTATTAATTGTTAAGTGGGTTGTTGTGAAAAGTATTAGTTGCCGAAATGTCTTATTTGATAAAAACAAAAAAAACTATGTGCAATATTATGATTATGCTAAAGTGAAATTTCTGAAATAAGAAATGGAAGTTTGGCATATAGATTTTTGAATACTTTTTAAAGTTTTTTTATACCCGATGCGATAAGTATCAGGTATAATAAAATTACTCCTGTTTTTATAATACCTCGAAATAAGCAAGCTAAATATACTTTTAAAGGTATGGATCGTATCAGAATTAAATTCTAAGTCCATTCAGCTTTGTCCGTCTGTCCGTCCGCCAGTACACTAACTCAAAAACTAAGAAAGCTAGAGTATTGCAATCAACACAACTTATTCTTGAATTAATTTGTAGGTTCCCTATTTTTTTTGGTTGAGATCCGACTAAAACTTCGGGTAGCTCTCGAACAACTAACTTTTTGATCTCTACTTTTTTCATACAAAATATTAATTTTTCATACAAAATTTCTGAATAACGAGATTTATATGAGTTTTTTTGCTTTTTTTTGTTTTTGTTTTGTTTTTTGTTTTGTACTATTGTATCTATCAATAATAAAAATTGTTGAGGATGATTTGATGAGTAATAGAAAAAATTAAGTAAATAAACAACATAACGGTTGCGTAAAACGCTTATTTATATTATGATTTAGTGTATATGCATATTATTAATACGTATTACGTATTGTAATATGTATATGTATAGATAATTACATTATTGTATATTTGTATATTTGTATCATGTGTATTCAATTTGGATGGCGTATAGATATACTAATACTGTAGGTATACATAAATATAGCTGCGTATATGGTTTTACTTATTTTGTTTATAAAAAACAAGGTAGAATGTAAACTAACGGGTTTTGAAAGTGCACATTTCCAAAACTCAATACAAACTGTTTAGAATTGTGACTTGCACAAAAATTTGAAAATTTCATGTAATAAGAAAAAACGTGAAAATAGGACATTTTTGAAATTTTGAGGGGCCGTAAGTCCGGAATCCTATATAACTAAGAAAAGCCGTTAACACACGTAAAAATATATTATTAAACTTTCAATTTTCATGTCTTACCGAATTAGAAAAATTTTTACAGGTGTCTAAAAATAGCAAATTTTCAATTTTTGAGGCGTAATAACTCTTAAAGAGGGTGTGTTACCAAAAAATTCTGAGGAAACTTATACTAATTCTAAAAGTTCTTTCTTGCCTCAAAATTTCAAACCTCTATCTAAAAGCGTGCCGGAGTTATGAAAGTAGAAAAATCATGAAAAATTTAGTTTTCACATAACGGTAAATTTAAATACTAAATTTTAAAAAAATTGTATAATTTTGATATTATAGAAGATATTAATATTGATATATCTAGATAGAAGCTTCAAATTTTGAGGCAAGAAAGAACTTTTAGAATTAGTATAAGTTTGCTCAGAAAATTTTTTCAGACCACCCCCTGTTTATGAGCTATTAGAGCTTAAAAATTGAAAATTTGCTATTTTTAAACACCTGTAACTTAGGAACCTCTACACATTTTACTTCTGCAAGATATAAAAATTAAAGCTACAATAATATATTTTTACGTGTGTTAAAGGTTTATTTTAATTGTAAAGGGTTCCAAAGTTGCAGCTCTTCAAAATTGCGAAAAAGCCCCATTTTCAGATGTATATATCTCGGGCTCTGCGTAATAATTTTGTAATCTAAAACCGCTAGAATTTTATTATCTATATAAAACAATATCAAAATTATGTAATATTTTGTAATTTACTATTTAAATTTACCGTTATGTGAAAACCACATTTTGCATGAAATTTCTTTTTTCATAACTCCGGCACCCCTTTAGATAGGAACCTGAAATTTTGAGACAAGAAAGAACTTTTAGAATTAGTATAAGTTTCCTCAGAAAATTTTTTGGTAACACCCCCTCTTTAAGAGTTATTACGCCTCAAAAATTGAAAATTTGCTATTTTTAGACACCTGTAACTTAGGCACCTGTACAAATTTTTCTTCGGCAAAACATGAAAATTAAAGGTTCAATAATATACTTTTACGTGTGTTAACGGCTTTTCTTAGTTATATAGGATTCCAGACTTACGGCCCCTCAAAATTTCAAAAATGTCCTATTTTCACATTTTTTCTTATTACATGAAATTTTCAAATTTTTGTGTAAGTCACACTTCTAAACAGTTTGTATTGAGTTTTGGAAATGTGCGCTTTTAAAAACCGTTGGTTTACATTCTACCTTGTTTTTTTAAATTTTTATACAAAAATTTATATGCGATTGGACATCTTTTAGTATGTATGGATATGTATGGATGGACACATATATGTATGGACACTTATGTATGGATATACATAAGTGTGTACTTTGATTTTAACATTCAAAGATATAGCATTTAACAAATAAATACATACATACATATGTATGTACATATATGTAAATAGAATTAGAATCTAAAGAGTATAGTTAATTACTTTTGTTTTTACTTTTTTTTTGAACAAAAGAAAATAATGGTTTGAATTTATTATATTTAGACATGTAGTAGTAGCAGCAGTATATTAATATATGTATGTATGTATATGCGATGCTTTTTTCATTCAAAAAATATTTCTAATAAGAATCTTCTAAGAGGTTATAATAATAATGCATTGTCGCTTTATTGCAGGAATTGTTTTTGCTCGCAATAACAAATGCCAAAATGCCATTTGTCAATTGTCAACCACACCAATACTCAATACAATATTATGAAATATGAAATTTATGATTCTTTTCTTTTTTTTTTTATACAAAACAAAATAATAACAATTTTTTTTCTATTTCCTCTTTTTTGAATTTGCTCATTCATTTGCTTTGTCAGTATTTACTGTTTACTGTTTAGTAATTAATATTGTGTTATTATTGTCATGCTATAATTTCTTTTTAAATACTCTGTACTGTAGTCTGTACAGTGTACACTTGTACATTATAATCATAAGATTATTAAATAGTCAAAATGTTAGATATATACCTAATGACACAGTTTTTTGTAGATGTCTATGAATCTCAATCAATTCAAATGGATCTCAATTCCATTCTGAAAAAAGAAAAATACATATTAAATTTTTTTTGTGATCAGAGTTTTTTTTAAACTCTTTTAAGTTTTGTTGTCATTGTCATTGTCAAAAATTGTCATTTTATTTCAATTCAATTTAGCAATTTTAGAAGGATTATTATATTACATAGTATATTTTATTTTAAAAATTTTTTAAAATTTTAATTTTAATATTATATTTAAAACTCTGTTTTTATTAAAAAAGAAATATATATTAAAAATATTAATTAAATGATTTTTTTTTTATTTAGAAATTCAATAATGCTGTTGGAAAAGCAAAAGGATTTTTAAAACCACCAACAAATTATAACCATCCAGATTATGAATATTTAGACATGTATTCACTTTTTAAACAAGGAACTGTTGGTGATAATAATACACCTAAACCACCTAGTTTCGATTTCAGAGCTAAAGCAAAATGGGATGCATGGGAAGATAAAAAAGGAATGTCACAGAATGCTGCTAAAGAAGCTTATATTCAACTTATAGAAAAACTTTCACCAAAATATACGTTATAATTTATTTTATATACTCGTAGGTATACTTGTATATCAGTTATTTGTAATATTAATTTAAATAAAAAAATATGGTTATTTTATACCAAAGAAAAAATTAAAAATATCTTTTATTATAGTTTAAATTTAATTTTAATTTATCTTTTATTCTCTCTGATGCCTATCCTCTATTGGATATTAGCCGTCATATGTCCTGGAAGTTGGGTTAAATTCTTGATAAAAAATACAGAAGTCATTTCGATCCATCGCTATGTGTCCCACCAAATCACCAATATTTCATACTCCTGTCTAGTTCCATTTTACGTAACTATGACATTTGTTTTCGACCAATGCCTCTTTTACCATCAATTTTATCTTGCACGTTAAGCTGGTAGGATCTCATACTTTTGGTCACATCTTATATCACATGTCCGAAATGTGCTATTTTTCTTCTTTTTATATTTGTAAGAAAGTTTCGGACTTTATTTATTCTTCGAAAAACTTCAATATTTGTGACACGATCTACCCGCACAATTTTTAGTATTCTTTTATAAAGCCACACTTCAAAGGCTACTAGTTTATTCATATGGGCGCTTGTCAAGGTGAAAGTCTCTACTCCACATCTTTTATCAATAGAAAATACTATTTTGATTGAGATTATATATTTGAATTAGACAAAAATTGATAAGTTTGAAATAAAACAAAATATTAAAATCCTTTCGAAAATTATAGGTGCTAACTAGCAGTCATAACTTATTTGTATGTAGTATTTGGGGTTGTATTCTCTACAGAGTTTTCTTACAGAGTTCTGTGCGAGTTCTACTAAAAATTTGTAAGGATACATTTTTATAAATAATAAATAAACTTCTCTAAGAATAGTTTTTTAGATAGTTTTTAGATGAACGATTTTTCCAACAGTTGGCTTTTACTTTTTAACAAAAATATCATAACTAGTCGAACTATATATATTTTCATTACTATATAGAAAGCCTGTATCATAAAAAGCGATTATAATTTTAATTATCGATATTAATTTTCTGCGGGAAATTGGTTACCATTTTACTAATTACCCACCGCGATTTTTAAAAAACCAATTAATTAAAAAAAAAAAAGAATTTATAGTATGTACTTAGCGATAAACTTAAGGTTTAATCAATTATAATAAATAGTAAATTTGGAAGAAGTACGGCTAATAAGTTTTATTTTTTGACCCGTACGATAAGTACCGGGTATAATAGAATTTCTCCTCCGTTTGTAAAACTTCGAAATAAGCAAGCTAGATATTACCTTCATAGGTATTGATCGGATCAGAATCAAATTCTGAGTCGATTAAGCTTTGGCCGTCCGTCCGTCTGCACGCCTACTCAAAAACAAAGAAAGCTGGAATAATTCAATTAACACAAAATATTCTTGGATCAATTTGTAGGTTCCCTATTTTTATACCCGTATGAACTATGTTCAAGGGTATAATAAATTTGCCATTACGTTTGTGACACCTTAAAGGAGTCGAGCTAGATATAGTGTCAAAGGTATGGATCGGCTCAGAATCGAATTCTGAGTCGATTAAGCCATGTACGTCCGTCCGTCCGTCCGTCCGTCCGTCCGCACGATAACTCAAAAAATAAAGGAGCTAGGAGGCTGAAATTTTTTTTACGTCACTTTTGCAAAATTGTTAGTTTTGCTATTTAAATCCAACATTTTCGGTGGGCGGGTTCGAGTAGCTGCCATACAACTTCTATCTTTATGTAGAAATAACTCAGTATCTATTCAAGCTAGGTTTCTGAAATTTTGCAAGTGATGATCAAGTTTTATGGCAACAACTTCTGTAAAATTTGGTTGTGGTGGTGAGGCGGGTTCGGGTAGCTGCCATACAACTTCTCCGTTTAAATGAGAATAACTCAGTGTCTATTGAAGCTAGCAACCTGATATTTAGGATCAAGGTGTCGAGTTATAGGCCAACAATTTTTGTAAAATTTGGTTGGTCTAGAGCAGTCGGTTCAGGCTTCTTGCACCTCTTCGAACTTAATAAAGCTAGGCGTCTGAAATCTTGCAAATGATGATCTAATTTTATGGCAACCACTTTTGCAAAATTTGGTTGTGGTGGTGCGACGGGTTCGGGTAGTTGCCATACAACTTATCCGTTTAAATGAGAATAACTCAGTGTCTATTGAAGCTAGGAACCTGAAATTTAGTAAAGAGGTGTCGAGTTATAGGCCAACAACTTTTGTAAAATTTGGTTGGTCTAGAGCAGCCGGTTCAGGCTTCTTGCACCTCTTGGAACTTAATGAAGCTAGGCGCAATAGATTCAGGTGGCTGTCATACAACTCCACAATTTACATAAATATATCTCTGTAGTTCGGTACTAAAGCATCTGAATGTTTTTAAAAGATGATCAAGTTTTATAGAAACAGGATATATTACGTTCATACGGGTATCCCAGAGTTGACACAGTCTACTCTACTGCACTCTTCCTCGTTTTTAGTTGAGATCCGATCAAAACTTCGGCTAGCTCTCAAACAACTAACATTTAGATCTCCAAAATGTTCATACATATTTTTCAAAAATTCTACATCGTTTTAAGTAGATCTATGAAATTTTAATTATGGATAAAAAAAATTAATTTTATGGAAGAACGTTTTTCTGTAGCTCCATCCGTTACGGAGTTCGAAGAACTCTATATTTAAATTGTTATAACACAATTTCTATAAGATATATCTTGAATATGAATACGATAACGCCATACGATAACTGCTTTTCTTAGCTTTACAAATATGTATATAATTAATATATACTTGTGCCATACGGTGTTTTAAATTACCGTTATGTGAAACTAAAATTTTACAAAATTCTTGACTCCTTCTATCTTGCAAACGGTTTAAGTTAAAAACTTAAAATTTTGAGAGGAATTAGACCTTTCAAAATAAGTTTAACTTATTTCAGAAAATTTTTTTGTGTAGCCTCTCGTTAAGGAGCTGTAATTAATACATACATATATACATACATTTACCGCTTAATATTAAATAGTTCTAGGTATATCATATTTGGAAAAGTTTTGGATTGATAATCGTTAGGTGCAAAGTTGGAATTTGCTTTTGAAAAATGTATAAACATATTATAGTTTGAATATATGTGCAAACCATAGTTCTAGAAATTATAAAATTCATCCAATTTATTTTAAAATACTGAAAAATTAAAAAAATAATATTATAAGCAGAGTGACAGCCTATGAGCATACTAACGGGTTCGTACAAATATCTAAGAGTTGACAAAAGAAATTCTATTCTTTCTCGTTTAACAAATTTTTTGGTAAACAAATGTTAGCTGGGACCTTGGGTAATTTAAAGCCACAGCACGCTGAAAGAAATTTTATATAATATCTTTTATATAACACCCTTTTATATAATATTTTTATGATTCTCATATACCAGTGTTCAAATCATTCTTATTAATTGAACGTTTAATTTTTGGACTATTAATTATGAAGTTTATTTAGAAGAGCTGTCATAGAGGCACTTCTACAATTGCAATTCAATTTTTTATATTCATTGAAGAATTTAAAGTTTACTTTTTATCATTCAGTTACTGCTACTGCCACTGATTAATATTCGATCTTTTTTTACTATTTTTTTTTTATTATCTTAATAATCACTAACGGTAGCAGTGTAATTAGATATTTATAATGTTGATTTTGATCTTAAATGAAAATATCAGATTCTGGTTTTTTTTTTAATTAATTAAAATAAAGTGAAAAATGAAACAAACACTTTTATTTGAAGAGATTGTTAGCGATGTACTAAAGGTAGTACAGTTGTCATCAAATTCATCATTAAATGTTTCATTTTATACACCTATTAATTTTCATTTTTTTTTCTATTTTTATTTCTCGTCATATACATTCAATTGTTTAGTAAAATTTCATATACCTAATACCTATATTTAATATTGAGAATAGAATTTCTAACTTTTAATTTTAAAATCTATAGATACATAGGTAGATATTATATATGTATGTGTACATCAAATATTTAAGTGTAAAAAATTATTTTAAGTTTGTTTAATGTGATTTTTTAATGATGTAGTTGATGGAAAAATTAAAGAAAAAAAAACAAAAAAATTTTAAATTAAAAACGACTTTAATTTGAAATCAACATAATGAAATGAAATCAACATGAATGAAAAGAAATTTAAAAAAAAACGAGCATCTCATCTTCAGATATTATTAAATGAAGTCATAAAATTTTAGGCTTAAATTAAAATTACAATTAAAAAAAACAAAAAAAAAAAAAAAAAATTAAAGGAATTTATTTGATTAAACAGTTGAAATATCTGAAAATTAATTAATAATTAAAAAGATAATGAATAAAAGATTTAAACACAAAATTAGTCGAAAAAATTGAAAGTGGTTAATCTGAATTAGTTCAAATTGATTTTTAGAGTGGTTCGTATATAGGTATTATGTGTACATACATAAATAGACATAAATGAAATTTTTATATTCAAAAAAAAAAAAAAAGTATCTATTGTGTTAGATTTTTACAGAAGTATTAAAAATCCTTACCTTATAATACATCTATACCACGCATCCAGAATAATAAGGTCTTAATTGGCTTAAATGATAGAAGAAAAAAGATTTTATTGTAAATGGTTTTTTATTATATTTATCTTATGATGTCATCATCAGGATATCATAATAAGATTAATTTTCATTATAGATTTTAATCTTAATTGCATATCATAGAATATTCATTAATTAACACTTAATATAAAAATCATGAAATAATAAAGAAATTAAAATTAATCGTTAATAACAATAAGAAGTAACTAATAATTAAAGAAATTTTTAAATTCACTTCATTTATATGCACTTTAAAAATTTTCAATTTCAATAATGAATTTCCTTTAAATAATAATTATAGATTAAAAATATATATATGTATGTGTGTACATCTTTTATATTTGAAAACTTTTTTTTTTTTTTTAATTAAAAATTCAAAATAGATCTGAGAATTTTTTTTTAATTTTAAAAGAAATAATTTGTTTTTTTGTTTTTTCTGCATTTTACAAAAAAAGCTCTCAAAAACTACATTACATTTTTTATAAGCCGATTAAACATATTAAATATATATGTATACTGTACCACTCTAAAAACTGATTAAAGAAAATTTAAAAACTGAAAAGGAACCATCATCATATAAAATAATAATATGAGAATAAAAAAAATAATACGGTTAACATTACGATATATACAGGTATCAAAAAAAAAAAAAAAAAAAAAATTAACTTTTATTATATGTTGTTAATTAAGTCCACCTACTTTTAAATGAATGCCTGAATTTTTTCTTTCATTTCTTGATTTTTATTACTTCATTATATTGTGAAGAAAATGAGAAGTATTTAAATACTGATCAGAAATTCAAATTTTTCAAAAATTTCTAAAACAAAAAAATTATTATTAATATTCGTTTCAAAATTTTAACGTTTTTAATGATTAAAAACGCACGTAAAACGCGCCGTCCGAAAAAGATTATTCACCTTCACTTTATGGTATAGTATGATTGAAAGCACTTTTTTTAAATTTTCCGTATACGTTTTCAATCATAAGGCACATCTTACATGGCCATTCTATGTATAACACTGAAGTTAGCGGTATATTTTCAACTTGAAAAAAGTTTCATGTGAACATTTAAAGTTTGGTAGTATATAATAATTCGAATGTCAAAAACTATATAGTTACTTTATTTGCACGTTTTAAATATCAATATATAAGTTTTTTAAAAATTTGAAACTGTCATATCTTAGCGTTCAGTTCATTGACGTTCACTTTTCAGTTCAGTTCATTGATTGATTGTTCACACCATGTTATTTAGATATAATTTAAATATGTTGAATATTTTTTAACGATGAAGTTTCAGGTCATCTTCCACATTATTATAGAAATTACTAAATGAGGTTAACATATTATATATCAATATTTAATAAATCAATTCAAATTAATATCAACTTTTAATCAAACTTTTAACTAACTTTGTAATTTAAAAATTAAATTTTATTTTCTAAACCTTGAGAATAAGAAATTTTTTTTTTTTTGGGTTTTTAGGTAAGGATGATGAGAATCATCGAAAGATACTGCACGCAACACAATTATGTGAGACTTTAAATCACTGAACACACCAGTCCCGTCTTAAAATATTAAAACTAGTCTGAAAGACTAACCATTAATTTTGCTTTAACTCTTATAGATCTACTGGAATTGCAGATCTCCGTGAAAGTGATCTGCTTTTATTGCTAAATCTAGTGGCCTAATTCTATTAAGCCTTCTAATGGCATTTTCGCAAAGTAGAAGTTTTGAAGCTTTTACATTTATGTGCCCTTCCAAGCGGCTTTTATATTACAGTCCGTATTTTTTTATTTCTTCGCTTACAGTGGGTATTTCTAGATCCATACGTAAATCAAAATTTCGTACTTACTAAGGAGAGAATAAATGAAGACTTAAATTAATGAGAATAAGATGAAACTTAAATTAATTTTAAATAACCCGATAGATGTCATACACAAACCTCTTATTTAAGATTTCATAGTATTTTTTTAAACTTTCAAACTCCTATAATTGTATAATTTCCATAGAATAAAAGCTCTCTAATATGTATGGTTAAGTTCTTTATTGAATTTAAATGAGAAATGTAAAATTAAGAGAATCATTGCGTTCAAACTATTTGTATGCCCAACAATTTTATACTTTTATTTATATAGCACAATATGAAACCAATTTTAACATTCCTTAACTAGATGATAAAAGCTATGATTAAACTGGAAAATGCATTTAATTTATTATTTATTACAAAAGTGAAAATTAAGAATTAACCGAAACTGGTGTTTTGATAAATTAAACTCAAAAAGATTGAAAATAAATTGTTTATTGACTTGAATTTGCTATAATTGGTTTTATGTCTGGCAGTACGTGCATCTTTTGAGTCTCTGGTGTTTTAAGCAGGATAAATCCAAAACAAGTTATGGAAAATGTATTCACAATTTGATGAACCACAAAGAATATCATGACTGAACTTTAGCGCAGCAATGATCCGTCTTGTGAGTGATACATCATACAACATAATGTTCCTAATTTAAACTAGGAATCGAATTAATATCAAAGAACCAATGTGGTAAGTTGCGTTCTAAGGTCCAATGTAAAACCAATGAATTTGTTGAGAAATTTCTCAACAATATTCTCCTATTTAAAATAATATGATGGCAAAATAATCGAAGCATATTCTAGATGAAAACGAATCAATATTAGTTATGCAGGATGTTTCGATTATACATAATTATTTTGTTGATAAAAAATTATTTTTTTGTTGATAAAAAGTTATTTATTTTTAATTTTAAGTTCGAATAACTCTTGTTCTAAGAAATCTAAAAATCAGGTTAACAACTTTTAGAAGGAAAATTTATTAAAATTTATTTATAGAAATCTTATATGCTTCAGATTTCATATTTATGTCTATCACAAAATAATTTTAGAAATGTAAAGAAATTTAGGACCGCATATATTTCCGAAATGGTTCCTGCCGAAAATCCTCACCTTCTTATATAATATTTGAATATTGATCTCCTGACTCAACTTTTGTCCTCTGTCAGCTTTATTTTAAAAATATTGTGTACAACGTCATTATCATTAATATGTTATAACAGCATAACATATATTATTACGATTAATTTATGAGATACGAGGGTTAAAAGGATTTTAATCCAGTTATGTTTTATCCTCATTCTTTTAACATTCTCATTCATGTAACGTTTAATTATATTTTAATGATTTCTTAAAATAAGTAAGGCACGCTGAACTAAAAAATAAAATAATTCTTTTAAATTTTTAAATAAATATAGTATTTCCTCCGACTATGGTTTACCGAAGACTAATCCGTTCGTTGGTTTTCTTTTTTTTTTTGTTTACCAGTGTATGTAATATGATGGTACATATATCATTTTTTATATGTGTTGTAAATTGTAATGTAAATATTATTACACGTACAAGGTATTGCCAATACATAAATACTTTTGTTAGTATTATAATAATTGTATTTATACATCTTATTTATACGCTTTACGCTTTACTACGCTTTTATACGCATTAGAAGCCACTCAGGGTTAATGAAAAATTAAATTTTGTATGTTCTAAATTCTAGCGAAATAAGATCCTAAATTTTGTGTCATTCAATTCATTAATTGTGTCATCCTAATATAAAATTTGAAATCTAAAAAATTAAAGAATAACTGCAACCCGTTAAAAATATCTGCGAATACTTCATTAATAAAACAAGAAAATTCATATCATTATAAGAAAATTTAAAGCTGTATGAGAACAACTTCATATTATTTATGTATATGGTTTTCTTAAACGTTTTAAATTTAAAATGTTACTGAAGATGCTAATGAGAATTTCATAGCAATTAAAAACGAAATATTAATAAAAAAAAAAAGAATTTAAAAATTGTATTTTTAAAAAAAAAATTTTAAATTTATAAATTGAGTTTTAATTTTTGGTTAATTTTTTTTAAGAGAAAATTATTTTACATGATTTTATTTCCTTATACTTTCTTAACGTTTTAATATTCAATTTCTTATAGGCATTGATATTTTTTTTATTTTATTTTATTTAATTTTGGTTTTTTGTTATTCTTTAATAAAGATTATGTATTTAATTAAAAATTGTGAGAGAATTAATTATTTTAAATTATTCAAAAAAATAAAAAAAAAAAAAAATTTTTATAAATACATATTATAAAGTGTTAATTACCAGATGAGGTGTCTGTCACATAACAAATTTTATATTCACACAGGTATTTTTTATTTTAATTTTTTTTGTTTTTTTCTAAATCTTGATAAAAATTTATTATAGAATTAAAATAAACACGTATTAAACGTATATTAAATTTTCTAACGTTCTAATATAACTTTTGAAAAAAAAAAAAAACCGTTTAAGTACAGTGAATTCATTAAACTTGAAAAATCTGTTAGATGTCTTCGATCACTTTTCCTTTAGATATCAATTTTATATGAAAATATAATTTTTCCTGTTTTGAAGAATTAATTGAAAATCAAACTTTTGAAAGATTAATAATTACAAAAATTACTTTGAAGATACAAGAAGATTATAGAGCAAGTGAGCAATAATTCATATCTCTGGAATTCTAAAATGACCAATGTTTCACTGAATATAAAACACATACAGTTTTTGTTTTGTTTTTAGTTTATTCTCCTGCCACATACAAGGAAATTTCGCCTGTGACAAGGAAATTACACACTCTTTCCATTTCTTAAATACAGTAAGGAAGAATTATTCTTATACAGCGTGCGATGAGATTTGATCTCGCACTCCCTCGCTGTTTACAGCATTTATTTTGTACGCTCTTACCCACTAGGCCACTGAGACCCCCAACTGAATTGTTTTATTAAAAATATCCTTTAAACATACATAAAAATACAATATTGAATGCAGGATTAGTAGGTTATTTATACTTTATATAGTTTCGTTATAAGACTTAGACGTTTCAGCATTGTTCTTCAAAGTGTTTAGAGATACATAAAATGTATTTGAAAATGTATGTAAATCACACACAGAATTACAAATAAATTCTTGTTAAAAATTATCTAATAACCGACCGATTTTGTCCAAAATATTAATTATGATATGGTGAAAAAAAAAATAAAAAAGAAAATCTTGTAGATTAAATGTTTCAAGGAGAAATTAATGAAGATCATCAATTATAGATCATCAATCGGATTTTCTATTTCTTATAAACTAAGGTAATGTGGCACCATGGGTATAAGCAGTTAATAATAAAAAGAACAAAAAATTTTTTTTTGTGTAAAATAAAATCCATTTCATCCAACCACGAAATCATTCTTTGTCCAAAAATATCTATTTAATATTTGTTCTTTTCAATTTTAATATTTTCTTCAAAAATTGGTAAAATGTTATAAAATAAATTTTTTTTTAATTTATTTAAGTAAACCATTGAAATATTTAGATCTATATTACGTAATTATATTTTTTGTCATTATTAAATTAAGAATTTATGATCATGAAATAAGAATATTGCATGAATGGTTAATAAATATATATATAGTTACATAAGCCTATGTCTATTTTATACATTCGTTTAAATAAAAACTAAAATGTCCAGTTACATAAAAAAAAAAATAAAATAAAATAAAATAAAATAAGAGTCTGGAAAAACCATTTACAAAAAGCGAAATTCTTTCATTTAATATAAAAAATAATAAAAAGAAAAAATTTATAAATGAAAATATCTTTAAGATTGCACCGACTGTATTCAATACACAAACGTTTAATTTAGTTAAGCGAGTGAAAAGTAATTTTTTCTTTTTTTTCTGTTCTTTTGATTTGATTTTTTTTTTTTTTTGTTTTTTTAATAAATTTCCCAAGGTCCATCTAACCTTTAGCAAAAGGCTATCTTATGAACTAGTGTTATGTAAATGATACTTTGGGTTGATGAGACAGTTGTTTTAAGATTTTCTTTTATTTTATTACTTCTGAAGTTATTGCGGTTGGTGCTGCTGCTGCTGCTGCTGTTGAATATTTTGCCCTCTTCTTTAATTTGCTTTTGTTTTTTTCTTGTTTTGATATTTGTTGTTGTTACTGTTGCTGCTATATAATTTGTTTTTATTTGATATTTTGCTGAAGTTGTTGGAGGAGAGTGCCTACATAATATAAAACTTATAATGGGTCATCTCATTTTTTTTTCTCAGTTTCTTCTGTTTTTGTTTTTTTTTTTTAGATTTCCTTTTTGTTTCTTCGGTGAATTCATTTTTATTCATATGTAATTGCTCAGGTGGATTTAAGTATAACTGTGTTCTTCAGTATATATGTATATATACAATAAATATATATGTATCTTAAATATAAACATATATCAAAAGATACTTCTACAGATATTAACAACAAAAAAAAAAACAAAAATGAATATAAAAAACAAAACCAGAAGAAGTTTTTAGAAAAAAAAACAAAAAATTTTTAAAAATTAAATAAAATAAAATTAAAAAAAAAAATAAAATAAAGTAAAGTATTGAATCCGATGTCGGTGCCAGTGCCGCCGCCGCAATAACACAAAATAGCGTATTACTGAAGTCACTATTTGATAACAACTAAAAAAGAAAAAATTAAATTTGTGTGATATTAAATTGTTTTTTATGATAATGTTTTTCTTTTTTTTAACTTTTTGTAAATTTTTTTATTATAGTTTTTTTTTGTATTATTTATTTTTTGTATGAAATAATTTTTACTTTTGATTAAAACCGTTTATTCTATTTATGAGATCCGTTTACAAGATTCTCAACAGAAAAGATACTTTCTCTATTAGTGTAGTGAGTGCGTTTTTCGACTTACGTTAATTTTTTATAATGGACTATGAAACTTTTAATTTACTATAATATTATTTTTTTAGATTAGATTATTTCTTTGATATACAAATTATTTTATCTATACAAAATCTTCTTCTTGCTTAACTCATAACTTATTTTTAAGAAGCCTTCTATAATTATACCGAGATATATTTAGTCAAATTTCGAAATTGTATGACAGTTACTCGATTTCGTTGCCCCAAACTAACCACAATTTATGGATGTTAGTTACCATCAAATTTAACCATCTTTTATAAAGTTTCACCTAATATTATAAAGCACGAAGATAAAACGATACAATTTTTTAGCTACCTGAACTTGTTGCGTTCGATTAACCAAATTTTTAGAAGTCGGTGTCATAAAACTTAACTTTCTTTGGAAAAATCTTAAATACCCCAGCTTATGTATAGACACTAGGGTTGGTTCACAATAAAAAAAAAAAAAGTTGTATGACCACCCCAACCTTTTGCAATATACCAACTAAATTTTGCTGAGGTTGTTGTAAATAAAATTAATTGAACTAACTTTTTGTTGATAAAATTTCAGATGCCTATAGGTTAGTTAGAGAATGAGTTATACTTATATAAAAAAAACGTTGTATGGTGTCTACAACAACGTGCTGGTCGAATTCGTTCAATTTTAATAACAAAACTATAAAATCTCAGAATGTTAGTTGAGTTATCGTACCGACTGACAAACGAATGGACAAACACACATAGCTAAATTGACTTAAAATTCAATCCTGAACAAGAATATATGTAAGTTTGCAAATCAATCTATCCACGTCGTTTTAAGGTGTCAAAAACGTAATGGACAAATACTTTAACTACGTTGTTTGTACGTTAGGGCATAATGAAATTTCCCAATATTTGGTGTTTAACAGTAGCTTTCAGATTTTAATCTTATAATAGTCGCACGTTATAAGAACTTATTTTGATTTCATTCAATATTTTGCCGTATAAAATGTGTTTTATATAATTAATAGTTGTAAAACGGATGTTATATCCAAAATCTCAACCATATTGCTTTTATTTAATTATTAATTATTATATTATTATTATTATTTAATTATTACAACAAAAATTCTTTCAAAAATCGTCATTGACTTTTAAATACGTTGTGCTAATTTTCTAGGCTTACAAATAACTTTATAGAAGGATATTTTTAGTCAATTTTAAATAATAAGATTGCCTCCCATAAGAATGACATCAATTAATTTAAATTAACTTCAGAATTAGATATCAGCAAAGAAAACTATTGAGTTTAGATTTTATATGTTTCACAAAATTCTTTTTTCATGTAAAGCAATATTTTCTTTTCCACAAAAATGTAGAACTTATTCCATATTTAAGAAGATTATTACAAATAACTGTATTACCTAAAATTCTCCAGAAATTATTTTCAGACTCGACCAAGTTCATTTCACGCATAATAACAATTTAAAAACAAATGGCTTCAGTTTTGTCCAGCAATCAGCATGACGATTTGTTGCAAAATGGACTCTGTTTTTATTTAAGGAATAATCCTTTTTATACGCATTCTAACTAAAAGAAGCTATGGATTGTCCAAAACTAATTAGAACTCAAAATAAAAAAAACTATTATATGAAACTAAAATTTAATTGCCATCATTATCGTCAAACGTCGCTACCCGATTATTGATTTCAATTTTGAATGTTATGAGAAAAAAAAAAAAAACAAATTCAACTTAAAGGTTTTTTTTTTTTTAATGACATCCTTTAAAAATGCATGGTTATTTTCTGGGCAACCGTTTTACGTTATGAAATTGAAAAAGAAAGAACAATAAAATATGACAAAATATACCACAATTGACCCATAATGGCAAGCAATATATAAAAATTAATGAAACAAGGGGAGAAGTTTATGTATCTTTTTTTTTTTTTGTTTTTTATGTTTTCTTTGGTTTATAAAATAAATCGAATCTTAACTTAAGTTAAAATCTTTTTTTATTAATATTTAATTTAGTAAATCATATGTATATTATGCGAATTAAATTTGGTTGTTGTTTTTTTTTTTTTTTTTTTTGGTTTTGGTGGATAATCAAATCTCATCAAAAAAAAAAAACAAAAAAAATGAAGGATAAAATACCGCCCGATTCAAATTATCAAATAATACTAATAGAGTAGAGAGTAAGGGACTTAATTTTTCATAATATTGCAAAAAAAAAAAATTAATTTTTTGTTTACGATAAAAATTTTTGGGTGTAACAAAATTTGTTGCATTAATATTTAAGTCTGTTATATACATGGTGTCCTCAATGTAATACATAAATATGTAGATACAAAACAATGAGGTAACAAACAATGGATGCAAGTTGTAAATTAAGTTTAACGTATATTATGGACATTTACAAGTAGTTGTATGGTATACAAGGCTTGCAGTTGTTATTGAAAATTTAAACTACATATTATTTCGAGTCAGCTAAAGAGTTAAAATTTAGATTAATTGCTTTAAAGAACCCTATAAAGAATATATATTTGGCTTTTATTATTTTTAATCAGATGTACAGCTTGTATACGTTTTTATTTCCACCCCTTCAGTTTTATTTCTTGTATGCGGTATAAAATTCTTCGACTTGCTTCATTTATTTCATGATACCTTGTATATATGGGTAAAAGAAAAAAATTGTCATAAACATAAATTTTACTTTGGCGCAACGCACAACGCGATCATTAAAACTTTACTTTTTAAACGACAAAATATTGTTTCTGTTTTGGGTTTTTTTTTTTTTTTTTTCATCATTCAATTGATTTGGTTTCATTAAAAATGTCGGTTATTTTTTCTTTCAAAAAATGTAAAATTATTTTTTTTTTTTTTGTGAAATTTTTTGATTTTGTTTTCTTTGACATAATTTATTTTCATCACAGGTGAATCTGTTCGATTTCAATTTATTTAATTTAAATAACGTATCTTCTTTTTTTCCGACTTGTTTTACTTTCTACTGTTCAATTTAAAATTCGTTTTTTTTTTTTTTTTATAAAAACACGATCGAATGAAATGCGTTTTAAAAGTCCGATAATCTACTATATGAATTGCTCTTATTAAAACTATTATCCACCTACACTCATGTTACTCTGACGAAGTAGATAATGGTTATGGTTTCTATAGACATTTTTGTATTTATTTTTGTATCTACTTAAAATGGTTTTCAACCAATCAATTAATGATAATATCAAAACTCATAAAATACTTTTTAAATGATAGAAGCGTGCATATGTTTTTATATAATGTGCATATCATGATGGGGGAAGTTGAAAAATAATCTGATATATTAATGTTTAAATAATTTGCACTTCTTAAGCGCAGTCCGATCTCTTTCAACTAAATACGAGAAAAATTTTATTCCAATAAATCAAGTCAATCAATATCATCGTAACCATAGTAAAACATTAAAGGCAGAAAATTAAAAAATTAATAAATTACAAAAAAAAAAAAAAACAAAAAAATGGAGCTGATGGGGAATGGAATGGATTAATGGAAACGAATATAGGAAAAGGAAATAACACTCACCTATTTTAGTGATAAAATTTTATAATGAGAAATCAATTGGTAGTTAATGGTTAGCATATATAGTAATTTAAATGATGATCTAAAAAAATATTAAAATATCTGTAGTATTTTAAGAATAGAAAATGTGGGTGTATCTTTATTGCATGATACCACGAAACCAATTCTATGATTTTTTTTTCTTTAAAGTTTTATTGTAAAATTCCATTTTGTGTTTTAAATTTATTGTATTTGTGATATGTTTGTGAAAGAAAAGATAATAATATTGTTGAAATTATATTTAAATTTTTTTAAATAAAAGGTAGCAATGACTTCTTCTTTTAAATTAAAATAAAATTAGATTAAAAGATTCACATTTATTAAAAATTTTTTCTTGTCTTTTTAGCATTTTCTATACAGTCAATATTTTTATATATGTATTATGGCCGTGGTGTAGCATATAAATGGGTCGTAGCAAATAGGAGATATATTGCGATCTGTGTAGAGTTATACGATGTCTGCATTTCTTTACTACAAATTCAATAATTCACTTCAATATTGTAGAAGATTGAATAATGTATAATTTTTATGGAGATGAATATAATAAGTACTATAACACATTGTGCAATTTCAGATAAAAACAACGACTACACAGTTACCTGTGTAACAAATTATTGGTGACTGTATGTGTTAAAACAAGAAGAACACAGGTGTCGACCTTTCATTAAATTGACAAAAGTGTATCTAATTTTCGACCTAACTCATCCAATGGGTTCTATTAAATATTATTGATGTAGGTTAAAACTTATTTATACATCAATAATAGAAACATGCAAAGATAAAACTAAATAAATATCAAATGCAAAAAAAAATATTTTTAATTTTATACCTTATAACTCACAGATATTCAAATATTCTAATGCAAATAAATAAATATCCAAAATATAATATAATAAATAATTTTTATCATAATGTACATATCTTAAAACTGAAATATAAAATTATTATAAAATACAAAGTAAAATTCAACAATATATGACAAAGCCTAGTTCTGTCTCATGAAGTAAGTAATTGAATACGAATTTATTGATTTCAATTCTAACAATAAAAATATATAATTACCAAAATTCTATTTCCCTTATTCATTATCTAATGTCCACAATATCTCCAATTTGCTATATAAAATCCTTCTCTTTTGTGCCAGCATGTACTTATAACCTGTATATTACCATAGGTCAGTAGGTATAGGCTGATAGCACTATTATTGGACCATTGGACTATTATCACGCAAAAAACAAAACAACAAGGTTTATTAAGGTAAATTAATATAATAATTAAAACAAAACACAAGTTGTCTGTGAGTAAGTATAAAAATTGTATTTGCGAAATTTTACCCAAAACAAAACGGTTACAGCGTAACGCGCTACAGCTGTTTTTGTATAGCAAAATGAGTTAAAAAAAAATTCATTGTTAACAAAATCATAATTTAAACCAAAAATGAGAAAAATATTTTCAAAATAAATTGTTATACTAAATTTAATCTAAAATGTTTTGTCTAATAAATTTATAATAAGGTAATAATTTGAAATAACGATTATTTAACTCGTAACGAGTATTGTTTGATTTTTCATTATACCGCTATAGCAGATTTTTTTAAGAGGAAAATAAGTGGGAGTACAATAAAAATGATGAAAATTATTATGCTTATTTATAATAATTATTAAATATAAAAGAATACAAATACCATATAATATATTATCATAAAACAAGATTTTAAAATTCTCTTCAAATTTTTAATCACTAGTCAATCCAAACATTTCAAAATGTTAGACATGACGTGTAAATGTCAAACATACGATCAGTATATTACATTCTTTGTTAGAATCGTAACGTTTAAACATTTGTAAATCTATGTGATAGTACAAAAAAATCACTTCTACTTTAGTCAGATCAACACTAACATCACTTTTACTTTAGTCAGATTAATTTATAATTATTTACCTAATAGAATAATTATTTATCTTTAGTTATACAAATAAAATAAGAATGTTATATGACATACATATAAAAAAAACAAATCTCATCATCAACGCTACTAATAAAAAACATGTCTTCTGGAAAAGAATGTTTATACATAAAGTTGAAGCAATTAAATTAGATTCATTTAAATGTTTTTCTCAAATATAGTACGTACATACTCGTATATATTAATATAACTTTTTCTTAAATTATAAAAAGTTTAATTTCGTTAAACCTAAAACGAAGTTAAATCTTGGCTACAAACTGTTATGAATTGAAATAAAATTTGAGAGCTGTCAATCGAACAATAATCAAATTCTAGTCAACATGCGGATGATTTAAATAAATATAAAATTGGCTTTTATGAAAAATTTAATAAAATAACACAATGGTTAGACAATATTATTTAAATTAAGCGTCTAATTCATCATTTTTAGAATTAGCACTAACCCATTTAGTCATCATTTACTTTGGTTAGTTTGTAAGTAAATAAAAACTAAATTTATTAAACTACTGTTAGTGAAGTTAAGTGATGGGTACAAACTAAAAGTCTAATGAAAAAACCCCAATCATCTATCGGTTAAGCATTGTTCGTTAATAAACGTTCGTTAATTAAGTTGTAATACGACATTAATGATCCAGACAACAGGTGTTAATAATGCTAGCGTAAAGTCTGGCTCTTAGTTTTAGTTTAAGTTGTTAACTCTGGTATTAAAGAGATCAAAGTTCGAGATGGTCTCTCTTAATATACGCAAGTTAAGCTCAAATTTACCGTTGTCTGTATAAATTGGTGTGGTTAATCATGAATGAAAGGGGAAGTATAATATTACCGCGAATAAACTGCTTAGCAAATATGACCATTAGCAATTTTGTAGCATGAACCTTAAAATATATAAAGAAGAAAAAATTAAAGATGTAAAAAACATGAAAATACAGAACATAATTCCAACAAAGAAGTTACAAGAAGAATCAATAAAATTTGTAAACTTTTCACAGGCGAGCATCAATATGTATATATTCTAATAATGTCGTACAAATTGATGATGCTGCTTCAACTTATTGTTTTAAAGTGAGGCAAATAGACTTTTTGAATCCCAAATCATATGATTAATATTCTCTTTTTCAAAAATGATTCTATTTATTTTTCCGTTACTGTATAAATATTTTTTTTATAAAATTTGTGATACAGGTGGATTTTTTTTTTGGTAAAATAACTGATTTTGTGTTCTTTAAGATTTTATTTGTTTTACAATGACATCGAAATTCAATAAAAGAATAAATAAAGGTGTTAATAATATATATGTATGTATATACTTTTTGGTTTAATTTTGTTCCGATTTATTGTCGGTTCTAAATAAAATAATGTTCTTAACACTATTTAGTATAAATTATGAATAAGAGTTAACTAACAAAAGAATCTAGCGTTATATTTAAAAACAAAAACAAAGAAAAATATTTTTGTAAGAAGTTATTGTGTATAAATTTCTTTTTAAGTCCATTCAATTATTTAGTGGCAGAAAAATCAAATATTTTAAATTAAAATGTTGATTAATTAGTATTGTACAATGTTGACAACTTTGTATTTGAATAAATTTTCTTTTTTTTTTTTTTTTGTAATTTGTACAAATTATTTGTTATCAAGCAAAACAACTGATGAACTGAATAAAGAGGAAGAAGAATGCATCGTCATTGGTATGAATTTTCATTTTTTGAACCCGAAAGAAAAAAGTCAGTGAAGGAATTTTTTCGTATGACAATGGTTTAATTGAAAGAAAGCATAGATCCGGTAGTAGATCAAATGGCCTAAAGTGATTTAAGTATATCTCCATACCCCTTTTTATTTACTTACATAGTTAATTATCTTGCTATATTTGGTAAAATTTTACATCTATTACTCGAGACCTGATTAATTCATAGCTTGATTGTGTTTTAGTCAATTCTAGTTAAAATGTTGATGAAAATTTTTATATGTTGAGAGTGTGTGTACTTGTGTGCTATTATTTCTTATCATGTAGGTATTTAGACATAACTTTCAAATTTCATATATATATACTAGGAAAACCTCTGACCTTACACAATGGCTTTAGATGCAAATGCATTTACATTATTGTACTGGCGAATCAAATATATAAAAGTTTAATTTTTGCATCAGCACCATTAAAAATAGTTTTTAAATCATTTGGAAAATTATTATTTAAAACAGACACATGACATATTTTGAAATTATGAGAGATATGAGAGCTAATAGAATAAATCACTTTCTTATATTTTTTTTTTTGTTTCAGTTTATTTACGTGCCAAATAATTTTTACAAGGAAATTACCCAGTCTAGGTGTAGCTGTAAATGTGGTAAGGAGGAACTATTTTTACAACGTGTGTAAGAACGGAACTCATACTTCCTCGGTGTTTACAGCATTTACAGAATTTTATATGCTCTTATCCACCAAGCCACCAATGCATTATCTATATTCCTAAAAAACGATCAGCTAAATCGATTATGGATCTGCCGGTAAAAATAATTTAAAGTTGTCTGTATTCAGGTTTTGAAAAAATTTCTTCTCCTATTTAATTGATCCCTAAAAATCACTTACTTGAATTAGGAAGCACTTATTTGATGTAATAAAATAACATATATGAACATAAAAATAAGGTAAGAAACAAAAAAAATAGATAGGTATACCAATTATTAGACAAACATTTGGTATAATGATATATAACAATTTTTTGATAAAAGACAAGATCTGGTTAATTTTTTAACTTAAATCAGGCGAAACATATAAAGACTTTTATAAAAAAATTATTTACATTTTCAAATATTGATTTTCTACAAGAAAGGAAAAATAATTCCAAATTACTTAAAAAAATTTCAATAAATAAGACATGTATTACACCATATCACATCAAATTTATAATAACATTTAATATTTCTATTAGATTCTATCTAAAGATACTTTCTCACACTAAGCTTTTTTAATACTTATAAATACTTACTGATCTTTACTGTTAACTAAAAATTTACTTAACTAAGAATCCTAGTAATTCTTTTAATTCTTTTTTATTAATACATATTTGGAAATAATTTTTCCAAAACAATTTTCTTAAATTTCCCACACTTTTAATTAACCCTCCAAACTGAATAAAAAAATTTAAAATTTAAGTAGCATTAAAATGAATAAAACTTTAAATATATGTATTTTAATAAAAGATTACCACATGTTATTTGAAACCTTATCAATATCAATTATAATATGAGACAAAATAATGAATAATAATCATTTAATATGATGAAAATCAATACGCGAACCATTCAATTGACAAACAATCACAGTCAATTAAATCAATTGACAACTTGTCAATGTTATGAATTCATATTTGAATCAAAATTTAAAATTTAATTCAGTCATAAAAAAACGACAAACTTATACAAAAACAAAAAAAAAAAAAACATAATTTAAACCAAAATTTCAATTAACCAATAATACCGCCTCCATAAAATTCATATTGAAAATCTAAAAATCAAAAAAAAAAAAAAACAAAGCAAATAAAAAATGAAAATTTATAATAAATTATTAATTCTGATTCAATAATTTTTTATGTACAAATTGATTCAAAATCAAAATTGACATAAAGTCATCAACACTTAATAGCGCAATTTAATATGTATGTATGTATGTATATATTATATTTATATGAATCGCCTAATTTTTTTATTATTTTCATATACCAGCATAATTTTACAGTTTACACTGTAACTTTTCAAAGATGTTATGATAAACTGAACATTCTGTTATGTAGGTACGGTACCTATACTATCAATTGTTTTTTTTCTTTTTAGCACATTTTCAAAAAATTTTGAAAAAATATGCTTATTAGTTTCACTCTGTCCATCTGTCAGTCCGTTGGTCTGTCCGTCTGGGTGTTTACAAAATTTCTATATACATTGTTTTCAATAAAGCAATAAAGTTTTTGCTACGAATAGGGGTCGCCAAAAAATTAATTTTGTGGAACAACTTTTTTCTGTAGTGCCACCTGTTACGGAGCTACAGCCCTATACAAAGTTCGAAAAAACTCTTTCTTTAAATTGTTATAACACAAGTTTTATAAGGCACATCTTCAATCTAGAAACGATTTTTTAAATATTTTTTTATTTATTTATTTTATTTGATTAATTCATCATTCATCAATTTTTGCAAAAATGTGGACCCCTTCAATTTTTGAAACGTTTTAACTTTGAAGCTAGACATTTTGAGAGAAATTAGATCATTGGAAATTAGTATGAGTCATTTCAAGAAATATTTTCGTGTCGCCTCCAGGTTAGGAGTTGTAAGGGGTTAAAAACTGAAAATTCTCTATTTTTCAACACCTGTAACTTGGATCTGTCCAAATTTTTTTGAAGTAATACACAAAAATTATAGCTCCAAGTTCAACATTATATTTTTGTTTGTGGTAATAATTTTTCTTAATAATATAGGGTTACTTAACAATTGACGACCGTGTGATTTGATTTTTCTGAAATTTTTCCTAATTTGTTTAATTATTATTCATAATTTGTATTAATAAAATACGTGATTTATATTATTATAAATTTATTTTCCAATATATCTACTGTTTACTCTAGGCTTATTATGGAATATTTTTTAAGTTTGGAAATAAGCTTTTTTGAAAATCTTTGGTTTTTTTCATTACTTGTTTTTATTTTTTTTTATTGTAATCTATTTCTTTTATTATAAATATCATAAATTTGTAATTTATATTTTAATATATTATAAAAACAAATAAATGTACATAAGTGGCATACATACATAGCACATACATACATAAGTGGTTATTTACTTAAACTGCTATCATCGCTTCAGATCTCAATTTGATCACTGATCATTAATATAATTGAATAAACATAAGTATACATATATTGAAAAGCTTCAATTATTTTAAATGCATTTAAATACAGGGATTGCAAAATATTCAAGAAATTAAGGGCCCACAGGTTTTTCTTACTAAGGTATGGGTACACGGATTTTTTTTTTTTACTTTTAAATTAGAAGTACATATCTACATTCATTTTTTTTATCATTTTGTTTAAATTATCTCTCATAAACGTCCCCAGATGACCTACTGTGTATAAGAGCGTATAAAATACACTGAAAACATCGAGAGAAGTTGGATTCAAATCCCACACAAGTCGTAAGAATAATAAGAATTAATAAAAATAAAAATGACAATAAGAATTCCCCCTTTATAACATATACAGCTACACTTAAAAAGGAAAGGCTGTGTAAATTGTCTTGTCACATTTGTGTGGTAGTGGTAAAAACTTAAAAAAATAAAACGGGAAAACCTCTGTTATGAGGTTCTGTAAGAACAGACCTTTCTTCAAACATTTTAAAAAAAGTATTCTTTTGGATGTATTGTTTTAAAATGTTTCTGGCTGGAAAATATAACGAAGAGGTTTTCGTTCTTTTACGTTTTTATATCGTCTAAATTATTTAAACAGAAAAGTTTCGATATTAGATATATAAATAAATTTTATTTTTGTAATACATCTAATTTTTATTCAAAAAAGAACATTAGGAAATGTAAAATTTTTACTACTATAAAAGTTAACTTTCTTTAATTTTAAAATTAGTTTTTATAATTTCTAAAATTTCAAATTCTAAAATAAAATTTAATTTAACAAAAATTTTTAAAATTATCAATAATAAAATGTTGCAAACCTCTGATATTGAAGTGAACAATTGAAATATTCAAATGATATTTATGCGGTGGCGTTTAATACTATTATTAATACTTATTTTATTCTTTGTAATAATTTTATAACTGTTTATGTTCTTACAATAAAAGCGTAACTTTTATATTTTATTGGATTGTATATTAAAGAACGCGGTTTGACTTCACTTTGCTTGCATTTTCTTAGTTTAAGATTTTCATTTCAGTTTAAGATTTTGCTTCTTTTTTTTTTTATTTAGTCATTCAAAAGTGAGTGGTGACAATAGTACCAAAATAATTATTAATGATTTGTTTATTACATGTGGTATGTTGATTTGTATTTTATTCTTATAATAAGTATGTAATGGGCAATCTTATATGGTAAATTTAATAAGTTTATTACGATTAAGTTTAATATGTTAATAAAATTTTGTTGCGTAATAAAAATTTTTAATACTATAGCTTGTTATAGCTACTTTAATTTATAAGAAGCGTTAAAAATGATTAAAATTTTAATGAACTTATTCTTAAAATAATGAGAAAAATTACAGTTCTTGTCAACTCTAAAGGAGTTATACCAATCGGTTATAGTGTTTAAAATACAATTATTTTGCTTTAAAATAGTATTTCTTGAAATTTTAATTATTTTTAAAATAAAAAATGATATGGATCCAATAGCTTGTATGGCAACTAATCGAAATATATAGGTCCTATTTCTCATTTAAAATTGATAGCAACTTTGTTCGAAGACATATAAAAGTAGTCTAAAAATTATGTATGGCCTACGTTATCCGAAACACAAAAATGTTTCAAAAATTGTTTTGGATCATCAGCATCAGCTTTTTGTTTTTGGTAAATATGAAAAAACTCAACTCATAGAAACTTGGTATTCTGCATATAAAATACATTAGTATTTATTTGAAGATCAAACATAACAGATATGGTATAGGGATTATAATATAATGTAATGTATATTAAAATATGATTGCCCTAAAAAAACGGAAAAAAAAATAAATATTGAACATTATTATAAAAATTCTACATTTAATCAATAAAATGAATCCAAGTCTATTGAATTAAATTGGAAATAATAATACAAGAAATAAACCAATTGACACATAATAAAAAACTAATTGTCAATTTATTAAAAAAATATTATTTCTTTTTTTTTGTTTTGTAATTGATATTCGATTTTGATTGATTGATTGATGGATTATGAAGCAAAATATTTAATTGAAAGGGTGATATATGAATAATTAGAAAAGAATTAAATTTACTGCTGGCTCATTTATTAAAAAAGAAGATAAGTTTTATATTATTTTTATTGCACTTTTTGATTAGCGTTATGTGGGATAATTTAGATTCATTTTTTAATCTAAACTATAAATTTCAAAAGTACTTCCTAAAAGATCCAGTATCCCATTTTCATGTTTTTTTCTGTAGTAAAATAATAATAGTATTAATAAGAATACTAATAATACCCGCTACAGTGACTATGGCGGTTACCTTCAATAATTACCTTCTGCAGTAAGGTTTATATACTACTGTATGTGGTAACTGTTGTAACGGCTATAGTCACTATTAGTAAAATCATAATAATAATAGGCGAATTCATTGTTTTCTTACAATCCCACTCCCAATTCAATGTTTCCGTATCCATTTCCTATCCCTACTTCCTAGCCAATGTACTGCGTTAGCAAGTAAGGGTTTCATCCCATTATATTGAAGGGGGGAGGTGGGTTTAGGCAGTAAGAATCTGACACTACCGAAGGGAAATTCTTGGTGTCTTTGGAAGATTCGCCTTCCTTAGGGGGGAAAAAAAATTCCATTTTCAAGAAATCTCATGTAACAGTGCTTTAAGATAAAAAAAAAATTTCTTCCGGGGGTCAAATTTTTACGAGTTTACAGAAACGTAATTTGAGGTGCATTTTGAAATATTGATACATAATTCACATTGCTGTAAATATTTCTTAAACTGCTGAGAGTATAATACCATAGTTTATTTCTTATAAAAAACAGATATCATCGAATGATATCATCGAATAATATCTTAACAGAAGCAACACCTAAAGGTTTTTCTTTTAAGATATTATCTGATATTAGACTCTCAGCTGATAAAGAGTTAATTATAGTAAAATAAATTTTGTATCAATATTTTGAAAATGACGTCGAGTCTGCAAATGACGAAGCTTGGACTCAAGCAGATTTTGTTTTTATCCTATTCTTACTCAAATTTGATCGAAATTGGACAAAGAACGTTTTCGGAAGCATAATCTAAATTTCTTATTTTATTTTGCTGATTTTCATGGTTTTCATTTAATATGCGGTTAAGGATCAGTTTATTATACCAAAAATTTTATTTATATAAAATATGTATTTTGACCTTGGAAATATATTTTAGGTAATTTTAAAGAATAAACTTTAAGTATTTGTCTTATTTTTGACAAACAACTTTCTTTTTCTAATTTTTACTCCCTAACACTAATTGGTATAGTTTTTACTTTTAATTATTAGCCATTTATTTAGTTTTAACCACTTGACCGCTAATAATGGTTAAGATATACATATATACGTTGAATACCATAATTAAAGGCGAACAAACAACTTAAAAATTATGAATGTGTTCCATAATCTTGTATGCAATATATAGGTACCGGCGACAATCAACGACTTATTGTAAAAATAATGATTTAAGTAACTGAAGCTTCCTCTTAAATATATAATAAGAGATTTTTTGTAGATGTCTTATGCTCTCCATACGAGCGCTTAAGACAAAACAAAACATTGTTAACGTATCATTAGATGACATCTCATCTAGGGGTCATTCTAATATTATATGCTTATTATTATATGTTTCAAATAAAATATTTTGTCATTCTGCTAAATCATTGTTTCTTGTCATTTTCTTTTAATTCACAAATTTTTAAAATTTATTTATTTGAAATAACAAAAAAATAATGTTACTTTAATGTTTAAAGATGTCTAATAAATTATTTTTGGGCTACATTAGAAAAATATGATCCAAAAAGATTCTTTTTTCTAAATTAGTATTTTTTTTAACTAAAGCTGTGCCCATTTGCTTACCAACGGCCTATTTAAATTAAATCTTAGTTTTTTACTTAACGGTTAGACATCAATATTTTTTATCAATGTTTTATCAATGTTAATACGTCATAATTTATTCATGAAATTACAATACAAAAGATACTGTCCATTATGTTAAAAACTATCCAATATATGTGGCTTAATTTAAAAATAAAAAAACAAACAAATGGTTTTTTATTAATAATATATCAAAAGTCAAAAAACAAAAAACAATCTTGATTCTAGTCAACATTTTATTTTCTTATTACGCATGTCTTTACCTAATAATAAAGTATTTATGCACGCCTATATATAAAAATTTAATGAAACATTGACAAAAAACATTGATACCTGACTGCACTCTTTGTTAAATTTTATATAAACCTTCAAAATATTCCTAAACTTATCCAAATTTCAAATAATTCTGTACATAATAAAATCCCTTTTGTTTCGAAAAGATTAATTGAATTTATTTAGAAGTCAGTAGATACAATTTTATATGTATAGGTATTACAATTTTATGAAATCTTTTTCATGTAAAACTTAAATTATATCTTGCAGGCATATTAAAGTTTTAAAAATTTCTGAAGTCTTACGAGAAATCAAAATATGCAAATTCATACATGCTGTTAAAGGTATGTATGTACGGATTTTAATTGCTTGTTATTACATTTTAAAAATTGGTTTGTATGAAATGGATGTGGTGTTGGAGATTGTGCTAAAACTATATATATTAACAACCTATTAATATTTTAATTGGAAATATGTCATATTTTTTTTATTTTTTTTTTATAGATGTAAAGTAAATGAAGGTGGTTGTAAAAATAAATAGCGGAAATAGTAAAGATTTCTTGTAAAAATTGTATAAACATACATAAATTGTAATGACTTCTTCTTACGCAATTCGATCCTATACATAAATAAGATTTAAATTGTATTATTATTCCTTATAAGGATAAGTATTAGGAATAGGTGCGGACTGCGGTGGTTTAAAACATAGATGTACATATTTTTAAAATCAAAGTGAAGTTTTTCAAAAACACTTAATCAATAAAACTTAAAAATTATTTAAAAAATTTAAAAATTAGAATTAAAATCTAGTGTGGGGATCTCGGTGACCTAGTGGGTAAGAGCGTATAAACTACGCTCTATAAAACACCGAGGGAACGTGAGTTCGAATGCCATACACGTTGTAAGAATAATTCACCCCTTACGATATTTGTAGCCACGCCTAAAAAGGAAAGGCTGTGTAATTTTCTTGTCACATTCTGAATGAACTAAAAAAAAAAAATTTTAAGGTCTTAAATTTTAGTAACTTTTTAAGATAAAAATGCTCGGCATTAAATTTTTATTTAATACTGTTCATAATTGAACCATTATCAGTTCATCTTTATTACTATCTTTAAAAACGAGTAGGTAAGGACAATTCATTTAAATGAACTAATAATATTGAATTGTGCCTTTAAATATTTCCACATAAAACTTAATAATCGCGTTTTCCAGTCAATGGATTCATATAAAATTCATGGATGAATGGATGTGTAATTAAATTTATTTCTAAGATGAAAAATATTTCTTTATACTTTAAGTATGCTGCAAAAGAAATATGACAAAGCCGTAACGATGGCATAGTATTCCGCCGCCGTATTTCTATTTATAGATAATATTCCGACATCGGACGTTCACCGAATAATTGTAAAAAATAAAATTAAATTCATGTTATTTACACAAAATGACGATGCGATTTTGATTTAATTTTTAATTTTTAATTTAAAATGCGCATTTCTTATGAATATATTCCCATTCTATGGACGTAACAATGACATGACTACATATGACCAGCAAAGTAAAATATCGTTGAGAACAATGATTTAAATAAAGATATAGCATCAGTACTTCGTTGTTATCGTTCAGTGTGAATATATTCAAAAGAAAAATATCAAGTTTCGCCTCTCGCCTCGCCTCATTGTAATGCAAATCAACTTTTACGAAATTACTGAAATCTGTGCATTCTAAAATTCTAATTTCAAAATTGTAATTTACAAAATATTTCGTTTTTATAAAAAATTCCTATTGTGAAGTGAGTAATTATCCATGCGTACGCCATTATCAATTATCCATTCAATCATTATCAATTCGTATCAATTCTAGAAAAAAGCTTATATACATTATATATTAAATATTTACTAAGTTCTAGAAGTTGTACAAAAACAGAATTTTATAAATTCAGAATTAATCAGAATTTTGATACCATCCCTAAATGGAATTGTCAACAGATTTGATCATTTATAATATATTTTTAGATTTTTCTCAATAGGTACATTATTTTTGCATAATATTAGCATTTTTTTTTTTTTTTTTGTAATTTATTCAGTATCTAATAATATTATAATCATTATAATGTAATTTATATTATGTATACATATGTAATTAAATACGCATTTTATTTTTTTTTTAAATAATATGTAATTGCATAAGTTTTATACCATTTTAAGTTTAATAAATTAATTGCTTACTAATTAGATTCTTATTAACTTATTATTATGTATTTTTAATCTGTATATAATAAAATAATACATGCATAATGTATACATAATATATACCTTAAACAAAGTATCGATTAAAAATTTTAATTTGTTTGGTTTATATATAAATAAATAAATAAATTTTAAATGGAATAAAAAAAATAAAAAAAATTATTTTATTTGGTATTTTCTCAATAATAATAATAATATAATATCCACCCAATTTTGGAAAAAATTCTTAGTAAATAATAAAAATTAAAATTTTTTTTTTCATTTTTTTTTTATTTTTTTATTATTACAATATTTTTTATGGACTCATTATAAAAATACTCTTCAGCACCTGCTATGGAAATTTTGTTTTTATACCCGTACGATATAAAGATCGGGTATATTAAAATTGCTCCTCCATTTGTAACACCTCGAAATAAGCTATAGCTAGATATACCTTCAAAGGTATGGATCGGATCAGAATGAAATTCTAAGTCGATTACGCTTTGTCCGTCCGTCCGTCAGCAAGATAACTCAAAAACTAAGAAAACTATACTTTTAAAGGTAAGGATCGGATCAGAATCAAATTCTAAGTCGATTAAGCTTTGTCCGTCCATCCGTCCGTCCGTTCGTCAGCAAGATAACTCAAAAACTAAGAAAGCTGAAATGAACGCAAAATTTTCTTACAACAATTTGTAGGTTCTTTTTTTTTTTTGGTTGAGATCCGACCAAAACTTCAGGTAGCTCGCCAATTTCAAATTATTTTAAAATACTAAAAAATTAAAAAAAATAATAATATAAGCAGAGTGATAGGCTATGAAAATACTAACGGTTCGTACAGGTGTCTAAGAGTTGACAAAGGCAACTGTATTCTTCCTCGTTTTTTTTTTTTTTTTAAATATATAATACTATACCAGAGAAACTATAGATACATTCTTATTGTATCTATAGAGTTTGTATCTTTTGTTTTTATCTTAAACTTGTTCTTTTTTCTGATATCTTAATCCACAAATCGAAACTGGAAAGTTATTAAAAAAACAAAAAGAAAGAAAAACACAAAAAAAAAAAACAAACACTTTAATAAGATTGAAAATAAAATGGAAAAAAAACAGTATAGGTATATATACCTTAAAGAAAAACAAATCAAAAATCGGAACTTACTTGGCTGTCATATTCTTTTATATAATCAATCGTTGAGCAATTTATTTGCTATTAACAGCAAAAAATTGAAATCTTTTGAAAAAATTTCCATTTTTCTTTTTTATTTGTTTTTTCTTAATTAGATATTTTTTTTTTATTTTTTTTTTTATTTTCTTATATATCCATATTAAGTTTTTCTTCTTGATTTTCCATATTATGAAGATCATTAAATTATAATATTGCATATGTATTTACGTAAGTATATAGGGACAAAAAGCTATGATTGAAATCATATTAAGGTATTACTAAAGGTTGAAATAGATTTATAATTATAGAAATAATGAAATTGAAAAGTTGAGAAACCTTTTTTTTTTCTTTTTTTTAAAATTTTATTTAGAGTTTTTTTTTTTGTTAAGTTTGAAAAGATTTCTTATAGTTTATCTAATGGCTTAAACTTAATAATAAGATACGGAACAATAGTTTTCGGAAGTAGATCTTTTTATTAGATTTATACTTCAATGGTTTTGTTGAAAAAGTTGGATGAGTTGAATTACAAATTATTACAAATTTTTCTTAAACTTTTAATCATGGTTTCATCCATGAATCCATTATAGAGCAACATATACAACAAAAAAGTACTACGACTCTATATAATTTAAGCACCAAATTCTTACATCTGAATTCTAAAATCAACTGAATAAGGTTTCCGTTCCTTTTATGGAGTGAAACTACTCTACTACCAACTTCATTCAGTCTTTGAGAAAGAGTAGATAGATATAATATATATATAGATAGATACGGTTATGTTAAATTACCGTTCCATATTTACCAACTACTCTCAACTACTCTTTTCGAGTGAAAGGAACGCAAACAATATAAAATATTAACACTAATATATTTCCTTGGTATATACATATTTTTTCAGCATATTCAACATAATTCCATTTTCTAGAAAGAAAATTAACTTCATTCACACCTCCAAAAAAAAAAAAAAAAACGTCAGTTCCATTAACTTAATTCGAAAAATGATGATCGTAAAAATTATTGTATTACTAATTTTTTTTCCCTTGGCACTGCTGTAAGGAGCACAGGACATCCACTAACTCATTTATTATTTATATTTGACAAAGCTTCAGTTTCGGGACTCATTAATTTCACTAAGCCGTTTATTACTTATAGCTGTAGCTATTGTACAAGACTATGAGATGTTTCGTTTATTTCTACGTCATCTATTTATCTATTGTATTACTAATCTAATGAAGGTTCTAAAGTTATGTAAGGCCATGTTGTCTAATAAATTGCAGAAGAAAAGGAGAAATTCAATTAAATTAAGAATTCTCAAAAAAACAAAAAACTCAAACATTCTTAAAATTCTCAAAAATGTAAATAAAAAAAAAGATGGGCATTGGGTCGGAAAGGAAAGGTTTCCAAAAACTTATTTTTTCTAAATTATAACTAATAGGAAATTTCTTAAAAGGTTTACAAATACTGATTTTATATTGATTATGTTTTTGTTTAATTTTTTTCAATTTCAGATTTTGTCATTTTCTTTTTAGTATCGTGTTTTTATTGTTCATCTATAATAGTTTAGCTTAGCGACGGATAATTCATTTTTATTTAATTGTTTTTTTTTTTTTTTTGTTTTTGGTATTTGGTTTCTGCGGCATCATGCACCATTAAGAGTTTTTACTTTTACTTTGTTTTTATTTTTGGTTTTTATTCTATATATGGTTTTGTTATGGTTTTATTATTCTTGCAAAATAAAAATTTGTCAAACTTACTTGATGACTTTTATGAAAGATGACATATGAAAGATTTTCATACTGATTTAATTTTGTGTTGTTAATCTGATATTTATTTTAAAGTTTTTATTTTTTAACTTAGTTGCTGTTTTATTGAGTATTTTAAATTTAGTTATTTTATTTATTTATTAATAATAAAAAATTATATAAAAATCTAAATTATAAGATAACTATAGTTAAATTTTAATTTAGAACATCTTAAAAAAAAAAAATTTTAAAATTCAAGAAAACAATGAAAAATGTTATCAGTTTGTATCTGTCTGTAATTAGGAAAAATGTTATCAGTTTGCAACTGAAAAAAATTTTTAAGAACTTAACCAGCTTAAGCAAAATTTGTAGAGTATTGAGTCAAACTCATAAAACTGCTCTTGAACTCAAATCTCACTTTTAAAACAAAAACTACCAATTTATACCATCGGTCCATTATTTGTTTAACATTAGACCTTAGGGGCCTACAGTTAACAGAAACTGAACTGATATTCAATTTAAGAATTTTTATATAATAGAATGACGTTTCATTGTGTCAATCAGCACCGTTTTGAATTTAGTTATGATTCTATATTTTAGAAATTACTTAACTTTATCGAAATTCGAACGCTCATAAGAGGAGTTTCACTTAAAAATTTTAAATTACGTAAAATATTCTATATATATTTTAAAACTGCAATCTATAGCTTATTAAAATTTCAATAATTACCGGCCGGACTATTATTAGATTTAAAGTCAATACCATTTCATTATTTTAGATGAAAGTTATTTAAAGACCATATAGTATATGAATGAGTGCTAAAACATAACTTTTATTTTATCTAAATCTAAGTCAGGTCAAGGCCTCGGTGACCAATAGAGGATAAGAGCGTATAATCGAGCGAACGTGTGTTCGAATTCAACACACGTCGTAAGAACATTTCCCTCTTACGTCATTTACATCCACATCTAGAAAGGAAAAGCTGTGAAAATTTTCTTCTAACATATGGCAGGGGAATAAACTAAAAAAAAAAAACTAAATAAAAATACTACATGCTAGTGGTAGTATAATGTACTATTTGGATAGCAAATCAAGTGGTTAAAGGGAAAACTCTTCCTTATTTATCCTTATTTAAATTTTAATTCAAAAAAGCAATAATTGTTAGAGATTTACAAAAAAAATTGTATTTATTAGTTGTATTAGGTATAGTCATTTCAATGAATAGTTGTGAGCTTTTAAAATTATGGTTTTAATAAAAACCAATACCAAATGGAAAATGTTTCTTATATTATGTCTAATTAATTACTTATAAAAATAAATAAAAACAAATTTTAATTTAACATTAATATAAATAAAATAACGTATCACAAATTCTATAATAACTTTTCAATACAACATGATACAAATTTATTCTAGTTCTAATAAATGTATACATATGTACTATATATGTATGAATGTATATTTTTTTTTAACAAAATATCAAATCACATGTAACGTTAACCTAGCAAATTCTCTTGAAAATTACATTCTAAACTAAAAAATCTGTATCATATATATACTTACTTACATATATATACATATATATTCCAAAAAAAAAAAAAACCACTAATGCTGCTGATGATACTGGCTGATATTTTCATCTTTTTATTGCTATTGATGAAATTTCTGTCTGCATACAGTCTACCTGTTGACCATAGAAGGTGGTAAAATATTTTTATGCGTGGCGGATCAAAACTGGTATAAAAATTTTTCTTTTCTTTTTTTGTTCTTTTTTTTTCATTTTCTTTTTTAACATTTCGCAATTTTTAAAATATAAACGGGACATAATATGTTAGTATAACACTATAATAATATTATTACATACATACATAGGTATATAAAAGTGCAAAGAAACATTATTATCATCATCAACACAGAATGTCTAAAGAAAAGCAAAAAAAAAAAAAAAAAATGAAAACCAGAAAATAAAAAATGAAATTAAAAAATCATGATTATATTCTTAAATAATAATAATAATCAGCATCATCACCATCATCATCATCAATATCATCAATTGCGTAGTTATTTAGAACCAATCCATTGGAAAAATTTTTTTAATGACAACCCAAAGAATAGATGAAGTAGAGATGTAAAGGGATATATGTTCGTGGGTACAAAATATGAGAAGGAATAAAAAAAAAAAAAAGGAATAAAAAATTCAAATAAAAAATAAAAAACAAAAAGAAAAAATAAAAGAAATATTTTTTCTTATGAAATGTAGCAAAATGGGTGCATATTTGAAGATACCAATGCCAATGTCAAAAGAAGAGTGATTTTAAACGGAAATGCATTTTTAATGTGATGTGGTCTGAAAGTATTATTTTTTTTTTTTTATCATTTTTATCTTTGCTGTTTTTTTTTCTTTTTGATTCTCATCGAATAGGTTGGAATTTATATATATGTATATATATATATATATATATACATATGTATATGGCTATGTAAATAAATGCATATGTAACTATATGTAGACCTACATATATATATGTGTATATAAAATGTGGTACGTTGAAGGAGTTAAAGATTTTTTGATATTTTAAAAGCCCAATATTGTTATTAATTCTACGGAGATATGTTGTGTAGATTAGTAATTACATTTTATTATTTTTTTTTTTTTGTTGTTTTTTAACATCATCGTTATACTTTTACATACGATACTTTTTTGTTTTTTTTTTTTTTTGTGCGTTTTATATATAGTCTGCCACATGAAAAAGGGTAAAAGAAAAACAATATAAAACACAAAAAAAAATTTTGTATAAAAATACGAAGGACTAAAAAAAAAAAATAAAAAACAAAAAAAAAAAAAAGTGGTTGTTGACAACTATTTGATCAATTCTCTGTTACATAAACAAGTCTTAAAACCTTACAAATATTAATCTAAAAGTCACGGAATTATAGTTAAATATTCTGCAATATAATTACGATTTGTCAACTATATTTAATACTTTACATTAATTAAAATTCAAGACATGCTTTACATGGAAGGATTTCTTAAAATAGTTTGTAAAAGTTTGAATTTAGACAAGAAAAAATAAAACAAAAAAAAAAAACAAAAACAAAATTGGAATAATTTTAATTATGTTAAAATTTACAATATACATAAAAGTAAACCAATTAATTTTATGCTATTAAATACTATAGATCATTGTTTATTCTTAAAAAATTCTTATGCATTTTTAATTTTCAAGTAAAGATATTTTAAAAATTTTGTTTTTTTCAATATATAAATATATCATAAAAGATACTTTTTTAATAAAATATTCTAAAGTTTTTTTATTTTTTTTGAAATGGATTAAATTAGCTATAGTGATGTTAAAAATGTGGTTTTGTACACCATATATATATATGTATGTATATCAAATTAATAATTCAATATAATAATATTTTTAAAATGTTTCAATTCTATTTCAACCAGCAAAAAAAAAAAAATTAAATATTAGTTTCAGAGAATTGGACAAAAAAAATATTAAAAGAAATAAAGTATTAAAAATATACTGCAAAAATCACCATATAATGCGAAACAAATATCAATGCCACATTTTTAAATTTATATAATATGCAACGCAAAATTTGATAGACAGAAACTCGTATTAGGCTTTCAAGAAAAACATTTGAAAATTTTAACTGTCTAAAATTTCTTTTCCATCATGGTTTCAATTGATTATCAATATAATACGCACATCGTGTTTCTGGAATCAGATGCCCTACGCATATGCTCTCCAAAATTGGTTACTCATATGTGTACGTTTTAGAAAAGTTTAATAGGAGCATTAACATTTTTTTTCAAAATGTCCTTCCAAATTTTTTTATCCATCATATTTATTTCTAGATTTTTCCCATAAAAAAAATTCCTTCCTACATCCTTATTCCATTACAACCAATCTGTACATTTATCTTAAATGACCGAACCTAAAGATTAGTTTAAAAGAGGATGATTTTGATTGGTTAATGGTCAATACATTTCGTATGAATCACGTGCAATTTCTCTAGGAAACTTTCCTCCACTGATCCTACGTACAAAAAAAAAAATACCAAATAAAGGTGGGGTTATCAAAAATCAATTTTTCAATTGGTAGAATACGTATGAATTTAAAATAAATTCTGTTTATACTAACTAAATGCATTCGATATTGTAGTAGTCCCTTCTTCACAGGACATCAAAAATTATGTAGTCTTTTGTTAGCCGCTTTGTTTAACCAGAACTAATGCGACTTGTTTTGATTTTGCTGAACGAGAATCAGAATCAGTTTCTGAGTTATATAGTGTTGTATTTAACAGTACTGGTTTAAAAAGGATTTAATTTATATTTATGAGTGTCGACAGTTTACTGTTCAATGACAAATATTTTTTTTTTTTTTTTACTTTTAATATTTGTTCAAAAAAAAATATATTTCTTAATTCAATTTTTTAAACAATATTTGTATCAAAAAGAATATCTATTCATTCTTTATGTTTGTACTGAAGAATAACTTTACGGTATTCCAAAGTTCAAGTTGTATGTATAAACTTGCGCTTAAAGAAGTAAATCTCACTTTTCTAAAAAAAAAAAAAACTGTAAGTGAACTCATGGCTTTTATTTGAAAAAATGAAATTTGAGTTTTTAAACTCAGTTTCATGTATTCCACCCTAAATGTATCTGGTATATCATTATAATTATACCCGTACGATAGGATCGGGTATAATAAAATTACTCCTCCGTTTGTAACACCTCGAAATAAGCGAGCTAGATATACCTTCAAAGGTATGGATCGGATCAGAAAAAAATTCTAAGACTTTTGAGCCATGTCCGTCCGTCCGTCCGTCCGTCAGCACGCTAACTCAAAAACTAAGAAAGCTACAATCTTGAAACTTACACAAAATATTTTGAGAGTAATTTGTAGGTTCCCTATTTTTTTGGTTGAGTTTGGACCAAGCCTTAGGGTAGCTCTCGAACACCTAACTTTTAGATCCCCACATTTTTTTTGCAATAGAGCTATGAAATTTTAAATACTGATAGATCTCACAAAAATATTAATTTTATTTTTTATAACTTTTTTTTGTAGCCCCACCCGTTACGGGGCTACAGCTCCCCAAAGGTTCAAAAAAGCTCTATATTTAAATTGTTATAGCACAAGTTGTATAAGGTATATCTTCATTTTGAAAACGCCAAACGATTACTACTTTCATTAGCTTTAAAAGTATATATACAATAAATATATATTTGTGGCATACGGTGTCTTAATTTACCGTTATGCGAAACTCAAATTTTGCAAAATTCTTTAACCCTTCCATCTTCTAAACGGTTAAAGTTGGAAACTTGAAATTTTGACAGAAGTTAGATCTTTGAAAATAAGTATGAGTCATTTCAGAAATTTTTTTTGTATCACCCCCCGTTTAGGAGCTGTAAGGGGTCAAAAACTGAAAATTTCCTATTTTAAACACCTGTAACTTGAACACCTGTTAAAATTTTTTTGAAGTAATACACAAAAATTAAAGCTCCAACATTATACTTTTATTTCTGTTAACAACTTTTTTTAATAATATAGGGTTACTTTATAATTGACGAAAGTGTTACTTGATTTTTTCAAATTTTCTAACAAATTTCTTTAACGAATTTTTTTTGCATATTGTTTTACTCGATAATTTGAAATTGTTGAGGATATAATGCGTAGTACAAAAAAATGTAATTAAATAAACAACATAACGGTTGCTTGAAGAATTTTTATTTATATGATATTGATATATATACATACTTATATAATATCATGTTTATTTACATATCGTATATGTCACTAGTGCATGAATGATAAGAGTATAGATGTATATTATATAGCGCCGTATTTACATACATATATGTATTTTATTGTACTTATAAGAAATTATTCTGTCAATGGAATATTTAAATATAATATAATATAATATTTAAAATTATATTTACTGTTTTGTACTTAGTAAATTTAATATACATTTACCGCTTAGTATTAAATGGTACTATAGAATATTTGAAAAAGTTTTGGATTGATAATCGTTATGTGGAAGGTTAGAATCTGCTTTTGAAGAATGTACATATAAACATGTAGTTTGAATATATGTACAACCCATAGTTCTAGAAATTATAAAATTCACCCAAATTATTTTAAAATACTAAAATATTAAAAAGATAATATTGTAAGCAGAGTGACAGGCTGTGAACATACTAACGGTTCGTACGGGTATCTAAGAGTTGACAAAGTCAACTGTATTCTTCCTCGTTTTTATCTTGAATATTTTATAGTCTTACTGTAACAACATATTTATATTGGTAAAATGATAATAAATAACTAAAATTTTAACACCAAATCGATTAAATTGAAAATTTAAAAAATAATAAAAATGCTAAAGTATTTATGATATACACTGTTAAAATCAATCTCTTTTTCACATCCGAAGAATAAGAAAATAAAAAATGATGTTATCGGTTAAAAAATTTTGATTTAAATAAATCTCTTCTTTTACGTTTTTTCGGTCATTGAATTTTTATACTCTAATTTTGATATGTGCTTTGTATTGTGACTTGATTTTAATGAAAATTGAAAATTTACTTAAACAAATTCTATATCACATAAAATATATAAAAATTTTTGTTTTATTTTTTTTTTTTTATTGTCATTTCTAGTAAAACAAAATTCGTTCTATTTCCGGCATATTTTCTTTTTCTTGTGACTATGGCAGTAACACCAACTGGCTGGAATTTTTTTTTTTTTTTTTTATAACATAAATTCTTATATATTTTATTAGTATATACTATATACCTTTTATACATTCATATACATATCAATAAATAATATACGTATAATATATATATATCTATACAAGGCATATGTGTAATCATTCGTATATAAGAAAAGTGAGATACTTGTTAAGTATTGTTTTTTTTTTTTGTTTTTATTTTTTATTGCTTGTAGTTGGTGGTGGTCATCAATTCTATATTTCTATTAAGCTTTCAACATTTTTAATGCCATCATTTTAGTTCAGTTTTGTTTAAACATAGTTTATCAATTCATAATATAAATATATATGTATATGTATATATAGAATATTGTGTTGTGTGTTATGATGATGATGTTGATGATGGCGGCTGCCGGCTGTCGCAAAAGTTAAACTTGACTATAAAAATAAATTTTTATATTATGGTTGCCAACAAATAAATAAAAGCTAGCCAAAACATATCTAAGATTGATTGTCCGAAAGGGTATATTTATTTGCAAAGGAAGGTTTAAATTCATGGCCTCCAATTGGAATTTTTATTTTTCTTGTTATAATTTTGTTTTTTTTTTTTTGTGTATTTTTACGGTTTTCTTCCTGTAACATACAAACATACTTTATAAGTAAACGGTACATGATGCATAAAACATTATGATTTTTATAAAATTATGTATCTTTTGTATAGTGAAATATTTTAATTTTGTTTTATTTTTTTTTTTTTTTTTTGTTTTTTCTCTTATAATTCAAAAATCACAATTTTTATATTCTACTGTTTATTTTCTTAAAATTTATTATTATGAGGATCTGCATGTATACTTTTCTAGTTTTGTTTATGTTTATTTGTGCTACAATGGTGATGCTGACTTTTTGGATTACGATAAAAACATATGTCATGTATACTTTTGTGTCCAAGGTTTTAAATCTCTGAAATGGAGCATGGAATTATAATATTTTGTGAACAAAACAGATTCCTGTGGATTTGATTTTTTGAAAAAAATAAAATATTTATATATGTAGTTTTTCATTCTGTTCAAGTCTAGTAACTGATTTTCATTTTGTATATATATACATGTATTATTGTGTATATGCAGGATACAAATATAAATATTTATTTTAAAATTATTTTCATTTTTATAACTATAATTAAATATTATTATGATTTAGTTTCATAATATGAGAAATTATTATATTATAAAAAAATGAAATTTCTACAAAATTTTTAAAGGACATTTAAAAGGATATAAATATTATATGAAAAAGAAAAATTTTTTAATCGGTGCCTACAAGATTCTTTTAAATTTAAATATAGATTTACTACATTAACTTGAAAAATTCTATAGAACAATATTTATCCAATTCTAATATATCTTAAAAATATATTATAAATATTTGAATGTGTATTCATAATAAGTTAAAACTGATCAAAAATTCTAAAAATCCTATTTTATAAAAGTTTAACTAAAAATTGTTTAAATTTTTACATCTAAGGTAGAGAATAAGTTACCGAAACAATTTCTTTAATTTGTTTTTTTTTGCGAGGGTAGGTCGGAATCTCAAAAGAGTCCAATAAAACCAACGTGCGGATTCTCTGTGGTAGTGTTAGATTTTAACCAAATAAACGCCAACTTCCTTTTAAATCAATACTTAGGCTAAAACCTATGGTAAAATGTACTGTTTGGTTTGGGGATTGCGAAAATAAAAATAAAGAAAATTGGGAAATATAGGAAGTTATTGGATGTTGGGAGGATTATTTAGAACAAAGATGTTGATGTTCTCCTTGAATTAATCGATTGCCAATTTTAAGAAATACTTCCGTAGACAAGCTTTTACATATTCAAGCTGTATGCATTACAAACGAATTTCTATGTGTGAAGGTGTGCCATATATGGGTATATCTTTAAGGTATACTGGTTAGCCAGTGCAGCTCTTCTTGTACCTCGGTTGAAATTTTTTAGAGGAGGCATTAATGTTTTTATAATATGTACATATAGTAAATATAATATATTTTATTATTTAATATTAAAAATACTTCAGTTCGATTTTTGCTTAAGCTTGATGTTGTTTGTTACTCTCAAATATTGAGGATTTCAAAATATATTTTACAATAGGACTTCTTTGTGTAAAATAAAAAAAAAATTGTCTACATATATAGCTTCCAATAAATGGCTGATGGTTATCCAATTTATCGAACTGATCTTTATAGCTTCAAATAAATGACTGATCGTTATCCAAAAAGAATTATCCAATTTTAAAAAGCACAATTTTTTTCTAATACATTTTTTTATAAATTTTTTCTTACCATATTGATCTCCAATACATATGATTTCTTATTTAAAATCAATGCCATGTATGATGAATCTCAATCATTTTTAAACTCTGCTTGCGTCTATAAAAACTGTGCTTTCTGTTTTAATACATAGGTAGTATTGAAATAAGTAATTTCGTTACAGTTTTTGATTAAATATGTTTTTTAAAATGTTAATACTGGAAGTATACTGCAGAGGAGGTTAATACTAAAGGTTATTTCTAGAAACTTTAAAAATATGATAAAATTAAAATAAAATAAAGTAAAATAAATGAAACGACTAAAATGTAAACGTTCTAAAAATAAGAAATTGGAATTTAGTTTTAACAGCAATTAATAAGTTTGGCAATTTAGCTACATATACATATGCACTTATAAAAGCACAATTTAGTTTTTATACTGCTTATAATATATTTAAAAACTGACCACAATTAGAAAACAAATGAATTAAAATAATTTTTAATCAATTCATTTAAAATTTTATATTAATGCGAAATAAATTATTTTGTAATTGAAGAGTTTCCAATAGGAATGACTATTTGTATCCTTATAGTTTTACATACATTAAAGGACATTACATTATGAAATAATTAGATATTTGCAGCTTTTCTTTTCGTTATAAATTTTATATTGATAAATTTAAACGTTTCGTAAATATTGCATAATTTTCGGTATTAATATAAAAAAAAATTTCGGAAAAAAATTCATTTTCAGACACCACAAAAAATGAAACTTCTCCGTTGTTTAAAAAAAAAAAGCCTTTTTATTTATTTTTAACAATTTTAAAAATTGTGAAAATATTTTTTAAAACAATTCTATGTTTTTATTCAATGTTCAAATAAAGATCTTATTCCCAAAAAAAAACAGAAAAAAAACCATAATATTGCGTATTTGTTTGCCAAATTATTCCAAAAATTATTATAAAACCACATGAAGAAGGGCGTGCAAAAATAAAATACAATAATTGCTTTCGTTAAGGTAACGAAGAAAATTTTTAAATGTCTGCAATTAAATATACATAATGTGAATGCTTCCTATATATAATATGAACATATTTTAATGTAATGTTTCCTATAAGTTAATAAAAAAAAAAAAATTTTCAATATGGACATAAATCACCCAATTTTTATTTTCTCAAAAAAAAAAAAAACCAAAAATGCATAACAATTTTATTTCAAAAATTGAAACTGAAATTGAAATTCTTAAATTCCACAATTTTTTACAAAAGAATATTTTCTCATGCTATAAACAAAATAATTTACAAAAAAATTCTATTTTATTTACATACATATGTATATGCACCCTCCTATTGTCATTAAAAAACATTTATCATGTGACACAAAAAAAAAAAAATGACACAGAAATCTTAACCCACCTCAACATTAAGGAAGAAGTATCTGCGATTGAAACAAGAAGTGATTTCTTTCGCAACATATTATGTATACACATTATACATACATATATTATGTATGTATACATATTTCGAAAGTACATATGTATTTTATTGGTTTTACTTTTGCTCTTTTTGGCATTTTTTTTTTATATTTTAAAACAGCAGCCTACATGTCTGGAGCACTTTGAACTTTACTTTACTAAATTAATATATAACAAAAAAAAAAAAAAAGTAAAAAGTTTAGAAATAAAAATGCAAGTTTTTATGTTACCAGCTGTAAAAAAAACGCGCTAATAACTAATAACAAGGAAAGCATAAATTTTACACACGCATTTCTAAAAAAAAAAAAAAAAAATTAAAAAAGTAAAAGAAAAACAAAATACAAAATTGTGCAAAAAAAAAAATATATATATATATAACGAAGGAAAAAAAATTTTAAGCAACAACAACAACATTTAGTCAAGCAACACAAATCAAATGAATTAGCAACATTAATTTATGAAAAATATAAAATTTATGTACATACACCACATTGAATTACATCAAAATATTATTTTTTTTTTTTTTTAAATTTTGCATGAAAAACAAAAATAAACAAAAAAAAATAAAAAAATAATTATAAAAAACCGCCATCTCAATGAAAACTTTAAAAACAAGAAGAAAAAAAAGTCTGGAAATTTGGTAAAAGAAAAAATTGCACAAAAATTGTTTGTCTATCAAAAGTTAATGTGTAAAAAAAAATTTAAAAACAACCAAACAAATAAATAAATAAATAAAAAATAAAAATAATTATTGTTCTATATAAACATAATAGAATATAGAAAGTCGTCCGTCAATGCGTTTCCGGACAACGTTTTTATATTTTTGTTATTTTTGTATTGTCGATTTTTTTCATGGTAATGTGGGTTACAATTTATAAATTAAAATTTTGAAGTGAATGTTGTTTTTACTTTTTATAATTACTTCTTTTTATACATACAAGTTAAGAAATTATAACAGAATTTCTTATAAAAAAATATTTTTTAGGACAAATGTCCACTTTATTAAAGTTATTACTAATTTAAAGTACAACTTAGAATGTAACTTAATTGCTAAATTTAACCTAATTTATAGTCAATAAATGCTTATTGAGCATTTATTGCTTTATGGGAATAATAAAATAAAATTTTCCCAGGTGAATATTTCATATAAAAAATATGCTGAATTAGCGTCTGGTTGAAGGCATGTGTTATATGGTGATTTAACTCTTCCCTCCTTAAAAGTCCACGACCTCGTGGATCAGAAATTTAACTTTATTGGTTGAAGATTTGGTGAGTCCATTTCCTTGATTGTTGTATTTTTTGAAGAGATTTTAACCTTCGTGATGTGGCTCCTAAATTTTTTCAGGATGGTTGCTATTAACACTGCAATGATGACTAAACCAAATGTGGCGTCAAGTGTTGTACTAACCATTGAAGTCGTAAAAAGTTCACTTAATTCTTTGACGTTGCTCAAGTGTAGGTTGTGTAGATATTCTAAATTTAGCTTCATTTTTTTATGTGAGTAGTTGCCATTCATTGTAGGTGGTAATATGATTTGCGATGTTTGAATTTCTCTGTTGGTATATGTCCAGTTCTTGATTCGTATTGTTTCGTTGTGAAGTTCGATTACGAAGTTGCCTTTAAGATTTCTTACGGTGTTGTTTGTTTGGAGTGTTCCATTGAAGTTGTTGAGAAATATTGTGTCTTCGTTAATGATTTCGATTATCTCTTTATTGTTGAATTCGAATTCGCAATCATAGTTCGAGTTTCTGAGAATTTGAACGATGCAATGGCTTTCTTGAAGTTCTTCGATTTGATCTGTTCTACAAATAACGTTGTTCTTGTAATTTTTGCAATCTTCTGAGATGCCAAATATTTTATTGAGGCTTGTTAAGAGACTTCTGTGAGTCAGGTGTAACGTTTTGTTATATTTGGTGGTTGCTCTAATTCTGATATGGTTATATTCAAGGCTACTGGTTTTTGGAAGTGATAGGATATAAAGAAGCGTCGTATCCTTGACAACGACGGTTGGTGTTGCATACTCAATTGCTTCGATGGTGTTGGAGTACGGTAGAGTTTCCATTTCCATAATTAAGCGATTGATTTCCTCTTTATTTAGTAAATTTGTGTTCACAATTTTCCCTTTAGCTAATTGGACTGCTCTTATTATTTCTTTTATTTCTTCTTTTACCATATTAAGTTGATTAAAAAGGGTTTGGTAGTTAATTTCTCCAGAATTATCGTTGAACCTTTGAATGATTCTATTGTACTGCATAAGGATGTGATTGGTTGTATTTGTTAGGATTTCGTTGATTTTATATTGCTGGTTGTTATTTTGAATTAAATTATTGTGACTTCTGAGTATTTCATCCCAGTCAGTGGCGTCGGGGTTGCCGGCTATCCATTTCCATGCGCTGCCAATCCAGTTTATTGACCGCTTGGTTTTTAAAGGGTGTTCGGTAAGTTCGGTGATCAATTTTTTTACTTGCTGAATTTGAAATGTAAGCTGTGACTTAATGAAATTACTTGATGTTGTTTGATTAACTTCTAGTTCTAGTCTTTGAAGTATTTCTTTATAGTTGTCAAGATCGACTTTGTGAATTAGTTTTAGGTTCCCATTTAATATATGTCCTACGCCTTCTTTTATTGTAACCAAAGGTGAATTATATTCATATACCTGAAGGGCCTTGGTTGATACCCTAAGGAGAAAGCTGAAAAGAAAAAGGTTTTTGTTAGTTGGATGAATTTTTTATGTGTGCCTTGTGAATTCTTCTTCCGCTTTCTGTTGTTATAGTAACTTTATTATCCCTAGCGATTGTTTCTTTTTTGTAGAGAGGCTTATTTTTGCTTTTTATTTGTTTATTAACAACAAAAATGGTTTTGCCAGGTTGGTATGATTTGGGCATTTTTCTTTTATATTTCTCCCTATTTATTTTGTATTTTTGGTTTTTTCGAATTTTTTCTATGACATCTTCTTGCACCTTTTCTTGGAAATTTAGTAGATTTTGATAATTTATCCTCTGTGTTCTACCAAAGAAAACATCTGAAGGTTTTTTCCCCGTAACCGAGTGAATGCTATTGTTATAGCGATCAACTGCTATATTGACTATTTCTTTTAGGGTCAAATTTTTATGTTCTTGTTGTAAACACCTAGAAATTTCCTCTATTGTGGAGTGGACCCTTTCAATTGTGCCGTTTACTTCACTTCTTTGTGATGGCGTGAAGTATGTTTCGATTCCCAATGTTCTTATAAAGTCAGTAATGATGGAGCTTGTGAAACTTGGCTCGTTGTCCATGACTATCATACGGGGTGTTGTATAGTAGTGTATGATTTTTGTTAGTTTCTGCCTTAAGTGGACAGCTGACTTATTCTTGATTTTAAAGAATTTAGCGAACTTGGTAAATTTATCCACGCATGTTATAAATTTTTCTTTTTTTATTTCCATCAAATCAATATGTAGGATCTCTGCTGGGTACGTGGGTATCGGTGTTTCGGATAAATGTGGATTATTAGGATGACGGTCATATTTGCTGGTGTGACATATCTCACAATTGGACGTATACTCCTTTATAAATTTAGCCATTTGTGGAAAGTAGTATTTCTCCATTATTTGCTCCTTGTTCTCTTTCCAGTTCCTATGTGCACGTTTGTGTTCGTGAGCTATTATTTGGTGTCTGTTTTCCACATTAGCGATATCCTGCACGATTCTTTGGGTGATCCGAATTTTGTATCCCTGCAAGTGTTCTCTGTATAAATCCTGCAGTAGTTGAATTTGATTCTCTGGTATTTTGATACCATTAAGAATTACTGGTGATAATGTTTTTTTAAGTGCTTCTAACAAGGTTGGTCCGGTAATGTCCTTAAGGCCAATATAGTGCCGATGATAGTTTGGATGTGGCGTTTCATATGCAGAAGCAATAGGTCCTTGTGAAATGATTACTTGGTTTTTAAAGACGTTAAGGGGGGCTTCACAATGTGGTATTAAATCGCTGCTATCCTCTTCTGCGCTGTGAACTGTTTCTGTTACTGAGATGTTAATTTCTTGTTTTAACCTTGATAAAGCATCTGCAACCTTATTTGTAACGCCTGGTTTGTAAATCAACTCGTAGTTGTATTCTTCGATCCGTGATTTCCATCGCTTCAATTTAGCATTGTTGTTTTTGTTTCCCAAACTGAATGTTAAAGGTTGGTGGTCTGTTAGAATTTTCACCTTTTTCGCTCCATAAAGATAACATCTGAATTTATCTAAGGCCCAAACTATTGCCAAGAGTTCTCGTTCATTTGTTGCGTATGCTTCCTCCGTCTTGTTAAGTGCTCTTGAAATGTAAGATATTGGACGATCTTTTCCAATTTCGCCTTGTGATAAGACTGCACCGATAGCTTCGTTGGAAGCGTCAGTTGTTAATACAAATGTTTTCTCGAAGTCAGGAAAGATTAGAAGTTCGGTGGATGATAAGGCGAATTTAAGATCCTTGAATGCCTTTAGTTCATTTTCGTTAAATTTTATTGGAACTTTCCGTGATTGGTTAGCTCTTATCTGAGCGTTTTCTCCGCGAGTTAAGTTGGTGAGCGGCTTAGCTATTAATGAAAAGTCTTTGATAAATCTTCTGTAGTATGATGCCAGCCCTAAGAACCCTTTTAGTTCTTTTAGGTTTTCTGGGGGTTTGATGTTTTGAATAGCCATAATTTTTTCGGGATCCGCTTTTATTCCCTTACTAGTGATGATGTAACCTAAGAATTTTGTCTCGTTCTTCATGAATTCGGTTTTGTCCAAATTAACTCGAAGATTAGCTTGCTCTAGCCTATTGAAAATTTTCTCGACATTCTTTAAGTGTTCTTCCTCGGATTTGCCACCGAAGATTATGATGCCGTCAATATAGACGTAGCATATTTTTCCAATAAATTCCTTCAGTACGTCGTCGATCATCCGTTGAAATATGGACGGCGCGTTCTTTAATCCAAAAGGCAAACGCATAAATTCATATTTGCCATTTAGGGTGGAAAATGCTGTTTTTATTATGTCCTCATCCTTCATTTTAATCTGGTGAAATCCAGAAGTTAAATCGATCGTGGTGTAGTATTTTGAACTTCCTAGGCTTGCTATGGTATGTGTGATGTCCGGAATTGGATAAGCATCTGAAATGGTCACGGCGTTGAGTTTTTTAAAGTCGACGACCATTCTGTATTTTTTAATTCCAGAAGAATCCATCTTCTTTTCGACGATCCAAATAGGTGAATTGTAAGGACTTTTGGAAGGCCTTATGATTCCATCCTTTAGGAGTTTCTGGATTTGACTTTCAACTTCGGTTCTCATATTGACTGGGTACGGGTATATTTTTGAATATATCGGTTCAGTCGTTGAGGTTTTTATTTCTGCTCGAACGTTCGTGTCGATTGTTTCATGGTCATTTATAGGTCCAAAGAGTTTGTGAAACTTGTTTAGGAGCATAGAAATTTTTCCTCTGGATTCTGTACTTAAATGATTCGCTCCAATTTCCATGCTGTTCACTTGAATTGATTTTTTTCCTTTTAGTGGTATTGTAACATTTGGGGAAATTGTAAGTATGTTGTTTTTGCGATCAATGATGGCTTCTAGCTGCTTGAGTGTGTCGTCGCCGATAATTCCGTCAAATGATTTTAATCCTGGTAGTATGAAAAAGTCGAGTTTAGTATCATTTCCGAATGGTTGAAATAGTTTCGCGCTGATTTTTCTAGTAATTGTAATATCTCCACCTGCTGAACGGATAGTGAATGGTTGTTCTGTTGATCTTGGATTACGTGCTAATTCGGACTTGATGAAATTTTTGTTTGCCCCAGTGTCTATAAGAAATTTGAGCAATTTACCATCGGCTGTGGCATATTCTAGGTAAGGTATGCTCGAGAGGCTGGGAGTATAAAATTTAACTCATCTTCCTCTTCTGGCGGAGCTTCTGCTTCATATTCCTCCTCATACGGCTCATATTCATATTTGACCTCTATTGGTTCGTTATATGGCTCATTTTCAGGTATTTCCAAATTGAAAACTCTTTGTTGCCTCTGTGGTGTATGATATGAATCGTTGAAGGTTGGATTAGGGCGATTCATGTAATTTACTTGTTTTGTTTGTATTGAACGATCTATATCCATCGGAACCGGTGGTTTTGGTTGAGTGGGCCTGCTTGGCGGATCTTCATTAGTTTTTTGTAATACATTTTTATTGTAATTATATTGATTCTGGTACGGTGGTTGGTAATTTATCGGCCTGTTTTGCTGATAGAAATTTCTTTGCTGTGTTTGGTTGAATACTGGATTTCTTTTTGGAAGCTGGTTTATTGGAGGGGGGATCCTGTTACTTGAATTTTTGTTGTGTATTGGTATGTTTCTGACATTCGTATTTTGGATTTCAAGGCAAGAAGAATATGCCTCTGGTAATGTTTGAGGTTTCTGTATCATAAGCATTGTTGAGAGTCCTCCATTAAGTCCTCTTACAAACACATCGAGGGCGTTGTTACGGTGTGTTTCGCTTAGTGCCTCCATTGTTTCTGCACTGTATGATTCGGTTTTGATCTTGTTGATTATTAGCGATAATTGATAGTTAACGTTGGCATAAAACTCGTCAATTGTATGATTTTTCTGCGTTAGGCCAGATAGCTGATATACCAATGTTCTTATATCCCTCTTGTCTGCATAGTGGAGGGATAAGCATTTTTTTATATCTGCCCAGCTATTATCGAATATGTTATGCGATATAAGAGCGCCATTTGCACTTCCACGGATTTTTTGGCGGATATTTTGCAGGATTGCTCTGTATATGGGCTTATCCTTCACTATTTCATAGTCGGTTAGTATGCTCTCAACATTATGGATCCATGATATATAATGGGTAGGGTTTCCATCGAATATTTGCAGTTCTTTTACTGCATCTGGTAATTTACTGATGTCTCTTAGCTCTTGTTCAGTTCTAGGACCTTGTAAAGTTGGTTGAACCATTTGTTGTGTTGTATTTATTAAGTTACTATTTCTTTCTAGGTTTCCTATTTGTCTTGTTTGTTGGATTATGCTTTGATTAATGTCGTTATTATTTTTTTCTACGTTCTCTATTTTTCCTTGGAGTTGTTTTATCATTCCCAATTGAGCATTGATAGCTCCGGTCATTTGTTTAACTGCCTCCTGTAGTTGCTCTATTGCGGCTTCCATGATTTTCTTAATTGTTACTAGTTTAAATTTTGCTATTTTTTAGCTCAAAAAGATTTTTGGTGTGTTTTTTTTATTAAATTTAAAAGTTTGATTTTGGTTGAACTCACATTAAGAGTATAATTCGCATTTGAATTTTTACTGGATACTTCGTAGTGTTCCTTTTTAGCTTAGAGCGTTAATAATTGCAAAAAGCCTACTGCGGTACGATTGGTATCACTTGATGATGAAAATTGGATTTTCCAACTCGCTATGTTCCCAAGGTGATAGCGTTCTGTGGTTTATCCTGACTGGTTACTGGATAAGCAACTCGTTATGTTCCCACGGTGATAACGTTCTGTGACTTCCAGGTCCCTGCTCGGGCGCCAGTTAAGAAATTATAACAGAATTTCTTATAAAAAAATATTTTTTAGGACAAATGTCCACTTTATTAAAGTTATTACTAATTTAAAGTACAACTTAGAATGTAACTTAATTGCTAAATTTAACCTAATTTATAGTCAATAAATGCTTATTGAGCATTTATTGCTTTATGGGAATAATAAAATAAAATTTTCCCAGGTGAATATTTCATATAAAAAATATGCTGAATTAGCGTCTGGTTGAAGGCATGTGTTATATGGTGATTTAACTTACATACATTTAATAAAATTTATTTTCTAATTATTATTTATTATTTAAAAATATTTAAGGAAAAAAAAAACAGAACTAAGTAATAAATAACATTATTTATATGAACAAATTATTTGCAATTAGCTCTATTAAATTATGTATGACATATGACTTACCGCATATATGCAATTGATTTATAAATTATATGTCATAAGTTAATATATGTATGTATTCTGAAGTATAGAACTTAAAACCTTAAATCAATTCTATATTGATGAGAAGTTTGCAAAAAGCAAGCATCATGTTTATCTTAGCTAATTAAATTGGTAGGACTATAATACATAAGATGTAGTTAATATTAATCAAATAGAGAGAAATATACGGAATATTTGAAAACCTCACATTTACATAAATTTAGAAAGCATGATGTCGTATCACACTATAATGCATAAAAAAGAATAAGTTAATGAAAAATAATACCCTTCAAACTAGCAAATATTTACATCGAACGTGTGATTGCCTTGCATAGTAAATTTGTAGCAATTTTTTTGATTTTTGATAAAAACTGAGCTAACATGTCATAATATCGATATAATTCCCTTGTTTCTTGACAAACTAGGACAAGTGGAGAGAAAAAGTGCTCCACGCTCTTTTTTGCTTTAGTGCCTCTGCAAAATCTACAGTTAAGATCAAAATGCATACGTAATATTTTACTAGCATATCTATCGAAAAGACAATGGCCTCTTATAACAGCCTTTAATTGTCTTATTTCAAGTCTATAGAGAAAGAGAGTATATATAGATTTCGATCTTTTTAAAGTCAAATTCGGTTACATGACATGTCACATTTGTTATGTTCATTGTTCTGTATTAATATATTTTAAAATTTGATTAGCGCACCTGACATAAACAATTTTTAAAACTAAAATAAAATTGCATAGGAATCTAAATTCAAATAAAATATATATATTTGATTATTATTGTTACATATTTCTCTAATTGTTGAATAATTGTATCTTGTAAATACAAATTCGAAAATTTTTTTGAAAAGACATACATACATATTAATAAAAACAAAAACCAGTTTGCTTTGTTTTATATTTAATTTAAATTTTCGATTCGATAAAATTGTTCAGAAAATATTTAAATTCTATTAAAAAAGTCTCTTGAAAAGTATGCAAAACTAAAATTTATTTATTATCTTATTTATTTTAAAAACATAGTACATAAAAGATAAAGATTAAAGATCTTAATATTCCTCTATAGTAAAAAAAATTAGTTAAAAAATGAATAAAAATTTCAGAACAAAATTTAATTTAATTAAAAAAAATAATAGCAATAATTTTTTTTTTTTTTTTTAATGCATTTCTCTGCCACATAACTGTGGACAGGAAATTACACAGTCTTTCCTGTTCAGGCGTGACTGTAAATGTCGTAAGGGGGAATAACTTTTACGATGTATATGTGAGATTCGAACCCACACACTCCCTTGGTATTTACAGCGTATTTTATACGCTCTTACCCATTAGGCCCCCCGCAATAATTGTTAATTAAAAATAACACATTTCAATTCTAAGCTATTCTGAAATGAAATTATTTTTGCGACAAATAAACCATCCCATCAGAGTCTTATCAAATTATTATCCCGTGATGAAAGTTATATCATACAAATCGGCAAGAACGGACTAATAATCTATGAAAATCAAAGCGGATAAGAATTGCTCAATTTAGTCTTATTTATAATCACTTTTGTCTTTTAATCCCCTTTTTTTTTTAATTTTATATGCATACATCAATACATAATTTTTTGTTTCAATGAAATGAATTATTCTTTTTATTTTATTTTAATTTTCATTATTAGGGCCCTGTAGTACACATATTTATGCTACACATATTTTTATGAATTAAACTGTTATTTATGTGTTATTTATTATTTATTTTTATTAAATTGCTACAAATACTCACGTCTAAAGTCGTTTTCGATATAAACGGTTTTTTCCATAAACATTTTGAATTTTGACCTACGCAATTGTCTGACACGTAATTGTCCATCTTACGTGTAAATCGGGGGATAAATACAATAAACCATATTAAACTAATTAAATCATATTAAACTATACTAAACAATTATTGTATTTCGAAAATAATATTATCATTATTTTAAATTATTTTAGGATATTTCTTACTCTAAAACATTCAAAGTAAAAAGTTTTGCGCATATGCGAGAAATCCTTTCGGCTACGGAAAATTTTTATAAGATTTTTCATTGTCGATTTCCATGCAACGAGAATGTATACAGCAAACATATAATACGTATATACAGTACGTATATCTAAGCAAAATATTAAAATGTTGTCTTCATAAATTTTATTCAAAATTATATGAATAGCTACACGTATTATAGCTCATAATGTTTACGTCATTTTCAGTTTGTGTTAAATTGGTTTCATTATAAGTAAACCTTAAAATTTATGACAACGTTATCTATTTGATTGAGTTGATGTAAAATGATTATCAGCTGTTTGATGTCAAATTTTTCCACTATAAATAATTGAATAGAATTGTTTTAAATATTTTTTTTTAATTTTTATAATCATGTTAATTTTTCAGGAATAAAAATTTATATGTTTATGTATCTATGCATGTTCATAGATACATGTTCTATGATACATGATCTATGCATGTTCATAAAAGGACGTGTGTACATATATTTATTGTTTATTAAATGTTATAAATAAATATGTATGTATGTATTAAAATAGTGATATTTTACAATAAAACTTACCTATCCAGAGTAATTTGTAAATAATGTTTAGCCGTGGTCGTAGGGGTACAAAATACATCATAATTTTATAAATAATTTGAATTTTCCAAAAAAAAAATATTACAAAATTTATAGGTAGGTATATAATATTATTTTTATGTGTAAGTTTTCTAAAATAAAAATATAGCCCTATATATATAATATACATATTATGTATGTATGCCCAATTATTACATAAAAAATATTCTATTGCGAATAATCGTTCTTAATACATATTTCTATTTATTTTTATTAAAAAAAATTATTTCTAATTTTAATTTATTGATGCAATTTAAAAGCTTCAAGACCTTGACTGATATTTTTTTTTAAAACAAAAGAATAATAAAATTAGTAAAAACTATAAACATAAAAAAATAATATAACATGACGTATAGTTTATTTTTTATACAAAAAAAAAATATGAGTCTAGTGTTCGCGTTCCCACAAACCAAAATACAAACCAAAATACAAATTACAAAAAATCACATACTATGTATACATACGTCATTCATTAAAAAAAGCTTTTTCTTTATTCATTATTTGTTATGCTTACCACGTGTTAAATGTATTTACAGTTAATATAACTATAATAATATAAGTATTCTTTTCTTATTTCTTGTGCTTTGCAAATTTGTTTTCTTTTTTTTTTTGCTTTCTTTTGTTTATTTTTTTTATTTTTTATTTTATGTATATGATTATTTATATCTATGTATATGTATGTATGCACATACGGATACATATTATAAGATTTAATTTCAAAAAAAAATAAAAGTAAATTAAAATTTAATTTAATACGGTATTTTGTATTAATTTGTATTTGGGTAACAGTAAAAGTGTTTTGGTCAAATGATTACCATCCCTTCGATAGCTCAGTTGGTAGAGCGGTGGACTGTAGTATGATACAAATTGAAGCAGAAATCCATAGGTCGCTGGTTCAAATCCGGCTCGAAGGAAATTTTTTTTTTTTATTTTTTATTTTAATTTGTTTTTTTTTTGTTTTAATTATTTTTTTTTAATTTTAATCTGTTTACTCTATAAATAACCAAATATTATAGCCTATCTATAGGTAATAAGAAATAATATTAGATAATATGTATGCATACATATATAAATTTTATTAAATTTTATGACAATTTGTGTTCATACTTCGTATTTTTATTTAATTTTATTTTTTTTTCAAAATTGAGAGAAAGAGAGAGTAATAAAATTTAATTTAATTTTGTTTTTTTTTTTTTAAATTGAGAGCAAACAATTTTTAATATTTACAGTATATTTTGTCAGGTATACATTTTATTTGTGACGTTTAATTGTAACTTCGAGTATTTAGAGTGTCGCAAAAATTGTAAACCACAAAATTGAAATTTTTTCTAATAACTCATCCTACAATAGGAAAGACGTTTTAAACAGTCTAAGCTAAAATAAAAAAAATATGGAACCGAAGGTATCTGTAAAATGTTACTAGAATAATTGCTAGAATTGAATCACCTAAGCAAAAGTTCTTGGACGGTACTGGTTCCGACAAAACAATTTAATTTAGTGTAATTTATTACAAAATAATTAAATTTTTATAAAAATCACACATGATGTTTTTCCGTTAAAAAAGTAAAGAAGTAAAAATAAATTTTAAATTTCAAGTGTCATGTATAATATATTCAAATATTCTTCAATCAAATTTTTAGTTGTCAAGAATAATGAGAGAATAAAATAGAAATAAAATTTTATTGAGAACGAATAGACCTATTCTCTGTGTGGCCTATTTATGTACTTCGTATTACCTGTTATGTGTTACGTATATTACATAGGTACTGTACTATAAAGTTTTATTGTTTTTTCTTTTACACGAAAAGTTTAGTTGGGAGAATGTTCGTAAATGGAACATTAATTTAAGAAGAGGACCGAATTTACTTCTATCTACTTTTTTTCAAAAGCTGGTGGAGTAGAAAACAGTAGTTTACACTATAAACGAAATGCAAATTATTATAATTATATATTTATTTAATTATATATATCTTTTTATATTGGTTATTAAAATTGTTATGTTTGTCAATATGTACATGATGTCAATATGTTTCAAATGGTTTGTAAATACACTTTCAACGTTTTAATTTCAGTATTTTATTAACCTATACCACCTTAATACCTACCTTATGTCATTTTTATTCCATATATAGATTCGTTCAGTTTTGACAGCAACTTAATGAATCTTAATGAAATTTAACAGTTCGTGTTAAGATATCTTAAGACCATTATAGTGTGTTTTTATTTTTTAGTTCAGAGAAGAGCCAGAACTGTTAAAAAATAATCGTGTTTCGTTTTCCATTCTGAATCAGAATGATCAGAGTTTATCTTTTGTGTTTCTTTTTTCATTCTGAGTGCGCTCAGAGTATGATCTAAATGTTCGATTTTCATTTACAGATATCGTAGATTTGTAGAGCATTTGAATTTAAATGTCAAACATTTTATTTTTTTATATGATTTGACATTTTTGACAGGTTAAAGCTCTATTCTGTTTCAAAATTATTTCGGAGCGTTTAGAGATAAAATATTTTTAATCTGTTCAGAACGTACTCTATGTACTCGATATCTATTCAGAGCATCAAATCTGAACTAAAAAAGAAAAACAGTCATAGTTACGGCTAAGATGCAAAACAAGGAATAGTCGTCTCTTTTCTTCTTATTTTTTTACTATCTTAAGGTATTCAGTCGAAAAATACATAGTATATGTATTTTATAATATGTATACATTTCGTTCACTCAGCTGTTTATATTTTTTAATAATGTAAAGCAGTTTCTCGTAACCAGTTCCATTTAACAGATTTTAAGTTGTTATATTTAAATAGTTATTAAAAATTTTAACTTGTTGTAAAATAACAAAATAAGTGATAAAATTCTTAAAAAAACTAGAAATAAAACTATTTGAACTTTTAGAAAAGTGTTTCTGAAGAAACTAATGCAATACATGATTATACTAATTAGTAATTATATACGTACTATAAGAAAACAGCGAAATAACAAAAGCATATCATCTTTAAGAAGTAGTTGGAAAGTTATGCAGGAATAATTTAATTTTTTTTTGTTTATTTTAACTTACCTTTAAATCTAAATTAAAGTTCTAAGTCAGTTTTTTTTTTGTTATTTTTCAATTCATTTTAGTTGAAGTAATCTAAAAATAAGGAAGAGTGCAGAAGAGTAGACTGTGTCAACTTTGGCATACCCGTATATGAACGTAATATATGCTGTTTCCATAAAACTAGATCTTGATCATCTTTTACAACATTTTGGATATTTTACTTAATTAAAAACTGAAATATATTTATGCAAATTTGGGAGTTGTACGACTTGACCATCTTTTACAAAATTTCAAATGCCTAGCTTAATTATGTTCAAATATGAACAAGCTGTCTGAACCTGCTGTTCTAGCCCGACTAATTTATACGGGTATAATTAAATATTAGGTGCGAATCACGAAAGGCACAAATGAGATCAACGCGCTAATTCTCTTTGGTATAGATTGGACTTTAATCAACTAAACGCTACCTCTCTTTGAAACTATAAATATTAGGTTATAGAAAAGTGTTCGTTTATAAAACATTTTTTTTTATAATAATTAATATGTAATAAATAGTGTACAAATGGTTTAATATTGCTTTACAAGATCACTAAATGCATCAGAGTAACCGAAAATCTAAAAAGAAAGTCATAAAACTTCCTTAAATATTTAATTAGTATATAGATATGTAAGAATATCAATAATTGAAAAATTATGGCTTTGGAATAATAAGCCATTCTAGAACAAAATCAAATGTTACAAAATCTTTGACTTGACGACAGAGAGATAACATATAATTGTAAGATTAGTGGCATTATTACGTATAGGGATGACAGAATTTAGAATAAACTATATTTTGTTCTATAGCTTTCAATAAATGATAATAGGCGTATTTTATCACAGAAAATACATAAATAAATAAAAAAACAAAATAAAAACAAATTGTACACTCTACCATGTTTGACACATTATTAATTGTGATTTAGCCGGTACAACTAATTCTGATCAAGTATCGCTAACCAAACGATATGACACAAAAAAAATTTCAATAATTTATGTTGTCAGAAATTCGGTCTATATCCCGGGGCAGGGCATCTATATTAATTCTTAAATTAAGTGTAAAAGTTTATTAAATAAATTGTTTTATTTTATATGCCATTATTAAATTTAAATACCTTTTTTTTTTTTTTTTTGCATTAAATTTTGCGATTATATTTTCTTATTTTATATTTAAATTCTATTATTTTAAGGTTATTTTTAGAAGTTTGACATCTCTTAATTAAAATAATTTAAATTTATATTTAGTTAACTTTTGAAATATTTTAATTTAATTTTTTTTTTTTTTTAGTTTTGTTTTAGTTAAGGGTGGAAATTAATTAATCAACATAGATCACTCTTGTCATTCATTTAACATAGATACTTTAATAATAGCTGTCCAAATATTTGACTATGACACTATATATTATTATTAATTTTTTATTTTTTTTTTTAAATTTTTAAAATTAAAATTTTATTTTACCGTGCCAGTATTTTATAATTTGTGATGATAATTAACCCGGTGACATTTGAGACATTATAATGACAATAATGCTGCATTTAATTGGCTGAAAAAAAAAAAAACTTAACTTACTTAAACTTGGCTGATTCTTTTTCTTATTTATTTATTTATTTATTTATTTTTTTTTTTTAAATCAAATTAAATTCTATGTGACTTAAGTTCAAATTCTTAACTAAAAAAGAAATGAAAAAGTTTTTTATTTTTTTTTGTTTTTATTTATTTAATATTTCTAGTAGTTAAGAAAAAAACAATCATTAACAAAAAATTTAAATAGTAAAAAAAAAATGCTAAATTAAATTAAATTAAATTTTTTAGTTATTTTTTTTTTTTTTTCTATCTTTACTTTTCAAACATTATAACAAAATTATAGGGACACAAAAAAAAAAAAAAAAAAAATTTAAATTAATAGAAAAATCTTTAAGTATAAAATATGTGAAATACCATTAAAATTTTCTCACACTTTTTGTTTTATTTTTTGTTCTTGTCTATTTGAAATAATTGTTCGTTAATGCATCTAAAAAGTGTCTCTATGCGGTAGACTAGACAATAAACAAAATTAAATTTTTAAAACATTAACCTCAAAGGCTACAAATTTTATTTCGTATGTGATTTTTTTCTTTTTTTTTTTAAGATGTTTTAAAATGTTTTATTTTTCTTTCTTTTTAAATTTAATTTTAATGAAAAACTAATACAAAATTATCACATCACATCGGCGTTTTTTTTTTTTTTTGTTGCCAAATAATTAAAATAAAAAAAAAAACAAAAAATTGTAAAAGAAAAAAAAACAGAATATATATGTACATATATTTAAAAAAAAAAACAAAACACAAAAAAAAATTGGCAAAATTGCAAATTTATTTACATTTAAAATACTTAGCCGTGTGTATCCTCCCTCATGGTTTGAAAACAGCATCAACTATTACGGCCTTTTGACATCATTTAAACCTTAAAACAACAAAAAAAAAAATCAAAAAAAAAAAATAATAAAAATTAATATTGCGAAAATAATGAATTTGCACATTTGCCAAACAATTGAAATAATTAAATTTATGTGATTTGACAGCATTAGGCATTAGCAAATATTGTGTGAATTCTAATTTGTGGGTTGCCGTTTGTTTTTTTTTTTATTTCTAATTTTAATTTAAAAAAAAATGTTTTTCGGTATACATAATATACATAAGTAGGTATGTGAATATTTATGTAATTTATAAATACATAATATTCCGAAGTATTTATTAGATTTTATTTCAGTATTGATAAAACTTTTGTTTTTAGTTACAAAGAGTTCATAATATAGAATAAAAAATTAAAATAAATTAAAATAAATTTAGCATTATTTTGATATAAATCTTATTTCTTCGGATAGTACGAATTTTAACAATTTCGTTTTTTTTTCTTTTACACACATATGTGTACATATTTGGAATTTTTTAGTTTGTTTCGGAGAAGCAAAAAAAATTTAGCTCGACAAATTTTTTAACATATTGGCAAAATGTTCAGTTATTTGTTTTAGACCCTTATAATATTATTTAAAAAATAAAAGATAATAATTATATACTATATCCATCTCTTAAAGTTATAGATATTTTATGAAATTATTTTTAATACAAATGTCACAATACCATGCAAACTAATACTGGTGGTAAAAACATTTTAGCTTGTGAAATTTGAAAATTACTAAAATTAATTTTAAGTGTAGATATTTTCGAAATGAAAATTTTCAGGTAGAGTTACATTTAAGAGTTACATATAAGAGTTTTGTTTGCAGCTTCAATCAAAGTTTTTTTACGTACATTTACGCCAATTTGCGCGCTTTACAAAAAGTACTGCTTCAATGGAAACGTTTAGAAGCGTAAAAATAACTTTTATTTTTGTGCTAACATTTTTTTATTTATGAAGTTTGTATATTCTGAAAAATTGAAATAATTATGAAATATGAATATTATATGAATATTAATGTGGATAACAAATACGACAACACAACACATTTGATATTTTAAAGCTTATTGAAAATATATAAATAAATATTGATCAACTTTTTTTTTAGCTGCGTAAGTAAACGTTAGCACTACGATAATTTTACAATCTTCCACTCACAATACATTTTAACTTTTTTCGGCAACACTTGCATCATGGCTGCGATTGATTAAAAATATAGGTGGAGCGCTTTAGAAGTTAAGTGTTTTTTTTTTAACCTAAAAAATTTTCAAACTTTTAATTAACCACTAAATTTTAAATACGTTTTTAAACTTAACTTCCATCCATATAAAATTTCATCTTAAAGTTTTAGATATTTATGTGGTATTTTATAGTAATTTATTATACCTATATGAACATATGTTTAAGGGTATAATAAATTTGCCATTACGTTTGTGACACCTTAAAGAAGTCGAGCAAGTTCAAAATCAAAAAATGAAGGACCAGGAGGCTGAAATTTGTTTACATCATTTTTCCAAAATTGTTAGTTTCGCTTTGTGAATCCAGCATTTTCGGCCGACGAGTTCTAGTAACTGTCATACAACTTCTCTTTTTAAACGAAAATAACTTAGAGTCTTTTAAAGGTAGGTATCTGAAATTTTGTAGAAAGATGACGAATCGCATGCTAACAATTTTTGTAAAATTTGATTGTGCTAGAGCAGCAGATGATGATTTTTTAGGGCAATAACTTCTGTAAAATGTGTTTGGGCTAGTGTAACAGGTCGGTCAGCTGTCATACAACTCCAAAATTTACATAAATATATCTGTGTAGTTAACGTCAGTACTAAAACATCTGAAAGTTTTTAAAAGATGATCAAGTTTTATAGAAACAGAATATATTACATGCACACGGCTATCTCAAAGTTGACACAGTCTACTTTACTGCAATCTTCCTCGTTTTTCATAAGCTTTAAAATTTTGTTTAAAAAATAAAGCATATATTAATGCACATATTTTCCTAGTATATAGTTATTATAGGATAAATTGAAGTAAAAATTTAGAAAATTATTGTATTAAAAATTATTTTCAAAAAAATTGTGCCGGAAATCCTAAAATTTTGTTTTAAAGGTAAATTCAAGTTTTTTATATATAAAATAAAAATAAAGTAAGAAAAATTTAAAATAACTGTAGCCTGTACTTAATAATAAATCTCGTTTTATACAGTATTTTTGTAATTTTCATTTTTTATTTTATTAAAACAAGTATTCTATCCTAAAAGAGCCTAATGGCTTATATAGGGTGTATTGTGTATATAATTGAAGTAAATTAAAAAAAATAAAATTAAAAATTATACAAAACAGAATATAATGACAAATTTAGTGCAAGTTAACAATAATAAAAATTAAAGTTTAAAAAAAAAAAAAAAATGAATTTTTAACTATTTGTATTGAATGAAAAGTTATAACTTGTTTACAAAATAATTTTATTAAAAATAAGTAAAGGTCCCTTTAGATTATATGTGTATTTATCATATCAATTTTTGGATTGAATTGTTTATGTTGAACAGCTGATTTGTCAAAAGTGAATTTATCAATATCAATATTAAAATTTATTTTGTGTTCATATAGATTTGTATTTTGTCATTTCTATTTTATTATTATTGTATTGTCAAAGTGCATTTTCTTCTCTTTAGTTTAAGGTGGTTTAAGATGTAAAGTGAATTTATTTTAAATATTATGACAAAAAAAAAATATTTTAAATATTTTATAACATAAATTAAATAATAAAATTTAATATTAATTTTGTCTTTGACAATACAAATTCAGTTTATGAAAAGATAGGTAAAATGACTAAGGAAGTTACATAACATAAGGATGACAAATGACACAATGATTTTTTACGTTCATTCTATATAACTTCTCTTGCTTTGTGGAATTTGTATATTTCAAGTCATATGACAAATACACATAGTGTGAAGTAACCTTAATATAATATAGTGATTAACAATAAAAAAATAATATTTTTTTTATTACTTTCTATTTCTATTAAGATTAAACATATATACAATCGATATTTCTGTTATGAATTTATTAAATTTTCATAAAAAAAAAACATTTATTACGAATTTTTCTTATTTTTGTATATACACATACATGTACATGCAAAATTACATATTGAAAGCAAAATACAGTGATATAGTATCGAATCACGAAAATATATTTTTTATAAGTTTTGTTTATCTATAATTAAGGTTTTGATCAAGAGTTGTCATCAAATTTATATGAATAACAAAAATAATTTGTTGTTCATGAGAAAAATAATTTCAAGACCCCAATTAATAAACATTTTAAAATCCAAAACTGTCACTATATATACTTCCTATCAGCGGTGATTAACTTTTCAAAATATTATAGGAGCCTCGGTGGCTTACTGGTTAAGATCATATAAAACACCGATGAGAGTGTAGGTTCGAATCTCACATAAGTCGTAAAAATTATTTACAGCCATACATAAATAAGACATTTATAGCCACGCCTGAAAAATGCAAGACTGTGTAATTTTCTTGTTTTACTTACGTCCTCCACCTTGGTTAGGATTTAACCTCGTCTAGTTAGCTTTTTTCTGTATATCTCATCAAATTATCATTCGAACAATTTAATTCATCATCTTTGAATCGTGCTATATTTGAATTACAATCATGTTATTAAATTTGCATTTCCTAAAATTTTACAATATCGAACACAAATTTTTGTAAGAGTTATTCCCCCTTACGACATTTACAGCCACGCCTAAAAAGGAAAGGCTGTGTAATTTCCTGTTCACATTTATGTGGCAGAGAAAGTGTACTAAAAAAAAAAATCCCTATATGAAAAATTTGAAAGGGTTACACTACTCCTGATAATTATTTTATATTTTGTTGTGTAATCATTTTTTAATAATTTTTATTATGTAATTAAATTTTGTATAAATTTGTATATAAGATAAAAATGACTAGGTTAGATTAATTTTGATTAGATTCAGATTTCAAGATGTTAGATAAAAATAACTAAAACTAATAAAAGTAGGAGTTAAAGGAAATTTTTTCATTTTTGAACAAAAAAAAAAGAGAAATTGAAAATAAAATTGTTAAATATTTTAGATATGATTAAATATTATCTTAGTTAAAAATTATGTAGGTTAAAATTTCCTCTAATTAATCATTAAATCTTAACAAATATTTATAGTTGCAATAAATTTTTATTAAAAATATGTAAAATAAAAATAACTCTTAGTTTTAAGTACAAATTTTGTTTTTATTTTTAGCACATTTCCAAAAAAATTTTGAAAAAATGTGCTTATTAGTTTCACTCTGTCCGTCCGTCCGTCCGTCCGTCCGTCTGTTTACAAAACTTCTACACCGTTAAAGATAGAGAAAAAAAATTTTAACCATAGGTAGGTCTCATAAAAAAAATAATTTTGTGGAACAACTTTTTCATGTAGTCCCCCCCATTACGGAGCTGCAGCCCCTCAAACTTTGAAAAAGCCCTATTTTTAAATGCATATATCTTATGTTCTGCTCAAGACTTTTTCATTCTGAAAACGTCATTCGACAGGTATTTTTTTTATCTTTGTAAATTAATATCAAAATTATACAATTTTTTTAAATTTAGTATTTAAATTTACCGTTATGTGAAAACCAAATTTTGCAAGATTTTTCTACTTTCATAACTCCGGCACGCTTCTAGATAGAAGCTTGAAATTTTGAGGCAAGAAAGAACTTTTAGAATTAGTATAAGTTTGCTCAGAAAATTTTTTCGGGCCACCCCCTGTTTATGAGCTATTAGGGCTTAAAAATTGAAAATTTGCTATTTTTAAACACCTGTAACTTAGGAACCTGTACATATTTTACTTCTGCAAGATATAAAAATTAAAGCTGCAATAATATATTTTTACGTGTGTTAAAGGTTTATTTTAATTGTAAAGGGTTCCAAAGTTGCAGCTCTTCAAAATTGCGAAAAAGCCCCATTTTCAGATATATATATCTCGGGCTCTGCGTAATAATTTTGCAATCTAAAACCGCCAGAAGATCAAAAATTTTATTATCTATATAAAACAATATCAAAATTATGTAATATTTTATAATTTACTATTTAAATTTACCGTTATGTGAAAACCACATTTTGCATGAAATTTCTTTTTTCATAACTCCGGCACGCCTTTAGATAGGAACCTGAAATTTTGAGACAAGAAAGAACTTTTAGAATTAGTTTAAGTTTACTCAGAAAATTTTTTGGTAACACCCCCTCTTTAAGAGTTATTACGCCTCAAAAATTGAAAATTTGCTATTTTTAGACACCTGTAACTTAGGCACCTGTACAAATTTTTCTTCGGCAAGACATGAAAATTAAAGGTTCAACAATAATCTTTTACGTGTGTTAGCGGCTTTTCTTAGTTATATAGGATTCCGGAGTTACGGCCCCTCAAAATTGCAAAAATGTCCTATTTTCACGTTTTTTCTTATAACATGAAATTTTCAAATTTTTGTGTAAGTCACACTTCTAAACAGTTTGTATTGAGTTTTGGAAATGTGCGCTTTTAAAAACCGTTGGTTTACATTCTACCTTGTTTTTGATTATTTTAAGATTCCTTTTTCTATTTAATCGGTAATTTGGTAAATCGGTAATTTGATTATAACTAAAAATTCCTCTATTTGTAAATATATCTTGATTCTTGAATCGAGCATCTTTTTGATTCTAGTAACTCTAAAGTGAATGTTGTTTTATAGTATTCCTACAAAGTATGTTAAAGAAAATATATAGGGCACATATCCCATAACCTAATAAAATGATACAATAAGGTTTAATTTTAAATTGAATACGTATATGTTAGAAAACAGACTAGGGAAAATCAGCTGGACTTTGAAATCAATAAAGGCAAAAAAAGTTAATCTATTATTATTATAACTGATTAATCTTCCAAAAACGAAAATAGAAGTTGAAGATAAAACTCTGGTTTACTATGAATTATCAAGAAGAATGACAAGAAGATAATCTCAAACAATAATAATATAAAATCAAAGGCTTCTAAAGGTGGGCATTTTAAGAAGAGATAATAAAAAAAGATTAGAATGTTGTCACAAAAATTTTTGAAAATTTTATAAGAAAAAATTGTGAAAAGTCAAGAGACACTTTCTTTAATTTTAATTTTTATATGAAATCCTATATAGATTATTTTTCCAAAGAGAGGTGGAAGTCTTTAAACGACACCAAGGATTTCCCCTTGGTAGTGTTAGATTCTTACTGACTAAACCCACCTCTCATTTAGCCAAAATAATGGAATGAAACCCTTACCTGCTAACACAGTATATTGGCTAGGCAGTGCGGATAGGAAAGGATATGAAATGTATTACAATATGAAATTACTACATATTTTTTATTTATATGACCTGCTTGACCGGTGTTTTTAAGCTTTTATTTTAAGGTTTTATTTTAAGCGATTTAGAAATTTTGTAAACAGACGGACGAACGTATAAAGTGAAATAAATACGAGTAAGCTAATCTGTCAAATTTGTTTTGAAAAATGTGATAAAAAGTAAAATTTATGCCGAAATGGTAAAAAACGGATACATAACACGAACTAGTTGATCTTAATGAGAAAGAAGTCCGGAAAAACAATTCTATCAGTTATTCATAATTTAGACATGGGGCATGCTTATGATCTGGCAGTGAAAAATACTTTTCGAAGATGGTTGAATTATACTTAAAGTAATCAAAGTTGTATGATTCTTTATACAATCAGAAAACCATTTAATACTTTTTTAAGAACATCAACCGATCCATATGGTATGGTAAAAAATGAATTTAAAATCTAATCATAATTATTATTCTTTTTTTTAGAGATACAATACTTCTAATCTTATATTATAACTATAAATAGCGATAATTTGTTTCTTTGTTTTAATAATCTAAATATTTTCCTATTATTACAAATCATCAATGATCTTTACAAGTCTTTTCTAAAGTATTACTATGTAACATCTATTTTTTATTTTCATCTTGTTTTACTTATACTATTCTTTTGGAAGAACCGTCTTCATTTCCTATATATCATGTATTTTTTGTTAGAATCATTTTTGTATTTCCAACAAAAGATATAATTTGCTTCACCTGTTTTTAAAGTGTATTTATATGGATATGCAGTTTTTATTATTGGCTTATACAAAATATATTCCAACTTTACCATATTATATACTGGCAGTTTATTTATTTGCAATTGCGGTGGAGGTGAAAAAAAAGAAAAAAAAAAAGTTGGCGGTATTGGACTTAAAAGATTCATAGAACAAAATAATGTTGTATTGTTTTCTTTATATTTTATTTTTTTACTTTCTATGTGTTCATTGAAAATAGCTCAGATTTGTTGACCATAATGCGGTACGTGCTAAACAAATGTGTGCGTCCATTGAACCATATCTAAAAAAAAAAAAAAATTTCATATAAAAATAAATAAATTTTGTAAAAAAAAAACAAAAACCATAATATTTGAAGATGCCATCGTTTATATACACATATATTAGGTAAAAAGGTAAATAAACTAACAAATAATAAATATATAACTATCATGTTTAATAATAAAATAATAAAAACCAAACTAGATATACAGTTTATGGTAGTTGAAGGAATTTTTTATTTAAATTTGCTTACATTACTGGACAAAAAAATTTGTTAAAGAATTTTAATTTGTTGTGTATATATAGTTGTTGTTTCGAAGGAGGGGCTTCAAATTGCGACGTATTGTACAATATATGAAAACATGGAATGTGAATTACGATGTTTGCCTTCTGTTCACATCCCCTCTACATAAGTTAATCTTTGTTACCCCTTTTTCGATGTCCCCTTTTACCCCTGTTTAGTAATCTTTATCTGTTAATCCATTCTGTTAAGTAATTTTTTATTTTTTTACTGTCTGGTGTCACCATGGTTCATCATTTTCAATTGAAATTTCTTTAAGGGTTTTATTACTGATGGTTATCTATGTTTTATAAACGCAATTTTAATCAATGAAAGTAAGAAGGTAGATATTAAGCTTTGAATTAAATAAATAAATTTTAATGATTTTTTATTGATTTTAAAATCAAACAAATTTTGTATATTCAAAACATTTATTTTAAACAATATTTTATTAGTTTCAAATTTTAAACTACTATAATATATAAAATTCGTAGAAAACAAAATTGATTCGACGGTTTCAAAATCTTGAAAACTGCAATTTAAACAGCATGGTTTGATTACAAATTAGTTACATATAAATAAAACTCTAATATTAATAATCTTCGTTTCAATTACATTTAGAAATATTATAAAAATAAATGTGCAATTATTACACCCAGAATGCATTTAGTACTAATTTAATTAAATAATAATAAAATTGAAACTATTGAAAGTTTTTTTTAGGTACATTTCATAGGAACATTGATAGAATCACAGCGTTTTATGCAAACATTGTTGAATTTTGGAATATATGCAGCAAGATTAAGAATGCATCATATCATATAGGAGATGCAAGATGGTGAATATAGAACTATAAAGATATTTAAACACATATGTATATATCAATATAATTAAAGTACTATATAAGGTTTTTTAAATTTCACAAAGTTAATACAAACCTATTATATGCAACTTAAGTTTCGAAACAATTACCATCTATTACCATCTTTACCTATATCATTGTAAGAGTTTTTTAGTTTGATAGCGAAATGATTCGAAAAATGCTAATTAAAGTTAATCTAAAATATACTAAAACAAAATTTTAAGTAAGTATATAACTACAATAATTATTGAATAAGATAATAGATGGCGCAGAAAATAAAAATATTTGCACTTCATAGCCTTGTGCAATAGAGTGTAATAAGTAATCAATGATTTAGTGAAACTAAGCATTTCAAGAAACTGAACCTTAGTTAAATTTGAAAAATAAATGACTTAGTGGATGCCCTATGCTTCTTATAAGAGTCTAAAAGAGAACAAAAAAAAAAAAAAAATACATAGGTACTATGAATTTGTCACTCAAAACCGCCAATATATAATATAAATTTCAATATGGGACTTTGAACATGTGTTAGTTTTTCCAGTAGAGCCGTATTTATTAGATATATATGTGACATATTTTTAAAATATTAATAAAAAAAAAAAACACATATTATCCTTTTAAGTTATATTTACATTTATTTTGTACATTTACTTTATATTTAAAACTTTTAACTTATATTCACAATATATACTCTGTATAAGAAAACTTTAAAATGTACATTTTCTTACTTTTTTATTATGTACGTTTTTTTTTATTTTTTTGTCAAACACAGTTTTTATTTCCATTAAAAAACTGTTTTGCTCTTTAAATAATTTCAATTTTTTTTTTTTTGTTTAAATATCTCTTAAGCATCAGTTTTGCCCTGCATCTTAAGTTTATTTTATTTTTTTTTTTTTTTTTTTAAGTCAGCAAAAAGGTTTATAAAGTAAACAATTTTCATCTAGAATATACCTTTTTAAATTGATATCAAAATATAAAATGATGATTAATATCAACATCATCATTATTATCAATAAAATTCTATGAATTCACTTGACCAGATTAAAAACAAAACAAAAATAAAAAAAAAAAAAACAAAATCATTGAATATTGAAGGTGGTGAACCTATGTGTATTCACAACTTAAAATAAAGCGCCTGTTTTTAATTCTTTTAAATACTTATGTAATATTTACTTTTTATTTAAAGAACGAATTGTATATAAAGGTAAAGAAAAAAAAAAAAAAAAAATTACAAAAGGTATGGTATATGCATTTATAGTATTAAAATATTTGTTTGATTTGAGTTTTTTTTCTTTTTTTTTTTTTTTTGTGGCGAGAAAAAAAAGTTAAGAATTTGTTTTGGTTGACTTATATCTATAAAATCAATTTTTCTCGTTAGCTTATAGCTATTTAATGCTTCTTCATTATTATTATTATTATTATTATATGTAGTTGAGTTTACAGAAGATGATAGTTTTTATATTTGTTTATAAAAGTACCTACTAAATGTATATTTTGAGAGTAATACATATACTCTTCATCAGATGGGTAATTCAATTGAAATATACATTGAGTTTATTTATATAGATAATAAATATTTATTTTTGAATTGAATTGATAGATGTTTAAAATAAGATTATTATTGTATATTAGAAATTCAATTAATAATTTTATTGTTTATTAGAAAAATATCTCAATTATTACTTATTAGATGTACATATTTTTTTTGTTTTTTTTTAAATGAAAAAAAAAAATATATTATTGTAATGTTATTGAAATGGTACTTATGTTAATAGTTGCAGAAAAATATGCATCGATGTCCGGTATTTTTTTTTCGTTGACCATTATATATGAATAAAAAAAATGTGAGCATGGGCTCAGAAATTTTCTCTGTAGTAATTTTTTTGTTCATATAGAGGCAACATAATATGTATAATTTATTTTGTAATTGTCCGAGTTGTAAAGTTTCACAGTTATTAGTTGTTGATAGTTTGAAATGGCTTAGAAGACAAAAATTGGAATTCGAATGGTTTACGAATACTATATAATGAATTTATTGGATGACGATGTATGGTTTCTACTTTATATTTTAGGATGTCGTTGTATAAAAAACAAGGTAGAATGTAAACCAACGGTTTTTAAAAGCGCACATTTCCAAAACTCAATACAAACTGTTTAGAAGTGTGACTTACACAAAAATTTGAAAATTTCATGTAATAAGAAAAAACGTGAAAATAGGACATTTTTGAAATTTTGAGGGGCCGTAACTCCGGAATCCTATATAACTAAGAAAAGCCGTTAACACACGTAAAAGATTATTGTTGAACCTTTAATTTTCATGTCTTGCCGAAGAAAAATTTGTACAGGTGCCTAAGTTACAGGTGTCTAAAAATAGCAAATTTTCAATTTTTGAGGCGTAATAACTCTTAAAGAAGGGGTGTTACCAAAAAATTTTCTGAGGAAACTTATACTAATTCTAAAAGTTCTTTCTTGTCTCAAAATTTCAGGTTCCTATCTAAAGGGGTGCCGGAGTTATGAAAAAAGAAATTTCATGCAAAATGTGGTTTTCACATAACGGTAAATTTAAATAGTAAATTACAAAATATTACATAATTTTGATATTGTTTTATATAGATAATAAAATTTTTGATCTTCTGGCGGTTTTAGATTGCAAAATTATTACGCAGAGCCCGAGATATATATATCTGAAAATGGGGCTTTTTCGCAATTTTGAAGAGCTGCAACTTTGGAACCCTTTACAATTAAAATAAACCTTTAACACACGTAAAAGTATATTATTGTAGCTTTAATTTTTATATCTTGCAGAAGTAAAATATGTACAGGTTCCTAAGTTACAGGTGTTTAAAAATAGCAAATTTTCAATTTTTAAGCCCTAATAGCTCATAAACAGGGGGTAGCCCGAAAAAATTTTCTGAGCAAACTCATACTAATTCTAAAAGTTCTTTCTTGCCTCAAAATTTCAAGCTTCTATCTAGAAGCGTGCCGGAGTTATGAAAGTAGAAAAATCTTGCAAAATTTGGTTTTCACATAACGGTAAATTTAAATACTAAATTTAAAAAATTGTATAATTTTGATATTAATTTACAAAGATAAAAGAAATACCTGTCGAATGACGTTTTCAGAATGAAAAAATCTTGAGCAGAACATAAGATATATGCATTTAAAAATAGGGCTTTTTCAAAGTTTGAGGGGCTGTAGCTCCGTAATGGGGGGGGGCTACATGAAAAAGTTGTTCCACAAAATTATTTTTTTTATGAGACCTACCTATGGTTAAAATTTTTTTTCTCTATCTTTAACGGTGTAGAAGTTTTGTAAACAGACGGACGGACGGACGGACGGACAGAGTGAAACTAATAAGCACATTTTTTCAAAATTTTTTTGGAAATGTGCTAAAAACAGAAGATGTATGATTTTTATAATCATTTTTAGGTAATGTTGTTTTTGAAACACACTTATAATTAATAATTTCAGAAATTAAAAATTCAAATTCATTCGGAAAAAAAAAAATTTAGTTCTGCAATCACATTGGCGAAGACGTTATTTATCACTATTATGAAATTCGTCCGTTTTAATCGTCTTGGTCTTGAAAAAGGTGTTGCATTTAAATATTTTATTAAAACCATACAAATTTTATTTAAAATACAATATAAATTGTATATAAAATTGCCCAACATCGATTTAAACAAAAAAAAAAAAAAATCATGAAAAATTTTCAAAATTTATTTTCATTTAAACTTTTGCAAGCACAATAAAAAGTTTACAAATATGCAATTTTTATAACTTTCAATTGGCAATAATACCGTCTTTATAGGAGTAATCATAAACACATTTGAATTTTTGGCAACCTAATATAAGAACTCATAACTCCAACAACGTGGACATTATACCTTCGCGGGAAGTTTTCATAACCTGCTTTGAGTCTTTTGTAACTTTTAATTGGAAGTAATATATTTTTTAGGTTGCAATCATAAATACATTTGAATTTTTGACAACCTAATATATGAACTCATAACTCCAACAACGTGGACATTATACCTTCGCAGTAGGTTTTGATACGTTTCTTTCAGACATGTCAACTCCATTAACGATCGATAAAATCCTTTTTTGATGTTATTGTAAATTCCAACTGAAGTTCTTACTACTCCTGATTCCTGAAAATAGATATCAGAAGCACTTCTACTTCTAAAATGCAAAAAATTTTTTTATTCAAACACAATATAATAAATCAAAGCTAATTAAATAAATTAAAATACAAAAAATTGTTTTTCCTTATTTGCTAATATTATTAAACTAGTAATCCCAAATAACAAACTTATCACCATTCCCATTTACATTTATATATCAAGTGTGTTTACAATATAATTTTTTTAAAGGAATAGTGAAGAATGTATTTAATTTATTAACTCTATATGCAAAATATTGATTAATTGTACACATTTAATAACAATGCTTTCACAACAAAGATTCTCGAACGAATGAAAAAGAAATATAACTGCAATATATTTATTACGAAATACTAATCCATACAGAGCCACAACAACTATGTAGCTATTCTGTTTTCATGACTATCACTCGGCTACTAGAACCAAATACTTGCTACAACAATATTAAAAATTTTTTTTACAGATATATTATCTATATATAGTCGGCTATCAGAACCAAGTATTTGTTATCTCAACATCAATAATTTGTTAGGAGTTATATTAGAAATATCTTCGGGTAGAAGAACCAAATATTTGATATCGCAGCATCAATAATTTTTTAGGAAGGTATATTAACTTATTCGAAGATATAAAAGCCGTAAGTGATGGTTACATTAGCTGGCTTACCAAAGCTATTACAATCGTATAATTTTTACTGACTTATAACCGTATTTTTCCTGGTTATCACAACCACTTTGTCAGCTCTGACTTCCCCATTAAGTTTATCTCTTCTGAGAACTGGTAGTAAAAACTATTTTAAGGCTACAAGTACTACAAAAAAGTTTTAAAAGCTGTAATTTTTAGATCACAACCTCTTTTTTGAGCTGGTAGCCGAATGATAAACTCTGATATTTTGTGCGTTTACGGTTAAAAATTTATAACAGTTGTGGCAGGACATTATTATTATACACTGCATTAGTATATAAAACTAATGAAAAACGTTGTGGGTTCCTTCATTTTTATTGAAGTTTGGTTCCATAAAAATTATTGTACATTTTAAAAGGGTTCTTAGGATAAAGGATCAACTGATGAACTGATAGCTTATTACTGAATACAATAGAAATAGTAAACAATTAGTATTAAATTAAGTGAAAATGGTGTTTATTTTTGCTTGCTAATTTTTCAATTGTTTCAACTGAAGGCAAGCCTTTGCACATATTGAAAAGTGTGGTAAGAGAAAGGGAAGTTAATGAGGCTAGGCTTCGAAAATTGGGATACTATGAATAGTGAATAAGGGAATTGAGAATAAATTAGGAATATATTTTTATTATTCAGTATAATCTCAATTAGTCCGCATTAAATTAATATATATGAGACAGCCCTAGACACCTTCTCACATATAGAATTGCTCACATATAGAATTTCTCACATATAGAACCAAATTTGGATTTTTAAATATACATATACATGTATTTGTTTGCTATCATTACCATATTATATATTTTTCCATTATTATTTTACATCATATCCATTAATTATAATTCGCCATTAATTTGAAAGAAATGATAATTTAATATTGATATGCTATAAAAATTTTGTACCTATAGATTTTCTTAAAATATATTTCTTCATTTTGCAAAAAAAAAAACAAAAAATCTAATTGAGTTGGAAATTTATACAAATTAAAAAAAAAAAATATATACGATTTCAATCACATATAATTCATCTTTATTTCTTAAACACATTTTTCATCTATAAAATTTTTCTTTTGAACCAAATCTGAACCCAAAAAAAATAACAAAACCAAAATTTTTGCAAAAGATTTAATATCATTAATTACAATTAAAAAAAAAAAAAAAAATTCATTTAAATTTAAAACGATGATATATATGTGTTTTAATTACAGATACGATTAAAATAATATAAGTTGCCCTTTTTCAATCAAAAATTTACTTTTTAATAATAATCGATTTAATAAATAAAAAGAATTATCATCATTTTTTTTTTTTTTATAAAATTTCAAAAAAAAAACAAAACAAAAAAAAATTGAATGAAATTTTGATGGGCGAATATATCCTTAAGGCTTTCTTCCTTCATTATACATATATATATAGGTATATGTATAAAAAATGTCAATAATCTTGTTAACAAGAATTTTTCATTTGTCACTATCATTTATTTTAAAACTAATCAATATTGTCTTTAAAAAGTCTTAATATGTTTTTCTGTTGACGGTTAAATCGGTATTTTTTGATTAAAAAAAATTTTTTTTTTTTTTGATATCGATTTAATAATTTCATATCAATAATCGATTTTTTTTTTCCGCTTTTTAAAAAAACTTAAACAAGAAAGAGAAAAAAAATACCCGTTACAAAAGCGATTAGTTTGATCAATTTATTTAATAAATACTAAGTTAAAGAGTTTGAAATATAATATGGTGTTTCTTTAAAAGAGAAGGAGATGATCATTTCAAAAGAAAAATGTTGTATTTTTTTTTTTTTTTTTTTTTTTTTTATTATTAATTTGAATTTCACCTGTAAAACATTTCCAGATACACTTTAAAATATATTGAGCTCTTAATTTATTCAGATAAGAATTTAATTTTTTATTTAATTTAAAAAAACAAAACAAAAAAAAAAAATTGGTTTTTATTTTCTTTTTTATTTTGTTGTTGTTTTTTTTTTTTTTTTTCTTTTTTTTAGTCTGTATTTGATTAATGTAATTCATTTAGGCTGATAAATGCTGAAAGCTATTTAATTTCGATGAAGAATATTTAGCATTTTATTTAGGTAATTTTGGGTGTCTAGAAAATATAAAATAAAAATTAAGTTTGTCTTTTTATTAGAAGCGAACACTGATTGTGCACACAACACAGTTCATGTCAAAATTAAACAAAAACAAAAATTAATACAAAAAGAAAAACAATTAATTTTAAATATTTAGATATTTTATGTTTTATAAAAAACGTTTATAATACCATATATATGCATTATGTATTTAAATGATTTAATAATAATTGTTTAATTAAATTTTTATTAAATTATAATATAAGGCCCGATGTGATGCTTCTGCGCTAAGGCATCCCTTAATTGCCGATAGTATCGAATGAAATCGTTTGACTTGTTTCCTTCGGTTGTGAAAACCTCCTCGCGAGTTTTGTAAGACACATTTTATATATTTTTATAAACAAATTGTGTTCTAATATAGAGGTGATAGTTTGTATACGAAACTGGTGACTGCTATACGATTTAATCTTCTTCTTCAATACACTCTGACACCTATTTACGACCGCAGTATACGTTCCTGAAATGATGAGTGTAAAAATAAAATAGATTTAAATCGAAATGAAAATTCATAAAGTAGTCTTGAACGTTATGTTAATAAATTTCATTTTTGATTGGAAAAAAAATTAACGTAAAACGAAAAATTAACTTTAACTGAAAAATAATTGACAATAAGAAATTGAAATTGGGTGCAAATGGAAAAAAGAGGGTAAAATAAAAAAAAATTATATCAAGTAGACTCAAGGTGTAAATCGAAAAGATTTAAATTGAAAAGGTGTAAATCGGTGTCCGAGTTTGATTTCAATTTTTTAAAACAAGTTCAAGTATATTTTTTTTTTTTATAATAAACTTGCCATAATAAAGGTAAAAGGTATATTATATGAAACTGTAACACATGAGATTGTAATAATTTGTATAGTATTTTCGTTTTTGTTTATTATATAATTCAATCAGTCCCTTTATTGATATTACAAGCTTATTATTATTAAGCTACTGGGCCATCAGTTACTTTTTTCCTTTGATTGAATATATTTACAAGTAACAATTATAGTTTGCTTACAAATACTCAGTTTGTGGACTTTTAATAATTATTTAACTCATTTCATCATTTTCTTCCCTTAATTAAGTTTTTGAAAAGCTTTTATTTTGTCATTGTTGTCATTCGAAGAAAGTGAAGAAACAAATGACGGGACGTTAGCTTAAGAATTTTTCGATGGAATTTATTTTTTTTATTGAAAAATTAACACATAAGTACACTTAGTATATTTAGTTTACAGTTAAAAAGGGGGGAAGATACAAATGGGTTAGCTAGAATATGTTAAGAATACATAAAACAAAATAAAGTCTTTGAATTAAATAGTAAGCATATAGGAAAAGATGTTCAGAAAGACTAGATAATCTTTGGTAAAGAGACTGCAATTTGACAGGTGTCAGAAAACTTAATCTGAGAGAGATTTAAAACGCTATTACATTATAAGTAAGAGAATAAAATTAGCACTATTAATAATATAAGAGCACCAGCATTAGCAGCGCGAAAATGAGTTTAACAGATAGAAATATAATATATAAATGCACATTAGGTCTTATATTACAGATCAATACATATTTTTAAAGAAAGTGCAAAAATTTTAAACTGAACTAATCGTTTTTTTTAGAGAAAAACCCTTTGTTGTTTTTTTTTAATTTAAAAGGCAATCAAACAATTTTGTGTGTAAAGTACTCTGCAGTTTTCTTGAACAACTCACTGTAAGATATTCATTTAAAGTATTTTTTTTTGTTTTTTTTTTTTTTTTTTTGCAATAAATTTAATTTTTAATAAGATGTTATTATTAGGCCAACATTTTCTGTCTGACAAGTATTGATTGGTATGAGTATAATACACTGACATAAAAGCGTTGAGCTAAATTTCATTTTTTAAAGTAATAAATGACTGTAACCAGTAGCGGTTTTTAATAAAAATTAAATTTCATTGTTCTCTGAAACATTTAAGAAATTCTTCTTTTTCTGTACGATTTATTGTCTTTAATACGACAACTTTTTCTTAAAAGCATTAGTTTTTATAATTTTTTTTTTTTCTTGAAAAACATACAAAAAAAAAAACAAAAGAAAATTTAAGAAAAAAAATTAATATTTACGTTAGGAATTTGAAAAAAAAAACAAAAAAAAAAATTTTGGGTAATTTTTTATATGTGATATTTTAAATTAAGTCGATAGGTGAAAATAAATTCTAAAATAACTGATTATGCGGAAAATATTTAATATTAATAATAAGGAAATATGTACAATAAAAATACAAAAATGATTTTTTTTTTCTTTTTGTTAATTAAATAAAATTAATTTAGGAATTTTGTGTCATTATAAAAAATTTGTTTTTTTTTTTCTAATAGAAATAATATTGAATATTTTTAAAATTAATGTAATAAAAAACTATATCTAATAAATTAACTTGATGTGAAAAATTAGGGTTTTATAGGTATTTTGTATAGTAAAGTAAACTATTAAACTTTTGTTTATAAGACTTTTACCCTTCAATCTTTTAAAGATTTTTAATCCAAAGAAATTTTTTTTATTAATTTAATTATCATAGCAGTTTGATATGGTGATAGTGATAGTTGGTGATAGTTTCTTATAATGACATTTTTCATTCGCATTTCTATCAAATTCTGCACTTTGTAATCCTTATTTATTTTACAACACATAATCAAATTGTGTTTAGCGACATATTATATGTTGAAGAGGGGATCACTTCGAAATTGCGCGGCGGTAGATGAATTTCTCCAATGAAACAGAAAAATAGTCACGGCTGACGAAAACAGTTTTAAAGTGAAATTACATTCAGGACGAAATTACAAGGGGATATGTGAAGAAATGTTTAAAACACTTGTATTTCGATTAGAGTACCCATCAGAATAAAAGTGAAAAATTGATAATCGTTTTTTCATCCGTCAAAAAATTTATATTTTCTATAATTTTATCGCCGGGAATTTTAATGTAATCAATAGATTCACATTTAAATTCAAAAATAAATTATTTTTAACGCTATTTTAAATTAATTTTTTTCTCACATTTGAAACAATAAACAATCGAAATTATTTTAATCATTTTCAAAATTTTACTCTCCATTTTTTTTGATTTAAAAAAATTTGTTCAAAAATTTTAACTGTCACAGTTATTTTCGCCACAAAATTTGGGAAAGTGTTATGGCTCACCGATGAAATTCATCCGTCAATGTCGTCCGTCGCAGTGATTGTGTTTGCACCTTTAAGAATAAATGATATTGTTTGTCGGTTCGTAATTATTTATCTGTTTTCCAATAAATAATAACACTTTAACTTTACTTTATCTTTTCGGTTTATTCGATCTCAACTCTATAACAACCAAATTAGAACTCTTTCCTATTTACAGAAATTGGCGATATTTATACCAAATTTCTTATATTCTAGAACATTTCATGTTACTTTACATTTCTCTAGAGTCTAGATAACTTATTACTAATACTAATACTAATACGAAATATAATGTTATGTTAATGTAATGTTAATGTAATGTTAATGTTACTATTATTCTTAAAGTTAATATTATTTATTTCACTTATATTTCTATTCAATTCTAGATCATTCTTACTATGTTCTAGATTATTCCAGATTGTTCTATTTATTACTTTTCTAGATTGTTCTATTTACAGCAATATGATAATTAAAATATCAAAACAAAAACAAATTATGAAAATTAAAAATGGTGAGAATAATTATAGTGGTTTCTTCCAAATTAAGTTTTTAATTTTAATTTTATAATATTCACTTGGTTTCAATATTTTTTCCATTATTAATTTTTCTTTCAAATTTATGTCAAATAGTGTCAAAAAAAAAAAAAAAAAATTCGTGACGGAAAAATTATAGAATTTATCTTACTTTTCCACTAATGCAAAATCCCTCGCGAAAATCCACTGCCATTGTGGGCAATCCGATTTAAATACATGGCGAAAAATAATTTGACAACCACTGCGAAATTTCAACATCAGTCTGAGCTTTCTTATATATTTATCTAAAAATTTGATATTTTGTAATTTTTGATTTAATTTTGTTAGAATAAAAGTCAATTATAGGTAATTAAATATTTCTTGAAATAATTGTTTTGTTTTTTTTTTTGTTCAATTTTAGACCGCCCAAGTATGATAGCAGGTTTGTACTTTTGGCGAGTAATGAATATGAAACGTGTTTCTATGGATGAAGTTTTTTTTGGAGTTTATTTTAAACATTATAATTAGGAACTTTGATTTTTGAATAAAATATCAACTTGTAGTTTAACATAAGAAGGTATTAAGCCTTCTAGGTATGTTTTACTTATCTCTTATTTGTATTTCTGTATACAAGTTTATTTATGATTATGTAAATACAAAGTTATTTTCTTAGTAGTTTCTAAATATCATTAATAATTATTTATAAATAAATTTTCACAATTTAATTGTTTGAATTTTGAAATTTAAACCAAAAAAAAAAAAAGTAAAAGACAAGAAAAAAAGAAATAAAATCAAAAATTATTACTAAATGTTTTTAAATTTGAAATTATATGCTTACGTAAATTATTTTTGGGTAATCAATCTTCATGAAGCCTTTAATAAATTTTTTTTTTTTGTTTTTGTTTTTTTTTTGTTTTATTTACTTGTTTTCTTTTTATCTCTCACAAAAACCACCTCTTACAATGAATTAAACCAGATCACTAATTTCAAAGGAGGAAACACCCTTTTGTATAATGAAATCGATCAATAAAAAATATGTGCCCATATAAATTAATATATATGTACATATTATATACATAATACACAAATGATAACATATTATACAATTATATATGCAGATATACATACATCTGCATACATAAATTAAGATAATTTTCATTTTTTCGCAATGGTTCATAAAGGGTTTAAAGTTTAGCCTTAAATAATTAATGAAACAACAAAAACAAAACGAAAAGTTTGCTTTACTTTTAAATTTTCTCTTCGTGGATTTTAGGTTTTTGTTTTTTTTTTCAGTGGAAAAAAAGTGCCATCGATATCCCTTGGAAAATAACACAAGAAAAAAAAAAAACAGAAAAAAAAAGAATTTACAATATAAAAATTGAATGGTCCAATTGAGATTTGACCGAATATATACCACGCATAATAAAGACAAAAAATTACAAATTTATCACAATATTTTTGTATTTAACTCATTGAGAACCTGTTCATATTTGGTGTTTTTTTTTTTTTTTTATTTTTATTATTTTTTTTTTTTTTTTTGTTTGGTATGCCAATAATATTATAAAAGTCTCATTGGGAGTATTGGCACATTAAAAAAAAAAAAAAAAAACATAACCAAGTATAACTAAATAAAAAATTATATTAATTGGATCAACTTTTACTTCAAGAGCCTGAGCACACAGTTTAAAATTTATTTTTTTCATCTTTCGTTCTGTAAGATTTTTATTTATTTATTTATTTATTTATTTTTTTTTTTTTTGTTGAAACAGTCTAAATATATTCAGATCTTTAGATTGTAATAAAATGCATCTCGCACGTACAACAAGATATACTTTTTCACCTTGTAACACACCTTGTGATTACAACAACATCAGGTCAGGATAACTGATTGTAAATTTTGAGATATATTTAATGTTTTTTTTATCGGATATGTTTTTCAACATTGAAATTAAAACTGATGCGCTAAATGACCAAAGGGCTAGAGTGCCCAACCTAAAAAAAAAAACAAAAAAAAAAACAAAAAAAAAAACAAAAAAAAAAACAAAAACCAAAATTTTAGTGAAAAAGGAACAATGAAAAGGAGAAAAAAAAAAACTGAATTTGGGTTTTTGGATGAAACGAAAAAAAAACAAAAAATTAAGGTGGAAATCTACTCACAAATGAAACAAATTAAGCAAAAAAAAAAAAAGAAAACAAATTAAAATCAAAACATTTAAAGCGCAGGAAAAAAACATAAAACTGTTTCATACGCATTTTTTAGTAGGTTCAGATCAAAAGTGCAGTGCTTACAAAAGGAGCACCTATTATTTTTCTTTAGCCCCTGGAAAATTTCATTTTTGATCCACTTTTACTTTAAATTAATATATACATATATATATACATATATGTATACACATGTATATTGAATAAATTGATCGATGAGTATTGTTAAAATCACAATTTAAGTATTATATTTAATAAATTAGTGTAAGAAAATTTTTTTTTTCCGGGTATAAATATTAAAACCGTGATTTCTATATTGTATAATATTATGTTGTTTTAGAGTTACAGAAGAAAACTAGATAACTTTCATTTTCTTTTAGTTGGAAAATAAAAAGGACAATTATTATAAATTATTATTTTTATAATTAAAACAAAAATAAGGGTAGTCCTTATCCTCAACACAAAAATTTAATGATATTATTTATAACCTATATTCCTTTTTTCTTTCTAATTCACCTTCTTCTTACGATTTCATTAAGGCAACATTGTTTTTTTTTGACGCAGATTTAATGCGTCAGTAATTACTAAACTCTAAATTCGTAGGGCACCTTCAAAACATGGAAGAAATATTTGACTTACCTATTGTCTTCAATTTATAATTTATTGCCTTACATTTATACCACTTTGACGCAAAAAATTTTAAAAACTGCTCAGATCCATGTCAGAAAGTTCACCTAAATCTTAGAAAAAAAAACTATCGAGATAATTCAACTCTTTAGTTGATAGACTGAGATCTTTGAAGATCAATAAAATAACTTTAAGAATTTCATATTTACTACCTATAGCTCTGGTTCTGTTTCTCTATATAAAGGATTCATTCTGTTACCTATAAAAAGAAGATTTTATCTTTACCTAAAACTTTATTTATAACTGTATTTATTAATAAATTTATCTACAGCTTCTCATTTAAACTTGTGTTTTACTTTGATATTTTGTCTGTTTTATAATCTTTGTATTTTCACAAAAAGAAAGATCGATGATATTTGAGAAGTATTAGATAAGATGATGGAACATGACAAATCTCAAATAAGCTAAAATCTAACAGGCAAAGGGAAAATTTTCTTTTTTTTTTATGTTTGTATAATTAAAAAATTGCAATTTATTACTTCGAAATTCAAATTTTTTTTTCAATAGATGAATTAGGTGAAATATATTTTTGAGGATGTACACAGAACCCTTCAGGTATCATATCGCTTAGCAGTTAGTCAAAAGTTTTTTTTTTTTTTGAACAGTTGAATCAAGTTTTCATACTAAGTTTTGCAGCTTAATATAATAACGTACTATGAAAAATTCTAATCAAATTAATTTTCTTACTCAATTACAATTTATTTCTTTAGAAAGGAAATGAAAAGTGTAAAGTTATAAATTAAAAAAAAAAAAAAATAAGAAAAAAAAATTTATTTACAACATTAAAATAGCACATATTTTTTGAGTAACTTAAATTATTAGCAGCACTTTAATCTCTACATTTTTGTTTTTTAATTTTTTTTTCGTAGTTTACTGAAATAAAAACGAAATTAATCATAAAATCACATCCGAACATTAAAAGTTTAATACACCCTTACAAATTAAATATATGAAGTCATAATCTCGCGTGCTTCTTACAGGAAAATTTTCGCCTAAAGCAAAAAAAAAACCGAATAAAAGACAATATATCTTATAAATAACTTTAGGTTGTGTATATATGTATGTAAAAGATGAAAACTAGGTATAAAAAGATAAACATTTGTAATTATTAACTAGGATTTTTGCTAATTCATCATTTTTAGCAAATGCAATTCTTATGACTTTTTAATTGCTCTTCCCCCATTATTTTAAAGAATTTTTTTTTTGTTTTCTTTTTTTTTTTTTTATACATACACACATTTATACATACATTTTGCATCCATTAAGTGAGTGTATTTTTAAATTCTTTACATTAAACAAATCATGTAAAGGTTAATTTTATTCAGTTGTTTTGTAAAATGATTTGATTTTGGTAGCCAATCAAAAATTATGAAATAAAAAGGAGAAAAATTAAATGTATATATTGGACATATATCAGAGAGTTTTATTAAATAATTGTAGATTTAAGAAAATCTAGAATTGAAATAATTATGTGAGAAATTTATTTAAGATACTTTAATACATATATAAAGTCTGCTTATATATTATATAACATATAGTTGATAAACGAATTTACGAGGAAGAAGTATATCAATACGGTATCATGTTTGTGCTATTTGTGCTATCTAAGAATGAGTTCTAAAGAGTAGCCATGTAAACCAAACATTTCATAAGAAAAAGTTTCCACTTCAAGAGGTATCAAGAGGTAGAGGTAAAACAAAGAAAGAGAGCCTACTAATCATCGAAGACGCAGTAGAGAGAGCGTTAGTGTGACATTATTGAGATTGATTATTAAACGAATTGCTCTATTTTGCAGTTTGTCGCGAATCTCAACGTTGTTTTAGCGACTCCTACCCAAATATGTGTATTATACAGACTCCATCTGTAGTCGTATATGAACGCTTTGTAGATATTGATAGATCAGAATATGACAAGAATGTTTACATCTATACAGGAAACCTTAACATTTAGCTGCATCTTTTGCTACACCAAAAATATGGTAATTAAGGTAGGGATTGGTGTAGTGTTCATTTTCCGCGAGACAAAACAGCACCGGATTTTTTGGGAGTTAAAATTGACCCTGTTAATTCCAGTAAAAGTTTTAAGCTAAATCATGATTTAACGACAAGGAAGTGGAATTTTTTTTTATTGTCTTCAGTAGAAGCAACGAGAGTGCTGTCGTCTACAAAACTATTAATTGGATTCGAGGTTATACTTAACAAATCGTTAATGAAAATTAAGAAGAAAGTTGGAAAAAGGACTGATTCTTAAATATCACCAACATTGACTTTGAAAAGATATAGCACACATTTTTTTTCGACTGATTATAATAATATATTAAAACATTAATTAATTTTAAAACAATTTTTTTATGCTTACATTCTTCGTTTTTCTCGCGAGAGAATATATTCCAGGTTAGTTAGGATTAATAGAGTAATCCCATTTTGTTAATTTTGAGAACTCCCAATACTATCATGGAAAATGGTTATATTAAAATAAAAAGTAATTGGGGGCTTCAATCAAACATCGGATATGGGACCTAGGTGGCCTATAGTGGGTAAGAGCGTATAAAATACGCTGTAAACACTGAGGGAGTATGGATTCAAATCCCACACACGTCGTAAGATTAATTCCCTCTTACGACATATATAGCCACGCTTGAAAAGGAAACTATACAACCTAGTTTCCATTTTACATTTATGTGGCAGGGAAATGCACCAAAAAGATATAAATAAAAAAATAACACCTCTGAAAGCGGGGTAGTTTTTGCAAAACATCAAAGATGGCTGAAGAAAGTATATTAAATAATAGTGTTGTAGAACATCTACATATTCGTTATAAACAATTAGTGGTACTTACGTCTAAACTGTAAATGGAAACTAGAAAACAGTCACGTGTTCAGTCGGCTTAATATCTTTTCTAACCTTGGTATTAAATATTCAGATAAAATTTGTTACCATTCACCTTCATTGCTTTTAAATAAATTACAAAAGAAATTGATTCCAAGCAAATTGACTAAATTCAATTAAAGTATAACAAAGATCTTGAATAACAAACAAGGACTAATTCATAGAATAACTATACAGGAAAAGAATAACTCAAAAGATTATATTTTACATAGAAAATATATTTTTTTTATATTTAAACTAAAATTTCGTTTACTCTTTATAGAACTGTATTATACTTTGTAATATACTTATTAATCTTTCACCGTTTACGTAATGATCTAAAATTAAAATGTCAGTCAATCTACTTTTATTTTTTTTTAATAATAAGAGTTCAAAGTAAATTTAAAAATTTTTTTTTACTAAAATAGTATCCATCTAGTATTACTGTATATACATATGTATATTCTAAAAAATCTAATTTAAGTTTATATAAAAATTTTATATTTGAAAATGATATTATTAACTAAATATTACGGAACTACTGTTCCGCATATTAAATTTCAATATAATAAAAAAAAATATATATATATACTAAAACATAAATCACGCATCACAGTTCATTGATACGATCAATTATGATATTAGTTCTACATGATTTTTCACAAATTTTCTCATTTTAAAATTTAACCAGATTAAAATGATAAAAAACAGTGAAAATTTTCAACAGGTGGTACTTATATACTGGTAAAACGGGGTGGAATTGATCAAACAAAAAATTAAAACATTTTTAAAATGTAAATAATTTGCAAAATAAAATAAGAAAAATCCCATTTAATTAATTGGACATTAGAATTTAATATAGTAAATGATTTTACAAAAGCTTGCGATTTCAAAATATTAAAAACGAAGTTGAAAAAATTAATTTTAGTTGTGATCAAAGTTAAACTGATCTTGGAGTGTCTTTGATAACAAACTGCAAAACTATTAAAATTACAGCATTTTGTTTTAAAATATCAATGTCACCTCGATGTGTCGGGGGTGTCTTTGATTGGAAAAGGGTGACTCACCAATATTCATTAAATATATTATACTTACAATATTAAATTCTTCCGTGAAGTACTATGTTTTTCTAGTAAATATAACAACATTTTTTAGCCGCGAGCAATAATTAAAAAAATTTTTTTTATTTTAAACATGCGCCGACTCGCCAATATTCAGTCAATAATTCAATACGATTACTCTGAACTCTGGGGTACGTAATACATGTTTACAACAAATGAATCATATAGAATTTGTTTTTAAATCAAAGCCTACTTATTATTTTAAATTTGAAAATTTATGTGTCAAAACAATCAAAATCACCCCTACCGATCAATTTAACCCCGTTTTACGGTAATATATTCTACTTTATTTTATTACACAATTATTTTGATTTCAACATAGGTATATACATATATAGTTAAAATATTATATTTAAGTTCAATTCTGCTAGAAAAGTACAGTTTTGAGCAAAAATATACGAATAATAATATTAATCTTGGCGAATACTTGGCGAATTTGGAATCAATAAACTAATGGTATACTTAACTTTGATATAGTATACTAAAAAGAATCTTTAAAACTGATACTCAAAAATTTTGGAGCTTCATTCTGAGCAAGATATGTACATTTAGGAGTATATTGCTTTACCGAAGATGGATTGTAAGCATTAAACCCTCTACAGATCTTTAGTTCTTAGTGAAAAAAGGGCTGAGAGAAGTATTGAGGGTAGAGACAAAATCCACAATATGCTGTAATAAGAGAATCATAATAGATCTAGATTATCAGATTGCATTGTTACTTATAATCCTTTAATAATAATTTAATCTAATCCAATCTTGGAATACTGGTAGCTCGAAAGAAATTTTAAACGTTTTATTTTTTCGTTTTATTTTTTTTTTGTGTTTAATGATATCACTGAACTCTTATTTATGTATTTTACGATAATATTATTCACATGGGGCCTCGGTGGCCTAGTGGGTAAGAGCGTATAAAATACGCTGTAAACACCAAGGGAGTGTGGATTCGAATCCCACACATATCGTAAGAGTTATTCCGCCTTACGACATTTACAGCCACGCCTGAACAGAGAAGGCTGTTTAATTTCCAGAGAAAGGCCTTTAAAAAAAAAATTCACATCAAAAGTCATTGGCTTTTAATCAAAAGATCTCGACCTCAAACGCCGGTCAGGTCATATAAATAATATAAACTATATAAAATTAAAAATAATGACTGTTTCACATTTCTAAAAGACAAAGTTCCACTAAATATATCGACGAAAAATATAAATACAATAATAAAAATAGTAATTAATTTTTTTTTTCTAATTGATTAATTTTAAATTGACGAATTTAAAGGGTTACAGATAACCTCACACTAATAAGTACCGTTAATTGTTATATTTACACCTGAAACAGTTTAAATATAGAAATAGTTCTTGAAGTATTTAACCTTCTCTAATAATTTTAATCTCGAATAAATCTTACATTTAATTAAATTTTTATTACAAATTATTTCTCTTAACGTTGAATTCAAAAGCTGTAGCTAATTTTTTATCTATAACTGTATATACATAATTTAAAGTGAATAAAGTTATACCTGATTGAACGTGATTATGTGCAAAAAAACTTCTTTAATTCTTAACACAAGTTTAAAAAAAAAATTAAAAGAAAAGAACAAAATAGAACAAGTAACAAATTTGCAAAAACAAAAAAAAAAAAAACGAAAAAGGAAAAGGAAAAAGAAAAATTGTGGAGATATATTGCAACTGTATGCCAAATTGAGATCTTTGGCAAGGCTATCAAGAGAATTTTATCCTCTGCCAGATAACAATAATGGATTATAATAAAAGTAATATATAATTTTTATGTCTTAAGCAAAATAAAACGATAGATTTATATTTTTTTTAAGGTGTTTTGTTGTTTTTTTTTTGTTTTTGTTTTTGTTTTGTTTTGAAGGTGGTTAAAATGATTACAAGTCACTTCATATAATGTTTATAATACGTTTAAAATTTATATTAAGAAAAAATTTATAAAATTTTTTTTTATAGTTCCGCTTCATTTTTAGAATAATCAATTTTTTTCTTTTAAATTTCTTTATTACTTAAAAAAATCTCTAGTTCTACTTTATAGAACAGAATTAAATGAAGTGATTTGGAATATTGTTATTCCTCGAATGTTTGATACTTGTAAGAGTGTTTTATTCGGAGTAGCGTTTTAATTAAAAGAATACTTGAAGAAATTTTCATATTCGCTGGATAATATTCAAAGTACATACATATATATACATACATATATTAATTTTGTAAATATTCTAAAATTTTTTTTTTTTTCTATCAAAAAGTATCTAAGAAATAATAATGTGAAATTCTTTTAGTGATCGCTATAATGCCATTGAATAGATGAAAAATATTTCACTATACTATTAAAACTTCTGGATTAAAATAAGATATACATATATATATATGTACTACCATAATAAAGTTAGTTATTATATTAGTGTCATTTTTTAACAATTTAAAATTTTTATTTCATATGGAAAGATGGAATGTTTCGGTAGTTGCTTTCACTTTAACTGAAAAATTAATTTTTTTTTTTTTTTTATATAGAATTTGAAGTTGAATTTTTTTTTAAAGATTCGAAGGAAACATTAATTTATATAATTTCAACAAACTTTATTATAAATATAAGTATTGATTGAATTAATGTTTAGATATAATAGATATGATATTATACACATTATTACCAGTATTCCACTTCATCATTTGAAAAGGAGTACTATGCTCACGGGTTGCACAATACAGGAAAATTTCATCTACGTAAATAAAAAATACAGCCATTTAAAATTTGAAAAAATCGTATTTTTAAATGTGTATATCTCAGCTTTCGCTTACATTTTTTCAATCTAAAAACGTCAAACGACAGGATTTTTTAAATTTTTTTTTTCACCTTTATAAATCAATAACAAAATTATACAATTATTCTTTTAAATTTATAAAAATCTGTTAAAATTATAATAAGTATAAGTTCCCTGTTATTATAGAAATCAATGTATTACTGTAAACTTAAACCGTTCACTGAGGCAGATCTTTCAACAGGGTTCATACATATACAGTGTGCGTTACTTAATCTGACTGAGTAGATAAATTAATTGCGTAAGAGGACCTCAATTGTCAAGTTAGAATTGTTCAATACAATTTACAGAATATCTTAATGCTCTATAATTAGTCCATTTTAATTAGAAGTTGTGAGTACAATTAGATGTTAAGAAAAAAAAAAGTAAACTATTGATAGCTTCGTCACTGATTGCAAAATAGTAACAATAATAGGCGGATTCATTGTTGCCTTACAGTTCCACTATCCAATTTAATGTTTAAAGCTTTTTGTCCTATCCTTTCCTATCTAATATACTGCTCCAGCAGGTATAGGATTTAAATTCGATTATATTGGCTAAAGGGGAAGGTGAATTTAATCAGTAAGATGGTGTCTTTTGAAGGTTTCCACTTCCCTTAGCAAAAAAAATTATGTTATAAATATGCTATCATGATATTCAACTATTAAAATTTTTTATAATACTTATAAGATAGCGAATCAACCTTCCTAACCTTCCTTCCTAACCTTCAAGATCTTTGTATAAATTTTGGCGCAATGAAAGAATTTTACAAGCCCAGAAAAATCATTTATGAAGTAGTAGGGATAGGAGAGTATCAGTATTAGGGATATAAGCAGTTGTAAGACTATTTACAAGATTTTCACTTCAGTACCAATAGCCAATAGCTTCAAGCCAATAAATAAATATTGAAGATTGTAAAATAAATTCCTTTGTTATTTTTTTGCTCTCATCTGTTTTTCATTTTCGCAGGTTTCGACTATGTACACATTCTTGTTTCTTTTTAAAAAAATAAAATGTATTTTGATTTAGATTTTTAAAAAGTATTACTGCATATATGTATATATGTATCTTTATATACATATAAAATTTTGTTCTGTTTAAGCTTTTGTGTAAAATAATTCATTCATAATTTGTAAAATTTATATTTTTGTTTATTGTTAATGGAATTTTTATTTGCATGGTTTGTATTTTGTTGTTTTAAATAAATTTAAATATTAATAAATAATTTTTGTTTTAAGTGGGTGTATAAAAAGATAAAATGAATTTTCCAGTTGGTATATTATATTAAATAAAATAGGAAGAGCAACTGGTCGCCTAATAATTGCTTTAAAGTTAAGGTCAGTGAATTTTTATGATTTGTTTATTAAAATAATAAAAATTATTCATTCTTCAATTTATTTAATTTGCAAAATCATTCATTTATGATTCGCTATAAGTTTTTATTAATAATCAGTTTTTGAAACGCTAACTTTGTGTATTTAAAAGTAAAAAAAGGAATATAAATTTTAATTGTATGACTTTTAAAAGAAATGTATAATGGTGATTTATAGTATAGGTACTTTTTAATTTTTTTGTAAATTAAACTTTTTAAATAGGGACCCAAATAAATTAAAGTGAAACTTTTATTTATGAAATTATAAACCAATGCAAAACAAAAAATTCTTTTTTGTTTTGGGAAGGTCTTTGTTTAAAGAAAACTAAAATAAATTTTTTTTTTTACAATAATTTTTATGCAACGAAACTTTGAAGATGAACAAATTTGAAGATCATCTCAGATCAAATTTAAGGCTTCATACTATTTGAAAAAGATGTCCAGTTGAGAGTTTTTGACAACAAAAAAAGACATTCCAGCTATCAGAGTTATACTTCAGTATCCATGAAGGAATTTATGATATATACCGTCTCTAAACCCAAGAGCTCTAGTGAAATAGTGAACATTCACAAACAATTTGCGACTGAAATTTTAAGTAAAACTAAATAGTAAATAAGAAAACTAATAATTATAGTAAAACTAGATAGTAAATAAGGATACTAATAACAGTCGAGCTGCTTTCAATTATTACTAATTCTTCGCTACTGATAGTAAAACAGTTTATAATAGGCGACTTGTTTCCTTACAGTCTCGCCAGATGGATTTAGTCAGTAAAAATCTTTCAAGAGGTATTTTTGGTGTCTCTTTTTTTGAAATCTATTAATGAGTATCCGATTCTGAAATTTGTGTATATTGATATTTCTTTTCAGGATATTGTTGTTCGACAATAGGATTAGCTTTTGAGGATATTTAGGAGTTTGTAATGGTGTTTGTACCTTTCTACTTTATCACTTGTCGCTTTGTCCGTTGGGATGAGAAGTCAGTGGAAACTTACTGATGTCCTTCTTGACGTTGAAGCTGGTTTTGCAGCTTCATTGGCAGAGTTATTACCTCTTCTACTAACATAACTCGGTATCCACACTATTGTTATTTAATATGGTTTGTTAATTTATATCAGATTTTGGTTATTGTTGAATCTATAATCTACATCATTAGAATAATAGTCGACAGCTTTAATAGTTGATAGTGAGTATAAGAAATATGAAAAGCTTCATAATTTTGTATGTCATTCTTTTACAGTTATCAGGTATACTTACTAACCGCCTTTGTCTAGTTCAAAATTTATTATATGTTTTCCCAAAGCAAAAATAAAAAGAAATTCGGAAAAGGTAGTTTTTATTTTATTGCTTTAAACGAAATTAGGACATAATATATTCAGCTAGCGCAAATAAAGACGATAAATGCAAGACCATTAATACAATATCCTTCTTATAAAAACTATATAAATTCACTATTCATGGTTCATATATTCAAAAGTCTTCTTTTAGATTTTCGACAGAATATGATGATCTAGATCTAGATTTGCATATAATGCATTTTTATTTTATTTTTACAATTAGAGTGAAACCATATACAAAAGAAATAAAAGAATTTAAAATTAACACCAGAAAAAGATGTAAAATAAAAATTAATTTTTATTACAAAAAGCTGCTATTTTTGAAAATTTCAGATTTTTTTTTTTTTTTTTTTTATTATAAAATGAGTAGTAATTCATTTTTAAATTACAGAATACTTTAATAAGAACATTTAAAGACAAAGAATATTTTAAAAATAAATTATTGATTATTAATTTTTTCTTATATAAATTAAGAGATTTTATTAGCGGCGAATTCAAAAGCATGATATAATATTAATAATAATTTGTTTTTTTTTTTTAAGAAATTTAATAAACAAAGTTTTGATTTTGATTTATAAAAATTGATATTATAACATTAAACATTTTAACGGTTTTCAGTATTGATCAAAATTTATATAAAAGAAACTTTTCGTATCGGGTAAAGGTACCACACATTTACGTATGAAAAATGAAATAAAAATTTTTTTTACCTTTTAAAGCGGTCAAAAAATCTCAGTATGGGACTTTAAAATTGTACTACGATTTCTGCTAGCGATTTTACTAAAAGCACCTCCTGTTTTATTCTATACGGCATATCGTTTTAGATATGGTTTTAAAAATTGCTGATGACTAATTACTTTTTTTTACTGGTACTTTAATCTTTTTCAGTTTTCGTCTAAAGTCATCAAATAACGCAGTCTTTATTAAATCTAATGAGTCTTTAATAATCTAATATACTTATTTATTAATCTATTTATTTAGAAGTTTTAAGTTTTCTCGCTTTGTACGGATTTTGTTTTTCTATTAAATTTTGTTAAAATGTAATTAAAAGATAATTTTAAACATTATATTGATTTTAAACCATGATTAAAACATAACTTTTAAAAACAATAACTACCACTAATAAAAAAATATATATATTTTTTTTTATTCTTATAAAAATATCACTTTACGTGGGTGAATCCTTTTTATTTATATTAGAGTTTTATTTTCTTTTTATTGTATAGCTATGAGGTGGTATTGAATTACATTTTTATGCTACCAATTGAATAGTAGTATAATAATTTTAAAAATAAATAAAAGAATAGTACAACACCTTTCAAACTGATTTATTGGACAACATTGAAATTTTTGTTAAAAATATTACAGAAGAAAAAAAATAAAAAAATACAAAACAATAAATATAACACTCTGGTGGCGAAGTAGAGAAGTAATAAAACCGGGTACAAAACAAAAAAAAAAAAAAAAAATTGCGTAACGCAGTTTATTTTCAAGGCACCAAACTTAAATTTTTTTAACGAACTTTGCGCGTATATTTTACATTATTGGTGCAAGAGTCAATGGTTAAAATTTATGTTTGTAAAATTCTTGAACAATTTTTCTTTATGTCATTTTAACTTTACAAATGATGAATGGTTTCCATTTTAATAAAATTTAATTATTTTTTATTGTATACGGTATGAAGGCGAATTTGTTTCAATTTATGTAACGAGATTTTTTTTTTATTAAAAGAAAAGAAAAAAAAATTTTTTTTTCTTTTTTTTTTTTTGAAAGATGGGGTAAATACAGGTTAGACGAAAATAAAAAAATTTTATCGCAATAAGTATGTAAATTCTTATACAATTAGAAAAATTTTATCTGATCTGTAATAAGGCGAAAAAGTATATATACATAATATACATATATGGCTTGTTTTTTGATAACATTTATAGAAAATTTATTACATCGACAATGATTCAAAATAGATTTCTACTAATTGTTTTGATTTATGCATTAAAGATAATATAGAATGATAGTTAATATATAATAAGTGTGGGAATTAGATGTATTTTATATTTAAATTGAGAGGAGAGTAAATTCAATTTAAAAGAAAAATCAAGAAACATAAGAAATTTTTTAAAAATTTTAAAAACACAGCTCTTGACCAATTGAACTCTTATATCAGGGTATTCATTATAATAACTTTGAATCCTTTAAAATCCTTGGTATGTGCAAATACATTTTACGATCTTTAAGTTATATATATAACTGCCTGCAACTGCAAATATCTTTCAAGAATTTTCTGCATGGAAATTAAAAGTATAATGCGCCAAAAATACAACTTTTCCGACGTTGTGCTCGTTCAGCAGCTCATTTCCATTTATATACAGTATACAACCTATTCAAACAAGAACTTCTGTAATATAAGAATTCCTTTGTAACACGCACTATAATTCTTATAATTTGCAAAATTTCATAAAATAAGTCAATTTCTTCCTTCTGGAAGGAATTCGTTATTTAATTCTCTTAATTTATTGAAAAAACTTGCCCCTTCAATTCCTTAATTTCTCTACACGCTCTCCAGTTACCGTTCCACTCTCTAAATTATTATAAAGATTTCTATCTATCTTAGAGAAAACCTAAAGCATTCGATATAATCCTTTTTATTCCCGTACGATAGGATCGGGTATAATAAAATTACTCCTCCGTTTGTAACACCTCGAAATAAGCGAGCTAGATATACCTTCAAAGGTATGGATCGGATCAGAAAAAAATTCGAAGACTTTTGAGCCATGTCCGTCCGTCCGTCCGTCAGCACGCTAACTCAAAAACTAAGAAAGCTAGAATCTTGAAATTTACACAAAATATTCTGGGAGTAATTTGTAGGTTCCCTATTTTTTTTTGGTTGAGTTTGGACCTAAACTTAGGGAAGCTCTCAAACACCTAACTTTTAGATTCCCACTTTTTTTTTTTGAAATAGAGCTATGAAATTTCTGCTGATAGATCTCACAAAAATATTAATTTTATTTTTAATAACTTTTTTTTGTAGCCCCACCCGTTACGGAGCTACAGCTCCCCAAAGGTTCAAAAAAGCTCTATATTTAAATTGTTATAGAACAAGTTGTATAAGGTATATCTTCATTTTGAAAACGCCAAACGATTACTACTTTTATTAGCTTTAAAAGTATATATACAATAAATAAATATTTGTGGCATACGGTGTCTTAATTTACCGTTATGCGAAACTCAAATTTTGCAAAATTCTTTAACCCTTCTATCTTCTAAACAGTTTAAGTTGGAAACTTGAAATTTTGACAAAAGTTAGATCTTTGAAAATAAGTATGAGTCATTTCAGAAATTTTTTTTGTGTCACCCCCGCTTAGGAGCTGTAAGGGGTCAAAACTGAAAATTTCCTATTTTTAAACACCTGTTGAACACCTGTTAAAATTTTTTTGAAGTAATACACAAAAATTAAACTTCAACATTATACTCTTATTTCTGTTTACAACTTTTTTTAATAGTATAGGGTTACTTTATAATTGACGAAAGTGCTACTTGATTTTTTCAAATTTTCTAACAAATTTCTTTAACCAATTTTTTGTATTTTGTTTTACTCGATAATTTGAAATTGTTGAGGATATAATGCATAGTACAAAAAAATGTAAATAAATAAACAACATAACGGTTGCTTGAAGAATTTTTATTTATATGATATTGATATATATACATACTTAAATAATATCATGTTTATTTACATATCGTATATGTCACTAGTGAATGAATGATAAGAGTATAGATGTATATTATATAGCGCCGTATTTACATACATATATGTATTTTATTGTACTTATAAGAAATTATTCTGTCAATGGAATACTTAAATATAATATAATATAATATTTAAAATTATATTTACTGTTTTGTACTTAGTAAATTTAATATACATTTACCGCTTAGTATTAAATGGTACTATAGAATATTTGAAAAAGTTTTGGATTGATAATCGTTATGTGAAAGGTTAGAATCTGCTTTTGAAGAATGAACATATAAACATATAGTTTGAATATATGTACAACCCATAGTTCTAGAAATTATAAAATTCACCCAAATTATTTTAAAATACTAAAATATTTAAAAAATAATATTGTAAGCAGAGTGGCAGGCTGTGAACATACTAACGGTTCGTACGGGTATCTAAGAGTTGACAAAGGCAACTGTATTCATCCTCGTTAAATATAAAAAACACCAAAATCTTTTGATATGCGATCCTTATTCCGTAGCTCAACAATATAGTATGCATAATTATAATGTAAAGTATATTTTAAAGAATCATAAAATTAGTTGAAAAGTCATAAAATTAGTTCATCGTGCCATTCATTTCAATATAATTATATGTACAATAAATAATTAACGATTTTAACATATATTTCGACTTTTACATACACAAAACTCCTATTCAGAACTTTTAACACATCTGATATTCATACTTTACAATAAGAAATATAAATAATACCCATAGTCTGTATGATTTTCGGCTTTAATAATTGACAATAAATCAAAAAAGTAATCTTTATTTAGATCTAGATAACAGAAGTTTGTTAAAAAAACACTACCTATTAACTATAACATCTTCTACCTATTAACCTAACAAACATTTTTTTTTAACTTCCGATTTTTGTGTATTTTTTGAATGTACGACCTAAAACATCACTAGTATCTATTTATTTTATTTTATATATCAATATGGTATTAAGACAAAAAAAATATATATATTTCAAATTTTTTATAAATTCATATTTCTTATTAAAAAAACAACCACCCTCTTTGATCTATTTTTAAATATCTAAATTCTAAGACACAAAAAAAAACAAGAATAAAAACCAAATGAAAACTAAATTAAAAGGGATCTTCCATCCAGATGTAAACTTTTTTAAATATATTTAAATCTTAGAAAACATGAAAATTTTAAAAGTAAAAATAATCTGTTTTCTACGGAAAAATGATTTCAAGTGATGCGCCAAAACCTAGACTAATATATCACTCTTTTTTTTTTTAATGTATTTTTAATTTTTTGTAATAATATTTTTATTTGATTTTTATTTTATTAAATGGTTAAAATTTATTTTGTTTTTTCATTAAAATTGTATTATAATTTTTATTTTAGAAAATTATTTAATTCATTTAGATTTATAATATATATTTTGCACAATTGTAAATGAGTCTACTGAAACGTCAATTCAGTAAACGCTGAACTCAAATTTTGAGTCGGCGACACTTGAGTCTACTTAAATTTTTAGTCCACTCACATTTGAATCAGTCCATTTATCGCAACTCAACGTTTCACTCAAAATATGAGCAGATTTAAAATTTGAGTTGAATGTCAAGTTGAGCGAAATTTAAACTTTGTACAATTCTGTTATATTTAGATCTTTTTTATTATTTCTGTAAATGAATCTAATTGGTTAATTTTTCTTTAATTAATTTTTTTTCTAACATTAAGATTTTAGTTCTATCCTATTACATTTTCTATACCATTGCTTTTGATGCCGATTCATATATTGTAATCATCCAATAATTGAATGTTGGTCTTATAATTTTTTGGAGTGTGAGTTTATTTTCGTTGATTCTTTTCTTCATCTGGATCGTATGTGAGCATTTCACCAAACTACCGTCATCCTTGTTTAACAAATTCTTTAATGTTTGTATAATATTTCACTTCTTGAAGCACCTATATACTATCAAATCTTTTATATACCACTATGTTCAAAGTTTTTTACATCTTATATGTATATGTCTGATAACATCAGTTACAGTAAGAAAGCATATGGGTGAGCTTTAAAACCATATAAGAGGTCTATTACGATAAAAAAGATATCTTATAATTGGCAATTGGCATATATAGTTTCTTTTTGTGTTTTTTAAAATTACTTAAAATCAACAATTCTAGACTGCAAGGCATTTTGCATAAATTGTATAAATATGTAATTTCTTTTTAAGTAACATAGAAGGACGCCTTCGCAAATAAACGCAAAATAAAAAAAAAATAAAAAAAAAAATTTTTTAAATTTAAAATTAATTTATAAAATATTAAAAAAAAAAAAAAACTAAACGCATTTTTATATGTATTACTTAGATATACATATGTACATATGTAAATATATGCATAAATAAATCTATTTTAATAGTAATGAATATACAGCAAAGGCAAAACGTATGTAAACATAAGTTCTAAAAAGCAATGTACAAAATCAAAATATTTTTTATAAAAGGTAATCGGTAAATTAGGGGTCTCGGTGGCCTAGTTGGTAAAACCGTATAAAATACGCTGTAAACACCGAGCCTGAACAGGAAAGGCTGTGTAATTTCCTATCTACATTTTTGTGGCAGAGAAATGTATTAAAAAAAAAAAATCGGTAAATTTGACATTAATGACTTTGACAAGTTCAACTAATAATAGATGAAAATATAAGAAAATGTAGAAAACTGATATGTATACTTCATAGTTTGGTTTAAGTTAAAATTGGTAAGATCGGTATTTGGTAAAATAAATAATACTATGGTCACTAGTATACTTGGACACCATTCTATCCATTTGTCAGACGATCATGAATAACCAACATTGTATAGCTTTATAATAAACCGACTCATTTGATATTTATTTATGACTCTGTAAAACATTTCAAAGATCTCCCCAAATTCCAATATGTATTCACTCTCTTTAATTCAAAATTAGTTTTTTCTCCAAATCTGACTCAATTTCGGTTTTATAAATCTGTATATATATATATACAATTTCTGAAAAGATAATTCGAAATTACTTTTAATATCTATTTTGAACTGAAAAATAAATACAGTTTTGAAAATGCTATTTGATTTCGTATCTAATTTAAATTGATTCACTTTAAAAATGTTATTAAATGCCTATGTTAAATTTTTTTCTACCCTGTATAGAACTGTAAATTAAATTTAAATTTTTAGAAGAGTCACGTCATAATATTTATCTTACTGCTCGCTAAAAAATTTTGATTAAATTTTATTTATTGTTTTATTTTTGTTTCTTGGTATTTTACAACGACTGCCAAATCAAAAAAAAAAAAAAATTAATTCTTATGCTTTTGTATGTATACATTACCTATATTGTTGTAATGTATACCTATCTATAAAGTTTTTTTTTTTGGTTTTTGTATAAAGATCGAAAAATGCAAGTACTGATGCTAATGCACCCCCACAAATATGCGTAATATTTTTTTTTAATATTATGTCTGTTCACTTTGTATAATAATTGCGTAGAGAGTTTTATTTTTAATGGGTTGTACTGCATTGCAGATGACTTGTTTTGTTTTTTTGTCATTTTTTCCTTTTTTTTTTTTTTTTTCTGTTTTATGTTGCAAAACTTATTTATGGTTTTGTATTTTAATTTTATTTTATTTTTTTTTTTTTATCTTCTTATAAATTGTAATTATTATGCGAATACTTATGTTTCATATTGAATTATGTGACGAGGAAAACTTATGTTGCATTCCTGGTGGTTTCATTTAACTAAAACAAAAACAAAAAAAAAAAAACACTATACCCCAAAAAAAAAAAAAAAAAAAAAAAACAAAGATACTTGTACTTTTATGTTTATATTATTGTTGTTGTGTAATATGAAATGGCAATTAAATGTTATTTAAAAGTTTTGGTTTGTTTTAACAGTGAACACTTCTTCTGTCTGAAACACCAAAAAAAAAAAAAAAAAATTAAAAATTTTCATGTGAAGGAAAATTATTTTTCAAATGTATTCTCGATTCATCATATTTGTCGTACCAATAAAAAAACATAAATCTGTTCAAAAAATTAATGTGATATATTATATATAATATATGTATGTATATATGTATATATTATGTAAAATGATATAAAATATTACTTTGATATATTTATGAATTAAAACAAAAACAAATTATTCGAATTTTTAAAAGAATTGAAAGAATTAAAAACAAAATTAAGAAAAAAAAAAAAGTGTCTGGGCAAAAAAGATGCACAATTTAAAAATTATATTTTATCGTTATGCATTTTATTTTATATTTTTTTTGGTAATTTTACGAAATTGTAAATAATAATTTTTTTTTTTTTGTTTTAATATTTACCACACGTTGAGATGAAGAACAAGGCAAAAAAAAAAATGTCAAATTTTAATTAATGGTAAATTCTAGGTGGAGGTGGAGGTGTAAGTCATTAGCACTTTAGTGTGAAAAAAATATATGTATATATATTTTTTTTTTCTTGTATTTTTGTATATGACAAAACGAAACAATTTATATTTTTTAACACATCATTTTGGGCAAATAAATTATAATAATTAAGACATGAAAGGTTAATCTGTAAAACTATTTTATTTACTTTTTTTTTTTTTTTTTATATGATTTTCTTTTTACAATCTTAAGAATAATTTGAATATTTAATTTAACATCCGAAATGATGGTGAAGAAAATTTCAAAATATTTATATTTTCATAATTTGGGAATAATGCCAAAGTAGTTTTTTTTTTTATTTTTAATATTTTCCTTAAAAAATATTAAGATTTATGAAGTAATTTGTTTGGTGTTTAATGAGTTTTATTTTTTTCAAGTAGTAAAATGTCTTTTAATATTTCATAATTAAAATAATATAAAAAAAAAAAAAAATTAAAATAAACAAAAAAAAAAATAGTTATTTCATATATTTTATATACATACGTATATTTACAAATAAAAAGATAATTAATTTGCAATTAAAGTCAACCAAAAAAAAAAAAATTATGACTTTATTTTTTTTTTTTTTTGTTTTGCACTCATTGAAACGATTATGATATAATACAAATAGGTACACTATTAAAATATCCTTAGCATATCCTTAGATAACAAACACAAATATAAAATTTATTTTCTAAGTATCAACCAAATGTAGTTTTTATTATCTTCTTCTTCTTCCTCATATTTATTATTTACTTCCTATTGAAGATTTGATGATATTCAAAGTAAGTTTAAAATCCACATAATGGATATGAATTATCGCTAGGTTTTTTAGTTTTATGTTATAAGTATTTTAATTGAGGTGCCTTTTTGCCGGTTGAAATTTATAAATAATCGGTTTACTTGATATGTAAACGCCAGCTGATGGATTTTCCTCTGCATTCATTCTTTCTTCCACGGTCAGTTTTTTTTTTTGTTTTCCCTTTCTTCTGGCATAATGTGTCCAAAAATTTCTAAAGTGACTTTAGTTTGAAAACGATTGATGCTATCAAGTGCCTAAATATTGATTTGATATAGTTTTCAAAATATTCTAAGCAGTATTCGGTTTACACTCTCAGCCTAATTTTCTTTTTGTGAACCTTTTGCTTTATTGTTCATCTCTATTTGAACAAGAATTTAGATATTTTATAAAAAAAAAAAATAATTGAATTGTTCTTGTTTAGTTTAGTTTAGTATAGTACACATACACATATAACAAAATTAATACTGGTTATAAACAAATGCGTTAATATTATAAATTAGCTAGTATACTTATTAAAAACTGGTCAGTAAGGTTTTAATTTTAACAGGAGAAAAATATGTATCTTATCATGCTAAGCAACCATAAAAGTAAAGAAAATATTTTAACAAGAATTACCATCAAAGTAAATTATGGTCAGAATATTTTTTTAGTTAATATATTGGCCGGAAATAAATATTCTTGACCTATACTGTTCATCTTTATCATAAATATATATTAAGTCTTTTTCAAAATAAAATTTTCAAAAATTCAAAATTAACAAAAAAAGAAAACCATTTACCCGTTTTAAAATCCTTAGTAAAGTATTAACATAAATAATTTATATACGTATTGCAATAAAAAAAATGTATAAAAAAATGTTTCAGAAATTGTTTTACACCAATAATGCATATATATACATATATATACATTACATACATATTTTCTTGAAATGGTAAGATGAATTCGAGTCCACTCCATATAATATTAAACTTTCTACTTTCTTATATGGCCCTCTGCTTTTATACTGCGTAAATATTTATGATTCATTATGATTCAATATTCAGTATGAATCATGAGTCATTATTCTGGAGTTAAAAATTCTTCATATAATTTGATTAAATTATCACCTGCCTTAAAGAGACAAAAAAAAAACATATACATATATATACGTATATTATTATACAAAGATTAAATTCTAATCAATTTTAACATTAACATTAAATTATTAATTATTATATGTGTGTATATGTGTTACAAAAAAAAAGAAAAAGTTTAAATCATCTCCTGAACTCCTTCTCTGCATTTCTCAATCTCCCCCTCATCTCTCATCATCACAATCTCCACCTAAACCTTTTCTCTTTCTTCAGCAGTTATTTTTAGAACAGAATTTTTCTTCAAAAGTGTTTACCAACCAATTTAATATTTCGTTTTTGTTTTTTTTTTTTTTGTAATACCTTGGCGTATTATTTAATTATATAATATTTATTCCTATTTCAAATGTTGCAGCAGAATGTTGCAAACAAATATCAACAATTTAATATTTTTATTCAACAACTTTTCATTAGTACTGTGTGAAATAAACAATAATTTTGTTTTTTTTTTTTGTTGCTCCGTGGGCGGACACAGAAACCCCATATATAATATATAGAAGTTAATTAAGTTATAAAAGAGATAAAAAAAAAAATAAAAACATTATTTTTATTTAATTTAAATTATTTTTTTTTTTTTTGTTATTATTTAAATTTAAAAAAAATTGTTAACACATATTTTATTGACAGTTGCACGTGATTTGTTTAATTGAAAATATATGTTAAGAAAAAAAAAAAAAAAACTAAATTAAAGTAAAAAAAAAAAACGAAAGTAAAAATTGATTACAAGAAATCTAAATGGTGTAGGAGTCGATAAAATTTTTGCTAATTGGAGTTTCAACATTATTCTCCTATAATATATTATTATTGTTGTTAAATAATATTACATATTTGTTTTGTTGGATTAAAGCAATTCTCCAACAAATCAGTCAGATATGAATGAAAACCAAAACTATAATAAAATGATAGTTTTAAGGTGCTAGATACTAGTAATATTTTAAGTGCAATCAAGTTTTTTTTTTTTTTTTTTTTTTTGTATACATACGACACACATATATAATATTCAAGTAAGATAACATATAAGTGAGTATATAAGAAGGAAAATCTAAGATGCAAGAAGGTATTGAATATTTTAATCGTAAATTATGTTTCTTATAACATGTTTATACACAATATTTTGCAACAATAAAAATGCAAAATAAATTGAATATACATGTACATAAACGTGTTTATGAAAAAGAAGATTTAAAAAGTAAATTTAAAAAAAAGTAAAAAAAAAGAATCTTATATTGGCAATTTTTATATTTTATAATATGAATTTTCATTTTGAATATATTATTTCGAAAATTTAAAATTTACAATATTTGCATTGCAATTTAATTAATATTTAAATGTGTACATCAGAAGAAGCATAAGAATAAAGAAGGTAGTACATATTATACCTTTTATCATTTAAGAAGAAGGATATCCTTTTTAAATACAAGTTTTCCCATTGAAGTGCAAGGATTTTCTTTTCAAATACATAAGTTTTTCTTTTTAAACACATTGCTACATGTATTTATTTATTTCAGGGATTGCAAATAACTTTTAACCTTTTCAAAACCTTATTGAATACATATATGTACATATCTACATACATATACGTAGGTATTATATTATAATATAAAGCTACTTTTAACAATCGTGTGAAACCACTTCGTATCAGAAAGAGATGAAGCTCTTCTAGAATTAAAACCATAAACATTTTTTTTTTGCTTATTGCAATATTTGGTATATATAAAGTTGTATGGCAGCTACTCGAACTCACCGGTCGAATATGCTGTATATATATTGAGTAGGTATGCAAATATATTCTTTTCTAGCCTGTTTGAAAGACTTTTTCAGATTGCCTAATTATTAATTACATAAAATAAATTAGGAAAATACAAATCCTTGCACTTGAAAAGGAAAACTTGTATTTGAAAAGGAAATACTTGCAATTAATTAAGAAATCCTTTTTCTTGAATGAAAAAAGGTAGAAAAGAAAAAGTTTTTTAAGATGCATATTTTTATTTCGAAAAAATCAATAAAAAGTTTTTTTTTTGCAACTGTCAGTATATTTTTTTTTTTTAGAATTTTTTATATAAGAAACTTCTTCACATTTTTTTGTAAGACACTTTCTGCAATTTTAATCAAACTTTATGTAATTAAGAAAAGCCTTTAAAACTTGTAAAATATATAATTTTTGTATCTTATTTACGATAAATTTACATAAGTGTCTAAAAATAAAGCATTTTTCAAATTTGAAGGACTGTAGCATCACAATGGATTGTGCTACAAATAAAATTTTGTTTCACAACACTGATTTGTTTATGAAAACTATTCATTATTAAAATTTTATAGCGTGTAGGAGTGTTATACTTAGACGTACGGACTGAGAGTAAATTTTTTTTAAAAAAGTTACTAAAAAGATAGACTTTTGATACGCATATAAAATTCTTAAAAAGAAGGTGGAAATAATTATTAATTTACATATTGTATGTAGAAACAGTCACTCAATTAATTGGTTGTATATTTATTTTTATAGTTTCTTATAACTTGTAATTAGAAAAAATTTTCCATTAAAATGGGTTGTACAAAATTGCAAAGAAAAAAAAGTGATGAGTGAAGTTCGAATAAAAATAGAATTCGATGAAATATTTCATAACGACTCTTCTATAAGACCAAAAAAAAAATTTCTTGATATTCATTAGATAATAAAATAAAACTTGAGACTTTATAAAAATGTCTAATTTTTTTTCTGTTTGATAATTTGGCGCTTTTAGTATTCTTATACAAATGTAGTTTAGGTATATAATAAATTTGCCATTACGTTTGTGACACCTTAAAAAAGACGATATAAATATGGAAAAATATAAGAATATGCTGGCTAAGGATTGAATTATGAGTCGATTTAAATGAGTTCACCAGTTCGTTCGCTCGATAACTTAAAAAATAAAGGAGCAAGAGGATTCTGAAATTTTGCCCATTACATTTTTATGTAAATATAAGTTTCGATATTGAAATAGAAAAAGTTGAACCGACGGGTTCGAGAATTTGTTATAAAACTTTTATTTTTATATGAGCATAACTTATATTTTGTCTATATAGAAGTTAACTATAGTTTAACGGAACAGGTTCCGAATAGCTGTTAAATTTTTATGATAATATCTTGCTACTTTAAAAAGTTGGATATCTGAAATTTAGCAAAAGATGATCAAGTTTTATGACAAGAATATTTGCAAAATTTGGTTGGTTTGGAGCAACAAAGTCGAATAGGTATAATACCCTATATCTCGGCATACTTAATTTGATCAGATATATTAGATTTTCTAAAAGATTATTAAATTTTATGGAAACAGGATATTATAATTTTGCGGATATCCTAATTTTGGATCTCCAGCCTTTTGAAGTATCCTAGCATTGACGCAGTCTACAATACACTCTTCCTTGTTTACTCTACCTCCTAATCATTTTAAAAAAATACCATAAAACAAAAAAAGAAAAAACCTTTTTAAAGGTTTTAAACCTTGATTAATCTTTAAGTATTGCTCATATTAAGTGCCTCTCAAATCTAAACTAGAGATTTAGATTTTAAGTTATAATAAAACTTTCATTCTGTCAAAGATGCTCGGATTTGTTTTATTTTCATCCATATTGATTTTATACTAAGAGGTGATAGAATTAATTCGGCTAATTAAATTTTATTTGTACTAATATATATAAACAAAATTCCCAATATGATCCAATAAATTCTGCTTCCTAATGTTTTTTAGCGATATTGATAGTTGTTTTCTTCTCACATTTCGTTTTCCTTCTATTCTATCTTCAACAATAATATGTAGTAATTCATATTTTGTACAATTCTTAACAATATGCAAATTGTCACAAATACCATTTTTCAATTCTATTTATTCTAAAGTCTAAATTTTTTTTTTAAATATATCTTGATACTAATAAATTTTTTTTTAAATATTGATACGAAAAAAAAAGACTGAAAAGAAAACAATCTGCATTTATTTCAAAATACATAAAATAATAAATGAAAATAGTAAAGAAAGATAGTTAAAATAAATCTTTAAATAAAATAATATTATAATAAAAAACGAATAATAAAAGTAAAAACCCAAAAAAAAAAAATATTCATTCTTGCCAACCTGTCAGGAAAGAAGCTAAGCCGTGTACAACAGCCAGCACCTTCAAACACGCTTCTGTTTTTTTTTTTTTTATTTTTCTCTTCTTTGTTTTCTACTCTTATCCTTTTTATTCCTTAATAATTTTTTTCTTAGTTAAATCTAAAATCTTGCAATCCCATATTTCATTTTGGAACTTTTTTTGTTTTTCATTATGTTTTATATGATCAGTTTTTTTATTTTTTGTTTTGCAAACAATTTGTTGGCTTTTCTTTATATTTTTTTGTTTTTTTTTTTATTTTTTTTAACTGAATCAACAAAAAAAATAAACAACAATAACAGCAAGAAACAAATTTTCACAACATTATTCGCGGCTATCATAAGCCTCGATTTGGTTTTTTTTTTATATTATGTTGCATTGTATTGTGTATTTTTGCTCCTCATCGTGAAATATAAATTACGAGCCATAAAAGCACTTTACAGTTCAGTAACAGAGAGAACAAAAAAAAAAAAAATCAAAAGAAAAGATGCGAAATAATCGAGTTGTAAATCGCAAAATAATAAAATAATAATAAATGTAGAAAAAAAGAAAACAAGTGCAACAATAAACATCAGAGCCGGATTTAGAGTAACAATATATTAGGACTAATATTGTCAAAACCTTAAAAGTTCAATTTAAAAATTAACTGAAAAGTACCGTTATGTGGAAACATTTTTAAAAAACATAGTTTTTTTTTTACTTCTAAATCATTTTGTCTACCAATGGTGACATAACGTAGTTTAATATATCATTCCAAAAAGGATTTTTAATCCTCAATAATCCTCCTAATCCTTCAAGATGGCGAAATATAGCTTATGGAAATTCGTTTGTCATGCGTACGTCCCGCCTGTGGAACCATATACCATCGCATGTGTTCCCTAAAGTTGGTAATTCTTATGTGTACGATTTACTTAAGTTTAAGAAGAACATCAACATCTTTCTTCAAAATGTCCCTCAAAATTTTCCTACCTATCCCCCATAATCCAAATTTCCCAATTCCATTTTTTCCAATTATCCTTCCCACATCCCTATCCCTGAAGTTTGGTTTTAAAAGGGGGGTGGTTTTGGTTGGTTAAAGTCCAACACTACCCTGAGGAAGCACGTGCAGTTCCTCTTGGTGACTTTCGAGTTTTCCACCAACCCTCGTAAAAAAAAAAAAAAAACACTTTTGTTGAACCGATCGACAAAAATTCATGAAATTTTAACCTACTTCAGAAGTCAGAATACAAAACAGACAAGAGAAACCTGTAGAATAATTCACAGATGCATATAACATACTTAAACCAGAAAAAAGATACATACTTAAACTGACTATATAAAAACGTACAAAAGTAAGGTAGTGTCTGAAGAAATTCTATCTAGGCCATTGCTGTTTTCAACATCCTGTGTCCGGAAATTTCAGTTTCCGTAAAAATATCTATGAGTTGTATCTCAATCTACCCGTAATATTTAAATATTTTCGAAAAAGTTTAAGTAAGAATATTTATGATTTATTTGACTTTAATTCAATTTATATCTTTACAATTATTGTGTAAACATAAAATTCATTTAAAACAAAAATGGTATAATTTCATTAAATACAAATTACCACATAAACGTTTTTAAATCACAACTTAAGCCGTCTCTGACAGCATTAAAATAATGATAATGAAATAATAAATACAATAATCAGTTTGTTGCTTGAATTGTTACAAAAAAAAAAAAAAAACAACACAAAGTAAGAAAAAATTAGCGCATGTATATCGTTATCGGTATTCACTTTCGTAAGAAAACGATGAAGAACAATAAAGAAAATGAATCTGTCAGTGAGCGGCTTCTATACAACAAAACAGAAAAAAAAAAAAAACAAAAAAAAACTGTAAATCCAAAATAAAGTAAAGTAAAAGAAAATGAGATTTAACTTTTCTTTAAAGCTTTTTGTTTGATAGGCGGCAGCGGTGGTGGTGATGATTGTAGTAATATCAGTGGAGGTATTCCTGGCGTCTGCTTTGTTTATGAAGAATGAAAAAATATAAAAAAAAAAAAAAAACAAAAAAAAAAAACTACAAAACAGAAACAACAATAGCAAAATAAAAAATAATACAAAAAAAAAAAATATTGTAATTACAATAACAAAAATTGAATGAAAATAAGATCAATGGGTGGGCTGCCACTGCAATTGTTCTGCTAATCGATTTTAACAAAGAAGAAAGTCCCATCCATAGTAAATTGGAAGAGAAAATGGAGAAATCAAATTGGAAATCTTTATTAAAAGATTCTTTTTTTTTTTTGTGTATCTTTTATTATTTTTTATTTCTTTTAATTTTTATTTTGGGTACTCAGATGATTAATTAGTTTAAGAGGATGTAAAATTCGTTTATAATTAAGCGAACGAAAGGATATCTGTATAAGAGTTTTTTTTTTTTTTTATTTACATAAACGTTTATGTTAAGTTTATTGTTATTGTGAAACGATTGTGATTTTGAATATTTTATTTTATTTTTTTTTATTATGATTTAATAAATTGTATAATGTTTTAATTTAATATTTAATTTATTGAGTATTTTATAGACAAAATTTTGTTGGAAATGAAAATGAAAATATTTAATAGACTTTTCTATTTATTTGTAAACATATACATTTAAAAATATTTATTATTAATGTTAGTAGTGTAGACCTTTTTATTAGTGGTAACTAACCTATAAATATAATTGGAACATTATTGATTTAAAATTTGGTTGGTTGGTTTAAAATTTTCTTAACATTTGTGTTAATTAAAACAGTTTTATTTTTTTTGTTTTCGTTGGTTTTTTCACTCATTTTCAAAATTTGAATCTAACACAAATCTTTTCTTTTGCATTCTTATTTAAATCACTTTTTTACTTCTCTACAAAGTTTCGTTCTTATTTCTCTTCTCCAAGTTATTGCTTGGAAAACCATTAAACAGTATCAACCGTAAATTAAAAGTGTACCTGCATTTTTCGGATTGGATATAAAACCGATAGCAACTAGAAAACACAGATCACGTGAGTACAGTGATATCAAAATGATGCAACCTAGTGCTAATTGAAACCCTTACGCAGCATCGTGAAGGTCACAACCTTACCCACATAACTACAATAAAATGTCATCGATTGTTATTTTGAGGAAGAACAAGTTATTTTTATATTCTGGTTCTGGCATCAGAAAATCATTAAAAAAAGATGAAACGGTTGGTTTTGACTGCTGTTTTTGACAAATTACTATATTAAGTTTTCATATGCTTACATAAGAGTAGGAGTCGCTTTAAACATGATTTCAATATTTCGTTTCTCATTGAAAGATCAATTTGAAGGGTCTCGATGGTGGTAGCTGTTATATTTCCTCTTTTGCTTATTATAGTACTAAATTAATTCCCTTTCAATATAAGACATCTTTAATTGTTGTGTTTTTTTATGATATGATAAACTTTTAACTTAAAGCTTATTTATATACAAGTAATTACTTTTGTTTTTGTTTTTAGCCAAGTTTGCATTTCAGTCTTAGCACAAATATAATATGTAATCATTAAGCTTTTAAGTGATAATATTAAGTCATTTTTACGGTATAACTATAATCTAATTGAATAAGTAATTAAAAATAGAATTAACTATTTCACATTAGTCATAGGCAGATAACATGATAAGTAAATTTAATACATAAGGGATTAAATAATTTTTATTACTTTAAGTTATAATATATTATTTTTAATTTTATGTAATTGAAAAAATACAATCAATTTAATCTTATCAATGTGTGCAGGTGGATATTTAATAGATTGTATAACAAATAAATTAAGTTGTTTTGTTCGATTTTCGAAGAAACTATTAATGACTATGCGAAAAACAAAATTAAAATTAAAGTCAAAACAAAAATATTGTTTTCCTATTTAATGCAAAAACAAGTAAAAGTAACAGTAAGTCAATGCAACCGACTTATTTATACCCTACACCTAAAAATTCAAATTAAATGAAAAATCCATAAGTTATTTTAGTTAGGTATTTAATATAACTAAGCTAAAAAAATAAATGCTTTTACAACCTTTGTACAAAATTTCAGATTTCTATCTTTATTAAATTCGAAAATATGCTTGTTAGCTCTTGGGAAGTGTATGAAGGCACGCGGACCACCACCCCAATTCATCTCAAATTTTAGAGACATCAACAGGGTAGAACATTCTTATATCAAATTTCAAGTTTATATATTTATTAATTTCGCTTGTTTGGTCTTGGGAGTTGTGTGGCAGATACCCGAACAACCATTCTAATTCATCTTAAATTTTGGACAAATCAGGGATTCAGGAAACAACCCCCTAGCACCAAATTTGAAGTTTTTAACTTTATTAATTTCGAAGATATGCTTGTTCGGTTTTGGAAGTTGTATGGGAGGTACCCGAACGACCACTCCAATTCATCTCAAATTTTAGGCAAATCAGGGATTTAGAAAACAGCATCCTCGTATCAAATTTGAAGTTCCTATCTTTAATTTCGAAGATATACTTGTTCGGTTTTGGGAGTTGTATGGGAGGTACCCGAACAGCTCCTCCAATTCATCTCAAATTTTCGACAAATAAGGGATTCAGGAAACAACACCGTAGTACCAAATTTGAAGTTTCTATCTTTATTAATTTCGAAGAAATGCGTATTCGGTTTTGGGAGTTGTATGGGAGGTACTCGAACGAATGGTCCGATTTCGGCCATTTACAATCCCCGCCTTACCTTAATCATTGTTAACCTACAGTATAAATTTCATCAAGATAGCATCATTATTTTTTGAGTTATCGTGCGTACGGACGGACGGACGGACATCGCTAAATCGACTCAGGAGGTGATCCTGATTCAGAATATATATACATGTCTATATCTAACTCGCTTCCTTCTGGTGGTTACAAACACCATACCAAAGTTAATATACCCTATACTTAATGTGTAGGGTATAAAAATCGCTTTTATATATAATATAAAAAATATAAAGTTTGAATTTTAACTTGCTTTTTGAAATTTCATTATCATCTGAAAAATTTTCTAATTAACTATAAAAAAATGAGACAAATTAATCTCTAAAACTGAATTTTTTTATTTGATACTCGTCCTCTCTATACTAATTTCTAGTCCAGCACCTGTAAAGGTGGAACTAATTTTGTGTTTTAAAGGTATAATTCTTGTCTTTGTGTTCTATGATTTATGGTTGTTTTTGTTGATTGTTTCGTGTCTCAATTGGAAGGCATTAATGTTGTAGACATATGGTTTCAGCAGGACGGCACCACATGGCAAACAGCACATAACACAATTAATTTACTGGAAGAAACATTTGACGAACGATTAATTTCACAAAATGCACCTGTTAATTGCCCACCTCGTTTGTGCAATTGGACTCCATTAGATTATTTTTTCTAGAGATATGTAAAAACTCATGTCTACGCCGTTAAACCAGAAACAATTGAGCACTTGGAAGCCAAAATTCGAAGTGTTATTGCTGAAATACAGCTTGATTTACTGCGAATAGGGTGTCAAAATTAAATCTCCAGATTACGCCATGTACGTTTCAAAAATTATAATGTCATAAAATTATCTGTCAAATAAAGGCAATTTAATGGATATTAAAAACATTTTTCTTTGTTTTATCTCAATTTAAAGTTCCGCCTCTAAAAAGAACACCCTATATTATGATATTATATTACATCTCAATATAACAAGTATGTCACTCATATCATCTTTTAGAAGTTATTTAGTATATGCAGTTTATATGCAGTTTCTATGCAGTTAATTTCTTGCTGAAGCATATCTGCTTTTTAAATTCATTGCAAGCAGAGTTTTATTATATGTCTATATACTTATTAAAAAAAAAAAAACTTTAATATTCCTTAAAATCAAATAATACAAAACTGTAGGAGTGCGAAAAATAATTCTATATAAATTGGTCAAAATAGTTTTTGTATCTCGAATTTCTTGAAAACTGATCATAAAACAAGGCAGTATGTAAAACCATAGTTTTTTTTAAACACATTTAAGTTATACACATTTAAGGTATACACAAAAAGACAAAAAAAAAGTATTTCAGATTTTGTCTAAATTTTTAATTTTTTTTTTTTAATTTTTTATGTAGTTCTTTATGTAAGATTTTTTTTAATTATAAAAAGTAAACACTTCAATATACACTTTCCATATATATTGAAGACACTTTAACACATCCTTAAAAAATTAAGGATCTGTTAAAGAGACATCTACTTTCGACAGACAGAAAATGTCATTGTCATTATGGATATACCTACCATGAGGCAGTTCAACGAATTTTAAATAAGTACCTTATAATTGAAGCAGTTATCCGATTTCGGTTAAGTGTTTAGTTTGGAGAAGTGCTGAAAATTGCTAAGATTTTTGCAAGAGTTTTACTGTATAGTTTAGCGAGTTTTACTGTATATATACATTTTTTTTTTTTATTTAAAACAACAACCTGCCCAACAATTAAACCCTTTTCGCATAATAAACAAAAATACTTTTAAAACATAAAATTAATTGTTCTACTTCTTGTTTTTATTCTTTTATCTTTCTTGCTCTTCAAACGCTCATGTTCGAAGACATTAAGCGTTAAAGAAACATTAAATATTTACACAAAAAAAATTGTTTCAAATAATGCGTTAAGTTTGACACTTTGGTTATACATATATAAATATATTTCGTACATAAATAAAAAAAAAAAACAACGTAAAACGAGAGTTTATATATTTTAATATGACTAAGAACATTATGTGTGTATTAGAATTGTTAAACGAATTTTAGTAATGCGTTTAATTAAAGTGTTTTTTTTTTTTTATTTAAAATTTTGTTGTACAATATAATTGTACAATACCTTAATTTTTTAAGGACCCAACGTAATTCACTGTTCCATCTTAAACCGTGTAGAAATTTTATAAACAGACGAACACGGAAACAAGCGAACAGAGTGAAACGAATAAAAAAAATTTTTCAAAAACTTCGACTTCGAGAAATATGCTAAAAAGGGCTAATCAAAAAAATTTTTATGTTTTAGTTGCATCTTAAGATATAAATGTAGCAGATTTACTACAAATGAAATAATCTTGAAAAGTTCAATAAGATTATAAAAATATACTCTAATTTTATTTTCTTGTAATTTTTTAAAAATATTTGCCATTCATTATTTTCATTATGTCTATCCAAGTTTTTATTTTATTTTTGTTTTTTCTCTAATCTATGGAATTTCTTTTAGTTAAAAGCTTTTTTTTGTGTATATTTATAGATATTATAAATAGATTAACGATTGATACATAAAAAAACTTTCAAAAAACTTCCACGATTTTAAACAAAATATAAAAACTATATACTATCAAATTTTTAATGTGTAAACGTTTAAATGAACAAAAAAACGTAGTAAATGAACAAAATAAAAAAATATATTGTATATATTCACGTCAGGTATGCACTAATATTTTGTAAAAGGTAAAAAACAGGTAAGTAAATCAAAAAAAAAAAAAAATTATGGTAAAATATTGGTTTAAAATTTTACATTGAAGAGAACTGCATTTAACATTTTAACTGTATGTGAATTATAATTAAGTATAGGGGGATGTAGCTCAGATGGTAGAGCGCTCGCTTAGCATGTGAGAGGTACGGGGATCGATGCCCCGCATCTCCAAAATTTTATTTTTTAGTTTTTTTTTTTTTAATTAATTAAATAGAGTAAGTTAATTAATTTTATTTTAATTATATTTTAGTTAATACTGTAATAATTAAAAATTTTAAAACGTATTTTAAAATTTTTTTTTGTTTTTTAGCTTGCTTTGCAGACGAAAATTTCTCTCTTCAATTGATGTTAATAATAATTATATTTGCATCTTCTAAGTAATGTTCATGCCTCCTCGAACTAACGCCAATTCGAATGCAAGACCATAAACAGTGATAAACTAATGCCCACTTCCTGTATAGTTTTCCCATATAAAAGTGGACGTTATGGCTTATTACGAGCTAAGGATCATAAAAGTGAGTTTTAATGCTTCGCCATATACAAGTGGACTTAATGGCTTATTATGAGTTAAGGATCATAACAGTGGGTCTTAGTTCGAAATTGCAGTGGTTTTTGGTTCTGTGTCAAAAAATGAGCTTTAGTTCATTGTTATTTGTAATTTTTGGCATAAATATTTATATATTATTCGTATTATTAGTTTAACAATCTAATAATTTGTCATTTATAACGTTCGTACTAAACTGAATAGTACAATTGAAGTTTATTTAAAAGAATTGCATTCAAGATTATAATTAATAGTTTAAAGGTTAATTTGGTATGGAAGTTAGTTGGTAGAGTCAATTCCTACTCTTCAAATGTAAACAAATATGGTATTTGATTTAAAATATTGCTATTTGCTGATTGATTCCAAATAAATATTTCAACTCGCAATAATAATATTAGAAAATAAAGTTAAAAGAAATATATTGGAAATATTGAAAACTATGAATATATGTATATGTATTTTGTTAAGCACATACTTACATTTTGTGATTTATGCAATCAGGATGAACCTAAAAATACATACCATTTTATAGCAAGACGTCCAATCTTCCTTTGAATACAAGAAAAATGTATTTTAGAGAAGAATTAATATTGTTTAAAGAATTTCAAAAATATATAAATGGAAAAAGTTATAAATCTTGGTTTCATTACGTAAAAAGTTGCTTTAATACATAGTTGTATTGCCTTTAAATAGAATTAACAACCCATAAAAACTCTTTTGAAAATTAATTATTAGTATATGATTATTTGCAATAAATTGTTATTGAACGTTGTTGTTATTTAATAAGGAGAATAGGCAACTACTTACACATACGCCTTGAGATAAGTTGTGCACACCAGATACTCGTTTATCACAGCGAATATCGAGCCAGATAATTTCCCTGAAGAATAGGAAGATGTTGATCTGGTCAAGTGCCCTCAATTCGGATATATCTTCTCAGTAGCTCTATTCCAAGGTTCTTTCCCTTTGGAGCTCCAGCGTTAGGCATTGGCAAAGTACGTGATATTGAACATAATATTGTAGTTTTATTAATACGTAAATACATACTTAATATAGTAATCTGACATCAAATGGTTTTTTTTAGAAAACCATGTCATTTCTTTGTTAGTTAATAGTTATTATTATATTAATTGTAAAATACTCATAAATAAAATTAACAATAAATCTATCTTTTATATTATCTATATTCTAATTTACATACTTACCAGTGGGTAGTGTTGCATATTAAGCAATGTTATTGTATATTAAGTGTTCATACAACCAAAGATAGAGTATAATGCACATATTCAGGCAAGAGCACTGCGTAGGGATTTCTCGATAAGGTGTAAAATAGAGCTATTTGTTTAAAAAATGATCCCAATCTAACCTAAACATTCTCTCCACTGGGTCCCCGACTTTTAGTAGGTTCTCTTTCTCTGTTTTACAGATACATCGTGCGGGAGTGGGTACTTGTCTTGATGAAATAAAAAATCTGATGCCTCCACTAAATGTTTTCCAAAGAGAAACGAGGAGAGAACCCGCTGCCCACCCCTACGTAATTTAAATTCCCTGATGGCAAAATTCAGCATATATGGAAATTCGTTTGTATCAACACCTTTGTTCATCAGATTCCTGCAAACTTTAAACCCATTTTTCCTAATTAGCAGAATCTTCCCTTGCCTAAATAGTACAATAGTACGATAACATAACTCATAACATAATTGTTTAATCAAAAAGGGAAATGGTGCTTAGTCGGTTAAAGTTCCATACTGTAATAAAGGAATCGTGCTCATAACATTTCTCTTCAGCGTCTCCATTTCAACCTACCCCTCTAAAAAAAAATATAATGAATATTTGATGTACCTCTTTTTAGGTTTGTGGCTTGTTGGATGTAATCTTTAATTCATATAATCTGCAAATTATAATACTAATGTGTTTAATGTTTTCATATTACTATTGAGAAGGTACTATTAGAAGCAAATTATTTTGAGTATTTTTTTTTAAATGTTATTTAAAGTTAATAAAGTTAAGGTTCATTCTTATTGTCAATTTTTGTCAATTGTCAGTATAATAAAATTGTATAATAAAACAAATTGTTGTTAAATATTTGATCATAACTATTGTCAACTTGTCAAAATGTCACTTAGTGTACCAGTAGCTTTTGGTAATTCTTTTCTTTGTTAATATTCATGTTAAAAAAAAAAAAAAATTAAATCCGATATATGACATTTTTACACCTCCGCCATTTTTATAAATTCCCGATTCAAACCGAAGAACTGAAATGTATAATTAATTACTTAAATAAATTAAATTAAAATAAATAAATATTGGCAATTTTATATTTTGAAATTTTTTTTTTTTTGTTTTATTTTTTAACAATATAATTTTTTGTTTTTTAATTGTTTTAAATATATTTTTTTTCTTTTATAGGCATTTTTTTTTTTGAATTTAGCATAAAAATTTGAAATTTAGATTTTTTTATTTCCTATATGTATGTATATGTATATGTATATATATAAATTTAATTGCACATAAATTGTTTTAGTTCTTAAATGATTTACGTATTTTAGTTTTGGGCTTTTAGAATTTAAAAATTTTTAAAATTTAAAAATATTTTTATTTAAAATTTTTTTTTTTTTTTTTTTGTTGATTATTTTTTTTTTCTTTTTTATTTTTCATTTTTTTTATTACGTATAAGTTTAATTAAGTATTGCTTTGGCAAGAATTATTTGTTCGAAAAATTTGTAAAAATTTGTAAAATTTGTATTTTATTTAATTAAAAAAATTTTTTTTTTTATCAGTACGATTTTTTTTTTTTTTTTTAAATTTATATATGTATAATTTTTATGAGAAAATTTTCTAGAATTTACTGTAATAAAAATAAATTTAATAAAAAATGCTTTCTTTGTAGCACTTATATAAAAAGCTCTTATAAATTATTAATCAATCACCAGTTATTTTTTACCTTATAAAATAAATCTTTTAGATAATTTAAGTAAATTCGTGTTGATGTTGAAATATGGCCGGAATCATATAATATACGATCTTTCACAAGAATAAATATTTTTACAAGTTTTAACGTTCTCTCTAGAGAATTTGTTTTAACTTTATCTTTGGTTTTTAATACAAACAGTGTCGTAAGTTTGCTGTGTTTTTACAGGGATGGTTGTTCTAAGGCCGGAAGTACTCAAATTGATAGATTTTTCTGATTTTGGTTGAAAAAAAAAGTTTAAGCTTTTTTGAAAAATTCAAATTACGGTAACTTTGGAAAAAAGTGTGACCGCCTCATAATAATATTTCCAGATTCGAGTTATGTGATGTAAAATCAATTAATTTACGTAACTTTCGATCATAAAAAAAGCGATGTGAAAATAAAACGATATAAAAAAAATTTAAAATAAAGAAAATTTTAAATATATACTTATTTAAAATCAAAAATAAAATAAAAATTTTGATTTGTTACAATTAATAATAATTTACGTTAAAAAAAAGTCTCATGTCCAATTAACTAATTTTAAAATACGAAATAAATGGATACGGCAGGCTTAACAGTTTTCATTTAGCAACTTTTGATCAGTGGATATTTTGCAAAATAGACACTTAATAAAAAAACATTTAGCAAAACAGAGCCTTAAGAAAAAGGCATTTATCAAAATTGACCCTTAACATTTGGGCCATTTGGTAATTTTTATTTATATTGACGCTCAGCGTTCACCTCTACATAAATTAAAGTTGTCAAATATCTAAATATGTATTAAGAGAATTTTTCTACATTTTTTTTTCTACCAATTTATTTTGAGTTAAACTTTCTTTCAAAATTAAATTTTTGATATTAATTATTTTGGCACCAGCTTCATGCAGCCATAATAAAATATATAATGAAATTATAAAGTTTTAAATTAAATTATTGATTGTTAAAAGCTGTGAAATATAAACTTGTAAAAATTGTTAAGTTTTCAAGTTGCCAAGTGTCTAAGTTTCCAAGTTGCCAAATGTTCAAAGTTGTTTAAGTTGTTAAATGTCTTTTTGCTAATTGTTCATTTTGATAAATGTATTTTTGTTAAGTGTCTGCTTTGATAAATGTCTGTTAAATATGTTAAATATGATTTTATGCTAAATGTCGTTTTGTTAAGTGTCATTTTTGCGAAATGTTCAGTTGTCAAATGAAAGTTGCCAAAACTGCCCGAATTTCAAAATAAATATTTTAAAATTTTTTTTGTTTTTGTTTTTTTCAATATAATAAAAAAAAAATGGAAAATTTTGTAAATTCTAGATACATTTTTCAAAAGTTTATAAATTTTTAATTACATACATATTTATTTTTTATCAATAATTTATTGGATTCATAAAATTTTTTAAGTTATAAAGCAGATTTATTTTTAGTTTTTAAAAAAATGATTGTTGTATTTACAATCAATTTTTTATATTTTTATAAATTTTAAAATGAATTTTTTTTTTTTTTTAAATATTAGATGAAAAATATATCAAATATTTATATAATTTTAATATATAGGCTTTTAGTTTTTTTTTTTTTGTTTTTTCTTTTTTTATGTAAATTTGAAATTTGATACTAAAAAAAAAAAAAAAAAAAAATGAAATTTTGTTACTGAAATGTTTTTTTTTTTATATTTTATTTTAATTTTTTTTATATTATTATGAATGTTTATTTATAATTTGTTTTTTTTTTTTAAGTTTGGTACTTTTTTTGTTTTTTGTTTTTTATTTTTATAGATAGATTGGTACTTAAATATTTCTTTTAATATTATGTATATGGTTTTAATTAATTAAAAAAGTAAATCGATTGTCATTTACATTCAAGTAACTAAATAATATATATATAGAAAACAAGATTAGATAACTATTACAAAATTTTGCTAAAAAAATAAAAAAAAATAAAAAATAAAAATAATTATGCTAATAGAAATTTTAAATAAATTTTAAATAATTATTTGTATATTTTTTTATTTTTTATATCTGTTGTTTTTTTTTTTGTAAAATGATTTTTTTTTTTTTAATATAAAATTAGTTTTATTTTTGCGCCTAACTAATTCTAATAATATTTTCTTCTGTTTGTTTTTTGTTTTTTATTTGGACTTTGAATTAATTATAAAAAAGCTTTTATTTGTATAAAAAATATGTTTTTTTTTTCTTGTTTTGCAAAATTGTTTTTTTTTTTGTTTTTAATTTTTTTTTTTATATTTATTGCATTTTATAATATTTTTTATTTTTATTTTTTGTGTTTGTTAATTTTTAATTTCTAGATAAAAATATTAATTTGATTTAAATGGAAGCATTAAAATTTTTTAAATTATTTAATTAAAATTTTTTATATATATTAAATTTTCTTAATGTCTATTTACAATTTTTAAAGATATTTGGACAAAAAAATAATTTTTACACTGTGATTAAGTAAATTTTTTTTTTTGTAGTAAATATTATGTTAATTTTTCGGTAATTGAAAATGTTTTTCTTTAACCCTCATATCCTCCTTAAAAGAAAATCGTTACAAAAAAAAAAGAAACTCAACATTAAATTATTAATCATTTTAGCCAATATTTGCAAATAACATAAATTTGAATGAAATTCGAATGAAATTTTTGTTATTTTTATGAATGAAATTCGATTTTACCTATAGAAAATTTAAATTTAGGGTACATTAGGGAATGAGAATGGATGCTGTTATATAGCTGAAGATTATATGAAAGAATATAATATATTTTCGTCTAATAGACTCTACATATAAAAAAAACTTAAATAAAAATAAAAAAATTTGGAATGCGAAAAAGTGACATTTTGTAAATTTAAGTGTAAATAAAACTTAAGTGTTAAAAGTGTTGTTAAAAATTTAAACAAGGATAATATGAGGGTAAAATGGTATCTAATTAAAAAAAATTTACATCTTCTTAACATTTTTCAGGTGTTGTATATTCTAAAATTGCAATAAATATAATAAAATCCAAATATATAACTTTACTTTTCGGATTATTCTGCAATATGTTAATTTTATATCCAGGATTCTTATACTAATAAGAAGAAAATTAAGATCCTTCTTCAAAATAACTCTTCGAATTTTTTTCGCTATCCTCCATAAATAATACTTATTATCCCAAAACCAATTTCCCAAGTAATGCTTTCCTCAAAACCAAACTGTATATGATATCACTATGTATTAAAGCACCCATTCTAAAGTTTGGTTTTAAAGGGGAGGGGGGAGGGTGGTATTGGTTGGTTAAAGTCCAACATTATCTAAAGGAACTTCGTGCAGTTCCTTTGAGTGACTTTCAATGTTTTCCACCGTCTCTCGTAAAAAAAAACAAAACAAAAAACAAAAAGACACTTTGTTATGTACAACAAATTCTCATGCAAGATTTAGTATTAATTTTAAAACAACATATCTATTCGAAAAGTCGAATTCTTTTCATACCTTGGTTAAAAAAATCTTAGAACATGAATAAATCCCGTCAACAGAATCTTTATTCACAACAACAGTGGATGGACGATCTTAACTTTGTCATGATAGCCAACATGATAGTCGCCAGAGTTCGATATTGGACATGGCTTTTAAAGAAAGAATTTGCGTTGAACGAAATTGTCTAGTTTTGTTTTTTTGCGAATTACCGACAAGATCACATAAATGTTATTATCTTATTAACACGTGTTATTTCATCAGTGTAAATTTTTTTTTTTTTAAGAATTTAATATATGTATGTATTTTTTTTTACAAATTTTTATTTACAATTTTGTTTTATTATTTTTAAACTTTTAGTTTATAATTAAAATACATTTTATGTTATTTATTTGACATATTACATATATAATATACTTATGTACATATATAGTCTTTCAATTTATTTCACTATACATATATCAATTATTAACTAATATTTAATTTAAATAAGCTAATAAACATATTTCATAATTAATTTAATAATAATAATTATATATTAAGGCACTCCTTTGACGGAAATTTTCTTTTAATATAAGTATTAAAACTAAATAAAAAAAAAATAAATATTTTAATTTTAAATTTTATAACTTTTTACGTATATACATATGTATATACTTACGTATATGATTACTTTTAATAAATTATTAATTATGTACGTATATAATGTTTTTTTCTTTTTGTTAGAGGACTGAGATATAAAAAGGTATTTAAAATTTTTAAACTTTTTGTCTTTTTAAATTAAAAACTTATTTAGTAAAAAGATTTCGGTAAAAATATAAAAAAAAATTCAAAATTATAACAAAAAAACTACAATAAAGTATAATTTGTGCATTGACAATCTACAGTCACTGTCACTGTCATTATCATCACTGTCATTTTAAATAAGAAATATTGATAGCAAATAATAAATATATAAATATCAAAAATATATACAAACAAATTTTAATTTATAATTATAACTCACATATTTATTATATATATATATAGACCTACAATAAGGTTTCATGTTCCAAGAATATCTGTGTAGTACACAATTGAACTTATTATATAGTTCAACCTTTCGAAAATATATGTTAAAATAAAAATTTAGTATTTAACGCAGGAAGTTAAATAACAATTCACCTATTATGTGTATCTTGAAGTTATGTCAAGAATTAAAGTCATAGGGCTGAAAGGGAAAATTGTCATAAAGACGTGAATAAATATTCAAATTATTTTAGCGGAAATGACAAGTTTCGCGACAGTACACATATATATAGGTGTTATGATTGTGTTTTGCCTTTCCTTTTCAGGCGTGCCTGTAATGTCGTAAGGGGAAATTATTCTTCTAACGTGTGCGGGATTCGAACACACACTCGGTGTTTAGATCATATTTTATACGCTCTTACGCACTAGACTGCCCTCGGTGGAATTGTGTTTAATTGAATTAGTTAAATATAAATGTTTATAATTTATTAAGTTTATCTATTTGTATATATAGATGTATGTACCAATTTATTTAATTATTTAACAAAGTTATTGAATTTCTGTATAATTTATTTAGGCATATAACATCGTTCATCGAAATAAATTTGACCCAAACCTTTAATCATCTTCGCATCAATGGATTTGATACCAGTGAAACAGTTTGTTGCTGTAGATACAATAATTATCTGATATCTTTTTATCTTTTTATGTTATTACATATATTATTTGTCATTCTAACAATATCCTAAACTTTGAGATACTATATTTGTAATGTAACTGTATTTTAATTTCTTAAAATATTAAAATACAGTTATAAAAGTAGTCTAATACAATAATAACTTTATATTCTCATTCTTAATTGTTTGCAACAATGTAAAAATCATCCAAAAGCTAAAAAAAAAATATTTTTAATAAAAATTTGATATAATTACAATACAACCCTGCTGTAAAAAATCATCTAAGTTTCAAATACTAATTTTATTCAATAATGTTAGAATTATCTAACATGTTCAAAATCCAGTATTTAACTCTACAGAAAATTAAAAAACAACTCAAATAAAAATTCATAATAGTGTGATTCAATGAGCATAACAACCACAAAGACGGGAATTAATATTTGACCTTTCATTGGTAGCAGAATAGTATCTTTATTTCGCTCAATAGTATATCATAACAATATAGCTATAATAATTTATTTTACTACATAAATATTTATACAATATTTTAGGGAAATATAATAAGTTAATTACTTCGTTTACAACTAACTGACAATTCTGACATATTGACAATTCTCTACTATAACGGTTTCAAAATTTTCTGAAATAATACTACATTCGTGGATATCGTTACGCCATTATTATTCAAAACAATGATTTACAAAGGTTTAAAGTTGGTAATTGTGGAGATGATTGTGATGGTAATGCAATTATAACTAAAGCATTAGACTAGACAAATTTGGCTAACGGGAAGATTATTAATTTCTCTTAAGTTTAATTACAAAAATTATAATGTTTGTAACGAGAATACTTTGATAATCCGAAAAAATTTATTAAATACATTTTAGGGGATAATATTTAAAATCTTTGCATTTTTTTACCAATAAATAACTATAAGGAACATCATTAAACCCGTCTAAAAAGAGTTTTTATAAAAAAAAATTAAATTTGAAAAATTTGCTTTAAAATTTTAAACTCAATTTTTACATTTGCAGATTTAATATAATAAAATCGTAAACGCAATTGAAAACAATCAAAATAAATAATTCAAAAAGGAAAAAAAAAACTATAATTTTGTAATTTGCATAAAATATATGCATAGTTCAGTATATCAGTATCAGATGTTTTTATGCGGTCGGTATAAGGATAGACTTTAATTTCTTAAATACAATTAAAAATTGTCTAGATGTTTTCCTACTGATTAGATCACCAATGAAACCTTTATTAAAAGAATATTAAATTTAGACGACACTTGCATAATATGCCCTAACAAAACTTATTCAAAACTATTAACAGCTTTTAATCATTAAAAATTCATCTTAATTTATGCATTATAATATAACCGTCTGATTTTCTAACTACATATTATACATATTATGATATTAAAACATTCTATATATTATGTATTTTATAATAACAAATGACTAATTTTGTATTTATGATGACGGTACATACATCTCAAATCTTTAACGAAAACGCTTTTATATATGAGAACATTATCTGTTCATCTATAATTTTATTCAATGTTATCTTGAACTGAATATTTATAACTAGAGTAGAAAATTCAGGGTATCAATTTAATATAGCAGAACATCTCAACATATATTCTATATTGTAGAATGGAAAGTTTTTTTACAGATACGATTTTATAATTTTGTCCAATCATTACATAAAAAAAAAAAAAGAAAAAAAAACATCGATTTATCAGATATGCGTTTACGATAAAAACTAATCAATTTGGCTACCGTGTTTCACATATTTTTGCATAACGCCTGCAGTAAAAATTTTCGTGTTTTATTATATGTATGGTATGGGTATTTGCTGTTCCTTGAATTCTTTTTTTTTTTTTTTTGTATGAAAATATGTTAAAATATTTGAAAATATTAATTCAATGTGATATGATATCCGAAAACTATGCATTATATTATATTATCTAATGTTCATGTGTGTGTGTAAAATGAAGAAATCGAAAATGAGCCTACACATAACATTGTAAATATTTGATTGCGGTTGTTTAGTTTTTTTTGTACTAAATAAATTAAAATATAGTTTATGAAAATATTTTTAAATTTTTTTGTTGTTTTATTTTTAAATTAAACAATCTGAAGACTGCAACTTGTAAATTATTATTGTTGTTGAAGCTAAGAGATGAGAAATTCTTCAAGATTGCATAACTGTTTGCGTGATGTGTCCTAGAGTAAATTCTATCCTAGGGTAAAGAGTCCTAGAGTAAATTCTAAAAGAAGCAGGGAACTTCTGAAATGGATGGAGACTTTTGCGTTGAGTGAGGTGTTGTAAACTTAAGAACGCCTCACTAATATAATATTGTGTTTCATCAATAAATGGGCTGAAAAGAATACCCCTAACATGATTTTTTTAATATATATTTTATTTATTTATTTTAAATTTACAAGGCAATACCCTTATCCTGTCGGATGTGGGCCAATGCCGAAACCCCATGTTTTTTCTAAAAGTTTTTTGGAAATATCCAAAAATATTTGCAATTTTTTGGTATGTGGGTGAGTTTTATATTTCAATCTTTTGTTAAAAGAAAATTTTTGCTTATCTATAACTCTTCTTGCATCTTTTTGTTGTTTTTGCTTCAAACGCAAATGGGATTATATCGAAATATTCTTTAATGGATCAAAATATTTTTTTTAAAACACAACGAAAGTTGTATATAGGTTTCAAATCAAATTTTTATTTGTTAAACTCTTTTTAAATTGAGTTATAAAAAGTTTAATACGCAGTAACGTTGTTCATACACCTAATTGCTTTAGTAATAATTTTATTCTGAATTATTCTATACGAGTTAAGAATTGGAACTACCAATTCTCGTATAGAATAATACTCCTTACCAATAGTTACAATCTTCTATATATATATTACTACAAAGTTGCAGCTCAAGTGGTGGATCCGTATGAATATAGAACAATGGTTTACATGCAACTGCACCTTCCAGATTCAGAAAAACATTTCTATAAACTTTGATTACAATCAGGTATACCATGTAGGAATGTATATATAAATAACCAACAAATAAAGAAACACACTTCTGCTTTATGTAATAGATATACTCTTTTTAGTTTAACTGAAGGCATTTTTACTTTAAATAATTTAAAATTGCGTAACATGAAATGAAGGGCATTGATATCTAACATGGTTCTAATTTTCTGATGTTGAACGAAAAATGAAAGAATGAAGAAAAAACTTTTATACATTTTTGAATTACTGTCATATTGATGTTATAATATAATTAAGAAATATAAGATAAACTTATTCATGGTAACCCCACTCTAATTCACTTCCTTTTCTTTATTTGAAAATTTTACAGACATTTTTACAATAAATTCAAACAAATTATTAAGAGCACCTAAATATATTTAATAAAATTTTTTTTTTCATAAATTCAAAAAAAATTCTTCTAAATTCCCCCTACCCAAATTTTTTAGATATTAAAAATGTTAATTTGAAAAAATAAAAAAACAAAAAAGTTTTCAAACAAATAAAATTGTTTTATTTGATTGTAGACACCAATGTTGTTGTCTATGAATACAAAATTGACTTTGTTCTGAATTTTGTTAAATTTTTATAAGCTACAAGAACTAACAAGCAAACGAAAAAAAAAACAAAAATAAATACAACAATAGCAACAGGAACAAAAACGAAGGACAACAATCAAACAACAACAGAGTACAACATTGTGAATGCAAAAATCATCGGAAACACCAAAACACCAATTAAAATTAATCGAAGCAACTATAAGGTAATACTGTAAAACCCGCTTAATTACGTTCCCGATAAGTAGCTTTTTCGTTTTAAAAACCAGAAATATTGACATTTTAAAATTTTCTGAGAATTTCATACAAATATAGTCGCTAAAGTGGTTCTCGTTTAAGTATCTAAACCTCTTAAGCACTATGTTTTTCAAAGCACAATATTAAATTTTTGTTTAAAAGTTTACTTTAAAGTACCTCAAGAGATATGTCTACTTTTGATACCGAAAAAATATTAAATTTTTGATGCATAAGTACCTACCATGAGGCAGTTAAACGGATTTTAAATAATTACATTACTTAAAGTACTTATCTGAGTTCGATTAAGTGCTCAAAATTGTTAACATTTTTGTAAGAGCATTTAAGGGGGGTTTATTATATCAATATTATTTTATTTTTCTATTTTTTAGGTATACGATTGATATTATTTAGTGGTTGAGGTATAACTAGGTTTTAAAGATAACTTTTGTACCACAGGTCTTTTATGCCAATAAAAATTCTTTTATTTTTGTAAAGATTATAGAACATTTCCATAATTTTCTAACATAATATAAGTGTTAGTTTTTCTAACTTATCTTTTCTTCTACTGCCTTAAGAATGCCATAATATATAGAAATAGCTCTGATATTTTAGCTTTCTTAGTTATTTTGCCTTAACCTTGACTTTTAAAGCACTTCCATAAAGAATTGAAGACGTACAAAAAATTAATCTTGAAAAATTAGGTTTACACCAATTTTTTGATTGTTGTATCTTATCGTCCTTTTTATTATATTGGCAATACTGCGTAAAATATTACAATTTCAATGAATATTTCAATTTATATAGGAATTTTAAATCGATCGCTGATGAAACGATTAAATTTAGTGAATATTAGATTTTTTTTACTATTATTAGATTTGCAAAGATTTAAAAAAATATCTTTCCCACCTTTTATTTTGAAACTTTGAACTTCTTTTTAATTTACAGTAAAAGATTTTATGTCTGTATAAATTCAAATTCAGATTTCCAAACTTAAAAGCTTTTTTCTGAAAATACAAAAACGAACCAAGATTCAAAGAAGAAGAAATAAATTTTGCACAAATAATTGTTTAATGCAATTTCATTTTAATGTTATAAACGAACCCTTAAGTATATTATATATTATAAAAATTTAAATTTTCTATTGTTTTGTGCAAAATAATAATAAAAAAAAAAAGTTTTTGAATACATGTACAAAAATTAGTATGATTTTTCTTTTAATTTTAAAATAAATATATGTACACACACAAACACACTAAATATATATGTGTACATATAAAATAAACATAATATAACTATATGTAAGAAACATTAGTCGTCAAAAATAGGGTCAAAACATTAGCCGCAACCTGCAATGCACCATCAATATTATTATTCTACTTGTACACAGATATATAAACAAATATTCACAATTTTATTTTTTTATCTTTTGTTTTTTTTTGTTTTTTTGTTTTTCATACTTTACAAGACTATGCTACAAATTTTCGTAATATTACAATTCTGTACAAACATTTATATAAATGTATACATATATAAATATATATAAAAATACAATTATAAAAATATACATACATATATATAAATATGTGTGAAAAAATATAATTACAAGGATTACAAAGGAAGAATATAGTTATAGAAAAAAAAGCAAGAAAAAAAACAAAAAAAAAAAACAAAATCCTTTTTTCTCAGCATTGACATTTTACCCAAAAACTAACCCAATACCATTTTCTTTTAAACCATACTCTTATATAAAACAAAAAAATAACAAAAAAAAAAGAAAATAAAATTGAAATTCCCTAAAAGATTGTCTGTTCAAGTAACAACTAATTCCACATGAAAAATCTGTACTGTAATGTAGAATTAAACAAAAAAAATAAAACAAAAAAAAAAAAAAATGGTCCCATGATATCTTTTATAGTGCAATAGGGCATATCCAGCTCACTATTAAAACTGAATTTTCAATTTTAAAGTTTCTGGACTACTATACGGAAAATTTTAATGTATATAACAAAATTCAGTACCAGACTTTTTCTACTTTTGGATAATTTAATAAATATGTGTCGGACGGTTTTTTTGGTGTTTTTTTTTTTGTGTTTTTTTTTTTGTGTTTTTGTTTTTGTGTTTTTTTTTTTTCCTTTATGGAATACAGTAAAATTTCGATTTAAAACAATAACCATCGACATATGCATGTAGACAATTTCGTTGGATTAAGTGCTATTTTTTTTTGGTGAAATGGATGTTTTATTTGTCCTTTTTTTTTTTTGTTTTTTTGTTTTTTTTTGTTTTTTTTTGAAAGTTTTTCTTTCAATTTTCCTTCTTTAGTGAGTTTATACTGCAGTTCTTCTCAAACCATGCGATACACCGTTAGTGTTTAGTATTTTTTGGTTAAAAAAAAAAACATATACGTATATGTATATATATTAAAAAATTCATATGGGCATACAAGTAACCATTCAAGAGATTTTATAAATCGCTACAAATTTGTATACATATATGCATGCATTTATATATATGGCCTTGTACATTCATTCAGTATTTTACATGAAGTAAATTAGGAAGTGTATGCATGTTTGGAATAGATATAATTTGAAAAGTTCAAAAAAAGATTTTTTGAAGAAATATTTAAGTGATGCTTCTGTTGAGTCGGGATTTCTTATAAAAACAGAATTTTATAATGTTATTTATAAAAAAAAAAAAAAAATGAGCCAATTTTAACCGACCACGAAACTTTATAGATTCTACTTTGAATTTGTATATAGTTTCATACACAAAGTTATATACCTATTTATATATTTACATATATAAAAATATATATATATTAAAGATCTTTTAAAGAAATCAAAAGTATTGCGAAAAAAAGATGTTAAAGTAAAATAAATTTCTCTAAGTATATATTTAATAGAATTTTGGTTGAGTATATTATATTGAAAAGTTTTGCCAACTTTTTTGGATTTTCTTTTTTTTTTTTTGTCTTACTATAGAAGGTGGATGTGTATAAAAGAAATCTATAGATATATATTGGCTGGTCTGATGTATTTCATTTATTTTTTAATAGAAGTTTTGGACATAAATAAGCATATTATATTCATTTTGTCTTTTGATTTTATTTTTTTTTTTTTACAATATGAGTTTTTATTATAGGTTTTTATTTTATTTTAAAGTTGTTTTTTTTTAAAGTTTTGATTGTTTTTATTTTGACCTTCTTGTAAATAGTTACAGTTTCGATTTTTTTATTTAAAATTATTTAAAAATTAAATTTTAATACGTATTTTTTTATGTTTATAATGTCATATAAACATATATTTATTTTATGTTTATAATGTCATAACATTTGTACAATATTGTCAACAATTGTGGACAAGAAATTACACAGCCTTTCCTGTTCAGGCGTGGCTGTAAATGTCGTAGGAGGGTATGACTATTACGATGTGTGTGGGGAACCCACACTCCCTTGATGTTTACAGCGTATTTTATATGCTCTTACACACTAGGCCACCGAGGCCCCTGATCGGTTTATATTTAGTAGCTATTTATTTTTATTATTTATTTCTTTTATTTATGTTTTATATTTTAAATTTTTTTTTTTAATAATGTGCTTAGTAATTTCACTCGTTCGTCCATTCGTTTATATGTTTGTTTGTTTATAAAACTTCAATTCATTGTAGAAGAAGTTTTTTAACTAATAATAACCATTACAAAGATATAATCATCAAAATTGGAAAAACCCAACCGAGCTTTTTTAATTATATAGGACTTGGAATCATTTTGAAAGAAAAATTAATCAAAGAAGAATTGTAATCATTTAAAATACGGTGTTCTTATTAAATGATTAAAATGTAATTTTAAATTGAAATTAAGTTTAAGAATTCTAAATTTTTTTATGACTTCTTAAGCCTGCTATTATTGAACATTGAAAGTAAAACAAGAAAACGTATAACATTTATTTAGCTTTTCAATTTAATGTTAAATGAAGTAGATGGTCATTGCAGCATAGAGCAGTAGAACAGTAATGGACAGAATAGCAGAATCATTAAAAAAGTTAAAAATATATGATTAACTTGATGGAAAATCAAATTAAACTTCAAATGTCTAGAAACAAAAGAAAATGTCCTTTAAAGTCCTTTAACGTTCATTTTCTCAATAATAAAATATTATATGTTTTTGAAGGAATTTAAAATTTATTTTATGTTCAGAGAAATCTCATCATTTTATATACCAATATATTATATTTTAATTCAAAGCTGTTTTAATTCGAACTACTAAAAAAACATTAAGCTAAATTAATCCACAGTTCATCGTCACTATTAAAAACTTAAAAACTATAATAGTGACGATCAACTCTGGGGATTTTAAAATGTCTAAAAATGTTTAAGAAGGACAAAAATGTTACCAAGATGATGTAAAATTCAGCAAAACACTGAAAATGATATACCAGAAAGAAGTGAGATTGGTAATACTGATAATAATTCTGGAATTTTGGTACCATACGCTTCGATTTTAAAATGTCTAAGAATGTTTAAGAAGGACAAAAATGTCAATTAAATCATCTTTCCAAGATGATGTAAAATCCAGCAAAACACTGAAAATGATGTGCCAAAAAGAAGTGAAATTGGTAATACTGAAAATAATTTTGGAATTTTGGTAGCATACGCTTTGTTTAGTCAAGATTAAAAGCAGCCTAAAACTATAAGAATTAGAACACATAACATAATATATTAAAAAATTTCATAGATTTTCTAAACTGTTTATTAAATTTTTTTATAAAGAAATTTTTATTTCCGACTAAAGTTTCTTAGAATTAAGATAAGTGAAGAAAATAAGAAAACATCACTTTTTTTTTTTGTTTTTATTAATGAAAATTTGATAAATTTTCATAATTTATTGAAATAAAAAAAAAAAAAATTGTTTTGACTTTAGATTAGTTGCACATCCATAAAATGAAGTTTTGTTAGAAAATATCTGGAAAATTAAAATTAACCGGAAATAAATTTATATACACATTTTTCCTTTTTCTGCGAAGTTCAGTTTTTCTTTTTCCTTAACAAACTATCGGAAAATAAAAGTAGAAAAAATCTAAAGGAAAGTTATAAAACATATAAAAATGACAACTAAATCAGATTAATTTTTGATGTTTTGTTATTCATAAACACTTGTCTTATGGTCATGGGTAACAATATATATCTAATCATATATGTCATATCACATTTTCATTCTCATCGTAGATTTTTTTTTTTTTTAACTACAGAAATTTTTTATTTTAAAAAAAAAAACAAAAATAGTTAAAATTTTGCATTTTTTTGCACATTAAATACAGTATCATATCTGCTGGTTGAATTTGAATAGTTTTAGTTGCTGTTGAAGAAAAAATGAAAAATTAATAAACCAGCCTAAATAGATTAAAACAAAAAATAAAAAACAAAAAGTACAAAAATATTCCACCACAGAAGGAACATTAACATCACCTTCTGTTTTTCGAATTTTTAAAACAACTTGAATGAAAAACAAAAAAAATTTTTTTTTTTTTTTTTGCAGGCTTTAAATTTAGTTCAGGTCTTCAAATTTTTGTTTTTGTTTTTTTTTCTTATAAAACAACAAAAATTGAATTTTGGTTTTCTGTAAGTTGTAAAAAAAGAAATAAAAACTTAAAAGAAATTCTAAGAAGTAACAAAAAAAAAAAAAAACCATTCCTGCTTATTGTAAATTTTTTCTTTTATTCTATAGGTTAAAATGTTTTGTAAAGCCTTAAAAGGAAGGTAACAACTAGAAGGTATAGTTACAACTAGAAATGTTTTACTATTATTTTTGTTTTTTTTTTTTTTATAAAATTATATGTTTTATTTGACTTAAGAAGTTTATCAGACATCTGTTAAATTTTTTGTTTTTCTTTTTTTTATTTTCTGTCAAAAGTAGTCCTTATGGCCCTATAATCTATATTATATGTTAAAATTCTAGGTTATTTCGTGCCAGATTATTTCTTAGTTTTGAGTTTTGATTAAAGAAAATATAATTTTTATACCCGCAGAAAATATATAACTTTAAAGTAATTTATATATATATATATATATATTATATAATCCTTTCAATGTCTGATAGTATTATATTATCAATCAAGAATATGGAAAACATGTAATTTTGTTCATATGTAAAACGTGTTATTTTTTTTATCTGTTTAAAAACAATTTTGAAAACTTATGTGCATAATTGAAATTTTAAAAATAATTATTAATTTTATTTAAAATACAATCTATAATGACTACAAAATCAAATGGATCTTCTGTTTTAAGAGAATCAGAAATCATTTCACTAAAAAGAGATGGCACTTCTAATTAATAAGTACGTATATATATCTCATATTGTTATCTCATAATTATTAAATTTAAAACGGTACTTCTAAGTAAAATCAAAAGAATCATATTTGCTACAAAATATGAGAATCATTGTTTATATAAAAAAAAATCGGCAATTGGAGCTGGATTGGCACTATGGAGTTTTATTTTTTAATTTTTTTTTCAAGCAGATTAGGATAACCAAACTGACTTAAAAAAAGAAGTATATGTTGCCCTTTTCCAGAATATTATTAAATAGAACACCATATGTATATTCTGGAAAAGGGGCAATATACTTTTTTTGATGTGATCATGGGTAACAATATATATCTAATCATATATGTCATATCACATTTTCATCCTCATCTTAGACTCTTTTTCTTTTTTTTTAACTATACACCCCGGGGTGTTGTTTCTCAAATTTTGCGGTGTTATTACATATGAGATGAGAAATTACATTCCGAGGGCTTTATTTCGCAGAGCCTTATTTCATGCCTTCATCCTTCTAACCTTTATTAGTATAGAAATATTCTTGATGGCTATAAGGTATTTTAAATACTACAGATTAAATCTATAATAATGAAATCAGATTTTTTTTTTTTTAATTTTGAATTTTATTTAATTTCACGTTTTCGAAAAAATTTCCACCTTAATGTTAATTTTTGTAACGTTTGCGGTTTCCAAACGAATTTTAATTACGTTGATTGACATCTAAATTCTGTCAAACCAGCAGTCCTAAACTCAAATCAGGGGTCCAAATCCTAATTTTAGTATTATCGAATATACTCACTTCTTTCGCACTTCGTAGCCAAAAGAGGTATCACTATATCTATATTAAAATTTACATCGCTTTCAATATATTATGGAAAGAATATTATACCATTTTTTTTTTTTTTTATAGATCACGCAACTTGAGTGAATAGGAAACTGCTATGAAGATTGAAAATGTTTGCCGAAACTGAAATTGGTATGACGGCTGGTTTCAATATCTATAAAACAAGCTGGTTTCACCTTTTCAGAAACACATATCCAAGTCGAAACTCATTTGGGGAGCAAGTTGAATTATATTTTTCACTTTTTAGCACATTTCCAAAAAAAATTTTGAAAAAATGTGCCTATTAGTTTCATTCTTTCCGTCCGTACGTCGGTCCGTCGGCCCGTCTATCCGGCTGTTTACAAAACTGCTACACCGTTAAAGATAAAGAAAAAAAATTTTAGCCATGGGTTAGTCTTATAAAAAAATTAATGTTGTGGAAAACTTTTTCATGTAACTCCATCTTTTATGGAGCTACAGCCCTTCAAACTTTGAAAAAGCCCTATTTTTGAATGCGTATATCTCATGTTCTGTATATCTCATGTTCTTAACATTTTTTCATTCTAAAAAAGCCATTCGACAGATATTGTTTTTACCTTTGTAAATTAATATCAAAGTATTTAAATTTACCGTTATGTGAAAACCAAATTTTCCATGATTTTTCTACCCGCATAACTCCGGAGCGCTTTTACATAGGATTAGAAAGGGCTGAAAGAACTTTTAGAATTCTATTTTTAAACACCTGTAACTTATACACCTGCACAAATTTTTCTTCGGTAAGAGATAAAAATTAAATCTCCTGTAATATATTTTTACATGTGTTAACGGTTTTTATTAGTTATATAGGTTAGTTAGTTAGTTATATTATATTCTATACTTACATCTTTTCAAAATTACAAAAAAATCCTATTTTTTCTTATACGAAATTTGCAAATTTTGGTGCAAGTCATAATTCTAAACACTTTATATTATCTTTTGGAAAGGTGCGCTTTTAAAAACCGTTGGTTTACATTCTGGCTTCTTTAGCTTTCTCAACTGCTTTTCTTTCTTAAACGTGATCAAAAAAGTCATCACTTGAATTTGTTTCCAACACATTCTGAAAAATATGCAATTTCAGTTGGTTGACCCGTCAGAGATTCTGGTTATTGTTTGAATAAATCAAGCTTGAAAGGGCTTCTCCAATTTCCAATCTGAAAACTATTCCAAAAAACTTAAGGTATGTACTCAGAGATGCTAATTGGCGGGATCTAAATAAGTTTTTCAGGTCTAAATAAGTTTTTCAAAAATTTCGATTGCTATTTCTGTGTTTCCGCTGCAAAAATGTTAACTTTTTGTAAATATAATTTTACTAGGATTGAGGTTATTTCCATGAAAACTATAAAACGAAATCCTCAAATTTTGTTTTGTTTTTACTAAAACCAGAAAGACAAACCCTAATATTTAAAATGGTATTATGTAACTGTAAGTATTATCGAAAAATCTTTTTGAATCAATTTGAGATCATTTCAAAATAGCACAAGATATGCACAATTTTAGTTTTTGTTTAAAGAAAACTTATAGTGATATCTTTATCTTCTGACTGTTATGCTATTAGCTTCAGCAAATTTAAAATAATAAAATTGAGGTTAAGTTTCTTGAATAAGTTTGTAAATATATATGACTGTGGTAAGATGTCGAATTCAGTCAATAATAAAAAGAATACTTTCATCAAATTAATGGCTTTACAATATCAAAATGTATAATTTAAAATATGCTCATATGGTTTTAAAACGAAGAAAACTTTAAAATTTTAATTTATATATAAAAAAATAAAACCAAATAATGAAAAAGCACTTCATTTTAGTCCAAACAATAATTTCCTTTTTATTTTTTTAATAAAATTTTTGACAAAAAGAAAAACTCATCAAAAAATGAAAAAAAGAGTTCTAACCATTTGTCTTTTGTTTTTTTGACAAATTTAATTATAATGAAAAAAAAAAAAATAAAAATTCCAACTGTGAGTATCCATTTTACAATCATAAAAAGTCTTTGCTTTTTACTTTTAATCTTATATATATACTGACTTTATATAATGTCTCCTAAAATCCTATGACATAGACTTTGTTAATTTATGTAGCCTGGTGTAATTTATAAAAAAAAATCCATTTTTTATACCATAAACCAAAACAAAAAAAAAAAAAACAAATTAAAATATGTATTTTATATATGTATATACATATATGAAATTATTCTATAAATGGTAGGAGTGAATAAATTTACTAAAAATTCACATTTAAAAAAAAAAAAAAATCTAAAAGTATAGTTTCAATATATTATGATTGTCCTTTAGAATAGTTATCCTTTTATGAAATAAAATCCAAAATAAAAATAAAATAAAAATATATATAAAAAAAAGAATAAAAATATGTTATAAATATAATATATATATGGATATCAAACAAACCAAAAGATACTTTAACCAAAAGTCGGCATGAATTCAATTTTATTTAATTTAGTCCTTGTCTTACTTTATTATATATGTATGTATATGGTAAAAAAGAAAAAAAAAAACAAAAAATGTCTCATGTCTCTACTAATAAAAAAAAAAAAAAAAAAAAGTGGGTAAAATTTGTGTAAATAAAAGCTCTTTCGTGTTTTAGTGATTTCTTTATTTTTTTTTTTGTGACTTTGTTTTGCTTTTTTTTTTTTTTTTAAGATCCAAGTCATTTTATAATTGACGATGTCCTCATATATACAATAACCAAATACAAAAATTAAAAGAGTCATACTTTCAAACAGAACTGAAATTGTAACTAGAGGAAAAAGAGGAAAAAACAAAAAAAAAATAGAATTTTTAGTAATTTTGAAATCTTTTTTTTGTAGATTAAAAACAAAAAGATAAAAATTTTGACTTTTGATGTAGTTTTTAGTTTTCAATTTCCGTTCTTAATGGAATTATTTAGTTGTTTATATGTGGTCTTCCTCAAGTCATAAAATTTATAAAATTAAATATGTAGTCTATAGTATTGAGAAAATTATATATAATAGTTAAAACTACGGGTATGTGCAGTACATAATATAGCCTATAAAATACAAAACAGTTTTAATGTACCTATATATGTATCATACATAATGTATGTATGTGTGTCTGTAGAAAGAATGAATGATGCTTTTATTTTAGCCTTTTAATTTTTATTTTTTTTTGAAAATGTTTTCATCATTGGACAGGTTATAATTTAAATTTTATTATTATTGTAGTAAAAAACTTAAAAAATTTTTGGACTTAGTGACTTAGTGATGTCACATGATTATAATTACAGCAGGTGCAGAATTATTATTATAAATACATACTCCTTTTTTTTTAGATCTTTGCGAAATTTTTTTTTTTTTTTTTAATGACACTAGGTACCAGCTATAATCTTATATTGGATATAATATAAGCATTTATTAATTTTTTTTTTTGGTTTCCCCTTTTCGTTTTGGAAATTGAATATACACTACCTATACGGTTTTTACCTTTCACGGTATTTTAAAAGTGAATTTACACTCTGGTAAAGATAAGAGAAATAATTCTTCCGCATTTATATTATTTATTGCGGACAAATACTTAAGAAGAGTTTTTTTTTTTTTGAACAAAAATAAAAAAAAAAAAAAAAAACTTAACTTGATAAATGTGTAACAGTTCTTCACGCTTGTACACTTTAAATGTTACTTTTATATATATGTACATACATACGTAAACTTATCATACAAAATTTTACAAACTTGGTTTTTTTTTTTTGTATGATATGAACTTGTAAAAAATTCCCTGCTCCCAAATGTAATTACACAAAGACAATTAATTTATCACGCACAAAAAAAAGTGATGAAGAATAATCGATTAAAAGTGAAAAAAGTGAAAAAAGGGTGAACATATATATTTTTGATCAAACACATAAGTATACGTCATAAATGTCAAATACATACTGTTTTATTACAATGCTTATTACTAAAAAAGCAATTTAATGTGTTAATTTTTTTTTTTGTTTTTTTTTTATTTTAAATTCATGTATGTACAGTTAAAAAAAAATACGCGTGATAATAAACGAGATGAAAAGAAAGAAATATTTTAAGGTACAAAAAATTAAGGAACGAATTATATATGTATTAGAAATAAAATTTAAAAGTTGAGTGTAAAGTGGACATAACTAAATTAATATTATTATTATTTTACTGCAATAATAAATGAATGGACAAATATTCGGGACATGTTTTGCTGAATGTGGGCCATCAATTATAATAATATTATAAATTTATGGATTTGTAATTGGAAAATTGGTAAAAACCAAACAAATATTTATTAAAGTTTTGAAGATTTATATTTTGGTTAGTCATCAAAATTTTCTTCAATATTATTCTACAATTTCCATTAAATTTCTATTTAATTTTAGTTCAATTCTTTTATGCATATGCAGGCTGCAATCATATGTCAGTTTGACATATTTCTGTCTTTTTTTAAAATTTTAAATTCCGTGAAATTTAAAAAAAAAAAATTTATATTTCGTTATTAGGCAAGTAATATGTCATTTGAAATTTATGTGTGAAATTTAAATTTTTTGAATTACGCAGTTACAAAATATTGCAGTTTGTGAAAAAATCGTTTAAAAAAAAAATGGTTTAATTAAAAATTTAAATATACCTATAGTTAAGAAAAGTATCATTCTCTATATAATATTTAATTTTGATTTTTATTTTCTCATTTCCATATATATAGTCTTCTTATAGTCAAAAGAGTTATAGATAAATTGGATTTCAATTGCAGATAAATTGGGTAACACTTGGATATCAAACTTTGTGGTTAAATTTCTTTTGAGGTGGTTAAATTAAACTTAAAAAAATTTTAATTATAATTGATATTCTTTATTATAAATTGAAATATGGAGAAACGAAATTCATTTTCTTAAGAATCTTCATCGGCTGACCTCAACATTTGTAACGTCCTAGACCAAAAGTATAAATCGTGCCCCATTCACTTTAATAAGGAAGAAAAAAAACAAATAGTTAAAAGTGTTTTTTTTTTGAATTAACCTAAAATATGAATTATGTATTAATATTTTTATTTTTAGATATAACTTTCAATATTTATTAGAAATGGGATGCACTAGTATGATATGGGTGGATTAAATCGAAACGAAAATAAAATAAATTTTAACTTCATAACGCCCGAATATTTTGTGTGGAATTGATTTAAAATTTTGTTTTATATATTTGACGCCCCAATCATCGATTCACCTTGAGTCGTTATACCTTACTGGCTCGGCTATAGGGCTGGCTTGAATTATATTTAATATTTTTTTAAAATATTTAAAAATTAAATTACCCAAACTAATTATTTAAATTATTTAAAAGGCAAGGATGTATGTTAATTTATTTTTAATATTGCTCTTTAAGGGACTTTTCATTTTCGAATATTTGAATTGAAAGTAATTTAAAGTATCTCGGATAATTTTTTTACTTTGGAGACAAATAAACTATATCTTTAAATAATTTCCCATTAAATTTCATCAATAAAAGTTTTATCATGCAAAATTGAAATTCTTCTAAAACTCCTATTTGTCTAAATGTTACAAATTATTTTGTTAACATTAAATTAATATTATTGAAATAATATTTAATATTTGAAATCATGATGTATTTAGTAAATTGCTTCAAAGTATCTTCTATATAATAAATATTACGTCAAAATTTTAAAATTACGAAAAAAATTTTATTTCAAAATATTTTTAATTTTAAAAGTATCCATTCATAAACAATTTTATAAATTCCTATTAAACATAAAAATCTTTAAAGACGACTTTAACAACTCTGAGGTCTTGGAACATATTCAATGATAAATATATTATTAATTTAATGAAAAAAAAAAAAAAATATAACAAAATTAAATAATCAATAAATACTTGTATAATTTACCTTACCATTTTTATTATTTTTGAAATATTATGTATCTTAATTTTAAATTCTTTTGATTATTAGCAAATATTTTATTTCAATACTTGACAGATTTTATTAAAATAAGAAAACTTATAATACATATTTTAAATTTAAATATTTTATCAAGATTTTTTTGACATCTTTAAAATAAATTTTATATTATACGGTGTCATAAAACATCATACCATAATAAGTATAGATAAGTTTATTATGATTAATAAATTAATATCAATCTTCATTCTATATAGAAACTTTAGTCAATTGTATTTTAAATTATTTTTATCTTCAATAATGTGGCATATTAACTCGAATCCCCACTTGGAAATTTATTTAAATTCTTTTCTAAATGGAAAATCTTCATTTATACCAAAAAAAAAACTAAGCCATTTATTTTACCCGTAAGCCGTATTTAAACTGTTTTGCTGAAATTAAATAATTGGGTGGAATTTTGAACAACAAATTACCATTTATTGTATTAGACATACTTAATCCGAGAATCAGTAATAGTTAATTTAGTGAACTATTACAAAAAACAGAAACGTCATCATTTACAAGGATTTGTAAGTTAGTAAATATTAGCTGTTGTTAATAAAAAATAAATAGACCAAGGTTATTGATTGAGCCAAGGTCTAAACATATATAAAGGGTTATTTTTGCAAAAATTAATGTAGAGAATATTATAGAACAGATTATACGATTATTGATTTACACTATTTATGCTTTGATCATCACCAATGTTCATGCTCAAATAAATTCTGGCTTTTAGTGTTAGTTTATTAACATTTTGTATTAAAAAGATCAAACAGTGTGAGTTGGTCTCTTTTAACATTCGCAATATAGGTTCACACCTTTCGTAATCTGTTGAATAGCACGAAATATTAAAAAAATTTCTGATCTCAAATTGTTCAGATTTTTCCTATAAAATTTTTTTCGATCTCAAATTGTTCAGATTTTCCCTAAATCATCTGTTAGCCAAATTTAAAAGGATATAATATCGCCCTAATAAATTGCTGAAAATTTAAAAAGTATATTACACATACTGTTAACAAAGTAGCTAAAAAAATCAAATTATATTCTATTTATATCTTTTTTTTTTCCTTGAAAATCTGAATTAAATTTCGATAATAAATTAATAATTAAGAAAACAATTTTCCAACCAATACTTTGAGAAAATTTAATTGTAATTTTTTATGTGTTAAAAAATTCACAAGAAATTTCTTGTTTTACGGCTATAACTATGCAATTTCTAACATTATTTATTAAAATTTTAAACAGCCATTCTAAATTAATAAAAAACACCCTATACCTAAAAAATTCAAATTAAATTAAAAATCCATAAGTTATTTTAGTTAGGTATTTAATATCACTAAGCTAAAAAAATAAATGCTTCTACAACCTTTGTACAAAATTTCAGATTTCTATCTTTATTAAATTCGAAAGTATGCTTGTTAGGTTTTGGGAAGTGTGTGAAGGCACGCGGACCACCACCCCAATTCATCTCAAATTTTAGAGACATCAACAGGGTAGAACATTTTTATATCAAATTTCAAGTTTATATATTTATTAATTTCGAAGATATGCTTGTTTGGTTTTGGGAGTTGTGTGGCAGATACCCGAACAACCATTCTAATTCATCTTAAATTTTGGATAAATCAGGGATTCAGGAAACAACACCCTAGTACCAAATTTGAAGTTTCTATCTTTATTAATTTCGAAGATATGCTTGTTCGGTTTTGGGAGTTGTATGGGAGGTACCCGAACGACCACCTCAATTCATCTCAAATTTTAGGCAAATCAGGGATTTAGGAAACAGCACCCTCGTATCAAATTTTAGGTTCCTATCTTTATTAATTTCGAAAATATGCTTGTTCGGTTTTGAGAGTTGTATGGGAGGTACCCGAACAGCTCCTCCAATTCATCTCAAATTTTCGACAAATAAGGGATTCAGGAAACAACACCGTAGTACCAAATTTGAAGTTTCTATCTTTATTAATTTCGAATATATATGCTTGTTCGGTTTTGGAATTTGTATGGGAGGTACCCGAACAACCACTCCAATTCATCTCACATTTTAGGGATATCAGGGATTCAGGAAAACACACCCTCGTACAAAATTTTAAGTTTCTATCTTTATTAATTTCGAAGATATGCGTATTCGGTTTTGGAAGTTGTATGGGAGGTACTCGAACGCATGGTCCGATTTCGCCCATTTACAATCCCCGCCTTACCTTAGTGATTGTTAACCTACAGTATAAATTTCATCAAGATAGCATCATTATTTTTTGAGTTATCGTGCGTACGGGCGGACGAACGGACGGACATCGCTAAATCGACTCAGGAGGTGATCCTGAATCAGAATATATATATAAATACCATACCAAAGTTAATATACCCTATACTTAATGTGTAGGGTATAAAAAACGCTATAAAAAATATAATTACAAATAGCAATAAAAAAACATTAGGAAAAGTATTTCAAAAGCTTTAAAAATCTTTGCATTATTCTAGCCTTTAAACACTGTCAAATATTGAATACTACAGTATTGTAATTTTCCATGTCAAAAGTCAAAACATCTATAGAAAACTATATGTCTATACGTCTTTAATAAGTTGTTTGGTACACAATTGAGCATATTTTGATTATTACGTAATCACATTTTTATTTTGGAACAGTAGAATTTTATAGTGTTTAACAAAATATTATAATAAATGCAATTTAATAGCAACAAGTCATCTGAGCAACTGTCAGCAAATGTCATTCTAATTGACAGCAAATGTCATTCTAATCAAATAATATATTTACGTGTATACTTATATTATGATTTGTTTAGCTTTAAGACTCAGATAATTGCATTTTCTATATATAATCAATTTGTTGTAAGGGTTCCGAAAATTTATACAAAAATTATATTGAACAAAAGGTGATATACTTACACTGAATAAGAACCAAAGGTAATATACTTACACTGAATAATTATATCACCTTTTGTTCAATATAATTTTTTCTATAAATTTTCGGAATCCTTATAACAACTAAATATATGTGAAAACAACTGATATATGTTCCGTGAAAAAATATGATATAAAGATAATATAAAGAAACACTGGTTTTAAAACTAAACAACCATCTTTTTATCACGTTTTAATTCATTAATTCTGTCTAAACTCTTAAGTTTTTATTATTTTAATACAATTCTAAAAAAAAATTTATTATAATACATAATATTTTAGCAAACATATTTAAAATTCAAAATCCTGCCAAATATTTTTAAGTCAACATATACGTATTTTCATTTTCTTGCTCTAATAAAAGGAAAATATTTATGTTTTTCTTTATATTTATTTTAAAATTTATTGATGTCATATACTTATGATAAGAACTGACTAAACAATAATAATTTTAAATGTCAAATTTAGTGAAAAAATACAATAGAAAAAAAAAAACTATTCCTTCATTTTGCTTACAAATTTGATATTAAGTGAATGCTTTCCTTTAAGTAATCCTTTTCTTGAAATTTCAAAAATAAATTTATATTTTGTTATTTCATTTTATTTATTATATGATTTATATAAGAATGAAACTTCTGAAGTTTTGTCAGATTTTTCAAAGTTTTCTGACAATTATTCTGATTAGTTCTTAGTTTTTTTTATTTTTGTATCATTTTAACCCATATCATTATATACAAGGTGTATCGAAATTAATGGAACAAAACAATTTAAACAAATTAAATATTCTTCTGATATTTGAAATTTAACTTTAATCGCTTTTGAAATAATTTTTTGGGTCTCAGGTTGGTTGGTTGGTTGGTATACATGGCCTGGTCCTGTCAACCGTGACAAGACAATTAGCGCGTTAGCACCATTTTGCTATCACTACCGTGACTACAAGGCTTATGTTTAGGCTACATGGGATTTAATTTCAGGTCCATTTCGCGGCATTCAAGAACGTTACCATTTCTGCAGGTTGCTTAGTCGCTAGAGCGCTAAGATCGTTAAATTAATAGCTACCCAGACCTGCTCTTCTGGCCGTGGCCAGCGCTAGGCATTTACACGTGAAGTGTATAATGGTTGTTTTCTCATTCTGTTCACCACAACTGCGGCATGATGTGTTGAATGGCATACCTAATCTGGCCGCCAATTGACAAGTGTCCCGTGAACACATCTATTGCTCTGGCTATATGTCCCGCCGAGATAGCTTCAACAGGTTGTCCGTTCTTTTGTTGTCGTACGACGGTCGTATGAATCTCAACTCCTTAGTCCTTTTTTGTGTGTTTAAAGGAACAACTTCGATATATTGTATATAGATATAAAAGAAAAAGAATTAATTTGAGAAAACAATTTACTATGGAAAATCGCTATGGAAATTTCATACAAATAAAAATTTATTATAAAGAAATAAGCCTTTTACTAACCGCGTTTAACGAATAGAATGAATGAATAAAAAATTTCTAATTCTATTAAATTCACTCTATATACAAACAAATCCATTAATCCATTCTAAAAAAAAAACGCATAGACCCATTCTTAAAAAAAGAACAAACCATAAAATATACATATATAAATAAATAGCAAAGTAAAGCTAAAAATAAAAAAAAAAAAATGTAATGAAAATTGAACTGAAAAAAAAAAAAAAAAAATTATATAACAAAAATTAAAAAATCAATTGTTTTTTTTTTTTTTTTAAATATTTTTAATTTCAAATAAAATAATAATAAACAAAACTTCACAAATTTTTTATTATTAAATTAAAAATTTCTTTCATTTTTTTATTTTTTTTTTTCTTTTTTTTGTTTTTTAATCAAATACTAAAAACAAAAAGAAAAAAAAAATTAATAACTTATTAGGAAAAACAAAAAATAAAACAAAAAAAAAAATGGTTTTGTTTTTTCCTCAAAATTTATAAATTACATTAAGACAAATCAAAAGAAAAAAAAAAATAAAAAATAAAAATTAAATTAAAAAATTCACACAATAATTGGCAAAAAAAAAAAAAATAATAATAAAAACATAAATTAAAAAAGAGAAAACAAATAAATAATTTCTAATAAGAGTCCATCTTGTTTTTTTGTTTTTTTCAAGAATAATTTTTGTTTTTTTTTTTTTTTTCTTTAAATATAAAAAATTAACTTAAACTTAATAATAATTTTTTTTTTTTTTTGTTTTTTCTTAAACTTAAAATTAAATAATTTTATATTTTTTTTCATAATTTAATTCAATAATAATAATTAAAATTAACAAAATTATAATTATAATAAATAAAAAAAAATAAAATTAAAAAAAAAAACCTAAAATTAAAAACTAAATGAAAATAAAAAAAAAAAAAATATCTACTGGAATTATTTTGTTTTTTTTTTTTGTAAATTGATACAGATTTGAATTTTTTTTGTTTTTTTTTTTTGTTAATTTTTATCTTGATTTTTTTTTAATTTTATACAATTTAAAAATGTATCTTTAAATTTTTCTATAATATACTTCAAAGAATTTTTTTAAAAGTTAAGCTTTGTTTTTGTATTATTCAGAGGTTTTACTGTAATATAAGTATGATTAGATACAAAGAATGTACATAGATATTTGTTTTGTTTTGTTTTTTTTTGGAAATTAGATTAATTCTGTGCTCATATGCCAAAAGCCATACTTGTTTTGGTTGAAATTAGAATTTTGAATGAAAAATTTCAAATTAATTTAAAAAAAAAGATTGTTTTAGTAATAGTTTTTAAATTTTAAGTAACTTTAAGCATGGGTTTGCTTTATTAAATATATATTACGCAAAATCTATAGCTGGAAAAATATACAAAACGTACGATTATTACAAATGAAAATATCATTAAATCTGATTATATCATTAAATCAAAAATCATTTCATCTGTACAAAATAATTTAATTAATCGATTGATCCTACATATTATATAAATATAGCATTTAATCAAAAAATTTTAATATAGCCGCAATAATAATATATTAATTGTGTAATAATATCTGAACTTGATCTTAGATTTTATATGCGCATATACTTAACAACCAATGTGTATTCTTATATCGATTAAATAATTGTATATATACAATAATCGTTTATTTATTATTTAAAAAAAAAATTTTCTAGCTTTATAAATAATCTTTAGCTATAATACAAAAATTATTGAATGTTAAACGTGTTATGTAATAACATTTAGACTTAGGATTTTATATTACATAATAATCCATTGACATATTTAAACAATTAAATACAACTACTATAATTCAAATTACTTTTATAAATCGACTTAAACGATTATTCTATTTTGATGCATATTTGCATTTAAAATCGATTACGTACACTGGATTAATATAAAATGATTTCCTTAATTTATTTCATTTTATTTGACATATTTTTATTGTCGGATTTTTTTAAAAAGAGAAAAGAGAAAATAAAAATGAAATGTTTAATTTTAATATTAAACAATATTACGGTTTTTTCTAAAATTTCGTATATACATATATAAATTACATTTAAAAACAATTAAGATGATGACACAATGCTAGCGTAGTTTCACTTTGTACCGTCATTTTGACGTTTATATAAAATAAAATAATTTAAATATGACTTTATCAAGTTAGAGAGAGTCTTTTATAGAGAGAGAACAACGAGAGAAACGCTGTATCGAAGCGACGCTGAAGTTAAAACTATAGTTTCTATTTTTAGTCATATTGACAATTAATTTGTTTTATTTTTGTTTTTGTTATTTTATATAAGTACAACTAAGGTATACAACTGACTAACAATTTAATTTTCATAAATTTTGACACACAGAATTTTAATTTTGTTTTACAAAAAATTACACTTTCTTATCATTTTATTTGAAAAAGTGACCATCGCACCTTTATTAATAATTTTGTATTTTAAATTAAAATCTCTTTAAAGTTTATTTCAAAATTCTTTAATAAAAATTATATGAATGGATATAATAATTATTTAAAATTTAAACGTCTTTCTTTTTTTTTTCTAATTCACTTTTAAAATGTGTGAATATAAAATATTATGCGATCATTTTTTTATTATATTAAAAAAAAGAAAAATAATTTTTTTTTCTCCCTATAATTCTTAAATTTTTATATCATCACACAAAATAAAAAAAAACAAAAAAATAAATAATATACCTATCAATTTTAATAATTTTCATTTTATAACCTCATGAAAGTATACATAACCTCAACTTAATCTCATTAATTAAACAAAAAAAAAAAAAAAAAAATATTTTAACATAAAAAAAATAAAATACAGAAAATGAAGAATAATAAATTAGCCAAAAATAAAAAAAAAAATAAAAAATTAAATTAAATAAATTAATCATTTAACCTCTGAATAATATATTTTTACAGTTTATAAAATAATTAATACAAGAAATTAATTATTAATTATTATTATTAATATATTTAAAACTCAAAAGTTAAGTAAATTTTTTTTTTTTTGTTTTTTAACTTTTCAATACAAAGTGGCCTAAATCCTAACAAATTCACAACCTTTGATACCAAGTATAATATATAAATACGTTTAATTATACATATATATATATATATATATATATACATATATATATGTATATAAAGAGAAAAAAGAAAAATACATATGTACAGGATTAATCAAATTAATAATAAGTTAAATTAATAATAATTAATAATTTCCTGTACAAATTATTAATTAATTATTAATAATTATTAAATATTTTAATGTTTCTTTTTGTTTGAGTAAAAGTCTCCTTAAATTTGAGTATATATATATAGGATATTATTAAATAATAAAATTTTGAATATAGAAAAGGAACGTTTTTTTTTTTTTTTTTTTTTAAATAAATTTGGTTAAGCTTTTATTAATTTTTAGTTTTTTCTTACCGTAGATGCATAAATCTTAGTTGTAAGCGATTTTTTTTTAAATAATTACAAATTAAAAAAAAAATAAATAAATTTAAAGCAACAATGAAATTTGATTTTTTGTTTTTAATTTTTTTTTTTATTAATGTACCAATATACATACACTAATAGTTGAATGCTTTTAAATAATAAGATGGTAAAAAAAAGGCGCGAAAGAAATCGAAACCGTTTCCTTTACAGTGTCTAACTGAAACTTGTAAAATAGAATACACAAAAGAAAAAGGGCGCAATTTAGTTTTTGTTGATTTTGTTGGCTAATTGCTTAACTGTTGGTAGGATAATCTTCTCTGCATACTACTGCTGCATTGAAGGGAAGGTGTGATAGAAAAATGAATATGATGAATAATGTATAACTAAATGGGAATATAGAAAAATTCTTCTTATTATTTGCATTGATTCTATTTCAATGTTAACTTGTCCTCAAATATTATGCGAGATAGTACTAGGCTTTATCACATGTATATTACATAACTCCTTAAATTCCTACCGATAAAATTCTATTGTTTATATTTCGATATTTTTAATATCTGTGAGTTATAAAGTACAAATTAAAATCATTTTTTTTTTTTCATTTGATATTTTGTTTTGTTATATGTTTATAATTTTCTATATTATTATGATATAAATTTTTTAAATATTATTTTACCGTTAATTTTCAATCGTAAATAAATGATCTGTTTTGTTTTTCCTACAATAGATATACATAGATAGAGTTTAGTGTCGCGATCGAATGAATATCGAAAAATTAAATGATTTATCTATGTTCAATTTGTTCGGCCGACAATACAATAACTCAGAAACTAAAACGCTAAAGTTATGAAATTGATCTAAAATATTTTTGAAATAATTTGTAGGCTTCCATTATTTAGATAGCTACCATACAAATTTCCGACCCAACTTCCATATCTATGGAATTAATTGGTTTAGGTACGAAGTTAAAACTGAAAATAGCCAAGAACATAACATGGTAAGTGTGTTTGCAATTTTTGAAATTATTCCAATCAAAGCTTGCAATAACTGTCATACAAATTTTTAATTTTAAAAATAATGAATCTTAGAGAGTCTATAATTAATTTTATTCAAAATATTTCGACAGTATTGTAATGAAAATAAGACAAATTTCCCGTTTTAAATTAACGTTTAAAGTCAAGATTTACATGTTTTTAGATGATTATCATTTCTTCTCTATTTTTTAATGTATATTGATAAGTTCTAATCGTACATTAATTAAATTTAGTTTTTTTTTTTGTTATTATTTAAAAAAAAGTATAGTAAAATTCTCAAAAAAAAAAAAAAAAGTACAAAAAGAAATAAAAATAAAGAAACAAATTAATAGAAATGAAAAATATTAGCGAAACTTAAATTCTAAACTATTTTATCTTTTTTACCATTATTTAAAACAAAATAATTAAACTTAAAATTATTTCCTATATATATATTAAATAAAATTAATGCGCGCCTTAAATAATAAAATTAATTACTTTTTCTAAATTTTAAGAATTATTTAAATAATTTATATCTCAGTCTTTGTTTTAGAGATTGAATTTTCAATATTCATAAATTAATGTTTTTTTTATTTTATTTTATTTTTTTTTTTTGTATTTTATCTAATTTAATTACTAACTTTTTAAATTAAAATTGTTGTGAATTTACTAATTAAAAAAAAAAAAAAAAATAATTTGTTTTTTGCGCAAATTATGATTTAAATTAAAAAAAAACCGATGAAAAACAAATTTAATTTATTTTTTTGATCTCCATAGGAGTCAAAATATTTAAATAAAATGAAAAATTTAACTTTTTAAGAATATTTAAAAAATGAAATTTTTTTTTGTTTTTTTTTTGATACAAAATTCATATGTATACGTATATACATATATAAATTTCTATCAAAAAAAAAATTTAGATTAAAAATAAATTTTGTTGCCTTACGCACTTTCTGTTTTAACAATTATTGGCATTTGCATACCAAGTAATGGTTGTTGTTGTGTTTTATGTTCCATATTTTCTGTTTTAACTAAAAGTGGTATATTCATTTTAAGATCGGTCAATACTGATGATTTGTTATCATTATTATTAGATGCACCCGTTAAAACTCCATTATTAGCACCATTACGTTGTGCTTCATAACGTGTATGCGTTCTCATATGACGTGTAATCATATCACGACGGCATGCAGCATATGGACATTGTGGACATTTATATGGTTTTTCACCGGTATGTGTACGTTGATGCGTTGATAAATGATCAGAACGTGAAAATACTTGACCACATACTTTACATGTATATGGTTTAACACCAGTATGAAGACGCATATGACGTGTTAGCATATCTGATCTTGCAAATGAACGATTACATACCTCACATGCATATGCTTTTGCAATATCAGATGATGAATTTCGACTTTTATGCCGTGATGCCATATGTTTAGCTAATCGATCATGTAATGAAAACATTTGACCACAAACAGGACAAGCATATGCTACATCTGATCCAGGTGGCATTTCTTCAACTACTGGTGAAACATCTAAATTATAACGCCAGGCAACTGATTCTTTTGTTGTTGGTGATGCAACATCACCTTTAATTACTGGTATTCCAACAGTACCATGATGTCCTGGTATCATGTTTGGTATTTCACATTTTATCATACGAGGATCTAAATTTGGTGGAGTTGCTGATTGTAATACAGATGACGGTGATTGTTGTACATTTTGGCGATGTGGAGGTGCTAATAGTGGTGATGGTACAGGAGATTGATGTTGATTGGTGGCTGAATTAATCATATGCTGATGTAATTGTAAAGGTGATAATTGTCGTTGATTATTATTTGTCATGGATTGATGAAGATTATTAGGCGAACTATTATATTGTGGGGAATTTCGGTTAGGTGTTACCCTTTTACTTGGCGGTGCTTGTAATTTCATTGATAAATCTAAAGGATGATCTTGTGGTGGCGGCATAAAAGCCCCTCCTCTTGTTTGATGTATTGGTTGTTGTGATATTTGTTGTTCTACATTATTGGGAGGAGACAATAATTTTGATTCTGTTTTTTTCGGTGATGGAGTTTTTCGCATATCAACTGGCTGTGAATTATCAAGCTCATCATTTCTAATTTGACGCTGATTAGATGTTACATTATTATTAGACAAATCTTCTATTTGCATTTTCTCAGGTTGGGATTCTATTTGTGTTTGTAATTGTTGTGACACCAGTTGAGATTGTTGTGTTGTATGATGATTTTGTATTTGAGATCCTATTGAATCAATTTGTTGTTCATCTTTAGGTGATGGTAATTCAGTAATCATTTTAGCCTTCTGTGAAATATTCTGTTGTTCTAGTAAAAATTGATCTGGATTTCTGATTGATGAAGAAATCGGTGGCGGAGGAAATAAATTATCACCTTTACGACCAAACACATCATTAAAATATTTTGTATGTAAATAATAATGAAAAAGTGGTGATGGTATTGGGAAATATCTATCATATGGACTAGCTAGCGGTTCAGTCTTAATATCAACATGCAATTGATGATTGTCATCGTTACCAACATTCTCAACACCGCTAACATCAGTCATTTGAATACCAGGACTAATACTATTACGTATATGTGGAATTTGTTCATCTGGATTTGATAATTCATCAGTGGATTCTTCTTCACCACTACTGGCATTTTTTGTTATGTATTGTGAAGGTGATGTGCAACGTTGCAATTTAGCCTCACTATCATTATTATTATTGTTATTATTATTTTTATTATTATTATTATTGTTATTATTATTATTATGAATATTATTATTATTATTATTATTGTGTAATTTGTCTAATACAGCAGATAGTCGTTTACGTTTTCGTTGTTTCCATGGTATATTATTATTAGTAACATATGGATGATTATTATTCACTTGATTCTGTTGTTGTAGAAAATGTTGTTGCTGTTGTTGATTTAAATAATGATTTGCAACTACTTCATGCAAATTTGGATGTAAATTTAAATTATTGTGATGCTGATGATGCGAATTAAGTGCATGATGCCCAATAGGGTCAGTTCCTTCTGCCATAGTCATTAGGTCAATTTGTTTTTGAATTTATTTGTGGAATTTAAAAAATGATAAATTTAAATTGGTTGTTCGGGAAGAGTTGATAGTGACAAAACTGGAAGTTTGTTAAATTTTAGATTCTGAAAAAGAAAAGAAAATTTTTTTTTTTAATTATTCATAGTTTAAAGAATAGTACAAATTATAATTTAAATGGTATGTAAAAGAAAGTTTTTTATTAAAATAAAAAAAAAAAGAATAAAATTAATTGAAAAAAAAATCGATATTGCCTGGCTTTTTTTTTTTTTTAAATTTATTAAATATAAATTTTATTTTAACTAAATTTATGTTTTCTAAAATATCCTTTAAGGACAGGACATTCAAAAAATATTAAATATAAAATATTACTAATTTAAAAGTAAATAATATTTTATTTTATTATTATTTTCTTTATAGCTATATATAAATCTGATGTAATAAATTTTTTGACCACTATAGTCTTACATTACGTTCCACAAAAATAATAAATCTTTTGAATTTAAACCATCAAAAGCCATTTAAAATTATTAATTCGCTCAGTTTACCATTTATATATACGCACGTATATTCAGTATGGTACCACTGTTAAGTTTATTGTATTTTTTTTTTTTTTGTGTTTTTTTTTTTTTTGGTTGTAAATGTCCTTAAAATTTGTATTTATCCTTTAAATTCGTTAAGTAAACAAAAAACCTAAAAGATACGAGAAAACTTAAGTGAAAAAAAGGATAATATTTGAGAAGTTAAATAAATATGGGATTTTATTATGGGATACAATAAAGAAATGCAATGTAAATTTTTTTCTCCAAAACTTAATTCTAAAAACTGATTTCATATAGTTAAGGAAAAAAGTTTCACAATTCTTAGATTAAATTTTAAGTTATATGGCAGAAATTTGAAACACTTTTTTTTTTTTTTCTTTTTGTTAAGAGTAAAGCAGTTAAAATCTAATAAAAAAAAAAGTTTGATTATTTTAATAAAATTTTTTACATCCTTTCAATATTATATGTATATATACATATTATAGTGAAAAGGACAAACATATATATATTTTAAAAATTTCCTCTACTAATAAGAAACTAAATTAATTCTAACAACAAGAACAAAAAAAAAAACCAAATAAAAAATAAGAGTTAGTAATTCCTTTTACGTTTTATCACATACGATGCATATATGAATTTATGTTAGTATGTATGTAAAAATTTATGTTGATAACTGAAAATAATAGGAGAAGAAAAAAGAAAAAAAAATACAATACTGACATACATGTCTAGTATCTGCACGGTTGGTTTTCTGCTGCAATGCGCTTATCCTTCGCAATATACATAACCCATGTTGTTATCCTTTTTTTTTTTTGTGTTTTTTTTAACTCATTTTATATTGTGCTTTTTTTTTACGGTTCTTATTATTATTTTTTTTTTATCGTTATTGTCGTTATAACTGTTGTATTATGTTGCCTAATATTTTTTTTTTCTTAGTTTACGGCTTTATACTATATTGTGAAGATTTCTCAGTCTCACAGAGAACAACAGCTTATAGTAAGTAGTATAGAAAGTGTATAGAGTGTTGTGATATGCTTTTATAAACAAACAACAACAAAAAAAAAACAGAAAAACAAAAAAAAAGTGTAGATACATTAAAGATTGTAAAATAAAAATGAATTTTCTGTTTTTTTTTGTATCATTATGCAATTTGTTTCTCACATTGAACATTTTTTTTTTTGTGTATCAGAGTCTAGTTATCACATGTAGTATATATTTTAGAATTTGTATCTTATTTTTTTTCTTTTTATTTTTGACAATAACCCAAGGACACCAACCAGTATAGAAAAAAATGTAGTAAAAACAAAAGAGGAAAATAAAAAACAGCGAATTCCAAAAGAAAATATTAACTATAGAATTGTTTGACTGAAAAAAATAACAAGGAAGAAAAGGAAAAAAAAAAAAGTTGAAAATGGTTTTCTCTTTTTTGAGAGTCTGATGATGTAGGAAAAGAATTATATGTAAATAAATATGTAAAAAGTATATTTTTATTGCAGGTAGGAAATATAAAAGAACCAATAAAAGTCAATGTTTTTAATAAAGTACCTAGGTATAGGGTTTTTTTTATATTAAGGATATTTAAATTTGTGTTTTTGGGTTGTTATCTTATAGTGTCGACTTAGTTTAATTTAAATGTGATTTAATATAAATGAATACCATTTTCCAATTCAAATAATAATAAAAAGTTAAATTATATATAAAAGATTTTAATAGATTTTGTATCCTCCGCAGTATCCGCAACTTTATATTTTTGAAAGTTTATAATTTAATCTAAAGATAGAATAATAAAAATTGATAGAAAACCTATATATATGGTATAGGTGATCGATTTATTACTTAACATCTGTTCGCCTCTTTCGAAAAGTAATATAGTTTTAAAATAAAGTGATAGTTTGTCAAAGAGATACAGGAAGAAATGTAGAATAACTTTAGCAAGAAGAGATTCTTAATTTATTTAAAAAAAAAATTGAATGTTTATTGATATAAGACCATCAATAATAAAACAAAAAAAGGCACTTTAGGATACAGTAGGTCCAATACTTACTGTAACGTTTTTTTTTCTATACTAATTAAAAATTTCTAAATAAAATAAAATTAAGGTAAACGCATAAATATATCCCCTTTAAGTATGAAATTTAAAATATTTATTTTATAATTTTAAGAAGGAGGTTGTTGTATTTTTATTTCTTTGAAGCAATTCTTTGAATTTGATTTTATTTAGATTATTAAAACAAAAAGTATTCGGGACTATGGAGAATAACGGTAGTATAGATCGAGAACTTTGCTGAAATGTTGTAAGCGACAATAATTACTCCTACCCCAAGTCAAAATACCACAAGATAATGATAATCATGAACATAATGAATGTAAAAAGAGTGTACAAACGTTTCATACTTTTAATTATCTATACAGCATGCATTTTTACCCTATAAAATTTTATTTTGTGAGTCCTGTTAAATTGTTCTAGCTTATCGATACTTTTATTCAATATACATATGCATAGAAAATATAAAGAATTTTAAAAGCAGTTACTACTAACGAAGAATAAATTGACTAATTTTTAAGTTAAATGTATGAATTAACAAAAATTTTTTTGTTTCCTATATATTTCCTATATATATTTTATACCTATTCAATTTTTTTGTTTTTTATTATCCTGGGTAATAATTTTTCTTTCATTAACGAAGAAGAAAATACTGAATGATATTGGAATGATATAAGAATTATAAAATAATAATAAACATTTTAATATATATGTACATATATATACATACATCCGGAATAATAACATGTCATTTATTTGCAAATTTTTAAAGCTATATATACGTATATATGAATGTATAGTATAAAAATTAATTCCTGAGAATGAGTATAAAAATAATAGATGCATTATAATAATATTATTTACATATTATATAGTGTCTAAGACCTCCCTTATTTTGCACGTCATACAATAATCGCATCAATGCTAAATAAAAAGAAAATAACAAATAAAAAAAAAAAAAAAATTCTTTAACAGTATGTTGATGGTGCAATGATGACGATGGCTCGTTATTTTTAAACTTTTGACAGTTTTAACGACCACAAAACGATTCAACCTAGTTGTGTATTAACCCTTTCATTTAAAATTACTACAATTTATATATATATATATATTAATGTATTCATATTATTATATTTGTTTTAATGTCTATACGAAAGGATATTATTTAATAAAATTTGTGGTAGAAAAATATTTAATCAAAAAACAAAAAAAAAAAAAGGGAAATTATAAAAATTTATCTGCACAATACAAAAAACCAAAATAATAAAAACGAAGGTGGTGGGAAAGAAAAGTACAAGTTTTAAATTAAAGTTAATTTTTCCTATATACCTATACTTGTTTGCTAGTTAAAAAGTAATTAACTCAGGATATACAAAATAATAGTTTTATTTTTCATTTTGATCCGATATATTGTAATATTATATACCATATCCTTATCCATATCCTATATTTACATATTATGTATATATATACAATTTTATTTTAATTTTCATTCTTATTTTTCTCTTTCTCTTGCATTTAAAGAAAATTTCACTTTAAAAATAATGTAAAATAATTTAAAAAGAAAAACAAAAAAAAAAAAAAGAAAATTGCTTGGTTCTTCATTATTGTTTTTCATTTAAAGGGAAAAATTTTTATTGTGGCGGTGGCAAAAAAAAAAAAAAATATAAAAAGAAAAAAAATAAAAATTTAAAATTAAAACAAAAACTTTATTTTATTTAATTTATTTTTGTGTACATTTTCCTCAAGTTTTATTTTTTCGGTTATAGCCTTTTCATATTTCATGCAATGGTAGGCTATTAATTATGTTAATTAGGGTAATTAAACAATTTTCGCTGACAATTCTGTGTCAAAATATATTTCCTGCATCACGGATAATAGTTATATAGTTATAGTCTGCTGTTTGTTCGGTTTTTTTTTTTTTTTGGAATTCAGTGATTTAACTCTTTTTTTTTTTGATTTTTCAACTTTTTGCTAAAAGAACCATTAAAACCGTTTTTTTTTTTTTTTTTAGGGTAATTTATATACGAGTCTGCGGGGAATACAATTAAAGGAATAAAGGATTAAATTTTGTACAAGTACAATTTTTATTATATATTTGATATTATTTTTAAAATATTTCCAGAAATATATTTTTAAACATTAAAAAAGAATAAAAATTTCTATAAAAATATTTCATAATAATATTTTTTTATATTATGCGTACCTATTTATAAAATAAATAATAGATAGGTATATATATATGCATTATTTCGAAGTAAAAGATTTATTTAATAAATTTATAAGATAAATTATGTAAAATCATAATTTTGAAATTAAATATAATTATATTCTCTTCAAGAAAATATCTTTAACTTAATATTTTTTATATAGTATATATGTATATACATATTATGTAGATAAATTTTATATAATTTTCCAGTATGTATATATGTATACAACATTTGCAAGAAACACCATTTCTTTTTAAAACAAATTAAAATTAATTGACTACAATTCTATTTTTTTTTTTTTTTTGCGTGAAATTTTATATATTGTATATATTATATGTATGAATATATATTAAAATTAGTAAAATTATGAATGAAAATATCTTGCGGCGTTTTTATCTTCATAGAAAAAAAAAAATAACTACTAATTTTTAGCCACATTATAAAATCTTCAAAATCAGTCAATGCCAAATGAAATGAATGACCCTAATTATAAAATCAATTTTTAAGAAAATTATCTAGCACCTTCTAACTATAAAAAAACAAAAAAAATAAAAAATAAAAAAAAAAATAAATCCTTACCTTAAGGCATTTTCTAGAATTTGAAAGGATTGTTTTTTTTTTTTAAGCTTAATTTTCTTTTCTCTGTTTTGTTTTTGTTTTTTTTTTTTTTTTTTATGTCAAATCATTTTAAAGTTATTATTTTGGAGTATCTTATTCATGTATTCATACTATTTAATATGTATACTTATATAAATATATATATACATACCGTAATATGTACGTATGTAAATTAGTAAATGAACCTATATAGGTAGTATAAGTATATATTATATAAAAAATAAAAGGATGATAACAGTGTTTAAAATTCAATTAAAACTCAGTTTGAAAATAGCAGGCCAATTATCTTTTACTTTTCTTTTTTTTTTTTTTTTTTTATTTTAATAATCATCTATCTATTTTTGTTTATCTGAATTAAAAAAAAAAAAAAAAAAAAAATCTTTAACATATCATAAAACATATAAAAATGTCAGTTTGATATATGAACATTGCAATATTTACTTATAGTTCAACATTTTTACTTTTTTTTTTTTGTTTTTGTTTTTTTTTGTTTTTGTTTTTCTTTTTTTTTTTAATACAAGAATATTAACTCCTGTGTACATACATATAATAATATTATAGTCAAGTCATCTATTTAAATCGTTAGTATCCTCATGATTTACGGATTAGCGCAACTAAAAAAAAAAATTTAGAAAAGAAACTAAAAATATAAAAAAAAAAAAGAAAAAAACAAAATATGCAACATCAACAATAATAATAACTACAACAATAACAACAAGAACAAAACTATAACAACAAAATAAAAAATAAACTAAAGAAAAAAATATTTATATCATAATCGCGTGATTCTTGTAATCATATTCCCCACCGTTGCTACTGCAAATCGCTAGATACTTTTTTTTTTTTTTTTAACTTCTATTAATATTCACTGAAAAAATAGTCGTTTTTCTTTAAAAAAAAAAAAACAAAACAAAAAATGAAAAAACTTCAAATAGTTTGAATAATTATTTTTTGAAGAATATAAGAATAAGAAGAAGAAAAACAAAAAATAAGTATTTCATTTTTTATTTCTGTAATTTTCTGCATATTTGGACACTTTTCAGCATAAAAGAAAAAAAAAATCCTGAACATAAAGTATCTATATAATATAATATATAATGTGCTGATCTCATATAGCTGTTCTCTTTCACTTTCTTTTTTTTTTGCTTTTTTCTTAAGATGTATTAAAATTAAAAAATTTTTTTTTTTTAAACTTAAATAGTTTGGTGTTACCCTTAACTAAATTGTTGAATGGTGATAAATAAATGAATAAATAAAAAGTTAATATTAAAAAAAAAAAAAAAAGGCTTTTTACTTGGTACATTTATATGTATATATGTATATGAATGTATAAAAGATATAAAAACTAATTAGATGAAATATTAACCTGAATGTGATTAAGAAAGCAAAATTGCAAAGAATTTATCATACAATTATGGTTACAATTTTTATAATCAACCAAGCATCATATAACCTTACTTTTTTTGTTTTATTTCTTTTTATATATTTTTTTAAAGCTTATTATTTTAACTGTTTAAAAAAAAAGGAGGTGTAATTATAATTTTGGACAAAAAAAAAATATATATACATAGATATAAACAAATTAAAGAGAAAAAATAAGTTAAAGTCGATCAATGATTTTGCTGCTGCTGCTGGCAAAAAATTAAGATTAACAACCGAATAGCATGCAAATTAAATGAAATTATTAATGTATAAAGTTGTAATAAGTTTTTTAATGTCAAATAAACAAAAAAAAATGATCTAATTTTAAATGAAATGGTATTATAGATACCTATTATACATAACATATAGTGTATCTTACTTTTAATCTAAACAAAATTGTTGAAACCAACAACATATATTATATGTATATACATAACCGTTATTTACAAAAACTTTAATTGATTCACATTATATTGTACCTGTTAATTAAATTAAAAAGTTTTTTTTTTTCAGGTAAATTTTAATTCACTTATTTTAGTGAAAGTTGATTTATATGCGATATACCAATACATAATGAAGGACTTTATGATGGTTCTGCAACAAAAATAATTGACTTAAATTTTTTCTTTTTTATTTATTTAAATCCATATGATTTTTTGACCATTGCTTATAAGACAAGAAAGTTTATGATTGATTTGATCATAATTATATACTTAGTGTGCTTTTCATTATATTGGTGGCATATGTAATATATAAAATGTTATATGAAACGTTAGATCAAGCGCGTAAGATAATAAAATATCTTTATCTTTTCAAGAATATGTACACATCCCTATCTATGTTTTGACGATCACTTTTTTTTGTACGAATTTGATATAATATTAAGATTGTTTGTCAATAGAATCGATCGATCAAAAAATGTCAATAGAATAATTTTTTTTTTAAAGAAAAACCATGTGTGTGTGTGCATAGGTAATGAAAATATTTTGGTTGACATAGGTGCCTCGGTGGCCTAGTGGGTATAAGATCGTATAAAATACGCTGTAAACACAGTGGGAGTGTGGATTCAAATCTCACACACGTCGTAAGAGTTATTCCCCCTTACGACATTTACAGCTACACCTGAACAGGAAAGACTGTGTAATTAATTTCCTGTCCGCATTTATGTAGCAGAGAAATGCATTAAAAAAAAAAATTTTAGTTGATTTTTCAAAATGTAAAACCATTCTTTTACTTTTATGTGGATACTGTATTCTTTTACGTGACTTTTGTTTTAGGTAAGTTTGTAAGGAATGTATATCTATCGCGTAAAAACACAATTAGGTAGTTATACTTAATTAATTGATTTGGTAATTGTTTTGCCGTAATGTTTAATTATCTATTTTATTTAAAATAAAATAAATTTAATAAAAGTTTGATTTTTATGGTTCAATATTCCACTAATTTTTACCCCTCATGTTTAATATTTAAAATACATAATTATATTGAAATAAAACATATGATTTTTATATGTTATAGATACCTATTTGTTTTTTTCTCGGTAGCTTCATTTTTCTTAAGATACAAAATATTTGGTCCTAAAAAAGGTGTTAACAAAGATCAACGTATAACTGAATAAAACAATGAATTAAAACAATATACACTATATGGATGCTGTTGATTAAAATCTATACTTGTTTAATTAAAAATATTAAAATTATTTTTAATATTAATTTCATCACAATATGTTATTAATGATATTTCATTCTATATATATTTATCTAATCATAACTATGTTAAAGCTTTTTGACTATTATGCATATTTTTTTTAATACATCATAAAAAAACGAAATACTTATTTATTTTATTAGAATTATTATTTTATTTAATCTCCTTATTATTTAATCAAGGAGAAACGAGAAACGATCATATGACTGTTTAACAACATTAAAATATAAACTAAACTTTCTCACAAAATGCGATATATAAGCTTAAAAAAAAATTAAGTATAAAAATGAAGTGTAATGTGAAAGTCTGTGCCATAAATTTTTCATAGGGTAAAAACTACATTTAATTATTTTTTATATAGTCTTATCAATAAAATTGCATTCAAAGTCAAGAGCCATTTAAAGTAAAGTCAAGAGTGATAAAATGCATACAAGCAAGCGTATATATTGAAATCTAAATTGGTAAATACCCTAATCATATGACATTCTAACAATGAATTATTCAAAAATTTCAAAAGTACATAATGTAATTATAATATACTGAACTATCACGTTTATTTTACAAAAAATTACTAAAAACTTATATATTTTGAGTTAAAACATTTTTGATCTTAACGATAAATGAGTTAAAAGATCAAAGTAAAAAGCATAACGCTATTATAGAAATATTTATAAATTCATACTAATTTGTAATATTATCAATTGCGCTATAGAACATTAACTTTGTATGTACGTATAGGACATGTATATGTATGTAGGTATAGGACATACATAGGTAGCTGCATAAATATTGTAATTTGTAACAAAAATTATAATAAATCCATTAAAAAAATATTATATAAATATGCAATAACCATATTATATATTGCAAGTTATATAATATATTATGTACGTAATATATATTGTCTGTAAATATCGCTATATATACCTATACATTTTATGGGAAAATAATATATGTAATTATTAATACATACGTTGATCAGCAATACATAAAAAATTACATTAAAACAATCATTAAATTTATTTTATTGTAAAAAAAAGAAAATAAAAGAAAAATTAAATTATCATAAAAAGTATATAATAAATAAATACCATGAATTCGTATATATGTATACATATGTATGTTATATATTATGTATATACATATTTGTATTATGTGAATATGAATCACCTCCTTAAATTTAATATATGTATGTATTTTATGATCTGTTGAATTTTTATTAAACTTTTGGCATTTTCCACTGAATGAAACCATATGGATCACATAATAATACCTAAATGTATATGCATATATACATGGATATATGAATGTATATATGCAGATATATATATATATATATATATACATATATAAAATATACATACCTATATTAAATCGTGAAGAATAAATAAAAAAAAAAATAATAATAGGGAAATCACTAATGATCATAATAAATATATATATAGATATAAGTATATTGTGATTTTTGCTATATGCTATTTATTTATCTAAAGATATTTTTTTTAATTTTCTCTTTTACTCTCTATTATATTCTTTCTCTTTTTCACTTTTTATAACTTAATATGTGGGGACATTTAAAGTGGCAGATCATATGTCAACTTAAGCATACAATTTGTTTTTTTTTTTTTTGTTAAAAACATATTTACATACGTATATATATAATAAATATAATATAATATATATATGTAAATAAATAATATTATATAGGTTGATTTGTACATTTATATATAAAAGTGTGTATGATGAATGTTTTCATTTTGTTTTTATTATTCTTACTTTATAATATATTGTAGTATTCAGTATTGTAAACTGTAAACTGTAGACTGTAGAGTGACTGACAAAAATAAAAACAAAAAAGACAAAAACAATAAATTTTTTTTTTCTGATTCATGATTGGTTAGTATTGTAAATCAGTCAGTCGCAACTAAGCAAAAATGGGTTGGCTAGAAGTTCATTTAGCGTGTAATGATCGTTTTTCTTGTTTTCTTTTTGCTTTTTTTATACAGTATTTTACAGTTGATTTATTTTTGAATTACATACAAATATATGTACATTCATACAAACATATATGTAAATATTCCATATAGTGTTATTTGAAAAAAAAAAAAAAACACCGCCGGCATTTCTATAAATACTTAAGTTATTGGACTTTGTTTTATTAGACATGTTTTTTTTTTTTTTGCTTTTTAATTTTCTTTTCTATTAACAACATTTAATAGTGGGGGAGGAATGTATGAATGTACAACAGCATATACAAACAAATTTTTGATAGTATGTATTACACTACCGCATAATACATATATGTGTGTGTAGCTATGTATCTATAAGATAAAACAGTTTTCTGTTATACAGATACAATGTATGGATATGTACATAATAATCAAAAAAATATGTATTCATTGTCATTTTAAATTCCAATTAGCGGCTGCTGAAGAAAAACATAATTTGATGTGGGTGGGGTGGGTGGCTAATGGCTATGCTATGTATGTAGGTATGAGTAAACAATTTGCTGAACAAAAAATGAAAACTGTTATCTAAAATACTTTTCTGTTATGTTATAAAATATTTATATGTACATTATTTCAGCAAAAAGTAATAATTAATAAAACATATTTATAGATGTAAATACATACATATGTACATACATTCATAATAATTAAGTATGGATATTTTATTTTTTGGAATAAATATAAATAATGAGAGTATAATATGTTACGCACATATACATAAATTGGTTAGATATCCAATTTTTGTATCTACAATACATACATACATACATATATAAGTTCATATGTACTTACATATTATGATATGAATGATCAGACTTAAAAATAAAAAGCTTCTTATTGCACTTACTTTTTTTTTTTTTTTTTTTGAGAAAAACAGTAGTGGAGTGGAGTGGATAAGTAAATAAAAAAAAAGTAGTTTTATTTAATGTTATTTTTGCGTAATAAATTATTTACTATATGATGTATATGTGTGTAATATGTGTTTTTTTTATAATTGTATTATATTTAAGTATTTTCCCCATTTGCAAAATGTTAGCAAATTTTTTGCACAATTATTTATTTATTTATTTTTTTTTGCAGACGCACAGATAAGATTTTAAGTTAAAGGCAGAAGAAAAAAAGTTTTTTTTTAAAGTAAATAACTTAGATAAATAATGATTTTATTTAAAAAAAAAATTGAGGGGTGTGATAGTTTTAATTAAATATGAATATGATATAGGTATCTATAAATACCTACATAAAAAAAAGAACCCAGAAAAAAAGAAGAAAATAATTAAGTTATTCATAAAATAGGTACCTACTTATCTAAATAAAGAAATAAAACTCCCGAAAAAAAACTGTCAAAAATATGGTTTCTATTACCTACCGAATTAAAGAATTTCATTGTGTTCATTTTCATTTGCTTACCTAATACATTATGTATTATTTTAAAATTTATCAATTTTTATTTATAAACTTTTTTTCTGTTACCTCTATATCCCACCTTTATTTTAATTTAAGTTTTGGCAGGAATCAGTACTCGTATACATATTACAATTTCTATTCATAGTTTTAAAATTACATGATATATGGTAACAATAAACATTAAAAAAAAAGGAAAAATATTAATGAACAAAATATTTTCTATTAACATTAGAAAATCTATACTGAAATGCTGAAATTTCAAATTAACCTAGAATTATGCAATCAAAATGGTGACAGTCTAAATATATTGACGTAAATCCGACCGCAGATAACAGATCCACTTAAATATCGTTTTGAATCGAGAGATATAAAAAAAAATTAAAATTAAAAATTGATTGAAACGGAACGATAACCTAAAACAGATCCTAAAATATTGGAAATAAATATGAAATACATACAAGTAGATGGTATCTACATAGTGTATGTTAAAAATTAGACAAAATACCATTGATGATGATAATGAACAAATAAAAATCATAATTGTTATGTATAATATAGTTGATATCAATGTATATGCTGTAATGTAGGTATATATGAGTTTAATCTAAAAAAAAAAAAAAAATCTAAAAAATCTTTAATCTAAAAAAAATATTTGATCTAACCTGATTAAGTGGCACATTTTTCAATCGATGCGTCTTAAATTCAAACACGATCACTGACCAGGTTATATCCGCAATATACCTATCAGCCAAGCCACTCGAGTATTTATTAGCAACATTTTTCTCTTCTTTTCATATGCTTTTTCCTATATATAAACTATAATTTTGTGGTTTAAGAAAAGAGGTTTTCAAATGAATAAGGGAACGTTGCTTCTAAATACTCGTCTGGCTTAGCTGTATAATAGTAGTAATTTATATCGTAATACGAAAAAAAAAATAAATAATTCTTGTTAAAGATAATAGATGTCGAACCAAATATAGTAGATATTTGTGGTTCATATAATTTTACATATTTGTGTAAGTAATAAAAGCGATTAATAACCATAATAATTTACGAAGCTGAAATTTAGCTTAATTTGAATAACAATAGTAACTTTGTGTTTGCCGAATTATTCTTATATAGGAGTGAAGAAGTAAAAAAAAGTTTAAAAATAATTTAAAAATTACTCATAATTTTTAAAGTTCATACAAAATTAGTGCATATATACGAGTACACAATATTTATTACGATTATTTTCACAATTGAACAAATTAAATAAATTTTATTACAAAAATATTTCCTTCAAATTAAAAATGCTTTTCCTTAATTTTATTTTGCAACAAAAAAGAAAAAGAAAACTTCCTTAAATTTTTTTTTTTTTACAAAAAAGAAAAGCATAATCGTATGGTTTGGTTAAGAATAATTTAAATCATTATTTTAATTATATATATACGTATATGCAACACTAAATATTATTTCAACCATATTAATATATATATATATATATGCACATACATATCTTAAGATATTATTATGTAAAATATTTTACTACTAGTATCTGTTCACTTTTTTTTTCTTTTTAACTATATCTATAAGTAACTACTTAAAATATACACGTAAGATAAATAAAAACAAAAGTAAAAAAAAAAAAAACTATATACAAACTGTAATAAAAATTTATGCGCATGCATAAATTTTAATAGTTTTATATGCCTATACTATACATATATATTATTTACAATGGTCCAGGTGTAGAGGGTGGGTTACTACTAAGTTTAATAGTTAATAATAAAAAAAAAAAAACAAAAAAAAAAACTTCAAAAGAAGTTTACAATTCAAACATTCATATACACATATACATTTTTTTTCTCTTTAAATTACTTCTGTCACACATGTATAAGCCGCGATGATAGTACCATACAAAAGTTTATGACAATATTAAAAAAATATATTATTGTAAATAGGTAATTAAGATTTATTTTACAATCAATATTTATATATCTTATATCTGTCTATTTAAAGCTAATCAATTGCTCTTCTCTTCTGTTTTAATTTTTCCCTTTATATTTAAATAGTTTTTTTTATTTTTTTGGTAAAGGGGATGGGAAAGATTATATAAACTCACTTGGTAATGCGAGATCCCGTTAACTAACTAAACTCTCTACTCGTTTTAGCTATTATAATGGGATGAAAATTTTGAATTTCCCAGGCAATATATTGGCTTAGGGATACCAGTATTTGCATAAGGTAATAATTGAAGAGACAGCTCCAATGTAGCATGGTATTATCATTATTATTATTTTACGATACAGATTCTTACGATATAAAATTACTATTTATTTTTAAATGATATGATCGAGGTTTGACTACAAGACCCTTTGATTGAAAGAATAATCAGTATGTTGCCCTGTTTGCTTGAAAGAACAATCAGTACTACCGTTGATTGTTTTGCCTCACGCAATTTAATGTTTAATGTAAATTTGTTTAATAATTGGACAGATTTTATTGTAGAAATTTTTTAAAATTTTATCATTAACAATTAACCTGATATAGTAAAGAATAATAAAAATGAAACAGTTTTAATTATTAACAAACTGGCTATAAGAAATTTTCTGGAATCACTATAAGAGTAAGATTTTTAATAAACTTTAGAATAGATAACTGATACGGCGCTATCAAAAATGCCTTAAAAGCTACTAGATTTAAGAAAAACAATAAAATTGGCTTAATCTATATGGAAGAAAAATCAGTCAAGGGTTCTTGAGTGTATTATTATTATCATATGATAATGATCTAATCTATGAAGCTTAATATATGGAAAGGAATATATGGAGGAGAAAAGGAGTAAAATAAAGAATTTTATATATTTTATAAAATATATGTTTAAAACTTTTTGTTTAGACTGTTTTTATTTTTATTTATTTTTTTTTTTGTTTAAATGAAAATCAAAAGAAATACAAAATTAATTCAGTTCATTCCAGGAGTTATTTTTCACGAAATGATATACAAATTCTTTTGCGTGCACAACTATTTATCAAGTTAGCTAACTGCAGAAATGCGTTTAATTTACCAGTACGAGTATATATATATATTTTTTTTTTGATTTTACTTTTGTTTGTTGGTTTTTTAAAAAATTTTTTTTTATTACACGCTTTGCAAAAAAAAAAAAAAAATAAAAATTCAATAAAAAATAGTTATAAAATATTACTTCAATAAGCTAACAACTAAAAACTAAATTACAACACTTAAACAATTTTTAAATAGATTACAACTTGTGGCTGTTGGTCTAGTTTTTTCTTTTCTTTTTCCAAATTCAATTCATGTTATTTGAAACTAATTTAAATAAAACGTATTGTTACCTATTTCTTTTACTTGTTAATAATCAATTGATATTTGCAAATCAATTTATAGCATACCTATATATATATATATATATATATATATATATATATGGATTAATCTTTGTATAGTTTTTAATCTATAAATTTAACTTTTTTATTTTATAACCTTTACATTTTCATGTTTTTTTTTGTATTTTCATTTTTATTATGTATTAAACCGTGAAATAATAATGAACAAAATTATAAGTCTATCTAAATCTAAAATTAAAAAAATAAAATGCCCATAGAAGTAAATTTATTTATTATGTACATATATGTATATGTTATTTTTTTTTTTCGCAAATACAAATTTTCTTAAAACATCATAAAATCATCCTTAAGTAAGATTTCATGTTGACAAGATGTTTCTACAAATGCACTTATAAACAAAATTCTAAGACTTGAGTTTGATTTGAAAGTTTCAAGATATACAAAACAAAAAACGACGAGTAAAAGTATATAAAGAGTGACTGTGTCTTCAACTCTAATAAATCTCCCCCCCCCCCCCCGCTTCCCCTTCCGCATGAAAATAATATATGTGGTCTATCCATAAAATTAAATCAAGTTTAACTTATTATAGGCATGGCGGTATTATTTTAATATAAAAAAAAAAGAAATTTGTACGCCAGCTACCCGAAACCGCCGTTCGAACTTGTTTAATTTTAACTGCGAAACTGTCATATAAGGTAAAAATTTCAGAATCTTAGCTTCGTTAAGTTTTAAAATAACGTGCAAATGAAGAAATAAACGTGCTTAGGTTAATTCAGCTTAGAATCGAATTTAGAGCAAGAATAATTTACGGTATTTTTGTCATTTCGCTTAGCGTGTCACAAACGTATAATGATTATTCTATTATACTTTGAGAATTACATTCGTATACGTATACTTTTATATATATATAAAAGTCTTTTCTTAATATGTTCTGTAGTAGGTATATCAGGTATTGAACATGAAGACGAAAAAAAAATTAGCTGAAAAATCTAACTTATAAGCCTAAATTTAACTTAAATAAGCATTATGGTGTTTTTGTCCTCTTTCTGTAGGTCTAGAACATATACAACTATATGTCGATATCTATTAATTATAATAAGTATATCTTCGCCTGTTGCCTATATTATGTTGCATTGTTTCATAATCACTATATACGCAATAATGGTCAAATGATGGCAAAAGTAGAAACATATAGAAAGTTCACAAATGATAAAATGGTCTTGAACGTGTTAAAAAGAAATTTTTCAAAATTGAATATCGTTTTGTATATGCGTGCAGTGTATATTTTTTCAGATTATTTTTTCAGATTTTATTCTAGAAACTATGCACTTGCTTTTTTTTTTTTTTGTTTTTGTTTTAAAACATTACACTTAAATAATATATATGTGCGGGTAGAAAACCGCAATCACCATTATTATCATAGTAACTATTATCAATAATATCATTATCAATTACAATCATTATCATTACAATTATTTTACATAATATTATATAGCTGATAACTGTTTAATGTTTATTATATAATACATATCTGTTTGTATGCTGTATCTTTATATTTTAAATTACTTTTAAAAATATATATATATATATATACATGTATGTTATATAGACAGGATATGTTATTGTCCATAATATAATGATGATAATATTGATGATAATCATCATTACTATTAAAATTGTCCGGCACAATCTAAATTAAAATTAACTTTATTTAAAAAAAAAAAAAAAATAAAAAAATAAAATAAAAGAAAATGAAAATGAAAAAAAAAAAAAAATAGTAACTAAAAGAAAATAGAAAAAAAGCAGGTGGATTTGTATACTGTTTTATTAAATTTAAAATTAAAAGTTGATCTTTTCCTTTTGATCTTTAAACGTAAAATTTTAAATTTACTTAAAAAGAATACCTACTATAGCATAACAATACCATTAAAAAAAAAAAAGACATGAAAGGTAAGAAATTGTGTGTGTTTTTTTTTTTGTTATTCTTTTAATTGCTATAATTAAAAAAAAAAAAAAAATTTAAATCGAAAATTAAATAAAAAAATTTTAAGATTTTATAAAATAATATAATAAATTATTATTTAAATAAATTCGCGGTAATTTCAACAGTAATATTTGTCGGTTATATATAAAGTCAAAAGAAAATATATTTTTTAAAAGGTAAAAACAGGTAAAACATTATTGGTATGCTGAAATTTATTTTAAAGGACCGTTATTATATTAAAAAAAAAAAAAATTTGTAGTAACAAAAAATTTTACTTGGAATTTAGGAAATCTTATAGGAAAATTTACAATATTAAATATTTTTTATTTCGAATTTCGGAATTTCGAAATTACGATTTAAAGTGTTTCATGATTTTTACATTTAATACAAAATTTTTAATAAAACTAAAACTTTATATGATTAAGATTATTTTTATTTTAAATAGAATTAAATAGAGTTTTAAGCCTTTTTAAGTAGTTTAGATCAAAAGTCAATTAATTCGACCTTAAAAAAAAAATTAACCTTGAAAAATTTCAATAGTTAAATCAAAGTTTGAATAAATAAAAATTTTGTTAAACTTTATATATAGCGATATTAAATAAGATTAGTTGTACAGGAAAAACTATATATACTTATATAAATGGAAAATATATTCTATGATAATATAATGTGAAAATTCAATATAAAAGATATATTTTTGTTTATTATTTAGTACATAATTTAAACATTAGATAATTTTTAATGTTAAAGAGTTTTTTTTTTTTCATTTAATATAAAACTTTAATTAAAAAAAAATTTTCAAAGTATACAATTTTCAATATTAAAAGTTGTATATTAATTATTGATTATAATTTAATTCTTATATAGTTATTTCAAGTTTTCTAATAAAACGAAGAAAAGTGTATAGTTGACTGTGTCAAGTCTAGGATAATCAGTATACGCGTATATTAGTTATATTGTTATCATAAAATTTAATTATCTTTTACATAAATTTTGAGATATTTGATTTAATTAAGTATATATACGTATATACAGAGATATATTTATGTAAATTTTGGATTTGTGTAATAGCTACTCGAACCCATTGTCCTGCGAACTAACAAAATATCACTGAAATTATTACTATATAAAACTTGTTTATATTTTACAAATTTTCATATGTCCAGCTTAATTAAATGGTAAAATATGACAGCTGTTTAATCCTGTTGATCTAGAGCAACCAAATTTCATCTATAATACCTATATAAATACCTATAATACCTTCAATAAACATATTGACTTATTATCGCATTTAAAAAAAGAAATTGTATGGAACACGCCGGTCGAACAATATCAATTTTCATAGCGAAACTAATAATTTGACAATGGTGAAATGGTAATAATTTCGGAATCCTATAGCTTCATTATTTTTTGAGTAGTTATTGTGTGTGGACTGTATATGATGGACGAACAGATGTAAATAGCTAAATTCGATTCAGAAATCAATTTTGAACAAAAATATGTATACTTTGCCATATCTTACTCGTCTAGTCTTCTTCTGTAAAGTTGTCACAAACGTAATGTCAAATTTTGTTCTACTCTGTGAACCATGTTTGTATACGGGTATAAAATATAATTACATGAGTACTTAGTTGTTATTATCTAACAAACAAGTTTTTTTCTATAAAGAGATAAGAATATCATATTTAAAGATATAAATATATCTTATATGTGTACCCAAATATGTATATATTACAATTTTTTAATTATTAAAAGATATTCTGTACAAATAAAATAGTTACCTGTACAGAATTTTTATAAATTAAAAATTATTATTGAATGATTAACTAATATATTAAATATAAGTATATCTAAGTATTAAAAGAATATTAAATCAACAAAAACATGAATTCATTTATACTCACGTTTCAAATTTTTTTTTTTTTTTTCACAATTTAAGAATATATGTATGTATATTTTCACTTCAACTGTAGTTAAAAAGAATAATCAACAGTAGACTTGTTTGAATGTAACAAATTATTTGTTATTGGGTTCGACACATATATGTATATGCCCGTTTGGCTGTTTCACTATAAGTAATTTGATTATTTTTTTTTCAATGCATTTCTCTGCCACATAAATATGGACAGGAAATTACACAGCCTTTCCTGTTCAGTCAGTCAGACGAGGCTGTAAATGTCGTAAGGGGAAGTAACTCTTATGACGTATATAGGATTCGAACCCACACTCCCTCGGTGATACAGCATATTTTATACGCTTTTCTCACTAGGCCACCGAGACCCCTAAGTTTTTTATTTTATTTCAACACTAATACTAATTTCATTTTATAAAACATTTTCTTCGACTGTAATGTTCGAGTAAATGTGGTATCATTTCAGAAAAGAAAATTTGTTATTTAACATTTATAATCACATATGTATTACAATTAAATACCCTATATAGGACTTTACTTTAATATACACTGACAATTATTACAAATTATACACAATTTTTCTTCTTTCCACTTCTATAAGGAGCGCAGGACATCTACTAAGTCATTTATTATTCATATTTGACTAAACTGCAGCTTCTGAAGTCATTATCGTTACTAAGCCGTTGATTACTCGGCTCACGGCTGTAATTATTGCACAAGATGACAAAATTGAAACGTAAATAGTTCCATTTCTGCGCCATCTATTATCTTATACAACAACTAAACTATAATGGATGTTTATCACAGACCGAAATTCTAAAGCAAGAACACGATGTACCATTAAAATGGAATTGAATGGTCAGTGGTAATAAATTTTTCTATTTTCGGGAATATTTATGTTATGTTATATTTATGTTATAATTTGCGACTGAATTTACGACTCAAAAAATTCTTGTACTAACAATTATGATAAGAATAGTAAAGAATTAATATTTTTACTCTTGAATTTAATACTACTATATTTTTTTTAGAATTGTTTTATAGCTACACTATGCAAAGATATACTAAAAAATGTTTTAAAAAATCTCAAAATATCAATTTTTAAGATTTTATACATAAATTAATTAGAAAAAACATTTAAAAATATTTACTTCTAAATGTATTGTATACTGTTTTGGGCATTCATTTTTTTTAATAAAAATTAAAACAATCGGAAATAATATATTAAAATGTCGCAAATTTCTTTAAATTTACATTGTTTTATAATAATAACTTAAATTGTACAACAAAATTTATAAAAAATATTAATAAAATATTGAAGTATTTGTTTTCAAGAAAATTGTATTTTAGAGTGACCATATATATGCAATTGTTTATATCATGTTTCTTACAGCATTTTTATATTTTTATATTATTGATTTCTTATATACGGTCAAATTTCAGAAGACTTAACCTGGATTTCTTTATGCGCTGTTTTTCTGCCATGGCCTCTCATTTCCGTGACGGAATTTTAGGTATGATTTCATCATGAGACGGATTTCAGTCACAAAAATATTTTTTTTTTTTAAGTGAAAAAATGTAAAAATAAACAATTTGTAAAAATAAACAATAAATTTGCTTTAAAAAAAATAATAAATATTTATTACTTGTCATAATATGTTTACTGTCTTAGTATATGTGAATTACGTCACGGAAGAAATGAAGTTGTTTTAACTCTATCTAGTCTAATCTAGTAGCGGCGGTTTTTTCGGATTGATTAATTAAAAATTACTGTCAAGAATGACTGATACGGAAAAATGGAGCATGAAGCATCCAGCTTTAATCTTTATACATAGAAATTTGAGCTTATTTTAAGTCTTACCTTTGAAATGACTTTTTTTTATGAAGTAAATTTATTTTTTATATTGGAGCACACTTAATATATATAGGTCAGTTTTATTATATTTATATCAGTTGTTTTTTACTTATAACTCAGTTGAATATATACCATATCCTTGTGAAAATGTTTACACTCCACAGATTTTATTTCTCTATACGTTCCACTTCAACATAATTAAAATGTTTACATAAATTGATTTCGAAACTTAACAAAATCGAATATATTATAAAGGAAATGGTCAGTTTATAAATTAAATTAAGTAAAAAATACAATAAAAATATTGATGAACTGATGATTAGATAAATTTGTTTTTAGTTTCTTTTTTTTTTGTTTTGTTTTTTTCTAAAAAACAAAAGGGAAATAAAGAATAATTTTAGTTTTTTACATTTTTTTTTTTTTACAGTAAATGAAAAACAAAAAAAAAAAAAAAGATATAAAATTGAAAGATTACTTCAAGTGAAAAACCTCATGTCAGCGGATGTACATCATGTTTAATTATATGTTTCTTTTTTATAATATATTTCTTTGATTCCTTTGATTGTTTTTTTTTTTCTTTTAATTGCGGTAAACATAAGCACCCCACACCTTACGCTTTAGTAAAACTAAAGTTTTTACCCATTTTTATCTCAATACAATGCAAATTTTTATTACAAATAATATGTAGTAATAGCAGTGGTAATAGTAATAATAATAATAAGAATAATAACAATAATAATGATTTTAATGACAAAATCTATTATTTTTGAATAATAGTGACAGCACTTTTACAAAATACATCCTATATACTTATATAGGATGTATATATACGTAATATTATAAATAAAAATAACACTTTAAAAAATGTTTGATTGCTTTCCAATGTTAAAATAAAACGTGTAAAATGTAATATGAGAAGATTTAAATATATATAATTGAATTTATTTAACAATTAATTGTTCTGTCAATAAAAATATTATTTTATGTTTATACAGGAAAATGTTTTTGTTTGCACGGAAAAATTTGTTTTTTAGCATATTTTCTGAAAAATTAAATTATAAAACGGGCTTATTTAACTTTATTCATCTGTTCATGTGCACCTCTTTACGGTATATTATGGGTTTCAATCGTAGAGAGATATACCTATATATATATATATATATGTGCTTATTATTAAATCAGATATAACTAAGGATTTAGTGAATTATATAAACCCATAGTTTTACATAATAACTTGTGGTACTTATCACCAAAATTTAACATTAAATTGGGGTTTTAATTTTGTTTGAACACAAACAGCTAATTATATATCGAGGGTTTATTGAGGGTATTGAGGGTTAAAATTAAATTAAAAATTCAATAGTTTAGACTTTAATTTGATGACAAATTTTGGTGATACGTATCACAAATATAATGTGATAAACTGATAATAATTATTATAATTTTAAACAAACACATTAATCATTTTAGAATTTAACAATAGTGAAACCGAAAATTTCGCTCTTTTAAACCATACCTCCTAAAGGTTTAAAATTTTAAAGAATACTTATATATCAGTTCAGATAAGAACAGATTTTTATATTCTCCTCCTATATATTCATATTCTTATTTAAAACTTGATGATAAGCATTTAAAATTGATAGGATTTATAAAATTTTCAAACATAATGGAAAAAATTTTGTTTAAATTTTTCATATTATATAAAACATTCTTCTTATGCCTTAAACTTTTCCAAATAGATAATGCATAATGCATATAACCTTGTATATAGTGCATGAGTTAAAGAACTACATTGAACGTTATTTATCCAGTCAAGGCTATATGCTATATGTTTTCTGTCATATATATACATATATTTATTTATTTATATACAGGTATCGTGATACATAAATGTGCCAGGTAGCTATAACCCATATTTCCTGGTAGGAATGTGGGGTGTACGAGATATTATGTGATATATTAAGTATTTATATATTGCGATATATGAATATTTTTTTTTCTTATATTATAATTATTGTACCCAGCCGGGAATCGAACCCGAGACCTCTCATTCCCTAATGAATGAGAAGCGGTGCGTCAACCACTGCACCAATGGCTGGATTGATATACATATAGCTATGTCTGGCAATCTTAGATTCAAAAAACCGAACGCTGAGTAACACCGAAACATCAAATGGTAACAACTACAGACCTTTGTTAATAAATATCTGACGATGTGTACCATACCTTGGGCAATATATAGATGTAACAAAAGAATCATTTAACCTAACATAATTCCAAGATCTTTACAAGCTATAACATCAAATCAGGTTCTTTATAAATGCAAGCAAAATGTGGTAGTGAATAAGCAATAAATATACGCTTATATGAATTGACCGTAATGGAGTTTAATTTCTAAATTATTTTCGTTACAAGATTAAAAAAATTTTTTTTTTGCTTTTACATAACTTAATATATCTATGCAATTAACCCTTTTGAAATGTATACGTCTTTAAAATACTTGTTTTTAATTTACTAATTTATTTATTTTCCTTTTTTTGTTTAAATAGTTACCTTTCCATTTTAAAATTTATTACTTCAATAAATGTTTAGTTTTCAAATGACATTTTTTAAACTATAAATTAAATATTTTATATATATATTTTTTTTTAATATTTAATTTACAAAATTTAGATTGAAATGAATTTGAAAAAGTATATTCTAAAAAAATCAGAAAGTAAATCAATAATTTAAAAATTGTTGTTTAAAATTGACATTTAATACAAAAGGAAATCATTTTAAATAATTAATTTTTTTTTTTTTTTTTGATTTGTTACAAAAAACTGTCATATAAATTCATTTAATTGGATTACACAACTTTTTTTCAAAAAATATTATTCAATTAATATTTTAATAACATATAAAATACCTCTTTTTAAATCATTTCCAGTTAACATTTAATATTTTAAATTCTAAGTTAAATTTTATTGATAATTAACTCTCAGGTTCAATGTAAACTTAACATTTTCAGTACTTCCCAAATTATTCTATACTTTTCAATAAATTTAACATTTTCCCAGAAATAGACAACAATAATCATATAATATTTATTATCATACAGTGCGGGAATCCTAAAATTAATCTCGATTCTTATAAGACTTAAAAAAAGAACAGTTTGATTAAGAAATGAAGGAATGGTTCTAAAGAAACAAACCGGAAATGAAAAACATTGATAACCGTTATAACTTATAGGAAACGATTCGACGATCACAAAATGTTCCTTTCCCTGTTAATTCCTCCTCTTTTAACACTTTATCCTATTAATTCTACCATTTTTTTTCGAAATGAAGCATGATTCCGAATCTGATGGATTAGTAATTAATGTCCAATTCAATTGAAATTCAAAAATTGAAAATAAATCCCGGATTTATGGAAAATAAAAACAGTATTTTACAGAAGATACAAGAATCTTTTTTACATTAAAATCATTTTTTATTCAAAATATATCTACAAATAGAAAAGAATGGTATAAAAAATTAAAAATAACTGTTAAGTTTATATACGTATATAAAAAACGGGTACTAAAATATTATTTAAAAAATATATATATATTTATATGTCTCTCATACAAGATAAAAAAAAAATTAAAAGATTTACGTCAAAAAAAAAAAAAAAAAATTAATATGTAATTTTTACTATAGGTATAAATGGAACTTAGAATTTTGCCAAAAGATTTAAATCTTTCTTAAAATAAATTTTTATTACCCAGATTTCCTGAATTAAATAGGAATTTTTATTTTGATTGATATCTACATTTTATAGTCTAACAGCATTTGACACGAATAAAAATAGTTTTGTTTTTTTTTTTTTTTCTTTTATAAGATTACATTTAACCCAATAAATACTGAATCTATTAATTTAATATTCTTTATATTTTACAAAAAAAAATAAATTATTTAAATTTAATATAGTTAAATATACTAAATTTAGTACAAAATTTTATATAGTGGCAATTATGTCTTAAACATCTTAAAGTAGGATAATTTATTGTCTTACTCTTATGTACCTGAAAATAGGATAATTTCAATAGGAACACCTTCACCATTTTACATCTTCTTTTCATGCTAAAAGATAAGCAGTTTTAGGAGTTGATTAAACATATACATATAGCTATACCTCTATCGGATAAAATGAGTTTTAGTAAAAGTGTCAAATTTTTAATACAAAGAAAAACTTCTTTTTGGTCCTTGGTCAAGGAAATTTTTCTAAAGGTTGTTATTATTACTATGACTTTTAAAATATTGTCAAAACAAAGTTTCAAATTTTGATTTCAACTGAAAAAAGAAAAACAAAACGCAATTATGAAACTTTTCTAAAACGTTGACAATTTTACGCTTATACATTGATACCATTTCTTTTTGCTTTAATGTCATTGATTTTAACAATTATTAGCATTTGTCATTAAATTGTTCTTTATATGTATTTCAAACGAGTTTGTATATTAATAATTTTAACGGCGAATTGCGCCATCTCTGATTCTCAATACTAAAATTTAAAAAATTATTTAAATTCTAAATTTTTACAAAATATGTTACTATAAAAACAATATTTTTACCTCAATTCAATATTACAGTCATTTTAACTACAAACACTTAAAATAAAAATATTAGCTATGCAGTAGGAATTAAATTAATGTGTATAATAAATAAATTGCTTTGATTTTTACAAATCTTGCAGATCAAAATTTGACTTGAATTTTGATTCAGAATTTATGACAGCAGCATCAAAATGTTTATCAAATTATTTTTTGATCGACGTCATTTTTTAGGCGTTTTAGAAAAATACTATTATTTTCGTTTAATTAAAGTAAGCTTACTTAAGCTGAGGTAAGTACTTACTTAAGCTGAAGTAAGTACAGATTTTCATGATCATCTTTAAGTCTTTAGGTTAAGTCTTTTTTGGCGATTTCCGTTTTTTTTTTAATTATAATTACTGAAATTGTTTAAGATTTTAAATTAAGTATAAATGAAAGATTTAAAACAAAAAATATCAGCTTAGACTAGGTTACACTTTGTAGTGGGGGTTAATAAAAATGTTAAAAATATGAATCTAGAAAAAGATATTTTTGGCAGCAACCTACAATTTTTCCTAATTAAATCTATATACAATAAATATAAAATTTTTGTTTTTAACAATTATTATAAAAATGTTCAACATTGTTGCAACAATTATGTAAAGTTTAATTAAATTCTTCGCAATCAGTGTCTGAACAAATAAGATTATATCTTTAAAAAAAAAATAATTTTTTCAACAGGACTTCTATAATATAATGTATTTTATATATTTTTGTATGTTGAGTATAAATATTGAATCAAATTTATCAATATGATGCAATTTATTTTAAAATTAAAATTTTTTTATATATTTATATATATATATATATATATTTTTTTTAATCCGACCAAAATCAATAAAAAGTGTCTATAAAAAAAATTTAAATATAGCGAAGTACCTGTTATATGTATGTGCACAAAAAAAAATGGATGCCATATAAATGTTCTCATTTCTTATCTAAATCATAAATTATAGCGTAGGTGAAAACATTGAAGTATATATATAGAAAATAAATCTTTATTTTTTTTTTTAATGTAAAATTAAAATTATCCTTATCTTCATTTTTACGTTTTTTTGCTTTTTAAAATCATTAAATTTTAATAAGTACATTATCAGATTGATTTTGATATCTGTTAGGTATAAACAGTTGTGTGAGTAATATGAAAATTTTTATTCCTAAAATTGGAACCGTATAACTGTAAAAAATAATTTTTTTTTTTTTTTTAGTTTTCATTCATTTTTTCACTTCAAAAAAAAAAACAAACCGAAAAGCGAAAAGCGAAAAGAAACAACAAAAAAACACAGAAAAAAAGAATACGTATATGTAAGTATGTATATAACATCAGAAAGTTTTTGTGCTTTTTTTCTTTTTAATTTTTTAACTCGATGTTTAATAGCGCGATGCTTGTCCGTCGATCAGATAAAGATCGATTTTGGCAATAAGTTTTGAAAAAAAGAAAATATAAAAAAAAAAAAACAAAATCAACTGAAAATTTCGTAATGTTGAAATTAGAGCACTCATGATATTCAACAATTCAACAGCAATCAAAAAAAGTGAAGAAAATAATAAATAATAAATGAACCCATAAAAAACAAAAAAAAAAAAAAAGTGAATTGAATTGAAAACGAAAATGATGAAGAGTCTACACTTTTGTAAAAAAAAGATGCTTCACAAAATATATTAAAAAAACAAACTTACAAAAACAAAAAAAATTGGTGCCAATCAAAAAAACACCATAAATTCAAAATTAACAAAAAAAAAATTGTAAGGTAATATTTAAAACGAAAAGGGCTTCTAAGGACTCAAAAAGGTTAAAACAATAGTAAGTTTTTAAGTAAAACTATAGATTTTATACGGCTTTTCTGTCATCATCATAATTTTATAATGATTTATAAGAACGGATTTTTTGAATTTGAGTTGTAGCCCTCTTACGAGGGAACATTTTATTTTCGAAATTAAATCTCAAAGTTTTAAAGCTTTTTAAAAGTTTGGTTAGTTATAGCTGTCTGACAAAGAGATGGTTATAGAAAAAAACATAAGGTAATATATAAAAAGAAGAGGGCTTTTAAGACCTCAAAAATTTTTATAAATAATAGTAAGATTTTTGATAAAAATAGATTTTATGAAGCTTTTCCGCCATTAAATTTTGTACTGAACATATACATAGGGGTTAATTTTTTTGAATTTGAAAGGTTATATCTCTCTTATGAGGGAAAATTTTATTTCCATATATAAATCTCAGAAGTTCTAAATCCTTTTATAAGTATTGTTAATTCGCAGACGGACACACGAGATGGTTACCGGACAAAGTAAAAATAATAAACGCGCATGTCAAAATTTTTTGAAATGTACTAAAAGATCATACTGTAAATTTCAAAATGAGCCTTCTTTTTGCACTGATACGCTCCCTAATAAAAGGAATTCAGTTTTAATCAAAGATAAAAAAAAAACTGAATTTTTATTAAATTTTATTTTTGGCATTAAAAATTCGAAAGTCACATTCATGGCAGACTCTATCTATATTTATATTATTATTTATATTATTTATATTTGTTTTATTGTGGTTTTAGTTGTATTTTTGATTATTTAGCCCGCGCGTAAATGTATAAGTGAATCTTTCCGACATATATAAGTATTTTATAAAAATAAGAAAGAAAAAACATTATAGTCCAGATAAACCGAGTGAAATACATAAAAATATCCCATCCATACTTTTTTTATAGGTATTCATATATACTTTTGTCATATATTCATATATTTTGTCATTTTTATAGGTATTCGTATAGTTTTGTCGTAATTATGTTGACGAGATCATGATATATATCATTGCAAATTTGCAAAATATTCGGTAATTATTTTTAATTTTTTTTGTTGGCTTTTTGACGTTTTTTTTTTTCTGTTAATTCGATTTTTATGATTTATATATAAAGATGTCTCTGATGTTTATTTTCGTTTATTTTTTATAAGAACTGCTAAAAAAATGTAGGTGAAATCATTAAGATGTTATTAAGTTTAAAAAATATACTAAATGTTTTATTTGAAGAAAAAAAAATGTATTTTTATAATATATATATATGTATGTATGTATATATATTAATATTGACAGTTACAATCCTAATCGAATTTCCTTTAAAAGTCATTTTCCTCATAATAATAATGAATATCTGACAAAAATTCTTTAATATAACTTTTTCACTTTTGTGATTTACGTATAATACATATAGGATTGATTGGAATAATTTTTCTTTTGATTGAAAGTAGAAATTTGTGAACTGAAGATCATATGTTACGTTTTCTAATCTTAAAATTTTTAACAAGTTTTACTCGTAAAATAATTTGAAAAATTCTAAAATTACGAGTAATAATTAAACAGCATTTACCGGTATTCGACCGCAACTACTTCTGAATAATAAATAGAATAGTGTGATCGACAAGGTTTAGCCAGGTAAAGTAAAAGAAGGTTATTTAAAAGAGTCGGTTCATTAAAATCGTAGATCCGCCCTTTGTGGTATACCAGCAATGATATGGTTGATTATTATCTCATCTTTATTATGTATCTTCTTAAGTCTACAAGACATCTTTGTCGTGTATTTAAAATTGTCTGTAGAACTTGCTCTCAAAAAGTTATGCTCGTTATGTTTGCATTAGATCAGTAACAAAGAATTATAGACAATTATTGACCAATAACCCATATTTAAATAGAAAAAAATCCTAGTCAATGGAAGTTGCTAAAGAAAAACTGATTATAACCAGATTATGAGCAGACTATCTATAATTATAATTTAGTAGTTTTCAGCCACACACTACGTAAGTTTTGAATACAAGTACATATTTGGATACAATTTTTATATTACAAAATCTACATTAACATATAACATACATACATACATACATATGTTTAGAATCATGATTTTTTTTGTTTTCTTTCGTAATCAAGCAATTTTGTATTTGTATCCCATACGAATTTTTTGTAATTTAGATGTCAAGGTAAAATATACTTATACACACCAGCTACAGGGCCCCTAGTATAATATAGTATGAAAGAAATAACCTTCAAGTGAAATTACAAGTTCCGTACAATAAAAATCGGTACAAATGGTACTAAATGTCGCCACAAGTGATAAATTATAAAATTATAAAATTATAGTAAATCTAAAGACAACAGCAAGCGAATTAGTGGAAAAATTAACCTAAATCAACGATGGGATGAGCCCTTTGTTGAATTTTTGTATGTATAAATAATATATAAAAATTTCAATAAAAAGAAACAAAGATACGACAAAAATACCTACATAAAAATCTCAGGAAAAATAAAAAAAAAAATTAAGAATGCCAAAATATAAAATTGGGTTAAATTCACCTAAAAATATCTGAGGGTTAAGAAATAAGTTTTTTTGTCGTTTTAACTCATTTAGTATCTATCATCTAAAATTATTAATTAATATGATGAAAAAAAGAAACAAAATATGTATTTAAAATGCATGTTTCTCATATAATTATTAATTTTAAATATGAAAAATTAAAATAAATTAATAATAATATGTAATATAAATTTAAAACAATTTATCATAATTTACGATAGTTTACATTAATTGGAGTAAAAATTAAATCAAATTTTTTAATAAAATGAATAAATAATTAATTTGAAAGGCATACATAGGATACATTTTTTTTTCCCATTCCTCTTTTTTTTTTACAACTTAATTTAAACATGCAAATTTCCAATTAATTATTATAATTTTTTCTAATTTATTAAACATTTATAGTTGAAGTTAAAGTAAAGCAAAGTAAAGAAGAAAAAAAACTCACTTTTTTCACACCTTAATAATTTATAAATTAAATACAAATAATTACTATGTTTTTACATTATTAAAATAAGTGGATTTTTGAATAATTTATAATTTATAATATATTTTTCTTTTTTTTTTTAGTTACATAAATCGCATTCACTGTAACAAATATGTTTAAATCATGAGATGTTTATGTTTTTAATTAAAATTATTATCTGTGAATTATGTACTAAATAATGAACATTTCATAAAGTTTTAATCAAAGATACTATCTATATATTAACTAAATGATTATAATATAAAATTTGATATGCAATTAATATAAACATTTCAAGGTAAAAGAAATATATATGTATAGGGTTTTCCAATTTGAGTGATATGATTTCTAAGTGACGTTTCGGTCATTTGTAGTATGTCATGATCTGTCATTTTTTTTTTCATTGTATTCAGTAATGTTTACAATTTCATCATGGAGAGATATACGCAAGAACATTGTTTACAAATTATTCAATTTGAACGTTTACAAATTATTCAATTTATTTAAGAAAATCATCTTCTCCGATGAGGCTCACTTTCATGTGAGTGGTGCGATAAATAAACAAAACTGTCGATTCTGGTTTGAAGAAAATCCATAAATTATTCATGAACAACCATTACATTCATCTAAATTGATAGTTTGGTGTGGTTTTTGGTCTGGTGGAATAATCATCGGTCTGCACTTCTTTACAAATGAAGCTGGCAACACCGTTACTGTCAATGGAGAGCGGTATAGATCGATGATAACCATAACTTTTTATGGCAGAAATTGGAAGAAGTTGATCTTGATAACATCAACAAGACGGGGCTACGTGCCACACAGCACGTGCAACAATCGAATTATTGTTGTTGTAGAAAAGTTTGGAGATTCGATTATTTCAAGAAATTGTGACATTGAATTGCCTCCAAGAAGTTGTGATTTAACACCATTAGACTATTTCTTGTATAGGATTATTTCAAGTCATTGGTCTTTAGCAATAAACCAAACTCTCTTCAAGCTTTAGAAGTCAATATTGAACGTGTTATTCATGACATACGACTTGATTTAGTGGAAAAAGTGCTCGAAAATTGGGTTCATCAAAGTCGTTCCTGCAAAAGAAGTCGTGGAGGCCATTTGAATGACGTTTTATTCAGAACTTAATTGTATCGATTGTACTTTACATTGTACATCACATAGAAAACATTTGAATTACACACGACCCATTACACACGAACTACAGCTCCTTAAAATTGTTAAAAAACTCCTATTTTCAAAGGTATGAAGCTAGTATAGCTATATATAACCCAAATTCTAGTTAAAATTTTTTAAATCTAAAAGGGACAAACGACAGGATTGTTTTTTTAACTTTTATAAATGAATATCAAAATTGTAAGACTTTTAAATTTAGTATTTACATTGACCGTTATGTGAAAACAAAATTTTGGAAAATTGACCTTCCTTCATATCACCGCAATGATTTTATATAGTACCTTGAGGTACTACAAAATTTCGAGGAAGGAAAGATATTTAAGCATTAGCATAAAAGTTATCTCAGAAAAATTTTTTTGCCCCTCATTCGCTTTTGGAGTTATTATGGATCATAAATTTAAATTTTCTTATTTTTATACACCTGTACAAATTTTTCTTAAAATAAAATGCTAAAATTAAAGCTTCAAAATTATAATTTTACACGTGTTAATGGTTTTCTTCCTAATGTACAGGGTTTCCTTAAAATTGATAAAAGTGCCTCTTTGTTTTTCACTTTTTTTCTTACATATAAAATTCTAAGAATGTTATAAATTTTGGTGTAAGTCCACTGTATTCTAAACTGTTCTTATTGTCTTTTAGAAAATTTCCGTATTTAAAATCCGCTTTGGTTTTCATTCTGCCTTGTTTATTTTCATTTGATACTTTTATTTTTTATAAATTACATTAAATAAGGAATTTTATCGATTACTTAAATAAGAAATAAGTAAATTTTTTTAAATACATAAAATAATGTATCTATGAGTTATGACTGTGTGTCAAAGTTCTATAGAGAAAGATTAAAAATATTTTCAAGTTTTATACAATACATATCATTAAAAATGTGATATCAATAAATTATTAGACCTTATATTTACTAAGTTTAAATTAAACAATTTTTTTTTTTCGGAAAACTCTTAAAGAAATTATTTAAAACTTTAAGAGATTCTGTTTTTTTTTATATTTAGATTTACTTTGAAGAAAACGTTGCTATGTTTGTACTACGTTTTTAAGTGTAAAAACCCTTTCTATATAGGGTAACTCATAATTCTATTAACTTTATAATCGATTTGACTTTACCTATAATGGTTTCTAAACATCGATATCAATACTATAAGTTTGTAATTTTTTTGGATTTTTTGGACATAAATGGGCATAATTCGAAATCTTTTCGAATCATAAACACCAGTATTTTAAAAAAACGAAATATTTTTAATTATAGTATCTTAATGATAAATCGTAGCTAAGTATATAATATATTAATTATTTTCTTTACATTACATTTATTCACATTAAAAAATATTATCCAACGCAAATTTACCATTATCACAAAAGATACTAAATGCTAGTGCTACAAATAGAAAATCTTTTTGCATTTAAAAAAAAAAATCATATTGCAACAAAGTGTTATCCTGAGAAAAAGTAAAATTTTCGTTTTTCAAAATACATATACCTACATGCGTTTTTAAAAAAAAAAAATTCATTTAAAATGTATGGAAAATAAAATGTTAAATATCTTCAGATACATAAACTATTACAAAGGACGTTAAACATTCGGTTAACTGAAAATATAAAAATTTTCAAAGATATGTTGTTTCACATTGCACTTTTTCATTCTACAAAAAAAAATTTTTTATCTATATTTTTGTGTCTAGATTTTAACTATAATAGAATAACTAATATTAAATCACTAATCCTTTATCTTGAGACCTACCCCCTCTTACAAATTTTTAAAGAATTTTGCTATATAAAAAATTAAGATGTTCATCAATCCATTGTTTCGACAACGCTCCAGATACAACGTTTAGCAACTGCTAACTATATATGACAGACTAACAACTTATTTTCGACATACTATCAACAAACAACTGATTATTTCTAAAAGTTGAAGTTTATATACGTTGAACATTAAAATAAATTAAGAAAAAATATATCAAAATTACTCTTTAAACCAGAGGGTGTTATAGCATATTATCTAACATATATATATAAAAAAAAAAAAAAAATGTATTTTTTTTCTAAATTTTTATAGATGTTAATGCGGTTGTGGTTGGTCTATTCCAATTATAAGTTATGTATACCCATTAAAGCTAAGACAAATAATGCCAAATGATATTTAAAAGCTATTAAAAAATTTGCGATATATTTTTTTTTTTGTTCAAATATTATTATTGAGATTTGAGTTTTTTTTTTCACTTTGGAACAGTGAATTACTTTTCAAAATTGAGTCACTTGCAGTTACAAAATATTACAAGAAATAATGATTAAAAAAAAAAAAAAATTGAAAATTGCATAAGATCCGTTATTACGTTTTTTGTTTTTTTTTTTTTTACAGTAGTCAGTATAACTAAAATAAACTCAATCTCTCATTTTAAAATTCAATAAAATATCTATAGATATATAAAATTTAAAATGTTGAATAAAAATTATTTGCTATTAGAAGAAAAAAAAAAAAAAAAACTTGACTGAAACTTTTGTTTGTTAAATTATAATTGAAAAACAAAAAGTATCTATAAAAGCCGCAGAAGAAATACGAAAATATAAATTTAGATACATATATAAAAAAAAATTAATGAAGAGTTAAAAATATTTGTTGGGTATAGTTGAAAAAAAAACAAAAAAATAATGAATTCCCATTAAAATTAATAAAGCGAAAAAATATATATACATATATATGAATAATTATTAATTATGTACACATGAAGGCTGAATTTATGAGCGATTAATGTTTCATATATACCTGGTTATGTATAAATAAATAAAAGCATCTGAAAAATATTTATAGTAAAAAATTGAAAAATTAACATCATAATTATGTTTGGTGAAATGAGATATTGATCACGAAAATCACTTATTTTTTTTTTTTTTTTGTTTTTTATCTTTAAATTTTATTAATACTAAAATTTAATTTTTATTTTTTTTTTTTTATTAAATTAATTATATTTATAATTACTTATGAAATCAAAAAATTTATTTTTTTTTTATCTTAAGAATGTGGGATGTTTTGATTACATGTTTGTTTACTTAATGTTGCAGTATATTATATAGATATTTATATACATACATACATATATATTTGTATGTTATTTAGTCATTGAGTATTTTAATATAATAAATATGAAAATATTAACATTATTTTGATATTTAAAATTAATTTTTATGAGCGATTTTAAATAGCAAATAATTAATAACGACATTTCGAAAAAAAAAACGTATTTTTAGCTTTGCGTATAAGGTTACATACAGTAAAGATTGTGAAAAAAATCGATAAAAATTATGTTAAATACATATTTGCAAATATGTAGAAGTTATGTATTGATTTTATGTGTAAAGATCTTAAAGAAAAATAAAATACAAAACAAAAATGTGGGCATACTAGTCAAAATTCTAAAAAAAAATATATGGTGAGCGATTTGTCACTTCTTGAAACTACGAGTATAATAGGTATGCCCCTTGTCTTGAAAGATTTTTAACTATAACTAGAAAAACATATTGCAAATATATGATTAAATTCAATGATTGACTAAAGATTTTTAAAGGATACATCATAATGTTGTAAGATGAAATCTAATGAGGGGTTACTATTACATATTTCTTCACGTTAATTCTAGTGTATAAAATTTACGAAAAATATTGGTCATTATACGAGAACTACAGTTTTATTTTCATGATTTGTAAAACTTTAATTATATGCTACACTTAGAATACTTTTTTTTGGAAATTCACATACCGTTTGTACAAAATTATAAAAACAAAATTAGATTTGTTTTTGGACATTGGACATTTTAACAAAATAATGTCCAAAATTAGTTTCAATAGTTTTGTATATGTATATCTGTATGTAATTCATTGTTTTTTCCCCATATTTTAACTTTACTATATATATCATATAAATTGTCGCACATTAAGTCGTAAAAAATATCAGATTTAAATGTGGATCAGGTCAGGTCATATTCAAATAAATTATTTAATAAAATAAAAAATAAGAAACCGTATAGGTATAGTTAATCTACATGTCTAACAGACAGAGAATCCTTAATTTCTTTTTTTGGTTTTCCTTCAGTATTATCGTTTAACATAATATTTGAATTAAGTACTATATCTCGGTTCACAGAGATTTTAATAAACTGATATTTTATACAATTTCTTATTCCTCACTCTTCATTTATCAAAATTTGGTGATCCGAAAAGACTTTGTATGGGTCACCATACAAAAATCTTTTTCTAAATAAAATCTATATTTAATATTTTTTTTTTTTAATAGTATATGTTATATGTTAAAAGCTGAAATAACTATTTGTTATGTTATGTTATAAAATATAGGATATTTTTAGGAAAAACAAATTTAATTAAAAAGTTTTAAAAAAATTGTAATTTTAGACAACATTCATTTCAATTAAAAAAAAAACTTAAAAATTTCAGTGTCAGCACAGACAAATGTCAGTAGAAAATTTATTTTAAGTGAACGACCACTTGTTTGGGAAATTATAGGTTACGTTAACATAAATGATTTAACATTACTGTAAAAGATTCATTTGGTATTATTCTATACTAGCAGAGTACCCGGCGTTGCCCGGAGTATTTGATCGGCTTTATGAAATAAAAATTATTAACTTTTGCTTTTGAGTTAATATAATTTAATTAATATAGTTCACGTGTCATTTTTATGAGTTGATATAATTTAATTCATAGCTATAAATTTTCATATAATACACATACATATATTTAGATTGATCTTATATTTCTTAAAAAGTTTTTTTTTTGTACTGTTAATATTTTTTGTCTTTGTCATTTAATTGACATTAATTTTTATTGATACGATTAAATTGTAACCAGTTATTTACTTATATATATATATATATATATATTAATTACTAATATATAATACTTATAGGTATTTCATAAGTCAACAATAATTTAAATTTATATAAATAACTTCTGGTTATAAATATTAAGCTTTTTATATCTATAGTTAAAAAGCTTAAAACATTTTTTATTTATGAATAAAATTGAATTTAAATTTATTTTTTTTTTTGTTTTTATGAAAATCTCATAAAATTATAACTCCAATCAAATATCCTACTTTTGTTGTTCTGTTTTTAAGTAAATGAAAGGAATCTCAATTAAAAAAAAAAAACAATAAATAGAAAAAAAAATTTTTTTTTTTTATTTTTGATAAAATAATAAGCTAAGTTGAAACAACAAGTTCTTACATTATTAATAATCCTACATGCAAAATCACAACATTTGCAATAGAAAGGAAATCAAAATCCATTAAACAAAAAAATATATATATATATAAAATGCAATTCCAACGAAAATAACCAAAACCTAAGACCCACCAGACAATAAAAAATATTTTTTTTTTTTTTTTTTTTTCATTTTATATTTATTTTAAAATTAAGTTGCAATGCTATTGTGAACTATATTTACTTTATATTACATCAACAACCACACAACAACAACAACAATAACAGCAACAAAAAAAAAAAATCTATAGTAATAAAACTAAAACAGTTTGTAATTCATAAATGCAGTCATGAAGTGTTAAATACCAAACCGCATTGTCTGACATTTTTTTTTTCTTTTATTATTATTTTCATTTATTTTATTTTCTTCCTTATGCTTTTTCTGTTATTTTTTTTTTTTGTTTTTTTTTTTTGTTTGGTTCCCACAACATGCTGTAACCAACGATAGACAACTATGGTCATTTATGTTGTTATTTTGTGGCTATGTTGTGGCTATAAAAATTGGTAAAAAAAAAAAAAAAACTGGTAACAGGAAAAATATATATAATATATATAAATAAAATGGTACACCACCTGGTTGCACCAATTTAAATAAAATTTGAAATCTAAGTATGTAGGATACCTTATAAAAAAAAAAAATAAAATAAAAAAACACAATATCAGAATTTATAATTTCAGGATATTAATAATTTGAGTATCATATATTTGTACTGTATCAATTCTAAATAAAAAATTTATTGGTATAACTTTTGGTTATTACCTTTCAAATTTTTATATGTTGATTTCCGATTTATATAGTTGGAATTCCTTACAGAAAAAAAAAAAAACAAAAGGAAAGAGAAAAAAAAAATAAAAATGTTGTATGTATAAAACATTACAAGTTGCAAACCAATAAATTGTTAAATTGTTTAGATTTTTTTTTTTTTTTTTTCCCAATATTGTGGTACAGGTTTTGGTACGTAGATATGTACATAGATTTTTTTTTTTTTTTTTCTTAACAAATCAATTTTTTCAAATTATTTTGTTTATGTTCCATTTTTGGCATATGAACAAACTTAAAATATTTTCTAAGTTCAATTTTACTAAAATTTTACTTACCGTATTTTTGTTGTTTGTGGTTTTGTTTTTTTTTTTTGCCCAATTTGCATTATTCGATATCATATGAATCAATATGAAATATATTATGATATACATATATAGATATTGATTAGGTTATAAGATTCTTTTTTTTTTTTGTTCATTGCTATTAGCAAATAGCCTAAAAACTAAAGTTTTTTAACTTAATATTGTTCAGAATCAGGCTGTATTAAAGCATATATATATGTATATACATATGTATATATATAAGCAATTTGAAAAATTCAATCAAATCATTTAAAAATCTGATATATAAATTTTGGCATCTAATTAAGTTATTAAAAATTTTAATAATTTTTTTTTTGTATATATACATGTATATATGTAATATGATACTATGTGAAAAAATTGTTTTAAGATTTGTACAAAATCTATTAGATTTGAATAAATCAAATATTTGAAAGATTTAAGCAAAAAAAGGAGTTCACGTACATATAAACAAAATATTTGTGACTATAAAAAAAAAAAAAAAAAAAAATATGTGGGTACCTTATTGGAAAAAAAAAAAATTTTTTGTTTCGTTTAATTTAAAGTTATAGACTTTATAATTTTGTCCAAGTAAAATACTGAAATATGGGTCAGTTAAATATATATATATAGGTATGTATGTATATAATTGTACATATTATTGTGTTGTTTTTTTTTTTTAAGTTTCTTTTAAGATCTCGTCCTTAATCGATATCAACTAATAAATTTTAATTGTTATTACTGTAGGTACATAGGCAGTTATACAGATATATACATATATATTTTTGCGTACACAAATAAAATAATTGAATTGCATCAACATTATTTATATATAGTACATATATATGTATTTATATAGTTGCTTATAATTTTATTTAATAAATTTACTGCAAACGTTCTTATTATAGGTACGATGTTAAGTCTATGATTGTAACTGAATAGTGAATAGAGGTAATAGACAGATTTATTATTAATAAAAATATATTATGTAATATTTGAACAGTACAATTTAAAATTAAAGGACCTCGAAAAAAAAAAATAAAGGTTGGTATACTTTATGTCTATAATTTAGAAATATAGTTATGTAAAAATTTGGTTGTAATCGTACATGTATATATGTGCAAGAATATGACAGATTATAATGAAGGTCCATATATAATGTTAGACATGTGATATATACGTAAAATATAAAATATAAATCTCGAACTAATTCTATTTTGATACAATAAATCATTAAGAATGGTTATTTAGATTTTTGTATTCCAACAAATTAAAAGCTTCATGGTTTTGTAATTATTTTGGTCAATTTTGTAATTGTTGTTTATTATTTACGAAATAGAGCACTGATTAAAGAAATTTCTTAAATAATTCTTATAAATTCTTATTTTTATAATCTTTTGTTGGCAATGAAATTTGTATTTTACTTAACTTCTTCTTCCCATCTCCATTAACAAATAATAATCTTTCCAGAGCAAACTTATTGTTTTAATTTGTAATTAATTGTAAATATTCTCCTATATTCCTATGACCGAGTTGTATTCATTTTTTTTTCTTTTTTTGTGTTCCCCTGACACATAAATGTGAAAAAGAAATTTTTACACAGCCTTTCCTTTACAGATATGCCTGTAAATGTCGTAAGGGGGAATTATATTCAAGATATGTGTATGGGATTAAAATCTACGCTCCCTCGGTGTTTACAGGGTATTTTACACGCTATTACCCACTATAGGCCAACAAGATCCCGTGTTAATCTTATACATACTTAAACTTTAAATACATATATGCATAAAACCAAATGTCACATATATAAGTACCGAACGGTTCTGTAGTCAAATTTATTAATTTAATCGAAACGCTTTTAATTAATGTTCCATTTTTGTTATCATTACTTAGATACTATAATAGTTAATATATAATATAAAGTGTTTTCAATTAATAAAAGTTAATTAGTATGATTAAACTTTATATACGGCTTAGTTAATTATAGCTATTGACTTGCTCGAAAGAAATTCTTAAAAACGTTCTTCTAGAATTTCTAATGATGTTAGATACAGTGTTAATATTAAAATAAAATTATAGAAATATCTACGATACAATAAAACTTTTAATACTTAACAGGTTATTTTTGGTAAATGAATAAAATACATATTGTACTTCAATGATCGTTTCTTTTTTTTTGTTTTTTTGTTGTTAAATATATTTTTCAAAACTCATTAATGAATCTACACCTAATTTATGAACGGTTTTTTTTTTTTTTTTTTGTGCGCCTTCCAAATCAGAGCAACGTACAAAACATAAATTTTAATGTTGTCATGAATGTGTTGTATAAAAGACATTCATAAACTACTATTCGCTATATATCATTTAATTTAATAATAAATAAAAAAAAGAAAAAACCAAGTTGGTACGCTAACATTTATCTTTTTTTGTTTTTTTTTTGTCTTTTTCACTTTGAATTCTAAAAATATACGTTGGGTTTTTGAGAGGGAGAGCAACAAAAAAAAAAAAAAACCGCAAATACTGAGACTAAAAATAAAAAACAAAAAAAAAACCAATTTATTAAAAACATGCAAGTTAAAGTTCATAAACATTCACGGTTTATTACCAAGTTTTTTTTTTTTTTTCTAACCTTTTAAAAAAATTTTAAATTTTTACCTCTCAAAAGCGACTAGATTTTGTGCTCTTCAAAATATTTTTCATTGTGGTGTGGTGACTGGTGAGGTGAGTAATTTAATAATTGAAAAATATCACTATAATTTTTTTTTTTTTTTTGTTTTTACTATTTTATGTTATATATCTTCAGATACATATATTTTACAGGTGAATGTTTAACTACATAAATATATAATATGTTATTTAAAAATATCCATACATGACGATTGTTTTTTTTGTTGTTTTTTTTTAATGTTAAAGTTAACATACTTTAAATGGGCTCAAAAATTGTTAAATTGTTGACATTTTTAAGCTCGTTAAAAATATAAATTAAATAAAAAAGAAAAAAAAAAAAAACAATATTATTACTACTTTTTTAAATACACCTTACGCAATTTACTCTAAATATAGTGCTAATATTTCAAGAATAGTTCTATTAAATAAGTTTTTTTTTTTTTAATTTTTTTTTTTTGTTTACTATTTAATTAAAAATAATATTTTAACAGAATAGAATTTAGTAAAAAAAAAAACATTAGATTTAAAAAAAAAAAAATTCTACAACATTGTATCTATTTATTTGTATTTATAATAATGTTTTGTAATTTGTATATATAGGGTGCCCCCCTGCATAGCGAATTTATTTAATATGTGAATTAAGACTAGATTTTAGACAGTGCGTTAAAAATTCCAATTTAAGGTTTAACATATTATGTAAATATTATAATAACTGTAAAATTTAACTGTAACTGTAATAGTTCATATCCCGAAAATAAAATAGTGCAACATAAACATTTTATATAAACATATTATGTTATTGATTTATGTTGTAAATAAACATTCAATAAATGAATCTCTTCAACCAATCAATTTAAAATGATAGTTGAAACGTCGAAGAATGTGCATTATACTTGTATATATTAGTTAACTTCTCATTTAAAAGTAATGTTGCCTCATATTGCAAAAAAAAAAGGACATAAAATTAGATTCTGGGACGAGTCTAGACTCGAGCTTGGGGCCCGATGGGTTTGGGTAATTTTCGGGAGCTCAAACCTCGATTCAAAGCTCGACAACATTAAAGCACCCAAATATTTTCTATCGTATTACATTCGTATCGTATTAAATTTCTGTAACCTCGATTAAACGCATTCACTTTAAAGTGTTGTATTGTATGTGTTCTATTATAGAAAAATAAAATATGTATACATAGCTATAATGTATACAGTATAGATATATAATTTCTAAATATGATTTCTATAATCGATAGAATTATAGGGTTAAAACCAGTTGAAGAACACTTAATGCTACATTACGTACAGCTTATATATTATATGTAATCAATTTTCTGCGAGAAAAATTAACTGAAGAAGAAAATGAGATAAGCCGAACTCTTTTAAAAAACATCGATTATAACATTTATAGTAGAATTAACTGCGAGGTCATGGATTTAATGAACTCACTAAATAATCTAAACAAGATACCATCGAAAGCTTCAATTGAATTAGGGTTCGTTGGATGACGAAATTGCTGATGAAATACAATTAATTAGCAATGATTCTTCACTTGAAGATAAACTTAACAGTTTTATTAGAAGCCCTCATCGTCACACCTCTTCGGGTTGACCGTTTTAAAAAATTGCGGCAAGAATTTTCATTAACAAAAAGTAACGGCGAATTGACAGATAACTTAAAGCAATTGCTTGATACCATCAATACAATTAAACCAACATCTATTGCTTTGGAAAGAGCATTTTCAGTGATAAATAATTTATGTACCAAGATGCGGAAAAGACTGTCGGACAAATCATTACACGCTTTCGTTTTCTTAAAATATTATTTTTATAAAATAAGAATATTTGAATAAATTTTTGAAAAAAATATCTTATTTCATTTGACTATTTTCAATTTATTTCAATGTAGTATGGTGAACTTATAATGGTAATGCATTTTAAACTCAAAGCTCGAAAGCTTAAAGCAAACTCTAAGCTCGAGCTGGAGCTTAATCGAGCTTTAATAATCTAATATAAGCTTTGAACAGCTTTAATAATTGAATTTAAATAATCGAGCTTTCCTATATATACTCTACATAAAATAAAAAAATTATTTCATCAAACAAAAAATGTAAGGTTTGATTAATTATTTTGTATAGAATTTTGTTGATTATTTGTTGAGCCACATATTATGTGCCTATCAACAAAGATAAATGAATCTGCAACCAAAAAACGACGCATTGTACTTTAAAAATTCGAAGTTAAGTCAATAAGGACTAAAAAATTGACAAAATTAAAATTAAATTGTCGTAAACTCATCGCCTAAGTTTAATAAGAGAAAATTTTCCATGTAAATTTATTGACAAAATGGTTTATGATTGAACAATAATTTTAATTTAGCAAACCTACATTGAATATGATATCAAATTGTGATAGTCTGGTAAGTCCATATATTTAATTTTATAAAATATCTGAAAACATCATTGTCTTCACAAACTTTTCACTTTAAACTTTTTTTTATGATTTTTTTATTTTCTTACAGAGTTTTTCAAAATTGATTTATATTTACAGAATGAAACGTAACTGTATCTGAATCTGTACCTGTACCTGTAATGCACTATTTTTATAACAATGGATTTGATCAAGAATTGATATATTAAACAGTATTTTGATACGAAATTGTCCATTTTAAAACGAAGAAGCAAGACCTCCTCCTATGGTTCCTATGGAAAAAATAGTATGATAATTTTTTTCTAATTTTCGAAAATAAAAAAGTATTTAAAATTACCTGAACATAAAATTCTTGTGAACTTAATTCATCTCTGTTAACAAAAAGATAATTAACGTACACTAATAAATATAAAGAAAAAAAAATTAAAATGTCATTTTTTTGTTCTATCTTAACAATTTTTAACTCACAATGAACTTGAATTTTTTTTTTATGCTGTTAAATTACAAAAAAAAAAAAACACAACATTATTTTTGGCTTTGTAATTAAATTTTATGTCTTCAGTTTTTATATTAAATTGTATTCGAAACAAAAAAAATAAATAAAAAACATAAATAGAAATATTTTTAATATATATAGAAAATAACCATTTTGAGACATTTTAACTCCTATGGAGTTAAAAAGTTAAGATTTGTAGATTTTTTTTGTTGTTTTTATGTTCTGAACGTTGGTTGTTTTTTTTTTTTTTTTTTTGAACATAACTGGTTTAATTTAAAAAGTTTTTTTTTGTTATGGCCTTTAAATATATGGTATTGTGAACAGTTTTTATACAGAAAAATTATTATTTTTCTTTTTTTTAATACTGACAAAAAAAAAACATTACAAAATCGAAAATTGCACAAAAAAATTATTATTTTTTTTTATTTTCAGATGGAAAAAAGAATTTTAATTGTCTTCTAAAAGACAACTTTTGATATTAAATTAAGTTTATAAAAAGTTTTTCTTTTTTTGTTTTGTTTTACTTTTTTTTAATACTTGAGGGAGTTTATTTTGATTATAAGTGTGCCTAGATTATTTTATTTTTAAAAATTTCATTTGAATACTTTACAATATTCTACATAATTAAATTATGTATTTATACATATTGTAGGTTAATTTTATAACCATTATAACATTGGTTAAAAAAACATTGAATTTTAAATGTCTTGCATTTAATTAAGCCGCCTACAGACGATAAACCTAGTTGAAAACACAAGTTGTCAACATAAAAAGTTCGTTAGAAAATATTATAGTATTTATAATATGCTTATTTTTACATATACATATTTAAATAAAGAATTAAATTGTCGAATAATTTGTAAAGAATGTGAAAAATGATGGATTGTACTTATTTGATTTTTTATAAATCAGTAAGAAAAATTATTTATTCTCTATACTTAAAATATATTAAGAAAGTCTGAATTTAATTTGAAAAAAAAAATAAATAAATAAATAATACTTTAAAAAAATTTGATTTGAATTGAAAAATGAAAGGTAAAATGAATTATTAAATAAAAGAAAGCTATAATTTTTTAAAACCCGATTTTTCACATCATTTTTTTTTTAATTTTTTAACTTTTTTATAATCTAACTAAACACTAGGAACGGATTCCTTTATACTAAGATTAAGTAACTAACGGTATCCTTTACACGAATGTTTTTATATCCTAAATATTAAGGGTGAGTTAGAGAGTAAATTAGAAATGAACCTAAAAATATTTTTTTTTTTTTTCTTCACATGTTTTAGATTTCACGGGTCAGAGTTTCGAAAATTCTATATTATTTGCACAATTTTTTTTTCTTTATTAATGAATTGAGCGTATAATTATTGCAATCCGTATTAATTATTTAAATAATAAAACATTTACCCGGGGCCTCAACAGCCTAGTGGATAAGAGCGTATAAAAATACACTCTAAATACCGAGGGACTATAAGTTCGAATCACACGTTGAAAGAATAATTTCCCATTATGAAATTTACAGCCACACCTGAAAAGAAAAAAGGCAGTGTAATTTTCTTTTCACATTTATGTGGGAGGGGAATAAACTTAAAAAACAAAAAAAGCATTTACCCGGGGCCTCAGTAGCCTAGTGGATAACATCGTATAAAAATACACTCTAAAGACTGAGGGATCATAAGTTCGAATCCCACACACGTCGTAAGAATAATTTCCCATTACGACATTTACAGCCACACCTGAAAAGGAAAGGCCATATCACTTTCTTGTCACGTTTATAAGGCAGGAGAATAAACTTATAAAAAAAAAGCATTTAGATACCCATTTTTAAAACTTTTTATTCGTAAGAAATTAAAATATTGAGAGAATAATGCAAACATTTTCTAAATGTCAAAACAACATAGTGTTTTACATTAGACGTTACCTATATTATACTTAAAAATTTAATATAATATGTATATGAATATAAAAGATTTTATGTTATTGTGGGCTTTAATGATTCTCTCAAAGTGAAATATTACTATATAACTCGAGTCTCGAACCGAGCGGCTTTATGCAAACTGTTTTCAACTTTTTAATTAAACCTACTAAACATTTGCCGAAAATTATCACTTTGTGTCAATTTACCAAAATCGTTGACTTAAAATTAACTTTAGGTTTCCATAGATGCGTAAAGTATAAAATATAAATATATATAGATGTAATCAATTTAATTGAAAACTCAGTAGGTACATTTTAAGAATGTCACAAACAATGTTGTATATCAGAACAAATTTTATATTATCTAATGTACATATTATGTATATCGAGAACTTGTTCTTAAAAGAACATTAAAAACAAATTTAAATTTTTTATATTTTTTTCTATTTTAAATCATAATCATAAAATTATGGACAAACATCAATATAATATATTTTAAATTAAGTTGCAAAATTAAATGCATTTAATATAAAATATAGACTTGATTTTAATTTTTAAAATGAAATCAGTCCATATCAGTTTTTGTTTTTTTTTTTTGTCTTTTTTTTTCTTTTTCAGTTAACGCCCAATTGCTTAAGTTTTGTTCCTTTTTACTAATTTTGGTAATCTTTCTATCAAATAAATCACAATTAGTACATCATTTCATACTTAATATATTATATATAGTTTTTTTCATCCCATAATAAGAATCTTGTTCTATTTTTTTTTTTTTTTTTTTTTTTTTTTATAGTATAGTTAACATTTTAATGTATCGGCCCAACCCAACAATGGATAGATAGTTTTTAGTTCTTATTATACTTATATTTATGTATATCTATAAATTGTTTTTTTATTCTTAAGATTTTCCGGAACAGATAATCTTTTTAATGAAATTCTTATAGACACTTGTAAGCCTGTTGTTTAGTTTTTTTTTTTTTTTTTTTTTTTTAGTATTACAAGATTATTGCAGTAGATTATTAAAGTGTTATATGTAAAAAATGTGCTCTTTTAAAGTAATAAGTTCAATTACTTAAGTTTCGTTGTATATATACATACTTACAGATTATGTTTATGTATTACATATATAAAAAGTATTTTCTTTTCTTATGAATTTAAATTATGATTTAATCTTAAAATAGAGTAACATTTTATTTTCCTTTTTACAAATATAATCAATTTTAAATATGTTTTTAATATCATAATTTGTATCTTAAGATTTTTTTTGTTTTTTAAGATTTTGTACAATTGTAAGGTTTTTTTTTTTTTAGATGGCAATTTAATAGATTCGAAATTGTTATATAAATTTTTTGATATGTAAAAAATTTTTATATACGAGTATTAAAATTATTTTTTTTCAAATTTTCATGATAATAAATTTATATCTTATAAATATATGTAGGTATATGATTTATCCAAATCGGAAAATTAAATAATTTGTGAGATTTTATTTTAATCATATCTATAATATAGATTTTCCATTTAAGTTATAGAATTATATTATATGGGTGTAAAAATTTTTTACTTATACTTACATTTTTTACACATATAATTTTACATTTTTTTCCATATATGTATATAAAAATTAGTATCCCTTTAAAGTATATTATATAGAAATTAATTTTAATTTTTTTTTTTTATAATATATTATATATTGTATATATATAGATAATAATTACAAGTAGCTATGTACATATATACATATATTATAATATTAACAAAATTTTTATTTACTTTTTGCACGAGCATTTAACATAAATTTTTCTATATTTATTTTTATTGTACAGATTGTGACTTTGTTACTGTTTTTCTTTCAACAGTTGAATTTAATATCTTTAAAATAAATAAATAAAAAAAAAAAAAAAAGAAACACTAAACAACAAAACGGTGATACACAAATTATTACCTTATATTATATGACTAAAGATCAAACACGCTTATTTATAATAAATTCAAATGCTTTTATACAAATGAATTTAAAAAATTGTTTGTATATAGACGTACATATATGTATACATATAAATAATATGGCGATTTAAGATACATTACAAGAAAAAGATATAATCGATTTTATATATATATATATACATTATATTAAAATGGATAAAATTGAATGTCACAAAATTGTAATAAATATTATAAACGTGTCGGATAATATTAATGTATATCTGATATAATAGTTTTGTTTATATAACAATAAACTAATATACCACATATGGGAATTTTCTAATATCTGTTTGTTCATTATAGTTTTGTGTCAAGAAAATTAAAAGAAAATTTATTGGAAAAAAAACAAAAAAAAATCATTTCAATCATTTTAATTATAAGTATCTATTATATAGTACATATGTAGAATATGCAAAACATATATACGAAAATCGGAACGGTATATACAGAGAAGATTAAGATGTTGTTTGAGTAATGAGGATGACATATGTATAATCGCAAAGTGATTTACATTTTTTATAATTTACTCATTGTAGAAAGGTTCACATAGTCCACTCATTGCAGAAAAGTTCCCATCTCTGGCACAGACATTCAATATGTAGTTAAAATCGCTAAATCCCACACTAATATCAATAAAAGCAAAAGATCTAAATAATACCTACTGCAAAAAAAAAAAAAAAAGGGGATTGAGCGTAAAATTTACTATCGTCAAATTGATACAATCCAATCCCTAGCCACAAAAAAACACCTATTCGGCTGTGAAAATCTTCTACATTTCTCAAAATGTTCGAATCAGTTAAAGATAAAACATAAAATAGAGAAATATCGAAGTAATCGGAGTATCAAGAATAAATACAAAAATTCATCACTCTTAGGGTTGGCACTGAAGCTCTTTCCATAAAAGAGCTCAGATAAAGGAGCTACTCATCTTCAATGATATGTGGAAAAATTTATAACTGATCACCCAGAAATCAAAAATAATCTAACAATTTAGTTTCTAAGAATAAATTCTAGTTTATATTATTTGTAATTTTTCTATTCTTTAAATATAGCATGTGAGCATGCAGTATTTATTTTACTTGGTAGGTCTCGGGTTCAAACCCCGGCTGGGTCATATAATTTAATAAAAAGTATTAGACATTTTTGTTATAATATATAATTAGTACAATATAATTAAATTAAAAATAAGTATATATGGCCTATAAATTATAATTAATATCATATTGTAATAGCTATATAATAAAAAAAAATAATAAAACCATAATTCTTGTATAAGATAATAGATGGCGCAGAAATAAAAAAAAAACGTCTTTCTTGTACAATAGCTACAGCCGAGTAATCAACGGCTTAGTGAAATTAATGATTCACGAAACTGAAACTTAGCCAAATATGATTAATAATAATGACTTAGTGGATGCCCTATTAATACTCCTCATATAGGACTCGCAAGTAAAAAAAAAAGAACGAAGTATTTTTAGATCTTAACAATTGAATTAATTTTACTACTTATACAATAATGAATTGGAACACACCACATTCCACCTATAGGAAGTAGAGGTAAAAAGCTACTTGAAACATTTTTAAAATTTTTTGGTCAAATATCCTTGTTGGATCCTTTTAGGTTTGAAATTACACAATATTATAAGTATATATAAAATTATTTTTAAAAGGCCATCATAAATTTTATAATCTTAGAAGTTTCACTTAAAATTCGAATCTCGATGACAAGTCATTTTAAATCTATAATTATATATAGTTATGTATTTTAAAAATTATAATCATAACGTTAAATAATTAATTCAAAATACCAGAAAAGTGTAAATATCGTATATATAATTCTGAGATAATTAATGTACATATAATTAATAAATTTAATACTCTGATCTCTGAAGCTAAAAAAAAAAGAAACACTTAATTTTAATCTATATTCACATTGTAAGAAAAACAAATTGAGGAAAGTCTTATGTCTTATTATATATGTATACATCTTTGATTTTTATTATTTGTCAATAGTTGTCTTTAAATGGCTATCAGAATAAATATATACATATATATATATATATACGAATATGTATAATTGAATCAGTCCAATTTTGAAATAAATTGCATATATAATTTTATACACTATCCATAATTAAATTTAAATGAAGATTGAAGATGAACCATAAAAAGTAAAGGAATAAATAAAAAAAAAAAAAAATATTATAAGTTTAAATGGAATGGAAAAGATATAGATAAAGTTTAAACAAAGGATTTTTGTTTAAATACTTTAAATACGCACCAATAAAACTTAAAAATGCAATAAATATGTATATATATGGTCAAATTAAATCAGAATTAAACAAATCACGACTGAAGACAAAAAAAAAAAAATTATAATTTTCTTAAGAAATATTGAATAATAAAAAATACATAATACATATAGCAATGATGAAGGTAAATTAGAGGAGTTTCTTCATGAAATTAGTATAGGGATGTATCAAATGGGGTACACAGAAAAATAATGTTGGGTATAAAATATTTGTAGCACAGTTCAGTTTAACATTAATTTAAAATCACTTTTCAAGCGGGTAATTGATAAACTGGAAATCCTAATAACTGTAGGTATATAGTAAACGTTTGTATCGATTCTTAATGCGGGTAACTAAACTTAAAAGGGATAACACGTCATATTAAAATTTTGAGTGATTATAATTATAGGTTGTTTTTTTTACTCCTCTCCACTCCTATAAGAAGAATAGGATATCCATTAAGTAACTTATTATTCATATTCGACTAAGCTCCAGTTTCTGGAATATATATAGTTTCACTAAACCGTCGATTATTCGGCTGTAGCTATGGTATAAGATATAAGACTATGACACAAACGAAAGTTTACTTTTATGTTCACCGGTAAGCATCGGATTTTGAAACATATGAGTGGTGTTCATCGGTAATACACATGGGATTAAACGCAAGTTTTTTTTTTTTTATATTTATCGATGAGCATGACGAACACTAACATTCAACGTGTTAACCATTGCATCATTGATTGATTAGATTACATTAATATAATAAATTGATTACAAGAATTGTAAAACATACAATTCCTAAAGACTAAATAAACTGGCAGATACAAAGAATAATTGAATGTTAATTAAAAAAAAAATTTATTTTTAATAAATTATTATAAAAACTCTAAATGGTACACTTATGTAAAATAATTTTCTATTATTCCCCCTTACGACATTTACAGCCCCGCCTGAACAGGAAAGGCTGTGTAATTTCCTGTCCACATTTATGTGGCAGAGAATTGCATTAAAAAAAAAAAAAATTAATAATAATTTTCTATTATTTAATTAAAATTATAACTACAAATTAAATATTTAAATATAAATTTCATAAATAATTTAAATATAATTAAATAATTTTAATTTACCTTTATCTATATAACACAGTCATGTAAGTAAAAATTATATTTTGTTTTTTTTTTTCGTTTCAGATCTCTTCAGAAGAATTTCTATACGATTAAAATAAATCCTTTTCTTCTAACCTTTCTGATTTCTTAATGATTAATTTCGTATTTTTTATGCATTTATTTCATCGAATATAAGATAATTTCATCTGAAACAAAAAAAAAAAATAAATAAATTATAAATAAAAAATCATTAAATTAATATTAGATAAAAATATAAATTAAATACCTACTATAAAAAAAAAAATTAAATACTAAAATTAATTTTATTCAAAATTAATTTCAAAAATAAAATAAATTAAAATTAAATTAATTAGTGAGACACCAATTAAAAAAAAAAGAGACTATATAAACTATAACGAAATATATAATGATTTTTTATTTAACCCCTTGCGATCAAATTTCACAAATGCATACATATACATAATATATGTGATAACTCTTTATGTTTTATTCTTCAAATGTATTTTTTTTTCATTAAAGGTTTAAAGTCAAATTGTTTTAAAAAATTTGGCTAAAAAGAAAAATTATTTTAAATATTTTATAAAATAAATTATATTTTATTACATTTTTATTTTTTTTTTTCTTTTTACTTTACAGTTTACAAATGCAGTTTTCGAAAATATCAGTTGACTGGATAATGTTACTTAGCAAAAGAATGTCAAATGACACTTTTTTTTGCGATCACAGTGTATATGATTCCTTTGTATTGTACAATACACATGACAAATTATATAACAATACACATACGATGAAGTTTGCCTTCATATTTGTATAAATTTTTACGTTTAGCATAATTACATTATAATAATAGGTATATATTTAAGTACATTAGATATATTAGGTTAGATAGTATAAATTTTTACGTTTAATCTGATTTTTTATTACATATTTTTAATTTCAAATAGTTATATCTATAATTTATAGTTATTTTGTTTAATATGTTTCGGAAGCAAAGGGTTAACGTTAAAAAGAAATTAAATTAAAATGAAAACAAAAAAAAACAAAAAATTAAAAACAAAACTTATTAGGAATGCGCGCACGTGTTTCTGACCCTTTTTAAAAGATTTTATAACAAAAAAAAAAAAGAAAAAATTATTTTTTTTTCCATTTGGAATATTTTTGCATAAAGTTTTAATCATTTATTACTTATCTAAATGATGATTATAATACTAATGATTGTCATTTTATAATTAAAAGATTTTAATAATAATATTATTTTATGTACAATATATGTATGTAATGTACATATATAGTATTAATGAAAAAAAAATTTTCTTTCTTAAAAACAGCTGAAGTTTTTTTTAATTTTACATTTTTGAAATCACTGGTATTCAATGTTTAATGCTTATTTTAAAACAAAAATTATTAAAAATTCCTATTATTTAAAATTTTTTTTTAAATTGTCTTAAAATTATTCGATGGGCGGGGAAGTGTATAAGAAACATCACTTCCCGCCCATCGAATAAAATTACTATTTACTTAAAGGTATTAAAAAGTCTAAAAAAATTTTTTTTTTGTATAGAATTTGATTCTATAAGATACAACCATTATAATTTTACCAAAGAGATCGGTTAAACCAAACATCCAATATTTTGTTTTTATTTTCTCAATTCAACTATATCTAAAGATACTATAATGAATGATACTATATATGATAGTACTATCTATGATATTCTATCTACATACGTGATACTAAAAGATCTAGTACAATCATTTTAATTTTTAATAAAATGAATATTTTATGTTTAAAAATAGCTATGTTTGAACAATAAAAATTAATTTAAATGTTAATTTAATAAATCTTTATAATCTTATCTCAGGTAGCAGTTTTTTTTTTTTTTTTTTTATATTATTTTAGTAATTAAAATTTATAACAAAAAAAAAAAAAAACAATCAATTTTTTTGTCATTTACAGCTAAAATCTATAAATTATTATTTTTTTTTTTTTTTTAAAACAACAAAAATTTCATTGATAAAGATCACATATTAAATTTTAAGTATCTTAGATGAAATGCTGCTTTAAAAAATTTAATTAACAATAGCAAAAAAAAAAAAACAAAGTAAAAATATTATTTTATAGGAAATTTAAATTCTTTTATTATTAATTTTTTTAATAACTAACACCTTACATAAAAGAAAATAATAAAAATGATTAGAAAATTAAAAAAAAATATATTTTAAAATTTTATTCAAAAATTAATACATACATATATTAATTCTTTTGTTGTTTTGTTGTTTTTTAATCTACTTTGTTTTTGTCTTTTATTTATTTATTTTTGATAGATTTATAAATCTAAATTATTTTTTTTAATATTCTATTGTGAGTATGTCACGATCAGTTTTTAAAATATAATTCTTTTTTTTTTTTCAAATTTATTTAATTATAAATTAACATTTTTTTGAAAATGTAAAATTTTTAACTCATATAAAGTCGCAGTTTAAAAAATAGTTCATTCATTGTTTAAAAAATATATCAGAACTTTTTAACTTTATATCCATATACGATTAAGTGCATTGTTTTCACTAAGCCGTTGATTACTATAGGCTGTGCAGCTAATAGCTGTGCATTGGATCCTTAACACTTTAATGACTCTAATAAAATCCAATTCTAGCCACTTCTAAAAATTTGTCCATCATTGAAAAAATGTTGATTCGCAGTAAGTTTTATTTTCTAATTAAGTGTCACTACTTTAGGCAATTTAGGGTATTTCAGAAATTTCAAAACATTGTTTTCAATATCATCTATTTTAATCAGCAAATAATTTTTAACTCAGAATGAGTTAATATAAATATTTATATATATATCTACTTTTTATTTACTAGGTCAAAAAGGTTTGAAATTTCACGGCTTATACTTTTTAGAATTTAGACAAACAAAAAAAAAAAATTATAATAATATAGTATTGATGAAAATATTGATAATTAAAAAACTATGTTTTTTTATGATATATAAATATTTAAACAGTTATGTTTCTTTAATCTTAATTCTAATTCTTTATTAATTTTGAGTTGTTTTTTTTAAATTTCATTTTATTTATTCACGAAATGAAAACTTTCAATAATAGTTAATTTACAAACTAAATTAAAGGATTTGCTTTTTTTTTCTTTCCATTCCTATAACAGTAGCATTACTTTAGGGTATCCACTATCGGCTAAGTCATTTATTATGCATATTAGAATAGGGCCAAGCTTCAGTTTGTTTTTAATCATTATTTTCACTAAACCGTTGATTAGTAGGGTTTTAGCTATTGTACAAGATTATCAAACACAAAGATATATTATATTTGTTGCGCCATCTATTATCTTATACAAGAATTATTATGTTTTTATATATTTTATATTATATACGATATTAATTATTCTTCAATTATAGATTTGCTGCCAATGTTTATGACCTGACCGAGATTTTAAACTAAATTTTTTTAATTAGTGTAATCGCGGAAACTTAATAATTACACTATTAGTCATATATAATTAAAAGATTAATTTTATGAATTTCTAATAATAAAAAATAACGTAAGATTGTCAAAAAGGAAATTTAAGGAATTTATTATTTTTCAATATGGATTAATTTTTGGTCTTAATGTGTGTTTTGTTTACTTTTAATATAAAATAATAGTAATGTTTCGTATACCCAGATATATTTTAAATATCTGGAGTGTCATTTGGTAAAAGAGAACTCCTTTAATTAGCCTTGAAATTGCTATAAGATTGAATTTTTATCTACCATACCCTTATTCTGTATTCTGACGTAGATTTTCTTTGGAGAAAGATAAAGCTCCGTTACTAATAAAGATTTTTAGTTATTATAAATTTCGTCGTAAATGTTGCCATAGATTTGACCCATTACTTAGTAGCTTCTTTCATACTATAAAGTGAGTAAGTGCTATTGACTTTATATTCATACTAGATTTGACTAGTGCAGATTTGGGCAATTTGTCTGCGTTCTTGTTTCCTGAGAAAGTCCCCTGAGTAGCGGACTTCATTACAGTTTAAGCGTTGCGTTGGCTTCTTGTAATTCATTCAATGTTTTCCAGTAACCGAAATTAGCTTCAATTGGTTACTTTTATTAATTGTTATTAAAAATAAATATAATGCTACAATTTAATTAAGTTATTTATTATTAGATACATAATAATTTTTTAAATACATGTAATTAAATTACTTTATTAAATTAAATTGTAAAAAAAAAAAAATCAATTTAAAAAATTTAAATTGTAATATTTATTTTATTTTATCCATATTATATTTTTCTAAAATTGTGTATTCCAAGGATGTAAAAAATAAAAAAATAAAAATTAATTAGATAATGATAAATTTGAAAAATAAAAAATTAACTTCCTTTTTAAATATGTCTACCAATTTTATTTGTAATTTCAAAAAAAAAAATTATCCGTATTTGTATTTGAAACCTTAATTAAAATTCAATTACAATTTGATTGATATATAAACGACAGTAATGTCAATGTTATTCGAGTACTCGTATTTGAAGCAAAATTTGTTTTTTATTTTTGTTTTTGCTTTTGTATTGATTGACAAGTATGTACCTATATAAAAAATCTATATTTTAAAATTTTTTATTTCTTTTTTTTACATTATAGTTTGTATATATGTATGTGGATATGCACAAAATAAAATTTTTTTTCAATTTTCATATTACATATTTGTTTTTAACTTTAAATATTCAGGATTTTTTATAAGAGAAGTTTAGAAATCGTTTACTGATACAAAACCAAAATTTTAAGCACAAGGATTTTAAAATATAAGTTTTAACAAAAAAAAAAATGTTTTAATACAAAAAAAATTTATATACCTAACACTAAATAATTTTTATTACTTATTAAAAAAAAAAAAAAAAAAACATTGAAACAAAAAAGCTTATAAAATAATTAATAAAAAAAAAAAATAAATAAATAAATAAATTCAATATAATTACAAAAAAAATCAACGTAAATTGATTTTTAATAACAATTTTTAACAAATATGTAAACTATGATTACTTTTATCTTTACATGAAACATTGCACAAGCAAAAGCTAATCGCTACTCACTTAAAAACAACAAACAAACAAACAAACAAACAATATATATAAAGATAAAACTATAATAACACCATATTAATTGTGTAAGCAACATTATAATAATAATTTATTTATCTATGAATAAAATCATACTAACTATATATATATATATATATACAATAGTACTTGTATATTTTCATTGTAAGTGTTTTGCTTCTTGAAGGCTTCAGGGTTTTATTTTATATTTTTTTTTTTTTAATTTTCAATGTTTTTTTTTTTTTCAATCTTTGGTTTTGATTTTTGTTTTTTTGTTTTATTTTTTTTTTTTTTGTGTACCTATTGTTTTTCAAACATGTTAAAATGTCAAGAATAAATTGTTATTAAAAGATGGGTCAAAAGGTTTTACTAACCATCATACATAAATAAGTACGATTGGTAGCATTTTAAAATAGTTATAAAAAAAAAACAAAAAATAAACAAAAAAAAGTTTTGCGGCAATTTACAATTATTAATAAAACATCAAAAAAAAAAAAATTATATTTAATACACATTATATACATACATTATATTATATATACATTATATACATACATGCATGCATACAATATCGGATATAAAAATACAGTAAAATTTAAAGTTTGCTATAAAAGGCGGTACCTGACGGTACAATATAGTAACATTTATTTTATTATTATTATTATATGATTTTATTTTTTCATTTCTGTCATCTTTTTAAAAAATTATTAGATATGCATTTAAAATTTATTAAAAATAGATATTAAAAATTTATGAAAAAAAAAAAAAAAAACTAATAAATTGATTGATGAAATATTTTAGTTAATGATTTTAAATGATTGTTTTTTTTTTGTTTTTAATTATTAGACATTTTTATTGCTAAAATTTAATATCTAGTATATTATATTCGATTATGTATGCCACCTGCTGGCTAATAGAGGTTATAGGTTAAAAATTTATATATAAAGGCTTTAATATGAAAATAAATCTTAATGAAAAAAAAAATTACTCTTAAAAATATCTATACAATAATTTATTATTAATTTGTCATATATATTATTTTATTATAATTAAAACGTATATGTTTTTACTTAAAGAAGATTTTTTTAAGATCTAATTTTCATGTAATTTTGGAATTAATTATAGAACGAGGAAGAATACAGTTGACTTTGTCAACTCTTAGATACCCGTACGAACCGTTAGTATGTTCACAGCCTGTCACTCTGCTTACAATATTATTTTTTTAATATTTTAGTATTTTAAAATAATTTGGGTGAATTTTATAATTTCTAGAACTATGGGTTGTACATATATTCAAACTATATGTTTATATGTTCATTCTTCAAAAGCAGATTCTAACCTTTCACATAACGATTATCAATCCAAAACTTTTTCAAATATTCTATAGTACCATTTAATACTAAGCGGTAAATGTATATTAAATTTACTTAGTACAAAACAGTAAATATAATTTTAAATATTATATTATATTATATTTAAATATTCCATTGACAGAAAAATTTCTTATAAGTACAATAAAATACATATATGTATGTAAATACGGCGCTATATAATATACATCTATACTCTTATCATTCATTCACTAGTGACATATACGATATGTATGATATTATATAAGTATGTATATATATCAATATCATATAAATAAAAATTCTTCAAGCAACCGTTATGTTGTTTATTTAATTACATTTTTTTGTACTACGCATTATATCCTCAACAATTTCAAATTATCGAGTAAAATAAAATGGAAAAAATTCGTTAAAGAAATTTGTTAGAAAATTTGAAAAAATCAAGTAACACTTTCGTCAATTATAAAGTAACCCTATATTATTAAAAAAAGTTGTTAACAGAAATAAAAGTATAATGTTGGAGCTTTAATTTTTGTGTATTACTTCAAAAAAATTTTAACAGGTGTTCAAGTTACAGGTGTTTAAAAATAGGAAATTTTCAGTTTTTGACCCCTTACAGCTCCTAAACGGGGGGTGATACAAAAAAAATTTCTGAAATGACTCATACTAATTTTCAAAGATCTAACTTCTATCAAAATTTCAAGTTTCCAACTTTAAACGTTTAGAAGATGGAAGGGTTAAAGAATTTTGCAAAATTTGAGTTTTGCATAACGGTAAATTAAGACACCGTATGCCAAAATTATATATTTATTGTATATATACTTTTAAAGCTAATGAAAGTAGTAATCATTTGGCGTTTTCAAAATGAAGATATACCTTATACAACTTGTGCTATAATAATTTAAATATGGAGCTTTTTTGAACCTTTGGGGAGCTGTAGCTCCGTAACGGGTGGGGCTACAAAAAAAAGTTATTAAAAATAAAATTAATATTTTTGTGAGATCTATCAGTGTGAGATCTATCAGACTTTTGTGAGATCTATCAGACTATCAGTCCGGACGGACGGACATGGCTCAAAAGTCTTAGAATTTTTTTCTGATCCGATCCATACCTTTGAAGGTATATCTAGCTCGCTTATTTCGAGGTGTTACAAACGGAGGAGTAATTTTATTATACCCGATCCTATCGTACGGGTATAAAAATATATAGGATGAATTTTGATGAAAATTATTTAATGCGTACAATATAGGAACAATATGATTTTTGTTTTACGCGGTTCTGTGGAAAAAATATCAAATGTCACTCTGAGAAACTGAATGAAGTTCTTCTGGGTTATAATATAACTTTAATCAATCAAAACAATCGCTTTTAAACTTTAGGATGTCATCTTTAATACAAATATTTATACAGAAGAGTTTTGTGAAAATGAAAAGAAAATAGGAATCGATTTTGGAAAGAAATAACATTAAATAATGTTAATTGTAATTAAATGTTTATAAAATAATATAACACATAATTCTAACGAATATTTTCTTATTGTTTGCTTTAATCAGAAACATATATTACATATACCTACATATATTATAGAGAACGTCATATAATTAGTGTTTAGAGTGCATATCTTTTTGCCAATATTCTACTCTACTCTTTCTACTCTCAAATATTTTACTCTGTAAAAAGTTACCACAATATTATTATTTTTTTTTTTCCTAAGTGAGGTGGGAATCTTCCAAAGACACCAAGAATTGCTCCCTTGGTAGTGTCAGATTTTTACTGACTAAACTCACCTCCCCCTTTAGGCAATAAAATGTGATGGAACCCTTACCTGCGAACGCAGTATATTGGCAGAAAAAGTTTACAAAACTATAGCATCAGAGATAACATTACTTTATGAATCAAAAAGGTAAAGGCAACGCTTAAGTAACAGTAACAAAAAGTACTCGCATGTCATTAAAATTCGTATATTTAAATAGATTACTGCCACAGGACTACAAAAATTGAATCAAAAGAATAACTTGAGATTGTTTAATAATACTGTCTTGCGAAAACATGAATAATGAAAATTATAAAAAAATATTTAAGTGAGAGGGCGTATATATCATAAATGAAGAGATGATTCAAGAAAGGACATTTAAATAAAACTAAGTAAAAAAAAAATTAATCTCAAATAAGCGAAAAAAAATTAATTTTTCCTATATGTTTTTTTATAATAAAATCCACGTACTTTTTTTTCATAAGTTTGTATTTTTTTTTTTTCGGTTTTAACAATACTTTTCATTAGAAATTAATTTTAACATTATATGTTTAGACAAAAAAAAATAAACTAAAGTAGCATTAGCAATTTATCATTATACATTTTTTTTCCTAATTTTGTTTTTTTCTTTTTTTTTTAAATAGTTTCAATGAACTTTCGCCATAAATCAATATTTACTATAAACCAAAAATTAAAACAAAAAAATTTATATTTAAATATACAACTTTAAAAAATATAAAAAAAAAAAAACTATTAGTTTAAGATGTGCATAACTATATATATAAATTTTGTTTTTCAAATTCCAATTTTGTTTTTTTCTTTTTGTTTCTAAAAAAAAAAAAGGGGAGTTTAACATAATAGAATATTCCGCCCAAAATCAATTAATCAAATTTACAGAAAAAACAAACTTTTTTTTTTAGTCTCAAATAAAAATAAAACGTACTATTAATTACTCATATAATTTTTTTCATGTAATTTTTATAAAACTCTACAAAATTTATTCAGAATTAGCATAATTAATGTAATTATTTAGACGTATAATATATGCTAATAATACACAAAAAAGACAAATAAAAATATTTTTAAGGTTTAACAGATCGAATGTTGCTAATTCCTCCCAAAAACAAAAAAAAAAAAAACAAAATAACCAAAACATTTTAATAGGTCTTTTTTTTCATAATCAATTTTAAGAGTAGTGGTATACTACCTAAGAACTTATTCTTATATAATAAAGTATTTTTTTATCTAAAAAATATCTATAATCAAAACTTTAAAAAATTTCGTGAAAAAACAAAAAATTAAAATAAAAATTTATTTCCCACTTGATCTGAAACCCCTGTGGTCATTAATATACTTTTTCCTATAGTTCTCTTCCGTAATTCACTTTCAAACAGATCAAATTTATCTTATAGAAAAAAAAAAAAAACAAAAAAACAAAAAAAAAAGGTTTAAAACAAAATTTAAACACCTTAAAATTTTAATTCAGGTTATTTTTTTCATTTTTTGGGTTTTTTTTTTTTTTTTTTTGGGGTTTTTGGTTTTTAAATTTTTTGTTTTCACCTAAAAGCGTTAAATTTTATTTTCTGTAATCTATGGAATAATACATTAACTATTTTAACTAAACTCTACAATTGATTATAAAACTAAAAATCAAAATCAAACATCCTACTTTTATTTTTCTATATATACATACATATATATGTATATATATTTATATATTTAAAAACGCTAATATAGAATTCTTTGATTTTTTTTTAAATAACTTAATAATCCTCCAAAAAAAAAAAAAAAAAAAAATTAAAAATAAATTTTTCACTCTTAAAATAAACACGATGATGACTATTTTTTTTTTTTATTTTTTTTTTTTTAATACAAATTGACTAAATTTTTATAATTTGCTTGTAGATTAATTTCAGTATCATCTTGAAATTGATTTACTAAACTTTATACCTAATATCTATAGAAACTATTTTTTTTATTTTTTAAGTTTTGATTATAGTTTTTCCCTTTTTAATTTAAATTTGTTTTTTTTTTTTTTTGTTAAATTAAATTAATTTCGAGTTTTTCATAATTCGTTTTTTTTTTTTTTTTTTTTTTTATAGATATTTTATACAGAGTGTCTGTGAACGAGTCTGTGAGAAGTGACTACACTTTTTATTTGTTTTGCAGTATGTATCATAGATTAGTTAATTGTCAATGCAACAAGCTTCACAGTATATATTTTGAAAAATTTGGCTAATAATAAATTAACTAGTCTAAATTTGAAAGTGGAAAATTCACATTACATATACATATACAAAAATGAGAGCTTCAATTTACTCCAATTTTTTTTAATTAAATGTATTGATAGATGCTGGGCGACTATATTTTATCTGCTCTATTATTAAAAATACTTTATAATGAAATTTGTTTTTTTTTTTTTTTTTTTATACAATCACTTCCTTATCACTTGTTACTCAGATATAGCTATTATCATCTAATCTGAGACATCCTGTATATTATTCATTTCTAATTATGTTTTATGCGGCTTAAATTCATTTAATAGATATATTTTTGTAAATTCATTTCCCCCAACGCATATTCATATACGCATATTATCGTTATCTTGTGGTCATTCAAGAAAATTAATTCCAATATTTTAAGGTATTTTTAGATAAAGTGTAGAACATAAAAAAAAAAAACAAGAAAAAAATTAAAGAAGAAAAACAAAAACACAAAGAAAATGAAGATCTAAACACACACACAAAAAAAAAAAAAAAAAGACAATTTAACTTTTTTTTTTTAGTTTTTGAAATAGAAAGCCACCCAAGTAGCAATCAATCACTCATTATGTTAACTCTCTAAGCATATAACGCACATGCTTAGTTTATTTATGCTATTGTATGCTTTTAGCTATAATACATAAAACAAAAATGTATAAAATCAAAATTTAGTTATGTATTTTTTTGTTACAACAAAGTTTCTCATATGCATCAAATTTACTTGCATATATGTGTATATACAAACGACAAAAAAAAAATACATACGTATATGTGTATAGTTATAAAAGTACATATAAATCCCATGTAATTACTTGAATTTTTTTTTTTATTTTTTTGTTAAATGATTTTTATCTAATAGATACATATAATATAAATGTTGTTAGTTCTTTGTAAGTGTGAATGAAGGTGGGATAGAAAATTGTTTTCAGATATATACAAAACAGAAAAAAGAAAAACAATTATAAGAATATAAAAGACAAATTCAATTTATGTAATTTTGTTTTCTTCTTTTTTTTTTGAAATCTTCTTTATAAATAATAAAAAATTAAAATACCCAATAAGACATAATATTTAATGTATCTAATTCAATGATTTATTATTCATTTGATGATTAAAAGCTTAAAAACTAAACGTTGATGGTGGTATTTAAAAAATAACAAAAAAAATAAAAAAATAAAAAATAAATTGAATTTATAATTTCATTACTCTCATATAATTAATTGCATATTTATAGGCAAAAATGTTTAATAATATATTGTGCATTAATTAGTATTAAATGATTTTACTTTGTAATCTTATATTTTGTATTGCTTCATATAAAAAAAAAATTTTTTTATATTCAAATAAAAAATAAAAGAAAAATAAAAAAAAAATAATCATCTTTTCTGATTAAAAAACCCTCAGTACTTTTTCGAACTAATCCTGAAGATTAAATATTTCGCTTAACAAAAAAAAAAAAACGAGGAACCAGAAATTAATAATAGGTGACGGACTTGTAAACATTTAGCTGTTACTCAGTTAAAGAACAATACGTTTTTCATAGTAATTTTTACTCTACACATTTACTTCTGTCTTGAATCCAAACTGCAATATTAATGAAAAAGGCCAGACTATAATAAAGGCTATACATAAAATAATCTAAAAAAGTACTGGACTTTTATATTATCTAAACTTATTATTTATCAATAAAATGTGTTATTTGTTAAAAACGTTGAGAAATCAAAATTAAAAGGTCATAAAAAAATTAAAAAAAACATGTGATCACAACTGCAGTATAATTTAAACATTTAAAAACATTCTCATGCATTGCAAAATTATTTAAAAAACTTTGAATACACCTGCGTAAAAAATTGCACTTCAATTTATTGAAAATAGACAAGAAAATAAAAAAAAAAAACTATTTTTTTTTTTCCATCGTTAATCTCTTTTTATATTTTTTTGTATTTTTTTTTTTGTTTTTTTGTTTAACCCGCCTGTTTTTGTAACACCAATTACACTAATGCAAATTACTAACATTTTTAATTTTCTCATAAAGTTATACATAGATTATAATTATATTTGTATCTGTATCTGATATATTGTATAATATAATTCATGTATACAAAAAAAAAAAAAAAAACTGGAATATTAAAAATTATCTGATATTGTTGCCAGATATAGGAGTAAGTGATATATCATAAAAAAAAAATAAGTAATTGAATTTCACAACAGTTTATCAAATTAAAAATTTCTTACATTTTCTTTCAGGAAAATTTTATATAGTGAAAATTTTCATTTTGTTAATTGTTTGTATGAAGGTGAGGAGCTATGAAGGAGGAGAGAGTATGGCGAAGAAGATTTTTCAGCGTTTGTTTTTTTTTTACCAAATTCTTTTAAAATTTTACATGTCTAATTTAACCCCTTTTGTTTTGAAATATTAAAACATTAAAGTACGTAAATATAGTTAGTTCATAGTTATTATACCACTTTGCTTAGAAAAGGACAAGATCAACTCAAGAAAATATCTATTAAGATTAATTTGGTTTTGGTCATTAATTCATGCATCATATCATAAACATTCCAAACAAGACAGTATATAAATCTAAAGGTTTTTAAAGGAGCGCAACTTAAAATAAAAATGATATTGTTTAATATTTTATGTAAAAAAAACTTTGTGAAACATCAAAAATGATTTACTTCAATTTTAAAGAAATCCCATATTAAGCATAGCACATAACACGTGGAACTTTAAACAGCAGCAACTAATAAAAAATATAACAGGTAACTTATGCTAATTTTATATTTTAGGAAATGTTTCGTTCTACAATACTATCGAAATTCTTCAGTAATCAAGTAGTATTGATATGCTTAGACAAATTCTAATTTTAAATTTCAACATACAATTTCTTACCACTTATAAGAAAATTTCAGAAAATCTTCTGTGAGGTAATAAGACAGGTTGAAAATATCCGTAAAAACTAAGTTTAAAGTTAAAATAATAAAATAACTTATGCTAACTTATAAAGGTTTTGACTAAAATGCGGAGATACCAAATTTTTCCAAAATTATTGTTTTACATATATAAGTATGTATAGCAGTCTAAATTACAAAAGAAATAGATATACCTTGTTTTGTTCATAACTAGAGATATAAATATTTGAAAATAGGATTTTTCCAAACTTTCAGCAACTATATCTTCATAAATTGGTGAGATTAAAGTTGTTCCACAATATTAATTCCATATTTGAGACCGATCCATGATTAAAATTTTATTAATCGACCTCAAATGGAGCTTAAGTTTTGTAAACAAACGATTGAACGGACAATACGAGAAAATTAGGGAAATTTTCATTAATAATATGTAAATTTTTCTAAATTTTTTTGGAAATTTATTAAAATTTTACTTGTTTAATTAAACTTTTTAAATGACTTACATACAAAGACTTTTAATCATTTAAATGTCGACTTAACACAAAAAATAAAAAAACTGAAATGATGAACTTTAAATGTCAAAATATTCAAATGTCACAGAATTCCATAATGTTTATCTGAAAGATATTTAAAAATTTATATTGCTTTTGTTTTTGTTTTCTTTTGATTGTTTTTGTTGTTATTATTTTTGAACATCTTAAAAGCAGCACCTTTTAAAGTTAATCCAGATTAAATTTCTAATATTTTCAAAATAATATTAAAAAAAAAAAAAACAAAATAATAACATATAACAAAAAGATCAGATAGTGATCGTTACAGTTCATTAGAGAAACTATAAAAATTTACATATAAACAAAAAAAAACACTGTATAATATACAAAGTAATTTAAAATGAAATGTAGCGGGAGGAATATCTGACTAATTATTAAAGGCTTCATTGTTATAAAAAATATAAAGAAGAGAACTGGAACTATAAAAATTTTATATTTGACACGGTTATTATATTTAGGTGAATATTGAAATAATGTTAAAAGTAATATAGAAAAAAAACGAAAAACCCAAAAAAATATAAAAAAATTTTAAATAGAACGAGACGTATCCAGATAAAAAAAAAAGTATATATTAGATATATATATATATATATATATATACTGAATGAATGAGCATTTCAATCAATTTTAAAAATATTTTAATAGATTCTGAAACACTAATCAAATTTTTTTATTTTTTAACGTGAATTTTATTTTAATTCTTTTCTTTTCTCTATTTTTTTTTTTTTTTTTTGGTTTGTATATAATAAATTGTTTAATTTCGTTAAAAAGAAAAGGTTCATTTACAGTCTTTTAAAAAACAAATGAATTCCAAAATTTTACATATTCTATATTGTATGTATATGCTATAAAAAGTACATTCTTTCATCTTTTGTCTTTTGAGGTTATTCACGATTCAATTTCTTGACATTTCATGACATTTCGTAACGTTTGTTTACGTTTAATTATTCATAACATTTTGTCCGTTAAAAAAAAAAATCAATTTAAGTCCATTAATTTGTTCATTAAAAAAATTATTTAAGTAAATTCCAATAAATATAAAAAGGCTGGTAAGAACCTATTTTGTAATGTTGTCAATAAAGGAGTCAATACATTTTAATGCTTTTATCCATGCTTTAAATGACTTTTGACAAATCAATTGTTTACACATGTTACTGAAAATTTATCAACACTGTCTTACCTTAAAAAAATAATTATAAGATAATAAGAAGTTTACAAGGTAGTAATAAAATTCTAAGCTTTGATATTTTAATTGGTAAAAAGTTAATTAGTGTTCCTTTTTTTGACGTTTACTGTACAAGGAAATGACTGCAAAAATTAATTTTTTTTAAAAAATTACATCATGTAAAAATGGAATATCAGTGGGAAGGGAACACTACTGTCCTGTGGAAAATCTGTGCCAACCTATCGATATTATTTCCAAAAACTAATTTCATGTACCGTTATTTTGATATTTTCATATTATTGTTATAGTACAAGAATAAATTATCTGTAGCTAAAGAATCTTAATATATCAATGTAAATGAACCATTAAGCTTTCGTTTTTTTTTTTTTTTATCATTTATTTACTTAAATTCTTTAGTTTATTATTATTTGTTTTCTTTTTTAGTTTTGTTATTTTAAATTTTTAAAATAAATAAATTTTAGTGAGAAAATTTCACCTACAATTTTATTTATTATGATGGCGACTCTTTTGGACCAATCCTTTACTATACAGAACTAAATATAATATGTATTTTTAAATAAAAAAAAAATATCAATAATTTTTTTTTTTTTGTTTTTTAACTTTTGAAAAATTGAATTTAAATTTGGTGTTCTATTAGTTGTTAGTTGTTTTTTGAAGTTCAATCGTTCATTCAATCAAATAAATTTATACCAATTAATCAATTTTGTTTTCCAATGAACAATTATTTATGTTGTTGGTTTTTTATTTTTTTTTATTTCTGATTTTAATATTTTTTATAATTTGTGTAAATCTTACTTACTTTTTTTTTTTTTTTTTTTTTGTATGTTTACGTCTTTATAATTTTCATTTTATCGCACAATAAAAATAAAAATCTTAAGAAATATTTCAAACGTACAAAAACAAAATAAAAAAAACAAACGAATCACTGATTCATGTAAATTTTTTTTTTTTTAAACTATTTTTTAACTATAATAACCAATCGGCAAAATTTATCTTATGGTGAGTATAGAATATTACTTTTATATTTATGTACCTTCATTTCATTACAAAAACAAAAAAAATTAAATTTTTTTTTTTCCAAGATATTTTATTTAGCCCAGTAAGGGGTAATTGATTTCAATGTTAATTTTTTGTTTTGATGATTATTTTTCCACCATTGGCTCATCAAAAGGTCAAAATGTTTCACGCTTATAATATTTAACATTGAAATTAATTGGAGTTATTAGCTAATTTGACAGCATTTATGAAATAATATTTTATAAATATATATGTATTTCATAATACATATATACAAATATACATAGTTATGTTTATGTACATAATATATACAAACAAAGAAATATATTTAAAAAATGTAAACATATTACTAGTGATTAAAAATGGAAAAAAAAAGAAGAAAAAACATAAAAATAAAAAAAAGTTATCAAAATATAAATATGACAGATAATAAATTATTATTTAAGTAATTTTTATTTTTTCATCATGTTTAAGGTTTTGTTTGTACTATTTGGTTTGTCACTTTAAACTGATATTGCGCGCGCGTATATCGTACAAATAATTTTTAACATAAAAATTAATATTGATAACAGGTGGTTTGTGTTTTTTTTTTTGTTTTCCTTTTTTTTTTAAATTAAAAATAAGATAAAATAAATTGAATGGACATGATATTTAATGGGTTATATCGAAGTATAGAACCTTCAGTTGTTATATACGGCAAACAGAGTCGAAAAAAGAGTCTAATTTTTGTTTGTAGTTTATATGCTTGAACAGAATAACTATATATACTTATTTATGTAACGGTATTACATAATACATATAAAGGGTATTCACGAGTTGTTGCAAAAGTGCAAATTTTTTTTGCACTGTAGCATATATTTGCACCAACTCGTGAACAACCCTAGCATGAATTTTTATTGAACTGTCAAATATCGTTGATGTGCTTGTTTTGTTTACATAAAAATTTAATATGCTTACCAAAAATTTCAGATATTTGTATATCTTCATATGCTTGACTTAATAAATAATCAGAAATAATTTTTTTTCCACTTTTTTTAGGCATTTTTTAAATTTTTATCTAATATAGCGCTTACAAAAAATATATAAACAAACTTTGCAATGGTCTTGCACAAATATGCAATAGGGTTTGCATAGTCTTGCAAAATTTTGCACTTTTTTATACATATAAAAACAACAACAAATTGTGCACTTTAACTGTCAAAAAATTGAAATATGCTACGGTCCAAAATTTTGCACTTGTGCAAGACCATTTTGCACCAACTCGTGAATACCCTTATAATATTATACTAGCAGAAGTTCGTTTCAATTCTTACTCTCAGCGTTTTAGAGTTACTCTATGATAGAATAAGTTGTTTTCAAATGACCGCAGTAGAGTTGCATTAACTACATGATGTCACAATTAGCGTTTTAATCCTACTTACTCGTGTGAAACAAATACAAATGCCAAAGTCTTATTTTGTGTCATTATTGTTTTTATTTCAGATTATAATATTATAAAATTACACATTGAAATAATTCTAAATGAACAATTAAACTTATAATGCATTTTAAAATTAAAATTTTTTTTGAAGACTCCATTATTTGTTTGAAATAAATAAATGTTCAAATCTAATTTTGACAATTCAAATTTATATTTAATCAAACTGAATATTTGCATCAAAGGTGCCAACCTAAAGTTAGGTTTAAAAAGGGGATGGTGGTTTGGTTGGTTAAAATCTGGTTAAACACTATTCAGAAAAATAAAACCCTAGTCGTTTCAGAATGGCAAAGTAAATTTAATTCTGCATGTGAGTGTGATATAGTTAATCCTATAAACGTATAAACTCTACTCATAGAAAGAAACGAAACGCCCAGTCCCGAGTTTTTATTAAAAAATGAAGAATAATGCTAATCTAATTTCCTATAATTTTTTTTGGTGTTGGAAAACAGAAGTAATTTATAGTTGACAGAAAAAAGTTAGAATTTTTTTGAAAATAACGGTGAAAATGAATTGAAGAAAATTACTTTATACGGTACATGACATATGATAATGTTTAATTTGCAAATTCCAAAACCGGTGTAACTTGTGTCTTCAATTAATATTACCACGATTTTACAAATATAAATAATTTATAGAAAAGTGAATAGAAAGGAATTGTCAGAAAATTGATAAATATTGATGAATATTCATGTATTTAAAAAATATTGAATCATATTGACATGACTATAGTGTTGCATGCACAGAACTAACTGACATATAATAAAAATACGTACTATAAAAAAAAAAGAAATAGTAATTTTTTAGTAATATAAAATCCTGTCCCTGTTCTTCTTTATTGAAACTATACTATAAATATTATATGTTTTTGTTTCAGAAATGTTGATTTTGATTTTATTTCATGTCACAAAATAATTCTTCTTTCCTTATTTTTATTGAACTTAGAGGCTCTTGCGAGATTTACAATAATTATTTGAATTTTGGCTGTTGTATTACTGTTTTATTACTTTGTATGTTTTAGAAAATAATTTTAAGTTCAATGAAAATAAATGGCTTGTATTTCAATCAAGTTGAAATATATTATACATGTATTTGTTGAACTGTGCAAAAAATTTATAAAAAGTACATTTGAGTTCAAAAAATTACATGTAAATGTATAAGAAGAAGTTACAACAGTTGTTACAAAATATTCCAATTATGAGAAAAAAAAAATTGATTCGTAGCTCTAAATTACTCTAAGCTACTATTACTAAAGTATAGCCCAAAATAGACGTGGCAAGACGACATAAAAAGCCAGAAATTTCGTACGGTTTTTTCGCGATGTCTAAACGAGTAACTATAGTCAAAATGAAAACGTAATGACGATAAAATCATATGCTTTTGTTTACAAGTTCTGTGTAGAATTAGTGCAAATTTAATTTGAAAATTTAACCGTTTTTAATTGTTTTTAGAATGGATAAAAAAGAAATGGCAATAAAAATATACACCATAATTTTAGTTACATTCAAATATATAAAAGAAATTTTATTTATTTATTTATTTATATTAATATTACATACATACATGGAATACAATATTATTGAACCATCGGCTACCAAGGCCATTATTGGTTTTTATACTATTATTAAATTATATACTAATATTATTTATTTTGTTTATATTATGTACTATATATTTACATTATATTTGGTTGTAAGTAGGGTATGTAAAGAAAGAAACACTTACGACCAGGGATCGAACCCACACTCCTTCGGTTAATACGCCACACGGCTACCCATTAGGCTAACCGAAGCCCCATATAAAAGTAATTTAAAAAAATAGAATTTCAATCTTCAACAAATAAAAAATACATTATAATCAGTATATATATAAATATATAGTGTGACATTTCTTCCGTTTATATGACATATAATTTTTCGTGCAGTTTTTTTGACATTTTTAAATGTCTATATTTTTATGTCCATTTATTTACATATAATGGTAGAATTTTTAATCGTCTCGTAACTCGTTGCGTCTCGTTACGTCTATTTTGAGCTTAATTTAAGTCAGTTTCTTATTAGCCCTTATTAATTGTAGAGCTAACCTAGTTTCGTGAAATTATAAATTTTTATCAAGAGATAGAGAAAAATGTTTCTCATTCTAGCCAATATTTTCTTACAATGATAATCAATGTTTTGAAAACAATAATTTTTACTTTTTGATTAAAGAAAGTCTTTTAAGAAATATGAGTATTTTGTGACCATGGGTCATGGGTTTAATGAATTTTTATTACATAGATTTTACATCAAGAAGCCAAGTTTTTACATCAACAAACATCTTATCGAATGATATAAAAAACACTTATAGGTACTTATAGCGATTAACGAATTAAAATCTTTTTTCTTTGATCAACAATTGTATAATCAAATGATCAATAATTGTATAAGAGAAAATGTTAGTTTAATAACAATTTTTGTTAAAATGAACGATTCTTTATTTTATGGTTTAAAATTTTGCTAACTCTTTTTTAGTTTTTTATGAGAATTTTGAAATTTTCACATAATCCATACTATTTTTTTTTTTTTTTACATTCAATCCAATAATGATTAAAAGTGTTATAAAGAAACTTATTTATTGCGCGTATTCTTGACTATTTATACATTATAATAAAAATCAATTTACTTACAATAAATTATTTAAATAGAAATGACATATTATTCATTTAAATGTAAAAGAAAAAAAAAATTTTTTTTACACTAATACCTTTTCAATAGTATTGTAATTTCTATTAATCCCCATCACATCAAAGATAATAATAATAAAACTTATAATACAATAAAATATAAATACAGTAATAAAAAAAAAAAAAACAAAAAGAACTTTGTTTCGGAGCTAGCTATAGACCTAACTATTGTAAAAAAAAAAAAAAATGCTTCTCCTTCCTGTTCTTCATCGGAAAAAAATTAGAATATAGATTAGGTATAATAAAAAAAAAAAAAGCAAAATATGAGACAGTAACCAGAAGTTTTGTAAGATTTGACATCAAAAATGACACGCGAATTTAACATCTTTTTTTTTTAACGTATTTATGTCGAATAATATGTATATATTATACAGGGTGTTTAAAAAAAAAGAAATGATAATAAAAATATTGCAAGAAAACTTGAGAGTAACTTAGGTAACGTAAAAAGCTAATAACAAACTTATATAACGTTTTTTTAAGCAAAAAAAAATATTACAGTTATTTTAATTTGTAAAAAGGAAAAATTGATGTTCCCAAATGATGCACTTCCATGGTAAGGAAAATGTTGAAGGGATAATAGGATAGAGTCTAATGCTTATAGTAAGTTGTATATTTTTTAAGAAATGTACAATTTTGAAAATATGTTGAAAAGATAATGAAAAATAAACAAATAAAGTTTTCTAATTTGAAAATTTTGACCTTTTTGACCTTCATGTGTTAACCAATATTAAACAGATTAATCTAACAAATAAAAACATTTGTCTAAACTATTTTACTAAAATATATTTTAAAAATATTTAAAAACAAAGCAGTCAATACAGTTTTTAGCTTGTTTTTGATCTCGTCTATCATATTATTTTTTCGTTGTTTCAACACCTAGACACTCTGTTATATTTCTACTTAAAAAAAAATTTTTTTTTTTTAAATAAATTAATTCTATCATTTGTAGATGTTTTTTTTTTTTTAATGAATGAACATCTTTAGTTGTAAATACATTGTTGAACAACTTATAGATAAGTTATCTTCTTTTTCTTAAACCATTCATAATTATTTATCATAATACCTTTAGATTTACTAAGATGTATAATTCTTTTCTTTTTTTTTTTTTGGTTTTTGTGGCTTATTGCTACTTTTTTTTTTTTTTGTTAAATTAAAACTTCCATAAGGTTTCAAATTGTAAAAAAAAAAAAAACATAACTATATATATATATATATATATATATAATATAATATAATGTTATTTAAAATTATGATAAATAAATTCAGTACTAACAACGTACATTTTTACTGACAGATATATCTTTTTCAATCTTTAAATGAATTTTTCTACTACCTATAGATGGGATTGAATATTCATCCACCTTTAAAAATTTTGTTAAATAAATTGAAAAGAATGCCTTAAAATATGAGCATATACAAGATGGGTGTTTTTTTTTTTTTTTTTTTTTTTAAACTTGATCTCTTGAACTGTAATCAATATTATTTATAACTTTGACATGATAATAAGCATAGAAGAAGATTTCAGTATTTAACATTCATATATAATATAGTATAGGAATTATTTGAAAAAAAAAAGAAGTCCTTTCTTAAAGATAACAAAAAAAAAAGGAAAAAAAAAAACTTAAGAATATGTGTATACATAGTTAATGAAAAGAAATTTATTTATTGAAAAAAAAAAATAAATAAATAAAAAGAAACTTATATTGTTATTTGATTATTAACTATCTATTTAACTATCTATGAGTTCTTGTTTTGCAATTTATTAGTTAGCTATTATTCAAAATCATTTCAATAAAACTCTTACTTAGTTGCTGGGAAACAAAGTTATATTGCAAAATAATTTAAATGTAGTTAAAATTACCAATATTGTAGTTATACCTTTTTTTTTTTTTATTGGGGTATAATTAAAGTTATTTAAATGTATATGTATATATGATAGTTACAGTGGAAGAAATTTTATAATTTCATTTTCAATTTCTTGCAACTTATGTTTTCTGTACACAAAATGACATGTTGTCTATTATATTGTGAACAATTTGAGTTAATATGCAATTTGACCATAATTGTCATGCTACGTATATGCATAGCAACTGCAAACATGACTCATAAATGTTTAGTAAAAGAAGTTGAACTATATAATATAATATGGATATATAAATTGAGATTATAACTAGGAGCGCCACGAAATCCCAAATGACAATATCCCAAATTTCAAAATTCCAAATTTCAAAATCCTAAATTATACAAAGTTCCAAAATATTAAAATCTCAAATTACAAAATTCCAAAATCCCAAAACTTGAAAATGTAAAGCAAATTTACAGATTTAAGAATTATGTATCTACAAAAATGAGGGATTTGTTTAGTAGGGATTTCGTGTTGAAGCCTATCAGGATTATTAAAAAAATATTAATTTGGTAAATATGTAAAAAATTAATTTCGTGAGTTGTTTCATGTCACTTATATAAGTACATATAGTTGAAACGCGATTATCCGTATACTTTGGAAAAAGTTCTATCAACTATGTGTTTTTCGATTATCCGGATCGAGCTCGGTGTCGAGCAATACGAATAATCGAGTTTCAATTGTATGTATATATACTAATTACTTATATATGTACGGTGCGATTTTTGTTTTTAGAAATCGAAGATTTATATACATATGTATATTATATATACAGATTTGGAATTTGGAGCAATGTTTAGTTTGTTATGAAATCAATGCTATACGCTTTTTCTAGAATATTTAGTATAAAAAATATAAATATGCAGCCATATTTTCTTCTTTAAATTTTTTTTTCCAACATTTTTCGCATTCATCAAGCATTCATCAGACATATGTATTTGTTTAAATTTTTTTTTTGACAATTTTTACATTCAATATTTTTGTTTTCAATAAAATAGACCCACATCTAAAATAAAAAAAAAATTCAAAAGGTTATTATGAAAGGAAAACTGCTATGGGATTTTGGTATATTTGGATTTTGTAATTTGGGATTTTGGAATTTGAAATTTTGGAATTTGGGATTTTGGGATTTGAAATTTTGGAATTTTGAATTTTAGGATTTTATTTTTGGGATTTCATGACCAACCCTGTGTAACTTATTTTTGGTCTATAATTAATTATTTTCGTAAATTTGTTTGAATTTTAAAGCAAAAAAAAAAAACAGAAAAAAAACATTTTTCTGAAGAAGTTGTTAATATGTGGATTCGACTGTAGCATGATTAATTTTTTTAAAAATTTATGTATAATAACTTTAGTCAGTAATCTCAAAGAAATTTTTATGTCAATTTAAGGTACAATATTACCATACAATTAAAAGTACAGTATTGCCATATTGACAGTAAAAGCCTGTTATACCAAAATCTATTAATAACTAAAAACTACTATATAATTTTTTGAATGTTAGAAAAGCGAAATTATGGCTAAACTAAAACTTTTTGCAATTTATGGCAAAATAGTTAAATTATTTCCGCAACTTTTTTTTTTTTAGATTTACAGCATTTAAAAAATGATCAGCTTAATCCGGTCAAAAAAAAAAAAAAAGTAAAGGGTGTTTCAAAAATAATTATTCTTATTGCAATATTTTAGGTATGGTATAAGATGTTCGAATATTCTTACATGAAATACGAAAATTAACATTTTAAACTAAAAATTTTTCTTTAATAAAATAAACCCCTAAAGATCTATAAATATTTAATATAGATATATACTAGATGTATGAAATAATGAAATAAAACTTTAGTTAATTAAACTATTTATATGTTTTATTTTTGGCATATTTCTTTGTAAGTACCTTGTAAAAATCATATGGGTAATCCAAAGTTAATTTTTCGTTCTAAGGTAATGCAAAATATTATATTGGTATGTCTAGTGCAAAAATTAAAAAAAGAAATTAAAGAAAAAATATTAATGTTCTATTTGAATTACGAATATATTTTATAATATAATATTTTAAAGGAAAAGATCTTAAAAAGATCTTAAATTTTCTGTTTTTTTTCTTTTTTAAAACCATGTCTGAAAATTATTTTTGTATTTACTACATAATTAATTTTAATGGTTACAAATCTTATTAGAAATATAATAAACTATATATGAGTATTGATAATAAAAATGGGTTCAAAAATTTATATTGAGATTTATTTAAAAATTAATGTAAATTAAGTTGTATACTTATAGTATAGTAACATGAGTTCTTATATTCATTTTTTTTTATCCGTCATAAGCTTTTATTTATTACAAGATTATTTTTTGATAAACTAAATGTAGTTGAAAACCATTGAAAGGCAAGAGAACTAGAAGGAGTATGATAGACACTATTAGCGTGTGGGATTTTAACACACCACCTTCCGTTTTAAGCAAACAATAGGTTAAAGGGCCATTTAGTACTAAATTGTACTCTTTGGAGAAAGTAAGATATTGCTAGAAATAAAAATTGATTCAAGATTTAAATATTAATAAAAATGTAGTATCTATAGCCAATGGTATAGTGGTGAAAACACCGGCCTTTCATTTGTAATGATAATGATACCTTAATGGCATGTTTAAAGGAGAAAATTTTAAACGAATAAAAATATCTTTGAAATTGGATCTTTTTTAATTCTTTTTTTTTGTTTAAATGCTTATAACTTTGGAATGTGAAGTATCTCAAATATGGTATGTACTTAGTTTTAGAGATATAAGGAAATTAAATTAAAACTTAAAAGAAAACGTTAACAATCTTAAGAACTGAAGCAAATAGACGCCCCACTATACAGAATAATTTTTTGTTCGCTTTTGTCTTCTAAAATACATGCTATAAATATTAAAGACGGTAAAAGAATCATCCTGTATAACAAAATAAAAAAATTAAATAATTCTTGCATAAGATAATAGATGGCGCACGAATAACAATATTTATTTGCGTTTGATATATCTTGTATTAATCGTCAACAGCCGAGTAATCAACGGTTTAGTGAAATTAATGTTTCGAGAAACTAAAATTTATTTAAAGATGAATAATAAATGAGGTAGTACATGTCCTAAGATCTGTATAGGAGTGACAAGATAACAAGAGTGACAAAAATAGGAATATGACTTAAAAAATATTACTTATTTCTAACTAAACTCCAGAACTAATTATGTGTTTCCAAAAGTTTCCCTTTAGTTTAAAATATAATTTACATTTTTCAATAACACCTACGATTTTTAAAATTTTTAATAAAAAAGAATCATTTAAACTTAAACAGATAAATTTTTAGAAAGCTCTCCTTACAAAAAACATGTAGTATTTTTCAATTCTGCTAAAAATGCAAAATAATCGAAATAATAAATTTTTTTGTGACAAAATTAAAAAAAAATGCATGCACTGTTGAACCAATAACTATCAAATATTTATTATTTATGTTACAAATATTATCTAGTGTTAAAAAAATAAAAAATAAAAATTAACAAATGGTTATGTTGTATAAGAAAAACAATTTAAGCAATATTTTAAATATTAAAACTATCTTGTTGAACGCTTAATAGAGTCGTATATTTTTCTCGCGTCTAAAATTATATACTATTGATTTTAATAAAGGAAATTTTTATACTTAATATGTTGTATCTTAAAATAAAAAATAAAATTTATTTACGGTGTAGTGAATAAGTGTTAAATTTGATGTGCATAAAATTATTAAAAACCAAAAAAAAAAATAATAAATAAAAACATTTTAATATTTTTAATAGGCGGGTGGATTGATTTATATCACATTTATATTAACCGCTGAATATATATAAATATATAAATGTTATAAGTTTAAAAAGTAAAATTTATAGTAAATTTATAAGCTTTGGTTAATATTAATTTGAGTACCTAAGTAATAAGGCAAGTAAAAAATGATGCACAATCAAATTCTTGAAATATATTAACTTAAATGATTCGATTTTCTAAGAAAATTCGATTATGAGAAAACTTTTCATTTTACAATAAATTTAAAATACCTCAATTCGGACTAAATTTTTCTTTTGCTCGGGATTGAGTAGCAAAACTAACATTTATATTTTTTTGTATATTGTGTTGTTGTGCTATTATCACTTAGAAAAGTCTCTTATTTCTATCGTCTCTCATGTACATGTACAATGCAAACAATTTCTCTACTAAATCAGCTTTTTTAACGTTCGCTAAAATTAGCAGGTATATGTAGGCTTATATACACACAACACAAAATTAAAATCACTTTAAAAATTGGAAGAACTTCCCGGAAGGAATTTAGTTGAGCAAATATTGCCGAAAAAAAATTTACTTTATTTCAATTTAAATCATGGAAAAAAGTTTTGATAATTTATACACTCTCGTACACTAAAGAAATTTAACCATCTATTACCTAAGGTTTAAAAAAATGTAAACACAAAAAAAATTTAATATAAAATTAAAACAAATTCGTAATAAAACCGCAGTAAAAGTACAGGAAGGTAAAAAGAAAGGACCTAAATTAGATTAGATTATTGTTTAAACGGTATACGTAACACTGCGATCTTTTGATGTAGATCAGTTACTTCTCCTATTACTACGCGGTATTTTACTTCTGTCAGCCTTGCTGTACTTATAATACTTCTGTCAGCTAAATACTGCATCTAAGAAAGTAAAGATCTGTAGAGAATTTATTGCTGGCAGTTCATCTTTGGAAAAACGTAATATGCTTCTAAGTGCACATATCTTACTCAAAGTAAACGTCAACAGTTTATGAGTATGTGTCCTGGAGATTCTTTTCCTTCTTGATACAACTTGCATGCATCATTATTTTTAATTTCAATTTTGCCTAAGAGTCGGTTATCCCCCTTTAGTTGGCAATGTCTCGATTCTCAATTTATTTTTACGTAGTAGGTACTTAGTAGTACCTAACTACTTAATGAAAATTTCATTTATTAAGTTGACATACAAAGGTATAAAATGGCTAACCAGTACAGTAACCACCAACACTAAATAGATAAAGATTTTTGATTTTACTGCATTTCATAAACGACTTGGTTTATGTTTCTATAAAAAGTTTTAGTAGAAGAAACTAACAGAAAACAAAAACAAAAAAGCAATAAAAAATGCATGAAATTTATGAATTCAACCTGTCGTAGAAAGGTACAAACAAAAAAAAAATCAAAAATAATAATAAAAAGCACACACTTGTAAGATGAGAGATACTTTACCTAGTTTATAATATCTATTCGTATATAAATACTTTTTGAGGTTCAAAAGTATCTTTTTTTTTTCTCTTGGTTTTTTTTTTTTTTTATATTTTGATTCTTTTCTTTTATTTTATTTATCATTTTATTTATTTATTTGCATCTTTATACAATAAAATATAATTTAATGTTTTGTTATTTTTGATTTGTGGTCAAAACTTTTGAATATAACGTGCGATTCTAGCCTCATTTTAATTTTTTTGTTTTGTCTTTTTTTTTGTTCTTTTTATTATTATTATAGTTAAGTTATCTCACTTTCGTTACTCATTTAGTTTAACTGGTATTACTCTATACAAGAGTTCTGTTGTAAATGTTAAAGCATTTTGTTGTATACCTACCAAAATTTCCACGTTGCATAGCGATACCATAAAAGACTATCTTATTTTAGATATTCGTATAAGAAAAGATTCATTTATTTTGTATATATACATATATATATATATATATATATAAAAATTATGATACGGTTTTTTTTTACTTCTAGTTTTTGTTTTAAAATTTTGGTTTGTTGTCTAAAAAGTTTTTTTTTTCCGTTTTTATTAATCTGATGTTACGTTATTTAAATAACCGTGAGTATATTATATTTATAGATTTTGAGTATTTTAAATATGTAATTTTAAATTTTTTTTTTTTTTGTTTTTTTGTAAGTAACGCAGATACTTGGTTATAGTCTTTTTCTTATTTCTCTTGTTTCTTCTTAAAAAAGAAAATTTTTTTTTTGGAGAAAAAAAAAAAACACTTTTAGTAATAAATGTGATTTTTAAAGCTATTTGTTTTTTTTTTTAGATTTTTTGTATGAAGAAAGAAAGTGTAAAAGAAACACAGTTAAAGTTTTTTTTTTTTTAAAGTATTCAATTTATGTGTCTATCAATATATTTTATACATTTGTGAACAGGTGATTAAATAAAAATATGTATCATAAATTTTATATAAAATCTCAAGATATTTCTTTTAAAGATATTATAATATTATATACTTTTTATACTTAAAAACTTAAAAAATTATATAAAAAAAAAAAAAATGAAAACCTTTTTTTTTCTATAGTCACTCCGTTATTTTTGTTTTTTTTTTTTAAATATTTAAATATTATTGATTGATTTATAAAATCAAGTGTAAAAATATTTTCAAGTGATACGAAATCGAATGATTGAGTATTCAAGTAAAATTGTTTATTTAAATGAATAAAACGTTGTCTCTACACAACTTTTCAAAAGTAAATCCTATATTTATTTTTCAAATCGTAAAATTAGTATATATATAGGAACCATTTATTAATATTTTCTTATGTATAAAATGTTAAACAACAATTTTGTTTATTAAATAGAAATGCATATAAACTTATTCATAATATTTTGAGCAGTTAATAAAATAAAATAATCTATGGTTAGAGGAGGGGTGTAACCAATCGTTAAATTCCCAGAAAGTAATTTAAAGATATGCCATTTTTTTAGAAACAACTACTTATATACTAAGAAAAATATTAACTCGAGAGGACATCAACGGAAGAATTAAAAAGTGAACTAGAATTTAAACATGTATAGAGAAACTAAAGAAATCATAAACTAACAAAGGGACAAATGCGGAGACAATATTCAGAAATGAACACAAGAAGTGTTTTATATCTTTTTTAATTACGTATGTAAATATTTAAAGCTACAGTAAAAGTATATAATTTGTCTCACAATTGATACCTTTGTAGAGAGCGAAGTCCAAAAATATGTCGCAAAGCTTAGGTGATATAGTACCAAATAGTTTCAGTGTAAGAATGGGTTTTCAAAATATTTCATTTGTTTTACGCTGTCAATTTTTTTTTGTTCATTTCATAATTTTGTTCTTTTTATTTTTTGCTTTACACTTTTAACATTACATTGCAGGAAGAGAGCTAAGAATATTGGAGCTTCTGAATTTAAAAGTTTTAAATTAAATAAATTCCTTTACAATCTAATCTTAAAGTGATTTCTAATTAATAACTAATTTCTAGTAAGTTTTATTTTATTCAGTCAATAGCGTAGTAGTTAAATACCGGCCGTTTTCTACCAGATTCAAACTTCCGACTGCTTTATATAAAGATTAATAGAAAATAGTATCTATAGATTTTTCTTATATAATTAGTATAAAACAATTTAAAAAAAAATAGGTATATATATATATATCCTATAATTAATATCATATCATAACATTTAATAAAACAAAAATAAAATAATTCTTGTACAAAATAATAGATGGCGCACAAATAGAAATCTTTATGTTCATAATTTTTTATAATACAGCTGAATAATTAACGGCTTAGTGAAACTAATAATTTCAAAACTGAAGCTTAGATAAATATACAATTTTTTTTTTTTTTTTTTGGTGCATTTCCCTATCACATAAATCTTTTCACACAGCTTTTTCTGTTCAGGCGTGGTTGTACATGTCGTAAGGGGAAATCACTCTTACGACGTGTATGGGATTCGAACCCACACCCCCTCGGTGTTTATAGCGTATATTATACGATCTTACCCACTAGGCCACCGAGGCCCCCTAAATATAAAATATTAATGAACTTAAGGGGTTTCCCTATGTTCCTTATAGAAATGGAAAACAAATATATTTTATTTAACAATGTTATCTCAATAATTTTAATTGATTACTTTTATTTATACGCATTTTATGTATAGACGTATTATAACATTTAATATTTAAATTGTTTATAGTTTATCACTGGAGGTTTTATGAAAAGCTTCCTGATTTATGTAAATCTTAAAAATAAATTTTTAATATCACTATAATACATAATATAGTATATAGAGTAAAATATTTTTTATTATCTTCTATCTCTCTCAAAAACTGTCTTAATAAATTCTAAACTTTACTAAATTTATTTTAATACACTGATTATCTAAAATTCTATTCTATACTATATCCACCTATAATAAATAGATACTGACAATAGAGAACAAAAGATCAAGGTCAAAGATAGAGGGTGGTAACTTGTTTTAAGAAAAATTTTCAAACTTAAACAAAAAAAAAATATATATTTAAAATTATAAATGAGGTGCATACATGGACAATACATGGTCATTTAAATTAACATTGTTTAATTTAACTGAAGCAAACAAAAAAAAAAGGGAACAACATAATAAAAAAAAAACAAAACATGAACAAAACAACAAAAAATATGTAAGACACAAAAAACAAAAAAAAAAAACTACAACAATATAAACATTGTTTAATAATAAAAGGTGAACGTTGGACAGGTGAATTATCAAATTATTTTTTTTTTGTTTTTTTTTCTACCATAAGATCAATCAATCACTGTTTTTATATCAGTTTGTTTTTTTTTTTTTATATTTTTGTATTTTAATCTTGTTTAGAAACATAGATTTCAAGTATGTTACCACTCTTTTATTGTCGTTTCTATTGTTATTTCTGGTGTTACTTGTTGTTGAAATTATAAACATTTTTCAAATTAACCTAAGCTGGACTATTATTAGTTTTGGGGGGGTCCATTATGGTAATTTCTACAAAATAAAAACAAAAAAAAAACCAAATATGTTTTAAACTTGAAAGCCAAAAAAAAAAAGAATACAATATTTGGATTACATTGGGGAGTTATACCTAGATATACATAATATATCTTAATATATGTAATTGTTTGTATCTTTTAAAAAAACTACACAAGATACAACAGGTAAAGAATAAGTGAAGAAGTGAAGTGGGAGGTGAATACAAAAAAAAAACTTAATTTGAAGCAAAAGAAATCAAAAACTGCAGGAGGTTTTTTATAGTAAGTAAAAAAAAAAAAAAAAAAAAAAAACAACAACAATATTAAAAACATATAAACTAAAATTTATAATGATTTTGTAAAGCTGTAGATTTGATTTTTTTTTTTCAATTTTTTAATTTAAGAACTAAATTTGATTCACACTGAAATAAATTCTAAAGAAATGGGTCATATATTATGGATTTAAAGCTTATAAAATCAAAAAGTTCTGAAATCAAAATCTCGAACTTATTAATAACAAATTTTTTTGTAGCTTAAACTATTCCTTTTTTTGTTGTTGTTTTTTTAGTGTTAAACTGTTTCTTCATGTTTTTTTCACTAACTTTTAGCGATGATTACGTTGCCAATTATAAATTATATATAAAAAATATCATTATAATTAAAATTTTTGTTAAAAAACAATGACTTTTAATTTCAATGGAAAAACGGGCTTTTTCCCTTGAAAATGAATGTGAATGTGCCCATATGAATGAATATGCATGCACAGAAGATCCATATAATATATTTAATTTATAGCTTTAAATTAAATATTCTTTACAGTTCTTTACAGATTTTTTTTTTGTTAGTACATTTCTCTGCCACATAAATGTGAACAGGAAATTACACAGCCTTCCCTTTTCAGGCGTGGCTGTAAATGTCGTAAGTGGGAATAACTCTTACGACGTCTGTGGGATTCGAACCAAAACTTTCTCGTTGTTTACAGTGTATTTTATACACTGTTAATCATTACGCCACCAGGGTTCCTATTCTTTACATTTAGAGCATTACACCGCAATTATAATTAAATATGTACATATGTATGTATAAAGAATTGATTTTGGAATAAAATTTAAAGCCGAAAATATATAACTAAAATGAATTACTATAATAACTCTTAGGAAGGGGACTAAACTGAAACTAAAGTAGTCTGAGAGAATACTAGTCAATTATTTAGAAACACTTTTTCTTACATTTATTCAACGAGAGACCGAAGTTCTGATTTTCAGATTATGTGTTCATTTAATTTACATTCTTTTTTAAAATTACTGTAAATTGACATAAATGACATAAATGACATGACAAATTATTTCTATCATCAATTAATTTTGACAAATTCATAAAAAAGTATTTGTGTACGAATTTTTTTGTTTTTTGTACAGAATAAAACGTAATTTTATTTTGTAAAATTAAAAAAATGAAAAAAAAAAATATAGTATAATATACAAAAAAAATATTAAATATCAAAAAATAGAAGAAATTTTTAATTTTCTGCCTTATTTGACTGAATTATTTGTGGTATAAATTCTGATAAATGCTCTTCAGCTAAACTATACGTCGAGTATTTATGAGAAACGTTTTACTCTTCATTTCATACCCTCTTTTAGTAAGAGTAAAACATTTCTCATAAATACTCGTGTGTCTTGATTAGTTCAACGTAAACGGAATGATATAACAGATAACAGAAAAAAAATTTCAATAATTTATACTGTCAGAAATTCTGGCTAAATGTCTAAAATATATCCAGACTTAAGTTCTTTTTTTAAGTCTATTAGATAAATTTACTAAATATCGAAACGAAGTAAAATTAACCATTGCTATAGCTTAGTTTTAACAAAATAAAAAAATATATGTATAATGAAGTGTGAAATTGCCAGTTAAGTTTTTGGGTTTTTTAAATATTGTAGATGTACAAAAAGGATTTTAGTTCACATTTATGTGACAGAGAAAAGAATTTTAACATAGCTGTTTTTTTTTTTTTCTTGTCTAAGAAGAATTTACTAAATATATCGAAAAGAAAGTTTAATAAATATTTTTCGTTATTACTTTAGTACTAACTAAACAGCATAATACATATACATACATATGTACATATATGAGTTATGATATTTGGAATTGTAAGTTAAGTTAACAGTTTTGTAAAAATTGGAGATACACCAAAAATTACTTTCATATGACCAATATGACACTCTATCAAAAAATTAGTAAAAATTTTTCAATAAAAATTTTTAGAATATTGTCCCATTCTCCCGATTTATTTTTTCATGTATTTTTTTATTTTCAATTTTCTGTTTCTTATGTTAAATAAAATTTAAAAATTTACCTTTTGATAAAAGTAATACATATTATAACAGTTACATATAATTTTCTGTTAAATTTTTGAACTTTTATTTACAATACAACGTAAACCAATTTTCGCGTTTCTTTAAAAAAAAAAAAAAAAAAATGTTAATACAATTTATATAAATTTTTATTCAAAATCGGATCGGATCGGATCGGTTTTAAAATGCGTGATGACAAAAAACATACTGTTTGTTATTTTATTTTTGTTTTTTTGTTTATTGCTAATGACATTTAAAAAGAAAATCTACAAAAAAAAAAAACAAAAAAATAGCATTGTATAAACTAAAATCTATGGTTACTTATAGTAAATTTGTATATATGATTTTATATTTTAATAAAAGTTTTGTTATATTTATCGTTTATATATACATACCTAAAATATAGACAAAATACATAATATGGATATATATGTATTTATACTGTCTGTCCTATAAAACTCGTAAATAAAGTTTCAAATTGAAATGAAACAAAAAAAAAAAAAAAAAAACTTAAACTTAAAAGGTCATTCATTGTCAACATACAATCTATTTGAATCAATGTGGATACGATGATATAAAAGGTAGGTACATGGAGGGTTGGAAAATGAAATATATATTTTTGTGTCATATGGGAATTTCAAGTTTTTTTTTTTGCTTTTTGTTGCATAAATAAATAAGTAAATAAAAAAAAAAAAAAAAAAAAAGAAAAACTGAAGCTGCATGAAGTATCTATCGTTCTTTGTCAGTTAAAATACATATATTAATAAATAAATATATAGGTATGTATGTATATACTGAACATATTATATTATATTATGTTATACATTAAATATATGAATAATTTTTTTTATATTATAAATTTTTATTGTACAAATCACAATTTTTTTGATCTGATCAAAATATTTCAGCACCATATAATATTGTTTTCAATCTTATATGTGTATCTTTGACATTTTTACCTTTTTATATATTTTATATTCACCTGTTGTGCTTTATTTGTTTTTGTTTCTTTTGTCTGTTTGTTTTATTGTTTTTTTTTTTTTTGACTTTTTATCTAACTTTTTTTTTTTTTTTAAATTTAATTTATTAGGATTAAATTTTTTTTTTTCATGTATATATATGTATTAGGTAGGTATAACCAGGTATAACATTTGGTTTTGTATTTTATAATAAAACTTTTATTTTGTTTAGATTTATTGTAATAAATCTTAACAAATTGATTCATATTAGAGTAACTGAAATATACAGAATGGGATATTGATTGGACATTGAATTTATATTAAAAAAAAAAAAAAAAAGAATAAAACATTGTATTAAATTTGGCACGATCAATGTTTTTTTTTTTTTTCTTTAAGATTAAAGTTTTTTTTTTCAATATAAAACACAGAACGATAAAATTTAATTGGTTAAAAGTGTAATTCATTCTTTAATTGACAATTTGAAATCTATAATTAGCAATGATTTAAGAATTTTTTAATATGGATATTTTGTTTTTGTTATTCTTTACAAAACATTAAATCTGATCAAATGTTAAATGTAACATTAATGAAATGATAATTAAAAGTAAAAAAAATCTCGTAAGTTACAAAAATAATATTTCATAGAAGGGACACTTTTTAATCCTTTCTTCGCTTATTGTTTTTTTTTTTCGGTAAAATAATGTCACAAATTTTGAGTAACACTTTGTTTTATTATTATCACTTAAGGTGAAATTCTAGGTTATCACTAAAGGTTAAATTGAAGACAAACTGAATTCTTGTATATAATTTCGGAACCTATTCTCTTAATAATTAAAGATGAAACTTAAAAGATATAAAAAGAGAATTGATTTAAAATAATGAAAATTCAAGTCTTAATTGAGGAGAACGAATGAAGTATGTATCTTTTGTAGAAACAAAAATTTTATATTTTTTATATTAACTTTTGTTTTTTTATTTAAAAATACAATGATTTTGAAAATTAAAAATACAACATTTAAAGTATACCTTAAAAAGGCTCAAGGAAATTAATTCCCAGGAAATTAGTCATCAGAAAATTAGTTAACAGGAAATTTACTTCTCAAAATTTGGGAATTAATTGCGTTTCAAAAAAAATTCCGAAATTTAATTTTTAGAAGGGAGAGTCCACAAAAATTATACAATCTTGTATCTTACATGAGAAAATCTTTCATACCAAATGATATAACATTAGGATGTAATTGAAACTTATGATTGAATTAAATTAAATTATTTTTGTGTATATACATATATGTATTAAATAATTAAATACATATATGTATATACACAAGTAAATGTAAAATAAAAAGATATATTAAAATGATGGAATTTGCTATCTCCGCTAAAAAAATTTTTGTAACCCTGATTTTCTCAGCAATCCCTTAAATCCCTTCTAAATATTTTCGCTTGTTAGAAAAATTTAACAAAAAATTAAGATGACAGAAATTGATCAATTCAGAAGGGGAATAGGGGAAAAAGGGTAAAAATTTATAAAATGTTGTAAAAAAAAAAATAACGGTTGCTTTGTTAACTAATGAAAAATTTTTTTTGTTGATATTTAAAGAAATTTTCATACAAAACATACGTGGGGCCAGACCATTGACGGAAAGAGTTTTCTTTTATGTTATTTAATGGAAGAGTTTAACATTTTCATTTCATTTAATCAATTTTTTTGTTTATTCTTTTTATTTAAATTAACAAATTTTTGCTTGTTTTTTTTTTTTTACTTAATAATTTAAATGTTTGGATTGATTATTATTTTGAGGACACTCTGTAGAAGTGTATATTAACCTCTTTTTGAGATATATATCACTTTGAAATTTCATAAATATATTTTAAAAAAAAATAAGTGATTTATTTGAAAAATAAAAATTAAATAACATAAAATCATAAGTGATTTGAACTCGGTTCTATTCAAGTATTTGGAAATTTTCTTGATATTTGGTACTTTTATATATGGATAATTAAAAGTTTAATTAATTTATTTACGCCTAACAATTTTTAAGAAATATTTCATTTAAATTTTACCTTTATAAAACAAGTGTTAAAATATTCTTTTTCAAAATATACAATCAAAATTCTTCAGATTTTTTAAAAAGAAAAATCTAACTAACTATAGTTAAAATACTTTTGATAAAATAACAAAAAAAAAAATAAACAGAAAATTGTGTGGGAAGTATTGAAAAAGGATATGAATTTAATAATACATAAATATATGTTTCACAACATATATTATATATATGTATATAAACTTAATATATATTTACATTTTATAGAAACTTTATATAAAATTATGTAAAAAATGAAAAAAAAAAAAATATATAAAATTATATGATTGCTTTTACTTACTAAGTTACTATTACTTGCGGTTAGAGAGAAAAAAATATTAAAAACAAAAAAAAAAAATCATTACGAAACTGAAACCCTGAAAATACTTCCAATGTTATAATACTTCCAATCAACAAACTGTTCATTTTTATTACTGCAAGTTTCATTGCAACATAAATATAATCAACATCATTATCATTCATCATTATATTTCATACCAATATCATCGTCAACCCTGATCAATGATCTTTAACAAGTAATTTTCATTTGTATCGTTATTCTTTTGGTTTCTTTTATTTTTTTTATTTTTTTTGTTGTTTTTTTTTTTTTTTTTTATGTTTTAAAAGTTCTTATTTATAAAATCAAAATTGGTTGCATGTTAAAACATCCCGCATAAAATTACAGTGGACGATTTTTTTCTCGGTTTTTTTTTTTTTTGTTTTTGTTATTTTTATGTTTCCATCCAATACCTTTATTATTATTATATGTAACAATCAAGTTACTAGCAGTACATACTATCTGATATTAATAAAAAAAAAAAAAAAAAATTTCAACTAAAACAACATAAAAAATCATAAAATCAAAAAAAAAAAAAAAAAAATTAAAATTATGATTACCATCAATATTCAAGTAAAAGAATTCATCTCTAAGAAAACCAGGAGGGGAAAAAAAAAAACAAAAAAATTAAGAAACCAGACCAGACCAAAAACAAAAAAAAAACCAAAAGAAGTAGAAGAAGACAAAAATAAATAAAATGATCCATAATATGTAAGCAACGTGTGTAATAATGGGATAATGGTAGAAATATTGACCAATATATTGAAAAATACCCTTGGGATAGAAAGGAAAATTATGTACACATTTATATATTAAGTACTTATATATTATATATTATATGTACGTATATATTTATGAATGTTTATTTTAAAAAATATGTAATTCTGTACAATAATAATAATATGATCCTGAAGCAAAAGAGATGAAGTAAACCAAAAAAATAAAAATAACAAAACAATTAAAAAAACAAAAATATATTTCATTGAAATAGAGAACAGGTATCAATGCAAATGTTACAGGTATGAACGCCGACGCCTTTCAGGATATGAAGTTGTTGCATATTATTACCTTTATATGGTACAATTTTTATTTTTAATTCTTTTTTGTTTTTTTTTTTTTGTTTAGTTACTATATATAATATTATGTATAAATGTATATGTATGTAAATTAAGTGAACCATAGGAAACTGAAGTTAACAAACAAAAACAAAAAGAAAAAACAAAATTAAAGATGAAAAGAAAAGAAAAGAAAAAAAGAAGAATTATTGCGTTGCGTTTTTAAATTTTTATAATGTTTGGTCTCCTGAAGAAGCACGTAAATGGACTTGTTTCATACTTCTTCTTTTTTTTTTGTTTTTTTTTATTATTATTATTTGTTTTTTTTTTAGCCCAATAATAATAACAAAAAAACAAAAACCAAAAAAACAAAAACCAAAAAAAAAAATGTGGTGGAAAAAAAAAAAGAGATACAAGGAGTTGTTACTTTTATAACTTTTATTATAAGTATTCTATCAGATTTTACTTTGATATTTCAAATAAATTTATTTATTCTTGTTTTTTTCTGCCTCATGTTCTGGATTTTAGTTTTTTTCTTCTGTACATTTTTTTTTTCGGATCACTTTTCAACATTGTGTTTATTTTTTTTTTTTTTTTTTTCACTCTGTTCCTCTATAATTGTTGTTATTCATCGATTTGAATCTCCTATGTTTTCATCCATAGACTTACAATAATGTTGTGTACATATATATATATATATATACGTATATATTTATAACTATGAATATGGAGTATTAAAATAATGCGTAAGTGTAATTATTGTAATTTCGGTTAATAATATAACTAAACAATAACAGGTTTCTTATTGTTGTTTTTTTTTTCTTCTGTTTTTTTTTTCATTTTTTTGATTTACCTGTCCAATCAATTCAAATGCATATTCGAAAGTGGGAGTCATTGTGGTAATATTTAAAAGGATCAGATATAATATACATATAACACACACACATTATTTTAATTTATAGATTATGGTAGGTAAAAATAAAAAATAAAGTAAAGTAAATTTTTAAATGAATAAAACAAAAAAAAAAAAAAAACATTTAGAAGGAGTTTTTGGAAAAGAGGAAACGAAAAAAAAGAAAATTATTAAACACTATAATAGCAGTGTTTGAAAATATAGCTTCTTGTTCTGGTTTTGTGTGTTACAGAATTCAGACAGAAGATAGTAAATTTTTGATGTATCGATTATTGCTGCCGTATTTTTTTTTGTTTTTTTGGTCTTTCTTTTTTGTTTAAAGGATGTTCAATCAAACAAACTATGTACACGATATATACTTATATATATACATATATATATTGGATGTTATGTTATAGGATTATCAGCTTAGAATTATATATAGTATGCTGGTAAATTTATAAAGTATTTATTAAAAAAAAATTATTAACTTACAAAAAACAAAATAAATAAAAAAGAACAAAACAAAGGGATGTTTATCGATTTTAAAATGATAATGGAAAATTATAGATGTGAGTTTAAGAGTAAAAACGATAGTCATATATACTTAAGTGACTTAAAGAAAGGAAAACATTAATATGTTAAATAAAAAATTGTTTTTTGTTTTTTTATAATGTATATGTATAATGATGTTGAACACTTCATATTGATTGCATAGTGTTGTTAACTTAAAAAAAAAAGAAACAACAACAACAACAAAAAAAAATTAAAAAACATTTATAAAAAAAAATTTTTTTTAAACTATAAATGGAAGATTATTTGTAAGAATTGTATCATGTAGGAAATATTTTATGTTTATGCTTATGCTTCTTCTTTTATTCAAATTAGAATTCTTTTCACTATATTATTATTTTTTAACTCCAATTTATATATATATATTTTTTTTAAATTATATTAGAATATAGTGGGTAGCTTATATACATTTTGAACAAATTTTAAAAATTAACTTTTTAAACTGATTAAAAAAAAAAAAACAAAAATTATGTTAAAAAAAAATAATCGATTAAGTTAAATATCACTTTCGCTTTTGCAAAGAAAATTGACAACCTGCAATTTAAGGAAAAGGAAGCAATGTAGGTACAATTCAAAAATATTATTTTGATTATATAGTTTTTTTTTTGTTCATAACCAAAAACCTAATGATTAATAAGATATTAGGTACATTTTAAATACGGCTTAGAAAAAGAATATGATATATAAAGAATTTTTCTTTTTTATCGATCGTACACATGTAACTTACTTTCAAGGAAGGTATTGTGATGGTACCAAAATTTCAAACTTCAGATTTTCGCATATATGCATTATTTCTCCGGTATACTAGTATATGTCGAAAAGTGAATTAAGCATTTTTGGAGTGTCTGTTTGTCTGTCTGTTTCTTTGTGAGCACGTATACAGGCGAAAAGGAATAAAGCTTCATGTTAAATTAAGACGTAAATATTTCAAATTACAAAGCTTTTAGAATTATTGCTAGTAGAAATCAGCCAGCTTCAAGCGCCCCTTTACTAAGGCAAAACAAAACGTTTGTATTAATTTTTTAGAACTATATGCATGTACCACTTTTATCTGTCTATCAATATTTGTAAATAACAATATTAAAAAACAAATATGTATTAATTTTTCTTGTTCTTGCAATGGGTTCTGTTCCGTGGACAAAGCCGATTTTTTTAATTAAATTATTTTTAATTTATGTTATTTAATTATAAAAACTAAAAAAATTTTTTAAAAGAATGTAATGATATAGCTATGAGTAATTAAAGTAAAAAATAATTTTGAAAAGCTTATAAAAACTATTCATTTTTTCGAAACTAAGAATATCTTTAAAACAGTTCCGAAGAATAGTTTTGGAAACAGATTTTCCTCTTCAAATCTAGATAACTATTTAAATTTCTTTAAAGTAAGACATAAAAATTAAAACTATAACATCATATTTTTGCATGCATTATTAGCTTTAATTAATTACAAAACATTTCCTTAAAAAGGAAAAAATCAAAAAGTGTCTCTTTAATTTTTCGAAATTTTTCTTACATTACCTGGGATTTAAATGGGATAGTAAAAATAGAATGCTAATTTATCATTGTTTTTGTGCTTTATTTGTATAATTTGTAAGGGGATATTTGAGCTGGTTTGTCTTTTTTACTATTGCACATAATATACATACTATCTTGCCTATATAATATGTACATTATTTCGACATATTTGTCAAAATCAAACCTATTTTTCAAATTATAAAAGTACTTATTTATATTAAAAATCTAGCCAATGGTGAATGATGTAGTGGTTAAGACACCGGCTTTCCATACGAAAGGTCTCGTGTTCAAAACCTGGCTGGGTCATATAGATTAATAAAATAATATAGATTTTTGTTATAATATATAATTAGTATAGAATATAATAAAATTAAAAATTAGTACTTATTTATGTCCTATAAATTATAATTAATATCATATTGTAATAGCTATATAATAAAATAATAATTAAACCATATAATTCTTGTATAAGATAATAGATGGCGTAAAAATAAAAAAGAAACGTGTTAGTCTTGTACAATAGCTACAGCCGAGTAATCAACGGCTTAGTGAAATTAATGATTCACGAAACTGAAGCTTAGTCAAATATGAATAATAAGTGACTTAGTGGATGCCCTATGCTCTTCAAAGGAGTGGCAAGGAAAAAAAAAAAAAAAATTTATATTAAAAAGAAAAAAATCGAAAAAGTAACTTTAATTAAGCAATAAAAGTATTTTAATTTAATTTTTGTGAATATTTAATTAATATTATTTTATATTATCTTATATTATTATTTTAAATTCCATTTAATAAAAAATAGATAAAACTAAATGAAATATGTACAGAGTCGAAGTTTTTGTTCTTCATTACTATTCTCGCGATTAGTGTAAAAATGTACTTCGCTTATTTTGCAGAAAATAAATGACAATTAATTTTTTACTAATACATTCAAACTTCAGAGAACTTATATAACATGCGATCAATCAACTTGTATTATCTATAATATAAAGCACGGGTATAGATTATTAAATTATTATTATTTAAGATTTAAGAGGGGGGTCTCGGTGGCCTAGTGGGTAAGAGCGTATAAAGTACGCTACAAACACCAAGGGAGTGTAGGTTCGAATCCGACACACGTCGTAAGAGTTATTTCTCCTTACGACATTTACAGCCACACCTGAACAGGAAAGGGAGATTAAGAGGGATTTAAGAGGGAGAGGTTGCGTCCTTTCTGTGTAAATCTATTACTACTTGTTGAGTATTTTTTGAGTGCTCTGGAGTAAACAATTCCGGTAAAGAAAGAACTTAGATACTGTCTTGTTTTATTCCATTGTTCATTTACAGTATAAGTTCAAATGTACAATACACAATTTATTATACTATCAACATTTAAATACTATACCAATTTTAAGTTATTTTTCTGCCTTTTTTTCTATAGTTATGTAATTTTTTTTTTTATTTCTAAAACCGTGCTATAAAAAAAAATAAAAAAAAATGAAACCTAAATTATTTTTAAACGTGTCATAATTATTACACTTGTAATTGAATTTATCTGTCCGATATCGTGAAATCCAATATAAACAAATAAAACCATATATAGCCAACCAGTTATGACTATTCTGTCAAAAATTATATTAAAAATTAAAAAAAATTTCTAATATTTTTATTTAGTATAAAAAAAAAAAATAAAAAATAAGGAACAAAGTTGTTCTTTATACTTTAGGATACATTAAATTTAAAAAAAAAAATTGTTGTCTATATCAGTTATTAATAAAATGCGTGATTTGAAAACTCATTTTTTTTTTTTTTTAGTATTATTGAAAACTTCTTGATCCTCATTTTTTTTATAAGTTAAGGCTATTGCCTTTAATGATAAACGGTAATATATATAATAAATATTACCGGTTCTTGCTAGATGTAGTATAGAATAAAGTTACAGTAGTAATACGAAATTTATAATAAAATACATAATTTAACAATCATATGAGTAAATTCATAACTTAATATAATTAATAGACGTCAGTTTGACGGATTTTTTTTTTTTAAAGTGCCAACAAATTTATACAATAAACCACACTAATTCTAATTAAATACACAGGTATTCGTGTATTAAAAAGTTGTTAGTTTCTTTTCACAAGATATACAATACAATATTTCATGACTTATTACTTTAACAAAATATTAAATATAAAAGAAAAAAAAAAAAAAAACCAAAATACATCGTGGTGGGTCTTTCAAAAAAAAAAAAAAAAAAACTTATAAAATGTCCATAGGTAAAACGCCAACAAGAACAAATAAGACACTAAAAAAAGAAGTAAAATATTAGAATTAACCTCAAAAAAATTTCGACCTGTTTATATTTATATACATATCACTTTTGTATTTTATAGCATTACAACTGATTTTAAAGATTTCCTCAACTCTGGCATAAAATCTAAATTTAAAAATCACAATTCTTTCTGTAATTTTAACGGAAGCATGAAGGTGCAAATTAAAAGCAATAACAAACCTCCCTCAATTTGTTTAGACTTTAGATAAACAAAACTGTATACTTGATATGATGTTACTTTTTCCTATATCTCGTCATGAATTTGTTAGAAATTTTTTTTTCATTTGTTTTTTTAACTTTAATATTTATTTTATATATAGGTAGCACTAATATTTAATATTTTATAATAGAAGTTTTGAAAGTGTAAATGTATATAAATCCATTTTTTATATAATAAAAATTTAATTATCACACCACTATAATTATTTAAGAAACAAAAAAAAAAAATTGAAAAATAAATTCTAAGAAGTTTATAAATTTTATGTCAGTTAAAAATTTTTTTTTTTTTTAATTGAAGTTTTTTGTACATATAGACTAGTAATTTATTGTGAATGTTTGCATACGTGTTTTACGAGATGACGGGAAAAATGACAGATTAAAAAAGTGAAAATATTATAATTTTTTGTACATACATACCTACTTAAATATATTGAATTTGCTAGACTTCAACACAAATTTAAATTTCATCCTTTTAGATGAATTTTTGTATTATAATTTTCTTATACAATATTAAGACCAATTTCAATGAGAAATTTCGAGGATATCAGAGAAACATCAGAAAGAGGAAAAATTTAAAGTTATTATAAAATATTATGGCATGATTTTGACAGCTAAAAATGTATATTATCTAATTTATTAATGTTTATATTATTTGTCTAGTAAAAGTTTAAAATTCATTTGTTTATTAAGTTGCGAAATACATACATATGTACATATGTATATAGTTTATTAATAATACTTTTGTACAAATGTTACATAATAGACAAAAACAATTTGCTTCCAATATTTAGCTTTTTTTTTCTGACATTCAATATTTAAATATGTCATGCAACCGTAAAAATGCATAGCAGTAAATAAATATCTACATATTTTTTTTATATATTTGCTAAAAATATGCACGATAATTATAAAGTTGAAACAGGTTGAACTAAAATGACATTATGTATGTATACTTCAACATATTATGTAAATGTCACATTTTTTTTTAAAATTTTGTTGACGTATAGGTATTTTTCAAAATATATGTCGGATCAGCACCATAATAACATTAAGTGACATTATAAAAAATAATTTTCTATTTGAGTAAAATGAATTTGAAAATTTTGAAAACGAATCAATTAAAAAGCATAAATTTCTTTTATTATTTTCATTATTTTAACAGGAAAAATTCCGTTCGAATAGAAATTTTGTCATATTTATCTTTTTGTGAGCAAGTACATTAAATTTTAATAGAATATATTCAATAAATATTACTCCAATACTTCACCTCATTACTAAACCTACAATAATTTGGTATAATAAAATATTTCCCTAGAGTTTGGGTAGCGGGTAAAATAAAAGTTATACATACATATATATGTATACAACACATACGTATATATACATATATATATGTGATATGTGATATGTATATATATATATATAGATATGTATATCTTTTTGGTTCAGCCTTAGGATACATGTATATGTAGCGAGAGTCATATGAATTATCAGGCCTTGAAGTGCTGAGAGTAAAAGCTTTATAAGGGGTCAGCTGTTAACAAATTTACACGTAGTATTTTGTAAAAAAAATAGTGCGCCAACTATAAATCTTGAAATAACACAAAAACAACACAAAACACATTTATTTTATTCAATTTGGTCCAAAGCAAAAATTAAAGTCCTTTAAATTTTTTATTTTAAAAGCTTCTTAAGATAAATTGCCTCAATATCTCAATAGTATACGTCAATACTACTTTCATACTTTAATCGAGACTCATATAAATTATGAAATTATTCATACGCACGATACGTGAGAATCGTTTGCAATTCTCTCACAACTACATTCATGTGTTTTCAGTTCTTGGCCTGTTTACTTAGGTCTTGTTATGTAGTGTTAAGTTACATTTTTAAATGCATTAGCGTTGAAGCCTAAGATCACAGAACAATTTTGGCTAGATACATATATTATGTATGTATGTATGTACATATTAAAAACTAAATACATAACATACTTCTGCATGAAATTTCACCAAATGGAAAGAGTTAATATTAAAAGTGTTTTAAAAATTCAATTTTTTTAGTTTTATTTTAGAACTACTACTACTTTCAAGAAAGTTTTCTAAACCGAATTATTATGAAATTCATCCTGTATTTTTATAGCACATTTTTATATTATATGTTTCAAAAATTTTGCTTATTAGCTTTATTCTATTTCTGTCAGTTCATTCATCTATTCACCATGTGGAAAAAGAATATTTTGCAAAATGTTTCACCCACAATATATTTTACACTCTTAAAGTAAGCACGTTATAGCAAATTTTAGAGTGATAAAATGTTTAAGAACACTGGTTGATCAAAATTTAAAAAATTTGTTAATTTTAGGCACCTGAACATCTGTTAACAATTTTAAAAGTTAAGCTGGAAAAAATGACGTTAAAATATTATATTTTGACATTTATGTAATTTTATTTGGGTTTTTTTTATTTTTTTTTTATTGCATTTCTCTGTCACATAAATGTGGACAGGAAATTACACAGTCTTTCCTACTGAGGCACCTTCATTTGGCTGTACATGTCGAAAGGCGGAATAACTCTTACGACGTGTGTGGGATTCGAATCCACACTCTCTCGGTGTTTACATCGTATTTTATACGCTCTTACCCACTAGGCTACCGGGTTTATTTGGTTAAAATTGAAAAAAAATTCCTCTTAATGTTTTCCAATAAATTTTGTTTTAACTTCTAAAAAAAAAAATTACATATTTTGATACAAAACAAGTTATAGAATTCTATTACAGTAGATTGCATTTTTTTGTAATTTTGAAAATGTAAGCCTTCATAACCATTTGGTTTTAAATATTGCGTTGCATAAGTGTATTATAATAATTGTGAATAAACAACCAAAAATATCTTCTATGTAATTTTTTTTTTTTTTTCATTCTTATACATTTCATTTTAATAATGGTAATTTAAATTTTTATCAAGTCTATAACTTTATTATTATTTATAGAAAGAACTTTAATAAAAAAAACAAAAAACAACAACAAAACAAAAAAAAAGTAAAATATTAACATTATAAAACTTGAAACTAAAGTAATAAAGTGTAGTTAGTATAATAATAATCTCATGATAATTGCATTCCTTCAATCTATACCTATATCTAGTATATATATATATATTTATATTCGAATACATTTTTACTTTTCATTCATTTTATTTATATGTATATAATATAGTAATTTCACTTCTTACCACTTTCTTTCTTATCCAAATAATATATTAGTTACAATCATACATATATATATACAAATAGCTATTTATAAAAAGAATAACAATAATAACCAGCATCCACTGTGTTGTACCACTAATTTAGTTTTCTAGGTAATGTATTATTGTCGCTATTTTATATTATAAGTAACTATATAAGAGAAAAAGATCAGATGCCCACCTGTTTCATATACAGTGGTAGTATATAGTGATGATTACTTAATAACTGAAAACAAAAAACAAAAAAAATACCGACCAAAGTGAATTGTAATTATTAATTCACATTTATTATGGTGGTTAAAAAAAAAAAAAATAAAATTAAAGTTTTATTAAAAAATTTTGAAAATATGTAATTTTATATATATACATATATATATTTTTTTATGTACTTAATCATATATGAAAAAAAAAAAAAAGTTTTTTTAAAATCACTCAGGTATTCCTTTAATAAAATTTATTATTCCCACAATTATAATTATTATCACTATAAGTATATATATATATGATGGTGTGTAGAGGGCGAATTTTCACTCACTCATTTAACCTAATATCAGTTCAAGTACTTATTAATTTTTCAAGTACTTATTAATTTTGGGCAAGCATTTGTAACACAATTTTATATTTTACTCTTGTACCATAGTTACTAAGCATAGCTTGAAAATTAGTTTTTATCTCTTTTTTTTTTTGGGTGTTTCAAATTAAGTTTTACTTTTACAATAATAAGAAAAAAATAGTTTGCCAAAATACTATAATTCAATATATAATTCATTGATTTATATAATATGTATGTACATACATTACATACATACATTATACATAAAAAAAAGGAAAAATATCGGAAGAGAATGGAGAAAAAGAAAGTTATGCAGGGAATGAAAAAAAAAAAGTATGAAATTGACAACGAAAAAATATGAAATACATTCTGAAAGGTCAAATAGTCGATTGTCAAATTATCAAAGTGTCAAATTGTCGATTGTCGATTGTAATGGCCAAAAAACTGATGGCAATTTATGGAATGGCAATTTACTATCACACAATCCATTAGATATGTATGTATACTTTAATTTTTAGTATTTTGAAACAGAGAATTGAGTTACTCAAAGTTGAAACAGCTGATTTAGATTAATCCAAAAAATTAAGATGCGTAAAAGTGATTTAGGGTAAGTCATAGAAAAAGTGATTAACCCAAAAGATTCTGGTGTATCAGTTCAGAAATTTACTTCTTTTTATCATTTCATCATTTCGGGATTACGTCGAACCTACAATAAATACACACATATACATATATATGAAATAAAAGTGCAATTATGATATACAGCTAATATTCGTAATGTGTATATAAAGTACAACAAAAAAAAGAAGAGAAGAAATAGCATTTAACAATTAGGTACTAAGTATATAAATGTCATATAAGTATGTTTTAATAAAAAAAACAACACAATTATACTATTATTATGGAATAAGGATTATCTAATATAGCTATCTTTGCTTACTTAACTAAATAAACTTTCCTCGGATTTATTTTTCTGTATGATTTAAAACCCGTAAAGAAATTTGATACACGAAATATAACAAATCGTTGATATACTTAATGAATTTCTGTATATATGTATACAGGATTCTAAAAATTTTGACATATGAATTTGATATCTCTGAGTTTTTTAATGCATTTCTTTGCAACATATGTGGACAGTAGGAAATTACATAGTCTTTCCTGTTCAGGCGTATGGCTGTAAATTTCGTAAGGGGAAATAACTCTTACGACGTGTGTGGGATGCGAACCCACACTCCCTGGGTACTTACAGCGTATTTTATACGCTCTTACCCACTAGGCCACATAGACTCCCACTGAAATCTTTAAGTCTTAAGTTTCCCTGGCCAGAAACAAATTATTAAAAGATAGATCTGCAGAATTCTAACTAATATAATAACGAGTACGGCAGATTTTCTTAAAAACATGTTAAGACTTTTGTTAGGAAAAACGAAGCAAAAAAAGATTTCTATAGACATATACATATATAAAATCTTAATTTCATTTGTTTCAATTGAATTAAATTATTTAATTCTATAGTAATTATGACCGAAAATAATTTTTAATATCTCTCAATTTTAATTCTTATATAATTTTGTCGTCATTTCTAGTAATCTATACTGTTAATCCTATATGTACATTAGTAAAATATTTTGACATTTACGTATTTCCTTATTAATAGTAAAATATGGTAACATTTTTATATACGCAAACACCGGTATTTGTTTATGATGACTTTTATAATAAAAACAATTAAATTACAAGACGCAAATATTTAGGCAAAAGCAGACAATGAAATATTATGTAAAAAAAAAGAGTATAATTAAAATAAAAACAACGAGGTCAGTGTTGATGCCTGCAAAATCACCTTTATTAAAATTTATTTTTTTTTTTTTTTTTTTTAATTATTATTTAATTTTTCTACATTAAAAATATAATTAAAACTTCCAAAGAAGTGACATTTTATAGCAGTTATTTTTTTTCGGTAGCACTTTAAAAAAAAAAACAAACAAGTTATATACTATTTAAAAAGTGTCTTGTTGACTTAGTCAGACAGAATAAGTGCTACAAAAATCAAAAAAAAAAAAAAAAATTAAAAAACCGCTTTAATTTTTTTATTTTATATTTTTGGAATTTCTATAATAATTCACTAAATTATAGTTCAGATTAAAATTTGACTTATGAGAGCATTTTTGTTTTTTTTTTTGTTTTTGAGAATATTTTTAAACCATATAAACTATAAAGACAATTTATAATAAGTAATCAAAAACGGATGTGGTTAGAAAGAAAAACAAACACCCAAAAATTAAGTAATAAAAAAAAAAAACATTCAAATTAAATGTTAAAAAAGAGAACTGAGAACAAAAAACAAAAAAAAAACATACCAATAAAACAGGTTTCTTTTTAAATTTAAGACTAAGGAAAATATGATGTGTAGTTATTCCTAAAAAAAAAAATGAATTTTTTAGCACATTTTTTAGCATAATTTTTAGCATAATTTTAGAATAAATTAATTTAAACTAAAACATTGTGAAACTTAAGTTTAAGCTGGTATAAGCTATATACACTTTTTTTAAATGGAAATTTTGTGATTATGGATCTGTTAAAACAAACACTAAATTACAAAAAGTTGATTTTAAATTCATTACGTTACGACTTAAATTCGGTTTAACGCTGGAAATTATTTTAAAAGAAACTTATTGAAAGATAACCTGGCATAAGTAACTAAAAGAAAATGAAAACCTTAGTACTATGTAAGACAAAATTGATAGAAGTATAAAAATTTATTTTAGAATCGTTTGTTTTAAAAATTGAATTATATAGCTATTCAACTTCTGAAATAGATTTATGTTCTGTAAAATAAATATACGAGTATTATATAACCTGTAAATAAGATCAACCATAATTATATAGAGTGCAATGTATCGTCTTAGGTTATTATAAATTAAAGGGTATAAGTAACATTGCGAACTTCTGATATAGATCTATTTTGCTTCCTCTAGTACTTCTTCTATTGCTGCGAATTTTGTTATTTGTTGGCAGTTCATTTTCAGTAAAGGAATACACTCCTATAGGTGCATACATTTTGCTCGGAGGTCGGAGGTAAAGTTTTGCCGTTTTTGAGTATTTTTGCTCGGTATACTTCTACTTTTTGACAAAATCTGCATGTAGCGTCAAAGATATTATCTTAAATATATACCTTGATTATTAAGCTTTAATGTAAAATAAAGAAATTTATAACCGAAAAAATAATAAATAATAAAGTAAATTGAGTATATTAGCAACTAACATTGATTGTCAAAGTTTTCATTATTTATTATAAGTTTTTACCGATAAATAGGTTTAAATAAACCTTAGAATTAACTAATCAAAATAACCTTACATTTTGTTTAAAATATTATTTAGTATTCCCATACTATACAAGTACATATTTAGAATAAAACAAAAAAGAAAGGTTTTGAACATTTTTGGTCAAAGTTTTGTGGTTTGCTATTTTATCGCCATTTTTATTTTCCTTTTTGTTTGTTTTTTTTGTGTATAAGTAAAATTGCAAAGGTTTATAAGGAAATGTTAAAAGAGGTGTGATATTTTTCCCGCTCTTTATATTTAAGTTAATTTCCTACATTTATTTTTTTTTTTACTTTTGTTCTTATTTTATTTAATTTTTTTTTTTAATTTGTAAAGAATTTTCTTTGTTTCTTTTATACTTTTCTTTTTATATTTATGTCTTTGCCACTTGCAATGTATACAAAATCTTAAAATTTTTTTTTTGGTTTTAACAGATATTAAATAAAAATTTGCGGAAAATGTTAAATTTAATACCGTGGGAGAAAACATTTTTTTGTTTTTTTTTATTTTTTTGCACAAACAAAAATATTTCATTTATTTTATTTGTTTGTTTTCTTTTATATCTTTTAATTACATTAAATATTAAATATATAAAAATGAAAAACAATGATTACATCATATAGGGATTCTAGGTGAATGTTTTTTTCGACAGTCTTCTTTATTGTTTTATCTTTTGTTTAATTTCATAATTTTTGAAAATGTTATAAATAATTGCAAAAATATAATTATTTATGATTATTAAAAATTTCATAATCTAAAGGTTGTGGCATATTGCACGTTTAATTTTAAGCATCGCTTGGAGCGTTGCGTAGCATGACGCATTCAATAATTTTGGATGATCTAAAGTTATCGCCGCTTTGCTGCCATTTTAAAGAAAAATATTTCAAAGTAGGTAACGTCTATCAAATTCAACTTCAAATTTAATAATCTTGTATTTCAAATTGAAAAAATAATGGATTTCGTACAAAATATATCAACTTTAGCCCCACTCACGCAAGTTGTTATTGAGTCAAATATCATTTAAATCCACTTATTCTACTTAAATGTCAAAATGACGCCCGACGCGACGCAACTCGAGTATTGGGTTGCCAGCTTAAATCTTTAAATATACAAATTGTCAGTTAAGAAATTAAATATACTAAGTATATAACCAAGATTTTTAAAGTTTTTGAAAAAAATAATGTTACGAATAATTAAAGAATTAAAATTACTAATAATTATATTTAGCGTTCATTACACATTTTAGAAGTTATTCGGATTAATAATAATGATATGGTGAAATAAATAATACCTTCTAGCTTTTTTGTTTTCATATTTTCAATGCAATTTCAAAAATAACTTTAGTCATACAAAAATATTTTACTTATATTTTATATAAGCTTTTGTTTTGCTTGCGCAATAAAATTACTTTATAGCAAACATTATGAATATCTGAAATATTTAAGAAAAAATATTAAAAATTAATTTATAATAATTTACTTTTCATATGCGATTAAAGGATTACGTAATTTTAAAGTTTCAAAATTTTGATTTAAAAAAACCTTATTTTCAAAACTTTCAAGAAGATGCAATTAACTTTATAAAAAAAAGCAAAAAAAAAAAAGGTTTAGATTTAGTTTTTAGTTTAGTTCAAAAAAAAAAAAATGTTTTTTCCCCGTTATTAACAAAATTTTATGGTAACCTTCATCTATTTACTATTAGTTTATTAATCAATTTTTTTTTAACACTGCAATTATTATAGACAATCGCAACTTAATTTTTCAATTAATAATTTCACTTAAAAATTTTGACCAGCTTTTTTTTTAGCGACTCTTTATTTTTGTGTACCCACTTGGATTTAGTTTTAAAAAAAATTAAAAATTACCATTCAAAATTATTAGGGGTAATCATCACTAATCATTAAAAATCATTTCAATTTTTTTTTTTCTAGCCTTATTTTGTTAACTTAACACTCTTATTGGAGCACGGACTCCCATAAATATTTTCAATGTGTTGCGACCAATCATCATTATTTTAGTCGATCCTGACTCAACTAAAACTTTCGTCTTTTAAGTTATCCTAACCCGACTTAAGACAAATCATATCTATTCTAAATTGGATTTGAAGAACAGAGAATGGCTTTATGAAGTAGTGGTTTCCATTAATATTGACAAATTTCCTTCAGTTCATAAAAAAAAATTCTTTATTTTAAAAAAGGGTAGAAAGAGGCTTTGGTTTTTGCAAAAGTTTTATAAAAAACTATGATTAATTTCTTGATACATATTTTATTATGCATATAATAAAATATAGATTTAGATTGCCCGCATTTTAAGTTTAAAAAATGTATATATACCTATGTGTATATATTATGTATAGGTACTATAATATGTAGTATATATATACGTACATGATTTAATAATACTTAGTTCAAGATAAATTTAGAAAAAAAAAAGGTATACATGTTAAAAAATAAACTTACAGTAAAAAACAAACGGACAAAAGAAAAATGAATCATAGCGCCAGACTGTATATGCTTGTTATAGATATAAAATTATTTGAAGCACTTGCACAACAAAAAAAATAAAAATGAAAATCTTAAAAAAAAATTACAATACGCATTAAGTATGTCTATATACATTTAGCATTAATATATAATATACAAAATTTGATTGAGTAGATTATAAGAAACACATTCTTTTTTTTTTTTTTCTTACCGTGTTAAAATCATAATGCTGGTGGTTTTTATTATAACAAAGTGAAAATCAAGAAGAAACAAAAAAAAAAAAACACAAAGTATCTCAAAGATACTTTCAATCTCAATTTTTTTTTTTCCTCTATACCTATAAGCAATTGAGTTATTTATTAATTTTATTTTTTTCCTAGAAAATATTCACAAGAGAAAACACGCATTATATCTCTAACATGTTTTTATTTTGTGCCTTCTGTTACGCATTTTATAATAAAATTTAAGCTTCCAAAGTTTTTATTTTCTTTGAATATTCGTATAAATCGTATAAAAGATAATGTCACAAATTTACTTTTCGTTTGCAAGATAAACTATTGAAGGTGGATGCACGAAATTCGTTATAATTTTTTCTACAATATCTTATTAGAGACAATATTTTAAAATTTAATACTAAGGAATGGGTTCAAAATCTTTATATGCATTTTATTTGATTAAATCTATTACAAATTTTTCAATTCTTCGGCTTTTTCTTTTTCTTTTCTTTTCGCCTCGAAATCGTAATATTTTAATACTTTGGTTCAATCAAATTTAAAGCGAAGATTACCTTCATTTAAAAAATTTTCCTACATCTAATGTTTTATTAAACTGATATAATCAGCGATTTAAATACACGTTTTCTGAAAGGTTTGGGAATTCATCTTTTACTGTACACAGTAGTCAAGCTTATAGCTTCAAAGAAAATAACAGTAATAAATAACAGTATATATTGATTTAAAAATGAAAATTTCTTTTATTTCACTTAAAAAAAAAAAACCATTTCATTTAAAAAGAATTCAACCAATAAATTTCTGACCAACCTGTAATATTTGTTTGATTTTCTGATTGATTTAATTTTTGTAACTTTTTATTTAAGTCTTATGTACCTGTCCACTTAAAAAATTGAAATTATTCACTTGTAATTACTTACTTTTATAGGTTTATAATAGTTATCAGGTGAATGTTGATTTTTTTTATTTTTTTTTTTTTGTGGTACCTATAAGATAATACCTTTAAACTTATCAAAATGTTTTGTCATGTCATGGTGATAGAAAGAAATATTAAAGAAGCCGATAAGTAAAATAAAAAAAAAAATCAATTTTCAATATATGTACCATAGATATATAGTAAAGTTGAATAACAACCATTATAAATACTTCTGGTAATATGAAAATATTTAAAAAAAAAAAAAAAATTCGAGTTGAAAAAAGAAAAATGAAGCGAAAAAAAATCTAGTTTTTGACATAATATTGAGTGATTTTTTTTTTTCTTTTTGTTAGAATGATTTAACATTAAAACTTAAAGTTTTTGGAAGTGACAATCTTTACATTTTGATTCTACAAAAAAATAAAACTAGAGTAAAAATAAAACTGTATCTTTTTTTTTTTTTGTAAAGATAATTATGAAATAAATTTATCGAACATCAGTATTGGAAATCAATGGAAATATGGATCAAAATAATAATAAACTAATATCAGTTTAATTGAGATTTATAAAGGAAATCAAAGGAAGGTTAAAAAGGGTTAAACATGAAAAATATGAGATATGAGAATATAAATTTCGCAGCAATCCGAACCAGCGATCCAGAAGGATAAAAAACTTTTTATGTATGTTTATTAAATTTTTTTTTAAATTACAAGACGCTAAATATTTCGAAATATACTTAAATAAACTATAATATATTTAAAGTAAACTTGTCATCGTATTATATAACAAAAAGATAGTTTATAATATAAATTATAACTGTAAACTGATATTTAACTTGTTGCCAATATAGAACATGGCTGGAAGCTCTAATCTCTAATCGAAATAAGAAGAATAAATCATGTAGCATAATTTTAATTAGAATTAGTAAAAATCAACTAATAGAATAATGAAGAAGAGTGTATAGGTTAACTGTGTTGTACATAAGTACATAAAGTATTCTGTTACCAAAAAAAATGTAATCCTCTACAACAAAATTTCAGATATCTAACTGAAATAAGTATATATATTGAGATATATTTATATAAATTTTGAAGTTGTATGACAATTACTCGAATTCGTTGCCACAAGCAAATAATATTTCACAGAAGTTTCTGCCATAAAATTTGATATGTCTTGTACCGAGATATAAGGATATAAATATTACAGTTACTTGAATCTGTTACATTAAGACTAACCAAATTTTGCAGAAGACGAATTTCTAATACCTATATTTAGCTTCAATAGACTCTAAGCTATTTTGATATAAAAATGAAGTTGTATATACTAATCAATTTTGCCGATCGAATTTACACAATTTCAATAGGTAAACTAACAATTTTCTAAAGATGAAATGGTAAAGATTTTCGAATCCTAGCTTCTTTATTTTTTGAGTTATCGTGTGCGAACAAACGGACCGATATACTTATGGCTAAATCGATGTACTTTTCTATATCTATTTTGTCTCCTGTAAGGTGTTACAAGAGTAATGACAAAATTATTATATATTAAAACTATGTTCATACGGGTATAAAAAGTTGCTGCTTTAAAAAACGAAATTTTTCCTTAAATACTTTCTTAATATCCTTTTTTTTCTTACGATGTATTTTAAAAATTAATTTTATTTTCTAAAACTCACTACAGCTATAATTCGTGATCGTATAAATCACACCACTATACCATTTTTATCAAATCATTAAATCCATAAATTCTATTTTTATCCTATCAAATTTTAAATTGAAAAAAAAAAAAATCATAAAAATATACACCTGTTGAATGGTATTATAAAAGTAAGTAAATATCCTATAGAAAATATACATCAATTCATTTTTATACGTAAAAATTATTTATGAAACAAAAAAAAAAAACAAAAAAAAACAGTAGAGAATAAATTCTGTAAAGGATATTATGACAGGGACATATTATTCATTGCTATTATGAGAGATAAAGTTTTGTAACACATATACATATTTAATAATCTGTTGATTCTGTGTGTGTTTGTTTGTTTGAATATATGTTAGGAACAATCAACAAGTATCCGACATATTTTAAATATTTATATAGACAAGCATACATTTTTGTTGTTTTTTCAAACTTATCTATAGATTTTATATCAAAAAGTTTATTTATATCCTTTTAAGTTAGAAATTTATATTGTAATCATTTATATTTTTATACCCGTACGATAGGATCGGGTGTAATAAAATTACTCCTCCGTTTGTAACACCTCGAAATAAGTGAGCTAGATATACCTTCAAAGGTATGGGTCGGATCAGAAAAAAATTCTAAGACGATTAAGCCATGTCCGTCCGTCCGTCAGCACGCTAACTCAAAAACTAAGAAAGCTAGAATCTTGAAATTTACACAAAATATTCTGGGAGTAATTTGTAGGTTCCCTATTTTAAAACTAAACTAAATTTTTACAAAATCCTTTAACCCTTCTATCTTCTAAACGGTTTAAGTTGGAAACTTGAAATTTTGACAGAAGTTAGATCTTTGAAAATAAGTATGAGTCATTTGATTAATTTTTTTTGTATCACCCCCCGTTTAGAAGCAGTAAGGGGTCAAAAACTGAAAATTTCCTATTTTTAAACACCTGTAACTTGAACACCTGTTAACATTTTTTTGAAGTAATACACAAAAATTAAAGCTTTAACATTATACTCTTATTTCTGTTAACAATTTTTTTTAATAATATAGGGTTACTTTATAATTGACGAAAGTTTTACTTGATTTTTTCAAATTTTCTAACAAATTTCTTTAAAACGATAAACGATTTACTCGATAATTTGAAATTGTTGAGGATATAATGCGTAGTACAAAAAAAAAAGTAAATAAATAAACAACATAACGGTTGCTTGAAGAATTTTTATTTATAAGATATTGTTATACATACATACTTATATAATATCATGTTTATTTACATATCGTATATGTCACTAGTGAATGAATGATAAGAGTATATATGTATATTATATAGCGCCGTATTTACATACATAGGTACATGTATTTTATTGTACTTATAAGAAATTATTCTGTCAATGGAATATTTAAATATAATATAATATAATATAATATTTAAAATTATATTTACTATTTTGTACTAAGTAAATTTAATATACATTTACTGCTTAGTATTAAATGGTACTATAGAATAATTGAAAAAGTTTTGGATTGATAATCGTTATGTGGAAGGTTAGAATGTGCTTTTGAAGAATGTACATATAAACATATAGTTTGAATATATGTACAACCCATAGTTCTAGAAATTATAAAATTCACCCAAATTATTTTAAAATACTAAAATATTAAAAAAACAATATTGTGAGCAGAGTGACAGGCTGTGAACATACTAACGGTTCGTACGGGTATCTAAGAGTTGACAAAGTCAACTGTATTCTTTCTCGTTTTTTTTGATTTTTATTTTTAATGTTATTTAAAAAAAAAATGTAAATTATCTATATAGGTGAAACCGAAATATTTAAGATATTAAAATTAAATTAATTGAACAGGTATAAATAATTATGAAGTATAAATAAAAAAAGAACTTTTTTCCAAATTCTAACGATATTTGGAAAAAAAAAACAGATATAAAAGAAAAAAAAAATATATTCACCCGCTTTGACTTAAACATTTCTTCAAGTATCACCAGTACCACCAATTTGAATAAGATAAATGAAAAAATCTCAGCATGAAATTAAAAATTCTTCCTCATACATCATTTTTTGACGTTGACATCATTTTCATTAGATACAGAATTTATACTTAAAGCAAAATAGATACAATCATAGATATTTAAAAATTTAACGCTTTGTTCAGCATATTTTTTTTTTGCTAAATTAAAATCTGAAATGCACAACAAGTGTCCTATATACATATTTATATATAAGAAAAGAATTGAGAGGCAGTGGGTGATGGTAAAATAAAAAAAAAAAAAAAAAAACAACAATAAATGAAAAAGAAATAGGAAAAACAAAAATTTAGAAAGGTCAATTATCTTTGATTAACGTTAGTCTTTTTTCTTTTTATTATTTTTCATTTTACTTTTCTTATTTCAGAACGTTTTTAAACTTTTGTTAGTTTCTATTATTTGTTGCCTAAATAAAATTTTACAGCTTTTTTTGCACATATTAAAAAAAAAGGATTTTGATTATTTAACACTGTTTGGACTAAGGTTACTAATAATGTAATCCAAATTTTGATTTTGTGTCATTTCATTATCATAATGTTATAATGTTAATTTTTTTTTTCGGAAAGCAGCAGCTTAATTAGATAATGCATCAATATTCTTTAAAAGTAAATTAATTAATGGCATTATAAAAGTTTTTAAGAGGTCTCGGTGACCTAATAGGTAAGAGCATATAAAATACGCTACAAATGCCACACATGACATAACAACCACACATAATTCCCCCTTACGATATTTACAGCTTCGAATAAAAAGGAAAAGTTATGTAATTTACTTGTCACATTGATGTGGTAGGGAAATGAACTAAAGAAAAAAATTATTAACCCTTTTGATCATGCAGCTTTCTTTAACCTACATAAGTAAAATTCTAACTTCTATTAAAATGGATTATGGATAAATGAATGTACTAGATTAAATATTTTGTTGGTGAAATTACGCCCTTTTGTTGTATTACGAGGGTCGAAACAAGACTCAAGAGTAATCTAAAGAAATTGCACGTGATTCTTCTGGATAGTGTTGAAATTTAACCAGCCAAGATCACCACCGTTTAAACCACACTTTAGATTGAGATTTTTAATACAAATATGCAGTTTGATTTATGAGATATGAATCTAGAAAAGAATCTTGAAAAAAGGGAGTTAGAAAATTTAGAATTATGTAGGATGGGTAAGAAAATTTGATAGAACTTTTTTAAGAAAAATGTTAATGTAGAAAATGGGTAAGAAAATTTGGTGGGACGTTTTTAAGAAAAATTGTTAATGTTCTTCCACGAATAAATTTACAGGCAAATTTATGGACGATTTAGCAGAAATCAATAAAAGAGGTTAGTTAGGAAAGTGAGATGGTTGTCGGTAATACTCAACATAATATAAAAAGAGCAAATAGTTAAAAATTATAAAAAGAGCAAATAGTTAGAGATAGATTTTTGCTTTATCATTAAATTTTTTTTTTTTCTAATTTTAATATCAAGTAACTTGTCACGTATTGCGATGATCTGAATATCCAGTATTCATTTAAATCCTAAACCGAATGAATCAGAATGGGTTAAATTATTAAAGAAGATTTTATAATAATAAATTTGTACAATAAAAGTATTAATCAACACTCAACTATATAATATGCAGAATCATATACCATATAGATTTAAATAAATTTGTAAATTTATGAATAAATATTGTGCTATAATGCGAATTTTTATGAACCTATATATATATATATATATATATATATATACAAATTAAAGAAGCATTACATTTTTACAACTTTACAACTTTACTATATATATATTATATGACCATCAATTTTATTTCAATGTTATTAAAATTTTCTAATGTGCTAAATGTATTTTTATAACTTTGCCAATTTTAAAATTCAAAAACAAAAAAAATAACAAAAAAAAACAACAGACTATAAAAATTTTATATTAACATTTAAACGTGTAAAAATTCCTTTAGGATGGACGTGAAATTTTGTTAAAGTCTTTCTAAATTTTTCATTACCTCTATACCAAAATTTTATGTTTTTTTTTTATGTTAAATGTTCACCTGTTGTTAAATATTAATAAATTTTACCTATACACATGTATGTATATATATATTTTGTGAATTATTGTTAAATTTATTGTTTTGTATTTTTGTGACGAATGTAAAATTACAACCGATTTATTTTAATTAGCCTCTAAACAATAATCAATGCATACATATATAATATGAAAAGAATTAAAGATTTTTATTTTGTTTTTTTCATTTTTTTTTTATTAAAAAACGAAATTGAAGTGTGGGATGTTTTTGAAATTATTTATTTACATTTAACTAAGCGTTTATTTTGATGATTTGTGGTCTTTCTTTTTTATTTCCTTTTTTTTTTTTCATATTAACGTTGCGCTTGTGTAAAATTTGAAAATAGAAAAAAAAAAAAAAATGAAATTAAAAATTTAAGATTAAAAAAAAAAAAAACTGTTACTTGTAACACTAACAGTTAACAGGAAAAAAAAAAAAGAAAAAAATGAAAAAAAAACATTAAATTTTCTATGGTAATTTATAGACTTTATGTGAAAAATTTTTAAGTGAAAGATTGCGGTGTGGGAAAATTTAATTTTCATGTTGAATTATTACTATTATATATAGTAAAATAATAAAAAAATAATAAAATAAAAAAAAATATAAATATTACTTTATTTTATAGTTTGTTTTGATTTAATGTTTTTTTTTTTTTGTTTTATTTTTTATGTTACCAAAAAAAAACAATCTTTCCTTGCCATTTTATTCTTTTTTCGTTTTTGTTTTTATTCTTTTTTTTTTTTTTTTTTTGGTTTTCGTATTCAATTTTATGAAGATTTAATTTTACAGATTTTTTAACAGATAATATTAAATAAACACTTGTTTTTCAAATGGCTACCCAAAAAAAAAAAAAAGATCATAAGAGATTTTTATTGACCTGATGATTTTTGGAAATTTAATCCTTTTCTTTTTCTGTTTTTTTTTTGTCTCTTTACAAATATAAACAAGGTAGAATGTAAACCAACGGTTTTTAAAAGCGCACATTTCCAAAACTCAATACAAACTGTTTGTGACTTACACAAAAATTTGAAAATTTCATGTAATAAGAAAAAATGTGAAAATAGGACATTTTTGAAATTTTGAGGGGCCGTAAGTCCGGAATCCTACATAACTAAGAAAAGCCGTTAACACACGTAAAAATATATTATTGAACCTTTAATTTTAATGTCTTGCCGAAGAAAAATTTGTACAGGTGCCAAAGTTACAGGTGTCTAAAAATAGCAAATTTTCAATTTTTGAAGCGTAATAACTCTTAAAGAGGGGGTGCAACCAAAAAATTTTCTGAGGAAACTTATACTAATTCTAAAAGTTCTTTCTTGTCTCACAATTTTAGGTTCCTATCTAAAGGAGTGCCGGAGTTATGAAAAAAGAAATTTCATGCAAAATGTGGTTTTCACATAACGGTAAATTTAAATAGTAAATTACAAAATATTACATAATTTTGATATTGTTTTATATAGATAATAAAATTTTCGATCTTCTGGCGGTTTTAGATTGCAAAATTATTACGCAGAGCCCGAGATATATACATCTGAAAATGGGGCTTTTTCGCAATTTTGAAGAGCTGCAACTTTGGAACCCTTTACAACTAAAATAAACCTTTAACACAAGTAAAAATATATTACTGTAGCTTTAATTTTTCTATCTTGCAGAAGTAAAATGTGTACAGGTTCCTAAGTTACAGGTGTTTAAAAATAGCAAATTTTCAATTTTTAAGCCCTAATAGCTCATAAACAGGGGGTGGTCTGAAAAAATTTTCTGAGCAAACTTATACTAATTCTAAAAGTTCTTTCTTGCCTCAAAATTACAAGCTTTTATCTAGAAGCGTGCCGGAGTTATGAAAGTAGAAAAATCATGCAAAATTTGGTTTTCACATAACGGTAAATTTAAATACTAAATTTAAAAAACTTGTATAATTTTAATTTTAATTTATAAAGATAAAAGAAATACCTGTCGAAAAACGTTTTCAGATTGAAAAAATCTTAAGCAGAACATAAGATATATGCATTTAAAAATAGGGCTTTTTCAAAGTTTGAGGGGCTGTAGCTCCGTAATGGGGGGAGCTACATGAAAAAGTTGTTCCACAAAATTATTTTTTTTATGAGACCTACCCATGGTTAAAATTTTTTTTCTCTATCTTTAACGGTGTAGAAGTTTTGTAAACAGACGGACGGACGGACGGACAGAGTGAAACTAATAAGCACATTTTTTCAAAAATTTTTTGGAAATGTGCTAAAAATTGATTTCTGTTGAATTTAAAAATTTAAAGATTTCAATTAACGATTAGCAAATTAAAAAAAAAAAAAAAAAAAAATTATTTAACATGATCTTTAATATCAAAAAGAAAAATCTTTTTAAAGATCACATTTAAGTTTATCAGATTCATGTTATTTTAAAATCATAATTTTGTTGTTTTTGTTTTTTTTTTTTTTTTTTTTAATTAAATCATAAAAAGAAATTTAATGATTACTAAATTTTATGTTTGTACCTACATGTAAAATATAAAAAAAAAATAATATTATTTTATTTAATTAAAATGTATTTTAAAAATAAATATTACCAAAGATTATGTTTCAATATCAATATGTTTGTATATACATACATAATATAATATGTATGTATATAAGATTAAAAAAAAAATTAATTACAGAACATGACATTTACCTGAAAAGAAAATTAAAAATATATAAATATTAATTAATTATTTAAACATTTTTTATTTTATATTGTTGAACTAATTTAAAAAAAGAAAAAAAAATAAAAGAATATATAAAGTAAAGTAAAATTTTTAGTTAAATTGGTTTTTTCGCATAATTAAATGTCAGTACAAAGTAAAACAAAAAAAAAACAAATTTTTTTTTTTTAAAGTAAAGTTCAAAGTAATAAAAATCGTAAGCGTAAATAAATTTTCATTATTATCATCTTCTTATCTATATAAATATTATTTTCAAGTTTAATATTTTATATTAAAAAAAAAAAGAAAAAATAAATACGTGTATAGACTAAAGTACAGGTACAACAGGTAACACGAAATCTAAAATAATCTATAATTTATAAATTATAGCAAAAACATTGTAACACCGTTAAACTAAATATATTTTTACTTATGATCCGTTAAGTATAAATCAAATTTAATTTTTTTTTATTGTAGAACTTTCAAATCTAAACATCAAAAGTATCAAATATCTAAAGAAAATGTATTTTGTTCAAGCGAAAAATTTAAATTAACCCAAAAGGAAAGAAGAAAGTTCTTATATTATTAAATGTTAACTGAAAGCTCAAAAATGAATGACCTTCAATTGAAGAGTTCAGTATTAAATCAGTTATTAAAAATTTGAATTGATTTTTAGTAGTTTTTAAATTTTTTAATTTAGCATTTAGAAATTTCCAATTTAGCACAAAAAAAAAAAATTAAATATATGATTTATAATTAAATACCTATAATTTAAATATTTTTTGTTAAACAGGTTAATATTAATATATGAAAAATTAAAAGATTATTCGAACCAGACAAAATTTCTTTTAGTTCAATTGGCAATCAATAATTAACCCAATGGTTACTTCAAAATACCAAATGATAAACTCAAATGGGAATTATCAAATGGTAAACTCAAATGAAATATTAATATATACGATGAATTTAGTATGCTTTTTTTTTCTTTTATTGACGGAGGCCGATCTATAATTTACCAGTAATCACTAAAATTTGAGCCAACGGCGCATGAAGGAGAAACGGAGAAAGAGAACGGGTAAAAGAACGGAAACCGTAAGAGATGTCAGCAAGAATACGCACGGTCTATGTAAGATATGAACCAATGAAAACGATGTGAAATACTTCTTTTAGTCACCAGTTATAGCTTTTATTGAAATACTTCCGGAAAATGTTTATTTTCAATTTTTTAGCAGGAAAGACATATAAAATTCAACAAAAGTCTCGATTTAATGATTAAATAATTTCTAAAGGATAAATTCAGCTACGAATTTTTAAATTTTAAGTTAAATATTTAAAAAAAAAAATCAATTTTATTATTTTCCGGATTAGTAATTATTTTCCTAAACAAATGATCAGTAATTTTCCATAATGAAACAAAATTGTTCCAATGACAAATGTTTCATTTCTTCCCATTTTAGATTGTCGTTGAAAAAAATGCTGATGCTATTTTTGGCATATTTCATTATGATTTTGTATTTCAATTAGTTTACACTTGAATTTAAATATTTTTTTATTTTGTTTATTAAATAAAATAATCTTTTTTTATTCTTTATTAGTACCATTTTCTATATTAATAATAAATAAATAAATTAAAATAATAAAACTTTATTTTACAAATATTGAAATAACGTTGACAACAATTTAAATTAGTTTTATTTTGGCTTTAGTATTGTTATTTGACATTTGACAGATCATTTTAATGACAGTTTTCTTTGATTGCTATTATAATCGTCTGTACGGAAAAAAATGTAAGTTTTAAATGAAACGTTTTTTCCGTATATGCATTTCAATGAAAGCTATAACTGGCGCCTTAATAAATTTGGTCAATGAAGCTCCTTTCGAATACCATGTCTTTTATTCTTTCTACTTTTATAAAAAAGAGGGAATTCTTTAAGTCACTTATTATTCATATTTAAATAAGTTTCAGTTTCTTTTTAATTAGGTACCTATATTATTTTCATTAAGCAGTTTATTATCTACTCTACATATTTTACAAGAATAAGAAATGCAAATATTGTAAATTTGCGCGCCATCTATTATTAAATAACACAAGTAATATCTATTCTTTATGCCCGTATGAACTATGTTCAAGGGTATAATAAATTTACCATTACGTTTGTGACACCTTAAAGGAGTCCAGCTAGATATAGTGTCAAAGGTATGGATCGGCTCAGAATCGAATTCTGAGTCGATTAAGCCATGTACGTCCGTCCGCCGTCCGTCCGTCTGCATGATAACTCAAAAAATAAAGGAACTAGGAGGCTGCAATTTTTTTTACGTCACTCATGTAAAATTGTTAGTTTTGCTATTTAACTTCAGCATTTTCGGCCGCCGCGTTCGAGTAACTGCCATACAACTTCATTCTTTAAATGGAAATAACTCAGTGTCTATTCAAGCTAGGTATCTGCAATTTTACAAATGATTATCAAGTTTTATGGCAACAATTTCTGCAACATTTGGTTGTGATGGTATAACAGGTTCGGGTAGCTGCCATACAACTTCTCTTTTTAAATGAAAATAACTCAGTGTCTACTGAAGCTAGGAATCTGAAATTTAGTAAAGAGGTGTCGAGTTACATGCCAACGAAAAACTTTTGTCAAATTTGGTTCGTCTAAAGCAGCCGGTTCAGGATTCTTGCATTTCTTGGAACTTAATGAAGCTAGGCGCAATAGATTTGGGTAGCTGTCATACACCTCCACAATTTACATAAATATATCTCTGTAGTTAACGTCGGTACTAAAACATCTGAATGTGCTTAAAAGATGATCAAGTTTTATAGAAACAGGATATATTATGTTCATACGGTCATTCCCAGAGTTGACACAGTCTACTCTACTGTACTCTTCCTAGTTTAATTTAAGGAAATTTCAATTAGAATATCTATGTTGAGTATGTATATATATACAAAAAAAAATTAAGCATTTTCTTTTTCGAAATTTATTCAAAGTAGATACATATTATATTATAAAGTTCCTAAATTTGATTCTCATTTCACGCATAATTTATTTCAAAATTTTTTTTTTATTTAGTCTTTTATAAGTAAAAAAAAAAAAAAAAAAACTATTGAATAAATCAAAATGTGAATCAAAATGCTTTAATACATATATATATTTTATGTATACATATATAAATTATACATACTTATATAGGCTCGATTCACCTGTACTTTGTGTATTTAAAATAGCTACCATAAAGTTTTCAGAAAAATTGTAAAATTGCATCAATTCTAAATGCATTCTTAAATGTGTGTATATAATATATGTTTGTATGTATATATACGTAAATATAAAGCTTATACAGTGACTATGTAGTGAGAAGTGATCGTTTGAAATCATATGATTTAGTATTTTTTGCGTATACAAGTGACATACAATATTATACTTAAATTTATATCATAATATTTTTTATTTGTTTTATTTAATTTTGTATTTTATAAAAAGAAAAAAAAATAAATAAAAATATGTATTTTATAAATTTTTTAATTTTTTTTCTTTTTTTTTTAAATATTATTTTCTATTCATCGAAACATTTTATCTACATACAATTGATATCTTTTTATTTTATTTTCTTATTATTTTTTTTATAGTTATATTTTCTTCTTTTTCGCTTTTAAAACAATTGAATGGCATTGTCAACTTGAATCCAAACCAAAAAAAAATAGAATTACAGGTAAAACGAATCTGAACGTAGTTTTTTGTTTTTGCACATCCTCAACACACTTTTCGATTTTTAGCTGTTTTTTTTTTTTTTAATGTTGAGAAAACAACACCCGTACTATAGAATATTTTTGTAGATAAGTATTCCGTTTTTCTTTCAAGTTTTCCTTTTTAGAAGCTTCAATATCCCGTATTGTGTAACAAATAAAAAATCTATTTGTAAATAAAATCGATGAGATGAGTGTTAAAAATATTCAGATATTTTTCAGATGGTTTGGCATTGGAGTTTAAAAATCTGTACTTTATGCTCTGTTTTTATTTATTTAATACTGAGCCTATATAAGTTAATGTTTAAGTTTTTATTGTAATATATACATATCTATATTTATATATACTTATAGGTATATTATTATTTATTATGTATTATATTATCTACTATTAGTATAAAAATATTAAAAATATTTATTTATTTATGGTATATATTAACTTCTCTATAGATAGATTTCATTTGAATTTGTGGGTTGTTTTATAGATTCTTTAAAAGTACACTTGGCTCGTGGATTTTGTTTTTTTTTTTTTGTTTTGTATTTAACCGATTTTAAAATATAACTAAATGCATTATTATGAATTTAAATATTATATTTTTGTTTTTATTATTTATCATAAAGGAATTTCGAAAACAATATAATATTTTTTGAAAAGTATTCAATAGGGTGACGGTTGACGTTATTCTTAAAGAAAATGTTCTCAGTTATGTATAGATATAGTAATATATGTAGATGATATAATCGTTGCAAATATATATATAGATTTAATTAAAAAATAGTTTTGTTGGAAAAAAATAAACCGATCAAAGTATTCACACACAATGGTGTGCTAAAATGACTCTTTTAATCAAAAATCAAAATCTTGACTCCGTGTGATTCTTTTAACCAAAATATGCAACCCACTAGAAAAATCTGATCTGATGGCCAAACAAAATTAAAGTAGAATATTGGTCAACAGGATCCATAAACAGACTCTTTTAGTTAAAACAAAATCTCGACTCTGTGTGATTGTTTTAACCAAAATGTTCAATCCACAAAGAAGACTTGATGTGATAACCAATCAAAATTAAAATAGAATGTTGGTTAACAAGATCCATATAGACGAGGTTAGGTATACAACGTGTTTATTCAGCATTTAATCTTAAATCATATATAGTTGCATCAATCTATAGTTGCATCAAATCTTAAATCATATATAGTTGCATCAGCATCAATATAGTTGAGAGAATTGAACGAGAAACATCAGTCACTCTTAAAGAAAGCCTTAAAGCAACTTATATACTTAAGAATATATTAATTTCTTAACAAAAATATGTCTATTTCCAGAAACTAAAATTTACATAAATTAAAAAGACTTATTATAAATTAAATTTGCTGCAATAATAATAATTTTTTTGTAAACAAAAGAAACAAAAAAAAAAATAAACAAAAAGAATATTTAAAAATGGTCAAAGGTGCTAGAGAAAGGTCATTACCTATAATTGATAAAAAACAAAAGATAGAATTACCGTGAAAGGTAAACATAAACAAATTTATCTATAATCATACAATAAACTTATTTAAAAAAAAAGATATAAGCATTCACAGTTAAAATTGAATAACAAATCAATGATATTCTTTTGTATTTCTAAGAAATAAAACAAGCCGTAAAACAAAAAACAATAAAAAATATCAACTTGAAAAATTATTTACAAAAAAATATTTATATAAATAAGTTTAAGGGACATTATTGAATAATAATATTTACAGATAGTCACAGTTTACCTAAACTTATATTATACCAACTAAATTTAAAGTTTAACAAATATTTAATAAATTTGAAGAGCAACTTAAGCTGTTAAAATAAGATTAGCAATAATTGCAAACAAAATTAGGTTAAAATGTCAATAATAAACAAAAAAAACCATGGTAAAAGGTTTAAATTGAAAATTGCACTTTTTTTTTTTTTGTTGAAGTGAAATTTTTTATTTGATCAGAAATTGAAGAACTTTTAAGAATTACAAATGCATTAAATTTACAAAACTTTGGAAGAGCATAAAACATTTTGACAGCATGTCAATTAATGCCAATTAATTTTTGATGTTTACAATTATTAATTTTTAGATTTTTCGAATGATTTAATTTTGCTGGCGCCTGGCACTCTCTTACAAGAGTTCATTCAACAAATAAAACACAGTTTTAAATGAAAATTGGAATAGAACATATTTCGGTAAATTTTTTTTTCCTTTTCAACTCCCTTTAACAGCATAGGGCTTCCACAAAGCCTTTTCATCAGCTTCTATTTTGTGTTACTACTTTTATTTGTGACCAGCTGTTTTGTTCATTTGTATTATTTTACGTTGCACTGTTCTAAGCCATTTATTCTTAGGTCTACCAACATTCATTTCCCCTTAAGGGTTCCATTTCCGAGCCTGTCTAGCTATGTAATTAGAAGATCTTCTAAGAACGTGGTCAATACATGAATATATTCGTTTCTTACTTTCTATTTTGATTGACTCTTGGTCGATTTTTTCTCAAAACTCAGTGTAATCAATATATGATTTGGAGGCACTTGTTAATGATTACTTGTATAGTTTGTGTGTTTCATTCTTGTTGGCCAGCCAAGTTTCACTACCGTATAACAGAACGGATTTTATACATGTTTGGAATATTCTCATATAGCTTTGTTTTCTTTTCGATTTGGGATTTATCTTGTTATTTTCCACATTCTTCGAAATGTTGCTCTATATAGCTCTCTAGTCAATTTACTTTCAGTAAACATAGAATGTCATAAGTTATGTGTCAAAAGTAGGTAAACATCAAATGACAGATGTCAGATATCAAGAATAAAAAAAAATTTTAAATATATGTAAATTAACTTCTATAAAAAGTAAAAACAAAAGAACTTTTAACACTATTAAGGTACAACCTTTTAAAAAAACTATCATAAAAGAAACAGATGAAAAAACCAAAAGGCAAAATACTCTTTTTTTTTTTTTTTTGGTGACACTGACAACTCAGAATTTAATGAGCAAACATTTAATGAGTTATAAAAGAAAGAAGAGAAGAAAATCAAAAAAATGTGACGGAAAAATGCGATTAACAATTTAAATTTTAAAATTAACTCTCTTTTTCAATAAAGATTATTATATATATATTATAATATACAAATAGTTAAAATAACATAAAACAAATTAGTCACAAGGAATGTTTTTATTAAAATATAGAAGTTTTTATTAAAAATATACAAAAAAAAGAACTTTTAGAAAGGAAAAAAAGATATATATTTACTTATATATTATATTATTTATATAGAAAATACAATCGGAAGTTATTCAGAGTCCAAAAGATATAAAACTCACGCTATTAAAATTATATATGTACATATATACAAATTATCCTAAAAAATTTAAAATAAAATAAAAAAAAAAAATAAAAACTAAATTGGTAATAAAAATATAACATAATTGTCGAAACGCAGAGAAAAAAGATTTTTTTTTTTTTTTTTAGATAAAAAAGTCATAAAATAGTTATAAATGCTAGCTAAAAAAAAAAAAAAAACCTAAAAAACAAAATATAAATTTAGTAATATCATAATAGTTATGTATGAAAAATTTGTAATTTTTTATTTTTATTTTTTTTTAAATTAAAAGTGTCAACTGTGATGCGCTATAATTTACATAAAATGTTCATATAAAATTGTTATGGTCATTAAATCTCTTATCTTTTGATGTTTTTCCTAATGAAATGTCATAAAAAAACGCTAATGAAATTAAAAAAAAAAAAAATATTTTAATAAAGAAAATAAATAATAAAATATTATAATATTTTGTTTTTTTTTTTTAAATAATTCTTTGAATATATTGTTTGTTTTTCTATAAAAATAAATTATACTACTGAATAATATAAATCTTTATTAGAAAAATCACAACGGGCGGGTTATATTTTTAAAGTTTAAATATTTTGACTATATGGGACTAAAAATAGTCCAAATTCCATTTAAATAAAAAAAAAAAAAACTTTCCTTTTCATAACTTTTTTTTATTGATTTATAGAAAATATCCAACGAAACTCATAAAATTATTATGTTAAAGTTGCTCTAAGCTTAAGGTACCCATAATTTTGGATATTTTTAAATACTATAATTTTTAAAATTTTTATTTTTATAATAAATATAAAATTGGTCTATTATAAAGTTATCTTGTCTGGCACAAAATTTACTTTTCATACCAAATTGTGAAACTCCTTAAGCTTACCAATTTATTATGTGTGATGGTAATTTAAGAAATGTAATCAATAGAATGGCTTAAAGAATGGCTATAATTAATTGAATGGAATCTCATATAGTGCAGATGAACCTATTAAAAATTCCTATGTAAATTAAGATTGAGTAATAAAATAGTCACCAAATTATGATTTTGATCGATTGATTATATCAAAATCTATTAAAAAAAAAATGATAAGAAAAATTAAAGGATATGAACAAACAAAGAGTAAAAATTTTGGTGTATATATATACTCACACATAAAAGCTGAAAAATTATTCACTTAAATAAAGGTATAAAAGCGATAGAAAATATTCTTGATTGGTTGGTTGGTTTAGGTGGCTGGTCATCGCCGCTCATGGCTGCGTGACCCCAATTAGCACGTTAGCACCGTTTTGCTATCACTTTGGTGACCATAAGGCTTATAATAGGGCTATATTGTGTTTTATTTTAGATTCATTTCGTTGCGTTCAGAAACCTTACCATTTCTGCAGTTTACTTAATCGTTAGATAACTAAGATCGTTTAGTTGATGTCTACCCAGAGTTACTCTTCTTCTGGCTACGGCCAGCGCTCGGCACTTACAAGTGAAGTATATAGTAGTGAATATTATTTATTTTTCATTCTGTTCACCGCAACTGAATGGGATACCTAGTCTGACCGCATGTTCACCAATTGGCCAGTTTCCCGTGAACACATCTATTGTTCTGGCTATATTCCGGCGGAATAGCTTCAGTAAATAATCAAATCTTCTTAATCAAATCTGTTTTTTAAATGGTTTTTTTCTATATATATATATTAAATATCTTAAGTATTAAAACCGAGTCGTATAAATTTTGTAAGTGTAAGCTCAGTAATGAACGAATGATTCCAGAAATTAAATATTAGTCAAATATGAATAATAATATGTAATAACTTAATGGATGCCCTATGCTCTTTAAAGGAAATGAAAGGAGAACAAAAAAAAAAATCTTTAGTCTACTAAGTGTACATAATATTTTGAATTAAGTGTTTTCAAGTAAAACTTTTAAAATACTTTAGATTAAAACATAATATTTTTACAATTAAATTAAATCATCTTTTTTTATTCATATATATTAAATAAAGATATATGTATATAGATCAAAGATACAATGTATATCAAAGATAAATGAATAAACTTTAAGATATAAATAAGTATATATTTATGATAAAGAAAACTATAAAATATCTATTAATTTTATTTAAAATATAAATATTTAATTCTGTTATTTATATACTTATATATTTTAGTATCATAATCCATCCTATATCAATACAAAAACAAAATGTTTCCATCATTAAAATAAAATGAATGATAATTGCAGTAATAATACTTAACTACTTAAATACAAGTATTATTTTGCATATTTTAAATCTTCCTTTTTTTTCTACTTTAAAAAAACAAAAAAAAGGAGTTTTAGTAAAAAAAAAAAGTTTTATCTTTAATATATTATAACTATAAAAATCAAAAACTAAAATCCATAACTAAAGTAAGTATGTACCTATTAATACCTAAGTATTTTGTTTAAAGAAAATTATTATAGTTTTTTTTTTTTTTTTAATAACATTATTTTAATTCTTAAAAACATTAATTTTTTATTTTCTTATTATTTACTGGTATTCGTTTTTTAATTTTTATTAATATTTTTTAGGTTTTTTGTTTTTTTTTTTTTACGATAATTTATTTACTACACGTAGGGGTTTTCAATAAGCATGTTGAATTTGATTTAAAATTAGTAATGTTAGACGTCATATTACCAGATATATCATATCAATACGGTTAATTCGGGTATTGTATATAATATATAGTAAAATATAATCAAATGCATTCTAAAAAAAACAGTAGTCAAATAAAATATTAAAGTATAGCTTATAGATTTCTATTGATTTCTATTATGAGATATGTATACATTATGATATCATACTATAGAATTTGATTGCACAATCTTAAACTAAATTAACTTACATTTAACATTAATTTATAAGATCTATTTTTTCCGCCCATGACACTTTTTTCATCTTCATTTTAAAAAAGTAATAATATCTCCATATATGTATAGAAAATAGACTTTATGATACCATTTTGATGCATTTTCTGGTGAATATTAGTAATTATTTTCGAAGATTTCGAAATGTAAAAAATATGGATTTATATGTTTATAATTCATGTCATACATGTACATACATATATCTCGAATAGCATTCGAATCGAATACTTTTCTATACATAAATATATTTTGTTGTTTAAATGCACACAGATGTTCGAAATGAATAATATTTGGCTTTACCTCAAAATCGGCGATTACTTCAGCTTATGCAATCGGCAATTCTTTGTAGCTTAGCCGATTAGATATTCTTTAGATCCTAATCTTTATATCGAAAAAAAATAGTTTTTAATAAATTAAAATTTCCCTTCCGATTATCCGTTTAACGACTTCTTTTGCACCTCTTAAGGCCATTCTGGAAAGTGATAGCAAAGAAATTTCATTTAATTATTAATTTTACATCTATTATACAAGATTTATTTTTTATTATCTTTTTTTTTTTGGTTTATGTAATATTTTGTATATATAATATATTTTGTTGTTTTTGCTTATATTATATTTTGTTATTATTATGACAATGCCGAGTATAAATTATAACTTATATTTTTATTATTATTTATTATGATTATAATTGATTGGAATCGAAGTCATGATATTTTAATCAAAAAACAATTGCAGAGGAAATTCTTAACCGTCGCACGGAAAAATTTAGTAAAATATCGTATCCTATTTTCGGCGAAAAGCCAAAAATATATTCCTGTAGCCTATATTCGCCTTCTCACCTAAAAGTTTTCATTTAAACGGAAGAACAATGATATGCGACAAAACCGCTATATGAATTAACTCAACATATATTAACTGTACAAAACAAAATGTACTAAGTGCGAAAAAAAACAAAATGAATTAACTGTACAAAAATAAAACTTAAAATTTTGCAGTTACATATATAGTTAGTTAAGTTTTGCTTTGCCAAGTTAATTCATAGCGCCTGAGACAAACAATGTTAACATAATTGACTTAATGAATGTCTTTTATTATTTGATACTAAAAGAATTTTAATAAAAAGCTTTTTAGATATTGAAAAATGAAACTATTTTCGTTCTATAGAATAGATAGAATTTTTCGGCTTAGATGCCGGACTGCTTATATACATCGCTTATTAATGTAAAAAGGGTATTTCGTTACTGATAGTAAGTATTCTTGAAGATTACTTTACATCTGAAGATGCACTATAAGATGTTTAGTATTTATTTACAAATATCTTTTGTTTAAGATAAATTCATTTTGTTCAATACTAACATCTTTGAAATGAAAAATTAATTGCTGACAGAATAAGCAACTTTCTAATAGGACATTTTTTTTCTTTTTTGTTTTTTTGATTCAAATGTGTTCGAATTAAATTGACTTCACTGTATATTAAATAATTACACCATTTTCTATAACTAATACTAACATACAATATACTATCAGATACATGTTCAAATAATACATTTGTATATACATATATTAATATAAATAATAAATATAAAACATTTTTTTTTTTTTTTAAATTTACTTTTATAGCCTCACCCCAAAGCTCCCCTATTGATATAATCGAATATCTGTTATCGCATAATCATCGCAATTTTGTATTCTGTTTTTTTTTTTTTTTAATTTCCATTAAATTCGAAATGAAAAAAAGATATTAAATAAAATATACATATGCTTATGGTTGCAAATTAGTTAAATTATTAACGCACTAAATATTAAAAATTCAAAAGAAAAAAAAAAAAAACTAAAACCTATAGATATTTAAATAAACAGTAAAAATTTGCTAAGAAATCATTTTCTTATTATATTATTTATTTATTTTGTATATAATTTATTTGAAAATAGCATGCTGCGGGTGTAAAAGTCAACATAAAGCATAAAAAAATGTTTAAAAAAAAAATAAAAGCTGCGAGAAAGAAAATCAAAATAACAATAATAATAAAAAAAAATCATAAAAATAAAAAAAAATTGTTTGTAGTAAGCAGTCAGCACAAAATCATGTGTTGATTTTACAGATTTTTGTAAAAAAAAAAAAAATTTTTTTTTCTTTTTGTTTTTGGATTTTTATGCCACGAGTTAAAATAAAATAAGGTGGTAAAAAAAAAAAAAACTAAATTTGTAAAACAAGTAAAAATCATCGTTTATAAAATGTATGTGCTTTATCAAGTGAGACAACAGACGACGGAATGCGACTATTATTTTTTATTATTATTATTTTTCTTAACTTATAACTCTTATAAATTCACAGCATGAAATTATAAATTCGTAATGAACAACAAAAAAAAAAAAATACAAAACCCAAAGACAAATAACAAATAATAAAATATTAAAAAAGAAATTTTTTTTTATTTTTTATTTGTCATTTTCCTCAATCTGTTTTTAACACTCAAAAAAAAAAATCATCAAATCACACTATGCCTCATATCACTCAATATACAAATTTACTGGTTGAGAAACACTGCTTGAAAGAATATATTATGTACATATGTACAAAGTTTTCATGATAATTATAAAACTACCATTATAATATTTTATAATGACATTTAATACGTTTAAATTAATGTTTTAACAATAATTTTTAGACTTAAAAGTATAGTGGCACAATTATTACAGATCATAATATCTAAGTATTTTCTTCGCACAATGTACCGGAAAGTGTGTTTGGTATTTTGTATAAAAAAAGGAAAATTTACAAAATTTATTTTTAAAATGTTTTTTTTTTAAGTAATGCACAATTTTTTAGAATTTACTTAATATTATGAAAACTTTTATTTAATTTAACTTTCAGTCAATATCGTTTGAAAATCAATCTTCTAGATTTTCAAATTGTACTTGTAATTCGGACACACAAGTTTTTGTGCGCGAAATATGTGACTGGTTCACAATTTAAATAAAAAAAATCACATTTTGGCCAGATAAAACTAAGCGAAGGTTTAAAAAATCAAATGTGAAATTCATTGCAGAATATTAAGATCAAAATTTTTTTTAATTACATTTTTCAATATTTCAGCATCAATAACGGTACAATCCCATCATATTTCAATATATTTTCAAATAAATCGAGTTATAATTTTTTGGTACTAAACCTCTATATATAATAATAACAAAGTATTATTGATTTTAAAATATGTAATTAGACCTATTATACCTACATAAGACCATAGACCTCTAGACCTCATAGACATAGACCTCATAGACATAACTAAAAGGAAATATTTTAACACTTTATTCTAAGATCATGGGTTATTATATTTCAAATATAAATATTAAGGTATAAGAAAAGAAATCGGTACAATTTTGTATAGTATGCACATAAACGAAACTTTATAATGCTGTCAATTCATCTTCATAAAATTACAAATTTTTTCAAATAAAAATATTTATTAGATTCAAATACAGTTTAGAATGATAGTTTAAAAGACTGCATAGACTGCTTCAAATTAGTTCCGTAAACGTTTAGTTGTTAAAAACATTTTTGTCGTCATTTCAATCGGTTATCTTGATCTTTCGCTATAGATATTGTAAATATATTTTTGTTCATTATCTAGATTTCCTTAATTTAATGAATTTTCGTATAAATTTTTAACTTTATCAGTTTGAATACCTTTTGAGATTTTAAAATTTCCGAAAAATTTACAAAACATTTATCGAACAAATTAACTATTACAAAGTTTTCCAATTTTGACGATTATCCGTCGGACGAAAAATTTTCAAAAATTAAACAATTTATTTTATTAAATATTAAAAGATATTTATACTGTTAAAATAAATAAATTTTTTTTTTTTTGTTTTCTTTGCTTAATTTTTTTTAATAAGTCTTATGATGTGTATAATATTTGCTAATGTCCTGTCCTGACAAGAAACATGCTGTTTGTAATGTTAACACTATATATATATTGACACTTAACAGAACGCATCACTTTATGCGCTTGTACATTTATGTGAATATCATCAAAAATTAAATAAAGAAATTTTGTAGAAAATTTTATGAAAATTCAATTTTGATTCGCAATTATTTTGTAAGGAAAACAAAAACCAAAAAAACAAAGAATAGAAAATTTTATTTATTCGTAATTGGTTATTGATAAATTCTTTTATTTCTGAATTTTCATTATAAAAACCAATATCGATAGTTTATTATAGGTAGAAAAAAAATTATCTGCGATAGAGCAAAAAAAAAAAAATTTTAAAATAGAAAATTAAAAAATATAAATTTAAAAAATAAAAAAATTGATATTCTATTATGAATCTCTATAATTATTATTTATTATTATTTATTTTTACTTTACTTACTATTTTACTTTGTTTACTTAAAATTAAATTTAAAATTATACAATGCCTATAAATTTTAGTTATTTTTTAAATTCTTCTTAAACACTACATAGTATAAAAGGTAACTAGTCAATTTTCCTACTTCTCACTATAAACGAAGACCCAAATAATACAAATAACAAATCTGGGAGAGTCATATTAAACTTGTAAAAATTGAATAATAAATCCCAAACTATCGTATTGGACCATTTGACTCTATGCCAGAATCTTGAAAAAGCTTAAATAATTACAAATTTAAAAAAAAAATCATAATCCTGAGAGCGTTTTTGAACCTATCGCACTCGCCGTTAAATACTAACAAATTGCACTTAATTAATTCCGAAAAACTCCGAAATTTTTTTAGCGCATTCGAAAATATCGCACTGAATTAATTAATCGCACTTGATTATCTGTCAAATATATTTACTGTACTCTCGGCTATATTATAGATATCTTTATTAGAAGAGTATAGAATACATGTAAGAAAAGAAGTGTCAAGTGCTAGTGCGTTAATTCGAAAACTCTATAGTAGTCGATAGTTGTATTAATTCGTATACGTTTTGTATTAATTATTGTTAGTAAGTATAAGATGCCAATAATACCAAAATTGGTCCTATATAGAACGAATGATATTGCAACAAAAGGATTGAGGTCTACCAAATTTAAATATTAATTCAAAGAACACAAACATGAAGCATAATACAAGTAAGTTCTTACCCTAAATAAAGGAACCAATTAATAACATTTTTTTTTTTTTGAACTTTTTTAATGTTTTTTTTTCTTTAACTGTTATAAGTTTTTTCTCTTAACAAATTATAAATCTAAATTAAAATTTATACCTATACCAAAGATACCAACATAAATTTTTAAAATGTATCAACTTTAAATAATGATCTCAGCGCCAAAAAATAAACACCCAAATTATAAAAATAAAAATTTCGAATAAAGTACAAAGTTCTTCAAAAAGAAAAAATACAAAAAAAAAATTATAGTAGCATTTTTTAAACAGTTTACAAAAAACAAAAATATATTATATAAAGGAAATAAAAATGTATATATATATGTACATGTATTTAAATACAAATCACACTTGCCATCCGTTTTCTCTCCTCAGAAGGATTGTTTTCGTATTTCTTGATCGCATTCTTAGTTCTACTCAAGTTGCCGTGTTACTATGATGTGCTTTAGTCTTGTTGTTTTTTATATATTGACTACATTTTAAAAAACGATTATATTTAAATTTTAACCAATTTTGGATATAAAAAAAAAACACTGACTAAATAAGTACCTAAAAATAAGTAAGTAATCAAATAAAAGATGGTTAAAAAAATATGTATTCAACCTGAAAGTCAAAACTATAATATAACATATTATGATAACCAATGTTCAACTAAAACAATTAAATCGTTAATCGTTAAATTTTTTATAAACATATCCTTTCCAACTAATTTTTAAATGTTGGCAACTCTAATTTAAATACACATTATTATGTTGATATGTCTGAAAAGATCACAAAACAATTTATCATTACATTAGCGCATGTTGATCCTCTTGAAATATCCATATATTTAATTGTCTTTTTAACAGGTAGGTAAGTAAGCAGGTATATCCTATAATATGTATGTATGTATATTTATACTCATAAGTCCCATTCATTTTGTTAGATATGATTTTTTTTTTTCATCTTTTTTTTTCATGGCGTTTGAAAATTTAGTATTTTGCTTTCGCGGTGATATTCTTCAGATTTGATATCCGTTTCTGTTTTTTTTGTCATTATTTAAAATATGCTTTAAGTAAACATAATAATAAATAAAAGTTATAAAATGTTATTTTAGAACCGATAAATATAAATTTGAAAATAAAATTTATAGTTTTTTTTTTCGGATCAAAAGAGTGGTCTCTTTGACGAAAATATAAAACACTAACCCTAATTTTTTTTTTTTTTTAATTATAATGGAAAATGATGAGACGAAAAACTTGATTTGATGTGTTACACTTAAACTGTTTTTTAAAATTATATGTTTGTAAAATATAAAAAATAAAAAAAAGATTCGAAAAATCACTTTAGTGATTTTTTAAACGGAAATCTTTAGCACATATAAAATGATTCAAATAAAAAAAAAAAACCACCTCATTTTGGTGGTCTGTATACAAAAATAAACTGTTATTTACAATTTATAAATTAATTAAACTTTATCTTAAGCTTCCATTTTCAAGCTTTTATTTGTTATTTTTCAAAGAAATTTAAATATTATTCAGTTCTAAAGTTATATTTAAAGTGTTTTTATATGTTTAAGCTGTTTTTAAATACAACTTAAAGGAAAGCCTCGGTGGCCTAGTGGGTAAGAGCGTATAAAATACGTTATAAACACCGAGGGAGTCTGGGTTCGAATCCCATACATATAGTAAGAATAATTGCTCCTTACAACATTTACAGCCACGCCTGCAAAGAAAAGACTGTGCAATTTCCTTGTCACATTTATGTGACAGGGGAATAAACTAAAAAAAAAAAGAAAACTTAAGGGTAGAACTGTTAAAAAACAAATCTAGAGTACAAAAAAAATATACTGGTATTCAGGTATACATTTTAAAAAACTGGCTTAAAGCACCTCATAACACAGGATGACTTGAGTATACAATTAAGGATACATTATTAGCTTAAAATAATTTTCCAAATCATGTTTGATTCATAACTGATGCAAACATTTTGCCGAAACATTGTAAAAATTCTACAAATTAAAATGAAATTATAAATTTTGTATATAACCTATTTTTTTTTTAATTACAGCTTAAGTAACTGTTGTTGGTTTTAATTTCCAAATAAATTAAAACAATAAGATATATGTGATAAATTAAAATGCGTTTAAACAATTAGCATGATTAATGCAAAAGTATACCAATCCTTAAAAATTAACATTGATTTGAATTAGGGACCTATACATTGAAAACAATATCATCATTTTTATTTTTCCCTTATAGAACAATGGCGAAATTTTTGAGAAGTGATATTGAAATAATTTATGTTATCTTCTTCTTTTAACAAAATTTCTCAAATATTTTAAATTAATTTGTATCTTACATTTTCTTTCACAGTTTTTTTCTTTTATGTTCACCAAAAAATATTTTTTTTTATTTTTGTTTATTTTTGGTTTTTTTTTTAATTAAAAAAATTCAATGTGTTATAATTTTTGAATTTTTGAATTTATCATAAACATATAAACGTTGTGGTACTACATTTTATTATTTTGGATTCGAACAGAGGATCTCATCAAATCTATTTTTTCATATAGTGAATAAAATCTTATACTTACGTCAAAAGGTAGGTATAAAATGTCAAAAAAGCTATCAAATTAGTGCAATACAAACCGTTAGAGGCGTTAGAATGACATTTAGATAAAAAAAGTAAAGTAACCTTTTATTTAATTAATGATCGCATTTATTAAGATTTTGACAAATAATAATAATACTAGTGAACAATGTGACAATTAACAATTATCTGTCAAAATTTAAATTACCCGTTAAAGTTAAAAGTTGTTTAACTTTAGGAAGTGGTAATCCTACGCGATTAGCGCTCATTGTGCTTTAGAGGTTAAGTATTCCTTTCCACATGCCTTTTAATAAATAATACTATTATACTCTCCCAAATTTTAAATAATAGAAACATTTTACTCTAATTTTTATTTTTTCAAAATTATAATGACTTCTTATAATAACTTAAGCCAAATTGAAATTGTAGGATAACAAAGTAACTAATGCAAATTTAAACACATTACAACCGTTTTCTTTAATTTTTCGAAGCTTATATTTTTTAAATATCCTATAATTTTATGGAACAAATTTTGTTTATGTAACATACATATATACTAAATAAAGGATGATAATTATAAAAAAAAAGAAAATTTATACCGTTACAACAAAAAAATAAAAAACTCAAAGTGTAAAGCTTAAAATAAATAAAAGGTGCGTACGGTACCTATATACATATACATACATAAGTATATTTACAATTAAATTACAAGATAATTTAATATGATTAAAATAACACGATAGAAAATTAATACTTTTTTGTAACAAGTACAACAGTGCCACTAAACCTTTGAGGATTGCATAAAAATGAAAACGAAAAAAAAAACCTAAAGCATATAACAATAATATGAACAATGAAAATAAAAATTCTTCGAAAAATAACTAAGCAAAAGTAAGAAAATTTTTAATCGATGAAACGTGATGAAAATCAGATGATTTCATATTATATACAATAAAAATAAATATAAATGCAGTTATTCACATTTAAAAGACCGTTATGACGTTGTTATGATCTCTGTTATTAAACTGTATTGTTTTAAAGTTGCTCTGAAGATTTTTTTTTTGGAAAGTGATTTATCGGCGTGTAATTAAAATTTTCAATTTTTTTTTTATTGTTTTAAAATAAAAAAAAATAAAAAGTATGAAAATAATTTTAAAGATTTTATTGCGATTTTAAACAAATAAATTTTTTAAAATAAAAATATTGCGGGATTTCCTAATTGTTCAAATTTATTTTTTCAAAAGAAAAAAATCTACCCTAAAGCTATACATAATACAAGTATATGATTTCTTATTGTTTTGTATTTTATTGTTGTAAATGAAGGTTCAAATTAAGAAGATTAATTTTCAATAAACATTATATAAATGCCTATATATGCATATTTCGTATGCATATATAAAATAAAATAAAAGATTTGAAGAAAATTTACAAAAAAAAAAAGAACGAAAACATGTCGTATTTACATACATATATACAAATACAAAGTATACATTAAAATTAATTATATACTTATATTATTATAAACCAATTAAATACGTATAAATCCTTTTTTTGATCTACAAAATTAAAGTACGTAAAAAATTTCTAAAAAAAACAAAATTCCCGAGGACTAAATCCCAGCACATTCTCCAGAGTTACAGTATATCTATCAGTTTGGCCAGAATATCTGGTAGATTATTCGGAGGTATTTGTTTATGAAGACCTGTAACTTGTTAGTAAGGCTACTGGTGGTTAGCCAGGTTTCACTACGATATAACAGCCACTGGTTTGACACAAACGTTGAAAATCCTTAGTTTTGTATTTCTTGAGATCTAAGAGGATTTCCAGATATTTTTCAATCTGCCAAATACCGTTCTTGCTTTGCCTATAGTCTGTTATCTATATCTTTCATGATTCTTCCATCCAATGTGCCAATGATAATACTTTCTACATCTTCAATTGGTGTATTATCTATTTCTAGGCCCCTCTGGTTTCTTGTATTTCATCTCATAATTTTTGCGTTTTTGTTTAATCTTTTTGATTTTTTCCTTTCATGTCGTCATAGGTATATATAAGTTATGGGGCATGTCGTCATAGGTATATAAGCTATGAGGCATATATCGTCCGCATATTCTAAATCTTCTAGTTTCTATACACTATGTGATTACAAATGGTATAAATCGGCAAAATCCTCTTAATTATATTCCTAAAAAAAATATTCAATCGAAGAATATTTTTGCGAGAACATAAATGTCTAAATTAAAGGAAACCACAGAAATGGCGAGAAATGGATGTGTAATTGTTCAAATTGAAAATCAAGTTATCTATAATTGTGCTTCAAAATAAAATTTGAACCGGAGAAGTGAAATTCATGGATACAATAAATTACGGACACCAAATGTAGCCGGCACTTGCTTATAGTTTGAGAATAAAGAAGAAACGAGGAAGAATACAGTTGCCTTTGTCAACTCTTAGATACCCGTACGAACCGTTAGTATGTTCACAGCTTGTCACTCTGCTTACAATATTATTTTTTTAATATTTTAGTATTTTAAAATAATTTGGGTGAATTTTATAATTTCTAGAATTATGGGTTGTACTATATGTTTATACATTCTTCAAAAGCAGATTTTAACCTTCCACATAACGATTATCAATCCAAAACTTTTTCAAATATTCTATAGTACCATTTAATACTAAGCGGTAAATGTATATTAAATTTACTTAGTACAAAATAGTAAATATAATTTGAAATATTATATTATATTATATTTAAATATTCCATTGACAGAAAAATTTCTTATAAGTACAATAAAATACATATCATTCTTATCATTCATTCACTAGTGACATATACGATATGTATGATATTATATAAGTATGTATATATATCAATATCATATAAATAAAAATTCTTCAAGCAACCGTTATGTTGTTTATTTAATTACATTTTTTTGTACTACGCATTATATCCTCAACAATTTCAAATTATCGAGTAAAACAAAATGCAAAAAATTAGTTAAAGAAATTTGTTAGAAAATTTGAAAAAATCAAGTAACACTTTCGTCAATTATAAAATAACCCTACATTATTAAAAAAAGTTGTTAACAGAAATAAGAATATAATGTTGAAGCTTTAATTTTTGTGTATCACTTCAAAAAAATTTTAACAGGTGTTCAAGTTACAGGTGTTTAAAAATAGGAAATTTTCAGTTTTTGACCCCTTACAGCTCCTAAACGGGGGGTGATACAAAACAAATTTCTGAAATGACTCATACTTATTTTCAAAGATCTAACTTCTGTCAAAATTTCAAGTTTCCAACTTAAACCGTTTAGAAGATAGAAGGGTTGAAGGATTTTGCAAAATTTGAGTTTCACATAACGGTAAATTAAGACACCGTATGCGACAAATATATATTTACTGTATATATACTTTTAAAGCTAATAAAAGTAGTAATCGTTTGGCGTTTTCAAAATGGAGATATACTTTATAAAACTTGTGCTATAACAATTTAAATATAGAGCTTTTTTGAACCTTTGGGAAGCTGTAGCTCCGTAACGGGTGGGGCTACAAAAAAAAGTTATTAAAAATAAAATTAATATTTTTGTGAGATCTATCAGCAGTTAAAATTTCATAGCTCTGTTGCAAAAAAAATGTGGGGATCTAAAAGTTAGGTGTTCGAGAGCTACCCTAAGGCTTGGTCCAAACTCAACCAAAAAAAATAGGGAACCTACAAATTACTCCCAAAATATTTTGTGTAAATTTCAAGATTCTAGCTTTCTTAGTTTTTGAGTTAGCGTGCTGACAGACGGACGGACGGACGGACATGGCTCAAAAGTCTTAGAATTTTCTTCTGATCCGATCCATACCTTTGAAGGTATATCTAGCTCGCTTATTTCGAGGTGTTACAAACGGAGGAGTAATTTTATTATACCCGATCCTATCGTACGGGTATAAAAATGTATCTTAATAGCAATAAGTATTTTTAAGTAATAATAAAAAACGAACACTTTTTAACGTTATTTTCAATATCTTCAAATCTAATACACATACAAATTAGAAAATTTATTTGTTGATATTAATTTCATATATTAATGTATTATTTTATTATGAAAATCAAGTTCAAAAAATTTCAATATAATTTCAGATATAAAGAAAAAACAAAATTTATATAATATACTTAGCTATAATAATGATATTATGACGAAGAATTCTTAAAAAATTAATAAAAACATCATTTTCTAATCACACAGTAAAATTTACAAAGAATTTTAATATTTATTTTATTTAGAACATGTGAACGAAATTGACTTAAATTAAAATAATTAATACATTAAGTTTATATACGAGTACATATATAAATACTTATATATAACTTTGAAATTTTTCTATATATAACTACTTTTGATTACTTTAATTTTTATGTTCTTTTTTTTTTAACTTATATTTTATATTGATTTACTCTTTATAAAATTTTAATAAAACTTTTTCTATTTTATAAATGTAATTAAATTTTACTGAATACTTCTTCTACTTCTGCTAATATATTTTTCAGGGTGTAATACCATTACTGATAACTGAATACTTATTACCTGTCTAATTGGAACATTGTTAGAGCTAAAAAAAGAAGATCCGGTTTCACGGAGAAAAATATTCTTGAAAAACTTGATATAAAAGATTGAGTTTACTTGAATCCTAATTGAGTCCAATGCGATCTAAATATTGGAAATTGTCTGTTAATAGAGACTTCCCAAAGAACAGAGACAAAGATAGATTTTAAAAACTATAGTTAACTTTAATTTATAAAATTTTTAGAAATATCATTGATCCGATGTGGAATTCGGAATGGCTGATATAAAAGTAAGTAATCGAGAACTTTAATTGTTAATAAAAGGCAGAAATATTATGTAAATTATATAACATTTAAAATGAAACCTGCTCGTTTTTCGTATACATATGTATATGCTAAATATAATATACCACAAATTTTGACAAGTAAAGTATTTTGAAAAGTATTTTAAAAGAGAGCATTCAAGAAATGTAAAAACCATATTTAAAAAAATAAACGTGTATTTAATGCATGTGAGTGAATCTTAACAGTAGATTTTGTAGAGAAATTAACGCTATAGAATGAGTGAAGTATCTCTGCATCTGCCGTATTTAGTCAAAAAAAAAAAATGGAAATATCTCGGTAATTTCTTTTTTTTTTAATTTAGATGAACTGTCCGAACCTAGAAATTTTCAAAACTTCTTAATTCTGTTATGTTACATTCATAGCTTCGGCATATTTTTGTTGAACTTTTTTTTGACGACTTCCAACGGAGTTAATGCTTCAGCAAATTTTTACCGAAAAAAAAGTTATAAATCTGAAATTGACATTATTAGAATTTTTTTTTAAATTTTATTGTTATTTTTACTCCTGCAGCTTATTCAAAATTTTTTCAAAAAATATATATTTTATAAGTGATATCTTAAAAATGACAGGAAAAAAAAATTGGTTCCAAACTAAAAGTTGAAACAAATTTTTTTAAATAGAGAATAAAAACCTCCGAACTTTTTTGAAAAATAAAAGGGTTCAGGAGCCTCGGTGGTCTAGACTGGGTATGAAATACGTTGTAAACACTGAGGGAGTGTGAATTCGAATTCCACAAACGCTGTAAAAATTTATCTCTCTTACAAGATTTACAAAGGCTGTGTAAGAAAAGCAAAGGAAAGGCTGTGTAATTTCCTTGTCATATTATGTGGCTTGGAATTAAACTAAAAAAAAAAACAAAGAGAGTTTAAAATATCATATTAAAATGATGTGTGTGCATGAATTAGAACTTTTATCGAAAGCAATCTTGGGTCAGAGCATAATTTAGAACTTTCATCGGAAGCAATCTTGGATCAGATCAGAGCATAATTTAGAACTTTTATCGGAAACAATCTTGGATCAGAGCATATCATTATGGCATTAATTTAAAGCATTTATATGGCATAATATCAACTCTTTAAATATAGGTTCTCCAACATTTTCCAATTATATATGGGACCTAGAATCTGGTAATTACTGACGTGTTAGCTCAGCCTTCATCAATAAAAAGTAAAAACATTTATAAAACAATTCGCTACACAAAAACTATACAAATGGATTACTATATATACTAAACTAAACTAAGTATAAATTTATCTAATTTTTCATCCTAAAAAAAAAAATCTTTTCAATTCACAAATTGCTATTAAAATTAATTATAAATACTTATACTTATACTTAGATATGATAAATTATATAATTATATATTATGAATGTGCTTATTTATTTTAAATAAAATTTATAATATTTTAAAATAGGTAATACGTTAATATTAAAATAAATTTATATAAAATTACGATTCATATAAAATTATTCATATAACAAAATAATGTAAACATTTAATACAAAAAAAAAAAACAAACATATTTTTATTTACCATTATACAAAATATTGTGATATATTGATCTTATCCATGCAACATAATTAATTTATATACATACGTATATACATACATACATAAATATAATTTTATTTATACATATAAAAATTAAAAATGTCAAAAGTATCACATATTGCACTATAAAACGTTCGTTCATTCGTTCATTCGTTTTTTATTTTGTATGTATGCATGTAACTTTTTAATTCCTGTCTGACACTTGTTTTTTTGTTTTAGTATAAATTTTTTTTCATTTAAATTCTTATTATGATGTTAAAGTATCTCGAATTTTAAAATAACCTCACAGTTATTCATGCTAAAAAATCAACTAAAACTAAAATTTCAAAGTAAACATATAGGTATCACGTAAAAAAATCATCACTCCTAAATAGTAGATACATTTAGTGTTTTGTAGAAATAGTGTTTTTTTTTTTTGTTTTTCTTAAATACCATTAAAAATAAATAAAAAAATAATTTCGCAACTCAAATATTTTATCCCGACATGACAAAAACAGAAAAAAAAAAAAAAATTAAATAAAATTAAAATGATAATAAAAAAAAAAAAAAAAAATTTATTTTAATTATCATTGAAATCAAGTTTAATTGCATCGTTCATAATTTTAACAATCATTTATCATTTTTCATATCTAAACATAAAAATTACGCAACTGATACAATCGCAACATTGCATCTACTTTCACACTTTTTTTACTGCAATGAAAAAAAAAAACAAATAGAAACATAAATTCAAATGCATTTTATAGATACTCGTACATATGTATATGTATATAGTATATATATATATATAAAAAAAAGAAAAATAAAAAAAAAATTAAATAAAAAAAAAATTAAATAAAAAAAGATAGAAAAGCAGTGCAAATGCATTCATTTAAACATTTTTATCAATCACATTTTTATAGTTTAACTACCAATTGTGGTAAATTTATTATTAAATTCATTGTCATCAGTATATTTTTTTTTTGTTTTTTTTTTTTTTTTATAAGTAACTATAAGTACCTTACCAAGTATTTATAATTAATTTCATCATTAAATTTATCACTTTATATACACATTGTCACAAGTCCATCTTACATTATACTTCTTATAGTTAGTTATATTTCATCCATATATAAATGTATGTACCATATGTATGTGCATGGATATGTTAAGAGATTATATTCGATAAAAGTCGGGTTTTTTTTTTTTTTTTTTTTAATAGCATTTTGCATTAAAAATGTGCAACGTTTTTTGTTAGATTTTATTCTTAAAGATTAAAGTATAGCAAACAAAAAAAAAAAAAAAAAAAAACCCGAAGAAGATTAAAATTAGAGAACTGTGGTGACATTGAAACAATAGTATAAAGAAAGTTAAAAATTGATCATTATTTTTATTACTATAAGTACATATGTATGTATATAAAAATCCTTGTTTCTCGTTGTTGTTTTTAGGGTATTTTTAAAAAAAAAAATTGAAAAAATGTGCTTATTAGTTTCACTCTGTCCTTTCGTCCGTCTGTCTGTTTACAAAACTTTTACACCGTTAAAGATAGAGCAATGAAATTTTAACCATGGGTAAATCTCATAAAGAAATGAATGAAAGAACATCATTTTCATGTAGTTCAATGTATTACGAAGCTATAAGTACCTCAAATTTTGGAAAAGCCCTATTTTTAAAAGTATACATCTCAGGTTCTATATTTAACATTTTTTTAATGCAAAAATGCTATTCGACAGGATTTTTTTTTTTACCTTTATTATTCAATATCAAAATTATACAATTTTTTTTAAAATTTAGTATTTAAATTTACCGATCCTTGCAATTTTGAGGTAAGAAAGAACCTTTAGAATAAGTTTCCTCAGAAAATTTTTTGTTTAAGAGCTATTATGGCTCATTTCTATTTTTAAACACCTGTAACTTAGGCACCTGTACACCTTTTTCTTCGGCAAGACATAAAAAGTAAAGCTTTATGAATATATTTTTATGTGTGTTAACAGTTTTTCTTAGTTATATAGGGTTTGGAAGTTACAGCCTCTTAAAATTGCAAAAAAAATCGTATTTTTAATATTGTTTCTTATTATACGAAATTCTAAGAAAATTTTTTTAAATTTTGGTGCAGAGTCACAATTCTAAACAATTTATATTACCTTTTGGAAATGTGCGCCTTTAAAAACCGTTGGTTTACATTATGCTTTGTTTTTTTTTGTCTTTCATTTTTTTTTAAAAACAAGTGGTTCCATATTAAATATAATACTTATTAAATATTACACGCCTGATAATAGCGTGTATTTATGCATTTTTGATGGTAAAAATTCAATATTGATTTTTTTCTTTTTCTTTTTGAAAAAAAAGGCGACAGTAGAATAAAAACGAGCCAACATATGTAAATATTAAGATAATAATGTAATACAATGATTAGCATGCATTTAAAGTAAAATTTGCAACAAAATACTTTTTGAACACCGCAAAACTATATAAGAAATATGTAATAAATTGAAAGTTGATTATAGTATAAAATGAAATGTTTGATATTAAAAGATTTTTTTCTTTATAAATTTTTAAATGGATCCGAATATATTGAAATAAAGAAGCATAAAAATTTTAGTTAATAAAACAAGTCTAAAGCGGCTTAATATTATGTAGGATTTAAAAACTGAAAGGCATCAAAATAATAAGTTATAAAAAAGTATAACTTTCTCTTATTGATTTCTTTGACGTTCTAAGATAGACAAAAGTAAACAAAATACTTTTTAAGAAAGATAACACATATTTTTGTTAAGGAGTTTATATATAATTTCGAAAATACATACAATTTTTTTCATTAAGATAAGTCTAGTATGATTTTCGATTGTTACAAAATTTGAAAATCAAAAATAACTATTATTGTATACAGATGAACAAAATACTAGAAGTAAAACATACGTTTGTTATAATTCAGTCCTAATGTCTATAACATTTTTACTCGGTAAAAACAATTTAGAAAAATTCAATATGAAACTTTATATTTTCGTTTGAAATTTACCCTGCAACTGCCCCTTAATATCCTATTTCATTCATCAATTACATTTCAAGTATGAAGGATTCTTCCAAGGGTTAGTTCCCCTTAGATCAAGGATCAAGGTTTAGTTAAGAGTTAGGTCCAAGGCTAAAGTTAAAAAAGAAAAGAAAGAAGTTAAAAGTACTAACTGTTTCCGCTGTAAGTATATAAAATCTCAAAAAGTTAAGAATCAAATGTTTCTAAATTAGAAATTGCAATTCTATCTCTTTTTAAGAGTTAGAAATCTCTTAAATTTTAAATCTCTTTTAGAGTTTTAAAATATAAAGAATTAAAATAATGGGTAGACTATTATTGGAGTATAATTTTTAATTTCCCGCCTAAATTGCCAGATTTTCCTAATATTTTTAATAGATAATTTTATAGTAAATAAAATACTTGTTTTAAAAATAATTTATTAAGTTCTATTTATAGATAAAACAAAAACGGTTCAAAAGAATCTTTTTTTTTTGCTTTTAATTAAAACGTTACGTCTTTAAAACAAAAACAATTCCAAAAGATTTTTTCTTTTAAACTTAACTATTATATACTTTTAATATTACTTTAATTTAATTTTAATTTATTCATTGCTCTGGTATGTTTCCAGACCAAACAAAATTAAAAATTCCAAAAAATAAAAAATAAATAAATACTTTGGTAGATATGTTTTAAATTCTTAAATAAAATTGTGTATTTTTTGCTACTTTAAAATCAACGTTTAAAATGTAATGATGATGAGTTTCAAGTACAATGCACAAGAGTAAAATTGTATTCTTAAAAAAACAAAGCGTCACATTACTTTTTATTTGTCCTTAATTCCTAGAATTTTTCTTTAAAAAACAAAAAAAGAAAACTGGAAAAATCGGATGCTATAAAGCATAAATTAAAGTTAAAAAAAATAAAAACCAAAACTATATATCAAAGATATGAATTACAAGCAGAATTAATTACTTATATTAATTTTCATAATATTCTACATTTTCAATTTCTATTTTTTTTTTTTTTTTTTTTTGTAATTCATGAAATTTCATCAATTCCAATTTTCTGAAAATTTCTATTTATCCATTTTTTCTATAAATAAAATTCTTGTGCTTATCATGTCACATAGTGGTAAAATCGTTTAAGCATTAAAGACACAAACCATATCTATTTTGACGTTTGCAGATTTTTTCTCATTTTCACATTCTTTTTCACTTTTCTATTGTAATATATACGAATCCTAATTAAAAGCCTGAAAAAAAAAAAACTTATTTGTGTAAGAAAATAAAAATTCTTAAAAACACTTTGATTAAAAATTGTAATAAGTATAAAATTTGAACTTTTGTGTACAAAAAAATCTTAAGATAGAAAAAAAAGTATACAATTTGGTATTATGAAATATTTAAATGAATTTATTTTATTTCCGTCATTTTTGACAAAGTCACGTGACTATATAGCTACTAATATATTTTAAAGTTCTAAATAATTTTAATTAACCATATATAGCAAAAAGGGTTAGATTATATTGCAAGAATGATTACCAAAAAGGGTAAAAATCTCTTGCACGATTGAAAATTAAAAAAAAAAAAAAAAATATGGCGCAAAAAAAAAATAACAATTTTTGATATAATTGACGGTCATTAAGATTATAAATAATAAATAATTATTAATTATTAATTTAATTTAAATATCTTATATTCCTCCTAATTTTTTATCTTTTTATATACTAACATATATACATGTTAAATTTCAATCAGGAAACATTAACTGCGTTGATAATTTATAAAGACAAAAAAAAAAATAAAAAGCTTCATAAATTTTCTATTCCAATTATAAAATTATTTTTTTTTTTATAAATTTCAAAAAATTTATTATTATTAAAGTATTAATTTGTTATTTAAATAAAAAAAAAAAAAAATCCAAATCACCCGCATTACCTAATTCTTTTTTCAATTTTTGTAATATATGCACATCATTTTTTGCGTAATTTGATATCAAAAATCCTTTCAAAAACCTGTTGCACACGCAATTAAACATAATAATATGAAAAAGAATTAAAATAATGCATGAATATATGTATTTACATACATTGTATTGATATTATTCCATTAGTCGGTCATAATCGAAAGTGCTACTCGTACAAGATTTCAGTTATAGTAGCTTCAATTTATAAAAAAATATCTGGCACATAAATCGGATCGGAAAACTCTTTTAACAATTCTTACTGTTCTTGGAGTAGTTAAAAATTAATTGAATTTGGCAAAAAAACTGGCTTGACATGGTTTTTAAGTTTTCGAATTAATTTAACAGGCAAAAAAAAAGAGTAGTAAAAGAGTTAACAAATTTTTTTTTTTTTTTTTTTTGTATAAAAAAAAGACAACATTGTAAACGGTTTTATTGAATAAAAATTATATATACGTACATATTCAAATATACAAATATTTATATTTTGTCGTTAAACTGCCTTAAAAGATATTTTACCTCTTTAAGTCTTCAATACAATAAATATATATTTAAATTTGATAAAAACAAACAAGAAAAAACATAAAAATCTGGTATTGATTCTACACCATCATAGCATCTTTTAATTTTAGTATCCGTTCATCAAAGTAAATTGATACTTCGAAATCAAAATTTCATTCCCACGATATTCATATACATATATATATATATATATACGCTTATCATATTCTTATGTTGTATTTTAATGGTTTTTGTATTGCATATTTAAGGTGCATATATATAGTATCTGTAAGTGTACTTTTTTAGTTAATTAATAAACACAAGTAATATTGACTTAAAAACATAAATATAAGTAACAAGAAAAAAAAAATAAAAATTTTCATAAAAAAAATAAATAACAATCAAAAAGTTGATTAAATTTGATATTAAAATGAAATTTTTACACCATAATATAGTAAAAAATTGTAAATCATTACATTACTGTTGTAAAATATCTAATATTAATAAATTTAAAGAAAAACAAAAAATTTAATTATAAACATTATATGTTTATTTCAATTGAAACTGAACTTCTTTAGAAATTAACTATAGATATATATATACCTATAGATATTAAATTATCTAAAAACAATCTATTGAGTAAATGCGCGATATTTTTATAAATAGTTATATAAGATCAGTATATACTATTAAGATTTAACTATATATTGCATAACAGTTGCAAAACGAATGCATATTTTAGTTGATTGTTACAATATTTGAAAATGCTCAAAAAATAGTTTTTTTTTTTCACTGGTGAACCTGCTGTGTTTTCTCCCATTATCCATCATAGACCACATATAGTAATACTTGTTTCTCCGATTTATAATATCCAGTGATTCATAATTTAATGTTTTTATCACATCACCTCGAAAAAACCTCGAAAAAAACGGAAATTACATATTTTGCCGGCCACTGAATCAATAAAAATTCTATAATTTTACATAGAAGTGAAAAATTTTGAACTTGAACTTTAAGAGACTGATTTTACCAATCTAAAGATTATAAGGTTTAATAGAAAGTCTTTTAGAAGATTTATGCACTTCTAATGATAAAAAAATTTCTTCATGAAAATAATTTCCCAAAATTAGATAAGTGTTATAAATAAAAGGATGATACAAGGATACTGTATATATAATTTAAAAAGTTTAAATTTTCTTGACTTCGTTATATTGAATTTAAATTAATTTTAACTGAAAATTTTACTTAAATATACTTATTATTAAAACTAAAATTAATTTCCTTTTCAATTGTCCTCAAAACAAAAAAAAAACCTTACTAAAATAATCTATATTTAAAATTTTGTATTTCTTTTATTATCTTTTCAACTAAATTTATACATCTACAAAGCATCTGTGTTAAGAATTCAAAACAAAATAAAATAAATCAAAGCATCTACAAAACTATTTACACACAATGACTAAAAAAAAAAAAAAAAAAATCTCAGTGCAATAAGCAGTGGCAACAACAACAAATGAAAACCAAAAATAAATAAAACTAATATTAAAAGTTGTAGCAGGTTTTCAACTCTTTAAACAAAAACAAAAATGCTAATAGAATTCAATAAAAAAAAAAAAAAAAAACAAATACATATCTAAACATATATTTCCATTTTCCCAGATCTTTTGTTATCTGGCATAAAGTGAATGCTGCGATTAATCGAAATTTTATGAGAATGAAAAAAAAAACAAAATCATAAAAACAATCAAAATAAAAAAGAAAAAATAAAAATATCTTGCAGTCAAATAAGTCGGTCGTATTCGATAACCAACGCCATAAAGGTTAACTTCTTGTCCTGTCTACATCTTATATATACACACCAGCACCATTTAACAAAGCCTTGTACTTTGTTGTACCATGTATGTATACACATACGTATAATATTTTTGTCTTGATAAAGCCGCAAAAAAAAAAACAAAAAAAAAATTTAAAACAAAATAAAAAATAAAACACAAAAAAAAAAATAAAATATAAAAAATTCATGAAAAAAAAACTTAAACTCCCCCGCGCTTAGTTCATTGCACGGAATCATATTACAGGTATTTTTTAAAAGGAAACAATAAAATAAAATCAGTAGAAAAAAAAAAAATTTAATACAGTAAAATCAGAAAATAATGAACATTTAGTATAATATATTAAATAATGAAATATTATAAAAAAGTATCTAATAGTTAGTTATATGGTTGTAATTTAATACTTGAGATAAGACACAGACTTTACCTTGTATATAGGTAAATACTTTTTTATGCCACTCAAAAATAATAAATTGAACTCTATTCTAAATAAAAACTTCTTTTTATATGTAATATGATTCAAAGTATTTTATATATTTAATTGATAGCTTATAAAAAGTATGTTCAATGATCTAAATTATCCATGATCGAATCTTTTAATTCAAATAACCTTGAAAATTTTTCTTTGATAGATTATTTTATGATTCTACTGTATAAATAACCTATGTACAAACATAAAGACAAAATAAAAAAAAAAAAAGTAAATAAAATTCTGGACAGGTAAAAAAGAAGAAAAATATGCTAGGATACAGCATCGAGTGAAGGGAATGACTATCTTGGACAAAGGTAGAAAAACAAGAAGAAAAAAACATGGAATTGTGTTTCAATCTGACATAATTTCATAATATGGGGATTGACGATGCAAAGAATGGGTGCTCATAGTAAAAATAAAACTAAAAAAAAAAAAAAAAAAAAAACTAGAATATAATGAGAAGGCTAGAAAAACAAAAATGTAAGTAACTATAAATTCATAAACATGTAATCGACTATCTGTTGGAGGAGTATACATTGAACCATTCACTTTTTCTTTTTTTTTTTTTTAAAACTTTATTATGGATTTTTAATTGTACCTAAAAATAAAATAAAAAAATAAAAAAAAAAAATAATATTGCTAGATGATTGCAAACATTGAAAAGAATCTGCAAAATGCAAGAAAAAAGAAAAACAGAAAAAAAAAAAACAAATAATAGAAATGATAATCTAAAGTAATAGAAATTAGCAGCGGCAGCATACCACCATCAAATTGAAATAAATTTATTCGAAAGTTCAAAAAAAATTGTGGTTTTTTTTTATTAGGTTTAACATTTTCAATAAATTGGTTGGTTGGGTCGGTTGAATCCTTTCATTTCTTTTTAATTCATACAAATTATTAATTTTTTTTTTTTTTGTTTTTTCAGAATATTTTATTCTTTCATTACAGCATCAGTAGTGAATTCACATCAAAGTAAATTAAATAATATAAAGAAAATAAATGAAAATGAAAAAAAAAGTGGGAGTGCAATGAAGGTGTATATATTGGAAGTTGTAAAATTAAAAATTAATTTTTAGTTTTATTTTTTTTTATATATATATGTTAAATTTTAAAGACTTTTAAATTTATTAAATATGAAATAGTTATATTGTATATCTATAGATACATTTATAACATATATATCTATATATTGTTGTAAATTTATGTTAAATCTTTTGTACTTAAGTATTTTGTAAGAAAGTATATAATTTGTGTTTGATTTTCTATTAGGTATGAATTATATTAGAAAAAAAATTATGCATATCTATAGTTTATTTTATTAAATTACTATGCCATTAATCTTAAATTTCATAAAACTAAATAAATACAGAATTGTATGGTAACATTGAAAGAGCATTGAAATTTTGTCTTAATATAGATAGATTAATCCTAAAAAACAAAAAAAAAAAACAAAAAAACTAAGATTAACAAAATTAGAGTTGTCTTTATTTCTTTTTTTTTTTAAGGGAGTAGGTGAAAATTACCGGAAAGACATTAGAGAGAGACGATACAAGCACTATTTTTATATTAACGTGTATGACTTTAACCTACTAAGCACTACCTCCCCTTTTGACCAAACAAATGGTTAGGAGATCTTTTTAGTTATGTTGTATCGTTTAGGCAAGTGAAAAATTTTGCTATGGAGTAAAAATCAGTTTAAGATTTGTATATAATAGGAATATGATAAATGAGAGTGTTAATGTTCTACTTCAACTTATGTAAATTTAAAATGTAAGTATCCTCAATTTTAGGGCAGACATGATGTGATAGAAGATTCTACATTTGCGATATTTGAATCACAAATGAATTGGCATATTCTGCTGAATTATGTCATCAGGGGTGAGCAGCGGGAGGCTCTCTTGTTTTTTAATTGGAAAAATCCAGTGGAGGGAACTTTAAGTTGTGTCCGTTTTTATAGTTCTCAATTGATATTTTCATGATTTTGAAAATTCGTTAATTTTTCAAGTTAAAGTTTTTCTCTATATGTATAACCTGTTTAATAATTTTTTTATTATTTATTAAGTTTTGAATTTTATTATTTTAAATTAAATTACTTCATTAAGGAGGTTGCATTTTTCGGTGTGTTTTCCTTTACCTGTAAAGAAAAAAAAAAATGAAAATTACAATATTAGAAAACTTTATTTTATTTATGTCTTATGAAATGAATTTTTTTTTAAAATATAGTATATAAGTAAGTAATTAAACAATTTTTTAATAAAATACATTATAGTTACTAATTTTTATTATAAAATTTTTCCTTTTTATTAATCAAAAGATTAGAATCTTCGGTAGACATTTAACTTTTCGGCGATTCATATATCAAAGTATCAAACATTATTTTTTTAATTATATGAAAATAAATTTTATTCCTAAGTATATAAAGTATATATTATATACCTTTTTTATTTTCAGCAAAAAAGATTTCCATTTTAAATAAAAAATTTTTTTTGCTTTAAGTACAAAATTTTATATTAAGCACAGCTTTTCTTTTTTAAGTGCAAATATTTCTTTTTCAAGTTTAAGTTTTTGTATTTACGTAATATGTTATATATGTATATAAGTAATTTTGTAAATAAATAATTATATATTGTTTATATTATTTTTAAAAAAAATTCAAACAGAGGCTATACAATTGAAATACATATATATGTACATATATATATATATATGTACATACCCTACATAGATTTCTTTTCTTTTTATAAAACTTAAAACAATACACTTTCTTCTTACACAAAACTTTTATTAATACAATAAGATTCAGGTACAGGTCAAAATTTGTTGCACTTTAATAATAACACTTGTTCTAAATAAATAAAAAAATATTTGTAATTAAAAAGGAAACTCATTGCATTTAAATTGGAAATGCTTGCTTGCACTTAAATGGAAATAATTTTTCTTAAAATAAAAAAAATATAGATAGGTATATGGTGGTAGCTGGAGAGTGACATTAAAAGCTTCACAAAGAACCTAATATAAACATTATTAGTATAGTTTTAATTAATATCAGAGAAACGAAGGCATTTCTCAAAAAAACTGTAGAAGAAAAATACATAATGTATGTAGATGTACTTAGTTAAGTGAGCATGACTTTAGAATTTTCACATCTTTCCTAACACAAAAGTCACACTAATTGTAAAAGTTTTTAAAATATAGCATCTTCTAAATTTTATATAATTGAAAAATAACTGTTACAAATAACGGAACAAAAATAACGGAAATAACCAAAAAATAACTATATTTTTAACGGAAACAAATCAAATGTTTAATTGTTGCCCAGTACATCATTTTAACAATAAGCCTTTATATGTGGATACATACGTAATAAAGAATTTAAATTATATAATCTACCTGTTCCACTATATATACATAATCTAAAGGCCTTTCCATATCATTTAGGCTTTTTTTAATTACTACCTATATATTTAATTACAAAAACAAAAAAATCCATAACAAAAATATGCAGTTAATTCATTATAAAACAATTTGAACATTATTTGACTGTATAATATTTCTTAAGTGTTAATGTGTTGACGTTAAAAATAAGTACCTATGTATAAAAAAAAAAACATAAAAACAATTTAAATATTTAAATATTTATAAGTACTTATCACATTGTTATTATTGTTTTAAGTTTTTTGTTTTTTTTTTTTTAAGGATATTATTTTACACAAAATCTACTTAAAAAATCATTTTAATAATAATAGGTAATAATAAAAATTATAATACCTACATATATTTTTTTTTTTCTTTCTTTTTTTTTTTTTATGTCTCTTTTCATTTGAATTGTAGTACACGAAAGAGTTAAAATAACAAAAAACATAACTATTCAACTCCAATAACATTGTTATTCAATACGATTTTAAACTACAGTAAGTAGTAACTTATTTATATGTATGTATTGTATATATGTATACAAAAATATACTTGTAAAACATTTTTTATAACATATGAGTATTTACTTTTAATATTATGTAGTAATTGAATAAGCCGCAATCATCCATAAAATTACTTAGATTTTTTTTTTTTTTTATTATTATTATTTACATATATATTATAAATATAATATGCAACTATATATATATATATATATGTATATATTATATTATATATTACTTTTTTTTTTTTTTTTACTTTTAAATTTAACTGATTCATGGTCGTAGAATGTTAATTCCAATAATAGAATGGTGCAATGTGAGCATCATCTGTATAATATAACATTGAAATGTAGGTGCCTAACTTAGATCAAATGACGATCGTTCTGTATTCTTATATAGTTTTTTTTTTGTAGTTATATTATGAAGTTTTAGAATCTAATGAATAAATAAATAAATAATAAAATACTGAATGAATATTGAATGAACATTTAATAGAAAAAAATAAATAAATAAATAAATGAGTTAAATGGTAAGATGATGTTCTTTTATTATTATTTATATTATTTTATAAAGTGGCAGTTTTGTAGTTTTTAAATTTTTTTTTTTTTTTTTATTTAAATCTTGAAATAAATGTTGATATTATATACAAAAAATTTATCAATAAATTATGATAAATGGCAATATTTAATAAAGTTTAAGAGTTGTCTAAAATATATAGAATGATATTATACAAAATAATTATGATATTTAAACTGTTACCATTTTTTTTGTAGAAGAGTTGACCCCTAAATAATGTTAAAAATATGCCGATTTATGACAGTAGAAAAAATAGGAGAAAAGGACTAAATATATATGTACGAATTATTAAATTCATTTTAATACTAATTTTATTTCTATGTACATAGATTATTCTTGTAAATTAAAAATTTAGAAGATTTTACATAATATTATGTGTGTGGGAAAGAGATAAATCAAAAAAAAAAAATTCCATAATAATATTTATCAAAGGGTTAAGGCTAATTTTCATGGAAAAAATTTCACCTGATATCGGACATTTAAAAAGAGTAAACTATACATAATACTACCAATAGGAAAGAGGTAGAAAAATAATGAATTCAAATGTCATGTATCCATAAGAATGTTAGTAGTGTGCCAATTTTTTTTTTTTTTTTTTTGTGTACACACACATTTTTTACGTATGTGTTAAAAATATCGGAGATAATTATAGAAAATTTAGCTTCAACGAGCTAAATTTCATCCGATATTTTAGCATATCTCCAATATTTTCTGATCGCATGTACAATTTTATTGTTAATTCGTTCGATATATTTGTGTTTTTTCTCTCTCACACGAGAGAGTTTGTATCTAGAAAACTAGTGTTTTTGTATCTTCTGCCTATTCTCTAACAAATATCGCCGATATTTTTCTTCATGAAAATTAGCCTTTATGGTGAATAAATTTTACTATAAATATCATCGATATTTTTAATACAGATATAAAAAATATATTTATATGTCTTAAGTTATACGTTTGCCAATGTAGACGTTTATATAGACGTGAACGAAAAAGTGCCTGAAAACATGAAAACGTCAAATTTATTCTCTGTAAATGAGAAAATCAGATTGCAGAAAACATTTAAAATGTCAATTTCATTTTTTCATTTTTAATTCTTTCTTTAATTCTTTTTATAAGAAGATTCTTAAATGCAACTTTTTCATTAATTTTCACTAATTAATTTCAAATCCGTTTCTCGTTTCGCATATCATACAGATTTGGTTTTATTTTATATAAAATTATTCATTTTCTACATTACTTTTTAAATGTCATTGTTAATTTTCATTACCATATTTGTTATTGTTATTAAGTACTTATATTCAATTGCCTAAACTTAAGTCAAAAAATTATAAATGGCAGTAAATTGACAGAAAATTGGGAGATGTTTGGATTAGGATTTACTCATGTCGTAACTGATGTCAAAAAGTTGAATGGAACCTGAACAGTATAAAAACATGAACATCAGGTTTTACATAAAAATATTTCTCACACTACTATACATTTTTGTAGATATATGACATTTAAATTTTGAAGTGTCAATTTTTAATCCATTTTTTGAATACGTTAAAATATTTTTTCACAATTTAAAAAAAAAATTGTTTTTCTGGGTTGTGCATATAGCCTTGTTTCCTAATTTCGAACTATATATATATATATTTAATATGAACTTATTTTCTTTTAAATCGGGGTCCTATTAATTTCTTTTTTTAAAGTACTTAGGTACATAATAAAAGTTATATACTAAAATAATATATTCAATTTAATTAAAATGTTCAGTAACATTAAAATTTATACATTTTAAACATAATCTTTTTTCATTATAGTTCAAAATTAAAGTCATTTGTTTCAAAAATTGTTACCCTTGAACAAATATTGAAATTCAGTTAATTGAATTATCATGAATGAATGAATAAAGACTTTTTAAAAATACAAAAAAAAAAAAAAAATCATAATTCTAATTAAAATAATCAAGACAATATTAACAAAGTCATAAATTTATTAATTAACATTTAAATATCATTAATTTAAATTATTGTTAATTTTATTGTTATAAATCACAATTGCAAATATCATAAACTTTAAAACAGCATCAACTTCAATAATAAATAAATAATGAAAAAACGAAAAAAAAAATACATTAATAACTTCTTCCATCTTCATTTTTATTAATTTTTATCACTGGTGAATTAATCATGGTGTTTTAGATATTTTATAAAATTATATGTACATATTAAATTATATTAAACATATTTATACTCGTATATAACTATATATTTTTTTTTATATTTTTTTATTTACAAGGTGTTCCACAAGTTAGAAATAAAAACAAAAAAATAAAACAAAAAATGATTATACATAATGTTTACATTTTAATAACCGTTAAAAATTTGACAGGTTCTAACATTTCTATAAACATTACAGTACAATTTTATCGTCTTAAAAGATTAATTAGCAATGTACCCATTTCTTTTAATTTATTTTGTACAATCATTAATTAAATATTGCGGATTTAAATCTCGTCGGCTAAATTTAAAAAAAATATATATGCAATAATTTGATACTATAAAATACAATAAATAATCAACAATCAAAAATATGAATAAATAGATAACAGATGGCGCATATATACCTTCAAAATATTGATTGTAAATCAATTATATTTAGTGAAATTAATTTATAGGAAATTTTAAAGAATTGAATTGAAGCTTAATTGAACATGAACAAAACAAGAAAAACTATGTAGATGGCGTATTTTCCTTAAATATGGATAATTTTTGAAAAACAAATATTAGAACCCCAATTTTGTTTCAATATAAATTGGTGTATTGAAAAAAGAAGAAGTTAATTAAATTAAATATATTTACAATGTAAAAAAAAAAAAAACAAATGAAATATTTAATTTGAATAAACTAATATTGTTGTTACAAAACTAGACTTAAGAGTGATTTTATTTAAAACTAAAAGAAAGGTATACAATGTATTACAAATATTGAATTCAAATATAATGATAAATTTACTTACAGTAATACTCAGTAATACTCCAAATGAGAATTACAATGATTATAACAATATTAATAATTAATATGTGTATGATATAAAATAATGTAAATTCAAATTAGTATACATATATATATATATTAGTGAATGTAAATTCAAATTAGAGTTGCCAGATCAACAAATATTAATTAATTAAATTAAATAAAACATTCCAGAATCTTTTAAAGATTTTTATAAACTTTTACATTTAAAATAATTTTTTGAAAATAATTGTCGTGTCAAAATCATGGTACTTAATGTCTTATTATTTATAAAAAAAAATCTGAACTTAAACAAAAATTGTGACCTAAGGTGGGATATAATTAAAAAAATTTAAAATAAGATTAAGATGTTTGAATGGAAATCAAAATTGTCCACAGAAAAAAAATTAATCAACGTTAAAATGAATTATACTTCAAAATAAAATTTTATTTTTTCTAAATATTAATCAGCTACCTACTTATAATGATTTTATTTTTCAATTTTTTTGGACACTCTGTACGATATTATGTATATAAAAAAAAAAAAAATTTATATATGTATTCATTTTATTATAGCATCTTTTTATAACTTTTTAATTCATTGGTCGATTGTTTTTCAATGATTGACTAGGTAATAATAAAATATTGTGTTTTTTATTTCTTGTTTTTGTTTCACTTTTATTTTATTAAAAATCAATTCAATGATAAATCAGCAGAACATATTTTTAAATTATCATAATAAATACTAAAAAATCACAAATAAAATCTTAAAGTATTATATATATGTATATTGATAAACTATATAAGTTTAGTTCGTATGTATTTATGAATGTAACAAACTACATACATACATAAAACATATGTATATGAAGTGAATAATTGGCGAATAATAAAAAAAAAAAAAACCGCACGAGATAATCGCTACAATAATAACAATAATAATAATGTCGTGATATAAGTAAAAGATCAACTTTAAAAGATCACCTATATGATAATTTTTAAATTGTTGTATCTGTAAAGTACTTTTTGCACAATTGTTGGTTTTTTTGCTTAAAAATATGTTTTTTCATATGTCTGTCTTTAAGCTGTTTAAAAAAAAAAAACAAATCTTGAAATTGTCAAGATGTTACTAAAGTGTCATATACTTATATTTATATATAAATGAATCGTATAGTATATATATATCTATATATAAAGTTTGCAGACAAAATCGAACTTCTTAAGTAATGGTATATATAAAGTAGTTGATAATTATTTTTTTTAAATTCTTTTCTTATAATTTTTATGTAGCGCATGGTTTATTAAATTTGTCAACTTTATGTTGAGAAAATCTCCTCCAACTAACTCGTTTTTTTACTATGTTTAATTTTGTTTTTTTTTTTTTTTTTTGTACTATGTTTAATTGTTTTTTTTTTTTCATATTTTACTATTTTTTTTTTTTTTTAATGAAAAAGTAGTTGAACTGGTATTGTTTTAAGAATATTAAATATAATAACATAATACATTAGAGAAGATTACTTTTAATTAAATTACAGTCTAGTAAATAATAGTAAGAACATATTTTTAAATATTTAAAAAAAAAAAAAAAAACAAAAAATTGTTTAGTTAGTAAGTATATATGTATGTATATAAAATAAAATATGAATGGTATAACTATTAAATATTGTGTTAAAATACAATTTAAAAAAAAGTTCAAGAACACACTTATAATTTTTTTTTTTTTTTTTTTGTTCTTTTTTTACTTTTTTAGTTAATTATTCATTTAATAGAATTAAAATGACAATAAATTAAAATTTCATTTAATTTAATTAAATCAAACAACAAACAGGATATTTAGAATAGAAAAAAAAAAGGATAGAGAACTTATGAAAGAAACTCTATATTATATTAGCTATAATATATAATTGACTAAGTATATGGCATTACGTATATGGTTTTAATTGACTTTCAATCTATATTGAATGTTTTGTGTCTATTTTTTATATAAATGAAATGATCATTTAAGAATCAGTTTCATAACATATTTTAACATAATTTAATGAAGATTTACTTCAAATTTTCCGCTTCATTTTCGTACTGTATTTCAAGAAAAAAATTTTAGTACAAAGTTAAGTTTAAATGAATTAAAGATGGTAGTGGTGGGTAGGATAAGTATATAACAATATGAAATAAAATATGTACTAAATTTTTTTTTTTTTTTTTTGGAATCCTTATCTAAGCATTATTAGGTACGGATTTACTTATATTGGACAGCATAAAGCACATTTTTAATTTATTTAAATTAAACTTAACTTTGTACTAAAATTTTTTGAAAAGGTATAGGGTGAAGCATAAAATTTAAAGCAAATCTCATGGTAGGTGGTAACTTTATAGATGGAAATGGCAAATAGTATATTAAAAGGAAACTATGCAAGGTAAATTGAAAAGAAACCAATAAAGTTTTTGATTTTTTGTAAATTGTAAAATGAAACATGGCGGGCAGAGGAGAAAATATTTGATGGGAGAATCATATTCCACGTTCATATTCCCATTTCCATCAATCTGAGCATAGTTCTTAGAACAAATAAATTTTCATAACCAAATTTTAAACTATTTAGGTACTATTTTCATAATTATATTTTAAACTATTTTTCTAAGGTACTATTAGAATTGATGAAACGAAAAGCTCTTGAAAGCTCTCAGATTGATTTTATTTTAAAGGCATTGAATGTCAGTCCACCTACAAGGTATATACAATATATATATATAAAAGAGAGAAATTGCGGTAATATTTCGATGAATATAAAGCGGATTAAGTGTTATTTGTTGAACAGGCTTGCCTATAAGATGTAAGGTGTTATTTTGTAAACACTTTGTCAAGGAAGCTCAAAAAATCGATTAGTTTAAAAATTGCATCGATATATGAAAATAATAAAAAATGTGTACTTAATAAAAAATAAAGGTACTTAATATAACTAAAATAAAAACAAGTATAGTTAAAAGTATATACTTATGAAGTCAAAAGGAATAAGTCGGATTATCAAAGATTGAATATATATATATATATATATATATATATATATATATATATATATATAGCTAAATAGCGATTAAGTTAAGGAAATAACAATTTAAGATAGAACTAAGTATAGGAGCGTCGGTTTTACTTAAAAGTCATATCAGTCAATTAAAAAGGAAAAGAAGAACTAATTACATTTAAAAACTTTTATTTATTTTTTTTCAACACTATAAAAAAATAATTTTTTTTTTCATTGAATTTTCTTCAGAAAATTTTCCCACAGAACCTTAAAAATGCATTATCATAAAATTACATTAAATAAAAAATAAATGAAAAAAAAACAAATTTATTTTTCACGAGATTAACTTAACCGGAAATTAAAAATTTCATTTCATTTCCAAATTCTTAAAAAAAGAAAAATCACAAAAAAAAAAAAAAGAAAAAATGCTCAATTTCTTACATTGTATCATTTAGATTTGGATATGGATTTAAATTTGATTGAAAATATAACTTATTTGGTTAGAATTGGAATTTAAATGAATGATGAATGAAAAACCAATTAAATTACGTTTATTGATATTAAGTATATATATATATATATATATTTACTATGTAATGTACATACAATATGTATTATGTATATTTAATCAATGTAAACTTTTTGATCACCATTCTTCATTACATATTTTAAATTTTTTTTTTTTGTTATTTATTGCCATTAATGGGGAAAGGTTTACTTTTAGATTTTCACTGGATTGTAATAGAACTAATCAAATTAGAAAATTCAAAAATAGGTAAGTAAAAAAAAAAAAAACAAAAAAGATTCAATTGAAAATTTAGGCAAATAAATAAGTATACTTGATCCATTCTTAAGAATTATTTAACAGAAAGTAATTAATATTAAATGTTTATTTCAAAATCTTTTTATTTTAACTAAAAATTAAAAAATGGTTGTACAAAGTTTTATTAACATTTTTTTTTGAATGTATAATTTTAATATTTTTATTGTTATTTTTATATATTCAGGAATTTGTTATAATATAGTAAAAAAAAAAATATAAAATTGTCAGGAGTTTGGACGAGAATTAACGTATATTTATTATCCATCCGGTATATTGTAGATGAAACTAAAATTCTAAGAGTTGGAACAAGATTACAGTATTAAGACCAGTATTATCAACATTTCCAGAAAAATAAAAGAAATGTCAATGAAAATTGAATGCTAAATAACTTTGTAGACTATATAGTTAATCATTTGTTTATACCCTGTATACTTACAGTAATAAACAAATTTATATGTGTTATACATATGTATAATACTGTAGGACAGTAAGGTCTTATATATATTCTACTGAATGTTATTGTAATGGCTTCGTTACTCATAGAAAAACAGTAACAATAAATATGCGGATTCATTGCTGCTTCAGAGCTTCACTCTCCAATTCAAAATTTCGGCATCCATATTCTACTGCCTAGCAATATACTGCGATACGATTTTCATCTCATTATATTAATTACACAGGGAGAGGTGGGTTTAGTTAGTAAAAAACTGACACTACCACCAAAAAGGGTATTTTTGATCTTTGGAAGATTCCCATCTCACCACTCTTAGGAGAAAAAATACATAAATTCTAACTAATTGGCGCATTAAGCGTCAAAACAAATGAAGAGAATTCTAGTAACAATTTTCTTTATATACAGTTAAATAATTATTTAGTAAGTTGTTGTTATTACACATTGAAAAGTACAAACATCAAAATAAATCAATATAGTATCAAACTCCTGTATTAACTTGATAATCATCCTCATTCCTTTCTTTTCCTTTATATTAATTACAATTTAAATTTATTTCATAACTCTCCATTTCGAATTAACTTTTAAAAATTATGCAATAATTTTAACTTTTAATTCACTGTTCATAATCTGCAAATCTTAAATATTTTTTTTTTTTCTTCTTTTAAAATTCTTTTTAAAGTAAAGTATTATATAATTCTTCCTTTCGTTATTATGTGATTATTTTATTATCATATTCTTTTATTGTCCTTCGTTATTTTCTTAAATTGTTTTTTTTTTTTTGCTAAATTCTTTTAAATTTCCTTTTTATTCTTTTTTTATGTTTGTTATGTTATTTGGAATTTTTTTTTTTTTTTAAGTTTCTTCCATTGAGTTTCATGGTTTGTCAATTTTTACTTTACTTTGCTTTTTTTTCTTTTTTGTTTTTTTGGTTACGAATCATTTGACCTGATTTCTCTTTGCTTTAGATTTTAGTTTTTGTTTTTTTGGTTTTAGTATTATTGTACTTATTTTAATTTTTTTCTTTTTTTCTTCCAATTCTTTTTCAACTCCAGTGGACACAAATAGAAGCTGACCTGATGATATTTTTGTTTTGGTGTTCTTTAAAAACTACCGCCACTATGTCACTCAAAATCAAAAACAATCAAATCAAAAATAAGAATAGTTGTATACTCGTATAATATGACATAGGATAATGATTTGTGAAAATATATATTATAGGTTAAAATCTTAAGAAATTCAGAAAATCATTATTTAAAAAAAAAACATAAACATATTTTTTAAGTAGAAGCAAAACATTTTTAAAATATAACTCAACTACATAATTATTTGTGGAGATTGAAAACTTGGAAATAGATTTTAAATATTTTTTTGTTTCAGTTTTGTTATAACGAAAATAAAACAAATTTTCAATTATTTTTAAATTAAAACTTAAAAAAATTATAGAATAAGAAGAACCAAAGGCTTATCAAATACAATCTATTTCTATATATGTAAATAGAATAATAGGTGAGACTATGGAAGTTATTAATAAAAATTTAAAAATTTCGTTTTTGATTTGTATACTTATGGGAGCGGGTCACAATCCTGCACGTCTGTGACAAAATCTTGCTTATTTTTTATCTTGCATTACAAAATCTATCTTTTTAAATCTTGCAAAATATTTTTAAAGGTAGACAGAAAGGTGGAATAGATTGTGGCTTTATGTATAAACAAATAGTTAATAAGGATTTTAGAATTGGATTCAAAAGCAGGGTTAATACGCTTTTTTCCAGAATATTTATATATATATGAATATATGAGATTCTGAATTAGGAGGGATTTTAGTTGGATTCAAAAGTAGGTTTATAGATTTTTCCAGAATATTTATATATAAGAATATGTGACATTCTGAATTACATGCAAAATTTTGTCCTAATAGATTTTGGAAAATAAAAATTTTTTTTAAAAGATTTTCAAAAGCAAGATTTTGTCGCATTAGATTTTGACGTAAAAGTATAATGTAACAAATCCTTTGAATATATATATAATTTTTTACTATAATTGAAAACATTTTTAATTTAAGTGAAGTCATTTTTACTTAAAGTGAAGAAATTTTTACTTTAAGTGAAAATTTGTTGCTTAAAGTGAAGCCATTTATAATAAAAGTTAAAGTAAAAAAATATATAATATAGGAACATTACATATTTACTTATGCATATACATGAATGTTAGATACATAAATATCATATACATATTACATAACATACCTGTTACATAATTTAAATATACATGAAGATATATTAAATATTTATATATAACATAAATTACTGAAGTATAGATTCTTCATTTAATATAAAAATGTATTTCTTTACACTTAAAGTAAAAAGATCTTCACTTAAGGTAAAAAATATTCAGTTAAAGTAAAAAAGTCCTCAGTTGAACTAAAAAAGATAGGTACATACTTATATGTATAAAAGATTAAACTCTTATAAACATTTTATAAAATCAGATACATATACATACATATTTTACTTATTTTTTTTATTTAATTTTTTGTCTGATTGATATTTTTATTACGTTTTTTCTTTTAGATATACAAAAAAGAAGTCCAATTTTAATTTCAATATTGAAAAATGCAACAGGAAATACAGTTTTGAAAATTTCATCTTCAAAAAATTTAAAAACACAAACGTAGAAATTGATATGTAAGAAAATATAAACCAATCATCAAGAAAAAAGATATAAAAAAAAAAAAAAAAAATTATCCGCCCGCAATTTTTGTTGTATATATACAAAAAAAAATCTGGTTTCGACATAAAACAGAAAAGTAGATGAAAACAGAAAAAAAAATTCAATACGCTCGTACATACTTAAAAGAGAATCTGTATAGATAATGAAAGGATTTCAAATTAATACGAAATTTAACAAAAAGGGTTTTAGGTATTCAGGTCAAAAAAAATTTTTTTTTTTTTTTTACATATTTTTATTTTTAATCAAATATAATAAAAATTTATTCATTTTGATTTATTGCACAATTATTAAACTAAGTAGTATGCATATATATATATACACATATATCGTATAGTATAAGTATAGTTACTAACCAATTCGAGCCAGTTTATTTAAACAGGTATTGATTTTATCAAAATTCCAAAATAAAACAAAAAATATATATATATATGTATATATGTATATATATTACAATATATTTAGTTAGCACCATACATTTAATCAAAATATATACGAAATTTAATTTAATATATTATTATATGGTAAGGAATTTTTTGTTTTTGTTTTTTTGTTTTCTTTTTTTTTGTATTTGTTAAGTAGTATCTCGATTACAACATTCTGAGATTTGATATGGGCACTCTGTGAGACAAAAAATATATAATTTATTTTTTAAGACTTTATATACATATATATAATCAAAAGTTTAGCTGATACTTTGTATATAACATATAAGTAGGTATATATAATTTTTATATTTTCTTTGGTTCAATTGTGGAACTTCCACGATAATAACATTGTTGCCATTATAATATCAACACTTTTATATTCAGTTAAATTTTAATATAAATTCCTTTTATTAAAAAAAAAAAAAACTTTAATAATTATTTTAAATCGCAAAATATAAAAATGCAATAATAGTGATAAATATTTTATTTTGAGTAATTAAATACAAATATAAGTGAAACAATATAAAAAAAAACCCTATAAAAGATAAAAACTACTTTATAATACTTTAAGTATGTACACGTATATTAAATATTAATTGTATATACATATATATTTTTAACTAAAAGTAACTTGTAAATATTGTAATCGCTATAAAATTCAGAAATATTTTGGATTTTTATTATTACAGTATTAATAATTGTTTTTCATTTGAAAGGTATTTCGTCTGCCAACACTATACTTACTAAACTCTTTAATCTAGGCTTGTTTAGTGCTGAATTGCTGAGAGAACTCGATTTGTCTTACACATCCATATTATATGAAATTTTACAAAAATCATCTGTGAGATATAAGACTATAACTGAAATTATTTTACAAGTTATTTTTGAACAGTTACAGATTGCATTCATATTTTATTTTAACAGTTTATTTTGCTGGTACTTATAATAACATAAAAATCAGTATGCACCAGTTTTTATAGATTTATAAAAGCTAATAATTTTACATTTTGCTAATCATTGATATTTCTTATAGTGATTTTGAATGAATTTTAATAGATAACTTGACTGGAATAAAGCGGATTGATATAAAATTTTCAAGAGCCTAAAGATTTGATATATAAAATATTTAAAAATAGTCTTTTGAATATACGTATATGTAGACTAGTATAGGCTAATAAGGGCTAGTAAAACATAAAATTTTGTTATATGAATGACTGGGTGAATGAAGATAAATATCTCAGCTGCTCTTAGCAAAATTCCTAAAAAACAAATGTAAGTACTACGACTATACTTTACAAGAATTTTAAATTTGTGTCAAGTCGTGAATGAATAAAAAAAAATTAATATCGCAGATTATGACAAGTCATTCAAACTAATATGATTAAGTATGAATTTTTTTTTTTTAAAGATAAGTACTCGTAAGTACCCAAGATTGTAATATTAAATTAAAAAAAAAAGTTATCAACTGAAATTAGGTAATAAATGGTTTGATTAGGAATAAAAATGTTAATTTTGTATACGTGCATTTTTATTTATATATACTTTTAATTTTTTATTTTACAATAATATTGTGAATGAATCTAAAATGATTGTAAAAAAAGTGAATAATATAAATGAAGTTTTTTTTACTAGATATTATAAAAACAAGATAACAGGAATACTCTATCATTTCATAAATCGTAAATCTCTTTTATTAAGTATATAGAAATAAATTGTTAATTATGAAAGTTCGTTTTTATGCCAATTATTTCTGTATGCGTATCCATTATTTTATAACATTTCGCTGTTAGTTATATTAAAAAGTTGCAAGTTGCACAAAACCATACATTTCAGCCAAACCTTAATATTCCATTCTGATTTTCAACTAGAATATTATTAAAAAGAACTATTTGGTTTTTCCAATAATATATCTCAGAAGGTTCAAGCACTAATTGAAAAATATTGTTCAGCGAACATATAGTATTTAACATATTATGTAGATATTAAGAAAAAAACGTCGAAAATGAAATTAGTAAAGTTTTCTCCCCTTTCCTTATATAATATGTAATATTACATTAAATTAAATTTAAGAACTAAAATTATCTAACTAATGTTGTGGTAGTTCAGACATCAACCTTTCATTCGAAAGATCTTGGGTTCAAAAGCCAATTGAATCATATAATAGGTTAATAAAAAATATTTGTCTATTTTCAACGGTTTTCGAGATAACTGCCTTCAAAGTAATTTCATTCACTTTTTTAAAGAAATAACAACATTTTTGCTAATGTATAACATAGAAGATTCGTTTAAGTGTTAGTAGGTACTAGCTAGTTTAGCTAAGTTATAGGATTCCACAACAATATTCCAACTTTTATTAATCTTTCGTAGTTGAAGAGTTACAACGTTTTAAATACGAAAAATATTGATATTTTTCACTGATTTTATAAAATAACTGTAATTTTTGCATAAAAAACCGTTATATTAATTTATCAATTTTATTTAATTTTCAACATCACCTATTCCTAAGCTTCAATTTAATTTAATACATTTTTCTCTTATCTTTCACCATTTTCGAGATATAAAAGCCCATAACGTCAGCTATAGCTACCGACACTTAAACCAATCTTTTATGCTATAGGGGGCAAAGAATTTGTAATTTCTTTAAAAAGTAAATGAAATTACTTTGAATGGCGTTTTCTCGGAAATCGTTAAAATTAGACTCCTCCCCTCCATCAATTTTTTGTTTTTTATGAACTTCTCTATAACCCCCGTTTTTCGTTACCTTTGAGTTCCGGACACCCTGTATGTATATATACAAATAAAAATCTGTTATGTTAGCTACTAAGTATACGCATAAAATTCTATTTTATATACTTTCAGTCTTAACTTTAAATTTTGCATTATTTGCCGCCGATTAAACGGAATTTTCTTTTTTATTTTTTAATTTTTTAAATTATTATTTTTCTAAAAAAAAGACCTGTTTAGCCCAATTATTAAAAAATTTAAAAATAAACAAAAAAAAATAGAAATTATCCTATACGGTATTCAACATTCAAATTATAGAATTATTAAAAACTCATAAATTCATATTTCTAAAAATTAAATATAGATTAAAATCTTGTATTTTTGACATTTTTTAAAATATTTATGTACCTAAGTATATATAAATAAATAAAAAATCAGTTAATACATACACATATTATGTTTTTGTCTAAAAAAAATTAATAAATTAAATATTTTTTTCTCTGTGGGATTTTTTTTTTTTTTTTTTTTATTTAAAGTGATCGCAACTTATTTAAAAAAAAAGCAAAAAAAAAAAAAAAGTAAAATAAAATAAAACAAAAAACAAATTTAAAACTCTTTTTTATCTTTTATAATATTGTAGACACCATTTTTATTTTGACTAAAATTGAAAAAGTTCAACAGAAGCTTTTTTTATTTTTTATTTTATGCTTATTTTAAAATTTTTTAATTCTTTTTACATTTTAGATACAAAATTAGGTAGCTAGTAAATTATTTTATTAATTTTTTTTTTTTTTTTTGAATATTTTTTAACCATACACCCAGTAATATCAAATTACAGGAATAGTAAATTTTATTACGAACAGGTAACTAAAACCATTTGATATCTACTAAAGATGCTGTGATTTAATCTTTGGTTTAATTTTTATTGAGAAAAAAAAAAATTTACTTGAAAATTAACATATATAGGTTTTTTTTTGGTTTTACTTTGGGAATGCGTTTTGTAATTTTTTTTTTTTTGAGTTTAATGAAACCCGAAATAATAAAATACTGAGTAAGTCTGCAGAACTTTATTGGTATACACTTACTATTAATTAAATTTTAAAAATATAACTATAAGATACTGGCTTAAATTCGATTAAATAACGAGAAGAAGAATGGGAAGAAAGTAGGTTAATAAAGAAAAGTTGAAAGGTAAATTGAAAGTGAATAAATTTCATACGAAAGATTCATATTTATTAACTGAAAAATAGGCAAATTAAAGGAAAAAATAAGGATATCCTCAAATTGTATGTCCAAAGTCCTAAGATTTCAGTAATTCAGTAATTTTAGAAATAAACAAGTTTCGTTTGAACGGATATCCCTTCTAGTTTTTTTGACAAGCTACCGGTACAAAGGTACCGGTAACTTTTATACAAAGTTATTGTATAGATTTAGATAATGGAGAGAAAAATTGAATGGAAATAGGATAATAAGATAGAATTGAAAGATAAATTGGATTCGAAGTCAATGATGTATACTTATTTTGAAAATTTTATGTACTCGAATCGGTACGACAAAATAACTTAAGAACTTACCTTTAACTTAAGATAAAACTAAAAAATCTTTTTATTTTTAAAATATTAAAAATAGCAAATCATATAATTATTAAAAATTAATTCAACTAAAATCGTAAAATCGCATAATCAAAATCCGATTGACAATAAATGAAATTTTTAGGTATATACAAAAATAAAACGTGCAACATTTAAAAAAAAAAAACGTTTTAACAAAAGTTCTAAAATTGCATTTTTATTAACTGACCTAATTACAAAATGCTCGCTGTTTTTTTTTTTTTTTTTTTTAATTAAAGGTTAACAATTTCAAGATTTTACAAGTCAACACTTTAAAAAAACGTTAACGAAAGGTAATTTAAAGTTTTTTTTTTTTTGTGCTTTCACATCAAATTTAGGCGTTAATTAAAAAAAAAAAAAGTATAAGTATAGATACGTAAATTCTTTTGGAAAATAATAATAAAAAAAAAATAAAAATCTGTTTAGGTTGTCATAAAATATTTTAAAAAATTGCGAAATCAAACACTTTTTTTTTTGTTTATTACTTAATTATTTTTAATAAAATATCATTGACTGTTGATATTGTGTAACACTATCATCGTAATAAACATGTGTGGTCTAATTATATATATATGTATTATATACATACATATGTATATATATGAAAACATTATGATATTGAATTTAATCAACTTTTTAAATATTATTTACGAATATTTTCTTTTTTACATAAATATTTAAAAAAAAAAAAAAGTAGAAGGTGTCAAATAAAAGTAAGTTGACTCCTGAAGATAGTTTTTTGTTTTTTTTTTTTGTATAGCCCATGACTAATGAATGAATTGAGTTATTTATAATTCATTAACGTGTTTATTATTTTTTGTATTTGGTTTTTTGTGGGACCAACATTTTTTTTCTTTCAATGATAATAAAAGTTAAAATAGAACAGGTATATGTATTGTGTATATATGTATTTACACTCTGACTAAGCGTGAATGAGAACTTAGTTATCAAATTATCAAATACTTTGGGTTCTGGATATAATTGGGGTTTTTGGGTTCCCTAAATGCGTTTTAATGATAAGTAGCTTATTTCCATTAGCAAAAAAAAAAAAAAAACAGGAATAAATTATTTTTTTAGGGGCAAAATGTAAAGTCAAAACGGAACATCTTTACTGATTAAATTACATAAATGACAAATGATGAAGGAAAGAAACTCTTTGTCAACGCTATCGTCACAACTTTTGTACACTATAAGTGACATATTGTCAATTAAATAATAATTTGAGGTTTTTTTCAAAATCAGAGATCTGAGATCATAGATACGCTCTTTTTAAAATGACCCTTAAATCACCTGAAATTAAATCTATTAAACCTGAATAAAACGAAGAAAAATACAGTTGCCTTTGTCAACTCTTAGATACCCGTCCCGTACGAACTGTTAGTATGTTCATAGCCTACCACTCTGATGCTTATATAATATTATTTTTTTAATTTTTAGTATTGTAAAATAATTTGGGTGAATTTTATAATTTCTAGAACTATGGTTTGTACATACATATATTCAAACTATATGTCTACACATTCTTCAAAAGCAGATTCCTAATCTTCCACATAACGATTATCAATCCAAAACTTTTCCAAATATGCTATAGTACCATTTAATACTAAGCGGCAAATGTATAATAATTTATACTATAAAATATTTTCTAAAACGACTCATACTTATTTTCAAATACCTAACTTTTCTTAAAATTTCAAATTTCTAACTTAAACCATTTGTAAGATAGAAGGAATCAAGAATTTAGCAAATTTAAGTTTCGCATAACGGTAAATTAAGACACCGTATGCCACAAGTATATATTTATTGTATATACATTTTAAAAGCTAATTAAAGCAGTAATCTTTTGGCGTTTTCAAATTGAAGAAGGATCGGGTATAAAAAACATGATTCGAATAAATTGTAAAATTTTATTTTCACTAAACGAACATTAAAAATTGTAAATTAATGAATAAAATGAATAACTAATATATGTAATAATTTTGCAAAAATAAAAATGGATGAATAAAACACAAAACAAAAATAAAAATTAATTTGACTTTTCTTTTTAAAAAAAAACGTCAAAATGTACTTGTCAATTTATTATCGTCAGCTGTACTCCAAATATTTGTTCTGAGCACGCATCAAAGACTGTCAACTGGTCTGAACATGCTTTATTTTAATAAAAATTGTTTTAGAAAAAAAAAAAACACGAATTATGAGCTCAGAGCGGTCAGATATAAAACAAAAACGTGAATTTTATTTTAAGAGATCAAACTCCTGCTCTAATTAAAAAGAGCAAAAACCGTCTTTAATATGTAATTTGACAAAAAAAAAAAAAAAAATGGCATAAACTGGCCGGTGTTTACACGTAAATTGATAACATTATTATGGCAAATTAAATCTTTAGTAATCAATCATCATTAATATGATTTAAAGCAATATAAAGGTGGTCAAAAAACAAATATATTTAAGATATTTACGCGGTACGGATATACTGATTATGCGGTACTTTTACGTGCTTTATATGCCAAATAAAAAAATTGATAGAAAAAAACAAACATATAATATGAGCCTTTTTTATGGTCCGTTTATTCAAATAAGTAAATAAATATTATACTTATTTGGAATATTTTCGAAATTAATCAATTCATTTTCGAAATTCATCACTTAGTTAAAAAAAAAAACAAAAAAACAAATTTATTTTTATTTTCTCTTTTTGGTATATATCAACTTGTTATAGGTGCGTAAATTATTACAGATCATCAGGTGAAAATCATTTATAAGAAAATAAATAAATAATAAACACTTTTATACAAATAATATGTAAATGTAAGTATATTTCACATATATATACTTATATATATATATATTTATACGTACTTTAACTTAACATATGTATAATATGTTATAAAATTAATATAAAACTATTTAAATTATTTTACCATATATGTACTTTTTTAACATGCTTAATACAAATTTTATTATTGTATTATTTATTTATTATTTATATACCTACATATATGGTATATACACATACTATATTATATATATAAAAACAAATCAAAACAAACTAATTTGGATAAACGAAGAATCTGATATAGAAGTAAAAGGAAAAAAAAAAAAATTCCATAAAATTATGATTAATTTTATCATCATCATCAACATCATTATCATTTTCATCAACATCATCATTATCATCAACATCTTCATCATTATTATTATTATTATTATCATCGCCATAATGATCATCATCATCATCATTATCATTATAATCATTTAATCATTATTATAATGATTATTATTATTTAGTATCTATTGAAATTATGATGCAAGAACTTAAAAATGAACAATTAAAAAAAAAATAATAATAATATGTTACTTATATTTATATTATAAGTAATTAATAAAAAAAAAAAAAACAAAAAAATTTAATAACAATCATTGAAGATGAAAAAGAAATAAATACAAAGTCGGTAAGTTTTGATAATTTATTTAAAAAAAAAAATTTTTTAAATTATATTTTAAATAAAACAAAAAAAAAAAAAAATTCAACTAAATTCAACTTTATATACCTAATAAGTATGTATAAAAAAAGAAAAAAACTAAATACTAATAGGTATAAATATAAAACAAAAAAAAAAAAAAAAAATATTTAAAATAAACTTAAGATATACGAGCATAAAATTTTATGAGTTTTTTTTTCATTTGAATTTCTACATCATTCTTAAGAGCAACACCTTCTTCTTCTCTCTAATATTCAAAATAAAGTATTCATATACATATACATATAAGTATGTATATATAATATACATATTATATACTTTAGTAGTTATTTAAATATAAATGAATAATATTCTTAAAAAAAAAAAAAAAAAAATTTTTTTTTTCCGTGAGAAATTTTTCTTAAATTAAAGAAAAAAAAAAACGAAAAAAAAAAAACAAAGCCTGATAAGATAGTTAATTTTCATATGAAAACCAACGACATTTTTATTTTATTTTTTTTGTTTTGTTTTTTCTTAGGTTTTTTAACTCTTATTATTTTTTGTTTATTTTGTAATTCTGGTATTTTTTTTTTATTTTTGTTTCTGTTTTTTTTGGGGTTATTTTGAACACATTTTGGTTCAGCGGTTTTTCGGTAACATACGCGTGATGTTATTATTTTTTTTTGTTTCGTTTTTTTTTTTTTTTTTTTATTATAATTTTTTATACTTTAACAAAATGATCATTTCAGATACATAATGTTTTTTTTTTCTTTTCTCTTTTAAATTTGTTTTTTTTTTAATTTTTAATTTTTTTTTATTAAATATTCTATCATATTATTTATTTTTACTGTTATTTACAAATATTATACGTATATATAGTTTAAATATTAGTTATTATATTAATAAAATATCTAGATAAATATATAAATAATAGTTATAATATGTGATATAAATAAAATAATAGATATATTAATAATAAATAATAATATAATATTATATGAAAAAAAAAACGAAAAAATAATTTAATAATAATTTAAAAGCATAAACAAAATTTATGATTTTTTTTTTATTTAAATATTTTTCAATTTTATTTAAATATTTTTGTGGATAAATTATACTTAAGTATAACAATTAGATATTTGAAATACATTTATTAAGGGGCGACAAACATCAAATAATTTAATTTTAAGATGTAAATGTATACATTGTTATATATAAAAATTAAATGCATGTAATTATATTATACAGGGTGTTTCGCCAGTAAATGGCATCCTTGCAAGGGGTGATAGAAGAGATAACAACAAGCAAAAAGCTTAGGTCTATTCGTAACGGTTTCTAACATAACCGACTTTATCTTCTCCAAAATTCTTTCATTTAGTTTTTTGTTTATAATTTAGGAGCTAACACTCGTTTAGGGATCAATTTTAATACTATTTAATACTAGATTTGGAACCCTAATGGTTCGGTCATAAAGGTTAATAAAAAATAATAATATAGACTTTTCCTATATACTTCTAATACATATATAATTATGATAATTAAATAAAAAAATAAGTGTATGTATACAACGATGGTATAGTACACACTCATGCAATGTGCTATATTAGCAAAAATCTGATTATACCACATGCACATACATACGCTATTTTAAAACTGTCCTTTCTTCATACTGTATAAATAATATTAAAGGAATTCAACAAGTAGTTTCCGAGATATAGGGTCGAATGTATAAGACTAAGCTAGAACTGAAATCCCATTTTCTAACAAAAACTACAGGGTGTAGAGTTCAGGTGTAGATTTTATTGTGAGAAAGTGAGATTTGAGTTGAAGCTCAGTTTTATGTATTGGGGCCATAGAGTGTTACAGTACGTTAAGTATTCATTTTAGTGTAATCACTGATTTTGGTGCTTTACTTAAAATTTTAAGCTATACAAAAATTGTTATACGCATTCAGCAAAAATATTAAAAATTGTACTGAAAGCGAAATTTTCAAGTTAATAATATGCCAAGTGTAAAACCTGTTACATACAAAATTATTTAACAACTATAAAAGCAATTTTACAGTTATTATATTAGAAAAGAAAAGAGGGTAAAAAAAACTTTGTTCTACTATTCTAATTTAAGTAGTATACATTTTTGGTAAGCTATCTTACTTTTAAATTGTTACCCTGTACAATTACAAATTGCCGATTTAGTCATGTACCTTTGATAAAGTCAAATAAAATAATACTTGTATAATATAACAGATGGCGTACAAATAAAAATATTTGTGTTTCATATTCTTTGTACTAGCTACAGTTGGCTATATAAATGCTGCGTATATGCTCCATATATATGTAAGTAATTAAAATAATTATTGACAAAGCCTATCAATTGTAAAGAAATAATAATTTATATGTGTATGTATATATATATATATATATATATACTTTAATTTAAAATAAGTAACTAACAATAAGGACTAAACTTATAAAAAAAATTGCGATATATCCTATATAAAACATCGATTAAATTCTATGCTTAACATTTTTTATATATTATTTTATCTGTTAGATTTGTTCAGTAATATGTAAAAAAAAACAAATGCATAAATAAGCAATCGTTATAGACGCACTTATAATAACGTTCAAAAAAATTCAATATTTAAAAACAATTTACAAAATTAATAATAATTAGGTACACTCACTGCACATTAACATAATATAATAATATATTTATAATTTTAAAAAAATATTTAATTAAAATTTCTTAAGATACTGAAAAAAAAAAAAAAATTAACACCCAAAAATTAACACTTAACTCACAATTCAAATCATAGTTTTACTAATGTTGATGACAGCACTCTGGTGCAATTATCGCTAAAAAAATGTTGCATTAATCAAAAAAAAAGTTTGTCAATGGTTACAATGGTTACAAATGTTTTTATTGAATGGTTAGAATCGTTTTTTAGTTAATTAAAATTTTATATTTTAAAGTAAAAGAAAAATAATCCGTTTTATATAATTACCATACTACATATTATATTTCAGTTTGATAGATTCAGATAAATTTTCAGATTGATAGATCTAAATATTTCTTAAATAAATTTAATAAAACAAATCTTCTGATATATCTGATATTTTTAATAAATAAAAACAATAAATTGTTAGTTATTTTTGCAAAATCTGAGTAAATTTTTTAAAAATTGATTTAATTTATATACACATATTATGTATATGAATTTATTATTGACGTATGTAGCTATGTACGTTTTATGTTAATTTTTTTTTTTTTTTTCAAAATAAATTTTCTATTGAACTCAGACTCATCTAAAGGTCTATATTTATATCTAATAGTTAAAGAATTTCCTGTTTACGATTTAACAATTTTTTTTTTTTTTTTGAATACTTAAATTTTTCTTCAAATTAATTTTATTTTAAGATTGTTTCTATTTATTTTTTGTTTTTTGTTTTTATTTTGCTTTAGCTGTAGATTGTATTTTTAAGATAGGATTTCTACAACTGATTTGTCATCTTTCCAATTAACATTAAAATAAAAGGGTAGTATCCATTTGTATATATTGCCGGTAAATTATTTATTTGTTTTTAATTAAGTTATTTAAAATCATGTTGAAAATTTATAGTTTTTAAGCAAGTATTAAAGTTACTCTTTTTTCTTTTATTTTTAGTTGTCAAATCTTGATTTTGTATCTCAATCGATGAATGATATATGCTTAAAGTATTTTCAGTAAGTGGAGGCGGTTATTTTCAGGTTCTGTTTTATTTTGTATTTGTTTTTGTTAGTTTTTTTTTTAATATGAGTTTAAAATAAAAATTTTTATTTAAACTTAAAAAAAAGAAAAAAAATTAAACATTCACATTTTGTTATTGAAGTTTTTGTTTGAAGATTAAATTAAATTTTTTTTTTTTTTTTTGAGATCTGTTAAACAACAATAATAAAAGAAACCTTTAAATTAGTTACTTTTATTTTAATGATTCATTTATACAGGGTGTTTTCCACTCAATGGTCTTCCTTAATTGAAATAGGTGATCGGGCATGTCAAGCCAAACAAAAAATTGTATTGGAGGGGTGGGGTGTCTATTCTAGACCCGTTTCGAGATATGAAGAAATGAAGAATTTAAAATGTTTTAGCAACTTCTCATAAAAAAATTTATAACTTTTAAACCGCTTGTTATAGAGAGATAAAAAAAATGCATTTTGTAGAGTAAGTTGTCAGCTTTAATATTTGTATAACTACTAATGATTCAAAATGATTTAAAATGAAAAAAATATGTTTTAAACTCAATTTTATTTTAAAACACCCGGTATTTGGGGTACTTTTTTTGGCATATTTTGAAACAGCTTTTCAAGACCTATAATTAGTACTTAATAACATTTTCTCTATCTATTACCGTTTTTGATGTATGTATGTTATAACACACAAAATTTGTTAATACACTTTTCTATTGTGATTGAAAATAACACGCAGCGACTGAAAATAAGACACTTTTCTATTCTTCGGTTCAAAAGTTATAAATTTTTTTATGAAAAGTCGCTAAAACATCTTTAACCCCTCATATCTTGAAAAGGGGCCAGAATAGACCCTCTCCTTCAATCCAATTTTTTGTTCGTCTCGACATGCCCGATCACCCATTTCAAAGAAGACCATCGAGTCGGAAACACCCTGTATATTAGTTTTGTAATTTAGCTTTCTGTTTCTTAATTTATAAACAAAAAACAAATAAAACTAAATTTTTTTAAAAACTAATTTGAATCTTAAGATAATTAAGTAAGTAAGTTAATAATATAAGTTATATTTATATGTAAGTATTAATATAAAAAGATATCTACTTTTATTTATAGATAGTTATAACTACTACTTTAATTAATAGTTATATATAGTTAGTTACTCCTATTAGTATTGCGGTTTTAATATTACTAATGTACTCATTAATAATCGATTTAAATTCAAATTAATTAAAAAGTAAAATTAATATTAAAGACTTACTACGAAATTGATAATTAATTGACAGTTAGTTGTAGGGGACTCGATAATCTAGTGTTTCAGAGCACTACATACTTATCAACCAAGGGATGGCGAGTTCAAATACTTCACATGTCATAGGATTTTATATAATAGGAAAATTAATGAAAAAGTGTCCATTCATTTACATGATCCCCTTTGCGACCACATTTCATGTAACATATATATATATATGTATATACATATTATATAATATAAAATAATATTACTATAATCTAGAGGTCCTGTAGCTGGTATGTGTAAGTAAGTATATTTTACCGTGACATCTAAATTACAAAAAATTCGTATGGAATACAAAATTTCTTGAACTTTGTAATATTATTAGAACTCCTGATGTTAAGTGTACAGTATATTAAAGACGCTTGTGGCAGCTGGTATAAGACTTTTCAATTGTTTTTGAGTTTTAATCGCTTGAATTTGCAACTGGTTACCATGTCTAGTTGGTTTATCTGATATCACACTTCATTCTTGCAGTATGACGTTGTTCTTCATTTTGCTATTAATGATTTTGTAAATGAAAGCTCCTTTATCCAATGCAATAATATTAAAAATTTTATTAACATTTGTTTTTGTGTATACTGACAACGTCTCTGTAGTCTCTTTTATAACCAAAAATATGTGTCTGATGGCTTTGATAAGCAGAGTATGACATTTGTAAATAAGCGTTTGAGAACAGAATGATCAATTTGCTATATGTTATATATCATTTGTGAAATAATGTGAGTACATTGAACACATTTGAGAAATAATATGTGAGTACACGTGAGCATTCTTGCAGTATTTTTTTCTAGTTTAAAAATTATAGCTTTATTTATTTATTTATTTATTTTACATCGAATAAAATTAATCTTTCTTTCTCAGGTGTATAGGTGTAATCAGTACAAGTATTAAATTATTTTATTATATTTTTTTTTATTAAATTAATTTATTAACTATATTTAATATATACAAGTAATTGTTTTACTAACCGGGATTTAAATTTGAGACCTTTCAACTGAAAAATCGACGAATTACGCGCTAAATCATTTGTCAGATAACATTCTTTATTAAATACAAATTCAAAATCTTATTTTGCAACATTTTATTTTTTTTTAGTAAATCTTATTTTTCTTATCAAAAATCTTATTTTTTTCAGAAATTTCTTCTTCTGAGAAAAATAGATTTTTAACAACAAAACAAATAAAAAAAACCATTTTTTTTTCAAAACTCTTGTATATGCTATTTGGGAAGAGTGCATGACACTTTACCGCAAAAATAAAATCTCGAATTTAAATTTTGTTAAAAAAATCTAGAAAGCCTGAAAAAAATCTTGAAAACGAAAAATATCGAATTTAATTTCAAAAATATTTCGGTGAGATTTTAAAGTTGGTTAGAAAATCAGAATTGGTTATGTGCCTTTTACAGAATATGTATATACTATATAGGTACTTATTATGTAAGTATATGGGAGATTCTAAATTAGGAGGGATTATAGAGTTGGATTCAAAGGCAGGGTTATACGTTTTTTCAAGCATATTTATATATATATATATATATGTATATGTGTGGTTCTAAATTTTAGAGTTGAATTCAAAAGCAAAGTTATACGCTTTTTCAAGAATATTTATTTTTATGTATGTGCGAGGTTTTGAATTAGGAGGGATTTCATTAGATTATGTATACTTATATTGTATATTGATATTGCATACATTAATTTATTATATTTACTTAATAAATATTAAGTACATAATTTATTACATTTTTTTCTTATCAAAGATCTTATTTAACCAAAATCGTTTTTTTTTTTCATTCTGTTTCTTTTTTTTTGAAAATTGTCAGCAAATTTCAAAAAATGAAACAGAGTCAAAAAAAAAAAGAAAAGATTTTGGTTAAATAAGATTTTGAAAAAATAAGATTAAAAATAAAAAGATTTCGGTACAGACCCCTTTTAAGCAACAGATAAAATAAAATTGAACTTGAAATTCTATTAAATAATTGTTTTGTTTATTAAAAATCGTAAAATATTCCTATCCCCAAAACTAAACTGTACATTTGTATTAAAGGTTTCCATCCTAAAGTTTGATTTTTAAAGGGGTGTGGTTTTGGTTGGTTAAAGTCCAACACTACCCTGAAGAAGCACGTACAGTTCCTCTTGGTGACTTTCGAGTTTTCCACCAACCCTCGCAAAAAACAAAAAAAAAAAAATTTCATGTCCTCAAACTTGCTTTCATGTCCTCAAAAAACGCTTTCTGCATTTGCTTTTAAATGAATATTTACTTCCAAACAACATTTATGTTACTAGAATTTGTTTAAATTTAAATTTTACCTAATTTTTATAATATAAACCCTGTTACCCAATTTAACAAATCCAAATTATTTTTAAGATTATCTATAAATTTATAATTGTTCTAATTTTTTTTTTTTAATTAAATTATAAAATTTTATTTAATGTTTATATATATTTTTTTTTAAAACTCATTAATGAAATGAAACAATAAAAAATTATAGTAAGAATAGCGTAAGTCAATTACATATTTATAAAAATATAATTAATATAAAACAGGAATAGGAAAATTTGACAAATTCATTGATAATTTTTTTACGTTCAAAATAAATAAATAAGTAATTAAAAAAAAAAAAAAACACTATAGCACTATTATAATATTATATAAAACGCTTTTAATTCATAATTAACTACAGCTATACTTTATATACTTTTTATTGTATTGTATATATATAAGTATATATTATATATCAATCATAGTAAATTTTGTTTTTTTAAAGAAAATCTTAATTATTTTTCAAAATCATATGTACATATGTAATGTTATATGTATGTAAATGTTATAAATATATAAGTAAGTACTATATGTACACTTATGTGGTTTCATTAAAAATTATATTAAAGATTGTAGGTTCAAATATTTTTTTATATTCGAGACTAGTTATAGTCAAAATTCAAAAAAAAAAAAATAAAAAAATGATTTAGAATCAAATCCTATCAAATCGTTTTTTTATGTTTTTTTTTTTGATTCATTTGGTAAAAAAAAAAGGTTCCTAATTAATTACAGTTATAGTTAGTGATTTATTTTCGTCCAGTTTTATTTAAAACATTAATTTATAGAAATGAATTATTATAACAATGAAAATATATTTTTTAAGAACACCATAGAATTGGTATTTTTCGGAAAACCTATAAGTATACAAGTATATCTTTTTATCCTTCCTATATCCTATTCAGAACGCGTAATGGCATTACCTAGAAAATAAATAGCAGGTAACTAGGTTTAGAATTGAGGAGTATAATAAAGATATGAGCAAAATTAGGTTTAAAATGAGTTTATATAATTTTGTTAGTAAAGATGAATCCTAAAAAGCACAAATACTATATTTTAATAATGTTAAAGAAATAACATTATCTGAGTTACTCTCTGTTAGTAATAAATAATTCTCTATAAGTACATACTTATTTGTAAAAACTCGAAAATTGATTATCACTTAATAAATTCCAAAAAAATTTTCGTTCGTAATTTTACTATAAGTAATTGACCATAAGTAAATAGACCATCCCTGTATAAATTTGAGTTAAATCGATAACTTAATAAAAAAAAAGATATTTAACGGTTTTAATTTCAAAAAGAAACTGATATAGGCTGGGTTTAATCTTTTTGGGGTTAATTATACATTCAAAAAAGCATATGAAAAAGGAAAAAAAAAAGTGATTTAAGTTTCTGAATATATAGAAACTTATAGAAAACATTCTCAACTTATAGAAAACATAAGAAAAATTAACTGGATGGTTAATGACTAACTGATTATTGATGGTTTTTAAGGTTTTTTAAATTATAAATTAATTATAAAATATAGTTATGAAAAAATCGGTTCCCAATTTTTGTTCTCTTTTTTTAAATCAGAAGTTTTAAGTTTTACTATTAATGTTCAAACTATTGGTTTTATTTAAGTATGTAGAAAAAGTATAGAAAAAAGATTGTATCGTTGTTCTAACTGGAAACAATGACTATATTTCTTGTTCCTTACTCACATAAAAGGAGCATAGAGCACCCACTTGGTTGTTTATTAGTCATATAAAACTAAACTTTATTTTATTAACTATTATTGAATAATTATTTTTATTAAATCGTTGAGTACTAGGTTTTATTGTTATATTGTAAAAGATTATATGAAACATAATAATTCTATTAGTGCGGCATCTGTTATCTTTCCCAAGAAATATTTATTTATGTATTTTATATTATAATTAAGTTATAGTTACGTTATAAGTAGGACAAGTAATCCATTTTAAATAGTTATTAAATATGATCTGATGATCGAGGTATGAATCCGAGTCTTTCGATTACACTTAACTACTAAAACCGCATAATTAAGTATTTTGATAAATAGGTATATATTATATGAGTCTAAAGAGTATAAGGCGAAAAGAAATTAATTACAATTTTTTAGAATATTTAAGGATGTTCATTAAGACATCTTTTTATTTTTATAACCTAAACCTGATTTGTTAAACAAAATACTATATAAGTACTTGGACATACATATATACAGTACTATCCTTGATTACTTTTTAAACTTAAAAATATTTTTATTTTAAATATTGCCCTTGATTCTTACATAATGATATATGTACATAATTAAATATTAAAATATCCCAAGAACATTATTTCTAAAAAAAAACAACAAAGTTTATTTTTCTAATTTTTATAATTGATTTAATCAATTCAAAAAAAAAAAAACCAAAAAAAAAAAAAAAACAATCAATAAAAAATATGAATTATCAAAACATATAAAAAAGAATCAAATAAATAATAATAATTACTTTAAAGTGTCTTCAAAATTTGCGATTAAAATTATTTTTGCGAAATATTTTTGATAACAAAATATATTAAGTACATACTTATATATTTACTTACATTAACATTATATTCAAACAATGCCCTTAAAATTTTATTGACCACAAATATTATGTCGTATTTTTTATTTTTTTTTGTTTTTGTTTTTGTTATTGTAGTTTTTAATTGTGATATGTGGTATTAAATATGTTATTGTGGTTGATTATTTACAGGGATAAAAACGATGGAGGTAAAAATTAAATGAAAAAAAAACAGTACATATTTACTGATAATATGAAGGACAAGAATGTACATTGGCTTTATAAGTAGAATTTTTTGTATAGCGTAAAATAATACTTAATGATGTTAAAAACATTGATTTGGCGATTTTTGTCACATTTCTTTTTTTTAAATTTTAAATAATTACTATTAAAAATTTTAAAATTAATTAATAGGTCTGAAAATTTTGTACGTATATACATGTTAAGTTAGGCTGTTAGATTATATATGTTAAATGAGAGATTTTTATTTACGATCAAACCTTAACGGTATAATTATGCTATTGTTATTAAAATATGGTACTAATATTTGTAAAGACCAGATTCTTACATTAGCTCGTGTTTTTTTCTGCGTGAATGATACTTACATAATTACTTACATTTACTTACACTTTAATTTGTAAGTATGTATATATAAATTCTAAACCGCATCTATATCGTTAAACTATAAGCTTAAACTTTGAATAAATACTTAGGTATATAAGATCTGTAAGTATAAAATCCTGAAGAAAAATTCAATTGTTCATGGATAAATAATTTTTGACATAAGTAAGTATTTAACCCATTCAGTAAATTCTTAATCCTAATCCATGCTGAAATCGGGCGGGGCGGGGGCCATTTTTTCCGACCCAAATGATCAATTAATTTTGCGATTTTTCTGCAGCAAGAATAGCTTTTTAAATTTATTTAATAACAGAAATTGAGTACTTATTTTTCAGTTTAACGCTAGCTTTAAAATAAAGCACTTATACTTATTCTTTAAAACGCTGATTCTTCGTAAAATTTTATTTTGTGAAACAAATTCTTATTTACTAAAAAATTTAATTTTTGAAAATAATCAAAAAGAATATATCGACATTGTCAATTGTTACTTAAATTAACATATGTGATTTGTTTATATACCATAATTTATTGCAATTAAAAATGATATATACATAAGTAAAAAGATAAACACATTAAATTGAATTAAAGAATTAAATATTTTTCTTCATTAATCGCAGTTTTGCCGCCCCAAAATTCAAACAATTTTGATTTCGAAAAAAATCTCGCTTATCGCAAAAAAATCGCCGTCTTATCGCTATGGCCACTTGTTTCAAAACTAATATGTTTGAAATTTTTTGAAAAAATCGCCCGCCCGCTTTCTGCGTGGACAAGACCTTACACAGTATTGTACACATTGATTCAATTGTGAACAATGCAATTTTATATTTTAGAATCACGTGGTTAAGCAGCATCTATTGTAAAAGGGTAAATTTACATTTATGTAACCGGACCAAATTGTATTTTATAAACTATAAGGATACATCTTTAAACACTGTCATATTTATGATATACTTAAGGAATTAAATAAACGAAATCGTGTTAAGGCCTTGGGGTATTTTTGTTAAAAAGTAACATAACAAAAAAAAGATCATTATAAAATCTTACTAGAAAGTATAATTTTCTGGTTAAGTACATTTACACTTAGGAACTTTCAAAATAAGCATAAAAGTAAATTTTTAAAAATAATAATCAAAGTTAGTCGATCACTTATTTTAGACTAATCCTATCTATATATATCTATATATTATATCTATATCCCTATATCTATATATTATAAAGTTTAAGTCACGCTAACCATAAACAAAAAATAAATTATTTTGTAAATTGTATATATATATATATTGTATATACTTAGTGTATTTTTTAATTTGATTTCATTAGTAAAACGTGTCCAACGTCAAAATTATATTGTTTTTAAATAAAATTGTGATTAAGCAGCTATTTTTAAGTTTTATTTGAAATTTATTTTTTTGTTTTTATTTTGTTTTTTTTTTTTTTTTTTGATAAGATTCAAAATAAGTTTTTTGTTTGTTTAATTTTTTGTTTTTGTTTTGTTTTATATTATTTCTAAATTTTAAAAGTTTTGACGTCAAATTATTATCAATTTTTATAAGTGTGGACTAATTATTTCATAATTTATTTATTTTATTTTTTTTTTACTTATACTTATAAGATTTTCAGTAGCGACGGTGTAGAAAGATAAGTGAGTGTCATTGGCGGCGGTGTAAATTGTTTTTTTTTTTTTTTTAAATATTTAATAAAACTCAGTTAAATTATTTATAAATTAGTTATTAAAAAAACAAAAACCTTAGATTTTATTTGGTAAAATTTATCTATGTTGTATGTATACATAGAAGTAAATAAATTGCGTTTTTTTTTCTTTCAATTTTTCATATCTAACTAATTTTAATAGGTACTTTATTATACATATAATACACATTTATAAAACACATTTAATATGTAGGAATACTAATAAAATATCTTATAATATTATAAGTAGTTTATAACTGAACACATTAATGTTAATAAGTATAGAACAAAATTAACCTTTAGTCATTTAAACATAACATTTGACATCTGAATTTATTTTTTTATTTATTCAATCAATTTTATGCTAAGTATAACAGTTGATAACACTTGATTGCAAAAACACAATCTACTACAGTATCTTTTTTTTTAAAGAGCAATTTTAAGCTACTAGCTATAGTAAGTAATTAGTTTTACTTGTAAATGTTTGTATTGATATGACTAGAAAGATGAAAATTTAATTTAATTAGATTTTGCAGCAAAAGATATTAGATAAATTTTCAATTCTATTAGAAAATTTAAAACATTTACTTTTAACCTAGAAGTATGCAATTTATTGGATGGTATATAGATAAATTAAAACAAATATTATTATTATATTTTTTTTTTTTTGGGGCTTCGGTAGCCTAGTGGATAGGCGTGTGGCGTATTAACCGAAGGAGTGTGGGTTCGATCCCTGCACAGGTCGTAGGTTTTTTTCTATACATACCCCTTACGACCTAATATAATGTAAATATATAGTATATAATATAAACAAAATGCATAATATTAGTATATAATTTAATAATAGTATAAAAACCTATAATGGCCTTTAGTAGCCGATGGTTCAATAATATTGCATTACATTTATGTATGTAATATTAATATAAATAAATAAATAAATATTTTTCAGGGGGCTTCGGTAGCCTAGTGAGTAGGCGTGTGGCGTATTAACCGAAGGAGTGTGGGTTCGATCCCTGCACAGGTCGTAAGTGGTTTTTGCTTTACATACCCCCATTACGACCAAATATAATGTAAATATATAGTATATAATATAAACAAAATAAATAATATTAGTATATAATTTAATAATAGTATAAAAACCTATAATGGCCTTTAGTAGCCGATGGTTCAATAATATTGCATTACATTTATGTATGTAATATTAATATAAATAAATAAATAAATATTTTTCATGAATACTAAGGTTTGTTTGTAAAGCGTTTTTCTATGAAATTAAAATATAAATTTATTAGTAAATTTGTATCAAGAAAAATTATTAATTCATTTTTATACATAAATATGGACTATGTATAGCCAATTAAAAAACAAAATAAATTAACTACGAAAATTATAGATAAATTATAAATGAGTACATTTTCAAAAATATAAATATTTGCTAAAATTGTATGATAAAACAAAGGGTTCACGGTGATCTAAAGGTTAAGCAAGTGGCTTATTAACTAAGAGAATGCAGTTTCAAATCTTGGTACTTATCTGAAATGTGTATAGTATTTTGTATAAATAGATAAAGAGAAATAAAAAGACAATATAATATTTTATTTATAACTTCAAATATAATTTTTTTTTTAATTTAAAGTTTAACTAAGGAATTTCATATCTATAGATTCTTTGTTTCCTTTCAATATTAAAAATATTAAAAACTACTACTAATTTTTTTTGTTTCCTTTTAAATATTAAATTCTTTAAATTTTTAAAAACAACTAAGTATTACAAATTTATAAAGATTTCCTTAGGCTCAAGATCAAATTTTATATTTTTAATTAAGTTGTTAAGTAAAAAAAAAAATTTGTAAAAGAAAAAGGATTATTCAGTACTTAATATATTGATAAAGTAATCAATATTGATTGTGCAAAATAATTTCCATAAAAATTATTATTAATTGTTATATATACATACATATAACTACAGGGTCTTTCAAATTGAGTTTTCAAAAGTAAATAATTAAAAGACATATAGATTTGAATTGAAACTGGAAAAGGTTTTATTTATTTTTCAAGTACAATGTTTACCATTTATACTCTGAAAATGATATCTCCCATGTGACCACCTCTTGCATCTCTACAGTACCTGATTCTTTTATCAAAATTTTCGGTAACATTCTGGCATCAAATAATTCAATAATTTCAACACGTTGTTTTAATGTATACGGCTCCATTTTTATATAAATGGCAAACCTTCAACTGTCAAAATGACATATAATATGGGTGCGTTCAATGTTTGAAGTGTGTTATACAGGCGCCTACTTTTGAAAAAACTTAATTTGAAAGACCCTATATTTAAGAAATTACATAAGAAATAAAATTTACTTATTACTAAATATAAGAAAAAATATAACATGTAAATTCGACCAAATAGACTGCGTTAAAACAAAAAAAAAATGCTAAAGTATAAAATTTCAGTGTCTTCTTTATTTGATTTTTTATTTTTTTTTCAAAAATGAAAGAATTTAAATAAAATAAAAAAGGTATCCTCTATTAAGTATATAAAATTTTCATAGTAAAAGTTTTTTTTTTTTTTTTAACTTAAAAATACAATTTATGTGCATTTAATTTACAAATATTAAAATCGTACTCAAAATATACGTACCTATAAATGTTGAGAAAAAAAAAAATAAATAAATAAAAATAAATAAAAATTAAATAATTTTAAAAAATTCAATATTCAAGAAATTCTTAAAGTCACAGCAGAAGTTTTGTTTTTTGTTTTTTTATTTTTTTTTTTTATTTTAAACAATTTAAAATATATTCAGAATTATGTACGTCAAAATAACAAAGTCTATACATAAATATATAAATATAGGTATATGTCTATAAAATGTAAAAACAAAAATCAATATATAAGTAAGTAATAGCAATAATAATGAAAAAGGGTCAAATGTCGGATTGTTTTTGTTTTTGTTTTTTTTTAAATAGCTCAAAATATGATCATTCGATTTTGAAATCAAAGTCGTTCACACTCGTCGTTGTTTTTTATTATTATTTTATTTTATTTTTTTTTTAAATAAGCATTTATTGTCCCTATCATTATTAATATGTATATATTTTGTTGTAATAAAAGTACCAACGTAAGTACAACGTAAGTTCAATTTTTATTTTTCTGTTTTTTTTTTTTGTTTTTCTTCTTTTGTGTTACGTACTATCTTTGTTTTTGTTATTGGGGGTTGTGTGTTTTTAGTTCAATACTTAATAATGTTGAATATGTCAAATTTTTTGTTTTTTTGTCAAATTGTCAATTTTATTATATATTATATTTATGTATATTATATATATATATATATATATATATATATATAAATGTATATCTATTATTGTAAAATAAAAAGACGCATTTAAATTAGTTTACAGAAAATAATAAAATATTCTGGAATTTTATTTTTATTTTTTTATTTTAAATTATAATTTTTATGCCCCCATATTACCCTATATACTTAATCTAATTTCGAATTAAACAAAAACAACAAATAAATATGTAATAGAAAATTACAAATAAAACTAAAATTTAAACTACATACTTATAACAGTAGGTACATAATATAATATTTAAAATGTATTTGAAAAAAAAAAAAATAAATAAATAAATCACAGTAAATCAAAAAAAAAAAAAATTAATAACAATAAAAACCACAAAATGTCACCGAATGTTATCACTTCCCCCGCAACGAATATACACACATCATTTAGATGCCAATTTACAAATTTTTTTTTTTTATTTATAATCGTACACGTATGTACATATACACATATATTGTATGTATATGAAAATATACAATTGCGTGCAATAAGTAAGTTAATAAAGCGATTAATATTCTTTAACTGACTGTATCTGATAGGTATTTACATACATAATTTTCTTTTACATAAGGAAAGCGGGAATCTTCAAAAGACTTGGTAAAATTATACCAAATTAATTAAAATAAAATATTGGAATTAAAAAATATATAAAAACGTAGATATTATTTAAAAAAGATATATAAAAATTTTTCTTAATTTTTTACAACTGTATTTTTTACAAAGAATATCAAAACAGAAAAATATATACATAAAGGATGAACTTTCAAAACTTTAAAATACAATTATTCTTGTTTTTTTCAGTTTTTAGATTCTTGTATTGGTAATACAGTTACAAGAACCACATCTAAGTGGAAAGATCCGAAAATTTTCTTCAGATATAATTTTATTTTTTAAGTTCATTCCCTTGCCACATAAATGTGAAAAGCAAATTACACAGCCATTCCGTTTCAGGCGTCGCTGTTAATGTCGTAAGGGAGAATTATTCTTACGATGTGCGTAGGATTCGAATCTACACTTCCTCGGTGTTTGCCGCATATTTTATACTCTCTTATCCACTAGGCCACCGAGGTCCTACAGATATTTATATCTCAAAAAATACATATATACGATCAATCATATTAAGATATACTAAAAAAGTATGAAGTAAAGGATTGATAATTAGGATACAGAAAAGCTATTAAAAATTACAAAATAAGTAGTAGAAACTAAATAAAACGTTATAAAATTTTTTCGAAAATTAAAAATTATGCGTAAATTCTATATAAAAAATAGTAAGTAAGTTTTAATATAGAATAAATTTGAAAATTATTTTAAGAATATATAAAAATGAATGAACACCTAACCATACGATTAGGATCGGATCTTTACACAAAATGATTCAATTTATTAATAAATTTTATATTATGTATAACCTAATTACATACTAACAAATATATAATAAAATAATAAAATAACTAAATGAAAATTTATGAGTTTATTTACGCATGCCACTGTACATATATGCATATATACAATTTATTTAATGTTTATAATAAAAAATTGAAATAAATTTATTAACTATATATATACATATATGTAGCTATAAGTACTGTTTTTTATTTTTTTTTAAATTTTCATTTTACTTACGTAAAAAAAATAAAAAGAAAAGAAAAAAAAGGAAAAAAAAAATAAATTATAGATTTAAAGAGAACTGGTGACCCTGTTTTGATTAAAATGCGCGATCATAGAACTTTTTAATGTTACATATGAGTGTTCATACACACGCTTGTGTTAAAAAGCATGTTAAAGACATTTTTTTTTTTCAATTTTGAATTAAATTCTAAATTTATTATTAAATGTAATTTTTTTTTTTTTCTATTTATGATCATTTGTAAAATCATAAAAACTAATTAGTAAACTTATACTTAATATATATATTTTTTTTTTGAAACTTATCGATAATCGATTTCCTTCTCATATACAAGTATAAGTACTTGAACAATATAAAGTAATTGATTACTAAATATGATTTTAACGATATAAAATGATAACAATTTTACTTTTAAAAACATTTTATAATTAATTTTGAAAACAAATTTTGTTTTTTGCAATCTTTGTTCAATTTTCGGAATAAAATAATTTTGCGTCATATTGAAGAACCCACTTCATTTTTTAAATAATATATTTCAAGTAAGTATTTATTTATACCTACTTATGTATAATAAAAGTTAATCTCTTTAGATTATTATAAACTGTGTTTAATGTATAAATTAGTTATTTTGTATTTTTAAAAATTCCGCACGTATATTTTAATAACAATCGGGAATTTTATAGCCATATACATATATGTATATATATATATTTTTTCTTTTATTCAATTTTTAAATTCAGACTACTTTTTATTTGAAATTTAGTGTTATCTTAACAAATATAAGTACTTAATTAATATTTTTGAAAAAAATCAATTAAGTACTTAATAATTAATATATGTGTACTGTAGTAATGATAACAGAAAAAAAAAAATAAAAATAAAAAATTATTTTAAGCAATTACCTATATATATACTTATTATAAATGTTACTAATTCAAAATTGTTTTGAAAATGCATTTTAGTATATATAATATGAGAAATCAATTCCCGACGGCAATACTCAATTTAATTTAAATAGGTACACTTTATATGAAAAATTTTTCATATACTTAAGTATGGTAGTAAATTTATAAGTATATATTTTGATTATAAGTAAGTATAATATTTAAAATTATAAGGAAAATCGTAGACAGTAGCCCCAAAATGTCAAATAAGTATACATAACAAATACATGTTTTAAACATTAATAACTATTGATTTGTTTATATAAAGAAGATTTTAATTAGATTTATTTAGTAAATAATATGTAGTTTGAAAAAAGTATTGACTAAGTTAGGTATAGTTTGTATATATACAATTTATAAGACGTAAGGCGTTATGTTATATACATGTGAGTAATATGGCTACTTATATAAGTAAGATATATATATATCTATAGGTACATAATATTTGAATTGTGTTAAGCAAATTTGATAAAAAAAAAAAAATTATTTATGTGTTGTGTTTTTTTTGTCTCTTTCTTACAAATAATAAATAAGAACATACTTATTTATAATTTAATATGTTTTACGATATGAAAAATATTTCTATATTTGTTTATTAATTTTCATTTTATTTATTTATTTATTTTTAAACAAAATAAACAAAAATAACTATACATAGGTATAATAGTTGTAACAAAAATTTCACCATTTACCTATACATATATATATATTACCTATATTATCAAAATAGTTTCTGAACTGATAAATAAATATGATTAAGACTAAGTAGATGGCGCATATTATAATGTTAACTAAATTTAAATTATGTATACGTATGTATCTTTAAAAAATTTTTTATATATAAGTATATGCACATATAGAGAAATAACTATTTTTATGTTTAAAAACAACTAACTAATAAAAATGTATAACTTTTTAAGAATGTTCTAGCTATACACCACTTATGGTTAAATCCATTATAGTATAGCGTAATTTTATTTATTATAGTCATAAAAAGATTAAAATTATTATAATACTTATATTGTAATTTTGAAAATGTATTATATAATGTATTATATAATTATTTAAAAAAAAAAAAAAATGTTAAGTATATAAATTAACTATAAATTAATTATTGTTGTTTCGAAAGGAGAAGGATGGGAGCTTTATGCACTATGGATCTGCAACTGTCTATGCAACTAAGTATGAAATAGATATAACTATTTTTATGTGTTTAAAATTGTAATTAATTAAGTAATTAACTTTAAATGTTAAAAACACCTGTTATACATCTGTTATTGTTTCGAAAGGAAGGACGGCGGGACTTGTAACTGCCCATAAATCTAGGTCCTGCAACCCCCTATGCTTCTAAGTATACAGGTATACATTAATTTATTAAAATATTTTCTTTTATTGTTTCGAAAGGAAGGACGCCGGGATTTATAACTGCCCATACATCTATATAGGATCTGCAACCCCATATATGCTTCTAAGTATATAGATTATATAGATTATATAGATTAACTTAATTAAATATTTTAATTATAATTCACGAATTTGGTTTGACGTTAAAGAAAAAATATTTAGTTTGTTGTTCAAAAATCTCAAAGGATACCAAGTATTTTTCAGGATATTTTCATTTTTAATTCAAATTTATATTATTTGATTTGATTAGAATATTTATAAAATTTTAAAATTAATTACAAGTAAATAACTATAATTATATAAGGCAACACATTGTAAATAAAACAGTAAAATTTAAAAATGCATTTGGGTAACAAAACAACTGGACGCTAATGTAAAGTGCAAGGACATTATATATATATACAATCCATTTCTTTATATATACGATACATATGTAATTTTATATTAAAATAAATTATAATAAAATAATTATTACATACCTTTTGTTCTTATTTATTTATATGATACCTTTGCTATTCTTCCATTTACATTTTTATTGAATTTAAAATAATCAATTCACAAGAAAACATTTTATAATGGTGTGTCGTTATGAAATTCAAAATACTATTTTTTTTTTTTTTATAATTTACTTATACAATTTCATAAATTAAATGAAAAAAAAATTGACTTATATACTTGCAAAAAAAAACTAATGTATATATATATTTCCTGGTTAAACCACTATATATATATTTTTTTTTTTGTGAATTAAAGCAAAAATTACAATTTTAGAAATAAATATTTAAAAAAAAACTAATAAAATTGGCAAGAAAAAAACAATGTTACTATATTAAACAGAATTTTTTTTTATTTTTTTTTTATTGAACTAAAATATTAATTAATTTATTATAATTTTTTTGTATAAAGCACTTCATTTTTTGTTTTCTCCTTAATTTAAAAGTTTACTTATATATAAATTGTTTATTTATATATATATATTTATAAATATATATTTTTTGTTTCAATATTTAAGACACTTTTTGTGTTTATTTTTTTTTTTTTTTTTTACAATTATTTCCTATTTTATAAATATTTTATATTTTATATATTATTTTATTTTATTTTAAAAGAGTTTTTCTTTTTTTTGTTTGTTAATTTTTACAATACTGATAATTTTTTTTATCGAAAAAAAAAAAAAAATAAATATCTTTATATTTTGTTGTCTTTTTTTTTTTAAGCTATATTATTTTATTTAATATTTTCAAATTTATTTATACTTATATTAATAAAAATTATTTTTTTTTTAAATATTATTTATTTATTTATTTTTAATTATTAAGATTAAAAATTTTCTTTGTAAAAAGGTACATTTTAACAATATTTATTTTTATTTTTATTATTATTAATTAATTTATTAATTTTTTTCAATTTATTAATTTTATTTGAAAGTGTAAAAAGATTTAAAAATATTAATTTTCATTTAAAATTTATCAAATTAATTTTATTTTTTTTTTTGTTTATTTTAATTATTTTTTTAATATTTATAGTTTAAATATTGTTTTAATATTGGTATTATTAAAAAAAAAAAAAAAAATGCATTTAAGCAATCGTTGTTTTATTTTATTTTGTTTTTTTTTTTTAATTTTATTAAATATTTGAACAGCCGCAGGCAAGATTTGAAAAGATTTTTTTTTTTTTTTTGTTTTATATAACTATATGTAATATTAAGTAAGTAATATAAATATATTTAAATTTTTTTTAAGAGTTAATATAAAAAAAATGTTTGAGACAAAAAAAAAAGCGTTTAATTTCGATTTACGTATTAATTTTAAAAAAAATTCTTATTTCGTTTTAATGAATTTATATTTAATTTTTATTTTATTTTTTGTAACGCACTTTTATTAGATTTAATATCACTGATGATGATTTTTTAATATATGTATGTATGTACCTAGGTATAAATATTTATTTATTTATTTTTTTTTTTAAATAATTGAATTATATTTATTAAAAGGAAATTTGCATTGCTTTAATTTTAATAGCGATTTTAATATTAAAAAAAAAAAAAATATGATTCAAAATATGTATTATAATTTTGAATATTAAAATTTTGTTTCATATAATTGTATAATAAATAATTATTATTCACTGCGAATTAATGTACGTATATATACTTGGGGTTTTTTTTTTTTTTTTATTAATTTTAATTAATTAAAATAATTATTGTATAGGTATAATTAATAAAGTTAAAAGTTAAATATATAATTAAATATTTCGTTTTTTTGTTTATTTTATTTATTTTTTTTTCTGATTAAATCCATTTCCATATTATATAGAAGAAAATATGAAAAGAATGAAAATAAATATTCGTAACACGTTCAATCACTTTTTTTATTTATTGTAAATAACTTCTTATTTTTTTTTTTTTTTAATTTTTTAATTTTTTTTTTTTTTATTAATTTTTAAATAAAATAATTTAATTATTGCCGTAATTAAATTATTAATATACTTGTATGTATATAATTTAAATAAAACGTACAAATTTTATTTACTATTTTCGTCATAATTTTATTTAATATTTATATAATTTCTTATCCTTTCTTATCATTAATTTATTTTTTTTTTTGTTTTTATTATAAACTTCGCTTAATAAATTTTTATTATATATTTTCTTTTTATTTTAAAAGTATTTTCCTTTTTTTTTTTTTTGTTTATTTATTTTAGAATTATTACAATAAATTAAATTAAAACAAAAAAAAAAAAATTCAATTATTTAAAAAAAAGGACAGAAAAAAAATATATATTTAACACAAAATATTACGACCCGGTCGGTTCTGACGTTCAACCGACACTATACTGTTTGGGAATTTCGACTTTCTAAACCCAACAAGGCACTAAATTAATGATGATATGGTATTTTACAGCTGAAAATATTTTTACTTGATTTGGTTAAATAAAAATATATAGGTATCTTTCACATTGACAATATTTTTCTTTATATATATTTTTTTTTTTTTTTTATAATAAACAACGCATACTACTACTAATTCTTAAACTGTAAATTTATACACATACTATACACATACATATTTTATGCAGTTGTTTATATTTTTCTTGAGTTTTGAATTTTTCTGTACAGACATTGCTGAATACTTTATTTTGTTATTTACAGCAATGTAGGAATACAAAACCAATATTAATATACGAATGAAATTCAAAACAAACCAACGGCACAAAAAAAAAAAAAAACAAAATTCAAAAATATAATTGAGTATTTGAGTATTTTAGCAAGATTAACAGTATAGTACAGACAGCTGACATTTTGCTGAATAAGAATGTAAACAAACTGCATTTTACAGTGTTTATATTAGTTTCGCAAATCGCAACTACTACAATTACAATTTAATATCGTATTGAATATTATAATACTAATAAACAAAATGTTTTTGTTTATAGTTATGTATGTGTTGGTGTCATACTTGTTTAATATTTCGGTTTATTTATAATCAATCTGTAAAATAATAGTATTTATATTTCTTTATAAGGTTGGCTGTAAAGTTTCAATAAAATAATATAACATTTTAATCTGTTAAAACGTGTAAAAAATATTATTTTTTTTTCTTTTGTTATTTTTATAAAAAAAGCACATGGCACGCACACAATTTTATTTTAAATTCAGCTTAAATTCAGCTCAACAGTTAGTATAACTGTGTAATGGGGTTGGTTTGGTTTGATAATTGGTAAATGATACGTATACGGTAGGTAATTTTTTTTTTTTTGAAAATTGGAAATAAAAACAATAAAATGAAAGAAGAGAAATAATAATTTGTTTTTATAAATTACGATTTGTGTGCTTTCTTGTTATTTTTTTTTTTTTTTATAAAATCTGTAAATTATTTATTAAATTGGTAATGAAATTTTAATTATCATAATACTCAAGATTATTATATGATAATATTACATACATATGTATATATGTATGTAATATTATCAATATATAATATGATAACAGTTAAATAAAAAAAAACTTAATTATTGTTAAAGGCGCCATGTTATATTAGGAATTTTATTTTATTATGGAGTGCCGTTAAAATTTATTTTCTTGTTTGAGAGCGGTTCTTGTCAAATATTTAATTGTTTTGAAGATTTTTCCGTGTCGTATCAATGGCACTCACTCTTTTAATGCCATAATTCATCAAATTAAGTTTTGTAACTACCTAGTGTATTTTGTGAACAACACAACTGAAAATATGTACATATGTAGTATTTAATAGTATTTATGTATATACATACATATATACATTTATAAGTAAAAATTATCCGATTTTTAATATCTGCAGTGGTCTTCAAAATATTTAAATACCTAATAAAGTTTCAAATTTTAATGTTTAAAAACATGGAAACATTAAAATTTTACAATAAATCTGATCTTAAAGTGCCATATTTTTCTTCTTCAATTGCACATCCATTTTTTTTTTCTTAAATGTGACAATTTTCAAAAGACACAAAGAAATCTTAAGCCTCTCAAAATGTGAGATTTTTATTAATTAAATACATCTCCCTCCGTAGACAGAATAATGGGACAAGCATCCTAACTACTTGCGCAAGTGATGATGGCTGAGAATAATAAAAGAAATGAATGGAATAAAATATATTTATTGCTTAACGAGTACTATTAAATATAAAATTGAGAAAGTTGACCTCTTTTAAAATTTTTGCAAATCATAAGTGTTATAAAATAGTTCCTTTATTTCACAGTTTTGTTCGAATATAGGCTCTACTAGGTATATATAAATGGAAATGAACTGATATTTATAGAAAGTCAGTTTTGTTCGAATATAGGCTCTACTAGGTATATATAAATGGAAATGAACTGATATTTATAGAAAGTCAGGCAGCTCCAACATTTCGACAGTTAAGACGTTAATCTATTGTTATATCATTATCATTAATGATTCAAATAGTTCTCTTTTGTATCCTATCCAAATAGCGGTAGGTACTAGGTATGAAAGATGCACCATGAGATTTATATCCAAGTACTAGACAAATATATATGGCTTCATTTTGTATATATTTGAAGCAGTTTTTGTATAAGGAGAAGTATTTTTTACTCTTGCTAAAGTATCTCAAAAAGTATAGGTTGTTTCAAGTGAGTTAATAGAATCTCATTTACAAAGGCTTAAACTCTTTAATAATTTATTTACAGTTATAGTTATACTTATAATTCTTTTTTGCTTCTAGTATTATAAATCTTTTTAATAATAAAAAAATATTGATTGGAGACAAAGAAGAAAAAGAAATTCCACAGAGGTGCATTCATACAATTTGAAAGGATCAATTATTTTATTTGACGATGGCCATAATTCTCATTTGATCCGGATCCCAATCTTGAAAAAAAGTCCGGGAACAGCACTCACTTTGCTGTAAAAGAACAAATAATATCGCACTATCAACATTATTTAAAAATACATTCCAACAAATGAAACATATGCAATCAGCCAACGATAGTGTTTTGAATCATCTGAACTCGGATTGAAAGGAAATTGTCCACAGTCAAAACGTTTTTGACAAATTAACAAAAATCAAATAAAAAATGGTGGCCTCCACTCAAAGTTAATATCCGGCGTTTACTTTTCTAAATGTCTCAGAATAATTAATGATGAGAATTTAATAATTGTCCAAGCTCCTTAACCATTATAGTCGATCCAAGTAGAATTGGATAAATTTAAAATTGCCGCAGAAATTATGAACAACTATCAACTTAGATTTGTTGGAGTTAATGCAGACGTTAACTAACTAAGATTTAAGATTTTTTAACAACTAAGATTTGTTGGAGTTCATGTATACGTTGTGATTACTGATTAAGATCATCGAAAATATGTCTTCGAAATCGTCAATTGACCGATAGTCATATTATTAGACATATAAATAGATGCAAAAGTTGACGTGAGCCACATACAGCGTTAGTTATTTAATTTTACATAGGTCTGTATCATGTTAAACAACGATGTATCATTGCAGAGGGAAATTCAATATGACTCTACTGCTAATGAAGATGACATTGATTACCCAATTGAAACAATTCAACTCAATTCAATTGACTAAATGATATCAAACCTAAAATATTCAACTGTCGAAAATCAATCACTAGCTGATAGCAAATATGTAATTTCACCATCAAACATTTTGTCAACGTACATATTTATATTATCAAAAATTAACATCTTCCGGTGGTAATAGCAAAATTAAAAAGAAGTATGAAGCACAGTGCAGTGCCCGCAGAGTAATTCCATCTGAGAGATTATATGTAAGTTTATTAGATTTCATCTTTTTGACGTTTCCTCAAATCTCCCAATAATTTAGATGTTAAAGGGATGTTAGACAAGCTTTTTTCAACAACATTTTAATTTCCAAAAGAATTATATTTTCTGACTAAATTTATGTTATTTAAATTATTAAGAGAAAATAAAATCCCATTTACAATTTATAAGTTATATTTGCATACAACACCTTAAGGCTTAAACCTCAATTCTCCAGTTTAAATTTAAGCCTCAATTAACAATTTAATATTTAAACAAAATATATGTAACTCATATTATGTTCTCTTTATTCAGTTAACATTATAATTTAGTATGTACATACATATGTATTAATTTTTTATAATATATTTTATTATTTATTAAGCAGTGAAGTGATGCACACAGTAAACAATGTCTCTTTCTCCCCTAATAACATGTAAGCAATTTAATTCAGATTTCAGTTACCTTTTTTATATTAAATCAATTATCACGATTTTGATGATTTTGTTTGTTATGTTTCCAATAAATTTCAACACATTCAAATTGTATTGAATTATTTAAGAACACTCTCTTTAGAGTTTATTTTATATAGTCCTTCTTTACTCTTTACTCTCTTGTTTCTTTTAGTTGCTCTCTCAATTTACGGTTTTTGAATTTTGCAGTTTGCTGTACGAACGTTATAGCCTGTAAGCCGGCAGACAAAATTTTCATTCTGTAACTGTAAACTTTTTGTACAGAAAATATTTAACATGTATTTAAAGATAAAAGTGTTTGTTTTATTTTTGTGTATGTAGTTGAGTTGTGGGCAGGGAAAATAAAAATAAAAACATTAAATTCGATATAAAAAAAATATGTATATAGGTATAAGAAAATGTATATATGTACATACAAACATTGTTGTTGAAATGTTGATAAACAAATAGCGGTATAAACCCCATCCATATAATAATCATATCTATCCTGTAGAGTTTTTTTTTGTAAGTTTTTATTTTACATACATAAGTAAAAAATATCTTTTACGCATATGTTAAATATATCCATACATATATTTATTTTGTATGTGTACATTTGTTTTTCTTTTTGTTTTAAATATGTGTACTTTCAGATAAAAGAAAAGAGAAGGCTAACAATATAATGTTAACCTATTAGAAACGTTTATCCGTCGTACAGAGTGTTTTATGAATGAAGAAACAAAAACAAAATAAATAAAAGGCAAATTATTTGTGGAGGAAAGTTTTGTTTTGTTTTTTATTGTTGTTTTTACTACGATAAAAATTTAAAAAAAAAAACAATGTTTTCATATTGTATTTGTGTGTGTTAATTGTGAGGGTGTGAACAAAAAAAAATGTTTTTTTTTTCCTAATAGATTTTATTTTTGCAGCAAATGATTTTTTAGCAAATAAAGAAATTAAAAAAAAAGAAAAGAAAGAGTGTGTACATGATAAGTATGTACATTTTGATTTTTGAATGTTTTCCAATTAAAAAATAGAAAACATTTAAAAAATCAAAGTAGGTAAATAAAATTTATGATTTAAATACAAATTTAAGTTACATATCTATTACAATTACAATTTAACAGTTATAACGGTAATAAGGTATATCTTAAATGATTTCATTTTTCTATTTAAATTTTTTTAAAGAGTTTGAAGAGTGAAAAAGTTTATTTCCCAATTATTTCTTGTGATATCATATAGGTATGTAGTGTACATATTATCGTTTTCTTATAATTGACAGGAAATATATGTCTATGACAATATGTAAAAATAGATGTATACCGGTTAATTTGTAAGTAATAGTTTTTTTTTGCATGGCAAAAGAACGTAATTCGAGGATGTGTAAAAAGAAAAAAAATAAGTTGAAAATAAAGTTTACCTATATAAGTACCTATACCTTAATATATAAAAAAAATTAAGTCAAATTTTAGAAACTAGCTATTCCTTCGATTCGAATATGTATGTACCAATATAAGAGACATATGCTTTGACAGGATTCGTTTGGCTAAAAGAAAATTAAAGTAATAGGTATACCTATACCTTTCAAGGTCCATTTTAAAGAATACATATACTTTCATGGAAATCCTGCACTGTAGATTGAAAAAATCTATTATTATTTTTGAATTTTGCAATTCTAATTCTCAGTTATATATAAACATACAAAACCTATATATTTATTGTTAACATTCAAATACTTAATTCGAAAAAAATGTCAACATTGTCTGTTCTAGTTTTAATACAGTGGGCTATCTTTTTTTTTTTCTTGTTCTTTTAGTAAATTAATGAAATTTTTCTTGTTTTTTTTTTTTTTTTTTTTATGAAATTGTTATTAATATATAAATTACATAATTTTAATTGAAAAGGTAAATGTCAAGTAGTTTTGATGGAAAATGACAAGGTGAAATTAAAAATTTATATACGGGCCATATTTTTTATATTATTATTCGTGAGAAAAATATATTTTAACATTTTAAATACAGAAAAAAAAATAAAATACATAATATATACTTACCTATATAGGTACACCTAAACAGCCTTCAATAAATTTTTCTCAATTTTAATAAAAACAATCAAAAAAATTATAAAATTAAACAAATTGCGTGTTTACACTTTAATAACACCTTAAATTCAAATAAATAAAAGATAATTTTAATTTTTATTTTTTGTTTTTTTTTTTTTTATGTAATATTTATTTATTAAAAAATAAATAAAATTAATTTTTTTGCTTTCATTCAGATAAATTACATACCTCTATCTATAATAATAATAATAGTGGGTTTTTGTATTTTATATACTACATACATAAGTAGATAAATATTTTATTTATGCTAATTATATGATTATACCTATATATATAAAAAATTAAATTAATAAATAAAACACTGATTAGGTGCGAGACTTTTTCACCCAACAATTTTTTTTCGTTTATCGTTTTTTTTTTGCAAAATAATTCTTTCTTATTTTTTTTTTTTTTTTTTTTTCGCTTTAAATTTAATTTTTCGTTTTTTTTATTGTAGCTTGTGGATGCAATCATATTTATAAGTATCTACATAATATATACTTACTTATACGATTGAATTAATGAGGTATTTATTTTTAATAAGATATTTGTTATAAAATTATAAAATTAATTAAACTTGTCAATCAAATAAAATAAAATTTTATTGGTGATTTTACGGTGAATAAAATTAAAAACTAAAAAAAATAAAAAAAAATAAAATAAAAATTTGAATAAAGAGTCAAATTTATTGCATAATAGATAACAACAAATTTTTTTTTATAATCTATTCAGTAGCTTGTCATTTTTTGAATACCTAATTTGTCAATATTTAAAAAAAAAAATTAATGCAATATTTTAATTTAATTTTTTTTTTTTTTGTTTTTTCATTTTTATATTTTAATTAATTTTTTTTATTATAATTTTAATTTTTTTTTTGTTTTTCTGTTTATATTTATTTTGCATGTTTAAGTCAAATTGTGACATATTTATTTATTAGATTGATGTGTCTATAGGTAGATAGATTTAACATCTTTAAAAAAATTTTCGCGAATATCATTTTAATTATTCCAACAATTAGTGTTATTAAATAAACAAAATTACAAAGTTTATTTATTTGAAAATGTAGTAGCTATAGTTTAATATATGTAAATAATTATTTACAGATAATTTGAATATTAATTAAGGCATACTCTATTTATTATAATGTACTTAAGTGAATTTTTTTTTTTTTTTTTTTAATTAATTAAATTATAATTTTATTTTATCAGATATTTTTGAATTATAGTTTTAGATTAATATTAGGTATATGGTATAATTATAATTTCAACGACAATTACACTTAATCTATTAAATACACTCAATTTAGATATAATATGTTATAACAAAAAATAATTGGAAATAATTTTTGTTTAGTAAATTAGTTATTCTATAGTTTATATATGAAAGTACATTTAAAAAAAAAATATACGTATATGTACATATATTTAAGGCATATATACCTTTTTTACATGAACACAAGACATTTTTACTTTAAATGAAAATATTTTTACTTTAAGTGAAGATTTTTTATATTAAGTGAAGAAATTCGTACTTTAAATGAAAATTTTTTACTTTAAATGAAAACATTTGTAATAAAAATGATGGAAAAAATTTACATATAATATATACATATATATATACGTAAATTAAATATATAAATATACGTAAATAAAATATGTATATATTAAATATTTATGTAACATAAATTACTGAAGTAAAGATAGATTACTTCATTTAAAATAAAAATGTCTTCACTTAAAGTAAAAAAAAATACATTTAAAGTAAAAATGTTTTCACTTAAAATAGAAAATATTCACTTAACGTAAAAAAATGTTCAGTTAAAGTAAAAATGGTATATTAATCAAATATTATTTTTTAACTAAATTGATCAATTTTTATAAGATGTGTCAATAAAATAAAGTAATTTTACTATAAATCTATATGTATAAAAATTAAGTGTTATATTTGTTGTTGTTGTTAAGTGTATATTTGATTTAATTTCCAAAAATTATACAGAATTTCTGTAATAGTTGTTAAAAATAATTTTTGAATTAAAAAAAAAAAAAATGTTTCAAGTATATGTTAATTTCTTATGTTCTTATATATTAAGAATATAAATACCAACCTCCGTTAATTGTAAATCAACGAAATAATCAACGGTGACGAAATAGGACTAATTTAGCTTCTGTTCTGATCTGTATACATTTATACTTCGCTCAAAACTAGGTGTAATAGGTATAATTATTAATGAGTTATGAGGTAGCCCAACAAAAAGTACCCTACATGAAAGCCAAACGTGACAGAGAGTGGTGTGTATTTCTCAAGTAAAAATGAAAAATATATAGTAGATAGTAAAGAAACTTCAAATTCAGAGTTTCGAAAATTGAAACTGCTTTAACATCTTCCTAAAAAGGCATTGGCCTTCAACAATACAACTAATATACCAGATAGGTAAAGGAAGCCTGGAAACAAAACTCTGTAGGAGAAGACATATACGTTACGAAGCAAAAAAAAATACGTTTTTGAAAATACTGGTCCTCTGGTCCTCCACTCTTCGTCTACTGCAGCAACACAACTGCAGTCCGAAACCCCTACTAATCAAGTTTTTTAAAATTCTGTAATAAATACAGATTTTTTTGGGAAAAAATTAGATTTTTAAAAAAAAGGTAAGATTTTTGAAAAAAAAAATAAAATTTTAAAAACATAAAATTTGGAAAATAAAATATTGAAAAAAATAAAATAAAGTTAATGATATAGATAATAAGATTTTAATAAATAAGATGGAAAAAATTAATATTTCTATACACTACCAAAATAAATAAATAAATAAAAATATTCGAAGTTGTTCAGTTATTTTTAATTATAAACATTACATAGTTTACAAGGAATATTTTGAAAAATGTTTGTTATTACAAATTACGGTAATTTACAAACTACGGTATGTTCGTGTTTCTTTATTTAATGTTTATTAAATTCAAATTTTTTTTTGAATTTATTTAAAAATGTTTCTTAAAGTGAATATTTTAAAAATTCTTTACTGACATTTTTTAAAATTATATATGTATACCTTTAAAAAAATAAAATACGTTTGATTTTTAGTATATTTAATTATTTTATTTTTGCTTCAGTATCTTTTCAGTTTGGTGACATAAATATACCAGCGATTGAAAACTTAGTTCAGTAATTATAGAGCATAAGGACACTTAAATAGTGACAGATCATTAATCTTTTTATCTATTACATAATAAAGTATGTAATAACAGTTATTTCATAAGACAGATCATAATTAATTATAATCAATTTCTAAATTAATCAAGTATAACAGTTTTGACATTTCATATAAATATTTACGTTATAAAGTGTGTTAAATAATGGCAACACCAAGTTAATTGTCAAAATAATTTATTATTTACAAAATATACACGAATAATAAAAAGAGCAAACAAATAACATAGTAAGTAACTTTAAATATAAATAAAAATTTAGTATTATATTAAATAAATAAAAATTAATTATTGAACATATATATACGTATATATATATTTTAGATTTGATGATAAACGTTATGAGATGTTCTTGCTGCCAGTATAGTCATATGTTCAGGTATCTATACGTATAAAATATATTTTTATGTTGGCTCGATTTTTTGTACTTTATACATATATACATACTTAGGTTGATTACCAAATTAAGATGAAACAAAGACTGGTGTATATTACGTGTAAAAAAAAAAAAAAAAAAAATTAAAGGTCCTAAAAAATGGTTAATACTAATTTTACCAATCCAATTTTCCAAATAAATAGTAATTTTAAAAAATTCACCAATTATTTTAGCATTTGGTACCTACATATATATATATTAAAATTTATAAATTAAATTTTTAAATTTTATATAAAAAAAAACTAACAGTTTTCTTAAAATCCAATAAAATGTAAATTTACATAATGAAACAAAAAATATAAAAAAAACTGTTATATGTTTTTTTCAGGAAGTTTTCATTGTCAATTTGATTTTTTTTTTTTTTTTTTTAATTTTAAATTTTTAATATAATTATTTCTGTTATACATATATATTTAGATACATATTTTAATTTATGTTAATCCATATTTCTAATACAAAATAAAAAATATTTTTTTAAAGAAAAATTTAATAATAAAAAGGAAAAAAAAAAAAATAACTTATCCGTTACATATTTGATATTTTGATTGTGTTCTGAATATTATTAAATGCGGATTATACAGTTTAAAATGTATCTAATACCTAATAAAATAATATATAAAAAAAAAAAAAAACTAAATCTTATTTTGAAAAGTATATGTACATATAAAAGATTAATAAATTATTTTAGTAGCACAATTAATATTATGGAATAATAAAACTGTCATACAAAAAACAAAAAAAAAAAAAAGAAAAGTTATTCAAGAAAAATAAAAAAAAAAAAATTTAACACCATTTAGTCAAAAAAAAAAAAAAATAAAAATAAATAAATTCGCGTTAAAAAAACGTTACATTTTTTTTGTTTTTATTTGAAAATTATTTTTTTATACTATATAATTAATAAATCCTCATGGAATTTCTAAATAATTCCCAATTTTATTGTATATAGTCGTATTTAATATAGTTGATAGACGACATCAGCATCTTTTAACCATTCTTAAATGAAGAAAAAAAAAAAAAATTTTTTTTTTTTTGAATATAATAACTGAATAATCATGATTAGTGTTAATAAGTTTCATTCATAAAAAAAAAAAAAGAATGTTAAATTTTTTATTTAAAATTAAAAAATCAAAAAAAAAAAAGAAAAGAAAAATCAGAAAAAAAAACTTTAAAATTAATGAAACAATAAATTAGAAATAAAAAATTATCATTTTGGAAGAAATTCTTCTTTAATCATCATCTGAATCATCTGAATAAAAATCATTCATTGACTTTTTATTTATGAGCATTAAAATATATATATCTATAAGATCAATGAAATTAAAAATATATTCAACACTGGTAATCCACCAGAAAAAAAAAAAAAAAAAATGATAAAAAAAAATATATCCAACTAAATTGACAACTAAAAATTAAAAAAAAAAAAAAAAATAATAATAATAAAAGATATGATTTTTACACGTATCCATTTTAAAACAATGAAAAACAAAATCGCTTGATAAAGAAAAGAAAATAATATATATATATATATATAGTATATATATAGTTATCGAAAACATAGAACTTTATATATATATATATTATATATGTAAGTATATAGACATATTTAAACACTTGTTGAATTCACCAATTTAATCTATATATAAATTGTTGGTTTTTTTTTTTCTTTTTGTTTTTGTTTTTTTTTTATTTTTTTGAATAAAATATGGTCAATTAAATGACAACAATTTGTAGAAGGTTGATATTATTTACATAAATCTACGTACATACATAAATATACGAGTATATACATAAATAAACATATACGAAAATATATATAAAGAAGAAAAATTAAGCCATTTACTAACTTCCATATTTGTCAAAATTTCCCACGAGTCTTCCCAAAAAACAAAAAAAAAAAAAACAAAATGAAAAGAAAAACTAATCTTTTACTTTTTTTTTTGTTTTTGTTTTTCTTTTTGATTATTTTTTAAAGTTTTTTTTTTTCTTTTTTTTTTAAGTGATGACAAAATTGGTGTTAAAGCAAAAGAAAAGATCTTTATACATACATATCTTAAAACGGCGTGAATAACAACAATCCAGATCACTTTTGTTATTTAAAATACATATATATGTATATATTTTATAAAATCAACTCATTTAACCTTTGATTAATGGGATATTTTACGGGCGGGTGGGGTTAAACTAAATTTTAATCATGAATTATATTGAAATTTATGAAATTTTGAAACGAGCGTTAATTTTGTTTTGTAATGTTGTGATGTGATGATGGTTTGTTTTTTTTTTAAATAGATTTCATTTTTTCTAACGGAATCGTAAATTTTAAAAATAAATTAAAATGTTTTCTTAAAAATTTAGTAAGTAGTTTATATCTTTTTCTTTTATACACTTGTCATTATCAAACATTTTGGATATAAAGCGATTTCGTTTACCATAAGATTTTCCTATGTTGGCAAATTCTTTTAGTGGTTTACCTTTGCCTTCTGAAGAATTTGAAGTTTTCCTACTTTTATTTCCATACTCTTTATTTTTTTTATTAATAAAATTATTTATAGGAAAGTAAAAATAAATTAAAAATTTTATACATATGAAATATATAGAATATTAAATGATTTGAACCATTTTCTAATTAAATGTTTTCTCCTGCTCAAAAATAGTTTTTGAAATACATAAAAAAAACGTATCTAAAATATATTTTTAACACGTTAACTTTCCACATCTCGAAAATAAAATGACAAAAGCGCAACAGAGCAACATTTGAAAGAATGTGAAAAATATGGATATCATTCAAAATTGCTAAGAAAACAAAGCTGATAATATTCCAAGCATGTTTAAAATCCGTTTTGTTATACGGTAGTGAAATTGGGCTAGTCAACAAGAAAGAAACAAACAAACTATACAAGTATTCATTAACAAGCGCTTCCAAACCATTTGTAGAATACACTGGTTAAAAAGAATACGCAACGAAGAGCTTTGGCAAACAACCGGCCACGAGCTAATAAAAATAAATATTAAGGAACGAAAATATAAATGGATTGATCACGTTCTTAGAAGATCTCCTAATTGTATAGCTAGACAGACCGTGGAATGAAACCCCCACGGGAAAAGGAATGTTGAAAACCCTTGAATATAAATTGAACCTAACTAATCGAACCTTGAACCTAAACTAATGGCTCAAAATAGAAGCGGATGGAAAGGCTTTGTGGAAGCCCTTTATATAACTTAGAGTAAAAAATTAAAAAGAACTAAAAACAAAAAAAATCCTATATCACGATTTTCTTGTATTTGCTCAATAAAAAGGATATGCGTGTTATCAATTAATTTATACCTGGAAATCGTGGTATTCATTTTAGTTTTCACTGATAATTTTAAGTTATCTCCTACGATACGATTATGTATAAGAAACTTATTACTAGTATATTCGTATTGGGCCATTCAACCTTTATGCTCGTACTAGTTGGCAATCCATTCAATGATGTTAAATGTGATAGTCAATGACTCAAATTTATTTTTTTTTTCAAAAACTTACTTCATCTATAATTATTTTTATACCTATATACATAAGTATGTAATTTTTGTATTTTATTTTCCTCGAATAAACTCAAATCGATTGAGTCTCGAATAAACTCAAATCGGTTGATCTGTGATTGACTTAGTTATATAAAAATTTCGGTTTCCATGTAGTTTCTCAGTAATTTGACTTACTTTAAAATAAAAAAAAAACAAATCAAAATACCTAATTCTTTTAGTTTAGTTTTTGTAAATTACTTCGCAGTTTATTATCTGTTTAACCTTTCATATAAGATTAATTTATTTTTTTAATTTGTTTTACCAATTATTTACTATTTTTTTTGATTTATATACTAATTTGCATAGAAAAAATGTACTTTTTAACTTTACTATGTACTTTTTACTTTAGTAAGTTTTAGAGACCTAGTGATTAAGAGTTAATATAATTTATTTAATTTATATATTACTGGTAGGAGGTTGACATTAAAATATTTAGCAGATTTCTTAACAGAGAATAAAAAAAAAAAAAAATATTATTAGAGAGTGTAATTTAAAAATCTTAAATCTTTTATATACGTTAAATATTGTACTAGCTTTTTATTAATAATTTAAAATTTAATTTGATTTGATCCATTTTCAAAAACTACATTAGCATTGATTTAAAACCCATACAACAGGTTTTTAAATTTATATAATACAGGGTGTTGCACATAAGAATGAAAATATTTCAAGGGGTCATTCCTGCACAACTGAAGCTAAAACTAGAAAACAATGCTATAAGACAGGACGGTCAATAATCTACTATTACATAACCGTATTTATCATATAGTCCTATCTCTAGTTCCATACCTCTTTCTTAAATATACTGGTGTACATCGTAGTAGAAAAGAGTAATTTTACTCTGTAAAAGGAACGGAAACAATATTAAACATTTGTTTTTTTGAAAATTATTTAAAAATTTTAAAAACAGATCAAAAAATTATGTTGCAACGCAATGGTGTTGAAAATTCAGTTTAAATAAATTTTAAACTCAGCTTAAAGTTTATATTGTTATATGAAAATGAAAAATTATCTATTATATAAAAGTCGTAAACGTTTGCAACAATAACATTTTTCATAGCAAAAACTAATACAGGACATAACATGCATATACATATACATGGACATATACATGCACATAACAGGAAAAAAAAAATAAAAAAAAATTGAAAATTTATAGGGTTGCGTACGTACCTATTCCCGAAAATCAAAAATCCAAATATAAAATTCCGAATTCAAAATCAGGAAATTACGAAATCCCGAAAAATTAAAATCCCAAAAATTTAAATCCCGATATTACAAAATTTCGAAAATCCCGAAATAACAAAATCTCGCATAGACATATGGATCTAAATATTCCGGAAAAGGGGAATACTCTGATTTTGAATCCAACTATTAATACTTACAGTATGTCCACACTACACATATATACCAATTTCATTCAAAAAAAATTTCCATATGAAAAATAATTAATTTTGAAAACCACCCCGCATAAAAAAAGTATTCTATTTTGACATTGCACTTAAAAAATAGTGAATTTTATACGAAATTAGACATTTTTATGAAAAAAAGATTATTTATGAAGGAACAGGGGCTGTCGCCCCCAAACTGCCACTACAAAATTTTTCTTTAGTTTTCTTAGTGTTGTTATATCTAAGTTTTTACGTTTATTTAAATTTATTCTTATCCTTATTATAAAAAATGAAGTATTCTTACTGATGAAGGGAACATATAGTTCTCAAAAAACGTTTTTAAGATAAATAAAAACTATATTAGAACAGAAATATATTTCTTTTTATTTCATTAAAAAGTTAAGCGACAAAAAAAACGCCGATTTTATCTAGTTTTATATTATTTTAAAATTATTTTTAAAAGTGTTTTTTTTTTTTTTAAGAATTATGCCAAACATTTATTTAATTGAAATCATTGCTTTTAAAGTCATATAACCATTATTTAAGCAACATCAAAATAATTTTCTAATTTGTTTTGCGTTTATATTAGTTTTACTATAGGTTAATTTTTATTTCTTAGTAACCTTATATGCATAAAAAATATAACTCTTTTAAAACTTTACTTTTTAAAACTGTACTGTACTTGTGATAAATTTCCAATACATATTATAAAAAAGTCCTTGAATAAAATAAAATGCAATTTCATATTTAAAAAATTATTTTATACTATATTTTATGACAACCTGATTGAAAATTTCTATAAAAATTTCTTTTCATTGTTTTTCAATCATTTCATTTACAATACAATTTTTTTTTTTTACCTCTTATTAACATCAGATACGTATATGTATATATGTACATATCCTTTTCTGCAAATCCTTCCCTTAACTTTTCATTTATTTTTTTCTTCTTTTGTCTTCAATCACAAAAGTAATGATTAAATTCAAAAGTTGAATTTCACTTAATGATCTTCTGTTGAAATAAAAGGCAGGCTTTGTTATTTTGGGTGAAATAAAAAAAGAAAAACAAAAGGAAATCTTTGTTACAAAAAACTTAGAAAATACATTCTTAAGAATAAGTATATATATAATAAAATAATAGGTACTATAGAATAGTTAAAATTAATATGTAAAAGTGGTGTATATTGTAGGGATGGATCATGGATGTGTGTACAAAAACAAAAAAAAAAAACAAAGAATTTAAATAGGAAGTTAAAATTTTTATTTTGGTCAAAAACAATATAAGATAATATTTTTAAATTTTTATTCTTCTCTTTGCATATATGCGGTTACGGATATATAAACGATGTATTGTTAAAACGTTTTTTTTTTGATTTTATAAAGGAAATATAAAAATTCTTTTAAGCTGAATATTACATATATATATATATATACCCCACAGAAAATAATAATGATATACTTTAAGGAAAAATTATAAGATATACTAATAATCGTGATGGGTTTTGAAGTAAAGCGTGGGAATATTTTATCAATACCTGAATTTTTCTTTTTTATTAAAAAATAGTTATAAATAAATTTAAGGATATGATTTTTTTTTATATGCATACATAATATATATGTATACTTTAAAATACTTAATTAAAAAAAACTTTTGGCTTTTTTTTTTTGAAATCGGAACGTCATTACGTAATGTGTTAGAAGGTTCTTGAGATATTTAGATATTTTAAGATGTAAAAATCATATTTCTTAGATATTTCCAATTGTTCTATTTAATTTTTTTCAGCTAGTCAAATTTATTTTATACTTTCAGAAAATATAGCCTTAAATTAAAGATTTTAGTATGGATGAAGGCCTTTAAATGAACTTTTCTATTTATGTCTTTATAGATTAATGAATTTCTTAATACTGAATATGTTAAATTAAAATAAAATGAATATATTTTAATATGTATATACTCTTTATGCATGTTTTTCCAGATGATATATTAAAAAACTAGTCCACAAAACAAGAAATTCTTTTATATTGTGTGATTTATTTTACATTTAGGATATTTCTAAATAGTAAATATATGTTGACCCATAAAAATTCATTAGGAAATAAAATTTCTCACACAAAATTTTAACTGCGCGTACACCACATACATATTTATATAGAAAAAAAAAACACAACATTTTAGTATAGATCATGGAACTAACTGGATTTTTTCCTCATTTACCTTTATTTTGATTAATTTGAATCTAAAAATTCATAAAATAAAAGTTATAAAATAACTACTTGCTAGGCAAAACAAACAAACAGGACATATTTAAAGATGTAAGGGGTCTTCCGCTAAAGAAATTTTTTTTTTTGTTTTTTTTTTGTTTCTAAAAATTTTCTTTTCTTATTTTTAATTTCCAAATTCTAAAAATATAACAGTGTTTCATTTTTAAACTTAAAATTTGCTTTGAATACTTATTTAGTTTTATCAATTTATTTTTTGTTTTTGTTTTTTATTTTGTTACTTTACAAAACTAAAGTTTTTCTCCTTCATCAAAAATATATCAAAATTTCAAGAGTGTTACTGTACAGTTACGTTAAAAAGAGGGTGAATTTTTCAATATTACTTTGATTATTATTTATTATTCTACAAGTTTTTATATATATATATATATACTATTTTAGCAGCGCAATTATTGTATTCATCATCTATATACAGTACAAAAGATTTCTTTAAATATTTTTATTACAATTTCTTAAGAGCCCATGTAGGGTTCATATACAATATATAAATATAAAGCATTTTAAATGTATCGAAATTAAAAGAAGTCTGTTGCGCATAAAAATCCTGTTATTACGTTAAATATTTGAAAAAAAAAAAAAAAAAACTGTAGAACTGTAGAATTTAATAAATTTTCAAGAAATAGGTAGTAAAAATTGTATACGTTGTCTTAGTATACCGGTTTCTTTTTATATATAGAGTCGAATGCATAAAAGTGAACTCAAATCTCATTTTTTTAAACAAAACTATATACGCTTAAAATAAAGTGAGATTTGAATTCAAATTTAGTTTTATGCATTCCAGTGATAGCCCAATTGTTACTAACAAAGAAGAATATACACTAAATTTATATTTTATGAAGTTCGTCCAGAACGATTTCAATGGAAATTTTGCAAGCTATATATTATAACTGGAAGCAGTATATATAGGAAAGAAACCCCTTCCAAAACTCAAGAGACTGAAAGATGAAATTGCTTTAATAGAACCATTTTTGAGTTACAAGTAAAAAACATTACCTATATATATAAGAAGTATCTTTTTTTTTCTTAAATCGCTATACTCTCCCAAGATGATTATGAAGAAAAATATTCTTAACAGTTGATATAGTTGATATACCTCAAACTATGTAATCCAAAAATTTTCTAAAATAACCTCTACACTTTACTTATTAAATGAAAATACAGGAAAAAAAAGTTCTTTCTATCAAATCTGAATGCTTCTCTCTAGAATTTAGATTTCCAGTCGTAGATCGACGTTTTTTTTAATTATACATATTATATGTTTGCTCCTAAATTTAAATTTTTTGACCATTCATTAAGTATAATTTAAAAATATAAAACAAGGTTTTTAAAAGAAACAGTTAGAAGGACATACTTTCTTACAATATTCTTTACGTAATTTTTTTTTATTTATAATCTAAGAGGGTTAAAACGAAGGATGTAAATTTCTCTTTTTCATATTCATCTTCTTTTTTTTTTTTTAATATATTTTTAAAATTTTTTTTTTTTACTTATATACTTAAAACATATAAATGTAAATATATATATGTATTTGTATGTGTACAAAAATAAATAAATCCCTTTAAAAATTATAAACCGTGGGAATGTTTTCACCCCTTATAATTTTATTTAAAAGAAATTCCGTCGCAAAAAACAAAAAAAATTAATACAAAAACAAAAAAAAAAAAAAACACAACAATAACATAAAATTTTATCGTGAAAAATATTTTCATCCTCAATTATTCTATGGTTTTCATTGTACATCTGCAAAATTTAGAACCCCGAAATATGTACAGGACAATCACAGTAAACAAATTTTTACCTATATATTGTATGTATATATTATATATAAATATATATATATATATTTTAATCAACCCTCCCATATTAAGTATACATACCTTAACAGAATTTTCTTTTTAATATATCAAATATTTAGGTGGTTGGTTGTGTTGTGAAGTTATTTTTTTTGGGACATTTGAATGGAGTGGGGTGACTGCTTTATTGTTATTTTTTTTTTTTTTTTTTAAAGAAAAAGAAAACGAATAAAAAGAAAAAGGAAAAAAAAAATAAATAAAGAAATCTTTATCTAAAAAGAGGGATAAGGCGGTATGATTTTTATTAAATTTTTTCTTTCGCAACAAAAACAAAAAAAAAATTTTTTTTTGAAAATTTAAAAAAAAAAAAAAAGAACAAAAAAACAATAACAAATAATAAAATAAAAATTTGAAATCATAATTTTGTACATTTTTAAATAAAGTTAAGATAAAATAGAGGGGTACACTGTTTTATAAAGCATATATATATGTACAATTTAACCATGTGTGGTATAAAGGCCAAGGTGTGTCATCATTCATGAATTGCGTACCTTAAATCTAAAAAAACAAACAAAAAAAAAAAAAATAGTATAGGTATTTAAAAGATTTATTTGATATATATAAAATTTTTCTCACGGGTGGATGTTGGTGTAATACTTAAAGGACGAATTCTTTAAAATTTTAAATTGATTATTGTTTTATAAATAAAGTTTGTATATATGCAGCTGTAGATTAAAATTGAATAATTGAAATGAGTTTAAAAATTTTTTAGAAGGTACTTAAAATTGCAATTTTTAAATTGTATTTTTTTTTTTTGACTCTTTTTCAACGTGTTAATTTTAATTTCCTAAAAAAAAATTTTTGGTTCAATCAGATAATTAAAGAATTGAAGTTCTAATATGTAATTTTTATTATAAATAGTAGTACTTTTTAAAAGAAATTTTATCGGATATGTAAAATTTTGTAATTCTGGAGTCGAAATAGGAAATAGAAAGAAATTAAATTTAGCTAAATGAGGAACTTAAAAAAGAAACGGTGTTTCAGAGAATAGTAACCAATATAGGTTCCACAATTACCTAAACTCCACATTACTCGAATTACTAACTAATTATCATGACATAAAATTACTATATGTTTGACTTTTTTTTTGAAAAAGACCAAAGAACGAAATTGCACAGTATAGTAAGGAACAAGGAACTTTATTTAATTAAGTATTATTATTAAATTTATATTATAACGATTAGATATGATTGTTGGTTTCTAAAGAAAAGAAAAGAAAGAAAAGAAAAGAAACCTATAAGTAATGGAGGAAATGTACCTTTTCGATCTAAAAAGTTATGACAAATAAAATTTTTTAGACAATTAACAGTAAATCTCTACAAAATTTTACTATGAATATTTATTCTTAAAACCTTTGCTTAAAGAAAAAGCACAAAAGGGGTCTCGATGGTCTAGTGAAGAAGAGCGTATAAAATATGCTGCAAACACCGAGCGAGTGTTGGTTCGAATCCCACAAACGTCGTAAGAGTTATTTCCCCTTACGAAATTTACAGCCATATGCCTGAACAGGAAAGGCTATGTAATTTTCTGTCCACATTTATGTGGCAGAGAAATGAATTAAAAAAAAAACAAAAAAGCACAAAATTAAGTAATAGCCATGAGATGTCAATAATTTAATCAAAAAAAACAGCCACATTTTAAAAATTATACTTCAAAAACGTGCAGACTTTAAATCTACACTAAAAGAAAGAATTGTATATATAGGCATTGTTAAACAATTTACTAAATTTATAATTTAATAAATAAATTTGTGTCCATCCGTTCGTCCACTAGGAAAAAAAAAAATGAAGGAGTTGGCATTATGATAATTTTACTATTTCATTTTTATGTATATAAATGCCAATTATGCTATAAACAAAATCTAACGACTGATTCAATGTTGCCATACAACTTTTTTCTTTAAAGGGCATAAAGCAGTGTCTATATATAACCAGTCAATGACGACTCGTAAAATTTGGTTAGTTTAATCGAATAGGTTCAGAGAACTGCAAAATTTATATGCTCATGTGCTACTTAAAAAAGTTAAACATATGAAATTATTCAAGAGATGATCAAATTTTGTGGCAAAAATTTATGGAAAATTAAGTTGGTGTGGCGCAACGGAGTCGAATAGCTGTCATATAACGCTGAAATTTATTATATTCATATATATTTCAGTATGGTACACTGAATTAAATTAGATATCTGAAATTTTGTAAGAGATGATTAAATTTTATGATAAGAGTATGTTTTTGTGATTATTTAAGAGTTGACACTGTCTACCACACTCATATGTTATATTAAAATTTTTGGGCTATCGTTCTTTTATATTTTTTGATTGTAATATTTTATTTAATAACAAATAATAGTAAAACTTAGAATATATATGTAGATACATATGTACATATATTTATGTTAATTTTTATTAAAAAATGAATTGTTTAATACTCGTATATATATTCATTCAATAATTAATTATATTTTAACATTTAATAAATCTGACACCATAATTTTTTTGAATAAAATTAAGTCATATTTCGTTTTTTTTTTTCAACAATTCGTGTTCAAATAAAACTTCAAAATTTATTAACGTCCATTCTTTATAAACTGACATAGAGTTCATCAGCCAATTAATAAATTTTTATTCTATTCTATTCTATTTTCTTTTTCATTTTATTTAATTTCTTAAAATTATAAAAAAAAAAAAACAGGTGGTCTTTTCTATTGAAAAGAAAAACTTTAAAACTTTTTGTTTTGTCCATAATTTCTTCTTTTTTTTTTTTTTTTTGAATAGGATGAACTCTTTGTAACTTTTACCCAAAATCTAATCGATTATGTACTCCAATTAAACGGAGATCATAATTTCTTTGTATAAGTTTTTTTTTTTTGTTTTTCAAAAAGAAAATTTCTAAAGAAACTTTTCGTTAAAATTTCATTTAAAAAAATTAAAAATATGATGGAAAAAATTAAATGAACAAGAAAAAAAAAAAAAAAACTTTTAAGCCCTTTGACCATCTAATAATTTTTTTTTTTTCTTTTGGTATTTACCTAAATCATCATATTTTTTTTTTTTTATTATAATGCACATAGTACAAAAAGTTTACATCAGTATATATACACATATATGAATCGGGAAGAAAGGAAATCGGGAAAGAAAAAAAAAAAGAGACACAATGATGAAGTCAAGGTATTAATTTTTCTCACGCAAGTCCAAATAAGTTTTAATAAAAAAAAAAAAAACCATATTTAACTAAACATAGTGTGTGTCCAGATACCATTTCAATTTACTAGAAGTTGTGGGTATTGAATATAGAAAACGACAAATAAAATGTTTTTACAGGACTGGATCAAAGTTAACTTATAGGAAATAATGTTAGTACCTAAAGTATTATACGAATTATTAAGTTAAATCATTAAGACTTTAATATGTATAAGCAAAAGTTTATTAGGCAGATGATTAAATCTCATATCAAATTTAGATATATTGGTATAAAAACTGATATAACAACAAACGAAGCCAATGAAAGAAACGAATTCCAAAATCCTGAAAAATAAGGAATGTAGAAGAAAAATTAAAATATACATACAATGTATATGAATGCAACTGATGGACAGAAATTGCTGGAAGGACGAAAAATTTAAGAATAATTCTTAAGATTAAAAATTTAATAATAAAAATATTTTTAACAACAGTTTATAAAGTAATTTTAATCTGAAGAACTGTCAATGTTCGAATGAACGTCTGCAAAAGAAAAACAACTTGTTTAGATAGATATCTTAATAGAAGGGGTAGCAGATACACACTTAAACGACTTTAGGCCTTTTGTAATATTCTAGATCAGATTTTCTCTTAATTAAATCTTTGGAAGTTTTCTCTTAATTAAACCTTTTACGAATCTCTGTAAATCGTTCAAGATTTAGATTTAGTTAAAGTTTTAGAACTCATAAAATAATGTACATATTAACGACTAAGGATTCATAAAATCAAAAAAGGATGTATAAAATATAAAAATGTTTATGAATCCGTAAAGATATAAGAGGAGAATAAAAGTAATGGGGCATTTCATGAAATATTCTTTAAGCATTTTTTGCAGTTCTAACTGTAAATTTTTGTAAATTATACATAAATACGTTGTAGTCGAAAATTGAAGAATAATATCTTTTTTAGGTATTCCCAAATAAGAATTTATATATTTTAAGTGTTGTTTAAAAAACTTGATGAAAAGTGTTAAGAATTTAGTTTTGACTGATGAAGTTTCAATTATAAATTTAAAAATATTTTTAACCAACAAAGTTTTTTAGTCGTTCCATTACATCTTTTAATGTATTCATACCATAATTTTTTCGTCTTAGAATTTCAGACTTGATTTCGAAAAGGGTTTTATTAGTATTGACTCAATAATTCTGAATGGTAGGAAATAATTTCTTATAAAAGATTTCAAATATGCCTCTGATCTGAAATCCAAACATGAATAAAGAAAAATTTTATAATAAAGCTTGAAATTTTAATCAAATACAGCCCTGATCTGGTTATATTTGGTTATAATGATTTTCAAGTTCATATTATCACACTATTTTTCAATATTGAAGTTAAAAAAAAAAAAAAAAGAAATAAAGAAAGAAAAAATACATAGTGAGTATCTTTAACTATATATAGTTACAATTTCAAAACTGTTTCAAATTGACTGAATGACTACCCTAAAAATAATATATATATACAAACTTAGTATATGTAGTTATAATTATTATAAACCAAAAATAAGGAAATAAAAAAAAATATATATAGGTATATATATATATCTATATATACTCCCAATTTTATTTTAAAGTTAAAAATACTCAGTAATTTTATAAAATGAACCATGAAAAGTGTAATGAAATTAATAAAAACTAACACAAAATAAAACTCTATAAGAAAAAACAAAAAATTATTTTGGTGTAAAAGAGATAGAAACAACTAAAAAATTTTCTTAATGGATGCGTGGTTATCAATGAAAAATCATTAAAAATCTGATCTGATTGATTAAAAATTGGTTTTGATATATACAAAAATAAAAAAAAAAAAAAAAAAATTTTTTTTTTAAGTTTTACTTCGTATTTTAATTTTTTGTTTTGCAATCATCATTTCCAAGAATACTCGTTATTTTGATTACCTATTTTGTAACTTTATAAAATTTATTTTTATTAATACTATATTGTAAGCAAACAAGTAATTTGTTTAAATTATGAACTAAAAATCTTTAGTTTATTAACCATCCATATATTCCAATAAAAAAATAATTATTGTTGATCTGAAAATATTTTGGAAGTTTAATAAATAGCTTCTATTGAAGGTTTATGAATGAAATTTTGTTGCAGTGATTTTTACGGGGGGATAACCTGAAATATTAAAAAATAAAATCTTGAAATACAGAATCTTACGATCGAAATTTTTGAAATATATAAATATGTAAATACAAAATCTTGGAAAATAAAATGCTGAAATTTAAAATCATCAAAAACAAAATCTTGAAATAGAAAATCTTTAAAAAATTTATTTTTTTGACTAACATCCATGTCAGATTTTCCTCAAAATTTACAGAATGAGCTTATGACATTAAATTTAATTTCTAAAAAAGCCTGTTACGGATGATATCATTAAAGATAACGTTCCAAGATGGGAAGATGTACACTTAATTTATCTAGAAAATTAGTTTCGAGGCAAAAATAGGTTTATTTAATTGAAAATATTTGCTGAAGTAGAAAGATTCAAAAGTTCTTGAAAGCATAAAAAGCAAGCAAACATAATTTCCTTCTCATAATTGTATTATATATATATATATATATTTAAAAGTATGGATATATAAAACTATTAATTGTTAATAACTAACTATTAATGTTTCTCTAGAGCAAAAATTTTATAGTTAGTTGCAAAATCATATATTTTATTTATTAAGGTTTTGGAGGCTAATAATTTGTTTATCAGAGTTTTTGGGGCTAAAACTACTACTATTTTTAATGCTTTACACATTTTTATTATATATATGTAAATAAAATTAAACGGTACGAACTTCAGATTATAAGTTGTATTTTAACTGTTTCAATTTAAACCTTTTTCCACAAAAATGTTTACATATTATGATATAAATAAACAATCATGGAAAAAGTTTTCTACTTGGTAATTCATGGTAGACATATGTAGATATAAATGTGCATATATATATTACTCTTATTTGAAGATAAGAACCCCAAAAAAAAAAAAATGAGAAAATTTTGCCCGAAAATTTTATCGCAAAAGATTTTAGGAAAGAGAGGGTAGACACCAATTTTGGTTTCAGTTCAAAATATGAATAAAAAAAAATTGAATAACTGTTTTAAAGGAAATTTAAATGCATTCAGGATTTTTTTTCAATATTTTGTGCGTTCAAGAATTTTTTCTTTTTAATATATTGATGATTTATTTTTATTGATAATTGACATCAAATTTTGACATTCCCATTTTTATTGATAATTGACATCAAAAACTAAATAACTTCAAAATTGCATAAATATTCAAGATTTTTTTCAGGAATTTGTTTGTTCAAGATTTTTTTTTTAAAGTAATCGATGATGACCCCATTTATGTTTTACAAAATTTATGAATTAATTTATTGAAAAATTGTAAAAAAAAAAAATACTTTTAAATTCCCACACCTGGAAATTTTTATTTTGGAAATATAATTATGGATTAGTAATCATTATAAAATATGCGTATCATTAAAGTAAGTATAATATTTTAAGCTTCTGATGTTCTTAAATTTAATTATAGTTAATAACAAAATACATTTGTTTTTTTTTTTTTGTATTTTATTCATATTTGAGTTATTTCTTATTAAATTACAAAATCTTAACGTTAATTGACTCTAATTTAGTAAAAAAAAAAAATTTTAAAATTACATTTTATTATTTATTGGAATATGGAAAAGATCAAATGATAAACAGTAAATGTAAAATATTGAGAATTACATAAATACTACGAGTATATATATATAAAATATTTAAGATAATTTTTTACAAAGAAATTATTAAGTATCTTGTAGTTTAAAGTCAAAATAAATGCAGTGTTATTTCAAATAAAATTTAATATAGAGTTAATAACTTTATTTTACGCATTAATTGAAGTTTTTATTTTTTTAGTCTTAGTTTCTTTAAGCTTTCGAACCTGATATTTTTCAAATTTTTGAAAAAATAAAAAGTTATAAAAAAATATTATCATCTGTGCGGATCCAATTTTTTTTTTTTTTGGATTTTTGGAAAAAGATTATTGGTTATAACTTTTAAAACAATATCGGAACGGAAAGTTATTAATCCAAATTTTGTATTAATATAAAGAACCAAAAAGTACTAAACTAATGTTTTTCATTTTCAAGTCTGATACATCATTTGAAAGGACAGTTTAAGACATTTTTTTGAAGCTATCATCTGATATTATGCTCTTGGTATTGGTAAACGAGATTTAAAAAAAAAACGAGATTTTGTCCACCGAGATTTTGTACCGCTCTCATTTTGTGAATGGATAAAGGCTGATCTGTGTAACTAGCTCTAAAATATATTTAAAAAAATGTCGAAAAATTTATTGTTCAACATTGAAATTCGACATTTTTTTTCAACATTTTTTTTTGCAATATATCTAATTCAAGTTTTTCAACATTTCGCCCTACCCCGCTTTTAATCATTTCAACCCGATCGATTCCAGTTTAATTACATTGGAATTTTGAAGTTCTCCGAAATTAGCACAGAACATCAAATAATTAATTTTTTTTTTTGAAGAATTTAGAACTCATTTTACAAGTTTTCATAAAGTTGTATTTCAGTACTTTTAACTTCCATAATTTGATTGAACAAATTGGTGAGTTGTATAATGAAGTGGAACTATAGTTAAAAAAATTAATCTCAGACAACTTTTCTGGCTAGGTCACGTAGACCCAATGTATGGACCAAAATACTTCAACCAAGAGAACCTATGAATTCAAACCTTATGGCGTAAGACATCGAGGACGATCGAACCTTAGTCGGAATGACGAATCGGTGGATGGGCATTACAAAGCATATATAGGAATATGTCTTAGTAACTGAAGTTAAAATTGGATTCAGTCTGCATTATCCAATTGATTTTGAGTAGACTTAATGATATTACATATATCTTTGCTATACATAAAAAGGTAAAAATGTTCAATTAAGATATAAAGAAGTATTAAGAAAAAAAAATTAAGAATTTCGAGAATCAGTTTACTTTTGCCGTTAACTTTTAAATTTTTAAATTCATATTGTTCAAAAACAATTTTTTTTGTATTTTTTACATTTTTTTACATGTTCTGTTGAATCTAGGACTAATGTATGTATAAATATTAGTTTCACTTTTACACCATATTCTAAAAAAAAAAAAAACAGGATAAAACGGAAGACACGTGCTTAATTTGAATGTTAGGATGCTCAACTTAATTATTATTTTCAATCTCAATTTTTTTTTTTTATTAATAAAGAAACATCTTTTTAAAGGTGTTCCATTCAAGAGTCCCCTTTCAAAATAATTTTTTTTAGGTTGAAAGTGAAAAAAGGCGCCAATTTTTTTATAAAACTGTTAGAAACAAAAAAAAATTGAGATAATTTTGTCCTTTTTTTTATTATTAAAATTTAAAATTTCTTTGAATCTCTTATTTTTATAAAATTTTGAATGAAAATAAAGAATTCATTTAACGTTTTGAAGTTCAATTGTTCATTTCAAGAAATAAAAAAAATTTTTTTTGATGTTTCTGGTAATAAAATTAGAATTTTGTTACGTTGCTCAGAGATTTTCTTGTGTCTTATTATATGACTAAAAATTAAAGTTTCAATACTAATTTCTCAGTACTATACAATTTTGATTTTAATTCTTTGATTCTTTTCACCGAAGTTTTATAAAATTAATTATATTATGTCTCAGACACTTTATGCTTTTTTTCCGCATACTCATTTATATATTAAAAATTTATCCGTCTCAAATTTTTTGTTTGTCTTTTTCTCAATTAAATTTTATTCTAAATACCATGGTACGTGATGCTGAGATGACGACAATGTCACATGATTTTTATTTATACTATGCATTTCTTATGAATGTATTTACATTGAACGACAATGGTCGCGTTCAAAAGAATCTGGCGCTATACTGAATTGCAGCGGTGTAACATTTAGCGCTACATGTTTGTACTGAACAACATTTAGTACTGAAATTACTGTTTTTATTGAAATGACATTTAATTTTGTGTGACATTTCGTATATTTTTATTTTAATTAAATCTTATATTGTTTTTTTAAATCTTATATTTTTTATCTGAATTTATCAATTTTTAAAAAAAATGCATGAAATCCAAAAATTCTTACAAAATTTTGTAAACAAAAACGTCATAAACACATAAACGTCAATAAAAAGTCGCTACATAATTTAGCGTAAAATTTTCTTGCTACAAAATTCATGTAGCGCTACATTGTAGCGCTAAATAAAAAAATCGTTCAGTGGAAAATTTTATCGAGCGCTGCAGTTTTTTTGTAGCTTTAGATGCTACTGAACGCGACCAATGAGATCATCGACGATGAAACGACACCATCAACGGTTTTAAGGAGTAAAAAGTTTATACTTTATAAGTATACTAGAAAATCCCCTGTGCAATTGCACAATTTCTATAGATTCAAAAACATTTACGGAATCATACTGACTCCCTTAATAAACTACCTAAAAATTTCATTTTTACATTACCACCATTAAAAAAAACGTTGAAATCACTTACTTACTTGTAATAGAAAAAAAACATAAAACAAATCTAAACACATACAATTAAAAATGTTAGGTACAGTTTATTAATTTTTTCTCGCCGTTTTTTCGTGGCGGTAATTTTTGACAGTTTTTTAATCATTGAGAAAAAATTGTCCAAGCTAAAAACACATTCAGGGCAAAAGTTCGTGCCGATATCTCAAAAATTGTTTGAAATACGACATTTTTTTTTTTTTGTTACATTTAAAACAATCCCAATAATCAAAATAATTTTAATATTTGTTAAAATTTTACCAGACTCTCTATTTTTCTTTAGTTTAAAAAAAAAATTTTTATGTCGATAAAAACAGTTGTTTTCGCCGCGAAATTACTTTAATTACCAAAACTACTTTCAAGTCTTTTGCGTTTATTTTTTTTTTGCTCGAAAAAAATTTGCTGAATTTATTTTATTTAAATGTACTTTGGAAGAGGTCTTTAGTATATTTAATAAAAGATTCATGTCTCTGATAATGTAATTTCATAAATTTTCGGGGCCTTTTTGTTTGTGTGGGTCGTTTTCGACAGCTTTTTACTTTAATGGTCTAATAATAAATTAGTACAAAATTATGAATCTATTGTGAGAGAAGGCTTCTAAAATGATATTTCCTATGTTATTTTTTCTTTTTTTTTTTAAGAAATATAATCATTTCTATAATATTTAGTTAGTTTCTGATTTCTGTTATGAAATATAATTAGCTAAGTCTGCCGAATTTTATATTAATAAAAAAAATTCGAATATTTCATGTTATATCAAAAATTCAGCTTCAAAAATCAAAATTCCAGCCTAAATAAACAAAACTACTTTAAAGTCTGTTGCGAAACTTTTACCAGCTTTTATAATAGTGAAAATAAAATCAAGAATAAAATCGGCCTATTATTTTTTTTCTTATAAATATAAGGCTTACTATAAACTTTGCTCTTTTCACTTTCAGGTCTTTTATTTTTATTTTTTTCAAAACAAAGAGTCATTTGAAAACTGCCAGCAGAAGATTAATAATTTATTTTTAATTTACCGCTGCGACCAGTTCATAATGGATGTGGCGGTCAAATTTAAAAATTAAAAATTTGCTTTAAATTTTGTGTCAAAAGTACTTTTTAAAAAGTAAAAGTTTGTGTCTCTGATAAGACTTTTAGTCGAAGATTTGTATCTCTGATAATAAAATTTTAAATTATTAAATAAATATACAGAAATATCATTATTGCCAGTTTAGTTTACATTCAGCGTGAGTGGTTTATTATAGATCTGGCCAACATCTTGTGTGTGGTATAATATTGTGTATATTATCAGAAATTCAATCATTAATTCCTGGTATTATATTATCTGATCTGATTAATAAATATTATTTTTTTGCATTGCTAACAATTTTATTAATGGTCTAATAATAAATTAGTACAAAATTATGAATCTTTTGTGAGAGAAGGCTTCTAAAATGATATTTTCTATGTTATTGTTTTCTTTTTTTTTCAGAAAAATATCCGTTTCTATAATATTTAGTAAGTTTCTGACGTCTGTTATGAAATATAATTATTTAAGTCCGCCGAATTTTATATTAATAAAAACATTTCGAATATTTTATGTTATACCAGTTCTACCGAAAATTTAGCTTAAAAATCTAAATTTCAACCTAAATAAACAAAACTACTTTAAAGTCTGTTACGAAGCTTTTTACCAGCTTTTATACTAATGAAAACAAAATCAAGAATAAAATCGGCCTATTATTTTTTTCTTATAAATATCAGGTTTACTATAAACTTTGCTCACTCTCACTTTTTCACTTTCAGGCGTTTTAATTTTATTAAGAGTACCTATTTTTATTTTTTTTTTCCAAAACAAAGATTGAAAACGCCAACAGAAGATTAATAATTTATTTTTAATTTACCGCTGCGACCAGTTCATAATGGACGTGGCGGTCAAATTTAAAAATTAAAAATTTGCTGAATTTATTTTTGTTGAAAATGTGTTTTTTAAGTATGTACTTTTCCTTTTTTGACTGTACTCACTTTTAATGAACGGTTTGTGTCTCTGGTAATACTTCTAGTGGAAACGTGGAAAATTTGGTCACTCGTAATAATATTTACTAAATTTATTTATATTTTTAATGAACGGTGTGTGTCTCTTGATAATACTTTGAGTCAAAGATTTGTGTCTCTGGTAATAAAATTTTAAATTATTAAATAAATATACAGAAATATTATCATTGCCAGTTTAGTTTACATTCAGTGTGAGTGTTTTATTATAGATATAAAATATATTTTTTTACATGTTGGCAAGGTCTCGCCAACATCTTGTGTATTATATTATAGATATATATATAATTTCTTATAAACAAACAATCTTTTTCTAGTATATTTTTAACGATACCTTATAGTTGTTCAAATCGATATTAATGTTATAATGTATATCATATTTTTTTATAATTTTATAAAAGTAAATTAAAAGTTATAAAAAAAAAAAAATTAAAAGAAAAAATAAAAGTTCATCACCCTCAATTTTATAACACATTAAAACCTGATGGTATATCACAATTTATTAAAAGGTATATTTATATGTATAAGAAAATAATCAGTAGCACGCTCTTTTAATTTTTGATTTAAGAAAAAGGGACCTCGATCAATTTTTTTTGTTGTTTTTTTGTGTCCTATAATGTTCTTTTCTTTTTTTTTTTTTTTGTTTGGATTTTTCATTGTGATTACCTTAAAAAAGATTTAAATCTTAAGATTCAATAAATATCTGTTTGCAGCTGATCATAAACTTAAATTAAGGTAAAAAAAAAAGAATAAAAAAAAAAAAGCGCGCGTATAAATGAAAAATTTTTGTGAAAATCTTAAAAATGTATATTACATTTTATTATCTAATGCATAACTAGGTATATATGCTGTGTATTTATATAATTTACAAATCTTATATGATATATGTATTTACTATGTATAAGGTTTTATCCTTCCAATACAACTACAATATAAATTTATACAATTTATTTGATAATAATGATGATAATAGTTTTATAATTTAATGTGGGATATTGTTAATGCTACTTTTATATACTGTATATATGTAAGAGTTTTTGTTTTTTTTTTACATTTCAATATTGAATGTTGGTGTGAAAGAACACCCGCATGTAACAAATTCATAGATTATTATTATGTATACAAAACATTTTTTGGGTATATGTCATTTTATTTTGTAACAGGATCTGTTATTTTTGTATATATTTCTATTGAACATTCAGTGACAGCCGGCATAATTTATTAACCATGAGATTTTTATTTGACTTTATATTAAATTTAAAGAAAATACAAATTTTTCAATAATTGCTACTAATTATGATCAATCATTTTGTGCTAATTGTTTATGATAATATTAGAAATGATAATGGCCACATATAAATGAATAATAAAAATGGCACAGTAGGAATTTATTTTTCTATAAATTGTATATACATATATGTATAACTTCTGTAAGTGTTTCCTTTTAAATTTTTTTTTTTTTTTTGATTTTATAGATTTTATAGCTGGTATTTAAATTAATGTTACCATTAGTGTCATAAACCTGCATAATTAAATTTAGAATAAATTAATACAATTTTTAAATCAAAATTTAACAAATTAAATATTACAAAAAACGAGGAAGAATACAGTTGCTTTTGTCAACTCTTAGGTACCCGTACGACCCGTTAGTATGTTCATAGCCTGTCACTCTGCTTATAATATTATTTTTTTAAGTTTTTAGTATTTTAAAATAATACTATATTTTTGTGACATCTATCAGCATAGCTCTATTTCAAAAAAAATGTGGGGATCTAAAAGTTAGGTGTTCGAGAGCTACCCGAAGTTTTAGTCAGAACTCAACCAAAAAAAATAGGGAACCTACAAATTGCTCCTAAAATATTTTGTGTAAATTTCAAGATTCTAGCTTTCTTAGTTTTTGAGTTAGCTGACGGACGGACGGACATGGCTCAATCGACTTAGAATTTTTTGCTGATCCGATCCATACCTTTGAAGGTATATCTAGCTCGCTTATTTCGAGGTGTTACAAACGGAGGAGTAATTTTATTATATCCGATCCTATCGTACGGGTATAAAAACGTTATTATTTTGTTGAATATTTCAGTTAGCAGTTGTTGAATATCATTTGATAAATTATAGTTGACAATTTGATGAAAATTCCTATGTATAGACTTTAAGAATGAAATGATGAATTAAAGGAAAAATTAGTTGAAATAATATTTGAAGAATTTGGTATAATTGTAGTAGGAAATTTAATGGTAACATAAAGATTTCGTTAAAGAAATTTTTTTAATAGTGAAATAAATAGATCCATAATATATCCGCATTCAAATCATTATTTGCTCGTCTAAGTAATAAAGAAGATTTTAATTAAGAAATAAACAAAGTTGATGAACTTGATATTTACCTATAGATAAAGAAATGTTGATCTCACTTCAAAAATTATATATATGTAGCTACAAATTGTAAGGACAAAATTAATTTATTTATAACAGGAATTTAGTACACATTGGGTAGAATGCATAAAACAAAGATTGAACTCAATCCTATTTGTGAAAATCTAATTTAACACAATAAAACTTGTGGGTTCCTTTATGAAAAAGTTCGTGCTCAGTTTTATGCATTGGACCTATTGAGTTCCCATACCCATTTGAGTTCAAGCTCAGTTTTATGCATTCGACCAATTATCTTGGCAAAAAAAAATAACTAAATGAGCATATAATTTTATAACCAGTTGGCGTACAAAAAGCTTATAACTATTTGTATTTTATAATAGTAACAATTGATAAAGTCGTACAATTATCGACGTAATGATAATTAGCAGCTGACTTATATAACATTAATATTGCAACTATTATAATGAGTCCACAACTTTTATTCTGCATCTACAACAACAGCTATTATTCGCTCTCTATACTTACCCCGCTGTCAAAATAAATTTCAAATGTATTAAATTGTCAACAATCAAAATGTCAACAACAAACACAGTCGTATCAAATCTATGCAAATGTTGTTTAACTTTTAACTTGGGTCGCTTTCTTTACGCATTGAAGTGTTAAATAATTGAATAATATCAAAATATAATAATTACTATTTATTTTAGTAGATATTTATTTTTTTTAAATATTTTTAAAATAATTTCCGACTCAATTTAAAATATGCAAGAAACAAAATATTGAAGTAAATATTACTTAAACGAGGAAGAATACAGTTGCTTTTTTCAACTCTCAGAAATCCGTACGATACGAACCGTTAGTATGTTCATACGGGTGGGGCTACAGAAAAAAGTTGTAAGTAATAAAATTAATATTTTTATAATATCTTTCAGCAGTAAAAATTTCATGGCTCTATTTCAAAAAAAATGTGGGTATCTAAAAGTTAGGTGTTCGAGAGCTACCCGAACCAAATCAAAAAACATAGAGATCTCAACTAAAAAACATAGGGAACCTACAAATTGTTGTAAGAATATTTTGTGTTAATTTCAAGACTCTAGCTTTTTTAGTTTTTGAGTTATCTTGCTGACGGACAGACGGACGGACGGTCAAAGCTTAATCGACTTAGAATTTGATTCTGATCCGATCCATACCTTGGAAAGTATGTCTAGCTAGCTTATTTCGAGGTGTTATAAACGGAGGAGCAATTTTAATATACCCGATTCTTATCGTACGGGTATAAAAAGTCAATATTTAATCATAATACACAGCCAAGTGTCAAAGTGCCAAAGCTATAGCTAATAAATATAGCCGTAATTAAAATTTTTGTTTACGTGTTTCTTTCAAACATTAACACAGCGAACAGTCTTTTGTAGGCTGCCTAAAGAGGGCGTAACAAGATCATTAGTTGTATCTCAAGCGTAACAGTATGTATTATAGTTTATTTAAAAAAAAGCTTTTAATGAATTTTCTAAGATTTTAAAATAAGTAAATTGAAAACGAGAAGAAATTATAATTATTTTGTCTTTAATGAGAACAAGAATTTTCTCCATTTTTTTATAAAAATTGTAGGATCGACTGCAAATTGATTTAAAAATTTTTTATGCTTATATTTAAAGTTTATTTCAAATTTATATATTCCATTTGTAATTTAAGTCTTGATAAAAAAAAACAACTTTTTGCATTAGCCACATCCGAGAGGGAAAGATTGCACCACACATGTGTGTGGGAAGCTTTTTGTAAATAAATAAATAAATGTTTGCATTAGGTTTTTTGGGTATTCTATAATAAATTGAAACCCTCTTGATAGTTTAGTTGGTAAGAGCGTACAGAATACGCTGTAAACACCGAGAAAGTCGGGCTTCGAATCTCACACAAGTAGTAAGAATAATTGATCCTTACGTCATGTACAGCCACGTCTGGAAAAGAATGGAAAGACTGTACAATTTCCTTGTCTGTGCAATATGACAGGAAAATAAACTAAAAAAAACAAAGAAAAATTGAAAACCGCATATAATATATGAATGGAAAGAAAAAAATTGACAATTGATTTGAATGATTTTTGAGATTTGTGGATTTAATGGTTCAATACAAATTTTAAGAAAAAAAAATGTCCTTTAAAAATTAGTAGAAGAACAAAAGATTCAAATTAATTTTTTTCGAAATTATAAAAGATTTAAGGAGATGTATATTTTGAATATAACGCTATAATAACTTTAAAAATTCATGTTTAAACTCATAATGAGATCTTTTGTCTCAATTATTACGGTAACACTTAAAGAAACATTTCTCGTCAAAAAAAATCTTTTATTTATTTAAACTTCTCCTGCTATATATATATATTTTTTTCATATTTTTGGGACACTCTGTATAATATCCTGTTTTAGAATAATCTATTAAATTTTAAAACTGATTATAACGTTCATTTTTCTAATAAACCATTGCTTACCTTTGTTTTTTTTTTTCAAATAAAATTTGAAAATCAAAAAAATCTTTTATTAAACATTTTCAAGGTCATGAATTCTTTACAATTTATTTTAAATTAAAAAACTAATGAAAACACGTTTTAAATTTGAAATAATTTACATAATATATTACAAACTGAAAATTAAAAATAAAAAAAATAAAAAACCCCCCCCCAAAGGAATATAATACAGGAAAATGTACTATAAGTTAAAAGAATAAAAAAAAAAAAAGCTGAGAGACAAAAAGAGGACAATAGATCACAAACATGCAAAATTAAATATTAAATTTATTATAATCATATGTATGTAAAAGATATATATATATATATAGGGTTCGTTTTCTTATAGTAGTCCTCCCAGTGTTTAAAATATCCATTATCCCTTCTAGGAATATATATATGTAAGTATATATTTAACTTGAATATTATATTCTTTGAGGGATAATTGTCTGATTACTCAATGTACTCAGGATTGAATATTTTATGCTTTTTGATTATAAAATCTCACATATTGCCTTCTTATAATATTTAATATGCTTAAATACAAAAAAAAAAAAAACAAAATTATCTTTAAGATATATATATGTTCATATATATACGTAGTGTATACATTATTCATATATACACATAGTGTACAATTTTCAAATATAAATAAGCGTCATAAGAAATATATATTAAAAGACGTGCTTTTTATGCCCAGATGTTCAAATCAGAAGTTGCTACTCTCTATTAAAATACATATTACAAATATGGTATATAGATAGGATAGTTATTTTACTACCATATTTTTTTTTAAATTTTTTTGTACATGGCCTAGTAAAAAATCAAGGTTATTTTAGTCAGTTTTTTTTTTTGTTTTTATTCTATTGTAATATTTGAGTTGTCTATAACTACTCATCAGAAGTAGTAAAACAAAGTAAGAAAAAAAAAAAATGATTGAAGATGCCTTGAGAAAAAAAAATTTATAAAAAAAAAAAAAGAAACAGGAGATAATTCTTTTTTTTATTATTTTTTTTTTTAAACATTATTTTTTTTTAATTTTTTTTTAGCAAGACTAAATTGATTTTTCCGTCCGGTATTTAGTTTCGGAGTTTCAATTTCTTGTTTCAATTTTTTTTTTAACTATCATTCTTATATTCATGATGTTAGTTCCGTACCAGTATAGAGATTTTATTCTTTACAATTTCACTTTTTATATATTTTGAGTTTTTTTTATGTTATTATTATTGTTTTCTTTTTTTTTTTTTTGTATACAGAAGCGATCTTTACAACATAACACCCGATACGTAATCATTTTACCATGTTGAATAGTTAACTTTATCTTTAGGCAATATTTTTGTTGAATGTTTGTTACATACTTGTATTTTATACATATACCTATATGTATGTACATACATATTTTAAAAGATAAATTCATACTTTTAATAGAGATTGTTTATTTCCTTCGTATAATTTTTGAATTCTTTATTGTGTTTTTAATTTTTTTTTTTTTTTTTTCCTGTGAGGGCACAATCTTGTTACTTTTGTACTAGTAGTATACATATACGTGGTTTTCAATCAAAGGAAGTGTTGTTTCTTTTTTCTTAGGTTGTTCGTTTTGGTTTTTTTTTTATTTTTATTTAAGATTATTATTTAAAATTAAAAAGTACAAGATTTTTTAAAGATATAGTCTTGCTTTTAATCTTAAAAAAAAGAAAAAAAATACGGATACTGCGGTATACTGAGAGAGACAGTAATGTAATGTTAATAATCAAATAAATTTTACAATTGAATCAATATCTTTATATAACTACAAGCCGAGAGTATTTAATTAATTGGGGATTCTGAAGCACCTATATCATCATCAAATAAACATTAAAATATTCTTCAGACCGTTATCTTAATAATAGCAGAATTGAATATATATATATATACCTAACAGATCACCAGATATAACGGTTTTATACAAAAAAGACTACGTTTTTTTTAAATAACAAGGATACTTTTAAATGTCCTTTTTAATCCTTAAAGGATAATATGCGCCATTGAAGATATATATTTTTTCAAAGCTGGCAATACCAATTACCTACAGTACAGTCATTTGTGATATAGTCATTTGGTCCTATGCTATGGGTACAAGAAATGCTTCAGAAGAACTAAACATATGCTTTTTATTTTACTCAAAAGAATTTTTTTTTCTTGACAGTAAAGCTTTTCTGGAACGATGCAGATTGCAGATATTCCTTAGAACAATAAAAAAGAAAAGGAAGAAACCTTTAACTGAAACTTTTGGCTTGTATTTACCGAGGCATTGTCTGCACTAAATTTGTTTTTTTTTGTAATATTTACATATTGGTTAATTTAAGGTGTTATGGGGTGTTAAAGAAAAGTGGACAAAATAACTCTGAAAATTTTTCTTAATTGTATTCATTAGAAACCTTCTCGGGCATGTTAATGGCTTTAGATTTAATAATGTTTGGTTATGTTTATATTTAGTTTTATCAAAGTGTATATCGAATTTTTCGTCCTTTTATTTCTCGTAACTTGGAAACAATAATAAAAAAACGCAAATATATATTTACAATTTATCTTAAAAATTTCTGTTAATCAATTAACTCATGGTTAAGAACTCTTTATCTCAATTGTTCTATAAAAATATAGAATTTGATTTATACAATTTAATTTAATCAAACCAATTAAGGTTCGATTTTTATAGTTAGGCTCTATTTCTGAACTTTTATTTTACTATGATAAAACGAAAATAACCATTTAGGTAGCTTAAAATGTTATTGTAGAAGTTATTCATATACGAATAGTAAAGTTAATAATATATAATACATTGTCCTGTATTTGGTATAATTATAAGAAAAATCATTTAAATTCTGTTTTTCTTCTATATATTGGATCAAAGTTTTTACTGCTTGTAAATTTAATATTGTCAATTATTTAAAGATTGATTTGTAAGCTTAACTAAGCTTTGGGTTAGTTAATAAAAAGGTGGAGTTAAGTAATAACGTATTAAAGTACCGTTGCATGATGATGTGATTACGTTATTTCATCTACCTTTTTCGGAAGTACCGCCAAAATATTGACAAAAAATTTGAAAAAGATGGTTAAAGGAGACTATGTGATCTGACTTACTTACAAATTTCTTATTTTATCTGTTTTTATTTTTAATAATTGTTTTTTTTTTGTTGTTGCTTCAATAAGTTTTTTTTTTTATTACATTTTTCTTTAGTAGTTATGCTATAATAGAGAAAATAACAATCAACAAATTATAATACCCTCCTTAATATAAATACTTATATTTACATTCAATATTTAGCAATTTACAGATACAGCGTGGTAAGCAGCTGCGGGAATAAAATCTTTATTGCGTTTATAATTTTATTCATATTCTAAAATGTGTATATGTATACATATAATATATACAATAATGTATATAATGATAAGATAATTTTAATTCGTATTTGAATGTACATATATACATATATGTATGTACATATATACAACCTCGAATCTAAAGATACTATGTAGTGTTATACTTTAACTGAGTTATACTTTTATAGAATTATTAGCATTAAAGATCGGTCATTTTCTCAATTATCGATAATTTTTTAATCAGCTACAGTAAGTTAATATTTGTAAATTTATATCAATCTATTATATTATTATATTAGGAAAATTATTTAAACAATTGCATTTTGATTAAAGATGTGGGAAAAAGTTTGAAGTCCATATTTCTTCTTATTATCATTAAAACAATATTCGGGATCAATGTTATGTTTTTTCTTTTTGCAGGGGTAGATAGAATTCATCGAAAAACATTATAGAGGAATAGAACCAGCACTAGTTCTCCATGAATTTATGGGATTTTAGCCTACGAAACTTTACCTCCTTTTTTTATCAAACAACACAGATTATACGACCTTTAGTATTCATGTTCTGGATGATCAAGGGAAGTTAAGTTTAAGGAATGAAAATTGATTTCAAATTAACAGGCATATTATGAAGTAAGTTTTTAATGTTCACCTTGAATTTTTGGACATTGTATAAATAATACTGACCAATTCTAGAGAACACATGAGGGGAGAGATGACTCCACATTCGCGAGGTTTGTATGACAAACAAATATCTATAAGACGAATTATGCCATTTGGAAATTTAAACAACATAGCATCAGACAGCTGATGCTCTTCTTATTTCTATCTATTTGAATATTTCGAATGGAGATACCAAACTTTTAATCTCGTCAGAACAAGTACTCGCTCCTATCAAGCATCTATAAAACAGAATAAGTGTTCCTGTTAGGTGGCATATGTGTCTAAATGGATACGTAAATTAAATGTGTCTAAATGGATAGAATTAAATTTTTTGGAATTATATGAAAGATGTAAGAGACAAATCACTTGATGAACTTTCATATGCAATTGTGTGAGGTAAATATTCTTTCAAAATTTTTAGTACAAAACGATTGTTTTACTTTTTTATATTAATAAAGAACAAAGTTAAATAGTGTTAAAAATAAAAATAAAATTGCTTGTCCGTTTTTATAAAACAAACAGCTATATCTCATGATTGTTGTCATTTGAATTAAGTTAATTAAGTATGCTAAGGAAGGGAACTATAGTAATTTTTAATATTCCTTTATAGTACCCGCTATGACAGTAAGGAAGGGTGTACTGAAACATTGGTAAAAGGAAATCATTTAAAATAAAAAAAAATCCAGTTTTTAAATCTTAATAGTTTTAAAAAACGGTTTTTTAAAAATCTAACTTAAAACTTAAGTGAGAAACTTTTTTAATTCATTTTCAAATAGATTCATTGGTTTTTTCTTGTAATTTTTTAATTTTTTTTTAAATTATATTTAATGTAAGCGGAAGCCTTCGAAATTGATCTGAAGATTCTATTAATGTTAATATCAATTTAATTTTTCAATCTGATTGGCAACTCTATTTTATTCTCGTAGTATTTTTTTTTTATATGAAAACTATTTTAGAATTTTTTATTTTATTGGTATTAAATTTTAAATTAAGAGTAAGTAGTAATTTTGAGTGTGAATATTAATATATTAGAAAGTTAAATTATCAATTTTAATACTGTGCAAGAGTTTTGATTAAAAAATATTTAAATTTTTAGTATAGAAAAGTTTTTATCACGATTCTTAATTAATATTTTAAGCACAAAAAATTTAAAATAAATTAAAAGAACGGCTAGACCAATTGTAATTAGATGCTACTGTTTTCAAATGTTATAATGTAATATTAAAAAAATATTTTAAAACATGCAAATTACAAAACGAATGTTTTGTTTTTTTTTTGTTTTTTCCTTTAGAAAAGTTCCAAGGAACCGAAACCTTTTTTTTTTTTTGAATAAATATTGCATGCGTGATAATATGGTTACCGTTATAGCAATGATATTAAAATATAATCAAATGATATTATAAAATATTTCAATCAAATTTATATCAAATAAAAAAAAAAAAAATGTTTTTATCAAAAATTCTCTTCAACTCTTGTCTTTTTATAAAACTGTTAAATATAATTTCTATATCATTTGCCCTGAAGTAATCAAAAAACGGTGCAGTTTTTTTTGTTAACAAAATTTAAATAATAAAAATATATCTTATAAATATCTCCTAAAAGCCGTTATAATAGCATTTAAATATAAAATGATAAACGTTTTATATATATACAATTTTTTTTTTTTTTGCTATTATTCAAAATAAAATTTTCAAGCTAAAAATTCTCACATTGTAATAAAAAACAAAAAAGGAAAATATTTCTTTTTTTTTTTTTTTTTGATTACAAGTTAATGGAGTTAATAAACAAATTACAAAATGGATTCATTTTTCAAAATATTTTGATTTCAATTCCTTTTGTTAAATTATTATTTTGCCGCCCCTTCTAAATACTAAACGATTAAATTCAAATCTAGCTGGAACAATCATTTAATTATATAAAACGTTTATAATTTTTTTATGAATAAATTACAGTGTGTTTTAAAATTATTTAAATGTAATTTTCTTTTAATGTTTAGAAATTGACAGTTATTTTTCTGTATCAGCCTGTAAAGCCTAAAAAATTGTGATCTTAGTTATTTTTCTGTATCATAAAGTCTAAGAGAAGGTAATCTTAGTTAGACTTAATATAGTGACCGGCAGGTGTATAATTTCGAATTCATGTTTGTAAAATTCAGCATTCATATATACGTTTATGTACCATCTTAAAATTGAGAGCTTGTATGATATCACAGTTTTATTATTGTTAAAACGGTTTTAATATTTTGATTTTTTGATGTGAATTTTATCAGATCTCGCAAAACTTTTGAGATAAATTTTATGTATTGGAAAACAAAACAATTTAATCCACAAATTTTTAAATATAGAAGAATAAAACTGTAGGAATGATCTCAACCTCTCTGGTTGAATAGAATAAAAAGAAAAAACACGAAGGAAAACAATTAACATATTTAAAAATACAAAAATTGTAACTTTGTCAATTTCTTTTAAGAGTTTTAAGAGAGCCAATTATAAATAAAATTAATGAGAAAAAGAAATTTAGTTTTATTTCAATTATTATTTTTTAATTTTTAATTACAATTTTTTAACCTTAAATCATTTTATCCAGTACGGAGTTACGGAGTATGGTGTATAAGTTTTTCTATTATACGACCTCCAATATGTTTTTGGTTTGTCGCCTGTGATATCAGCATATCTTCTAATAAGTTTTATTAATGAAAAAATTTTTTAAAATTGCTGCTTAGGTTCTTAGATAAAGTTCGGAGATCTTAAATTTAATTCTTAAAACATAGGTTAGATATTTATTTATTTCCTATAGCCATATATAAGAAGAAACCAAAGTTAAGCAGAACAAAATATAAATTTCTAGTATATTTAACAATTTATTTTTAAACTCTTTGTTGTGTGTATATTGAACTTATTAAGTTTTGTCATAACGAAATTGAGGTAAAAGCATTGCTAAAGCACTTCTTTCACAAAAAAAAAAAAAAAAAATTAACACTATATCTAATATTTAAAAACAAAAATTAATTTTGAATTTGTTTATGAAATTTAAAAAGACCATGTAAATTCATAAAATTTTGAATCTATACCTATACTATATATACAAATAAATGGCAAATTTCAAATCTCCTTGGTATTTAATAATTCATTTTACCTTTTACGCATTAAATTATCATTGTGATACGCTTGGGCCTATACAATTTACCTATAAATCTATACTGATGCTTAAACGAAAGTAAAAAATATATTAAAACGAAATATACAATGATATTAAAACAACGAAAAATTAAAAATAAAAAATTCAGCATTTTTATTTTTATTTTTTTATGTTTATACGAAATTACTATATATGGCAAACCACCACCGCAACAATCATCATCAACCACCTATCTTTAAACCTGTGTTATTTTAATTTTTTATTTGTTGTTTTATGTTGCGGTTATAAAGAATTGGCATAATGTATAGACTTTTAAGCAATTTTCGCTAAACGAAAATCTTTAAATTTAATGACATAAATACAGTTTATATAAAAATATCAATGGATATTCTCTGTCCAATGTATGCCTCCAGGAATATAATCATATATATAGAGAAAAAAAAAAATTTTTTTTTTAAAAGAATGCAAAGAAATAAATATTTGTTTTCAAGTCTAGAATAATAGGGTCTATAGCACATTTTGTTTTTTTTTTTTTTTGTACATTTTTGAATAAAATTTAATTTACAAAATTTAAAATTCAAATATACAAATTTTTATTTTAAAATAAGTATAGTATTAGTTTATTCTTTTCTTTAGAATTAAGATATTTCCATAAACAAAAATTTAATCTTAGTTTCATATCTTGGATTCTTTTCCTATACCTGTGGTAACATACACAGATAGAAATATTAAAATAAAAAAAACTTGGACAATACTCACCAATTTAAATAGATGTTTACTTGAAGGACGAAATATTGGTTATTCAAAATTCTCAAAACCTAATGATCTATAAAATAGTCTAACACAATATTTAAACTGTTAAAATATTTTAATTTAAATGCCCCCTAAAAGGGATTCCCTTAACGAAAAATTTTTCAATCCACAAAATACAATTGAAGGGGTTTTTATGCAATGAAAAAATTGCAATGACGATTTAATCATTTCGGAAATGAGTAAATAAGTGTATGTTAATTGCTTTTTCAAAAAAAAGGCCCCGTATCTGAATAAAACAAAATTTTCAAGATTAGGAGTTATTCAGCTTCGTTTAAAATATCTTAGCTAGAAAAATTTTTCAATGAAACATATTTCTTTTATCCTGTATATCCTTTTGCTGGTTTAGTAAATAAACACCAATCAAATTGTATATTCTTTTTATTAACTTTGAGTTGAGAGTCTAATAGTTTTCATAAAGTCTCTAACATTTTATTATATAGAATTGTTTAAATTCTTCCCAAATAATTTTCTTCGCCGTTCGTCATAATGTATAGATGTTCCCCTGTTTAGACCTAACTACTGGTGTATTCGATTAAGTGGTTGATTCAATATAGTGCTTATTTAGTGAAGAAGTTCATTGAGGTTCTATTGAAATTCATATTTTTCCGCTTATATTTTTTTCTTTTTATTTTTGTAGCAACTAAGATTTGGCCATCATTTCGGCTAGAATCGTTCATTTTTTTTAAAAGAATATGTTCGGCAAAGTCTAAGGCGAATTTAAATCTTTTTTTATAAACTAGCCACATTGCATTAGGAATAATAATCCTAATAATATATAAAAAAAAAAAAAAAGGCGTGTTAAAAACAAAATAGGAAATTCATAATACCCTTTCTCTTTAGATTATCTTTAAAAATAATGAAAATGATATTTTGATGAGCATATTTATATAGTGTAAATTGTAAATTATTATCGTGTCTCTGCCACATTCAAAAAACATTTTAAAACATTCTTCAATTAGCAAAAAAAAAAAAATTTATATTAAATTATGAGAACATACATTAAAATTAAAATATTTTATAAACTAATAGAAAATACATATATATATTTATTAATTAAGAAACGAATGGCAATATTCTTTAGGAATTGAGGAGTAATGTTGTATGTTAAATGCATATTTTTATGATATTCAAAATTATTTAATAAATTTAATTATTCTAAACCTCATATTTGCAATATATAAATAAGTAACAGTTATTGCTGTTGTATATGAGTATTAGTAACAGAGAGTCCTCACCTCTAATTCGAAAGTTCTTGATCCACAGTTATACAAGTGTAAACTTTTTTTTTTATTATATTTTCGGCCTAATTCAATTATACCATTCAACATTGGCTTTAAATTAATGATAAACTTAATTGTTTAAAATTAATCATTAATACTTTATGTATATCTGTCCAATTATTGATAAATATAAATTTAAAAAAAAAAATAAATAAGAAATGTAAATACACAATTTTAAAATATATCTTATAACTCACAGATATATTTTTAAAAAATAATGGAAATAAACAAATGTCTAAACAATGCCTTTATCAATAATGCCTATAGCTCTATACTACAAACAGGAGCACTAAATTAATTGTCCAAAAATAAACGGAAATTTACTTTCGTTATTACTTCTGTCGATTAAATTGAGTAAATTGAGTTAGTACGTTTTTAGATCAGTACTAATCCTACTTAGAACAAAACAAAGAAAAGGAAAAAAAATAAAAGCTTATTAAATTTTCTTACATATATTGTTTGTAATGGGATATGTGATATGCAATGTGATATACCGATTTGTAATATGAAAGTATGAATTTTTTTCTGACTATATTATTATACCCTACATCTAAAGTATAGGATATATTAACTTTGGTATGGTGTTTGTAACCACCAAAAGGAAGCGAGTTAGATATGGACATGTATCACCTCCTGAGCCGATTTAGCGATGTCCGTCCGTCCGTCTATACGCACGATAACTCAAAAAATAATTATGCTATCTTGATGAAATTTATACTGTTGGTTAACAATGACTAAAGAAAGGCGGGGATTTCAAATGAGCAAAATCGGACCATAGGTTCAGGTACCTCCCATACAACTCCCAAAATCGAACAAGCATATCTTCGAAATTATTAAAGATAGAAACTGCAAATTTGATTCGATGGTGTTGTTTCGTGAATCCCTGATTTGCCTAAAATTTCAGATGAATTGGAATGGTTGTTCGGATATTCCCCACACAACTCCCAAGACCGAACAAGCATTTTTCGAAATTAATAAAGATAAAAACTTGAAATTCGTTTTTAAGTGTTCTACCCTGTTCTGATGATGTCTCTAAAATTTGAGATGGATTGGAGTGGTGGTCCGGGTACCTTCACATACTTCCCAAGACCTAACAAGCATATCTTCGAATTTAATAAAGAAAAATTTTTAAAATAAAGTAAAAAATTTTGTACAAAGGTTGTAAAAGCATTTATATTTTTAGCTTATATTAAATACCTAACTAAAATAACTTATGGATTTTTAATTTAATTAGAATTTTTTAGGTGTAGGGTATAAATAAGTCGGTTGCATCATTACACTGTTGCACTGTTACATTTACTTGTTTTTTTTTTACAAATTGTGAATGAATATTTAAATATTTTTTATTAAATTTTTTCAACATTATTGGTAATATTATATGGCTATATTTAATTGAATCCCCCACACAAGTACATTTACGAGTATATGCAAATAAGTTTATTTTTCAAAATATTAGTCTGAAGTTTGCGACTTGTAGTTACAGAGGCTATCTTTTAAAATATAAAGAAACAAATTTTACTATATTATGCCGTATAACTTAAATATAAACTAACCCTGGGGAAGAGCTAACACTGTCTCGGCGCTATGAGATAACTGAACTGCTGAAGAATTAAGTATGGAAAACAGAAAATGAACTGAGGTGCGCAAAATTTTTGTAGCATATTTTGTTGTAGTTGTTTCATTTTATCTTATATATCGTATGTACATATATATATTCAGTTCAATAATAAATTTATGAAAATTAAAAAAATAAAATCATAGTGACACCATCAAAAGCAGATGCTCGATTCGTCATCTTTATTGTTCTTACATTTAAATAATCATTGTGCTTAATACATAATTACACATATCATAAGTCACATTGGAGCCACCAACAAATTTTTATTTAAAATTATAATCACTATTTCATATATTTAAAATAATTTTTATAATCGCTTTGGTAGATTTGGGATTTTTAATTTCTCAATTCTTGTTTTTTTATTTTTATTTTTTTAATATTTACTGGTACTCATATCTTTTGCGCATTTTTGACATTTTATTTCTATTTTATTTATTTTGTATTTTTTTAATTTATTCTTTTATTTAATTTTTAAGTAGTTTTTATTATGGTATTTCTTTTTTTTTTTTTTTATTTTTATTTTGAATTTCCTAATTTTTTTGTTTAATTTTAATTTTTCTTTTTATACATTGTTTATATTTTACATTTTTTTTTTCTTAACTTCAACATTTTGGCTATAGAGTTTTGTTTAAATTCTCAATAATTTATTTATATTACACTTAAATTAATTTTAATGGTGAATTTTTTTTTTTAATTAAATTTTTATATTTTAATTATTTTTAATTTATTTTAATTTTTATACTTCAAAATATTGTAAATACTAATTGTTGTTTTTGTAATCAATTAATTTTTAATGTGGGCTATCTAACCCTTCTTTTTCCCCTTCAATATATTAATATGCAGCACACATTACAAATATGTTGTTTTTATTTTACTCCCACTATGCTAATTAAAGCTATATGCAATAATCCTCTTCAGCACAAAATTTTAATTTTAATTATGTATCTTTCTACAACTGCAAGTGGAGAAAATCCATAAATCATTTGAGAGGGTTTGCGTCTGTGGTTTTTTAGTGGTGAATATGATAATTTATTTCATTATATATGACATGTTTGTAAAAACTATCATACCTACCTTGGAATTTCGTTAGTTAAATTCCTTTTTTTTTTGGTACCGCCATTTTATTTCATTTTAATGCATTTGTGTATGTTGTATATCATTGTATTTTTTAAATATCACAAAATTATAATATAATTTATTGTATATTATTTAAATTTATTCAGTATTTATCCAACTAACCCTATACGACACTTAGGTAATGGGTGATGATACTAATAACAGTATTATAATGGCTATACTCTTATTTCGCATTTTATCCCACATAAGTTAGGAACGTTACATGTACTTTCCAACGTGGTTTTTAATATCCCTTCAACTCAAAACCTTGAACTCAATTTTCAATCATCTTTGTGTGAAATTTCGTATTGGAAACGCGACGATTTTGCTCTGTTTTACTTACATATCACTTAAGGTAACAAGATGGAAATCGTTATTATCAAAAAAAAATTCCAGCATATAAAATAGTTGTAGTGGATGATTTTAATGTCCATAACAAAAACTGGCTCCAATTTTCAAGTTATAATTCCCTGGAAGACAAGCAAGTTGAATTATTTTCTAACTTTTTCCAAATCACACCCACTACAACCAGGCTTGTTTTTCTTTTCTTTCCAATATCTTATTGTGAGCGGAATGATATTACCACTAGGTTAAGAAAGTATAAAAAAACTTGAACAGAAATAATTTTTAATTTACAAAAATCTAGCACCCAATATTTAGCTAAAAAAGATATTTATACCATACTTTAAAAAGTGGTGTTTATTTACAGAAAAAAGAAATTTCTTGTATAAAAGTTATAAGACATGTACTTAATTTCTGTTATATCCATAAACTTTGTAAAAGCAGACATTAATTTCATTGCATGCAAATTGTTTGATTCAAAAAAAAAAAAGAATGAAACTATTCTGTTTGCTAAATATAGATCCTATATTATATGTGACATAATAAAGCCTATAGAGAGTCAGAAACAAATACCAGAATTAAAACAGGTGAATATTTTCCAACTCTATTTATTCTTTTCTCAAAAAAAAAAAAAAAAAAAATTATTTACATATTATTGTTGATGTCTGGTGTTCCTTTCTTATATTTTTTCTTTCCACCAAAAATTTTTATTTTCATTATTTTTTATTGATATTATCCTAAAAGTCATAAAATCTTTAAAATATTGGTGTTGAAATTAATGTTCTATTCTGTTACAGGTGTATACAATTGTATCTATAATATATATATACATATTATATAGTGAATACTAATTATATGAAGAAATGAACTAAAATTCTCAATAGATATTTTCTTTAATATTATTATACACCTATGCAAGTTTATGTGCTTCTAAAAATTAATTTGAATAGAATGAATTTATCTATTTACATACATACATAAATATGTATATGTTTAAATAAAATTATCTGGTGGGTGTATTACATTTAATGGGTTCATGATTTTATGATTGTTAATAGCTTTAAAAAATGATCACACATTTCGTTAAATATCATTTCTTTTATATACAAATCAAATAATAAAATAATAATAATTGTTGATTTTTAAATGGACCTATTAATATTGAATTTTTAGAACACTTGACCAATATATATATACATATATATATTTTTATATACACATGACAATGCACCTATATTTTCTCTACATTATTGAAGATTATCTTTTTTTCTGCTTTTTTTTTTTTTTTTTTCTAAACATAATGGTTTTTTATGTTAATCTTTTCTTTAATGCTTATGTATTACAATTAAAGAATAGATTTTGAATAGATTTTGAATGATGAAGAGGAATACAAGTACAAGATGGGATTTATAAGAAAAAAAAAATTTAACCATAAAATAAAGAAAGTAATAGTTTATATATACTTATGGTTTTTATTATATACTTATATCAGAAAATTTAATTTTTTTTTTTTGTTTTTTGTTTTTTTTTTTTTTACTTTATGGATTTTATAACATGAATAGGTTTGGTACATAACTGGTCAGAATCAAATATAATTCTATATGCTATCAAAGAAATGAAAAATCACTATAAATATGCTATCACAGAAAACATAAAAAATAAAAGCAAAAAAAAAAAAAAAAAAAATGAATGAATGAATGAATTTTATGTCTATATTTTGTTTTATAAAAATGTTTTAATGATCATAAAGTGTAACTATATCCAAAATGTAACTATACATTTTATAAAGCGGAAAAATGGAGTGTTTACAAGAGAACAGAGCAACAAAAGTATAAAAAAAAAAAAAAATTACAATTTTTTAAAAATAAAATAGCACTGTCATCATGAAATTTTAATGTTTCCATTAGATAATCATTTTTATGTGAAATCTACATACATATATGTATATATATACGTACATGTATACATAATATACAAATTTATTCTTGTTTTTCTATTCTTTATCTTTATTTTATTCTTGTTTTTAGAACATGTTATTATCAGTTCAACCTATATGACACTTTCAAGTAACCTGTCCAAATAAAAATGTAAGAATCATTGTTTTTGTTTTTTAAGTTTCCATATATGATATTATATGATTCTGTTGAAAACCATAAATATATTATCATTAACATATAATGAAGAACTACGCGGGTGGTTATGAAAATTATAAAATTTGTCCTTTAAATAAGCGAAAACAAAACTATAGAAGAGGTAAGTATAATATTATAGGTTTTTAAAGAGGCACATTTTTAAAAAAAATATAAAAAGTATTCAAAGAACTTATAATTTTTTTGTTTTTATTTAAAGGAACAAAAAAAATTGTGGTAAATCAAGAGATACATTCTTTACTTTTAAGGAAACTCTGTATAACTAAAAAAAAAGCGGTTGACTTATATATAAAACTATATATAATACTAGAACTATTATTATTCTGTTCTTTAATTCTTCGGTGCATTTTAAGACAAACTTGTAAAGGGACTCAAGTTAAAGATTTCTAAAAATAGCAAATTTTCAAATTCTTGATCCCTATAATTCCTAAACAGGAGGAAGCCCAAAATATTTTTCTGAAAATACTTATACTAATTGTAAAAAATCTTTCTCCTGTCAAAATTTAAATATTCTGACTAAAACTTACTTCGGAGATACGTAGAACCTAAAATTATGGTTTTATATATTATATAACGGTAAATTTAAATTCCAGAGTGCAAAATACTATATTATAAAACTTTAAAAATTTCAAAACCTCTGAATATTAGCTGTCTTTTGATATTTTTAAACTGAAAAAAAAAGAGCTTTTCTAACTTTGAGCGGCTGCACCTGGGTAATCTTCCACAACATTAATTTTATTTTTTATGAAACCAATCCTTGGTTAAAATTTGATTGCTGCATTTTAGCAATTTAAAAATTTTGTAAACGGACGGACGGACATATTGCGGGACAATTTTTTTTAAAACTGTGCTTTAATATAAGACGATATAAAAAAAATCTTTAAAATAAAATTTTATGTTGCACTAAGTTTAAAGTACTTACTTCTAAGAAAAACAAAAACAAAAAAAAAAAAATAGAATTATGTAGAAATTAGAATTTACGCAAAGAACATTTTGGTGAACTTGTTACATCTGACATTTAAAGTTTGCTCTCATAATAAAAAAGAAAAAATTATTTTCATAACTTAGAGATTACCAATGAATGCAGTTAAAAACTTTTAAAATGATAATATGAGAATAATGGTAATATAGAGATGGAATAATAGTAATGTTGGGAACTTAAAATTTAGTTCTAAGTATATTCTCCCTCAAACAAAGAATTATGTATGAATGAATTTAATGATTCATTTTTTGTACATATCCCTGAACCAGAAATATTTAATGTTTTACAGATCATTAAATAATGACTTTAAAATATTTTTACTATTAGTTAAATAAAATACATTTAATTTTAAAATTTAATTAAAATATTTAACCTTGTATTAATCGAGAGCGTGTATAGCACTGTTCTACAGTATTTTAACAAAATTCAATTACTGATTACTCATTCATTACTGATTTTGAGATTACAAAAGACTTAATGTCTTTATGTAATTGCCGAAATGTAGGAGCTACTTATCTTTACTATAAATATTTCCTGACTAAACATCTTCTCTCGCGTAATTAAATGAATAATCCCCAAACTCTAACCAGTCCGACGTAATATACGAAGAGTAACTCTCTTTCATAATTACATAGCGAAGCCTACATTAGAACTAGAAAAACTAACTAATTTTTAGTTATAAAGCTAAGCGTGAATGTATATTTCCTTTATTACATGTTTTATCAGTTCATATAAGAGTTTTAGCTGTTCGACTGCTATGGCGAGCATGGGCTTCGCTTGCCGCTAATCCGATATACGTTCAAATTGTGGAATCTCCACAAGTGTATCTCAGTTGGTATAATATATAGAATATCTTCTCCTTATTGCCTTTCCTTTTCTCATATTATAACTCAATCATATACTGGTTTGCAGTTATAGTTATTATCCGTCTCACAGGAGGTTGAGGTTTTAGTGAATAAAATAATCCACTATTTTTGGAAAAAATATGCTTATTAGTTTTTTATGTCCAGCAGTCCGTCTATTGCCTTATATGATGTACAAATCGGTTTTTCAGTGCTCTTTGAAAGTTCTATAACATGATTTGAAAGTTTTATAACATAGTCAAACTATTAGTATAAGTTGCTTCACAAAACAATTTTTGTATTTATCTATACGTTTTAAAATTATGAGCCCTCAATATTTTAAAACATATACTCGCGTGGAACTTTAACAACAGATGTCCAATTTTTTAAAAGTACGTTGCATTAGGAATTGCAATTGCAACCAAACAAACCAGCTCCTTTGAAATATTACTTTATAATTGGCATGTTGGATTTAAGCATGTTGATACTGATTTGGAAATGATTTTTGTGAAAATGGAATTTAAGGAAATTTTGTATAAGATGGGTAAGAAAATTTGGAGGAAAATTTGATGTTAAGAAAGATGTTAATAAGAAGAGTTAAACTTTACTAAATCTTGCACATGTAAATTATCCACTTTGGCGAAAACATGCGATAGCATCTTATTTCGTGTAGGAAACTTTAAGTGGAGGCATCAACTATTTTATTTCTTTAGAACAGGTGTTTATTTCTACAAGATATCTAGAAAGCAAAGTAAATGATGATATCTAGAAAGCAACTACAAATGACCAAAACAAAGCAAAGAAATGGACTCAGTATTGTGCTTTTAAGTATCACTTGGATTATTAATAAAATAAATATTTCTGTTTTGCACATTATCGAGATAATACTGGGCTGTTTGGAAAGCATTAAAGTCCATTTTACCCTAATGTACATTTTATAGATATTGCGAAGATATGATGCAGAGAAGTAAGTTTTACAGAGATACGAAAAACTCAAAAAAATAGCTGCAACTTTAGCGATACGAAAAATGCGGTTTCAACAAGTCAATTCTTAGTTCAACTCGTTATCCAGAAGCTTAAAGTCTGATGAGTTCTGGAAAACTTCTTTCTGAAAGGCTAGGTTGGAAATAGTGGATGATATTTTTAGCGAGATCAAACTATAGCTTTGGATTTTCTTGGTGTTGACTGCAAAAGGATGTATAAAGGCAGATTGGTCTATCAGCACATATTATTAAAAGTGGAAAAAGCTATAATAAAGAAATAAGTTATTAGAAAACAATATACAATATATACCTTATACCTTTCAATCACTTCGTCATCGTTTCCGTTTATCGATTTTTTGATTTGTTCGTATAGTAATCGTATTCTAAGCCTATATTTAAAATACATTAGCCTTTAATATAAGCCTTATATGCTATTTTTCAAACTAAATTAAAATTATAATAAAACGAATTTTTCTACAGTCAATTGCGATTGTAATATTGTATATAGTTTAGTATGTTAAAGTTATATATTACATATTATAAGGTATTAATACTAATCTAAAATTTTTTTTTCTTTAATCCTACAGAGAAATTTTTTTTTTTTAAACATTTTCAGAATACAGATTAGATCACTATAATATCATATTAGTTGGTTTATTATACATATATGGTAACAAATAAATAACTTATATTTTACACCTTCATGATTATACATAGGTGTATTCGAAATTTTCTGGATCATTAACTACAGAATTTCAAATTTAGTTGAATTTTAATGTATGTATGAATGTATGTTTTTTTTCTATAGAAGAGAGTACAATATATACATATAATAATTACAATATTCTTATTAAAAATTATGTGTTATAAATGGGATGGTATACAAAATTAACGTGAAACGCGAAATGCATTTTCTACTTTAAATGGTATATAATATATATATAAAAAATTATTCTAATGATCTTATCTTTTATTACTGAATTGAATTGGTGTGTTTTTTTTTTAAGTGGTACAAATATTAATAAATATGGTGAAAATTAATTGATCTTTAAAAAAAAAAAATAAATAAAAGAAAAATGCTGCAAATTTTCCAATTTAAAAATTATGTGCTGAAAATTTGTCGATTATATTTTAAGATTTTAACTTAATTAAGATTTTATTTAAAATGTATCTCTTAATTAAGATAAATTGGTACTATAATATAGCTATATAATATCTTTTTATTTGATTATAAATAAATATAAATTATTTTTAATTTAAAAACAATTTTTTAAAGCAAAGGTAAATTTTTATTAAATTTTCGAACTTTTTAAAAGCCGTGCTACACTAACCTTTTCGAAAGATGTTAATGACTTTTTTCTAGATGAAATAATGAAATATACGATAAACATATGCGAGTGATATAGAGACAGTTTGTCTGTTCACTGTTTGCTTAACAGCTTTTGTAGTTTATTTTTACAATTTTTTAAAAAATATTAAAAATGAAAAAGCAAATTTTTAAATAAAAATAATGAATGGGGCGTCGGTGGCCTAGTGGGTAAGAGCATAATGAAACGAGAAAGTCCCGGTTCTAATCCTGAAATGGATAGGCTGTGTAATTTATGTGACAGGGAAATAAATTTAAAAAAAAAATAATAATAATAATAATAAAATTATCATAATGTGGCTAACAAAAAAATTCGGAATTTAAAAAAATATTCTGTAGCTTGAAAATTTTACATATTTCTGCTCTGTGTAAATTTTACATGATGCCTCTTTTCATTTTAGCTAGAAAAAACTCGTTAACATTTTTCAAAAGACTGTGGAGCACGACTTTAAATACGTTTTCAAGATTTATTGTCTTTGGAGTAGAATAGAAATAATTATTTTATATATTTTTGTAGGATCCTTTTGTGACATACCAATTATGGACAATGATCTATCTCACTTAAATCCATAGTTTTCGATATTTTTAAGACATATTCGGATAAAATCAGTTTATTTCAACTGAAAAAGAAAAATAAAGAAGCGATAGGTGATATGAGAGGTCAAAGTAAGAAATTAATACTTGCTTTGTAGTTTGATTTTTATCTAATGATCTTCCAGATTGTTGAATACCATAGATGGGGTTTTTTGCTTTTGGAATATTAATTTATGTTCTTTGTTTCTGTTTAGCTGTGATATTAGGTCGAAATTTGGAATATAATTTAAGTGATAAACACAATTCCGACCATCGACTAAAAATTCGCGATTACAAAATTAAAACATATTCATTCTTATGTATTTACTCACAATTATGACAATCAACGCCTAAACTAAAATTCATCGTCGCCAACATTAATATATTTTAATTTCTTTTGACATTTATTTCTAAGCATCGAAAATATTAAACGTTATTTATTTTGAATAATTATGCAAACATATTTTTATTTTCCTTTGCGCTATAAATATGTTGATTTGATGAAAAATATTTGATCGAAACGAATTTCGCGAATGATCAATGGTCTGAATTGTGTTTATTATAGTTTTAATTAAGGAAGACTTAAAAAAATTTTCAAGAATAGCTTTAAAATAATTCAAATTTATGAATAAAAAAAAAAGGTTTTTAGATTGCATTATATAGCAAATATGGATATCAATCATTTTGCTTATATTTTCTTCTTATAATTACACCAATTTAAATTATATTGGAAAATTTATTTTCTAAATAATGCTATGAAAATTGTTAAAATTCTAAACTTCAAATAAAAAATTCTGAAAATTTTCTTCGTATGATTATTGTATAATTCCGGCATAATGATAATAAACTTTTAATAAATTTAAACGATTCCACTTTTCATCAATAAGTCTGATGAAAAACTGATGAAAGTAATAATTGTAATTGACAATCACATAACAAATATAAAATTACTTTTAAATATAAAAGAATTTGTAAAGTTCTTTTATAAAAAATTACTTTACAAAATAAAATTTATTTATTTGTAAAGTTCGATAAATTCATTGGTTCAATTTAATTCAAATTAAAATACAAACAGAAAAAAAAAAGTGATTTTTTTTTATAAAAAATCACCTGATTAATAAAATAAAAAATATAAAACAAGTTGAAAATAATATAATAAAAAAAAAATTAAAATATATAAATAAAAAATTGAATAAAAATAAAATTATTCATCTATTCATTGAGATTTATTTGTGCATAGATTAAAATATTTTAAATAATAGAAAGTACCCGTAAGCCATAAAATACTATACAATGAATGTGACTGGCGTTTAACAAACCACCGCGCAAAACTATTTAAGTATCTACTAGCAGATATTTATATAATTATCTATAGATATTTATTTCCCTTTTTCTTTTTTATTTTTTTTTTGATTTTGATTTTGTAATTCAAGTTTGCACACGCTTGCAATTTACATATTTAAGAACAACCTGTTTTTTTATTTTTTTTAGATTTTGGGTAAATAACTTTTGATTTTATTATATTTTAGAATTTTAAATAGAAAAATTCGATTTCTAGTTATTTTTTTTTTTTTTTTATGTAGGTACTCATATAATATGTATAAACATATCTAAATATTTACTAATGTGGTACTTGAATAAGGAAAAAACAATACCTGATATTTTGGCATAGTGGTCATGTAAAATTCAATTTAGATCGAAAAGAAAAGTATATAGTTACAAAATAAGCAATATAATTCCTTTCATTCCTTAATTTTAATATTATATATGAAACATTAGTAAAATTTAGAAAATAAATTTTGTAATGTAGCTATAGAATTATCTTAAAGTAACATAATATGTAAATGCTGTGGGAAAATGTATAAAATCTCTTCTGAATACATAATTCTACTGAATACTCTCAGAAATTCCAAAGAATTTGACTAAAATAGAATTAGAAAAGTATCAAATCCGTACTCCTGCCAGACATGTCCTGTCAGACATAAAATATTACATGTAACATAACAAAAAAAAATTACAAATATATATCAATCGCTAATACCTGCATTGAATCATGAAGAGAAGGTGGCCGAACACTATTGCAAATCAGGAACTATAGCGAAGAACAAAGCAAAAAATTGTGAATGTCAAAATCCGACAAAAAAAAAATAGATGGATTGGTTACACCTTGAGTAACCCAAACTAAAATCTAAAATCTAGCAAAATAGTCCTTTGTTAGGAATCTTCAGAGACAGGCGACGTCTTTCTTGTACAATAGCTACAGCCGAGTAATCAACGGCTTAGTGAAATAAATGATTCATGAAACTTAGTCAAATATGAATAATAAATGACTTAGTGGATGACTTATAATACTCCTCATAGTGAGTGGCAAGGAAAAAAAAAAAAAGAAAACTTGGAAAATCAACGTATAATAACTAAGGCAAAATTGTTAAATTTAACATGCCCCAACATGTTAAATTGTCTGATTGGTGGAGAGAATTTTTTCGACTCATTATGCCCAAAAGGTTATTAAAAAAGAAATAGAAAAAGAATTCAACAACAAATTACTTAAAGAGCCTAAAAATATGCAAACGTATTAATCGAAAAATTATTTTAGTTTCCTGCTCTGTATTTTGAACTAAATCGAATGACTTTAATTACAAAAAATCAATAAGCTTAGCTTTATATTGATCGAAATTTTAATACTTTTTATTTTTTAAAATTAAGATTTAGAATTTAATTATAGAAGGAAGGATTGCCATTTGTTCCTTTTTTTTTTTTTCAATTTCAACAATTTATTATTGCATATGCATTAGAAAATTAATTTTGTATTTGTTATTTGGTATTTTTTTTTTCTCTTTTTTTTTGTTTATTTTTGACAATAAAAATTCGATAAATCTGACCGCATGTATACAAACTGAACAAAAAAATTGTATAATTTTATGTAACCGGCAATACAAAACTATACATATATAGAAAATTCGATAATTTTTTTAAAGTTTTAAAAACAATGGCGCACTATTAGTATACAATCAGTTATTGTTGTTGCATTTGCAAGAATATTTGCAAAATTTTCGTATTATAGCGTGTATAACTGAGTATTTTAACATTTTCCTTTTGATATATATGTATATATTTATATATATATATATATAAATATTTTTTTTTCGAGATAACAGAATGGTTATACTGTTTTATTTTTATTTTATTAAACAAAAAAAAAAAAAAAAAAAAATAACATACCATTTATTTCTATTTAAATGTCGATCACCATTTGAAAATCAATAATTTCCGGTTCAGTAATTTGATTTTTTTTTTTTTTTTTGTGTTAAATATATAGAGTAAAATTGCAAAAGAAATTACAAAATAAAATTTAAAAATAATAATAATAAAAAACTCAAAATGAAATTATTATTCAGAAAATTAACCAAGACGTTAAATAGTTTTAATAATACTATTTTTCTATTGTTTTTGTTTTTTTTTTGTATTTTTTTTTTTTCTTTTTTTGTTTCTTAAATAATAAATTTTTTTAATGGTAATGCAAAACTGTATCTATTTTGCTACTTAAAATTTATAGCTCCAGGGATAATTGTTAATTTTAATGAACATTTTCTATACTGTGATTTTATTAATTTTAAGTATACAATTAATTTAATTGGAAAATTTAATATAAAATTTTAGAAAAATTTTATGATACTTATTTTAAAGGTTTTTTTTTTTTGCTTTTTGTCTATTTTTATTTTTTAATTCACTCTATGATTCAATAGAGTGATAAAAAAAAAAAAAAAATTTTAATATTAAAGCGGTCCTTTTTTTAACATTTCGCTTTATTTTTTTTTAGTTATATCGTTTTAAGTTACTATTTAATTTTTTGACTTAAATATAGGTGTAAGTATAAAAAATTAAGTACAGTGGAACTTATTTTAATAAAAAAAAAAATTCACAAGGGAAATAAATTTTTTTTTTTCTAATTTTAGAGTTTTTAAGTTACAAAAAAAAAAAAATAGAAAAAATAGATAAAAAATATTATATTCATTACATTTCAAATGACGGAAATATATATATAGTGTTAGTTAGTTAAGGAAGATTCCGTTTTGAGAAGGTTTGAGTTAGGAAATTTGAACTATATTATAATTTTAATTAAAAGATTCCAATAATATTAAAAGTTTGTTATACATATATTAAAATTATAAATTTTCTTCCCATGTTGTTCTTATTACTGGCAGAAAATAGTTGAGACTTCTTTTTCTTTTTTCTGTGCTTTATCCGTTTCGATATTTGCCAACATAAATTTTGAGCTTATCTACTGCTGATTTAAATAGAGATCTGGTGCTCTTGTTGAAACATTAACAATAACTTGGATTTTATTAGTTTAGGAACTTGAAGTTAAGATATTCTTCTTTTGTCCGGATTTCATTTTCCCTCAAAACTGCTAATAAGGTTTCTAATTTGATCTAAAGCCAAGATTATTCTGGATCTCGTCTCGTCTCCCCTCAAGATTTCTAATGAAGCTTCTAATTTGATGTTATTGAATTTTATAGAATCCTAAATTGACTAATGAAAAACCTGTCTCTGCTGTTATGATTGTTCAAGATGCGGTATAAGGTTACAGCGACTAACAAACTTTGTTTAAATTTGTATGGTATATTTAGTAGGTAATTGATAGAAGAGTTTCAAGTGTGCTAATATGATGAATCTGGACATTTTCTTTGGGCTGTCATTGGTAAACGATTACAATACTAAGTTCGATAAATTTGTATAAGAATGGAGTAACTGGCGCAATAGAAAACAACAAACCATTCAAGTACTCAAAAGACAAGTGAAACGATTAAAAAGAATATGACTAAAATAGGGGCTCTTATATAAACACTAAAAACTTTAAGGGAACTTTTTAATATACTGAGAAAAATGTGCACGATTCATGAATACATAATTCAGTTTATGATTGATTTTTCCACAAAAAGAAAAGCATTATTCTCCTTTACTACAGCAAACATAAATAATTCAAAATGAATGTTTCTTTTTTTTTTTTTGCACATTAAGACACGTATCTCACTAATAAGTAAGTAAGTAAAGATCTTATTATCTAACACAGTAGCTTTAGAGTTACAGCATACTACTTCCTTAAAATAATTTCACTTGTTTCTACTTCTTCTTTTTCATCTTAATCTCACTTTTTTTTTTCATCTTTTTTTATTATTTTTTTTTTTATTTATAGAACACTCTATGGAAAAAAAAGAGTGTTATTTTTCCTGTAGTAAATTTTCTTATCAATTTATTGGTAATCTAATTTGAGTAGAAAGAATAAAATTTTTTTTTTGTAAAAATAAAAGCGAAACGAAAATTAACAGGCAATCCAGATATCTGTTACTATATTGTTAGTATATAACACAATTTTTCGTTCACACTTTAACAGATACTTTAAGAAGCACGAGAGTAATACGTTTTTTAGTTAAGTTTAGATCAACTGTTACAAAAGGAAAAAACAAAATTTAATAAAAGAAAATAGCAATTGCCGCCACCACTACCATGTTATTCATATAATCCATTGTTAAATGTCGTTATTTAATGGGAGCGTAATTTTTATCAAGATTATCATAGAAAATTTTTCTCTAAAAAACAAAAAAAAACAAAAACGACACAATCGTTTTAAGAACAAAAAAAAAAAACCAAAAAAAACCAATCGGGAATTCTTTATATTCATTTTTCCACAAAAACACCAACCAACTTGATCTGTAGGAGAAAAAAAAAGAAAATATATACGAACAATACAATTTTTTTTTTTTTTTTGTTTTTTAATTTTAAAATGCGGCAACGGCACAAGTTTAAAAATTTTCCGAAACTTTTCAATAGTTCGCTACCAATTTCAATATTTATATACAAATTCAAGTGTACAGATGTATTTTATTGTATAGCTATATACATATATATATATATTATATACATATATACATAAATTCAATATATTCTTATCTTGCAAAGATGAAAAACTGATGGATTCCCTCAAAGGTATTTTGAGGCGGCGGCATTATCAAGTATTAGGTATAAGAAAAAAAATTAAATAAAATTTATATGTAAAAAACAAAAAAAAAAAAAAATTGCAATTTTGCTATGAAATTTTACGATGTTGAAAGTAATAAAAAGTGAATCTTTCATTCAGTGAACTGATTACATGCAATAAACAGTATTTGGTGCATGTAAAACATAATACAGAAGATTCAATTCAAGATTTTTTTTTTTTTTTTATTTTTTGTTTTTATTTCCTAGAGTTAATCTTAAAGATATTTATTCCTGTTACCTTTTAAAGTGTAATTTAACTACGTTTTAGGCACCTTGAATTTTAATTTTATATTGCATGTATATAAATATATAAGTATATAAAAATAATTGTAACTGGTAGGAGGATTGTTATAAATAAACTAAAATTAGACTTGAATATGTAAAAGAAAAGAAAATTGTTTTTATCTGAAATTAACAAATAAAAAAAAGACAACAAAAAAAAAATAAATTGATGAAGGTGTATAATAAAAATCGACATAAATCTGGCGTCTCTTTGGTAGATCTTATTAATCAGGTTATTAAAATTTAACAAAGAAAAAGTATCATATATGAAAAAAAAGACGATGAACCAATTGTGCAGTGGTGAGAAACAAATTCAGAAGATAGATTTATTGGGAAGTAAATTGGGTTTTAGTGATAATATTTGAAATTTACAAAAAAAAAAAAACTTTCAAATTTCAAATTTTTCATTTCAAAAATATATTAACCCTTAACCTAGTAAGGATAATGCAGGGAAGTTGGAAGATGTTGGGAATCCATACATGTATTATTGTATTTCAAATTTTTTATTTCAAAAATATATTAACCCTTAACCTATGTAAGGATAATGCAGGGAAGTTGGAAGATGTTGGGAATCCGTATATATGTATTATTGCATTCTTATTATTAGAATTAATCTCAATTAACTTACATTCAATTACCACTTGAAGCAGTATATACTATAGACCTTACATTATACTGATATTAAATATTACGATATTTGGATATCTGTGAGTTATAAGGTATAGGTATAAATTAAAATTAAATTAGTTTGTTTACATTTGATGATGTTTGTTATTGATATGGTATATATTACTTGTTGTTTTTACATTAATTTGAAACAAATGACGAATGGTAGTTGAATCAGGTCAAAAAACTATAGATAAAAAAGTTTTCATTTTTCTTTTAATCCGAACTTGCAGGTCATCCAATTAATAGATCGGCACTGTAATCACTGTATCATTTTAAATTTTGTTTATATTATAATATAATATACGTTTTATTACCAAAAGAGAACAAAATTGTACATATTAAAATTTTTATTCATTTAGTTTTGTTCTATAAGATGGCAATTAAAATTTTGTATAAATTTTTTGGATATTTTGGATTAAAATTTATGGATAAATTTAATTATAGAAATTAGAATTTTGTGAAAGAACTTCTTTTGTACCCACTCTTCCTATAGAAGGCTTTTGAAATATAACAAAAATAAGTTCAAATGATTATAATATATCAACAACTTAAGTTCTCTATATTATACTAAATATTTGCTCGTACTGGTAACACCAAAACTTTAAAATTATAATGATTATCTGAAGGAAAGGATTTTTTTTATATTTGAATCTAACGTTTTAGAAAGCCTTAATTTTATAAAACATGTCAAACGCTAGAAATTAAAAATTTAAAAAGTATAATAAATAAAGATAATTCAGCCAATAGTGTAGCTGTAGTGGTTAAGACACCTGCCTTTCATACGAAAGGTGTCAGATTCAAACCCTGGCTGAGTTATATAGATTAATAAAAAATAATATCGATTGTTCCTATCTATTATATAAAACCCGTAAACGTTTGCAACAATATTTTTCACAGCAAAAACTAATACTTATACATAACAGAAAAGAAGAATAAAAAAATTTTTAAATTTATAGGGTTGAGTACGTAATCCAGAAAAAATATCCCGAAATCAAAGTCCCGAAAATCAACATCCCAAATTGAAAATGCCCAAAACAAAATCCCGAAGTTACAAAATCTCGAAATTTCAAAATCTCGCATGGACATATACTTGGATGGATCGATATATTGAATGGATATAAATATTTCGGAAAAGGGGAATAATCTGATTTTGATTCCAACTACTAATACTTACAGTATGCCCTTATAACACATGATCAATGTTGTCAGATCTCACTAAAACAAACGAATAGTAACCCTATGGATAAATTTAATTATAAAAATTAGAATTTTGTGAAAAAACTTCTTTTGTACCCACTCTTCCTAGAAGGCTTTTGAAATATAACAAAAAAAAGTTCAAATGATTATATATCAACAACTTAAGTTCTCTATTTTATACTCTTACTGAGGAAGAGAACATACGTAGTTCTATGAAAACGTTTTTAAGATAAATAAAAAATATATTGGAACAGAAAGATATTAATTTTTATTTCATTTAAAGGTTAAGTGACAAAAAACCCAACATTATTTCTAGATTACCAACATACCAGAATTATTAATCAATATTATCTAGATTACCTGACTGGGGTATGCTGCTCAGGATTCATCTAGTAATATATAATTAGAATAATATAATTAAATTAAAAATAAGTATAATTATATCTTATAAATTATAATTAATATCATATTGTAGCAGCTATATATTAAAATAATAATAAACCATAATTCTTGTATAAGATAATAGATGGCATACAAATAAAAAAAAAGTCTCGTAGTCTTGTACAATTATAGCTATACAATCATGTAATCAACGGCTTAGTGAAATTAATGATTCATAAAACTGAAGCTTAGTCAAATATGAATAATAATTAATAAATGATTTATTAGATGCCCTATGCTCCTTATATAGGAATGACAAGAAAAAAAATAAATAAATAAATAAAGAACAAGAACGCAAAAAATTCGGTAATTATTAATAAATCTAAAAATTTTGAGGGCTAATTATTTTTAAAATACAGCCATAAAAATTAAATCTGAAATTATTTATTTAGAAATATTGTGTAATAAATTTATTTATTTATTTCTTTAAATTATATAATATCAAATACAATTAAGTACTATAATGTTTTTTAGCACTAAAGGTCTTCGGGTTTTCTTCTTAAATATTTCCTTAAATTATAATAATAATTCCCACATTAATCAGTTCAATTCCCACATTAATCAGTTCAAAACTAAATATTTCGTCATTTATCATTGCCTTATTACTGAATTTGTCCTTTTTATGAAACTATCAATTCTCTCCAGTTACGTTGAATAGTATTAGATATTTTGTTTTTTCTATGAATTATTAGCAGTGATATTTGATTCTCTCAATTCATGAATAAATATGTATTTATATAAATCCGAATAATTTAAGATCGGTGGAATTTTTTACTATTTGACATCATTCAAAAGATTATACAGAAGATTTGAATTTATATCACGAATTCTACTACAATATACAGTTGAACTCATTGCTTGAGCTTCATAATATAAATGTTAACAAAATAACACTCAAATGTGCATCAATTTAGTGGTCAAAGAATAAATAGAAAAAAGTATGATTGATGACACTAAGTTTGACTTTAATACCGTATATTTACGGTATATATTGATACGGTATATATAATACGGTATATATTGACTTTTATACCTTAAATTAATATTAAAATTAATCTTAATCTAATATCAAACTAATAAAAGTACATAACAATGTTAGTAGTTTAACATAACATCTGTAAATGATTACTGAATCAATTATAAGGATGGTTCTTTAAATTAACATTTAACTGATGCTCGTGCTTGGCTATTAATGTTAATTGCTTGCTTGCAAAAAATCTGACACAAAAAAAAAAACAGATAGAATAAAAGTATTTGGATTTTTCACAAATTTTTTAATAAAAACCTTAACTTCTGACTTTCATGAAAAAAAAAAACAAATTTAATTTTATCAAAAATTATTTCATAATATAAACTATAAAAATTAATTTACTATACAGAAATACACTGTTATAAATGTATTATAAATATATAACTTATACAGCAATACACTAGAAAACTGTCATATTTTATGCATAGGATACGCATTCCTTATAGTTTTTACCAATAAAACATTTGCATTGTGAAATTACGATAATGTTGACATTGTTTTTCTGTAATTCGCCCACAACATTATGTTTGATTTTTGTAAGACAATGTCTACTAAAGTTAATAGCCCTCAACAAATTCATGTTTTTTTTTTTTATGTTTTTTTGATTCGTTTCTTTTTTCTCTTTTATACATCGTCTCTGATAACATTTAACATGAATTTAATACATTCTCCTTATTCCATACTAAAAATGTATTATATAAGGAATAAATCATATCGCTATTTGAGTTGTGAATAATATTATTTATTAAAATAGCAGCTTACGCTTCGAAATTAATAGAAATTTCTGTATTATTTTCAATTCTAATTTAAAGAGATTTCAAAAGTTCTCTTGACAAGGGATTTGGCACATAATTACATCATTTTTTTAATTAACACTTTGAACACCAACCTAATATTTACGTACTCTGTATTAAGCAATGTTTAAAATAAAGAAAATAACTCTTTTAATAAGAAGTTGTACTAAATAAAAAAAAAAGGTTTTTATATTTTAAAAAAGCTGTAATTAAAATGTTATATTAAAAGCTGTATTCAAAAAATATTATAGTTTGTACTTGCAGTTTTTGAAAGCTTTACACAATATTTAACATGCATACAATTTACAGCATGCAATGTGCAATTTACAGCAATGAAATGTACTTTCTGATTTTTGTTACTTTGAATCTTTTATTAATTATTATCATTATGTAGCTTTAAAAAGCTTGTGCGAGTTATAAGCTTGATTCCATTTTCACAAAGACTTGCATACGTTATAAAAATCGAATTATTGAACTGCACAAGACCCATTTAATTTACATTTAGGTAATTATTTTATTAGTTTAAAGCACTTTGAAAAATAAGTCCTAACAGATTTATTATGTTCCGATGTATTTTCTAATTACTGTTTTTACATCTTAAAAGTAAGTCATTTGGTTAACTTTTGGCTTATGGTTTTATAATTTTTTTTTACGAAGGTAGATAGTAATCATCGAAAGACGCTAAAGAAGAGCAGTACGAGCATGTTTGCTCTATCCACGTATGACTTTTGGGACTTTAATCCACTAAATTTCACCTACCTTTTTGTTCAAACAATAGCGGACCCTTAGTATTATTGTACTGTTTTGAAAAAAAATTCTGGTTTTTGGAAGATTCTGCTATTTAGAAAAATTTGCTTAAGTTTTGTAGGAATGTGATGAGCTAAGATGTTGACATTCTCCTTAAACCTTTGTAAATTGAAATTGTTAATTTTAATATTTTTGTAAGAAATTTAAAGCTAAAAATCTCTATATTGTATATCCGAATAATGGCATCTTATTTTTTAAATAGTTGTGTACAAAAAATTTAAAGTGTTAGCATAATCTAGACAATGATTGACTTAAAAACTAAATTTTAACTTTTTTTTCAATAAAATTGTGACAAAAATCTCCAGCTTTAAATTATTTTACATTTTTTTTTTTTTTCAGGAACATTTTCAGTTTAATAAAACTTCACCCGCTTTTTTAACATTTACTTATAAGATCAGTTTTCATTCATAGTTTAACGATAAAAATATTATGCTTTAGTAGTATTGGTTGACGCATTACATTTCATACAAACAATAAAACTTTTGTAAAATGACAGTATTTTTTGTTGCAGAAGGTCATATGGTTGTTGGGATGACGGTTACAAAAAATTAAAAATATTTTTTTTTTTTTTTTTTGTTGTTTAAAAAGGCAGGTACGTTGTTGTGTTGTCAATGTCATAGAAGTGCGATATGTTTTTTTGAATTTGAGATTGGAGAACTCTAAGAAGTAAACAGATGAAAAGAAAATTTATCGTGTTTTGTGGGTCTGTTCTGACAAATTGTTACATGATGTCAAAGCGCATATTTTTTATTTGTTTATTTTCTTGTTGAAATGTTGCGTTTTTTTTTTACTTTGTTGTTTGTTGTTTTTTTTTTTTTTGTAATTTTCTGTCAGGACCTAAATTTTGTAATAAGTTGGCATATGCTTGGCACTTAACTTAAAAACATATCTTTGATTTAAGTTTTTTGTTTTTTTATTTACGTTTTTTTTTTTACTTTGATAAATTTCTTTTTTTTAAGATTTGTTGTTGAAGAAATTTAAAGGACCCAAAGTTGTTAAATATACATATATAAAAGTATGTTGAACAGTAATGTAATACACATATACACAATGGCCAGTAGCTATTGCATTGTAATAATCTAAAAGTGAATAGTTAAAAACTATAAAATATCTTAAAAAATGTTGCAGAACAGTTGCAAATATGTGTAAGGAAATCCGATTAGCAATTGTTAAATTTCCATGAAGTTAGTAATATATGTATATATGTATATATATTATGTGTATAGTTTAAATGCTGTTTGTCAATGTCTATTTAAATATTTCTGACTATTTTAAAATAGATTTTATGAGTCGAGATTTGTTTTCAACATATAAAGATTACCAGAATCAGATTTTTATCATATGATAGAATACATAAATGTTTATTTTCTTTGTTTTTTTTTGTTTTTTTCAGAAACATTTAATATACCTACATTTTGTTGTAATACAATGCTACTTGATTGTTTCTTAAGATTTTTTTTTTAAATTATAGTTTTATGTAAAACATTTGTATATATTTTAGTTCGTAAAAAAAAAAAAAATATTAAGAGAAAAATACTTATACATTTTATTTTAAATATTATTTTTAAAGTTATTGGTTAATTTCTAAATTTTCTAATTTATTTTAAATATTAAATATTGACATATTATTGATTGAACATAACATTCTAAATTCATTACTTGCATCTGTAAGATTCTATGTATTCAAATTTTATATTTATTCTATAAATTGTTCAGTAATTCGAAGTTTCCATTTTAAATTACAAAGTATTTACTGCGAAAATAATCTATAAACTGTATATAAACTGTAATATAAGCGTTTAGTTTAAATACACTAAAACGGTTCCAAGTCGAAATGGCAAGGGGAATATAAAATTTATTCAAGTTAAAAAGATTTCCAATTAGCTATAGAAATCGAAAAATATATATCAACTAATTCCAAGTAAACAAACCTATTTTTTTCCTAAGGAAGATGAAAATCTTCCAAAAACACTAAGAATATACCCTTATTGTTTGAGATTCTTACTGTGATGAAACTCCTATTAGCTATTGCAGTATATTATCTAGGAGAGAATTTTTTTGCGAGAATGTGAAAACTTTGAATGGGTCGAGACTGTAAGGGAACAATGAATCATCAGTAGTATAATACCTTCCTACATAAAGTAGTAATGTAAGGCAACCTTCCTACATGAGGTAGTAATTTGCAACAGAGTCAAGGCCATCAGTCATTTATAACATGCAGAAATATATTGCACCTTTCTATAAGACGTAACCACCAAAATAACTAATGAAAAACACCACGAGTTTTTAAAAAAGCGTATTTCCAAAACATTTTTACCATTGCACCTTTAAAAACTTAGCACATATTATGTATACGTGTGCAGATAAAAAAAAAAAATTTGTGATCTTTGTTAGGAAAAATGGAAAAAAATCAAGTCACACTATTGTCAATTTTAAGGTATCACTATTTTAATAAGAAGAGTAATTAAAAAAAGAATAAGAGTATGAAGAGTAAAAAAAAAAAACATAATATTTAGCTTTAACTTTTGTCCATTACTTAAAAAAAATTCAACAGGTGTTCAAATTACGCAGAAGTTTAAAAATTGTGAATTTGCAGTTTTTGACCCCTTATAGCTCCAAAATGGGGAACGGCACAAGAATATTTTCTGAAATAACTCATAACTTATTTTCAAAGATTTAACTTCTCTCAAAATTTCTTAACTTAAATTTAAAACGTTTGGAAGATAGAAGGTGCAAAAAATTTTGCTATAATTAAGTTTCGCATAACGGTAAATTTAAATAACGTATAGCAAGAGTATAACAATTTAAATATAGGACTTTTTCGAACTTTTAGCGACTGTAGTTCCGTAACGGATGGAGCTACAGAAAAAATTTATTTCACAAAATTAATTTTTTGAGATGATTTTTCGTAATTTGTCTATTTAAAACGTAGTAAAAGTTTTGTTAACACTCAGACAGACAGGCAGAGGGACAAACGTGCAGAGTCAAACTAACAGGCACATTAACTCAAATATTTTTGAAAATGTGCTAAATATAAAATTCAGTATACTATAAAAGTAGAAAAGAGTTATAAGTATTTATAATAAAGTTAACATATATTTATTGATTTTGGCCGGAACATTCATTAGAGCAGTTCCTTTTGTCTAAAGCAAAAAAAATCTAATTCTCGGTTTCGTATTGGCCCGTATTGGATTGTATTAACATTTTAAAGTTTTAAAAGTTCATTTCAAAACTAGGGAACGTATTCTGATCCATTAAATTAAAAATGTTATATTTTCCGTAATGAAAATATTTAATGAAATTTTTAAATGGCCTTAGAAATCTTTATATTAGCGCTTAAAAATTAACCGTCAGAAATTTTATCATTTTAAAGCTTAATTAAGTTATATATACAAATTCTTTTACAGCAATGAAATTAATTTAATCCCTATTACACATATTCATAAAAAATAGAAACAAATGATATTTAGTAAAAAATTGATTGTTTCCTATATCAAATCAATTATCAATTGAAGAACAGGATAGCGCCTATTGACGGAAAATTGAATCGGAAGAAAATAAATTAATTAAATAACTTTGTTACAAAAAAAAAAAAACAAATTGCACCAATAAACGTTGGTAATACGAGTATATTAGAATTTATCAATCAATTGATTGAAACATTAATGGAAAATCTTAAATGGAAAACATAAATCGAAATCAATTATTTAAGGATCAAATGAAATAATTTTGAATTGTATGAAATTGAAAGAGAAAAAAAACAAAGGAAAGAACTATTAAAATATTTTATCGTAAAGATGATTACTTTTATATAAATAATTGAAATAATAATTATAAGAAAAAAAAAAATTTATAAATATAAATGAAAATAGAACATAAATTATTGTAAAGAATTTTCCTTTATAATCTTTTCTAATCGTTTTGTGTTGTTTTACATTGTGTAGTATTTTTATATGACAATGTATGTTTACATATATAAATAATAATTGTAAGAATATGTTGGGACCTAAACAAAAAAAAAAACAAACTTCTTTTTAAATTTCGAGTTTTACAAAGAGGATACATTAAGAGGGTATTCAAGAGTCAGTGCAAACTATATAGTCTTGTAAAAGTGAAAAATTTCAACATTTTGGTAGGACTTATCAAGCTCTGAACTCTATTCCAAATTTTTTTAAAGATGATAGAAAATTTTTTTGGCTTGTTTCTGATTGAGAATTTTATGTCCATTTAATATCAAGCATATAGCATATAATGTTTTTTATGTATAAATAAAATAACTACAACTGACACCTTATAATATTAAGTTATTAAGGTAAGCCCTTACTAAGTTGAACAACTCGTAAGTACCCACAAAAAGTTGAAAAGAAAGCATGTTGGATCAAAAGTAAAGTCAGTTTTGTCCGTACATATATAGAGATAAATTTTTTTCATTTTCCATATTATGTTCTATAAGGCATAAACTAAAAAATTACATTGTCCAGTCCAAATGATAAAAAACATTTTAAAATGGTTGTTTTCTTTCATATAGTCTAGGGTGGATATAAAGAAAAGGATCACCTCGCAAAAAAAAATAAAAATACAATAAAAGAGCCACATAATGTAATAAATTTTTAGCACATTTCCAAAAAAATTTTGAAAAAATGTGCTTATTAGTTTCACTCTGTTCGTCCGTCCGTCCGTCTGTTTACAAAACTTCTACACCGTTAATGATAGAGAAAAAAAATTTTAACCATGTGTAGATCTCATAAAAAAAATAATTTTGTGGAACAACTTTTTTATGTAGGACTTTGAAAAAGCCCTACTTTTAAATGCATATAGCTTATGTTCTGCTTAAGATTTTTTCAATCTGAAAACGTCATTCGACAGGTATTTTTTTTAACTTTATAAATTAATATCAAAATTATACAATTTTTTTTAAATTTAGTATTTAAATTTACCGTTATGTGAAAACCAAATTTTGCATGATTTTTCTTCTTTCATAACTCCGGCACGCTTTTAGATAGAGGCCTGAAATTTTGAGGCAAGAAAGAACTTTTAGAATTAGTATAAGTTTCCTCAGAAAATTTTTTTGGACCACCCCCTGTTTATGAGCTATTAGAGCTTAAAAATTGAAAATTTGCCATTTTTAAACACCTGTAACTTAGGAACCTGTACACATTTCACTTCTGCAAGATATAAAAATTAAAGCTACAGTAATATATTTTAACGTGTGTTACAGGTAGTTGTAAAGGGTTCCAAAGTTGTAGCTCTTCAAAATTGCGAAAAAGCCCAATTTTCAGATGTATATATCTCAGGCTCTGCGTAATAGTTTTGCAATCTAAAACTGCCAGAAGATCGAAAAATTATCTATATAAAACAATATCAAAACTATGTAATATTTTGTAATTTACTATTTAAATTTACCGTTATGTGAAAACCATATTTTGCATGAAATTTCTTTTTTCATAACTCCGGCACGCCTTCAGATAGAAACCTGAAATTTTGAGACAAGAAAGAACTTTTAGAATTAGTATAAGTTTTCTCAGAAAAGTTTTGGGTAACTCTCCCTTTTTTAGAGTTATTACGCCACAAAAATTGAAAATTTGCTATTTTTAGACACCTGTAACTTAGGCACCTGTAAAAATTTTTCTTCGGCAAGACATGAAAATTAAAGGTTCAATAATATATTTTTATGTGTGTTAACAGCTTTTGTTAGTTATAAAGGATTCTGGACTTACGGCCCCTCAAAATTTCAAAAATGTCCTATTTTCACGTTTTTTCTTATTACATGAAATTTTCAAATTTTTGTGCAAGTCACAATTCTAAACAGTTTGTATTGTGTTTTGGAAATGTGCGCTTTTAAAAACCGTTGGTTTACATTCTGCTTTGTTTTTTGTAATGTGAGTTGGTGAAAATCTTAAGAAACTACAATGTACCTCATATCACAATGCATTCGGGATTTTAACAAACCAAAACACAATAATTCTTTCTTAAAACTTGAACGAACTGTTTAACCATTATTTTTTTTCTATAATTTTTTAATTTATCTTATACGTATCTAATTTATGTTCCTAAAGGAATACTTTGTATTTTGTGCTATATCTAAAAGCTTCTTTTAACTTTCTAGCCTTCCAGTAGTAATGCGATTATCTATAAATAGAGCTGCTTTTAGTTTTATGTTTTATTGTATATCTCTTTCATTTTTGGGACACTTAAATTTGTCTATTATGTATATGGCACAGAACACGGACTATGTTGTATAGGATTTCATTCTGAAAGATTTGAAAATTTTTTTAATATGTGTTTGTTAGGAACAATCCAAGCAAATTACTATGAAACTTAATATGAGGGGACAATATTATAAAGTAAGTGTTAAGATCAAAGTAACAGCATATGTAACAAAGTAACTTAAAAAAAACTCACCTATATATACTATTGTTAAATCTCAGTATTGCTATTGTTATTTTGTTTTATAGTTGTCCTTCTATATATTAGTGCAAATTCAAAACATAGAAAATATATTAAATTGTTTGATCATAGATAAAATAAATTTACAAAAATTAGTCAATTTTTTTTCGGTAATAAAAAAAAGCCTATAAACATTGAAATTTAAACTTTGTTTAAAGTCTATAGTATTAACTCTATACTATTGTAATCCTTTTAAAGAAAAATATAAAATTTAGGATTATATAATTTGAAATAAAATTGAAATTTATATGTTATTATCAATAAAATTTTTAAAAATTGAATTAAAATAATAAATATATCTAACCTATTTTATATTTAGGACAACTTAAATATGTTGCAAAACAAAGCAAATTACTTTCTTTTAAATAAAATCAGTTTTTTTTTTTTTTTTTTAACTTTTTATAAATTATAAATTATACAAGTTTATAAAACAAAAATGTGAACAAAAGAAAATTTCATAGTAAGAAAATTTAAAACCTATATATTTTACTCCTGATTCAAATATAAATTTTCTGTTTTATTCGTTTTTTGCTTTGTTTAAAAGGTAAAACTAAATTCTAAAGAATTGATTTTCTAAATATGGAAAGAAACGATTTGTTTGTAACACAAAATTCAAAAAATTTGAAAAACGTTTTTTTCTTTTTTAAAAAATAAAAGACGAATATGGAAGAATACCATTATAATGTTTAAAATTCAAATAAAACAACAAAAACAAAAAAAAAAATTGTTAAAGGACAGCATTAAAATATTTTTAAAACAAAAAATTTTACCAGAGACGTGTTCTTATACACAGTAAAAATTTATTTTTCTAAACATCATCTTACATAAATATATATTCATAATACGTATTTATAGACTCATTTCTTTATTTTCCATTGAAATATGTATAAATTGGGTTTATCTTTCGAATTGTTACCAAAATGTGCTACTTGGAACTGGTTTTATTCTCTGCTTTTATTGCTCCATTGAAATTCTAAAATATTGTTTTTTTTTTTTATCAGACGATTGCACATACATCAAACGTTATCATTTTAAATATTATTTTTAAAATAAAATATAAGAAATAGTAACTTCATTTGGTCAATATACACATAGTGATTAAAACGTTAAAGCAAGCATAAGATTCTCATAATTTAAATGTGTTAGTATAGGTATGCACTATGCTGGTTAGTAAGAAGATGCTAATAACAAATTACTTAAATCCAAAAGAAAAGAAAAAATTAAAATAAAAGAAATTATATTCTAGAATTAAAACGAAGGTCTAGCTATAACCTAACTGCGGTAATTTCATTAATTAAATTAAGATCAATTAAGAGTAATCTATTCTCACAGAAGAAGGCAAATGAATTGGATCCGCCCATGAAATACTTTTTTACGGAAAACACAGAAATATTTTTTGAAGCGATTAAATTTTTGAAACATGGGCTCCTTAATGGGTAGACGAAGTCTAACAGGAATACTCCAAAATTTATCTTACATAAACCATATAAAGGTGTTTGGTTATATACAGATCTACAAATTCCTTAGATCAACGCATAAATAATAAAGCCCAACGGTGAATTAGCTTTATTAATAATCAACTTGAAGTGAATTTTAAAATTAAGTATTTTATCTTGAATGAGACCAGAATTCCTTAGACTAAAATAGACTTCTTTCCAGACTATAGATCTTTCAAAACTTCTTTCAAATCCTTAGACTAGACTTCTTTCACAGCTTTTTTCTTATTAATGAAATTATTTTGATACCTAAAGTAGAAGTTGTTGAAAGTTGCATAATTTGAAATCGAACTTGGTTCAAATTTCGATAAATAAGAGTTAACTTAACTTATATAAACATTTAAAATTCATATTCCATGATCCAAGCTTTTTTGTTTACAATATGCGAAATGAGACTATACAAAATTGAAAAAAAATTTCATTATAGTCTCAGTCACGTTCCTGTTAAAAAACATAACAAACATTTTTTACCACTCCAAAAGTGTAAATTTATATTTAGGGGGCGAATTCAGGTGTGTTGTTTAAAATTCATGAAAGCTAATTTTTTTTTTCTAATATCACGTGCTACAGCTACTGATATTGCAAAAAATAAAAATAATACATAGCATAAAATAAATGATACATGCATATATGGTCAAATATTATGAATTCAAACTTCCATAAAAGTGTAAAAGTGCAAAAAAAAAAAAAAAAAGTATAAAAAAAATTATACAAATATAGAAAAAAACTAAAAGGAAACCATATGAAATTTAAAAATGATTTAAGAAAATTACGATTTGAATGAATTTTTATAATACCTATATATAAATGGAAATTTTTGATTACTGTTGGCTATTTGGTCTGTTAATTTTAAATATTCCTAGATGGTATCACATCGTGTCATTTATTAAAGTATTGATGTAATCTATCTAGTCTTACAAATTAGTTTTTATTTTGTCAACATGCTTTCACCTGCGGTCAACAGATTGTGTATTCTGCTACCTTTTAAAACAATCCACAAATCGGTTTGTAAGTATTATTTACGGGTTGACATTTTCCTTCAAAATGAATTTTAAAAAAATATGAAGAAAACTTAAATATTTTTAATGTGTCTTATATTTTTACTCATGAAACCCATCACCTCCGCAATCTGAATGGTCGGATAATAACCAAAACTATATTGATACGCAGTACACCCAAAGAAATTTGGAAATTTTCCCCTTTCCCCTTGTTAAATAAAGAGCAAAGTGAAATAATATATTATGTAACAGGTATTTCCTAATAGGAGTTGAGTGTAAATATTTAGCATACATTTTTTAATTATTGTAACCAGAGACATATTTTATAATTCAAAATAGTTACTCGTTTTTGTTATCATAATAATCATGACTATCAATGACTCAAAATTGTATTTGAGCTTCCTTAAATATTTTTAATCTTTCATAAAAATTGATCCATAAAATCTAAAAAAATCCATAAAATCTGAAAGAGTGTAATTCTCATTTCGATCATATACCGGTAATGTACAGTTGTTAATACGAAAATCAAAATAAATAATAGTAAAAATAGAAAAACATAAATTTTAAAATGTGAGAAATGTTAAATAACTTAAAATTGAATTTTTTAAACGTAAATAAAATATTTTGCAATCTTTTAATTTGAAAACGATGACTTAAAATGTCAAATGAATTTTCTAACAAAAATAAAATGAACTAAAAACCATATTCTCAAAACCATGTAAAATTCTATAATAAACCCATTTAACATTTTGTTGTGCCTATCGTTAATTTTCATGAGAACGAAAACACTAAATCATAAAATTTAGAATTATTCAAAATTAAATGAAAATTACATTTCATTTTGAATTTTTCAGAGAATCATCGAAACTTCAACTCAGTAAAAACACCAGTTCCGTTTTAAAAGATTAAAACTAGTTTTAAAGATTATTGAACGACTCTGCAGACCTCCATAAAGATGATCTGCGTTTATCGCTATATCTAGTGGCCAATTTCTTTTAAGGTTTCTATTAACATTTTCGAAATGCATATGCTTGTTTGATGCTTGATGCATTTATGTGCCCTTTTAAACGGATCCAATATTTTATGGCATATATTTTTTTTTCTTTATTCACACTAAAAATGTCTAGACCCCTATGTAAATTCCAATTTCGTACTTACCAACGAGCGCTTATCATGTTATGTAAAATTTTATTTTGAAAAATTTTAATCCTCTGAATATATGCTTGTTTGGTACAACCCCGTAGTTGTATACCGTGCACCTAAATATGCTTAGTTTTATATAACATAATTTTAGATTGTATTCGTAATCTAGAGTTTCGAGTTAGTAGTCAATATGCATAAAAGCAAATTTAGGTGTACATATATGCATAAACGCGTACAATACATAAAAGCATATTTAAGCATATTTAAGGTACATTATAATTTTTTTATTCGTTAAAATGACAAAAATTAAACGAAGCAATGTTTTGTTAAATGGGAATTTAAGTTTTTAAGGTTTTATTTAAAAGATATCTATAGTTAATCCAAAAATTTTTATTTCTGTATTCCTTTCTTTTTTAAACATTAAATTTAAATAAATATTTATGCAAAATGTCTTAATTTTATCTTGTCAATAAAAACGCCAAAAAATACCGTCATTTTTGGAATATGTTTCATTGAATAATGACAACTTGTTAAAGTATAAGACTTAAACCAAAAAAAAGACAAAGAAAAAAAAAACCAAACATCAACTCTTCAATCTTTTTTTTTTCTTTTGACACTTGTATGACATTGTTAATATAATATGCATATTTAAGACAACTGGCTACAAAAAGAGGAAACCTTGAATGACAAAACGGGACCAATACGACAAAAAAGAACAGACAAAACATAATAAAACATAATAAAAACTGATTAAATTAAAACAAAAATCAAAAAAAAAAAAAGTTATAAAAATGTTCAAAGAACAAAAGATAACGATTGAAAATGAATTTGATATTTGATTTTATACATATGTTTATTTTATTTTTGTTTGTAGTAGTAAGTCTGTAAACTGACATAACAATTTGCAAACAGAAAAATAATATACATAACATTCTTAAAATATTATACTCATTTGACATTTTATATTATATATATACGTATATATACTCGCATATGTACAAATATATATTTGGTTTTGTTCTGTTAAAATATGAAAAAACAAAAAAAAAATAAACCAGAAAGTTATTGGAAATTTGACACTTCGCATAGACGATAATATTCCACCTACATGCAAAAAATTAATTTAAAATAAGTTTTAAAGTTATCTGTATTATAAAAGAATAAAGAATTAGTTTATCAAAATACAATAAAAAAAAAAAATATTGAAATAAAATCACTTTTAATTTTTATGGGAAACCATAATTCAAGAATTGACATATACGACCACCTTCATGGAAATTTTCAACTTTTTATTTATTGGTATTATTATTTTCTTATGTATTTATTACTTGAATATTGGTCAATTTGATACTGATATGATAATGTTGTTAAAGACAAGAAAACATACTTTACAAAATGTATTTAAATTTATAGTATTTTGGTTTTATAACATAAAACTATTTTAGATTCTTTGGAAAATAAATACTATATATTTTATTTAAGAAACTCTACTGCAAATGAAACTTTTTTCATAAGTCTTTTTTAATTTTCGATTTAACTATTTCGAAAAGTGTTAGAAATAAATACATATCTTCATTCGGAATAATTTTAGTTTCTTTTCGAAATATTTTTTTTGTCTGGAACGGCATTAAAAAATTATGTGCTTTTTAAAATGTGTTTTACTAAATTAGGTTGGAATCTTCCAAATACACCAAAAACACCCATCCCGTTGTTTGTGTCAGATTTTTTCAGAATAAACCAATAATACTAACTGCTTAATAAAAAAGATCTGGTTGTTATCAAGTATTACATAATCAGCAATTCAAAGTTATCTGCTTGAATACATACCTTCTATTAATCCTCTCAATAGTTCCTGCAAAAATCGGCCCTCAATAAGCAAAAATATTGAAGATTGTGCTCAAATATAACATTTGAAGTCTAAAAATTCTAATGGAAAATAATGGATAAGCAAATAAATTATACTAAAAAAAATTAACAAAAACGTTTGCAAATAGTTCCCTCTTTACAATAGATTCTATTGTTTGTTTCGACCTCACCCATAATATCATATTTAAAATTATAACATATTGCTTTTTAGATTATTCCGTTGTCACACATAAATATGAAAGGATTACAAGGAAATTACACAGCCTTTTCTTTTGAGGTGTGGATGTAAATGTTGTAAGGGGGACACATATTGTTGGACATAAAATAATTAATAAATTTTTTTTATCAAAGAAGGTGTCAAAATGTAAATAATTAAGAAAAATTTATATTCTATAAGATTTTAATTAAAGCCTTTTAATTGTTTTTATATCGCAACACACTTCATTCCTAAAAAATGTATTTGCAAAGTAAAAAAAAAATCAAAATACTTTTCCATGATCATCTTCAAAATTGACTAAACCAAAAAAAAAAACGTTAAAAATTTTGTAAAATCGTGGGAACCGCAAAAAAAGAAATTGTAAATATTATTTTTATTTGAACGAAATAGTTTACGTTTATCAAAATACAGAAAATTGCACACCACTTACATAAACATTATCATCTTTCTAAAGTAGTGTTATCGTATTAACATGATCATAGTATAATCTGATTCATATGTATATTTATTTTCTATTTTATTTTTACGTATATTTCTACAAAATAAAAAAAAAAAAAACTGTCACTAAAAGTTAAAAAATACTATTGAATAAAAACTACACCCGCTCCTTAACATAAATAACTTTTCACTTAGAAAATAACCCGATCTAGGAGTTAATGTATTAATTATACCAGTACAAACATAGTTTAAGGATATAATAAATTTGACATTAGGTTTATGACACCTTAAAGAAAGAGTAATAGATGTAGAAAAGTATATTTATTAATGCTCAGGATTGAATTCTGAGTCAATTTAACTGTTTGCAGATCTTTGTCTATCCTACAGCTATAGGATTTCGAAACTTTTACAATTTCATTTTTATGTAAATGCCAGTTTCGTTATTGTATTAAACGTTGATTGGAGGGTTCGAGTATAGGTTGCACATAACTTCAGAATAACTCAGCTAATTGAATTTTGTTAAAATAGTTAAATTTTTTGCAAATAATATCTGCAAAGTTTGATTAGTCTAACGCAATTGGTTCGAGTAGCTTTCGAAATTTAAATCATCATCAATTTAAATCATTATTTTAATTCTTAATTAAGCTAGACCTCCGAAATTCAAAAATTTTCAACTCTTACAACAACTTCTTATTAAATTTTATGGAAACATCATATATTATGTTTATGCAGGTTATTTGAGGAAGACACTCTTCCTTTTTTTGAAATTGAAATGCAGAATTATGGGGTATAAACATATTTGTTTGTATAATTTTTGAAATGGAACGCATAACGTTATGTTGAAAAAAAAAAATTCGAAAGTGAAAAAATCTTGATTTTTTTATTTTTAAAATCTGTTATGCCAAAATCTTGAAAAAGCATAACAATAAATAAGTAATGGAAATCTTGAAAAAGCAAAACAATGAACAGTAAGGAATTGAAAAAACCAAGGGTTTTCAAAAAAGCACATTTCTAAAATTAAAAATTATTCCATAATAAGCATAGAGTAAAAAGTAGATACATATTATATTGAAAAATAAATTTTGATAAGAAATTAGTTTTTGTTTGACATTTTTGTTTTTGGTACGAAAAAACTGAGAAAAATCAAATTACACTTCAATTACACGTCAATTATAAGCTATATTATTAAGAAAAATTATTAACAGAAACAAAAATATAATGTTGGAACTCTAATTTTTGTATATTACTTCAAAAAACTGTGAACCAGTACCCAAGTTACAGGTGTTTAAAAATAGAGAATTTTCAGTTTTTGACCCTTTACAGCTCCCAAACGGAGGGCAACACAAATCATTTTTTTTGAAATAACTCATACTGATTTCAAAACATCTAACTCCTCTGAAAATTTCAAGCTTCTGTTTGAAAGATAGAAGAAGTGCAAATTTTTACAAAAATTCAGATTCACATAACGTTATATTAAAATACCGCATGGCAAAGCCACATATTTATTTTTTATATAAATTGTAAAGTCTATAAAACCAGCTATCATTTGCCGTTTTCAGATTGAAAATATGCCTTATAGAACCTGTGTTATAACAATATAAACTTCGAACTTTGTAGGGCTGTAGCTAATTCGTAGCGGGTGGGGTTACCGAAAAAATGTGTTTCACAAAATTAGATTTTTGGTGATACCTATCCATAGTTAAAATTTCATTGCTTTGTTTTAAACGGTGTAGGAGTTTTGTAAAAACCTAGACGGACGGACGGACTGACGGACAGACGGACAGAGTAAAACTAATAAGCACATTTTTTTAAATTTTTTTGAAAATGTGCTAAAAATGTAAGAAAAAATAAAAAAAAACATTTATACATAATTAAATCTTCTGGAAAATATCTAAAAAATTTAAGTATTGCAATCTTGTGACAATAAATTAGCACTTAATTATATAAAAATGAGTACCTATATGATATACTAAAAAACAAAATATTAGATAACAAATTGATAAAAATATTTTATTGTGATAACCAAATAATTAATACATATATAAATAATACGTAACGAAATAATTAATGTTATAAATTTGATAGGATAATTATAGTTTTATCTGTTCTTAACCTAGTTTTAAATTTGAACAAAAAAAAAAAAAAATTTCTTATTAAAATGATTTTTATATATATATATTACATACACATATATAAGTATATTTGTGTTAAAAAAAAAATTTCTAAGTGATTTTATGCATATATATATATATATATGTTTGAATGTGTATTCATTTTAATTTCATGACTAGTTTTGCAAATGAATGGTACAGTGTTTGTTTAACCAATCAATTGATACTTAACAATTTTCCTGACAATTTGATATTTTATTTGATCAAAGCCGCACTATAATTTCTTTTTTGTTTTTTATTTAAAAAAAAAATAAATTTTCTCCATTAACTTATCTATAAGTATAGTATAGTATATAAAACCATACCATAGATTTTTCTTTATTATTTTTTTTTTTTTTTTGTATTGAACTCATTGTATATAGGTAGCACTGAAATTTCAATTGTTATTGATCCAAATAACAATCACTTAAATGATTTTTCTTCTTTTTTTTTTTTTTTCTTTTATTTGCAGTTTGATTGTTTTTTTTTTTTTTTCTTTTTTTTTTTTTTGTTGTTTCGTAGATCTCTAAGTTATTTCTGATAACAATCGAAAGTCTACTACTATCAAACCATCATTACAAAATCTTATAATTCCTTATTTTTCAGAATAATAATAAATGAAAAAAAAAAATAAAAATAAAAACGCTACCAAAATATCTGTATACAATTCTGTTAAAACGAAGATTTTAAAGGAGTATATGTATATAAAAAACATTTAACAAAGAAATTACTATCAAAATTATATTGGAATAGGTTTTTTGGATGATAATGTTAATGATAATGATTATAAATGATTATGATAATAGTATTATGGTATAGTGATATTTTTATAATATTGATGATAAAAAACAAAAAACAAAATAAAATTAAATAAATAAATAAAAAAAATTTGTTTTTGGTTCGAATGATACCCAAAGGAACCCTTCTTTTTATCTATACAAAGAAGACTTTTAAAGTTTCGTTAGCTTCATTTCGAATTCTTGACTTTGTATTGACAGAATTGTGATCATATCTTAAGAAACAAAAAAAAAAAAAAAATAAAATAAAAGCTCATCAAAAAGAACGCGATAAAAAGACAAAACAAAAAATAAAAAAAAATTTTTTGATTGTAAGAATTGCAGATTCAAAGTATGTATATATAGAAAATTGTTCAATTGGCGGCAATTGTTTATCTAATGAATTGCAATGTGATTTAACTGCCAAGCAATTATTTTGATAGAAATCCTACAAAGAATTGTATTTTTTTTCTATTTTTATTTTTATTTTATTTATTTATTTTTTTTTATTATTTCATTTGTTTCTTTGTTTATAGAAATTCTTTCATAACTATTTGAAGTACTGTCGGTATTATTGAGAAATCGCATCTCTGATTGAAAAAGGAACACTTACTAAATTTTTTTTCTTCTTATATACCTACCATCTCCAATCTTACCATTATACTGATTAATCAATATCAATAATGATGTTGTAATTAATTTTAAGGTAATTTTAATCCTAAAATACAATTTATACATCCTAAATATCCTTGTTTTTGTTACGTATTACAACAACAAAAAAATACATTAATATTTTCAAAATTTAAAATTTCTTATTTTACATTTGCATATTACAAACAAAAAATCTGCAAACAGTTATGCTGACTTTATCCGTTATACATTAAAAAACTAACTAACAAAAAAATTTTGAATTTAATTACTGACATTAAAAACAAATTCTGTAAGCCACTGTCGTATTTAAACACACATACACGTGTGTATAACTATATTTTTTTTAAGCTTATTCAGAAACGCAGATTTTTAATTTTTTAACATTTTATGGGCATACCATTAAACTGATTTTCCTTTTTTTTTACGAGGGGAGGTGAAGAACTTTAAAAATCACCCATAAAAATTGCACGTAATTCTTCCGATTTTAATTAGACATTAATCAGTAACCAACTAAAGTCACCCCATTTTACACAAAACTTTAGGTTATGACCTTTAATGTACATATTTAATGTATCTACAGTTTTGTTTACTTTATGGAAATGTGGATCGGATTTTTGGGATGCTGATTCAATGAACGCGTTATTTGTCTAAACGTAAAATTTAAATATTATTTTACATTTTCAATTACAATTGGGAAGTATTCGAAAGTTTTTCCTTTTTTATAAATTTAATCATTTCTTTCCTGATAATTTACTTAGAAGTCTTTTAAAAATAAAGTATCACACAGAATTAATCCATTCTTAATAGACACTTATACAAATATATATGATAGTTAAGTTTATTTGCTATGATTTTATGGTTTCTTATAGTCGCTTTTAGTGATAAGCTTTTTTATCAATTTTATTCGTTTAAGTTTCTAAAATGGCCTTTAATTTTTTTTAAAGGAAGTATTAGTATTATATGATATTTTTCAATTTTAAGTAAAAAAGGATAATAAATTCCATCATAAATATTATTTTAGCCCTCTACAATTCAGAACATATAGTATTCTATCATAGAATACAGCAATAATTATTTGATACACAATATTAGTAGTGTTACAAAAAAGAAAAATGAAAATTGAAAGGAAACTTTTTACCTTTTTTTCATCGGGGTAATTATATAAGGTTACCAGATTTCCTCAAAATGAAAAAGATAATTAAATAATACTCGTTTTTCATTTAATTTAAATAGTTTGCGATTACTTTCTTAAAATAATTACAATAGCTTTTCACCTTTCATGGAAAACGCTTTATCGTATACTTTTTGTCTATCTTCAACTATCTTTAATTCAGCCTTCTGCTTTAATTTGTTAACTTCCACACTCAAAAATGATCGTTTTTGAACACATTGCACAAATATTTTTAGCTTGACGATTATTCTTTGCGGAATTTTTTTATTGATCCATTGACTCCAAATAAAATTTGTCGCCTTAAGGTAATGAATTAAATAATTTCTTTTTAGTTTCACATAAGTTACACTATCCGCTACATGAGCTTCCAAAAATGAACACTCATTTCTTTCATTTTAAGGAAATATAAAGCGTTTTTTGTATTAAATATTTTTAATTTTTTTTTTTTTAATTAAATAAAAAAACTATTAATTTCCATTACAACATCTTCAAATCTTACATCTTTCTAAACAACAAAGAAACTTCAGAACCCTTTAAATGCCTATATTATGAATCTGTTTGTACTTTAATTTTCTTATAATTAAATTTTTTATTAATTTTTACTATTCTTGCGAATCAAACATATAAAATTAGGTTTTTTTTTTTCTTAATCAAGGATGATTTATTTACATTTGATACAGATGATTAGACTGATCTAAAATATTTGTCTAGATCATCAACTTTTTAAGTTTCTCAAATTTGAAAATATCATATTTTACTAAATATATGTTCTGCATTAATTAACTGTCCACATAATTCTTTGGTATTGTTGTAGTGCTGTCAGTAGATGAAATAAAAAAAAAATTTCTTTAGGGCCTTTTAGCGGCTTTAGGGGTAGGGGCTTTTTCTTACATTTTATTTTTTCCATGTTAAAATTTTTTTTTTCACTGTGAATTCTACTTCTTTTTCTTGTTTTTCAATTCGAATAAATTCAACATTTGTTAAATTCTTATGAATCGGTAACCTTAGTAAACTTTTATTTTATTTATATACATTCATATACAATTCTTTTATAAATACACATTACACATATACATATGTACATATGTAATACAATTTATAATAATTATTAAGAAATTTTACTTAATGGTGAGTAAATGTAAGTATGATGAAAATATTTTAACCTAGAATCAAAAGAAATTCTTTGGTCAAATTACTTTATGATGGATCAGTTTTGTTGTATGCGAGGGAATTCCAAGAAAAATAATTTTAATTTTAGATCGTGAAGTTAGTTAATAATAAAATTGAACTTGTTATATAGGTACATATAATAAATAAAGAACAGAACTAAAAATTTGAAAAAAAAAAAAATGCAATTGCAATATAGTAGGAGAATTGAAAATTTTTTAAAGGTGAAGAAGAGTGGAGTTATTACCTAACTAGTTTTTAAGCATTTTAATTTTTTTTTTTTGTGAACTTTGGTTTACTTTTAAAATTTTGATATAATAATTTTCTTTATTTATTTAAATTAAGTTTTGTTCAAATTGTTTTAGTAAAGTTTTATATTAAATTTAATTGAAATTTAAAATATATGATTCCATATACAAGAACAACTATTTTTAAATTACATATCGCTTAGAAAAAGGAATTAAGGAGCTCTTAACACTAATATTCTTAACCTTTATGACTTGTGCTTTTTAGTTTAGCGGTTACATACACATTGATTATAAATTAGTATGTAGATTGTGGTACGGCTCCTATAATTATAAAATAATGAAAGTCAAAGGTAAGAAAAAACCTCTACCTACCTTGATCGGAAAGTAGTCGGTAGTGCAATGGTTTTTTTTTTTTTTAATTTACTATACAATTAAAATATCAATAGATTTTTATATACTTAGTGAGTCGAAAAAAATTAAAGGTATACATGCGAGTTTAAAAGTTTCTATTCAACGTAAATAAGCTTCTATTATTTTAGGTGCTCTGCTATTTTATCAGTAAATAGTTCAACATATCAGATATTCGCCTAATGAAAACACAGAGTCTATTGATTTATCATTTTTATATCGCTTTCTTTCTATTGAATTCTTAAATTTAATAATATAGAATGATATATTACAAATTTTACTATAAAGACGGACTGTCTTTTGGGTCACGGTCATATGTAAAATATTATACTAAAATGAATTCTCTATACTTTTTTAACAGTAACATAATACTATACATTTCATTTTAAATGACATTTAATTGATAAAAAATTATATATTTTTTTAATTAATAAAAATGAAAACAATACGTTTTACTTTGTCTTTTAAAAGTAAAAAAGATGCCGCTCAAAAATAAGAAATACATAATAATAATAATTATAGTAAAAGTTATTTAATTATTTACACCTATTAAAATACTATCGATTAACACTGATATATTATTTTAGATGTTAAGATTTTAACACAGTTTTTATATATGTAAGTAGTTCTACTGGATATAAATAAATTGTTTTAATAAGGCATGATATTTTATGAAAATCAGCGGAATCCTAAGCTTTCTTTAGAGCACCTTGATTCCATTTCTTTAACTTATCATATACTAGGATTCGTTTTTTTTTTTAGAAGAGTGATCCAATAAAAACAGTCCTCATTTATTTTTAAAAGGAAAATAAAATTAACAATTTGTTTGTAAATTCGGTTTCTCAAATGTCTCTTAGGAATCCGTCTATATAGTTTTATTATCTTAATAGAATATTTAAAAATTTATAATTGTTTGCTAACAAGCTGTAAAATTTTCCTTATACTTATGTCAGGTATTTTAAACCTAATTATATTAAAGACTTCAACTAATTATCAATTTTTCAATTCTGTCATTAACCAGATACATAATTTTAATTCGATATAATCGATTTTGCTAATATTTAAATGGTCTACAACTTATTGTATCTACTATTTCTTAATTATGGGGCCTCGGTGGCCTAGTGGTTAAGAGCGTAAAAAATATGCTGTAAACACCAAGGGAGTGTGGGTTCGAATCCCACACACGTCGTAAGAGTTATTCCCCCTTACAACATTTACAGCCCCGCCTGAACAGGAAAGGCTGTGTAATTTCCTGTCCACATTTATGTGGCATCAGAAAAATGCATTAAAAAAAAAGAAAATTTCTTAATTCTTTTAACTCATTTTTAGAATGCCTCCCAAATATTTGAAACACTGTACTACATATGCTATACCTATTGATTTTAATATTATATGACTATTACCTCTAATATATTATGTATATGATATGATATCATATGATTTTTTATGTTTGTATGACATTTCATATAACCAACTAGAATAGTGATAACAATTATTCGTTGTCATTCGAACTACATTCGCCAAGTCATTAAAGTCATTAAAGGGTGTTTTTTTTTTAATTTCAGATTTGTGCACTGAACAGATATCGAAGACATAGAGTACGTTTTGAACAGATTAAAAATATTTTATCTCTAAACGCTCCAAAACAATTTTCAAACACAATAATAGAGCTTTAAGCTGTCAAAAGTGTCAAGTCATATAAAAAATAAAATTTTTGACATTTAAATTCAAATGCTCTATATACGATATCTGGGAAATGAAAATCGAACATTTAAAAAATACTCTCAGCGCACTCTGAATTAAACAAGGTAGAATGTAAACCAACGGTTTTTAAAAGCGCACATTTCCAAAACTCAATACACACTGTTTGGAAGTGTGACTTACACAAAAATTTGAGAATTTCATGTAATAAGAAAAAATGTGAAAATAGGACATTTTTGAAATTTTGAGGGGCCGTAAGTCCGGAATCCTATATAACTAAGAAGAGCCGTTAACACACGTAAAAAAAAATTATTAAACCTTTAATTTTCATGTCCTGCCGAAGAAAAATTTGTACAGGTGCCTAAGTTACAGGTGTCTAAAAATAGCAAATTTTCAATTTTTGAGGCGTAATAACTCTTAAAGAGGGGGTGTTACCAAAAAATTTTCTGAGGAAACTTATACTAATTCTAAAAGTTCTTTCTTGTCTCAAAATTTCAGGTTTCTATCTAAAGGGGTGCCGGAGTTATAAAAAAAGAAATTTTATGCAAAATGTGGTTTTTACATAACGGTAAATTTAAATCGTAAATTACAAAATATTACATAATTTTGATATTGTTTTATATAGATAATAAAATTTTCGATCTTCTGGCGGTTTTAGATTGCAAAATTATTACGCAGAGCCCGAGATATATACATCTGAAAATGGGGCTTTTTCGCAATTTTGAAGAGCTGCAACTTTGGAACCCTTTACAATTAAAACAAACCTTTAACACACGTAAAAATATATTATTGTAGCTTTAATTTTTATATCTTGCAGAAGTAAAATGTGTACAGGTTCCTAAGTTACAGGTGTTTAAAAATAGCAAATTTTCAATTTTTAAGCCCTAATAGCTCATAAACAGGGAGTGGTCCGAAAAAATTTTCTGAGCAAACTTATACTAATTCTAAAAGTTCTTTCTTGTCTCAAAATTTCAAGCTTCTATCTAGAAGCCTGCCGGAGTTATGAAAGTAGAAAAATCATGCAAAATTTTGTTTTCACATAACGGTAAATTTAAATACTAAATTTAAAAAAATTGTATAATTTTGGTATTAATTTACAAAGATAAAAGAAATACCTGTCGAATGACGTTTTCAGATTGAAAAAATCTTAAGCAGAACATAAGATATATGCATTTAAAAGTAGGGCTTTTTCAAAGTTTGAGCGGCTGTAGCTCCGTAATGGGGAGGGCTACATGAAAAAGTTGTTCCACAAAATTATTTTTTTTATGAGACCTACCTATGGTTAATATTTTTTTTCTCTATCTTTCACGGTGTAGAAGTTTTGTAAACAGACGGACGGACGGACGGACAGAGTGAAACTAATAAGCACATTTTTTCAAAATTTTTTTGGAAATGTGCTAAAAAGAAACACAAAAGATAAACTCTGATTATTCAGAGTGAAAAAAGAAACACAAATTTTTCAGTTCTAGCTCTGCTCTGAACTAAAAAAGAAAAATACCCAAAGAGAGCGTACAAATCATAATCATTAGTAGTTTGACGTTTTGCAAATTATTTATTATGACAATTATATTTAGGGTTGTGATTTTATATATCATATTTAATTATATCGAAAAGTTATCGAATATTAATAGATATCTAATGACTATTATAGTTAGGGGTATTTTAATCTTACCTAACCTAATGTTGCTTTGAAATTGTATGCAATTGATTATATTTATGATGTCAGAAGGAAAAAGCTATTTTCTTTTCCCCTAAAAAATTTTTTGTCCTAGAAAAAAATTATTTTACATAGATACTTAGAATAAAAAATCAAGAAGCCCTATTACAAAAAAAAAAAAATAACGAATCGATTATTTTAACCATGACTGTAAATATTACATATGTGTAAGTGTTTTATTTTATTTTATTTTAAAGACAATTAATTAATAGGTATCCTTTTTTTTTTAAATATTAATACAATGTTGATAATTGATTCTATCAAAACACTAAACCAGTAATTTATTAAAAAAGAACAACCGCGGATTAATGGATTTAAAAAGTTTAATCCAACTATAATATAATATATAATTGATATTATAAAGTTTGGAATTTAAAATGTATTAAACATAATATAATTATTTTGGTATGCAATAATTATTCAATTGATAAATAAATTTTGCTATACATATTTAATTGCGCAAATATGATTTATACAAATATTTTCTCAATTCAATTGTAAACATTATCTATATTTTTAAAAATGAATCTACAGATTATCTTTCGTTATAAAAAAAAAAAAAAAATTGTAACAGTAAGAAAAAAACTCTAACAGAAATAAACAACATTTAACGGTATATGTCAAGAATAATCAAAATTAAAATTTAACATTGATTGCGAAAATGTCATTTTTAAATTGTAACAAATTAATTAAGAATTGCTTAATTAACGTTTATTTAACAATTTTTGAATTGTTTAATTTTATAAATTATTAAATACAGACGTGATTTTATATTAGGAATGACATTATTATAAACAAAAAAAAAAAAAAATATGTCATGATTTCCTGATTCTTTTGTATTTTTAAATAGAAAATGCTCTAATTTTTTTTTATTTTTTTATTCACAACATTGTTATATGTTTATTTGTTTTTTAATAAAAATAATTCTTCAAATTCATTTTAAAAATAGATAACATACGTACATATATATATAAAATATAATGATTAATAATTTTGTTTATCTGTTTTAGCACTGGCAGAAATCAAGTTTTAAGTTGCTCTTAGAACAAAATGTAGCTAAATAAAAGCAAGGTAAGTATTTTTTAAAACTAAATGTTTTTAAAAGTGTCAATGACAATATATGGAGAATTGTAACTACTTTAGCAACAAAATTTGTAATAAAAACAGAGACAAATTCCTAATAACCTATTTTACAGGATAATTCGCAAGTAAATGCATCTAAAAATGCCCAAAAGCCTATGAAAAACACTATATACTATCGGCGTACACAAAGGAACTTATTTAATGATTCATATGATTCTATAATTCTTAGTTTACCGTAAAATCTGAATCATTCTTAGAAGAAGCTATGTATGTGAATTTCTGTACTTGAATAAGACAACTCAACAAGACTTTTAGAGTATACAAGACATAATTGGCATATTTGTTATATTATATTAAATTTAATAATCTGTGATGAGCCCCTCATAAGTATAGCTAAATATATTTATTTGTCTGTTTCTCAGCAAAACACTACATAACCTTTAGAAACTTCAAAAGATATGATATTCAATGTCTCTTTTCGATTTATTAATATCACGAGACTTTTAAGATGTTTTCGTTTATTTATTTTAAAAAATTTGATCGATAAAACTGTTAACTTTGCAAAAATGCGTTGTTCCGTGCAGAAGAACTTCACTGAAACAATTTAGTTGACTCGCTCTGAACGGTAAATATTCCTGGTTTACTATAATATATATGTATGCAGTATTTTTAGTTAAATCTGATACCGTTGTGTAATTTTGTTTCTAAGTAATTTTTTATTAATCTAAATTTACATATATGAATCTCTCACTACCGTATACTCATTTAGAATTTAATTTTGGAAGAAAATCAAATATGAGATCACCTTGACTGGATGATTTCTTGTTTAACGGGCTTAAATAAAAATTTCTTATAAAAAAAAATATTTTATTTCAACTTACACGACATAATATTAAATTCTCTAAATTACATAATGTTATTTTCAGCCCTTCACTGTACTTTGCATAATAATATGTAGAAATCTATATAAGGACCCCCATAATTTTTTTTTTTATTTTTCGAAATATTCATTTTACTTTATTCTTGAATTGAATATAACTTTAATAAACTGAGTGTTTAATTTTTTTAAGCATACACGACTCACGAGTACAAAGCGGTGCAGGGTCATAACTCCCTGGGTCATAACTCACAGGGTCATAAGTTCCTTAGTGTTTGACTCATTTAGTGGGACATAAGTCCCTAAAGGACGTGTGACTCACTTTAAAATATTTACGTGGAACATAAGTCTCTTGACAAGTGGGTCATAATATCCCTTTGGGAGTTATGACCAATTAAGTGAGTTATAACTCCCTTTACTAAATTTTGAGTTATAACATCATATAATATATATATACATATACTAATATATTTAAGTCGAAATTTATTTTGAAAAAATTTTCTGAAAGTCTTTTCCAATCTTTATTCCTGGGAGTTATGATCCTGGAGTTATAACCCTGCACCGTACCAAATTGATTCTGGTCAATTTATAGAAAGAAAATTGACAAAAAATATAATGACAGTTTTTATAGAAATTTTGATGCTTTTATCTAGATATTTTGATGAAAGATTCCAGTTTAAATATTCATATATATATATATATATATATATATAGATTAATACATGTGTTATATTGTACATATTTGAATATTATGTACAATCCGATTTAAGTATATAATATAAAGAACAATAATTTGTGAAAAAGGAGTAAGTATATATGAAAGCATTTGATTGATTCGTTTTTTATCTAAACAAGGAAAGACATTGAACTTTTCGCTTTGTATTAAAAGGAATTTTTTTTTTTTTGTTTATATATGTATGTATTTGTTATTATTTTTATATATACATATAACAATACATTGTATGAATACCTTTTATTTCTTATTTCAAAAATTTCTTACACAACATATATGGCGATCAGTAAGTTAAGTTTTTCATTTTGTGTTTTTTATTTTTTATTTGATGTAACCGCTGCCACCGCCGCATTTTGTACTTGATTACATTTTATGCAACAAAATCAACAACTAAACATCAAGAGAGTATATAGGTAACAATAAAATAATATGAAAAGAATACAACAAGTGGATCAAAATCAATACAAGTGATTTCTTTTACAAGTTTTAAAAATGAAAATAAATTGGTGCAGAAATTAATTGTCAGAAAAAATTTTTCATCCCAATGATTGATTTTTTTTTTTTGTTTTTTTTTATGCCTTTTTTTTTTTGCTTGTTTGGTATTCGGTTGAAAGTGCATAGTTCCGCACATTTTTTACTTCGAATCGATTTATGATGAAAAGAAATGTATGTACAAAAAAATATTCAAAAAATTTATCGATTATGGTAAAAAAAACAAAAAAAATTTTTTTTTTCTTAAAATTCTTTTGTAATGAAACAGTAGGAGGAATTATAAGTAGTGCAAAATTATAATGCATTTAAGTTACTATGCTTTGTTAAGTTTTTTTCTTAAAACGTAAAGTAATTTTTCTTGAGTTTGCATTCCAAGAGTTTTTTTTTTTTTTTCAAATATAAATTATAGTTATAAATTAAATGGTTTTACAATTTCAATTCTATTTTATTTATCATAGATTCATTCATTAGTATATAGAGTAAATTATACTAAATCACACAATTAAATTTTATTTTTATTAATATAAAAATTATTTTTATTTTATAAATTGATTATTATATATTTAAAAGTTCTCTTAGTATATCTGTGAAAATCTGTAATAAACCATATACTTTAAATTTTCTGTATCAAAATTATTTTTAGCTGATTTTTTATCGCCAAATAGCTGAATATTAATTTTTTTTTTTTGTTTACTCCTCCTGGGAGCATATACATTCGATTTGACATCTGCATCACAGATGATCTTACTCGCCTATTTTGACTTCATCGCCTAGAGAAGAATCTGCATTTCGCGATTTTTGGTGATTGTTCTGCTCTATTCATTGTTTAGCTGCCTACAGCTTCTTATCTCTTGAGGATTAACGGTTTAGATAATAATAATTTCAAAAAAATTTTTTTAGGAACATTGTAGTTTGTATATTTTACCTTGAAATACAAATCATATTATAAGATGTATAAAACAAAGTAAACGTAATTTATCATTTTATAATGTAATATATTTTATAAAAACAATATTGTAACACTTTGAAATACCACAAAAAAATTTCAAATATAATTAAATTTTCCCTTTTTGTATTTCAAAATTGCACACCTGAAAAATAAAAGAACAATACTTATACTCTGTCACTTCGAAATTTATTTTGACAGTCTGATTAATCAGACTGACAGTCTGACAGATATCGCTTTAACTGTTCTAATTATGTTTTGATCTTTTTGAATAATTTACCTATAGCATAACGGCTATACTTAAAAAGATTTTATCATAAGTTAATAAAGACATAATACAAAATTATGGAATTTCTATTAACATATTTGATATGGCGAGAAAACTTTAAAAACAATAAAACAATAGTGCTGTAAGATTTTTTCAAACTTTATTAAATTTTCTTTTTATAAATTAAACAAATGCGATATTGAAAGAAAATTTACACTTAAATTATATTGAAATATTTTGTTTACTTTATTTACTTCTTTTATATATAAAAATAAAAATGCCTTAATATGTCTAATTGTGATTAAAGAAATGGGTAAGACTAAATTATTCTAAAGTTATATTTTTTAATTGTTTCTACATAATATCTTTCATTTAAGGAAGTCAAAATACGGAGTTATTATAATTTAAACTTACTTACTAAATTGTATAGAAATTGATTTGCTAATTATTAATTCTGATAATGTACCATTAGAACATATGGAATTTTTCTCTTGGCTATTTAAGCTTAATGAAGCTCAAAAAGAGACAAATATATAAAACCTAAATTAATTTAATTTATGCTTATATATATTTCTTGATACGAGCCTGAAATTAAAAGAGATTGAATCTATTAAATAAGTTAAATAAATTACTTATTAGTATATTCACTCTGGTCATCGTTATTTTACAATTATTCAGAACAAAATTGTTATAGAATTAATTTCATTATTCCATTGTTCAGCGAAGTAGGATGGATATGGGGTTATAGTGAATGAAAATTAAACAAATCATGTATATGAATTTAAAATCTTTGATGTCTTTTGGAAATTCCCACTTCTCTTAGTTAATAAAAAATGTTTACAATGAACGATACGATGAAAAATATTAAATACAAATATTAGAGATAAATAGTCAAGCTTTTCTTTTATTTTTTTTTTGTGAAACATAACAATATCATTGAAAATCTTTAAGATGACACTTTTTTTGTAAAAAAAAATTAAGTGTAAAATTTTGTTTAAGTTAATAATTGCAAATATTTAATGCATATATAAAAAAAAATTATTATTTTAACAAGTTTATTTTCAACATCTTATTAGAGTATACTAAAATGGTAACATTTGTAAATAGTATAACTGTTGACTTTGACAAATATAAATCAAATAAATCTGCCTATATAGTTTCCATTAATTAATTCAATCATTAGAGATATTTACGATTTCCTTTTATAATTAATATAAAAAAAATATATTATTAGAACCATTTTATTATGCTTCTATTTTATTATATTTCAATAAGCCATTAAAGGTAAAAATGTAAAACAAAAAATAAAAAAAAGAGAAAAGCAAACAGAAATATTCTTGCCATATTTTCATCACGCCACTACTGTATTAACTTATGTAATTATTGACGTGTAACTCGTGACTGTCAGAATAGCACCTAACTTATTTTATATTGTATACTATTTATATAGATATGTATTTATCATTCGCCCTCTCTATCATATTTGATTTGATTTTATGTATTTTCACAACTTAAATAGGAATTAAAATTAATTTCTTCCATTAAAATGAAATATTTTCTGACAAGTAGTTACTTCAGGTAAAAGTCTATATATACATATAATAAATACCAAATTTAGATTATTCATCGGAAATAGAATCGCTTAATTAGTTACGTAGAGAATTGAAAATTATTTTGTATTAAAAATATCATATCTAAGTTAACTATCATTCCCTAAATTTCTATTGAAGTTTCATTATTGTTATTACGATCGATTAAAAATTCAAAAAGAGAAATTAAATTTTTCTTTAAAATGTTATTTTAAGACGTAAGCTAGTTAAAAAATGTTGTACCTGCCTCTGTTTAAGAACTGTTAGTGATACTTTTACTATCTTTACTATTTTAAATAATTTTGCCATTTTTAGATATCTGTTGACTGTAACTTAGACATCTGCACAAAGTTTTTCAAAGTAAAACGTAAAAACTAAAACTGCAACATTATGTTTTTATATGTCTCAGCTTTTATATGTAACGACGATTCCTAATTATATAGGGTTTTCTTAAAATTGAAGAAAGTTTCTCTTGATTTTTCACAATTTTCCATACATATAAAATTTTAAGAAAACTTAGAAAACTTCTTTCTAAAAGAAAATAATATTCTAAAGTTTTTCCATTATCATCTATCTTTTGGAAATACTGATTTAAGAATTTTCGTATACATTTTACATTTTTAGCACATTTCCAAAAATTTTGAAAAAATGTACTTATTAGTTTGACTCTGTCCGTCCGTCTGTTTACAAAACTTTTACACCGTTAATGATAGAGAAAAAAAAATTTGAACTATGGGTAGGTCTCATAAAAAAAATAATTTTGTTGAACAACTTTTTCATGTAGCCCCATCCATTACGAAGCTACTTTGAAAAAGCCCTATTTTTAAATGCATATATCTTATGTTGTACTTAAGATTTTTTCAATCTCAAAACGTCATTCGACAGGTATTTTTTTTAACTTTGTAAATTAATATGAAAATTATACAATATTTTTAAATTTAGTATTTAAATTTACCGTTATGTTAAAACCAAATTTTGCATGATTTTTCTAATTTCATAACTCGGGCACGCTTTTTGATAGAAGCTTGAAATTTTGAGGCAAGAAGGAACTTTTAGAATTAGTGTAAGTTTGCTCAGAAAAATGTTTTCCTCTTACCATGAAAAATGTTTTCCCCTGTTTATGAGCTATTAAGGCTCAAAAATTGAAAATTTGCTATTTTAAACATCTTAAACTTAGGAACCTGTACACATTTTACTTAGGCAAGATATAAAAATTAAAGCTACAGTAATATATTTTTACGTGTGTTAAAGGTTTATCTAAGTTTCCAGAGTTGCAGCTCTTCAAATTAGCGAAAAAGCCCCATTTTCAGATGTATATATCTGAGGCTCTGTGTAATAGTTATGCTATCTAAAACCGCCACAAGACCGAAAATTTTATTACCTACATAAAACAATATCAAAATTATGCAATATTTGGTAATTTACTATTTAAATTTACCGTTATGTGGTAATTTAGCAAAATGTGGTTTTCAACATTTTACATGAAATTTCTTTTTTCATAACTCCGGCCCCCGTTAGATAAGAACCTCAAATTTTGAGACAGGAAATAACTTTGAGAATTAGTATAAGTTTCCTTAAAAAATTGTTTTGCACCACCCCCTGTTTAAGAGGTATTAGGGCTGAAAAATTGAAAATTTGCTATTTTTAGACACCTGTAACTTAAGTACCTGTACGCATTTTTCTTCGGCAAGACATACAAATTAAAACTCTAGTAATATATTTTTGCGTGTGTTAACGATTTTTTTTTAGTTATATAGGGTTCCGGACTTACAGCGCCTCAAAATTCCAGCAAAGTCCTATTTTCACATATTTTTTTAGTACAAAAAATTTTTTAAATTTTATTTTTTAAAATTTTAAAATTTTTGTGCAAGTCACAATTCTCAACAGTTTTTATTATCTTTTGGAAATGTGCGCTTTTAAAAACCGTTGGTTTACATTCTACTTTGTTTTTTATAGATCCCATAATATTTTTTCCTTATTTCTTTACCTGTTCATTATAATTATCGGCAATTGTACAATGTATAATTTTGTTTATCGGCAACATACTATTTTTTATTTTAATCCATTTACAATCCATCGTTTCAAACACTATCCTTTTTTGCATAAAATACAATTCCATTTTCTTTATATTGAAAATTTTTAGAAATTTTAAATAGAAATTGAAAGAAATTGTGATTTTTCATATATTAAACATGAAAAAAAATTAATACAAAATCTTTTTTTCATTTATCAATTTGCGCCTACAAAGCGAGAGACTTCATGTATACACATGGGATTATAATATTTCAAACCGTATTTGTAATTTTATGTTAAACCAGAATGCTGCTAATGAGCAAAATTTTTCCAATACGTATTTTGTATACTAAATTGGACAAAATGATTTTGTTGCATCTTGAATTAAACATACAGTATATGATCTGTTTATATTATATTATTTTAAAGCATTGATTGTATTTATTGTGCAATGATCATTAGAAAATAATATAACAGATAATAATGATATACAATAAATTTATTTAAAGTGCAAAACAAAGTATGTATGTATATATACATATGTATGTATCATATACATAGGTGGTACATTTAGTAAAATTTAAATTTAATAAAAAAAAAACGAAAAGCAAAAAATACTCATTATTTATATGATCACTTTAACATTCACTGAAATGATACTATATATATATATATATATGTATATATTAAATCATATTCAAGTCAGTTATTAAGACTAAATTGAATTCACTATATATTATATTGACTGAAACAACATGTATATGCTTGTGTGTGTATTGTGTATTTGAATTATTTCCTAAGGGATTTGTCAGGTTGAAAATCATTTGACAATTCATAATGTCATTAGAGTGATTTTATGTAACCACAGAATTTAACATTTTCCATTGAAAACATTTTTTTTTTCTTATTTTTTTTTTATGTATTTTGTTTTCATTATTTATGAAATATTTAAAACATTTTTTAAAACGTTTTTAAGTTTGTTTTGTTTTTGCCATAGTCCATAGGGAGAGAAATTGTCCTTATAAATTGTGTTAAATCAATGGTAGGAGATACAAAAACAAAATAACTTTGTATGAGCATTGAGCATACAATAAACAAACAACGTTTGATACATAAAAATTAAATATTATTTTTATTAGAATTAAATGAAACAAAAAAAAAAAAATTCGAAATAAAATATTATCTGTCAATTAGAGCGTTAATACCCCGCTATGAAGTGGTTATTGAACATAGTTATTAAATTAATTTTTAAGGTAATAAAGCAATTTATTTATTAATTTTAAGAACATATCTAATTATAAATTAAACGTGGGAAACTTTTAAATATTTTTTTTTTTGTTTTAGAAAAAATGATTGTACATTTTTTTTTAATCGATTTATAATATAAAATAACATTAATAATGATTGTAAAACAAGCGCCATTATTTTAATTATTTAAAAATAAAATGTGCACGATAATAATCAATTATTGATTTTTTAATTATTTAACAACGTCCTGTTTATTATCATATCCAAAAAAAAATTATGGATAAATCATTAAGCATAAAGGCCGATTTCATTATTAAAATATAAACAATGTCACTTTATGTATAATAGTCTAGACCAGAAAATAATTTATATAAAATTTTAACTTTTTTGACAGCTATTTTTAATTGACATCTAGTTGAGATGTTAAACCGTTATAGCAAATTTTCTAACAATGAAAGTTTATGTTTGGATCAATTTCTCTTTATACTTTGAATGAAACACATGAGCTAACTTAAATGTTGATCTACCTAGTTGAACTTGAATTGTTCAGAACTCAAATTAGCAACCCTTAATGGGTATATTGATATAACCAATAAAGATTATTAAAAAAAAAACAAAAATGTCATATATGGGTTTTTAAATGTCATGTTTAAATTAAAAAAAAGGACAAATTAAAAAACATAAGCTTAAATAATCTTTAATTTATTATTCATAAGAAAAACAACAAATATATATGTATATATATTTTTTTTTGCATAACTTAATAAATTTTTTTAAAACATAAATAAATTCACATTTCTTAACAAAAATTAAAATTAAATTTCCATTTTAAAAATCAATTTTTGTCAGTCTTCCTGAAAAATAAAAAACGAGGTATTACATTTTATAACACAATCTCTACATAGTATAATAAAAACTTATGATTTCTCATTCATATGTAATAATAGTTTGCTTTTCGAAATTTTTATCATTTAATACTAAATAATCTCTTGGCAAACGCACTGCTTCGTAAAGTCGTATTGTTTTCCATAAAAATATTTTTTATAGACCCATATAGCGTTTATTTTTTTTAAAAACATTTAAGGTTTTATTTGTCGAGAAATTATGCTCCAGAAATATTTTTTAATTTTTTAATCTTCCATGTTTTCATTTTAGTCTTCATTGTCCCAGAGTCCCAGATTTTAGAACAAATTTTTTTTTTTTTTTGAGATAAGGATAATGAGAATCATCGAAAAATACTGTAGGCAATACAGTTATATTAGACTTTAACTCACTAAACACACCAGCAACGTCTTAAGATATTAAAACTAGTCTAAAAGACTAACCATTAATTTTGCATTAACTTCTACATTGTAATTGCAGATTTCCGTGAAGGTGTTCTGCGTTTACTGCTATTGTTTATTTCTAAATGGAATTTCCGAAATATAGGAGTTTTGAAACTTCGACATTTATGTGCTCTTCTAAGCGCGTTTTATGCGCGTTTTGCGCGTTGTGTGCTCCATAGTTTGTTATTTCTTCGCTTACAGTAGGTATTTCTAGATCTCTATATAAATCACATTAGATCTAACTCAATATTAATGTTATACCTCAACATGTGAGTTGATCCGTATCAAACAAATACAAGCTATATCTTAACGGGTCAATTTCTATTGTTAATGTATAAGCTAGCTCAAAGTATGAGTTGAGTGATAAGTTGAGTCGAAATTTGAGTTTCCTCCAAACCTGGTATACCTAAACATTAAATAACTAAATTAATAAGTTAACTAAAGTAGATTTTTTTTAATTAGATGCATATTACTAATTATCTATTGTACATACTAGTTTTAGTAAATTTCTTTTCAATTATTACTGATTTGAACAATACATAATCAATGTATGTATTTATTAAGAATTTTTCCAACAAAATATTTTATTTTTTTTACTCAATTCATCAAATTATAATTTTTACATTATTCCTAAGTTCAATATATTATCTAATTGTATTTTTTTTTTTATATAAATTCTTTTATTTTATTTTAATATGCTCACGTAAAACAAAATTAAATATCTTAAAACAAATCATATTACAAATAACAATTTCAAAAAAAATCATATTACATACATTATAATTTTTTTTTTTTTTAGAATATAAATACAAATAAACATTTTAATAATCAAATTTTCTATATCTTTTAAAAAATTGTAATAAAAATGTAATAAAAACTTAAATTATAATAAAATTAATAAAATTTTTTTGAAAAGAGGATTCTTAATGGGCTTTCTATATTACATGAAGATCGAATAAAGTGATTATTCATAAGTCTATATATAAAGAAAAGAAAATAATAATAAAAATACAAAAAAAAAAAAAAATATTACACAAAATATGTTTATTGAATAACCCACGGCATTGTATTCCTTCATTTAATCAATTTTTTGTTTTTTCTTCAGTCAAAGTACAAGAACTATTTAGTAGTAAGTGAAAAAGTAGCTAACCAATAATGTAGAGTCAAACAAAAAACAAAATAAAAAAATTACATACATACCTACATATAATATCTGTAGAGCAAAATCTTTTAAGAAAAGAAAAAAAAAAAAAAAGGAAAAAAAATTCAGCGAAACATTTAACCACCCACAGTAGTTTTGCCTTAAACCATTCAAATTTAAAATATTACTAACATTATGATATTACATGATGGTACACGCACCCTATATACCATATAATATTATATTTAAACCATATGAATTACAGTAGAAATATTACTTGAATATATCGTTTTTTTTTTTTTTTTACAATTTTTTATCTATATTATAATATCATATTATTAGTATATAACATTCAGCTATGACTGCAAATTCATAAGAAATCATAAGTTTAAATGGAAATCTAATTATAATAATTTTAATCTATATAGGTATTTAGCCCTAAAGGTAGTTATTGTTTTGGTGTTTTTTTTTTTTTTTTTTTTGGTAAACATAAATCGCCCACCACACTAACTGATACGTTAGCTAATGTTTATAATATTTATTTGTTTTCCTGTATAAGTATATTTTTTACATAAATCTATTTGTTTTTTTTTTGTTTTCTTGTTTTTTATTATAATTTAATATATAGATCTATTACATAGATCTATTTTATTTTTTAGTTTTTCTAAATGATCATTATTTGAAATATTATATTTAGAAATTTTTGAAAATTCTTTGTACTGAAATGTTTGAGTGGAAGTATATTATGGTATACATATATATACATTTTCATGTTCTTAGATTTTCTAATTTTTTGATAATTTTTTTAAAGGTTACAGTATATGGTCATCTTAAAAGAAAAACAGGCACTATAATTTTAATGCATTATCCTTTTATGATAAGTACAAGAAAATTTTGTAAAATTATCTTTATTTTATTGCTTTTCAATTTATAGTAACTTTTAATACTACGTATACATATGTATTTCATTCATAAGAAAGTTGCTTTAATTTGATTTAGCTTTAGCTTTAGCTTTCAACTTACCAAATGAAGCTATCCTTTAAGGAAACATATCGAAATCTCGTGCTTTAATATATCTCATTATTTATAAAATCTCACGTAATCGCGATATTTTTTTAAAAAATCTCGCGAAAAAGTAGAAATTGAGAAAAAAAACAAGAATTATTGGGAGCCAGTCTTTCTCCCAATAATCCCAAAAAAAAAAAAATGTCGAATAGGCAAAAAAAATGTAATATAAAATATCGAAAAAAAGTCGGATTTCTATGTTAAAAAATATAATTTCGACAGTTTTTTTTTAGAGTATATTTTGGAATTGGTCAGAAAATCAGCTTTTATCAATTACAAAAAACAAGAATATCGGTGGCCTAGTGGGTAAGAACGTATAAAATACGCTGTAAACACCGAGGGAGTGTGGGTTCGAATCCCACACACGTGGTAAGAGTTATTCCCCCTTACGACATGTACAGTCACGTCTGAACAGGAAAGGCTGTGTAATTTCCTGTTCACATTAAAAAAAAAAAAAAATTACGTGGAATTTTAGAATAGGATACAAAATTTTAGGAGGGATTTTAGAGTTAGATTCAAAATCAGGATTGTTTTCTCTTGCTAGAAAATATCAGCAAAAAGTAAAAATGGAAAAAATACAAAAAATATAGCTTTTTAAAAAATTATTACTCAATTTTTCAATATTATAATATATTTATTTCTTTTTAGCACATTTCCAAAAAAATTTTGAAAAAATGTGCTTATTAGTTTCACTCTGTCCGTCCGTCTGTTTACAAAACTTCTACACCGTTAAAGATAGAGAAAAAAAATTTTAACCATAGGTAGGTCTCATAAAAAAAATAATTTTGTGGAACAACTTTTTCATGTAGCCCCCCCCATTACGGAGCTACACCCCCTCAAACTTTGAAAAAGTCCTATTTTTAAATGCATATATCTTATGTTCCGCTCAAGATTTTTTCAATCGTCACGTCATTTCATACCACGTCATTCGACAGGTATTTCTTTTATCTTTGTAAATTAATATCAAAATTATACAATTTTTTTAAATTTAGTATTTAAATTTACCGTTATGTGAGAACCAAATTTTGCATGATTTTTCTACTTTCATAACTCCGGCACGCTTCTAGATACAAGCTTGAAATTTTGAGGCAAGAAAGAACTTTTAGAATTAGTATAAGTTTGCTCAGAAAATTTTTTCGGACCACCCCCTATTTATGAGCTATTAGGGCTTAAAAATTGAAAATTTGCTATTTTTAAACACCTGTAACTTAGGAACCTGCACACATTTTACTTCTGCAAGATGTAAAAATTAAAGCTACAATAATATATTTTTACGTGTGTGAAAGGTTTATTTTAATTGTAAAGGGTTCCAAAGTTGCAGCTCTTCAAAATTGTAAAAAAGCCCCATTTTCAGATGTATATATCTCGGGCTCTGCGTAATAGTTTTGCAATCTAAAACCGGCAGAAGATCGAAAATTTTATTATCTATATAAAACAATATCAAAATTATGTAATATTATGTAATTTACGATTTAAATTTACCGTTATGTGAAAACCACATTTTGCATGAAATTTCTTTTTTCATAACTCCGGCACCCCTTTAGATAGGAACCTGAAATTTTGAGACAAGAAAGAACTTTTAGAATTAGTATAAGTTTCCTCAGAAAATTTTTTGGTAACGCCCCCTCTTTAAGAGTTATTACGCCTCAAAAATTGAAAATTTGCTATTTTTAGACACCTGTAACTTAGGCACCTGTAAAAATTTTTCTTCGGCAAGACATGAAAATGAAAGCTACAATAATATATTTTTACGTGTGTGAAAGGTTTATTTTAGTTGTAAAGGGTTCCAAAGCTGCAGCTCTTCAAAATTGTAAAAAAGCTCCATTTTCAGATGTATATATCTCGGGCTTTGCGTAATAGTTTTGCAATCTAAAACCGGTAGAAGATCGAAAATTTTATTATCTATATAAAACAATATCAAAATTATGTAATATTTTGTAATTTACGATTTAAATTTACCGTTATGTGAAAACCACATTTTGCATGAAATTTCTTTTTTCATAACTCCGGCACCCCTTTAGATAGGAACCTGAAATTTTGAGACAAGAAAGAACTTTTAGAATTAGTATAAGTTTCCTCAGAAAATTTTTTGGTAACGCCCCCTCTTTAAGAGTTATTACGCCTCAAAAATTGAAAATATGCTATTTTTAGACACCTGTAACTTAGGCACCTGTAAAAACTTTTCTTCGGCAAGACATAAAAATGAAAGCTTCAATAATATATTTTTACGTGTGTTAACAGCTTTTCTTAGTTATATAGGATTCCGAACTTACGGCCCCTCAAAATTTCAAAAATGTCCTATTTTCACATTTTTTCTTATTACAAAAAATTTCTTAAATTTTTTTTTTTTAATTTTCAAATTTTTGTGTAAGTCACAATTCTAAACAATTTGTATTGAGTTTTGGAAATGTGCGCTTTTAAAAACCGTTGGTTTACATTCTACCTTGTTTAATTGTAAAATTAACATTTTTCAATATAGTTCAAAAATAAAATATACGTACATAGTTATGATTATATTATTATTTATTATGTACCCGCGTCCAACTTATTTAATTAATGACAAGAATTATTTGGTATTGAAACACGAGTTTTTGAAACGAGAAATTTCGTAACCAATTCATCCTTTAACGGAAGTAGAAATGCAAATTTTATAAAATTATCTTAATTTTTCTAGCGCAATTTATAAACTTTTAATTATCTTAAGAGATTTATTATTTTATGATCTTTAATAATCATTTAATCTAGGAAGCAAAAAAAATTCTTTTCTCATTTTTTCAACAGTACTTAAATATACTTGTTTATAACTTACCTTCAATGAAATTACTGTTATAATTATTATCAATGAATTACAAAAGATGGATGAGGAAAGATAGAATTTTATTTTAGATGATCTAATTATCCTAGTTACCTAATATAAGTGTTTAGATATTATGTTTCAGAAGAAATGTTTGTGTTTTGCTTGTGTTCAGTTGTATAAAGTCAGCATAATTCACCTGACTATTTGGAAATATCTTGAGTGAAAGAGTAGCAAGCACTAAAATTGTTAAGTACTTTATTTTATAAGAAAAAATATTTTAACAAATTGGCAATGCAATTTATACATAGAAATGATATAAAAATGGTAGAAAATCATATACAAAACAATTAAAGATGTTTTCATTGATTAATTCGGAATATGCCATAATTAGTGTTCTGTCTATTTTTATTTGGACCCGAATATTTTGAACTGAAAGCTCAAATGAGTAATAAATATAATAGATTGGACGACAGAACTAAATTTTTGTTTTTATAAAAATGTAGCTTGCAGAAAATTTTAAAATAAAGAATATGAATAGTAAAACCATTATATTTTCTACACAAATTCACAAAAATTAAAAAATAATGACAGCCTTCCTTTTAAACTTTAGGGAAAGTTTACATGGGATGCATGCATCCATATGCACAAATTTTTTCGGTTACATTTCGTGTACTCTTCGGTAACATTAACGAATATTTAACATCCATTATGGATCCACTCTGAAAGTTTTGTTTGAAAGTACTTAGTAGGCTAGTTAGTATGTGTATATTGTTTTGACATTAGATGAAGAAATTTTTTATTCACAAAATACAAAATGGTTAAACCGGAAAAAATTGTTATTTTAATCAATATAAATTAAATATAATTTATTAACTTATATTTATTTATATTTAATATTAACTGCAAACCAATAGCAACCATTACATTTTTTTCTTTTTATTATATCCATCCATCATCAAAATATTTAACGTTTAAAATTTTTGACGTTTGATTTTACGTCTGTTTTTGACGTTAAAACAAATTTGCATCTTGTATGTTTCTTATAGACTAATTTTTTTTTTTTTCGTGTTACTCCACTAGGGAGCATAGGGCTTCCACTTGAAGACTCCAATCTTCCCTGCTTAACGCTTTTTCTTCAATCATGCTCCAGAATAAATTGCATTTGCTTATTTCACTTAGGACAGTGCGCTTCCACGTCATTGTGGGTCTACCTCTAGCTCTAGAACCTCATTGTGGATTCCAACATAACGCTTTATTGCTGATTCTGTTCGGCCAGAAAATTCTGCATATGATTCTTAGGTGGTTGTTTATGAAGACTTGCAGCTTATTCTTGATGGAGTTCATTAGCAGCCATGACTCACTACCATATGTTTGAGTAGTTTTAACACAGGAGTTGAATATCCTAATTATCTAATATGACTTATAGACTTATAGAGGATGCAAAAAATTTTGCATCTAAAATGAGCAAAAGGAAGAGCATTAGTCATGACATGCTCTTCCTTTTGCTCATTTTAGATGCAAAATTTTTTCAATATAATTATTTGATATATAATTTAAAACAATCAAATGTTTGCATCCGGATGCATGAATTCCATGTGAACTTACCCTTATTCTTTTTATTCTATTATGTTTACATACATACTACAAAACAAAATTATAAAAACAAAATGGCGGTAAAAAAACAAATTCAAACGAAATTGATCAATGAAAATAATATATACATATGTTTATAAAAACTAAGAAAAAAATAAGAAAATAAACAAAAAAAAAACAAAATTTAAACTTTTAAACATTCAAATTTCTTACATAAATATTAAGAAGCATTAAATATCAAAAACTTGTTTAAATAAAAATTAACTTGGTATTACTTTTACAAATAAAAATTTAACAATTTGCCGTTTAATTTTTGTTTTAAAATATTGCTAGGTAAATTTTTAAACGTGATTGGCAACTGATTGTATTGAGACACTGGCCGAATTAAAAACAGTATCGAGGGCGGCCATGCTTCATGTGGTATAGATTCTAAGATGGTTAGAATTTCTTGTATTATAATAATGTACATCTGAGTTTGTACTAGCTCGACATTACATTTTATTTCATCTGTTTGGAAATTGTGTATATGTATAATTTGAACCAGAGTTTTGTAATCTGGAATTTTAAGAATTTGGAATTTTTTATGTATATAAAATTCATTGAAGTTCTCTCGTTCAAGTTGAATAAATTTTTTATTGATTTGTTTTGCAATATTTGAAGAGAATTTATGTTTATGTTTTTATGTTTTTACAGATTCTTATTCCATAACTAATTTTGCTATGTAGTAAACTGTATAATAAATGGAGCACTTTAGATGTTATGGCACTTTATAATGAATGTACGAAAACATCCGATAATGCAGAAAAAATAACTGCAGAACAAAACAATATGCGTTACTGAAATGACTGACATAAAACAAAAAATTAATTAATGAACGTATTGTCCATATCTGTCAAATTAAAATTAAAATCTTTACCCTATTTTAATAATATTAAACTCAATATAATGAAATTTTAAACATATATATATAATGTTCATTTTAACCCGATTGTACTGTATTTATTACTGATTATTAAATTTTTATTAATAATAACAAAATTTTAAAGATATTCGTAATAACATTTTATATATGTATAAAAGACCCTTAACAAAGCAACAAAAACTACGACATTCTGATCAAATTAAAAATCTGTAATTAAGTCTAGGACAGAGTTGTAGGGAGGTATCCGTTAATATCAAAAAGGGTTTAATTTTCAAAAAGATTGCAATATGATCATTATTCAAAAACATTCGAAAATAAATATCGATTTTAAAACAGTTACAGATTTTGGTACTTTTATTTAAATGAAAAAAAAATTTTTTTTTTTGTTGTTTTTCCATTTGCAATTCAACCTGTATTTAAATTTTCATGCAGTTTAAAATTTTGTAAAACTATTTATGAAACATAACGATCAACTACTGTACGCAAAACAACTTAAAAACTTTTTACCTCTTTTTTTTTTTTACCTGGTTATCATTAAACATGCAAGAAATGTACTGAACTTGAATACTTGTTGTGTAGATGTTAATAATGCGACAAAAAAATATGAGTTATTTAACTGATGTTTACTTTCAATGCCTTACAGACTATTTCTGTCGAGTTCATAAATCATATAAAACTAAAAATTTATCCAGACATTTTTTGGATTTATTTTTGCAATATTTTTATTTTTTTTCTTCTATTTTTATTTATTTTATTTATTTATTTGTTCCATTTAACATTTATATAGAACTGATCATTTTTTTCTCCCAATATTCCTCTTAGATGATTTAAATTTATGATATTTAAAAACAAAAAAAAAAAACCCTAAAAAAAATATATCTTTACATCATCACTTTTTAAGAGCATAAGTAAAATGCATAAAGAATAAATTCAAAATTTAAAAAAAAAAAAAAAAAAACTGAAGAATTGAAGAACAACGTGTTATAAAATTACTTACTTTTCTACCTATATACTCCTACTAAGAAGTCACATCACAGTAAAATTTATATCGTGAGAGTGGGAACTAAACGACTACGATGATGATGACTAAATTCATAAAAATGACAAAAAAAAAAAAAAAATTCTAAATTTTCTTTAAGCCAGACAAAAATTATAAAATAAAGAAAAAAAAAAAAAAGGAAAAGAAAAATTTAACCTGAAATCATTCCATCAGTAAAGAAAAGTTAGTAACTACCATAAAATCAGTTCTTTATCGTTTTAAATGTATAAAATATATTATAATATACATCTTTACACTTATATATATGTACATATATATAAAACTTTTATTGAGTTTTCACATGATAAGTAACAAATTTTTGCGACTTCATAAGTAATTTTATGGTGGACAAAATCATGCAAAAATTTTCAATAAATCATATTCTTCAATTGTATATGACTTGTGGGATGAATGATTTCCTTTTGCTATTATAGAAAACAAAAAAAAAAAAAATAAAAAACAGGAAAAATAAAGATTTTTTTAAATATATTTTTCCATTCATAAATTTAAAATTCATTTTTAGAATATAAGTAACCAACTTCTTTAACATAATAATAATTAATTTTGTTGAAAAATAGTTATTTAAAGAGATTTTATAAATTTTAATATGTATATGTGTAATATGTATTTGTATGTATATATCCTTATTTTTGGATTGATACATATAAACATTTTTTCAATATCAACCAAATATAATATGGATAGATATGAAAAAATAGATATATTTTAGCTCGAGGTTAAATTCTGAATCGGTTTTTTCATGCGTGTCTGCTCTCCCGTTCCTATGATAAGACAAAAAATAATAGAGCTACAGGATTCTGAAATTTTTACCATTTTATTTTCACATAAATGCTATTGAAATTGAACAATTTAGACGCAGCGATGGGTTCAAATATCTATCATATAAATTTATTTTTTATATGAGAATAACTCATTATCATCAGTCTAATCAGTCTAATTAAGTTGTAGGTATCTCACATTTCATTAAATGAAATTAATTTAATAACATTTGCAATAGATTCGCAATACGTTATACACTCCCATTTCCGCACTTAATTAAGCTAGACATTTGATTACAATTTTGTAAAAGATAATTAAGTTTAATATGGCAATAACTTCTGTAAAATTTGACGTAACGGATTCGACTAGTTGTCATATAACTCTGAAAACTGAAACATCATGTATTAAGTTGGTGCGAAAATCTTAGAGTTGACACAGTTAACTATACACTTGTTCGTATTTTCACATAAAACTTAAAGTTAAATATTCACTACACTATACAGCTAGTTTTAGATTTATTTATTTTAAAATGAATAATATTAATATTAGTTTTAAGTAGAGTTTTCTAAGGTGTCACTTAAAGTTTCACAATATACGGTATACTATTCACAATTCGTACCACATTAATTTTATCCTATCTCTACTAGAGTTTTAGACTTAGAGTTTATCCTATCTCTACTATATGTGTGAAAATGCTGTACTAAAAGCCGAAAAACATAATATTTAAAAAAAAGCTTTGCACACATAATTTAGCTATTTAACAATTGATTTTTAAATTGACCTGGCAAACAAAACAAAACTTAACATTCTATAGACTCTTCATACTTCCTATAGTTCTGAAACAAACGTTTCAACGTTTTCGGAAATTTTGTAGGGTTATCTAACTTATTTTTAAATAATAGACAATAAATAAGACTTCTTAGCAAAGTTTTTATGTTTGAATAACTTTCCATTTAAAAATTATTTTTCAAAATCTGTTTTTTATTAATTTAATGCGATTATGTCAAATCTATAATGCCGCTTCCTTCCTTTAATTTTCTTTTCTATTTCAGTTTTGTAACAGTAAAATATCCATCGAAAGCGTATTAAATTACTCTTAAGAAATAGTAAGATTTGGCAAATTTTCTATTGGTAATGGTTTCTTTCTACTCAAAGAGAAAAAAAATTTAATATTGACATTGAAAATACACATTTTTGGAGAAATTTATGAAAATTTTACCGCCTTATATAATTTGTTACAATAGGCTTTGCATATTTTTTTTTAATATATTTATTTTTGAATAATTTTTTTGTTGTTGTTGTTGTTGTAGGTGTAATGTAAAAAAAACTACGAATATAAATCTAACCTAAAATAATAAAAAAAAAATTAATATATAAACAATTTTAAAAAAGATTCAAATATAAGTACGAGTATACCTTAAAATTTATTCTGCCTTTTATACTAAAATTTAAATACAATTCATTATAATACCATTGCCTACAAATTGTAGGTTAGAAATATTATTGCATATAAGACTTTTGTTTAAAAAAAAATTATATGACATTATAATTTTGAAACGTCATGTAACCATTTCTTAAATTGTGAATCTGTCATATCACTTATTGCTTTTTATTTTTAATACATTTACATAATTAGCTTATTATACATTATTTGATTCTAAACGTCTGTTCGTTTGTTTATAAAACATGATTGCAATAAAGCGTGGAAAAAAAATTAATATTTTATATAACCCCCCACTTGCATTTAAAAAGCTTTCTATTAAAATAATTTCAGTTTCACTTCAATTTTAAATTTTTATATTCACCTCACGATTCACCTCACTCTCATATGCTCATCAATCACTATAGATATTTTTTTATAAAACTTCGTTAACTTTTTTTATCTTTAAACCTACAATTTATCGTTTTGAAAAATTTCACATTGAAAAATCCTTTACTTACATATTTCGTTGTTCATTTCCTTCATTTATGTATAGTTGTATAATTTATAAAATACAACTTTTATCATTCACAATATATCTACTTTTGATTTACCGGAAACAATTCAATGTTGACATTTACAATTAGAATTGTTTTTCTTTTTTTTTTTTTAAATTTACCTATCAATCTAAAATTGTTCAATTCAAACTGAAAGTGTGCATGAAATTTATGCACTTACTTTCATCAATAATGATTCTTCTTTCAATAATAATAATAGTGATGATTCTGAAAAGTTGTTAGGCATAATATGTTTATATGACTTTTTGTTTGTCGCGTGCATGGTAGAAATATCTACTATCATCACAACCTGTCATTATTATGTTGTCAATAAACAATAATTTACTTTTAAATATATTTTTAGATATAATTATGTATAATATATTATAATGTGTATAATATAAGAAATACAAGAAATATATTATGTATATAATACATAATGGTGTATATAATGTACATACATATATATCTATAATTAAAGAGTAGAATTTTAAAGTATAGGCTTACAAATACAAAAAATCGATCATGTACTTTTACGCAAAAGCAAATGTTTGCTTAAAATAAAATATATATTGAGAATTTGATTAAAAGAATTTAATTCCATTTAAGATCAGTTTTTTTTTAATGTTTTTCTTTTAATTTCATATTCATTGCATATTTGTTGTAATATAATAAATTGACAGTTCTTACATAATATGTATGTATGAATTTTTCTTTATTACTCTTCAAATTATAAAAGTATTAATTGTAGAAGCTTTGAAGCTTTAGTCATTAAAGCTTATTGTTGCACTAAAAAATACAAAATACATGTATGTATAGTATTTTCTATATCATGAAAAACAACCTGCTTTATTTCCGTCTTTATATTATATATACACTGCCCATGAAGTGTCTTTATATATTTGCTAATTTTTTGACAATCCTTTCATTTTCTTAACCTAATGTCATTTGTAAATTGTAATAAGTGTATTAAATGAAACAGTGATGGGTTAGTTTATTTATTTATTTTTATTAATATTACAAATCACATAAGATATTGCAATATTACAAAACCATCGGCTACTAAGGACATTACAGGTCGAATATTATTATTAAATTATACAATAATATTATTTATTTGGCGTTTATATTATATATTTACACTATATTTGGTAGCAAGGGGGATTTGTTTTCAATTATTAAAGCTTGCAAGTTTTGAACCTGCACTCCCTTGGTAATAAGCGACGTACTTTACCACTAGGCTACCGAGGCCCATATGGGTTAGTTGTGAGTTAGGTAATTGTTAAATCTGTTTAAACATTTAAGTATAAGATATGCAATGATTATATTTAATCTTAATATTAGTTTTTGATTTCTTTTTCACATAATTCACTCAACGGTTGCTTTCATATGTCAATAAGCTACTATATGAGTTTTAATTGCATGTAAAATTACCAAAATAATAATATGTATATCAATTTTCACAATTTATATACTTTAAAACGTTTTTTATTTAAATGTGAGTTATTAATATAAATTAAAAAATTCAATATTCATATTTACAAATTCGAATGATTCGAAAAAAATGTCATTTCTTGTCAAATTTTTACACTCTACAAACGGAAAATTATAAAATTTCCCCTTTATTTTCGAAGTATCTTTAGCCGCTGAACACGTAGATCACCTCACATGAAGCTTCAAAAGAATTGTAGCAAAAAAGTAAATAAGTAATTAAGTGAATAATCTGAATATAACATTATTTATAATAATTAACAAACATTCATGTAAAAGATCAACCAATATTTGTTGAAAAAGAATATATGTATAGTATATGTATAAATAAAAAAGTTAAATGAAGGGTTAATTTTGATTGAAATATAAATAGAATTTTTCTATTAAAACCGAAAAACATCGTTTTCTTTTTTTTTTTTTAGATTTTTTAATTAATTTAATTTATTTTTATTTAAGAAGAAAAACTTTCTCTTCTTTCATTTTTCTTAATTAAAAAATTATTTTAAAATTTAATTGTTTTATATGTACAAAATCATAAAATTAAAAAAAAACAAGGTAGAATGTAAACCAACGGTTTTTAAAAGCGCACATTTCCAAAACTCAATACAAACTGTTTAGAAGTGTGACTTACACAAAAATTTGAAAATTTCATGTAATAAAAAAAAATGTGAAAATAGGACATTTTTGAAATTTTGAGGGGCCGTAAGTCCGGAATCCTATATAACTAAGAAAAGCCATTAACACGCGTAAAAATATATTATTGCACCTTTAATTTTCATGTCTTGCCGAAGAAAAATTTGTACAGGTGTCTAAAAGTAGCAAATTTTCAATTTTTGAGGCGTAGTAACTCTTAAAGAAGGGGTGCTACCAAAAAATTTTCTGAGCAAACTTATACTAATTCTAAAAGTTCTTTCTTGTCTCAAAATTTCAGGTTCCTATCTAAAGCCGTGCCGGAGTTATGAAAAAAGAAATTTTATGCAAAATGTGGTTTTCACATAACGGTAAATTTAAATCGTAAATAACAAAATAGTACATAATTTTGATATTGTTTTATATAGCTAATAAAATTTTCGATCTTTTGGCGGTTCTAGATTGCAAAACTATTACGCAGATCCTGAGATATATACATCTGAAAATGGGGCTTTTTCGAAATTTTGAAGAGCTGCAACTTTGGAACCCTTTACCACTAAAATAAACCTTTAACACACGTAAAAATATATTACTGTAGCTTTTATTTTTATATCTTGCAGAAGTAAAATGTGTACAGATTCTTAAGTTACAGGTGTTTAAAAATAGCAAATTTTCAATTTTTAAGCCCTAATAGCTCATAAACAGGGGGTGGTCCGAAAAAATTTTCTGAGCAAACTTATACTAATTCTAAAAGTTCTTTCTAGCCTCAAAATTTCAAGCGTCTATTTACAAGCGTGCCGGAGTTATGAAAGTAGAAAAATCATGCAAAATTTGGTTTTCACATAACGGTAAATTTAAATACTAAATTTTAAAAAATTGTATAATTTTGAATTAATTTACAAAGATAAAAGAAATACCTGTCGAATGACGTTTTTAGATTGAAAAAATCTTAAGCAGAACATAAGATATATGCATTTAAAAATAGGGCTTTTTCAAAGTTTGAGGGGGTGTAGCTCCGTAATGGGGGGGCTACATGAAAAAGTTGTTCCACAAAATTATTGTTTTTATGAGACCTACCTATGGTTAAAATTTTTTTTCTCTATCTTTAACGGTGTAGAAGTTTTGTAAACAGACGGACGGACGGACAGAGTGAAACTAATAAGCACATTTTTTCAAAATTTTTTTGGAAATGTGCTAAAAAGGTAACAATTAATAATAACCACCTTAAAAATTTACAATAAATATTTCTTAGTTAACTTTTATAAAGTTGCAAAATTAAATTTTATAATATATTATGTATATACATATATATATTATATGTGCATATGTATATTCATATTACACCTGTTGATGTTTATTTTGTAATATAACCTTGTTTATGCACTACAACAACAATAATGATCAGATAAAATCGTTAATGACATTTGAATACATGTTTTGTAACCTAAAGTTATGATGTACATAATATTATATATAATAGCTACATATTTATTTATATACAAATACAACTATATATCATATTTTATGATAATGTATCTAAGCATTGTTACTTTGTACATTTGAAGTTTTCTTTTTTTTCTTTTTATGATAGTTAACAAAGAACTAGAGAATTTTCAAAAATGATATAAGCTTGTTAAACTGTAAAGAATTATTATCTAATAATAATCTTTCACCTTGATTTTTGTTTTGTTTTTTTTTTTTTGCTATTTTTAATAAATTTTCTTTTAAAAGAATATATATTATAATTGTATAATATATGTTTGTATACAAACAATATTGTATGCACTTGCAGATCATCAGAAAACTTTAAACAATAAATATTCTTTTATGATTCGGAAATCTTCAGTTTCTTTAACTGGACAATAATAAAAAAAAAATTTTTTTTTTCTTTTTAAATAAAAGAATAGACAAATTGTTAATAATACTTCATTTTTATTTTTTGTCTACATTTGCACATATATCAAAATATACATATATGTAGACATATATATATATTTTCATATTGTATATTTAAATTTTATTACAAATCCTTGTTAATTTATTACTTACTTTAAAAATCTTTTATTTTAAGTTTTTGCATAATAATTTTTTTTTTTTCTAAATATTTTAATTTTTCAGTTTTTTTTTTAGACACAGCTTAGGTACAGAACGTTTTGTACACTATTTTGCAAAACATGTGACAAAGACATTTTTAAGTGTAAGAGAAAATGTTTGTACAACTTTTAATTTAATTATTATAGTTACTTATTTAAGAATCGAGATGATGACTATAGATGTAAGCAATTAAGCATTGTCCCACTCCCATAGACAAAAATAAAAACTACGCTTATTTATTTACGTCCTGTTGATTTTTTCTCTGTAGTTGTAAACAAGACATTTGAGAGTGACTGCCGGCACTTTTTGTTTACAAAAAAAAAAAAAGGCATCCTTCCTTTTCCAAGGCTATACGACGAGGAAGAAATTTTTAAAACACTATATAATATTAAAAGAAAACTTAGTTGGAACATTGAAGTCTTTTGATTTCGATTTGTTTAATTATGTCGATTTCATTGTACAGCTCATTTGGCTTTAACTTTTTTTAAAATTTTAAAAGAAATTATAATAAATTTTTATTTCTTTTCACGTGTTATGCAGTGAATTATTTAAAAAACTTTCTTAACTTGAAGAAAAATATTAAATTGGTGTTTTTATTGAATATAATTTTTAATTTTAAAGAATAGCAGCTTATTAGGTTGAAATTTCTGGAAACACATAAGATGACCGAGTGAGACTAGGATTTAATTGATATTTATTGTGGCTCAAGTCTACCTTGGAGTATACGTAAAAAGGCTAATTGTCGCCCTCATGACATATACAGCCACGCCTGAAAAGGAAAGGCTGTCCTGTTTACATTTATGCGACAGAGAAATGCACCGAAAAAAAAAAGGCTAATTGTGTTCACATAAGGGTTAAATAAATCAAAAAGCTCAAAATATTAACAAATGTTAAATGTGTAAATGTTATTTAAATTTGAAAATAATTTTTTCATATCTGGTAATTTTTCTTAGATACATATTGTTTTTTAAACATAATTTTTTAAGTAGGTACATCTTTATAAAAATAAAATGTTTGCTTTTTTAATAAAATGAAAAAAAAAAATAAATAAATAAATAAATTTGTTTTATTAGCATTAGGTGAAAAAAAGATAAAAAAAAAAAATTAATAAAAACAAAAAAGAATACAAAGCGAAAGACATAGAAATTAAATGACAAAAAAGCTGAGAAAGCCAGGAAAAAACAATAAATTCATATAGTTTAGTGATTATTTCCTCTGGTGATAGGCTCAGCACGTGATCAATTGTAATTGTAAGTTTTAAGTAAAATAATCTAGCAATTCGTTATTTTTGTTTTTATGATAATCGTGCTTCTTATAGCCTTTCTTCCTTAAAAAAAAAACAAAAATAAATATTAAGAAAAGCATATATGATGTCCATCGAGCGCTTTTTACTGTGAATATTAAACAAATATAATTTTTGACTGTTTTGTTTTATCATATTATTTTTTTTTTTTTAATAACGCGTTTCTTATTAAAAACATAATGGATATCCTTAAAACAAAAAAAAAAAAAACAAAAAAAAAACATTATTCTGAAAGAAATTTAAGAGATTTTAATATGATTAATTCAACAAAGAACCGTTCATATAAAAAAATCTTTGAGAACTTTTTTAAAATATATACGAATGTTTGGTTATAATTTTTAAGTGAATTATTACTTGGAAATGAGTTTTTGTTAGTTTTTCGGTATTTCGATTTTTTTTTTTTTATTTTTATTTAAAAGTTAAATGAATTTGTTAGAATAAAAAAAAACAACGAAGAAGACCTACAGATCATATAACACCACTTCTTTTTGTCTTTTTTTTTTTTTTTAATATAAATGACTTTAAAAAGAAAAAATAAACAATTTTTTTTTTGTTTTTAATTTTGTAATCAAAAATTATATATATGATTAGTCATTTAAGGCTTTTTTTTTGCACATAACACATTATTTTTCGTTCTTAGGTCGTTTGTTGAATGAGTGAATATTTAACAGTATGAACAATGAGGTAAATAAAATGTTTTTTTTTTTTTTTCTACTTTTGTCTTTCTTCCAACTGTGCAAAATTGACCTTTCGTTCAAAAAAAGAAAAAAAAAATTGCAAAATCAATATTTTGTTAAAAGAAAGTATTAGTGAAAGATGTGAAAAATAAGTAAAATTATTCTCTTAGAAAATACATTTTATATATCAGGTATGTACTACATGTGGACTAATAAATTTTGGAATATGTCAACAATTACTTTTAAAACCAATTTCATATAACAATATCCGAGGAACATGTCATAAACAAAGGCGTTTGACTAATTGTTACGGGGCGGGCAGGTGAGTTTAAAAAATGTTAAAGAATTAAACTAGGGGCCTCGGTGGCCTAGTGGGTAAGAGCGTATAAAATAAGCTGTAAACACCGAGGGAGTGTGTGTGGGAGTGTGGGAACACCGTAAGAGTTTTCCCCCCTTACGACATTTACAGCCACGCCTGAACAGGAAAGACTGTGTAATTTCCTGTCCACATTTATGTGGCAGAGAAATGCATTAAAAAAATAAAAGGAAATAAACTTTTGTTTTTTTAAAGCATATGATGTCCATCGAGCGATTTTTACTATGAATATTAAACAATTAAATTTCATTATTTTTTTAATCATTTTAATTGCAATTTACGCTGTACCTACAACCAACGCTCTCGTTATACTCTCTTAACGCATTTTATAAAAAAGTGCCCACAATGAAATCGTAATTTGCAAAATTGAATACTTACTTTACAAAAATGGTCTTCTTTTTATTTTTTTATTTTGATACTATTCAATTATTTGAGTCTCCAATGCGTAAGGAAAGAGAAAAAAATTAAAAGTTGAGCAACTTTTTTCTTAACTGCGTCTCAGCAGCTCTAATTATGGACACTAACATACAATTTCATACATTCACTTCTATACTTTGACACTTTGTTGCGTATAAAGAACGTCAAGAGCTTACATTGTAAATGAAGTATTATAATTTAAAAAATTAATATTATTTTCTAATTCCAAAATATCTTCGTTTTTCTTTTATGCAAAAAAAAATATCAAACAATTAAGAAGTTAAACTCTTTATTTATATTATGATAAACCTAAAGCAAAATTTTACAACTATCCAAACAAAAACCATAATGAAAAAGATATAAAAGCAACGGTTTTGTTTGATTTATTATAAAAATTTTATAATTATTTTTTTATGGAGCATTTCTTTATTTCGTTTGAATGAATGATGGTAAAACACTGCCATATTGTTCAGAGGAACAGAGTAGCAACATTGTTAGGAACTATTAAAAATAGACTAACACAAAATAGTGGCAACGATTATATATCGCCCAAGAAAAAAGATAAAAAATTAAAGTCAACAGCTGATAAAAGTTAAATAAAAGTTTACTTCACAATAAAAATAGATTTTTGTTTGCTACAAAATGCATATATAGACAAAGCTTTATTTAAAAACGCACACACCATTATTAATATTCATATTGAATAATGATATCGTCATTCAAAATGAGAAAATTATGATTAAATTTCATTTTTCTTTTGTTTTATAATTAACGGGTCGTCGTTTGTCGACACATAATATATGAAGAGTAAGTTTGAAGAGAGTCTGGTTTATTGCTAAAGACCATTGGCATCAAATAACCCCACAAGAAATAGTCTAATAATGTTAAATCACAACTTCTTGGAGGTCATTCAATGCCACAATTTCTTGAAATAATCGAATCTCCAAACTTTTCTCGCAATCATTCGGTTGTTGCGCGTGCTGTGTAGCACGTAGCCTCGTCTCGTTGGAACCAGATGTTGTCAAGATCAACTTCTTCCAATTTCGGCCATAAAAAGTTGGTTATCATCGATCTATACTGCTCTCCATTGACAGTAACGGTGTTACCAGCTTCATTTCGAAAGAAATGCGGACTGATGATTCCACCAGACCAAAAACCACACCAAACTGTCAATTTAGGTGAATGTAGTGGTTGTTCATGAATAATTTGTAGATTTTCTTCGCACCAGAATCGACAGTTTTGTTTATTTACTGCACCACTCAGATGAAAGTGAGCCTCATCGGAGAAGATGATTTTCTTAAAAAAATCGTTATCGTTTTCAAGTCGTTCCAAGACCAAATCAGCAAATTTACGACGTTTACGGTGGTCCATGATAAAATTGTAAACATTACTGAATACAATGAAAAAAAAATGACAGATCATGACATCCTACAAATGACCGAAACGTCACTTAGAAATCATATCACTTAAATTGGAAAACCCGTTATTTGTCATTAATCTATCAAAAGTTTTAAAGTTTATTGTACGAAAATTAATTCAGAAAGTATAATTTTTGTACTCATTCTAGAATGGTGCAAAAGGTTGTTTTCGGTATTTATTATGTATATATTGGAACTTTTTTTTCAATTGAAATTAAACCTAAACAGCAAGACTTAATCTAATGCTGAATCTACAACTAACGCTCCTATTACGCTCTCTTAATCTCGCAGTCTACAAAAGAGTGTCCACAATGCAATCATAATTTGTAAAACATACTTATACTTTCTTACTTAACAAAAATGGCTTCACTTTAACTTTTATTTTGATAATCTATTTAAATTAAAACAAGGTAGAATGTAAACCAACGGTTTTTAAAAGCGCACATTTCCAAAACTCAATACAAACTGTTTAGAAGTGTGACTTACACAAAAATATGAAAATTTCATGTAATAAGAAAAATGTGAAAATAGGACATTTTTGAAATTTTGAGAGGCCGTAAGTCCGGAATCCTATGTAACTCAGTAAAGCCGTTAACACACGTAAAAATATATTATTGAACCTTTAATTTTCATGCCTTGCCGAAAAAAAATGTGTACAGGTGCCTAAGTTACAGGTGTCTAAAAACACCAAATTTTCAATTTTTGAGGCGTAATAACTCTTAAAGAGGGGGTGCTACCAAAAAATTTTCTGAGAAAACTTACACTAATTCTAAAAGTTCTTTCTTGTCTCAAAATTTCAGGTTCCTATCTAAAGGCGTGCCGGAGTTATGAAAAACGAAATTTCATGCAAAATATGGTTTTCACATAACGGTAAATTTAAATAGTAAATTACAAAATATTACATAATTTTGATATTGTTTTATATAGATAATAAAATTTTCGGTCTTCTGGCGGTTTTAGATTGCAAAACTATTACGCAAAGCCTGAGATATATACGTCTGAAAATGGCGCTTTTTCAGCGCTGAAAACTTTGGAACCCTTTACAACTTAAACAAACCTTTAACACACGTAAAAACATATTACTGTAGCTTTAATTTTTTTATCTTGTAGAAGTAAAATGTGTACAGGTTCCTAAGTTACAGGTGTTTAAAAATAGCAAATTTTCAATTTTCAAGCCTTAATAGCTCATAAACAGGGGGTGGTCCAAAAAAATTTTCTGAGCAAACTTATACTAATTCTAAAGGTTCTTTCTTGCCTCAAAATTGCAAGCCTCTATCTAAAAGTGTGCCGGAGTTATGAAAGTAGAAAAATCATGGAAAATTTGGTTTTCACATAACGGTAAATTTAAATACTAAATTTAAAAAAATTGTATAATTTTCATATTAATTTACAAAGATAAAAGCAATACCTGTCGAATGAGGTTTTCAGATTGAAAAAATCTTAAGTAGAACATAAGATATATGCATTTAAAAATAGGGCTTTTTCAAAGTTTGAGGGGCTGTAGCTCCGTAATGGGAGGGGCTACATGAAAAAGTTGTTCCACAAAATTATTTTTTTTATGAGATCTACCCATGGTTAAAATTTTTTTTCTTTATCTTTAACGGTGTAGAAGTTTTGTAAACAGACGGACGGACGGACGGACGGACAGAGTGAAACTAATAAGCACATTTTTTCAAAATTTTTTTGGAAATGTGCTAAAAACTTTTGATTAGGAATTAGTCACAAAGTAATTCTAGAAAGTTATAGTAATCATAGTTCAATGTTCATTCAAGAAATAAATTTCAATGCTGTCAAAATTTATATTTTGATTGAAAAAAAAAAATTGCATTAAAATGAATGAATTAACCTTTTGTTATATTTCATAAGTTAAATTTCATATTTTATGAGGTCCCCGGATAATGAGAATTATGAGGTCTCCGCTATTTGATAAGTTAAATTTAATGTTTTATGAGGTCCCCGCCCCGATGGCCTAGTGAGTAAGAAAATATGAAATATCTAGTGAACATCGAGTTCGAATTCGACAAACGTCATAAAAATAATTTCCCCATATGACATTAACAGCCACGCGTGAAAAAGAAAAGCTGTGTAATGTCCTCGTCACATTTATGTGGCAGGGGAATATACTAAAGAGCAAAAAAGATATTTTATTCAACATTTTTTATTAGATGGCGGCGTTATATTTATAATTTTGAATAAAAAACAGAATCAATATTCGCATATAAAGGTTTAAGATATGTGTAAATAATAAGAAATTATTTTACACTTTATCTTATGTATGGTGCAAGTAAATTAATTTCTTAACACTAAACAAATATTGTGCTATAAAGCAAAAAAAAAAAAACCATAAAATTACAATTTCGTAAAAAAAAAATTTTTATGTAACAACCTTTAAAGCTATACTTAATAAAAAGTTTGGATTAACTTTTTGATTTTTTTTTGTTGTTGTTTATTTTTATTTTCGATACATAAATAACTAATGACTTCGATTAATCTTATAAAATAATTCTGAAAATTGTTATTTCTGCTTAAAAAGCGCTTTAAAATATTGTACTTTTTCTTCATTTACTTTATTTTTTGTTATCAATTTTTTAAAGGAGTTTTGAAATTATTTTTAATTTTATATTACCGTAAAATTTAAAACTTTATGCTGTAATTACCCTTAAAAACATAGCTTATAATTTAATGTAATATTATTAATACTGCAACCAGTCAATTTTTTTAATTTCATTGGAAAATGGGTTGAAAAAAATAAAATTAAGTAAGTTTTATTTAATTAAGTAGGTATACGAGTATATAAAACTTAAATTACTGATTATCTTTATCCCTTTAAAAAAAAAACCAATTTTTTTTTTTATTTTCAATTATCATAAAAATTACCGCCAATTCCATTACGCAATTCAATGCAAAAACATTAATTGTTTTTAATTGAATGTTTAGAAGGTTATTTGGATCCAATGTTATTATAAAGAACAAGGTAGAATGTAAACCAACGGTTTTTAAAAGCGCACATTTCCAAAACTCAATACAAACTGTTTAAAATTGTAACTTGCACAAAAATTTGAAAATTAAAAAAAAAAATTTAAGAAATTTTTTGTAATAAGAAAAAATGTGAAAATAGGACTTTTTTGAAATTTTGAGAGGTAGTCAGTCCGGAACCCTATATAACTAAGGAAAGCCGTTAACACACGTAAAAATATATTATTAAACCTTTAATTTTCATGTCTTGCCGAAGAAAACTTTGTACAGGTGCCTAAGTTACAGGTGTCTAAAAATAGCAAATTTTCAATTTTTGAGGCGTAATAACTCTTAAAGAGGGGGTGTTACCAAAAAATTTTCTGAGGAAACTTATACTAATTCTAAAAGTTCTTTCTTGCCTGAAAATTTCAGGTTCCTATCTAAAGGGGTGCCGGAGTTATGAAAAAAGAAATTTCATGCAAAATGTGGTTTTCACATAACGGTAAATTTAAATAGTAAATTACAAAATATTACATAATTTTGATATTGTTTTATATAGATAATAAAATTTTCGATCTTCTGGCAGTTTTAGATTGCAAAATTATTACGCAGAGCCTGAGATATATACATCCGAAAATGGGGCTTTGTCGCAATTTTGAAGAGGTGCAACTTTGGCACCCTTTACAACTCAAATAAACCTTTAACACACGTAAAAATATATTATTGTAGCTTTAATTTTTATATCTTGCAGAAGTAAAATGTGTACAGGTTCCTAAGTTACAGGTGTTTAAAAATAGCAAATTTTCAATTTTTAAGCCCTAATAGCTCATAAACAGGGAGTGGTCCGAAAAAATTTTCTGAGCAAACTTATACTAATTCTAAAAGTTCTTTCTTGTCTCAAAATTTCAAGCTTCTATCTAGAAGCGTGCCGGAGTTATGAAAGTAGAAAAATCATGCAAAATTTGGTTTTCACATAACGGTAAATTTAAATACTAAATTTAAAAAAATTGTATAATTTTGATATTAAAAGATAAAAGAAATACCTGTCGAATGACGTTTTCAGATTGAAAAAATCTTAAGCAGAACATAAGATATATGCATTTAAAAATAGGGCTTTTTCAAAGTTTGAGGGGCTGTAGCTCCGTAATGGGGGGGGGCTACATTAAAAAGTTGTTCCACAAAATTATTTTTTTTATGAGACCTACTCATGGTTAAAATTTTTTTTCTCTATCTTTAACGGTGTAGAAGTTTTGTAAACAGACGGACGGACAGAGTGAAACTAATAAGCACATTTTTTCAAAATTTTTTTTGAAAAAAAAGGAGCGAATTATTATTTATAACGTCAGTTCTGTTGTTTATAATCAAGAACATCATTTTTTTATTCCTTTTTATGTATATAGGAAAATAATTTTAAAATACCCAAAAACTTTTTTACTTTATAATTTTTCTGTTTTTCATTGTAAAAATATTTTCTTTTGAGAACATTTAGAAAAAACATTGTACTCTTGTCAGTTCGTCTCTTTGTTAAAACATTGAGTCATCATTCTTACTAAATCTTATTAAATATTAAATAATCTGTCAAATTGAATTTTTTACGAAAAAACTTTTTTGTTTACAGTGTACTACTTATCGCGGAACTTAAACCTCTTGAACATTTAACTTAAACATATTTAACTATAGTTATATAGTTCTACTGATAAGTGGGATTCATGGGAGCGTGACGTATGCCTGTATTTCATTTGCTGTAGTGTCATTTGACTGTAATTTTTGCAAGTTACCTGTATTAATATATGTTTGATTGTATTTTATTTGCCGGCGTTTCATTTGATTGTTTTTCATTGGAATATACATATTTAACTGTATGTAAATACTTATAATTAGAAGGGATTTTAGAGCTGGTTACAAATTAATTCCAGTGAAATGAAATACAATCAAATGAAATACTGTCGAATGAAATACTGTCGAATGAAATACAGTCGAATGATAATGAAAATACAGGTAAGTGAGATACATTCAAGTGACATACAGTCAAATGAAATATAGTCTTATGATAATAACCCGTTTAAGTTAAGTTTTAATAATCCGTTTAAGTTAAGTCTTGTGATAATAACACGTTCTTAAGTTTTAGAAGTTTGAGGGGTCAGAACTTGTAAATTTTTCATTCTTAACGACCTTTGAACATTTTATTATTACCTATTGATATCTATGAACATTTTTTAAAGTTCAATAGAATAAAGTTTTAACATTATATTTTAGGATGTTCAGAAGGCTTTAAATATACGATTTCCTTAAAATTTCCTAAAATACAGCTTTCAAATCAAAACAATATCTTAAGCTGTTTTATAAATTAATAAATAAATAAAGTGTCTTGAGTTTTTAAAATTTTGCTAACACTTTATAGTATTAATTTAAAATTGTTATATTTAAAAATAATAACTCAAAGATGATTAAAGGAATGGTTGCATTTATATTTCAAAAATTGAAACATTGATCGATGCAGGGTTAAATGTCCTAATGGCCAAAAGTCTAACGACAGAAGTCGTTATTCGACTTTTTGCCTTTTTTAATGGCACGTTTGCCTGATTAAAGAGTGGGATACGCTTGACATAAAAATTCGTAATTTTTCTTGCATCTCAATATTTTATTCTTAAAAAGTTTTTTTTTGTTTTAATGAGGGTGGGAAGCATCGAAAGCCACCTAGGGAACCGCACGAAGTTCATCTAAGGTAGTGTTGGGCTTTAACCAACTAAACACTACCACCCTTTTAAACCAAACTTTAGGGTGGGGCCTTTAATACAAAATGTATAGTTTGGTTTTAGGGAGAAGGATGTAGGAAAGATTTCTGGGAAAAAAAGGATTAAGAAATTTGGGATTAAGGTGGATGGGTATGAAAATTTGTAGTGAAACTTCGAAGAAAGATATTAATGTTCTTCTTAAATCTTTTTATATCGTACGCATATAAGTCACTAATTTTGGGTAACACATAGGATGGTATATGGTTCCAAATCCCCGATGTGCGCATTACAAACGAACTTCAATAAGCTGTGTTACGCCATCTTTAAAGCTATTCAGTGTAGATATGAGCATCTGTTGCACTCCTTGTTTCTCGCTGGAAATCTTTGAGTGGAGGCATTAATTGTTTAATTTCTTTAGAACAGGTGCCTACACGACGAGGTATCTATAAAATAAGGTCAATGACCAAACTGTACGATGGTAGTAGCGATGAGGTAACACTGGGATCATTAATGATTCGAATAGCTTTTTTGCACTTTATCGAGATATCCCAGCGCTATTTGTGGGGCTCCAGCCCAAATGTGTGCATTATACTCTATTTTCAGCCTAATGTTCGATTTATAGATATTGAGAAGGTCAGAAGGGAATCGGTACAGGGAAGAAGCGGTAGCGGTAAGCTTTGCAGCGGTACAAAAAATCCAAGTACTTAGCTGCATCTTTGGCTATACCAAAAATATGATTTCGCCAAATCAATTTTTGATTCAGCTCGATACCCAAAATTAAATACCAGATTCGGTATCGAGGTTGCGATTTTTCGCGAGATCAAACAGCATTGATTTTTTATTTTCAGAATTTTTTTTGAGAGCAAAGTATTCTTATTTTTCCAGAAATTTTACAAAAATTATTTTTTAAATTAATTTATATTATAATAAAATAAATTATAAATTGATGATAGTATTGGTGTCCCACCAAATGGAGAGTCAAAATATTGTAATAAGATTTTGGATATTGGAGGTACATAAAATTTAAATTGTTTGTTGATGTTTGTAAACGAAGAAGAGTTTTTTTTAACATTTCTGACTCACTGAATTACGTCTTTTTATATGTTTTGAGGTAAATTGAGGTAAATTAGAAGTCCAATGGCACTTAGGACCCTGCATCTTTTTATCAATTGAAATTTTATTTGAAAACATTATCCAGCTAATTACAATCCTTGATTTAACTGTGTTAAATTAAGTATCAAAATTTGAAATTTTATTAAAATAGAAAAATTCAATTATTTTAATCACGTACGTATAAAAAATATTTTAAAAAATAGAAAAAAAAAAAAAAATATCAAAATTAAAGTAAACTAGTTTCGAAACAATGTATTAAATGAATTCTTTAGAAACAGCTTTTTTTTTAAACAATGCTTTTAAAAGCATGTTACTTTATTTTAGTTTTGTTTTCTTTTGCTGTAATCAATTAACTATTCAAAACACACATATGTGTTAAAGTAATGCGCCAACAATTATTTCTGCAAAAACAATATGGAATTAAAACTCTTTTAAAATTAAGAAGTTGTTTTGTCAAAGAAAAAAGTTTTACTCCATCTAAAAACTTGAACCGGATTGAAAATTAGAAAAAAATTAAAATTTTCTTTAGTTTGTCATTACAAAATTTGGGATTCATTGAAATTAAAAAAAAAAAACATATAATCTTAACATATTGCCACTTTCTATTATATCCTCATTATATCCCAATTTTCCTACGATATAACTGTTATGCTTGTAAGCCTAACAATTGAACAATTAATCAAAACAAAAAGAAACAATTAAAATGTTCGTTTATTAGATATAAAATTTTTTTTTTTTATTTTACAGATAAAAACACAGCATAAATAAAGAAAATTTAAAAGACATTTTTTTTAGAAGTTACATTAAGATTTTATATACATACATATTTAGGCTTATTTTCAAAAACTAAAAATGGAAAGTAAATATTAACGTTCCTGCTTTGAACTAATCTTAAACATAAAATTTTGGAAAATAATTAAATGCATAAGTTTTTATAAGAACGAATACGGGAACATAAGAAGCATAAATACGAGGGAAGCGATAGAAAATATTTTTATAACAATTTTTGTTTTTTTTTTTCGATTTTAGTTTCCGTTTTCTTTCAAATGCAATACTTGAAATTTTTTATTAATTTTAATCCAGGATTATTAATCGGAGGTGGTCGTTACGTTGCAGTTTCCATTATTTTCATATATTGTCATCTCAATTTTTCAAATCTAATTTCATTTAAAATTTTTTAAATTGCCCATGTTAGGAGAAGTATATATATATGTAATGTTTGTTATAATTATCGAGAATGCCCTGAAAATCTAATATTTTCCATCAGGTTAAATTAATAAGAAGGAATTTTGGGAAACGTTATTTTTATTAATTTTAAAGTTTATAGCTTTAAATCTAATAAATGTACTTTAGAAAAAGAATTATATTATAATTAAATAAAATATATATCATTTTTTTTTTATACTCATAAACCTTTATTCGGCAGAGTTGCCTTATAGAATTTAAGAATTATTTAACTTTAACCATTATTGAATTTAATATAAAAGAAATTTTTATTAACAATTATCTTATTTTCTGATTTTAGAAATTAATTAGATTTACAGAACTTTGAGGTTAAATAAGTTATTTTGAATATTTTGTAATCAAAACTTATGTTTGATTAATCATTTAAAGTTTTTTTTTTGCACATAATACATTATTTTTGTTCTTAGATCGTTTGTTGATTGAGTGAATATTTAAGAGTGTGAACAATGGCTCGAAGGCATAAGCATTCAGCTTGAAGTCAAATTTAATTTTTTCAAACAAAAGCCCCACTTGAACTGTTTTTTTTTTTGAAGTAATATTAAAAAAATTAAATTATTTTCTTTTTCTGTCTCTGCTCCAACTGTCGAAAATTGATCTTTCGTTTAAAATAAAAGTTACAATTTCAATATTTTGTTACGAAAGTATTACTGAAGGATGAGAAAAATATAAGTAAAATTATTTTCTTAGAAACTACTGTTCATATCGGATACGTGGTACCTGTTGACTAATAAATTACTGAATGTGTCAACAATTATTTGTACACCCTCTTGTTTGTCACATATTGAAAAATATGTGACTAACAACAGAGTTTTGAGAATTTGATACGGAGTAGAGAGGGAGTGGAGTTACGTGACTTTGTAATCAATTATAATAAAATCCCACCCATTTATTTTTTTCCATACATATTTCAACAACAATATATTTATTATTTAGTGGGGACTTCAACTTTTCGGCTAATATAGAGTGTTCATAGTTCTGTAAAACAATAATACACTGTTGGTATGATGTTGGGATGATGTTTTTCTACGGTTTTAAAGTGTTCTTTCTAAATGGTAAATTAGTCTTTTCTTTTGTATTTTCTTTTTATAGTTATTTTAACTTTTAAACTTCATTAAAAAATTTCTTAAAAGGATTTTTTTTGTTTAATATTTTCAGCTTTTATATTATATAAAATCTATTTTATCACCTTCGGCTTTTGTTATGAATTTTTTGCTTTTATATACATGTAACCCTCGATTAACGCGGTAGATTCGTTCCTAAAAAAACTACGCGTAAATTAAAACCGCGCTATTCAAGACATGAAATCCATATAAAAAAGGTCAATTGGTTCAACAAAATATTTTTTATTTTCATTTAGTTCTTAAAATTAAAATGGACTTAAAATGATAACAATAATAAAAACATAAAAAATTCAATATAAATTTTTAACACAAAAACAAAATAAAAAGGAAACCAATAAAACCAAAAATCTATCTTCTGATTCCTGGAACTTATTCTTTCTTACAAAACTAATCCTTAGTAGTTTCCATTTTGGAGGCATAACTGAGCTTTCATAGCTTGCGTTAGTTAATAAAATGGCGGTTTTCGTGCGTGTGCAATAAAATTGGAAATCAGTAATTTTTTGATTTTGATGTAGCTTCTTATTTAATTCTTGTATAGTTAAGGAGCTAAAATTGGAATTTCAAATTTCTAGAGATGTCTGGATCGTTTTCTCTTATCAAATTCCTCTTATTTAAAGTTGACGGGCTGAAGTTAATGTCTCATTCAAGGTTTTTGCGGAAAAGTTTTTAATGAACTTTTCTTCGATTTCGCCTTCAGATGTATTTCAATTGATGTCAATTGATGTCAATCATGAAAACTAAATCTTCTTCAGTTATACATCAAGATCGTTAATTATTAAGTTTTCTCAAAGTTTTCGCAACCTTCACCTCTAACAGAATGCACACGCTCTACAATTTTATTAATTTCAATGTTCACAGATTGAGATTCAATTTATCGAAATGAAACCACAATATCAGATCGCAATTTCTCCCCAATATTCTTTTAAAGTTTTAGTTTTTATTAAACTCGCAGATAAGACAACAGAGTTGAGCATGGTGTAACTCTTACACATGTTTTTGTTCTATGATTATATGTACATATGTTTTTGATCCTTGTTATAGCTTACATATTTTATTTGTCTATCGTTACACAAGAGATTATAGAATATGCACATACTACGTATTATAGATTATCTTTTCTAGAATTTTAGACAAAAAAGAAACCGCCAATTTTTCCTCGTAAAACCGAAACCTTTACCGCTCTATTTAAAATAGGTTGCACATTTTTCTCAACGTAAAAGCAAAACCGCTTTATTAAAGTGGCGTGCTAATCGAAGGTTACCTGTATATCATATTATAATCTTTTAAAATATTTTATTTTCTTTTATTAGAATTATTGCTTTTCTATATATCATTTTTACTCGAAAAAAAAAAACTATAAAAGAACCATATTTTATCTTTATATCTTAAGATACAAAAAATAAAAAATAAAATTTATATATAACAATAATATGAACTATAAATATTCAAATATGAACTAATTTGAATTGTTATCTTAAATCTTAATGAACGAGAGAAAATTAAAATCCCATAAAATCAAAAATCTCTCTTCAAAAGGTTTATAGAACCTCATTTATTATTATACTTATTAATTTATTCTATTACTATTTTTATTATCTATATATAGATACAAATTTTTTTTTTATTATTATTAATTTCTTTTTAAATAAAAAAAAAAATAAAAAAATAAAAAAAAACTGTTTTAAAATACATTTTTATAGTATCAATTTTGTACACAAAAAAAAATTAGTTTGCAATCTCCACGCAATTCAATTTTTTTTCTAAAGATATCTTTTGATTTTATTATAGGTACAAACTAAATACCTGTGAGTCCTCTTAAAAAGCTTAAATTTATAATATATATAATATATTTTTGTAGTGATATAAAAGTATACTTTGCTATATATGTATGTATATAAATTAGAAGGAAAGCAAAACGAGAAAAAAAACAAAAGGCATTTTGGAACCATATAGATACCATTAAATTTTTATGAATTTGTTTATTTTTAGTTCTATTAAAGAACTGTGAAAAACGCGTTTCAAAAAAAAAAAAAAAAACGTAAGAAAGAAAAAAACAAACAAAAGATCAACCAAACTAACTAATTAATATTTCATTCGACAATATTAAAATTGATTAATTTCCTATTAGCAAAAGACTCCTAGGGAGATATGGCGCACATATAAAAGACGACATTAGAACTATATATTATACATTTTTATTATATATATGTATAGATCATAATCTTAACATTTATTATATGTTTTGTTCAACGATTGATAACAAAAATAAATCAGTAGTTTTAAGTAAAAGATTTTGTTTTTTTTTTTGCTTAGTTTTTATCAGAGAAATTATTTTGTCATTGTAAATAACCGTCAGCCCACCGGTATACAATTCTATTGCAAAATAAAGATTATTAAAATTAAGTTGCAATTAGTTATTTGGATTCAGGGGTTGTTTTTTTCGAGGATAGGTGGGAATAATGAAAGACACTATATAGGAGTGAAATAAGCACGAATTCTCCATCAGTGTATGGGACTTTCAGCAACTAAGCACCACCTGCCTCACAGGTTTAACTAAACAATAGATGACACGACGTTTAGTACTCATGTACTGTCTGGTCACAGAAATTTGAGATAGGGAATGAAAATTGATTTCAAATTGGCAGGCATACTGTGAACAAAGTTGTTAATATTCACCTTAAATGTCTGCACGTTGCAAATGCAATCATTACCAATTCTGGGGAACATATGATGTGGGAAATGATTTCACATTCGTGATGTTCGTATAACACAAACGAATTTTTCATAAGCTGAATTAAGCCATCTGGTGATTTGAACTATATAGGGGGTAAATTTCTTTTATTTTTTTTTTTTATTCACATACCTTATAAATGTGACAAAAAAATTACACAGCCTTTCATATATCCAGGAGCGGTTGTGATGACGTAAGGGAGAATTATTCTTATGAGTTATGAGGTGTGTGGTTTTCGAACCCACACTCTCTAAGTATTTATAGCGTATTTTACAAACTTTTTTAGGTTTATAGATTCTTATGTTGCATCTACAATTAACGCTCTTATTCGCTCTTTATTCTGCAATTATTCAACTGCAAATTTTTTTAAGTTTATAGAATCTTAAAATATACTAATAATGATGTATGTTTTTCGGCGGATACCATATTTTGCAGCCATATATTTAAATGGTACTACCCGCGCAAAATACCGGCGAAATTTTTGCGGTGGATTTTTTGTTGCCGGCAAAATAAAATAAATTTTAATTTTTTTTTTTTTTTTAACTAAATAAAATAAATTTTGATTTTGATTTTATTTTATTTAATTTTTTCTCTCAAACTTAAATTTTATTGTAAATAGGTACTCTTTTGTAGGTTGTGTAAAGACTGAGTATATAGAGCAAGATAATTAACATTGTTAATTCTATAGATCCACCATCCACCATTATAAAATAAAATACAGTTAATTTTAGCTGTAAGTACTGTATGGTTAATTTAGTAAATGAAGTCTAATGTCATAAGAAAAATTTCCTGTTCACAGTTAATTTTTTAAACATTAGTTTAATATCCAAATATGGGTGTTGTATTAAAAAATGTTTGTAGAGTTTTAGCTACGTTTGTAAAGCCCAGTTTTCTTTGAAACGAAATTTGAAACAGAAAGAATTGAACTTATCATTTTTTCACTTTCTAAAGACAATAAAAACTTTAAATAGCAAAACAAGAAAAACCGTTATTACGATAACGGTAAACATCAATTTATGATAATATAATGTTGATCAGGGATTTGTTTTATTTTTGTATAAACAAAGCGGATTGATTGCCAATAGAATACTTAAATATATATACGCTTAATTTGTGTATAGCGGATACTATCTTTTAAAATAACATATTATGTGCATATTTTGAGTGCTTAAAAGAATTAAAGTGGCTTACTAATAGATCAAAAATTAATTTTATTTTCTATTAACGTATAAATATATAAAACAGGTGAACAGAAAAAAAAAATCAAATAAAAATAAACTTTTCTCCGTCTTCTTTGTAAATATCAATGAATATACACCATAAGAAAAAAAAATAATATAAATATTATAAAAAGTCTGTGCCACATTGGTTATACATAACTAAAATGGATCCCTGTGGTGTGATTCGAATTAAATTTAATAAATAGATTTAGTATTGTTATTGAAAAAATGTATATGCGTATATATGTATATATGCAGCTATATAACTTTGATTAAGAAACAAATCAATTCCTTTTATATATCTCTAAATAAAGATAACGGTTTTTATGGAGCTTGAGAAAAATTTTAAATTTGTATAAAATCATTTGTTTGTTCTTTTTTCTCTGAATATTTTAACCCAAAAACAAAAAACTGTAAACCAATTCAATACTAACATAATTTAATCTAAATTTTTTCAATTTATTTATTTAGAGTTTTTCAATTATTTCCCATAGAACCATCAATAATTATACCCGTATGAACTATGTTCAAGGGTATAATAAATTTGCCATTACGTTTGTGACACCTTAAAGGAGTCGAGCTAGATATAGTGTCAAAGGTATGGATCGGCTCAGAATCGAATTCTGAGTCGATTAAGCCATGTACGTCCGTCCGTTCGTCCGTCCGCACGATAACTCAAAAAAAAAAGGAGCTAGGAGGCTGAAATTTTTTTTACGGCACTTTTGTAAAATTGTTAGTTTTGCTATTTAAATCCAACATTTTCGGTCGGCGGGTTCAAGTAGCTGCCATACAACTTCTATCTTTATATAGAAATAACTCAGTATCTATTCAAGCTAGGTTTCTGAAATTTTGCAAATGATGATTAAGTTTTATGGCAACAACTTCTGTAAAATTTGGTTGTGGTGGTGCGGCGGGTTCGAGTAGCTGCCATACAACTTCTCCGTTTAAATGAGAATAACTCAGTGTCTATTGAAGCTAGGAACCTGAAATTTAGTAAAGAGGTGTCGAGTTATATGCCAACAACTTTTGTAAAATTTGGTTGGTCTAGAGCAGCCGATTCAGGCTTCTTGCACCTCTTCGAACTTAATAAAGCTAGGCGTCTGAAATCTTGCAAATGATGATCAAATTTTATGGCAACCACTTTTGAAAAATTTGGTTGTGGTGCTGCGACGGGTTCGGGTAGCTGCCATACAACTTATCCGTTTAAATGAGAATAACTCAGTGTCTATTGAAGTTAGGAACCTGAAATTTAGTAAAGAGGTGTCGAGTTATAGGCCAACAACTTTTGTAAAATTTGGTTGGTCTAGAGCAGCCGGTTCAGGCTTCTTGCACCTCTTGGAACTTAATGAAGCTAGGCGCAATAGATTCAGGTAGCTGTCATACAACTCCACAATTTACATAAATATATCTCTGTAGTTCGGTACTAAAACATCTGAATGTTTTTAAAAGATGATCAAGTTTTATAGAAACAGGATATATTACGTTCATACGGGTATCCCAGAGTTGACACAGTCTACTCTACTGCACTCTTCCTTGTTTTCACAAGAAAACTGATATTTAATGCTTATCTTAAATACACAAACAAATAAATTCATCTTTTTATCCAAGTATAAGGTAGGTAGATAAGCTGGTGACCTTCACGATGCGGCATGAAGACTTCAATTAGCACCAGGTTGCGCCATTTTAATCCCATAGCACTCACGTCACCTACGTTTTTGTTTGCGTTTTTATCATACCCGAGGAATATAGGAGTTCTTTTTATCCAAATTCATTTTTATTGGAAAAAGAAACTCCCGAGATATTTGCATCTTTTTCTTTACAAACAGAGACAGATGCAGAGAAAATGCTCAACATTTCCTATTGCGTCAATTCTCTGCAAAATTTTATATTAAAATTTACATATTAGCATATTTAGCGATAAGACATATATAATATTAATTAATTGCCTTATTTCTTAGCTCAACCTTGATGCGTGCTTACTAGCTTGTCCATTGGTTTGTACCCTGTAAAATATAATAATATTAAACTTTATCGTCAAATTTGGGACATACATGTATACCATCTGGGAACTGGTAACTTTTTTTTTTAGATTAAAATCACCAGAAACAAAAAAATTGTTCAATGTAAGACTTTTTTTTAACAGTTTAACAATTAAGTCCATCAACATATAGGTGTAAAAATAAAATAATTATATAAAGCGTATTAAGGTAATAACAACATATTGAATATATTAGTTTAAAAGATCTTGGCTTTTGTTGAGAACATCAGCCACAATAATTTCAGTTTTACCTCAATTATTTTACCATTCTAAATGTTGAAATATCCTCCAAGGCTCTTTCTTCCAACGTTCTAACTATACATTAGTAAAATTTTTTTAATGCATTTCTCTGCCAGATAAATGTGAACACTAGGCCACCGAGGCCCCCATTAGTAAAATTAATATGAGATTAGATAAATAATAAAAATATGAGACGAAATATACATTTGTAAGCATGCAAAAACGAGCTTCAGATGCACTCAGTAAGACTCATTTAGACCCTTTTTGATACCCTTGATCAGTTTTTCTCCTATAATTAAATAATTGGCAGCTTATTACATAGCACATTTAAAGTATTAATGAATGATTTAGTCCATTTTAAACAGATCTAAAAGGTTATTTAAGAAGATTTTCTCCAAAAACTTTTTTCTTTTTTGAGCAGCATATTAAGGATAAAAAATTAATTGATTCCTCTTCCTCTTCATCTTTACACCTTCTCCAAAAATTATATAAGGGAAGTCCTAATATTTTGTCATGAGTGCCAATTGGACACACATCATATTGTCGCTACTACATTTCTCATATTGAGGCGACTTAGCCATAAGCATCTGTTTGGTCGTTTAAGTCGTTGTTTGACATGTGTAAGTAAATTTAACAAAAATAATCATCTTAAGTACAAAACTTTTCAAATAAATAAATAGTTTTTAAGATTGAAAAGCATTTACCTTTTATAAAAAAAAATATATAATTCATTGATTAGAATTTTTGATGAAGCAAAGTAGTTTTGGCGCCCGCATTTTTTTTTTTTTTTTTGTTTGTTTTTTAGATGAATAAAAAATGAATCTAAAATTATCCTTCATTATAGCAAAGTTGTATAATGTTATGCAATTTTTTATTTGTACCGGTTTTTAAAATTTTTTTTTTTTTAAATCTATCGTTTTAAAAATTTACTGTACAGATTACACAATATATCTTTATAATATAAATACTTGCATATACATAATACTTTTAACAGAATAAATCATTAGAAATTCCGTGAAGATTAATGATTTCGTTTAAAGAATGTTTAAAAAATGAGCAAAATATAAATTGTTTTTTTTTTTTTTAGAAAAATGCAAATGTTCTCACACTCCTCCAATAGTATAATGTGTCATGTCTATTATTTTTTTTTCTTTTGACTAAATCATCCATATTTTATAGATTGATTTACCCTTTATTGTCAATATTTCAAGTTTTGTTGTTTGGATGCTTATTTGAATCGAATCGAATCATTTGATAAATAGATATACATACGTTTTACGTACAACAAGAATTATATTTAAATGTAAGTGTAAAGATGTGTTAAAGATGCGTTTTAAAATCAATTGATGATTTTTTTTTTTTTTTTTTTGTTTTAAATTTAAATATTCTGTATAGTATGTATGGTATAAGATAAAATACCAACTATTTTAGATAAAAGAAAAATATACAGTTTTTTTTTTAAATTTTAAGATACAATGTGTAGTTTGTATTTAGTGTTAAAATAATCGATCACATTTTAAAGTGTATATTAAAGTTTTTTATTTTTTTATTTTTTTGTTTTTTTTTTTTGAAATTTATGACATATTAAAATTGAATTTTTATAGTAAAAAACTATTAAATAGAAATAAAATGCCTTTTAGTTATGCAAATTTTTGGTTTTGTTTTTTTCTTTTAAATCTATATAGAAATGTTTAATATTACATCAGATAAACAAATACTCAATTATTGTACTACATATTTTCATTTACACGTTATACCAGTATTCAGGTGAAAAATGAATCTCGATCAGTTAGTGAATACCAAATGCATATGGTCATAATGGACTCACTATTATTAAATGGTTATCTGAATACAGTAAAATTTCAATGACTACTATTACTTATTGAATTTTTATTTGAGTTTAATAAATTTAATGTGAGCCTTACAAATACATAAATTTGACTGACAGTATAATAATCAATGGTTTTAAAATAAAAAGTGTTAAATGAAAATTTAACGAAAATTTTATGTTATTACTGTAGGCGGTTTAGTAAACACTTATAATAATATGAGAATAAAATAGTTTGTTTTTTTTTTTTTTTTTTGTTTTTTTATCGCAATTGATATTTATTTGATATTTAAAGTTAATAAATGTCGTTATTTGATCAAAAATTAAATTGAATACATTAACATAAATTCTTTGGTTTAAAGAAAAAATTTAAGTATAGAAAATTTTAAAAATATTGATTGTAGAAAAATGCTCTAGGACAAAAAAAAAAACAATTTTGAAGCAATCTTTTTTTTAAGGTTTTTTAAAATTTTTATAAAATCATATAAAGTTTAGCATAAAATATGGTAACAAAAACATTGAAAAACAAGTAAAAGTAACAGTAAGTCGATGCAACCGACTCATTTATACCCTACACCTAAAAAATTCAAATTAAATTAAAAATTCATGTTATTTTAACTAAGCTAAAAAAATAAATGCTTTTACAACCTTTGTACAAAACTTCAAATTTCTATCTTTATTAAATTCGAAAATATGCTTGTTAGGTTTTGGGAAGTGCGTGGCAGATACCCGAACAACCATTCTAATTCATCTTAAATTTTGGACAAATCAGGGATTCAGGAAACAACAGCCTCGTGTCAAATTTGAAGGTTCTATTTTTATTAATTTCGAAGATATGCTTGTGCGGTTTTTTGAGTTGTATGGGAGGTACCCGAACGACCATTCCAATTCATCTCAAATTTTAGGCAAATCAGGGATTTAGAAAACAGCACCCTCGTATCAAATTTGAAGTTCCTATCTTTATTAATTTCGAAGATATGCATGTTCGGTTTTGGGAGTTGTATGGGAGGTACCCGAACAGCTACTCCAATTCATCTCAAATTTTGGACAAATCAGGGATTCAGGAAACAACCCCCTAGTACCAAATTTGAAGTTTCTATCTTTATTAATTTCGAATATATGATTGTTCGGTTTTGGGATTTGTATGGGAGGTACCCGAATAACCACTTCAATTCATCTAAAATTTTGGGGATATCAGGGATTCAGAAAAACAAACCCTGGTACGAAATTTTAAGTTCCTATCGACTCAGGCGGTAATCCTGATTCAGAATATATATACATGTCTATACCTAACTCGCTTCCTTTTGGTGGTTACAAACACCATACCAAAGTTAATATACCCTATACTTAATGTGTAGGGTATAAAAAACTAGACAAAATGTAAATCAACGATCACATATGAAGGATCATATTTTTCAAAATACAATACAAACTGTTTAGAATTGTGACTTGTACTAAAATTTGAAAATTTTCTTAGAATTTCATATAATAAGAAATAATATGAAAAATAAAGTGAAGTTTACTTTAATTTTAAGGTGTTTCCTAAGTTACAGGTGTTTAAAAATAGCAAAATTTCAATTTTTGATCTATAATAGCTCTTACAAAGGAGATAAAAAAAAAAAAAAAAATTCTGTGAAAGTTGTGTACTAATTCTAAAAGTTTTTGTTCTCTTAAAATTTCAAGTTTCTTTCAAAAATATTCCGGAGTTATGAAAGAAAAAAATTTACGCATTTTGTTTTCATATAACGGTAAATTTTGATATTGATTTATAAAGATAAAAAAAAAATCGTGCTGAATGACGTTTTCAGATTTAAAAAATATTAAACAGAATATTTGATATACACATTTAAAAATAAGATTTTCAAAGTTTTAAGGCCTGTAGCTCTGTAATAGACGGATTTTTTTTTTTTATGAGACCTAACCATGGTTAAAATTTCATTGCTCTATCTTTAAGGGTGTAAAAGTTTTGTAAACAGACGGAGAAAAGGACAAAAGTGAAACTAAATACCACATTTTTTTTTTAATTTATTTTGGGAATGTACTAAAAATTGGTAAATATAATTATCTATGTAAAATATAAAAAGATTTTTTGAAATTTTTCTAAAATTATTCAAAATTTTTTTTAAACTTTTTTTCTAAAATGTTTTTTTTTTTTTTTAATAAACTGTTTTAATAACTTAATTTAACCGTGTTAATATAAATTAACTGTCATTTTTGAAATTTTTAATACGTAGAAATTTTAAATTTTTTTTTTTATATATTCTAAATTATTTGTTAGACGGTATAAAAGATACCTATAGATTGTATATGTTTCGATCTTTAAATTTTCGATTTTATTAACTGAATTTTTATTAGGTATAGGGCTATTAAGGTACCTACATAGTTAAAAATTTAATTATAAAAAGTTTTATTTAATGCTTAATCAAAAATTCAAACATTATATAAAGCCAAAATCATCAATTGTTATAAATACTATAGAAAAATTTAAATCCCCATAACAAAAGGTCGTTCTAGAAAAACTTCTCGTAAAACTTATCCAACACAATAAATTCCAATATATACAACACCAATAGAAAAACCAAATAAACAAGGCAGAATATAAAGCCAACGCTTTTTAAAATGAAAAGTCTTAATTTTTTATGTAAGAAAAGAATTGTGAAAAATCAAAGGACTGCAAAAATGTGGAACCTGCTAACATCCTCTGTGTTTCCAAAAGTTGACGATTTTTTGATTTACAATTTGCACAAATTCAACAAATTTATGAAGCAATTACTGTCTCATTCCCCTTTATCCGCATTTTTCCCGTCCCACACAATTTATAGTCTCAACTACTTTTTAGTACAAAGGAACATATTCCTAGATTGATATTATCGAATAAAAGGACACTTTCTTCAATTTTAAGGAAACTCTAGAGTCTAGGTAATTAAAAAAAGCTCTTAATATGTATGTAAATATTTATATGAAAAAAAAATATAATTTTACCGCTTTAGTTTTTTACTTTGAAAAATATCGAATATTTGCCTAAAAATAGCGAATTTTAAATTTTAGAATCCTAGAGCTATCTCTTACACAGGAAGAGGTACAAAAAAAATATAATTTTTGCTCCGTCTACACTATAAATTTCAAAGTAGGAACGGTACTATATCTAAAAGTGTTCCAAAATTTTGTAAAATTTTGTTTTCACTCTACGGTAAATTTAAATATTAAACCACTTCTTTTATTAATTAAAATTATTATTTTGTTATTGATTTATAGAAGTAAAAAACATGTCCATCTGTTTGGAGATTTTTGAGTGAAAAAGCAGAAACTAAGATACACTTTTTTGAAAATAGGACGAGAGATTGTAGTTCCGAAATTGGTCAGACTACTTTAAAAAATGTTCCTAATTTTTAATTTTTTTTAAAGTAACTAACCATGTTTAAAATTTCATTGTTCTTAAAAATAACTCAATTATGCTATGAAAGAATAGTTTAGTGAGGCCTAAATTTTATTGTTCGGAATAAGTGTTTCCAATTGTCCAAAATGGCTCTTCGAATACCCGAATAAATTATTCTGTCCATATATTTGAATATGGACAATAGAATAAGGAATATAAATATAGACAAATATTGTATGACATTTTTTTATTAAATTTTCTTTTCTTAAATTTTAACACAACAACCATACTTCCTTATAACTCATAAGAATCAATTTCTGTTTTTGCACTTGGCGGAACTTTCAAGTTTCTGACACTGAACAAAATATAAAAATACTAGCATGCATTCATGATATAGATATAAATTAACTGTAAAGTCTTTGCGATTAAAATAAAGAAAACAAATAATTAGAGGTGTTACTATAATTTTTTTAAGTTGAAGCTTAAAAAAATGTAATCGAATGTTGCCGTTTCTGATTAAGAATGACTTAGTTACTGAATTACAAAAAGGAGTAGATACAAATTAGTTTTGGATTTAATCTTTTTCTTTAAACAACTTAATACATAGTTGTAAAAGTTAGAGTGAAGTATTAATTTTAATTTTTTTACAAATTTAATTAATTATTTTAAAAAATTAAAAGTGTTATAATTTCATTATTATGGTATGGTAGCTTATAATAAACGCTAATTTCAATTTATCAATAAATCAATATGATTGATTTGTGGCCAGTATTTGAATATTACAATGTTTTCATATTTTTTTTATTAGCATAAAACAATTTTGTTTTTGATAAAATTTTTAAAATCCAATTCTATACGTAGCTATGCACTGAATAGCAAATAAAGAAACCTGTTAAAAATTAGAGTTTATCGCTAACAAGTAAAAAAAAAAAAAAATTAGAATAAATTTGAATGCATTCGTTTTTTTTTTTTTGCAAACTTGTTAAACCACAACAAATGACGTGTGTGCATATCTACAAATTTCCTATTTTAAAATCTTAACATTGTCTTCACTTGGCACTTTACTAGGCGTTTTGTTAACAGTTTTATGTTGTATTGTATGTAATGTGTCCTGTTATTGCAATTTCTGTTTATTTTCTCATTTATGCCAGTGTATAAAGAAAGTATTGTAATAGCAAATAAAAAAAAAACAAAAAATCAGTTACCTGATTTTTAATAAAACCAAAATTAAGGTGTAGGGTCCGATTTTATACAATATATTTACATCCGACGTACCAAATATTGAAAATTGTTTTTTATCAATATTAGCTGATGATACTGCTATCGTCACTACAGGTTTACTCGGTATGGAAATTGAGAGTAATCTACAAATATCACTCAATAAATTATATGAATATTTTACTAGTTGGAAAATAGCAATCATAATACCGAACAACCAAGTGCAATATATTTTACACGAAGACGTAAAAACTGTTTCTAACCATAAAATTTATTATCGCTAAACTAAAATTCTATAGCATTGATAGACTCTTTAAGTTACCTAGGTATAACTTTAGATTCAAATATCACTTTCCAGTCACAAATCTGTAAAACCATTGATAAAAGCAACAAAGCCATAAGGATACTATATCCATTTATAAATAGAAACTCAATTGTATCCATAGATTGCAAATTAATTTTAATGAAAACTATTTTTCAACGTATTCTGCTGTATGGATCGCCAATTTGGGGTGATTGTGCAAAAACACACATATCAAAACTTCAAATTATGCAAAATAAAATATTGAAAATGATGTTTAATCTTCCTTTTTATTACTCAACCTAAAAACTTTACAAAAAGGTCAATCTGAATACTATAGATAATAAAATATCAACAATAAAAGAACGATTTAATTTTAAATTACAATTTTCTGATAATATGATTGATGTACCAGTATGTACCAGTCATAATTATCTGTGTGTTTACTTAACACACTAAATTTAGTCTAGTATAGTATTAGTATAACACTTTTTAAGTGCAGCTCGATTTCAAAAAAAGTTTTTCCACTTTTCCTTGTAAATATGTACTTAGTTCTAAATATTATATCACTATCACTATTATATCACTATTATGTCACCTTTTTAGAAACAAATTTGTATATGCCAGAAATTTTGAAAATTAGAACTTTTAATGTCAAAATTCAGATTTATTTTTTTTTTTTTGTGTAGGTACTGCCACATAAATGTCACAAGGAAATTAAACAGCCTTTCCTTTTCAGGTGTAGTTGTAAATGTCATAAGGGGGAAGTATTCTTACGACGTGTGTGGGATCCAACCTACTCCTACTCCTCTTATAAGCTCTTACTCACTACACCACCGAGGCCCCACATTTAGTTTAAAAGTTACTCATTTGTTAAGTAATAAGAAAATCAAAGGGATAACACTTTGTTCAAGATAAGAATTTTTTTTACCATCTCTTTTTGTTTTTAAGTTTATTTGATTAGCATTAGCCATATAAGATATGAATAAATTTGCATTCGCAAAAATTGATTATGCTTTAAACTGAGATTTTGTGTTATAATACAGAAACTTTAATTTAGTAAAAGGGCAATTTTTTTTTTTCATAAAATTAACATTTAAGGCACCTATTCAAATTTTATCATACCATTTTTAGTTCTATATAAGATTTTCTAAAGAAATTTAGTAAAAATTTTTTTTTTTTTAAATTCCTTCTCTTTAGAATCACTTAAATTTGACTGTGTGCAATTGCATGTGACTTTCGAAATCTAAATTTATAAAGGAGTTTTCAGTCACTTGATCTATACTCTAAGTTAATATTGTCAATAAATAATATTTGATTTTAGTTTTATTTTAACTAAATGCTTACAGTTAAAAAGGCGAGGTATATTTTTTTCAGACAGCAAAATTTTAAAAATTTGTAGTCAGGACGTATTCCTATTGAAGCATAAAGTACATAAATAACCAAAATATTTTAAAAAGATGATTTACCTAAAACAGGTGTAAAAAAATTCACATAGCAAAATAAAAAGTAAGATACTCGCAATCTGTCTGAGTAAATGTTAAGATACTGAAGTCTGACCATTAAACCCATATATGTACAAATTTCTTTTACTTTTTATTTTATTTTCGAAACTATAACTATAGAATAGTACCTATACTATAGATATGTAAATAAATTTAAATATTGCATAGAGTTGGATACTTGGACCATAAAATTGATGTGGAAATAAAAAAAAATTAAGGTGAATTTGTAATAATTTTAATTAATTATACGCTTAAGCACATTTTCCAAAATAAAAAATTTTTTTGTTTATTGATTTGGCTCTTCTCCTTCGATCGTTTGTTTACAAAACTTTAACACTAGTTAAGATTGAGGAATTCAATTTTAAGCATAGGTCACATAAAAATATTAATTTTGTAAAATAACTTTTTGACGTCCTACCTATTACAAAGTTCCAGCTTTTCGAAGCTTTTCGAAGTTCGAAGGTAAATAATGTTCTTATTTTCAAATTTTTGTATTTAAAGTTCTGCTTAAGTTTCTGCTTTTTTTCAACCTAAAATCGTCAGACGGCAGGAAATTTTTAATTATTATAAATCCATTGTATATAAAAACTATACAATATTTTTGTATTTAGTATTTAAATTTATTGTTATGTAGAACCATGATTTTACAAAGGTTTGGATCCTCCATGTCACCACAAAACCTTCAATCAGAACCTTGAAATTTTGAGAGGATGAAAATCTTTGATAATTAGTTTAAGTTACTTTAGAAATTTCGACACTTTCCCCTGTTTAAGAGCTATTTGGAATCATCAGAACATTCGTTATTTTTATTAACTATTTTTTGGGTTTTCTTTAAAATTGAAAAAAGTCTCCATTGATTTCTTACATAAAAAGTTCTAGAAAAAATTACAAATTTTGATGCAAAAGTATAGTCACAGATTTTATTGTCTAAAGCCCTACATTGTTTTGAAAATGTAGGGCTTTAAAAACCTTTGGTTTTAAATACTACCTTGCTGTTTTTTATTTTAATTTTTTCTGTTTATTTTCTTAATACCTTTAGTATTTTTAATTTTTTAAATGGTTGCATATAGTCACGTGGCTATAATGTACTTAAATTTAAATTAATTTTGTTAATTCGCTCCACGTTGATGAGTTGAAAAACTTTACCTTTACTGTAAACAGCAAACTCATTTAAATCAGATCGAAGGAATATAGAGAAGAAATGTTTAATCACAAAATTTTTTTTCAATTGAGCAGTTACGTAAAGTCTTTTATAGTTTCTTTAGGTTATTTTAAAAGACCTCGTAACCTTTTTGAGTTTACAGTGTTAAATTTTCTTAATTTTCTTTTCCCAGGAATTAAATTAGTATACTAAAGGTTATATATTAATCTATTTTCGATTGGTGTTGCTGTATATAATACTGAAGTTGACGAGTGTTGAATAACCTTTAGGTATAGATTATAAAACGGAAATGGTGTTTAGTGGGTTAAAATCTTACACACTCATAGAAGACTTGTGCTTATTCCACTCCTCTATATAGTGTCTTCAAATCATTCCTACTTACCCTACTCCTTACCTACTTACCCTACTTACACAAAAAAACAGAAATATATGCCCCACCAAATTTATTAATAGTATATTTCGTATTTTTTTTTTTTTATAGCATATACATATAGGTATGTGCCAATATGGGAGGGACTTTGCCATCTATTTCTTATCCCTTTGTAAACTTTTATTCCAAGTGTCCACATTTAAAAACATATAAAAATTATATTTTTTATAAATTATTAAATTAAAAGTTAATTTTTAGTTTATCTCCACATTTTAATGTTTTTGTAGTTTTTCTTATCGAATATTTTAAAAAAAAACTTAACTGGCCCACAATACTCTTAAATACATTTTTCTTTCAAATTTTTTTGTGTTTTGTTTTTTTTTTTGTAAGTATAAAACAAGTCTCCGTATTTTTTTTTTTTTGTTCAAAATAATCTAAACAGAAGGAATTTTCAGGTAAAAAATGATAAGAAATTATAAATAAGAAAGAGAAAAAAAAAATCTTTATCATATCATCAATGAATTAACATTTTATATTATCTTAATAAGGGGCTTATTTAAATTTAAATACATTATATAATGTGTGTAAATAAATAAAACTTCTTAATTCGATAATAATACATTGTATTTATTTGATTTCTTATCATTTATCAATTTTAAGTTCTCACGCTTTTAAAAATTACAAATATACATACATATGAATTGTTTATATTGATTTGAAAATAAAAATTAAACTTTATTTGAATTTTAAAATTTTCTCCCACGTTCTGACGAAGAATTATGTATAGGTATGTTAATTTGTCCCCCCTTTTTTTTTTTTTTTTTAATAAATACCAACCACCCTATTTTTAAAGTTCTTTATAATATTTTTATGTTTTTTTTTTACTTTCACATATAGTAAATTATTTAAAAAAGTTGTTTAATTGAAAATGTATCTATCCAATATTTGAATAAAAATGATTTAACAATATCAATAAACAAGTAAAGTAAAAATTAACAGATCGTGTGAAAATTTTTGATAATAGGTACACTGATATGAAGATATTATTTTGCAAATTAAAAAAAAAAAAAATTTAGTGCAAATTTTTTTAATAAACTTTAAATGAACATAAAAAGTAAAAATTTTATATACAAAAAATAGACAAAGATTTGCATTATAATAATTTTTGGAAATAATTTTAATTGTTTATTTACAAATTTTTACAAATCAAAAAATACCCTTAGTAAATGTTTCATTTTTGGTTGAATGAAATCACATACCAAGCACTGGACAATAATCGAAAAAGCTTTTTAGGACATTTTTCAAAAAAACAAAATTGATAAATCTGTCTGTTTAGAAAACTTCTATATTACAGTTTAAAATGGAACATTGCAATTTTTAACCATAGGGATAGGTTTTTAAAAATAATTATAATATTGTGAACCAACTTTTTTATGTTGTCCCACCCGTTACGGACCTACTGTTCCTCAAAATTTGAAGAATTCTATCTCAGGTTCTGTTAAAAAAATTTTTCAATCTATTGTTATGTGAATATAAATTCTTGCAAAATTTTACTTCCTATTAACATCTCCGGACACCTTTTAGTTATAACTTTGAAGTTTTGAGGAAAGAAAGATTTAAGAGTATTAGCATAAGTTAATAACCTTAAATAATTTGGTTTTACGATAGACACATTTTTAATGACTTTTTTAATATCAAAAGTAAATTAATGCTACCATTTGTTCTATGGCCGTAATTTGATTTCAAAGCAAAATGCCTTGGGTTGAAATGTTCAACATTTACCCCACTCTGTTATAAATTTTGTTTTTAATTTGAATATAAGGTTATTTTTTTTTTAAGGAATAAGGTTACATTATGAGATAGAAAGATTATGCTGAAAGCTCTTTTTCATTATATTAAATTTTTAATAAAATCTAATCATGGTTTAATTAAAATAAATTTACTTTGTCTCATGTACGGTGTATAAGTCCAAGTTTCATAAACAGACATATATTCGATCCTAATATAACATAATCTTAAACCCCCACATATTATGTATACATGACATCTTATACTATCGTATTCAACTTTCCATACGCCATTTATTTTTCCCTTAATATTTCATTAAATTAAATCATAATCTATTAATCATTCACAATTAATCAAAGTTTCTAGTACTTGAAGAAATATTCCAAAAGGGAGCATACTTTTGAAAATTTTGAGTTATCCATTTCTACTAGTATAGTATATATAGACATTCCCAGTGACTCTCATTTGAAACTTGAAAACTTAAAAACTAATTAAAATATAAACTAACGGTTATTTAAATATTCAATATTTTAAATTATTATTTTTTTAAATTTTCTTAATTTTCAATAAATATTTTTCTTTTTATATACCTATTACAAATTTTACTATAATTGTTTTTCATTCTGTCTATACTTTTATTATCCAGATAGAACGGGTCCGTATCGAAATCCCGAATTTTAAAATCCCGTATATCAAAATTCCGCCATTTCAAAATCCCGTATATCAAAATCCCGCCATATCAAAATCCTGCCAATCGAAATCCCGCCGTATCAAGATCCCGGAAATTAAAAACCCGCCAGTGAAAAATCCCGACTTTTAAAATATCCCAACAACTCAAATTCATCTTTAATTGAAATTCTAAAATTCCATTTTTTACCACATTTTATGTCTTAAATATTTTACTATTTCCCAGATGTTTTTTCTTTAATTACTGAAAATTGTAAGTTACCTAATAAAATAATATGTAATCCTAATTTTTTAATAATAAAAATAAATAGTTTTATTCTAACAGCATTTTAGAAAAAATATAAAACAAAAAAAACAAAATAGGTATGTATATATGTTCAACAAAAATAACAATGCAAGAATATATATATATTCAATAAAAATTACAAAAATCGATGGCACAATTAACTCAAATATAATATTTAGCCAATTTTTTTATACGTAGCCACTGTTAGATACAAAAAGAAGAATATCTGCCTTTTCCAGAATTTTTAAATAAATCTTGAAAACAAACATCTTGTTTTCACCATTAATTTAAAAATTCTGGAAAAGGCAAACATTCTCCTTTTTGCATCTACGCATAAAAAAATTAAAGAAAAAATTCTAGAAAAAATCGAATTTTTATTTAAAAAAAAAGCGGAATTTTGAATGGCGGGATTTTGATATGGCGGGTTTTTGATATGGCGGGATTTTGACTGGCGGGATTTCGATATGGCGGGATTTTGATATGGCGGGATTTTGATATACGGGATTTCGATACGGACCCGATAGAACTATAGAATCATTTAAATAATTTTTATTGATTTAAAATGACCAGAAAAGAAATAAACTAATAGATGAAGATAGTAGCATAAAAATAGATAAAACTTAATTATAAATATTATATTATTATATTTTAGTTATATATGTATATAGAACTATATACAAGCTAATGATGAAAATTACAAAATATTCCCACAAATACACTTCTAGATAAAAACAAAAAAAAAAAGAAAAATCTTGCCACCCAAAGACATAATATTATTACCTTATTATCTTTATTTGCTTTTGATGTTTGATTATATTTGATCATATCTAATATTCCCAATTTGTAATAACCAAACATCATTAATTCTTTTTTTTTTTTATGTCTTTTTATTATAATTGATTTTTTTTAGCTTTTTCATTTTTTTTTTTGTTTCTTTATAAATAAAAAAGAAAAGATTAAAAAAAAATTAATTAACAATAAACAGACAAATAATTATTTTTGTTTTGTTTTGTTTTAGTTTTTGAGATGAAACATTGGCCTAAAAAATATGTGGTTGAAAGATTATAATATCTACTACTATCTATTAGTACGTTTACGATTGGTTGCAAAAAAAAAAGTTGTAAAATGAAGGACATATCTGATAGTAATTATGCACACTTCACTGGCTAATGGTATTGAAAATTCATTAAACATTTTCTAAAAATTTATGGAATTTTATTTTAAATAAGGCAGTACATAAAACAAAAGGCTTTTAAAAACGTACATTTTCAAAATGTCAATAAAAACCTTTTAGAATTATTTTTACCTTTACATCAAAATTTGCAATTTTTTTTTGTATTTGTTTTTTTTTTTTAGATAAAATGATAAAAATCTAAAGATACTTTTTCCAATTTTAAAGAAACCCAATGTTGAAGCTTTAATTTTTGTGCCTCATTTTCAAAAAAATTTACACAGGACATGGGGACATGCTGACAGACATTATTTAAAAATAGCAAAATTTTCAATTTTTGATCACTCTTAAGCTAAGTACACACGGGAGACCAAAAATGTTACATGCGATCTATTATTGTTCTATTTTAATCGGACAAACAGATGAACGAACAAAATGTATAAGTTGCATTTTAATATAAACATTGTTTTACAAAAGTTAAACACTGAACTTTCAATACAACATTGAGTAGATTTTTTTTGATCCATTGCATCTTAACAACTTAAGAAAGCTACGATTTACCTTTGGTTTACCTTTTATTCATTTCATTATTTTACTTTTTTTTTTTGATGAGTAATTTGCTTTTAGGAGTATCTTTCTAAATATTTTTACAATATGAATGTTATGTTAAATAGTCGTCAATTTTTCTGGAACAAATCTTAAAACTTCCTTGAAAATTTCTTAACACTTTGTTGATTGCTCGAAGATTGCCTTTTCTACTTGCATTTTTGCAATATTGTGAATTCAACAAAATTAAGAAAATTAACGAGTATATTATTAAGAAAATAATATATGGAATTTATTGTATATTATAGTACAGGACTTACTTTCTTAATTTTTTAAATTCTACTACTTTTGGTAATGTTGGGAGCATCAGAAATCTCTAAAAAACAAGGAAGAATGTAAACCAACGGTTTTTAAAAGCGCACATTTCCAAAACTCAATACAAATTGTTTAGAAGTGTGACTTACACAAAAATTTGAAAATTTCATGTAATAAGAAAAAATGTGAAAATAGGACATTTTTGAGATTTTGAGGGGCCGTAAGTCCGGAATCCTATATAACTAAGAAAAGCTGTTAACACACGTAAAAATATATTATTGAAGCTTTAATTTTTATGTCTTGCCGAAGAAAAGTTTTTACAGGTGCCTAAGTTACAAGTGTCTAAAAATAGCAAATTTTCAATTTTTGAGGCGTAATAACTCTTAAAGAGGGGGCGTTACCAAAAAATTTTCTGAGGAAACTTATACTAATTCTAAAAGTTTTTTCTTGTCTCAAAATTTCAGGTTCCTATCTAAAGGGGTGCCGGAGTTATGAAAAAATAAATTTCATGCAAAATGTGGTTTTCACATAACGGTAAATTTAAATCGTAAATTACAAAATATTACATAATTTTGATATTGTTTTATATAGATAATAAAATTTTCGATCTTCTACCGGTTTTAGATTGCAAAACTATTACGCAAAGCCCGAGATATATACATCTGAAAATGGAGCTTTTTTACAATTTTGAAGAGCTGCAGCTTTGGAACCCTTTACAACTAAAATAAACCTTTCACACACGTAAAAATATATTATTGTAGCTTTCATTTTCATGTCTTGCCGAAGAAAAATTTTTACAGGTGCCTAAGTTACAGGTGTCTAAAAATAGCAAATTTTCAATTTTTGAGGCGTAATAACTCTTAAAGAGGGGGCGTTACCAAAAAATTTTCTGAGGAAACTTATACTAATTCTAAAAGTTCTTTCTTGTCTCAAAATTTCAGGTTCCTATCTAAAGGGGTGCCGGAGTTATGAAAAAAGAAATTTCATGCAAAATGTGGTTTTCACATAACGGTAAATTTAAATCGTAAATTACATAATATTACATAATTTTGATATTGTTTCATATAGATAATAAAATTTTCGATCTTCTGCCGGTTTTATATTGCAAAACTATTACGCAGAGCCCGAGATATATACATCTGAAAATGGGGCTTTTTTACAATTTTGAAGAGCTGCAACTTTGGAACCCTTTACAATTAAAATAAACCTTTCACACACGTAAAAATATATTATTGTAGCTTTAATTTTTACATCTTGCAGAAGTAAAATGTGTGCAGGTTCCTAAGTTACAGGTGTTTAAAAATAGTAAATTTTCAATTTTTAAGCCCTAATAGCTCATAAACAGGGGGTGGTCCGAAAAAATTTTCTGAGGAAACTTATACTAATTCTAAAAGTTCTTTCTTGTCTCAAAATTTCAAGCTTGTATCTAGAAGCGTGCCGGAGTTATGAAAGTAGAAAAATCATGCAAAATTTGGTTTTCACATAACGGTAAATTTAAATACTAAATTTAAAAAAATTGTATAATTTTGATATTAATTTACAAAGATAAAAAAAATACCTGTCGAATGACGTTTTCAGATTGAAAAAATCTTAAGCAGAACATAAGATATATGCATTTAAAAATAGGGCTTTCTCAAAGTTTGAGGGGGTGTAGCTTCGTAATGGGGGGGGCTACATGAAAAAGTTGTTCCACAAAATTATTTTTTTTATGAGACCTACCTATGGTTAAAATTTTTTTTCTCTATCTTTAACGGTGTAGAAGTTTTGTAAACAGACGGACGGACGGACGGACGGACGGACAGAGTGAAACTAATAAGCACATTTTTTCAAAATTTTTTTGGAAATGTGCTAAAAACCGGAGATTTGAACCTCACTATTTTAAATGTTTTGTTGCTAAAATATGAATCTGCATATCTATATAAAAAATAATTAGGAAAGGTATTTATATATAGTTGGTTACAAAAACAGGATAATGGGCTTTTTTCAGAATAATATTTATAGGTGTATGCAAAATTTTGAATAAGGAAGGATTAAAATTTTTTTTTTCAAAAGTTTTTTTATTCAAGAATTCTGGGAACCTCGAAAAAATATTTAGAATTTGAAATTTTTTAATTTTGGTATTTTCAATTTTGGGATTTAAAATTTTGGGATTTTTCAAATATATTCTCAAATTTTAGGAATGTATAAAAATAATCGTCATTCAATAAAAATTTATTTAAAACAAAGATGATTACTACTTTATAAAATTGTTCGACTATAGGTAAATTTAAAAAAAATATTTTCGATGAAAAATTAATTTAAGGCAATAAAATCTTATAGCTACATATTTCAACTATCCCTTAATAAATTTTAAACAAACTATCTTAGATATTGTAATTTTTCATATATTATAGAATTTTAAAATTTAAGATTCGGGAACTCGAGATATCTTTTTAATAAATATCTTGTCTATAGCTTTTAAAGATTTTTACTTGTTTAATCCTTTTCCTCTGCTATAACTGTCATTGTATTTCTTTATCTATTACTATCTATCTATATTTTTATCTATTACTATCTATCTATCTATCTTAAAGATACTTTGAATTACAAATCAAAAACAAATCAAACATGTACTAAAATAACATTTTATACAAATACATATTAAAGGTATAGTAATATAATATCAATTTAAATAGCAAGTTAAATCTATTTTACAACATAAAATCTTAGTACATATCTTTAAAATAGTTTTTTTTCTTAAATTGAAAATAATGTTTTATATGTACTTTAACTATAATAGTTATATATTTTTTTTATAAATGAAGATATACATACATATTACATACATATATACATAGGTAATATAAAACTTAAATATAATTCATTAAGTTCGTATAAGTTTATATTTAAAAATATGTATGTGCATTTTTTTGGTACATAAAACTCAGAATACGTATCATTTTTGTTTTTTTTTTTTTTTTTTTTTTTTATTAGTATTAAGTGTTTATAAATAATTTACGCGATATATTGTATGAATACACAACAAAGTTACCAAAAACATAACATACCGTGACATATAATTGACTGTCATATAATATACCAGCTCAGCTACCAACATTTTCATTATATTATTTATTTATGTATTTGAAATGATGGCCTCAAGCAAGGAAATAAGCAAATAGATGTGTGAATAATAGAAGAAGAAGAAAAAGAAAAAAATACCGTCCGCAACTAATTACTTTAGCGCGCAACTATGATTAATACAAAAATTACAGGTGGTTTTTTTTTTTTGTGTGTTTTGTTTCAATGTTGAAAAAAAAAAGAAAAAAACTTTAATTTGAAATAAGAGGAAAGTGTTTTTTCTTTCTATTTATTTATTTTCAGTCATTTTTTTTTTTCCTTAATACTTATATTATTTCAAAATCAATTCACTTTGCATTTTTACCATGATATAAGTTTTAAGGAAATGTTGTTAAATAGTAATGTACGGACTACGGACTATAGAAAAAACAAAAAAAAAAAAAGAAAGAAAGAGTGAGAGAAAGAAATAATAAGTTAATATATATATATGTGGTAAATTAAACTAACCAATCAAAAAAAAAAAAAAAATAAACAAAATTGGTTTTTTTTTTGTTATTCCATCATGGTAGTTTGTTATTTGTTACTTCCTGAGTGAAATTGAAAAAATTAAATTTTTTTTTTTTTTTTCTTTAATTTATTTGTTTTTTACAATTTTAATTCGATAAAAACACGGAATTGAAATCAAACTGAGATGAAAAAAAAAAGAAAAAAAAAACAATAACAGAAATGGCAGGTTACAATAAAGCCTATAACAATAAGGCCTTAATAGGCATTCTTTCCATTAGGAATGAGAAATAAAGTCTAATTCGCGAAATTTCGTGAATAGGCATTCCAACTCGAAATAAGGCCTAATTATTTTTTTTAATATAATGAGTATAAAGCCTAATTGTAATTTATTATTCCAATAATAACATTTTTCAATATTTTTCTTTCATAATTAAATTCCTATATTTCAGTTTATTTAAGTAATAAAAAGTGTTCTTTTATTTTTTGGCACATTTTATTTTGAACGTCCGTCAGCCAGTCTTTTTTCACAATGAAATAAGTTCGACAAGTTAAAAATGAAATTTTGCGAATAATGAATTTCGGTAAAATTCAACATTCATACTAAATTCACTTTTTAAGTTAATAATTTTGTCGAACTTATTTCAATTCAGTCGAATATAGTTCAGTTATTAGAGTTAATTACAAAATCAGATAGTTCCTTTTTCCAAAATATGTGTATATATATGAATATGTTGTTCTTTGAATTAGAAGAGATTTTGAAGTTACTCTCAAAATCAGAATTGTTGCTTTTTCTAGAATATTTATAAAAATTCTATAAAAGTGTTATTTTGAAGCCAAATCTAAAATCTCTCCTCATTTCTTTTCGAACATATTTCATTTTTAATTTCTCGACCTTATTCCATAGTGAAATTTAGACATTTTTATGAGAACAGTTAGTTCTGAAGGAATGGGGGCTACTTTACGCGTTTATGACTCGGGCTCTGTGCGTAGTAGCAGTTCCGATTCCTTCAAGAGAAGCGCAAAAAGAGGGCGAAGATCTCCAGAATATGGAAAATTGTTTGAAACCTGTTGAAAGTATTCGGATTCTACAGTCTGCTACAAAAGAAAGATTGAGAAATAAGACCTAACGCGCAATTAGGTATTATTTCTCAATTCAATTTGGAAATAAGGCCTATTAGAACTTATTGCTATAGGTTTTATTGCACCCTACCAACAGAAATATGTATTATATTATGTATAATGATCAAGAATTTCTTGAAAGTTTTTAGTCACAAAGTAGATATATTAAAGGAATGCTGTACTCGTTTTAATAAGAATTAAATCAAAAAAAAAAAAAAAATTCAAACATAACTTTTCGTTTTTATATAGTAGTAAAGTAAATAATATGTATGTACTGTAAGTCATTATAAGATTTAAAGTAAATTAAAAAAAATTCTTTTTTTTTTTCATTTAATTCTTGATTGAAAATTTACAATTTCAAATTCATGGTATTTTTTTTTTTTTTTAACTTAATACTAATTTAAAAACTTTTATTTTAATACGAGTACATTTATACCTACTATTACTACTTTATCATCACTTTATCACCTATATCAAGTATAAAACACAAAACAAAAAAATGCTAATTCTGAAACACATGAGTGATTCGAATTCCGAATTCTTAAAGGGTTTTAATGAATTTTTTTTTTTTTTTTATTAAAATCATACCTCATAATTTTTTTTCTGTTTTTTTTTTTTTGAAATAAAAAAAATGATTTTTTAGCGTCTGCCACAAAACCGGATGTGAATCCGTTGAACAAAAATTTAAAAAAAATCTGAAATTTTTTATTTTTTTTCTCTTAAAGTTTAAAGATGAAAATATACAAGAAATTCTGTTGTGATCAACCGTCAACATATTCTATTAATAATTGTTTTTTCGTTTTGTAATTTCTAAAGGAAAAGAAATAAAGTTTTTTTTTTGTTTTTGTTCACTAGGAAAATTTTACTTGAAAAAGTGTTACTGTATTTGAGTTAAATGATGATTTTCAATACGTACATATACATATTCAATTATTCATAATAGTTATTAAGAGTAGAGTATAGTGTTGAGATAAATGATAATCTGTGATATATAAAGCCATAAATAAAAATAATAAAAAAATTTATTTATACATATTTTAAAACTTATTGCATATTTATTTTATTCTATAAAATTTGCTAATATTTTTCATTAAAACTCGATACTATTTTGCTTTTTGTCATTATTTTAAAACTAATCATAAAATGATAACTAAATAATGTTGCAAATATATTATATGACAATGAAAACCTAAAATTTTAGTTTCTTTATTCCGTATCATATAGGGTCCTGACGAAAAATAATTTATATTTTAACTTGTGTTATATGTTTGGTCAAGAAAGATCAATTTTCAGTTATTTTTTGTGTCTGAAAAATGATTGCACTTTTTGTGTTGACCAAAATGTTTAATTTAAACTTGAAGTTTCAAATGACATTTACCAAATGATGTTTAATATTAAACATAAATTCAAAGTTTCAAATTACTTTTTCCAAATGATATGAGAGGGGGCCTCGGTGGCTTAGTGGGTAAGACTGTAAGAGCGTATAAAATACTTTGTAAACACCGAGGGTGTGTGGGTTCCACACACGTCGTAAGAGTAATTCCTCCTTACGACATTTACAGCCACGTAAAACAGGAAACAGGAAAGAACAGGAAAGGCTGTGTAATTTCCTTTCTACATTTATGTGGCAGAGAAATGCATTAAAAAAATAAAAATAAATACAAATGAGCATAGTATATAAATCTGGATTTCTGGCCTTATGGTTTCTATTTGTACAGGGCAATTACATTTTTTAAAGGCTTCATATCAAATAAAATAAATATCTTAAGAATTTTGTCTCGAAAAAAAATGTTTGACATATTTTAATTTTTAAAAATATATTTTTTTTTTGACCTTATGGTTTGTCAAGATCCTAAATCAATTCTGGTAAACAAAAAATGAAAAGACGAAAAAAACTTCTATTTTGAAATTGTTATTAGTCAATTTGTAGTACCTACAGATTATAAACACGTCAAAGTACAGTAAATTTCTAAAAGTTGTTAAACAAAAACAAATGCTAAATTTTTTTTTTTAAACTTTGTAATTAAATCTGCAGTTAAAATACATTATTTTAATATATTTTTAAAATAATACACCTAGAATTTTATTCTGTATTTAAATTCACCGTTAATGCACCAATTGCATATGTTTAGGAGGAAAATGTTCTTGCAACTTAAATCTTAAATAATTTCTTAACTGTTTCAAAATAATTTTAATAAAATAATAATTTTTATTTTATTTAAAATTGATAAAGTGATTTAGTCTTAAAGTGAATCTGATGTCAAATGTTTAAATTATTATCTGATGTGCCTATTAACAAAATAAAATAATACGAAGAGAATAGTTTAAACTCTATTGCGAATTTTATCAAGAACAATTATTTAGAGCCAACAAAAGCTATTATATTTGTTAAACATAGTTGAGAATTTTGGTTGAAACTGACGAATTTCCAATTAAAATATTGAGAATTTTTTTTAAATACTAACCCTGCAAGTATATTTAGAAGCATTGAAAATAAATATATTTTTGAAGTTAAATTTCAGTCATATTCCAAACTAAAATTGGATCAAAAATTAAAAGGCATTTAAGCCATTTCTTCTCAATTCTAAATTCTGTTTATAAATAATTAATTAAATTTCATTTTAAAATAAAATTTAATTTTTTTTCATTATATTAACATTTCCAATCAGTTTTTATTCGCTTTATCTGGCAACCCTAAATCTAAATAAATTTTTTATTTATCTTTTCATTTCTAAAGAAAAAAATGATTTTTTTTTTTTTAAATTTAAAAAAAAATCTTTGGAAGAATTAAATATTAAATTAGAGAAATTTTAAATATTATATACAAAAATTGTATATTCAATATACCTCTACATTCCAATATAAAAGATCTTTAATCGATAAATTATAAATTAAACCATCATTACATACATACATAATTAAGTTTGCAACAGTACGAATGAAATTTTTGGTAAGATTACAATAATAAATTATGTTGCAGTCTGCACTTTTGCGCACTGTTAACAAAAGGCGCTTGCTTATTGTCCATCAATATTATGTATAGTTTGAAAATTTTACAGTTTTATTGCTTCTATATCGGAAAATTGTAAAAAAATCTTTCAACTTTTTTTTTGTTACCTTTATTTTAATTAAATTCAACATTTCTTATAATATTTGAAATCCATCAAGATAGGCATGCAACTGGCATATTGCTGTTACGTATGTGATTAGAATAATTATTGCAATAGTAAAGCAAACCAAATGCGAAACAAAATAAAAAATTTTTTTTTTTTTGCAAACAGAAACATTTTGAAAAAAAACTTGATTTTGTTTAGAAAATTACGGAGCAATTATTATTGTCAAATTGTTAATTCTTCCGTTTCATTTGACATATTATTGATATACGCATATATATGTAAGTTTTGTTTTTATGTAGAATTTAAAATTTGAGTACCTACGTGTTAAAAGATTTTTAGTTGTAGATTTTAAACTACATATAATTGCTACAATGGTTAAAATCGACCAATTGACATAAATTCAAAAAAAAACAAAAAATAAGATGACATATAAAAATACAATGAAAATATTAAAAAAAAAATGTTTATTAAATTACATTGCTATATATAAACTAAATAAATAAATTTATTTATTCTTTAGGTTTTTAAATGTGTTGGTTAACTTAAGTTCATTTTATATTTCGACAAGGTATCTACTATAAATACCAGTTTTTATTCATTAAATGTTAAGAAAAAGGAGCGTAATTCAATCCTTCTTGAAGTCCACAAAAGAATGTCATAAAATATCTCGGAATATGTTATTAAAAAAGTTTTTAGGCTTCGGCCACGCAGATTTTTTTGCGAACAATTTTTCAGAAAAAATTCAAAACCATCTGGCTATTAAGAGAGCGACAAGAGTATACGATTTGTTTCTGTAACGTATAAAATAAATTATTTAGGTATATATGCAGCATTTTTTCTAGTTGTTGCGCGACAGACTATTTTTTTTTTTTTTTATACCTACCTTAACAGTTATTACTAATCTCTCTTCAAAGATAATTATCGCAGAATTTATTCTTTTTAAAGCTGAATATTTTTTATTTCTTTTTAAATAATGAAGTTTACCAAAAATAGATCTTTCTGTATTGATATAGTATCTTATATATGCATATTATAACATGCCTACTGGTATAAATTATAAAAAAAAAATTGTGTATATGGATATATATACATGATTCAATGACGAAACTAAAACTGAACAAGAAATTATATAAAACTTTTTTCCCGCTCAAAAATCGCAAATTTCAATGTCCGCATTCTGATTATCACAAAATATCATCTGAAGAAAAATCGGTAGCTCGCTATCTGCGTGACGAAGCCAACGGTATTGTAAGTACACACTAAATATATAAATGAAAATCATATCGGTCCTAAATCTTAGACTCACTGCTGCACATTAATATTTTTTATCGCTAAATATAATTCGGAAGCGTATCATATGCCTGTATTTCTTGATAATTTGACTGTATTTCATTTGCCTGCATTTCATTCTAAATTAGGAGAAATTTTAGAGTTGCATTCAAAAGCAGGACTTTACGCTTTTTCAAGAAAATGTATGTATACGATTTATATGTGAGAATCTAAATTAGGAGGGACTTTAGTGAATTCACGTTATTTTACATAATATTTATATAATATATTTTCAAATAAAAATACAGGTAAATGAAATACAGGCAAATGAAATACAGTCAAGAGAAATACAGGCTTGTGATAGCAATCCATATAATTCCTGTGAAACTAAGGAATAGTTCCAACTGTTAAGGAATGGGTACACACTCATTTTTCTCAACCTAAGAAGAATGTACAAAAAAATTTGTTTTAAAATTTATTGAAAGATTATAATACTTAATATATTAAATAACACGTTGATTAACACGTTATAAAAAGTATCTAGTCTCTTTGGCACATTGAGAGTTCTTCGTCATTATTTAAAAATTTAAATTAATTAAAATGTTAAAATTGAATAAATATAAACTTTTTCGTTTGTTTTTTTTTTTTTTTTGCCATTCCCATTTTGTATGTCTAGTCAATTTATCTATACTTATTATTTTGTTGAATAATATTCATTGTATTTATACAATATATATATTTAAAATGTCTGCATACTAAAATCAAGTCTAGTCCTATATGTATATATTATAAACTTTAATAATTAATTCAAATATCATACGATCTGATGATCAACAAGTATTATTACAATGTAAATAAATGAAATGTACATAATATTGTCATTATATAAATAATGGGGACTACAAAATACATCAGATACCATATTAACACTTTGTTTAAATGATTTCAACATATTTAAAATTGAAAAAGTTTAAAGTAACCAAAGTAAATCATAGTAATTTTATTCTAGTTAAAAATCTCTTAACTATAAATGATAATTCTCTTAAAATGTATATATAAACATTTTTGGAGAAAAGAATTTTTTAATTCTCTGAGTAACTAATTAAGCGATTTTGTATTTTTCCAAAGAATATTATCTGAATTTCAATTTTTTAAAAAAATTTTTTAACCTGGTACTTAAAACATTGTATTCAAAAAAAAAAAAACAAAAAACAAAAATTAAATAAATAATAATGATATGAAGAGCTCCATAAATATTGACGAGAATCTTGGTGGCGTGAAAAAAATGTAGTTAATTCTTTTTTTTGTTTTCTGTTTTAATACCTTTTAAAAAAAGAAAATGTGCAAAAAAAAATAATTAATATTATTTTTACATTAAAATATAAATGTTTATAAAAAAAAAAACAAAAAAAAAAATCAATAAATTAATAAAAATAAAAAATAGGGCATATCTACTTTAAACCTGACCTTATTTAGAACTTTAATAAATCAACAGCTACTTTATTAGGACTTTTATAACAACTGATTAATGAGACTGAGTAACAACTAACTAAAACAGTTGATTTTAATTTAATTTTTATAATATTATATATATATGTATACATGTGTGTTTTATTAAATGTAATTATTACTTAAACACAATTTTTCACTCTTTTCTTATTAAATCAAGTACATATATTAATTATAAATGTATCAGTGTCGGTACATGAAAATTTATTGTGGGGAAATAAAATTTACTACAACTAAACTGTCCTATGTCTAATCATTTTAAAACGTTACACTTTCACTTGTACCTGTCAAAATAAGTTATATCATGATCCAGATTTGTGATGACATAATTAATGGGCATATAGATTCATTTAATAAAATATAATATTTCTTAGACTAGAAGGACTATTAAAATCCTGAAGAGTTTAAAAACTGAATGAGAAAATCTCCTTTTCAAACGTGAATAAAATATTGTAATATAAAATTAAAAAAAACAATATTGTGAATAATAAAACCAAACTTATAATAATAATAATAATAATAATAGCTACTACAGTGAAGCTATCTTTAATTATATAATGCAAGTAAGGTGTAAGTAATATACTGCTGCACGTTGTAATTCACTGATGGTGCTGACTCTGTAGTAAAAATAATAATAATATTAATAAGAATACTAATACCAATAATAGTAACCGCTATAGTGACAGTGGGGGTTGCCTTCAATAATTACCTCATGTAGTAATATATACTACTACTACATGTTGTAACTATTGTGACGGCTTTAGTCACTGTTAGCAAAATAATAATAATAGGCAGATTCATTGTTTCCTTACAGTCCCACTCCCAATTCAATGTTTCCGTATCAATTTCCAATCCTTTCCTATCCATACTCCCTAGCCAATATACTGCATTCGCAAGTAAGAGTTTCATCCCATTATATTTGCTAAAGGAGGAGGTGGGTTTAGTCAGTAAGAATCTGATACTACCAAGGGGGAAATTCTTGGTGTCTTTGGAAGATTCCTACCTCCCTTAGGAAAAAAAAAACTACTTAATTTAAAAGATTTAAGATTTCCAAAGAAGGTAAAAAACATTTTCTAAACGCTAAAACTCTACTAGTTAAAATAAATAATTTAAAAAATGATTTGTAAGTGTCAAGAAAATATTTTATATAATACGTTTTCACGAAAAAATAAAAATCTTTATATGTTTTTAGTACACAAATATTCACAAAATTGTACATAATTTAGTGTACTAGTATATTATATATAAAATAGGTATGTATGTAAACATAAATGGATAACATATATTTTTATTTGAAATTTTTACTTTTTCTTTCAAAGTGTTAAACAAATTTATGTAATAACCTTAGCTGATACTATATAAATTAAAGCATATTTGCCCAAAGTTTAAAAAAAAAAAAAACAGGAACCGTAGAATGGAAAATAGAACATGGTACATGTAAAATCCATAATGGCAGAAATATATAACAACTGTTTATAAAAAAAGTAATGGAAACAGAGTGCTTCGCTGGCATAATAAACACCGAAGAAGTGAAAGTTCAAATCTCACACATATCGTAAAAATGATTCTTCCGTACAAAATTTACAGCCACATCTAGAAAGGGAAGGCTGTGAAAATTCGGCAGAGGAATAAACTAAAAAAAAAATTAATTATATTTAGTTATATATACATACAATTTTTTTATATTTAAATCTTTTTCAAGAATTTTCAATAAATTCGAAATAAAAAAATTTTTGATAAATAAAAACTTAAAAAATATATAACCCTTTTTAATTATATCATTATTTTAACAGCTTCGTCCCTGCTTTATATATGTATAAATATAAATAACTCGCTTTATTTTTAAGTAATCAATTCAAGGCATTTAACTTCTTAAGAAAAACAAAAAAAAAAAAAAAAAGAGTTCCTTATATTTTACTATGTATGGAATATTTTCACAAGTCTATTTCGAACATTTGTTAATTTAATTCCTTTGTTGTTGTTTAAGATTATTTCAATTTTTATTTTGTTTTAATTGTTTTAATTAAAAATATAATTTTGAATTTAATATTATCATATATAGAATTTACGTCATTGTTATAATTATATTCTGTTTATTATGCTAAGTTAATGACCTGATATCATCAAACAACCGTCTACATAATAGAAAAAAATGTCTGTTTCATTTAATTAATCGGTTGCCATTCTTAAGAGCGATTTTTGTTTGCTGTTTGACTATATATTACCTCAAAATTTTCACTATTTTCATTCTTCCTCCCCCACTGTTTAAGTTAATTGTTTTATTTACTTTTCATTTTTTTTTTTAAACTAAATTGTTACTTTTAGCCGTTCAATACTTCTTATTTCAAAATGTCCCATTATTTTCGGCTACTTTTGACTAATTCAGGATTCTATTCATCTTCAAATGAATATTGTTTTATTTTGTGCATGACCCCATTTTCTTTCTAAATTTTTTTGCTATATGCTTCTTAAAGTGTTCAATGCATATATATTCAAAATGAATTTCAGAAATGTCGAACACTTTTGAATCAAATGATACAAAGCATCATCCATTTTCCCTTTTTCGAATAAAAAATAAATTTAAAATGATGAGACTTAAAATTATTCGAAGAATTTTCTAACTATATATAATATAACTAATTATTTAACTTGATATCATATTCAAAAAACAAAAAAAAAAAAAAGAACAAAAAAACAAAAATTATGCTTCCGGGCTTTTTTTGATTTTGGCTTATTTAAACTTGTATTGAAAGAATAAACCAGAATCCGCCAAAGGGTTTTTTTTTTTAATAATATGATAAACACGTTTTTATTTTTGGACATATTCTTTTGTCTGCATTGATGAAAATAAGTTTCTAAAGAATTTTTCCTTTATTATCAATGGGCCCATATTTGTATAATTGGTAAGAATAAAATCCAATATATTGCTTGCAGACTCTTTAGTTTATATCTGTGCTAAAATTAAAAATAAAATATGTTTTCCTCAATCTTCCTTTCAAATATATAACGAATTTTCGAAATAATTTTTATTTATTCCTCAGGTGTTTTACTTTTTTTTTTAAACCACCTACACCATAATTATGCAAAACTTTGTTTTTTTTTTTTGGTTTAAATTTTTAATCGAGTTGTTTTTAGGGCATTTCCTTTTAAAAATATTTTTAGAGAGTTCAAGGTTTGTTCTTTTTGGATAAAAGTACAAAATTAATCTTGTACGATGTTTTTTTTTTTTTTTTTTGAAAATTTGCATATTGTGATATGAAAGATCTGAATAAACGTTTAATTTAATGATTAATAAAACTTTTGAAACCAAACATAATAATTTAAAATAAAATCTAAACTGTAATTTAATTTGAATCAGTATTGTACTTACATGCAGATGCATTTAAAACGGAAGAAGGTGGTTGCTTAAAAACTATCTTAAACATTTGAATAGAAAAGAAAAAAACATTTATAATATCTTGTGTATATTATATTTTTTTTCTCATCACTACTTATTTTTGTTCTCTGTCAATTTATTGTATTAACGTATATTCTAAAAGAATCTAGGATATGTTATAGCACGCAGTTCATGATGGGTATAGCCATTCAACAGTTAGGGTGATTGTTCTTGCAGATAAGCCTGTCTGTACCAAAGGTACATGTTGAAACAAGAGGAATGGTGTACTGATAAAATAATCTTTTATAGAAAATATATGAGAGTTACAATATATTAAGAATAGTTTCTTATTATTTAGAATAATTTCGATAAATTCGTTCTGGTGAAAGTAAGAGGCGGTAATTGAAGTGATCACATATAAATTTATTTAATAGCAATAGAAACAATTCTATTTATTTATAAATTCTTATAATTTTATGTTTGAGTTATAAAAGTATGTATATAAGAAAAATTTTTGTTTGCTTATGTTTTGATATTTGCTTATTTGTTTGTTAACATTAGGATTATTTGATTATATGTGAGTTATAAGGTATAAGTTATAATTATTAGACTAAATTTGCTATTTTCTTTGTTTCAGTTTGCCATTAATTTGAATCCACCAACAAATACAATAATTGAATCGAATTCAAATAGTTTTTCATAGCCATTGAATAGCCATTACATTGTGATGATAAATTAAATTTGAGGTAAATAAATGTTATAAAATGTTTGAAATTAATACATGGGATGAAAAATTATCCATCAATTGCGTTATTATTCTGTCACTTTTTATATAAGAATAATATTAAGAAAATATCAGATTAAGATTAAGAATATAGAAAGGTAATAGAGGAATAAAAGTATAATGGAATAGAAAGGTGCTAAAAACCTTCAGCATAAGATCGCGTCAACATAATTTATTCAGTGAGTTCACTCTAATTTTTCTTTTTAAAAATGTTTAAATACGCAACTGTTTTTATTTTAACTCTTATATAATAGTACTCATATCATATTGATCATAACGCTTACCTTCTATGATAATGAATTAATTTTATATATACTCGGACCCCGATTTAAACCTTTTCAAGTTTTAACTTTTCGATTTTCGCCTTGAGTATAAGTAAGTAGGTAGGGAGGTTGGTGATCTTCACGATGTTGCATGAAGGCTTCAATTAGTACTAAATTGCATCATTTTGATACCAATGCACTTACGTGACCTGTGTTTTAAGATTGTTTACGATTTTATATTCAACCCGAGAAGTTCAGATTCGAAATCAGTTCTTTGATTATGTGTTCAGAGAGCTCCCTGAGGTTGTGGTAGAACGGTTTACCGAGTCAGAAAAATCTTGAGTCTACTTGACGTAATTTTTTTTTTATTTTACGCTCTTTTTTCCATTTACACCCAATTTAAATTTCTTAATGTCAATTATTTTTCATTTTAAGCTAATTTTTCGTTTTACATTATTTTTTTTTTCCAATCAAAAATTAAAATTATTAACATGACGATGAAGACTACTTTATGAATTTTCATTTCGATTTAAATCTCTTTTTTTTTACACCCATCATTTTAGGAACGCATACTGGTCGTAAATCAGGGTCAGAGTGTAGATACTTTTTAATTTCTATTTATCGATCCCTTATATTTAAATCGTGACATTCTCTTTTATTCATTTTTTTTTTTTCTAATGGTTTTGTTTTTATAAATATTACGTTCAAATAAATTTTACGTTCAAAATTATATAAATTAGAGTATTTAAACGATTTGCAGCACTCACAATAATATTGACATTATATATATATTATATTTTAATTTAATTACTTTTGACAAAATCCAATTGAAATTCTTTAATTTCTATTTATTTTTATTCATTATATATATATATACATTTTTTTTTACTCTAAATACCATTTATGCCAATTAATTTAAACAAAAGCAGGAAATCATTACAATCACAAGTTCGATCTTTATAAATGAAAAAATACGCACAGTATAACCATTATAATTGTGGCTTAGAATAAAATAAGGTGAATTTTTGCAAGTCTTAAGAATTGAATTCCACTAAAGATTTGTAAATTCCAATCAATAAATTAATGCCTATATAATAATTCAATTAATAAGATTAAAGTTTCAATGGTGTTATTAAATCTTATTAATCCGAATAATAATTTTTTTTTTTTTTTTGCAATTTTTTATATTTATTTATTTTTTTTGTTTGTTTTTGATTGTGTAAATAACAACTTAACGTTTTTAGTTTTTTTTATTTTTCTGAAAGTTGCATTGCGAACTACGGTGCATGTTTTAATAAAGTTAAAGAAAAAATCTATTATTTTTTAATATGACAGGAGGAGGTCAGTTTGAAAAGGAACTTGTTATACATACATGAAAAGGAATATAGTTATACAAATATACACATTTAGTATAAGATTTTAATAGATATATTAGGTATAAAGAAAAAAATATTTAAGTTATTAAAGTTTGATCATTTTAAAGTAGTGGAAACAACTGAAAATTCAGAGCCAAAACAACAAAAATTTGCCTGTGAATTTTAATGTTAAACTTTTCAAAATTAAGAATAATAAAAACGAGGAAGAATACAGTTGACTTTGTCAACTCTTAGATACCCGTACGAACCGTTAGTATGTTCACAGCCTGTCACTCTGCTTACAATATTATTTTTTTAATATTTTAGTATTTTAAAATAATTTGGGTGAATTTTATAATTTCTAGAACTATGGGTTGTACATATATTCAAACTATATGTTTATATGTACATTCATCAAAAGCAGATTCTAACCTTCCACATAACGATTATCAATCCAAAACTTTTTCAAATATTCTATAATACCATTTAATACTAAGCGGTAAATGTATATTAAATTTACTAAGTACAAAACAGTAAATATAATTTTAAATATTATATTATATTATATTTAAATATTCCATTGACAGAATAATTTCTTATAAGTACATTAAAATACATATATGTATGTAAATACGGCGCTATATAATATACATCTATACTCTTATCATTCATTCACCAGTGACATATACGATATGTAAATAAACATGATATTATATAAGTATGTATATATATCAATATCATATAAATAAAAATTCTTCAAGCAACCGTTATGTTGTTTATTTAATTACATTTTTATGTACTACGCATTATATCCTCAACAATTTCAAATTATCGAGTAAAACAAAATGGAAAAAATTCGTTAAAGAAATTTGTTAGAAAATTTGAAAAAATCAAGTAACACTTTCGTCAATTATAAAGTAACCCTATATTATTAAAAAAAATTGTTAACAGAAATAAAAGTATAATGTTGGAGCTTTAATTTTTGTGTATTACTTCAAAAAAATTTTAACAGGTGTTCAAGTTACAGATGTTTAAAAATAGGAAATTTTCAGTTTTTGACCCCTTACAGCTCCTAAACGGGGGGTGATACAAAAAAAATTTCTGAAATGACTCATACTAATTTTCAAAGATCTAACTTCTGTCAAAATTTCAAGTTTCCAACTTTAACCGTTTAGAAGATGGAAGGGTTAAAGAATTTTGCAAAATTTGAGTTTCGCATAACGGTAAATTAAGACACCGTGTGCTAAAAATATATATTTATTGTATATATACTTTTAAAGCTAATGAAAGGAGTAATCGTTTGGCGTTTTCAAAATGAAGATATACCTTATACAACTTGTGCTATAACAATTTAAATATAGAGCTTTTTTGAACCTTTGGGAAGCTGTAGCTCCGTAACGGGTGGGGCTACAAAAAAAAGTTATTAAAATAAAAATTAATATTTTTGTGAGATCTATCAGTAGTTAAAATTTCATAGCTCTATTGCAAAAAAAATGTGGGGATCTAAAAGTTAGGTGTTCGAGAGCTACCCTAAGGCTTGGTCCAAACTCAACCAAAAAAAATAGGGAACCTACAAATTACTCCCAAAATATTTTGTGTAAATTTCAAGATTCTAGCTTTCTTAGTTTTTGAGTTAGCGTGCTGACGGACGGACGGACGGACGGACGGACATGGCTCAAAAGTCTTAGAATTTTTTTCTGATCCGATCCATACCTTTGAAGGTATATCTAGCTCGCTTATTTCGAGGTGTTACAAACGGAGGAGTAATTTTATTATACCCGATCCTATCGTACGGGTATAAAAAAAATTATTTTATAAACCAAATCAAAAAAATGTAAATAATATTTTTTTGAAACTACAGGAATATATTAAATCTCCTTCATAATTTTTTCCTCAACCCTTTTTGTTTTACAAAATATAATCTTAAACCTATCAATTCATCTATAATTATATATATTTAGTCTAAAATTGAATCATACGGATTAGACCATAACGAATCGATAGAATTATTCTTTGGTTCTGTTTGGTAATTTTGTATATTTTTAGTTTATGATTGGTGATGGCGATAGTGAAAGTCATGAATATTTGGAGTAATTGATCATCTATTAAATGATTAAATTATTTATTTTTTATTTAATTTTAAACTGACAGATCTGATCCACTCTGTAATCGATTTGCAATAAAATGATCTTAATAAACAAATATCAAATATTTAACTATATATGGAATAATATAATAAAAACAAAATAATAAATAAATCAGAAAAAAATTTTTTTGTGACAAATAATAGATGACGCACATATAGGAGCAAATTTTTGGGACATTATTTTAATAAAAATCAATAGTCGATGTGTAAAAATCGATGTGTATCTATTATACATTATGTGGATATGGAAATTTGACATAATCATTAATTATATGAGCACTACAGACTGTATATTCAAACACTCCTAGAGCAATATTAAACCTATTAACAATATTAAACTTATATATTAAAATAAAACTGTTTAGATAATAACAAAAGAACACCAGCCTAAATAACAGATTTTTGATAACAGAACAACAAATTCTATAGATTGCACTTCTGCAGAATCGAATGATTTCTGTATTGTATTTAATTCTGTCTTATTAACGTGATTTGAAAACTATATATTTTGCAGGTTATTGAGCCTTATGATTCCAAACGTAAATGCTACCAAAATGTCAATTTAACTATATTATCGTATAATTGAAAATCCGCGGAAAACATTTTTTTTGAAGTTATTTATTTTTATTTTTATGATTGGAAACGTACGGTATTAGTTTGTTGTGTGGGTGTGGGTGTCGCGTTTAAAAAAAACTAAAAAAACTTGCATTATTTCCATTTATTTTAAATCTTTCAAGTAAAGAAAATGAAAAATTTAAGTTTTTTAATTTAACTTTCCTATTTTACCTTTTGCGATTAGGGGAAAAATAACAAAACTAGGACAAATACTCTGAATTTGTACGAAGGGTAAAATAAAATAATTTGGTGGGAAATTTGACTTGTAACCCTTCAAGTGAAACATCGTTTTCGAAAGAAATTACTCACGTTTTAAAATCAATTGCAATTGAAAAAACTTGTTTATTAAACTTTTTATCTTAAAATTAACAAAATCATACAAAATATAAAATTTTTTATTACCACTCATTATCAAAAAAAAAACTTTATTTTTAATTTTAAAAGAAAATTCTAAAATTTAAAAACAAATTAATGATAGATTTACCTACTTTATAACTTGACATTTATATTATTCTAAAAATGATTTTTGACAATTACTGTCATTTAATTTTCAAAAATTTCGAATTAAAATTTAATCAAACGTTTTCAATCATACCAACATAGAGTGAAGGTGAATAATCTTTTTCGAACGATGCGTTTTCCACGCGTTTTCAATCATAAGCCCCATTATTAGCTTTTCTAGCTCGACTCCGATTAGAATTAACTGTTTAGGTTTAGTATTACGAGCTCTTACATCGAATGATTCTACGAAATTAGATAAAAATCGATTCGATAAAATCGATAAAAATCGATTAATCTAAAAATTCTAATAAATTCATTTCGAAAATCAAATAAACTACAATAAAATGAAAAATAACGAAATATTTCCCACTTGTTCCGATTATGTAAACAAAATATTACACTTCCGATAACCTAACAAACATTTTATATAAAAAGAATAAAAAGTTACTTGACAATTTCACATGTCAGCAAAACGATACAACATTTTAAAAACTTTAAAGTTAATCTGTGTAAAAATTATTATTTTTTATAACATTATTAGTATATAAGAGTCATTTCATATATCAGAAATACATTTTTTTTTTTTTATTCCATTTTGATGCGTGGATGAGCTTTTATTAAAGTGATGGACAAACCATTGGCATGCACATATAATTAAAAAAAAAAAAAAAAATGACTTAATTTGTTTTTATTCTATTTTCGATCATTTTCTAACAACATAATTTTGATGGAAGGTTTTTAATGACGATTAAAAAATAACATAATTTTCAATGTAAAATAAAAATACATACTTATTATGAAATTTTTATTTTACCTGTAAGATAAAATTTTCACATCATTTAATATAGAAGTAAGAAAAATGCCTTTTTTTGTTATATTGTATTATGTTTTTCTTTTTTCTAATTTTTATGTTTTTATCGACTTTGGGTGGTTTCATGTCTATTTTGTATTACACATATTTTTTTTTTTTTTTGAAGCATGAAATATGTACATAAAAAAATTTTATATAAAGAAAAGTATATAATTTAAAAATTTTAGAATATTTGTATCCAGATATCTATAGATTGTTTCTAAATAATTTGGAGCGGGTCACAATCCTGCATGCCAAAATCAATCTGCGACAAAATTTTGCTTTATTTTTTATTATCTTGCATTACAAAATCTATCTTTCTAAAATCTTACATTACAAAATCTTTTACGGACAAAATTTTGCAAAATATTTTTAAAGGAATAGACTGTGGCTTTGTTTTTAAAGTATGTTTATAAACAAATATTGTTAAGGAGGATTGTAGAGTTGGATTCAAAAGCATGGTTATTTGCCTTTTACAGAATATGTATATACATATATATGTATATGTGATTTAACAACTTTTACAACAGGACACTTATGTATATATATATGTATATGTGATTTAACAAATTTTACAACAGGACACTTTGCAACTTGGACACATAATGTATATCAGATTGTGCTTTAAGAGGAATTTTAGAGTTGGATTCAAAAGAAGCTTTGCCGCTTTTTCCAGAATATTTATATATAAGAATATGTGACATTCTGAATTACATGCAAGATTTTGTCCTAGTAGATTTTGGTAAAAAGATTTTAATTTAAAAAATTTTCGAAAGCAAGATTTTGTATGCAAGATTTTGTCGCCTTAGATTTTGACGTAAAAGATAATGTAACAAACTTTAAATTAATATTAGCTTAATTAAACTGGTACAAACTTATACTATGAAATCTGAAAAATTAAAATTTTAAATAAACTAACTGATGAACTTAATATTTATAGCTTGTGCTATACGTCTATGGTAATTTAATTCATCTCAAACTTTAAAATGGATGCGTTCACATTTAACTAATTTCTGATGAAACAAATTAAATTTAATTTTAATTTCAGTAATCAAAAATTAATATTATTTTAATTTTTTGAATCGCCCATCATATGCAATGTCATAAGGAAACGATGTTAAAGTTCAGTTCTTGATGTTTTTTGAATTTTTAAAAATATTTTAGCCTGGATAACAACTTTAACAAACAAAAGGGAGATTAAAAATAGATTTTTGCTATATTTGCTACATAAAATAGGTAATAATTCACGAATACCGTAATTAGCACTTAGAACCCCTATAAAAATAAGTTAGGGGCCTCGGTGGCCTAGTGAGTAAGAGTGTATAAATACGCTGTAAACACCGAGGGAGTGTGGGTTCGAATCCCACACAAGTCGTAAGAGTTATTCCCCCTTACGCCTGAAAAGGAAAGGCTGTGTAATTTCCTGTCCACATTTATGTGGCAGAGAAATGCATTAAAAAAAAAAAAAAAAAGTTCACACATTCAGTTCCATGTATATCGCCGGTGGACCTCACTCAATTGTTTCAAAATCCCGTACTCACTGGTAAACATAAAAATAAATTTGCGTTAAGCCGCACCTGTATAACCAGTGAACATTGCTGAAAATCCCTTCTTATAATCCCGAATCAATGTAATGTACTTTTTTTACCTTTAAAAATCTTCACCGGAGATACATTGCCGGTCTTAACGCAAGTTTATTTTGATGATCACCGTTGAGCACGGGATTTCGAAATATTTGAGTCATGTTAACCACTGAGTGTAGAACTCAACATGTTAAGACAAGTAAACATTAAAATTGAATTAATTTTTTTTAGCTGGAGGTTGTGAGTATTTTTAGATTAAAAAACCATCAAATTGCGAAATAAATGGAAAAAATGTATATATTAAAAATTGATTTTCAGGAAAAAATTTATAATTTTTTAAGTAAATAAATTAAAGATTTTTACAAGTTCATCATACGAAGTTGATAATTTTAAAATATTTAATCTTAATATCTTAAGATATTATTTTTTCTAAGCACTTATAAGAAAATTGTTTAAAACCATTATTTGAAAAATCGTTAAAAATAAAAACCTTCCATTTCAGATATTCCCTATTATCTTCTTCTCTATGAAAAATATTTTTCGTGGTGCACCCTGTATAGAAACATAAAATCCATATGAAATTCATTTAATGTTTCTTTTATGTTTTATATTTTTATGATCCTAACATATTATAACATATTATGCATAACCAAATAAGTAATTTTGATTAGCATCCAATGATGCATTCCATTATTCTATATGTTTTTCATTTATAGAAACTAAAATAATTGAATTGAAATCGAAAAAAAAAAGAAAACTTTGCAATTTAAGAACAATAAAAACCAAATTAAACCAATTTTCTAATAATCAACTACTGGTTAGAAAATAATAAACAATTTAATAGCAGCAGCAGCTACAGAAAATATTAAAAACAAAAACTTAATAAGATCCTATATTATTACTTAATATCTTTTCTCAAATTCATGTTGTCCATAGATACCTTATATGTATACCTTTACAATTCAGAAAACAAACTAACTAAAATTTAATCTTGATTGGTGCATTAAGAAGGACATAAGAAAATAATGATCACTAATTTTTTGAACATCTGGATATAAAGAGCACGTAAAATTTCAATAAAGATATATTATTATGTGTGCATTCCTATCATAATTTAGAAAATATAACCTTGATATCGGAATAGGTGCGTATAGTAAAAGGAGTAAAATCAAGTTTTAAGCATAAAAATTATGAAATAAACGTTATGGGTTTTTTTTTTTAATGTTTAATATACGTGTTTATAAAAAAAAAAATTTATTGATATTAGTATATACTAATTTGATTTCAATATTGAAATTCGGTTTAATAGTTTATATTAAAGATATCAATATACTATTTTATTATATAATATATATACCGTATATACATAATAATGGATAGTAATAATTTTTCCAAATGATCTAAAATTTTTTTATTAAAAATTTTTATTATTGATTACAGAATGCGTAAAAAGATCAATAATATGCACTTTGAACACAGTAATAATAATATCAGTAATGAGAATTTTAGTTCTTGTTATTATGTATGTGTGTAAGGATTCAACAATATAATTTAATTTTTTGATATCATTAATAAAATAATTATACTATAGAGATAAAACTCTTTATACTAGGCACTTTTAAACCGTTTATATCTAAATTTAAACCACGGTTTAATGACGCCCGTAGAAAAGCAATTGAATCTAAACATTTAAAAAAGCAGAAGGCTAATGTATTGGACTTTCCTGTTCAGGCGTGGCTGTAAATATCGTATGAGGGGAATAACTCTTACAACGTGTATGAAATTCGAACCCACACTCCCTCGGTGTTTACACTTTACAGCGTATTTTATACGCTCTTACCCACTAGGCAACCGAGGCGCCACAAAAATAAGTTCAATAAAATAATGAACCATAATTGTGATCGTTCCAATTGGCAACTAAGCCATTAAAAAGTTAATATTACCTTTTGAATATATTGATACCAATTTCAAAAAACTTGAAGTATCTCTTGAATTATTTGTTAAACGATTTTATACTCGTGGTTCAACAGATATTTGATATCAATATTTCCAAAGCCAATATAAACTCCCAATCACTCCCTTACAATTTAGGATCCTCAATAAAATTCAATTTTTCTTTTGCAAATTTGTAATAAATTCGAGTACATATAAATAACCTAACTTAAAAGATATTCAAAATTTTAATTAAAAATATCTTTATGTTACTGGAACAGAGATGTGTTAGCAGCAATAATGCATGTATTCTTTATACAAATACTAATAATTTTTATGCACAAAAGTAAAGTAGAAAGTGAACCGCTAACTTATGTTTGCTAATTAAAGTTTTAGCTGATATGTAGTATCTAATACTAAAGTTTAGTTCTAAAAAAATCAACATACCAATTAAAAATCGCAACTAAGGACATATTCGATTTTTGTTCCTAAATAACTTTTGAACAGGTATAGGAGGAAGTATAAAAAAAAATGTATGAAGTATCTTTCTTCTCTTAAAATTTAAATTAAGGATCTCCCTTCTCTCAAAATTTAAATTAGAAGATCTTTCTTCTCGCAAAATTTAAAGATTCCAACTAAAAACGTACCAGATTTATGAAGGAAAAAAAGTTTGTTTTTATGTAACGGCAAATTTAAATACTAAATTTCAAAAGAATGTTAAATTTGATAATAATTTAGAAATGTAAAATGATGGCCTGTCATTTGGTGCTTTATAGGTTGAAAAAGTGTTAAGCAGATCCTGAGATATACGCACATTTAAAAATTCGGATACATAAAAATGTTTATTCTATAATATTAATTTTTTTAAGATATCCTACCTATGGTTAAAATTTCATTCATAAACCGTGTAAAAGTTCTATTGCAAACGGTGTAGAAGTTTTGGTAGCAAACGGGCTGAGAGCAAGACAGAGTGAATCTAAAAATAAAAATTGATTTTAAATTATTGTTTTTAAAAATATGATAAAAATTGTAAATAAATTCGTTAAAATAATATTTTAACTTATCATTTAAAAATCTCTATTACATTATCTTGAATTCTAGATCTACACTCATTCACAACAATAAATTTTAATTCTAATTGATTTAACAATTAATCATATAAAAAAAAAACATATACATATATATTTATATATACACATATACACTTCCTTTTCATAATTTTCAATTACTAAATTTCGTCAAAATAAAAAGAAAAAATAAATTTCTAATAAATCATACTTTTATAACTAAAAACCAGAAGTAAATATAAAATAAAAAAAATGTTTACTTCAGTTGTTGTTCTGTAACAAAAAAATTACATGCCCTAATATTGTTTGCATACAATCTATGATTTGTTACATGAGGGTGTCCTTTTTTATTCAAATGACAAATGTTACCTTTATACACAAGTAAAAAAAAAAATAAAAATTTAACAAAAAGAAAAATAATAGTTTGCATCACCCGCCAACAAAATCCCAAAACAATTGACATACACATACCTACCAAACCAAAAAGAAAAAGAAAAGAATAACAGTCCTATCCTATTCATATTTTTTTTAGGTTAGCAAGGTAAAATCTTATACAATTTCAACTCAAATACACGATATGAACACGAGACAGAGACAATCTATAAAATTCTTTAAGAGGTTTTATTTGGCGCGCTTTTTTTTTTTTATTCCTATTTTTTGTATACCTTGCATTTATTTAATCTTCTTAAGATTCATTTTAAAATTTCACTAAAGACAGCTGATTTTAAGTTATACTATGTATTACAAATTTTTTGTTTAACTATTCAAATATTTGTTGTTCTTTTAATAAAAATTATTTAAGGATATCCCAAATTTGAAAAAATAAGAAAGAGATATCCCAAATCTTAAAGAAATACGAAATATTGTAAATAAAGATCCTTATTATAAAAACAAAATCAATGTTTTACGGTTTTTACAAATTTTATTTTGTATGAACCTTTTATTTGTGAAATACATTATGTACTCTCTAGACAATCATGTATTATATATATATATAAATATATGCTAAGTCATTTCATTAGATATAATAATTAAAAAGGAACCAAAAATATTAACAATGATATGAGGGTGATGAACTTCAAATATATATTTTTTTTTATTTCTGTAGCTATTCTTTACATTTTTCTAAAATTTAAAAAAAAAAGAAAAATTCTTTTTTTAATTCTTAAAGCAGCACGTGTTAAATATTTTTTTTCTGTTTCTGTTTTTTTTTTTTTTGAGAATTAGAAAAAAATAGGAGAATATTTGGCGCTTTTTTGATTCTTCAAGAATACACATTCAAAATAATTATAAATTCGATCTTAAAAAATGATAATGTATATAATAAGTTGTTGAAATTTTGTAGGAGTAGTGAAATATTTAAAAAAAAAGCATCAAATGTCATATTAAAATATAAATAATAAAATAGGAAATATGAAATTTAAAGACACGTGTCTTCCGTTTTAAGTTAATTATGTATGTAAATTATTTTTATTTAAAATAGAAAATATTAGCATTTCTTTAACGATTTAGTAAGAAATAATATAGTAACATTTATTTGATAATTTTCTAGCAGAAACAAACAATAAATTGCTAAACCCTTGCTTTATAGTAAAACTATGGTATAAATGCAAAAAATCATTTGTTGTATAGACAAAATTAAAAAATATAGACAAAATAAAAGTATTATGGACCTCCGCTAGATTCAATTCAATTCATGCACTAAAATTTAAATACAATATTTTTCTTTGATTCTTATATATTTTTAACTCTTCACTTCTAATTGGTTCAGATAACCAATGAATACTTGCAACATATTTTTTCAGAGAATCTCACGATCAACTGTTATGTTGAGAAGAAAACCAAAATAAAATAAACAAAAACTTAGACAAGGCTAATCTGAAGTTGTGTTAGATTGAAGTTGGTGTAATTGACTATATTAGATTAGACCAGATTAAATATGAAGTCAAGTGAGCTATTCACTCTTTTCTTTTTTCCTTTTTTAACGGAAAATATTTAAAAAAATTCTAAAATATTAGTACGATTCCTACCGTTGACGAAAATAATTTTACAAAATTGTTTAGTAATAACACTAGATGCAAAAAAAGGACTTGAAGATTGATGTGAATTTTGAACTTGCCTTAAACCATCATCTACCGTTTTATATTGCAATTTTCTTGTTCTTGCGATACGAAAAGATTTTGTAAATTTGTTTTCTGTCTTGCTAACTTAAGATACTGTGTTTTGTATCTTAAGATACTGTTTTGCCTGTTCCAAAATAAATTATAATCAACAAAACTAATTAACAATTAAAATACAATATTGAAAAAAACAAAAAAAAAAAAATTATTTATAATTCAAGTGCTTATTGCATTTTTATATTGAAATAAAGAAGCCTTAAAAAAACTGACTGTAAACTAAAATGGAAAAATCATATATGAATGTATTAACATATAGCATATATTTTATTTTAAAGATTCTTCAGATAATAATTATGTATAACCGAATGTAAAAATTTTTGTGTGTATATATATATATATTAAAATCATATCATATCTAATTTTACTACCTTAATAACGAACTAAAAATTTTCTTAAGAATAATTTCTTTTAATAATTCTTTAAACTTTCTTCCTAAAATTCAATACGATCCGATCTGATAATTTTTTTTCATTAAAAATTAATTTTTTTTTTTTTGTTTTTTTTTTTTTGCTTTAAAATGCACTTCAATTTTCATGGTGGAAGATTTCTAACAGCATCCGGAGAAGTTATCTTTACAATTTTTAATGGAAATTTATCCAAAAATATTAACCACTCAAAAATATAATTGAGATAAAACCATATAATATAAATTCATAAAAGTCAGTTATTAAATGTAATTAAACTTTACGTCAGAAGCTTAAAAATCTGATATGTATAGTAATGGTAACTCACATTTGTAATGAATGGCGTTGCTAATCGTATATTACTTTTTCCACCCAGGTGTGGGAATTTTATAATTTAAAAAAAAAAAAAAATGTTTTTGTACATATCTCTCTGGCACATGATAATCCATAAATTTTCAAGGAACATAATTGGTCTAAATTTAAGCCAAATTTAAAAAAAAAAAAAATATTGTGTTTCTTTTAAAGACTTCAATCAGCAAAAGCACCTTAATTGAGATCACATCTATATATAGTTAATACACATATATGACCTAATATTACTTTTTGTTTATCCATAATTTTTTTACTTTGTTACTTTTATTTACATCTTAATAATAATTATAAGTAGATAATATACTTGTACATAGTATATATAAGATAAACTTAATAAATAAAGAGAATTTTAGAAAAAAAAAATTGATTTCGGTCACTATGGGACACATATTATTTATTATTTAATATTCTGTTGAGCGTAAAAAATTTTTCCAAGTTAAGAATACTAAAATCATTAATAGTTTCTGCTTTTTTTTTTTTTTCTTTAAATTGTTTTAAAATATTTAACATTTTTAATCTTGTAATTCAATCCAGTGAATATTGCAATTGAAATATAGCTTCTATACTATTGCAATCAGAATTTACCTAAATTAGATCTAGAAGATCTACCAGACTTTTTTTCTTAATATCAGTAATATAATGACGGTTTTAATGGGATATTTTTCTATCCTCAGATATGATAAAAGTTTGTTCTATCCTTAAATAATTTTTAGGAAGATGCAAAAATGAAGAGAAACACAGGTCGTTGTAGAAGAAGAAAAGAAGAAGGCTTCTGAAAAAATTCTTCTTGAATAATTTTCTCGATTTGTCGGTTAACATATTGTTATAGACATAAGTGACAAAAACTGCTTTATAAAAAGTTCATAAAGATTTCTTAAGCAGAAGAAAAATCTGGGGGTATCATAACAAATGTAAACTGGTTTAAAAATATCTAAATATTCCATTTCTTATTCCTCTCTCCGGCTTCTCTGTTGAAAATATTTCCAATTATACTTTTATACCATATAGTCCATTCTGTATTTATATGACAGTTATGACTTGTTCTTTTTTTACTAACGGCACACTTTTCTTGTAGTCTCTCTTAAACTATTATAATACAGCAGACCGCATATTTTGATCACCCCATAATAAGATACCCAAACAAATTAGTTGTCATTTATAATTGACGGAATATATACAGTCAAACTTCAATCTTCCTGTAGCTTTTAAAAGTCATCCGTATTTGCAGAATTTTATGTATATGTCTATACTTTTATACAGAATATTATATGTATGCCTATACTTTTTTTTTTAAAGATACTTATAATAGGTACCTACTTTTTTTCAAGATAATTTTCCAATTTTTCTACTTTCAGTGTCATCAAAATACTTTTATAGTGTCATACATGACAGAAAGAAAATTATTCTAGAAAAAATTTAGAGGCACGTATTTTAAAGTTGTATAAATTCAGTTTTCATGAAAAAATAACGGTATTAGAAACGAATAAATTTTATCTTATTCATATCATCGCTTTTTTATATTAGTATATAAATTTAAAGATAATCTTGTAAAAAAAAAAAAAATAGTATTGAATAAAAAAAAAATTTTTGGTTTTTGAACCAATTTTTAATCAATCAGATCAGATCAGATACTTTAATGATTTTCAATTGAGAGCCACATATTCATTAAGAAAATTTTTAAATTGTTCTTTTTCTTATATTTTTTACGTTTTTTTTTTCACTGCTTGTTCTTTCCATTCAATATGTTTTTTTTTTTTTTTTTGTTTTCTTTATTTTAATTTTATCGTACGCTTTACGGTTCACTTCATAAGTTATTGAGTTTCTTGAACTTATAATTTTTTTTTAACTTTTTTTTAAGCAAGTATCTTTAACTACATTGTCTTTTTTGTACATTTCTTATTTCTGGACCAAAATTTAGTTTTTGCAATCAAATTATTTATAATTTTATGTTTGTTCATTTCATTTCTTTTAAAGTATTAATTATTAGAATTCTTTATGGGGATGAATGATGATATGTTTTTCAAATTGTAAATTATCCTTTTATTATGTTTTCAGTTTAAACGTTTCTTTTTTTTTTTTCAAATTTTAAAATTTTATTCAAGGGCTCTAGATCTAGCAACAAATCTAAAAAAAAAAGATTAAAAAATTATTGCATAATAAATATTAAAATTCAATTTCCTAAAGCTAAACGAAGGTTGTACTTTTAAACCTTAATTTGAATTAAATTCAATTATTTCTAATTTTAAAAATGTGAACTTTTTGCATAAAAATAAGATAACAAAAAAGTTTAGTACAATGTTATCCACTGCTGACATTATAAACAATTTTATGGTGTCAACGTCACTACATCTTTCAATTTGGTTCTTTCAGTTTTGACTATTAATTTTGTACTAAGTTAATGTAAATTATCAGTGTATAGTAGTCAATTAATATTAAGGTTTATTTTAATGAATCTTTTGGGCACTAAATTAAACGAATCAAAAAAATAACGCACTAAAATTTTTAACACCAAATTGTGCCTTAAAAAAGAAAAAGAAAAATGGATCTGCACATATTACTTATCACATTGACATTTTTAAAGGAAAACTGATGTTAAAAAAAAGGAGCTATAAGTACAAATGTTCGTTTCTCAAAATCTCCTTTTATCAAAGTCTCGTTTTTTTAAATCTTGTCTCTTAAAATCTTGTTTCTTAAAATCTTCTTTTATCGAAATTTCGTTTTATCAAATTCTCGTTTCTTAAAATGTCGTTCTTTTTTTGCTTTTTTTTTTTTTTTTTTTATTTTTAGCACATTTTTAAAAAGAAAGGTATGGATATCAGAGTTCGGATATTTAAACTTTAAAATACCTCCTATAATTTTTTCATATATATTTCAATATCAAAATCTTTAAAAAAGTGGGACTGCCGCCTCCAAATTCTCGTTAGACAAATTATTGAAACCCTGATTTTAAACACAAATCCAAAATTGCTTCAAATTCAAAATCTCACATATATGTGCATATATAATATATATAAGTAGTAAAATAATAATAATATTAATAAGAATACTAATACCAATAATAACAGCCGCTACAGTGACAGTGGGGGCAATAATTACCTCATGTAGTAAGGTGTTATATACTAGTACATGTTGTAACTGTTGTAACGGCTATATAGTCACTGTTAGCAAAATAGTAATAATAATAGGCGGATTCATGGTTTCCTTACAGTCCCACTCCCAATTCAATGTTTCCGTATCCATTCTCTATCCCTTCTCCCTAGCCAATATAGTGCGTTCGCAGGTAACAGTTTTATCCCATTATATTGGCTAAAGTGGAAGGTGGGTTTAGTTAGTAAAAATCTGACACTACCAAGAGGAAATGCTTGGTGTCTTTGGAAGATTCCCAACTCCCTTAGGAAAAAAAAAAAAATTATAAAATCGTGATTTTGAATTCTACTCTAAAGTCCCTCCTATTATTTTTCAATAAAAATTAAAAATTACAATTTCTTACTTTTTTCTTATTTTCTGGAAAAAAAAGAGATTTACCGAGATTTTTTAAAAACCGATATTTTGGAAAAACGAATTTTTGAGATACGAGCATTCGCAGCGCTCTCAAAAAAAAGTTCTTATGAAATGCAAGCGAGACATTAAACAACTAATAAGTCAAATGAAAATTTTTTAACTTAAAGTTATTATTTTAAATTAACAGTATGTTATTGGAAGAATTAAAATAGAGAGAAATAGATTCAATAAGTACACACCAGTGAAGTACACAAAAATGCAAAGAAAAAAACAAAAATCGGCTGAAAAGAAAAATTTTTGAATTAGACGAAATGAGGAAAAGGAAGTTTATATTGGATTTTTTGAAAGTCAACCTTATTTTACTAACTAACTAACAAAATGTAAATTATGGTTATAATATTGGAAGATATTTTTAAAACTTTAAAATCAAACTGAAAAATTACTTATCTAAAGCTGTCTTATCAAAAAACTTCAAGAAGCCACTTTTTTGTTTAATGGATTTTTTTTTTTTTAATCACTTGATTCTACAAAAAAAAAAAGATGAATTGAATTACATAATAATTTTTTAATAGTCATTTAGTAAAATTTTATTGCATAAGCATTCGAATAGATTTATAAAGTTATAAAAAAAACTTTAACATTACCCAAATATCAAAGTATTAAGTAGTCTTATACAAAAAGTGTACTTGTGGTTGCGTGAGAAAATTAAATATTCACAAAAATTATATGTTTATTTTATCTTTATTTTTTTTTTTTTTTTATTATTTTCTTCATATCCACCCCTATTAGTGTGAAAACATTACAGACATTTTGAATTAATGATTTTTTTTTTTTTTTTTTTAAAGATAAGAAATTGTTTTTCTATTAAAATTTATAAAAAAGAGTTATTGATAGAAGGTCAAAGATTTTAAAAAGTTTTTTAACAGTTTAAGGAAAAAAAAATAAAACCAAAATTTCCAAGAAAATAAAAAAAAAAAATGTTTTCTATTTGATTGATTTTTTAAAATAACCGTGATAAAAAAAATAGAACGCAACACCATAAATGTTAAATGATCACTGTTTAATTAAAGTATATAGTATGATCAATTTGATTTAGAATATGATGAGGTGGAACTGTAGAAGGAGGCGGTATTTACAAAAAAAAGATTATAAAATGTATATTTACATAGAAGTGTCTGGATGTTAAACAAAACGATTGTAAATTTTTTCTAAATAAAAATTGTTATTACAAAAAAGAACAAAAAGAAAGACCACCAACTCTAATATACAAACTAAAGAATAACAATATATGTATGTATGTACACTGAAATACTAAGTGAAACATTACAAATTAATTGATTTTTATTGTAAAATTTTAATTATTAATTTTTTTTTTTTTTTTTGTACAAACGTTTTTAAATTTACGCCTTAATTTTTTTTAATTTTTATTAAAAATTGTGATAAAAGTTTTAACAAAAATATTTTTTAACCTTAAAATAAATCTCTTAATAAATCTCTTAATAATAAACCTTAAAATAAATCTCTTATTTATTTCATTATATTAATTTTTTTTAAGTCCTCTCTTTTGAAAAAATTGAGTATCTGTATTTATAATTATAGTATCCCACTTAGATTTTAGTTCAAACAAATTTTAACCAGTGAGTCATCCAGCCGTTTATAATTCCAGTGCAGATAAACGACAGAATGACTCAATAGTTGAAAAATGCCAAGCTCTCATTCAGGAGCTACAGGTTTAACAATCAGAAAAAGTGAAAACTTTTATAGTCTAATTTTCGATCTGATCCAGCTACTATTCGTCATCGGATTCAAATTCTTGACAAAACAATAATTAATACTTTATATAAATATACATAATATAATAGAAAAATATAAACATATAACAGAAAAATATCGAAAGTAAACAAACAAATTTAATTTATACCTTATAACTCACATATAACCAAAAATCCTAATATAAACAAGTTGAATTGAATAGAATTAAGCAAATGTACATGTGATAAAGGTTAAAATTTGATCGAATCTATAAAACTGAGCTGGAACTTAAATCGTACTAAAAAAAACTACACCGTTTTATGCATTCGATTTGATGCCTCACATCATAATTAAATACGAATTAATGGAAATTAATTCTAATAATAAAAAAAATCATATATTAACAACAAATTCCCACTTTTCTACACATTACCGTGCAGACAGGCTTTTCAACCAACTAAACAATTTGCAAAAAAAACAAAATAAAAATGGATTTTCAGTTGGCATTCTTGAACATTATAAAGTTTTATTTTTAATTCATATTTTGGAATTTAATTAGGTAGGTACTAAAATAATTAATTGTTTTTTTAATAATTATGCCGAACTGTCAACATTTGTATAATGATTAATAATTCCTTAAAAATCACTGTTATACATTATTACAACTTTTAATATTTTTTTAGCAACATCTTTCCGACACACTAAAATGGTTTTTTATCTGTGGTGGCCAAATAAAATTGTAAAGAAAGTCCTAAATATGTCCACAACCTCTATATAGAATCCACAAAACGTAACATAAGTAATTCAAAAAAAAAACCTAAATCTTTAAAATCTCTTGGAAAAAATTATTATAAAAAGTACATACATAAGTATATAATAAGAAAGTGAGAAAAAGCTAAAATGTGGAAAAACTAAAACGCAACTTGTTTAATTAAAATCTAAAATTTAATTAAAATTAAATTACAGTTAAATTTTACAATATATATATTTTTTTTCTCTTCATTTACAAAATTCATAAAAAGAAATAAAACAAATAGAATAAAAAAAAAATTAACAGTTGAAATATCAAAGTGACATAAAACAAAACCAATGTCATTAATAGAATCTACTTCAACATTAAAATACAGACATACAAAATTTTATGTTGTCTTCTTAAACAAAATTGTCAAAATGTTGTCAAAGTTGTTTTCGTTTTGTTGTATAAGAGTAGGCTGAAAACAAGAAAATCAATGAAAACAGCCAGACACAAGAAATGACACTACCTTAAATGATAAAAAAAAACATAAAAACGACAAAAAAAAATTTTTTTTTGAATGCGAGGGAAATGTTTTCTTTTTTTTTTATTTAACCTTTTTTTTTTTAAACTCATTCTAATATTTGAACGGATCACTTTTGATTCCATTTCTGTATAAAATATAAAAATAAGAAAACACGATGTCCAGACTTAAAATTTTCAAAAACTACTGTTAAAAAACATGGATATAACTTAACCCTATGTTAGGTATGTGTATATATGTATATCTTATAGTTAACCCACGTGGTAAGAATAAAACAATTATTTGTTTGAAGCAGAGATTTTTACATTCATCATAATGACTAAAGCCAGCTAAAAATTAAAATATATTCGATTTATTACGTTACTGTTAGAGAACAGAAAAAGTTGTAAGAAAAATTTTAAAAACTTGCTAAACTCTAATTATGAAATGAAGAAACAGTTAATTTACAAATGCTATAAAATTCCCATTTAATCTCGTTCCTATACAATTTATAATTAAAATTTTTTTTTCTCTCCTCTTTCATTATACTGCCTTACAATTAAGATACTTATTCCATTATAATAGCTGAAAGTGAAAGTAGTTTTACCGGATAAAAATATCAGTATGCTGATGGCGGTGCTTAGTGGTTTTTGAAGATATACAAGACTACAATTCGCGTAAAAAAATGCTGTAGATGGAAGTAGTTTTAGAGTATAAAAAATTAAGAATCCACTTGACTATACTAACAGGGCATATATAAGGAAATCCCAACATTATCTTGAAAAAAACCCAACGTTATCTTGAAAAAAAAAATCTTGAAATATTTATATTTAAAATGTTTCTGTGGCAAAACCTTGAATGAAAAAGTATGAAAATGTATAAATTGAAAGCTGATATTTTGATGATTTTTAAAAAATTAGTACTGTGTGTTTTATAGTTGGTTTCAGAATCAGTACTTTAATATTTAGTTTTGGGGAGATTCGAAGGTGGTACCAATTTTCAAAATCCTATATGGGTCCACAGTTCGCACCATTATATTTTGTTTTAGTTTTGATTTACTACTTTGTATTATTGTGAATAAAATAAATAAAAAAAAATCCAAATTGAAAAGAAATTCCATTTAAGATTTGATTTTTTCCAGAAATTTTTTTCAAAATATTTTTTTTCAAGATTTTGTCTCAAAAAAATTTCTTTCAAGATTTATTTTTCTAGATATTTTTTCAAAATATCAGCGCCTTATTGCACCAACCATTTATCACTTATCAAATAATCCAATAATCATTGTTTTTTTTATAAATGAGTATTTTTTACTAATCATAATTTTATTGAGTATGAGTTGTCACCAAATATGGGTTTGGTGCAATTTAAACATGGTTTTGGAACATGGTTCATAGAATGAAACAGTAGAAATAATATATTGGAATTGTTTATAACATATAACTTGTATTGCTATCCATCAGAAGGGTATGAATACCCCTGCGATATATATATTATGTTCATATTCTATGTTGCATCAGAACAATCATAAAATTTTCAGTGTTTCCTTCGTATAAAAATTAAATTTTCATTTTCATTTTATTATTCTTTCAAAGTTCGGATTAAACATTCGTGGGAAATTTTGACAAATATGGAACTTCAATGAATAGCTTAATTTTTTATTCGTTAATTTTGATTACTTATAATATAAATACATATATATATATATACATATATATATATATATATTTTGTTATAAAAACTTATTTATTTGTTGAGTGTCATTCAGTTTTGTTTTTTTTTTTTGTAAAAAAAAAAAAAAAAAAAAGTGGACAATTTGAAGTTTTATTAATCGTTATTTTTAACTCGGATTAAAATAAAGGCATTTATAGGGCTTTCGGTAAGTTTTTCTTTTGACTTTTGATGTATTGGTATTTGTTTAATAGGTACAAAAAGACGTTCATTTTTCTGTCTTTTGTTACAATTTTAGTTGTCAATTTTGTTTGTAATTTTTTCAGCTTTAATAACGAAGAGAAATTTTATCGTATACTTATTATAAAACAGGTAAAACGTACACCGAATAAAGGTATTATTCTAATTCTTCACACTTTTTTTTATTGTTATATTTTTTATTTGGGTTTTAACAATAAACAAAAATACAACTAATCTTGATTTTCTGTTATTATATCGATTGTTACAGTATACAATTAGATCTAATTTTCAGATTATATGTATATATTAAGATCCAATATTTTGTATATAGAATTTACGAATAATTCTTTGTTTTTATTTACAGATTCTGAATAGATTTTATAATATTAATTATTAAAAATTAATCGGATGTTACCATTGTATATATATTATTAATTATGCTACTGAATTAATAAAAAATTAACTACCGATACTTTGTGGTACTTTAAAATTTATGTGATAGTATATTGTATATCTTTTACGTATACGTACAATATTAAATATACAATATTTTTATATAATATAAAAAAAAATTCTTAGAATAATTAAGAGATCGTTTTCGGAAGACATTTTAGTCGTACACAAATTACTTACGTAAATATAAAACAAGTAGTACAAAATTACAACAATTCGTCTTATAGGTGATTTAATGCACAAGGCACACGACCGCACTGATGATCAAAAAAAGGAATAGTTACTTATATACGTGTAATATAAATATATGTCTACAGTTGAATATTCAATAAGACAAAATTATTAGTTTATTTTTTTCTTATCGTATATCATAACAAATAATTAAAAGATTTTAGTAAAGGGGCAAATAATATACTACAAGCTCTTCTTTAAATGATTCTTCTATTTCAACTCATAGTTATCAGACTGCTCTTTAGAAAATATTTTTCCTCATGGTAAAATTAATAATGAAGAAGAAAAAGGATTAGCATTAAAATAACCGATTCTTATAAGTTATTATAATATAAAACAAAAATTAATAATTTACTGACTTCTTCAATTGACTTTGGGGGGCTTCGGTAGCCTAGTGGGAAGGCGTGTGCCGTATTAGCCGAAGGAGTGCGGGTTCGATCCCTGCACAAGTCGTAAGTGTTTTTTCTTTATATACCGCCCCTACGACCAAATATAATGTAAATATATAGTATATAATATAAACAAAATAAATAATATTAGTGTATAATTTAATAATAATATAAAAACCTATAATGGCCTTGGTAGCTGATGGTTCAATAATATTGCATTACATTTATGTATGTAATATTAATATAAATAAATAAATAAATAAATTGACTTTGGAGATTTCTAATTTATTTCAAAGCTCTTCCAATATATTTTATATTAAACAGTTCAGTCATTCCCAAGATTAAAACAGTACATTAATTAGTCTTATATTTTTAACCTGTTGTTTGATATAAAAGTTATAGAATGTTTAAAAAGTAACAATTCCAGACACTCGTATAGTTATTCTGTTGAACATCCTTCAGTAACTCTCATCCATATAGGTGAAATTTTTCATTGGAAAACTTGTAATTACACCTTCTTTTTCCACTGAAATAATATAGTTATATATGTATTTATGAAAGTAAATTTTCTATTATAAACAGATTATTTAAGGTAAAATTCTTAAAGATCAATTATTCATTTATATTGCATCAATAGATCAAAGTACATAATGGCTTAAAATAAAAGTAAAAGTGGTAACGTTTAGATTTTGTAAAAAAAGGAAACAAATAGCAAAATATAAAAAATATAATTATATTATTATGTTTAATTAGATTAATAACAAAATTAATAATAATAAAAAGAAAAACAAAGAAAAGTCATAACTGGATATACAGGGTGTCGCGTTAGCTTTTATATAGAGTAGGAGGTGATGGGCAGCATCACAACGAACAAAACAATTCTATTCGAGGAGCGCGTATATTTCGAACCCCTAAGGAATTATGAGGAAAAATTGATAAATTTTACTTTTAAGTCGTGCTTACTTGAAAGCTAAAAAGCCTACAAACTAAAATGATAGCGGGCTCTATAAAGATAATTTAATAAGCTTTAAATTCCCTTTTTAATTTTTACAATATCTTCGGTAGTTCTAATTCTGTAGATATAACTCCAAAATAACATATTTTAAAAGTTATAAGTCTTTAAAGCGTCATAACTCCTTAGAGGTTCGAGATAGGCCCCCTCCTACCATAGAATTCTTTGTTCGTTGTGATGCTTCCAATCACCTCCTGCTCTATGTAAAAATTAATGCGGATTATTATACACCCTGTATATAAACTAGGTATGTCATTTTCACCCTTGACAAGTTAAATTTTTCAAAATGTGACAAGCTACTGAATTTAATTACATAAATAATTATGTTCTAATTATATTATTCTCTTATGCAAGCATTTCACATTTTCACCTGCTATATATAAAATTATTAATTATATACATTAATTGGCGGCAAAACGAAATGAAATAAAATTTGATTGACAGGTTGAATTAAATTAAAAAAAAAAAAAAATTGTAAAATCTTAACACCTATTAACTTTTTCGTAATAAATTGAAATTTAATTAAAAAAAAAAAATGTAATTTTTTCTAGGTAGTTGGAGCTTAAAAAAAAAATTAGTACGTTTTTTGTTTTTTAGCACATTTCCAAAAAAAATTTTGAAAAAATGTGCTTATTAGTTTCACTCTGTCCGTCCGTCCGTCCGTCCGTCTGTTTACAAAACTTCTACACCGTTAAAGATAGAGAAAAAAATTTTTAACCATAGGTAGGTCTCATAAAAAAAATAATTTTGTGGAACAACTTTTTCATGTAGCCCCCCCCATTACGGAGCTACACCCCCTCAAACTTTGAAAAAGCCCTATTTTTAAATGCATATATCTTATGTTCTGCTTAAGATTTTTTCAATCTGAAAACGTCATTCGACAGGTATTTCTCTTATCTTTGTAAATTAATATCAAAATTATACAATTCTTTTAAATTTAGTATTTAAATTTACCGTTATGTGAAAACCAAATTTTGCATGATTTTTCTACTTTCATAACTCCGGCACGCTTCTAGATAGAAGCTTGAAATTTTGAGGCAAGAAAGAACTTTTAGAATTAGTATAAGTTTGCTCAGAAAATTTTTTCGGATCACCCCCTGTTTATGAGCTATTAGGGCTTAAAAATTGAAAATTTGCTATTTTTAAACACCTGTAACTTAGGAACCTGCACACATTTTACTTCTACAAGATGTAAAAATTAAAGCTACAGTAATATATTTTTACGTGTGTGAAAGGTTTATTTTAGTTGTAAAGGGTTCCAAAATTGCAGCTCTTCAAAATTGTAAAAAAGTCCCATTTTCAGATGTATATATCTCGGGCTATGCGTAATAGTTTTGCAATCTAAAACCGGCAGAAGATCGAAAATTTTATTATCTATATAAAACAATATCAAAATTATGTAATATTTTGTAATTTACGATTTAAATTTACCGTTATGTGAAAACCACATTTTGCATGAAATTTCTTTTTTCATAACTCCGGCACCCCTTTAGATAGGAACCTGAAATTTTGAGACAAGAAAGAACTTTTAGAATTAGTATAACTTTCCTCAGAAAATGTTTTGGTAGCGCCCCATCTTTAAGAGTTATTACGCCTCAAAAATTGAAAATTTGCTATTTTTAGACACCTGTAACTTAGGCACCTGTAAAAATTTTTCTTCGGCAAGACATAAAAATTAAAGCTTCAATAATATATTTTTACGTGTGTTAACAGCTTTTCTTAGTTATATAGGATTCCGGACTTACGGCCCCTCAAAATCTCAAAAATGTCCTATGTTCAAGTTTTTTCTTATTACATGAAATTTTCAAATTTTTGTGTTAGTCACAATTCTAAACAGTTTGTATTGAGTTTTGGAAATGTGCGCTTTTAAAAACCGTTGGTTTACATTCTACCTTGTTTTAAGAAATATGCAGTGTTATCTAAAACGCCTACTTTTACAAATAAAAAAATCAATTAAGTTTTGAATGTTACAAAAAAAAAAATAAAATAAATATGTAATTCATATTCATATAGTTAATTTATTATGTGTAAATAAAATATAGTTTAACTGTTTTGTATATTATTAATAAATAAAATGACATTTTTATTATAAAATAAAATATATAATTGAACACCAAAAAAGTTCTCACGAATCACTTAAAATTATTTAAATATTTCTTTTGTATCTTTTTATGATTAAAAAATTTTTATTAAAACACTAAAATTTCTAGTATTCATAACAAAATAAAACATATTGGCTGAAAGTAAACATATAATATATGTTTAGTTTAGTAGTTATGGGTAATTTAAGTTACTCTGACTATAATCGACTGTTATTTTCATCATTAGATATCTTATTTTAATAATACCGTTTTTACAATAATGTTCAAATCTTCATTTATTTTTTTTTTGCAAAAATATGTAAAAACTTCGAAACACCTTCTAAAAGGTAAATTTTACTAGCGATTTTGGTAGCATATACTTATATCAATGAATATATGAATTTAATAAGTTAAATTTCCTTTTGGGAGGCCTCGGTGGCCTAGTGGATAAGAACGTAAAAAATACGCTGTAAACACCGAGAGAGTGTGAGTTCGAATCCCACATACGTCACAAGAGTTATTTCCTATTACGACATTTACAGTCACGCCTGAACAGGAAAGGCTTTGTAATTTCCTGTCCACATTTATGTAGCAGAGAAATACATTAAATAAAAAAAAAAAATTACTTTTCTCGAAATAAAATTAAACGGCCTCAGTTTTTATTATAACACGATTTAAAGATACAGTTTATTTTCAGAACACCGTGTTAAAAATGCAAATTAATTTGTATTAGCTTGTTTCAAATTAGTTTTAGGTTTCAATATTTGATATAAAATTATTTAACTGTTAATTCATAATATCAGTAATTCAGGATTCGAAAATCAATTCGATTATCTATTTTAATAATTAATACAGACACTATAGATGATAGTCCTAATTAATTGTGACTTTTTTTTTTTAAATGAATTAATCTTTACTTTTCTTGTTTTGCAGACTTACCAGCTAGTCAAGTCAAATTTATTTTCATTATATCAACCCACTTTTTAAACATTTTTGTAAATTTATTTTTAATTTATTTTTTTACATTGAAAAATATGAGTTTATATACCTATGTATGTAAGTACATATGTAGGTACACATATATACATAAGCATGTTGCATATTTCATAAAGTATATATAAATTTATATATTGCAGATTAATATTAGATACAGATATACATATAATATACCTAAATGCATTGTATAAGAAAAAAAAAAAAAGTTAAAAAGCATCGCTTTTGAGTACGTGTGGGAGTTAATAAAAGGTAGACTTGTCTCGATAAAAACATTCATTTTTGTTTTTTATATCAACCAGTTAAAAAACAAAACATAGCCCACTATTTAGCATGCGAATCAATAACAAAAACCTACAGATTTTTGAATACCTATATAAGAAAAATAAATCAAAATTTCATTGTATGTACGTACATATACATATTTTTTACATACCTAACCATTTATAAAAATTTATATAGATTTTACATTCGTATAGATTCTATTTAATTTTACAGGTTAATACTTTTACGTAAAATTATATTATAGGTACATATGTACATATCCATAAAAAATAATCATTGGCATTTAACATTTAACATTTATGAATAATGTCTCACCTAAAAAACAATACAGGTATTTCAATTTAAAAAAAAAAGAAACAAAAAACAAAATATTTTTGTTCCCACCCACCCTAACAGTTACTACAAACTTACACAAATTGAACGTCAAAAAATTAACATGAAATAAAAAAAAAAAACGATTATAAAAATAATTACACAAACAAGTATTAGCTTTCTCTTTTTTTTTTTCTATTGTGAATTCTATTACGTATTCGTTTATTTATTCTTGTATAAGTGAAGTGCTTTGTAGTTTGTACTATTAAAATATTTATGTATTAACTGTATATTTTCTTGATTAGATTAGATTAGTTAATCTTTTAATCATTAAACAAAAACATTTGATTGAAAATTCTCTTTGCAGACTGCAATATGAAACATAACAAAATTCATTGTTCACTCACATCACAATCATATCAATATCATATACATAACACAACAGTCAATACAACACAAACAAAGATATTTATAGGTATCTGCAAAAGATTAAAAATCATTTAAAGTTTAAATTTGGTTTAATTTGAAATTTGAATTGATTCAAACAAATTTACTCTTATTTTTATAAAAATTTAAGAGAAAACTAATGTTATGAATAAATTGTATTCAGTTCTCTTCATTTCATCTTTTAAGTTTTTATTTTATGCTATATTGTATTGTAAGTAACTTGTAGATTTTAGATTTAGATACATTTGCAAAACAAAAGATAGAAAATATTTACCAATACAAAAAATATTTCAAAATAAATTAAGATGTTCATAAACTTTTTGTAAAGTAAATATTGCAAAACTATCCTGCATAAAAAATTGTTAATGTTCGAATATTGTATAGTATACTTAGTATGGTAACGGTGGTAATGGTAACTTCTATTAATAATTTTAAAAAGTATTTTCTCAAGAATTTAAAAATATATACCTAATTAGGTGATTACCAAAATTTGTAATGGTTATACATAATTCTTTTATTTTTTTTAATTTGGCTATTTAAAGGATTTTATATTTAACTTGTTGGATGTTACAATTTTCTTCATTTCGGATGACATTTATAAAAAAAATGTATAATAACTGAAATTTTTATTGGTGTTTACCAGTTAGAAAAAATTGGAAAAATCAAAGGACATTTCCTTCAATCTTCAATTTTAAGGAAACCCCATATAATTAAGAAAAGCTATTAACAAATGTCAAATTATAATGCTGAAGCTTCGATTTTTGCGTTCAAAGTTTGTCGTTCACATGTCGAAGTTACAGTGTTGTTTACAATAGAAAATCTTCAATTTTAGACATTATAGGGAGCTAAGTTAAACTAAGGATGGTATAAAAAAATGTCTGTGGTAATTTTCACTATTTCTAAAAGACTGTTTTTTTCTTTATTCCACATAACGGTAAATTTAAATACTAAATTCCGAAAAATTATTTTAATTTATATATATCTTGATTTATAAAGCTATTGCAATAGCAATTCGCTATTGCTTAGCAAAAGCAGATCTTGACATATAAACATTCAAAATAGGACTTTTTCTAAATTTGAGAAGCCGAAGCTCTGTAATGGACGCAAGTAAATAAAAAAGATGTTCCAAAATATTACTGTATCCATGGTTTAAATGGTGAAATCGTTCTGATCGTGATATGAGTCGTTCGATTTAAATATTGAGATGATACATTCGATAACCGATATACGATATAGAAACGATTGGATATAGAAGCATAAGTTAAAACAGTTTACAAGTAAGGTCGACAGCAAAAAGCAAAAGTCGACAGAAGATAAGTTCAAAAGCAATAAGCAAAATTTTCAAAAATTTTATTGAAAATGTGTTAGAAGGAAAGGCGTCTTCATCCAAAAGTTTCACAAAATAAATTAAAAGATTGATTGAAAAGGGAATTTTAGCTAACAATAAAAATTGGGATTTGTAAATTTTACCTTTTTTTCTTATATAAATTTTAAATTTATTGCAATTTTGTACCAAAATATAAAATTTTTTATTGTTATTTTTATGTTATATATTTATAAACTTTTAAATAAGGAATAAAAAGCTATTAATTTTCAATCATAATAGAAAACTTATTTTAATTATTTTATAGTTTATACTAAAACATTGTCAATGTATTACATATAAGCTTAAATAAACTTTAAAGATTTATTACTATAAATTATAATAATTTACTAAATTGCTATTAATTGGCTTGTTAAAAAAAATTAAAATAATTATTTACTATTAATTAAAAGCATAAATAATTAATAAATATTTATTAAAAGGAAAAACAAACAATTTTTTTTATACATATATACATTTAACATTACATATGTATGCTATATGTGGGCATAAATATTATATTTTGATTCAAAAGGTTATTATGTATTTCGAAATGACATGAGACTATAAAAATAAAAGTGGTTCAACTCCGTAAATAAGGATTTCAGCTAAATTGGTTTTATATTTTATTTATTTAAAAATTGTAGCGTAAATAACGTAATAGCGTACCGTACAAATTTAATACCTAATGATTTCTTTACATTTCCAAAATTAAAGTTAAATTTCATTGTCAAACATTTTTTACTTCAAAACAACCGATGATTTAATTGCGAAAATGAAACTGTGAATATGACATTTTTTCAATGAAAATATAAAAGAAAATAATAATTTATATTCGTATTAAAAAAATTGACTTAAAATGTAAATTTTCTTATAAGAATAACCTTTAGCCTGTGATTTCGTTATTTAACCTCGTTCGTTCATTTTGTTCGTTCGTTCATTTAATTTAAAATAAAATTCATTAAAAATCTATTTAGATAGAGATAAAATCCATTAAAAATCTAGATAAAGCGATCATACATGCGTGTAAATACTTATACGGTTAATTAGTCGACTTTACTAGATATTTTTTATTAGGCATTTTACTACCGTAGACATATTCTGTCTTTCATGTAGAGAAATTTTTGATGACTTTTCCGCAGATTTTCATTTAATTCATGTATTTTTGCATATTATTTGTTTTTTTCCCTTAAGAGAGGTGGGATCTTCCAAAGACACCAAGAATGACTAAACTTACGTCCCCCTTTAGCCATAGAAACCCTTACCTGTTAACGCAGTATATTGACTAGGTAGTAGGGATAGGAAAGGATAGGAAAGAGATGCGGAAACGTTGATGAATTGGGATTTGGACTGTAAGAGAACAATTGGCCTATTATCATTACTATTTTTCTAACAGTGACTATAGCCATCAACCGTTGTAACATGCAGTAGTATATAGCACCTTGCTGTATGAGGTAGTAATTGAAGGCAACCCCACTGTAACTGTAGCAACAATTATTATTGGTATTACTGTCGAGTAAACACATTTGGTAGAGCAATCCTTTATTTCGCTTTTGTGTGTACTTTGCTACTATTAGCAATTAAAAGTATATAAGAAAATAAACTATAAAACAATTTAAAAGATTTTTCTTTACAATAATTATCTTTTATTATAATTTTCTTTTGTTTTTTAATAAAAGTTATATGCCCTACAAAAAAGATAATTTAATTTTCTTTATAAAAACAAAAATATATGTGATTGTGAAAAAACTTAAGATATAAATAATCAAAACAATTTATACAAAATTTATAAAAAATTTTCATTAAAACACTTTTTAAAATATGTAACAAATTTAGTTAAAAACAAAAAGTAATATTTTATATAATTCGAAGGTAATTTTTCATTAACAATTTCCACCTCTTTATATCGTATTTAATTTAAATATTTTTCAATAAAACATGAAAAGTGTTAAGTAAAAAAAAAAATATATTTGAATGACAAATTTTGAATATTTGTTAATATTTGATGCAATGAATGTGATAATGATGTGATGGTGCAATGCAGTTTAAAATAAAACTTTTAACCTCATTTTATAAGACAACGAAATTTTTTAATAACGACAACGTCTGCATTTTGTAAATTTTCATTCGGAATATGACACATTTTCATATATGATTTTTCAAAAATTGTAAATGCTTTCACACCCAAATGTAAACAAAAAATAAGCATGTACAAGAAATTTATTCGGGATATTTGGTTTAGGATATCAGAAATAAGGCCAAATGTAATAAAGTCAATTAGTTTATTTCACTTTCCTATTTTTTTTTAAATATTCAAAAATTTTAGTGTCCTTTACAAAATATTTTATAAAAAAATAATTAATTGAAAAAATTATGGTATTTTTTAAACCCCTGTCTAAGCAAAGCTAGAAATTTTTAGGCATTCAAGTTCAAGATATGGCCGTGTATGAAGACACCGTTAAAATTTTTATAATTATAAATAATCAATAGTAGTAAGTACGTACTAAATGGTATCATCTACTTGCAAACTTCTACTTTTTAACTGAACATTAAGCAACTTCCAGTTCCAATAAAAATTCTATTTGGCAAAGAAAAAACATAACAAATAGAAATTTGACAATGTTTAATTTGGACATTTGGAAACTTTTCAGAGCTTATTACAAAATTAACGTTTCAATATTTAAAGTAGTGTTGAAAAGGAAAGGCTGTGTAATTTCTTTGTCACATTTATGGGGCAGGGAAATGCGCAAAAAAAAAATAATAATTATGTAAACAAAATTCTTAGAAAAAATTTCAGAGTAGACTAAAAAATAGTTTCAATAATTTGTTTCGGAGAGGTTTGGAGAAAGTAGTACCCAATATTTAAATTAATGTTGAAGTATTTTAAAATCAAACTACTTAGAAGGAATTTTATATCTAGTTACAAAATCAGAATATTAATAATTTGTTTACCTGGAGTTTAGACACAGTAGCCCCCACTAGTGCTTTTTATTTTGAGTGCTTTTTATTTAACGTGCTATTGAACTATTTATGAAAACAAAATTATTAAAGAAGGGATTTTAGAGTTGGTTTAAAAATCAGTGTTATTTTATACTTGAAAGTAAAATAAAATAAATATGGCTTTATTTCATTTGGCCTTTTTCAGGATTCCTTTGGTTTGCAGTTTTATTCCATTCTTTGTTTTATGAAAATGTTAGAAAATTTTGAAAATTTGTAATTTAATATCAGAATATGGTCACGATGTTTTAAATTTTGAAAATATACAAAATAAGGTTTATGTTATATGTAAAGAATTTCTAATGCAAATGTTTTTTTGATTTTCAAAATATTTTTAGTGCACTTAACTTAAATTTTACTATACATGAAATTATTCAAATTCAAAAATGAGTATTCAATTAATTCCGCTATATTTTAAAACCTTAAACATGTTTAAATTACATATATTAATATTTACGCTATCTTTATCTTTCTGTATAAACACTACTATATATCAAGTACAAGCTTGAAAATCTGATTATACAATTTTGAATTTTTGAATATTAAAATTTTGTTTTGTTTTTCTTTACAGAAATAAAATCTCTTGATATTTCCTAAAATTCTTTATTAAATACATTCATAAATTTACATATTATAGTCATTATTTGTTCTTTAAACCTCTTGCACTTGATTGGAATCAATTGCCAAATTCCAGAGGCAAAATGTAAATATTAAAAACTTTTATTTTAATTTCATTTAATAGAAAAGAAAAATTTAATAACGTTTAAATTTTAAAAAGTTCAAAATTCTAATGGTGATTTATCTTTGTATCATGGGAAAAGAATTCAGCCAACATAATATGATACTCAATGTTACAATGTGGACTAAATCCATATTTTTCCATAGCAGAACAAAGTAAAACGAATAACAAATCCAGCCAGATGTAAGATTCTATATAGTTGAAAGGTCTACCATAACGGTAGAATTTTCGCCACCCCTAATTATTTTAGAGTAGTTGCGTAGATCTTAAAAAGTAATATAACTATCCAACGTTCTGTAACCGCTTGTGGAAAGAAAAACAAAACATTAAATAAAGTTACGATTAAAACCGAAATTAGAGAATAAATTTTTTTATTCCAAAAACTACATTATATGGTTACATTTTTTTAGTGCTATAAAATTATTATATAAGTCTTTTGAGAACTTTCTATTCTTACATAAGTTACACAAATTTAAATGGAAAACATTGATTCTATTTCATTTATTATTTTAAGAAAAAATTGGGTTGAATTTAAATTATAACGCGTATAAACTATGTCAACTCTGATACCCGTACGATTATAATATATGCTATTTCTACAAAATTGAACTATTATCAACAATTTATCAACCTTTTATCAACCTTTTATAAAATTTAATCTGTCTTGCTTAATAAAATTCTAAAATATAACACTTACCTGAAACTGTTGCACTAGAGCTTCAATAAACATATTTTCATATAAAAAAAAAAAAGAGAATTATGAAGCTACTCGAACGAACAATTATGAAGTCAGTCAAACTTACAAAATTTAAATAGCGACACTATCAATTTTATAAAGATGAAATCATAAAAAATTCAGAATCATATACGTACATGGTTAAATTGATTCAGAATTTAATTCAAGAATATATTAAGTTCTTTGTCATATCTAACTTGCCTCCTTTAAAGTCTGAAAAATTTAATATCAAATTTACCATATACGTGCATACAATAAAAACAATGTTTTAAATTTGAACTTCAGCGAAAATTGTAAATTTCGACCTTAACTTTCAAAACGTTTAATTGTTCAATAAAATTTTTGAGAAAGTCCAGTTGTCCAAAAATAAAAATTCAAAATGTAAATTATGAAAAATAAACAACAATATGTAAAGTTAAATGGGATCGATAAATGAACTAGATTTGCGTAACTTTTACTTTTACTGATGTAGACAACTTTTGACAGCCGAAATTTTCTATACATTTTTTTTTTCCTATTTTAAGGTCGATGTAAAACTTCAAAGCCAGCCAAAGGAATTGATCCTTCCGAATAGTAATCGACTTTAACCAACCAAAATCACCCTTTTTAAAACGCGATACTTTAGGTTGGAACCATTAATAGAAATGTACTGTTTGATTTTTTAAGGATAATGAAAAAAGGATTCTTGCATATTAGTTATATGTATTTTAAAAATGTATACAAGAAATGTATATACAAGAAAGTTAACGGGAATTTTATTTTAATATAGAAATTACATATTTTGACATTAAATAAAAATGAAAGTGCTATAATAGGTAAATTTTTTTTATTAACAATTTAATGGTATATTTTGTTTTTAATCAAATTATTTAAAAAAAAAATAACAAAACTATAAATCTATTAAAATTCAAATAAAATTAATTCAATTAAATTAAATCAAATAATTTTTTTTTTTTTTTCTTTTATACCTTTTATATGAGTACCTACTGCATAGTTTCAAATAAAATTTTCTTATGCCACTCTATATTTCAATTTTCTTCGTTTTCTTTTTTTTTTCAAAATTATGGACTTTTGATGTTGATTATTATTTTATATAATTTGATTTTCTATTCTTTTTGGAATACATCTTATAATGAATCTAAATAAATTATAGTATTGGTATATAGTATGCACATTCAAATTTTTAATGCCAGTTCATGGTAATTTGACGAATTCTTTTAGGTAGTTTTAAACCGAAACACTCTTATTATATGTACATACCTCAAGCCATTATTTTAAAATTATAGACGGAAGATTACAGGTGGTAATAATAATATAAATGTATGTATGTAGAATATAACATCTCTTGTGTATATATATATACATTTGTTGTGAAAAATTAAAATTACTAATGTTAAGAATATAATCATGAGTTACAAGATCATCAAAGTCAGTAACAACAATTTAAAAACAAAAAAAAAAAAAAAATAAAAAGAAAAAAGTTTATATTTTTCTTTTTTTGTAGAGAAGAAAGAAAAGCCTACAATTGTAATAAAATATTAAATTAACTGCATTCAATTTGATGTACAACCTACACTTTTCTAAAACCATAAAACTATAAGTAAATATTTTTGCTCCTTTTTTTTTTTTTGTTATATATATACGAGTACTTCTTTTGTTTAATAGAGTTTCAATAATAGCCTTAGGAAAAATACTGGGTTTCATTGAATTTACTTTGACTTTGTTTTTGTTTTTTTTTTTTTTTTTATCGTTTTGTGACTGTGCATAGTTTTGCACAAGATAGCAAAAAAAAAAAAAAAGAAAACTTCCGTGATTTTGGTTTTGATTCAGATTAAACAGAATTAGTTTTTTTTTCGTTTGTTTTTTTTTATTTTTTTTTTTTGTTTGTCATTAAAATGACAGGAAGAGCCTCAGGGTTATTTTTTGTAAACTAAAAAATGTGTAATGTCCATTTAGATTTGATATAAGATGTTTACATAATTCAAAATCAAATGAATTCTCTTATACTTTAAATGTTAAAATTTATGAATCAAATAAAAATAAAAATTAGATTTAAAAATAAAATTGCTGTAGTAGTAAAACTACTACATATTTTTTGTAATTCTAAATAAATATAATAACTAACTTTAACTTTATGATATGTATATATGTAATTCGAGATTTCTATAGACATTTTAATTACAAAAAAATTGTTTTATTTAGAGGAAACTGAAACAATTAAAATATTATTCTCTTTATTTCGATGGCCTAATTGGTAAGAGAGTATAAAATATATTGTAAACACTGAGGAACTGTAAATTCAAATCCCACTCGTAAGAATAATTTCCTTTTACGACATGTATACCCACCCTTAGAAAGGAAAGACTGATGTGTTTCCGTGTTAATTTTCTTTGTCACATTCATGTGGTAGGGAAATTAAGAAAAAAAAAAAAAAATTTCCCAAGAGTTTTCAGGGTGAAGTAGACCAAATTTTTCAAAACAATCAAAATGTTATATAAAAAATGTCCTTCTCCTTTATTGCTATAAATAACTGAAGTATACAACTTCTAAACATTTTTTTCGGTTATTTCCTTCGGTTATTTTTTCGAACCTTCTCAACCACTTCTTTTTTTTTTTAATTTAACTTCTATATAATCCGACACCCCCAAATATATGCCCCTATATATTAAATATTTGATAACTGATAATTAAGAAATTTTAATAGTTAATAGAAGAATTCATTTTTGAAATTTTCTGATGAAATAATTACCAAGAAAGAGTTACGAAATCAATTAATCTGATAGGATTTCACTACAATTTAAAAATAATTTTTCTTTTTTAAATTGAAATTTCTGGATAAATAAAAAAAAGGTTTTATAAAATAATTTGTTTTTTATTGCATTTCTTTTTTTTTTTAATTATTTATTATTATTGTACCACAAAACCCATAATTTTTATTTTTTAAAGCAATGTGCAAATAAAGGTGGTAGTATAGTGTGGAAGATTTGAAAATTTACGGGAGTCGAACATTTTAAGTAATTTTATAAATTGTAAAGCAATTTTTTTTTGTTTTGGTTATTAATTAACTTCTAAAATACTTACAATGACAAAAATGATGAAATGCGGAGCGCAATTATATAATGACATTTATCATGAACATACCATTTTTTTTTTTGGAATATTATGCTAAATTATATGTACATGCAACAAACAGATGTTAAACGCACAATTTTATTTTAGTTATTTTGTCATGTAATTTAGAGAATGTTGTCGAATGTTCATTTTTCAAGGATGCAATATTTTAATTTGATGAGAATAAAGCAGCAGATAGATTGTTTAATAATATAATGGTTTTAATATAAACTATTAGGTTTTGGACGTAAATGTAACACTAAAAATAAAAGCATTTTGTCTTATTAAGTAAATTAATAATAAGTAATTTTAGATCGCATCAAAGAGACTTATACCGTATTCGTATTAATTTTAATAATAGCGAGGAAAAATATAGTTGCGCTTGTCAACTTTTAAATACTCGTACGAACTTTTAATTGTGTTTAAAATAAACAAGGCAGAATGTAAACCAACGGTTTTTAAAAGCGCACATTTCCAAAATACAATACAAACTGTTTAAAATTGTAACTTGCACAAAAATTTGAAAATTAAAAAAAAAAAATTTAAGAAATTTTTTGTAATAAGAAAATATGTGAAAATAGGACTTTTCTGAAATTTTGAGGGGCTGTAAGTCCGGAATCCTTTATAACTAAGAAAAGCCGTTAACATACGTAAAAATATATTATTTGAGCTTTAATTTTTATGTCTTGCCGAAGAAAAATTTGTACAGGTGCTTAAGTTGCAGGTGCCTAAAAATAGCAAATTTTCAATTTTTCAGCCCTAATACCTCTTAAACCGGGAGTGGCGCAAAAAATTTTCTAAGGAAACTTATACTAATTCTAAAAGTTCTTTCTTGCCTTAAAATTCAAGCCTCTATCTAAAAGCGTACCAGAGTTATGAAAGTAGAAAAATCATGCAAAATTTGGTTTTCACATAACGGTAAATTTAAATACTAAATTTAAAAAAATTCAAAATAATTTTGATATTAATTTACAAAGATAAAGAAATACCTGTCGTATGACGCTTTCAGATTGAAAAAATCTTAAGCGAAACATAAGATATATGCATTTAAAAATAGGGCTTTTTAAAAGTTTGAGGGGCTATACCTCCGTAATGGATAGGGCTACATGAAAAAGTTGTTCCACAAAATTATTTTTTTTATGAGACCTACCCATGGTTAAAATTCCTTTTCTCTATCTTTAACGGTGTAGAAGTTTTGTAAACAGACGGAGAGACGGACAGAGTGAAACTAATAAGCACTTTTTTTCAAAATTTTTTTGGAACTGTGCTAAAAATAATATTACTCTGCTTATAATATTAATTTTTTAACTTTTTTAAGTTTTAAAAAATATTAAGAACGTACCATTATTATAATAGTAAAAATGATTTATATTTACAGTTTAAACAAAAATATATTGTCAGTCAAGGGATTTTACCAATTCCGACTGATGCTATAGGTATATATAAAGTTTAAAATATCATATAGCATTATTATAGAAGTATAGGTATAGATTTACACACAATTTGAATACAAGGCATTAAAACATACGATGTACGCATTGGGTTGAAATCGTAACTTACTTACTCCCTTTCCAAACAATCTGTGTAATAAACTCAAGTTTATAAAAATTACATTTTATTTCTACAATAGATGAAAATGCATCACACTTGTTACTGCAAAGTATAATTTTGTCGCATTGAAATCACATTTACATCACATCTTGTGTAACTTGAATAATAATAACATGCGTTATACATACTTTAATATTGAATCAATCAAAAACTCAACGCTAACAGAAAGGACAACGTCCTTCAACATTCCCATATATTTTTTTTAAAAATTATGAAAACTTATTAAGGAAATAAATGGATCTATGAATTATAGTCTTTAATTTTCATATTTATATTTTAAATATATATATATATTTATTTTTAAGCAAATTTTCTGTCAGTTAAGTTAAGTTGTTAAGCTACTATCGTTTTTGTTTGGGATAATTATATTTTTTTTTAGTTCATTTCTCTGCCACATAAATGTGAACAGGAAATTACACAGCCTTTCCTTTTCAGGCGTAGTTGTAAATGTCGTAAGAGGGAATAACTCTGTGGGATTCGAACCCACACTCCCTCGATGTTTACTGCGTATTTTATACGCTCTTACCCACTAGGCCACCGCTGTAAATAAATTAAATGACAAAAAGCCGATAGATAGTTTTTTGTTTAACCTGGAATTTATTGGGTTAAATGTTCACAACCTTATAGATTTATTTCAATTTTCCACAGAAACTTTTTAAGAGATCTTACAATTAGTTATCCTAACAAACAACAAAATCCTTTAAAAAAATCTCAAAGATACATTTTTCATTACTATTCTATCAATTACCAGGATTATTATTCTATCAGTCATCAAATTTTTTTGGTTTAAATATTATTCTTTTTAAGGATCGCAATCGTCCGAGTGACAAACATTTATCTTTATATTTAATTAATTATACATTAAAATCTTAACTCAAAAGAACTTTGTAAAAAATTAATGTCATTTTTCTTCTAAAATTAAAAGGTTCACTTTCAGGTTTTTTATTTTTTTTTTTAATTGCTTAAAAATTGCCTACAAACAAAAATAAAATTTTTATTGAAATAAACTTTCATTCAACTGGTTAAGATCACGTTTTATTCCTAATTAAATTGTATTTTCTTAAGCAATACAAACTGTCTTAATATAAAGAAAAAGAAAATAGAACTTCTGAATGGATTTTCATTTAATCACGTTATTTCACACTTTGTTACAAATTTATCTTAAAAAAAAAAAAAAAAATAAATAAAAAAAGTAACATTTTACAAAAGGTTTAAGAACATTTCTTTTAAATTGCCATGTTTGTAAATATAAGTAAGTTTTTACTTTTGTTCTTGTATATATGAAAACAATCTGTACAATCTGTACAATGAGTTCACGATTTGAATTTTTACCAATTATTTAAGCGCCAAATTGTTTGGCATTTTTATTTAGCCACGATTTCTAAAAATTGTTATTTTTTTTTTTTGTTTTTTGTTTTTTTTCTTTTTTGACACACGTAACCAATTTATGCACAAAACACCAGTTACTTCATTGATTCTACATATTAATTGGTTAATTTTTACATTGTCACTTTATAAATATGGTGAGATTGTTACTATACAGTACTAAGTAGTGTGTGCCATTCATTTCAATAAAAAAATAATTTAAAACTCTATTTCTATATACTATATACATATTATATATTATATATTATTATATATCTTAGCAACATTTTCTACCCACATGAGATTGTATCAGAAAATGTTATTTAAAAATAAACACGTGCGATGACCAAATGTAGAATATTGTTATTGGATCGAACTAAAAATTAATTGATTTGTATTGAAATTGTAAACGTGCAAAAAAAAAAAAAAGTATGAAAAAATTTTTAATTTTTGTTTTTAAACAAATTTTTTTTTTTTGTACAGGTTAAAATGGCATGGTAGTAGACAAAACAATACATTGGAATTGGATAGGATTGTTTCAATTCAATTTAAGTTTCTCAAACAGTACATCAATACTAAAAGTATCCCCTAAAACCTATGGTTTAGTGAAAACATTGGGGATGTTGTTTAGTGGGTTAAAATCCTAAAAGTAGAGTCGTACCGTTCCTTTTTGACGTTTTTGAAGCTTTTTACCTACCCGCGTAAAAAAAAAGATTTTTTTATCATATCGAAATATAAATTATATAAAAAAACAAAATTTTTGACAAAAATCAAAACTCCCAAAAAAATGATTAAATTTTTATGCATTTGTGGAACATTAGAGTACCAATCCAGGATCTTCTAAAGAGCTGTTCTAAACAGTTACAATTTTAAAGTTTCTTTATATAAAAATATGAAAGGTAAAAAAGATAAGTGCTTTAATTTTTATAATAAATATATAATATTTAAATAAATACAATATGTACACACCTATACAAACCAAACTTTATTTTTATTATATATCGAATATCTCAAGGATTAAAGTAAAAAATTCTTCTTATACTATTTCTTATACATTTTTCTTAAGAAAATTTTGCCTTAAAAAAACTGTTATCAAATCTTAAGGTATTCTTTTCATACATTTTTAAAGTTATGGAACTTTAATTTGTAATTAATGATTTAAATTTTTACAATCAATAAGTTTTTATCCATCATTTTTTATTAACAATGAAGGTTCTAAATATACTTTGAACAGAACGTATAACACTGTTCATACGGATTTTTAATGTACAGACCCTACTTGTATAATATTTTAAATTTACTGTATTTTTAAACTATTAGAAAGCTCAAACCAAATTTTTTAACCAACTATGGTATAGTTACCAAAGGGTATATTTTGTTCTCACCATTCTTTAAAGTATGAGAAGACTTAATCTAAAGAAGTCATATAATGGCAATGATTTGTTAAAAAGAAACGTTGGAGTGAAGAAATTATTCATGGCTGATTTGTTAAAACATCTGCATGAGACTAAACAAAATATCGACCCTGGTCTTTTTAAAATGACCCTGAAAACATTAAAATAATATGCTTTTAAAAAAAATTTCTCTAACAGATTTGATGTATCGTGACCGAATGAGAAAATTGCGTGAGGAAAATTGTTTAATACACTAAAATAGGTTTAAACAAACAAACACACAAACTTTCTTTTTGTTTTTTAAATTAGATTTAGTATAAAATTTTTTATCTTATAAAGTTATTTTTCTTTGAAAATCAATTAATTTAAAATTCAAATCAAATTTCAATTGTCATTTCGATCTTTACTAGCAATTTATATTTTTTAATCTTTTTTTTTTTTTTTTCAAATAAAATTAATATAATCTCATGTAATTTTACTATCTATACTATTATTGTTTAAAGATCGCTATTTATCAAAAAGTCAACACTAAATTTGTCAACCATGTTTTTCATTCATAAATTTCATTTAAATTCATTCAAGATTGAAGATAACTAAAATTTAAGTAAACCTATAATGTACCCTTACCTGTAAATCACAAAAAAGAAAAATTATATTAAACAAAAAAAAAATGTTTATGTGACAATGTCCATCATTATGCAAAAGTATAAAGGTAATTTATGTATGTTTTATTTAATCATTCTTTTTTATACATTAAAATTTTAAAAGATGCCTATCTATACGCATAGTCGTCTAAAACCAAAACGTTGAAAACTAAAAATTAACATTTTCAAAAAAAAAACAAAAATTAACAAATTTACATTATCACATAAGGTGTAAAGTATTAAAAACCAAAAATTCTTTGGGCAAATATTAAAAATGAATATGAAAATACGCGTAGAATTATTTTTCAATAAAGAATGGTAGTACAAATTTCACGAAAACTCCGAATTTTTGTAAAATATCTAGAAAAAGGACATATATAAACCGTTTTCCCAGAATAGGTAGTACAATAAATAAGTAATCCAAGGACTCTTGATTACTATAAAGGCTTTTAAGTACTTGTACAACATTAATGAAATATTTTTAGCACAGTTCTAAAAAAAATTTGAAAAAATGTGTTTATTAGTTTCACTCTGTCCGTCCGCCCATCCGTCCGTCTGTTTACAAAACTTCTACACCGTTAAAGATAGAGTAAATGAATTTTAACAGTGGGTAGGTCTCACCAAAAAAAATAATTTTGCAGAACAACTTTTTCATGTAGCCCAATCCATCACGGAGCTACAGATCTTCAACCGTTGAAAAAGCCCTATTTTTAAATTCGTATATCTCATGTTTTGCTTAACATTTTTTCAATCTGAAAACATCATTCGACAGATATTTGTTTTAGCATTGTAAATTAATATCAAAATTATACAGTTTTTTTAAATTTATTATTTAAATTTACCGTTATGTGAAAATCAAATTTTACATGATTTTTCTACCCTCATAACTCCGGAATGCTTTTAGATAGGGATTTGAAATTTTGAGGGCAGAAAGAACTTTTAGAATTAGTATAAGTTTGCTCAGACAAATTTTGTGGACCAACCTCTGTTTCACAATTCTAAACAGTCACAATTCACAATTCACAATTCTAAACAGTCACAATTCACAATTCTAAACAGTTTTTATTGTCTTTTGGAAATGTGCGCTTTGAAAAACCGTTGTATTACATTATACCTTGTTTTTTTTTAATTTGGCGTTTTCTCAAGCGCAAAAATTTTGGGAGATTACTCTTTAGATGTCTCGGAAGATTTTATTTTAACTTGCCATTTTATTGGAGACATGCCATAGGTATGAAGAACACAGTGTGATAAGAGTACCATAAATTTGAACAAAATCGGGTACTTTTAACCAAAATCGAAGATCCAGCACAGATAATCTTGAAGATTTCATATAAAAAGGTCCAACATTTAAAATTTTATTTAAATTCAGAACATTAAGATTTCTCGTGAAGAAATAAAAAGTGAATGCATGCTTGTAGAATAAATCAGAGCAATTTAGTCATTTATGCTACAAAATTATTTACAAAATTAATGTTTAAGATTATTAAAAATTATTTTCCAAATATATAAAACGTTTTACATATATAAAAAACAAAATTTAATTGGTTAAAAAGAAAATAAAAATTCAAAATGTTTAATAAATTTCACTAAAGTAAAATTTATCAGCTTTTCTAAAGAAAATTTAACAAAAATTAAAAGATAACCAACTTAAATCTATAAAAAAAATATATATATGTATAAACAATTTAAAGTTATAGTTATAGTGTAAAGAAAAAAACAAAAGATTTTAAAATAAACACTGACACTCCCATCGCAATGCTGCATTCCTGAAAAATTTCCAAAAAAAAAAAGGAAATAATTTAATTTTGTATCAAAATTTATTTGGGGGATGTTGCAGTTATTTTTATCTGCAACATTAACTACTACCACCTGAATATTATTAAAAAATAAAACTTTAAAAAAGATTTATGAGGTTCCTATATGTACATATGTATGTATATATACAAATTACTAGAGATTTATAAAAATAAAGTAGACATCTAAATAGAGAAAACTCAACTATGAGTTTCACCTATTGAATTTTTTTTTTAAGAAAAATTATGTATGGAAAAAGCAAATGTTGATTAGTAACTAAAAAATGTTGTGATAGTTAATATAAACTTAGAAAACTTCAAAGTAAAAATTTTTTAATCATCTCGAGATATATTTATCCGCTAGCCTAAATCGACTTATCTTTCCTTGTTTATGTTTCGTCTGTTTACCTTATAACGACTTTATAGCTTAAGAATCCACAGAATTGCATAATTGAAAAATTTACATCGTACAAAAAAAGGCCAAGTATTTCGTACTAATCAGTTTCGATGGGGGGAAAAACCAAAACAAATATTCACCCAGGTCGAAGTAATAGAACACCTGAAACACCTGAATGTGTTTCAGGTGTAAAATAAAATAAAGTAAAATCAAGAATTTCAATCCTTACAATATTTTCGTAATTTGCCTATACTGAATGGTAATGTTATTTATTCTTTTGCAAACATTTTTTTCGTATTATGTAATTTACTGTTATGAACCTTATCTTATTTAAACCATTGTATATGAACTGAAATTTACAAAAGAAATAATACTTAAAAAAAAAATTTTATTACACCCAACAGATTAGGGATTAAGGAATTTAAAACTTTTCTTTTATGTTCTTTATTCTCCATTATGCTTTTTATTCCTTTTTCTTTTTTTTTTTTTTTAGCTTGAAGCTAACTAAAAAGGACAACAATTAGTAATTAGTATTTTGAAAAAATATCCTTTATCCTTTTTTCAAGTGTATATGTTATTTAATAAAAATTAAAGGTAAGTTATATTTATTACAGAAAAAAAATATTTAAAAATGAAAAAAGAATTAAAACAAATTGTAAAGTAAACTTTGTTGTGATGTTTTTTAAAATAATTCACATATGCACATACATAAATACGTACATATTAATTTGATACTTTTTTAGCGTGTTGATCTTTAAAAAGATTGTGCAGTTATGATTGTAACGGTTTTAAAAGAAAACTTTAAAAGAAAAATTTTATATTTGAATGTTTTTAGCACACTTTTTAAAAAACTTTTGAAAAATTTGCTTATTAGTTTCACACTATCCGTCCGTCCGGCCGACCATTTACAAAACTTACACCGTTTAATATACAAAAATGAAATTTTAACTATGGGTAGATCTCATAAAAAAATTAATGTTGTAGAATAACTTTTTATGTAGACCTGTTACGGACCTACAGTCTTTTAGAGTTTGAAAAATCCTTATTTATATGTATATTTGTAATCCTTATTTATATGAAAATATGGATATTTCAGGTTGTCCTTGATATTTTTTCAATATATAAACGCCAAAAGTCAAAACTTCTTTCTTATCTGTTTAAATCACTATCAAAATTATAAAAACTTTTTAAATCTAGTATATTTAAAGTTACCATATTATGAAACAAAATTTTGGAAAATTCTTCGTAGCGTTTTTAAATAGAACGTTAAATAGAACGAAGTTTTAAGAGGAGGAATATATTTTAGAATAAACATTACCGTAAATTACCTCAGGAATTTCTTTGGACAAGTGGCATTAAAAGCCATTAAGGCTCAAAAATTGAAAGTGTGCTATTTTTAGGTACTGTAACTCAGACACCTATAAAAATTGTATTAAAGTAAAACTTAAAAATTATAGCTCCAAAATGATTACATTTTTATATGTAGTAAAATATGAGGAAAGTGTCTATTGATTTTTAACAATTTTACGTGGGTAGCTATAAGAATCATCGAAAGGCACTATAGAGGAGTGAAACAAGCACGAACTCTCCCATCCACTGAACATCACGATTCTTTTTTGACCAAACAATAGTTAATACAACCTTTAGTACTTATATACTGCCTGGTTACAGGAATTTGAAAGGGAAAGATTACCTCGGAAACTTCAACATATATTACAATAGGTGTATCTGAATACGAACCCCACAAGAAAATTAAGAGAACTTGTCATATGCCTATATTTAATTTAACCGAAGTGCCATTTGACGTATTTTATTTGACTGTATGTAAAATATACTATTAGGAGGTATTTAAGAGTTGATTACAAAAGCAAGACTTCAATAATTTGTTTAGCAGCGGTTTTTTTGTTGAAATATTTGTATAAAACATAAAATTTGTTAGATGATAATATAGGAAAATGAAAATAGCGGCAAGTAACATACAGTCGACAAGTGGAATAAAGTCTTGTGATAGAAACTGTAAAACTTAAATTGTAAAAATTTTATTACAAAATTAAATTGTTAGGATAAAAATATCGATTGTATAAAATTTAATGTGACAAAAAAGTGCTTTTTAATTTTAGATATCATTGGTAGTCTTTTCTTAAACAAATATCATAAATTATTAGTTTGAAATTACAAAGAAACTTTCAAATAAATCATAAATCAAATTATACATTTTTATATTATTAAAAATGTATACAAATAATACATTTTTAATAATGTAAAATATAAACGCCTATATAAAATTTTTTAAAAAACAGTCTTTTTTTACTTGATATTTTATTATTTATTTATTTAAAAAAAAAAAATCACCAGAAATGGTTCCGTCTACCATCCAGGGTAAAAAAATCTGTTCCTAACAGTATATTTACATACAAGCAAAAAACAAACCAAGTAAATTATTGACACATTCACCCATAATAGATTTTATCTTTATTATTTCTTAAATTTGTTTTTTTAATTATTAAAAATTTTAAAAATTGTTAAAATCCGCTATATAAAAATTAATGAATTGACAAAAAATCAAATTAAAACTGATTGTAAATTCCTGTCAATGTAAGCTTATAGATACTTACAAAAAGGAATGAAATATGTTTAAAAGATAAAGCGACTAAAAAAGCGACCACCACAACACTCGGAAACTACTCTCTTATTATGGTACCCTTACACTAAGTCAGCTCCAATTAGGTGTATTTTCAAAGCCTATATATACTAAAACTATATCCATCCGAAAAACAGAATTCATGGTTTCGAAAAAAAAAACGGGGCTCTGACTAACTAAAATAGTATTTAATATCTATATACTCTTGGTTCTCAGTGACACCTTAAAGAAGACGAAATAGATATGGCAAAATATATTCTTGTTCAGAATTGAATTCCGAATCGATTTAACCACTTACATGCTTCTGTCCGCCCACACGATAACTCAAATAATAATAGAGAATTCTGAAATTTTTACCATTCATCTTTTTGTAAAATTGTTAGTTTCGCCAAATGAAATTGAGAAAGTTCGATCGGCGAATTCGAAAAGCTGCCTTACAACTTATATAAGAAAACAACTTAGTATGTCTGTGGCAACTGTAGGTAACTAAAATTTTGTGAAAAAAAGTCAAGTTTCATGCGAACGATTTAGGCAAAATTTTCTTAATCTAGAGCAGAAAGTTCGAGTAGCTGTATTACAACTGCAAAAATTTACATAAAATATATCTCGACACTTAATTAAGCCAGAGGTCTGAAATTTTATAAAAATGATTAAATTGTATGGTTTAAGCCAGAGGTCTGAAATTTTATTAAATATGATTAAGTTGTATTGTAGCAGCATAATTTAAGTTCATATGCATATCCTAGAGTTGAACAATCAACTATACAATCTTCCTCATTTTAATATAATATACTCCTGTTCAAATTATAATAAAATTCGGAATTTATATAAAGACTTTGACTTTTTTTTAATTTTCATTTTGAAAGAAAAAACAATTTATATTTTCAATATATGTTGATATTAAAAAAAAACATGTATAAAGAAATTTAGATATCAACAAATTGTTTTTAATTTAAAAGATTTGATTAAATAAAATATAAATATTAAATAAAATTATATAAAATATTTTAATTCTCATCAAAATCTTTTTAATCATCCCAAATCCCAATTCAAAATAAAACATAAGAATAACTTTTATCAAACTAAAATGGTTAGATTAAAAAATCAATTTCAAAATATTTCCATTTTCCCAAAAGATTTCCTGTGTTAATTATATACCACCCAAAGACAACTTCTATACACTTCTACACTTCTTTCTTTTTCGTTCGTTTTTTATAAAATCAATTGGTAATAAATGAGCCGATATAAAAAAAAAACACAGATTGTTCTTTTTAACTTTTATGATAATTGTTTTTATCAGTTTTTTACGATATTCCCTTTTTTTTTTTTGTTCTGTTGTTTTTTAAGATTAAAAATGAAAACGAAATAATTAAAATTGAAAAAATAAAACAATTTTATTGAAAATGCATTGTTCATTTTAAGATAATTTTTTTCTTACTAATATTAACATAAACATATATTTTTATTAATAATATATTATAGCAAATAACATTGAGGAAAGATCATCAATGATCTACAAATTCAACCAGTGTCATCAATGATCTACCGACCAACAAACAGATTGCCTAATATTTCAATTTAAAATATTTGAAAATAAAAAGTCACGTCTTATATGTAATTACTCGACTCAACCGACTCTGAATTACGCAAATATAAATATGAACAACAAATAAGTAAAAGATTAAAAAAGCTAAAAAGAGTATCGTTTAATGGAAAAAAAATGCCAAGAGGCTAAATTGATAAAGAAAGAATTTATTTAACGCCGATCAGGATATCATAGTTATCAAGCTAAAAATATTAAAAAGTATGAGGAGTCTCTTAGGTCAATAATATAACCAATATATTAATTAAAATTTATTACATACAAAAACTAAACAAAAACAGGTTTAACGACCTAAGATAAAAACTGTATATCTGTAACATTTTAAGATATAAAAAACTTTTAGATTAAGTTTTAACCTAAAAAAGTTTTTAAGAGTCAAATCCGAAAAGGAAATACAATCTTTAAACTATGAAAAAAGAAAAAAAATATTGAATATTTTCAGAAATAAATTGGCTACTAGGACGAAGAACGGAAATCATATATAATTGAAGTTTGAACTTATGGTATATCGAATATATAAAATAAAAATATAAATGCCAATAAATTTTAATTTTTTTTTTTTTTTTAGAAGGGACGGCGGAAAACATCGAAAGTCACTCAAAGGAACTACACAAGGTTCCTGTGGGTAGAATTGGACGTTAACCAACAAAAACCAACCCCTTTAAAATGAAACGTTAGGATGGATCCTTTAATACATAATGATACAATGTACAGTTTAGTTTTGGAAAAAAAAGATGAGGAAAGGTTTACTTGGCAAATTGGGTTTGGGATAATTAGGATTATGGAGAATGAAGAAGAAAATTTCGTTATATCGGAAACATATGAGGTACACAAGCTTGAAATACAACCTTCTAATTCCATCTATGCTAAAAATGAAATATAACAAAATACAAAATAATCTACAGAATCAAATAATCCACTGTAATGGTAGCTTACAAATTGTTTAAAGAAATAAAAGATAGATACCTTATAACAGGACTTTCATTTATAGGTAATTATTTAACAATACATATTTATACAATCTGATAAACATATAGCTAAAAAGTAAAAAATTATGACCTATAAAACGTATATATTTATATTTAATCAAAAATGAAAATTTTTCAATTCATAACAAATGGTTTTTTAAGTATTTAAAAATATAAATTCTTATTGTAATATTCTTCTCAAGATACAAATTATATTTACCAACAACCTAATAATTTATATCTTATTCAATAAATAACTTCTCCTATATACATATTGTATATATATATATATATATATATATATATATATATATATATATATATATATATATATATATATATATGTACATATGGTCTGAACAAAGAAACAATACCAAACTAATGTATTTTAGTCAAACTAAATACAATACATAATATAACAATGTTACATTCACTGTCTTTGGTTAAATTTTACATCCCAAAATGAATACACCACTTTTGGTTATGATGGTCAATTTTACACTAAAAAAAAAAATAGAAAAAAAAGGAAAATCAGTAATATAACAATTAGGAATTAAAAACTTTTAAAAACATTAAATACTGATACATTATCAAATTATATAAATGAAACGATTGAATTTAATGGGACACCGAACACATCCAAGAAGAATATTAAATTGTTTAGTTATCCAAAAAATTGAATTTATATACATAATGATGTATTGCGTATGTATATATATATATATTTAGATACATGCATCAGTAATTCACATAATATAATTTCGATACTTACTGTTTTTCTTTTTACCAAGTTACTAATTTAAAATAATAACATTAAAGAAAAATTGAAAACGATTTAGAAACTATAGGTACTGTTTTTTACAACCGTCATATATAGCGCCCTTTAATCAATCGAAAATTTTTTAAGTACATATATAAAAAATTAATCGAACTCATTAGTTATCATCTTATATTAAAAAAAAATAAAGTTTAATCTAAATTAATTTTATTTTTTTAATATAATATGTATGTTTCATCTTCCTTTTACTTTGTTTAACTTAGTTTTATTGGATTGTTTACACCGTGTAAAACACCATGCAATAAATGAATCTTCACTTTAAATAGAAAATTTAGAAGTGAAAAGTAAAAGAATTTTACTTTTTCAACACAGGGTGTCACATAATAGGGGTAGAGAATATCGTAAGAGATAGAATATGAATGGTAAAAAAAAATTTAAATTTCGTGATATAAAGGTATCCCTTATAATGGATAAAATAATGTCAACAGTTTCATACAATTTTTGTATTTAAAAATTGGTTAAATTATGCATGAGCTAAAAATTTAAACATAAATTTAACCTACAATTAGATAAAATTCAAGGACTTGAATTTTTTTAAATTATGATACCTATAAATCTTTTCGGTAGCAAACAGATCACAATAAAGCTTTGAAACCTTATAATAACAAACAAGTGGGATTAACTGTACCAACTCTAGAATATATACCTGAACGAAAATAAGTCATACTGTTACCATAGAATTTAATCATATTTTACAAAAATTTAAGATATCTGACTTAATTAAGTACTTAATTGATATATTTTTGTAAACTTTGAAGTTATATGAAAGCTACTCGAATCCGCCGGTCGAATTTGTCCAATTTTAATAGCGAATCTAACAATTTTAAAAAGATTAAATGGTAAAAATTTCAGAATCCTAGACCTTTATTTTTTGAGTTATCAAAATTCGATCCTGAGTAAGAATATTTTCTACTTTTCCAAATCAATTTAAGACATTCGTAAGGATATAAAAATATTACCGGGTGTTAAATAACATTTTCTTAATAATAGATCGAGTGGTTATTTTTTTTAAAAAGCGTTTTTTTTTTTAGATTTCATTGTTTAAAAGATATCAGAAACCCTAGATCTTATTAATATGCTGTATTTTTACAGACTTTCTGGTCTTCCATCATCATTGGTAATCAATGGTCATTAATATGAGGGTGCTAACTGATTGTGCATCAGAGTTCGAAGAATAGAGGAGGAAATGGATAATGTAGTTAAGAAAGTTTTCTGATTATTCATTCATCAAATTTTTCTGATCTCTTATCCAAAATTAAACTACAGCTTAGCTAAAAACTTACAATATCAGATCTTTTTTAGGATCTTTTCATTGCTTTATAGTTTTTTCCTCCAATATACCATAGTCATAATTCAAAAAATTAAATTTTATTTTTAAAACCGAAATTTATCAAAGCCTCAATTTCTAATTAAAAGTTTTGTCTCAGTATATATAAACAAGAAAAAAGAAAAATTAAAATCTAAAACATTTTTTCGATGTTCCAGTAACAACATATAAACTCTTCAGCATATTTGGAAAAAAAAATGTTCTTATTACCTCAAATTATTTGTCATATAAAAAACGTGAAATCTGGTGAAATAAACAACAAAAATACCTTTTACCTTTTCTGGTAAAAAAATTTATTTTATTTTATTTAATTTCAATTGATGCTAATGGAATTCATGGAACATACGGCAATCTATAAAGTAATATTGAACTAATTATAAATTCCTCCTACTGTTTCAGTAAAAAAAAAAAACAATTGTCTAATAAAAAGAATTTTGTAAGTGGTTTTAACACATAAAACCGATTAAATTTAATTATTTACTATACGTATATACCAAGATCAAAAAAGTGAAATTTCTCAACCAATTAACTTTTGATATTTTTACTTTGCAAAATTATGTATGATCAAACAACGTGTAAGTACATATCCACGAATAAATAAATTTCGACTTACTTGGTTTTGAAATAGCCATATTATCAAGGTATATTATATGTATTCTTCAGTGAATAACATAAATCATTTCGGTTTCTAAACATTTAAGAAATTTATTTTTAATGTGACCTATTCACTTTCTTTGGCTTCCTTGATCTGTTTTTTATGTACTATGAACTCCTCGTCCTCACCAATTATTGATATCTGTCCTGAGAGAGACTATTTTTCATAACATTCCGATTTTCGTCCTTTTTTCTTTTTTGGAGCAAATATTTTCATGTATATATTTAACATTATACAAGATTAATATACAAACTTTTACATATTTTGGTAGCTATTAGTAAACTTGTAGTTGGATTTTAGACACTCGTATACTTGAAGTCGAACTGTTATATGGTTGTAAACGACTATATTCATTTTTTTAGAGTAACCTAAGGCTTTTATAGTTTTACACATTTTATTTCTTTTAGGACCTTCCTTATGAATCAGCATATAAAATACTTTAAGCTAATCAAAGATTTGTGGAGGAATTAAAAATAGAAAAATGTAACTGATTTGATGTGAATACAAACTTCTTCAAAATATTTTTATCTTTCTAGATCAAAAAGAATCCTATCTCAACTATCTTATAGTGTCTGACAGCTACCTAACATTCATCTAACAGTTCAGTTACCTAACAGTTACTCAACAGTTACCTAACATTAATCTAACAGTTCAGTTACCTAACACTTACTCAACAGTTATAACTATCATTCATCTAACAGTTACCTAATGATTTTTTTCCTCCTGTTATATTTTATTGGTGAATCTATTCCTGAATCGGATTTTATTTTTACATTTGCTAAATACTTTAATACTTAAGTATTTAATCATTTTATTATAAAACGTACTTTTAGTATCAGTCAATAAAAAAAATAAAATCCATTTAATTTAGCCTTCTCTTCTTTATCTTTTCAAAGATTCGATAAATTAATAAATTAATGTGATAAATTTTTTATGTCACTGCTGCTGTATGTAATTTTAATCGAAAAAAGTCGTAATATGAGTAGCTGTACATATTAATGAATATCTATTCACCTTTTTGTCTAAAATAATGGGACGGGTCGACTTAATGGAATGGAATAACTACATACAGATATATTTGCCTTCATTAACTTCAGAATAATAACTTTAGCTTTTCATTTTTAAACTCATTTAGAATTTAAATAGGTTTTTCCCTAAATTTTGTAAGGAACATTTTCGCATTCCAATTCTTCAAATTTGACTTTTAAATTTGTTATTTATTATTAGGTGACATTATATTACAAATAAATAAAAATAAAAATGATGACCTTGTACATAATTAAATGTTTTCTTTTAAATTGAAAAATACCTTTATTTTTTTTTTTAATCAAACTTATTATTATAATGTTAGTTTGATTTATTGTTCTCTTTCTTCAATTTAACAAAATTCGTCCCAATAAAACGAAAATGATATAAAAACAACGGAGCACAATAATATTTCCGATTATCTCTAAAGAAAAAACCAAAAAAAAAAAAAAAAACAAAAACGAAAAGAAAATTGCAAAATAAATTTATAAAATAACACAGAGAGGAAACAAAAAAAAACATTGATGACAAAAGGCAACCGCCGTATTTTTATAAAATATCTTCAAATAAGTGTCATATCTAGGTAAGTGTGTGCACAATTAGTGACTTATCAAAATCATTTGTACAACAAGTATACAGTCAAACTTATATCGCAGTCAACATGTGGTATTTCTATTCAAAATGAAACGTAAAATAAATTATAACTATTTAAAATAAATGGTTTTTCTATTCTTTTATTTCACAGAAAATGCTTTACGCATTAATGTGAAATTATATATACATATATATATTATAAGAAATAATATAAGTACAATTCTTCCACACAACGGTGACACAAAAAATTAATTTTTCTTTGCAGTAAACTTTTTTAAAAATAAAATTTAGATACAAGCTTAAAGGATAACCTTTCAACTGAACTAACTGCACTAACATCCACATGTTAAAATTTTATCAACAGATATTTTTAGATACAGTATGACTTAAAAAAATTTTACAATTTATACAAACCTCAACTTCAATTTATTATTAATGTGCCTTTAATTCTTAATCTTCTTCAGAAATGTTCTTTAAAAAATATAACATACAAAATTTTTTAATAGGCAGATTTTTTATAAAATTAAATACACCCTATATAAGTCCAATCAAAATTCAAATACGTGTCTAATCAGAACTCAAATGACAAAGAAGAAGAGATTAATTTGTACAGTTTTAGAAATGAGAACTTTTAACTGAAGTCATAATTAGAAAGAGCGTTTTCTCCTTTATTTTCTTTCGTCGTTAAAAACGTAAAGAATTGTCGTTAAAATTGTCGTTAAAAACGTAAAGAAAATATAGGGTATAGGGTATAGCTATAATATAGGGTATAGGGTATAGCTAAAAATAATTTAGAGTATAACTAAAAGAGTCGTCTACGTTTGGGAAGCCTTCGTATTTAAAAATTTTGTTTTTTTTTCTGTCATCAGTGTCGACTAAGTAACTATGATTGATAAGTTTGACAGAGTTTAACCCATAACATTTAGTAATCAAAATATTATACCCTCATTATTAAACCCATTTTTTATATCTTCCCTCATTTTTATCAATTTTGTTGTTCTTAAAAAACAAATTATTTTTAGCTGTCCCTCCTCTTATTTCTTATATGTAATCGAACTCACACACAACCCATTTATATGAGGACATTCTATTTTTAATATGAAGGGGTTTAAATATGATATCACAACAGGTAAAAAGAATGACTTTAAACAGTTCTATGACAGTTTTAATCAAATTTAAAAAAAAAAAATTTTTATTGATTTTTAAAAAATAAGATAAACGTGTGTTAACTTTACGAATAGATGGCTTTATTTTAATGACCATCACTTTTTAACTTTTAATCATAAATTGATAACATATTATCGATATATTTATAAAATTCACATAAATACGTTCATATACAATATATATATATATATTATACATATATATACTTAACTCATAAATATTTTTTGATTAATTTTCTTATATTTTATTTTCTTTTAACTTTTGTCGGCATAATAAAAAGCATTTTCCGTATTAATGGACGTACGCGAAATGATTCCGGCATAATTGCTAATTTAAGTTAACTACACCATGCCGTTAATATCCTGCAATGAGGAAGAATGTCACGCACAAATTCTAGTGGACAAAAATAAAAATAAAAACAAAAAAAAAACAAAAACTAAAACAATGAAATTTTTACATTTTTTCTTTCCTTTTTTTTTTCTGCGGTTTTTTTTTTTTTAATGTAACTACTTTAAGAAACAATTTTCAAAATGTCTCCTTCATAGGTAAACAAAAAAAAAAAAAAAACTGAAACCAAAGATAAAAGATAATATGATTATGTATCTATAGATAATACGATCATGTATGTATACTTGTACATATACACATATAGTAAAAGCGCAGGTGTATAAGAAAATAATGATGATTTTTCATATCTATTTATTATTTTATTACCAGCTACTTTTTATAACATTGTGATATAATAGTAAAAACTACTATTCATTGTGGCAAAGATATGAATTATTGTTATAATTTAAGACTAATTTTCTGAGGAATTTATCAACAAAAAAAAAAACTGTTTCTTTTAAAATTAAAAATAAAAAAAAAATGCTTTTTGTTTTTATTATAAACAAAAAAAGTTACATTAGAAAATTTAATTATAGTTAAAAGTTTGTGACGTAACACAAATATTTGTTAACGACATTTGGTAGAACCGTTTTGGTTTTTATATTCATATTTTAGCAATTATAGTTTCAGTTGCATTCGAAGAATATTCAACTCATGTTGATATCGCTGCAATTTTACCGGTCATACTACGCATAATTTTAAGTGTTAAAATTATCATTCATCAATGCTAAATCATAAAAATATTATTCTCTCAAAGCAAAACATTTTAAGGAAACTGTTTCATCGCAAGCTCAATCCCTTCTTCTTTTAAAAAATCTTCTAATCTTTTGAACAAGATACCGATTAAACTGTGCTGAATTACCATACCTGTTACATAAGAATTACATACATAAGAACATAAGAATTCTGATACAAATACTATTAAAAAATAATAAAAGAATATTCTCTTCATTTTGTACGTTGACCACGTATGATGACGAATGACACAAGTTGTTCCTTTATTATGAACCTTTTTTGTACTGTGTATAAATACTTTATCTATTAAATTATTAACAGATTCGATAAAAGTCACTATCTACTTTCTATTTCTATATTACTATATTAGAAGTACTAATTATAGATACATGCATTCACAATAACCTTTAAACTTTTAAATATTTGAAAATAAATTCTTAAGATGAAATTTTAAATTAAATGCAATTTATTTAGATAAATTAAACAAATCAACCCAACGTGTTTTTCTTTCCCTTTCCAATTCCAAAAAAAAGAAGCATAGAGCCACCACTAAGTCATTTATTTATAATTAATTTTTGACTAAGCTCCAGTTTCTGAAATAATTATTTTCACTAAGCGATTAATTTTCGGTTGTTAAAGACAATGTTTAGTCATCAAATGTATAGAAAAACTTATTAATTAAATATCAATTATAAAAACCTACTTTAAAGCCTTTAATTATATACTTAAATTTTAGGTTTGCATAAAAAAAATACTATTTATTATTAGTTAATATTAAAGAAGGTAGTATGTAAAAACAAGGGTTTTTTAAGGCAATAGTCTTTTAGATCTTTTTCGCTTTACACATATAAAAATATAATATTAGAGTTTTAATTTTTATATGCCTTGCTTGCGATAAATTTGCATAAGTTTCCATTTTACAGTTATCTAAAAATAGAAAATTGCCAATCTTTGACTCTTAATATCTTTTAAATGAATCAAAAATGTATATAAATTTTTTAAGATAACTCTAAAAGATCTTTTTCCTCTCTTTTTTCTTTAATTTTTTTCTTTCATGTGACGTTTTTATATTAAAAAAAACTGTTAAGAAGATTTTGAGATACAAATATTTTGTAATGGGAGATTTTTCCAACTTTGAGGGTTATGACTTTTTTAATGCATTGGGCTCCGCATAATAAAGTTGTTTCACAACATTGTAGATTATGAGACCTATCCTTATAGTTAAAATTTCCTTCCTATATTTTAAACAGCGTAGTAGTTTTATAAACAAACGAAGGAAAAGACGGCTGGACAGAATCAAACTAATAATGACAATTTTAAAAAAAAATTTCGGAAAATGTACCAAAAACAGATGTGATTGAAGAAAATATTTAATGAAAACAATATTTACAAAAAAAAAAAAACCACTTCTTCCTCATGTGATGAACTTTTTTATTGCATATTTTACTAAGAACAAAAAGCCTAAAATATTCTTAAGATTGATATCAATATAATTGCTGTTAGTTAAACAATACTGCAATTCATTAAATATGCAATTACCGACAAATCGAAATTTTCTTTTTATTATATCTAAAAAATTTCAATTACAAAATGAATTTTTCGCTTTTGTTTCTTTCAAACGATCATCATTTTGTTAACAAGAATGTCAAAGACTTTCATTTTACCCATTTATTTAATAACAAAAAAAAAAAAACAAAAAATCTTTTTCTTTTTATGAACAATAACATCTTCTGTACTTATATTTATATCAATACTTTACAAAATGTTGTTGGTGATTTCTTTGTTTATCAACCGTGCACCTGATTTTCCATTTAAATTTTGGTTTTATTCTCTTCAAAGTTTAGAATGACCACTGAAATTCGTGAAAAATCTGATTTTTTTCAAGATAAATAAAAAATTACTAAAAATAAAAAAAAAACTTTATAAACGTTTTTATCAGCCATTTAATCACCGCCACTTAATTGTTATAACTGCTAATCAATAGCAACAAATATACTTATATTTACTTTTCAGTATATACTATGTATAGGATGAGTAAAAATTGAACTTTCATAAAGGAATAATATGTGCTGGTGCAAATAATATAAAAGTGTCTAGAAATTATCGTTTATTACTATTTGTAATCAATACAATTTTATCTGGGATCTGCCTCTATTTAAATTTAATTGATTATCTGTCTAATGAGTAATGGATGAAACTTTGGCCCCTAAATCTTAGGATTTTAGAAACAATCATACCAGTAAGTAATTAAGAATTTCATCACATTATATTACCTAAAAAGGGGTTCGTTTAGTCATTAAAAATTTCAATTCCCTTTGGAAAAAAATAAATAATCTCTTTATCCCATAATGTCATATGTACTTTAAAGCGGTCTTAATTTGCGTTTTTTTTTTTTAATTTCTTTATTAGAGCTCATTAGATTTTCATTACTTGTCTTTTTGTACGTTGGAGTTAGCAAGCAATATTTCATTTTATATTTTCTTTCTTATCAAATGTAGACAAAATAATTCCAATTTTTAATTAAACATTTTAATTTAATTTAATTCTTTCTTTTTCAAGAGTTACAAGAGTTTTTTTTATAACTAAGAAATTGTACGGGGTTCTTCTAAGTAGTATTGGACTTTATCCAATTAAAACCACACCGTCTAAAACGATATAGTTTAGGATGTTTTTTTAAATACAAATATACAGTTTTTTAGTATAATGTGGGAAGGATGCTTACGGAACGGGATTTAGGAAATTTAAGACATGAGAAGAGGGGCAGATTGTAATAATTTGTACTATTTGTATTTGTGTTATAAAACCTACTAAATTTATTGAAGACATTTGTTGTCATATATATGGTTCTATAAATGTGACGTGGGCATAACAAAGAAATTTTCATAATATATCCATATCATAATATGGGAGCGGACCTTTTCGAAAATCTATATGTTAAATTCCCATTTCACCAAATGTTATTTGGTATAATTTATTATTTCACAAATTTCATTTTAGCAAAATTACCACATTACAAATAATTTATTTATCAAATAGGACACTTTGCAACTAACACTTTTCACAACAATCCACTTAAAAAATAACAACTTCAAGTAATAATTATTTTAAATCGTTATGAATGATAATAAAAAACGAGTTTAAGGTAACGACATTATTTTCGAATTTTTGTTGTTGTTGTTTGGGTTAAAATTTAATTAACACTATTGTCCCCAACTTTTTCCAGTTGCTTTGAACTAGATCAAAAAGAATACAAAAATATGTAGAATCGTGGCATCACAGAGTACATGTTTATACCCGTATGAACTATATTCAAGGGTATAATAAATTTGCAATTACGTTTGTGACACCTTAAAGGAGTCGAGCTAGATATAGTGTCAAAGGTATGGATCGGCTCAGAATCGAATTCTGAGTCGATTAAGCCATGTACGTCCGTCCGTCCGCACGATAACTCAAAAAATAAAGGAGCTAGGAGGCTGAAATTTTTTTTATGTCACTTTTGCAAAATTGTTAGTTTTGCTATTTAAATCCAACATTTTCGGTAGGCGGGATCGAGTAGCTGCCATACAACTTCTATCTTTATATATTATAAAGGTGTGGCAATATTTTTGTGACATCTATCAGCAGTTAAAATTTCATAGCTCTATTTCAAAAAAAATGTGGGGATCTAAAAGTTAGGTGTTCGAGAGCTACCCTAAGGTTTGCTCCAAACTCAACCAAAAAAAATAGGGAACCTACAAATTACTCCCAGAATATTCTGTGTAAATTTCAAGGTTCTAGCTTTCTTAGTTTTTGAGTTAGCGTGCTGACGGACGGACGGACGGACGGACATGGCTCAAAAGTCTTAGAATTTTTTTCTGATCCGATCCATACCTTTGAAGGTATATCTAGCTCGCTTATTTCGAGGTGTTACAAACGGAGGAGTAATTTTATTATACCCGATCCTATCGTACGGGTATAACCACTAATATTTATGTATATTATATTTTATGTATCCATATATATTTGTATATGTATATATATATTTATTTATTTATTTATTTAAAAACATTCTCCTACCACATACAATGTGGTAGGAAAGTGAACTTTGCCTTTTCCTTTCAGGTGTGGCAGGAGTTTTTTTTTACATTGATTAAAAAGTTTTCTAAAATCTTGTTATTATATTGTATATTATTTCCTTTTTTAGACGTTTAACTTATTTATTTAATTGTTATTAATATTTCTTCTATTTTGTTTATTTTCGTTTTTATAGTTTTTCCCATATCTGGAACTTTCTGCATATTTCTTTGATTTGACTTATCTGACTGCTGTTTTCTGTCTTCAGTATTTTCAACGATGGCTTCGGATGGAAATTCACACCACATCATAAGCATGTAACGTATTGAAAGTGGCTCTGCACAAAAGATACATAAAATTTGTGGTTCTGAGGTGAAAAGATGTAAGGATGTTGCTAAAGTTTTCTTCAGTTGCTTCAGTTGTTTCTGTTATTACTCTATATATATATATTTGTGTACATCAAGTTCAAAACAAAATGATTTAAAAAAAATTTTCATGAATTATGCTATTTTTTTTTTTTATTGCATTTCTCTGACACATAAATGTGGACAGAAAAATATACAGTCTTTCCTATTTAGGTATCGTTGTAAATGTCGTAAGAGGGAATAACTCTTACGACGTGTCTCTGATTCGAATCCACACTCCCTGGGTGTTTGCAGCGTATTTTATCTGCCCACTAAGCTACTGAGGCCCCTAAATTATCTAATTTTGTAGATTTAATTTATTTTGAAGAAGATATGTGGCAAACATATATTTTGCAAATAGTATTTGGAATTTAGAAAAATGTTTGCGCAAAAATTTTTCTAAATTCCAAGTAATATTTGCGAAACGAAAAATATCTTTTTGCGAAGTGTCTCATTATGCCAAACAGCCATTTGTAAAATGGTCAATTATGTTAAATTGAAAGTTGCAAAATGCCCTTTTTGTTAAATGATATTAGGCAAATTGGCATTTTGCAATTTAACATTCGGCTAACTGTATACAAACCTCAAATATATAACCATTTACTATTTATTATATCTGTAATGTCACAATATTTAATGATAATAATTTTATTAAAGTATATTTTCTTATCAAGACTTTATACAAATTTTCACACACTCATAAAATATTATGTATTTTTTTTTTTGAAATTCCTACAACTCAATACGATCGATCCTACACCTCAATAATATAATAATTATTTTTTAAATAACTTTTTTTTTTGTTTATGGTAAACATTAATTTGCATTTTTATGAAACCTGATTCTATTATGTATGTACAGTGAGGTTTAATTAAATTGTACAACAGAATATAATTTTAAATTTAATTACTTACATAAAATTTCTTTAAAGAATTCGTTTCTAAGATATTTAAACGAAAGTTTTATATTTAGAAACCGAAGCGTTACATTTAATATAACCTATAATGACATTTATTAAATAAATAGCCTTTAAATAAAGGAAAAAAAAAACTATTTATATATACAACAATTATAAATAATTTCAAACTATATATATACTAAAAATATATAATCATGATTATCATGATTTCTTTTAAAACACTAAAAGTATATATGTATGCTTGTATAGCTAAGATGCTTAAAAATGTCACAGTTGCTATTAAGAGCGTAACTTATTAACAAAAATTAAAGTAGCTAAAACTAAACTGAAAGCCGACTATACAAAATTTAATAATATTATTTGAATTGTTTATTAGTAAATGGGTAGATGGCAGAAATGCATTGCCATTTTTTTTTTTTACTTTTTATGTTTAACAGTCAACTAAATTTAAATAGTACAAAACAATAAAATCTTTAACGTTTAATTAAATGATTTTTGTCATGCGATTTGAAAATTAAATTTAATTTAATCTAAAAATTTTTTTGAATAAACTTATATGTATACATATGTATCTCCTAAATTTAAATGGTCTATTTATATTTACCAAATTTGAATATATAGATATTTATTTGTACTTAAAGGCTGCTCGGCATTTGTATTTCATTTGATGATGCTTTCTATTGATGCAAATCAGACCACATCTAGGGGTCGTTATCTAAACGGTACACAAAATCAAAACGAAATTCCTATGTCAATGTGGTTTTGATTAATCAGTTGAAATAAAATCATTAAACTATCCAAGTAGTAACCACTACTAGATATAAAGTTTAAAACTACAAATATATGGAACTTACTAATGGGTTACCAAAAATTGACGATTTTTCCACTGAAATTCAATATAAATCGCAATAGATTTTTAATTATTAGATTTTATAAATAATCTTATAATATAATACTTATATTGCGATTAATGAACCAAAACAAAAAAAAAAGTGTTATTTTACAAAACAATACAATTTTGCACCTTAAAAATTCAAAACCACTCTTAAAAGTTAAAATTTTGCAATAGCTGGTACTATTTTTTAATGTTTGTGGTACTGGTACTATTTAAAATGTTTGATTTAAATTTTTTATATTTTTAAAATTGGGAAATGTTTTGTTCATTAAAATTTGTTATAGTGTAATTTGAAAAGAGTTATAAAAAATATCATATATTTTTTGAAAAGAGGTCACATTACCAAATGCACTTGCCAGGAAAGTCATTTTTCTTCAAAAAGGCTTAAAAGAGGAAAGGGCTGCTTGTAACAATATCACAAAGATTTTAGATATACTTTATTAAGAAGAAATTTCTTCAGTTCGTCAGAAGGCGGCAGATACCACGTGCAGTACAATCAGAGGCTTATATACGCGGATTTTAAGATTAAAAACATCAATATGCATAATTTTCCTGTCTGTCAAGGAAAACATGGAAATATTTCGGTAGTTTCTTTTTCCAAAAAAAAAAATAACTCTGATGAATCTTTTAACATGGATCTGAGAGCCTTTTAAAGCTTCTTCTGTCAGAATGGTATCTTCATCAATAAAAAGAAAAAATAGATCATCTTTAAATTAGTCCTTTTTAATTCCACAATTCCTTTCCTGTTCGATTCCTCTACACTCTTGTTAGCGTTATAAAAAAATCTGAAAGCAAAATTTTAAACAATAAAAAAGTAATAATTATATCGGATCTGATTAATGTGTCAGTTTTTAAATCTTCATCTTATATCCTTTATTAATAAATTAATAATGATATTATCACAACTTAGTAGAAAAATACCACTTCCAACTCCTAGAAACATCCTCAAAAATTTGTAAAATTTGTAAAATTCAATTTTTAAGATAAAAATAATCAATTTTATATCCAAAAAAAAAATAAATTGATTTCACAAAAAAAATTAAATGATTTTAATTAAAAATTATATTCTGTCAACAAGATTAAAAATATTGTAAAATTCCTAAAAATTGTACTTAATAGCTATAAAATACTAAATAATATAATAGTTCTTAAATTCGAAGATTTTATTTCACTTTCGATATTTGAGACTTTAAATATTTATATATTTATAGAAAATATTTTATATATCCTCATATAGTATATTAAATTTCGGCAAAAATTATGTAATATGCCATAAAAATGCATTTAGAATTTAAAGTTTTTAAATTTTTAAGTTAAAAAATAGAATTAATTTTATGCGCCAAAAAGCCCTAAAATCAACTGTTCATATACTAATCTGCCATTAAGCTAAAAAACTTAACTTTTTTTTAACGTATATTTCTAAGTATGTATAGTTTTTTTTTTCCAGGTTTTCTTGGCTACTAATTCAGTTGTCGGTGGTTGTCTATTTTTTTTTTTATTTTATATAAAATTAACTGTCCATAATTTTAATAGACAACAAACTTTTTTTTGGTTGTTTTTTTCAAATGGAATTTATAATATTTTGGGAATGAAATGCTCAATTTTAACTTCAGAAAAACTTCAAAATATTCATCTATACTTAAAAATTCATGTAAATACATATATAAAAATTCATTTTGGCTGTCTAACAATACATTTTCTATTTTATAAGTTGCTCAAATATTTAAACTTGTCATAATGTCCTAGAAATGTTTAAGTATAATAACTTTGGGTTCAATCCGTAAATATTCCAATCCCAAATATTCGAAAACTTTCAAACAGATATTTTTTATTTAATTTGTAAACATAATTTTAGTAATATGTCCGCTTTTATTTCTAACAATAACATTATATTACTGTAATTTTTCTATAAAGTACTAAATAATGTTGGTGAAGTTGTGGTGAAATCGATTGGAGACACAAACCATATCGATTTTAATACTTGCAGATTATATAGATATTTCCATAATAATCGAAACAGAGGATGACGTGTCAAAAAAAAAAAAAAAATTGTGTTAATTTTTAGCTCTGAGCATTCAAAACGTCAAAATTGTTTCAATTTTTTAAAGCAGAGTACGTTTACAGCATGATTTCTATAAGCTCTTTATAAAATTTCCGAACATGTAGAGCAAATTACTATATCTGTCAAAATTTAGAAAGATTATAAGTTGACGTTTATTAAATCAAAGTTTTCTGAGTATGATCTGACAGTGCTCGGAGCGTGTGATCTGATTTACTTTATGATGTAAACGAGCTATTATCACTTTTGCAAAATGAACTACTAAACTTTTGAATAAAGTATAGATACCTATATATGTACATATATATGTGTATTTAATGAACATTTAAAAAGCACTATGATCTAAATTTTAATACATTTTATATGGATATATTATTTACTTTCTGCTGTTCTATATGGGGCTAGCTATAGTATTTATATATTTACAAACAGTATCTATCCATATTACATACATTTATTAAAAATGCTTGTTATTTAAAATGTAAAGTTTCAATAATATGTTCTTTTTAGCATACCTTTAATATAAATGATTCCTTATTATTTTTTAAAATTTGGCAAAATACCAAATCAAAATAAAAATTTCTATGGTATTGGTATGGTATTGAATACATTTTCAATACAATAGAATTTAATTCAAGTAAGAATAATATTAATAATAATAATAATCGAACTAAAACTAACTCAGATCCAATTCACGAAACTGTAACAATTCAAATCGAATTCATAAATAGTATTTCAATTCAATGAGTTTCAATACTTCGATCTGAAATTATGTTTTATTTTGTGTTATCTTATACAAATCCCAAAAGAAATGATGGTAGCAATTTTATCAGTTATATTTTTACCATTTAATATGTTAAAAATTCTATCACGTACGAATTTTTTTCTTTTATTATCTTGTTAGTTTTTATTTTATTTTTTATTACAAAATAATTTAAAAAAAAAAATTAAGGATAAAACTGAAAAAAAAATACTATTTTTTTTTTGGTAATTTTTTTGAAAATTTTTGATAAATTGAAAATGGTTTAGAATGCTCTCATATTTATAATGTGTTTTATTTTCATACTTTTAAAAATTTTTCCATCTCTCTCAAATCAAGTTAAAGTTAAATTTTTCAATTAGTAAACTATATTTTATTCTTTTAAAATCTATTGTGATTCCTTAAATTTAATTTTCCTTGACCAAGACGTACATTAGTATTAAAGGACATAACCTATTGTTTGATCAAAAAAAGAGAAATAGTTTTTAATGGATTCAAATTTCACAAACTCATATAAAACTCGTGCAGCTTCCACTCGTGTCTTTTGAAGATGTCAAACTAACCTTACAAAAAAAAAGTAATAAAGAAATATAATGTAATAAATATTTAATTACTTATTTTTAAAAAGATTGGTGGTCCAAGAAAGTTTATAGTGCTCCTATTGTCATTTTAACTCGAATTATTTAAATTAAATTTCCAACCTAATTAAATTGCTCTGTTATTTCTAATTCTGGGTTGTTTCACACTAAGTTGAACATTACAAGTATATTATAAAAGGAAAGAGACAAAAAAAAATGTTGATATTCCAAGTGAAATAAAACCTTGCTGTCATAACAGTACCAAACCAGTACAATTTTAGTGTAAGTGTATACCAGTTAAATTTTAGAGCTTGCAGCAACAATTCATCCTTATTATTTATGTTAAGATGATAATTTAAATGAAAGATTTAATGAAAAATTTATTTACAAAAATTTCCTCAAATATTCTTAGTTAATTGATTTTTTGATTGTAGCCCAAGTCTGAAATATTACAGACATAAAAATGAAAATAAAATAGAACAATAGCAACTTATTCTCTTGTTTTCATCATTTTACGAGAATTATCAGTGAAGTTTAATAAGGAAATATTAAGATGACCTTATACTGGATATGACTTCATTATAGAACGTAAATTTAATACAATATTTTCTACGTTTTATATATTTTCCTAAAAAAAAACCTATACATTCTAAAAGTTTCATAAATGCATATGTTTTTTTTATACACTGATAAATTTTTCTAAATCCTCCGATTGCAAGGGTGTTCGATTATCTTTTGCTTCAGTCTCCATAGTTTCTTTTTGCAGAAATATAAATTCAATTTGATTTTTTAGCTGGTTTCTTTAGTTGAGAGCTTCAGAATAATTTTCTAGTACACCTTACCTTTAGATATACCTTTACTTTTACCGTCATAATCTTTTAAAATGAAAAAAAGAAAATAATTGTTTTTAAATTCGATTGCTTGATTCATTCAATTCTATCAAAATTTAATAATTTTAAATAAAACAAGGTAGAATGTACACCAACGGTTTTTAAAAGCACACATTTCCAAAAGACAATACAAACTGTTTAGAATTGTGACTTGCACAAAAATTTTAATAATTAAGAAATAAAATTTACTAAATTTTCAGTAATAAGAAAAAATGTGAAAATAGGACTTTTCTGGAATTTTGAGTGGCTGTAAGTCCGGAACCTTATATAACTAAGAAAAACCGTTAACACACGTAAAAATATATTACTGGAGCTTTATTTTTTATGTCTTGCCGAAGAAAAATTTGTACAGGCGTTCAAGTTACACAAAAATAGCAAATTTTCAATTTGGTTCTTTCTTGTCTCAAAATTTCAGGTTCCTATATAAAGGCGTGCCGGAGTTATGAAAAAAGAAATTTCATGCAAAATGTGGTTTTCACATAACGGTAAATTTAAATAGTAAATTACAAAACTTTGCATCATTTTGATATTACTTTATGGAGATAACAAAATTTGCGGTCTTCTGGCGGTTTTAGATTATAAACGCAGAGCCTGAGATATATATATCTGAAAATGGGCTGTTTTGCAATTTTGAGAGGCTGTAACTCTTGAACCCTATACAAATAAAAAAAAAACCTTTAACACGTAAAAATATATTACTGGAGCTTTAATTTTTATATCTTGCCGAAGTAAAATGTGTACCTAGGTGCCTAAGTTACAGATGCTTAAAAATAACAAATTTTCAACTTTTGAGCTCTAATAGCTTATAAACAGGGGGTGGTCCAAACAAATTTTCTGAGCAAAATTATACTAATTATAAAAGCTCTTTGTGAACTCAAAATTTCAAGTCCCTATTTAAAAGAGTTCCGGAGTTATGAGGGTAGAAAAATCATGCAAAATTTGTTTTTCACATAACAGTAAATTTAAATACTAAATTTAAAAAAATTGTATAATTTTGATATTAATTTCAAAAATACCTGTCAAATGACGTTTTTAGATTGAAAAAATGTTAAGCAGAACATGAGATATACACATTTAAAAATAGAGCTTTTTCAAAGTTTGAGGGGCTGTAGCTCCGTAATAGCTGGCTGGCTACATAAAAAAGTTATTCCACAAAATTAATTTTTTTATGAGACCTACTCATGGTTAAATTTTTTTTCTCTATCTTTAACGGTGTAGAAGTTTTGTAAACAGTCGGACGGACCGACAGAGTGAAACTAATAAGCATATTTTTTAAAAATATTTTTAGAAATGTGCTAAAAAGACATTATTCTATATATTACGTTAGTATCATTATCATATATATAAATGCTCATCTTTATTGTGTTGTCTTTTAATTCATATACACAATAATTTGTAAAAATTAAAGTTTCCGGTATTCAGAGATTTTAAAATCCAATAATTATTTTATGGTAAAACAATTATTTTACAATTTATGATAAAATGATCACTTTACTTAAACGAATCCCTTAAAAATAATATTATATTAGTTGAGGAAAAACAAAAATTTAATTTGAATTTTATTGCATTTGAAATTATGGGTTTATTTTCAATGATTTTTTATGATTTCTTTTAAAAGTATCTAATTAAAAAACGTTTAATAAAATTTTGCATAAAATTCATAAATTACATAGTAGTTACCGTAGTTTCCATCTGAACTTAAATTAAAAAAAAAAAAAAAAAAACAAATTTAAATGTCAGATTTATCATGTCAATCTGTTGATTACCTCTTACGAAACTTTATTTTTCCTCTTTCTAAAACTTTATTAGGTCATGAGAAATTTTTCTTTTAAAATCCTTTGTAATTTATTCAATTTATACCAATGAGTAGCTATTAGTAATAATTCGTAAATTGTTATACCAGATTTTAAAAACAAATTACATAAATTTTAAATTGTATATATAATAATTTAAGATTCCTATATAAAGTAACGATTAACAATTCAAATAAAAGAATAATTAATAATTACCACAGAAAGGGAATAACCACTTTTTATAATTCTTTTTTAAATCTTTTAATTTTCTTTTATAATTTTTTTTTGTTTTATATTTGTTTATCTTTAATATTGACCGGGAAAATTCCTTTTGTGTTCTTATTAACAAACAATTATTTAACAATGCACTCGTATGCAATTCATCAGACCGAATGTAATTTATTCAAATTATTTAAATTCTCAAGACTTCATAATTCATGTGAATTTAAAAGGTATGCATCTGTTTATAATATAGCCGGAGACAATAACATCTTCAAGATTCAAAAGTGAAATACGTTATAGAAAAAATTAAAAATCTATCGAAAAAATATAGTTGCTTAATGTGGTTTGTATATACAGTTTCCCGAATTCTGCAAAATATGCAAAATGCCATTTTACCTAAAATGTTTTGGCAAAAAGGACATTTCCCAACTTTCCATTTGATATAATGAAACATATATTGCAAAAAGATATTTGAAGAACATATGTACTTATATAATTTGTATACATATATAAATATTTTAGATATTCTGGAAAAAACGTATAACTCTGATTTTGTAATCAACTCTCAAATCTTTACTAAGTGGATTGTTGTGAAAAGTATTAGTTGAGAAGTGTCTTATATGATAAATAAACTATGTGTAAAATGGTCATTCCTTTGAAAATGTTTTCTTCACAAATCGTATACCTAAATTTCGAGTGCAATGCATTGACATTTTAACCCTAATAAAAATATTACAAAAATAAAATAAAGTTTTCAAGTTTATAAAAATATTTTTCCGAAAAAGAAAATTAAAAATATTTTTCATTATTTTTTAAAGTTATTAGAACCTTACAACTAAATTTTTTATTTTTGTAGAAATTTAATTATGTTCAGTATAGACATAACATTGTTCAAGAAGTGACAAAACATATACGTACCTATATACATGTACGTAATAACATTAAATTCCTAAATCTAACTTATATGTATTTATGTATTTATTTATTTAAGAAACAATTAGTTTTTTATAAAATTTTTAAGTTATAAACCCACCCTCAGATTTATTTATAAATACGAAAAAAAATTTTTGTTTTTCAATGAAACAATTTTTTCTTTTTAGATTTTCACAAGCAAAAAAATGTTTATAGATTAACTTTATCTACAAAGCTGTAAGGAGATACACACATATATATAAGTATATACATATATATATATTTTTCCACCTAAATGGAATATTTATATAATTTTATTGAAATAATATTTGTATAATAATCGCAGATGCGATTCCTAAGTTCCAGGCTTTTTCTTACTATATGAAGTTTTTTAAACGTCATGTGTTGGTATATGTGTATATTTTAATCGCAATCAAAAAATCTATGAAATTCATCTGTTGATTTTTTTATTATATTATTTCCCTTTTTTTCTAATACTTTTCAAATTTCATTTATGTTTAAAATTTGAATTAGAAAAATTCTGCAAAATGAGTATTGAAAAAATATAAAAAATAAAAAATTCTGCAAAAACAACATAATATTTATTCTGTAAATGACAGACATTTAAAACCCTTTTACTCAATGATTTACCAACCAACTTTCATTTTTTTCTTTTTAAATGATAACTATTCAGTATAGCCATCTTACAAAATTAATATTTTTCCAAAATTTTCTGATTTTCATTAATAATTTTCCATTTTTATAAAAAACCCATGTAAAGTATATACATATGTATCATATAGTATGTATAATCTATACCTATAATATACATATTCAAAAAAGACGCTCTACGATTCCGTAAATTTTTGTTTTATTTTTTCTTTTTTAAAAAATTTAAAATATTGGTTGTGTGGTAGGAGTAGGAATTACACAATATAACTGAATATAAACATTCAGATTTTAGTTTAGGTTTTAGTATAGCGGTAGAGTGTGGGGTTATTAATAGTTGCTTTTTTAATCTTGCAAGTTCGATTCAGTTCTGCTTTTTTTTTTTTTTTTGTTTTTTGTTTTATATTTTAAACGAAATAAATTCTTACATATCATAATATCTTCATAATATGTAATCTGTATTGATAGACATTTAAAACCCTTTTACTCAATGATTTACAATTTTAGGCTTCTTATAATATATATATATATATAATAGTAGGTATATATTGAGTTTCCAATACTCAATAAATCAAGGGCAACTTCTGAAAGATAATAATAACCGTGTTTTTACAAAAAATATCATTTGCAAAGAAATTTTAAATTCATAAAGGCTTTAATTATTGAAAATTGTATTTTTACATTTTAAATAAAATCATAAAGAAACTATACTGTATATACTGTATTGTAATTGCTAATTAAAACATCCCGAATTTCGAGGGGCGGGCGAATACTAGTTAACTTGTTAACTTTTAAATATTTTGTTAATTTTGTAAAAAAAAAGAGAAAAAAAAATTCCAATTAAATTCCAATTCCCAAACATTTTAATTTTTTTTATAAAAAACAAAAAATACTAAAGAGAATTTAAAAAATTGTGTGTATATAAATATTATAGCATTAACATCTCTCATAACTTTTCGATAAAAATTGAATAGATCTAACGGTTAACTAATTAAATAATTGTAGTATTTTTGAGAAAACGCGGAACATTATTATATACAAATACATTTATACTTATTCTGGAAAAAACATAGAATTCTAATTTTACAACCAACTATAACATGCCTCTTAATTATTTGTTTTTAATACATATTTTAACAACAAAGCATTTAAAATAATGGAAGTCTCCCTAAAGCCCGGCTAACAAAATTATGGGAAATATCATTCTGCGGTGTAAATTCCGACAGTTAGATTTTCTTACGGTCTTATGACATAACACGTTGTTTATTACCGAGATATGTAAAAGAAGAATAATTATAATTGGATATTCTTCAGACTCATGTCAATGTGTCAGAAGAGCTATGAAACTTTTGATGTTTTGTTTTTAAAATAAAAGTTTTTCACATAGGTAAAGCACAATACTCATAAGACTCTTCACCTGTTAGTGCCAGTATCAGACGAAAACATTCCGAAAATTAGAATTTTCTATTAGAAGTTCTAACTTATTTCTTGATAAAAACAGTTTGGGTTTAATTTTTTTTGTGGATGTTGGACAACCATCCATAACAAAAATAAACCAACAGTACTATTTCATAACTTTTGTTAAATTTATTTCATTTGAGCTGTTTCCAATATGGTTGGACATCATTAGAACTAAAAAAAAAAAAAAAAAATTCATATACACATAATTTGAAAATGAAATTCATTTTAAATGCACAGGAAAAAAATTCACAATTACAAATCATTACCATCCCATATATATTCAAAACTTATTTCTTGTTATGACGAAGTCTCCATCCATCCTTTGTATAAAAAGATTTCAAATCGCAGTTTTTATTGTATATACTCGTATATAAGTCATATGTATACAAAACAGAAAAGCTGTAAATTATAACATATCATATGTGCGATTGAGTTGACCGTAAAATGTGTTATATATAAGAGGAAAACGTTTGAAAAAAAAACAAACATTTTTGCCCTTCAACTGCAAAAAAAAAAAATTTTTTATTTTTACAATAATATTTATTAAAATTTTATGTACGGAACATGTTATATTCATTTAAAATTTAACTTCCGTTTTACAATTTTATATAATATAGTTATTAACTTTCCTTCATTTCTAATGTGAAGAATCGAAAGAATATCTTTGAGTGCAAGTATTCATCATTAATTAGAAAAAGTAATTAATAAAATTAAAGAATTAAATTTTTAAAATGAATAATGTTCAGTAGAGTTGAAACAAAATATTTTTTATATTACAGTAAATGTTGTGTGAATCACAATAAAATCCAATATTATTCTACAATTATAGGTACCTCACAAATTATCCCACAATTATAATCAAAATAATAATTACCTACTAGCTGAAGAACAATAAAATCGGTATTAAACATTCATATTATGAAAATGAAAATCTTAATTATAGTTGTAATAAAATAAAGTTAAAATTATGTTTACTTTTCTAAAACATTATTATTATTATTATTATTTCTACGACTTTATGACTAATTATACCCGTACGATAGGATCGGGTATAATAAAATTACTCCTCCGTTTGTAACACCTCGAAATAAGCGAGCTAGATATACCTTCAAAGGTATGGATCGGATCAGAAAAAAATTCTAAGACTTTTGAGCCATGTCCGTCCGTCCGTCCGTCCGTCAGCACGCTAACTCAAAAACTAAGAAAGCTAGAATCTTGCAATTTATACAAAATATTCTGGGAGTAATTTGTAGGTTCCCTATTTTTTTTGGTTGAGTTGGGACCAAGCCTTAGGGTAGCTCTCGAACACCTAACTTTTAGATCCCCACATTTTTTTTGCAATAGAGCTATGAAATTTTAACTACTGATAGATCTTACAAAAATATTAATTTTATTTTTAATAACTTTTTTTTGTAGCCCCAACCGTTACGGAGCTACAGCTCCCCAAAGGTTCAAAAAAGCTCTATATTTAAATTGTTATAGCACAAGTTGTATAAGGTATATCTTCATTTTGAAAACGCCAAACGATTACTGCTTTTATTAGCTTTAAAAGTATATATACAATAAATATATATTTGTGGCATACGGTGTTTTAATTTACCGTTATGTGAAACTCAAATTTTGCAAAATCCTTTAACCCTTCTATCTTCTAAACGGTTTAAGTTGGAAACTTGAAATTGACAGAAGTTAGATCTTTGAAAATAAGTATGAGTCATTTCAGAAATTTTTTTTGTATCACTCCCCGTTTAGGAGCTGTAAGGAGTCAAAAACTGAAAATTTCCTATTTTTAAACACCTGTAACTTGAACACCTGTTAAAATTTTTTTGAAGTAATACACAAAAATTAAAGCTTCAATATTATACTCTTATTTCTGTTAACAACTTTTTTTAATAATATAGAGTTACTTTATAATTGACGAAAGTGTTACTTGATTTTTTCAAATTTTCAAACAAATTTCTTTAACGAATTTTTTCCATTTTGTTTTACTCGATAATTTGAAATTGTTGAGGATATAATGCGTAGTACAAAAAAATGTAAATAAATAAACAACATAACGGTTGCTTGAAGAATTTTTATTTATATGATATTGATATACATACATACTTATATATCATGTTTATTTACATATCGCATATGTCACTGATAAATGAATGATAAGAGTATAGATGTATATTATATAGCGCCGTATTTAAATACATATATGTATTTTATTGTACTTATAAGAAATTATTCTGTCAATGGAATATTTAAATATAATATAATATAATATTTAAAATTATATTTACTGTTTTGTACTTAGTAAATTTAATATACATTTACCGCTTAGTATTAAATGGTACTATAGAATATTTGAAAAAGTTTTGGATTGATAATCGTTATGTGAAAGGTTAGAATCTGCTTTTGAAGAATGTACATATAAACATATAGTTTGAATATATGTACAACCCATAGTTCTAGAAATTATAAAATTCACCCAAATTATTTTAAAATACTAAAATATTAAAAAAATAATATTGTAGGCAGAGTGGCTGTGAACATACTAACGGTTCGTACGGGTATCTAAGAGTTGACAAAGGCAACTGTATTCTTCCTCGTTTTAATGTAAACCCAATGTTTGTACCCAATAAAATTTAAACTAATCAAAAATTCGCAAAGCACTATCTGATATTCTCAAAAAAAAAAAAAAAACATATTCTGATTAATATCTTTTGCAAGAAATTAAAAAAAAAAAAATAGAAAAAGATGTTAAATAACTTCATTAACGCTTTATGTAATTGGTTAATTACATTTTTATTTATTGTTGAACTAAAAAAATTACACTTCTATTTCTCTTTAAAAAACGTATACACTTTTACTTTTGGTTGTTCATTACCAGCTTATCTTTTATTGCTAATTAATATTTAATTATAGAATTATTATCATAAATGAAAGATAGATGGCGCCATTATATGAAATAATTATATAATATTATATATACATATATTAATAATTATTTATATATGTGTGTTATTATGTTTTTTAATTAAAAAAAATAAAAAAATAAAAACCCTACAGTTATTTGTATAATTGTTTTAATTTTCATATATTATATTATTGAAGTTTTTTCTTTTGGCGCAAGGCCATAAATCCCATGAAGCTTCTGTCTTATCTCTGTTAGACAAAATTTGCAAACAAAAAACATCAAAATTCCTATGGGTATTCTGACTCATTGATGTGAATCAGAAGTTCCAATGTTTAATATCTGTGCATTTACAAATATAAAAATTTAATATATTATGTAAGGTTGTAATTGTAAAGGGTGGCGCATAAGTAACGTTATGATTTATTTAATGAATAATTTTTTTCTTTCTGATTTTATTTAACATTAGTATTTATTAAAATTTAGATTGTAGTTTGGAAATATGTTAAAATTATGTTTTGAAGATAATATCTTTCAAATGGTACCCATTGTTTGCTTCGACCAGCTGACGTGCTCTTTTCAGAGTATTTTCCATAACTTTTCTTAGAATTTTAGGTCCCAGTGCCCTCATTTCTTCTCGGATATTGACGTTAAGCTGTTGGATGGTTGGCATATTTGTATACATCTTAGTCTTTAGGTAGCCCCAAAGAAAAAAATCGGGAGCCGTTAAATCGGGCGAACGTGGTGGCCATTTAAAATCAGAAAAACACGATATTATTTATTATTGCTAAAAATTTCGCGCAGGAGAGCCATAGTTGAACGAACTGTGTGAGCTGTGGCTCCATCTTGTTGAAACCACAATTCTGAATTGTTCTCTACCTCTGGTCTTAAAAAATTTTCAATCATTGACCGGTATTGAATGCCATTTACTGCAATTTGTTCGTCGTTTTCGGAAAAATATGGTCTAATGATCAACAATTAGTCTTGGATTTTGGATACCCAATATTCTACAATTTTGTTTATTCACGTGACCATTAAGGTGAAAATGAGCCTCATCGCTCATTATGAGTTTGTGAATAAACTCGTTGTTTTCTAGGCACAATAATTCTTGAAAACGGCGACTATATTGAATGAGTATATGTGCATCATTTGGTTTTAACTCGTGAACCAATTGAATCTTATTTGGGAAAAGGTGTAACTTATGTAAAATTCTTTGTAAAAACCGCCTATATATCACCAACTGCTGAGAACGTCGCCTCAATACTTACTTGCACCTGAGCAATGTTCACATTATTTTAAACTGCACGAGGTCTTCCAGCACGCAGAAGATCACAGGCAGCCCCTTGTTGCCGAAAACGCTGAACCAATCAGTAAATTGTTGGAGCGCTAGGTGCATTTCAAATATGAAAGAAATTTCGATATGATCTTTATGTCTGAATAATCGAATGCTGACTTTCAAAATAAAACTGACCAACTTTGGTTCTTTGTTCTGCGCTGAGTCTTTCCATTATAAATTTCCCAAGTTTTTTTTTTCGTTTTTGTTTTCAGAATTAACTTTGAAAAACTTGGGAAATTTATAATGGAAAGACTCAGCGCAGAACAAAGAACCAAAGTTGGTCAGTTTTATTTTGAAAGTCAGCATTCGATTATTCAGACATAAAGATCATATCGAAATTTCTTTCATATTTGAAATGCACCTAGCGCTCCAACAATTTACTGATTGGTTCAGCGTTTTCGGCAACAAGGGGCTGCCTGTGATCTTCTGCGTGCTGGAAGACCTCGTGCAGTTTTTACAATTCATCTTAAGTGTTTTGCTGTACCTGCTGTACAAATATTTATTTAAAATAAAAAAAATTAAAAATCCCCAATAGGACTTTTGAACCTGCACCTTTTTTGTCCAATTCCAAGAATAAAAATATAAAAATCAAAAATTTATATTCTACAGTTGCAGTTATAATTCATAAATACATCATTAATGTTATAATTATAAATTCTAATTTTTTTAATATATACAATTTATAGTTTATTCTCTACCTTACTTAATATTCTTGATGAAGTATCAATAAAATCTTCGTAAGAATCTAAAACAAAAAAAAAAACTTCAACGTAAACGATTTTCCTATAACATTAATTGAATTGACAAATACAAAAGAGCATGCGTTACATAAAAATTATAAAACGCATTGAATTACTACATATTTATATCTGATTTAATATTAGTAAGTACCAATAAAACTGCATTTTTAACTGCAATTATTAGGGAATAGTAAAACTTCTTTTTTTTTTTTTTTTTTTGTTTTTTAAGAATAAAGAATAGTTGACACATTTATCTTTTTCTCTCTTGGTGATCTGAGACAATGAGGTTAAAAAAATGTTGTAGAAAACGATTGAATTTTACAAGTTTCTGATTTTTTTTCTAAACGATACCAAAAAAAAAAAGTAAAATAAATAACTGAATGGAACAAACTATAACTTATAGTAAGTACAACTAAACAAAAAGAATTATTACATAAAAAAAAGTAAATATAAACTAAAAAATTATGAATTAATAGGTTTTTTTTTAATGAATTTATAAAACTCTGTGTCTGACTAAATGCTAAAATCGACAAAAAATAATTTATTACATCTATTTCAAAAATTGTAACTACTAAAAGAAAAGGTACCTACCATAACATGTTATTTTAATGCATGCTTTTTCAATTATTTTAAACCGTTACAATTTTATAAATGAAAATATATAAAAATATACTGATAATTATTTCTTACGGTACTCCTACATGCATCCAACAATTTACACAAATACCGGATGTATCCAATGAACTTTTAACTTTTTTTTAATGGGATATTAAGTTTTGACATTCGTTGTATTTATTGTATGGTGAAGTATAAATAAGAGCGTTAAATAAATATACAAATTTGCTTTTTGAGGCTTTCGACCGATTGTCTACACAATAACACTGACTTAATATAGTCCCTGCAAAATAACTCAAAAAATAAATTCTCTCTTTTTCGCTATAATAAAATGATCAGACATAACATTAAAAAACATACGATACTCGTATAGTAATATATAAAAAGCAGCAGAAACACCAAGCTGTAGATTTTCCGGTCATTAATCCCAAAGCATCCCAATTTATGGTAACAAGACCTGACTAACTTGGAATAATATAATAAACAGACTACAGGCGAAGGTTACTTGCATTCGCATAATAAATGCCTCAGAATTATATATGTAGAATAAAATACAGATTTATGGAACATGACAGAAGAGCAAACAATACCACACCATATAAGAAAAATAAAATGGAGGTGAAAGTGAAAAATGAAATGGACTAATAAAATCAAGAGAGAATGATTCTTGAATATAATCTTTATATGAGTCAGAAAAAGTGATCGGCCAAATAACACCTTGGGTAGGATAACTATAATGGAGGTAATTTCAATAAATATAATTTGGTAGGTGGAGTTTAATAGAGCACACGCTATGAATATATCAAGAAAACAAAGCGAGAATGACCCTTGAACTCAAAAAAACGTGAATGGTCAAATAAACGTAGCGTAGAATAACCATAATGAAACTAATTTCAATAAATATAACCTGGGAAAAGTACAAAAAGAAAAGCATCAAATAGAGTTCGATGGAAGTATCTTGTGGAGGTTCCTTTCTCCTAAGAGGTGTAAGATAAAAAAAATTTATATAAGTATAAATAATTCCAACAAATTAGTCTAAAGGTAAATTTTTTAGTGAGTTAAATGTGTCAGTCATCCTAATAAGGATAACAATAAATTGATATTATTCTGGCTACTGAGGACGTACGTTTTTATTGGTAAAAATCTGTGTCTCTGTTTACATCTGGTACATGAAATTAATGCTTCAGTTTAATATTTAGAAAGCTTCCAAGAAATGTAATAGTATTTTGAATATTTGGTTCTGTCTTACAAGTCTCTGCTCTCAGTTCTATAGTTTGAAAATAAAAAACAATTCCGAAGGTTTCCAATTTTATTTTTTAGTTGTGTAAAATACTTCAATTTTTTCAATTCACTTTTTCAGTTTTTATAATCACTTTTTCTTTTTATCCTAGCAAATATTTTTTTTTTCTTGGTGCATTTCCCCACCACATAAATATAACAAGGAAATTACACAGTCTTTCCTGTTCAGGCGTGGCTGTACATGTCGTAAGGGAGAATTACTAGGATTCTAATCCACACTCTCTCAGTGTTTACAGTGTATTTTATACGCTCTTACCCACTAGGCCACCGAGGCCCCTAGCAAATATTTAACCTTTCGTCTGACCACGATATTTGTTTACTTTTATTGTTTATTGGGATCAAAAACGATGCCAATTAATTACTGAATTTTTTTTTTCACTCGGAAAGTATTCCAGAAAGAACAGACATTTTCGGCAGTTTCCATTCTCTTTATCTTTTTGAATTCTTAGACTTCAATAGATCGCAGAGGATAGAATGTAAATTATAATTGTTTATAAATCATTAAATTTTAAGCCCAAAAACAAAAAAGAAATTTAAAAAAAAAATTATAAAATCAAAATAAAATTTTATTAAAATCGTTTTACTTACATATTTTTTCGTCATATCATCTAACAGGTATCACACAATAAAACTTATAAATTTAAGTAGCAGTTAATTAAAAAAAAATAGTCTAGAAACCGTAAATTCTTATTTTTATTTTTCGAACATACCTATAATAGCAAAAAAGAAAAACCGTTTAATTACATTTTGTTGTACATGTAACATACAAATAACGAAAGAAAATCATGATGTCCTGACAAAAAAAATCCTTAGATATTAACAAAAAATGAATTATCCTTATTTCATTTTATTCTTTCTTTTTGAGCACATTTTCAAAAAAACACTTTGAAAAAATGTGCTTATTAGTTTCACTCTGTCCGTCTGTCCGTCTGTTCTTCCGTCCGTCAGTTTACAAAACTTCTACAGCGTTAGAGATTGAGAAAAAAAATTTTAACCATGGGTTATTATATACCCTTATATACATATATTATATACCCTATATTATATACCCTTATACACCCTTATTCTATACCCTTTTTAAATACGAAAATCCTTTTTTTATTTTTAAGTCTAACGAATTTCCATAAGAATAAAAAAAAATAAGATGTTCATTTAAGATTTTATTTAATTCTCTTAAAAATATTTGGATCAAAACTAATTAAAAATTATCTTACTCTTTACAAGGTTTAAAATAATAAAGAAACGAGGAAGAATACAGTTGCCTTTGTCAACTCTTAGATACCCGTACGAACCGTTAGTATGTTAACAGCCTGTCACTCTGCTCACAATATTATTTTTTTAATATTTTAGTATTTTAAAATAATTTGGGTGAATTTTATAATTTCTAGAACTATGGGTTGTACATATATTCAAACTACATGTTTATATGTACATTCTTCAAAAGCAGATTCTAACCTTCCACATAACGATTATCAATCCAAAACTTTTTCAAATATTCTATAGTACCATTTAATACTAAGCGGTAAATGTATATTAAATTTACTAAGTACAAAACAGTAAATATAATTTTAAATATTATATTATATTATATTTAAATATTCCATTGACAGAATAATTTCTTATAAGTACAATAAAATACATATATGTATGTAAATACGGCGCTATATAATATACATCTATACTCTTATCACTCATTCACTAGTGACGTATGCGATATGTAAATAAACATGATATTATATAAGTATGTATATATATTAATATCATATAAATAAAAATTCTTCAAGCAACCGTTATGTTGTTTATTTATTTGCATTTTTATGTACTACGCATTATATCCTCAACAATTTCAAATTATCGAGTAAAACAAAATGGAAAAAATTTGTTGAAGAATTTTGTTAGAAAATTTGAAAAAATCAAGTAACACTTTCGTCAATTATAAAGTAACCCTATATTATTAAAAAAAGTTGTTAACAGAAATAAGAATATAATGTTGAAGCTTTAATTTTTATGTATTACTTTAAAAAAATTCTAACAGGTGTTCAAGTTACAGGTGTTTAAAAATAGAAAATTTTCAGTTTTTGACCCCTTACAGCTCCTAAACGGAGGGTCATACAAAAAAAATTTCTGAAATGACTCATACTTATTTTCAAAGATCTAACTTCTGTCAAAATTTCAAGTTTCCAACTTAAACTGTTTAGAAGATAGAAGGGTTAAAGGATTTTGCAAAATTTTAGTTTCGCATAACGGTAAATTAAGACACCGTATGCCACAAATATATATATATTGTATATATAGTTTTAAAGCTAATAAAAGTAGTAATCGTTTGGCGTTTTCAAAATGAAGATATACCTTACACAACTTGTGCTATAACAATTTAAATATAGAGCTTTTTTGAACCTTTGGGGAGCTGTAGCTCCGTAACGGGTGGGGCTACAAAAAAAAGTTATTAAAAATAAAATTAATATTTTTGTGAGATCTATCAGCGCCTAAAATTTCATAGCTCTATTGCAAAAAAAATGTGGGGATCTAAAAGTTAGGTGTTCGAGAGCTACCCTAAGGCTTGGTCCAAACTCAACCAAAAAAAATAGGGAACCTACAAATTACTCCCAAAAAATTTTGTGTAAATTTCAAGATTCTAGCTTTCTTAGTTTTTGAGTTAGCGTGCTGACGGACGGACGGACGGACGGACGGACGGACATGGCTCAAAAGTCTTAGAATTTTTTTCTGATCCGATCCATACCTTTGAAGGTATATCTAGCTCGCTTATTTCAAGGTGTTACAAACGGAGGAGTAATTTTATTATACCCGATCCTATCGTACGGGTATAAAAAAAACATTAAATATTCTTTAAGGATTTTCAAAAGAACTGAAATTTAAATAACTTGTATTCAAATTATAATAAAAGTTAGCTTCTAAATTGGAAACTTGAAAGTATCCACTGTCTTATGGGTTTTAAAAAACTTATAGCTAACGACGATAGCACAAATACGTATCATTTCATGAAAAATATGTACAAATTTATATGAAAGTGCTTTTTATGTGCACGAAAGAATCTCATGTTTTAAAATCACCCGTTCTCCCGTTATTTTTCAAACAAAATTATAAATGAAAAAATAATAAAAGAATAAATTATTTTAAGCGAATATAAGAAAAGAAACTTTAATGTGAGTATAAGAGAAAAGATTTAAAATCAATAGTAGTATTTGGAAGCGGTTACATATCCATGTATGTAGAAAAAACTAAATAAGAGGGGTTTTATATATGGTTATAAAATCAGGGTTATACGGTTTTTTTTTTTTTAAATATGTATACATACGAAATTTTAGTTTAGCAAATGTTTTAATTGTTATAATTCGAAAACCAGATATTTCGAAAACATGAAATTTTAATACACAAGATTTTGAAAAACGATGTTTAAAAACACCTGACTTTAAAAGATCGTAAGATTTTTGAAACACGAAAAAGTGATTCTTAGAAAATTAAGAAAGTACTGTAAATGAAAAGGGCAGATTTGGAAGATGTATAATATGAGTATACTTAACAAAATAAGAAAAATATTCCTTACATTGCCCTAAAAAATTGTTTTTTAAGTTTGATATTTATAATTAGCATTACTGCAAGTATTAACAGTTAGACCAAAAACTACATGTTAAACTTAAGCCCTATTATATGATCTTAATATATGTGGACATTATAACATCGGATATGCAGGTTACACATCAATATCACTTGAACCTAAAATTAGAGAAATCCATATATAGCTACATATTGGAAACATAAGAAACAAAAAGGTTGTGCAAACAAAAATATTTCAATATGAGTTAATTTTCACAAATTTAAAGTCTTCAAAAATTTTTTTGCATGAGGGTGGGACTTTAAATTTTAATTAATGAAATACAATCTCAAACAATGTGATTAATTTCTATTTTATAGCTATACTTTAAATTAAATATTCTTTAGGTACATAAAACTAATGGAGGATATTGGGGTTTTGTTGGGTGTCAGCATGCAGTTTTCTGGCATCCTTATAAGTTCCGTATTTGGTGAACTTTATTAAAATTTTCGATTATAGAAGTGTTTGCCATATACTATATATATCACATTGGCTCGAATACATAAAACTAAGCTTGAACTCAAACCTCACTTTGTCAAACAAAAAATTTTAGTTTAAGAGTAGTTTTTGTTTGAAAAAGTAAGATTTGAGTTTGAGCTCAGTTTATGCATTCGAAACATTACCTGACCCATTCGCATTACGCGCACTTACTCTATTATAATAAATAGGAAGGAGTATTAGACATCCACATTCAGACATATTAGACAAGGATAGATTAGAATATCAGGATGTTACGCTTTTTCCAAAAAGTTTTAAAATCTTTGTAAATCGATTAATTATCAACCTTACTTTTTTCGAGCTTTATTAATTTATTTTGGGTCGATAATTCTTTGGGCGTTAATTCATGGAGCCCTACTTCTGGTTAATACATGGAGGTCTGAAACGAATAACTCTCATATTTCAAACTGTTATTAAATGTTTCTTTTATAACGATATTAAATCTTATAATTTTTGTAAAGATTTTCTAGTTGCATCTTTTTAAGCTGTTCTAAGTAAAAATATCTACTTAATATCTTTCTAATTTTAGTAATTTAATATTTTATATTAAAATTTAAGATTAATAATTCAACTACTATCATATTATCTTAAAATTATATATTTAAAAAACAAAACAAATTTTATATTAAATTTGTAACATTTATTTACTTTTTTTTTTTAAATAAAGTCACACTTGAAATATTTAAATAAAAAGTTTAATTATTAATATGAAATTTAATATGGCGCCATAAATGTCAAAATATATAAAAGCACAACGATTAAAAACAATTAGAATTAACAATATAAAGGGGCGTTTAAATAATAATTAAAAAAACTCTTAAAAAAACTTTAAGCTTTAATAAAATAAAACAGAAACTTTGTACAGTTTTTTATAAAATTGATATATTCACAATAAAAATAAAATATTGCTATATTGTTAGCGAATTTTTAACGCTAAATTTATCGCTTCAGGAATTTCTGTCACACAAGTTAATAATTGCTTTTATATAATATGACATGTTGTATTTTAATTAATATCTTATTCATAAATTGTTTTTAAGTGTACACGGCAATTTACCTTTTCATTTTCTTTTCTTTTTGTTATACGTTAATATAAGTCTAGTATTACTTAAAATATTCTTAACTTTAGTTATTTGTTTTATTTTCTAACATAACTTTGTGAAACAATGTTAACTTTTAATTAATAACTGGTATACACTGAATTATTTAATTTATAGTTATTTTTCTTTTTTTTTCTTTTTTTATTTTAAATTGACTTTTAATAATAGAAAATAGAAAAAATTTATTTTAACGTTGTATCTTTATAATAATTAAAGGAAGCATATATTATTTCAATGTATTGGAAAACACCTTCAGATATTTTGAGATAATTGATTGGAAAAAAAAAATCACTGAAGAAGCTATACATATACATACAATATATGATAGGAGGACCATTACGTTAAACAAAATAATATACATTACATACAAATGGAAATTAAATATACACTTACCTATAGAACAATGTTTTAATCAAATTCGAGTAGGAATTTTTTTAAGTCATTTGAAAAGTCACAGTTTTAACCCAGTAAAAACTTCCAAAAGGGTGCAGGATACGTAATAGTTAAAAGGCAGAATTAAAGTAGATATTATCCTACATAAAATTGAAATTAAATAAATATCTATTCAATTTGATTCTTCACATAATATATTTAACCATTTGTTCAATTTAAAAACCTTTCAATCACATACAAGAGTACCACCATGTGTAGAAGAGTACCGCCACATGGGTGTAGAGTAAGATGCCATGTTGTTCTGAATAATATCTTCATTTAACTCTCGTTTTCTTATATAGGTTTTGTTGAATTTTAATGCGCCTAATCCGGTGTCTTAACCACTACACTTATCCTCAGTTAATTGTGTATAGAGTGATTTAGACACCGGGGTTTAATTCGAAAGGTCTCAAAGGTATAAACTTCAGCTCAACGATATTAAACTAAAAAATAATATAGAATTCTCTTATAATATATAACATATTGATGTTTCATAGTTTCATAGGGAGCGCCAGGGAGCGGTACAAAATCTCGGTGAACAAAATCTCATTTTTAAAAAATCTCGTTTTTACAAAATCTCGGTGGACTCGTTTTTTTTTGAAAATCTCGTTTTTTTGAAAATTTAATTTTTTTGAAATTCATTTTCTTATTTTAATTTATTTTTTTTATTATGTCAAGATTAATTTTTTTTTTATTTTCGTTAGCTTTAAACAATTTATGTTACAATATAATTAAGTATACATATGTATAAATACTAGACCCCAACAGCCGAGTAATTAACGGCTTAGTATAACTAATGAATGGTTTTTTTTTGTTAAGAATAAATGGGTCGTTCATATTGCTACAGGTCTATTAAATTATTAAAACAAGTCGAAAAAATCCATTTTATCATTTCTTGAAAATGAAATTTTCTGACAACAGATTATATCAAAAATCTAGATTTAGAAAATTTATATTGTTATGTATACAGGTGAAAATGCATTAACTAATAATGATTAAATAAATCAAAACAAATAACGTATATTATGTAATATACTGATATGTCAAAAATGTTTAAATTCATTTCCTCACAATCTATGATGTTATTACATTTATTTCCACCATTTCCAAATGTGTATATAGACAAAAGTGAAGCAAAATTCAGTAATAAATAATTCAATATTCCATTAAGAACGGAAATTGCTAACCGAAAACAATATCTATAGTTTACGTTATAAGTTATATAACTTTAATGAAATTGCTAAGGACAACAGTTAACCACAATAAATATCACAACTTCACATTTATTATACGAACGTACGAATACATAATTCTAAGGGTATAATAGATTTGCTATTACGTTTGTTACACTGTAAAGGAGATGAGATAGATATGGAAAATTATGAGTATACTCTTCGTCAAGGAGTATATTCTTGGTCCGTTCGTTCCCACAATGTAAATTTTAGAGTTTAGAACATTTAAACATTTAAGAGTTTATAAGTTTGATAACAAAATTTGATTGGTTTGTCGTGGCGGGTTCGAGTAGCAGTCATTAAACTCTGAAATTTACATAAATATATTATCTATATATGCTTAATTAAGTCAAATATCTTAAATTTTGTAAAGGATGATTAAATTTTATCAGAGAAACATATATTATTATTTTCTTACTGGTATCCTAGAGTTTACAGATAGTCAACTATACACTCTTCCTTCTTTTTAAAATAATTTTTCTTTTCAGTTTATTAGACTAACATTCAACCAAGTTAGACAACATTTCTATTATGTATATATGTTTGTACGTTTGTATGTACCCAATACTTTTACACATACATACAGTTATATTATTTTATAGTTTCTTGCACAACCTTTTAACCAAAATTTTTTTAAATAGAAGCCTAAAATGAATGGAAGAACGAAATAAAATACAAAATATTTTTTTATTTCTATACAACTTTTGTTTAGGTTGTAAAATTCAATGCAATTCAACGAAACAAAAATTTTTTTAAAATTCATAAATAACAATAAAAGTTAATAAAAACCAACAAAGACAAATTTTAGATTTCATTTTCTTATACTTTTTTTATTTTAAGAAAAAATATAGTTTTGTTTTGTCAATTCACTCAAATTTTTTTAAAGACTAGGTAACCTTATATTAACTAAAGTAACAATATATGAAAATACCAAATGCTTTTTGCAGATTGCACATTTCAAAAAAAGCAATATAAAGCGTTCTGGAGTAATTGTAACTACTTTTGCATCTTTGTAATATTTTCTATGAAGAAAATCATGAATTTTCTTTAATATGAAACCCTATAGGTATATAATTAAGGAAAATCCTTAAGACATGTAAAAATATAATAATAATTTTTACTTTAAAAAATTGGCACGGGTGTCAATTTTTGACGTCATATAGGTTTGGTTGGTAATATAAAAACTTTTTTCAATCTTATTTTCTTACATTTCTCCAAATTTTTAGTTTCTAATTTTAAGTGATTAGTAAATATTAGCGGTCCAAAATTTTGTCAAATTATTTCTTTCACATAGCCGTAAATTAAATAAAATAATAAGTAAAAAAAATAATTTTTAAAATACATATGCTTTTATCGAAACCGAATTCGCCCCCTAAAAAGTAGAAAATAAAATTGATTGCAAAACGTTAGCTTTTTGGACTGTTATAATATAAAAGTGAGTTGCTAGTGCAAGCATTTTGGACTGTTATAATATAAAAGTAAATTGCTGGAATAAGGTTAAATAAAAATCTGCGAAATTTGAGGTTCGTGTTTCTTTTTATAGTATAGCATTAGTAGTATATCGTATATCCAAACAAACATCTAACCTTGTACACCTAGTACCTACCTAATCCTTTAATAAGATCATGCAGTAAAAATTGTTGACAAATATCTTGATTTAAATTATACACAAATGGAGCGGAAGAAAATAATTTAGGAAATTAGTTTAACATAATATTATTTACATACGTACGTACATATTTACATACGTAGTTTTAATTTTTTGTGTTGACAAAATTTTGTTTGTAAATTATAATGCGTAATGCGCAAAAGCATAATTTTGTAATGATCTTTACTTTTTATATTCTTTACTATGTACATACAAAAATATATTATGTATATATGTAGTTTGAATTTGGCAATTGGAATTATTCTGAATGAAATTTTATATGTATATCTATATACACAAAATACATAATAAATGTTTCTAAATAAAACACATAAAACATTAATTTTTAACGACATGCATATTCAATATGCAATAAAGAATGTTGACAACAAATATTCTGATTTAAATCCTAAACAAATGTTTTAAAACAAAATAATTTAGCAACATAAAAATATTGTACCTATATATTTTGTGTTTTGCTAAATCCTAATACAAAATACATGTGCATATCAAGATTGATTGAACTAAATTATTATAGGAGGAAAGATCAAATAATATGTGTATATTATACATAAAATTTTATTAAAAAAATGTTGATGAATACAGTTTATAAAAAAAAAAAAAAATGTACGTACACGAATTGGATTCAAACCAAATTACTCTTACTTTCAAAACACTCTCACACTCTCATACTGTACACTCTCCTCTGCCCTATACAACAATTAAATATTTAATGAACATATTACGAACATAAAACCTTAAATTTTAACCATGATATTCAATATGCATTAAAGAATGTTGACAGCAAATATTTTGATTTAAATACTAAACAAATGTTGTAAACAAAATAACTTAGCAACATACATAAAAATATTGTATGTATGGATTGTGTTTTGTTAATTATGCTAATACAAAACACCAGGAATGATCAAAAATATAATGTGTATGTTTGTATGCATGAATTTAAAGATAAAAATTTAAGTTTCAAATTCATATATACAAAATATACATATTTTTTTCAAAAAATGTTGATGTATAGATAGTTAAAAAAAGAAAAAAGTTGCATGTGAACTGAATTCGAACTACATGACCCCCACTTTTGAAACCTGTACACTTTTCTCTGCACCACACAACACTTATAAATCTTGCTAACAGATTACGAAGATAATAAAAAAGGTGACAGAATGACAAATAAATAAATAAATAAATAAATAAATAAATAAACCGACAGCGACGAGTTAATATAAAAGCATATAAAATTATACTACTTTTGTTTTAATTTATAAGGTTTAAGAAATTTCCAGTCATTTTTGCAGCTCTAAATTTAAAATATGCCCAGGAGCGCCAAATATATGGCCCCAAAATATGTAATTGGAATGAAAGTCCTTTTCAAATATTGGTTGCTTTTAGCTCGATAACGGAGCTACATAAAAAAAGATACTACAAATGTAAGGTTTTTTAATGATATCCATCTACACTTAAAACATAATCCTTTTTTATCTCAAATGGGGTAGACGACAGAAGATTTGTAAAGAGACAGACGGATGGATAGAAAAATGAAACTAATAGGGAAAATTCTCAAAATTTTCTGAAAAATGTGTTAAAATGTGGTTAAAAGTAAAACAAGGGTGTAAAAATTTCCTATCATAAATGTGTGTGAAGATGTAAAAGGATTAAAATGTTCTGTCAAGCGTGTAAATTTTTTCTGATTTATCATATATTAAAAGGTTACTCTCCTTTCAACTATGGATATTTTATTGTAAATCCTGAAGGATTCTTACAACTAATAAATAAAAATTAGTACACACAATTCCAGATTTTTAAACTTCATAAAATAATTTTAGCTGATATTAAAACGAATTTGCTAAATCAATCAGCCCGTTTCTTTGAAGTGTATATGTGAAATATTTATTTTTTTATGTAAATTATCTTTTATTTATAAAATTTTATTACATTAATGAATTTTTAATAATAATAAAATAAGTGAAAAACAATTTAAAAAGAAAAATTTAAAATAAAAACAAAAATTTTGCATATTTTTCGGCGAACCATTTTCAAATAAAGTTTGACTAATTTGAAAAAAATTTCCTTATAATTTTAACGAAGGAAATTTTCTTATGGTTTAGATATTTGCTAAATTTGTTTTTTTAAACAGAGCCATCTTTATTTTATTTATTAACTTATCATAATTCTTAAAAAGTGTGCAAAATGAAATTTTTCTATTATGATGAAAAAAAAGGAAGTTTTTATTAAAAAATGTTTTATTATAAATATTAGGTAGGACATGTATTTGTCATGGATGTACATATTTACGTTAAAATTTAATTTTTTTGTGCAATATGTTTTAATGGAATAAGAAGTAAATGATAAAACTCCTTTAGAATCTAGCTCTTCTAGCAAGGACTTACTTTTAATTTAGAGGTTCACAATAATATTACTTTGTATTAGCTCGGAAAGGGAAATAAATTATAAACTAATATAAAAATTAAAGTAAAATTGTGGCCGAAAATCCATATTTATATTTAATTCGTTTTTTATCCCTCTTTTTTATCCATTTAAAATTCTTACCATATCAGAAAAAATTAGAAATAGTGCAATCAAATGTAAAATTCGTCTGTCCCACCAATGTGGCAGCAATGCGAATTACGAACAAATCCGCGCGAGTTCATATAAATTCATAATCCTTTAAATATCAGGATAATTGTTGCATTATGGACTCAGTCTTAAACATACTAAATAATGTGAATGACAAATTGATGGTTAGTCTACGTTAACTAGATTCAATCTTTGAAACAAAAGGTGTGGTTTAGTGTGGCGAAAATCCAACCATTCCATAGTCGTGACCAAAATGATTATTAGGTCTTTTCCAAGGTTCCCAACCCCCCCTCAAAAAAAACATTTATTTATGATTTTGTCACTTTTTTCACTCACTTTTACTTTCACATCTGACTGAATTGAGTTGACAGTAAAAAGTATTGTCACAAAGTAAAAAACCATTCATTTCAATTTCTTTTTTTATTTTTTTAATAGATATTTATAAATAGTTGATATAGGCTAATTAATGAGTTTGCCTTATTATTTTTCGAATAAGTAAATAAAGGCATCTTTGTAATCTGAAATATTTAAAAAAAAATTAAAAAATATAAAATAATTAGATATATTTAGTTATTAAAATCATTTTATTTTCTTTCTTTATTTTCATTTTCTAACGTCAAACTTATTTTTCCTTCTAAACATATTCAAACGAGTCTCGATTGAGGCTATTCTGTTGAATCTATTCTGACAAAAGTCCAGTCGAATTAGATTTTTAATATCAAAATAAAGGTGCTGTCTTTTTCAAAGTCAACCAAAAAACACCTTACTTTCAATTAATTAATTTAATTAATTAATTTCAATTAATTTTGAAAAAAAATCAACCGACATCGATTATTTTAATTTAATTGACTTTAATTAAAAGTCAATTGAAAATTGATTCTGTCGACAAGAAATTTCATACGGAAAATAGTGACAGTGAATATTGAGAGACTCGCATTAAGCATATTTATGTATTAAGTATGGTCTCGAAATGTAATATTTATGGAATTAAAAAAAACATATTTTATATACCTAATGGATAAAAATGATTCTTTCGGTAATGACGATTAATTTAACAAATAATCATTTTACTTTTGATTCAACTGAATCAACTGTCAAATAGAGAAATTCTAATTTTTGACACGTCGTTTTCGATGTTACCGAACTATAAAAAAAAAATATTTTATTTTAAAAGTGAATTGTGAATTGATACATTTGGTTTTTGATTCATTTTTATAATATTTTTTTTATTTTTTAAAAAATAAAATTCATTTAAAACAGTTTAAATTTTTTTTTTTTAATTTGCGTTCCTTTTTGTATACGAGTACAATAAAAGACAAGCAACAACCAATCATAAAAATGTACCATACTGCTCAAATTTGACTGATATTTTGACCGAAAGAATGGCAAAGTGCTATGTGGTTGGTTTTTTTTTGTTTGCAGTGTAAACAAAATAACCGGTCTAAATAAAAAGGGTAAATAAATAAATAAAGAGTCTTTCAAATTGAGTTTCCAAAAGTAAGTAACTAAAACACATAGAACTGGAAAAGTTTTTATTTATTTTTGAAGTACAATGTTTGCCATTTATACTCTGAAAATGATATTTCCCGTGTGACCACCTCTTGCGTCTCTATAGTATCTGATTCTTTTATCAAAATTTTCGGTCACATTCTATCTCACCAATTACTCGAATAATTTCTGCTTTCAATGCTTCAACGTTTCGAGGATTATCCTTGTAGACCTGTCCTTTCACATAGCCCCAGAGAAAGAAGTCTAACGGTGTCAAATCGGAGGTTCTTGAAGTCCAATTCACGTCACCGAATCTGGAAATAACACGGTCTGGAAACTCTAAACAGCGACTCTTTGTGGATGCGTTGGCTTTTCTTGGATCACGCGAGGGTTTTCCTCTCCCCAAATATGACAGTATTGTTTATTAATATAACCACCGATCTCAAAATGTGCTTCGTCCGAAAAGATATTTTTTTTTTTGAAAAATGTTTGTTGCTGTTGTTTTTTTTTCAAAATGTTGTTTTGTTCCAGTATCCAATTGGCAAAGTCCCGACGATAATAATTCAATAATTTCAACACGTTGTTGTAATGTATACCACTCCATTTTTATAAATGGCAAATCTTCAACTGTCAAAATGACATATAATATTGGGTGCGTTCAATGTTTGAAGTGTGTTACACAGGCGCCTACTTTTGAAAATTCAATTTGAAAGACCCTTTATATACATAAATGTTATAAATAGTAACTAAGTGAAAGTTGAGAAATAAAAATAGTTTTATTATTTTTTATAAATTTTATTTAATTTTTTTTGTTTTTTTTTTTCTAATTAATAAATTTGAACTTAAATAGAACAAATTTATCACATTTAATTTTCATTGCAATAACTTAAATTTTAAAATTATTTATAAATAATTAGTTTCATTTTTTTTTTTTTTTTGTTTGTTATACATAAGTATTTAAATAATATTTTTTTATTATAAATTTCAGAAATGTTACAAAGTTTTTGTATTAAATATTAAAAATTATATTATGATTATTTGTAATATGGAAAAAATTGAAAATTTTTTAAGTAATTTAATAAAAGAAATAATTGTATTAAAAAAAAAAAAAAAAAATTATTATATTTAATTAAATTTTTATTTAAATTTTCACTTTACTCTGTATTAATGTAATAATAACCGATTTTTTATGTTTAATTCATTTTTAAATTAAGAATTTGTTCTAAATAAAAGTCATGAAATCATTAAAGATTTGTCATATATATAAATTACATATATAAGGAAAAATACCAATGAAATTAATTAATTAATTTTTTATAAAAATTTATTTATTTTTTGTTTTTTTTTTTTTTTTTGCTCGAAATTCATAGAATTTATATATAAATATATATATACATTTATATATATACATATTTTATATATATATATGTTTTCCTTTTTTTTTTCAAAAATGTACATTTATATGTATTTTAAATAAAAAAAAAAAAAAAAAACTAATAATTAAATTTATGTACACATAAAATAATTTTTTTTTTTTGTTAAATAATTTTAAATTATTAAATTATTGTTTTTAAAAAACTAAATTTTTTTTTTATTCAATCACATTATTCATATTATTATAAAATTTTAAATTTTTTTTCCTGTTTTTTCCAGTTAGAGTTTTCCAATTATTAACAGCCTATTTTACTTTCTTTATTTTTTTTTTTTGTTATTTTTTTATATATAGCATTTTAATATTAAAAGTTTTATATTACTAAAATAGAGGTTTCAAAAAATTAAAAAATAAAAAAACAAAACAAAAATTTTTTAAAATTTTAAATTATAGATAAAAATTAAAAATTTCCATAATAATTTAATTTATATTAAAAAAAATGTTAATCAAACTTTCAAATCCTATGGCATTATAAAACTTATAAATAGTTTTAACCTTTATTAAAAAGCAAATTAAGAATTTAAATCGTTCTGCTTTAAAAGTTAATGTGTTAATTTTTTTATTATAAAAATTTTTTTCTAAAGTCAATAAAAAGTTTGCATTCATATTAAAACTGATTTATAAAAATAAAAGTTTTTTTTTTTTCCAAAAAAAATAACGCTGGCTATGTAACGCTAAACGTTATAAACGTTACAATACAAGTATATATCAGCAATATTACAAATTGTATTTATTATAAACAAAATATTTTTTATATTTTAATAAAATTCCAATATAAGTTTTAAAATTTATTATGAAAATTTTTTAATTTTCCTTGAAAAATGATCTACCAAAGTAAACGAATTTAGTGTGAAAGTTTTTAATGGTTTTCATATAAATAAATCGGAATAGAACACAAAACCAACTGTCACAAAAAAAAAAAAAAATTTTTTTTTTGTTGTGTTAATTTTTTATCTCAGAGAACTGAGAGCGGAGCGTAAAAATTGTTTTAATTTTTTCAATCAGAATGCTCTCAAACTTCAAAGTATGATCTTTATATACTTTTTAGAAAATTTCTCAGCATGTAGAGCAAATTATTATCTGTCAAAATAATTTAAAAAGAATAAAAGTTGACGTTTTTGAAAATTGAAAATATTATTTTCAAAATGAATTTAAAAATTATGAAGGCTCTAAATATTAAAGTGAATAATATAGTTTTTAGTATTTAAACGGAGTATTTTAATCATTTATGAAATTATAATTTAATTCTGTGTTGATTTTTTATTAAATAAAAGTGTTCTGAGTATGATTTTCTAACCAAATTATGTCTGGTATGTTCTGACAGTGTTGGGAGCATATGATCCGATTTATTTTATGAAATCTTACACTGTATAACAATATTTTACCAAAAGTTTTAAAGAATTAAAATGGTTTAATAACAAAACAAAATCAATTTCTATTTAACATGAATTATTAGGAATAAAAAAATATAAAACTTTCTCTTTTTTTAAGTTAGTTAAAGTTAAAAAAAAAAAATATAGAACATAATAAGAATTGTTACTATATTTCTAATATATTCTAACTTTTAATATAATTTATAATTTACGATTTTTATATTCCAGAGTAAATTTTTAAAATTCTTTTCTATTATTTTTATTCAATTGAAATTTTTGTTTTTTTTTTATTTTTTCCTTTTTTTTTTTCAACCAAACCGAAATCTTTCTTTTAATAATGAATTCTTTAAAATGATTTTTACTATTATAAAATATTTTTTTTATTTATTTTTGTTTTTTTTTTTTTTGTTTTTTCTATAAAAATCACTAAATAAAATTTTAAAATTATACATAATATATAAGTATATAAAAATAAAGTTTTCAACAAAAATACTTTAATATTTTAAGATTCTTATTTACTTAAATTTATTTAATTTTTGTTTCCCCAAAAAAAGAGGGAATATGTAAATATAATTTTTTTTTTATATATCTTTTAGTTATTTTTCATATATTATATATTATATTATTATATATTAATCTTATATAATTAATTAATTTCTTTTTGGTTTAATTTATTCACTTAAATCTTACAATATATACTTAATATTAAAAAAAAAATACATTATTAATTAATTATTTATTTATTTATATTTTTAATTATAATTTAAAAATTCTAATAATATAAGATTAGTTTAAACTTAATAATCAATATTAAATATATATATATATATATATATTATTTTATTATTAATATTATTCGATATTAATATTATATAATTATATATACATATAGACAGCTTAATATATACATATATGTATATATAAATATTATATACTAATGATCTTTTCCAAAAGTTAAAGCAAATTCCTCAAGACTAACAAATGTACCAGTAACAAAACCAATAATACCAAATAGAATTAAAAGTATATTTTTAATTAATCGCCAATTGAAACGTCCTAAACCAGGTTCTTCACGATATACAACTGTTTCAACAATTGCTGGTATAATTAAACCCAATGAACTTAAACATACAGCACCAATTAATGATATAAATGGTCCTAAATTGGGTAATGCAGCAGCAATAATTGTTGTAAAAATCTACAAAAAAAAAATAAAAAAAAAATTTTAATTTAAAATTTAATTTAATAATTTATGACATCAAAAAAAAAAAAAAACAAAAATTAATGATTATCTACTTACAACCATGATAGATCTTAATATAAGTTCACCACGAACATGATTATCTGGTGAAATTTTATGTTTAATACCTTTCCATATAATTTGAATTGGTACATAAAATTGTAATGTATATGTTAAGAATATTGCTGCAGCAATCATAATTTTAACAGATTGTGCAAGTCTATAAAATAATAAAAAAAATATTTTTATATTATATTTAAGTGTTTTGTTTAATTTTTTTTATAATATAACTTACCCTTCTTCAACTGGTAAATTTAATGTAATACTGCCTTGAATATCATCACCATATTTTAAATAACCAAAGAAACCAACTAATGTATATAAAGTTATAACAGTACCCATACCAAAATTTAATACACTTGGACAACCAATAAAATGTGTTGGATTTTTCATTTCATTTTCTAATGACATAACTACACCAATACCTTCTAATGCAAATATTACAGTACCAAAGAACATTGGCCAACGTGATGGATTTACAATTGCTGGTCTATTAACAGTTGATGGTAAACCATTAAATACATAATACATTGTAATAACAATTCCAATAAACATTAATATATTTGCAATAAATGAAAATGGTGTTAAAAATTTTAAATTACGTATTAAACACATAATCAATAATGGTACCATCAGTGATAATGTTATTAATCTAATATTTATACTTGTTTCAAAATAATACTCAAGTACTTGTTGTAAATTTGTTGCTACAAATACCAAATATATACAACAGCAACCAATTAAATCAATTACTAAAAATGTATCAACAATAAATCTCATAAAACGTGACCATTTTTGGAATGATGGTGGTCCATCTAAGAATGCATTTTCAACAATATCAGCAAAACTTAAAGCTGGTATTTGTCTTCTATGGCATAAAATATGAGCACATTTAACAAGTATATGTACACAATATGTACATATAATACCAACAATTATTGTTGCAACTAAACCAAACCATAAACCAGAACTATAAAATGCTAATGGCATAGCCAATATTCCAGAACCAAGTGATCCTTTCAATAAATGAATTAACGATTCGGCATCTCTGTTAATAAAATTGAAAAAAAAAAAAAAAATTTATTAGTATTAGTTATATTATAAAATTAAATATTATATTATATAAACATTTTTAATTGAATAATAATGCAGTTTTTATTAAAAGAAAATTAAAATATAATTTAAAATACATAATTAATTTTATTCTAAATACGAAATCTTCTATTGATTTTATTTTGGTTACAACTATTGCAAATAAATATAGCATTTTTTAATGCCATTTAAAATATTTTTATAAAAAAAAAAAAAACATTTTGGCATTTTAAATATAAATGAATTTAATACAGTTGTATAATATGTATATATGTATATTACAATGATTAATTAATTTATTTTCAGTTTGGCGCCAATATTTTGCGCCACTTTAATGCATTTTTTTTTTTTATAAAATGAAAAACATGATCTAAATTGACGTGTATGTATATATATATATAAAGTATGTATTTTTCAAAATTAATTTTAAATTACTGTAAAAACTACCACATAAATACAAATACAAGCTATTGCCAAAATTTTCATACTATCACATTATGATAACATATTAAAGAACTAAAAATGGTTGAAGTGCCTGCCTATGCCCTATACTAATCAGAGTATCTATACTGATTAAAGTACCTACTCAGATCGAATTTTTTATTAAAAAATTCCATCTATTTTATCTATAACACTCCATATAGTTGACTAATGTAACCCCCTTCCTACATTAACCCTCCTCATTTCCTTTTAAGACAATTCGAAAAAAAACATTAAAGAAATACGCTTAATTGCATATTTTTAGGCAAAATTTAATTAAAAATTATAAGTAAAAAGTAAAATAAGTGAATCAATCCTATTTAGAAAATCCCAAAATACGGAAATTAAAAACCAAAACATTTCAAAAACCAAAAGTTAACTGACCTTAACCACTGAATTTATTTTTCATTCTAATCTAATTTGTTATTTTGTTTTTTCATAAACCAATAAACTTAAAAATCTTTGATACAATATTATATAAGTGTTTGAATATTTTATAAAATCTAAAATCTGTTGACATTTAAATTTTACATTTGTTTGTTTTTTTTTGTTTTTTTTGTATTTTTTCTTATATGAAAAATAAAAATTTTCTTGCGATTATTCTTGCGCATCAATTTTAAAATAGAACCACCCACAAAATGTTAGCCGTCATTAATTAAATTAGACATTTGTATACAAATGTATTATTCTTATGGTTTTTTCTTACTTTTTAAACAAATAAATAATTTTACATTATTTTAAATGTACTGTAAATAGTCACATAAAATATTATAAAAAAAAAACAACATACAAACAAATCATGCTAAAAATGTTGTAATGTTGCCAAAAAAATATCTTTAAAAGACTCAAGTTCAATGTTGTCAAAATAAAAAGGAGTAAAATGAAAATAAAAATTTAGAAAAGAAAAAAAAAATAATTAATTTTACCCAGCAAGAAAAAAAAAAAGAAGAAATTTCAATTTCCCACATTGTCTTTTTTTTTTTTTTTTTTTTCAAAATATAAATAAAAATACACTGAAATAAATAATAAATATAAACATTGGGAGGAAAATGAATAGGAGGTTATTTAACACAAAAAAGAAAACAAAACAAAACAGAAAACATAAAATAAGTAAAAAAAAAAAAATAATAATAATAATAATAAATAAATAAAATACAAAAATAAATGTTATAATTAGAATGAATTTTAGAAATAAAAAACAAAGTTCGAGGCCACATAAAAACAAGAAACAATATATATAGTAAAGTAATATGAGTAATATTGTTGCATGAGCTTAAAATTCTTAATTTTAGAAGAATTTATATTGTCGCCAAAAAAAACTAATTTCCAAATTTATATTAATTATAAATTTAATTCGTTCATTCTTTTTGTTTTTTTAAATGTTGTAGCAATTAAAAAAAAAAACATTTGCAAAATCAATTCATAGCATACTTTTAGGATTCACTCTATATTTTTATTAAATATGTATAGGTAAATTAATAACATATATAAAAAAATTTAGATGTTTAATTAAATTTAAAATTTAAAAAGGTAAAAACAGGTAAAACATTTATTAATTAATTAAAAAATACATATTTTACATAAAGAATACCAATAATAATCATATAGTAAGTAATTTTACATGGAACATTTAGTTTATCAGCTCAATAATGTCGATGACATTTAAATAAATTAAGGAAAGATGCAGTTAAAGGTGTATTAGCAGCACATCAAAAAATATGAAATTTCAGCTATATATTCTTAAATACAAAAACTCCAAATTTTCAAGTGGAAAATAAAATCTGTGATTTTATATATAGTGGCAAACCCGATGGTTCATCAAAAACCACCTCAAGAACACACTGCACAGCCTCACCTTACAAGTACCAGGCTCCAGTTCTTAGAATTTGATGGTCTTATTAATAAAACATAATACATAGTAATATACATTAGAAACTGTAAATACAACATGGATGGAGTTTTGTCTAAAAGGGCGGTTGGTTACTTTGAGAAAACTATTCATAATATTGCGTTCAAGCAAAAGATTCAATTTAAAGCAAGAATCTGGGAAATTTGGTAAAAACAATGCAATTGTTTTTTAATATGCAATACTTTTTTTTTAATATCAACATTTTATAAATACTATACGTTCTTATTTATTCTTTTTTAAAGTTTATTTTATACATACTACAAAATTTAATTTTCTCCAAAGTTTAATTACCTATTACATTTTTTTTTTTTTTGTTCATTTATTTAAAAAAATTTTAACGAAACAAATTTAAAACTTAAAAAAATAATATTTTCTAAATATACATATAAGACATTATTATCTCTAAACAAAAATAAAAGATAAAAGATTTTCAAAGATTCTTTTTTCCAAATAAAACAGAAATGCGAAATTTAAAACATATTCAAAAAAAAAAAAAATGTTTAAATTAGGTAATAAATTCAGAATTACCCAAAATTTAAAGTTTTTAAATGTATATATAGGTAATATGAAAAGTAAAAAAGAAATTTAAAAAACAAACTTATCTAATAGGAAAAAAAAACATTTCAATCCAAAATTCTACTACTAAAAATCATAAGTTTTCTTTTTATTTACACGCGTTCTCTAATAAAAAAATTAAAAAAAAAAAAAAGAACAAATAAATTTTTATTCATACATTAAATTTAAATTTAAACAAAAAAAAAAAAAACCGAAAATTTATAATAATTTTATAAAAATTATTTATAAATTTTATAAAAATTTTTTCTTTTATTTTTTTATTTAATCATAATTTTAAATTTTAAAATAATTTTATTAGAGTAAAAGTAAAATAAAAATTGTTGCCAAAAAAGAACAAAAATATTAAGAAAAAATGTAATTTAATTTTTTTTTTTTTTTAGTTTTTCAAAATATATTTTACTATTTAATAAAAAAAAAATTAATATATTATATATATGTGCATATAATATTATATTTAATAATAAAATATCTAATTTATAAATATCTCTAAATAAGAAAAAAAATCTAATATAAAAGGATAATAATTCAAAAAATTTATGAAAATTTTAAAATTGTATTTAAAAAACATCAGTTTTTCTTATTATAAATTCGTCACAATCACAACAACCTGTTTAAAATGTCAAAAAGAAAATAACTAATAACTGTCTATTCATCATAACATAACTAATTACTGTTACAAGTAAACTGTCTATTCATATTTATATGTAGGTACGATTAATAACTAACTAAACTGTACTAATTTTTAAACTGCATTATCAACTAATAAATAATTACATAAAGCAATACATATATATATATATATATATATATACACACACAATATGTATAAATAAAACACAAAAAAAAAAAAAAAATCAAAAATATAACTTACGAAGTTGGATGTTGTACTTTCCGATGTGCAAATGGATCATATTTTTCATTATCGGGTTGTAAACGTTTTTTAGCTGATACCAATGGTAATGTTGATCCTGCTGCATTTTGTGCTGGTATATCCAAATCACCACTTTCAAATCTATCCAATTCAAACATAATTTTATTTTTTTTGTTATTTTATTATTCACTTTGTTCTTTTTTTTTTATTAATATTTTTATTTTTTTTTAATTTTTATGATGAAACTAATCATTTATAAAATAATTTTTTTTTTTTTTTTTTTTTTTAATTTGTTTATATTTTTTGCATATAATTTTTTTTTTTCTTAAATTTAATTTTATATATAAAGAGATATATAAATAAAATAAAAGAAATAAAATAAATTTTAAATAAAAAAATATTCACGTACTTTCCGGCTCCGGTTGTTAATCTCGTTTGATTTTTAGAACCGTTCTGTTTCTCCGGATCATGTTTTGCAATCACTGTTGGGATTCTCTGTTTATAAAAAAAAAACAAAAATAAAAAACAAAAAATAAATTAAAAACGAAAATTAACGACAAATCTATTTAAATAAGAAACATAACTGTATAAAAACGATGTTTTCTTATTTTTTTTTTTTTTTTGTTTTTTTTTTTTGAAAACGGACAAAAAAAATATAAAATTTATATACAAAACAAAAATATTTAAATTTTTCACTTCTATATACATGAAAAAATAAAATATAAAATATGTATGCATGTATGTGTGTTTATAATCATAAATAGTAACAAATACATTAATAAAAGAAGCTTTTTGCAAGTTTAACGCATTTTTCATTCAACTTATTTTTAAAAATACAATATATAAAAAAGAAACAAAAAAAAAAGCAACAAGAAATAATTCAAAATTTTGGTAAAATTTCAAAAAAAAAAAAAAAAAAAATTAAATATTAAAAAAATATATACAGATGTACAAATCTTTTTTTTTTTTTTTTTTGAAAATTTCTTTTTATTTTTTTTTTTCCTTTTTTCAACAAAATTTAAAAATAAAAACAACCAGACACAATTTTTTGCCAAAATCAAAAAAAAAAAAAAAAATAACTCAAAATTCTTTTATACATCATATGCTCTAATCAATATATCATGAATGGAAAATTTTCATCGCCATCATTATGTTATTTATAGCCAACAAATTTTATATATTTTGCTAATATTTTATTTAAAAAAAAAAAATTTTTTTTTATTTTATACACCTTCCGTAGTCATTTTTTACGGCGTATAACAAAAAAAAAAAAAAACAAAAACGATTGACGTAGAAAAATTTAAAAAAAAAAAAAGAAAAAACACAAACTTCTTAAAATGAAAATAAAATTAAAAATTTTTTTGGAATTTATTATGTATATATATATAAACATTTTATAGTTTGCATTCTTAAAAAATTTATTTTAAATTTCAATAAATTCACCATTAAAGTCTTTGTGTTATTAGAAAATATAAGAACTGAAAGTAATTTAAATGAAATCTTATTATTTAATTACATCTGACTTTATAAATACATTTTTGGGAAATTTTTTAAAGGGAATTTTTTTTTTTTTAATATATGTGTATAATTTCATTTCATAACAGAATTAAAATTAAAAATTGATAACAGTTATTTTTTTTTTTTTTTTTTTTACAGTTTAAAAATTTATTTTCCTTTATGCACAAAAAGAAAACAAATAAACAACATTCCAGTTACATAAAATGTTATCAAACTGTCACTGTATAAATCACAATAGAATCGCCTTTGACATTATCTGAAATCAACAATAAGCGAGAAAAAACAATTTTACTTAAGGAATTTTATTATTTACAATTATTATTATTTTCGAAAAACATAAATTGATTAACTGTTAAAATATTTGCAATATTTATATTATGCAATTCTAATAAAAAAAATAATCATATTAATAAATGTTAGAGTATTAAGTAAATTATTTTTTAAAATTGAGAAATAGTTACAATTTTGAATTGAAAAGAAAATGTTCGAATATACAAAGTGTTCAGCATAGCACAATTTAATTCATTGAACAAAATTGTACTGTAAATAATTCAATATGGTGACAATTTAATGAATTTATAGTACACATTTTAGTATAAGTAGTAGAAAGAAACTTTATTGTAGGTGTATAACATAACAGTTCGACTGCAAAATCAGAGTTACAATAATTTGTTTAGCGGGAGTTTATAAAAATCTATTTGGGACTGTATGGAAATCTAATTTTTTTTTTTGGCTAAAAATAACGTTAATAATGTGAATTGTACAACACAGTGAAATGTTCAAAGTAAAAAAGCCTACACTCAGTGTACAGATATATAAACATTTTTTAAAAAGGTATGTTTTAGTCCCAGATATGTTAAAATTCTTTGAGATCTCGAGTCATTTTTTAGTTAGGCCAACATTTTTTTTTGTACTAAAAATGTATGTATGTATGTTATTATATACAAAATACAACTTATACATAAAATTGAATTGTTATAATAAAATCTCTCATTTTATGTTTTCAATGTGTATTAAATATTGTGGTGGATTTATGTGGTTAACCAGCCGCATCAATTTTTTCACACGTCTCTGTTATTTTGTTTTTTTTTTGTTTTTATTTAAGAATTTAATTTAAATTCTTACATTTCTACGAATTTAAAATTAATGAGAATAATTGCAAAACCACCAAAAATTATATTTATAAATAATATTTATTTCCCACTTTGCAAAATAGTTGAATTTCATTCCAATGGCATTTATTTATAAACAAACATTTTTATGTTAGCCAAAAACAAAAAAAACGAAAAAAAAATTTATTTTATTTTTAAAATTTTTTAAAATCATTTTTGTGTTAAATCAGTGATCCTCAGATAATTTGAACATTTATTTTATATGTAAAATTCGGAAAAGACATATTAAAATTAAATCTGAAAAATTTTAAAATAAAAAAGAGTCAATTTTCTTGAAATAAGAAACTTCAATTCCAAATTATTACCGAACTTTCAATGTACTCAACACGTCGATGATCATTGGTTGAAAAATATTTATCACTTGAAATAGAAAACTATATTTATAATAGGACTTTTCTTTTGTAATACCACGAGCATAAATATCACGAACATAAATATAATTTGGAAAAAAAAGGATTTTATTTCAACTAATATATTATTTATTTATAGTCTAAATTGATTATCTTTCAATAAAAAGGATTTAAATAGAAGGAGAGATACAATTATATGGTGATTGTAGGTGTATGGGTTCAAAAGAACCACTATTTTTATATACAATTAAAAATACTAAAAGGGTAAAATACCCAACAAACACCGCGGGAGTGTGAATTTGAATCACACATGTCGTAAGAAAAATTCCCTCTTACGACATTTACAGCCACACCTGGAAAGAAAGGGCTGTGTAATTTTCATTGTCACCTTTATTTGGCGGGGAATTTTCTACTTTGCTTTTTTACAGAAATGAAATTATTCAAATAAATTGAACAAATTTGAGGATCACTGGAAAAATATAAACCAAACGAAAAAAAAACTAAATACATACACTCAACATATAACCTATATATTTATATAACGATGTACCAAGTGCTATTTGTATCACATAAACAAAGGAAACTTCAAGCGAAGGGTTAATTTTTGTTTATTTTTAAAAATTTAAAATTTTAAATCAAATTTAAATAAAAAAAAAAAGGAAAAAATTTTTTTTTAAGTATATAATATTTTTATTATAAATAATTTTTCTCTTTTTTACGCTTTTTTTTGTTTTTGTATTTCTACTCTTCTTTCAGGAGCATGGCACACCTTCACTCTATCGAAAAAGAAGCTTTTATTATTAGAAAAACAAAATTTTTATAAGATAAACATTACATAATGTAATAAGTTCGTTGTTCTGCTTAATTTTATATACAACATATTATTATGTATATATTTATATAAACTTTATAAGAATGACATCATCAAGAAAAATTAATATTAAGATTATAATTTAAAACATTATGATGACGTTTATATAAATAAAATTCAATATACATATAAGAAATACAGAATTTGTATCACATACATATACAATAATTTTTTAAAAACATTCAAGTATGTGTGTTCTAAATTCCATGACTTAATTAATAATAGAATTTAAAAAAATACATATATATGCATATATGAATTTTTATATGTAAGCATGTATTAATAAAAATAAATCTTAATTAATTAGACACATGAGATACAAATGTCAATGTTTGATTATAATTTAAAGCAGTTGAATATTTTTTTTATTTTGAATTTTGTTATTTTTATGTATAAAGAAGAAATTTTGTCCTCTTTAAAATTTTATTTAATATCAGGGGTGGTTGTTTATTTATTGCCTCCTATAAATTAAAATAAAAGTATATACATATATGTATTAGGCCTTTTCCTATTGCATATGCCAAAAAAAAATATTATATTCAGTATTTCATTGTCAATAGTAGTAAATAGGAAATACTACAAAAAAATATATAAAAAAATTTAAAAACTTTCAAAACAAAAAAAAAAAATAAACTTTAAAATGATGTGCCATATATGATTTTTCGTAAAGGATATTTTTTTTTTTTTTTGATATTTTATCCTATAATGACAATACCAGTAATATCTTATTTTTCTCTATTATTGGTCAAGAAAATAAATATTATACAATTTTTAATTTTCCATGTTAGAAAATCATAAAAGATATTTTTCTTGATTAGAAAATGTTATATGCAGTGCATTCTATCGGTAAATATATGTACTTGTACATTCAAAATATATTACCTACTAAAGTTCTCTATTTTAAAGTTTAAAAAAAAAATTTCATCAAAATGCATTTAAGGCATATGTATTGAATATGATTTAAAGTAATTTCAAAAGAAAAGACATTATATTTTGTTTTTTATGGGAAAATATCTTGAAAATATCCCATATAAAAATGGAAAATATATAAATGGTATAATATTAATTTAAACTGTGTTCATCAATTAATACTTAAACCTCCACAATATATGAATCAAAACATGTTAAGTTGAAAATGTGATGAGAACTTCAATCAAATTTAGACTAACTAAATAAAATTGTAGAAAAAAAAACATTCGTCAGCAGAATTAACAAGGAAAAAGATAATTAAATGATCTAGGTGTAATTTTTACAAAACTAGGTGTAAACTATAACAAATAATATAAAATACACTTTAAAGTTTTTCAAACTTTCCTTTGAAATTAAGTCTATTCAATATGACAACATAATTAAAAATTTTAATTAAAAAAACAATTTTATCACATAAAATTTTATTATTTATTTATTGGTTTTTTTTATTGATTTCCTAAAGAATTATTATTTTTTTTTTATTGCTTTTCTCTGCCACATAAAATTACACAGCCTTTTCTGTTTAGGCGTGGCTGTAAATATCGTAAGAAGGAATAACTATTACAACGTGTGTAAGATGCGAACCCACACTCCCTCGATCTTTACAGCGTATTTTATACGCTTTTACGCACTAAGCCACCGAGGCCTCTGCAAAATTAAAATATATTTTACATGATATATGGTAACAAGACGGATTACCGGACGAATTATATGGTGGCGGACGGAACGTTTACAACCTGTGCATTTGAGTCTACACTCTCTCTGTTGATAAGCAATTCGTGTAATCAATCAGCCAACAAGGCTCCTTTGTTATTTTTTTTTTTTTAATTTTAGAAATCTTAAAATTTTAATTATAAACTAATTTTGAATTTAAATTAAATTAAAACGTTTGAAGAGAAAAATTAAAATGATAGATATTAGGTACACAAAATTTAAAGAACCCATTTGGCATCATTTAAAACATTATTTTATTTTTGTTTATATCTAATTTGAAAATAATAAAATTTAAAAATAGAAACATTTTTTTTTTTTCTGGTAAATAGCTATTAGCTATAAATTTCAAATTTTAATAAAAATTTATTGATTAAATTTAAACACGTGCACATTTCATATCAAAAATACTCTATAAAATTAATTTATAAATATGTATATTTAGAAATAAAAATAAAAATATAAGTCAAATTTAATTTGAAATATTTATATGCACAATTATATAAATATATTTGATATAATTTATTTTAAAGGCATTAACCTTAAAAATATTTTGTAAATAAATTAATTTATAAGATAAAATAATTTAAATAAAATATTAAAAATAGTTTTCGAGAAATCCTATAGAAATATTCCTTGCACCGTAAAGTATGCAATTGATGGAAATTCAAAAAAAGCAAAACAATCAAATATTCCAATTTAAGAAAATTGTAAGAAAAATCCAAAAACAAAAAAATAAAGATATATCGCTTAGACAAAGTTGGAGAAAATAAATATATAATGCATATTGATTAATTTGTATAACTTATGATATAACTTAAGTTTACTGCAAATTTTGAATCAATTTGTTTACAAAAACCTATTTTTCATGATCCATTTATTCATTGCCTCAGTTTAGAAAAAAATCCAGTATAAGATTAAAAGTCATCACTTTCGAATTATTTTGCCAAAAGTAAAACTGAAAAATGATTGACTGAACGAAATGGAATTTTATTGACAGGAATGTTTCTGTTAAATTTCATAGTTGCATTTTACATGTTTAATGTTAAATTGATTCACAAATAAACAAAGAAATATTTTTTTTAACATACCTACTGGTTGTAACAAATTTTTCAAATGAACAACAAAACAAAACCATTTAAAAAAAACAATATAAATCATGTTCTTTTTTTTTGCTTTTTTTTTAGATGGATATTTTAGTAGACAAAAAACAAGGTCAAAAACTATATAAAACATAGAGAAAATCCAAATCTTGCAATTAAAACAAATCAGCTCTTGTATTTTCTGGATACGCACATACACACATAAAATTTTCGTGATGATTATAACAACCTTATCCGATTCGATATTATTATCCATTTGTGATATAGTTGTACTATTTAATTGTAATTCTATAGGTGCAACTGACATTTTTTTTATTTCTTTTTTTGTTGTTTTTTTTTTTTTTTTAACTTTACATCAACTTAATTTTATTTATTTTTTTTTTTTTTATTGTAATTATTTTTGTTAATAAAAACTGTTGATTATTAACTGTATTCTGTATAAATTCTTATATAATTTTTAAAATTGTACAGGAACATTTAAAAATAAATACTGTATCATTATTATTTTTTGTTTTTTTTTTTTTTTTTTTTAATTTGTTTTTTCTTTTTCTTTACTTTTAAATTTAATTAAATATTTCATTTAGTTTTTAAAAATGTATTTTTGTTATTTTGTTGAAATAATTAAGGAACAAAAAAAATAAATAAATTTAAAATCACATTGAAAATCCCATTAAAAATCGTTATGTTTAGTTTTTAATTTTTTTTTTTTTTTAACCGAAATTTTTTTTTTTTTGTTTTTTTCTGTACTATTCTTCCGGAAATCCTGACCTCAACTAAAAATTCTTTTAAAACTACTAAAATTAAAAAACTAAAAATTTTTAAGTTAACTTCGCCAAATTATTTTACATGCAAGTACATAAAAAAAAAAAAAGAAAAAAATAAACGACATACAATTTAAAATTAAATAAAATTAATTTGAATTTTTCAAATATAAAATGCATACAACTTAAACAAAGATATAATTTTCCTTTTTTTTTGTTTTTCTTTTTTGTTTTTTCGCTTAAAATGTCAATCTCGTTAAAATCCCTCTTTGGCGTTATCATCATGTTATAAAAACATGTTTCAATATATACTCGTGTATGGTATAATTTTTGGCAAATTTTTCCCATTCAGTTGGCGTTTAATATTTATATATATTTAGCAAAATTGTAATTCTAAGTATTATAATTGCGATTCTCGAATTCAAAAAAAGAAAAAAAAAAAAATTGTAATAAAATGAAATAAAATAAAATAAAAAAAAAAAAACAAAAATCTAATAATGACTAAAATATTTTTTTAAATTAAATAATTCATTTTTGAAAATGATCTGTTCAACTTTTATTTAAATAATTTCAATAATACACTTTCTATGATATTTCATGTATTTTCTATGCTTTCAACTAATGCTTTTATATTTTATTATTTTTTTTATGTTTTTATTTTATTATATTTGTACATACATATGTATCTTTTACTTAATCGTAATTTCCTTTTTGAATTTAATTTAAATTATTTTATCATTCATTTTTAATGACAGTCAATGACAATAAAATAAGAACAGGAAATCTTTCATTTTTAACTAATAAATACCGTTATGATTTGAAAACGACTTTTTCAGCTAGTACTTAAGATATATTATGCTACATTCAAGCACATTCAATTATAGGTTACATTATATGAGTACATACGATGAAAAGTAGTGGATTAAGAACAATTCAGTTTAGAAAAAAAAGGAAATCAATTCATTTGTCAACATTTTTTTCGTTCATTTATCCGATCAATTGTGCCCGGTAAATAAAAAGCAAATAAAAGTTTCTTTTTAATTCGTAACGTAAAAAATTGTTTAAGTAAAACTAGAATTAGATCTATATATATTCTTGTTTTTATTGACGAAGGCTGAGCTAACATGTTATTAATCACTAGACTTTAGATCTGTAGTGCATTTTCAAAACGTAGGAAAACTTATTCGATTAGAGTTTGTGTAAAATTTTCGTAAATTAATACCACAATGATATCACTCTGACTAAAGTTTCTTAGATCAATTTCATAAATTTCATCTAAATGTTAGAAAAAGAACTACCAAGACATAAGTATTTAATTAATAAATTAAATTATTTAAAAATTTTTACATAACTCACAACGGATCGAATGGATAAAACTGAGCTTAATTTTAAATTTAACTTTTTCAGACAAAAACTACGAGTTCAAGCTTAATTTTTGTTTGTAAACCTAAGATGTGAGGTTAAGTTAAGATTCATGCATAACAGTAATATAAGTTATGTTTATGAAAACAATATAGCATTAAAACACTCAGTTTCATATAATTTGATCAATTATCCAACTTTTCTATATTTGCCTTTAAATTAATGTCGTTAACTGTAAATTTTTAAAATTTAACCAAAATAAATTGTATAAAATTGAATTCAAGGTAAATATGACAATTTTTTTTTTTTTTTTTTTTTATAATATTATTTAATTGTAATAAATTGTATATAAAATGAAACAAAATATGTAAAAATAAAACAAAAAAAAAATAAAAAAATTATCACCCACTGTTATGGTGATGATATAAAATTTTTGCCAATAGTTGAACATAAATTTAAAAGATTATTGCAATAAAAAAAAAAAAAAAAAGCATTTTATTCAAGTATTTTACACAAGAATGACGAACATTCAAAATTGTAATGATTATATTAAATTTTTTAAATTTAAAATAAACACAATACAAAAATGATGAAATCTAAATAGAATAATTGAAAATTATACTAATAAATAAAAATTTGTTACTAAAAAAAATTTAAATTTATACTTTAAAAAGCGAGACATATTAAATGCAAGGTTTCCGTCGTCTATTAGAACCACTTAACCTATTTTCTAGATATCTTGTAAGTGGTTAATTATTTACAGAAATACGTTTGTGATACGAAAAGCTCAGATATGGAACCACCTTTAAAGTGTTTTTTAAATTTAGCGATTATATTGAGTAAACAGTCAAAGATGAAAGTTTAAATCGAAATTGTAACCAATTCTACTAGCCTAATGTTTGGTCAAAAAAGAAGTTGGTATTTTGTATAAGTTAAAGTTCCACATATTTATAGGTGATTCCTGCTCCCATCATTCCTTCATACAAAAAATGATAACAAAATATATGAGAAATTTAACAAAAACTGATCTGAAATAAATACAATATAATTCCGTTCTTCAACAAAAAATAAGATGACATTGCATATAGTCAGGCCACTATATTACTATTACAAACGTTATAGGTTTTGAAAGCAATATAGTATGATATAGACAAGTCGTATTGAGTTCTCGTACAAAAAACCAATTTCGTTTTTTTGAAGAAAAATTAAATTATTCTAGAAACATATTTTCATATATATGTATTGTCATTCTAAGAAGTTTAAGAATAAGTATGGAGAGATTCTAACTTAAAATAAATTTTTAAGCTCAAAGAAATTTAAGGTTAGATTATATTTACAATTGTATATTTTCATAAATACCTATACGCTTTAGGTCGAAAAAAAAAAACTAAAAAACAATTTATCTTCATTTATGTTATTATTTTTTTTAAATCTCATACATATATACCTAATATATAACTATATATATATACCTAATTCAATTAATAAATTTGACATTTAAATGAAAAAATTTTTTTGAGTGACAAAATGAAAACTATGCTATAAATAAAAACAAAATTTATTTAAAATAAACTAAGTTAATTCATTCTTAAGAAAATGCATGAAATTTATGTTTTCACTTTCTAAATTTCTATATTTATATTTTCACTAAAAATAATTCGTAAAAAAAGAAAGTGTAAACAAAAGAAAATCAAATATATATATATACGAGCATAAGGAAAACTTAAAATATATCTTAAATATATCGAAATATAATTAGGCATGTATAGTAAAAATTTTTTACATTTAATATATTAGTGATTTAGAATAATGAACTATTGATACAAAAAAAAAAAAATATTTTAAAAATTTTAACACAATTTAAAATTTTTTGCCTACAGCCCAATAGAAAACACTTTATTCAAATAAATTGATTCTATTTTCTTTGTCTTCCAAATGGGCAAAAATTTTTATAAAAATAAAAACACATATCATATTTAAGTAAATAATTTAAAATAAATTCTTCAAATGTTAACATAATTATAATTTTAATATATAAAAACAATTTATTTTAATTTTCACTTTAACTCTAATTGAAAATTTCTTTACAATCAATACAATTCCATCACATTTTCATTAAGAATCTTTTTATTTTTATATTGTAAAATTTTTTTTAATTAACATAATATTGTCAATAAAAGATTCTTGATTGATTTTTTAGTACAATTGTGTTGATACCATAAATACAGTAAAAAAAAACTCAAAAAAAAAAAAACTTCTTTTATAATTTTACTCCTACATCCATGAATTAAGGATATGTCAATTAAAAAATACTTAATACTCGTATAACAATTTTACTTATCTAAAAATTTTACAAATTTTTAAAATGTTTAACAAAACAAAAACCATAGAAAAGAAAAAACAAAATAAAGTTGAATGAGATTTTAACTTAAATATAACAATTTTTTTTTTTTTTTTTTTGGGAATACACAAAACCCAAAAACAAAAAAAAAACTTGGCTTCTTTACGGTTCAAATATTGTTTGGAAACTATTTCAGGTTCATGCAAAGAGAAAACCAAATACAAATTACATATAAATTTATAATTCGCAAAGAAAATTTTTAAAATACTCTTTTTTTTTTTTTTTTTTTAACTTTACATACCTTTTGCAATTAGAAAAAAAAAAAAATTTTTTTTGCCAAAAAAAAAAAAATTATATACTCGTAAACTAATCACAAAAAATAAAAACAAAAAATACCTAACATAGTTAATGAAAAGGGAAGAAAGAAAATAGAAAATTAAACCATCGTTATGTGACTTGCCAACAAAATACTCTCTTTCTTAATTTAAAGGCAAAAAAATAAAAAAAATAAAAATATATTTTAAATTTTTTTTTTTTTTTTGTATATAATTTTAATTTCAACTCAGGTACGACAAAAGCACAACAAACACGTAAACTAGAGAAATATTCAAACTATATAATTGTCATTTTTATACCCTACACCTAAAGTATAGGGTATACTAACTTTGGTATGGTGTTTGTAACCACCAAAAGGAAGCGAGTTAGGTATAGACATGTATATATATTCTGAATCAGGATCACCGCCGGAGTCGATTTAGCGATGTCCGTCCGTCCGTCCGTCCGTCCGTCCGTCCGTCCGTCCGTACGCACGATAACTCAAAAAATAATGATGCTATCTTGATGAAATTTATATAGTAGGTTACTAATTACGAAAGAAAGGCTAAGTTCGAATCTGGACAAAATCCGTCCATGGGTTCGGATTCTGGAAGCTTCCGAATGATTCCGGGCTTTTGGAGATAATCTCCGCAAACGAGATTATCTCCAAAAGCAACAAAGATAGAACCTTCAAATTTTGTACAATGATGTTTCTTCCCGTTCGATTTATGTCTCTGAAATTTAAGAGGATTTGGTCCATGGGTTTGGGTTTTGGAAGCTTCCGAACGAGCACCAGAGCAAATGAGATTATCTCCAAAACAAACAAAGATAGAACCTTTAAATTTGGCAGGGTGGTGTTCTTTCATGTTTTATTTAAGTCTCTGAAATGTGAGAAGATTTGGTCCATGGGTTCAGCTTTTGGAAACTTCCGAACGAGCCCCAGAGCAAACGAGATTATCTCCAAAACCAATAAAGATAGAACCTTTACTTTTGGCAGAATGGTGTTCTTTCATGTATGATTTAGGCCTCTGAAATTTAAGAGGATTTGGTCCATGGGTTTGGATTTGGAAGCTTCCGAACGAGCACCAGAGCAAATGAGATTATCTCCAAAACCAACAAAGATATAACCTTTAAATTTGGCAGGGTGGTGTTCCTTCCCGTTCGATTTATGTTTCTGAAATTTAAGAGGATTTGGTCCGTGGGTTTGGATTTGGAAGCTTCCGAACGAGCCCCAGAGCAAATGAGATTATCTCCAAAACCAATAAAGATATAACCTTTACTTTTGGCAGAATGGTGTTCTTTCATGTATGATTTAGGCCTCTGAAATTTAAGAGGATTTGGTCCATGGGTTTGGATTTGGAAGCTTCCGAACGAGCACCAGAGCAAATGAGATTATCTCCAAAACCAACAAAGATATAACCTTTAAATTTGGCAGGGTGGTGTTCTTTCATGTTTTATTTAAGTCTCTGAAATGTGAGAAGATTTGGTTCATGGGTTCGGCTTTTGGAAACTTCCGAACGAGCCCCAGAGCAAACGAGATTATCTCCAAAACCAATAAAGATAGAACCTTTAAATTTTTTATAATGATGTTTCTTCCAGTTTGATTTATGTCTCTAAAATTTAAGAGGATGTGGTCCATGGGTTTGGATTTTGGAAGCTTTCGAACGAGCCCCAGAGCAAATGAGATTATCTCCAAAAACAACAAATATATATAACCTTTAAATTTGGCCGAATGGTGTTTTTTCATGTTTGATTTAAGTCTCTGAAATTTGAGAGGATTTGGCCATGGGTTTAAATTTGAAAGAATTTGAACCGTGGATTCGAATTTTGGAAGCTTCCCAACGAGCCGCAGAGCAAATGAGATTATATCCAATACGAACAAAGGTAGAACCTTTGAATTTGGTACAATGGTGTTCTTTCGTGTTTGATTTATGTCTCTGAAATTTAAGAGGATTTGGTCCATGGGTTTGGTTTTGAAAGCTTCCGAACGAGCACCAGAGCAAATGAGATTATCTCCAAAACCAACAAAGATATAACCTTTAAATTTGGCAGGGTGGTGTTCTTTCATGTTTTATTTAAGTCTCTGAAATGTTAGAAGATTTGGTCCATGGGTTCGGGTTTTGGAAACTTCCGAACGAGCCCCAGAGCAAACGAGATTATCTCCAAAACCAATAAAGATAGAACCTTTAAATTTTTTATAATGATGTTTCTTCCAGTTTGATTTATGTCTCTAAAATTTAAGAGGATGTGGTCCATGGGTTTGGATTTTGGAAGCTTCCGAACGAGCCCCAGAGCAGATGAGATTATCTCCAAAAACAACAAATATATAACCTTTACTTTTGGCATAATGGTGTTCTTTCATGTATGATTTAGGCCTCTGAAATTTGAGAGGATTTGGTCCTTGGGTTCGGATTTTGAAAGCTTCCGAACGAGCCTCAGAGCAAATGATATTATCTCCAAATGCAACAAAGATATAACCTTTAAATTAGGCAGAATGGTGTTCTTTCATGTTTGATTTATGTTTCTGAAATTTGTGAGGATTTGGTCCATGGGTTCAAATCTTGAAAGGTTCCGGACGAGCCCCAGATCAAACGAGTATATCTCCACAACCAACAAAGATAGAACTTTTATTTTTAGTACAAAGGTGTTCTGTTATGTTTCCTTTTCTGTAAAATTGGAAACTGACATTTGAAAGAATTTGAACCATGGGTTCGTATTTTGGAAACTTCCGGACGAGCATAAGAGCAACGAGCATATCTCCAAAACCAACAAAAGTAGAACCTTTAAATTTAATAGAATGGTGTTCTGGCAAGTTTTCTTTATGTTCCTGAGATGGATTCGATGAATTGGAGTGGCAATTCGGGTAGCTGACACAAACATCCCAAGGACTACCAATCTTCGAAAATAATTAAGATAGAAACTTAAAATTTTATACAAGGGGTGGGTGTCAAGAATATCCCAAGCGGATGCCTCTTTTATGTTCTTGAAATTCGAGTTGAATAAGACAGAAAAGGGAAGAAGTTCAAGCACTGCCAAAAACACTTATGGATTGTTAATTTAATTCGAATTATTCAGGTGTAGGGTATTAATAAGTCGGTTGCATCGACTTACTGTTACATTTACTTGTTTTATATCTTCTTTGTTTTGTTTTCTTTATAACAAAAATTTTATTTATGAAAACTTCTGTATTTTTAATTGAATGATTTGTGTTTTATTTTGATTTAATTTAAATTTATAGATTTTAAAAGCATGTACCTTTTAGACTGTTAAGATTGTTTAATCAAAAAGTATATTGGGTAAATTTAATTTATTATATTGACATTGTTAACTTAAAAAAACGGGAGAAGAGGTAAAAAACTTTTCACAATTTGATTAAAATATAAATAATATAAAATTTAAAAACGGATCAACACCAAGTATATAGTTATACCCATATATTTTTAAAATATTTATAACCTATTGACATTAATCACCTCTCAAGTAACTGTTTTTGTTTCAAAATTATGAAAAACGTATTTTTTTTTTTTAATGCATTTCTCTACCACATAAAAGTGGACAGGAAATTACACAGCCTTTCCTGTTCAAGACTGGCTGTACATGTCGTAAGGGGGGATAACTCTTACGACATGTGTGGGATTCAAACCAACACTCCCTCGGTGTTTACAGCGTATCTTACGCTCTTACCTACTAGGCCACCGAGGCCCCAAAAACGTATTACATATTAAATTTTGATATTCATTTAAGATCATTTCCATAGTTCATATTACAATCAACAAATCTTCTAATGGAATATAAAATTTTCATATAAACTCTTTACGATGGCTCTTCTCAAGAACTAATAAAAAAATATTATCCTAACTATATAAATATTAGGTGCTTACTAAAAATCGCATAGTTTCAATATAATTTATCTAAAAACAACACAAAAATCAAAATTATCAAACTGACATGACAGACAGTTAATTATCTAAAAATTAATTAGAAATTTATTCTTTTTATATAATACACGGCGGCAGCTTTTAAAACTGTTTAACTTCCATATACATTTAAAATTTATAGAAAAAAAAAACTGGTTTTTTTTTTCAGATACTATTTTCTAATTTCCAAAAATACGAATAAGTCATTCACATTCACACGTTTTTATAAATTTTAAGATGAAAATTTATAATAAAAAAATTAAACCCTAAATCATACGATATTTATGTATAAACACAATATCTATTACGATACAATGAAGGAAATGTGTTGCTTTTAATTTTTAATGTATATGTGTATATACATATATATATATACATATATATATATAATATAAACAATTTGTGCTTATTTTAGATTTTTTATTTTTTGTTTTTAATAGAAAGGCCCATGACATTGAATTTTGGCAAAAATTCATCATCATCAACATCATAATAATTTTATATATATATATAATATAGGTACATATATATATTTCCAAAAAGCTTTTTTTTCATTGTTTGTTTTCTAATTTTTTTTAATTTTTAAATGTATTAATTTTAGTTTTTTTTTTTTAAACAAAGGTCAACACGTTCCTATATCGTTCCAAAAATTATAATGAATGTTCATTTTTATTTTACATTATCATAAGAGGACGTAATAAATAAAAAATTTTGATTTTAGACCATTAAAATAAGAAAAACTAACTATTAACCCTTTTGTAATCCAATTAATTTTTATTAAAATTAAATATGTATATAGTTTGAAGGTTGATTTTGTTTTCAGTAATTCTAAATTATGAATTTTTCGAAATAATGAATTCACATTTTAAATCATGGTACTGTGTCTGTGTTCAGTTCTTGTTGCTGTTGTTGTCATTCAATATAAATACATTCATAAGAAAAAAACATAATATAAATAAAAATTAAGTCACATCGGTGTCGTCACGTGTTCTTATAGTAACAATCGATCTTTAGTATATACGGTTCTGTTCAGAATAAAAGTTTATAGAATGTTATTGAAATTAATGTGTCTTTATTAAGTTTTCCTGTTATGTTTTTTATCTCTAAGTTCAGAAATGTTTAATGATTGTCTCTTTAAAAAAAAATTCTATAATATTTTAAAGACAACAAGAAATTCTCTACACTCCCCTTGTGTTACTTTTTCCGGTTCAGTGTGATTTAAATTGTCAATTTCGACGAACTCTTTATGGGAAAATTTTAAATTTCGAAAGCTTTTCTTAATGTGACATTAAATTGGAAAATGTTGAAAGTTGATTTTATACATCTTACTAAATATCGTAATTCGAGGAACATATATGATGGTAATGTTCACATATTTCAGAGTTTCGATTTTAAAAAATTTTCGATAATTTAACTATTCTTTAAAAATAATAGTATTTAACATTTTTTTGCTACTTTAAACCAATACTCTGATAACGTTATATAAATATAGAAATTTAAATTTAAATAAATGATTAGTTATAGTATTTACATTAAAAGGTCTTTATTTTTCATTTAAAATCAATATTTTCTTTATTTTTAATTCTTTACTATTTTTTTTTTAATTTTTAACAAAAAAAAAATTTTTGCGATCCTTTTAAAATATTATATTCTTTTTTTCAAACTCCATAAAATTATTTGACATTTGAAAAGAAGGCGTCTAAAAAATTTGTCACAAAATAAATTTAAAAACAAAAAAAAATCTGGCAATTGTTCAAAAATTGCTGATCACCAATATTTGAAAGACGTCCAATTGGTGTCAAAGTCACTAAATTTAGTTGAAAAAAAAAAATTTTTTTTTTTTTTTTTAATTTTTTTCTCATTATTTTTCGATTTTTGTACACCTCATTTTGAAAAATTAAAAAAAGAAATTAATTTGTATAAAATATGTATTTAATTTTTCAGTATATTTTTAAACGAGAAAATTTATATTGCAACAGAATATCTGAACATAGGAATAAAATTATATCTGATATATACAATATATACACATATGTACATATGTATATACACATTAAAGAAATATTAATTAATTTTTTTTTTTTTGAATTTTTAAAGAAATTTTATTTAATAATAATAATAATAATAATAAGTGTAGTTGGTTTTGTTAAGAACGTAATTTTTAATTTCAAGGTGACCTTTTATTTATATATGCAATAAAATATGACATATTTTTTTCTTAATTTATTTAACAATTTTCTTGTTCGGAATTCTTTAAAATATTTCATAAAAACATTAAAATTTATTTATAAAAAAATGTTTCCAATTATTTTATAAATTACAGAAAAAAAAAAAAATATATATATATATATATATATGTGTTTGTCATGCTATAATTCAAATTAAGTTCAATGTACAACAATAAAATTTTCTTGATAATGAAAGTCAAGGAATTTATAAAATGACTAATATTTAAAAAAAAAAAAAAAACACAATCTATTAACATTGAGACTTCTAAAGAATTCAAACGATTACCAGCATTTAAACAATAAAAAAAAAAAAAATTTATAATTAATTAAATAATTGCATTTTTTTTTTTTTTTTTTCAATTTTATTTTGTATTAATATATGAGTAATATTTTACTGAACCATAACAGTTCTGAACTAAATTCAAATAAAGATTTTAATATGCATAGTTGCGATCATCAACTCTATTTCATTATTCTAACATTTTTTTTTTTCCTCCTATAACAACATTATAACATTTTTTTTTTTCTTTCTTTTACAAAGTACACAGTATAATACATTTTGAATTGATTTCAAGAGTTATAATTTTCATTACAAAACTGTTATATTTCAGTATAATTAAACTCATCATCCATCGTTTTTACAAGGATCTTAAGATTTATATCATATGAAATTATTCTATAATTTTGTGTCAAAGATATGGACCAACATTTACAAAAATATACTGAACAATAACTGTACTGTTTTAGGAATAAACCTGTAAACTGTTATATATATACTTAAAAAAAAAAATTTATTAGTAATTCTACATTTTTTTTCCACAATAGGATGAAAAAGGAATATTTCCACATAGGATGAAAAAGGAAATATCTGTTAAAATTTAAAGATTTAAATTTTTTTTTAATATTAAAAATTTTAGGAAATTTATAATTAATTATTAGATCTATAGGTCAGATAAACTAAAAACTAATCATTTTGAACTTTGATTTTAAATAAAATTTTAAGTAAATATTTTTTGCATACTTTTAGGAGAAAGTTTTAACAAACTTCGGTAATATGTAATATCTATATTCATTATTATTATATTTCTGTTCATTATTATAAATTTTGAACAGAATAATTATTTTAATTTAAATTGTTGAACAAAAAAAAAAAAAACATTAAACGTAAAAATTTTTAATTTTAAGTATATAATTACTATAAATTATGTAAAACAAAATAAATTAAAATAATTTCTTTTAGAGATGATTTCGAAAATTGAGTTGATTTACTGCTTTCTCCAAAAAAATTTTGAAAAAATGTGCTTATTACTTTCACTCTGTCCGTCCGTCCGTCTGTTTACAAAACTTCTACACCGTTAAAGATAGAGAAAAATATTTTAACCATGTGTAGGTCTCATAAAAAAAATAATTTTGTGGAACAACTTTTTCATGTAGCCCCATCCATTACGGAGCTACAGCCACTCAAACTTTGAAAAGCCCTATTTTTAAATGCGTATATCCTATGTTTTGCTTAAGATTTTTTCAATCTGAAAACGTCATTCGACAGGTATTTTTTTAACTTGTAAATTAATATCAAAATTATACAATTTTTTTAAATTTAGTATTTAAATTTATCGTTATGTGAAAACCAAATTTTGCATGATTTTTCTCCTTTCATAACTCCGGCACGCCTTTAGATAGGAACCTGAAATTTTGAGACAAGAAAGAACTTTTAGAATTAGTATAAGTTTATTCAGAAAATTTTTTAGTAGCACCCCCTCTTTAAGAGTTATTACGCCTCAAAAATTGAAAATTTGCTATTTTTAGACACCTGTAACATTTTTCTTCGGCAAGACATGAAAATTAAAAGTTCAATAATATATTTTTACGTGTGTTAACTGTTTTTTTTAGTTATATAGGATTCCGGACTTACGGCACCTCAAAATTTCAAAAATATCCTATTTTCACGTTTTTTCTTATTACATGAAATTTTCAAATTTTTGTGCAAGTCACAATTATAAACAGTTTGTATTGAGTTTTGGAAATGTGTGCTTTTAAAAACCGTTGGTTTACATTCTACCTTGTTTTTTCTTGATTTCCCATATATTTTTCAAAAATTTATCTATCAAACAAAATCAACTCGCTACTTGATTTTCTGAAAATCACCTCAAAATCACATCGTTCGTCCATGAAATTTCGATTTTTGTATTGATTATTTAAAATTTTTTTCCATAACCCTTGTTTATTTTTAATTTCTCAAAATGAATATTCAAAATCATAACAATTAAAAAACTAAAATTTTCTATTTTATTTTTGAAGTTAAGTTTATTTATGTTTTGTTGTTTATAAAAAAAATAAATAAATTTATTTATTTACTTTGGATTATTTTTTTGTTTCAAAACAATAATCAATATGCCAAAAATTACATTCTTGATTTTAAAAAACGATTGTGAACATTTGACATTTTACTTGATTTTGTACATGATAATCAACTCGATTTCGGAGTTTGTGAACATACTATTATTATACAACTCTAAAATCTATTTTCTTATTAGTTAGTATGCCTTTTTTTTCTAAATGATAGGTTTTTATTATTTATTACTTTATTTATTTTAATAATTCCATTTATCTCTTAGTTTTAGATGTAAATATTTTCTCATAACAATTATGTAGACTAAATATCAGTGATATTAAATTATGCATGCAGTAATATTTTAAAATACATGTTATCAATGAAACGTGTTTAATTACAGATTTAAAGTTTTACATTTTTAAAATTATTAATATATTGTTTTATTTAAATTTTATTTTTGCCAACAATAAAATATAATATCTATGAACAAATATTATTAAAGAAATAATAGCATGGCTATTATTTATATTAACCGATCATATATGCATATTAATAATAATCAGAGAAGTATGATAAATTTAAATGCAGTATTGTAACTGCAATTAAATTCTTCAAAATTTCCATTAAATTTAACCCTGAAAATAATACTTTTCTCCTTACAAAAAAAAAAATAGTAGTTATTTGCAATAAAATTACCGGAATAGAAATTTTTCTTAAAGAATTCAAAAATTTATCATTTTTAATGTTTGTCACATTCACATAAAATAAATTTAATGCATGTTTGTGTTTTTACTTCCTATATATTTTACTTAGTTTCCTATCTTAAATAATAAATCATACAATATGACAACTTTAAATAATTCATAATTACTTAATTGCTAGGAAAACTATTTTAACAATTTCAGTGAGAACAACCTAATTTTATGATTTTTTATTCATTAAACTTAATACAGAGTTATATTTTGTAGAAAAAGTTATTTAAAGTTACATTAAACAGTCTTTAAATTCTTGGACAGTTTCTATAAATTTTTTTTTATTATTAAAAGCTATGCACCTCCGAATAACAATATCTATATTTAAATGAATTATACCTTTTATTTATTTTTTTTTTTATTGCATTCCTCTACCACATAAATGTGGACAGGAAATTACACAGCCTTTCCCATTCAGGCGTGGCTGTAAATATTGTAAGGGGGTATAACTCTTACATGAGTGGGATTCGAACCCACACTCTCTCGGTGTTTACAGCTTATTTTCTACGCTCTTACCCACTAGGCCACCGAGACCCCCCTTTTACTTATTTTATGTTCAGGAAGCTATGTATTATTCTTGGATAACATGAAGAATTATGTTAATTTGATCAATAATGATACCCGGCAAATAACACATCTTTTTTATAGATATCTTGTAGGGAATGACACTTGTTCTATTTAATTAAAATCAGTAATGCTCTTAGACAATTCCAATGTAACTCAAAAGAGGATGCAAATGCCCTGCAATTGCCATTTTTACACCGTGAAAATCCCTAGGTTGTTTAAAACTGATTATGGGAATTCATTTGTTGTTGTGCGAACTACTAGAATGTGGAATATGCTTCCACCTAATGTATTTCCCTCCGTCGATTATGTTCCATTCTACAATTTGCAACTATTCAAAAAGAACTGTTTTAGATTCGTTTCCAATTTAACATTCAATTCTTGCTTGTTATCTTATTTTTCTCCCCTATTTCATATTCCATTTGATCAAACCTTGGCTAGCTTTTAAAAACAAAAATGGTAAAACGTCATATGTTTATATGTCATATGTCATTTTAAAAATAAAAGAACTCAACACATTATTCCATTATTTTATACACAATACCCCACTTTATAATTCAATTAATTTTAAAATTTTTAACTTTTAATGTAAATGTAAATAATATTATAAAAAAAAACTGTTATACAAAATGTAAGACACCCCCGCAACTTTTACTGTAAACTGATCATATTAATTTTCTATATATTTATACTGAAATATGTCAGCTTAAATAAATCAAAGCTTTTTTTTTTTTTTGTATTCATTTATTTACCTGGTACATACATTATTTTACATACTTTACATTATATACAAGAAAAAATAAAAAATATAAAAAAAAAATCTAAAAAAAAAAATGAAAAAAATTATAATAAAATAAAAAAAAAAAAATGTAAACAAATTTTTTAGAATATCGTGATTCAAATTTGTTGACATTTTTAATTCACGTGCCATTAAAATTTATTAAGTACATACATAAAACATTGGTGGGCAACGAAAGCTTTTTTATATAAAATTTTCTTTTTTTTTCCTTTATTTTTGTTTTAATTTGAATTTTTATGTATATATAGTAAAATTTCTCTCCAAAATGTGGTAAAGCAATAAGTAAAAAAAAAAAAACAAAAATGTTAAGCTAATTTTTAATGACTCATACTGTCACTACACTACTAATCATTGTATAAATAAGTAATCATTTTTAATTTTGGATATATGATGATGATGATCGTTTAAAGCAGATATTGACTTTAAAGCTAAAATGAAATCATTCTGTTCTTATTGGTAGATAATTTTGTTGAATAGGTCATAAAATTTTGTTAATTATATAAGAAATATATATATTTTTTTTTTTTTTAAAAATATCGTATAAACTTTTATATTCGTTTATAATATGTAATGAAAAAAAAAATACATATTTAAATTACATTATTAAATTGTTAAAAGAAAAGAATTAAATACATTCGTTCTTTTTTTTTTTGTTCTATCTAATTAGAAATCAGCATTTTAAAGAATTTTTTAAAAAATTAGGTTATGTACACTGCCATGACAGTCATGACAGTAGTTATTAAATAAAAATATAATATTATACTGATTATTTTTTTATTTTTTTTTTTTATTTTATACTTTTCAATAATTTCACAATATTGTATAAAATATGCAATATTTAGAATTTTTTTTTCCTCTAAACTAAACCATTAAAACAAAAAACTTTTATTTCTTCCTTAAAATTAACATGAAACAGTAATATTTGAACTTAAAATTATAACTGACCTTGAGCTTTTTTTCATTTGTTGTATTATAATTATTCGCTTGAATGACGATATTAAAGCGTTTTTATGGTAATATTATTTTCTATACAACAAAAATTGTTTCTTTTTTTAAAAAATTAATTTTTTTTTTCATTTAGGTATTCATAAATAATATATTTACATAATCAATTATATTCAGTTTCAGTACATTAAATATAAAATAAAAAATTATATTTAAATTTTACACTTATAGGATTTTCTTTTTTTTTTTATGAAAATTTATGCGTTATAAAAAAGATATTTAAAATTTTTTATTATCATGTAAAAAAAAAAAAAAGAGAAACACTTAAACAAATAATATAAAATAAATTAAAATTGTAAAGATTTAAAAAAAAAATTGTTTAAAACATTTAAAAATTTATTGAGAACTTATAATCTAATATTTAATATTTCAGAAATTCAAAGAAACTCATTGTTTCTTCCACATGTTTAGAGGTTATGTGTGTCATGAATTCATGTAAAAAAAAAAGTGGCATACACAAAGAGAGAGTCTATATAGCTGGTAAATATTCTTTCTTTTTACACGGGTAGTGTGTAAGTTAGACTAAATGAAAGGAACAAATAGGATAACAAGAGGGAATTGGATGGTAACTTGGAAGCGAACCTTAAATGGTTCTTTTTGAATAGTTAGAAATTGTAGGAACATGGAGAGGAATACATACATACATGTTCCACATTCTAGCAGTTCTCACAACAATTGAGTTCCATAATCAATTTTAAACCATCTAGAGATTTCTATCGTGTAGAAATGAGCACTTACAGTCTCTCTTCAGTTACGTTGAAATTGTTTGAGAGGAGATATTCTTGATTATAATTCAATAGAAGAAGTGTCATCGCGCCTACAAGATATCTATAAAAAAGAGTTAAAGCACCAATGTTTTGACAAATGTTAAGAGGAATAAGAATTACTTCCACTACTGGATCTCCTTCCACTACTGGATCAAATTGTAAGCTGCGATTTTGAACTCAGTGAATTTTGTGAAGCGGTCGAATTGTAGAAGTTTTACTCCATCTTAGATCGAATGTATACTTTACAGATATTGACCAGATCTCTAGGTGAAAGATAAGATTAACAACAAGAAAGAAACCTGCTCAAAAAAAATATGCTCATTCCATATCTGCATTCTTAATTAATAATATAAAAAGTAACTGAAAATGAAATGACGTAAATCGAGGAATTATTACAAAATTTATTTTTAGGTAATTTTTGATCGTTTTTATATCAAAAGTTAATTAAAATATATTAATTGTTTGTTTTTGTTTTTTAATATACTTATTACATAAAATTAAAATTATTACATAAATTCAATTATAAAATAATTAAATAAATTATTGTGAAATCTATAACTAACTATATATTAAATCAGTCAAATCAGTCAAAATATTAAATAAAACATAAAAAATATAAAACTAACAACAGGAAACTCAAAATATTATAAAAATAAAATAATTAAAAAAAAGTGCAAAAACAAACACTTTTTAATAAAAATTATAAATTTACATATATATTTTAATGCGCAATTTAAAGTAATGGAAATTTCCATTCACAGACAATTTTTTTTAAATATGTCACTTAGAAAATATATTAAGCAGTTTTTTAATTTTTTTTTTTTTACAGAGTCGGATTAAATAATTTTTGTGTTTGTATAATAATATTTGTGTATTATTAATATTATTTCAAAATTTAATGTAAAAAAAAAAATCAAAAGGGATTAAACAAACAAAAGAATTTTAAGATTTACACTAGCAAATAATTAAACTTAAGGTTGTAATTTAACATTGTGTGTTTATAAAAATGTAATGTAAAAAATAACATAACAGAACCTTTACACATAGCAAATTGAACTGAAATAAATGTGATCTAATAAAAATTATTTATTTTATAAAATTTTGGGATGTTTTTCACTAGAATGTGGTTCATTAATATAAAATGTAAAATTATTTTATCCGGCTTGACATCATTTTTCGGATAAATTTTCAAATAGAAGTTAACATTTTGTCCGAAAAAAGATTATTAATTGAAACAAAAAAAAAACAATTTAACGTACATATTTTTCAAAAATTTAATTTCATATAAATGATTAAATTGGATATAATTTGATAAGGATTTAAACCCAAAGCCTTCGACCAAAAGAAACGTGATGTAAGCACAGAAGCCATACAATCTGACCTTATAAAAAAAAATATTAAAATATATTAAAACAAAAAGAAGAAGTATTAAGGCAAACAAATGAAAATACTTCTTTAAAAATTATTTAAACAGGAGAAAACATTCTCTTTCTAATGTCATATTCGGATTTAATTTATAATGTTTCAAAGAAACTTTCTCTTAAGAGGTACATTTTTGAATTAGGCTTAATTATTTGACTTAAAAAATACTATTGAAGACATTTTTTTGTAAATTTCTGTTAAACCTGAATTATGAAATTAATAATTGTTATTGTATATATATATATAATCTATAATCTATACTTATATTTGAAATATTTTTTTTTCTTTTTAAAAATACCTACTTTAGAACAATCCGAAAATAATTCAATATATGTAATATAATTTCCTTAAAATTTTCAAATACATATCTGTTCTAAAAAAAAAAAAAAAAATTGAAAAATTTTTCCTATGTTTAAACTATACATAATTTAAAAAAATTTTTTTTTTTATACCTCGTGCATTGAAACTAAACCCTAAACAAACAATTTTTATGTTTGCATAAACCGCACAAATAAACATTTGTATATGCACATTATATTCATATTACTTTTAGAATTTTGTAAAATAGAAAATAGAATTATCAGCATTATCATACGTAACTACTTAACAATACACATATCTATATATATATATATATATTGTTATCTAATATGTATACAATTTATCTTTTGCCAGCAAATTCTTCCTGCATAAAACACATTTTTTGTTTTTTTATTCATTAACAACAATTTGCAAATATATTCATGTGACATAATACTATATCGAGAGTCTAGATAAAAAACAAGCGCAGCATTTCAAAAAAATTAAAATTCACAGGTTATATTATACAGAATTTAGGTGCCCAAAAAATAAGGGCGAGCCTCTGTCGAAATAAAATGTAGCCGAAATATCGATTTGTTTTTAAATTCAGCATTATTATTGTTTTGAAACTGAAGTAATGCCGAAATCACAAAGGGAATAAAGTCGAAATTTTAAAAATATTATAGACAAAAATTTGAAAAAAAAATTATAAAAAATGTAATGTAATTCAACATACATGACCTAATTTTTATTTTTATAAATAAGTAAGGAACTGGCTTATCATAAACCCTGGCTTATCTGGAAAAATCGTATTGTAAATCACGTAGAAAGTTTACCACAAAATGTTGTACCTTTGTTATATAATTTCTTTTACTACAAACTTTTGAAAAAGAGGAGATATATCTCTATACAAATATTTCTAGCCAACCCAAAGTCAATCATGTATTTTTTTACCAACCTCTAAAAAACAATAAATAGCTTTCTGGAATAAGTTGAACAACCAACATATATTGGAGAAGCGAAATAAAATCCATTTGACTTTATTTCTCCTTCAAAGTACAAAGTAGACCGAATTTTTAAAAAAATGCTATTTTCCCTTTATTACCGTTTTAAAAGGACATAAATTTAATGTCAGTGTATACACATACTTTCGATCTATTTTCAATCTATTTCCATGGAATAATGAAACATTTAATATTATCTTATCTTTAATATAACAAAAAAAAAAAAAAAAAAAATTCCATAAAATTACATTTTATTACCTAATAATATAAAAAAAAAAGCTTAATTAAACTTCTATACCTAAATTAAAAGCTTTATCCAGAATTTTAAAACAGTCATTAAACATTTTTTTATTTAAACGTCATTTCCTAGAAAATTTCAAAGTTCAACTGACTCATTTGGAATTTTGAATTATGAACGAAGGTGTTAATTATCGTAAAAAATAAATCTAAACTTATATTATTTTATTATATTGAATGAATATATAATAAATTTCAAAAATTATATATACTATAGTACTAAGTAATAAAATAACTAATAACTTTATTGATAATAATGAATTATTAATGATTTGAACTTTAAAACGTGTTTAATAAAAAGAAGGGATTAGATTAATTTCAATTTAAATTTATTTGATTTTATGTATACATAAATAGAAAAAGACTTCACATGAATGAAAATAAATAAAATATTAACTTATTAAATTTTAAAGTAAATGATTAAAATTAATACATAATTTATTATATACTTATAATTTGATTTTATATTCTTTAAATAAATTATTGTAAATTCTATATATATAAAATTAATTAAAAATTAAATTTAATACACGATATTAACCCTCAATCTATTTTCTTTTATGAAAATTAAAAGAAATGTTTAAAGTTTCTATGATTTATTGAATATCACCATTAAGACCTTTGACTCACTTCAATAGCCTTTTTTTAAAGGGATTTTTAGTTTCATTAAAGTGAGCCAACAGTTTCAATCAAATAAATTAAATTCAGCAATAATATATATATATTATACATATATATGTATATATACTTTGTTTCAATTTGTTGTTGTAATTTCCATCAATTCCAATATCCAAATTTGTAACTATTTGCGTAACCTCATTCTTAATAAAGTTTTTTAAAAACACAAAAAATTATGCTTAAACGCAAAATGAAATTAGCTCCCAATTTTGTACCACCACATTAGTCTTCACTTTTCAAATTAATATAAATTACAAAATCTTTCATTACAAAATATATTAAATACAATGAATTGTAAGATGCCTATGAATAAGATTTAGTAGATCTGATTTTCACAATTTCAATAATTTGTTTAGTGAGGGTTTGAAGATTTTCTATAGGATTTTTCACCTTTTTTTTTCTGGGATTTTTGACTCTATACGCTTTACAAATAAGCTATTCAGATAAGATTACATATATTCATATATATATATTACATATATTACATATATTAAAATTTACAAAATATTCTGATATTCAATCAAATTATCAAATCTTACTATATATTTTAACACAAACAAATTCTATAAATATGATTTTAAAATATCCGTTTTATTATACCAGTCCTATATCAGTTCATCTTATATATTCTATTATATTTTATAACAACATTTAATATTTTTACCCAATAAATTATATACATATTACAAATTTTAAGATCTTGTAAAATTCTTTTAAAAGTTTTTTTCAATAAAATTTAAACAGCCAATTGAATATCAGAAACCAATAAAGAACACAGCGCAAAAAAGGGTTAAATTTATAAAATAAACACTATAAATATATTAGTTACAATTTTATCTATAATTTTAAAGATAAAAGATTGCATTTAATGATTAAAAAAAAAAAAAAATCTGTTTATAAAAAAGAAAAAACAACAAAACGCCAATCCTTAAAAAAAAAGCATTAATAAATTTTTTATATTTAATTTTCTCTGTTATTCTCAGTAAGTCTATACTCTATGAAAAAAAAAAAAAACACCTAAGATTAGAAAAAACAAAAAAAAAAAAACAAAAATACGGCGCTAAAATGAATATTCATAATGGAAAATTTCCAATTCTATAATTAACTATTCCTCTAATTTTTTTTTTTCTGCCTTTTTTTTTTTTTTTTTTTTTAAATAACTAATAAGAAATATCACTGTTTAAACAAACATATAACAATAAATGCATTTTACTTTACATATAAATATAACTACTATTCTATTGATTATTACTTTTTAAAATAAAGTTTATTTATTTAAAAAAAAAAAAAAAAATAGTTATTTAGTTATAAGATTCAAGTTAAAAAGATGACGTGATAATAAATAAATTATATTTACATAACTACCAAGATTTATATTAGAAGGTATATAAAGATTTTATTTACATACATACATTTAAAATGCAAAAAAAAAAATTAACTGGGTATATTTAAATTGATTAAAATTCTTTAAAAACAATAATAATTATTATTAATAAATGGTGCAATTATAATAACTTATAAAATAATCTTATTTTTTCTAATTGATATCACGTGGTAATCAGGCGCATGTCTAATTATTTTATTCACTTAACTACTGATATTGTTTTTTTTTTTTTTTTTTTTTTTTTTTTGAATTATAACTAACTAACCTTCATCACTAATTTTTTTTTTTTTTTTAATATATAAATATTTATTTTCAGTAATTAGTAAATAAATGAATGGGTGGCTGGAATTTCCGTCAAATATTTGATTTGAAACTTTTATAACTTTTATTGTTATTAATAACGTTAATGATCACATTATTATAAAGGTAAATTAATAAGTTTTTTTTTATTTATTGTTGTGAATTGTGATACATATTATAATTATTATTACATTTGAAATAAATTAATTTTTTTTTTATATATCTAGATTAAATATATAATTATATTATATACCTAGATTATATAAAATATTAGAATTTTAATTAAATTTTTGATTAATAAATATTTAAAAAAAAAGAATATGAACAGAGACGCATTTTAACAAAAAAAAACAAAAAAAAAAAGGATATTCGTGAAGTGTATAATAACTTTAAATAAGAAATTCATTTTTCTTTTCATTTAAAAAAAAAAAAACTTTATATATATAATGCTTCCTGCAGAAGTTTTTTCGAAAAATTAACAAAAGCTCTATAATTTTTCTTCTTCTATTTGATCCTAATTTTATTTTATATGTTATAGATAGGTAATAAAATCTCTAACATAACTTCAAGAACAGTTTAACGAAATCTTCAATCAATGTATTTCAAGTAAAACTTCCTTCCTAAGACAAAGATAATAATATTAAAGAAACGGATACTAACCAAAATAAATAAAAATATTTTTAAAAATATTAAAATAAAAATAATATTATTCTTTTAAAAAAAAAACAACTTTATAAGAAAATTGTTATATGGAAATAAAATTTTTTGATTAGTCTTATACTTCGCAGATGATTTTAATAAAATTTTATAAAAAGATAAGAGTAAACGAAAATTTTAAAAGTAGGAGTTTTATTAGCAATACAACATTACAAAGCCTACTGAAGAGTCGAAATAATGTCGTGATTGTGATGAAAAAACACTCCTAAAATTTATAAAATCTAATTGTTAATTCATATTCTTTGAATTGACAGTTACAAAAAAATAAAAAATAAAATTATCATACTTTTATACCTAATAACTGAAAGACATTGAATGACATAAGGTAAATTTAACCAAAATCTTTATTAAGAAGAAAAACTACTTATATAAATAAAACAAAAAAAAACCTTTTAAAAATTACTGTTATTAAAAAATTATTACACATTCCCTAGGTGTTTCCAGCGTATTTTATACGCTCTGACCCAGTAGGCCACCGAGACCCCACGTAAAATATTTTAAATTACCAAATTTTATAAGTCTTTCAAACAAATGATGTACAAATATCCAAATTTTTTCTTTCTAAACTTCTGTTGTCCAATTTGTAGTTTTAACCAAAGTTATAAGTGAACGAACTCAAATGTGGAACTCAACTCAAAGCTCAACACAAATAATATGATAGCTCATACTTCGAATTAACTCAAATGTTTAACTAGCTCATTCTTTCAGTTGATCGGTAAGTTGTCGATGAGTCGAAATTTGATCATTTTACAACCCTGTCTTTAACTTATGCATATTACAATTTTATTTATTGCAACGGCTTCAAAATCAATTCTTTTAATATACATTGATTTGAAATTTTAAAATGAAAAGATTAAAACAAATAATAAACTCAAAAAATTGGTATATTTTGTTTTTAGAATCAATATCATGGGTTTATATATTATGGTAGTGATAGTATTGTATAAAATTTTTATATCGAATATCGAATTTTATATCGATATTAAGAATTCAATTTAAATAAATATACAAAAATCATTGATTCTGTAAAATGAAACCAAATGAAATCTTATAATTTATATATAATATATGTATGTATGTATATCTAAAAATGATATGACAAAATAAAAGAAAATAAATAAAAATTTTATTTATAATTTCTTTCATTGTTTTGATAATATAAAAATTTTTCATAATCTTACTACGCTTAAGTTAATTTATTTATTAAGATAAAATAAAATTAATGTTCAAGTTCATACAAAAACAAAAAAAAAACTAAAAAAGACCTCAAATTTAATTAAATTTAGTAAAATTAATAATTAAAAAAGTTATCTTTAAATTAATCAAAATATTAAAATTAATAGCATGAAAGAATTTTGTTCTCTTTCAACTTAAAATACAAATTATTACGAGTATTTTTTTTTTAAATCTGTTTCTTATATTCTGAAATGAAAACCTAATTTAATTGTTATATATGTACATACATGTATACATATATATCTACGGTATCTATATAATATGTATTTATCTAGTATAAAACTTAATTTAAAAATTATATAAAGTCTGATGTAAGGTTATTAAAATGTATAATTGTATATACATACATACATATGTAACGTAAAACAATGAAACAATAAAAACAAAAACTTTCTAATTACTGATGATACAATTCTGTTAAAATTTTCTTAATTATATTTAATTATTAGTTTTTTTTTTTTTTTTTGCTTTTCAATAATCGTCACATTTTCAAAATTAAAATTAATATCCACATATGCATACACATGCCTACATACAGTAAAATTTTATGTATAAAATATTAATTTCTACCAAAATTTAGCATCAGTCTTTTATACAAAAACAAAAAATAAAAATTTTCAATGAATTAAAAATTTAATTCATATATTAATTAATTCTACAATATATCATTTTGACAGTTTTTGGCAAATTTTTGCTTAATCGTTAAAAAAAATAAAATCGCAGTTAATCTGAAAGATTAAATTATAAATTAACTTTTAAAAATAAAAAATAAAAATATAACTGTTTGAACTAACCACGTGGATCATATGACACATTACACACATTTTATATTTTATAATATAATGTGTCAAATTTTTTTTTTTTTCTAAATAATAAACATACACAAACATATATACATATATATACCTAAGTATATGAAGCAATCAAATATTTGTTATAATGTATTTAAAAAAAAAAAAAAAAAGTTTAAAGAAAATTCAGCAAAATTTTACAGGTTCAGAAAACTGGTTATTCTCTGCAGTTTAATTTAATAAAACAGCTTTAAATAATGCTGTTTCAATTATTTTTAATTTTAAATTAGAATAATGACCTGTTTAAAATATACATCTGAAATTTTCTTATTACAAAACTATATCTATACAAAATATCCAGAAATAGATGAGGACGAAGAAATGAGGTCGAAACTAACAAAAAATTGTTGTGGAGATGTGGTCTATTCTTAACAATTTTCAAGATAATGGTCTTTAAAGTGTTTTTTTTTTTTTAAGTTTTAAAAAATATAAGGATATATTCGACCCTGTACAATATACAAGATTAGGTAGCGTTTAGGTATCGATACCCAGCTGACTAATATCTTAAATTTTTTATATATTTTTTATGTATAAAAAACCGGTATTGACTAACGATTCTTATCACATTTTCTAACTTATCAAAATGATAACTTTAAATTATGTTATTGTCATTTTTATAGTATCTTTTACCGTTTTCGAGAAAATTAAGTATTATATTGTGCTTTATTGAAATTTTGAAAAAAAAAAAATTTTTTCTCGTAATATGCGGAACGTACGGAAACGGAAAACAATGTTATCGACAATATTATCTCTGAAACCAATTAAAATGAGTACCGAGTATGAGTACAATTCCGAGTACCTTGTATAGATCAATTTCCTTTAATTTATTTTGACAGTCCTCTTCATATAAATTGTTATTATTTTCTACCATATATTTTTAATTTGACGCGTTTAACCTCTATTATTTGAATAAAATTCTGGTATATCAAATAATTTTAGTAGTCAGGTGGAAATATTTAACTTTTTTAATAATTTATGCGCGAATTTCAAAATGAAATTTTAAAATATCAAAACTTAATTTTTAAGTTTCAAACCATCCAATTAACAAAAATTTTTATTTGAAAAAATCATTTTTACTAATACATACAGGGTTAAACCTGGTTATACTAAAAAAAAAAAAAATCTAATAAATCAGTAATTATTTCCTAATATTATTTGTAACCCCCACAAAGTTCAATAGCAATAAAAGTGCAATTAAGTAACATTTAAAAAAAAAAAAAGAAAGAAACGTAATAAAATTTTTATTAACTAATTTCAAAAACAAATCAGTAGTTATAGTATAGTAAATTAAAACGATCCTGGCTAATATTAGACTACAATACTATTACAATACAAGATATTTTAATTAAAATTATTATTCAAAGCTGATTAATTATTATTTTATATTATATTATAATATACATGTAATTAATTATCTGCGTTTCTTTATTTATTTTTTATTTTTTTTTGAATAAAATATTGAACATAGTAACTAAAAACAGTAACAGAATTTTGTTTTTCTTTATTGTTTTTCTTTATTATTTTTCTTTATATTATATTTATTATAAATAAACTTTTTAAATATATATGTATATTTATATATAATGTATAATAATTAATTAACAACCGTTAAAGGTTAGAAAAAAAAAAAAACTTTTTTTTCTAATAATTATTTAATAGAATTCGTGCAATATTTTCAATAATAAAAGTAAAAGTAATTTAAAAAAGAATATTTTATTCTGTTTGTTCCTTAAAAGTTCTATATATCTATATTAAGTTTTGAACTACAACGAAAAAAAAATTTATTTCAGGGCTTTCTTTAAATATAAATAACTTTACCGCAATATATTACATACATACATTTGCATTTTTTTTGAATTACTCATTTTACCCTACTAAACCGCATTATTTGTTGACTTTAACTTGTATTACAGTAATTTTATTCGTTATGTTCGATCACTTTAAATTTAAAACAACTCTTTGGATCATAAATTATATTCTTGTATAAGATAATAAACGGTGTAAATATTGTATATTTCATACTATAGCCGAATAATTAACGGTTTCGTTAAAACAATGATTCCATTGATTCAAATTAGTTTAACCGTTGTTATACTCTTTGCAAAGAAAGAAAAAAAACAATTCAAATACGTAATGTTATAATGTCCTTCAAAGGATACAATTAATTGAAAGAAAGAAGTTACTATAGTTACACTTCTAACATTAAAAATTGTACATATTTTTATGTTATGATCTATATTTTACCAACTTTTTACATATTAGCTTTATTTTGTTAGTTTTTGAACCAGAACATAACATCATAGAATGAAACGTCAAACACTTTAGAACAACCCAAACAGAAAATCAAATGAACGGTTTTTTTTTTTGTACTTTTCTGTTCTACATTTTCAGTTGTAGTTCAGTTGTTTCAGTTTCAGTTTTTTACGTTTTCAGTTATAGATTTTTCGAATACATTTTTATAATAGATTTATAAATTTTGTTTATTTTAAAGTTATTGTTTATTAAGTTTTTATTTTAAGTTTCCACCATTTTTCATTAAAAAATAAATAATTCATATCTACATATCAGTTAATGTGGAGAATATGGAGGTCGTCCCAAATTGCAAGAAAAACCAAACTTAAAATATTCCAAGCATGTATAAAATCTGTCCTCTTGTATGGTAGTGAAACTTGGGTAGTTAATAAGAAAGAAACATACAAACTACAAGTATTTGTAAACAAGTGCCTCCGGATTATATGCAGAATATACTGGCCAAGAAGAATACGAAATGAAGATCTATGGGAAGCTATCGGTCAAAAACCTATATCGAAATAGAAATTAAGAAACGAAAATATAGGTGGATAGGTCACATTCTTAGAAGACCCCTAAAACTGCATAGCCAGGCAAGTCCTGGAATGGAACCCTCAAGGAAAGAGAAATGTTGGTAGACCTAGAAATACATGGGGTAGAACAGTAGAGCGAGAAATAACAGAACTAAATAAAACATGGTCACAAATGAAAGTCATAGCACTAAATAGAAACAGATGGAAAGGCTTTGTGGAAGCCCTATGATCCCAAAGGGAGTAGAAAGGAAAAAAAAAAATATATCAGTCAAAATTAAAAAAATAAAATAAAACAAAAAAAAAACTTGCCCAAAATTAAAACATTAAACATAAACGTTCAATCTAGAACACTTTCGCACAAACTATTGAATATAAATCAGAACACTTTCGGACAAAAAAAAACACTGTTCTAAAATTAATGAAAGCTAAAAATCTGTACTTTTATGCTCTAGGTTCTAGAACAACCTAATAAACACATCTATTATTTTTATAAAATAATGTGTTCCCTATACTGAACTTAAATTACAATTTAAATAAAAAGTATATACATATATAAAAAAAATAATTAAGCAAAAAAAATTCAAATAAATTAAAATTAAACTTTTAATTAATTTAAAAGAACTTTTTTTTTCAATAATGCAATTATGCAAACGTTTAAAATAATTTCATCATTTTTTAGAACTATTACGTTTACTTCCGTTATATTTGTAATAATGTATGAATTATCAGTCAAAATAAAACTTTTCTTAACCTCAAATTTATGAAGTCACCCTATCTAAATCGTTTTGTTATAAATTAATATACATGTAATATAAAAAAAAAATAATATATGTATATATTTACAGTGTTGATCAAAAATAAAATAATTCCTATGAGAATAAGAATTGCTTTTTAATTTAATTTTAATGTTTTTAATCAAAATGAGCTCTTTTTTTATACAATATAATAGTAATTGAATTCCTCAAAAAAAAAAAAAAAATGAATTTACAGTTATATAACAAAATGTAACATATTATAATAATTACAAAACTTTTGATTTAAAAATGAAAAAATGGGCTGAAACGATTATTGATATCTAATATACGACTATCAAATTATTTTAAAAATATTTCAAGGTTATTAATTTTGTTTTTAATCATTTTTGTTATTAATAGATTTGTAATATATAAACAACGTTTTATTCTATTTTACACATGAATTATTTTTTATAAAAAAAAAAATTTTTTTTTTTTAATTTTGAACGATACTGTAGCTATATACATATACATACATGTATATGCTGTACGTACATATATTATTTTTGATTTATATAAAATTACTTTTTGATTGAATACATCATCTAACTAAACTATTCTTTAATAGGTCAAGAATTTTTCCGCGTAAATTTTTTTTTTTTTTTTTTTGAAAATTACATACTATCTATATAACTCTATATAAAAAAAAAAAAATTTATAATATCCATAATAAAACAATCTATGTACAAAAATTATTTGGAAAATCAAAAAAAAAAAAATTCAAAAAAAAAATAAAAATTATACTCGGAAAATTAAACTTTTTATTTAAAAATAAATATGTACATATATATATTTACACTTAAAATTTAGTTTGATTTTTATTTATTTTTTTTTTTTTTTGATTAAATATAAAAATAGAAAAATTAGGAAAAAATTTGCACAAACATTAAAGAATACATAAATTTAAAAAAAAAAAATAAAAAAAAAAATATTTTATGATCAATAAAAAAAGTTTTTTTTTTTTTTAACATAATATTTATGTTAACTTGAAATAGAATATGTACATATGTATGTATATGTACCACAAAATTAATAAAATTTCTCTTGTTTTAAATGTTTGCGGAAATTATTTTGACTATACTAGCATTTTTAATCCTTAAACTTAAATCAAAAATACCCAGTTAACATTACATTATCCAGTTTTAGATTAAATTTATCTAAAATTATTCTCCTTAATTGATGAAGATGTCCATTTATATTCATTTAAGACATAACACATTTAGCGGACGAGTTAAATAGATACTATTTAACTTTCTTGATACTCCAATATACTTCAATTTTTCAATTAATAATTTTTTTACATAGATACATACATATACATATACTATACTTACATAATATATTTTTTTTTTTTTATTTATCCATTAATTACAATTAATTTTAATTATTTTTTTCATTGCATATATATAGGTACATATATATATATGTGTATATACATACATACATACATACTAATTACTTATTATTTTTTTAATTTAAATTTCGAATTTAATTCGAATTAACTTATTTTTAACTTACATAATATTCTGGTTGAGCTAACGGTGTACGAGATTCACTCTTATGAAAACTCATTATTATCGAATTAAAAATGAATTAAAGTCTTTATAATAAAAAAAAAAAGAAAATTTAAAACTTTTAAAAATCACTTATTCAACTTTTTTTTTTTTTTTTAATTTATTATTTAAATAATAATAATTAAAAATTTATTAAATAAAGTCCTTAAATAATAATATTAAATTAAACAAAAATTTAATTTTAATTATTTTTATCGTTTTTTTTTTTTTTTTTATTCTTTTTGACTAAATATTAAAATATTTATTTTTAAAGATTAAAATAAAAATTTTTTGTTCGTGAAAAGAAAACAAAATGTCTATTTTTTTTTTTTTTTTTTTTTTAAATGTAACAGTAAAGTAAAAAAAAAATTACATCCGTTCTGTTTGAAGTTTAAACCAAGAATGCCAACATTAACATCAAGCTTTATAGTGAAGGCTATAAACACACTATTGAGCAAAATTTTGTTTTTCTTTTTTTAGTTTTTTTATTTTTTCTTTTTCTTTTTTTTTTTTTTTTTTAGTTTATCTGTTTTTTTTGTTTTTGTTTTGTTTTTATTTATGTTAAGATATGTATGAGTAATATATTATTAAACAAAATGTAAATGTATTTGACGATAACGGCTAATTTAATTTTAAAAATGAAATTTTCAAAAATTTCCTTTCAACTGTTAAAATATGTAAGTATGTATGTATGTTGTATACTTATATGTATATGAATTTAATATTAATTGAAAAGTTATTTTCAATAGATTTTCAATTAATCATATACATCAATCATAATAAATAAAATCATAATAAGCTTTATGAAATTTTTATGAAATTAAGTATAAGTAAATAATAGAATAGAATACATACATATATATGTATATTGTAAACATATAAAATATATGTATTTTATTTATTATATCCTATATACTTCATAAATTATATTTTAATTCCAAATATTAAATAATATTTACCTATATATAGAATCGCTTAGATTTTAGATTAGATAAACTTACAGAAATTTTATATTTATAGATTCTAAATTTTTTATATTAATTTTTTTTTTTTGTTTTTATATTTATATTTAAATGCTTCATATATGGATTTATGAATTAAAATTATCACATTTTCTTAATAAACAAATTAGTCTTACTAAATTTATATAATTAAAATAATTAAAGCATATCTAAAAAATATCTAAAAACAAATTAAAAAAAAATTGAATTATCTAATTATCTAATGTGTATCAAAGTATAAAAATATTTATTATTATGCTCTTTTTTTAAATAAATGTGTAAATATTTTGGAAGAATAGTTGGTTGTCACTGAAAATACATATACTTGATTTATTATACAAAATGTGTTCCAAGAACAATGAACTATATCTTTAACTAATCCAAAAAAAAAAACCGAACTGAACCGAAACAATTTTAAAATATAATTTTTTTTTTTTTAATTTAAACTTATAACTCACATATCGCACTCTTAGATAAATACTGCTACAAGTTAAAAAAATTAAAAATATAAGTTATAATAGCAGAAAAATGTATGGTTTTATTATGTACATTTTAGCCTACTCCAGTAAACATAATTTAAGAAATAGGCCGCTGTACACTATTTATTATCAACTTATTTTTTTGTATGGAAATTATTAGTGAAAATGGAAAACTGAATCATTTATGTTTACCTTATCTCATATATCTTTTCGTTTGAAATAACTACTCTAGATTTTAAGAAATATATTGCATCTTTTACGATTCTAGCAGTTTTCTTCTTATGCAGAAACTTTTGATTATTGTGGCATTTTGATATTTTAAAATTAAGTATTGTTGTAAAGTTCAAGAGTTTTAATTTAAAATTTGCCAGTTCAAATTTATGATTATATATTAAGAAACTAATACCATATAATGTTAATTATGGCACTATTCAACAGAGTAAAATAAACCTAAAGTTAAACCAGAGTTAAAAATAAACCTAGCATAATATTCCGGATGAATACTGCCACAATTCACTTTGTGGCAATATCATTCACAAAATACTAAATAATTACTTAGTTAGATGTAAAATTGCTACTAACCAAAATACTGCAGTCTTCCTTTTTTGATACAAAATTCATTAAAACTTTGATTGTAATTTTATTGAAACTTAAAATTTTAAAATATAGCAATTTTTCATACTAATATTAAAAATACAGTTAAATAAATAATATTCAATAGAAAAAAAAAATTTAGCAAAATTTTATACCTGGGCAATAGTTATATTTACAAGATTACAATACCTTGTAATGATAACTGTCACATGTAACAAATGACAAAAATTTTTGAAAAAAAAAAAAGTCTCAATCATTTGTCAGAAATTTATTACATAATGTTCTTTGTATATTATACGAGTCTATAAACGAAAAACTGTCAATTTTGAGGATATTTGTTATTTTTGTATACATGTATTTGAAAAAAAAAAAACAAACACATACTAAGAAATTTAATCCACTGTATTTACACTTACGATAGCATCATAAGATTAAGGACAGTTGGATATTATAAGTTATATCAAAAATTATATAAGTAGTAGTATTACTTATATAATCTTTGCTTATATGACCTCTTATATTGTACCTTTTAAAATTGTCTTCAATAATAATGCACAAAAATTAAATATAAATAAAAAAAATATTACAGAAGAACTGATTAGACAAAATAAAGAAGCCAATAATATAACATTATAAATTGTGAAGGTCATCAATTTATTTAAATAATAAAAAAAAGTCAACTTGCCCAACTTGTACTAATGGGCCTTTCCACACGAGTAGTGTCCTCTTTCGTCATTTTTTACTTTTACCTTCGTTTCATACCCTCTTGCCTATAAACTAAATTTGTGGTGGGGATTTTTAGGAGTAATTTTTTAAACCAAAATTTTAGAGTTTAAAAATTTAGTCCACTAACGCAAACAAAAACTCAAATAAAAATTTTTATGAGGGTCAAAAAAATTTTATGTGTACATACGTTTCATTCTCGTTTGGAAAATTAAAGAAAAAAGTTTTTGAAACGGTCGCAGCAAATTTTTAAAAATGTAAAGTGATTTTTGATCTTTCACTTGATGAAATTATTAAAATATATTCTATTGACAAAAAGAAATTATGTGCACAGTACAGAGTTTATTCTATTTCTAGGTACATACATATATAATATATATTATTTAAAAATTACAGGCAAAAAAATCTTGTTACTTAAATACAAAAAAAAATTTATTTGTTTTATGCGTGCTTTTTTTTTATATTTATTATCTACCTCTCGCTACAAATTTTGTTTTAAAATGAAATATTTACACACACATATAAAAGTAACGACTATCGAGAGGAACAGTGTGGAAATAAAAAAAAGAGGAAAGTAGTCATGAAACGAAAGAGGACACTACTCGTGTAGAAAGGCCCATAAGATTGATATTCCTGAATATGAATTCAAATTGATTTCATGAACCTTTTAAAATGGTTAATATTTTTCATTGTGTTTTTTTTGTTTTTTTTTTTTACTCTCTTTTTTTTTAACTCTTTAAAATTTTGAATGTAAAATATATAAAATTCTTCTAACTATAATAAAAGAATAAAAAGTACAAATTTTTTGGCAAAAATTTTTTTGCGTACATTTTCATTGAATTTAAATTAATATCTTAATAAAAATATTTTTTTTTTAAATATTTTTAATTAAAATGTAATGCATATACAAGTAGATATATAATAAACCGAGTTAAACTTACAAAAAAAAAAGAAAAAAAAAAAATTTAAAGTTCAAAATGGTCAATTAGAAAAATTGAATGTTTTCAAATTTTATAATGAAAATTGTTTCAGTCAATTGAAATGTTTAACCACAAGAAAAATTAATTTTTTTTTTGTTTTTTTCGGTTGTGCTCGGAGTGTTAAGAAATTATTGCGTCTCATCTCATATACAATTTAATTTAAATTTTTAAATTTTGATATAAAAGTTGATATAATTTGATTTTACGTTTTGCATATACCAATACTGCAGTGCGGTTCTTGTACATTTTTTTTTCTGTAATTTATTTATTTTTTACCATAAATCTAAAGTTTTAAGATTATTAGTTGTAGATTGTTAAATGGTTTAAATCATGGATAAAATACACAATGAACAATTGTTTGCTGACAAGATGTCAATTATATTTGGAAGTTATACATATTAGGTCTGTCTGTGTACTTTCTGACTATTTTTTTTTTTGAGAGAAAAGAGTAAAATTTCACGTTTTTCTCATTTTATTGTCATTTCTAAGGAAAAGTACGCAAACAGAAAACTGACTAAAAATGTTATAGTTGACACTTCACACTTGCAATTATTGACATATAATGTTTAGTTGAAATTACAATGGACAACAATAAGGAACAAGTTTTTTTTTTTCAGATTTTTTTTTAAATTCAATTGTTTTAAATAAATTATTTATTATTTAAAATGGAAAAAGAATTAATTTTAATGGAAATGCTTGATAGTGATTCAGAAAAAATCGTTCAATTGAACTATACTTAAAATAAATTTTTTTTTAAGACTCCATTATTTGTTTGTAATATATACATGTTATAAACGAAAACGCATAAACTGCACTCAGCGTAAGAATGAAACTTACTCTGTTAAAATACATTTTTTTGACATTTAAAACTTTATAAAGTTATAAAGTTTTTGCCCGATAAAATTTTCCTGGCTAAAACTTTATAAAAACTTTATAGGTGAAGTGTGTTACGTGATCAAAAATTTAGCCAGAGAAATAGTCACTGTCAGTACGCAGACAGTTTTCGGGCTAAAAATTTATAAAGTTTTACATTTTTTGTAAAGTTTTTGAGTACGCAGACAGACCTATTATCATGTTTTTACAAAATCAAATCATTTTAAGGAATCAAATCACTTATCATAAATTTAAAGTTCTTTGGAATGATTGAAAATAATGAATAAGAGCCTAAAAAAGAAATTCCGATTTCCTATATACCTTGTAACAAATACCACCATGTAAATTTTTAATAATATCTGCATCACAACGCTTACATGAAAAATGCGAATTAAAATAAATAATAATTTAAGATGCAAAACAAAAAAAAAAAAACAAAAAAAAATGCTTTTATAATGCTTTAATTTTTTTTTTTTTTACATTACCTATAGATAAAAAGGGGAACACCTGAATTCCGTGTTTTATGTCAGAATATGTATATACATATGTATGTATGCAGTTAAAATATGTATTTAGATAAAGAAGATCAATAATAATTTTTAATAACATCAATTTATTAATATGTAAGAGTAATTTTAATGTGGGTCGCTTTTAAAACGTATAAATCGCGGCTTTTTTGTCAAAAAAAAAATTTCCATAAAATATCGCTAAATTTCAATGTTATAAAAGCTTTTAATTTAAATAAACATATAATATAAGTGATTTTTACAATTAAAATTACTCTTTTTTTTTTATATATATATTTTTTACAAATATTTCTATTAGTCAAAAGTTTTCAAAAGAAAAACAAAATTATATATGTACCTATTTCGCAATTTTTTTTTTTTTTCACTATCACCTATGTATTTATTTATTTTAAAAATTTAAAATTTCTTTATTATTATAATAATTATTTTTCAAATTTGTTAATCCAATATAAAATTAATCATATTTGTTATAACAACTAATTTAACCCAAAATTAATAGTTATTCAAGAATTTTTTATTTTTTTTTATTTTTATTTTAAATAAAAAAGTGCTAAATAAATTATAAAATAATGTATAAAAAAAATATATATGTAGGTATAAAAAATAATATCTATAAATAATATTTCATACCCATATGAAAGTTTTAAAATCACATTCAATATTAACTACTGCTACTGCTGTATCTGTATCTAAAAATCTTAAGATTTAAATCCTATTAGCATATACTGATAAAAAAATTGTTAAAGGTTATTACCTAATTAGACCAATTGAAGAAGTTCGTCAAACTTAAGCTTTAATTAATAGCCTCATCCATATAAAATATTCATTTAGCATCTACATATGTATATACAATATACATACAACATTTAAAAAAAAAATATAGTTACCTTCCTACCTAGATATGAATTAATATTAGACTTCAGTATAGAAGAAATTAGAAGTAACTAAAAATATGACATCAAAATTTAAAGAACATTTAAAATATACATACATACCTATATACGAAAAATACATATTATTATATTCGTATACTCACATTCACTATAAATGACTAATTTTTGCCGAATCTATATGTGATTAGAGTGTAAAAGAGTGTTAATAAGGTCTATAAATTAATAATTTAAGTTAAAAAATAAAAAAAAATAAATAAATAAATAAACAAATAAAAAAAATTTTTTTTTTTCCATCATTTAGAAAAAAAAGTGAGATTAAAACCTTTCAGCGTTTTTTCATCAAAGTACAAATTTCAGACATACATACGTTCATATATAAACTTATCTACTGTATACATTACTCACGTGAATTGAAAACTTCCATATTATATTTTGTACATACGTACAAAGTACATATACTAACATTATATATATGTACATAGTACATACCTACATACATACAAAAAAAAAAAAACAAATTAGATTTCTAGATAAGAGACTTGATTATCTAAAGCCGTCTGGTTAAATAAAAAATTAAATTTGAAAAGAAAACAAAAATAATGATTTTGTTATTGCTAACTATAAGATTAAATATATATATGTATACATATATATGTATATATAAAAGTATGTAAACAAGAAAACTTTCCATTTGTAAAAGGAATATTTAAGCTAATGTTAGGATAAAATAAGATAATAAATAGAACTAAATATAAAACATAATGCTGCCCATACACGGCAGACTAGGTTGAAAACTTGGTACGTGGACTTGATAAGTTGTATCGTGTATGGGGAAGTTGTACAACTTAAATGTCATTTTAACATTGAGATTTTTTGAGTTGAGAAAATATTAAAAAATATAAAGTACATAATTACAACGGTTGGAATATAGATTGAATAAGTGTGTGGTATGGTTGAAAAGCCTGTCCGCGTACCAAGTTTACAACATAGTCCGCCGTGTATGGGCAGCATAAAAATATTTCAATAATTTTTAATTACAAATTTTATAATAATCATAAAATAAATCTATAGTTACTAAATTAACCAAGTATTTTTATATTTTTCTCTTTTCATATCATATTAAAACTAATTTCAAAAATAAAATTCCAATTAAATCCAAGTAACTTTTTTTAATATCTAATCTTGAAAACCGTACGATTTTTTATCTGTAGTTCGATATTTTCGTTTCTATCACGTTTAAAACGGCGTTTTCGTTTCTTTTCGTCACCAACAGTTTATTGACACTGATTAATAATGTGACACTGTCACTATTGTTTTCATCACATTATTCAAAATTATTTGTTTAAATAAACGAAGAGTATTAAAAATTTTCGATAAAATAAGAGAGATCACCGTTATTATGAACAAGCTAAGAAACTAATTTTGCAAAAATTCTAGCCTATTGCGAAAATTCTTGGCCTACTGACGAATTTAACGACCACAATGTTGGGTGTACTAAAATTATCCCTCCCATATAGGAAAATAATGATGACTATGCTTATATCATTATATGACATGTCCACTAGTATAACAAAATTAGATAAGCTGCAAAAAAAACTTGTTTAGTTATATAATATAACAGAATTAAAAACAAGCATTTGAAAAACTTTGAAATATACTTAACCACTTGAAAAATTTCATATCTGTGAGAAATGATATAAAGACTGACAACTTGAATACCACATCAATCAAAAAGTTGATATCAAAAATATGTTTAATGCTTATTTATATGAATTTCGAATTAATAATACACAACAAAATTTTTATCAACAAAATTTTGCAACGATTTGTTCTAGTATGATTACCGTCTATTATAGGAATTTAAATAATATTTTGTAAATTTGCAAATAAATTTTTTGTACAATTTATCTTTCAGATATGAGCCATTCAAATTTTTATCTGTGTTATATAAAGTACGAATTAAAATTGCTTATTTATATTATTATGCAATACCTATTTATTTTATTTTATACCAATTTTTTTATTTTTTTTTATTTTCTTTATTTTAAGAAATTAAACAATGTTACATTTAACCAATTTAATATGTATATAAAAATCTATGTAGGTATATTGTATACAAAATCGACGTCATTCATGAATAAACATGCCAGAAATTTAACACTTTTTAGAGTAAAAATTCAGTACATGTGTCCGTAATATTACGTATAAAAACTCATTTATCAAAAATGTTAATGTTATTTGATACTTTTATACTGTTTCGCTAATCTAAACATACAAATAGTACGTGTGTATGTATATTTTAACATATACATAGAACAATATGATTACAGACTTACCAAATTATTATGTTTTATGCGTCTAAATCATTTTTTTTTTTTTTTTTTTTTTTTTTTTCATTTTTATATCTTTTTTTTTTTACTTTTGCTCTCAGAGTCAAATTTTTTTAATTATTTGGAAATTTTCCGTTCGCTTTAAAAAGAAAAATTAAATCACTTCATTTTGCTTTTAAATCATTTAATGATTGCTGACGAACGCTTATTGTTCAAAGTACAAATTTTTTTTCAAATATTCAAAACAAAAAAAAAATAAAATATTTTTATCTATTGTCATAAATATTTTTATCTTTTCGTTTTTTTTTTTTTTTGTCCGTCCAGCTTTTCAATATTTTTTATTTACTTAAAATAATGCCGGGTCGTTACATTAAAATGTAGATTTTATTCAGCTTTCTTTTTTGCGTCCTTAATGTTTTAATCTTTTGTTGAATGTTTTCTCTGGATTAGGACTGAATAAGACACAAAAAAAAAAATAGATTTTATATTATTACATTAAATTCAGATTTTATTTTTACTTTGATTGGTAAAACATCAAGTTTTATATTATAATTAAGTAACCGGAAGTTCTATATAGGAAGTTCTATTTAGTTGGTATAGATTTTCAGATTATTAAGAGCAAGCACTGCACAACTATACAGCATTGTGTAAAACAATTACAGAATTATTCAAGACCATAACGTAAAACATTATACAATCCATTTCTCAAAAAAACATTTCGCCTAATGTCATTTGACAAAAGTGATTTATTATAAAATGTCACTTGACAAAAAGATTTTTAACAAAATATGCTTTATTGTGGAAATGTATGTAAAGAAAAATGATTGGTTAGGGGGAATTTTACAGTTGGTTTCAAAATCGTTTGTTAAGTTATGAAATTTTCTGAGTATATGTATGATGTTCAAAATATATGCTGCACCAACTGGTTGCAGGGCCCAAGTGTAAAGATTGTTGTCTATTCCGCCTACCAAGCATATGTTTGCCAAATATATTTTCGCGAAGTGTCTTATTCTCTGCCAAATACGATATTAGTGAAAGTGGCATTTTGCAATTTTGAATTCAGCTAACTGAACAGATAGTTTATGTATGTTTTATGTACTTATAAATATATTGAATTTCAGTAATTATTAATAAGTCAAAATTATTTGCGCATTAAATAATGTTATTTTGGCAACTCAGTTTGTTTTAGATATTTAAATATTGTGAATATTTTTTTTTTGCAACATAAATGATTTTTATCGGTAAATGTTGAGAACGCCGTTTAATATTCAATAAAAACAAAAGTGTAAAAAAATCTATAAAGAGCCTTAAAGGCATTTTTTTTCTGATTTTGATCAGTCATTCGTACACATAGTATATATGGATGTTGTATATATTCGTAAATATATATATATATATGTATTTATATACAATATATTATACATATATAGATAATTAGAAAATGAAAAGAACAATTCTTTAAAAGGCAAAACACGAAAACAAAAAAAAAAAAAAAGATGGGTTATTATTTGGTATTCATTGAATACTGAAAAAAAAAAAAAAAATTCTCTTCTCAAATAGTTTATATACATATGTAGATACATATGTTAGTAAGCAGTTATTGTATACAAACATTTTATTTTTAATATTTTAAATGGTAAACCTCAATTTAGGTTTTTTTTTTTTTCGTATGAGACATTTGGGAAAATTCCATTCACGTGACATGATTTAACATGTTCTTTGCCTATATTTTATTTACGATATTTTGAATTTCATAACAAGGTTTTTTTTTAAATACTGAAAAGATTTTGATGAACCTCTTTTTTATGTATCTAAAATTTTTTATTTGAATACAAACATAACCTGATGTATTTGTTTGAGTTCTTAAGAATGGTCCCAAATAAAAATAAAAAAAAAAAATTGGAAAACATAAAATTGAATATTCCAGGTCAAAATTTAGAGCTACATATAACATATTTGATTTTGTTCTTTCGAAATTAATTCGGATTTAAAACAAAATACAAATTAATATATGTAATTACATATACATAAACTATGTACATATGTATGTATATTATATGTATCACTATTTCCGAATTTACACAGTTAGGTATATTCTTTTGCATCCAGAGTGTAGAAAGTTGTTACAAAAGAGGTATAAGAGAGGAAATAAAAATGTTCGAGAATTAATTTCTTTGTCGGTTTACATAACACGTTTTCATAATTTGTTTTTTTTTTTTATTACGAATTCGATTATTTTTTTCTATCACATTATACTGATCAGATCATACTGACTAAAAACTATCATCAGATTTTATGCGGATATTTTAAAAAAGAAATTGTGGAAACTTTTTTTTTTGGACTCCCTTCTTTTCATTTTATTATTTAGTTTGAAATTCTTCAGTAAATTAATAGCTTTTAAAAATTAATATAAATTTTTCCCCTAAAATTAAAAAAAAAAAATTATTCCCCAGAAAAAAATTTGACAAAAAATCGATAAAAAATAATGTTTTTTTGAGCTAAGATATAAGTTGAATACAATGCTTAAAATCATAATTTTTTTTTGTTTTATTATTTTTATTTTTCCAAGTTATAAATAATTGGACAAAATTTCTAAGATCCGTTGCACAATGATAATATAGTCATAATATTACATATTAATTTTAGATAAGTATTTGTATTCTATTTATTTGAATTGAAATCGGAGTTTAATTCCGAAACCTTTTTAATAAAAAATCGTCCACTTACGTATTGCACTTTTGATCCGAATTTTCTTCCTAGAATTTTGTATTTTATTAAAAATATTTTTTATAAAAAGTATGTCCTACATTTTTTTTTTTTGTGCAAGTTATCTTATATCCGAAAATAATCCGAAAAACTTAAACCGAAAAAATTATATAAAAAAAAAAAATAACTGACCAGCAGGAAAAACTGTTCAACTTTAAAAATTATTAATTTTTTTTTTTGTTCTGCATTCACGTTTTTTTTTCTCATGCATTGCATATCACATGGAGAAGCTGAGCCTCAGCAAAAAATCTCTTAAGAGACTATATAATCTTTAGTTCTATAATTTTAAGTAGTTTTACTAAGTCGGCAATTAAATATAGAATTCTATTAGATATTAAAGTAACTCTCAAACTGTTATCTGACATATAATAGAAGAAGATAAAAGATATATAATTTATATTGAAACAATGTAGTTTCGACAGTGCCAGCATACAATTTAGAGGTCCTGGCCTACAAAAAAAAATGAAATCTTATTTTATGTATTATGTAATTTATTACTTTATTTTTTGATAAAAGCAATTATAAATTCACTATAAAACGAAACACAGAACATTAAAAATTAAATCAATTTGGCTTAAATGAAGGCTCATTTTTTATAGGACAACAAATATGTACTCTTAAATTTATAGTAGCCTTGAAATTGACCTTCAAAATTTTGCAAAATCATAAAATAAAAGATCAAATTTTATTAAAAATATTTTGAACATCAAATTTCAATTATCACTAAAGATATTATGCACGTATAATTCTTTTACGTTTTAATTTTTATTGATGAAATTTTAATTTCTTTTTGAAATTTTTTTTTTCTTTTTTTGAAATTTTAAGTGTGACAGGAATTGGTGTATTAATTGGTCAATTAATATGATTTTTATTTTCTTTGTGATGAGAAAAAGGATACCATAGTAGCCAAAGAAATATCAAATAACAAAAATTCAATAGTTTTGTGGAAAAAATTTTCTGTTTTCATGATAAAAATTTATTTAATAGTTATGCAAATAATTACCGAGGGCCAAACCAAAAAAAAAAAAATTAATTTACAATTTTTGTGTGCTTCCTGTAAATTGAAATAAATGAAGTGTAGAAGAATAACAACTTTAAAAAAATATATAATTTGAATTTATTTTATAATTTATTATCAATGAAAATTGAAATATTTATTGACATGTTAAAATAATTCTTTTCAAAGGCTATATAGTATTATGTCTTCGTTGTAATGTGTAATATCAGAGCGCAAACTCCAGATCAATAAAAAAGATCACAACAAAATGCTACTTATTCACAACAAAACGCTGAACTTTAAATAATTCTCCAACCTTTCTTCCAAAGTTCTTTGTCTTATCTTTTATGAAATTGGTTCTCTACTAAGAAACGTCTAACTATCAGTACTAATATCGAATTGTTATCAATAAATCAATGACAAATGATCAAGTTTCTTTACCTTCCTAAAATTTTTTCGTTATACCTATATATTCTTAAACAAATATTTCAATGGGTGATTCATGCGGCCTATTATTATATGCAGCAGTTAAAAATGTAAAACAAAAAAAAACAACTTTTAAATATTTCGAAAACTACTGAGAAAAACCCCCTCCCTTTAGATCGCTTCCTCACTTGTACGTTTAACGTTATAGCACTCTTATGCGGAAACCTCTGTTTTTACAATTTTGGTATATATACATATCGATCGATTTCTGCAAGTTGTTTCCCGCCTTTGTATGTACTTAGCAGGTTTAGTACCTGGTCCAACATTTATATTATATTTCGAAATTTTAATAAAATAGTTTGATTTCAAAATGGATAAACAAAAAATTAAAATAAACAAGGCAGAATGTAAACCCACGGTTTTTAAAAGCTCACATTTCCAAAAGACAATACAAACGCTTAGAATTGTGACTTGCACAAAAATTTGAAAATTTCATATAGGAAAAAATGTGAAAATAGGATTTTTTTGCAATTTTCAGAGAGTGTAAGTCCAGAATGCTATACAACTAAGAAAAACCGTTAACACACGTAAAAATATATTATAGGAGCTTTAATTTTTATGCCTTGCCGAAGAAAAATATGTACAGGTGCCTAAGTCGCAGGTGTTTAAAAATAATAAATTTCCAATTTTTCAGCCCGAATAGCTGATAAGCAGGGGGTGATCCAAAAAAATTTATGAGGAAACTTATATTAATTTTAAAAGTTCTTCTTGTCTCAAAATTTTTCTATCTAAAAGCGTGCCAGATTTATAAAGGTAAAAAAATCATGCAAAATTTGGGTAAATTTAAATACTAAATATAAAAAAATTGTATAATTTTGATATTGATTTACAAATTTCTGATTTGTTTTCGGATTGAAAAAATGTCAAGTAAAACATGATATATACTTATTTAAAAATAGGGCTTTTTTAAAATTGGAGGGGCTGCAGCACCGTGATGGATGGGGTTACATAAAAAAGTTGTTCTACAACATTAAATTTTTTATGAGGCCTAAACATGGTTAACATTTTTTTGCTCTATCTTTAAGGGTGTAGAAGTTTTGTAAACAGACGGACGGACGGACAGGTGAAACTAATAGGCACATTTTTTCAAAATATTTTGGAAATGTGCCAAAAATGTGTTACCATTCTGCACCTATCTAAATGATCCGTAAATTTAATATATTGTTTGCACAACTAATAAACAATTTGTTGAAAATTTAAGTGGTTCTAAGAAAATTTAATATTTTTTTTTCTTTTTTTTTCGGTACAATTTCTGTGTACACATTTTGTTATTACGCAGTTAAGTGTTTTTTGTTATAAATAATTGGTATATATTAGCGCCAATAATTTAACAAAAGTTCGCTACAACATAAAAAGAATTACAAAAAAAAAATTTAATGGTTTGCTTCTGCAGAAATTTGGTTTAAGTTTTTTTTTTTAATTTATAGCTTTTTACCGAATTATTTTTATTTTTATTTTCATTACATTTAACATTTGAAGTAAGCATTTCCGATTAAATTTTATTTAATGTAAGATTTTTATTTATCATCATAAGTATTGCAAAGGTCAATTCTTAAAATGTAAATTGCAATATCGTTAGCAATAATATTGTAAGTACATGGAAAAGTTTTTTTTAGCACATTTTCAAAAAAAACTTGGCTAACTTGAAAAATGTGCCTATTAGGTTCATTTTATCCGTCTGTTTGACTGTCTAAGTTCGAAAAAGCCCTTTATTTAAATTTCTAAACGCAAGTTTTATAAGATATATCTTCAATCTGGACGCAATACGTTATAAGTAGCTGCTTTTATTATACCCTACACCTAAAGTATAGGGTATATTAACTTTGGTATGGTGTTTGTAACAACCAAAAGGAAGCGAGTTAGATTTGGACATGTATATATATTCTGAATCAGGATCACCTCCTGAGTCGATTTAACGATGTCCGTCCGTCCGTCCGTTCGCACGATAACTCAAAAACTAATGAAGCTATCTTGATGAAATTTATATAGTAGGTTACTAATCGAAAGGAAGGCTAAGTTCGAATTTGGACAAAATCGGTCCATGGGTTCGGATTCTGGAAGCTTCCGAATGATTCCGGAGCAAACGAGATTATCTCCAAAACCAAACGAGATAGAACCTTTAAATTTTGTACAATGATGTTCCTTCACATTCAATTTATGTCTATGAAATTTAAGAGGATTTGGTCCATGGGTTTGGATTTTGGAAGCTTCCGAACGAGAAATAGAGCAAATGAGATTATCTCCAAAATCAACTAAGATATAACCTTTAAATTTGGCAGAGTGGTGTTCTTTCATGTTTTATTTAAGTCTCTGAAATTTGAGAGGATTTGGTTCATGGGTTCGGATCTTGGAAGCTTCCGAACGAGCCCCAGAGCAAAGGAGTATATCTCTACAACCAACAAAGATAGAACCTTTATTTTTAGTACAAGAGTGTGCTGTTATGTTTCCTTTTCTATAAAATTGGAAACTGACATTTGAAAGAATTTGAACCATGGATTCGTATATTGGAAGCTTCCGAACGAGTCTCAGAGCAAACGAGATTATCTCCAAAACCAACAAAGATAGAACTTTTAAATTTTTTACAATAATGTTCCTTCCCGTTTGATTTATGTCTCTGAAATTTAAGAGGATATAGTCCACAGGTTTGGATTTTGGAAGCTTCCGAACGAGCCCCAGAGCATATGAGATTATCTCCAAAAACAACAAAGATATAACCTTTAAATTTGGCATAATGGTGTTTTTTCATGTTTGATTTAGGTCTCTGAAATTTGAGAAGATTTGGTCCATGGGTTTGGATTTTAGAAGTTTCCAAACGAGCCGCAGAGCAAACGAGATTTTCTCCAAAATCAACAAAGATAGAACCTTCAAATTTTGTACAATGATGTTCCTTCCCGTTCGATTTATGTCTCTGAAATTTAAGAGGAATTTAATTTTAATGGGTTTGGATTTTGGAAGCTTCCGAACGAGCCTCAGAGCAAATGATATTATCTCCAAAAGCAACAAGGATATAACCTTTAAGTTAGGCAGAATGGTGTTCCTTCATGTTTGATTTATGTTTCTGAAATTTGTGAGGATTTGGTCCACGGGTTCAAATCTTGGAAGCTTCCGGACGAGCCCCAGAGCAAACGAGTATATCTCCACAACCAACAAAGATAGAACTTTTATTTTTAGTACAAAGGTGTTCTGTTATGTTTCCTTTTCTGTAAAATTGTAAACTGACATTTGAAAGAATTTGAACCATGGGTTCGTATTTAGGATACTTCCGGACGAGCACAAGAGCAACGAGCATATCTCGGGTACCTGACACACACCTCCCAAGGACTAACAATCTTCGAAATTAATAAAAATAGAAACTTAAAATTTTTTACAAAGGTGTCAAGCATATCCCAAGAGGACACCTCTTTTACGTTCCTGAAATTCGAGTTGAATAAGACAGAAAAGGGAAGAAGTTCAAGCAGCTACCAAAAAAACATGGATTTTTAATTTAATTCGAATTATTCAGATGTAGGGTATTAATAAGTCGGTTGCATCGACTTACTGTTACATCTACTTGTTAACTTTATAAATATTTACTATTTCCATATGGTATTTTAATTTGCCGTTATGCGAAACTGAATTTTTACAAATTCTGGACACCTAGTTTCTATGTTCCAAACGGTTTAAGTTAGAAACTTGAAATTTTGAGAGAAGCTAGATCTTTAAAAATAGGTATGAGTCATTTCAGAAAATATTTTTGTGTAGCCCCCGTTTAAGAACTATAAGGGGTCAAAAACTGAAAATTTCCTATTTTCCAAAGTAATATACAAAAATTAAAGCTCGAACATTATGTTTTTATTTCTATTTACAAGTTTTTTTTAATAATATAGGGTTACCTTAAAATAATAAATTTATTTTATTCAACATACCTACTATTTGCCACCCAAAACTTTTTATGGAATATTTTTTCTTGATTTTAGAAATGCGCTTTTTTGAAAACCCTTGGGTTTTTCATTACTTGTTTAAATATTCTTTAATATTTAATACTTGTTTATATAAAGTGCTTCTTATTCTTTATTTCCCAATCACCAAAATTATTATAAAACTACTTATTTCAATTAAAAAACTTTTATCTGTATATATTTAAGTTTTCGCGTTAAACTTGAGAAAAATTAATTTAAAATTAGGTACCTATTGAAAAGATGTTAATTTAAATCAATTCTATTAAAAACTTTGTATTATTTGTTAATTATAGTAGTTTTTTTGGAAATTTGAATTAAACAATTACAATAGACTACATCCATTTAAATAATTGTTTAATATAATTCAATAAAATTAGTTGGAAAATTTTCAATAGAGACAAACGTCATCCAAAAACTTTTGCAGATAGCAGAAAAACGTAAATAATTCGGCCAAATTTTAAATTCTAATATGCTGCCGCTTATGTAAAAACATCGTATGAAATATGTCGTTTTATGACTCTTTTATACGACTGACCATTACATTTCCCACCTGCGACTCTATTAGAAATCTTTTAAATAGTGGAACACACTTTATAGAGCCGAAAGCAACATTTTTCTATATTATGTACATATTTTTTTATTTCTATAATAATAATAATAATAGTAAGGGGGTAGAGGGTTTTGATTTAAACACAATTAAAACAGATTAAGTTTATTAAAATAAGATACCATCGACAAATTTGTCGGGCGATACGACATTAGTCCCAATGTCATAAGGCCTAAAACAAATGTCATATGTCCAACAATTTTTCCATATAAATTAAAATTGTGATGTCATTTTCAAATGTTAGGTGTTTTGACATAAATGTTGAGAGTTTTGTCATTTGTGTTGGGAGTTTTGTCATTCACATTAAAAGTTTTGTCATTTCTTAAAATTGTAGAATTTTGTAATTACTGAAATTTTTAACGATGACTTTGAGAAGACTCTAAAAAAATCTAAGGTTACTATTAAATCCATAGTAAAACACCTACGTTTTTATCTGTACGAAAAGGGATAGGGATATAAATTTTTCAATTTACGCAAATTTTTAATTAAGAACAAGGCCTTTTTTTTTGATTCGTAAAGTGCGTGCATTACTTTCGTTTGTTGCCATAGAATACCGAATCAAAATGCTAAATTACCTAAACACTCTATACCTATCGAATTAATCAGTTTTGCAGTTCACGTTTGCACGATTGTTCTTATCTGAAGAGTTATTTAAGCATACCAATAGCAATTAAACGTTATTTAATTTAATAACTAAATTTAGTTTGTAGAGAAACAAAATGAAACACATTAAAGATACTTAGGTTAAAAATTCATAACATATAGCGTACAAAGCTTGTTAACCTAAAAACTCTTAATGATCGTAAATCTACAATTCGTATATACGACAAATAACTAATTTACAATATTTTCCACAAAATAATTCAAAACTTTATATCCATTAGAGCATAACATATGTTTTTCATTAAAGAGAATACTTCAAAAAAATTTTGTTTTTGAGTATTAAATTTTATTTTCATTCTAAGTTTTCAAAATAAATGCGGAAAAATATCGATGATAAACAGATTTAATGCGCATTTAAATGATTTTCTAATTGAATAAATATAAAATAACTTCAACATAGTTTATTTTCCATTAAAAAAAACATTTTTCTTTTTGTCTTCTTTTCTTTTTTTATGTTCTTTTTTTTTTTAATTCCGTTTCATTTTATTTTTTTTTACTTCCTCTGACAATGCAAATATTTGAATAAATACCTACGTATTTCGCAATCAGGGCAATCATATTATATTACTTATAGCGTTTAGAATTTCAACAAAAAATCGAACCATACAAAATTTTTTTTTTTTTATAATAATTTGATAATAATATACAGTTTTTTTCTTTTTTTTTAATTTTAACCTTATTTTTAGAAATATTATAAGAATTTCTAAATAAATTGAATAACAAAACGAGGAAGAGTGCAGTAGAGTAGACTGTGCCAACTTTGGGATACCCGTATGAACGTAATATATCCTGTTTCTATAAAACTTGATCATCTTTTAAAAACATTCAGATGTTTTAGTACCGACGTTAACTACAGAGATATATTTATGTAAATTGTGGAGTTGTATGACAGCTACTCGAATCTATTGCGCCTAGCTTCATTAAGTTCCAAGAAATGCAAAAAGCCTGAACCGGCTGCTTTAGACCAATCAAATTTTACAAAAGTTTTTGGCATGTAACTCGACACCTTTTCATTAAATTTCAGATATCTAGATTCAATAGACACTGAGTTATTTTCATTTAAAAAGAAAAGTTGTATGACAACTATCCGAACCTGTCATATCATCACAACCAAATTGATACCTAGATTGAATATAGACACTGGGTTATTTCCATTTAAAGAAAGAAGTTGTATACAGCTACTCGAACCCGGCGGCCGAAAATGCTGGAGTTAAATAGCAAAACTAACAATTTTGTAGAAGTGACGTAAAAAAAATTTCAGCCTCCTTTATTTTTTGAGTTATCGTGCGGACGGACACTGAGTTATTTTCATTTAAAAAAAGAAGTTGTATGGCAGCTATCCGAACCCGTAGCACCACCACAACCAAATTTTGCAGAAGTTGTTGCCACAAAACTTGATCGAAAAAGAAAGAAGAAGTTGTATGGCAGCTACTCGAATCCGGGGGCCGAAAATGCTGGAGTTAAATAGCAAAACTAACAATTTCGCAAAAGTGACGTAAAAAAAATTTCAGCCTCCTAGATCCTTTATTTTTTGAGTTATCGTGCGGACGGACACTGAGTTATTTTCATTTAAAAAGAGAAGTTGTATGGCAGCTATCCGAACCCGCCGCACCACCACAACCAAATTTTACAGAAGTTGTTGCCATAAAACTTGATCATCATTTGCAAAATTTCAGAAACCTAGCTTGAATATATACTGAGTTATTTCTATATAAAGATAGAAGTTGTATGGCAGCTACTCGAATCCGCCAACCGAAAATGTTGGATTTAAATAGCAAAACTAACAATTTCTCAAAAGTGACGTAAAAAAAATTTCAGCCTCCTAGCTCCTTTATTTTTTGAGTTATCGTGCGGACGGACGGACGGACGGACATACATGGCTTAATCGACTCAGAATTCGATTCTGAGCCGATCCATACCTTTGACACTATATCTAGCTCGACTCCTTTAAGGTGTCACAAACGTAATGGCAAATTTATTATACCCTTGAACATAGTTCATACGGGTATAAAAATTAATATTTTAGGTTATGAATATTTAAAGATTTCGTGATTTCATCGTTCCACCTAAAGAGATCGTGCTTCAACTAGAAAATCATTAAACTTGACTTAATAGTAAATAATATTGTTACGCCAACCACATGAGAACTTATAAAGAACGTTTTACTTTTCGTTTCATAACCTCTTATAAACTAATTTGGTGGTTTAAGAAAGAAAATGAACAAATTAAGCTTCATAAATACTCGTGTGGCTTGACGCGGCGTTCTTACTCGTAATACAGGTCGAATATTAGCATCAGTATAAAATATAAGGGATTATTTATATATATATAAAAGATTTTATTGTAATCTTTAGAAAAAGAAAAGGTAAAAAGTGAGTCACTTCATAAGAAATAGCTATTAATACAACATTTGTTGCATGCATTTAAAAATCTGTGTGTAATTTAATTAAAGAAGAGATAATCATTTACGAAAAAATGATTTCATATTTACATTTTATTTTTTAAAATTTGTTTTCTACTCATATAATTTTCCTAATAATCATATCATTATTAAATTGTCCATTATATTCAGTTTGCACTAGTTATTTTTTTTTTCAATAATCAATAATATTCGATTCTATCAATAAATTTTTTGTTTATATTTACTTGAACTTTCTAAAAACAAAACAAAGTCAGTTCCATTTCATAAATCATAAATTTGATATTTTAATAATTACTAATTAGTTAAATAGATACGTTTGATTACATTAAAAACATAATATAGATAAATACAAAAACATATGTATTATGTATATACTAGGGTGTCTATTAAGAAAAATTGTATATAACTTCTCAGTGTGATAGGGAATGTTAAAACAAACAAAAATTTGCCCAGGAAAGTAGGTCTATCTTTAACGGCTCCCCAAATAACGGTGTTGAAAGTTTTTCGCATATGTTAAAAACAAAAAAATAAAAAATTTTCCCTTTCGTATAACTTAAGAAATTCATTTAATATTTTTAAAATATTTAAAATTATCAGCTTTCATATAAATGTTTAAAAATTTATAACGTTACCATAATTGCGAAATTATAAATTTTTAATTTTGAAAAACTATGATAATTTTTTGTTGTTATTTAAATAACTGGGTTTTTTTTTTTCAGAAAAAAAAAACGGTTATACACAATACACAAATTTTATTTTATTTTTAAATTTACCAAGTTCTAACCGCTAAAAATAGACTTTTCCTACGGAAGAAATTTTTGCTTCTTTTGACGTCTTCTATCACATCTGTTAAATTATGCAGTTTTCGCATTAAACACCCTGTTTATGTACATTCATTAAATTAATGTATCATATATTAATTAATATTTTGCATATAAACTAGTTTATCAAATTACTATTTATTGAATACAATAGGTGCTTTGAATTAACGTTTAAAATATAAAAAACTAAAAATATTTGAGGTTATGTTTATTGTGTTTCCTTTACCCATTTTGTTTTGTCAAAATTTTCAAAGGGAGCAAAGTATATAATGTTTAATATTCAAGTTTTATATAAGTTACCAGTAATATGCCGTTTAACGTTAGCCCATTTAACATTACCCCTTTTAGCGTTAGTATCAATCACTCTATAAGCTATAACATTTAAAAGTTATAGGTTTAAATTTTAAAACTTAAACAAGGACAACTTTTTTTTGTAATAACATTTTGATACACAAATTGTGCATACACTTTTATGTGATGCACATTGTTTATCACAGAAAGGAAAAAAATAAAATCAAAAACGCACGGATTATCATATACCTATTTTTGAAGTTTAATTTCTAAATCTTTTTTAACCAAAAGTAGAAAAGTATTACGAAAAAAATAAATTGGAGTCAAGAGCATTGCTTTTCTTGAGAAAACATCTGGCAATCCAGTTGATTTGAATTGATGTACATATACTGGTGAACATTGTATTTATGTCACCAAATACTGCATCGCTCTTAAATTGACCAATATGTTATTGCTAGTTTAAATGATTTTTATGTTTTTTCAACATTCAGACACTTATCTTAATTCTGAAAATAAACCATCTATAAAAATTTCGCAAAAGTCATATAAAAGACGTTGCTAAAATTGACAATCTGTAGAATAAGATTAGTAACAAATAAATTTAGTAATTAATAAATTATGGCGTATATTATGACCAAAAGTTGTTCAAAATATTGAAGTTTTTCTAAATCCACATGTTTAGTGAGTTAGTGATTAACTGTTCAGCTTTCCAGCTTTGACATTATTGAGCTTCTAAATTCCATTGAGAAATTGACAGTAGTCGATTCAATGTATACATATTACATCCATTGAACCGACTACCAAATAATGAAAGTGAAGTTCAAGTTGAAGAAGAGGATGAAATCAAATTGAAAATAAAAGAATTAATAAAAGAGTTACTCAATTTTATTATGAGTTGAAAAAATAGCAGAAATGAATCGAAACTTTGATAGAACAATGATAATCTTGTCTAAAATTTTTAAATGCATTTATATTTATTTAATTTTATTTTCAAACTTTTATGTTATTTATGTATTTCTGAGTTACATATTAATTGAATTTCATATTATATAAATACATTATTATTATTTTTATATATTATATAATATTATATATTTATTATATATATTATTTTTTACTGATCCCACATTTTTATAAAGGATTCGCAACTCATTTAATGTTATGAAAATTTGGAATACATCCTTCACGTTAAGCGACGTAATAACTATAATTTATTTCAAACATCAAGCAAAGTAAGCATTGTGTCATCACCTTTATCTAGATTTTATTTACAACTTAAGATAAAATTTTTTCGAAAATGTTCTAATTATTCAGATAACATGACACAATATATATATTATAGTTCTTCTGGGCGAGGCTTCAAATATAAATGTGCTTCTTATAGTCGAAAATTAAAACTGAAATGATATTTTAAGCATTTTTTACAGATCAGCTAAAAGTAGGTATATTCAAAATGTTACACTTTTCTTATACAAAACGACCTTCAATTGCAACAGAGTGAGTAATATTATTCGTGGATGAACAATAAAACAAACTTTTTTTATCTATAGACATAATATTTTATTTTATCTTGTAATTTGCGTCAACATTATCATATCATAACACTTTAAAAATACGTTATTTTTTATTTTTTGCGGAAAATTACGGAAAATTACGTAAGACAAATTGTATATACATATACTTACATCAGATTTTCTCGTGATTTTCCCGTGATTTAATTACAAGTGTAATCATAATAATGAAAAGGTGTTTTTTTTTTATCAAAAAAGCGCAAATATTATGCAAAAATGGAAAAAAATAATTATATTAAAGTTCAGTCACTCAACAAGTTTAAAGTATCTAATGCAATAGGTTTGACGTTTAATACAATCCGTTAAACTGTTTACGTAAGAGCTGCCTTATATAATAAAATTTAAATTTATATTTATGTAGTAATTAAGCTCATATTATGTTATAGGCTATAATTACGGAGAATATTTTTAATTATTTTCCAAGCTACGGGTACATCTTCCTTTTGAAGGAACTTTACTGATCTTTACTGAACTTTAAGAAATAGATTATAATAAAGAATTATAAATAGACAGAACACAAGTATCCAAGTTAAGGGAAAAGTTTAATGCCAATTATTAAAGAACTGCAATCTCTCAAAATTTCCAGCTTTTAACTAAAAAATTTCTTAGATATATGGAGAAACCAAAATAATATTAAATTTTGTTTTCATATATTGGTACATTTAAATACCAAATTTCAAAAAGTTATATAATTTTTATAATCATTTATAAAACTTAAAAATGTCCTGTTCTTTGACATTTATTGAGCTGAAACAATGACTTCAAAAAAATATTGAGCTGCACTTAGATATACTTGGAAATAGGGTTTGTTCTAACTTAAACTACTGTAATGGCATATGAATGGGGTTACACAAAAAAGTTAAATTTCTAATCAGAGAATATATTCACGATCAATTGCTTCATTAAAAAATGTTGTAGTTTTGTAGAAACAGAAGGACGCACAAATTGAAAACTATTAAGCAAATTTTTCAAAAAATTTTTGAAACATGTGCTAAAAAAACCACAAACATTTCATTTTTTTTCGTTTTTTATCTTTAATTGATTTATTTCATTATCTTTTCAAAATTTTAACATTTTCAGAATTTTAAGTAAGCGTTCATTCTTATTTCTTAATAATTGTTTTAATTTTTATTTTAATACAGTTACATATAGTGAGAACAAATATATCGAGCAGGAGAGAGAATGCTTGTTTGACAGCTCGAAATTTGACATCTGTAAGAAAGATTGCTGTTTTATAAGCAAATCAAAATAATTATTTTTTATTATTTATTGTATTCATGCAAGCCAAAATAATCATTTTTTGTATTATTGTATTATCTATAATATGTATTCTGATAATGCTCTACTCAGAAAGTGGTCATTTTGATCAGAATATACTCAGATTTATGTTCTGATTTAAAAATTAAAAACGCCTATAATTGAATTCTGATTTAAAATTAACCCTTTAAAGTTTGTCGAACTGACTCTATTTAAAAAAAAAATTGTTACCTTTTATTTTATACATACATGCATACATAACGAATTTCTAAACATGATTCTACTTTTTTTTTTACTCATTTGTAGCGTGTGCTCAAATAATTAATGAAATTATCACATTAATTGATAAGAAAAAATGCGGAAATTGTCAAGTCATTAATTATTACGTAGTAATCGTTTTTTACTTACTAAAATTCACTGATTCATTTTTAGTGATAAAAAATGTACATGACAATGAAAAAAAAAAAATATTTTTTGTATTAAAACAACAATAATGTTTATAAAAATGCAAGTGCAATAACTTAAATTTGAAAATAATTTTATTATTAATATATTAAAAGTGTCAGAAATTAATTTATAACAGCTATTAAGTGCATTATTTATTTACATAAATCTTGCTAGAAAATTATGATTGTTAAGGCTACTATTTTTTTAACTATACATATATAGATATTATGCAATTTTTCTGTCTATTGTAATACATTTTAATCATTATTTAAAAATAAAAACATATTGCAAAACATTGTAAATATATCAAGCCTCTGCCACGTAATTTATATACTTGTGTCAACTTTTAAAACCTTATTATTACATGTAACTATTATCATTATCTGTTTAAGTTTTTTAATATGGTTATAGCGGTTGCTTAATGTACATTGAATTAGTTAATCAATCAACACTAATTTAAGACGAATTAGTATTAGGATCTAAAACAGTGCTTTAATTACTTAGTTGGTTTAATATGCTCTGATACAAATTTCTTTACCAGCCAGATATTTTAAAAACTGGTAATAATCAAATCAAGGTTAGAGAAATACTACAACGAAATAAGTAATTTTCAAGTAGTATCAATGGTACCACCATCCAATCTACACATTAAACTCTTTTACACTACTTTTAACTGGTAATTTTTGTTCTACATATTGCAAATCTAAATGATCAAAGACATAATTTTAAATTATACAACATAAAATCTTTTTAAACAATAAATTATCATAATTTATCTTACAGGTTATAATTTACTGTCATACAAAATAATATTGAACTTGACCTCCTTATAGAATTGATAAGATAATTATTTTTCTAATTATACTAAAGATAGATAAAACTGTAGGTATGCCATATAGATAACGGAAATTACTAATCTAGTTGAACTTTTATATTCAATCATAATTTCAAAGCTTTTATAAACATATGAGACATCTAGCGGAATATTTTTATTTATCTTTTATTTTTTTATTTCATTAAAATGTAAAAGCGACATCTAGAATGAAAAAATGGAAAAAAATTCGTACATTAAACTTTTTCTTCAAATTATTTAAATTTCAAAATTTTCCAAGTTTTTATTTGATCAGATCATTAACAAAGAATTACATATACATTATATATTTTACCTAACATATTTTAAAATAAACTTTGAATAGTTTAAAGCTTTAAGCTTCAGTATATGAAAAAAATATATTTTTACGTCATGATTTTTTTACATAAATTTGCTTTGTTAATTAGAAAATTTTTATTTACTTCGCCAATGATTTTTTTTTTTTGTCGACAAAAATGCGAATTTCTTTTTTATTCTTTTTAAATTTATATTTTTAATTTATTTACAAAAATCACTTTTGCTATTTATTTTTTATTATCAATTTAAATAAAAAAAATTTTTAGCGAACATTTTTTTTTTAGTTTTTAAAAAAGTTGCCATCTTTTTATATTCAAGGTAAATTAACTAAGTTGTGTACGAGTATATAACAACTTTATGATTATGCAATCAAGAATCGCTTGAGTTTTTCTATTTTCTATTTATTATTTTTCTATTATCTTTTTAAATATAAGCAGGACTAAACGAACATTTAAGCTAGGAGTTGTCTAGGCACTGATGCACACTGCATTTCTATTAAATAGTAGAGTATAGTGTTGAAGGACGAAATACTACTGAAGTAAAATCGCTTAAGTGTATTTTTTTTTAAATGAACATTCCATAACAATGCACTTAATTTCAATAATGACAAAATTTTACTCTATATAGTAAAAACTAATGTTACCTTAAAGCACACATTTTGTTGTAAATTATCTGAGATTAATGGGGTTTCATTTATTGATGAAATGATTCATTTTTTCTCTCTCATTTTGGTATTTTAAAATTATACGGATTGAATTTATAACGAAACTTGATAACCAAAATCACATGAAAATGATATCAAAACGGAACCATGTTTTTTCTATTTGAGTTTACTAAGAGCAGCCATGTGAATCAACCAACTACCCAACTATTGTATGTAGAAATAATAGAATTGTTTATAAAACTGAAAATTTTTTTGTTTAGGAATTAATTTCTTTTCAAAGTCGAAATTCTATATTAATAAATCGTTTTAAAATATGATACGAGTACATATTGTTCTAACTAAATATTAATATAAATACAGACTTGTTTTGATTACGATTACTCGGTAATCGTAATCAAAAATTTTGAGTACGTTTACTATAATAATCGGACGCAAATTTTTTGATTACGATTATTAATAATCAAAAAATAATCTATGATTCTTATTAGATTATTATATTATTTTGGATTACTTCAAAATAATCTAAAAGTAATCCGTATTATTTTTCAATTATTTTTGATTACTAGAAAATAATCTAAAAATAATTTTATTTATTTGAGATTATTTTTAGATTATTTCAATAAAATTTGTATATAAAAAAATTAATTATAAGAAAATCTATCTATATAAAAAAAAATTTTGATTACGATTTACCGAGTAATCAAATTTTTCAAGTATTGTATTACAAAGTAATCATTATTTTTACAAGTCTGAATATATTACAGACAGATATTTGCATTGATTTTTAGGCTATATAAATATAAAAAGTGGAACACTCTAACAAAATTATGATGCATTAATTCAGATGCATTAATTCAATACATTACATAACAATCTACTTTTCAAATTACGAGCTACAAATGAGTAATAAAACAACAAATAAATTATTTAACAACAATGTTATTTTTTCAGTTATCTACTTCTTTTTTTTTCGCAATTTCTGGCAACACTTATTATCACACATTCTTCTTCTTCAAAAAAAAAAAATTTACTAAAAATGAAATATTTTAATAAACTCATAAATTTTAAATAAAAGTTTCCGGATTTAATGAAATAAAATAAAACTAATATTTGTATATATATATATACATATATATATATATATATATATATATTAAAATCAGATGTTAGGTATATAAATATACATAAGAAGGTTTGTCTAAGCTTTTTTTTATTAAAAATTTTTTCAAATTATAATCAAGAATAAACGAATGAAAATAAAAGCTTGAAAATCATACCGTTGCCTTTTAAGTTTATAAACTTTATAAAGTTTTTTTTTGAATTGATGAGAAAATTGAATGATTATTTTTAATTATTGTAGTTTTTTTTTTGTTTTTTTATTGTTACAAATGCAGGGGAGTTTAAAATTAGAAACGGTAATTATACATTTAAAACAATTTAACGTTTTTATTTTAATCAGAACGTTTTTGATATTATTTTTTTTTTTCTTTTTTTTACAAATCATTTTTAAAAAATGCAAAAATTTTGAATGAAATGTGTTCCTGTTATTTGCAAAAAAAAAAAAATTTCCCACGTAAAATATTTTTTTTTTTTTTTAATAAATTCAAAGTCAAGTACAAAATATTCTAATTATTTTTTCATATAACATTATAGGTATATGCATTATGTATGAATTTACTTATTTATGTTAATTTAAAAATTTTAGAAATTTCCTCATATTTATTTTATTATTAAGGTAATTATTTAAAAAATAATATTAATTGGTATTTTAATTTACTGTTGGCTCGTGATAGTAAATTTAAATATATATAGGTACCATATAGTCTTATTTTAATCTTCTTGATTTGACTTAACTCACAAAATGTAAATTGTTAATTAATTCTAAACTTTATAACCTCCTCCAGTTTAGCGTTTTTCTTCAACATCCTTTAAAACGACCTTTTGCTTTGTTTTGTGTTAAAAATTCGCCTTAAACCGTTTTTAAAATTGTTTTCAGTTGGTTAAAGTTCAATTTAATCTAGGAGAACTGGTGATTGGTTCTTTTGGATATTGTATGAAATGATTTCAGATATCAAAGGTATGATTTCAATATTTAAAGAAATTAAAAAGACAATAATTTAAACAACAGCAGTATACATTATCCAAAATTCAGCAAAAACAGATAGGGACTAATCAAATCCTGCAATTAAATAAGTTCACAAATCTGTATTGGCTTAAAAAAATGAAGTGAACAAATTTTCCAAATGAATTAATATAGAAGTAAAGTATACGCATAATACAATAATGATTTTATTTAAATTGGCATTGATAAATTTTATCGCCAAAAATTGTTCGTTTCAATTGAAATTTCAAGTAGCCATATTAACCACCTTATAACTATTTAAACAACTAAAAGTTCATATTTAATTAAACAATTATGACCGATGTTCCTTTTACTATTCAAATATTTACTCCAATTAAGAGATACAATTTAAAAGATACTTTAAAATATTGTAAATTACTAGTGCACATATCTAAATGTATATATATAATTATACTTACCTATAGTAAAAATGTTTAATTTATATCATTATACCGTATCATAACATAAAACATGTCTCATGTATACCAAAAACTTATGTTGAAGAGGTATTATAATTGTTGTGCTGTTTTGTTTTTTTTTTTTGAATGTCAAGCACACAGATTGGTATAATCATAAAAAAAATTTTGAATTGAATTATATATATATACATACATACAAGTACATATCTTAAATCTTAAGGTTATTAACTTAATTTTATGCTAAAATAAATATAAATTTATTTAGTTTGATATTAATGTTTATGTGGGGATGTAGCTCAGATGGTAGAGCGCTCGCTTAGCATGTGAGAGGTACGGGGATCGATGCCCCGCATCTCCAATAAGAAAATCTTTTTTTTTTTTTTTTTTTTGATCAAATGTCTTTGTTATTATAATAAAATATAAAAGAGTTTTTTAATCTTGTATTCAAAATTCCAATGTATTGTTTGAAATTTAAAAATTTTTTTTAATTTACAATGTTTTAAAGCTAAATTAAACTACAAGTCATTCCGATCCTCAGATATATTTTATTGATGAAGACATTCTTTGTGATTTCTTTCTAATTTTTTTCGTCCCACCGGAAATTTCGACTCTTTTCTTTTTTGTGTTTAAGCACGTGCGAATTCAGATATTTCTCTTTTATATATAAGGTTTACGGTATTTTGATTTTTCTTTTTTATTAAATATTTATAATTATAGAAATAAATCATGGTAATGAAATGTCGGTATATAGATATAGCATTGTTAGGTTTTATCGCCATTAATTAGTTTCCATTCTTAATGATCTGGATGATTCTTTATTAGTTTTCTTAATATTTTTCTTTTATTTTGAATCCATTTTGATTTATAAATTTTCATTTATATAAACTTGTTGGAATATTTCTTAAACATATACTTCATTAAAAATTATGACCATAGATTTATATTAAAGCTTTTTACCACATTTTTAAAAAAAAGAAAAACATTTTTGGAAAATTTGTTTATGAGTTTCACCTTGTCAGTCCGTCTATTTACAAAACTACTATACCGCTCAAAATGTAGCAATTAAAATATGCATAACTCTAATTAAAAATTCAATATTGTGAAATAATTTAATAATTGTAATGGCGTCATATACATTTATTAAGAAGCTACAACAGCCCGGTAAAGTTTTCCCGCAAATAGGGAAAAAGTTCTATTTTCAAATGTTTCTATATGTTTCTATCTCAATTTCTATCTCAATTTTTAATATTTTTTTCCAATTTAAAAAAGTCAAATGACAAGAAATGTTTTAAGTTTTATAAATCAATAAAAAAATTATATATTTTTTTGCAATTTGGTATATAAATTTACTGTTATGTAAAAACAATATATTTCAACAATTTAGTTTCTCTATATCTCTGGAATGATTATAAGCAAATCTTTGAAATTTGAGAAGGATGAGAAAGATTATTGAGAATTGTCATAAGTTACTTCTAAAAAAATCTTCGTACATTCTCCCTATTTGAGAGCTATTAGGCGACAAAAATCAAATAATTCTTTATTTTTAGGTAACTGTGATAAATTATCATAAATAAGTCATAAAACTTTACATATGTTCACTGTTCTTCTTAATTATATAGTATTACTTCAGTTTTAAGAAGAAAACTTCTCTTGATTTTTCAGAATTTTTTTCTTTACCACATAAAAATTTCAAGAAAAATTATATATTGTCAAATTATATAGAAAAAGTTATAACCAGTCTATAAAAAAAGTTTTCGAAACACTTTTTATTGTCGTTTAGAAAATATGCTCCTTTAAAAGATTAGATTTTAAAATGTACCTTGTTTTATATTTAGCTTCCCAAAATAATTATTCTAATTAATTTAATTATTATTCAGCATAATAATAAAATTCATAATTATTTATTTTTTACTTCATAATTATACTAAAACTAACAATATACACAAAAAAAATCCCATCATTTTGTATAATTCTTATAAATGACATATGTACAAATTTTAAGTTTCGTCATATTATAGGTTTTGATTTGAATAAAAAATCAATTTTGTAATTTGTCTCCCTAATTGAAAACAAAAAAAACTTTAAGGAAATAAAACACAGATGGGCCTCAGTCTCCTATTGGATGAAAGCATATGACGCTTAATACGCTGTAAACACTGGAAAAGTGTCGATTCGAATCACACACACGTCATAAGAATAATTCCCACTTATGACGTTTACAATACAAGCATAGCTAAAAAAGAAAGGTGTGTAATTTCCTTCTCACATTTATGTGAACATTAAAATTAAAAAAAGCATACGGTATACAGGGTTGCCAGGTTGTAATTTTCTACCAAATTTGGTAATTTTATTCAGATAATTTTTTTTTTGGTAATTTGGTAATTTTTTTGATAATTTGGCAATTTTTTGGAATAATTTGAAGAATGACAAGAATTAAAATCAGGGACTAAAATCCAAATTTTTTACGTTTGTTTAAAATGGAAAAATAAGTTACAAATTTGCTAAAATAATTTAATAAACATAATTCATAATAAACTACTTCCTGAAAATATCTTGTAAAGAAAAAACTCGACTTGTGGATGTGAATGAATATCACTCGCAAGGTGAACAAGATAATGGATTTACTTCGGTGACTGTAAGGAAAATTAGATGAATTTGATTGTGAAGAATTAAGTTCAGTTCAGCAAGTAATGAACGTGAAAAATACTACTAGGAAATTCCAGATGCAGTGGGCAGAGACATTATCATAGCTAAAAGAAGAGAACGAAAGTGGCTAAAGAACTGGATAAAGGAAATAAAGCGGCTCATAAAGCTTGGTCTGCCAAAAATTAATTTTAATTTAAGTTATATATATCTGTATACATAATTTTATGCGTTCAAAAGATTTCATATATTTAACTTTAAAAATTTTATGTTCCTTGACAAATACTCAAATAATTAATAATAATTTTATGTTCTCTCAAATACTTTTTGTTGATAAATAGTTTAAGTTTTAACATTTTTTGTAATTTTTTTTTTAGTTTTTATATACATATATGAATTATTTTATTTATTTTTTTTTATGTTGCATATATCAATAATTGTTTAATATATAAAAAAAATTTTAATATCAGGCAAAACCATTCTGCTTCAATATCCAACATATTTTGGTAACTTTTTTGTCAATTTGGTAACTTTTCAAAACCAATTTAGTAAACGAATTGTTTTCCGAGTGGCAACCCTGGCGGTATAACTAGATGAAGAGAGAAAAGAGAGAAAATTACAGATGAGAGAAAATTTATAAAAATAAACCTATTACTTATTAGATACAGTCATACAGATTACAAGAACATGACCACGAGAAAACATCTAAACGATAAATATATACTTAAATTAAAATTAATATATGTATATATATATATATAATTAAATTGTATCTTATAGTTAAAAAAAACGAGTTTATATAGAACCGAATACAAATTTTAACACAAATTGTATTTTGTTTTAAAAAAACACACATATTTTAGTTTGCTTTTATAATTTTTCAACTGCAGTTATAAATCAAAAATCAATTTTATAACACATAAATAAAAAGAGTCACATAGGTTTTGCTATAGAGAGAATATGTAAATGATAAATCCGACCAAAATACATTACGTTATCTTTGAATAACGATTCTGGCATAGTTGGATAAACAAAGGCTTTTAATAATATATATAGGTAAAAACAATAGTGTTTCGCGCTTTTACACTTATGTATGGATACAATAATTAGATATATAACAAAAAAAAAATATTAAACAATATGTTTTTAAAAAATTATATACTTTCCGCATCGGTAATTTTCATTTGTTTTATTTATTTTAATTACCTGCTTTTTTTTTCGTTTTTAATTTTGCTTAAAAATCTTTTCTTATATTTCTTTGTTAATGTATTAAAGTATTTATCATTTATATTTCAATAATTTATTTATTCATTATTCAAGAATTTTTCAATTGTTGCGAGATTTTCAGTATGGAATTTAATCTTCATTTATTTTGTTTCCCTGTTATCTTTTTGGTTACATTCTATTTGATTTTATTGGGAATTATCTTAAGATACACTTTTATGGTAAAAAAAAAAAAGATGAAGTAAAACAGATGTATATTGTAAGGTTGACAGATTACTCTTAACTTTGAATACAATTTATGAAATTACTAATAAATATTTTTAAATGATTTCCTTATCATCAATTATTTTTAAGAATTTTATTTAACATTCAAAAAAAAAATATTACTGTGAAAATATGTTAATTTCTTCAAAAAAAAAAAAACTTTAGATTATTATAATGATGTGCATACGTATCCACATTACATAAATATATGTAATATATATATTCACATAAAAATATTTCTATATATATTCATTATATTCATATATTCATACATATGTCGATAACTGTTTGTAATAATGTTTCGATTTCGTTCTCGTAATATATCGGCTCAACCCACCATTAATATGCGTTAAAGCCTATTAAAACTATATAGAACTCTGAAATACAGAAACTCATATATCTATAACAAGAACTTCTGAGTTGTAAACCATCATTTGTGTTTTCCGATTTCTATGACCAGTAAAAATTCAAAGAAATCCCATTTTTTTCTCTATAGCTACTATACTGCGAAATCAATTAATATATAGTCTTATTATATCAGGGAGGGGAGATTTTTGTATAAAAAAATTTTGCAGATTTCCCACCTTCCTTAGGAAAAAACAAAAAAAAAAACTATTGCATTCATAATTGGAAGTTCAATTTAAGAAATTAGACTCTATAGCTTCGCTTGAACCTTCAAACTAGTATTTTAAACTCAAAACTGAGGAATGATGAATTTCAAATCTTCAAACTTAAAATTAGTGTTCTTGATCTTGAATCTTACAACTAAGAATTTTCACTTTAACTTTGTTTTTCGACCCAGCTAGCTAAAAAGTAAAAAAAAAAATATAACAATATTCTGTAAATGAACTTCCACTCATCATACTATATATACATATTTTAAATATATGTATATAATAACTGTGTTTTTTTGCTTCGAATCAAGGTCTAGGTCAGACGTTTAATATGAAAATAAAATGACAACTGAAAATCCACATTGTTATTTGGGTTTTATCTAGCTTTAATAATTTTAGTAATGCCATACGTTACAAGTGACGCTTTCGTACTTTTTTTTTTTCTTTAAATGTTTGATAGTTACTTATAGTAATTACTTTGACATCGAATAAATGACATTTTCAAAAAGTCATAAAGTAAATAAACAAATTAAAAAATACAAAACTCAAATTTGTATAGACTCCCTATATTTATTATTTATTTTCAATGATGATCTGATGATCCCGAAACGTTCTTTTCAATTTTATAAAACCCTGACCTTGAAATGAATCAAAAGAACACAGCTAATATATACTTATATGTATACGTTCTATATGGGTTACCTACAAAATCCGTATATTTAAAATCCATAAATGACTAAATCCACTGAAATAAATTCAAAATCCATACTTTTCAAAATCCATAAAATGAACACTAAATGACACTTGCAATGTTTTTTATTTGTATGTTGGTTTCTTTTTTAATGGTTTGAAGGGATTTTGAATTTACTGATTTTATTTACTCCTAGCTGTTTTTTGGAATTTCCCATATCTATTCAGTAATAATAAAAATTATTTCTGAAGTTTCGACAATCTTATATAATTTTTATTCTTCTTGGAAGTTTGAAGTAGATAAGCAGTTTTGTTTTTTTTTTTTTTAATTTTACTATAGTTTTACCATTTTACGATTAATTTATAAATATGGGTAATATAACCATTTTACAATCAAATAAGGGGGAAAAAAATTATATTAATGATTATGGGTATTTATTATCAAAAACAAATAAAAATACCATAAATTGGGAGTGTGAGAGGAAAAAAATTGATAAATGCTCTGGACGTGTTATCACTTATATAGTTGAAGGAATTATTAAATGTGGTCTTGATAATCTGGATTATGTGCACTTGATAATCTTAATCCTATGGCATCTCCTTCAAAATTTTGCGAAACTAATTTATTTATGAAAGATCAAGCCCAGGCAACGGAAAAAATGCCAACAAAAATTATTATATATTATATCATATTCAATCATATTCTACTATTTTGTGTAATAAACTCTGCCGGCAATATTTACCTTCAAAAACTGCACAAAATGCAAAAATAAGTAGAAAAAGAAAGAGTTTGCAACAAAAAGAACACGAAAAACTAGATGATATCAAAATACCAGAGACATTGAGAAAGAACTACATTTTTTTTAAATTTTTATTATATAGTTTTGAAAATTCCAAATAATAGACGGCAAAAAAATCCGCACGGATCCGATTTTTTGTTATGGATTTTTTTATGGATTTTTTTTTACGGATTTTGAAATTATGGATTTTGAAATAACGGATTTTGAAATTATGAATTTTGACTTTCAGGATTTTGAAATTACGGATTTCGTACCCAACCCGTTCTATATAAATACATAATTATTGTAATTTTGAGTTTTGAGTTTTGTTAAAATTATTATTTGGATAAAATAATTTAATACAGCTCTTTAGAGTAGGTACATATTTATCAATTATTTTCTAAAATAATAAGATTAATGGAGAAATTCATTTTTATATGATAACGTTTTTGAACCTACCTTACTGCCACTTACTGCGAAGGTGATCGGCCAATTATCAATTACATATTATTATACAATTAAATATTGACAATTGATAAAAAAAAAAACACATCAATAATAAGAAATGCAATGAAGAATAAAATAAATATATATACATAACTAAAGGACCTAATCGACTACAATTAAAAACACTTGAAAATCTAAAAGAATTTTTAATTTAAATTAATCAATAAAATATATATTTGATAAAAGATAAATAAATATTATAAGTACGCTTATAACATTGTTGTTTAATAAAGACAATTTTTTCAAAGACATTTTTGTACTTTATAAAAAACCGTCAAATATTGCGTTAACAAAAAAATTTAAAAAAAAAATACAAATTCGATATTTAAAAAAAAAAAATTATTAAATATAAATCTTATAGAATTAGGTATATTAATACATATATTATATTCTTATTTCTGACATAATCTATATATACATGATTAAATATCGCTCTAAAAATTTATTATATAAATTTTAATGGAATTTCAATTATCTTTAGTATCCCTTAATCCCTACATTGTTGATTGCAATTGTATTAAATATTTTAAATGAAAGTAATTTATTGGCATTTTTTTTTAAATTTAAAGTGTTTTAAATATCTCAAAAAAAGTCAAGTCAATGTAAAAATAATACGCGATTAGATTATAAAATATAATTGAAAGAAAATTTATCAATAAATCACAAAAAAGACTTACAATAAATAAATAATTTGATTTAAAAATAATATAATAGAAATACTTTCAAGGTGGAAGAGTGTAGAGTAGACTGTGTCAACTCTAGGATATCAATACGAACATAATGTATACTGCTTCTATAAAATTTATGTGAATTTTGTATGACAGCTAATCGAGCCCGTTGTTCGAATTCTCCAAATAAAGTTATGGCAATAAAATTTCATCATCTTTTGAAAAATTTTAAATGTCTAGCTTAATTAAGTACAAAGATATTATAACTAACTGAACCTGTTGAGCTTCAATAACCAAAATTTGTAGAAGTTATTTCGACAACGCTTAATCATTTTTTAGAAAATCTCAGATTTGTAAGTTTTTTAAGTACCATGATATGACGATATAAATTATGCTTAGGTATATAAAAAAAAAGTTGTATAATATCAGCTACCCCAAACTGCTAAGTACTCCTTTATTTTTTGAGTTATCGTGCGGACGGAGGAACGGATGGAATGACCTACATGCCTTAATCTAATCAGAATTTTACTCTGAGCTAGAATATATATAATTTTCCATATCTCCTTTAAGGTGTCACAAACTTAATGGCAAATTATAACCTATGAAAACTAAATAAAAATATTAAAAAATGTTATTGCAATAAATTGTTGTAAATTGCAATAAATGTTATTGCAAAAAAAAAATTTTTCTAAATTTTTATTCTATTTTACATCTCGCAGATACTAAAAGTAAAATTTTAATTTTTTAATCTGTTTTTACATTTCGCAGTTAATTTTATTAAAATTTTATATAAAGCACTGCGGTGGATGAAAATTTAGTTGGAGTTGTCTAGGTGGTCTAACACTACAAGTTAACTACTGAGGAGCAGTGTTTAGATGGGATGAACACTGCAAAATTAACTTCATTTTGAAGTTAAAAAAATAAAAATGTTAATGATGGCATGAATTTCAATGAAAGTTTTTTCTTTCATTTATATTTTGTGCAAAATCTTAAAGGTGTTATAAAATTTTTTTGTTAATTCAAAAAATTACCTACTTAACTTTATAAAAGTGAGTTTTACGGTTTTCAAAAAACAATTATAAAAAAAAAAAAAAATTAATAATTTTTATTTCAATATTTAATATTTTTTTTTTTTTTTTCATTTTTATAATTAAAAATTTTTTATATTAAAAATTAAATGACAGCAGTAAATAATATCAGTTTCAAATACGGAAATATTGAATATCTTAAAAATCGATCTTCTTAAAATATATGTTAGGTTTACAAAATATCTATTATAATTCTTTTTGTTGCTGTTGTTTTGTGAAATGTTCTTGCACGCAGCATTTACGGATTTTCTATACAAAAATTATAAAACATGATTCGTTATTACCACCGGTTCAGAAGTTTCTAGTTTGGAACTTATTATTTACACTATTTTTGTACTGCATACTTTAGACTGTACCTTATAGGTGGTATACACTTGTATTATTCAAAATATATACATATTTGATTCTACACACACGTGTATATAAGTAAATAAGTTTTCTTTATTAAAAAAAAAAAAAAATCTATAAGATACTTATTATAAGTTATAAATATAATATTATTTTGTTATTATACATATAGTTAATAAGTAAATTGGTTCAAGACAGGAAAAATTATTTCGAAAATAAAAACAAACAACATAATAACACTACAATCAATTCCGTTTTAGATCAACTTTTTTTTTTTTTTAAAACGATTTTAAAATTAACATGAATTAGAAAAAATTGTTTTTACCCAAGTTGTTTTGTTTTCCCAAATTAAAAAACAAGAAAAAATCATTACATTTTAACTATGACCGAACTAATGAAGCTTAACATAAAAATATTATTATTAAAAATAAATGAAAATAATATGTTAGTCATATTATTATTTTGTCTGAGGTATGAAGTAAATAAATGCGAACATATTATTATCTGATCAACTTGGAATTCAATTAGTTCGTCCCATTGGTAAATTCCAAATCCAAATTGTTATATGAGAATTTGTCTTAGAAACAAAAAAATAAAAACCAAAAAGCAGTACAACTAGTAACAATATGTAATAAGTACAATTGGTTCCATCATTTCTAATCATTATTTTAGTAAACAACACATTACTAGTGGGATAAAAAGACAATGACTGACAAAATGATGACAAAAAAAAATCCTGTTTTAAACTCAGATTATTTTGAAATTAGCGAATTTTTTTTTTTTTTTAATATATTTTAATTACTTATAGAATGCACTTGATTTCACATTTTTACGAAATGCACATATAAAAAATAAATGCTGCACGTAAAAATGATTAAATTCTAAAAAAAAAAAAAAAAAAATTTGATATTACAGTATTTCATTTGTTTTTACTGTAGTTTTCAAGGTATAAAACCAACTGCGATTTTTATTTTTAAAAACGCTATTCGGAAACGTACTTCAGTACTATCTTATGGAAACAGAATTTACTGTTATTACAAAAAACTAATATTCAATTTAAAATTTAAATACATATGTATGTAATGTACCAATAGGAAATTGAATTAATGACTAAAATGTAAACTTAATAAAATTTGACGGGACTCAATTAAGACTCAATCTTCAAATTAAAAAGTTTCGTTGTTTGTAAAACTTTTCATTGTTCTCCTTTAAAATTTAAAAAGATTAAAATCCTTTAATAAGTAGAAATAAATAGAAAACACTGATTAGTTATCATTGATCATGATCTTATTTTTTGTTTTTTTTTTTGTTTTTTTCATTTTGTAAATATATAATTTATAACATAATATTTGTATTAAGATAGTTACAAAAAGATAACATTTATAATATATCACTAAAAAAGATGTTTTATGATAAATAACACTTCATTATATAAAATAATAAAAAAAAAAAAACAATGCAAAAATATATTTAAAATAAATTTAACACATAAACTGCCATAAGTAAAATTTTAGATGAATTGAAATAAATTATAAATAGGTACGTAACTGTATTATTGTTTTATTGGGAAGGTAAAGATTTAAGCCGTAATTTCATAAAATAAAAATTGACACGTTGTCTTCAATTAAGTACGAAAGTGATTATTAAATTAAACGAAAAAATACCTAAACGTATATATATATATATATAATTAAAATAAAATGATATAAGAATAGTAATTGAAAGGTCCGATCTTACATGACCTATACTGCATAGTCTACTGACTGATTTCCATATACTAAGTGTCTCATGTATAGTATAATTGAATATGAATTAATTCATATCAATTCTATTAATAACGGTATATCCCCTATATAATTGAATTTCTTTTATACTTTATACTTTTCTTTTATACTTTATTTATAACATCCTCATTTTCCTATTGCTTACTTTCTCTATTATTTCAACATATATAAATGGCGCAATCATCATTTCTAGACTTTTCAGTCTAGCAATTAGCGTAAGCAAAAAAAAATAATCTTATATGAATATATTAATAAGGTAACTTGTTTTTTTTTATTTATTTTTTAGGGGAAAAAAACTAATTATGCTTATAGGAATTTTTTATATTTTTTCCCATAAAAATATATGTATATACCTATATATTTTGAAAAAGTTAAAAACATTTTAAATTAATTTTTTAATCTGTCCCCATATTTAAACATATTAATTTTTCGTATTAAATAATATTAGAATTAATGTCTTTATATTATATTTAATTTAAATATATTAATATTTTTTTTATTTGTAAACTGGTTAAACTTGTAATATATTAATGATACATCACAATAATTCAAAAATAAATTTATGTTCTAATTCTATGATTATGTACCATGGTGTAATTATGAAAAGTTAAAAAATAAGGATGACTAAATGAGTAAATTATATTGCGTTTTATTTTTACCATTCGACCATTGTATGTACATACATTAAAATTAAAAAAAAAAAATAAAAAACATTTAATATTTAAAAAAAATTATTTAATTTCAATAAAACTTATTAATATTGTATTTTATTATAGATATACTTACATTCCCTTCAATAGTATAAACTGGGGTAATATTTCTATCAACTGGTACAGAATTATCAATATTCATTTTGTTATACGGGTTTTTTATACCAATTTTAAAAAATAAAATTTCTTAATTATTTTTTAATTTTTTAACACTTAAATTTGTTCTTAATTTTCAAAAGATTAACACTTAAAATTTTTTTAATTTTTTATTAATATATTATGAAAATATATAATTAAATAAATAATTTTAATTATTTATTATAACGTTTTTTTTTTTTTGTTTTTCTGTATTAATTGAATTTTACACTTTTTTTTAATTAAATTAATTAAAGCTTTAATTCACGACGAAATCTTTTTATAACTGAAATATAATTTTAAAAAATTTACTTATTTTAAGCAATTTCGATCACATTTTAAAATTCTTATTTTAAATAGTGTTTAAGTTTTTACTTTAATTTTGTTTTTTTTTTTTTTTTTTTTTTAATTATTTAATTTATCACTGCCTGTAAGCACCTGTATGTATATGTATATTATATACGTTTTATTTTTGATTTTTTGTATTGTTTTATAAGAGATAATTTTAATATATTTTTTGTTATAAGGTATAAAAATATTAATTCCAAGTAGGTATATATAGTTTTAATATTTGTATTAAAAGTATTTTTTTTTTTGTTGAGAATTATCAATAATTTAAGAGTTTGTGCAATATTTAACTAAACAAGTTTAACAGAAATAATTTTATTGACCATTACTTTATAACAGATAACTTTATTGATCACTATACTTTAAGTTTTGGTAGCAGTTTCAGATATTAAAAGAACAAACATATATCTGAAAAAAATTTTTTTTATAATAATCTCTGGTATTTCTTTATTAACAGGCAATTAATACAACAATGTAATTTTTAACATTATTAAAAAAAAAATTTCCATTATAAAAGAAAAAACAATAAAATCCAAAATATATCCATATATTAAAAAATTTTATGTAAAAATTTTACTTAGAATAAATATTTATGTATTTAATATAATTATTCATTATAAATCCGCTATGAAATTTGAATTATAAAGTTACCAAACGGTCAGAGCCTTAAAGAAAATTTATTTTCATTTAACTCAACCTGTTTTTTTTTTAATCTTTTTATTGCTTGAGTAAAATATTAAAGGCAATTGATATTAGAAGAGGATTAAAATAATAATAGATCGCAATCTTAAGGTATAAACAGAATGAAGTCGGTTTTCTGTGGCGGAATGTCAACATTCATTTTGCCACTGTGTATTTAAATTGAACTGCCCACAATGATGTCGAAATTTTCATATCGGAAAATCGTTGGCGACAAAATAATTCTAATTTTTATTTTTGCCGCTGGCAGATAAAAATGACAATCGATTTTTATTCGATGACAAACTTTTTTATTTTTGTTGTGACATATAATGACATTTAGAAATCAAATTACAATATAACTAAATGGAAGAGAAGCTAATAGAATTTTCCCAATTTATCTATTAACAATTAAGAAGTAAATTAAATGAAGAAACATTCAGTCTTGTTAATTTGAAAAAATGTTCTTTATCTTTTTCTTTCATTCGCCAAAAACTTTTCTTAAAAAATCCATCTTCTTCACGATTTTTATTAATTTCTCTTATGCACCATCGTCGTTTAAATTTTTTTTTGCATTTCAATAACAATTGAAACTATTTATAAAATTTTTAAAATTACTTACATTTTTTAATTTACCTATAGTTTAAATTTTTTGTAAAATAAAAGTTTTGATATTAACAGCCAATTCTGCCACAGCTGTTTCCGACATTATTCTGTTTAAGGAGCGAAATTCCGTTGTCGACATTATTCTGTTTATTCATTTAACGCTTACGATAATGATACTTAATATTAATTTATTACAAATACAACTAACTTTTTTAAAACACAATATATACATTCATATACAATTAAAAGCAAAAATGATACCCCATTATCAAAAATATATTATAGTTTCTTACTTAACCTCATATTTTTCGTTAATCAATTTTCTGTTATTTTCAGAACTAATTCTATTATATAAATTGTTTTTTTAAGTACTCAATTACAGTTACAGATAAGAATATCCCAATTTAGGAAACTTGAACTAGATTAAGATAAAAAAAATGATTAATATAATAAAACTAGTTTTATTTTTGTTTTGTAATTATATTTAAAGCTCAATTTTTCTCTGTTTTACAGATATGTATCTAATAGGAGTGGAAACTTTTTCTGACAAAATAAAAAATCTGATACCCACAATCAATGTTTTCTAAAGAAAAACCAAAAGAGTATCCGCTCCCCACCGTTTTAGATCAATATTATAGATGGAAAAATTCAGTATGTATATGGCAATTCGTTTGTGACTCAAATATCGCAAATGAGGGATAATTACATTGCATTTTCAATTTAGGTTTAAGGAGAATGTCAACACCTTCGTTCATCACATTCCTGCAAGTCTTAAATCTATTTTTACTTTATTTAATAATCATTTCTTTACGCAAACAGTACAATAGGACTAATGGTTCCTTCAGTTATTATTTGGTCAAAACGGAAGATGGTGTTTAGTGGGTTAAAGCCCCACATGTTGATAGTGAAATTGTACTCGTACCGCTCATCTTCATTGTATTTGATTTATTCCCACCTACCATTAAAAAAAAAAAAAAATACACTTAAATTTTTTGATTAATTTAAATCAAAATGATTTGACAGTTTACCAAAAATTTAGAAAGAAAATCCCATTGTAAGAATTTTTTACAAAGCTTATATCATAATTATTATGTATATTTTTAAGCTAATTATAATACATAACCATTGAAAATTAAAAAGAAAATAAAATAAAATATTGCAATGAGAACATTTTAACATTTTTTACATATTAATTAGTTTATATGTACTTATATGTACATATATTTTTTACATATATGTACGCTAAGCTGTGTATAATGTTAATAACACATTCGCAACAGCATTTATTTCATACTGCAGTTAAGATTTTATTTTTTTTTATCATCATAACTCCAAATAAAAATAAAAACAACTTGACCTTAACCAAGCTTTTTTCAGTTCATTAATTAAAGCTTATAACAATATAATAAAATTTATTACTTGTTTTTTTTTTTTTTTTTTTTTTTTTTTTTGTCGTTATTAATGAAATTTTATTTTTACGTTAACTATCAGGTAAAAATTATTAACAAGCTGATAAAAGTTATTAAGTGATTTGAAACGACGATTATTTGATTATTCATACATTATAGAACTGGCAGCACGTATACTTTTAAAAACTATTGTTTTAATATGTTTTTTTTTTTTTTTTTTGTTTTCTTTATTGATTTTGTTTAATTTTTGCAATATTTCAGTATAGTTTTTTAATTTAAGAATTTTATGTATTGGTTTTTTTTCTGTAAAGTTTATTGATCTAAATTCCTTGACCTAGTATTACAATAAATAAAATGAATTTATTAGTGTATATAAAAAGAATTAAAATTTTTATGAAATTATATATGTATATGTAATACATAAAAAACAAAACTGAGTTTAATATTTTCGTTTATAAGTTATAGATAAAAAAAGTTGTTTTGGCTGGTAAAGACACTGCATTGCACTCATCTGAGGATAATCAAAGTACATATATTAATAAGCTTTGCACAAGCTCTTTTGAATCCGAAATTTTATCTATAATTTTAAATTATTACTATAATAATAATTTTATATATATATTTTATTTAATAAATTATTATTATTTTTTTAAGTTAGAAAATTATAAATACTTCTTAACTTTGATTTTGTCGTTTTGTGTAGTAATCAATTTTTTATTTAAATTTTTTCAACTCACAACATTGTTATGAATTTTTTTTAATACGCGTGTTGAGAATAATGTAATAAACAAGGTAGAATGTAAAACCAAAGCGTTTTAAAAGAAGCACATTTACCAAAAGAAAATAAAAATAGTTTTAAATATTGTGACATGTGCATCAAAAATTTGTAAATTTTCTAAAAATTTTATATGTACGAAAAAATTATGAAAAATCAAGTTACACTTTTTTCAATTTTAAAGAAACCTTTTATAATTAAGAAAAGCTGTTAACACATGTAACATTATGATGCTATTGAAGCTTTAATTTTGTAATATTTAGTACAGGTGTTTAAAAATGACAAATTATCAATGTTTGAACTCTCTAATAGTTTTGAAACAGAGGAAAGTACAAAAATAATTCTGAGGCAGCAACTTATGTTCATTTTGAAAGATTCACTCTTTTATTTCCAAAGTTCTATTTAAATACGTTTCAGAGACAAAATTATGCTAATATTATTTTCCCATAACGGTAAATTTAAATACTAAATTACAAAAAACTGTATTATTTTGATATTGATTAATAAAAATTTAGCGTTTTGAAATTGAAAAAATGTTAAGCAGGACCTTAGATACAAACATATTTGGAAATTAGATTTTAAATGGCTGTGCAAGGGGTAGAGATGCATAAAACAAATTTCCCCACAACATTAATTTTTTTATGAGTCGTATCCATAATTAAAATTTCATTGCTTTAGGTTAAATGTTATATACAAGTAGAAGTTTAGTAAACAGACTAATGGACGAATCGGAACAGGACGAAACGAAAGAGTGAAAAGTGAAACTAATAAGTAAATGTTTCAAATTATTTTTAGAAAAAATTGCTAAAAATAATATTATTAATTTTTTTGTTTTTTAAATAAAACTGTTTTATAGAAATTCAAAATTTATTTAAGCATATACATAATATTATTTAATCAATGTTATATATTTTATAAATTTAATTAATAAATAACACTTACTAAATAATTTTAATTATACATACATACATAATATTTTTTTCATTCCTTAATATCTATTATATATAAAAGCCGTAAACGTTTGCAACAATTTTCTTTATTTTTCATAGCAAAAACTAATACTGCACATAACAGAAAAAAAGAATAAAAAACAATTTTAAATTTATAGGGTTGGGTACATAATCCCGAAAATCAAAATACCAAATTCAAAATCCCGAAAACAAAATCTCGGAAAATAGATATCCCGAAAATCAAAATCTCGAAAAATTAAATCCTGAAATTACAAAATTGCGATAATCAAAATCCCAAAATTTCAAAATCTCGCATAGACTTACATAACTATATGGATATAAATTTTCTGGAAAATACCTCTGATTTTGAATTCAACTATTAATACTTACAGTATGCTCACACAAATATACCAATTTCATTCAAAAAAATTAAATTCTCATATTTCCATATGGAGAATAATTAATTTTGAAAACTTCACATACAAAAGTATTCAATTTTGACATTTCACTTAAAAAATAGTGAATTTTTTACGAATTTAGACATTTTTATGAAAAAAAGATTATATTTGGAGAAACGGGGGCTGACGCGCCCAAACCCCCATTACAAAATTTTTCTTTAGTTTTCTTAGTGTTGCAACACGTTTACGTTTACTAAAATTTACATATTTTTATTATTATTGTAAAAAGTTAAGTATTCTTACAAATAAAGGGAACATAGCTCTCAAAAAACGTTTTTAAGATAAATAAAAGCTATATTAGAATAGACAGATATTTTTTTTTTTATTAAATTAAAAATTTAAGTGACAAAATACCAATATTATTTCTAGATTGCATAAATACCAGTATTATTAACCAATATTATACTTCTTGATTACCAGACTGGAGTATCTACGCCAGGTTTATCTAGTTTATTAGATTAATGATCATCTTAAAAAAAAAATTTCGACCATATACAAATTATTTAATAAAATGAAAAAATGACAAAAAATTTGATTAATAGCTGCTGTAGTGAATATAATATTATATTATATAGTGACGTAAAAGTTATTATTTAAACTTTTCTTTAATTTTTTCTTCAATTACAATTTCCAAAAACCATATAATACTTTATATTTTACGCAAATTTGAACTCAATTCAAGGCTATTATTATTCATTTAAGTTCATCATAAAAAATTTTTTATTATAATTTTCTTAACTGAACGACGTTAAAGCATTGAATTACAACGCGTTTTATTATTTGTATATTTTACATAATTTTAATTTAAATGATTTAAAAATTATTTTAGACTTTAGATAACTTTAAAGAAACCCATTACATTTAAATCTAGTACTTTATGTATTATATTGTACTATTCTTCTTATTTAGATACTTCTAGTTTTAAAACCATAATGTGATTTAAATACAAGCAAACAATTTCTAAAGTAAATAAATAATATGTTGCTTTAAGTGTTTTAAAAGTTGTTTAAACCTCTGGTTTTTTAGAGAAACAAATCTTTCATTATTCAAATATAAGATATGATTTGGTTTTAAGTATGTAGGTATATATAATAAGAAAATAAATGTAATTCTATAGATATTTAAACAACCATTTAGGCTTTTTAATACCCAGACATAGAAAACTTTTAATAAATTAATATGGGATGATGATGAGAAACTTGAATTATGATGTTGACATTAAATTAATAAAAAAATCGAAAAATTTAAAAGAAAATATATATTCATACCTATATATAATGTATAATCTTTCTTTATAACAAAGCCATCTTCAATAAATTCCCAAAAAAAATTTATCGCCATCTTCACACCCTAATGTATCACAGGGGATACCTAATTGTATTTTATTTTTTTTTTTTTAGACTCTAAACTCTAGGTCAAAACGAAAAAGAACTTATTCGATCAGAATTGTTCTTAAGTTTTCCTAGATTTATGCTACGACAATACTACATTGACGGAAGAATCTTTGGAAGTATCTCAGACCTACACACTAATTCAACAATAAAACCAGAGCGAAGTGGTAAATCATAATAACTGATCGAAATAGAGAATGATTAAAAGCATAATTAGAAGCAGTTGTAGGAAACAGGTCTAAATATGTATAATATGGATACTGTAATGTGTTAAAAATTAAATTGTAATTAAATTAATGTTTGCATAATATTGTTTCTATTATAATTTCTGAAACCAACCACCAACAGTTATAACAATTATGTATTACATAAGATTACAAATAAAAAATTATAATTTTGATGTATAAGAATACAATTAAAGTAATAATGCGGTAAAATATTTATAGGATTGATTACTATAATAGGTGTCAAGTTAAAGTGAAAAATACAGAGATAATTATTGACACCTAGGTCGTATAATTTATACATTCAACTTTAGAATTGTGCAAAGCAAACTTAAAAACTTTTCATAATTAAATCGTATAAAATATTGTAAGTGTTTCCTATAGTATATAGGTGTAATAGTCCAGATATTCATAAAGATTTATAGGAATCCCCAAAGTTATAGATAAAATCAAAAGATATGCTATAAACCTCGCCTAAAACGGAAATATACAAATATATAAGCAACTCTACTTATAGAAAAGCAGATTACAACACAGGAAAGCCGAAAACAAATTGAACCTTTGATTATAGCTTATTGAACAGATTTCTTTAGGGAAAGTACATAAGATACAATGTAAAAAAACGTTAGCAAAAAATGGATGGTTAGTCAGCTCAACTAGTTATAATAGTCGACGGCTGCGGTATACTATTTTTCGACATACTTCATTGCACACCAAAAAAAAAGAAAAAAAATTTACAAAAATTATCCTAAATTAAAAATTATTTCTAAACTGATAATAGCGCGACGACTTTTAATTAATTGTTTTTCGGTCTAACCGATTTCACGTTATGCTTTTATCTTAATAAATTTAGTTTGTTTATTGTGATTTAATAAATTGTATTCAATCAAAAAAAAAGAAATCGTACATCTTAAACACTATAATAAGATTTTTCATTTATTTGTTTATTTTATTTATTTTTTTTATATTTTCTTTATTTAAAATTTTCTGAATGAATTGAAGACGCTGATTAAAGAATTTAAAACATCCTTTATTGCTTAGTTCATATTTTATTTAGTATCACTTAAATAAATTTTATCTATATTAAATTTACAATAATATAATATGTTAATGTAACCTTATTTTTTATTTAAATGCGGAAATATTTTTATTTCAAAAAAAAAAATTTTTTCTTACCGGAAATTTCAAAGCATAAAAATTAACTAAAGCTAATTTCAAAATAAAATAAAATTTTACTTTTTTGGTGTTAGACTCCTTTATCTTAGTTTGACAAACGTAATTATCTATAATTATAATTTAGTAGTTTTCAGCCGCACACTATGTATTATGAATTCCGTTTCAAGCTTTGAACATCAATAACTACATATTTTTTTACGATTTTTGTACCATAAAACCTATACATAATATTAATAATAAAACATAAATAATAAATTTTCTATTTACATTACAGTAGTATGGTGCCTACAATAGTCGGTAGTAGTAACAAAACGTACACAACAAAATAAAAAAAAACGAGGAAGAGTGCAGTATTCCAGACAAAAGTGCACTCTGGGATACCCGTATGAACGTAATATATCCTGTTTCTATAAAACTTGATCATCTTTTAAAAACATTCAGATGTTTTAGTACCGACGTTAACTACAGAGATATATTTATGTAAATTGTGGAGTTGTATGACAGCTACCCGAATCTACTGCGCCTAGCTTCATTAAGTTCCAAGAAATGCAAAAAGCCTGAACCGGCTGCTTTAGACCAATCAAATTTTACAAAAGTTTTTGGCATGTAACTCGACACCTTTTCACTAAATTTCAGATTTAGTGAAAAGGTGTCAGCTAGCTTCAATAGACACTGAGTTATTTTCATTTAAAAAGAGAAGTTGTATGGCAGCTACCCGAACTTGTCGTACCATCACAAAATTTACAGAAATTGTTGCCATGAAATTTGATCATCATTTGCAAAATTTCAGATACCTAGTTTGAATAGACACTGAGTTATCTCCATTTAAAGAAAGAAGTTGTATGGCAGCTACTCGAACACGGCTGCCGAAAATGCTGGATTTAAATAGCAAAACTAACAATTTTGTAAAAGTGACGTAAAAAATATTTCAGCCTCCTAGCTCCTTTATTTTTTGAGTTATCGTGCGGACGGACGGACGTATTGTTTTCCCCACGTACCTTTAAAACATTTATTTCGAACTCGATAAATAAATAGACATAATAGTCCTCACTCACTATACCAAATAATCTAAATATACGTACACCAACTACAGGCTCTTTATACAATTTAATTCTGTTTTGGCGTTATTTTAAAAATAATTTCAGTTAATGTTTTGACGAATTTGGTTTTGCTTTTTGATTTTTTACGGATTGTACTTTTTTCATAAATTCTATTTTTCTAAAGTGCAACTGTCTATTATATGAATTGGGATTCAACATATAGAATTTGACTATACATTAACAGGGTCCCTTAGTAATATTTATAATAAAGCTTATTATTTTTTTCTTAATTTGGAAATACTCACAGTTAGTGTATGCTATATTTTGTATTTTGACGCTTTTCCGTTAATGACCGTGAGTTATATATAACATTCCTCGTATTATAACTACACAGCTTATAATATTGGCTAATAATATACACAGCTTAAATACCTTTAAAGCTATTTCCCACCCATTTTTTTTTTTTGAAATACTTGGGATCTGTAAAGGATTGCAACCCAAATAAGGATTAAAAACCGAATAAGTAAAATATATAACCTAACTAGTCTATCGCGTTTCCTTTTTATTTTTTTTTTTTCTTTTTTCCTAAGGAAGGTGGGAATCTTCCAAAGACACCAAGAATTTCCCCCTTGGTAGTGTCAGATTCTTACTGACTAAACCCACCTTCCCCTTTAGCCAATATAATGGAATGAAACCCTTACCTGCGAACGCAGTATATTGGCTAGGGAGTAGGGATAGGAAAGGATAGGAAAATGGATACGGAAACATTGAATTGGGAGTGAGACTGTAAGGAAACAATTCAATATTTAAGTAAAATTAAAATAAATATAAATATATATACAATTAAATATAAATATATGTACATATGCCTTTGAAAAAAATTAAAATCGTTATTAATCTTATAGATCACTATGATAATAGTGCAAAATTCTTTTAAGTTCAATCACCTAAAAAATATTTAGAACAACAATAACAACTTAAAAATAAATTTATATTTGAAGTATTAAAAGTAATTTTTATCGTATTTTTCTTTTTTTTTCCAGATAAATAATGAAGTATAACTCCCGAAATGTTTTATAGAGGCTTAGCTTGATGTAGCAAACAACGAAGATAGCAGAACTTTATTTTGAAAATAGTCATTCAATGATATTTCATGATGTTTCAACAACTTTTTCCGACAAATGATGAAAATCATTGAATCAAAATGAACTCGCTTAAGAGATTACTGAAAAAAAATAGTTGCCGAATAAACCTAGCATTTAAAAGAACTGAACAATAATATCTAAATTGATGTAACCAATCAGATTATATATGCATAAATCTTATAAAAAAAATGTCTTTAAAGATTATTAATGAAATATTGATTGTAAAAGAAAAGATTTCACAAAAAATTAAATTAAAAGCATGTTGAAAAAATTTTATATTATGATTACAAAAGAGAGCGTGTCATATGTCTGTACTCTGTACACATTGGCCTGTAGTGTCCTTTGACTGTATTTTTCAAAGTTACATTGATTATCATTTGATTGTATTTAAATGAGTTATTTGTGTTGAAATATTTCACATATTGCGATATAGAAAATTAGGTTTATACGCTTTTTCCAAAATATACATACATATATATACTTATATATGTATAAGTATGATTCTGATTTAGAAGAGATTTCATATTTGTATACAAAATCAGAATTTTAATAATTTGTTTAACGAGAGTTTGAAAACTGCGGTCCCCCACTATTTTAAATATTTTGTTGTTTAAATATCTATACGTACAAAAAAAAATGAGTAGAGATTTAAGATATGGTTTCAAAATCAAAGTAATTATAATTTGTTTAGTCACAGTTTGCCGGCGTCAGACACCATTATTTTAGTTGTTTTATAGATTTGGTGTTGAAATATGTATATGTAAAACAATTAGAATAATTAAAAATAATTTTAGAGTTGTGTTCAAAATCAGGATTTCAATAATTTATTTATCGAGGATTTCGGAGCAGTATTTTCTATTATTATAATATATGTTTGTTACTGAAATATGTACCTCGAAAATAAGTTTTTTGTGTTGAAATGGAAAATTATTCAAATGTTCTTGTTATTGATATATAAACGTTGCGCATTATATTATGAAAAGTTTTATTTATATGAAACTTTTATACAGTGAAATCCAGTCAAATGTAATACGGTCAAACAATTAACAGGTAAATGAAAAAACAGGCTAAATGCCAAATGAAATATAAGCAGACCGAAACCCATTTCAAAACTAATAAAAGGATTGAAAATTAAAAAAATAAATATCTTTTTTTACTTACTTAAGTAAAATTGTCAAATTTTAAATAACTCTGTTCTATGGTACTTTTATAGACAGCATTAAATTAAATAAAATAATAATAAATAGTTAAAAACATTTTTATTTAAAGCAATGGCATATTATACAATAATAAATTTAACTTTAAATACATAGAACAACTTCAAATCAATTGACATTTTCTTAATACAAATTACACAAAAAAAAAAAAAAATCGAATATAATAAGACATATAATTCGAATTTATTTTATCTTGATTTAACCTTTACATACTTAAGAACCAAATCTTTAAATTTATTAATAGGGCCAATGATTGTCGTAGGGCTATTCATTGTTCACAATTTATTATATATATATACCCAGATTATAACCTTGAGTATAAATTTTCATTTTTATAAATTAAATGATATAAAAATAAAAGTTTAATACCTATTTTAAAAATTATAATACATTTACATTAAATATAATATATCTTTTATATACTTATAGCTATAGATATAGATAAGTAACGTAAAATTATTTTCATTCATAATTCATTATTTTATAAAGAAAAACAACTATCAGTGCCTCAACTAGATGATTTGTTTAAAATTTAAAATATCAAATAAACGTTTATTAAAATTTTAGTATCTAAATATTCTATTCTATTTGTGAAGGTAGAATGTTGACTTTTTTTTATAAACCACGACAATTTATTTAAAAAGTTTATTTAATATAAAGTTATATCGTATATGTATATATATATGCACCCCATAAATAATTGAAAGTAGTATAGTCTGATTGCAATATTTTAATGCGGGATAATTTAAAATTAAATATATAAAAATATTTATGAATTATAGATAGATGAATATACCATTTACATTTTATTTAACATTATAAGCTTTTTTGTATGAAAATAACTAACAACTTAGAATATATTTCAGAATATTATTCTTTTAGAATTTTTAGATTGTTATTCAGCTTAGAATATATGATAATATTAGCTCATTTATGGGACTTCGGTAGCCTAGTGGGTAGGCGTGTGGCGTATTAACCGAAGAAGTGTGGGTTCGATCCCTGCACAGGTCATAAGTGTTTTTTTCTTTACATACCCCCCTTACGACCAAATATAATGTAAATATATAGTATATAATATAAACAAAATAAATAATATTAGTATATAATTTAATAATAGTATAAAAAAAAAACCTATAATGGGCTTGGTAGCCGATGGTTCAATAATATTGCATTACATTTATGTATGTAATATTAATATAAATAAATAATAATTAGCCCATTTGTTCAGTATACTATAAAGAACCTTTGGAAATACCAATAAACTGTATTCTATTATCCGCAGATTATAGCCTAATTGATGTCTTTTTATACCCCTGCAAGCTAATAAAAGTATTTGTTTTTCCATTTATTGCAGGTCGTCTAAAGCACTTAATTATTCCTTTTCTTCTACGTATATTTCTTCTACTGTAATGTGTGCTCAATATTTATAAAACAAAGTGTTATTTTTTATAGATTATCCAGATCAATAATTATAACTATTTCTTATCATAATAACAAAATACTTTAATAATTTAACTAAGTAAGAACTGCTTCCGATTCCCAAGGGAACTCTCTTCCAAATGATGTTAGAAATGTTCAAAAGCATAGAACATTTTTTTAAGATTTTACTCTGAATGTCTTAAAGATAAATAATAATTCCTTACCTATTTACTCATTTTTTTTTTTATACATATATAAATCTTGTTTTTAATCTTATGATGGCACCAAGCCCCACGAGTATTTATGTGGAACGTTTTACTCTTCGTTTAAATTCTCTTTCCTATAAACTAATTTTGTAGTTCGTTTCTTACCCTCTATTCTAAAAATTAATTTTATGGTTCGTCTTATACCCTCTTTGCCATAAACTGATTTTATGGTTTAAGGATAGATGGTATGAAACGAACCAAAAAACGTTCCTCATTAATACTCGTTTGACTGCAGTACATTCTATTTTAATTTTAGTTTAAGTTAATTATTTACTGTTTTATGAATACAGTAAAAACCTTTGTATATAATTGTCATTTGGCAGTATGAAATCATTTACTATATGTATTAAATACATACATATTATTTAAATCAATGCACAATGTAAATATAAATAAATAAATAAGTTCTGATTTTGTAACATGTGAAAGAGGCTTATTAATAAATTATTATAACCCATATCACGTTAAACTTGTGATATGTTACCAAATCAAAAGTAATTTTATCTTGGCACATTTAGCATGGTTATTTAGCTTTTTGTGTCCAGAAAAAAATCAAAAACTTTATGATTCGTACCCAAATCCAATAACAATTTTAGTTATATGTATCGCAAGCTTAACATATGGATATAAATATACATGTATAATCGACTTAAGCTATAGGAAAATTTCCTTAAAAAATTCATAAATTTAATTATTAAATTTTGTTTCTGAACATTTAAAAATTTAAATTACAATTTTAATTATTTAAATTATTTTTAAACATATATTTATTTTTAGCTCTATATTATTTAAAAAAAATTCAATATGGATTCTATATTATTTAGAACATTTCTAAATGAAATTCTTTATTATCTTGTCGTATTCTTTAAGACAGCCAACTTAAGTAAATTAAATTTACAAAAACTTAATAATACCTACCAATAATTAAACTCTTATTAATATGTTGCCTGATTTAAAAAAATTGAAATATTTATAACATTCCAAACCATGATCAAATTTTTGCGCAATTAATAAAATGTTTAGTTTAGTTTCTTAAAATTTTCCATATTCAAGAATAACTCATGCAGGTTCTTGTTTAAGATATTTTCTAAAAAGTAACTTTTATCATCAATAAGACAAAAATTACCATATTAGAATGACAATGACGAATAGTCTAACATATTACCATTTATGTTTTTCTGAATACATTCTATGATTAATAACGGTGAGTACACCAATATAAAAAAACACAACTTCAAATAATAGTAAAATATCTTTATTATATGGTTAAAAAAAAAAGTATGGTAGCATATTTTCTATTTTTGTTCAGAATTTAATAAAATGTATTAAAAGTTAATTAAAGAATGATAAAAATTAGGGGGGGGTGAAATAAACTCGAATCGACTTTATTACCAAAAACAATGGAAATAAAGTCGAATTAGCAATTCTATCTTATTTCCAAAAAAAATGTTTAAAAAAAAAGTCGAAAAAAAAATGGTCGAATTTCAATGTTGAACAATAAATTTTTCGACATTTTTTTTAAAGTAATATATTTGAGAGCTAGTTATACCGATCAGCTTTTATCATTCACAAAATATGTAAAATAAGAGTATTAATGATATGTTTAGCGCGGGTTTGGAGGCACAACCCTCACTATTATAAGTGCTTTGTTGTTGATATGTATTACGTAATTTTTTTTTTTTTTCCTAAGGGAGGTGGGAATCTTCCAAAGGCACCAAGAATTTCCCCCTTGGTAGTGTCAGATTCTTACTGACTAAACCCACCTCCCCCTTTTAGCCAATATAATGGGATGAAAACCCTTACCTACGAACGCAGTATATTGGCTAGGGAGCAGGGATAGGAAAGGATAGGAAATGGATACGGAAACATTGAATTGGGAGTGGGACTGTAAGGAAACAATGAATCCGCCTATTATTATTACTATTTTGCTAGCAGTGACTAAAGCCGTTACAACAGTTACAACATGTAGTAGTATATAACGCCTTACTGCATGAGGTAATTATTGAAGGCAACCCCCACTGTCACTGTAGCGGATACTATTATTGGTATTAATATTCTTATTAATATTATAATTATTTTACTACAAAGCCAGCGCCATCAGTGGATTACAACATGCAGCAGTATATAACACCTTACTTGCATGATATAACCAAATGGCTCCACTGTAGTAGCTATTATATTATTATTATTATTATTATTATTATTATTATTATTATTATTTCTATTATTATTATTGTTATTATTTTACTGCAGCGTCAGCGCCATCCGTGGATTACAACGTGCAGCAGTATATAACACCTTACTTGCATGATATAACCAAAGATAGCCCCACTGTAGCAGCTATTATTATTATTACTATTATTATTATAATTATTGTTATTATTACTATTACTATTTTTATTATTAATATTATTAATGTTATTATTACTACTATTAATTATACGATATACATTATTACGATATAAAAGTACTACATATTTTTTATTTATGACCTGACCGGGGTTTGAACCCAAGACCCTTCGATTGAAAGGTTGGCGACTTAACCACTGCGCCATGAGTCAGATATAAAAATAATTAGAAGAAATTTTAGAGTTGGATTTAAAATAAGGGTACCTATTCGCTTTTTCCAGAATATTTATATATATGTGTATGTGAGCTTCTGAATTAGGAGGAATTTTAGAGTTGGATTCCAAGTCAGAGTTATACGCTTTTTTCAGAATATTTATATATATATGTGTATGTGAGATTCTAAATAAGGAGGGATTTTAGAGTTGGATTCAAAATCGGAGAATTCCCTTTTTCCAAAATTTTTTTAAAATTTTTTTTGTTTCAGCATTATTTTTTCAACATTTTTTGTTCGACATTTTTTATTTCAACATTTTTTTTTTCAACATTTAGTTTTTCAACATTTTTAATTCGACATTTTGTTTTTCAACAAATCGACCTACACCCAAATAAATATCTCGTTTTTATATCAATGGTAAGTGATGATAAAACAATAACAAAGTTTATCAAATAATGAAAGTAGTACCTGCTATTAAATGATTATTTAATAAAATTAACAAAAACCAGTTTAATATTTTTTGTAAGTTATAAAAGTGGGTCGGAGAATTTATGTCGATTTTCAAAATATTGATTTCCAAAATGTCGATTTCCAAAACGTCGACTTGGACAAAATGTCGATTAAAAAAATGTCGGCTTGGATAAAATGTCGACTTAGATAAAATACAAATTTCAACAACAAAACATTTAAAATTATCCGTATTCATATATATATACATATTCTGGAAAAAGGGGAAAGCCTGATTTTTTAACCAACTCTAAACTCCCTCCTAATTCAGAATCTTACGTATACATATATATAAATATTTAGGAAAAAGCGGAATACCCTAATTTCGAAACCAACTCTAAAACCCCTTCTAATTATTTTTATTGTACAGATATTTGAAATAGAGGAAATAAACAGATTATTGAAACCATAAAATTACAAATCGACATTTTTGCCGATATTTTGGGAGCCAAAATTTTGTAAGTCAACATTTTGGGAGTCAACATTTTGAAAATCGACATGAGCTCCGTATCCCAATCGATTCAACTTTATTTCATTAATTTATTTTTTGAAATTTTTTTTTAGAAATAAGGTAGAATTACTAATTCGACTTTATTTCCATTGTTTTTGGTAATAAAGCCGCTTCGACTTTATTTCAAGGCTCCTAAAAATTTTGTGAACTCAAATTATAATTATTTTAAATACTGTATAAAAGCATTCAACTTTCAGAAAGATTATTGTATCTGTTGATTGTTTCCATCTTTGCTTAGTTTTCAATTTGAAAATTAAAAAATTATTTGTTTTCTTTCATTAAAAAAAATTTTTTTATTAATTTTTTCTAATGAAGGCATTTCGGCATGTTAACATGCCATCCTTAAGAATTAAATTAACAATCGCGACAATCGTTGATTTCGAAAACGACAATATTTTTAAAATAAGTAAAACAAAACAAAGGTGGAAATAATCAACAGATTCAATAATCTCTTAACACTATTTATTTAATGAATCTTTTTAAATTCCAAAAATAAAAAAAAAAATAAAAAGTTTTTTATCTTGTAATAAAATATGTAGTACAATTATATGAAAAAATAAGCTATACTTTCGGAGAACTTCTGGGAAATTATTAAGAACGTATAAGATATCTGAATCTGATAAAAATTTAATTAAATTCTGAAAGATTCAATATTAAAATCTTAGGTTTTTCCAATATTTTAAAAAACATAAGAAAATGTACGTTACATATTAGTACTTATCTTGATAACCGGCACCACTCCCGCTAAGAAAATTTAATTAAATTTAACAAATTAGCATTATACATTTAACATTTCGTTTTGATTCCATTGAAATTCATGCAAAGAAAATTTCTTTTCTACTACACTTTTGATATTTATTACTCTGGTTTTTAGCTTCAGGCTTTTTATATAAATTTTTCAATATAAAGCAACCTTTTATGTAAAGTGCTCTTACTTAACTTAAAAAGAGTTTTTTTTTTTAAATTTTCGTGTGAGCTTCATTTTAGGTACATTGTCTGATCTTTTTCAAAGTTTACTGAAATCCCTTTACTATGATAGTAAAGTTTGAAAAGGGTCCAACAATGTCTAAAAAGTAAAGTATATCCAAATTTTCAACGGGCTTTTTGTAGCCCTTACCCCTATCGCTTAGTTAAGCTCATATAACATTTCATTATGTGATTCAAGGTATCTCTTACTAAAGTTTGAAAAGGATCTAACAATGTACCTAAAGTAAAGTATATCCAAATTTTCTTTATAATAAGGAAAAACTATTAATTTCAATACATTTTATGACTGATTAAAAAAAAAAATATCTTATAGTTTTTTTGAACAATCATTACTCATATTTTATTTGTTCATATATTCTTAAAATATAAATTTATTTACTACCACACCATTTCATTTACTCATCATATTAATAATAATATAAAAAATTTGCATATCTAATTATGTACATATATTATATTGCCGTTATAATACAAGATGTACATAATATGATCGCGAACTTTATGATATGTTAGCGAAATCATTGAATCGCATTATATACAGGTGTATAAATCACATATATATGTATAATAAGTATATACTATATACAAATGATTATCTCATTCAATAAAAATATTACAAGTTTTGATTTGAACATGTGATACGGAAATTGAAAATTGTTATTGGGATTCAAAAAGATTTATTTGAAAGAGGTAAAATATATTTTTATTTTTTTTTTTTGTGTTTTACATTATTTAAAAGCTTATAAAAAATTTTCAACCCATTTCAACCAATGTTTTTTTGTTTTCATTCGAGACAACCTTTCACAAGCTTTTTAATAACATCTGTAATATTCTAAAAAGCCGATAGATGACAAGAATGCAAATTAATTTTTATAAGCCGTTTATTTTTATGGTAAAAATTATCATTGACGTTTACATCATTTACTCATTATATTAATACAATTAATTTATTAATGATTTTATTTTTGCACTAAATTTTTAAATAAAAATATTATTGTTTGCCATTGGACGTCATTTTCAAGAATTTAATAATTTTTTTGTGCTAATCATATTTGAATAGAATCTTAATGATAATAAATTAGGTACATTAAAATGTAAAAATATGGGTTCTTGATTTTTTAATGTCAATTTTATAATTATCATACCATTTATATTTATTAAGAAATTAGAAAGTTTATATATCCGTATTAATAAATATTCCTAATAATTCAGAACATTTCTAGTTCTTGTTTTAAAACTTTTAATGAAGGCCCTTTAAAGTAAATTGGTTTTGGCTTAATTTTTTTTAATTTAAAATTTCTTGTTCCCACACAGTTTCACTTCCCAATAGAAGATTTCCGCTTCTTTGTTCTATAATTTATTATCCGTATTCCCTAGGAGTTCTGTACTTTAGTATTCCTACTGCCTCCCTAATATATTGCGCGAACAGTCAAGTGTTTCATCTCTTCATATTCACTAAAGGAAAGGGTTGCTTTGGTCAATAAAAATCTGACACTATACCAATGGGGTAATCTTGCTGCTTTGAAAGATTCCCATCTCCCTTAAAGACAAAAAAAAATACGACTTTTTAGAATCTTTAACTTTCTTTTTCAAACTTCATCAGATATTTTCACATTCAATTGCATTTTTAATTACAAGGCAGATTTTAATTAGGGAAGAAACTCTTTTTTAGTGAAACTAACTGATTTGAGACAAATATATTATAATAATATAATTTGTCATAAATGGCCAAGGTTCATCAGTAGGAAAAAGGTCCAACTCTGAATAATGTATATAATTATTAAAAAATGTAAAATTACAATAAAACTCGCAATAAAACTCTGTTTAATGTAAATCATTGAAAGACACTACAGAACAGTCTAACGAGAACGAAAATTAATACATTTATTTATTTCTAATAATACGTTAATAGTTCTCTATAATTTATATATTATTTCTATGAGCTTGTAAGACTTTAACCTATTAAATACCATCAATAATTTTTGACCAAATAATAGGTTATATACTGCTTCCACAAGGAAGTTAAGTTTGGCGAATGAAAATTGATTCAAAATTGACAGGAACATTGTGAGTTGACATAAATATCGAAAAAATATATAAAAATTGAATAATATTTTGATTATGTCCAAAATGTTCAGAATATACCGTATCAGAATATTTACTATTAAGAATTTTACTAGAATCAAATGAATCTAAAAATCTGACAATATTTTATTGTTTAAAAAAAAATATTCTTTTTTAAATATTAAATTTTTTTTTTAAGTTTATGCAATTTTAGTTTGAATTTTTCTTTCTTTCTTGCAGGATAACTCTCACAAGCTTTGAAATTATTTGAAATTATTAATAGTAGCAGTGTATATGTATTAATAGTTATGTAAATAAATAATATTGTTTCCCCTTTATCCTTCTTAATAATTTTATGTTCTAAGGACATAAATTTTTTGACTTATTTCACTATATAGAAAATAAAGTTGAAATACTATGTAGATTCTATAAATTTAAATTTACCCTTTAATTTCTATATTAAAATAAATGATTTTTTTTTTTTAAAGGAATGCATTTTTATTTTTATTTCTATAAATTTTATACAACAGTTTAATTTTAAAAATACACATTTAGATTTACGTTTTTAAATCATCTATTAAATATAAATTTTTATCTAATAGATTTTTATTATGATTTTTATTTGAGAGTTTTAAATTCAAGCTTCCCTTTGCTTTTTTTTTTTTAGTAGAATTTAGTTATGATAGATCACTACTCAATAGATTAAACGTTCAGGATGAAGAAAATAAGAATTACAAATGAGATTACTATCTTTATTCTTATATACAAATTTAATGTTCGAAACAACTGCCATAAGCAAAAAGAATCTGAATTCTAAGTGATCCAATAAAAATGGAAAACAATTTACAAAATGGGAAACTATTACCACATTAGCTACTATTACTATACTAATACATAGAAAAAATCAACATTCGATAACAAATATTTTAAAACAGAATTTCCTTCACTTAATTAAATAATTTTCCTTTAATTAAATAATTTTTCCTGACTTGACCCAATTTTTTTTTTTCACTTAGATTTTTAATAAAATACATACAGTACAGATTTAATATATACAATACAGTATCTACAAAATGTAATAATTAAATCCCAACATTTTCAGTTATCAAAATCTCTTTTATCAATAATTTAAAACAATAGAAAATTATTTTTATTATCAAGAATAAATGTATTAACATACCAACAATCTTTTTAGAATATAAAAGATAAGGTATAATTGCAATGTACTTGTGGTATATAAGGTAATAAATAAAATTAGGTAAAAAATAAATAAAAATTTTATTAGTAAAATTATTAAAAGTATTCAGGTTATAAAATTTTTTTTTTTTTTTCAAATTCCCGAAAATAAATACATTGATATTGAACGCATTGTTATACATATATAGGTACATGTTATATATATTTTCCAACTAAACGGGCACAATAAAGATTAAAAACCTTGTTAACAAAAAACATTCTTCCGACTAAAACTCTTTATTAATAAATTACTAAATTAAAACAAAAAAAAATTTAAACATTATTTAGATAAAATTAGGCAATAAATTTAATAATAAATTATTAAAAGTTTGATATGTCAATTATATTATAATACAAATTTATTATAAGTTATTAAAAATGACAGAACGTAATTGGAATATAATTTATTAATATTTTTCTTCCAACAATCTGACTGATATTTATAAACCTTGTATATGATTCAGAGTTCCCAATTCACACATATAATGTTGTCGCTTTATTTACTTCTTTGAACAAATTCAAAAAACATTCATTGGTCTTATAAATGATGGGTAAACACAAAATAAGAGAGAAGCACTAAAAATCGAAGAGAAAAACTGTAGGAGCAAACTGTGAAATAAAAATTTCGAATTCAGACAATCTAAGGATTTCTGGGAAATTATAATCGATTTATAGATATAATACAATCATAAGATCCAGTAAAAATAAACAGAGAATTCTAACAGGATTCCGGCCGGCACACTGATGGCTAAACGGACACTTAAAGAATATTGCAATAGAAAATTACGATATATGAAGATTCTGCCAAGAAGAAAATGAAACTTCAGGTCACATACTCAAAAAATGCGGGGGTTTATTCCGAGCAAGATATGTGCACCTAGTAGCATATTGCTTTGCCGAAGATGAGCTGCAAGTAGTAAACCCTATACAAATTTTAACTTTCTTAGGTATTACAAGGCTGACAGAAATATTATAAGTAGAGTCAAAATCCACAACACGTATTAAGAAGGGAAGTACAATAGATCTACATCAGAAAATCGTAATGTTATTTTATTACCTATTAAATAACAGTCTCTCACTTCTCTTAACCGTTATCGTATGTTATTGGAGCAATTTTCTCTTTTTTATAAGGGGGGTTTATAAGGGGGGCTCATAAGAGGGCTTTCAAGTGTTAATATCTACTAATGTAGAAGTCAAAACTACAAAAATGTTTGCTTTTTAATTTTCAATTTGCCAAAATTCAAGATGATTCAATATTTATTTAAATGCCTTCCAAATAGATTCATTACGCATTTATATATGTTTAAATTATTCTTTATTCTCAATTTTCCCGTATTAAATAATCTTAAAATTAATTTAAATACATATTGCTACTTAATTTCAAACTGATGACTTGGATATTTCACAAAATAATATATTTGGTGTAGTCGACGATTAATTGAAGTCAAGTCGATCAAGATCAAGACGATCTTATAACTCAAGTTTAAAGTTTTCACAAAAGAATTGCGAGATATGTACGGAGTGAATTTTTAAAATTTAAGCTTAGGCAATATTACATTCAAATAAAAAATATCTTATATCTAAAAATGAAGTACAGAAGCTAATAAGTATCTGAATGGTTTATAAAAATTTTGCTGTTCCTTAATTTTTAAACGAACAAAATTTACTACTTCGATCTTATATTCTCGGAGTTTGGAAATATTTAAAAGTTTAAATAAAAATTATATACATTTTATGCCCTATATCGTAGAGATTAATTAAGTCATCGGACTTTCAATCCAAAGGTCTTCAGTTCAAACCCGGTTTGATCCTATTTAATAGTAATAATTTATATAGTAATAGTTTATAACCCAATAATCTATATCGTAATATAAAAATAATAAAATAAATAAATAATTCTTCTATAACATAATAGATGGCGCCTAAAAACAACATTTGTGTCACATAACTCTATATAATAGCTACTGCCGAGATATCAACGGCTTATAGTAAAAATAACGAAGTCTAATATGAATGACATGTGACTTAATGAATATCCAATTACACTATCTTTCTTATAGTGGGGAAGAACCAACAAAAAAAGTTATAATATTCTAAAGTTGTGACAGCTCTAATCCATAATTCAAGATTTACTAGCACACAATTAAACAGTTAAATAAGAAATAAATGGAAATTAAGGTATATTCCCACATCTATTATGAAGGTGAACAAGTATTATTTTAAGAAATAAAAATTTAAATATGTATATACCAATTTTGAGACCATCACTGTATTCATTATACAAAACTATAGGATTCTATTGTATTTACTTTATAGAGAATTATTCTTTATATGATTAACCCGCAAAAATTGTTATCTACAACTTAAGTAATCTATGTGTTATCGTTACTAAGAATATTACCCTTGTACAGTTGCACCTCAAGTTAACCCATCAAAAACGATACAGTCATCTATCACATCTATTTTTATTCTTACCAAATATTTGCATATTACCTAACAGGTAACTCAGATCAGATTTAATTCAAAAGTTTACCATTACTTTAAAAAAAAATATATAAGAACTTTATTTGAATTGAACCCTTTACTCATATATTTAATTAAAATATTATATGAATATTATTTAAATTATTGTACTCCTTATTTGTAGTTTCATTTACGCAGTTTTGTTTTCATTATTATTCTTGCAATTTATTTAAAGTTTTTAACGGCACATAAAACGTATGTTATAAAATATTTTTAAAAAAATTTTACTATTTTTCGTTACTGATCTTAATTGTACCACCATATTAATAATAAACCAAAACTTTGTTTTTCTTCTTGTCATTTTTTTCTTTTTATATTTTTCATTCAGTATAGTGCTAAAATTTGAGAATAAAAATAAAAATAAAAAATAATAAAAAAAAATAAAAATAAACGTAATAATTTTTTACAATTCTTAAAAAGCGCTACTAAAGTGGAAAATTTTTTTAGTTGTTTGCGGGCATTTAACCTGAACGTTTTAACTATAATATTATTCTATCGTATTTTATCGGTTTTATTGTTTTTGTATATATATTGTTATCCTATACAAATTTCATCGGTCTAAGAAAATCAAAAGTAATATAAAAAAATATTCTTTCTTTTTTTTTTTTGTAATATTTCTTAAAATTTATTCCCAAAATTTAGTGTAATTGTATTAAAAATCAAAAAAAAATGTACATATATAAATTTTTCCAAAAATCTTTTAAAATAAAATAATTTTATATTTTTAATAATATAAAAAATTTTAATAATTAAACCACATTGAAAATTAAAATTTTATTACAAGTGTTGAATGCTAAATAGCTTAATAAATAAGTGCAAGAAAAATATCAAAACAAAAAACAAAAAGAAAAATACACTACACAAAAATTATAAATCTATAAAAAAAAAAAAAAATTTTCAAATCTTATTTTAAAGTTTTTTCAAATTAAATTGAGGTTTTTTCCAAATTTTCCAAAATAACTGTTTTTAATTTTTAAATTATAAAAATTACGATTTCTTTCGTTATTAGGGGAAAAAATATCAATTTTAATTTACAAAAACTTAATTTATATTGAAAAAATCTGGAATATAAATCGTAATATATATAAATGTAATGTAAAATATAATTTAAATTGCAATTAAAATTTCTACATTTAAAAATTTTTAGATTTTATTTTAATTTTTTATTATGATTTCATATATTGAACATATTGTATATATTCTTCAAGGTGATCTCGTTTTCACGTTCATATTTGTAAAAAAAATTTCCTAAAAATAATAAAAAATAACAAAAAAACAAAAAAAATACATGTCTTAAACTAATATATACCTACATAATATGATTAAAATTAAACAATATTAAATTATTTTTTTATTGAATTGTGTGTATTAAAGAAATTACACAATAAAAAAAAACAAAAAAAAAAAAATTTTGTGAAAAATCAAAAAAAAAAACTAAAAAATATTTTTTTAATTTTAAAATACAATATTGCATAAAAAAAGAATGCATTATACAAAATACATAAATATTAACAAAATAATTGAAAGAACAGTATAAATGCCTATACTAAATAAGTATATGTACTAACATTAAATTATAGTTGTATTGTAATGAACCAAGAAAATTTTGTTATATAAATTCTATAAATTTGGAAAAAAAAAAAAAAAGAAAAACAAAGTGTATTGTAATTTCGTAATACATATATTATATTATTATATATAAGTATTATAATATTATGTATATTCTTCAAAACACAAAAGTTTAATTAAATTTTTTTTTTTTTTTTAAATAAAAACAAAAATAAAACAATAACTGTCACATAATCAAAAATTTTTTTTTTTTAATTTCATTACCGATCTAATTAAATAAAAATTAAAAAAAAATAATAAAAAAAAAAAAAAAAAAACAGGAAAAACTTTGAATTATTTTATGTACATAATAATAATTATGTAAATGTACAAACATTTTGTAAGCCGAATCAAAATCAATTTTCAATAAGTAGTTAATTTAATTTTAAAATCTAAATAAATTAAATTTCGATTGTATATACATACATATTTACATATATATACATACAACTTCATTCAATAAATTACACTTTTAAATCGATTTAAATTTTCCCATATTCTACTTCAGTTTTCTTTAATGTTTAAAAATTGTTTATATTTTAAATCAAATTTTATATTTTAAATCAAATCAAAGCCTTTTTTATATTTTAAATCAAATTTTAATCTATATATGGATTCTCCTGTCTTAAGAATCATTGTGTTGCGTATATAAAACACGATTAATTCTTAAGATAGTAGAATCGTGACATTTTAAAAGTTCCATGCTCAGAAATCCCATTGGGATAATTGACTCACTTCAATGATTAAAAAAAAGGATTTTTATCTCATTGTTAAGGAGAGAAGTCTCAATGAGACTTCTGACCTTTTTTTAATGGGACTTTTGTATCACTAAAAAGAGTCAAATTTCCCATTGAAATAGAAAATAAGTTTGCAAATGAAAATTAAAATTTGTCATATATAAACCTGATTTTAACCTAGCTGAGTGTAACCCTAATTTTATAACCAACTCTAAAATCCCTCATAATTCATATGCTGGAAAAAAGGGAAACGAAATTATTACATTATTAATTATTATCATTACAAAAACAAAATTTGGACTTCTGATTCGCATTTCTGACTTACAATTCAATGGGACTTCTGACTATGGGATTTCGGACACATAATCACTAAAATCCATATATAGGTTATATACGATCCATTAAAAGATACTTGTGATTGTCTGAAAAAAATGATCCATTAAATTCTTTTGATTCTTCAGATTTTAGAGTAAATTGTTTTCTATATAAAGAAACTTCTTTATTTCAAAGCTTTCTGCATTTCTGCAACTTAATTTATACCATAAAGTAATTTTCCATGATAGAATTCAGTGTTCGTAATCAAAATATTTCATAAATTGTCATAATATGAATTTAAACTGAATTGATTCAATGAAGTTATATATATAGGTTAGGTACCACCCAAAAATGCAATATATAAAAAAAATTTTATTCATATAATATAATATCTAAAACAATATTGAAAGTATTATTGTAAAGATAAATTTCATAAATAAAAACAAGGCAGAAAGTTTTTTTTATAGGCACATTTTTTCCAAAAGATAATAAAAACATTAAAAACCTTTTGACTTGCACCAAAATTTGTAAATTGTTTTAGATGTATATTTTCTTTATATATGTATGTATATAGGGAATAAATTGTGAAAAATCAAAAAGGATTTTTTTTTTTTTAATATTAAGAAAACCCCACATAATTAAAATATCTAAAAATATTATGTTGAAACTTTAATTTTTAAACAGCTGTGCTCTAAAAAAATTTTGTGCAGATGCCTAAGTTACAAGTTTTTTTAATCTTACAAAGTTTTGTCTTTAAACACCATATTACAAATAACGGTAAATTTAAATACTATTATTTTGTTATTGATTTATAAATCTAATAAAAATATCCTGTCATTTAAATCTTACGTATACACATTTGAAAGTAGGACTTTTTTTAAAATTTTAAGAGGCTATAGCTACGTAATTCGTGCGACTACTTAAAAAACTTGTTCCACAACGTTAATTTTTTTAAAAGACCCAAATCCATGGTTAAAATTTCATTGTTCTAAACAGAGTAAAAGTTTTTTAAGCAAAAGAATGGACGAACAGACATATAGTGAAATTAATTAAAAGTAAAAAATGATAATTTTAATTCTATGATACTTAACTTTAATGTTAGTCATTAATATCTACACCTTTCCTATTTTTATACAGAATAATCTTATTATTTATTAATATATCCATATTTGGATTATCTGTAGTTTTCGCTAATAATAACTAATGATAAATAAATGACAAATATTTTTATTAAAAATGAACTAAATAGACATTAAATTTCTTTTCTATAATATAAAATTATTTCGATAATATGCACCGGTACAATGATAAAATTGTCAATTTAAGATAACATAAGAATTTATGGGTAAAAATATCGGTTGCAAAAGAACGGGATCATTTTTATTTGTTTTGTAATTCATTTTTTAAAAATTCATTAAATTTTTTTAAAAATAATTTAAATTAAATTAAATTTTTCATTTTTAAAAAAAAATTTTCTTAATCTTTGGCCCTGAATGAAATCAAAAATAAAATTTATATAGGTACAAATAAAATTAACAACTGATAAAATATATTTTGCATTTTATCAATTTTAAAAATTAACACATTCTTTTTTTTTTTTTATTTAAAAAATAAACGTAATAATTTAACTTATATATATAGATACTTATTTGAGTTAAAAATTATTTAAATTATTCTCCAGTAATTTTTTAATTTCATGTAAAGATGTTGGATTCAAAATCTGGTACAAAAAAAAACATAAATTAAACTTTCATGTTAAGTAATAAAAAAAAAATGTTTTTAAATGCACTAAACTTTTAAAAAAAAATTGTTTTTGATTACTTTTAAAAAAAAAGAAAAACAACAAAGAGGCCTCGGTGGCGTGGTGGATAAGAGCGTATGAAATATGTTGTAAACAAACACCAAGTGGTTTTTTTTTTGACAACGAATGATATAGAGAAACATTATAAATATATAGAGTCCGATGGAGCCTTGGTGGCCTAGTATGTAAGAGCGTATAAAAATACGCTGTAAACACCGAGGAAGTGTGGGTTCGAATCCCACACACGTCGTAAGAGTTATTCCCCCTTACGACATTTACAGCCACGCCTGAACAGGAAAAACTGTGTAATTTCCTGTCCACATTTTATATATAAAAAAATATATAGAGTCCGAACTAAAATGCATTGAATAAATCTTAGCTTTTATTTTTGACACAAATAACCTTGATAAACATTTTATTGTTTAGTTAAGGATTCGAAAGATTAGGAGAAGAAAATGAGTGAATTACTCAGCTAAAAGAAGAGAAAAAATTTAACATGATTGATTGCTACCAAGAATTTTCAAATTTGTTTTGATATAATGTTAGCTTAACACAATGCTTATCTTAAATTGTAAAAACACAAAAATAACAAAGAAACAAGGTAGAATGTAAACCAACGGTTTTTAAAAGCGCACATTTCCAAAACTCAATACAAACTGTTTAGAAGTGTGACTTACACAAAAATTTGAAAATTTCATGTAATAAGAAAAAACGTGAAAATAGGACATTTTTGAAATTTTGAGGGGCCGTAACTCCGGAATCCTATATAACTAAGAAAAGCCGTTAACACACGTAAAAGATTATTGTAGCTTTCATTTTCATGTCTTGCCGAAGAAAAATTTGTACAGGTGCCTAAGTTACAGGTGTCTAAAAATAGCAAATTTTCAATTTTTGAGGTGTAATAACTCTTAAAGAGGGGGTGTTACCAAAAAATTTTCTGAGGAAACTTATACTAATTCTAAAAGTTCTTTCTTGTCTCAAAATTTCAGGTTCCTATCTAAAGGGGTGCCGGAGTTATGAAAAAAGAAATTTCATGCAAAATGTGGTTTTCACATAACGGTAAATTTAAATAGTAAATTACAAAATATTACATAGTTTTGATATTGTTTTATATAGATAATAAAATTTTTGATCTTCTGGCGGTTTTAGATTGCAAAATTATTACGCAGAGCCCGAGATATATATATCTGAAAATGGGGCTTTTTCGCAATTTTGAAGAGCTGCAACTTTGGAACCCTTTACAATTAAAATAAACCTTTAACACACGTAAAAATATATTATTGTAGCTTTAATTTTTATATCATGCAGAAGTAAAATATGTACAGGTTCCTAAGTTACAGGTGTTTAAAAATAGCAAATTTTCAATTTTTAAGCCCTAATAGCTCATAAACAGGGGGTGGCCCGAAAAAATTTTCTGAGCAAACTTATACTAATTCTAAAAGTTCTTTCTTGCCTCAAAATTTCAAGCTCCTATCTAGAAGCGTGCCGGAGTTATGAAAGTAGAAAAATCTTGCAAAATTTGGTTTTTACATAACGGTAAATTTAAATACTAAATTTAAAAAAATTGTATAATTTTGATATTAATTTACAAAGATAAAAGAAATACCTGTCGAATGACGTTTTCAGAATGAAAAAATCTTGAGCAGAACATAAGATATATGCATTTAAAAATAGGGCTTTTTCAAAGTTTGAGGGGCTGTAGCTCCGTAATGGGGGGGGCTATATGAAAAAGTTGTTCCACAAAATTATTTTTTTTATGAGACCTACCTATGGTTAAAATTGTTTTTCTCTATCTTTAACGGTGTAGAAGTTTTGTAAACAGACGGACGGACGGACGGACGGACGGACGGACAGAGTGAAACTAATAAGCACATTTTTTCAAAATTTTTTTGGAAATGTGCTAAAAAGAGTAATGTGTTAATTTTGTAACAAAATTTTTGATTTATTACTTGGTGTCAAAAGTAAAAATAATAATCTCTTTATAAACACACATATATGTATGTCCTAAAGTTATGCAATTAGAGTTGTATCAGGTTAGTTACAATATTTTAACATTAATTAATATTCTTTCGGAAAATAATGAATATTTTGAAAACTAATTCAATTTATCTTATCTGCATATACATATATTATAAACTTTATACTGCTAAACTTATTACTTTAATCTAAGATACCAATTTATGTTGATTTTTACTTGTTTTTAACTAAGTTTTGAAATTAATTTTTTTCGTATAGAGACATCCTAAAAACCAATTTATTTAACCTCAAAATTTCTCTACCAAATTTTATTACCCGCAAAAAACACAGAATAAAAATTCTATTTACTTTTCACTTATATATTAAATAAAAATTTTACAAACCTTCTCTGTACAATATATGTTTTTAATATATTATTGTAGAAACAACAAAAAAAGATGAATCCTTCAGTGTATGTTGTATGAATATCATTTTTCACATTCAGACGATTTGATCGTCTTATAATTTTCCCTTTTTGAGGAAGAAATAATGGGGATTATTACAATTTTCATTTATTTTGTTTTCTTGTCTTTTATTTAATATCATTATATGTTTTGTGTTTGGTTAAAAATGTAAGTAAGAATTGATTTGCTTAAAAAGGGTACATGTACCTCTGGCATTTAAAAATTATATTTTTATCTGAAATTAACACGAAAGCATCATTCAAATTATAAGTAAAATAATATTATAATTGTATTAATTTCAATTTACTTGAATTTCAGGCTATTTGTTTACAAATCGAATCATAAACGTGATGTTATAATAATTTAAACTAATAATTTTTCAATCTGTCGGTGAAAAAAATTTTACTAGGTTAATTTTTAATACGTTCAGTTATTCAAATTACAATTGGATTACTAATTTTACATCATATCAAATTTTAGTTAATTGCGTCATCTCTGATGGAAATTGAAAAATTTCATTCAAAAATTTAAAAATTTTTTTTATCGGTAGAAATGCTAGAAGATTAGGTATACATCTTTGGATCTTAATTGTGGATTTTGCAGAAGAATTAACGCTATAGAGAATGTGCAGCACTTTTTCAGCACCTGCCCCAGTCTGTCATGAAAAAGACAAAAAATATCTTTTTAATTCTTTTGTTTCACAGGTTCAGGTGAACTCTTCAATATGATTGTAAAGTATTTCATGGTTATTCACAATACAAAAATAAAATAACTAAAATAAAAATAACAATTTTCTGGGGGCTGGTTTTAAGTCTTTAAAATGGGAGTACTATACTAAATCCGGATTATCATAATACTGTTTTATCAATATACTGTTTTTTAAAATCCTAAAAATCTATATTATATTGAAATAATATTTATGAAGCCAACTATAAAATTCTTCTACATACATATTCCAACAACAAGGCATTTAACTAAGTTTTGAAATTATTTTTTTTCACATAGAGACATCCTAAAAACCAATTTATTTAACCTCAACTATTTCTCTACTATATTTTATTACCCGCAAAAAAAAAAAACAGAATAAAATTTCTATTTACCTTTCACTTATATATTAAATAAAAATTTTACAAACCTACTCTGTACACTATATATTTTGTTAGTATATCATTGTAGAAATAACAAAAAAACAAGACATTTAAAATAGTGAGGACTGCCGCCCCCAAACACGCCGATAAACAAATTATTGACACCTTGATTTTGCAACCAATTCTAAAATCCTTCCTAATTCAGAATCTTGCATATACATATATGTATATAAATATTCCAGAAAAATGAAATACCCTGCTTTTTAATTCAACTCTAAATTCTCTATAAATAAATATTTTAGAAAAAGTGTATAACCCTGGTTTTGAACACAATTCTAAAATCCACCCCAATTATTCATTTTACATAGATAACCGGCAGATTTAAAAAAAACAAAATATTAAAAAATAGGATTTTAAAAAACTGTTTTTTTATAAAACAGGATATTGTGATAAACCGGTTTTCTATACAATCCCCGTTAAAATAAACATGTTTTGTTTTTTAATCCTGACATTTAGTTTTTGAAGTTTCTCTATTTTTTATATTTTGAAATAATAATTTAAAAAAAAATTTTTTTTTTTTTTTTACTTCTTTCTTTTACTTTTTTTATACATATATTTCACATTCTATTTGAGTTTTATTCATAGTATATGCATTATTGCATAGAATTAGTTATGTTATATCCGTCTGTCATTATGTATATGTTAGTGTCGCTATTAAAATTCAACAAATTCGATCGGTCGGTTTTGGTAGCTGCCATACAACTTTTTTATTTTATGAGCAAAACATAACAGAGATATGTTAAATTTTCTGAAACATAATTAAATGTTATAATATATTCCGGTTATCCTAAAGTTGACAGAGTCTACTCTATACATTCTTTGTTTTTATTATAAATAAAATTAATTTGGATAAAATTCTTTGGATAAAATTCTAATATATTTATGATTATATAAGATTTGTATTAATAGACATATGTACAAAATACATTAGAACATAAGCAATTTTAAAATTTTGGCTAATTAAATCTAGAATTAAAACAAATTATTTTAAAGAGCATTATATTACATTATTCAATTCTTTGATGTTGTAATATGTATGTAAATATCGTTTAGCATTTTAGCGGAAAATAAAATATTTTCAAATTTTAGTAAAAATTACGAAAAATTTTATGGAAATTAGTTCAAAAACAATATATTAAATACATTTTAAAGTTATTTACAAAATCTAAGTTACAAGTATATGTTTTTCTAGAATCCAGCTCTAAAATTCCTCCTAACTCAGAATCTTGCATATGCGAATATATAAATACTCTAGAAAAAGGGAATGCCCTGATTTGGTAATTAACTCTAAAATCCTTCCAAATTCAAAATCTAGCACATATATATGATCACCAAAACGTGTATTTTTTCCTGGCAAAATAGAGCAGTTCTCTAATATAATTATTTGCCTAAAATATAATTTGTATTGAACTCATAAAAACATATTTTTTTAGTTTTACTGCAATGGAAGTTATGATCTTTGATGCTTATTTTGAACTTTGCAAATGGATAATAAGTTCCATGAAAGTTTTGTTCCTATGGAATTGGAACTTAAGCCCATTTAAGAGGACTTAAGTTTTGTGTCTATGAAAATACGTCTTAAAACCATTTACAAGAACTTTTTTCCGTGGAAGTTAAATAATTCCTCTAATTTTCTTTATATATGTACATATTTATTATGAAAAACAAAACAAACAATATGTAAATTAATTATTTTCTAAACAAAAAGAAACCTAAAACTTGAAATATATTTAAACGTTATAATATTAAAATTTTGTAATTTTTTTTTTAATTATTTTTAGAAGTTATAAAGCTTAAAGTCCAAAATATTACAATTATACAAATATATTTTATATAGATTTTGTGTAACTTTTTTTTGAGAGCAATTTTTTTTAATAATAATTATGCAAAAACAAAAAAAAATTCTCACCTTCAGCCATGAATTACAAAATCAAAACTTTATCCAAACGTTCAATAAATAAAAATTTTTATAATTCAAATAGCCTAAAGCCTAAAATAAAAAGCATAAATAACTAGCCTAAAATAAAAAGCATAAAGAAAACATAAATTAATTTTAATATTTAAAATTTAGATTAAGCAAGTTACAAAGTATAGTTGAAGTAGCTTTCGATATGCAAAATAATTTTTTTGTGAATATTGTAATATCTTTTATCTAAAATAAAAATTCTGAAATATTACCACGCGACCATATTTTTTAAGGTTAAAGATTTTTATTGTATTTTTTCTTCTTTTTTTTTACCTATTTATCAGCATAACTTTCTAATAATGGTAAATTGTGCAAAACTAAGTTAAACCGTTAAACTCAAAAAAAAATTGTTTTTTTTTTTTCTTTTTTTCTTTTTTTTAAATACCTCTAATATACTGCAAGTAGATCATTAAACTTTGATTCAATTAACCTTTGGTTACGTTCTTAGAAAAATATATGAATATTTATTCAAGTCACGCTGTTATGATAGATATAGAAACAAATCTATATATTTGCCATTTAAAAAAATTTATCCAAAAAAGAATTCTACAATTAATTATGGAATGATGTTAAAGAGTAAAAAATTAAACCTTTTTTGCAGATTGCATTATCATTTTAATATGTTATTAACCCAATTAGATAAAATAAATTTAGACCATTTTATGCAAAAAAATTTTTAATTTTAAAAAAATATTTTGTAATTAAATATAGATAAATTGTTAACTATTTATAAATACTTTATCGGGAATAGAATCGAGTACAATGCACATACTTGGATAGGGGTTTCACAAACAACATTGGGATACCACCTAACACAAAATAAAGAAAATAATTTAATAAACGATTTTCAATTCATATTTTCACATCTTTTTCTTTAATCTTTATCTCTAAGGAGGGATCTTTAACATATAGGAGTACAGGCTAATTTCTTTATGTTAAAGATCCCCAGATGACACAACTCCTCACTGGAAAATTCATTTGCAATGCGTACAGTGTGAATATTGAATAGAATGCCACCGAAAGTATTACCAAAAGTGGTTAATCATAACCACTCATAGTGGTTAATCATTGATTAATTCAAGAAGAATATCAACATCTTTGTTCTAAACACTCCTCCCAACATTCAGTAACTTCCCATATTTCCCAGTTTTCTTTATTCCTATTTTTCTCTATTTCCAAACCAAATATAGGTTCATAGGCTCTAACCTACTGTTAGGTTTGAAAAGGAGGTGACGTTTTAGTTGGTTCAAGTTCACCAAATAGAATTCTCAAGTTATTATTCTTATAACTGTCTTTCAAGATTCCCACCCAAAAAAAACGCATTCTCTCAAAACCTAACACTTAATTCATAGTCGATTTAAAACAGCTTTAATGTATTAATAAAATCTTTTCAGAAAAATCGTTTTTCGTAAATAATAAGAGTAACTTAACTTAAGATAATATTATAATATAAAAAGAAAAGTAATCTTCAACGATAAAATTTATAATATTACTGTTATGAAACATTACATATTATATTATACTGTTATGGAATTAGTATATGGATTAGTATACTAATATTTCATTAAACTAATTTTATTAGCTGCAAATCGGCAATTAACAATTAAAAGCCTGCATATAATTTTCTTCTGCAAAAAAAATCTTTTCTTTCGTCGAAACATAATCCCCTAATGAATAAGTTTAAACTAGTAAAAGATATTTATTTATGATTGACTCAACAGTCAACATACATAAAAAATATCCCAATTTTTATACAAAACGAGGAAGAATACAGTTGACTTTGTCAACTCTTAGATACCCGTACGAACCGTTAGTATGTTCACAGCCTGTCACTCTGCTTACAATATTATTTTTTTAATATTTTAGTATTTTAAAATAATTTGGGTGAATTTTATAATTTCTAGAACTATGGGTTGTACATATATTCAAACTATATGTTTATATGTACATTCTTCAAAAGTAGATTCTAACCTTCCACATAACGATTATCAATCCAAAACTTTTTCAAATATTCTATAGTACCATTTAATACTAAGCGGTAAATGTATATTAAATTTACTAAGTACAAAACAGTAAATATAATTTTAAATATTATATTATATTATATTTAAATATTCCATTGACAGAATAATTTCTTATAAGTACAATAAAATACATATGTGTATGTAAATACGGCGCTATATAATATACATCTATACTCTTATCATTCATTCACTAGTGACATATACGATATGTAAATAAACATTATATTATATAAGTATGTATGTATATCAATATCATATAAATAAAAATTCTTCAAGCAACCGTTATGTTGTATATTTATTTACATTTTTATGTACTGCGCATTATATCCTCAACAATTTCAAATTATCGAGTAAAACAAAATGGAAAAAATTCGTTTTAAAGAAATTTGTTAGAAAATTTGAAAAAATCAAGTAACACTTTCGTCAATTATAAAGTAACCCTATATTATTAAAAAAAGTTGTTAACAGAAATAAAAATATAATGTTGGAGCTTTAATTTTTGTGTATTACTTCAAAAAAATTTTAACAGGTGTTCAAGTTACAGGTGTTTAAAAATAGGAAATTTTCAGTTTTTGACCCCTTACAGCTCCTAAACGGGGGGTGATACAAAAAAAATTTCTGAAATGACTCATACTAATTTTCAAAGATCTAACTTCTGTCAAAATTTCAAGTTTCCAACTTTAACCGTTTAGAAGATGGAAGGGTTAAAGAATTTTGCAAAATTTGAGTTTCGCATAACGGTAAATTAAGACACCGTATGCCAAAAATATATATTTATTGTATATATACTTTTAAAGCTAATGAAAGTAGTAATCGTTTGGCGTTTTCAAAATGAAGATATACCTTATACAACTTGTGCTATAACAATTTAAATATAGAGCTTTTTTGAACCTTTGGGGAGCTGTAGCTCCGTAACGGGTGGGGCTACAAAAAAAAGTTATTAAAAATAAAATTAATATTTTTGTGAGATCTATCAGCTGTTAAAATTTCATAGCTCTATTGCAAAAAAAATGTGGAGATCTAAAAGTTAGGTGTTCGAGAGCTACCCTAAGGCTTGCTCCAAACTCAACCAAAAAAAATAGGGAACCTACAAATTACTCCAAAAATATTTTGTGTAAATTTCAAGATTCTAGCTTTCTTAGTTTTTGAGTTAGCGTGCTGACGGACGGACGGACGGACGGACGGACGGACATGGCTCAAAAGTCTTAGAATTTTTTTCTGATCCGATCCATACCTTTGAAGGTATATCTAGCTCGCTTATTTCGAGGTGTTACAAACGGAGGAGTAATTTTATTATACCCGATCCTATCGTACGGGTATAAAAATATCCTAAAAAATATCCTAAAATATTCGATTTTTTGTTTTGATCATCACTGTATATTTGTTTTTTTAATTTTTAGCAATTTGATTTATTGTTTATTAATTTTTTTCTTCAATTTTCTCTCATAACTTTTACAAAATAGATATAATAGCAAATTTACTTGATATTAAAAATAAAAACACTTAAAATCAAAACAGAACACTTAAAATTACTCTTCAGATCAGTGTTAATAAAATAATTAAGGTGCAATCAACTTATAATATTTATTAACTTACAACGAAGCATAATAATTAATATCCTCTTAACATTAATCAATTGTAAATAGAGATATAAGTTTAATGATATTAACAATATAAAAAATATTTAGCATTATCTCAAAAACGGTAAAAGATGTTAGATGATACGAAATTGTGATAACATTTATTTATAAAAGCTATGAGAATTTGGGAAATTTAAAAATAAAATAAAATGTGTAATTGATAATTTTTTTTAGAAATTTATCTTAATATTTAAAATATCTTACATCATACTTTGAATACCGTTATCACGAAAACCGTTAGAATTAGTATTCCCCTTTCCCGCTTCCGGGACAATTTCTTATTTTTCTTGGCATTCTAGATGAACTCTGCAGTTTAAGAAAGCCGTATATCTCTATATATTAAACCACATCTTAAATCCTATGCTTTATTTAAATGTTCAATATGTTATCATACATATGTCAATGTCAAAATGTCATCATTTATACCAAAAGTTTTTTTTTTAAATTTATGACAGAATAAAATCAAATTGTTTTAATGAATGTTTTTAATAACAACTTGTAATATTCTACTGTTCATTCATTCACAATTTATTTTACACTGTTATATTTTTAACTGTTTTAAACTTTAATTATTTTTATATAAAAGGGAATATTTAAAATATATATTCTTTTGAATTATCTACCTTCGTTCGAAAATAGTTCTAACTTTTGAGGTTAAGAAACAAAGTGCATATATATATATATAAATTAACCAATGCACGTAATTAAACCAACTACATGTATGTGTTGAATGATATCAAAAAAACCAATAAATCCACAATAATAATCCAAAAAACACATTCACAATTTCACAAGTTTTAAAACTGTGGTAAACGTCACACACATACTCAGCGAAAATTTTATAAAATAAAACTTATATGTATTATGTGTGTACATAGTCTTCTAGGCTTATGTCCTTGGGAATAACAAAAAACTGGAACATGAACCAATTGAAGTTTTATTCTTTTTTTTCTGCACCAAATATTATAGCATTACCATATAAGTAAACCAATTCAATTGCATTGTATGCACATGTACAAATTATATAAATATACCATGTCTGGATTATCAGATTTTTTCCTTCACTTTAAACTTAAAAACTTAATAAAAATGTTATAAAAAAAAAATAATATCATATTAATACAATAAAAAAAATATTCTAAAACATTTTACTTCAATTAATTGCAATAATTTTCTGAAAAAAAAAAAACTGAATTCTGTATTCAAGTTCATTTAAGACGTCATTATCTTTTTTTATCTATAAAACTAATTTGATACTTTAGTTTTTTTTTTTTATTAAATTTTACCACCACCAAAAATTAATGTAAAACATCAAGGACGTCAAGTATCTAAAAGTTAAAAAATTACAACAAAAAACAAAAGACATAAAGAGACTTAAAAAAAAAACAGAAATATTAAATTAAATTTAAGTGCAAGACTTGCTAGCAACTTACAACCTATTGATAAATAGTATACAATTTATACATATTTAGCACATTTCCAAAAAAATGTAGGCGTTAATAAACAGGCGTCCGTCTGTCCGTCTGTCTGTTTACAAAACTTCTACACCATTAAAGATAGAGAAAAAAAATGTTAGCCATGGGTAGGTCTCATAAAAAAATTAAAGTTGTAGAACAACTTTTTCATATAGCCCCCTTCATTACGGAGCTACAGTCCCATATCACCAACTTTAAAAAAGTCCTATTTTTAAATGTGTATATCTCAGGTTCTGCTTAACATTTTAACACATATCGTTATGTGAAAACCAAATTTTCGCTGATTTTTAACCTTCATAACTCCGGCACGTGCTTAGATAGAGACTTGGTATTTTGAAGGAAGAAAGAACTCAAAAGAAAGAATTAGTATAAGTATAAATTTCCTCTGAAAATTAAAATTTGCTATTTTTAGACACCTTACATAAAAATTAAAGGTTCAGTATTATATTTTTACGTGTGCTCACGAGTTTTCTTAGTTATATAGGATTCCGGACTTACAGTCTTTTAAAAATTGAAAAAAAATTCCTATTTTCACATATTTTGTTATTATATGAAATTTAAAAATTTTGGTGCAAGTCACAATTCTAAACAGTTTGGATTATCTTTTGGAAATGTACACTTTTAAAAACCGTTTGTTGGTTGGTTTTTCTGCCTTGTTTAATATTTAATTTACAGGGTGCAGATATAATGAATTAAATTCAATAAGGTATATTAAACTAGATGTATAAATATGTTATTAAGAATGTATGTAACAAAATGTCTATAGTTTATACCAAAACTATGAAAATTGAAGAATGATAAATTGAGCATTTTGTATATTTCATATAAGAGGAGCTCAAAACTCATAGTGGTCTAAACCACAAATATGTTGATTAAAGCCAATTTGACACAAACAAAATTTAAAAATATATTAAAGCCATTAAATAAGCCTGAAATAATAATAGATTAGGTTTTCAATGTAAGTAATTGAATTTTAAAATTAACTTTATTCATTAAGTAAAAAAAAGCAATTGTTTTTCTAGGGTTTTAGCCAATTTGGCTATGAACCGCTCATATTTAATTCACAAAAAACTTTTAATTTCTTATTTTTTCTATATATTATTATATCAATTATAGAGTCAGAAAAGCGAAGCCAGACTTATTACTAGCAAAAATTAAAAAACAAATTAATTATTTAACTTTATTTAAGTTACAAGTATAGGTGAAATGACCTGAAATTAAATGCCTATTAAATTACATATATAAATTATTTCAGGTATAGTTTTTCTAAGAATTTTATTTTTTTTTTCTGTTTTATTTTCTTAAACTTTTATAAAGGCAAAATAATAAGATTTTGTAGAAATATTTATTTTAAACGCATTAAAAGTTTAAAAGAATTCACAATCAATAACAAAAGTGAATGACGACGCTAAGATATATGGGTTGGGAAATTCCAAAACAAAAAATTCCATTTTCAAAATTCTATTTACATAATTCCAAAATAAAAATTCTTCAAAAAAAAAAAAATTCCAAAAAAAAACAGTCCTCTTAAAAAAAATTCCAAAATTCAAAATTTAATAAGAAGCACTTTAAATAATGTTGAAAAAAAAATAATAATTTGTCTTAGCAATAATAATAGTGTAGAATAATTAATACTGTGGTAATTTTGATTAAAAAAAAAGTTCGTTCTTGAAGCACATTAATAAAGTTTTTCAGTTCAACTCAAGATCTTCGAAAGAACTCGAACAAAAAAATAAACCAAGCTATTTAAAAATATCCTGTCCTTTCTTTGTTTTAAAAGAACACTCAACAGTTTTATTAGTAATATTTTTAAATTTACAGCCATGAAGGCTTTTATAAAATAATGTCTTGTTTAGATGAAAACTGTATATATATTATATGCTCCAATAATAAATTTGTAGTACATATTATATGATAACTTCTATAGAGCTGCTGTATTTTATAAATGCATCTTGTTTTTCTAAAGCTTTCACTTCACTTTTGACACTCATATTTATACATAGATATAATTCGTAGATAATAATTATTAAATATGGTATTATTACATTACACTGATGAACTCTGCTGAACTCTAAATGGAATTATATATATACATATAAATATACATATTAAATAACAATCTATATAGGTATGCTGCATTTAATGCGTTCCATACAACAGCATTTATAACTAATTTTTAGGTTATGGTAACACCTTGTTTTAAGCAAATGAAGAAATCAAAATAATACTACAGAATTTGAGAAAGACTGAAAAATCCTCACGGTTTATCATGAAACTAGAATCTAGAATTTTACAAATGCTACTAGTTTATACATATTTAATATAATTATTTTACAATTATTTAACAATACCAATCATTTACTTTTTTTTATAACACATATATTATCTTTCATAATACACTGATTTAGAAACACTGAAACCATTAATTTAAAGAATATTTTCATGTAATATAATGATAAATTACTATCATATCTGACAATTAAATTTCATTTTATTATTTAATTAGTATATATAGATGTAAATTGAATCTTATTAATTTTATGAAAAAAAAAAAAAGAACAATAAATTAGACCATTTAATTTTACTGTTAACACTATATATGTAAAAAATAAAATAAATTTTTCAAATAATTATTAAATTTAAAACGTGAAACGTTAAAATAATGATTTTTAAAGTAAAAATTACTGACTTTAATAGCATTCACAATCTTTTAAAGAACTACTATTTTTTTTTTTTTAGATATAGCTACTAACTAAAGTTGACAAAATTTAAATTTTTTTTTTTTGTTTTTTAAATGAAGTTTTTACAATTTTAATTATTTTATTTATATAAAAATATAATATAATTTTAAAATCTAGACGATAATAAAAATGATCCATTATCAAACATAATACAATATTAATGTTTGACAGTTACTTAATTTTCCTTTGTTCTCATATTTCGTTCAGTAATTTATTCGAATTTTAATTTTATAATGTTAATTTTTAAAGCATTTTTCAAAAAAAAAATTGAAAAATTTGTTTATTTGTTCTATTTTGTCCGTTTAAGAGCTGTTACGACTAAAAAATAAAAAACTACTATTTTTAGACTTAGGCAAATTCACCTCTTTAACTTAGGCAAACTCATCTGTATAACACATCGTCGATTACAAAAATAATATCAACTACTGAAACTTTTTCAAAATAAAACTTAATTATTAATATATATCCAATATTATGTTTTTACATGTAATTAGGAGCTTTTCTTAATAATAAAGAGTTTCCTTAAAATAGAAGACAGCGCCTCTTTATTTTTCAAAATTTTTCTTACAAATAAAAAAAAATATGGTGCAAGAAACAATTCTTAACTGTCTTTATTGTCTTTAGGAAAATGTGCACTTTTAAAAAACTTTTGTTTACATTTTACCTTGTTTTATCTTTTTGTTAATCATGTCGTTCCCTTATCTTAAACAATTCATTCCCCTTTATTTTATACTTTTTAAATTAACTGTCGAATTGTACATATTTCCTATCTGGCGTCGTATGCTATATAAATTTTTTTTCTTCTTCTTTAAGTGTCATTTCATTCATCGAAAATTGGCGATCATTTTAGTGACCTTAACTTTGTCTCTAGCGCTTTGTCTCTAAATAAAGAATTTGTTGAAATATCTGAGATGCTTTTGAGATTCTTTAATCAAGGTATATTTTTCTTCTCTCTGGTTGCTGTCTTTCATATATTTTGCAGCTTTCAAGAATGAGATATAGAAGACTATATATTTTTCTTTTGGATGTCTTTCATTATATGGACAAAATGATTGAATTTACTTAGTTTTGTTAGTTTTTCTTAAAGGGTATGGAATGGTATGGAATGTAAACATTGACTGACGAACATTAAAGATAAAAAAAATAATAAGATATTCAAAAAGTGGATTTCATAAAGTGGTTGTAACTGAGTCGTTTCGAAAATAGTTTCCTGTTAATTGTCCATCTATAACTTATCGTTATGAGTTTTCTTTTAATAGTAAAATAACAAACATTTTTAACTAGATTACAGTTCTTAAGTTAGCCAATTTCTTTAGCTCAATAATACACAAACTTTAATAGTTTTTATTCTTATTTTATATATAATTTAATTTAAATGATAATTTAAAACCATAATAAAATAAGATTGCCCTCTGTAAATTCTATATTATGTTTTTGATAATTATTTTTGTATTTTTATTTAATTTTTTATAAAATAGGGTGAGAAAGTCAAATGAACTATAGCATCATTATAACGTAATGTACATATCTTATCATTTTAAATCATTATTTGTGATTTGGATTATAACATTTTATTTGCAAATTAATAAACAAAACATTAAGTAGGTAAGTGAGAATGATGGAAAATATTATATTATATCACTTTAATTTATATACAATATACCGACTACTGAACAACATTTATATATTAAATACACCTACATGCAAACATAGGTAATGTGTAATTTAAAAAAAATAAAAATAAGAATAAATGTATGAAGAAAATAAACACATTTCTATACTTATGCAATTTAAATATTAGCTATTGTGAAATTATCAACATCCGTCCAGAGGGAATTTATACTTAATATAAAGATACTTTATTTTGTACCCTTTATATCTATAATATAATACACAAGATGTTGGCGAGACCTTGCCAACATGTAAAAAAATATATTTTATATCTATAATAAAACATTCACACTGAATGTAAACTAAACTGGCAATGATGATATTTTTGTATATTTATTTAATAATTTAAAATTTTATTACCAGAGACACAAATTGTTGACTCAAAATATTATCAAGAGACACAAACCGTTCATTAAATATATAAATAAATTTAGTAAATATTATTAGTGACCCAATTTTCCGCTAGAAGTATTATCAGAGACACAAACCCTTCATTAAAAGTGAGTACAGTCAAAAAAGGAAAAATACATACTTAAAAACACATTTTCAATCAAAATAAATTCAGCAAATTTTTAATTTTTAAATTTGACCGCTACGTCCATTATGAACTGGTCGCAGCGGTAAATTAAAAATAAATTATTAATCTTCTGTTGGCATTTTCAATCTTTGTTTTGGAAAGAAAAAAATAAAAATAGGTACTCTTAATAAAATTAAAACGTCTGAAAGTGGAAAGAGCAAAGTTTATAGTAAGCCTCATATTTATAAGAAAAAAATAATAGGCCGATTTTATTCTTGATTTTGTTTTCATTAGTATAAAAGCTGGTGAAAGCTTCGTAACGTACTTTAAAATAGTTTTGTTTATTTAGGTTGAAATTTAGATTTTTAAGCTAAATTTTCGGTAGAACTGGTATAACATAAAATATTCGAAATTTTTTTATTAATGTAAAATTCGGCTGACTTAAATAATTATATTTCATAACAAAAGTCAGAAACTTACTAAATATTATAGAAACAGATATTTTTCTTAAAAAAAAAAGAAAAAAATAACATAGAAAATATCATTTTTGACGCCTTCTCTCACAAAATATTCATAATTTTGTACTAATTTATTATTAGACCATTAATAATATTGTTAGCCATGGAAAAAAATAAGATTTATTAATCAGATCAGATTATAATACCTGAAATTTAAGATTGAATTTCTGATAATGTACACAATATAATGATAAGACCTTGCCAACATGTAAAAAAAAAAATATTTTATTTCTATAATAAACCACTCACACTGAATGTAAACTAAACTGGCAATGATGATATTTCTATATATTTATTTAATAATTTAAAATTTTATTATCAGAGACATAAATTTTCGACTAAAAGCCTTATCAGAGACACAAATGTTTACTTTTTAAAAAGTACTTTCGACACAAAATTTAAAGCAAATTTTTAATTTTTAAATTTGACCGCCACATCCATTATGAACTGGTCGCAGCGGTAAATTAAAAATAAATTATTATTCTTCTGTTGGTCTTAGAATTTTTTTCTGATCCGATCCATACCTTTGAAGGTATATCTAGCTCGCTTATTTCGAGGTGTTACAAACGGAGGAGTAATTTTATTATGCCCGATCCTATCGTACGGGTATAAATATGTGATAATAAAAAGGAAGAAATTTTGCTATTATTAAAATGAATTTAAAGATTTTTTTCTTTACTCTTTTTTTTAAATATGTATAGTTCGAAGACCATTAGTTCCTTTATTAATTTCAATAATTTTTCAATTACTTTACTGTAACTATTGCATTGCAACATTATAAAACACAATTTTTGTTTTTTTCTGTAATTATTTGTGCGACATCTTTTATCTGTTACAAGAATTATTTTATTTATTTATATTGAATATTTATACTTTATGTTAATATTTAGTAATTATTAGATTATAAATGTATATTATTAATTGTCTAAATTAACTATATTTTGATAAACTATATTCTGTGGGCAGTAATTTATACAATACTTTCAATTTGTGCCATATTTTTTTAATCACAGTTTAATTTTATTAAGCGTTTGTACTTTTTGTATTTTAAGTTAATTTTTCATAACATTTTAAGCGACGTTTAAAATTATAAAAAAAAAAAAAAAATAAAGAAAGCTTTCAATAGATTTCGAAAAATTAAAAGTAAAAATTTTTCAATTCGAAAAATTATGCTGCTATTCCGAAAAGAAAACAAGTAAATGTAACAGTAAGTCGATGCAACCGACTTATTAATACCCTACAAATAAGATTTATTAATCAGATCAGATTATAATACCTGAAATTTAAGATTGAATTTCTGATAATGTACACAATATAATGATAAGACCTTGCCAACATGTAAAAAAAAAAATATTTTATTTCTATAATAAACCACTCACACTGAATGTAAACTAAACTGGCAATGATGATATTTCTATATATTTATTTAATAATTTAAAATTTTATTATCAGAGACATAAATTTTCGACTAAAAGCCTTATCAGAGACACAAATGTTTACTTTTTAAAAAGTACTTTCGACACAAAATTTAAAGCAAATTTTTAATTTTTAAATTTGACCGCCACATCCATTATGAACTGGTCGCAGCGGTAAATTAAAAATAAATTATTATTCTTCTGTTGGCAGTTTTCAAATGACTCTTTGTTTTGAAAAAAATAAAAATACTCTTAATAAAATTAAAAGACCTGAAAGTGAAAAGAGCAAAGTTTATAGTAAGCCTTATATTTATAAGAAAAAAATAATAGGCCGATTTAATTCTTGATTTTGTTTTCACTATTATAAAAGCTGGTAAAAGCTTCGCAACAGACTTTATAGTAGATGATAGTAGTTTTGTTTATTTAGGTTAGAATTTTGATTTTTTAAGCTGAATTTTTGATATAACATAAAATATTTGAATTTTTTTTATTAATATAAAATTCGGCAGACTTAGCTAATTATATTTCATAAAAGAAATCAGAAACTTACTAAATATTATAGAAATGGAAATTTTTCTTAAAAAAAAAAGAAAAAATAACATAGAAAATATCATTTTAGAAGCCTTCTCTCACAATAGATTTATAATTTTGTACTAATTTATTATTAGACCATTAAATTAAAAAGCTGTCGAAAACGACCGTCACAAAAAAAAAAGACCCGGAAAATTTATGAAATTACATTATCAGAGACATGAATCTTTTATTAAATATACCAAAGACCTCTTCCAAAGTACATTTAAATAAAATAAATTCAGCAAATTTGTTTCAAGCAAAAAAAAAATAAACGCAAAAGACTTGAAAGTAGTTTTGGTAATTGAAGTAATTTCGCGGCGAAAACAACTGTTTTTCATCGACATAAAATTTTTTTTTTTAAAACTAAAGAAAAATAGAGAGTAAAATTTTAACAAATATTAAAATTATTTCGATTATTGGGAGTGTTTTAAATGTAACAAAAAATAAATGTCGTAGCGGTTGGTGTTGGTTGGTTTTTCGCCGGTTTTTATTGTGCACTTTATACATGTGTTTCAAACAATTTTTGAGATATCGGCACGAACTTTTACCCTGAATGTGTTTTTAGCTTGGACCATTTTTTCTCAATAATTATAAAAACTGTCAAAAATTATCGCCACGAAAAAACGGCGAGAATAAATTAATAAACTGTACCTAACATTTTTAATTTTATGTGTTTAGATTTGTTTTATGTTTTTTTTCTATTACAAGTAAGTAAGTGATTTCAACGTTTTTTTTAATGGTGCTGATGTAAAAATGAAATTTTTAGGTAGTTTATTAAGGGAGTCAGTATGATAACGTAAATGTTTTTGAATCTATAGAATTTGTGCAATTGCACAGGGGATTTTCTAGTATTAATTGAATTTCTAAAAAAAAAATTAATGGGAATGCAAAATTTTAAAATTTGACAAGTTCATGTTTTATTTTACACTTTAAAATTAATGTAATATAATACATTTAAGTCTCTTAAAACTTTAAAATGTTTCAATTAAATTATCAATTTATTTATTTATTTCTTTTTCGTATCCAATAAATTTTCGATAAACCATATTAGATAAGCTATTGACACTTTGTCTATAAGACATGTATGGCCGATATGTTTTATAGTTATTCATTTATATATATATAGTAATATTATTTATTTTTTTTTTTTTGGTACATTTCCCTGCCACATAAATATAACAAGGAAATTACACAACCTTTCCTGTTCAGGCGGTGCTGTACATGTAAGGGGAAATTACTCTTACGACGTGTGTGGGATTCGAACCCACTCTCCCTCGGTGTTTACAGCGTATACTCACTAGACGCTCTTACCCACTAGACCACCGAGATCCCAATATTATTTATTTTGTTTATATTATGTATTATATATTTTACATGATATATATATATATATATATATATATGTGGTCGCAAGGGAGATTTAAGAATTACTTTTTCAGTAATTTTCCTATTAAAACTCTTACGATCTGTACATAATTTAAATCCGAACTTCCTCGGTTGATAATCAATGCACTTAAAAACTCAACCATGAAGGTTCAAATTATCATTAATATTATATATATTATAAATTAATTTCAATTTTAAAATTATAACATCGAAAGATTTTCAATCAAACAATTTTCTGAAAATTCGAAATATTTTCCTTTAGTTATTTATTTAAAAAATTTTTTTAACTGAATATACCAAACATTTGTTTTGCCATTTTTAATATATATGTAATATTAGATTTTTTCTTACGTAAAGTGAATTTTATAATTTCTAGAACTATGGGTTGTACATATATTCAAACTATATGTTTATATGTACATTCTTCGAAAGCAGATTCTAACCTTTCACATAACGATTATCAATCCAAAACTTTTTCAAATATTCTATAGTACCATTTAATACTAAGCAGTAAATGTATATTAAATTTACTTAGTACAAAATAGTAAATATAATTTTAAATATTATATTATATTATATTTAAATATTCCATTGAAGAATAATTTCTTATAAGTACAATAAAATACATATATGTATGTAAATACGGCGCTATATAATATACATATATACTCTTATCATTCATTCATCAGTGACATATACGATATGTAAATAAACATGATATTATATAAGTATGTATGTATATCAATATTATATAAATAAAAATTCTTCAAGCAACCGTTATGTTGTATATTTATTTACATTTTTATGTACTACGCATTATATCCTCAACAATTTCAAATTATCGAGTAAAACAAAATGGAAAAAATTCGTTAAAGAAATTTGTTAGAAAATTTGAAAAAATCAAGTAACAATTTCGTCAATTATAAAGTAACCCTACATTATTGAAAAAAGTTGTTAACAAAAACAAGAGTATGATGTTAAAGCTTTAATTTTTGTGTATCATTTCAAAAAAATTCTAACAGGTGTTCAAGTTACAGGTGTTTGAAAATAGGAAATTTTCAGTTTTTGACTCCTTACAGCTCCTAAACGGGGGGTGATACAAAAAAAATTTCTGAAATGACTCATACTTATTTTTAAAGATCTAACTTCTGTCAAAATTTCAAGTTTCCAACTTAAACCGTTTAGAAGATAGAAGGGTTAAAGGATTTTTCAAAATTTTAGTTTCGCATAACGGTAAATGCCACACCGTATGCCACAAATATATATTTATTGTATATATACTTTTAAAGCTAATAAAAGTAGTAATCGTTTGGCGTTTTTAAAATGAAGATATACCTTATACAACTTGTGCTATAACAATTTAAATATAGAGCTTTTTTGAACCTTTGGGGAGCTGTAGCTCCGTAACGGGTGGGGCTACAAAAAAAAGTTATTAAAAGTAAAATTAATATTTTTGTGAGATCTATCAGTAGTTAAAATTTCATATCTCTATTGCAAAAAAAATGTGGGGATCTAAAAGTTAGGTGTTCGAGAGCTACCCTAAGGCTTGGTCCAAACTCAACCAAAAAAAGAGGGAACCTACAAATTACTCCCAAAATATTTTGTGTAAATTTCAAGATTCTAGCTTTCTTAGTTTTTGAGTTAGCGTGCTGACGGAAGGACATGGCTCAAAAGTCTTAGAATTTTTTTCTGATCCGATCCATACCTTTGAAGGTATATCTAGCTCGCTTATTTCGAGGTGTTACAAACGGAGGAGTAATTTTATTATGCCCGATCCTATCGTACGGGTATAAATATGTGATAATAAAAAGGAAGAAATTTTGCTATTATTAAAATGAATTTAAAGATTTTTTTCTTTACTCTTTTTTTTAAATATGTATAGTTCGAAGACCATTAGTTCCTTTATTAATTTCAATAATTTTTCAATTACTTTACTGTAACTATTGCATTGCAACATTATAAAACACAATTTTTGTTTTTTTCTGTAATTATTTGTGCGACATCTTTTATCTGTTACAAGAATTATTTTATTTATTTATATTGAATATTTATACTTTATGTTAATATTTAGTAATTATTAGATTATAAATGTATATTATTAATTGTCTAAATTAACTATATTTTGATAAACTATATTCTGTGGGCAGTAATTTATACAATACTTTCAATTTGTGCCATATTTTTTTAATCACAGTTTAATTTTATTAAGCGTTTGTACTTTTTGTATTTTAAGTTAATTTTTCATAACATTTTAAGCGACGTTTAAAATTATAAAAAAAAAAAAAAAATAAAGAAAGCTTTCAATAGATTTCGAAAAATTAAAAGTAAAAATTTTTCAATTCGAAAAATTATGCTGCTATTCCGAAAAGAAAACAAGTAAATGTAACAGTAAGTCGATGCAACCGACTTATTAATACCCTACACCTGAATAATTCGAATTAAATTAACAATCCATAAGTGTTTTTGGCAGCTGCTTGAACTTCTTCCCTTTTCTGTCTTATTCAACTCGAATTTCAAGAACGTAAAAGAGGCATCCGCTTGGGATATGCTTGACACCCTTGTATAAAATTTTAAGTTTCTATCTTAATTATTTTCGGAGATTGGTAGTCCTTGGGATGTTTGTGTCAGCTACCCGAAATGCCACTCCAATTCATCGAATCCATCTCAGGAACATAAAGAAAACTTGCCAGAACACCATTCTATTAAATTTAAAGGTTCTACTTTTGTTGGTTTTGGAGATATGCTCGTTGCTCTTGTGCTCGTCCGGAAGTTTCCAAAATACGAACCCATGGTTCAAATTCTTTCAAATGTCAGTTTCCAATGTTACAGAAAAGGAAACATAACAGAACACCTTTGTACTAAAAATAAAAGTTCTATCTTTGTTGGTTGTGGAGATATACTCGTTTGCTCTGGGGCTCGTCCGGAAGCTTCCAAGATTTGAACTCATGGACCAAATCCTTACAAATTTCAGAAACATAAATCAAACATGAAGGAACACCATTCTGCCTAATTTAAAGATTATATCTTTGTTGCATTTGGAGATAATATCATTTGCTCTGAGGCTCGTTCGGAAGTTTTCAAAATCCGAACCCAAGGACCAAATCCTCTCAAATTTCAGAGGCCTAAATCATACATGAAAGAACACCATTATGCCAAAAGTAAAGGTTATATATTTGTTGTTTTTGGAGATAATCTCATTTGCTCTGGGGCTCGTTCGGAAGCTTCCAAAATCCAAACCCATGGACCACATCCTCTTAAATTTTAGAGACATAAATCAAACTGGAAGAAACATCATTATAAAAAATGTAAAGGTTCTATCTTTATTGGTTTTGGAGATAATTTCGTTTGCTCTGGGGCTCGTTCGGAAGTTTCCAAAACCCGAACCCATGGACCAAATCTTCTCACATTTCAGAGACTTAAATAAAACATGAAAGAACACCACCCTGCCAAATTTAAAGGTTATATCTTTGTTGGTTTTGGAGATAATCTCATTTGCTCTGGTGCTCGTTCGGAAGCTTCCAAAACCAAACCCATGGACCAAATCCTCTTAAATTTCAGAGACATAAATCAAACACGAAAGAACACCATTGTACCAAATTCAAAGGTTCTACCTTTGTTCGTATTGGATATAATCTCATTTGCTCTGCGGCTCGTTCGGAAGCTTCCAAAATTCGAATCCACGGTTCAAATTCTTTCAAATTTAAACCCATGGCCAAATCCTCTCAAATTTCAGAGACTTAAATCAAACATGAAAAAACACCATTCGGCCAAATTTAAAGGTTATATATATTTGTTGTTTTTGGAGATAATCTCATTTGCTCTGGGGCTCGTTGGGAAGCTTCCAAAATCCAAACCCATGGACCACATCCTCTTAAATTTTAGAGACATAAATCAAACTGGAAGAAACATCATTATAAAAAATTTAAAGGTTCTATCTTTATTGGTTTTGGAGATAATCTCGTTTGCTCTGGGGCTCGTTCGGAAGTTTCCAAAACCCGAACCCATGGACCAAATCTTCTCACATTTCAGAGACTTAAATAAAACATGAAAGAACACCACCCTGCCAAATTTAAAGGTTATATCTTTGTTGGTTTTGGAGATAATCTCATTTGCTCTGGTGCTCGTTCGGAAGCTTCCAAATCCAAACCCATGGACCAAATCCTCTTAAATTTCAGAGGCCTAAATCATACATGAAAGAACACCATTCTGCCAAAAGTAAAGGTTATATCTTTATTGGTTTTGGAGATAATCTCGTTTGCTCTGGGGCTCGTTCGGAAGTTTCCAAAAGCCGAACCCATGGACCAAATCCTCTTAAATTTCAGAGACATAAATCGAACGGGAAGGAACATCATTGTACAAAATTTAAAGGTTCTATCTTTGTTGGTTTTGGAAATAATCTCATTTGCTCTGGTGCTCGTTCGGAAGCTTCCAAAACCCAAACCCATGGACCAAATCCTCTTAAATTTCAGAGACATAAATCGAACGGGAAGAAACATCATTGTACAAAATTTGAAGGTTCTATCTTTGTTGCTTTTGGAGATAATCTCGTTTGCGGAGATTATCTCCAAAAGCCGGAATCATTCGGAAGCTTCCAGAATCCGAACCCATGAACGGATTTTGTCCAGATTCGAACTTAGCCTTTCTTTCGTAATTAGTAACCTACTATATAAATTTCATCAAGATAGCATCATTATTTTTTGAGTTATCGTGCGTACGGACGGACGGACGGACGGACGGACGGACATCGCTAAATCGACTCCGGCGGTGATCCTGATTCAGAATATATATACATGTCTATACCTAACTCGCTTCCTTTTGGTGGTTACAAACACCATACCAAAGTTAATATACCCTATACTTTAGGTGTAGGGTATAATAAATCAACATGAATTTATCCAAATTATTTATCAAAGCGGTGATTCAATCGATTTTACCTTAACCTTATGCGGTGAATTAACCTTAACACTACTATGTATAAAAAAATGTACAAAAAATACAAATCAAAAACATTGTAGAGTGTATAGACGAATAAAATAATTTTATTTTTAAATTACTACCAATGTCATTGCCATTTGTTTTTATTGTTATATTAATATTTAAATACATACACTACACACATACATATACATAATATGTATAAAAAAATATAATTAACAATAAAAATTTCTAATTTCTGAGATCTGCATTGAATTACAAAACGTTGTTATAATAATGAAAACTGTAAATAAACGATTACTGAAGTTCAAGAATTGAAACATATTTGTTGACGGAAGCTTAAATCCATATAACCCAATATCGCATTACACTGTATATTTACAAGTATAAACTTCACCTGGAAAAGCTTTTTTATTGTTTTTTTTTATGTAAATTGCATAATCAATTTTCACAATTTACTAACACTATATACATATACACATATGTATGTAATTTTTGTACTTGAGTTAAAATAATGCGAAATATTTAATAAAAAAAAAAAAAAAAACTGACTGTCAAGCAAAATAAAATATTGATAACATTTTACTTTACATTACAAGAAGATGTTTACGTTTAATATGTTTAATTGATATATGTAGGTTGTCAGTCTATGGATGAAGATCAATAACTTCATACGTATAGTTAGTATAGTATTAGTGGCAATTATTTTATACACAAACAAAAATACATTCAATTTTAAAATTGTATAAAATATTAATCGATATTACACAACTTTCTGCTTTCTAACAGATTTATGAGTAATTTTAAGAGATAATATTATGTGTAATTTTCATTTAGATATTCATTTAACAATTAATTTTTACTATTTTAAAATTTTTAAATTAACTTCTTATCATATACAAAAATATCAACCTTTTTCTTATCCTTTTTTAATTATTTTATTTTTATAACAATGATTTTTACAAGCAGTTAAAACTATGGTCTTAAGCAAAACCTGAGAAAATGGATCCTCATATTTTTTTGGCTTTTTTCGATTTTCTTAATCATAAAAATTTTGATTTAATCGATTTTCTTTCTTCATAACCTTTGACTAGATATGACTAGATATTCAGTATATTGGGTATGGAATTAGTTTCAAAAATTATTTTTATTATTTTACTAGAAGAACTTTTTTAAACTTACGTTTTTTTTTTTTTTTGAAATATCATCAGTACCTAATGTTTTTGCATTCATATAATTATTTTTTAATTACACAACCTACTCTATTTGATCATTTTGATAATTTACTTGGATTAGTGAAATAATTATAAATATGTAATTTTGTAATATAATTAATTATATATATAATACATAGTATAATTAATATAGAGAATACACAAAGATAAATATATTAAATATTACAATTCAGTTACAAATAATAAATCTTACAATTAAATAAAAATAATATTATTGAAAGAAGTGATTCATCTTAAAGATAAGCATCTTATATTTGTAATAAATAAATAAACTGAATTAATCTTGTGATATATACATATATAGTAAAAATTATATAACAAACAATAGTAATTGTAGGTGCAAATCTGTAGAAATGGTAAACCAAATAAAAAATTCTATTATAATGGGTGTTCAAAATTGAGGTATCATTTTGATTTTGCCGCCATTTTTTTTCTACCTGGAATTTTTATACGAGATTTCTTTAGGTATATTCTAAATACATTCCGGTTAGTTAATATGGAACATTACACGAAGGAACAACGTGTTTTTGTTATTACAACATTTTTTGAAAATGGTAAAAGTTTTCAGGATGTAATTAGGAAATTTCGAACAAAATTTGGTAGAGAAAATGCTCCAACAAATCGTGCCATCAAGCTGATGGTTGATAAATTTCTAGAAACTGGATCTGTTCTTGATAATAGAGGCAACATTTATCAACGTAGTGGCCGTTCAACTGAGAATGTAGCAGCTGTGAGCAGAAGTGTTGAAGAAGATCCAAAAACTTGCATTCGTCATCGTTCGCAGCAATTAAACATCAAACCATCCACATTATTTAACATTTTGCATAGTGATCTCCATTTAAACGCTTATAAGATCCAGCTGACGCAAGAATTAAAACCAACTGACCATGCATTACGTCGGCAATTTGTTCTTGGGCAATCGAAAAACAAGAAGAAAATGAGAATTTTTTTAACAAAATAATCTTCACCGACGAAGCTCATTTCCAGCTCAATAGCTACGTCAATAAACAGAATTGCCGCATTTGGGGTGAAGAGAATCCAAGGGTTATCTTAGAGCAACCAGTACATCCACAAAAAGTTACGGTTTGGTGTGGTTTGTGGTCAGGAGGAATCCACGGACCATATTTTTTTGAAAACGCAAATGGAAATGCGATTACGGTCAATGGAAATCGCTACAGGGAAACGATCCGAAGCTTTTTGTGGCGGGAAATTGATGATTTGGACGTAGAGAATATGTGGTTTCAACAGGATGGTGCCACTTGCCACACAGCAAGAGAAACAATGGATCTTTTGAAGGAAAACTTCGCGCATTATTTCTCGTAGAGGAGGAGTGATGTGGCCACCAAGATCGTGCGATTTGACACCGTTGGATTTTTTTTTGTGGGGTTTTGTGAAATCGAAAGTGTACAGCAATAATCCCACAACAATTCAAGAGCTTAAAAACAACATTATCGAGCAGATTTCAACCATTGAGAACAGTTTATTGAACAACGTGATTCAGAATTTTGGTAAAAGATTGGAAGCGTGCCGAAGTAGTAGAGGGGACCACTTGGCCGACATAATTTTTCATTATTAACCGGAACCTATTTGTAATAAATTAAAATAAAAATATATTTAATATTTCAAAAAAAAAGCCTTTTTTTATTAAAATTAAAATGATACCTCAATTTTGAACACCCTATAGATGAGATAATTTCTTCTTCTGATTTTTAAACCCCTAAAATGTAAGACGAGCATAGAAAGGGAACAAATGACAACCATTTGACTTTGTTTTTAAGTGGAAGCAATTTTTTTTTGTTGAGACTTTAGTTTAACTAAAACAATTCTTTTCCATGTTGTCCCAATATTGCTTCAACTAAAACAATTCTTTTACAAGTCGTTCTCGGTTTTTTTTTACGGCTCTATAACACCCTATATACAAATTACATTGAAACCAATATTATTGTCGGATTTTCTTAGGGTATGTCCATTTCATTGACATTTTCTTTATAAAACTGCGATATCCATCATCTTCTGATTCCTTTTTTTTTTTTTTTTTTTGTTATTTTTCTCGGTTTATTATTGCGTTTGGCTAACAAACGAATTAGTCTGTAACTAATAGTTTTAAAAGTAAATAAATTTGAAAATTGTCTCATGTATATTTATTATTTTTTTAATTTTCTTATTATGCTAATTTTAATCAAAATTTATATGTTACTTTTTCCACTTAACAGCTAAAAAAAAATTTTTTTTTTTCATTATGTAAAAAGAATTAATTTTTTAATGTGTTTATTCTTTATTAAAAGTAAATGAAAAACAATTTTTAATGATGATTATAATTATTAACAAATTACCATAAAATTAAACGTCAACAATTTTATTTTTTATAATATAAATGCGAAAACTAAAAAAAAAAAAATAACTTTAATTAATTTTGTCAATAATTCCTTTTGAATATAATTTTAAGTTGAACGTTAAGAGACAAAATAAAAAAATATTTTTTAAATCAAATCTGGTCAAATTTGTATCAATTTAAGGAGTTAGGGACTATACTAGTTTAAGCCAGGCCAAATTTAAAATTGGTTAGGTACATTTACTCTTGCATAGAGATTTAACTTTACATTAAAATTACAAAAAGAATTCATAAAGGTTTTTTTTTTAATTCATTTTCAAATTTCGTGTTAAAAAAGACCAAACATTACATTATACCATATAACTTCTAACCTAATGTTTGATTTAAAAGGGAGGTGGCATTTAGTTGGTTTAAGTCCAACACTACCAAAGAGAATTGTGCATGTCGATTTCATTGGTGTATCCCGAGACTTCCACCTACCCTCGCAAAAAAAAAATAAAGCTATCAAAGTGTTTATTAATAGATATTATTCATTTTTTTAGATATTTTCATTTTTTTTTTAATTATAACTTTTAATTATCTTATTTATTTGAATTAATTCCTTCTAAATTTTAATTGAACTGAAATATAACTTGAAAATGTATGAATTTTAAATTTAATCAATTGATTTAGCGATCATTTTCAAAAAATGACAAAAGGCGCCAATTACATTTAGGGAAATGTGAAAAAAAAAAAAAACTTAAAATAATCGATTAATGTGTCACACTTCTACCAATAATAAACAACTTAAAATTATAAGTTTGTAATAAATTATGCATTGCATAATATAATAAACTAATAAAGATCAATTTGTCGTTACTGTTTTCATCATAATGTTGAATTTTAAATAGGAATAATAATATACTAATGAGTGAATCATTATTTACTATTGCTATTTTTTTTTTATTTTTTTTTTTATACAATTGAACTTTGTTTTGATAAATTTTGAAATATAAAAAAATTGAATAAAAATTGAATATGAAAACTCTTCTTAACACTTCAGTTCAAATTGAACTATAGCTTCCGCTTGCCCTATAATCCTAATAGCCCTATATAATCTAATATTTTTTATCTCAATTCAATTTATTTCCAGATCTGTATTTGTATTTCTTATATTTTAACCTAACAAAATAGAAACGTCATCTCCATTAGAAAACTTTACATCTTGAATGATAGTTAAACAGCCATTAGCGCCACGAAATTTTACTCGGTGAGGTTAACGTTTGTCAGCAACTGCTTCTCATCCTTAAATCAACAGGGTGATGTTTTCGATATCCATATTAGCTTGGTACTCGGACACAGTTGCATTTTAAGTAATTGTAAAGCTAATAAACTTGCTAGAAGCGGCATAAACCTTTAAATTCTCCGAAAAAAAACGAAAATCTCAAGATTCCTTTTAACAACTGTAAATATTGGTCTCAACCACAAGCCAATATACCCACAAACCGTAGGTGGTTTTCTATTAATATTTGCACTGTCACCAAACACACCTTGTCTATATTAAATCTTAAAAGATCAACTAGTTATTCCTAAATCGACGCCAATATCAGTAATGTAATAGGAGTTTGTTTATTAGTTTTACTTTATTAGTCTCAGAAGAGACTTTTATAATAAAAAAAAAAAATGTACATATAATTATTAAATCTTTATCATCAATTAATTAAATATTATTGATTAATCTTATAAAATTATGTATTTAAATGTTCCTTCTTTTTTTTTAACTATACTTAGTTAAAGCTCGTTCTTGATATTGCTAGGAAAATTATTAAAAAACTGCACATCCCTTGTACAAAAGTGAATTTTGTGTACTAGCATTTCTGCATAATGGGAGTCTGAAATCAATTCTGTTTCTAAGATAATAATAACCACCAACATATTCAATATGCCTTTGCATGTAAGAAAGAAGCAGATTTTCTTAAATTTAAATATTAAAACTAAAACGTTATAAGTTAGACAGTTTCTGATATTCATCCATTTCAAATATTTAGCATGTCACGAATATTTGTTCTTGTGCCAATTGTTAATTAAGTATAATTAGCATATTCCTATTTTGTAATTTGCAACCGGTGAAGTTGCTGTTGGTTACAAAGAAATAGTATAGTTGAGCAATAATTGAAATGAGGCAAAATTATTGTATTATATATATATTTATTGCACAAGCCTTTAAAACCTAAAAAAGCCAGTTTTTTAGCGATTTTTTTGCACACGTAATCAAAGTCTTAACGGTACTCTGTCTAATAGCCAGAAATATGCGTGAAAGTTCTGGAGAAATTCTTCTTAAATAACCTTTTTAATTTGTCAGAGGTGGACTTAATCGTGTTTAATTAGGACGAAAACTAATTCAGGATATCAAAACGGGCCTAAACTAGTCTAAGCATATATCTACCTACCTACCGCAGCGCCTAGTTACCTACCTGTCAATATGTCAATCTGAATAAATCGAAATATGCTAGCTGTTCTTTGGTTTTCACCTTTTCTATTCGTTAAACTCTACACGTTTTGCTTTTGGGATACCTATGGCTTCGAAATGATACTATAGGTCTAATCAGTGTTTTATATATTCTTAAATTATATATTATGGTTAATAGTTTTAATAATAACAAATATTTTACAGCATTATCATAAAATCTATACTTTCAAACTACACAACTATACACAGTAAAACTGTACTAGGAAAAAAAAATGTCTATAAAGTGTATCGTTACTAATATTAATTACCATTTTTTTTTTTTTTTGTAGATTCAAAAAGGAAACCAACCCCAGCTAAAATAAAAATTATTATTATTAAATATTTTCAATTTTTGTTGTCATAAAAGAAATGACTACAGATGTAAATGGACAAAGTAATCCAGGATATGTTATTAGTGAGGATGAAAAAAATTCAAATGAAAAACAAAAACATGCACTTGAGTTAACTGAAAAAGGAGGTCAAACCTATTCAGATGATTATGATCCTTTTCAACATCGAAAAGTTGAACATCCAACAACGTAATACAAAAAAATTTAATAAATTTAATGAAATATTTAAAAAAATTTTAAATCAATTTTTTTTTTTTGTTAATACATAGCAACTCTGAGACATTGTTTCATCTTTTAAAAGGATCTCTTGGTACTGGTATATTAGCTATGCCAAATGCTTTTAGAAATGCTGGTTACATTACTGGTTCTGTAGGAACTATTGTTATTGGAATTATTTGTACGTATTGTATTCATTTATTGATTAAAGCTGAATATGAATTATGTAAAAGAAAAAAGGTACATATAATTAAATTTTAAATATAAAGGCAATAAATTATTAAAACAACTTTAATAACTTTCTAAATAAATATTTTTAGATACCAAGTATGTCATATCCAGAAGTTGCTGAAACTGCATTATCAGATGGACCAAGTTGGTTAAGATGGTTATCTCCATATATTGGGTAAGTTATAATTTTTTCATATTGGAAAAAAAAATAAAGTCAACTTTAAATATTTTAAATATCAATTTTTTATTTTTTTTTTTTTATTTTAAAATATTACAGTAATGTTGTTAACACATTTTTATTAATATACCAATTAGGAACATGTTGCGTATATGTTGTTTTTGTTGCATCAAATATTAAATCAATAGCTGATTTTTATATTGGTGAATCAATGGATGTCAGAATGTATATGTTAATTATATTAATTCCATTAATTTTAATTAATTGGGTTCGTAATCTTAAATATTTAGCACCATTTTCAACAATTGCAAATGCTGTAACTTTAGTATCATTTGGTATCATATGTTATTATATATTTCGTGAACCGATTACTACTGAAGGTAAAGATGCATTTGGTACACTTAAAGGTTTTCCATTATTCTTTGGAACAGTTTTATTTGCCTTAGAGGCAATAGGAGTGGTAAGAATATAATTTTTTTAAATGTTTTAAATAAATTGAAAATTTATTTATTTATTTTTTTTTTTTGTATTAAGATTCTACCACTTGAGAATGAAATGAAATCACCGAAAAATTTTGGAGGTTCATGTGGTGTTTTAAATAGTTCAATGATCTTAATTGTTATTTTATATGTTGGAATGGGTCTATTTGGATATTTAAATTATGGGCATCAAGTTGAAGGATCAATTACATTGAATTTGCCTGCTGACGAAGGGTTTGTTAAAATTATTGTTGCCAACTATAACTATTTCAAAATTTTATTTATTTTCAAAATTCCTTTTTTCAAAAAACTTTTATTAGATCTCATATACCTTTTTTGAATTTCATACTTATATTAGAACACATTCATCTTTAAGAATTTTCTAATTTCTATTTAGAAATGTTTATATAGCATTTTCAATTCAGGTATTTACTAAATAAATTCATATTTTTTTTTTTGAAATTCAGAGTTTTACTAAATGAATTCGGATTTTTACTAAATAATTTCCAGGATTTTTTTTTAGAATTCCGATTTTTGCTAAATAAATTCAGATAATTTTTTTGATTCAAAAATTGTAAAAATTAAAACCTTTCTATTGATAAATAGAATTCTATTCTATTGACTTGTCTAATTTTGACCACTTTTTAACATTAAAAGTGTAATAAAAATTAAACCACTTATTTTAGTTAGAAAATAGAAGTTTTTTGCAAAATTAAGGGCTCCATGAGTTCTTATAGCCTAAAAAAATAAAATGGAAAATATGTGTTTAACGCCATTTTTATGATAAAAACCAGGTGGTGAAGGTTAACTTTGACCAGCTTAAAAATGTTAAGAAAAACGCGTTGGTCAAAGTTAGAATACCTAAATAATAAGCCCCAGTCAACGTTAATGGTTTTAATCAATTATGAGAAAACAGGTGGTCAAAGTTTAAATAACCCATAAATATGGTTTTAATCAATAGACAAGTCGACGATAAATATTTTTGAAAATTTTCAGATGTTTATCAATAGAAAGGTTTTAATTTTTACAATTTTCGAATCAAAAAAATTATCTGAATTTATTTAGTAATCTAAAAAAAAAAACTGAAATTTTTTAGTATAAATCTGAATTCATTTAGTAAAACTCTAAATTTCAAAAAAAAAATCTGAATTTATATAGCACATGAATTTGCACATTTATAGAGAATCTGAATATATTTAGCAAAAATCTGAATATATTTAGTAAATACCTGAGAATATTTAGTAAATACCTGAATTTGACCAGAAAATGCTATATAAAGTCTAATTTACATTCATCCTAGCGTTATGCAATTTTAAGTAATATAAATTTAATAAAAATTTAAATATTGTTTTATAGATTAGCACAATCTGTAAAGGGTATGTTAGCATTTGCTATCTATATTACACACGGTTTAGCTTGCTATGTTGCAATTGACATTACATGGAATCATTATGTTAATAAAGGACTTCGAATTGAAAAAAAAACTGTATTTTGGGAATATGTATGTAGAACTGGATTAGTTTTAATAACATGTAAGTTTTTATTTAGTTTTTTTTTGTTTATTAATTATTTAACTTTTCTTATAATTTCGTCATACGAAAATATATTTTAAAATAATGAATATTTATTTTTCTATTTTTAGTTTTACTTGCTGTTGCCATACCAAATTTAGAACTTTTTATATCTCTGTTTGGTGCTTTATGTCTTTCTGCACTTGGTTTAGCACTGCCAGCTTTTATTGAAATTTGTACATATTGGTACCAGAGAAAAGGATTATCAAAAGTTTGGCTTATTTGTAGTAATTTTCTTATTGTTATTGTCGGAATTTTAGGTTTAGTTATTGGAACATACACTTCAATGGCAGAAATTGTTCATACATTTTTCTAGTCTGTATATAGTTAAGATAAATTTTATTCATTAATTTTAAATTATGTATTAATGCAAAAATATAATATAATAAAAGTTTATTATAAGTTATTACTAAATTATATATATAAATTTCAAATAGAAAAATAAAACGTGTAATCCGACAATATTTGAGAAAAAATTATCAAAATGTACAAAAATAAAATGTCGAAAGTATAAAAAATTTACAAAAAAGAAAACCATAAAAATTTTTTAAGATCAAAATCTTGAAAAAAAAAAAATCTCACCCATAAATAAAATAAAATTTGAGCTCGCAAAACAATGATAGAAAGAAATAGCCACTTTCAGTACTACAAAATTTTATATAAGAATAAAATATAAAAGAATAATAATTTCCATGGAATTTTGTAAAAAGTTCACACTGTACTAAAATAGTAAATATTTAAGTTATATCTTGAAATCATAAAAAAAAAACCACATCAGGATACAATTATTTTTGGTGAAAACATAAAATGATAAATAAAAGCCAAAAAAAAAAAAAAATATCTTAAATATGTGTGCTGTAACTAAGCCTGTATTGGATATTCTCAAGATTTAATCTATCTAAACAATTATAAGTTGTAGTTTTTTTTTTTTTCAAGATATCCGTACTGCACCAAAAAAAAATAACCATAAAAAATTAAAAAAAAAAAAAAATTTTTAAATGTAATACTAATAATTAATAAATCATTCCTAAACGATTATAAATCAGTATCTAAAAGGTGTGATAAGTTTATAAAAACTTTAATTAGTTCTTATGTTAAGAGAAAATATAAAATTTGAATATAATAAAATAATAAAATGGAAAATATTTTATCATTAACTTATAGATTTATCATTTTAAAACGATAAATTACTATATATAAAACTCAATTATTATTAAAAGAAATTATGAAATTGAAAATATCACTATAAATACATATACTTTATTTTTATAATAAGTTTATTAATAATTAAATATGTAAATAATTGCAGTATTCAATTAAAAAATAGTTTTTCATTTAATTTTTAGCAAATTACATTAATTCCTTTGTACAAATATTTTTAATAACTTATATTATCCGTTTTCGAATTGTATTTTTAAAAGGAAACTTACAATTTAGTTCAAGATATTCTATCATAATTATATAGTGTTGTTTTTTTTTATTCAGATCAGTTTTTAAAGGTTACTATCCCAAGACTGTATTTCATTTGACTGAATTTCAATTTGTAACTAAAACGCTCCCTAATTATATGTTTTACACACATATTTCAACAATAAATGATCTCACCTCTACTAATCAAATTATTTAAATTTTGATTTTGTGACCAACTCTAGAATTCCACCAAATTATACGTTTTACATACATATTTCAAAACAAAATATTTAAAAGAGTTAGGACTACCGTTCCTCAAACCCCTACTAAACAAATTATTGAAACCCTGATTTTATAATCAACTCTAAAATCCTTATACTAGCTATATGTTTTACATACATTCAAATCAAATACAATCAATTGATAATTCAAACAAATGAAGTACAATCAAATGATAATACAGGCAACCTGCATAAAATACATTCAAGAGGCACACTACAGGCAAATAACATACGGTCATATATGCCACGCTCCCATTTTTATTAACTTTTACCAAAGAACATATAATTATAAGAAGTCTCATCTCATACAAATTTTGAAAATATTTTTTTTCATATGTGGGTTATGATATGATGACCCACATCAGAATATTTTTTCTTTCTGATTTTGTTTTTTTTTTTCTCTCTCTCATTACATCAAATTCGCTCTTAAAATTTATATTATTTATACAATTTACATTGAAAACCGCAATAATAAAAAAAAAAGAAAAAGTAAAATACAAAATTTTAAAGAGAATAAGAGAATGCTTTTTTATTTAATTTTTTCCCCCGACCGTACGCATCATAGATCTTAAAATTGAAAAAGTGTCCTGATGGGACTTCTTATAATTATATGTTCTTTGCTTTTACTTACTAATTGTTTGAATTGTTCTATTCGAAGTTATTTGATTGAAATGGTTTAATTTTATTTTTTCAACTGGTTTGCATTGATTTAAAAACTGTCATTATTGTTTTTAGCACATTTTCAAAAAAATTTTGAAAAATTAGTTTATTACTTTCATTCTGTCTGTCCGTCGGTTCGTCTGTCTATCTATATAAAAACTTGTACACTGTCAAACATGGAGCAGCGAAATTTGTACCATAAGTCTCATAAAAAAATTAATGTTGTAAAACTACTTTTTATGTAACCCCATCCATTACGGAGCTACAGCCTCTCAAATTTTAAAAAATTCCTATTTTTAAATGTGTATATCTCAAGTCCTGCATAATAATTTTTTTAATGTAAAGACGTCAAACAAAAGAACATATTATTAACTTTAGAAATCAATGTTAAAAAAATGCAATTTTTTTCAAATTTAGTATTACGTTATACGAATTAAGAAAAGAAAATTTTCTAAGGTTTTTGTAAGCAATTCCTTTAACGCTTCTAAATAAAGCTTTAAAATTTTGAGAAAAAAAAAAGATCTTATATAGAATTACACAAATTGCCTCAGAAATTTTCTCGTACCACCCCCTATAATTCAAGAGTTATTATTTAAGAATAAAAAATTTTATAATTTTCAAATATTTAATACAGCAATTTCTCAAACCAAGAATTTTTGAACCGTAATATTAAAGGATTTATAAAATAATATGTATATTGATTAGTTTTGATACTAGATTGGTACACTCATAATTTAACTATTAAAAAAAAATAATAAAATATTTTTAGAAAAATTAAAAGTTATATCACTTCAAATTTTAAACAAACCAACATATTGAAATCAAATATTTTCCACAACTAATTCAAAATTAATTGAATTTTATCCATTTTCTTGGATCTTCACAAATTATTATCATATTTCAATAATCTAAATTATCTTTTGAGTGTAATCATGTGTAATCATAAGAAATAATGGACTACCATATATAGACTAGGAATGCAATATTATGCAATATTAAAAATAAAGTCACCATAAAGAATAAATATTATTTAATACCACATACATAAAGATTGGCCCAAATTAATTATTGAAGGCATAACCAAATGTTAAGATGGAAAAATTATTTTACATCACAAAATAAATTTTAATGATCAAAGAAAAAAGGAGGGTAAAAAAATATCTCATAATTCCTCATTGCTTGAAATGGGAGATTGCTAGTAAACGAAAAAAGGGGTATAACGATAAGTTAAAGCACACCAAACCTAATCCTTAACTACATGGAGGGTCAAAAATTATATTATTTTATTTTTAGATTAAAGAAAAAGAGAACAACATTGCATATGAATAAATTAAAACTACAATTTAAAACTAAAATAATAAAAATGTACTAAAAAGTCAATATAGTACTTCCGAAATACAAAGAACAGATTCAAAAAATTTACTTTCTCTGACCTGCTTCTGTGACTGTGAGGTTTGGTCGAAAATGATTAAGTTAATAAATCGCAACCTTTAGAAAATATAAAACAATACATTGACGCCAAAAAAAAAAATGTGTTAAAAAGAACACAAATTTACAAAAGATCTGAAAGGCACAATATAAAAATAAGATTTGATAAAAAAATCTGACTTAAAATAATCTGGCTCAAATAATGTACTAGTAATTCACTGTTAAATTAAAAACGAATTAGGTATATATGTATATATATTTATATTATACAATTTATTTTATTTCTTCTTCGTAAGGTCTCTGAATAACGAGAATGACTGATTTATTTCTAATTTTCATATTACAATTTTCTAAAAACTGAAACAAAACTAAATGTGTATGAATTTGAGATATTGGATAATTCTCATCTTTTCCCCACAATAATTATAAATATTCTAGAAAAAACTCTGATTTTAAAGTCAACTCTAAAATCTCTTCTAATTTACCTCATTTCTTTTCGAACTTATTTCATTTTTAATTTCCTGATTTTATTTCATAGTTGACCAGAATATGGAAAATTGCTTGAAACGTTTTGAAAATATTCGGATTTTACAGTCGACTACAATACAAATTATACGCCTTCCAAATTCATAATATCGCGGTGAGGGCAAAATAACGCCCAACGCAATAACGCCCGAAGGCTTTTAATGTACTTTCAAAGTGCAATAAGGTCGCTCGGGTGTTATTTCACTATTATTAGGGTTTTATTGCACTTTTAAAATAAACTAACACCCTCAGGCTTTTTTGCACTTTCAAAAGTGCAAAAAAGATCCTAGACAAATTTTTTTTTTTTGGATACTCCATAAAAAGCTTTTAATGCAAATTTCTAATATATAATATTAATTAAAATAACCAAATTAACATCCAAATTAAAATCCACAAACAGTTCTTAGACATATTTTTAGCCTTATTCAATATCAATTTAAAAACATAATTAAAATTATGTATTAGAAAAAATTAACGTAAAAATATTCTGGTTAATTTATAAAGGTAAAAAACAATCCTGTCTTTTTTATAATTAAAATATGTTAAACAGAACCTGAGATGTATGTATTTAAAAAGAACGTTTTTCAAAATTTGAAGAGCTATTAGGTTCTATAGGTGCAGTAACAGTGAGGCTACATAAAAAAGTTGTTTTATAACATTGCTTTTTTAAGAAATCTATGCATGATTAATATTTCATTGCTCTTTATTAAACAGTGTATAAGTTTTGTAAATAGACGGACAGACAGAGTAAAACTAATAGTAAATTTTTCAAAATGTGCTAAAAACATGAAATGACATTACTTACGAAAAGAAATGTATTACATTATGATATTTTATAATTGAAATGCGATTTTATGTTTCGGTATTAGCGAGATTGTCAAAACTCACTTCGCCCTAATACTGTACTCAATAGATTACTGATTCCTGCAAAGATTTTTTCTGCAAACGAATTGTCTCTAATTCTTCGCTCTGTTTATTCAATTTAACTAAATGTAATAAAAATAGAATATTAACTACCAGCATCTGTAAATGCATAGTAATAAGTTAACTATATTAATTAAATTATATTAACGCAAAAACAAAAGTTAATAATTTTTATTTCTTAAAGCCAACAAAATACTCCAAACAATGCCGGGTATTCCTGCTAGTAAAATATATATAGTAAGTAATCCAATTATTCAATAGCCATTCCCAAATGTTAAATCGTTGAAATTAATAGAATTGTTTCAATTACTTTAAAACAATAATATTAAATGCTACATACAACTATCGGATTGTTTACGCAAATAAAAAATGTAATAAACTAACAACAACTACCTTAAATGTTTTGAGTAAAATTAAAATGATTGTTACTTTTATTGAGACGGTTCAAAATTTTACTTAATAAAACTTTAGTAACAAAATAAGTACTAAGTAATTAATTGTAAGTATATAAAATAAAATTAATAAAATAATTTTATTGAAATTAAAAGATCTTTCACAAAAATTCAAAAACGATAAGTTAATTTTAAGGGCAAATTTTATAACAGACATCTTTATAACACTGTAAAATATTATATGATAATTAAGTAAAAAAAAAAAAAAAAATTATATGTATTAATTTTTTTTTATCTTAAATATTGACAAATTGATAATGACAGTTTATTATAAAAATAATTTCATTTTATAATAATTTTCATTTACTAAAGTTTTAAAATCAACAAATTTTTTTTTGTTATTTTCTTTTTTAAATATGGGTAAGAAAGATAAACCAGAAGAAGAAAAAGAATATGAACCATATGAACACAGGGATGTTCGTTTACCATTAACGTAGGGACACAGAAATATAATATTAATTTATTTAACCATATTAATTTTTTTTTTTTTTTTTTATGGAATACTTAAGTGATCTAGAAGCCGCTTTTCATTTAATAAAAGTAACATTTGGCACAGGAGTTTTAGCTTTACCACATGCCGTACAAGAAGCCGGATGGGTATTGGGAATTATATTAACGTTTATAGTGGGCTTTATAAACACATACGCTATGTTATTACTTATAAACGCAGCATATATTCTTTGTAAAAAGTTTAAGGTAAAATAAAAAATATCATTATTTCATATTTATATCAAAAAAATAATATAAATTATTGTTTTGTAGAAACCGTCTTTGAGACTTCCAGAGACATTAGAGCATGCTGTTGAATTACATTTTCCAACAAGAGGTTTTATTGCCAGGTATAATTCAATATTTTATTAAATTACATTTTAAGAAAATTTGGAGATTTTAACAACATTATACATTGGCCGTAAAGATTCTTTTTTTTGACAAACATAAAGTTTAATTATAACTAAAAACTGGAATGGGCAATTTCACTTTATTTGATCAGTTTTTTTGTATGACTGGTTGGTTGATATACGTAGCTGGTCCTGTCATCCGTGATAAGAGCACTATTAGTGCGTTAGCGTGGTTTTGCTACCACCACCGTGACAACAAGGCTTATGTTTAGGCTATAGCGGATTTGGTTTCAGATCCATTTCGCGGCATTCAGAAATCTTACCATTTCTACAGGTTGCTTAGTAGCTAGATCGCTAGATCGCTAAGATCGTTAAATTCATGGCTACCCAGAGCTGCTTTTCTGGCCCTGGCCTTATTGATCTGGCTATGTGCCGTCGAAATAGCTTCAATGAGTTGTCCGTTCTTTTGTTGTTGTACGACGGCCATATTTTCTTGGTCGTACGGCATGACGTTAATTCTTTCCACCTTTTCGCTAGGGATAAAAAGTGTAGAAATATATCCCTTAGCTGTATATCCACCTGTTCTTCCAGTGAAGCATTCAGATTGGAACCCCTCCTTGCTAAATTCATCAGCATGTTCATTTCCTATGATGTTCCTATGTCCCGGAACCCCCAATAATGTAACATTGTGTTGATCGCTTATATTCTTAAGCTCATCAGAGCATTTTCTGACAAGCTTGGATGTTATCATCGCAGAGTTAAAGCCGCGATTGCTGCTTGACTATCAGTGACAATGGCAATGCTTCCCCCCCGAGAAGTATTGCTCCTATGTATTTGGCATGCTTTCCAGATTCCTATAACATTTCAGCTTGAAATACACTGGATTTATTGGGAAGTCTGAAAGCATGTTCTATTTTGAGTTTTGAGTTTAGTTTTTTTGTATAGTTCTGTTTAAAAAAAAATTTCAATTAAATTTTTAGCTCAGATTTAGGGCAATTCAGCTTATAATTTAAAATAAATAAGTAAGGCTAAAATTGATTAAATCAATTAACGAAACATTATTATTGATTAATGATAATGTAATATTCTGTATTATGCTTATTAATATTATAAATAAAAGTAAACTAGTGTAAAGAATGATTCAATAAGTATTTTTTGAACTGAAAATAAATTAAAAATATATATGTTGCATATATGTATACAAATATATGTTGCATATACATATATAAACATTCTCAAATCGTATAACTCAATTAATTGCCACCTACTAACAATCATCTAAGTTACTTTTCTTATACATAAATGACAATAAGTTAGGATAATTTTTAACTGCAACAAACTGCACTGAATAAAAATTCGAACTTTATATATCAGAAAGAAAAATTGCGTAAAAAATTATAATTCTTTTTAGCCATACGTTCAGTTCTTTTAAGCAGTTTTTAATATACAGAATTTAAAGAAAAAACAATTTTTAAATATAACATTAAATTAATAAAATTAATATATACATATATAGTTTTAACACTAATTTTATAATTACATTTATAATTCAATTAAAATTTCAGGAGGATTACAAATTTTTTCTATTTCCTATATTTGATATGGGTTTGTTGCGCTTATATTTTATTTATAGCAAACAACTTAGCTACTGTTATAAACGTTCACACATCTAAACAATTTAGCGATAGAGAAATCATATTAATGATTTTCATATTTTTAATTGTTTGTAACATGGTAAGTATTTAATTTTCTTTAATTAAAAATACTAAAAATAAAAATTCTAATTAATATACTTTAATTTTAATATTATTTTATAGATACGAAACTTGAAATATTTAGTTCCTGTTACAATTTTTGGTCATGTATTAACAATGTTTGTATTCCTAACATTGTTTTATTATATTTTTAGAGATGAAATTATAGTTAAAAATAAAAGAGCTTTTCACATAGAAGGATTTGCTTCTTTTTATGGGCATATTTTATTTGCTATTATGCCTATAGCTATGGTTAGTATTTAAATATATTTAATCCTAATAAAAATACAAAAAAAAAAAAAAGAAAAACAAAATATAATATTAGGTAAATGTTATTATAAATAGACATACATGCTTCAATTAATTCACATAAGACCGTAAAAATGTATCACAGTATTTGAGCATCCTTTATTTATCTATCAAATGTTTGGGTAATAAAACCTAAGTTGACTAATCTAATCTGTTGATACTTACAAAACTATTTCGAACTGGACATTGGAATTAGTAAAACATATTAGAAGAAGAGGTTTTATGAATAAAAATTTTGGCTATAGTTTTTTTAGCATAAATGGATTTATGCTAAACGCACGCTTATTTTAGCATAAATGGATGATATTTCATTATCACCTGATATAACATATACTGTCTAAAACATACTGAGAATTATTAATATAAAATAGCTAAATATAAAAAGGAATAGACATTCAAAAAAAAAAAATACGAAAACCAGACATTAAAAACCATTTGGCGCTTTATTTAAACGAGAGGGAGGGAAAAAAAAACTTTTTAATTTTACTCAATCATACAAAATCATAATTGAACAGAGCTAACCAATACAGATAAATTTAATTGCACAATCACACTATTTTATAAACAATTTTGTATTATTTATTCTTTAGTGGTATAAAATATATTACACATTTATTTATTAGAGAATTTTTTTTTAATTTTATAAAATCATTTAATCTTTTATTATATTTTAGTTAATGTCTTTAGAAAATAAAATGAAGAAACCTCAAGATTTTAAAAAACCATTTGGCGCTTTATCATTAACAATGACTATTAATACATTTATAACATGTGTAATTGGTGTGTGTGGTTACTTGAAATATGGCGATAAACTTGAAAGTGCAATAACAACAAATATGCCACAGGAAGATGGGTATGTTATAAATTCAACACACATTATAAATTTTAAAAAAAAATAAATTTTTTTTTATAGTCTAGCTCAAGTTGCTAAAATGGCTTATATTTTTGTTATTGGAGTAGATTTTCTATTGAATTGTTTTCTTCTGGTTGAACTTATGTTTTTTGGTTGGTTTGGAGATAAAGAATGCACACAAAGACTTAGAAACGAAATTATATTTAGAGCTGGTATTGTTATTGCATTATGTAAGCGTATATATTAAAATCTAAAGTTATAATATTTTACAAAATATAGTTTAATATATATTTAATATAGGTTTGATATGCTTAGGCATTCCAAATTTCACAATGTTTGTTGATTTAGCCGGATCGATAGCATTTACTTATTTGGGTCTTATTATACCAGCTCTAACAGATCTTTTGGCTCGTTGGGATAAAACTCTTCCAAGATCAAAAAAAATGTTACTTATCCTTAAAGATGGCTTATTACTTGCATTTGCATTCCTTGGTATGTTCATTGGAACCACTGGAGCAGTAATGGAACTTATTGATTATTTTAAGGGTGGAAAATAAGTATATATATATATATTGTAAGAGTATTTCTGAAGGTCAGTGAAAACATAACTAATTACAACAATAATTTCTTCATTCATTCAATCCATCCATCCATCCATCCATAAAAATTAGATTTAAATGTAATGTAGTTATAAAGTAATGAAGTTTTAAAGCACAACAAAATTGTTCATATAATGTGCTAAAATTGTTTTATTATTTTATAAAAATATATTCAATTCATAAATTTTGATCTTACTTTAACAAGTTTCAAAACTAGTACTAAGTGGTTAAAACTAGTACTAGGTATATTAGAAGTAAAAAAAAAATAATTTTCGAAAATACAATATTCCAATACATATAATACTTATAATTTTCAAGATATTTTGCAATAACGCACTGGCTTTTAGCAATACTCTTTTAATGTTATTAATTATTATAATTTCAAATGTAATTAAAATTATATTGTAATTAGTTTAGTTTTTGAAATTTTATTTTGTATATAAATTCTTATTGAAAATGAAAAAAATTTAATTAATTTTGATATATTTTTAAAACTCTAATTAAAAAAATAAAAAAAAATTACAAATTTGCATACATTTTGTTCACAAGAAATATTAAAAATTTCAGCCGGCTTATAGAAATCGTGAAACTTAAGATCTTAACAACTGAAGTTTTAATTTTGTCAAGAATTACATAACTGAGATTGATTACTTAATATAAGATGTCATTTACATATTACATAATACAAAAAAGTAAATCTGTTGTTAAAGATGAAATAAACAAATGCAGTTAAACTGCAGTGGATCCCAGTTTCAAGTTTTTTAGGCGCATTCATAGATTTTCTGGGTAACGAAATTGCAAATACAACAGCAAAGCTTTTTACTAACCAGAAGATTGATAGATATGGAGGTTTATCGTACTCTGCAGCTAATACGGGCAAAAACAAACTGGGTCATATCAGTGCGAAGAAAAGTTGGTTTCGATTCCGGGAATCGTTATATAAATTAAAAACATAAAGAAAGTTTCAAAAATTCAACAAAAACTGGCGGCGCACCGCGAAATCAGATTTTCGTAAAACAAATTTCGTATTTGAAACAATTGCCACTCTGGCACTTTACCGCGTAAAGAAATTCAGATTATTTTCAATCGCTGTGTTGTTTTCAATCACAGTTATAACACACTTTTCTATTTTTTATATATCAAAAACGGTTAGAGATAGAGAAAAAGTAATGAGGTAATAATTATAGGGCTTGAAAAGCTGTTTCGAAATATGCTATATAAAATACCCCAAATACAAGTTGTCAAAAGAAAATTGAGTTTGAAACATATTTTTTTCATTTTAAATTATTTTGAACCTTCATAATTTTGTAACTGTTGGGTATATGGGGGTTATTAAAGCTGGCAACTTACTCTGCAAAATGTATTTTGTTTTCTCTCTATAGCAAGCGGTTCAAAAGTTATAGATTTTTTTATGAGAAGTCGCTAAAAATCTTTAACCTCTCATATCTCGGAAAGGGTCCAGAACAGACCCCCCTTTCCCATATAATTTTTTGTTCGTTGTGATGCTCCCCATCACCTCCTGCTCTATGTGCAAGTTAACGCGGGACACCCTGTATATTTATTTTGAAATAAATTTTTCTTTTGAAAATTTTTCTTTTTTTATTAAATTGTAATATTACATAGTAACAAAGAAATGTTAGAAAAACATAAACTTATGTACATAAGTAACTTGTGTACTAACATAAATAAAATTTGTAAAAAAAGACAACTAAAAGTTTTCCAATATTTATTTAGTATCACATGTACTCACATAATTTATTTTTGTACCTTTATAATCTGAAACTTAATTAACATTTTTGACAAAGTTTTAGTAAGTAATGATATACATACCAAAACTATTCGATAACAAAAACCATTCGAATGTTGGAAAGTAGTATTACATAGTAGGAAAATTTAAAATTCGAATTCACGAAATTCGTAAACACGATTTTCGAACTGTCAAAACTGTTTTTGTTCGAATTTCTTATTACAAAATGGCAATCTTTCAAATACGAAATTTGTTTTACGAAAATCGAATTTGGCCCTACCCCAGGAGTTGTGAACAGGGGGCTGAAACAGTACTTCATGTTCTATGCCAATGTTCAGTTCAGAGAAGAACTTTGGATGAGGAATATTGACACCCCTATTCTAAATTCCATCGTGAAATGTCTACGAAAAATTAACTGTAATACGACGTACTATTTTTAACTATTCTAAATTCCATCGTAAATGAATTTTAATTTTCAATGGCACTTTGTTTTCCATGTTTAAAAACTATACGTTTTGAAATTTGAAAATCAAATGTTTTGAATTTTTAAAACAAAATATTTCAAATATTTTTATCCAAAGTAGTGGTAAGTGGTGGTTAGTAAATAAAAAAAAAAATTTATTATAAAAAACAATTAGTTTAAATAAAATTGCAAAGAAACTACTACGAATGAATATTTCTGTCGTAGACTTTTGACAATTATTTTACATTACGCTGAAATTGAGAATTTCTATGTTACGAAACTTCAAAAGAAACATAGCAAAACAAAACAAACAAACAAAAAAATTTTTTTATAGAAATTGATAATCGCTTTTTAGAAGATTCCCTACGACTTAACTCTTCGATTGAATTTAGGGTCTTCATTTCTCCGAAGTAAGATTACTCAACCAGGAAAAGATCATACGGTTCATGAAAGCTTAGATTGGCTCGATGAGACATATTAATTGGCGAACGGGGGGAATCGAGGAGAGAAGCACAACTGCTCGCAGGGTCTAGATGTAACGGCAGTTAAAGGTAACGACAAAATGACAAACTAACGATAAATTAGTTAAGTGAAAAGTGAAATTGCAAATTAATTCTATCTACTTAAATTGTAATAAATTAAATAAAGAAGCAATTACATGTTTAGAAATACACATAAGTAGTAATAACAAAACATTTTATTTGATTTTAAATAATTATTGGCAAAAATTCTTTTTAAAAATTTGGAATAAAAGAATGCTTTCGTTTAATACTCACTCATAATTGTAATTAAAATTAAATGAGAAAATTGATCGTAATAACTTCACAATTATGAACCTTACAAAATAAATTTATTTATTTCATTTTTTCTTTATTTTTTTTATTTTATATAAATAACTTAAAGAAATTTATAAAAATTTAAAATCATTTTCAACCAATTTAGTGAAGTATAGTAACTATTCGGTAGGAGAGTTTTTAAACTTAGCTGTATGCTATTTTAGATATAATAAACAATAAAATTAGCAAAACTGCAAACCAATCGTACGAATAATGGAGGGTGGTTTGCACAAATGTAGAATAACAATTGAGTGTTTGAAAACCCTTAACCCGCTGGGAAGACAACTGGAGTTAAACTGAAGTAGATTGCAGCGCACTTAGGCTATGCAGGTAACGAAATAGCAAATGCTACAGGAAATTTTATACGAAGCAGACAACTGGTGGATACAGCAGAGGTAGGTCTATCTAACTCTGCAATAAAATGTGCAACCAGTGCAGGAAATAGTTGGTTTCTATTCCCAGCATCAACAAATACGAAGAATTTCTAGGATCAACCAAATTGTAAAAAAACAAAAGCTTGTAAAAATGCCGAGAAAATAGGCATAGGAGAAACAAACCTATGCAGGAGATCCGAGCAAAAGGTAGAAACAGTACTTCGCGTTCTGTGCCAATGTCCGTACTATATAGATCTCAAAGAAGAAAAAACTTATGAGGTTTTCTGAAGTGAGAATGCTCAATCAGGGAGATAACATATGATACATGAAGGGTATAGATTATATACTGATTCACTTCTTCCTTAAGGTGTTTTTTTAAGCTGTTTTTTAAATATTTTTATGTTGTTAAAGCTTCTTATTTCTTCTGGGAGTTTATTATACAATTTAATAGCCAATGGAAGTAAACCATTTCTTACCTTGATATGGTGCGGTGCTTTATTGTATGAGTTGATTTCTATATTTCGTGTTCCTCTTGTATACATTTCTTCTACATTGAATCTCAACATTTCTTTTATAACTTCTATTTATTATTCTGTCATATATTTTGCTTGTTCTATGATTATAGTATGTTCTAAGTTCATTTTATTAGTTATTTGGTATACATCATTTGTTAATATGAATAGACCATGACAGATGATAAGAGCGTTTTAAGTGCTTTGTTCATGATTTTTTTCAATTTTTGCCAAATTATTTTTCGACGTACTAGACGATGTAGTTAAGTAGTTAATATAATTGTACGCATGAAAAATTATTTGGTAGGAAAATAATTTTCCATCTTTTCAGAGCTTCAATCATATGCATATACATATAATATAATTATTTAAATAAATTTTAATAAAAAAAAACAAAATCGGTTTTTAAATCATTTCGAAATTTTGTCAATTATAACTATATATAATAACTAGTAATGTGTGCTTCATAGATATATTAAGTACTTTAGATTGGCTAAATAAAAGAAAAATTCAGTCAATTTTGAATCAGCTGTTTATTGATATTTTTTTTTGTGTAAATTTAAATTTAGTTTCCCCTGGAAACAACAATTTGAACAATTTAAACTAACTAATTTAAAACTTAATAATTTAAAAACTAAAAATATGTGTAAAATACTAACATTTAATTTTTCAACTTTTCTTTTATATTCATTAATTCTATTTGCAGAACGATAATATATCCAATATCTATCTATGAGAGAAACTGTACTGCGATTTTATGATAATTTTAATGAAATTTTATGATTTAAAAACAGCTGGTATCCAACTTACGTCAAATGAACGACATTACTTGGATGTCTTATGTTTTATTTTTGACTGAAAATTCGTGTATACAAAAATACATTAGAATGAAAGAGAAAGTAACAATCTAAAGTACTATTATATACATGGTGTGCTTGCATTGCAAGCGTCAAACAGATGATTAAATCGCATGATGGAAAAGCATGTTCAAAAAGCATTGATTTTTATAGTAAGGGATCATAAACGCTCCTCCAACAGAACGGTTTTGAACCATGGTCCACAAACAAAAGTTGTAGAGCTGATCAAGATCTGTTTAATGATACACCACATGATAATATACCGTTGTCTTTTATATTAACAGCTTATAAACAGTTTCAGGAACCAAGCAGGGCGTGCTAGACCATGGTCCCCAAACTAAAGTTGAATAGCTCGCCAAGATTTTTTCAATGATACCCCACACATGATAATATACAGTTTACTTTTATATTAAGGGCTTTTAAACGATCTCAGGGACCAAGAAGAGTATTCTACAATTCTGGTCCTCAAACTAAATTTGGAGAGCTCGCCAAGATGAATGATACTCCACGTGATCATATACAGCTGATTTTATGTCAAGGGCTTATAAAAGCTTTCTGGGCCCAAGCAGGGTATCTTAAAACCAAAATCCTGAAACAAAAGTTGTTAAGTTCGCCAAGACCTTTTTAATGATACCGCACATGATAATATACATCTTACTTTTATATTAAGGGCTTATAAACGGTCTCAGGGACTAAGAAAGACGTCCTAGAATACTGGTTTCCAAACAAAAGTTGAAGAGCTCACCTTTTCAATGATACCCCATATGATATTGGGGTATCAATTTTGAAACCCCCATACAACATATAAAGGGCTAAAAGGGCTCCCTTAGAACCAAAAAGATGTATTTTTACATTTTTGTGGATGGTTTCACACCAAACTCTATCAAATGCTTTTTCCAGCTAGTTTCTAGCACATCTACAAGTGCTTCATCTTTTTGATACGAAGTGGTTTCACTCATTTGTTAGGAACAACTTTATATATATAAATAAATATATATAAAATAATGGTATGCACTTCAAAAAATATTTTATCAATTTTACAGTATTTTGTCATTTAACATATGTATATGACATAAATCAGAAATTGACAAAATTTTATCAAATCCTCTATTAAAATCATATCTATCTATTGAGATTTTTGAGCATATGAAAATCGTATAATTTATCAAAAAATAACACTTATTATTAACTGTTCAAAAATTTATAGAAAACAATTAAAATTTACGATAATAAATAATGTTATTTCTCATTCATACCTGTCACCTGATAGTCAGTCTTCAATAGATTCTATATACATATATTATAGATTCTATATACTCTATTTAATTATATCTTTATATTCAAAATAACCAGTCTTTATAAGAATTTTAACTTGAATGGTTGACCATACCATATCTGTAATATTAAAATAAATTTTTGTTTTTTTTTTTTCAATTTTAAAAATTATTTTAAATATTTTTAATAATTTTAATAACATACACTTAAAGTTCAAAAAATAATAGTGCATTATTTAACGTACATATATAATAGAAACAATATACATATGTAACTAAAATTCAATATGAATGAAAAAAGCGGAAATATTAATAAAGTATATGAAGAAAATATTATTAAAGATGAAAAGACAAAATGGCAAAGTACAACAAATTTAAATTTAAATAATGAAAAAAATCAAATTTCAATAGAAAATTATGATAATTATGATCCATATCAGAACAGGAATATAAAACATCCAATTAGGTAAGAAAATCAAAAAAATACCCTGAAAATAAATTCTTAGTTTATGTATCTTCTTTTTACCGACCGCATACAATTATGTATAAGGTAGGTATTGTTTTCATACTAAAAATTTGTACCCGAGATTTTGGCAAATATGCACTTGTCCGGTGTGGAGAAGGCTGTAAACATTTTTTCAGCATGATGTCCGTCTGTGTGTGTTTTTGTGTGTGTTGTGTGTGTGTGAGTGGGTGGGTGCATGTGAGTGTGGGTATGTCTGTGGGCACGTGTGCAGCTTAAACGACTAAGCGGCATTTTTTGCAATTTCATATTTAAGGTTTTAACATAAATATCTCGGATTGATAAGCTTTTGGAGCAAATCGGACAATTGGAAGTGGTAGTTTACTAGTGTACTTTTTAAGTTTTTTTACGAATATTTCGTAACAGAAAAATTTTATGAGAAAAATTATTAAGAAAAAGTTGTTACACAAGAGAAGAGCAACAACTTTGCCATAGAACATTTTTGATCCGACTAATTTTAACTTTTATTTAATTTTTTTTCTAAGTCCAAATTTCATACATAACACTCCATATGAATTTATATGAACAATTTTTTTTGTTTTTTTTTATATCTCTAAAATTTATATACATATGTACATAATGTACTTATATCTATGCATATTATTCTTTTGTTGATGACATAAAATTAAAATGGTAAAATTTTTGTTAGCAGAATCAATATTAATATTATGTTTGTTTTGCATTTGTTTACAGCTTTTATTATTATACCCGTATGATAGGATCGGGTATAATAAAATTACTCCTCCGTTTGTAACACCTCGAAATAAGCGAGCTAGATATACCTTCAAAGGTATGGATCGGATCAGAAAAAAATTCTAAGACGTTTGAGCCATGTCCGTCCGTCCGTCCGTCCGTCCGTCCGTCCGTCAGCACGCTAACTCAAAAACTAAGAAAGCTAGAATCTTGAAATTTACACAAAATATTCTGGGAGTAATTTGTAGGTTCCCTATTTTTTTTGGTTGAGTTTGGACGAAACCTTAGGGTAGTTCTCGAACACCTAACTTTTAGATCCCCACATTTTTTTTTAAATAGAGCTATGAAATTTTAACTGCTGATAGATCTCATAAAAATATTAATTTTATTTTTAATAACTTTTTTTTGTAGCCCCACCCGTTACGGAGCTACAGCTCCCCAAAGGTTCAAAAAAGCTCTATATTTAAATTGTTATAGCACAAGCTGATTAAGGTATATCTTCATTTTGAAAACGCCAAACGATTACTACTTTTATTAGCTTTAAAAGTGTATATACAATAAATATATATTTGTGGCATACAGTGTCTTAATTTACCGTTATGCGAAACTCAAATTTTGCAAAATCCTTTAACCCTTCTATCTTCTAAACGGTTTAAGTTGGAAACTTGAAATTTTGATAGAAGTTAAATCTTTGAAAATAAGTTATTATTAATATTTCAGAAATTTTTTTTGTATCACTCCCCGTGTAGGAGCTGTAAGGGGTCAAAAACTGAAAGTTTCCTATTTTGAAACACCTGTAACTTGAACACCTATTAAAATTTTTTTGAAGTAATACACAAAAATTAAAGCTTAAACATTATACTCTTATTTCTGTTAACAACTTTTTTTAATAATATAGGGTTACTTTATAAATTATAATTGACGAAAGTGTTACTTGATTTTTTCAAATTTTCTAACAAATTTCTTCAACAAATTTTTTGCATTTTGTTTTACTCGATAATTTGAAATTGTTGAGGATATAATGCGTAGTACAAAAAAATGTAAATAAATAAACAACATAACGGTTGCTTGAAGAATTTTTATTTATGTGATATTGATATATATACATACTTATATAATATCATGTTTATTTACATATCGTATATGTCACTAGTGAATGAATGATAAGAGTATAGATGTATATTATATAGCGCCGTATTTACATACATATATGTATTGTATTGTACTTATAAGAAATTATTCTGTCAATGGAATATTTAAATATAATATAATATAATATTTAAAATTATATTTACTATTTTGTACTAAGTAAATTTAATATACATTTACCGCTTAGTATTAAATGGTACTATAGAATATTTGAAAAAGTTTTGGATTGATAATCGTTATGTGGAAGGTTAGAATCTGCTTTTGAAGAATGTACATATAAATAAACATATAGTTTGAATATATGTACAACCCATAGTACTAGAAATTATAAAATTCACCCAAATTATTTTAAAATACTAAAATATTAAAAAAATAATATTGTAAGCAGAGTAACAGGCTGTGAACATACTAACGGTTCGTATGGGTATCTAAGAGTTGACAAAGGCAACTGTATTCTTCCTGGTCTAATATTTTTGAATAAAAAAAAATCATGTACATTACATAATAATGTAAATGGATGTATGAATGAATGCACATATATTTTTACGATTTCATTGCTTATTATTATTATTGAATAAAACAAAATGTTGTTAAATTATTAGAAGTTATTTTGCTTTGATATAAATTATTATGTAAAAAATCTATAAATTTTGGCATTATACTTTTCGTGTAGTGGTGGTCGGTCCTGTGGTGGAGGCAGCTGATTTTTTTTAATGCATTTCTCTGCCACATAAATGTGGACAGGAAATTACACAGTTTTTCCTGTTCAGACGTGGTTGTAAAAGTCGTAAGGAGGAATAACTCTTACGACATGTATGGGATTCGAACCAACACTCCCTCGGTGTTTACAGCGTATTTTATACGCTCTTACCAATTAGGCCACCGAGGCCCCTATGTATCTTTGGAAATGAAAATATATATATATAGAAAACTTTATTATTTTTTTTTTTTTGGAAAATAATTTATGTATATGATAATTGTTAAAAATATTTTTTTTTAAATATAAACCTACAGGATATTTATAGTTTTCTTTTTGTTATCACTCATATTCTTGAAGACTTATCATACGAAGAGTATCACTGACGCGATGATTTGTAATTCTGCAAGACTCTGCAAGTGATGTTTTTAATTTGACACGATATTAAATGTCAAAAGTATCGTGTGTGGTGTTTCTGGAAGACTTTTCCTACTAAGTGATAGCCATTTTCTATCACACCAAAATTCTTGTACGATATATATCACTTTTAAGCAATTCTTAGGAATTAAGAATTTTTTTTAGTTTTTAGTTAAGTTTAAGTTTAAATAAAAATATAAGAATGAATAGATAATAATAATAATGGAAAGGGAGTATGTATAATTAAAAATAAATTAGTATTTTAGTGAATGTTGGTTTTGTTTAGTATATTTTACAAATCAAAAAATTTTTTTTGTTTTATATATTGAACTAGCATAGGAGTATATACATATGTATGTACATATGTACATAGTTATAAGTTGCAAGAAGCACCCGTATCTTGTGAACTAGAAGTCGGACCGACATGATTTAAAAAAGGTACTCCCTGATTTTGTTGTAGAATTAAAATAGAAAAAAACAAAAAAAAAGTTCGACTTTAAGCCCGTCCAAAAAAATATCCGCCAAAAATTAGGGTGCCACTTTTTGGTACTTTTCTCATTTTTTTATTTATTTTTAATTTCTATTACAGAATCGGGGACTAGGTTTTTTTAATCACGTCGGTCCGACTTCTGGTTCGCAAAATACAACGGCTTCTTACAACTTATGAATATGTACTTTCATTTACTATTTAAAAATCGAACCTCTTTTTTAAATAATTTCAGTTGAACGTTTAAATATGGCAAAATTTTCATTTGACATTTTCATTAAATTACTACCAACATAACAAAAATTTTCATTATGAGTCTTCAAGAATTACAAATTTATATAGACGTGATGTGATACATATTTTCATCGCGTAAGTGATGAGTCTTCAAGAATATGGGTGTATTATGTATATAAGTATGATCGAATAATATAGAATTATAAAATGATTTCCATATGTAAAAAAATTAATAAAAATATACACATACATAATTTGTTATTTTATTAGTGATCTGATTTTAGATACAAATAAAAGATCTTAAGAAAAAAAAAAGATTTTCTACATTTGCTATAGTTAATTCGTATTTTTAATTAATTGTAGACATATAACAATTTAAATAATTAAAATACCTACATATATATAAATTTTAATATCGAAGTACATATAGATATTGAATTAAAAATAGGTGACTTTCAGAACTATAAATACAACACTGACTGCAACATGTTGTACATTTTTAATTTTTTTACTCCAATACTTTCTTATTTTGTCATTATGCCGAAATTTTTTGTTTTTTTTATAACATATTACATAATATAAGAGCCTATGTGGCCTAGTGTGTAAGAACATATAAAAAATATGCTGGAAACTTCGACGGAGTTTGGGTTCGAATCTCACACATGTCATAAAAATAATTCCCCCTTACGACATTTAGAGAAAGGGATGGCTGTGTAATTTTGTAATTTTATTATCACATTTATGTGGCAGGCGAATAATCTTTAAAAATACATAATATGCATAATGGAAGGATCGTTCCTGTAAGGATGTAGATCAAAAAGATTTTGTTTTCCATGTAAATTTTTCATCAATTAATAACTCTATCTTACATATACATATACTTGCATACAAGCGACTTACCTATATAATATAGATAGATTAACACTTCTTATATAGCTTATATTTTTTCTGTTTCTAAATTTATCTGGCTTTATCGTGAATTAATTGACATATCTGCTTAAACGTATTTCTATAATGTTTTACAATCTTATCAGTCAATATCGTTTTTGTTTTATATAGAAAGATTTATATTAGGTAACGGGTTTTCCAATTTGAGTGATGATTTCTAAGTAACGTTTCGGCCATTTGTAGTATGTCATGATTTGTTTTTTTTTTTCATTGTATTCAGTAATATTTACAATTTCATCATGGAGAGATATACACAAGAACAACGTTTACAAATTATTCAATTTTATTATCAAAATAATTGTTCTCCAATTGCAACTTTTCGTGCGCTTTTCCCATTTTATGCTCGTAATAATCGTTCAACTGTGCTCGCTATTCGTCGAATTGTTGAAAATTTCGAGCGTACATTTTCTTTACATAATGTTCAAGTGCCAATAAGACAAAGAACCGCTCGAAGTAATGAAAATATTGCTGCCGTTCAGCCAAGTGTTGCTGCAGACCGCAATTTGTCGATTCCAAGACGTTCTCAAGAATTGGGACTATCTCAAACCACAACCTGGCGGATTTTGAGAAAGGATTTGGGCTTGCATTCGTATAAAATTGTTATAACTCAAAAACTGAAGCCATTGAACCACCGTAAACGTCGTGAATTTGCTGATTTTGTCTTGGAACAACGATAACGATTTTTTTAAGAAAATCATCTTCTCCGATGAGTCTCACTTTCATCTGAGTGGTGCGGTGAATAAACAAAACTGTCGATTCTGGTGCGAAGAAAATTTACAAATTGTTCATGAGCAACAATTACATTCACCTAAATTGGCAGTTTGGTGTGGTTTTTGGTCTGGTGGAATCATCGGTCCATACTTCTTTCGAAATGAAGCTGGTAGCACCGTTACTGTCAATGGAGAGAGGTAAAGATCGATGATAACCAACTTTTTATAGCCGAAATTGGAAGAAGTTGATCTTGACAACATCTGGTTCCAACAAAACGAGGCTACGTGCCACACAGCACGTGCAACAACCGAATTATTGCGAGAAAATTTTGGAGATTCGATTATTTCAAGAAATTGTGACATTGAATGGCCTCCAAGAAGTTGTGGAATTGTGATTTAACACCATTAGACTATTTCTTGTGGGGTTATTTGAAGTCATTGTTCTTTAGCTATAAACCAGACTCTCTTCAAGCTTTAGAAGTCAATATTGAACGTGCTATTCATGACATACGACTTGATTTAGTGGGAAAAGTGCTCGAAAATTGGGTTCATCGAATTCGTTCCTGCAAAAGAAGTCGTGGAGACCATTTGAATTACGTTTTATTCAGAACTTAATTGTATCGATTGTACTTCACATTAAATAAAAAACATTTGAATTTCCTTAACAATTAGTGTGTTTTTTTTTAAAAGAAATCATATCACTCAAATTGGAAAACCCTATATATGTATGAATCACAATACAGTCAATGGTGTAGTTGTTAAGACACCGGCCTTTCATACGAAATGTTTCGGGTTCAAACCCCGGCTGGACCATACTATAGATTAATAAAAAAATAATAAAGATTATTCTTATAATACCTATATAATTCGTATAATATAATTAAATTAAAAATAAGTATATGTATGCTTATAAATTATAATTAATATCATATTGTAATATATAATAAAATAATAATAATAAAACATAATTCTTGTAAAAGATAAATAGATGGTGTAGAAATAAAAAAAAACGTCATTTATAGCATTACAGACTTTACAGTCGAGTATGAATCATATAAAATTTTGTACCTACGTATGTACGAGTATGTATAATTATTTTTCAATAAATTTCTCAAAGGATCAATCATAAATTTGTAACAATAAATATATTAATATCTTACATTCAACTAAACAAAATAAATAAAACAATGTCAAAAAAACAATATATAGGTATACCATATGTATTTAACTTATGTATCACTTCAATTGTTCTATATTTTGTTAATTTTAGACCAATTTCACTAGAACAATTTTTCTAGAGCAATTTAACTGAATATTTTTCATGCAATTTTTAACTTTTTATCACAAATTACTTCAAAAAATCGAAAAAAAAGATAAATAATCTAAAAATAAAAAGTTAAACTACGGTAGTGTAATATACAAAGTAAATTGTCGCAAAAGAATAATTATTCTTCTATAATTATAATGATTTTTTAATAAAATTAGGCTGATTGTGATTTTATTTTCCCAATTCCCAAACCAAATAGTACATTGTACCATAGGTTCTAACCTAATATTTGGTTTATTAAAAAAAGATAATTCGTGCGTTGATCTTAATGTCTTCCGAGATTTTCATCCTGGTTAAAAAAAAAAAAAATTATATAGTTTTTAAAAGAAAAATTCAAATTATCATTTCAAATTTAGATGCCTACTATCGCACTTCGCACTAAATACAGGCTAATCTCATTAAATTAATTCCAAAAAACTTCGAAAATTTTTTAGTACATTTGAAAATAGTGCCCTAAATTGCCTGATCGCACTTGATTATCTATCAATCTTTTAGTGTACTCTCGACTACACTAAATGTTCGTCCTAAAAGAGTAATACATGTAAGAAAAAAGTGTGAAGTGTCTAGTGTCAAGCGCTAGTGCGATAGATTCGGAAACGGCCTTAGTATACTTAGTATAAAAACTTTTAATAAGCTTACATGAAATTAAAATTAAAATATTTATGTATGTATGTATGTATTTAATTAAGATTATCATGAATAATTTCAATAGTTTTTTGAAACACTTCATGCATAAAATTTCTTTTTGTCGTCATTATTCTTCATTTTTTGGAATTTTTCAATTAAAAATCCCAATCAGTTACAATGACTAAGATTTTTATCAAAATAAATTAAAGTAGAATATATTATCAAATAAAAAACAATATTGAAGAATTAAATTTACTAATTAACAATCTACAAGAACCACTTATTGTCATTTTTTAAAACTCAAATACATACGTCGAAACAATTTTGACCAAAAAAAAAACAAAATAAATTAAATTTTTTAAAACAAATAAACCTTACATATACATATGTATCATAAAAACTAACAGTATTATGAATTCAACTGATTAAACACTGATTGAAGTTGAATAGGTACAAACTTTTTATCTGCAGTTTTGTTCTATACAAAAATAATCTAATTGTTCTACTATAGCGTTTCTTTATCTAAAAAAAGACACTTTATCTAGATCTATTAAATTTTTTATTGGAAATTTAAATCAAATTAATTTAAATATGTATCACTAATTCACAATATTAAATGTACATAATGTATATATGTATGTATATGCGATTGTGTAATAAATTCTTTTTAAGTTATAATTTCAAGGACAACACTTGAAAAGATTATTGTTTATGATTATGAAAATTAATAATAAACTTGGCATTGGAATTTCCTTTAATATATAATATAAGGGCAATTCATAATATTTAAATAAATTCATAATGTTTAAATACATAAACACTTTTTCCATATCTTCAGTACAATTATAATAATTATAAAAAAGGATTTATTATCAGAACAAAATTAATTTTTGGCATTATTTAAATCTCTACTGTCTTATATGTTTTCCTATTATGTATATACTAAAAAAGCTGCTAACCTAAGGATAGCCCACTCGTAGTGTATTTAACAGTCTTTTTATTTATATTTTTATAAGTTGTAAAGTAAAGTTTTTAAAATAAATTTAAATATGAATAATTTTTTTTTTATTTTTATAAGGCTTCTTAAATATAATACAAGTTTTGGTCTACTCCTAGGTTAGCGCCCTTTTCAATTACAATTCAAACACATGTTTAAAAACAGCCATTATTCGTTACTGATTAAATTAAAAAAAATTACAAAAAAAAAAAAAATCCCCTACATTTAAATTTTCTGCTAATTGGAACTGCCATCACTTTAACAAAAGATTTTTGACAATTCCAATAGGCTATAAATATCAATAATGACATATTATGTATGATTAAAATGACAATAAAACAAAAATAATCATAGCTCTGTCTGAGATAATTATAGCTCTATAAGAGATATGTATAGAAAGTTACCACTTACCACTGGTTATCACAAATTTGATAAAATGACGGTTTAATTTTGAAAATTATTTTTGTTTATATTTTCTTTTTGTAAAACTCAATCTAATCTATTCTAAACTAGCCTACTTAACTTAGAACTAAAGTTAAAACATGTAATATAGTATTATTTATTGCTAAATCGTTAAATTATTTTGTGCCCATTTTAATTTTTTTTTATCTGTAAACGAATCAAACATGTCATACTCACATCCATATTATTTTTAATTACTATTTTAATAGAAATGGTATTAGGTCTATTAAAATGATAATGGTATTCATAGTTTTGTATGGAACCTTTCATGTCTAAGTAAATCTTTTTGGATGTATAAATCCAGTTTTAAATGTTGTCTTCTCATTATGATAATAAATGTACCAGATATTATACCGTTTCCTGAACTTCTTAATGATCTATCAAAATGATTGCGAATTAATTTTACTATTTGAGTGATATGATTTCTTTTCAAAAAAAAATACACTAATTGATAAGGAAATTCAAATGTTTTTTATTTAATGTGAAGTACAATCGATGCAATTAAGTTCTGAATAAAACGTCATTCAAATGGCCTCCACGACTTATTTTGTAGGAACGAATTCGATAAACCCAATTTTCGAGCACTTTTTGCACTAAATCAAGTCATATTAAAATTATCGACTCTATACTTGTTTTTGATATTTAATAAAATGGTTGTTTAAAAAGTGATAATAACTGACAATCGCGATAAGTCAAAATAAGAGATATTAAGATCTCTGATCAAATTTTTGATATCCTTAAATATTTTTTTTTTTATAAAATTAGCACAAATTTTTTGGTATAACCAATAAATTTTATGCAATTTAAGTTATCTTTCTCCAGTCACTGCAATTAATGCTGAAAATTCAGACATTTTTCAATATAAAAGAAATTCAATGTAAACAAAAAAAAAATACAGTTAAAAAATTTGACTATGTCATAAAAATGTCATTCACAAAACTTTATTACCTTTAAATTTAAAAATTATATAGTAATCTAGTAAAGGATCGTCAGGGTGTAGTAAGCATGTTCTTACTAAAACTATAAACTGTTATGTATCTATGCAGTAAGGATTTTCAAACTATTAAAGAAATTATAACTTTTTACAGCCGTATTTTAGTTCTAAAAATTTATAACTTCTTCTAAAATTTAAAAAAAAATAATTTCAAAAATTAATATAATATTAACAAGTTTTAATTCAAAATTATTTTAGAACATATGAAGCTTCAGTGCATTTATTAAAAGGATCACTTGGAACGGGTATTTTAGCAATGCCAGCAGCTTTTAAAATGTCTGGTTATGCTTTAGGTATAATAGCAACATTTATAATTGGATTAATTTGTTTATATTGTACTCATGTACTATTAAGTACAAATTATGAACAATCTAGAAGAAAACAAATTCCACATTTAACATATCCAGAATTAGCTGAAAGTGCATTTGAAACTGGTCCTAAATATATTAAAAAACTAACACCAATTATAGGGTAATTTATATTTTTTATATTATTTAAATGAAAGTTAAATTAAATTATTACAGTCATGCGACAAAAATATTTCTAATAACTGTACAATTGGGATCTTCATGTGTATATGTTGTTTTTATTGCAACAAATATTAAAGCTATAATTGATTATTATACTATAGAAGAGTCTCATATTAATGTTCGTCTTTATATGTGTATGATATTATTACCATTAATTTTAATTAATTGGGTAAATATTTGAATTAAAATAAAAAATATTTATTATATGTATGTTTATTAATATAATTTTTTTTTAATTTTAGGTTAGAAATTTGAAATATTTGGCTCCGTTTACAACAATTGGTAACATCGCTACTTTAATTTCATTCGGTATTATTTTGTATTATATCTTTAGAGAACCAATTACAGTGGAAGGTAAAGATGCTATAGCACCAATTCAAAAATTTCCATTATTTTTGGGAACAGTTCTATTTGCTTTAGAAGCTGTCGGTGTTGTATGTAGATATATAATAATATATTAGAAATAATTTAGATTTTAATATTTTTAGAAATAATTCGAAATTAATATGATTAAATTTTTAAATATATTTAAGATTATACCGTTACAAAATGAAATGAAAAATCCGAAAAATTTTGGAAGATCAATAGGTGTACTTAATAATGCTATGTTCATTACTATAACATTATACATGTTATTGGGTTTCTGTGGATATTTAAAATATGGACATGGAGTTAAAGGATCAATAACGCTTAATTTAGCAGAGAATGAAATGTATTTATTTTTTTATATAAATTTTTATTATACACATATTTATTTTCAAATATGTACATAATATGTACATATATGTATAACTTTTTAATTAATTTTAGATTGGCACAATGCGTAAAAGCAATGTTAGCATTTGCAATTTTTATAACCCACGCACTTCAAAGTTATGTTGCTATCGATATTTTATGGAATCATTATGTTAAAAAAAGAGTTTCAAAAAATTTTAATTTTTGGGAATTTGCAACAAGAACTTTTACAACATTTATTACTTGTAAGTGCAAAAACAAAAAACAAAAAGAAATATTGATTGTTTAAATTTCTAAATTTGCCTTTTTTTTTTTCTTGTTATATAGTTATACTGGCAGTAGCTATTCCAAATTTAGAATTATTTATTTCGTTAGTTGGTGGTCTTTGCTTTAGTGTACTTGGTTTAGTTTTACCAGCTATTATTCATCTCTCTACTTGGTGGCATTATACTGAAGGTTTTGCTCACGTACGCTTGATTATAATTAACACATTGGTATTTTTAGTTGGTATAATTGGATTTTTTGTTGGAACAACAGTATCAATAATTGAAATTATTGAAAAATTTTCATCATCATCTGGAATGGAATAATTTTAAAATATATATATTATAATTAGTATTTTTAAATTAATAAAATATGTATATAAATATATTTAAATTTCGTAACAATATTATTTCATAAAGAATATAAAGTTTTTTTAAGTTAATACAATAACAATAAAATATTACAAATGACCGTACAAAACAATGAACACAAAATAGATTTTTATCGATATTACATACACTTTTTACTTACTAGATTTTTAAGATAAGCAATACATTCCAAAAAGTCATATCAAAAATACATATAGTCTGAAGTGGCCAAAAAAGACTAACCCGTTATTAGCTATTTTTATGCATTCTTCAAAATAATTATTTCCATATATTATGATCTAATTCAATTCAATATACATATATGATACATTTTAAAAATCAACTACCTACATTATATAAAAAAAACTTAATTTTATTGAATCACGGATTTCCATTCAATTAGATAAACAATTTGAATACAAGTCTAAAATGATATGATTTTTAAATAAATACTCCTTCTATCTTTAATTCTAAATTAAAACTTTTGAAATTATCTTGAAAATAATAATTATATATGTAAGTATAATTTTTTATGATATTTTTGTATTATTAAAGGGTGTTCAAGGTATCATTTTGATTTTGCCGCCATTTTTTTTCTACCTGGAATTTTTATACTAGGTTTCTTTAGGTATATTCTAAATACATTCCGGTTAGTTAATATGGAACGTTACACGACGGAACAACGTGTTTTTGTTATTACAACATTTTTTGAAAATGGTAAAAGTTTTCAAGATGTAATTAGGAAATTTCGAACAAAATTTGGTAGAGAAAATGCTCCAACAAATCGTGCCATCAAGCTGATGGTTGATAAATTTCTAGAAACTGGATCTGTTCTTGATAACAGAGGCAACATTTATCAACGTAGTGGCCGTTCAACCGAGAATGTAGCAGCTGTGAGCAGAAGTGTTGAAGAAGATCCAAAAACTTCCATTCGTCATCGTTCGCAGCAATTAAACATCAAACCATCCACATTATTCAACATTTTGCATCGTGATCTCTATTTAAAGGCTTATAAGATCCAGCTGACGCAAGAATTAAAACCAACTGGCCATGCATTACGTCGGCAATTCGTTTCTTGGGCAATCGAAAAACAAGAAGATTATGAGAATTTTTTTAACAAAATAATCTTCACCGACGAAGCTCATTTCCAGCTCAATGGCTATGTCAATAAACAGAATTGCCGCATTTGGGGTGAAGAGAAGATCGTGCGATTTGACACCGTTGGATTTTTTTTTGTGGGGTTTTGTGAAATCGAAAGTGTACAGCAATAATCCCACAACAATTCAAGAGCTTAAAAACAACATTATCGAGCAGATTTCAACCATTGAGAACAGTTTATTGAACAACGTGATTCAGAATTTTGGTAAAAGATTGGAAGCCTGCCGAAGTAGTAGAGGGGGCCACTTGGCCGACATAATTTTTCATTATTAACCGGAACCTATTTGTAATAAATTAAAATAAAAATATATTTAAAATTTCAAAAAAAGTCTTTTTTTATTAAAATTAAAATGATACCTCAATTTTGAACACCCTATACAAACAAAATATATATATATTAAATATTTATTTATTTAATTGTTACAAACTATAATAAACATACATATTATGTGAACATATAAACAAACGACAATATGTGAACAAATAATGATCAGTCACCTGCTTCAGAGTTGGTCCCTATTCTATAATTAACATATTATCGTAAAAAATGATAATACCTATAAAAATATAATAATTCTTGTATAAAATATTAGATGGAATTAAAATTTTTTTGTTTCTTATAGTGTTGTACAATTGCTACAGCCGAGTAATCATCGACTTAGCAGAAGTATTAATTCGAGAAACTGAAGTTTAGTCAAATGTGAATAATAAATGACTTTGTGATTAATGATTAATGCTCCTTATAGGAGAAGAAAGGCGAACAAAAAAATATGATAGCCCAAAGACTGAGTATCAAAAAAAAAACAAAGTATTACAAATCACAGTTTAATATCGGTTTTTTTTTTATCTTTATAAAAAACACAATTATTAAAAATTAATTTATACAAAAAAAAACAAAACTAAACTACAAAAATAAATTAAATGAAAACTTTTTTTTATTAACAAAAAGTTCTACATAAACTAAGTCATAATTTAGATCATCATTAAAAAAAAAATTAATAAACTTATTATACTTGAATAATATAAGAGATAGGAACTCGATAATCTAATGGTTTAGCATGTGCGGAAGTGCTGATTTAAATCCTGAATGTGTAACAAATTTTATTAATTGAAAACAAATCCTTCTTGGTAGCAATATACTGTAAATATATTATGATACATATTATAATTATATTAATTAATTGTATATAAACAAAAATAATTAATATTATTAGTATAAATTAATAGTAGTATTCTTAACTGTAAGGTCTCGTTGCTAGCGTTATTTCCATAAATTTAACTTTGCAATAGCATTGTTTAGTTAGATAAAATAATAATAATAATACAAGGGGAGGTAATGAAATAATGTCTTAAAAAACTTTGAATGAAATTATGTTGAAAACCTGAACCAAACGATTTTTAACACTCACCAAAGAAAATGCCGTTATAAACAAAAAAATATTTAAATATTAACTAATCTAGGATATATATACATAATACATTTAATCGATTTGATGTTATTTTAATATATGTATGTACTATGTATGTATATATACTAGAATAAAACCAGCGTGATTTTATAACATTTGTATATTATTAACATAAACTACATAAACTATCAAGACAGGGGAACTGAAGAGAACGAAAGCTCAATTTACCCCACTATTTACATTGGCTCTTATGGGAAAACTAAAAGCTAAATAGTGGGGTAACTTTAAATCTTTAATAACTTCTAAAATAGACATTTTTTTGAAAAAATTTCTAAGTAAACCTTAAAATTCATAATTTTTTACACTATCTGAATACAAAAAAAAATTGAATTTATAATTTTTTTATTTATAAAAACGTTGATAAAAAAAAGTCTACCCGAATTTTGTAAAATTTTTTCATTTTTTTCCTAAAGCTTAAAGCTCTTTAAAGAGAGCAATAATTTGCTACAGTAATAGCACAAAAAAAGTGAGCGAATTAAATTAATTTGAAAAATTGATATGGTATTTATTTCGTGTGCATATAGTAGATCTGTATATGAATAATATGTATTTAAGTTTATGTATTTAAGGGCTGAGATGCAGCAGTTAAATAATGATCATCATTTTCGTCATTTTTATGATCTGGTGTTATATGTAAACTTGAAGATAATTTTCGAAGATACCTAATAGAGGGAAGAAAAAGAAATTTACTAAGAACTGAATATGTAGATTTAGAATGGGCATAGATTAAAAATGACATTATTATTGTATTATAACTATACCTTTTCACCGAGTTTTTTCTCAATTCTCATTTCTAAACAGTAATAATTTTTTCTAAGCAAAAAAATGAAAAAAAGAAACTGTCAAAACTCTCTCAATTTTCACAATACATGTTTAAATTTTGCACTAATACATTCTTAGGGGTCTTGTTCCGGTCTTGATATTTATGTAGTTTATGATTATTAATATGTATATATATTTCCATATATGTATATGTTCTTAACACCTATACCAAGCTTATACTAAATACCATATTTACTTTTATCACATTGTTAATTTTTTTTTTTTTTTGTTGTTTGTTGTTTGATCGACATAACTCAAAAAATGCAATTTTGTAGTTAAAGATAAGTAAGAAACATCAATTATTGCATCATTTTTTATTTGTCATAAAAATAAACCAAAAATTGCAAATTATCAAATTTTAAATTTTACGTGCTCTAAGTAAATAAAAACTATACATATTATGGTAATCAAAAGGTCATTTTTTGTTTTTTTTTTTTTTTTTCTTTTCATTATTTGCCACTAACTTCAATTGCTATATTATACAATACGAAACAATTTTTTTTTTTTTAATATAATTAAATATTTATTTTTTTATTTAATTCATGTACGTACATTAACTAAAAATGTAAAATAAAGTGTCAAAAACAAAAAAATATAAACTAGATAAAACTAACTAATCATATAATTAACACTTAAAGAATAATTTTAAATCAGGGAAAAAAACATTGATAAAAAAATAGGCTAATTCTTTCTTATATTGATTACTTTTAAAATTAATTCCTTAGTTTTTTTTTTTTTTACTAATTTTTGAATCATAATAATTTTTACTAATACAAATGTTTTTTTTTTTTTTGTTTTAATTGATTTTTTTTTTTTTTTTAATAACAATGATTTTATTAATAATCTCTATTACTAAATAATGATAAAAAAAAAAAACAAAATCGCATATAAAGTGTTTTTCATCAATTCTGATTTTTTTTTTTTTTATTTAATTTGGGTTTTTTTTTTGTTTTTTTTTGGTGTTTTATCAGTTTTAAGGAAGTCGACAACTTAATTTATTTTAAAATGTAATTAGTCTTTTTAAAACCTTACACTTAAAAAGAGTTCAATTATTATTTATATTATTGGTTAAATGTGTACAAAATAAGAATAATAATAGAAAAAAAAAAAACAAAAAGATATTAAAAATTTATTAACAAAGAAAAAAAAAAAAAAAAACAAAACTATATGTTTTAAATTTAATTAAAATGGAAAAAGGACATACAAATAAAGGATATGATGGAAATATTACAGAAAAGGATATAAAATGGGAAAATAAAAAATATTCTAATAATAATAGTAATGATTACGATCCTGATAAACATAGAAATATTAAACATCCAATAAGGTAAAAATTATTTTATTATGTATATATATATACATATACATATATTAAAACTAACTAGGTATAGTTTAAAATAATTCTATTAAAATTTAATTTATTTTTTATTACAAAAAAATAAATTCTGATAACATTGATTTTTATTAATTTAAATTAATTTCTTTTGTTTTTTATATTGTTTTTAAAATTATTTTTTCGTCATTTTAAAATTAAATTTCATCCAGCCATTGGTGCAGTGGTTGACGCACCGCTTCTCATTCATAAGGGAATGAGAGGTCTCGGGTTATATCGCAATATCGCAATATATAAATACTTAATATATCACATAATATCTCGTACACCCCACATTCCTACCAGGAAACAGGGGTTATAGCTACCTGGCACATTTAAGTACCATACGGTACCTGGATATAAATAAATAAATAAATAAATTAAATTAAATTTCAAATATCATTTAATCATTATTTAATAATTAATAATTTTATATATTATTTTTTATTTAATTTATATAAGCTCATACAAAAGTTAAAAATAATTATTAAATTCGTATATATATTGATTGAATTCAATTCCAAAAAAAAAATAAAAAAAAAATACAAAGACAACAAGAATTATATGTAAATTTAAAAGGTTTTTAAATAAAGGAATATATATAAGCATAAATATTTAAAAATTTAACATAAATTTCTTAATTAAAAGTAAATTCACTTTAAACTAAAAAAACAAAAATTCAATTTTTTTAATTTTAAATATTTTTTTACAATTTTCAATTTTAAAGGACTCTATTTATAAATACATCTTATATCCTTTCAAGTTTATTAAAAAATATGAAAAATTGTTTAAACCATAATTGTGCGAACCCTTGTTATTCCGTCATATAATTTTTATTAAACATATTTTTTTTTTATTACTATCTACTCTTTACGCAGTTCACGCATTTAATTCATCTTTACGCATTAAATTCATCATTATTACGAAAAAATAAAAAAATAACATATAACATAACATCAAAATGTTAATAGAATTATAATGGTGGGGGGGGAGGGGGAATTACATGCCGTTGATAAAAAATAAAATTTAATTCTATTTAAGCCTTTTTAACTTAAAATTAAATTAAAATTATTTATAAATTTATTAAAATAATACTTAATTTCCACGTTCACAACTTTTTTTTTTAAGTATAATTTCTGGTCTAATTATAATTAAATTGTTGAAGTATGAAAAATTAACGATAAAAAAGTGTCATAAGAAATGAAGAAAAGTGTCATAAATGAAAATTTATCATAATATTAATTAATATATTATATTATGTAATTAAAACAGAAAAGTAAATAAGAAAATAAGAAATTTAGTAAATAAGAATTTAAGAAGAAATATACTCGTATAAATAAAATTTTAGAAAAGTAAAATTCTCTTCTTAAAAGATCTGATTTAAACATAATGTTTTCACTCTGGTCACAACATAAAATGAAAAAAAATGAATTTGTTTTAAAATTAACTTAATTTTACTTGAAATTAAAAGCTTATCCAGTATTTATTTTAAAAGAATTATTCATTTTTTTATTTAAGTTGATACCAAAGCATGCAATATATGCCATGAAATCAATATTATATTTTGCTTTTGGTTGTGGCAGTTTTTATGTAAAGATTTTATCCGTCTAATATTAAAATTTATTGAAAAAAGTTGACTAATTATATTATCAAAAAATATTTTAATATACATATTTACATTATATGTATATGAAAATATAAAATTCGATTTTTAGGATTGTTTTTGAATATGCTGAAATAACAAATTCATTCATGGTGTATAGGAACAATTGTTCACAAAGACGACCAGAAGAACTAAATTTTCTCCACGTTATTTAAATTTCAGTTGACGACACATCAAAGTAAGAATGTACAGATAATAATATATTCTACCAGTTCTTACATACACTTTCATATTGTATAAAATAAAGACATAAAGTTCCAAAAATCTCATTAAATGGAAATTTTAAGATTGTTTGAGCGAGGTATTTTACGTAACACAGTCAATTTTCATAGAAAAATTGATTCTTTCAAATATGAAAATAATTCTTTTTACTTTATAAAACTGTCCAAGAAACGTGGATATAAACGTTATTGTGGATAATAAATGTTAATTTTTTTCGAAAGTATTCAAAAAATAATAATAATGTTAAGCTTAATTATTTGATGGTATATGATTATTTTGGATCGTTACTCATTAGTCATTACTATTAGAAATATATAAGTCTTCTCGTAATGGTAAGCTCTTTACCGATAACAAATTTATTTCATAGAGCTTAGAGCAAAAAATAATTTAATTTATAATGAATACAATATTTAATTAAAAATATTCTGGTATTAAGTAAATAGATCATAATTTTTTTTTTTATCCTTTTTTCTCTATTAGTTCAATTCTTATCACATTACATAATTCAGTTTTTTATTACTTTTTCTTTATAATTTAGTCATCATCATATTTATTCAGTTTCTTCTTTTTCTATTAAGCTAAGATTTTTCTTAAAAGAGTACTTTTTCTGTTCTAAAAACAAATATTGTCAGTTTAATTGCAACATTTTATCATTTGGTTCAATAATAATGACTAAATTTTTACAAAAAAAAACAAAAATGATATGAAATTTTGAAAATTATTTTGGTATAAACATACATAATATATATATATATATATTATAAAATAAATACATACAGATACAACTTTTTCATATTTTTGTTTCAGTACGGAATTTTATTTTTTCTTTTAAATACAAACTTTTAAAAAATTATTTTCAATTTTAAAGTAATTAATTATTTTTATCTTGAATACAAAAACAAAAAATTAGAAGATAAAAACGTATTATTAAAAATATTTTATTGAATAAAGAAAAAATATGCCAAAACATTAAAATAATAAAATTTTGGAAATTTTACCTTAAAAAAAAAAACGAAACTGTACATGTATGGTGCAACTGAATTGAAAACTTTTCAAAAATTAATTCTATTTTTCGTTAACTTTTGAATAGCTGATAAATGCTATACATTTTCATATTTAAAATATTGTAAATAAATAATCTTCATTTTAAGGATTTATTGAAAAAAAAAAAATAATATTTTACATAACTTGAGCGATAATCATTTGCATATAAGTACATATGTATATGTACATAGACATTTTCGTTTCTGCGAATTTATTGGCCTATCAATAGGCGCAATTGTTTAAAAATTAAGGATGTGTTCATGGTTAACATTTTATTGTTTTATTTTAAGTAATGCAAATGTAGATGTTTTATAAATAGATATACAAATAAATAGACAAAAAATATTATTAAACCTCATTTTAAATTTTATCAATTATATTAATTTGATTCAACGACCAGAGGTAGACAAACTGAAAGAGTGAAACTAATAAGCATAATTAAAAAAAAAAAAAATAAAATAAAAATTTTAGTACTACATATATGTAGCTAATATCAGATAATATTGTGCCTAAAAAATATTAATTCTTTCTTCAACAACAAACTTTGATTCAATTAATTGACTATGGAAAAGACCAAACAGACAAAACTATGAAACAGACCCAAATTATGTGCAATATGTATATATGTATTTTAAAAATTGTTATACCCAAAGTATATTAAATATATATCTACACATATTATTATGTATATCAGTTTTATGTACATATATAATTAACTTAATTAAAAAAGATTAAAATTTTTTAAATCAAATTATAATATTATCTAAATACATATGTATATAACAAATACTTAATAAAATTAATAATGAATGAGATAGAATATATTTATATTATAAAATACATATTAATTAAATCATTTATTATTGCTTTTTTTTTTAAATAAAATCAAAACAAACTATTCCAGAAGATAAAAATAGTTCACATATTATTTCGTATAAGATGAATAGTTCAAGGGCGAGCGGGCCTCGAGGACCTGAATAGTAAGAGTGTATAAAATACGCTGTTACATCGAAGGAGTGTGGATTTGAATTCTACGCACGTCTTAAAAATAATTCCACCTTACGACATTTACAACCACACCTGGAAAGGAAATGTTTTATTATTTATGTGGTAGGAAAATAAACTAAAAAAAAATTAAAATACCGGTTCTCCATTTAAAATTTTTTACAAAACAAATTCAATAAATAAAATTCTTATGGAACTGAAAAATAGGCATTTTTTGACCTTTTGCAATTACGTATTAAAAAACAAAATAAATTAAATTTTTTAAAAGAATTAAATTTTACATATACATATGTATCTCAAAAACTAACAGTATTATGAATTCAACTGATTAAACACTGATTGAATTTGAATAGGTACAAACTTTTTATCTGCAGTTTTGTTCTATACAAAAATAATCTAATTGTTCTACTATAGCGTTTCTTTATCTAAAAAAAAAACACTTTATCTGGATCTATTAAATTTTTTATTGGAAATTTAAATCAAATTACTTTAAATATATATCACTAATTCATAATATTAAATGTACATAATGTACATATATATGTATGTATGTATATATACATATTACATGTATATGCGATTGTGTAATAAATTCTTTTTAAGTTATAATTTCAAGGCCAACACTTGAAACGATTATTGTTTATGATTATGAAAATTAATAATAAATTTGGCATTGGAATTTCCTTTAATATATAATATAAGGGCAATTCATAATATTTAAATAAATTCATAATGTTTAAATACATAAACACTTTTTCCATATCTTCAGTACAATTATAATAATTATAAAAAAGAATTTATTATCAGAACAAAATTAATTTTTGGCATTATTTAAATCTCTAGTGTCTTATATGTTTTCCTATTATGTATATACTAAAAAAGCTGCTAACCTAAGGATAGCCCACTCGTAGTGTATTTAACAGCCTTTTTTTTATATTTTTATAAGTTATAAAGTAAAGTTTATAAAATAAAGTAAAGTTCATTTATTTTTTATTTTTATAAGGCTTATTAAATATAATACAAGTTTTGGTCTACTCCTAGGTTAGCGGCCTTTTCAATTACAATTCAAACACATGTTTAAAAACAACCATTATTAGTTACTGATTAAATTAATAATAGAGATTTAATACAGGATACCATTTGCTTACAAAAAAAAAATTGTGTAATGTAGAAATACTGCCGTGTAGAGGCAGTATTTTGATTTAGGAATGTACCCCATTATCTATCTTATGGGAAGTGTGAAAACTGGTCCCATTTTTGAAACGTTCTCACATACTCTACCTAATTTTCAAGTTTAAAGAGTGTATCTTAAAATCTCTTGATTTTATCACAATTTTAATTTAGAGCCCCATTAGTAGGGCTAGGAGCCACTTAAGTTTCCAGCTACAAATTATTTTAGTATCAACTATTATATCGCAGGATTACCTTATACAAAATTTCATTCAAATCGCATAACAATTACTATGTGCTCTACCTACATTCTAGAACATATCAAATAATATTCTTATTCGGATATTCTAAGACGGACTTACTGAAGCTACAGACTTCAAATTTCGTGTCCTGATACAGGAGCGTAAGACCAACCCATATACTAAATTCGATTGAAATCCGAGATTTTCCTTCTTTTTTTTTGGTCTGACTACGTAGTTTTTTAGGACAAATCATATTTTATTGGAACATTATGAGAAGGTTCCACTGCAGTTTCCGAGGTCCTAATCACAATACTAATTTTTGCAGAGATCTTAATCACAACTCTAACCTCTATACTAAATTTCATTCTAATCGGATAAGAATTAGATGAGTTATGCTGATACCAAGTTTTTGCGAACCCGGAATTTTCAAAAAAAAAACTTTTTTTTTGTTTTTTTGAATTCTCCATACTTAGAAACGTCCAGAAAATGAATTTCAGCTAAATCAATTTTTTTTTTTTTTGAAAAGCCATCACAACACTCAGTATTATGAAAAATCAACAAAGTTTAAAAAACAAAAATGATCAAAATAAGATTTTTATAACACTTTTTATAGCTTTTTATTTTATTATTATCTACAGCTACATTTAAATTTTCTGCTATAATTGGAACTGCCATCACTTTAACAAAAGATTTTTGATAATTCCAATAGGCTATAAATATCAATAATGACATATTATGTATGATTAAAATGACAATAAAACAAAAATAATCATAGCTCTGTCTGAGATAATCATAGCTCTATAATAGCTCTGTATAGAAAGTTACCACTTACCACTGGTTATCACAAATTTTATAAAATGACGGATTAATTTTGAAAATAGTTTTATAAAAAATTATTTTTGTTTATATTTTATATAAATTATCATTGTTTATTTTGTTTTGATTAACTATTTAATCTTTGACATCTTAATATTAAATTAATTACAAAAATTAAAAAAAAAAATTTTTTTTGTTTAAATTTTCTTTTTGTAAAACTCAATCTAATCTATTCTAAACTAGCCTACTTAACTTAGAACTAAAGCTAAAACATGTAATATAGTATTATTTATTGCTAAATCGTTAAATTATTTTGTGTCCAACTACCAAATGGTTTCTTTTGATTGTTTTTGTCTGTAAACGGATCAAACATGTAAGATGACATCCATATTATTTTTAATTACTACCGCGTCTATTAAAATGGTATTAGGTCTATTAAAATGATAATGGTATTCATATTTTGTATCGACCCTTTTATGTCTAAGTAAATCTTTTTGGATGTATAAATCCAGTTTTAAATGTTGGACTTCTCATTATGATAATAAATGTACCAGATATTACACCGTTTCCTGAACTTCTTAATGATCTATCAAAATGATTGCGAATTAATTTTACTATTTGAGTGATATGATTTCTTTTCAAAAAAAAATACACTAATTGATAAGGAAATTCAAATGTTTTTTATTTAATGTGAAGTACAATCGATACAATTAAGTTCTGAATAAAACGTCATTCAAATGGCCTCCACGACTTATTTTGTAGGAACGAATTCGATAAACCCAATTTTCGAGCACTTTTTGCACTAAATCAAGTCATATTAAAATTATCGACTCTATACTTGTTTTTGATATTTAATAAAATGGTTGTTTAAAAAGTGATAATAACTGACAATCACGATAAGTCAAAATAAGAGATATGTATTAAGATCTCTGATAAAGTTTTTGATATCCTTAAATATTTTTTTTTTAATAAAATTAGCACAATTTTTTTGGTATAACCAATAAATTTTATGCAATTTAAGTTATTTTTCTCCAGTCACTGCAACTAATGCTGAAAATCCTTAAAATTCAGACATTTTTCAATATAAAAGAAATTCAATGTAAACAAAAAAAAATGCAGTTAAAAAATCTGACTATGTCATGAAAATGTAATTCACAAATCTTTATTACCTTTAAATTTAAAAATTATACAGTAAAGGATCGTCAGGGTGTAGTAAGCATGTTCTTACTAAAACTATAAACTGTAATGTATCTACAGTAAGGATTTTCAAACTATTAAAGAAATTATAACTTTTTACAGCCGTATTTTAGTTTTAAAAATTTATAACTTTTTCTAAAATTTAAAAAAAAAATCTGGAATCACATGGAATGGAAATGTTTTATAATTTATGTGGTAGGAGAATAAACTAAAAAAAATTAAAATACCGGTTCTCCATTTAAAATTTTTTACAAAACAAATTCGATAAATAAAATTCTTATGAACCTGAAAAATTGACCTTTTGCAATTATTAAATAATATTTTTTGCAAATATATTTCCAAAAATTCCCAACAAATTAAATCTTTCTGTAAAATTACACTTGTATTGAATGATATTACACTGATTTATTAAAATTTTGAATATTGTCTACTATAATTTTAATCTAGTATTAATTAATGCACATTTAATAATTTTTAGCTATATATATTTTGAAAATATTTAATAATAAAATGATAATGACTATTATTGTAGATCATATGAAGCTTTAGTACATTTATTAAAAGGATCACTGGGGACTGGTATTTTAGCTATGCCAGCAGCATTCAAAAATTCCGGTTATGCTGTTGGTATAATAGCAACTTTTATTATAGGATTAATATGTTTATACTGTGTGCATGTACTTTTACATACAAATTATGAACAATCTAAAAGAAAACGAGTTCCACATTTAACTTTTCCCGAATTAGCAGAATATTCAATATCTAATGGTCCTAATTTTGTTAAAATATTAACACCAATTATTGGGTAATTTTTTATTATAATTATTAACACAGATATTTACAAAATACAATATTTACAATTTTTTTTTTTATAGACATGTTACAAAAATATTCTTAATTATTGTACAACTTGGAACATGTTGTGTTTATGTCGTATTTATTGCAACTAATATTAAAACTATTGTTGATTATTATGCAGCAGAAGAGGATCATATAAATATTCGTTTTTACATGTGCATGATATTATTACCTTTAATTCTAATCAATTGGGTAAATAAATTATTTTAATTAATACAAAACAAAAATAATATTTTTAAGACTATAATCAGAGACTACATATATACTACATATGTAGTCTCTGCTATAATATTTAATAATAAATTTATATTTTTCAGGTTAGAAATTTGAAATATTTAGCTCCATTTACAATAATTGGTAATCTCGTTACGTTAGTTTCATTTGGAGTTATATTATACTATATTTTTAGAGACTCAATAACATTGGATGACAAAAATGCAGCTGCACCAATTGAAAAATTCCCATTGTATTTAGGAACAGTACTCTTTGCTTTAGAAGCTATTGGGGTGGTAAGTAAAATTGAAATAAAAACTATGTATAAAAATTAGCAACAAAAACGGTATTAAATAATATACTATTTCTTTCATTTTACACTTATAATAAATTTTATTTTCAAATTTTTAACAAAGATAGTATAATTTTCAAACTAGAATAGACAGCCTTTTTTTATACAAAATAAAAATTATGAATTCGGGTTTGAAGATGGACCGAAACTTTAAGATTTATGAAAATTTCAATAATTTTATACCTTCTATACATATATCTACATCGAAAAAGAAGTAGTTGGTTATAAATTGTAGGACCTTTCTTTTTTTAAATAAAAACATGTAGTAAAATATCATCTTTACTTTACTTAATTATTAGACATTTTTATTTTTTTCTATTAGGTTATTCCATTACAAAATGAGATGAAAACTCCCAACGATTTTGGAAAACCAGTTGGAGTTCTTAACATAGCTATGTTTATTATTATATCTTTATATATGGGACTGGGTTTTTGCGGATATTTAAAATATGGAAATAGTGTTAAAGGATCAATTACACTTAATTTGGAAGAAAGTGAAATGTAGTTTTTTTTTTGTCTAATATATAAAACCAAAAATAAAACTTAAATTTAAAAATTAAATGATTTTAGTCTAGCACAATCTGTTAAAGCAATGTTAGCATTTTCAATTTTTATAACCCATGCACTTCAAAGTTATGTTGCAATTGATATTTTATGGAATCATTATATCAAAAAGAGAATAGCCAATACTCAGAGGCATACTTTTTGGGAATATGTATTAAGAACTTGTGCAACTCTTGTTACTTGTAAGTTAAAATTAAAATTAAAAAAAATATTTCTACTTAAATATTTATAAAAAAAAATTTTTTTAGTTGTTTTGGCAGTTGCTATTCCAAATTTAGAACTGTTTATTTCTTTAGTTGGTGCTCTATGCTTAGGAGTTCTAGGTTTAGCTTTACCCGCTACTATTCACCTTTCAACTTGGTGGTACCAAACACAGGGTTTATCTCGCGTACGCTTAATCATAGTTAATGGTTTTGTATTTATATTAGGTATAGTTGGTTTTGTTGTTGGAACAACAATATCTCTAATGGAAATAGTTGAAAAGTTTTCATCAACTGGAATGAATTAATTATAGTATATTTATAATTTAATAAGTTTTATAATTTGATATAATAGAATAATTTTTGTAAAACGATATAAAATAATAAAAATTGTATAGATCAATACAAAAAGCATTTTTCATTTTTGTATCTTGTTTTTTAATTTTTCTCACAAAAAATCAACTTACGATTTTAACTTACCGAAATATTTGTTTAAAATTATAATTAAACTAACAAAATATGGAAGAATGTTCATTTAATTTTCCTAATTGTGCTTTCATTATTGCTTGATTTATTACATTTTCACAAAAAATATATTGCTCATGATTTGTTGACGCAATTTTTTGTAATTTCTTTGCAATAAAATATCCAAAAGTTTCAAATTCGTCTAAATTCAACTGTGTCACTTTTTGAAAATTAGTTGATAAAATAGAATATTGTGAATCCGAATCTGAAAGCCTTTCAATCTTTAAATTTTGCTGTTTTGATCTCTGATCTCTTATAAAGTAATCTATATTTTCGTAATCATCAGTATCATTATTGGAATATATTACATCTTCATTATGATTTTCTTTCATTCCTTCAAAACAGATTGTTTCTTCATATTTGTGATTGCTATTACAAATTTTATTATCACTTTTCTTGGATTTTGCAAACAAAACATCATCATTTGAAAGTTTAAAATTTGAATCGCATGTAATACTTTCTTCATCATAAATATCATTATGTTTTAAATCTGAATATTCATTGGCATTAACAATAAATGATAATAAATTATAATACCATAACATTGGTTTATACTCATTATTTTCTAACCATTTTCTGTATTCTTTTCGAAAACAAACTCTTATTGTGTTTATTTTTTTTGCAATAAATTTTTTATCCGCGTTTGGTATCTCTGTTGAAATGAGTTTAATTAAAGCATTATAACTCTTTGCTTTTAATGTTTTATCTAAACAAAAAGAAATCAATATTTTAAGTTCAGAATTTTATTTTATATAAATTGTTGAATTTATTTATTACTGCTTTCTTACTTCTATAATTTTCTGAATTTGTGTTCCATAAATTAGGGTGAGCCCTATACATTTCTATAAATTTTTTCATAAGATCTTGGCTCATTTGCCGATTTTCTATAGGTTTTTTGTTTAACATTTCCATTAATTTAATTTATGTATTTTAATTTTAATAAAATTATAAAAAATAGAATTAAAGTCAAACAGTAAAATAGTTAACGAACTGTCAAAATTATGTTTTAGAATAGATAGATATATAAGTAGATAAGCCTCTTCAAAGCACAAAATTGTTGAATACATGGTAAAACTAAAAATTAGACTTCCATTCAGAGTTTACATGTTTACAGGCCACTCAATGCATTTCAAAAATTTTTAAATGCATTGAATGAGGTGCGGTTAGAGGCTCATACCATTATTGTTTCATTAGTATCTGAAAAGGAAAGTTTTTGAATAAAAATTTTATTATTTAGAAATTTACTAAAATTTGGTACATTTTTTATTACAATAAATTTTATTAAACATATATTTAATTTTAAAATAAATTATTTTTTCGATAAAAATAATAAACAAAAAGATATTATGAAAAATTCGTCCCTCAGTAAGTCAAAAAAAGTTGAACCAGTGGCCGGATTCCGCAACGGTGCAAATGAGAAAATTTGACAGTTCTCGTGAAAACCTTCAGTTTGCAATGATTTTCAATTCCGCAAGCGTGTGAAATGTGAATGGAAAAATTAGACATTTAGTTTGCACGGTGCAAATTTTTTTCACCAAGTATTTTTCGGTGCAAATGCAAATGAGAATGCAAACTAGAAAGACAGTATTTTTATTATTTATAAAAAAAAATGGAAAATTATATAGTTATATAGTTTAGTATTATAACATTAAATTGTTTTGTGTACATTTTATATATTTTTCCACTTTATATTTTGTGTTGAAATGACAGTGAGTGCTGATTATAATTTATTCAGCATTTCAGTTTTCATGCAAGCTTGCGGAATTGAAATAATGGTGCAAATGCAAACTGTTGTTGAGAATGAAAAAATTAAAACATTTGCACCAGAAAACTATACACCGTTGCAGACCCCTGACCCCTGTTTATAATACATTCTGCATTTCAGTTTTCATTCACGCTTGCGGAATTAAAATAATGATACAAAAGCAAACTGTTGGTAAGAATGAAAAAAGTTCGCATTTGCATCAAAAAAGTTTGCACCGTTGCGGAATCCGGTTCCAGATTGAATATTTGCCCACACTCTAATTAGGTCTGGTAATAGTGTAATAGAACTGTCGTCAATCACAACCATCATAACACATTTAGCAAACCTGTAAGGACAAATGACGCGTCAATTTTACGCTTGTTTTATTGGTACGCGTGCGGCACTACATGAAATTTTTTTCAAGTTATAATCATGCGACACTACACGCTTGATATTTTATATAAATATAAACAATTCGTAAACTGAAAGATTTGAAATTTGTAAAGTTAAAAAAAAAATTCAACCAAAATGATAAATTTTTCCTCCATATTCACTTTATTTTAATTATTTTTTATATTGTGTGCCCTCCGGCTTTTCATTTGATTTTAAAATTTTATTGTTGTTTTTGTTTTTCATTCACAACGCGTGCAAATTTAGAACAATTTTCTATTTTAGAAAAGTGTGGCGCGTTGCCATTTAAACTTGTGTATTCTACTTTAAATGTCATCGCGCTTACAGTTTTGTGGATAAATCTCTGTAGAAAATCAGTAAAATTAAAATTTTTAAATGAAATTTCTATGCATATTATTCTTGTAGCAACTTACAAGTTATTATCAGATCAGTTATCACTCAGAGTTTTAAATTTAATAATATAACAGAAATTTTTTCGCTACTACTGAATATATCTAGTAGTAGCATTGTTATTCGCGTAAGAATTTTTTTCGTGTATGGTGCAGTTTTTCTGTTCCGTGGAAGCATGTTCACGAAAATATTAAGACCGCGGTTAGACTTCAATGTTTTCAATCCATATTTGTTCCATATTTTCTCCACATATGTTAGTTTTTTTTTAAATATGCATTAGCTGTTAGACATCACTATTTCGTTTTTTTTAAATATGGAATAAATAGTTTTGTAGTGTCACTTTTTTGAATTTTGAATTAAGAACTTTATTGTTTATTTTTAGCTTTCTTTTGAATAATCTTTTTATAATTATATGCTTATTTATTATTATATCCTTTAAAATAATATAAAAAAATATGTTTTCATTAATATAAAAATTTTAAATAGTTTAGTTTAGAACTTGAGAAAAATTTTTTCGAAATGCCAGAAACCAGTAATGCATATTAAAGAAATATGGAAGATTTGACAAAAATTGGAAAATTTCTATTTCATTTTTTCAAAAATAATGAAGGAATATAGAAGTAATAATGAAGAAATAGTGATGTCTAACCGAAAAAAAAAAATGTTTGATATTTTGTTGAATATGGCCGAACATATTCGCGTGTATATGATAATGTACGCTTAACATTTGAAATTTTATATGTAAATATCAGTTATAAAGTAAATAACGATGTTAAGAGTTATCGGAAAAAAGGTATATATACCGAATTTCATCCAGCAAATTCTTATTAAAAAAAAGTTTAAATTTTTAAACAACATTTTTTAAATAAAGTTTACAGTTTTTCCTTTTTAGATAAAATAATTGCAATAATAATAGCCGGGCATATATTAATCCATTTTGAATGATAAAAAAACTAATATTTTCCCAAACCTTTTTATGTGTGGCAAAATTCCAATATTCGGTCGAACATGTTCGCCGTCTATCTGCACTTTAAGAATTATTTCACTGCTGTCTGATTTGTTTTATTGCGAAAACAGCTCTGCTTTCACACTTTATTGTTCTTCTGTTTTATCAAAGCCACCTTTATACAAGTCTTATTGACGTTTTTTTTTAAATGGCCATTTAAATGGCCATAGAGGTCACGACAAATGTAAACAAAAGTTTATTAAGAAAAAAATATTTTGCTATTATAATAGTATTGGCAAATATCGGATGAATCAGCTAAACTTTTGTTTCAAAAAATCTTTCAATTAGATTTTGTAGATTTTTGTTTCTTTTAATAAAATCAAATTTATATCGGATTAGTGCATAAAACCCGGTTATCTACAGAAAATTGCAATAGGATTTAAAAATATTCGTCTAATCGATTAATTTTTGTTACTGGCAAGTGGCAGCACTTAAATTAAATTGTCATAAATGTCAAATATATTGTCATAGCTTAGCATAATAACTTAACTTCTCACAAACGAACTGATTTTGTTAATTTTATTTAATGGTAAATTTTTGTATTTACATATATTTCTTTTTACTTTAAATTGTCTAATAAATACTGTTTTAGGAAATTTTATTTGTTAATTAAAAGTAGAAATAAATGAAAGACTTAAGGGAATGTGGAGAGGTTGGGCCATCTGAAAATGGCGAACCCATATTTTCATGCCTGTTTTGTGGAGACAGACTGAATGCTATGGAATTGATAATTGATCATATTAACGCGTTACATAAGGAAAAAATTACTTTTGAACCAGATGCTTTAAAGAAAAGACCTAGGCGTAAGAGAAAGTCGGAACTTCCAGTTTCAGAATGGATTCACCTCGAAAAGCAGAAAGTAAAACGATCTGCAAGAATTATTTCCCATAATTCAACCAAACTTCAAAGTTTTGAGAATTATGATATTAAAACAAAAGAAATTTATGATGAAAAAGAAAATTCTGAACCTGACTGTAAAAACAATGACCGTTTAAGCGAATATGAAAATAAGGAATGCAATTTACAAATAAATCAATATCCAAAATCAAGAAGAAAAATTTCACAAATCAAAATAGAAAATAACACTCATATTGTACCAAAATTTTCACGAAAAAAACGAAAACGGAAAAAGAAAAAGGACAATTTTTCTGTAATGCCTATGGAATCCGATGAAGATATTCCAATTAAAATAAAATTGAAAAGAAAAGGTATGCAATTATTTAATAATGTCATTAATTAAACACAATTTTTTTTAAATATTTTAGGAAAACAAATAATTGTAGAAAATAAGCAAAATATCGAATATTCAAAAGACAAATTAAACGAAAAAAATGACATTGAATTCACCAATAAAAAAGAAGAAGAAAATGGTTTTGTTATAGAAAATGAAGTACTACCAATTCCTATGGAATTATTAAATGAAAGTAAACATGTATTTGAATTTAATCCCAATATAAATAATATAGAGTTAAAACCTATAGAAATAAATAATTGTGAAAATTTTACTAAAGAACCTCAAGATAAGTTAACAGAGCCAATTAAAAAAGAAAAAGATGAACTGTTTGAAGTAAAAAACCAATTTGAAACTGAGATAGATAATAATCCAAAGGAAGAAAAAAATTTAAATGAATTTCAAGAAATTTTGGGATTGGAAGGAGAAAATATAGAAATTGAGAATGAGAACTTAGGAGATGGATTTTTTGAAGATTTTCCAGCTAATTTGGGCGACAGTAATTATTCGTATAGTGAAGATAATAACTCTGAATATCACCAAGATGTTGATGATAATACTTCTGTAGAATCTGATTCAGAAAAAATATCTGCAATTAAACAGAAACTAAGAAAAAAAAAATTTAAAGTTAATGGAAATATTTTAAAAGGCGAAGATTTTTCTAATTTGAATATAAAGCAAAAAACAATTAGCGGACAAAATACAATAAAAAATAATGATCAAAAATTGGAACGCCACGGTAAAAAAAGAAGAAGACTTAAGTGCACACCAAAAACCAGGAAAATGAATGAGTTTGGAGAATATGTATGTGATTTGTGTGGGAATACTTATAAAAAAGCTACTAGCTTAAGCCGCCATCGCGCTGACTGTCGAGAAGGTAAGATTATTGCGCCCAGAATTCGAGTACGTAACGAAAATGGTATGTTTACTTGTTCATATGAAAATTGTGAAGGAGAATTTTCAAATGTCGAAGATGTTTTCAAACACGAAAGAGAAATTCATGGAAAAAAAAAATATGCCCGTCCACAAATTAGAAAAAAGAATGAATTTGGTGAATACGTTTGCGATATATGTGGGAATGTGTATAAAAAAGGAACTAGCTTAAGTAGACATAGAGCTCTATGTCGTGAGGGAATTGTTGTTGTTCCAAAAAAAAAAAAACGCGATAGAATACGTAATGAAAAAGGAATGTACCCATGTGCCTTTCATTCATGTGGTTTCGAATTTCATAAGTTAGAAGATGTGATAGTCCATGAAAAAGAAGTTCACAAAGGAGGAAAAAAGAAAAAAATTGGACGAATGTGTGAAGTATGTGGTAAATGGTTAACTTCTGCTTGTAGTTTTAAATCCCATATGCTGCGACATTCTGGAGAAAGAAATTATAAATGTGATCAATGTAATGGTGCTTTTTATGATAAATATGCATTGACACTACACAAAAAAATACATACTGAAGCCAGAGAATATCAATGTGAATTCTGCCAAAAAAACTATACTCGATCAACAGAAATGCGAAAACACATAAGATATAATCATTTAAACTTGCGGCCCGATCCAGTAATGTGTGATTTGTGTGGGAAATATTTTCAGTAAGTTAAAAATTAAACAAATTTTTAAATATATTTAACAATTTTTTTTCTAGCTGGAAATTTGATTTGAAAAGCCACATGCGTCGTCATTATAACGTCAAAACAATTCGTTGTGAGTTTGCCGAGTGCGATCAAATGTTCGCAAATCGAAGTGACCTGAAAAAACATTTAATAACCCACAATCCAGATATTAAACCATGGCAGTGTGAAATTTGCTCTAATTCTTTTTCAAGAAAATCAACTTTAGTTAAACATCAAAAACTACATACAGGTACTAAAGAATACACCTGTTCTATATGTGGAAAATCATTTGCACAATCTCCTGGCTTATATATGCATATGAAATCACATGGTTTTAATTTAAAACCAGAGGGTGCTGGTCGTTATGAAAGAGTATCCCACATTGCATACCGCCAAATGGATCCTGATAGACTATCAAGTCTTAATTTTAAACAAAATAATCAAATTAATATTATTAGTCGAGATAGTATGCAAATTAATACAGAAAATGAAGATGAAATTGTTACCTTAAATCAAGAAGATAATCATAATTTTCAACATTTAATAACTGAAAAACTTCAAAGGGACGAAGTATCAAGTGATTCGATAAATGAAAATCTTGGAAATCAAAATCATTTAGAAATTCCAACAAATCGTATCACAACAATACACATAGGGCCATTACAAGGCGATATTGGCAGTAATCTTATAAATCATCCAACAATAACAATAGGCAATGATATTCAGATCAATTTAAGTCGCCCAATACAAATAGAGTTAGGACAAATATCACAAGGGTCAAATCATTAAATTTTAATAAAAGAAATTAATCTAGTTTTCTAAAGTAACAAATATTTGAATGTATTTTTATTCAACAAATTATGAAAATAAAATGTAATATTAAGTATTGCAGAATAGTAAAAGTTTTGAAATAAAAAACGAATAAGAAAGTTAACTTATCTGTTTTTATTCTTTTTCAATTTCAAGGCTTTTTAAACTTTTTTACTCTCAAAAAAAAAAAATGGAAAATTATCATACGTAAAATAATTTTATAAATATTCAATATAATATTAAAAAATTAAACGTCCATCCGTACACTATATATTCCAAAAATCAATTGTTAACATTGACCGGAAATCGATTATTAATTATAAATTTTAATATTTTTTGAAACTCTAGGTCATAAGCTCAGTTTATATCTACAGAGCAGTCCAAAAAACTGAACTAGAACGAAACAATTTCTTTTTATTTTTTGTTATAATTATAATTTTTTTTAACTTATTTATTATTCATAAAAATTAATTTTAAAAATAAGTTTGGCTCTGGCTCCTTTTCTCATTCATTTCATGTAAATCTTCGAAAAATCTGTAGATTGAATATGAATTTTTATTTATAATGAAAAAATAATTCTATTTTTTAACTGTAAATAATTAATAAAATTCATTTTTGAATTATGTTTTATTTAAAAAAAAAAGATTTAAATTTCTATTCGTTATAACAATTCAAGTTTTTTTTTTAAACTAATTTATTTTAAAAATTTTGAAAATCCAACCCTGAAATTTCAATATTATTTTTTTAACGATACATACCTGAAAGAAATATAAAAGTAAAAATGTCGTTAAAATTTTTCATTAAACAAATCTATTGTGAACGAATTACAATTTATTAATTTCCATATTGTCGTAACCTTATGTCAAAATTTTTTTTTAGATTTGATCTGCTGGAAATTGGAATATTAAAAAAATTCGATTAAAATACTTTTTATGGACAATAGACCGGTGGTTCATGATTCTCTTATTAATCATCACATAATGATTAAATAAAATTATTTATTTATTGAAAAATATTAAGTTTAATTTTTAAAAGCTTTTAATATAATAAAAAATTAAAAAAGTTATTCAGTTTCATTTTTATTTTTCATACAGTTGTATCATATTTGTTGATTTTTTATTTGATTATTTAGTAGTGGTGATTTGTGGTGCATTAAAAAAAAATCTACATATAAATTTTTATGTTATGTGAACTAGTGCAATGCAAGCTATTTAAATTAAGTTGTATTAAAACTTAATATTAATTAAAATTATGTGCTAGTAATATAAAAAAAAATAAATGAAAATATTATAATCACAAATAAATAATAATTTAATTAAAAAAAAAAAAAAAGACAAAAAGTAACAAAAGATTTTTATTTGAGTTCTAAAAAATTTAACGTTTGCGCGAATTTTCAGTTGAACAAAATTTAATGCCTAGCAAAAAGTAAAAATAAAATTAGACCTTAAAAGAAAAAACTGCATTTTATTACTTTTATGTTTTTCTCTATTAAATAAATCGCAAAAAAAGTCTTTTAATTTATAATTTATCTGTATTTATTGAAAAAGTTTTTATATATTAGAATAATTATGAAATGAAAAATCAATTAAATGTCCTCTAACTATAAAGGTATATAAATGTATTTAATGATGAGAAAAATTGCTTTTCTATTTGTATTTTCTTTTTATATTTAATTTACAATGTACAAACAAATTATATGGTAGTGATGATTATTATGTATGTAGGTCGGAAGTAAGAAAAAAAACAAAACGATTTATAATTTTTCTTATATGTAAAAAAAAAAAAAATATATATAGAAAAATATATGTATATTAAAATTGTATGGTAATGGTTTTATCAAATATGAATAAAAATCAAAAATATGAAAAACTTCCACAAGAATCAGACATAAGTTTTGTTACGGATCAAGAAAATAATCCTGATAATGCTACACCAGTTGCTTATGATAATTCTATGAAAAAGAATGCTAACAACATCAATGAAGATGATAATGGAGCTATTTTGGTACGTTAACAAAAAGAAAAATTCTTTTTTATGAAAAAATTAACATTTATTTTAGTTTTAAAATTTTGTTGCAATGAGTACATAGAAAAAACAAATTTTCTTTTAAATTTCTTTAATTTGGTTTATCGAAAATATACCTAACTACCTAAACAATATTTAATTATTAACTTTTGTTTAGTTTGATTATACATAAATTATTACTATCGATTAAGGACATTTTGACGTTATTCGTATTGTTTATATTTAACAAAAAAAAAATAATAAAAGTTTTTTTTTAGTTATCTTTTGTTTGCATTTCGAACAGTATAAAGAGCTGAAAATCAATAATATATTGATTCTTACACAATATAATTTTAAAAATTAAATCCTCATACTTTATAGTTAATTAAGTAAATGTAAATAAAATACATTCATATAACATATACCATAAGTACCTAGTTAAGTAATAGTTTTTCAACACAGGTAAAAAAAAAAATTTATTGATTTTATATAAAATTTGATATTAAAGAAAAAAGAAAAATGGGATTTAAAATAAAATTATAAAAAGTGTTATAGTTTTATAAAATATTTAATACAATTGTACAAATTATTGTACTAAATTAAATAATGAAAATTTTACTTAAATAAAATAGAAAATATTGAAAGGAAAGAAAAGAAGTTAGGTATATTGATTTCAATTAATATTTACTTAAATATTTTTTGTTATGCGTTTTGTTTGATTGTTTGAATTTAATAGATATGAATGATTGTAATTTTATATTAAGTATATATATGTATAATTGCTCATATTATTTTTATTCGTATTATACCATTAAAACAACCTAATTTATATGTTCATTTCATATACTTAGTTAACATTGCACTACATTGTACATACATATTGTTATTTAACGTTAAAACTATTAGCTTAAAGTTTCACTTGTAATTAAGTATCACTTTAAACTATGTATAATTTCAAAAATTAATATAAAAGTAAATTTAGAATAGGTAATATAAAAAATTACTGAATCGAAACTAGGTTCCGTGCTATAAATTATTTATTTTATCAGTTTTCTAATTAAATATAATATGAAATTTGTTTTTTTTTTTTTTTAAGAAATTACCAGGAGTTTAAAAAGTGAAAATTGAATAAATAGAAGATTTATTGTAAACTGATAAAATATAAAAATAGTTTACCTGTTGTAAAATTTTCTTATCTTTATCTAGTGGAGTTGCATAATATTAATTAGGAAAAAAAAAATCGACTTTAATAATTAAGATTGTAATGATTACAATTTAATTAAGAAGTTTAAACTCTAATAATTTTTTTTATTAAGACCTAATTATTAAGTGAGCCCTATTTTTTTTTTTTTTTTACCAAAATAACACAAAGTATTTAATTTTAAAATCTTTTCGTTGTAAAATTACATTCCGTTATTAACTGTTTACCGCAGTTATAATATTTTACTGTTTAAATTTAGATTTCAAATAGAATCATTTTTAATTTCGTTGTCATAAACTGCTTCCAACATGATTCAAATTTATTTTTATACTTAGATAGGTACTTAAATACATATTCAATTTGAATTGCAAAAATTTTATGTTACTTTGATAAGTAGGACAAAGTATATTAAAACTGTAATAAGTAGTTCGTTATTATAAAAAAAAACCGTGATTAAACTAAATATAAAAACAAAACGATACTAAGTAAAAAGATAAATAAGTAGGTACCTATGAGTTGTTCATAAATTTAGGTTTAATAACATTAAAATTATGTTTAGAAGAAAAACTTATTTTGCCCAAAATAAAATACACATATATACGTATATAAATAATGTACTTTATTACCCCTGTATCCTTATTAAAATTATTATTCTCTACTTTTTTTTTGTTCTTGACCAAAAATAATTTCGATGTTTTGGTTACACTTCTCTGCGAAAAACTTATATTTAATATAATATTGTACTTAACTACTTACTGACAATGAAGAAAAAGTTGTTTTCTCGTTTCCGATAAGTGTTTCCTTTCCAGTCTTTGCCAAGTAATCTAACTGTACTCAGTACATTTTATTTAAATACTTCCGAAATAGTAGTTGGGCTTTGATTTAAATAGATTTCATTTTTCTGAGTGAAAGAGGTATTACGAATCAATCAATCAAATGTTACCAAAATAGCCTTTCAATATTTAATAAAACCACATTAAAATAACAGTGCTGGTTTAAACAAATTAAATTGCGAGCGTTCTAAGTAAGTAAACGACATCAAATAAAATAAAAAGTTTTTCATTAGTTGGTGAAGAAGGATCAAACTACAAGTAGCCTTAATTTACCAAAACGTGAATGAATAACAAAATCTTTTTAACAAAGCAGAAGTAAAAACAAAAATTAAAATAAAGATAAATCGAAATATTATGAAAGTCAGAAATTGTTGAGTCTAGGAGATTGAGGAAGAGTAATTTTCTCATGAATGTCCTTTCCAACTTCACTCAATAGAAATATATTTTAAAATCAGAGTTCAATACGATGGGTTCAAGTAACGAGAAATGTGGAATAACATTTCAGGATATAATTATACAGACTTGGAGATCGTAAGAGAATCAATCATTAAGTGATGCAATATATTTTAAATATTTTAGTTACACTGTGAACCTACTGCCATTTAACGTACGAATTTTGTACCTGCTGCATAATATATGAACTAAGTATAACAAAAGAAAAACTATTATAACTATTAAAAATTATTATCTTTTAAAATATGGGACAAACAAATACATAAATAAGTAATAGTTATACATGTAAGTAAATATATTTTAAGACTTATTGTGACTTTAAGCTATAGAAATTCCTTAAAAATTAAAATAAATTAATAGATAAAAAAAAATAGCTTAGGTGTTATAATAAAAATCATGAATATTTTTTTAAAACTTTGATATCTTTTAAAAATTCTAACATTTTATTTGCTTATTTATTGCTTAAAGATAATTAAATATTTCAAGTTAGTTTTTCAAATTAACTCTTATTGAACAGAAAGCTATCATTTATTTGCGGTTTAAAAAATGAATAGTGTAAGTTAAATTTTACTTTTTTTTACTAGAAAAATACATACTTAACTTTAGAAAAAGATTTAACCATATGAATGTAAAATGTTTGTTATTAAATTTTTTTATTTACTTAATTTTTATTCATAAATAATGTTTAGTTATTTAATGGTTTTTTAAAGTGTCAATCATTTTATGAAATTAACCTTAAAAGTTAAATAGTTTTTAAAAATTGTTCTATATATTTGTACTTAAGTATATGTATAATTTATATATGCAAATCAATTGATATATTTTATTTTATAGTTTTACACAGAATTATCATCAAAACCTAGATTCTTTTAACGAAACTTCAAAATTTTTATCGCATATACTTTCGCAAACTTTAATAAAAGTGAAACAATTTATCTAATAAACATTCACAGTCTACAGATATCTTGTTGAAGTGAGTTCTAATTTAAAGATAAAAAAGTTTAAAAATCTCATTCAATTTTTTCCAAAGAGGAAGAAGAAAAGTTTGAATTGTACGTCATCCAAATTCATATATATGACTTACAAAAGTTCCTTTATGACACGAATATCTTACAGTAAAGGTATTCTCGAAAATTTTCTAAAACATAACTGAAAAAATTAAAATGTTATTGCACCATGTTATTTATTTAATTATAGTTGATCACTAATTTTCATTAAGCAATGTCTTTAAGTAAAATAAAATGTATTTGAACTGAACGGAACTCTATATTATTATTTTGATATTTAATTTCATTCATTATACATGTGTTTTATGTTTTTTATTTAATGCCATATTAGTTATATATATTTCTTTCTTTATTTAATATTTAATCATACCCAGTATTTAGACATTCTTTACATGATGAAAAGTATAATACATAAATCATGGGTTGACATTAATTCGAATTTTAAAAAATACATAAGTATATAAGTGCATATATATAAGTAATCATGTTTTAATTGTTGTGCAATACAATATGTTAATATTCGTACAAGCGTATAATAGTTGTTACAATATTATGCAAAACATTTATTTTAAACTACATTATATGAAAACAAAATTATTAAATAATTTTCTAATTGGTAATATTCATTTTTTACATCATACTTTTAAGTCTCGTATAAAACATCTTAACCATAAAGAGTTATTTAATTATTCTTTGAGAAGGATTTAATGTTTTTCTTTTTAGGTAGAAAGTACTAACAAACATACGACTGCATAAGTAATTAAAAATGTTTTTAAAAAAAAAGATACATAATAAAAACAAAACAATTATTTTATATTTTATAAAATTCTTTTAATAAAAACTGCTTACGTTTTAAAATTTCTTACTTTTTGTTTTGCAGTTCTATATAATTGCGTATTAGGGTAAATTATTACATTGTACTAATTTTTTTTTTAAGCAAGCAACAAAAGTAATTTATTAATAATGCCTAATATTACGAAAAATAATGATAAAATCTACAAAAAAAAAAAAAAAAAAAACTGTGTTACATTCATAAATTATAATTGAAATATTATCGAAATATGATAAAAAGTAATTTCAAATATATATATGCGACTAATATGTTGCTTTGTCATTCATAAAATTTTAATATTACATATTAAGTAACTACCTACTTTAATTTCAGTTTTTTATTTTGAAAAAAATAATAAAAATTGAATATTTTAATTTAATTATTTAAATATTTTTTCTTTATTAATAAAAGCAGTTCATAAATACACCTGATTTCCTTGTCAACTATTAAATATCAATTTGATTATCGCCGCGATTCATCAATAAATTCGAACAGAAAAAGAAACTATAGAATTATGCCTTTTCTTTTAAACTCAGTAAGTACCTGTCAATACCACCAATCAAGAAAATAAAAGTCTATAATGACTTATTTAGTTTAATTTTATACTTAATTTGTTAAAAAAAAAAATTTTAGCGAAAGTAGAACAGTTTTTGATCCGACGATCCGAATAAACTCGTCCGTAACAGACGTTATTGGTATTTTAATCAAAACAAAACAAAATTGCACTAAATCTTCTTTAAGACTTCACAGCTCCAAAACTATTGGGACCGCAATATAGTCCCCATACAAAAGTTTTGCCTCCACATTATTCTCTACAAGGTCATATATGAAAAGTCACTCATTAGCGAATCACCCTGTATATATTTATATGAAACTTGTATATATAACTATACTGTCGATATATTTGTACATTTTATGTATTATCTATATACTGATTATAATATATATATACGTACATTTCATGTACAAAATCATAAAATTAAAAAAGAAAAAGTTTTCACACAAAACAAATTTCGTATTAGTAAAAATGACTTAGAAAAAAATCGTGTTAAAATGAGGTCAAACGCAAAAGTTTGTCGGATTAAAAAGTGTTCTTTGAAAAACACTTGCTCTTTACTAGTGTAACTTTACTTTTCATCAAAAACTTTTTTCATAATATTTTTTTCTTTCAATATATTCGAAAAATACATAAAAATGACAGTACAATAAAGTGGCACTTGGGGCTGTCGAATTTCTACAAAAAACTTTTCAATTCGAGATATTTACATCAAAATCTTAAATATCAAATTTTATCGAATTCCGTTCAGACATTTGGGCTATGCACGTGTCCACGGACAAAACCTACACCATTCTAAAAATATTTAATTCAAGTTTCTACGTATCGGAGAAACATATATATATGAATATGCAAATATATATGAGGTTCGAAATTTTGGTATCATTACAATACCTTCCGTATACATTACATGTATGCGATCAGTAAAAAGATCAATAAAACAATTTTAATTACGTCATGTTAGTCTGTTCTGACAGTTAGGCAAATATTAATTCAAGTTCCGAGTTCAAGTTCATTTTGTTTCCTTTTAATTTGAGAAAATAAAAGTGAGTTATTGTTATCTGTTGTTATCTTACAAACTTTATTAACCTACATAAATACATCAATAATATTAACTTTCTTAAAATTTGAAATGACATTTACTTAAACATTCATTTAAAATTAAGTATTTAAGTACTTATTATTTAATTTTCAAGTTGAAATAATAATGTGGTTATTAATAATATAAAATCAGAGATAAAACTTTTATCTATATCTAATTATAAATATCAAAAAAGGAATAAAAGTTACATAAAATTTTATTATAGTTATATTTGTTTTAATGTTACTCTATGATAAGTCTTAACTAGCTAGTAACTACTAAAAAATACAAAAGGAGCTTAGACCTTCTTTTTTCAAAAATATTTTTTTAAGTACAAACTGGTATACTTAATGTTCAATTTCTTCAACTCTTATAAATCTTTCTTTTTGACTTCTGCGTGAATTGCAATCTAATAAATTGTTATAAATAAGAAAGTGTTCGTAGTTATTTCAAGTATTCAATATTTGACGGTTTTAATAAATAAATAAAAAAAAAAATCAACTTTAAAATATTAACATACTTACAGCGGTTAATTTCTAAAAAGAAAAGATCAGGTACGGATTGTCAAAATAACGTCAATACTTTATTTATTATGTTTTATACAGAGAAAGTAAACTTCTACAATATTTTTCATATTTTCCATTCTTAGAATTCAAGGCACTCCTAGAATTCAAGTGTTCAGACTAGTACTTATATAACTATTTTCTTTTAGATAGAGAACTGTTAGATTTTAAATTGTTGTTTAAGTACTAACTGTTAAGTACTAACAAAGATTTTGAGCTCAAAAGAAGGGAGTATACTTGATATGTAATTTGAAACATCAAGTATATTTGATAATTTTTGAAACATCAATTTTGAATAATAAAGTCAATAAGGAAAAACATACATTCATATAAATTTTAATATAATTTTCCGATTATTTTTTGTTTTACTGTATTCCCGTATGCTATACAAATGTAACAAGGAAATTGACCAGCCTTTCCTTTTCAGGCGTGGCTGTAAATGTCGTAAGGTGAAATTATTCTTATGACTTGATTCAATTCGAACTTAAACTCCCTCGGTGTTTACAACGTATTTCATATACGCTCTTGCTCACTAGGCCACCGAGACCCCTTCGAACACTTATTCTTAAAAAAGAATAACAAATCCGTTCCGAAACGTTTCAGCTAAAATTAAACCCTGACTATACAAGCTTATATATTTTATCATATATTATTGGTTATTTAAAAATTTATTAAATTATAAGTAAATAATTGAAGTGAAATTTGAGGAAAAAGTAAAATAAACATAAATATTGTAAAAGTCATTCCAGTTTCCAAGTGGATTAAATTTTTTTTTTTTTTTAAATCAATTTAAATTTTATCCACAACATGAAAAAAAAAAAAATCTTGCTTAAAGCAAAAAAGTATTGTAGAACAATTAGAAAAAAAAGTTTCTTGTTATAATCCAAAAGCTCAAAAAAATCCAAAAGTTCAAAAAAAACTAGAAAAAAAAAAGTACTTTTAAGGTTATCTAAGAAAAGTATTCTTACATTGTATACTCCAAATAACGTTTAAAATTATTAGTAAATATAATAATTAATGTGAGAAAAATGTGAGCAAAATAAAAATGTTTTTTTTTTTTTTTTAATTAAAAGATAATTCAATTTTTTTAAGCGATAACTAGCAAAACAGTAAAGGTATTCATTTTATATTTATTATTTTTTTTTTATTTTGTTTTTTTTTAGAGCGGAAGTTATAATGACACGTTAATTTTTTTTTTTTCCCAATTTTTGTTCAATGTAAACAAAAAAAATGTTTGTATAAATTTAAAAATGTTACAAACAAATAAATTCAGTTTTAAATTTTTTATATTTTAAATTATGTAAATTGTATATGCTTAATTTTATCCGATCGGTTCTAATAATTGGTTTTTTTTGAACATGTAATACATATTTCAAAACGAAAAATAAATATAATATCATCTGTTAATTATTACATTTTAGAAGTTTTCTATATTTATCTTAAAGTTGTTGGGACTTCAATATTTTTTTTCTTCCTTTCTTCAAGTTTTTTCAATGATTAATGAAAAACTTTATAAAAGAGCATTAAACTTGCTCTCAATATGAAATTAAAAAAAACTCTTTTTTAAAAAATTAAACTTTTGGCATTTTTTTTTCACATACTCACACAAATACTACACTAACTAAGTACACACATATACAAGATTTAACAATACAATACAATACAATACAAAAATATATAGTACTTGTCTTTTACACGCATTACATATTTTATTTATATATTTATTTATATTCCATATTTTATATAAGTGCTGCCGTATTATTTTGAAAACTTAAGTGATTATTTTAACTTTCGGATATAAGTAATAATATTATATTGCCAAAGAAAATTGAACACTTTTTACTTATTTTAACTATGTATTTCTCTTAATAAAACTAAAATTAATATATAATCATATATATATACCCATTTAACATTATTTTGTGAAAAAATTGTAATGTAGAAATTACCATTTAAAGTTACTCAAATGTGTCTTGTTTTGGGTGAAAAATCTGATAATTTTTCATTTCTAATTTTGATTTCGTAATACTTACATTTAGTTATTCTTAGTAATGATACATGAGTGTTTTAAAAGAAGAAAAGGTGAATGATATTGGTATAATCATTGCTGGTTATATACAGGCAGGCAATCACGTAGAGAGAGAATTTAAAAAATAAGATCCAAATTTTGGCAATTTAGTATGAAAAAACAGAATTTTTCAACTTAAATTTGAAGGATCTTATTGTTTTGCAGTAGAAAATAAATAATATTATTTTTATAAAATTTGGAATATTTTCTGTGAAAATCATTTTAAAAAATTTAATCATTTGCATGCTCAAAATTGAGTTTTAAAAAAACTCTACTGAAATTGAAAAATACACAACCATTTTGATTAAAGTTCTTAAGCGCAGTGCGCAGCGCTCTAAACTAAAAAATAAAAAAGCGAAGTCATACTTTTAATTTTTATATGAACTGAATAAAAACAAAAGAAAAAGCATGCTTGAAAATAGAGAAATATTATTTTACGAACATTATTATCGGATGTACTTAGTTGAAACTTCGATTAAAATTTTCTACAAGATTGCCTGGTTGGTTTGGTAATTTGGTATATAACCAGCAGTGCAGTGGTATAATTAATTCTTTTCCTCTTGTATTCTTTTTCAAAAACATCACAATATAAAATCATGATAATGTCATAAAATTCTTTAAGAATTTGACAATTTAGGTGGTACGTATCAAAAAAATGCAAGAAAGAAAGAAATTATTAAAAATTATCTTTAGATTTGTAATTTACTTATTTCTTAAAAATGTTTTCTTCGTCTTTACAACTTAGATTTTTTAAAAGCCCTAGATATGTAATTGGTTCATATTCTAAATATGCCAATATAATTAATTTATATTTTTAAAAATTTCTTCTGTATTTTTTGTATGGCATAGAATTTTATACATAATATAATATGTTTACAGTAAAAAAAGTTTAAATCAAATAAGGGTTTTTTTTCAAAAATAATCTTTTTTGAATCAGTAATTAATTATTACTAGAATGTTGTCAAATTTTAATAGAAAACTTACTTTAACGCTAAAGGGGGGTTATATAAGAAAATTATTTAAATTTTCTCACATTTAAAGCCCAAATATTCAGTTGATTACTTAAGGCGTATTCTGTACAGAAATTATACTTATTCTTATTCAAATACTATTTGTATATCTTTCTGTAACAACGAACCAAGAGCGTCTTTAGATGTATTAGTGTTTTTCTTTGAAATCTTTGAATTATTACTATATTTGACTCAGCTACATACCCCCAAAGTTGAACAATTAAGTATAAGTTCTAAATAGATTAATATAACTAATAAATTTGTACAAAAGAAAATTTTCAGTTGTGATTTTTTATCAGTACACCAGCTATAATGCTGTACCATTTGGAGTTTTTATATAATATTTAATTATAACTATAAAATTGATTGATCTTCATTTCTTTTATATATTTTAATGTTATTTAAAAAAGATCATCAAATTTAATTTATTTTTGAAATTACATATTTTATTGTAGTTAGTTAGTTAAGTAAATTTTCTATTTTAATAATTTCATTTCCTATACGTACTTAAGTATTTGGATTTTTTTTGAAACATTATCGAAAATGAATTTTTTTTTTTTTTCCTTACTACTCTTGAGAGTATAAGACTTCCACTTGACACATTCAAGTCACTCTATTTCACGCTGATATTTTTATGGCGTCCCAGGAGATATTTAATAAATTCTTGGTGGATTTTTGTGTCTTATGTAGTGTTACGGTGACCACTTCTTTTTGTTCCTTAAAGATTTCAACTTAAGATCGTACGCACTATATTGTATTTGGTTTTCTAAAGCGTATAGCCGATACATTTCCATTTTCTGCACCTGATTTGATTAAAATACAAAAATCATATTCAACAAAAAAACAATATTTTAAGTACAGATATAATTAAGTATATAAAGCTACGATTGAAATCCGACGACAGTTCTGTTTTAAATAATTTATACAATAATATTTTAATATAAAGTAAAAATTAAAATACATACTTATTTATTGTATTTTAATAATTTGGAAATTATAACCTAAGTCAGTATACAATTTGTATTCTCTGTCATCAGAACGACGTTTTGTTATAAATTTTAGTTTAAAATTTAGAATCTATCATTTGAAAAGAAAAATAAATTATTTTTTTATAATTTATTAAAAAATATATAAATAAATAAAAATATTCTTAGTTACATTTATATTAATTTTATATTTTTTTTATTCAAAATAATAACATTAAAATATAAAATTTACAACACAAAAAAAAAAAAAAAAAAAAAAAAATAAGAAAAGTAATTGACATTAAAAATTTATTATCAAAACTCGTGAATTTTCTTTGACAATTAAGTATATATGTACATATGTACATATATAAAATTAAATTGATATTATTTTAAATAATGTGTATATAAAAAATATTGTGTAGCAATGTACTAAGTACTGGTTATAGTAGTATGTAGTAATTTTAGAATATGATTAAAATCACGGCATGTTTATTTGTATCGTATTGCGATCATAAATAAAGAGTAAAATATATAATACATATAGGTATATACCTATAATATATATATACATATATAAAAAAAAAAAAAAGCTTTTCATTTTTATTTTCTATTAATTTTTGTTTTTTGTTTTTTGCATTTGTAAAAATAAAAATAAATACAAAATTTAAACAAAATAATAAAGGTAAGCTTTCTTGTAAACAGATGATAGTTATTATTAGGCCACGTGTTACAGTGTTTTTGTTTTTTTTTTTTTTGTGTTTTTCACGTTTTTAATATTGCAAGAATTAAAGTAAAATGTTACAGTTTAATTTTTGTTTAAAAGAAAATTAATTTTATTTTTCATTTATTGAAAATTTTTTATTTTATGATTGAAAAATGCGGGGTGATTAAATTAAATTTTTTTTTTTTTTTATTTATAGATATTTTAAAGTTTAATATAATAATAATGCAATAATAAAGTCAAATAGATTAATAAATGAGTTTGATTTTATTTTATTAGTTAAAATAACTGTTGAAAAAAAATTTTTTTTTTTTTGGTTTTTAAAACAATTTTTAAACTGACCGGTCTATTTTTAACCAATAAAAATATAATCTATAAAATATAATTTCATAAAAAATAATAAACATATGTATATGTATGTACATACATAATACGTAATAATATGTACATTATATACACATATATTCTGATTTTTTGTTACATTCTGTATATAAAGAAAGTTTTGTGACTTAGTAAATATTTGATTATGTATAGATGATTCTGGCAAATTAAAACTCTTTGTATTCAACAAAATACGTAATAAACTATGGCATTTTATCGGCCAGCTGATCTAATGTACCTATATTGATTCGGCAATAGCTAACAACAAACAAGTATTATGACGACGTTAGATTGGTTAGATATAACAGAAAAAACGGATTCTCTCAAGAACATTTTAATTTTGTTGGAGGTTTATTTTGTTATTATCATAATCTTCTTCATAATAATTTTTTTTTATTATTAGCTATACACTCTCAATAACTCTCATTTCCAGTTTCTTTTCTATACGTTAGAAGGTAACTGTCACTATTATTCTCATTATTTAATTTCATATTCATTTTTAATAATCGAACTACGAAGATTATTTATCAGTGGTCAAAATTTTTAAAAAAGTGGTCAAAAAATTTTAAATTCTAAATTCACTTTCACTACTTTTAAAATTTATATTTGACTGTAACAAATAAATTTGACAACGGTTTTTTTTTGTATAAACTTTATAAACAAAATTTAAATTAGCCGGTGTGAAATTACTGCAAAAATAATTTTAAAAAATATATTATTTAGTGGAGTGTAACGTGAAGTGTAAATAAACATATTATGTGCATATTACATACATATACATATGTACATCTTTCTGCATCAAAGAGAGAACTAGCGTTTTGCTTAAACAAACCGAAAAAAAAATTTTTTATTTTTTATAAAACCTTAATTATTTTAAAATTAAATTAAAACTTGAAACAAACAAACATCTGTTATTATTATCTACTATGTAGTTAAAAACAATTTTTTATTTTAATTTTTTATTTAATTCAATTGAAAGAATTCAAGGCAAAAATGATAAAAATTGTGTACAAAATTTTTACACAAACAGTTCTTTATCTAACCTGCAAAATTTTTAATTATCGGAAAAATTCAGTTCCTTAGAGTCTATCTTTTATCAAATAAGTACTTATATCTTTCTTTGAAAATTTTTAAAACAAATTGATTTTAAAAAAAAAATCATTGTTGTTTTTTCGTTCAAAGTACCTATATGTACCTATGTTAGCTATTTTCGAAAAATTTTAAGAAGCCATTAATTTGTTCACTTCAATTTTGATATACTTTTATACATCAAGCTAAAGAGTAAAATTAACCCTCCAGTTCACGTACGGGTCTTTTCGATCTAAATATATTTTAGAAGCCAATAATAACTATTTTTTCTTAAGCATAATGCTCTTCATTTTCGCAGTAGCTGAGTTTTAATATTTTCTGAAATAATAATTTTACATTTTTTGATTGGTTTTTTGAAAACTTTATTCAAAATCTTTAGTTATGTATTTGTTTTTATTTTGAATTTTTTGTTTTAAACAACTAAGTATGTATTAAACTTTTTATTGAAAACGTGTTTATCATCAAATTTTACATAAGACTGTAAAGTTTCATTAATTTTGTTGTAGGTGTACTACAGCTGCGTCAAAAAATATTAAAAATACAAAATATATGGACTAAATTTTTATGAATATTTTTATTTTGACACTTTTTTTTTAATTTTTGTTTTTTGTTAAATAAATTTAATTAAATATATTAAATAAATGTTTTATTATTTGTAAAAAAAAAACTTATATTATCTGAAAAAAAAAAATTATTTAGATGATATCTTATATATTATTAACGTTATTTATTTTAAAGTTTGGGTCAATATGACCCAGCGCGAGTACTTATGAAAAAAATATTGTGCATGTAATACTGTAGGGTTAAATTTAAAATGTTAGTTAAAAAGTCTTATAAATTCAATTTAATAATTTATTTTAGCTAGTATTTTAATTGCAATCATTGAAGATATATTAAAATTTTCACTAAAATTTCAAACATTTCTTAAATATAATAATAACAACGAAACAAGCATAATAGTATACATTTTTAATAGTTCACCCAAAAGAAGAATTTAAAAAAAAGAAAATACATATATATGTATTTAAAACTAATTTTCGAAAACTGACTTTAATTTAAAAAAATTGAAAATTAAATGCTAAAATCATACTTCGCTGAAAAATCATTATTAACGTAGTTCCATACCAACCCCTAATTAATACACATTTGTGTAATGTATGTTAATAAACTCATTAAAAATTTATAAGTATTTATTTGTTATACTAACTAAAAAACAAATTAGTCTAATATAAATTAATAAAATCACTAAAAATTAATTAAAACCTTTTTATTTTTATTGTTAGTTGTTATTGTTGTTGTTGTTATTTGTTGTAACAATACTTTATTATAGTCCTAAATTTAAATAATAAATAGTGAAATTTTATTACTGCAAAAAAAAAATTTTTGTTTCATTACAATCATTATTATATGCATAATTTTGAGAAAATTGTGACTAACTATAGAGTCTAATTTTATGGCTATCTATCTATATATTAAAAAGCTTTTTTAGAATTTAAAAAAAAAAAAATTTTTTTAATTTGCTTATTAGTTTCACTCTGTCCATCTGCTGTCTGTTTGCAAAACTTCTACAATCTACACCATTAAAAATGGAAGCATAGTTCTCGTAAAATAGATAATGTTCCATACATTAACGGACCTACAGTCATTCAAAGTTTGAAAAAGCCTCAAATGTCCATATGTGTGCCTAAGTACAAATTTTTTCAAAATAAAGTACTTGTATGACTTTAAAATCGGTTGGTTTTCATTTTACTTTGTTTTTTTTTTTAAATTGTAATCACTTTTGTTTGTTATTAAATTTAATAATTAATAAAGTAACAATTAAATTTATTTTAAACTATTTATATTTGCTATAAAACTATATTATATTTGCACACTAAATATTTTCTATAGAATGAGAATATTTTGATGTCAATTAATTCTATTAGATCGATGCTATTAGATTATTAATTGACATCATTATTCTATTAGATATTAATTGACATCAAAATATTTCATTTCATGAAAGCTTTCATGATTACGAGAAATTTTTTAATAGATTTTTGAAAATTAATTCTACACAATTTAAATAAATTTTCATGATTTACCTACTGAATTACTTATATTACTCGATTACTATATATACTTAATTAATATAGTGTTAGCTACATTTTTATATTTAGATACTGTATCACAATAAGTACGACTGTACGAGTATATAAATTTAATGAAAAATTTAGACTATTCAACATATATATGTATTTATAATATGTTTAATAAAAAAAAAAAATTGTTAGTACATATATTCAAAATAACAACATTTTAAAAAATTTAAATTAATATATTTATATATATATTATGATATAATGACTACAAAAAAGTTCACTTACCTTAAATGTCGTGTACAAAATATAATCGTATACAAATAATAACTATCTAATTACTTTTAATATAACTAAATATAACGTTCATCGTTCTGAGATTAAAAGGCATAATCGTTTAAGTCAAAATATGAAACTTTTCAATACAGAAATTATTTAACATTTTACTTGTTTTTGAAAATTTAATAAATCTTAAGGTATGTAATTATTTTGATTTAAACTCAATTATGTATAATAGTTCTGCTTTGTTCTAAAATATGAGAATTCTATCAGTTAGCAACCCTTACCTTTTTAGAACTAAGATATTTTGTATTAAATCTCGATGCTGCCAGACAAAGAAATCACCATTCTATAACAAATTACTCTATTGTAGATTTTATAAAAATTGTCTCTCCTAGGGTGGAAGAAATGGAAAATTATTGATATACATTATTTATGTGAAAATTCGTTATTATAGATTTTTGACGAAATTAAGATTTATTAAAAATCATCAATTAATAAAATTTATTTTGACTTAAACTATTATTTTAATTTTATAATTTGTTTTTGTTTATTACGGTCCATACAGATTAAGCAACCAGTTGCTAGAACCTACTATTGCTATAACTTTAGTTGCAATGTTTTATTAATCCCATCACCGATCAATAAAGAAACGACTACATACGGAAATTCTTTTTGACATATGCAAATTAACTCGATAGTGAAAGTTTGTTATGATTTATTATGTAAACATAAGAGCAAAAAACTATAATGAATAAAAATATAAACTTAATTTGTATTTTTAACAAAAAGAATATTAAAATATATGATTTTTAGGGATTTAGGGCTTTTCTCAGCCATAATTTGTTAATTTTTTTAAAACTAAACAACAATATATTATAATTTTTTTAAAACTAAATACATATTTTATTCTATCTCTATATTTAAAAACTTTGAAACCTCCTAAAAAAAGAAAATTTATAAATTTCCCCAAATCTGTATATAGAGATATAAAAAGGTTTTTTTCTTTTATTTTCAAATAATAAAAATATTACAAAATTATTTTAAGGAACTATGTGTATCTCACACAAAGGCGATGACCCAATGCTCGCGCCGCGTCTAGCGTCGCTTTGACGCTTAAGTAGAATACATTGATTTAAATGGAACTTGACACAAATAATAAAGCACCGCACGAAGCGACGCTAGAGTAGAGCAACTTTCTACTTTTACTCGCGTTGACAACAATTTTTTTTTTTTGTTTTTATTTTATATTGGTTGTTGTTCATAAAGCGACGCTAGCATGTGGTCTTTATTTTATTTAGAACGCGACGCTAGAAGCGGTGTTAGAAGTAACACTAGAAGCGACACGAGCATTGAGTCATCACCTTAACCAACATGTTTCAGCGACTCCACGGCTATATAAAATCAAAATGTTTTATTTTTCGTTCAACAGGTTGATACAATTTAGATTTAGTTAAGCACTAAAGAACATTTCATGCAACTATGTAAATTGTACTACATGTAAATTGCAGCAATCGTTTAAAATCCAATTGAATCGAAAAGAAATTATGAGAGTTATTTATATATTAAACAGAATTAATCAATAAGAAAATAATTTAAATTCCTTTAATAAGCTGTATCAATTTTAGATTTAGAAATGTTTTAAATTGTTTAATATATGTATTTACTATCTTTCAAGGGTTAAAGATTATTCTGATTATATTTGTTTTTGCAATCCACTTATCTTTTTAAAACAAAGTTAGCTCAGCATTAATCATTATATTAGTATGTATATGTATTTATAGTTTTACCTAAAATAAGAAAAATATTAAGGAAAAGTTTTTATTGACATTTATTGTCTGAAAGGTAAGGTTACCAACCTTCAAATCTAATTGGTAAGGTTACCACCTCTTTCAACTAATCTTTATCAAATGCATACCAAAAAAAAAAAAGTTTAAAATAAATAAAATTTTATAATTTTAACGAAAATAAATTCTTAATGCTTAGTCTTTTTCAATTATTATATATGTCATTATAATAGAGTAACAGAAATAGTACTTTATAACTGTTTTGTTTATTTTTTTTTAAGATAGGTAGGTAATAATAATTTAAAAAACTTATTGTTACCATAAGTGTATGAAATTTGAAATATTTCGCTTAAAATTATAAAAAGCTTGCAGTCCAAATTGTAGATTTTTTTCTAGATAACGTTAGTGATCCCTTTTGTCTATCTTACAGATCTTAATAAAATTTTTCAAATGAAATATAATTAAATAAACCAGCATTGAACTTCAAAAATTATAATTTTTGTGCTCATTATGTATACATTTTATACATACGTATATAGTTTTAAAGATTTTCCAAAATCCGCTCAAAATTTACCTTTTAAACTTCTTTTTTATTTTGTTAGCGCCTTTTTATTTTTTCCATTTTCTCTAAAATATGTTGCATAATTTTCCAAATACATATGTATAATTTTAGGTTTTTTCTACATATTATGTTTTAAATCTTAATTTATTAAATTATCAAATGTTAATTTTTAAAGTAAATCAAATCTAAAAATAATTTATTTCGAATAATAAATTTCGTTAGTAATAGTCTGATTGTATGGTGGTAAAGAATTTTTAAAACTTCATCTCTTAAAAAAAACCTCCAATCACTTTATTGCTATAGTTTATACAAAGACATCATGACATCCAAATTACATAAAAAAAGCCTTCGATGCAAAGTATTAATATCCAAATTATAAAACAAAAGCTTTTTACAAAGTATCATGATCCAAATTGCATTATGACAGTTTGTACACCGCCTACGATGTGCGTTTGTTTAAAATTTTTGCATCTAAAATTTTTGGACACTTTTAATTTATCTTTGACATTTTGATAGTAAATTTGAATTGTTATTTAACCGGCGAAAAAGTTGTTCTAAATTGTATTATATTTACATTGCATTTAGACGCGAAACATCGGTTTTACAATGCATTAAAAAACTTTAATTGTATTTGTAGCGTATCCAAACGCTTTTTTTATGCAATTTGGATGTCATGGATATTAATTAAAAATTAAAATTTACAATTTAAAAATAAATAAAAAATACTTATTGTTTCAGAATTATCAAGAACACAACACTAAACTAATCCTGAAACAAAAAAAAATTAAAAAGTGAATTTAAATTTTTAAAGAAATATAAAATTAAAAAAACGTATAAAAATTGATTACCCCATTTTTTTTTCTCTATAAGTTAATCATAAGTCATAACACATCTAATTGTTTTTCCTAATGGTTGATCTTCTCGTCTAGGATGATTGATCTTCTCGTCTAGGATGATTGATCTTCTCGTCGAATGTTCTCATTACAAAGAAATTGTTTCAGTATTCTTCATCCAAGGTTCTATGAAATTTGTCATTGCTGACGCACATTGCTAAAACTAGAAAATGTAATGTTATATGTATTTTATTATTAAAATAAGTACAGTTGTATTTATTTTACTCTCTATAAATTTTTCCCGTTCATGGATCCTTTTGTATCTGTTAATGTTAAGTCCGAACTAAATGTAAATTACTTTATCTATTATATTCATCTATCTATTGAAACAAATGGTCATGTGAAGTATACAAGTAAGATACAAACGATTACTAGAAGGTCTAAATATAAATTTTAATATTAAGAACTCAAATTTACTAAAATTAAATAAAATTAGCGTATGTACGTGACAGTTAAATACCGTTTTTTTCTGATACATTATTAAATAATGAATCATACAATTTGTTTTTAATAGAAATATTATTAGATATTAGAAAGTTATAATTAAATATATACAATGTTATAAAAACATAAAATTAAATTAACATTTATTTGTGATATCATGCGTTAAATTAAACAAACAAGCAATATTGACATGAACATAGTATTACATATGTATATATGCATGTATCTGTTAAAGTTTAAGGTGCTTAAAAGTTTTATTAAAAAAACAACTTATTTAATTGTGAAGCTTATCTATTATTCGGTATTTTTAATAATAGTTATAACTATTATTTATTTAAGTATTTATTGAAGTCATTTTTTTAAATTTAACATTTTGTCAAACAACTGGCAGTAAATATTATATCTATACATATGTATACGTATGTACCTATATGTATAACTTTTTTTTTTAACTAATTTCTTCTAACACAAAAAGAGTTCTTACATAAAATGAAACTTTCTATTTAGGTATTTCATTCTGTGATCACGCCTTCTAATTTACTATACTAAAAAAATTAGTATACTATACTATTCTGAACCCTTTTCGAGATATGAGGGGTTAAAAGTTTTTTAGCGACTTTTCATAAAAAAATCTATAACTTTTGAACGGCTTTGTTGTTGTTTCTAAATATTATATATATTATATCTATACATATGTATACGTATGTACCTATATGTATAACTTTTTTTTTTAACTAATTTCTTCTAACACAAAAAGAGTTCTTACATAAAATGAAACTTTCTATTTAGGTATTTCATTCTGTGATCACGCCTTCTAATTTACTATACTAAAAAAATTAGTATACTATACTATTCTGAACCCTTTTCGAGATATGAGGGGTTAAAAGTTTTTAGCGACTTTTCATAAAAAAATCTATAACTTTTGAACGGCTTTGTTGTTGTTTCTCAGGGGGCATAAAGTTGCCCTTACACCTAGGCCCTGCGACCCGTTGTGCTCCCCTGCTCAACGATCCGCTCGCTTTCTACAGCGTCTCGTCGAGCCACTCAATTCCCTTTACGAAACGCACTATGTCTCCTTGATTGAGCATTCTCACCTCGGAGAAGTTTCCCCATTGATCCTCTCCAAAAGTTCTTCGCCTTTGGGTCCTCAAGTTTGGGCATTGGCACAGAACGTGAAGTACTGTTTCTGCCTCTTGCCCACATCCCCTACATAGATTCAACTCCGTTATACCTATTCTTTCGGCGTTAGCCCTTAGCAACAGAACGGCTTACTATAGAGATAAAAAAAATGCGTAGAGTAAGTAGAGTAGAGATAAAAAAATTTTGTAGAGTAAGTTGTCAGCTTTAATTTTGTGCATTAATGATCCGCATATATCCAACAGCAGTTACAAAGTGATTTAAAATTAAAAAAGTAAGTGTCAAACTTTTCTTTTGAAACACTCTGTAGTTGGGGTACTTTTTATAGCATATTTCGAAAAAACTTTTCAAACCCTATAATTAATACCTAATAACTTTTTCTCTATCTCTAACCGTTTTTGAGATATGAAGAATAGAAAGCCATTAATTCTCAATTTCTTATAAAATATTAACTGAAAATAAATGTGTACCTATAGATAAAAAAAAAACTTTATAATTTTTCTGTACATATTGTTACGTGTATTTCAGTTAAATTCAATTTTACCACAATAATTTTTTTTTTTTTTTTATTGTAACTAAAGGAATTTTAGGAATTATACTCCAGTTTTGTGTAATACTGAAAAATAAAAATTAGTTTGTTAAACTCAGTCTAAACTCGTAGTAGAAAATATCGATAAAATGTTCTCATTCTTGACAATTTCTTTAATAATTTTGGCGCGCAAATGGTATTTTGTTTTTTACTTGATTCTACGTGTACCCATGTCTTTAATAAGAATTATTTGACTGTACTTTAAATTAATAAATTTCTATTTTTATTTACGGCACTGGTACTTGTTGTTATCATGCTATAAGTACTAGTTTTAAAGAAAGAAAATTGTTTCCTAACCTAATTTTGACGTAAATTTTTTAAATTTATATTTTAATAAAAACAGAACCATATTAATTAAACGATACATATTATGTAGTATTTCGTTAAAATAAGAAAAAATTATAATAATTTCGTTAAAATAAGTAAACAGGAGAAGAAAAAAAAAATTGGACACACATAATTATCAAGTAAAGTAATAAAGTAATTGCAAGTAATAATAAATGTTGATAACGTTTTCTAAATTCTTATATGAACACAATAAAGGGACACCCAATAGAAAGCAGGATTTTTAAATAAAACCAATCCTGTTTTTATTGAACAGTGTTATTTTGTTTTTCTTTTAAATTTAGGATATTTTTGGTTTAAACTTTAGAAAATGCTAAATAAGTAGCACGATCAATTACTTAAAACATATAGTCAGAGAATGATCATAACGTGTTATAAGATTATATCCACTGAATTGGTTATTAAAATTTCTTTAAACAGAAAAAAAAGAAAATTATTAAATTACTTAGTAAGGGAGAAAATGGTTTTGAACCATTTGAACCATCATAATGATAGTGTTTTTACTTTATTCACAATTAGTTGCAGTATTACGAATGCAAGTACATCGGTAAACGAAAGGATTTATTAAAAGAAGGTAATTTTGGAATTTTTTAAGACACATCCTATTCACATACCTGGATAAAATTGTGTCTTACACCTATTATTCAGGTAACCTTTATTTCTTTTAACATTACATCGAAATATTAAAGCATTATTTCTTGGACTTTTGTTCAGTTAGACTAAAATCAATAATACTTCTCTTTCAAATTTTCTAACGCAATATTATAAAAGCTTCAAGTGCTCATTTCTACACCGAGGAAATTCGTAAAGATGGTTTAAAACTATAGTTATAGAAACTCATTTATTGTTAGAACCACTAAAATGTGAAATATACTTCCATTCGATGTTCCTATCTGATATAAGTTCCATTACATAGAGTCTGTACAGGTTCGCTTCTAATTTACCTTCTGGCTTTCACTTATTTTCTTATTTCCCTGGAATTCCTTTTACGCCCATTACGCCTAAATCTACAATAACTTTATATAGATGAATCCTTTGCTAAAGATTGGATAGGATATAAAAGAAAAAACATAAGGCCTTATATAGAAGTAATTTATTTTAAAAAGTTTTTGCACTTAAAACACTTAAAAACAAAATTTTAAATTTTTTTTTTTTTTTTGCAATAAATAAAACAATTAAATAAAACTTTAATTTTTGTAAAATAAAAAAACGAAAATTTAAAGAAATAAATACAAAAAAAAGGAATTATTTTCAAAAAGTTTTTAAAAATATTATTAAATTTATGATATCACAATTCAATATTTTTTTTTAATTCACAATCAAAAGCAAATACACTAACTTCAATGGTAAGTTTTTAAATTATATTTTACGATAAGAAACCAAATTAGTCTGGTTAGTGTTTCCTTAAACTTCATCAAAGAAACAAAAAAAAAAAACTATACTTTTCCTAATAAACTAATATTTATTATGATCATTATTTAAACAATCTTTTTATTATGCATCTTTAAATCATTATCAAATATTTTCTACTAAAAAGTATTAAAAATTTTATTCTCTGCCCTCTTTAAGTTCTCTCTCATATTTAATTGCTTTTTTTTATAGTTTATTTATTTTATTATCATTATTTATTTTTTTGCATTTAACATTTTAAAATTTTTAATTTTAGAGTGGCGTTTTAACACAAGACATGTTGCTCACAACAAGTGAATCATCAGCTTATTCAGCTAATGAAATAGCTGGACGTTTACAAGTTGATATACGTGCAGGTTTAAGATGGTCTGAAGCAAAATATAGATCAAAAATTATAGGATTTAATGAATTAAATGTTATTGAAGAGGATCCAACATGGAAAAAATATATTGAACAATTTAAGAATCCTTTAATTTTATTGCTATTAGGTTCAGCAGCTGTATCTGTTTTTATGAAACAATTTGATGATGCTGTTAGTATAACAATTGCAATAATAATAGTAGTAACAGTAGCTTTTGTACAAGAATTTCGTTCTGAAAAAAGTTTGGAAGAATTAAAAAAATTAGTACCACCCGAATGTCATTGCTTAAGGGAAGGAAAATTAGAAACATTTTTAGCAAGAGAACTTGTACCAGGTGACATTGTTTATTTAAATGTAGGAGATAGAGTGCCAGCAGATGTTAGAATATTTGAAGCAATTGATTTATCAATAGATGAATCAAGTTTTACAGGTGAAACTGAACCATCAAGGAAAAATACAGAAGTAATGTTCTATAATGGAGCAAATAAGGATCATTCAAATATGAAAAATATTGCTTTCATGGGAACCTTAGTTCGTTGTGGTAGTGGAAAGGTAAAATATGCTTTATTAAATAAGTTAATATATTTTATTTATTATTTATATATTTATTTTATAGGGAATTGTTGTTTGCACTGGAGAACGAAGTGAATTTGGTGAAGTTTTTAAAATGATGCAAGCTGAAGAGGCACCGAAAACTCCACTTCAAAAATCTATGGATATTCTCGGAGCGCAACTAAGTTTTTATTCTTTTCTTATAATTGGTGTAATAATGTTACTTGGTTGGTTACAAGGAAAACCTCTACCCCAAATGTTTAATATTAGTGTAAGTTTAGCTGTAGCAGCAATACCGGAAGGATTACCAATTGTTGTAACAGTAACTCTTGCTCTTGGTGTTATGCGTATGGCTAAACGTAACGCTATTGTTAAAAAACTTCCTACCGTAGAAACTTTGGGCTGCGTTAATGTTATTTGTTCTGATAAAACTGGTACAATAACAAAGAATGAGATGACGGCTACAGTTGTTATAACAAGCGATGGTTATATGGCAGATGTTACAGGTGCTGGTTATAATGACCATGGTGAACTTCACATTAGATCATGTAATAGTGTTGAAATGGCAAAACAAAATATATGCACTCTTTTAGAAATAGGTGCTGTATGTAATAACGCATATATACAAAATGATACACTAATGGGGCAACCTACTGAAGGTGCCCTTTTAGCTGTAGCTATGAAAAATGGACAGTACGCAGTAAATGAAAATTATATTCGAATTCAAGAATACCCTTTCTCATCCGAACAAAAAACTATGGCAGTTAAATGCGTACAAAAATACAATAATAATAAAGAAGAAATATTTTTTGCCAAAGGAGCACTGGAAATGTTATTACCATCATGTACTAAATTTATGTTTGGGTCACACGTAAAAACCTTGACAAAGCAAAATGAAGTTGAATTTTTAGCCGAAGCTTATGAAATCGGTAGAAAAGGACTAAGAGTTTTAGCTTTAGCTAAAGGAAAATCTTTACAAGATTTGGTTTATTGTGGATTAGTCGGTATTACCGATCCACCTAGACCGCTTGTTAGAGAATCTATTGAAATGCTTAGCCAGAGTGGTGTACGAGTAAAAATGGTGACTGGAGATGCTCAAGAAACGGCGTTAGCAATCGGTAACAATTTTTTACTAAATTCATTTTTAGATTAATAATGGTAGTTTTGTTTCAGCTAATCAAATTGGATTAGATACAATTCATCATCAAACTTTATCTGGTCAAGAAATGGATCAAATGAGTGAAATACAACTTGAAAAAGTTATTAATAATGTTACGGTATTCTATAGAGTAACACCAAAACATAAATTAGCTATTGTAAAAGCTTTACAACATACTGGAAATATTGTTGGAATGACTGGTGATGGTGTTAATGATGGTGTAGCTTTGAAAAAAGCAGATATTGGTATTGCTATGGGTAAAAATGGAACAGATGTATGTAAAGAAGCTGCTGATATGATACTTGTTAATGATGACTTTTATACAATAATGTAAAATAATAAACTTTTTTAAAATTTCCTATACATTAAATTTTTCTTTTTAGTGCTGCTATTGAAGAAGGAAAAGCAATTTTCTATAATATAAGAAATTTTGTTAGATTTCAATTAAGTACATCTATAGCTGCTCTATCATTAATAGCATTAGCAACTTTGATGGGAATAGCAAATCCATTGAATGCTATGCAAATTCTTTGGATTAATATAATTATGGATGGACCGCCAGCGCAATCTTTAGGTGTTGAACCAGTTGATCAAGATGTATTAAAACAAAAACCGCGGAACGTTAAACAACCAATGATTACAAAAGCATTAATTGTGAATGTTTTATTAAGTGCAAGTATTATAATACTTGGTACTTTGTGGGTTTTTCAACGTGAAATGGCGGATGGGTCAATGGGATTAACAAAACGCGATACAACAATGACTTTTACATGTTTTGTTTTCTTTGATATGTTCAATGCACTAAGTTGTCGATCACAAACAAAAAGTATTTTTAAGATTGGTTTAACATCAAATAAAATGTTTTTAATGGCAGTTGGATTTTCAGTAATCGGTCAAATGTTAGTAATATATTTTCCACCATTACAAATGGTATTTCAAACAGAAGCTCTATCAGCATATGATATTTTATTTTTGGTTAGTTTAACATCATCAGTTTTTATAGTTTCTGAACTAAAAAAATGGTTTGAACGAACCATGGAACGTAAAATTTATAAAGCAAGATCAGATTTAGATTTTGTATGACAAAACGAATGCGCTGAAGATATTTTAAAAAAAGATTAAAAAAATTAAAAACAAAAAAAAATGAAATCCATAATTATAATTAAGAAAAAACAGTATCAACAGGAAAAAAAAATATTTTTTTTTTTTTAAATAAATATTTAAAAAAAAATAGTCGTAAAATGATGTTCACAAATACATTTGTGATATCTAAGATAAACCATGAAGGAGGATATGTACGTAGTACGTAAAATATTAAGATTTAATTTGATAATTTTAATTCTAGTTTTCTATAATAATTCTTTTATTTACTTACTCATCCTAAAATTATTATTCTTTTATACAACAAAGTTTTGTGATATAAAATACTTGATTGTATTACATTATAAGTTAAGTTCTTTTAGTTTATAAAATATTTTAAGCAAATTATATAAAAATTTAAATGATTAATTTATTTTATAATCATAAACCAATAAACTAATAAATAATTCAATAATTTCTTGAAAACTTCTAATTAAATTAAATATTTTTTTTTTTATTAAAAAAAAATTTAACAATTCAAAGTATTTGCATCACATGACTTGTATTTATTTATGTTAAAAAAAAAAAAAAAAAATTATTAAATACCTAAAGCCATTTTCAAATTAACTTCAAAGTATTTGACTTTTCTTTTTTTTTAACTGGACAAACAATCATTAAAAAAAAATATAATACAAAAATAATTTTATGTGATATTAAGTTTTAAGATTAAAACTAAATTAAAAACAGGAATTTTTCAATAATTGTAAATTGTAAATCATTTTTTAAATTAAACAACGGATTATTAATAACATTTTGATTCAATTAAGTTCACAGTTAATATTTTGAAACTAATTTTTAATTAAAAAAAAAATAAAATAAAGATTTGATGTAATAAATTTAGATTATTTTCGTAAATAAATTTATCAAATAATATTTTATTTTGTTTTTATTTTAATTTTAATTTTTATTGCGACAATTTTGTTATGTATAATTAAACAAGTTTTGATTACAATATTCTTAACAGGCATGTTTAAAACATAAATTTAAACAATTTATGTATTAAATATATAAAAATGAAATTAGTAAAAAAATTATAATTTAGCATATTTTAATAAATATGACAATAAATTTGTTAAAAAAAAAGTATAATACTATATACAATTATTTAAAATTTAATTTATAAATGATTCGACAAAAAAATTAAAAAAAAAAACTGATCTGACCTTTAGCAATTTACCCAATTAAAATTTCATTGGTAATTTTTCTATTTTATTAAACATCAAATACACTGCAAAATAAAAACAACCAAAGCCTAAAACTTGAAATGGTAATAAATTTTAAAATAATCTGGTCTTTTTTTTTTTTAAATATAAAAAATGGAAATATGTAATTAATTGAATTGTTTTCCTTTTAAATCTTTTATGTACATCGTTTATTGAGAACCTCTTAAATTAAAATAAAATTTGCAAAAGAGTTGGTGCTTACAACAATAATTAATATAGGAAATTAATAATAAAAATAGTATATAACATTATTATTGATTAATACATTATATTATATATGAAAATGAATAATATTTGTATTAAAGTAATTAAATTAAAATTTGAAAAACAGGAAAAAAATATTTATATTGTTTTAAGATAATTAAATTCAGTTAATCAATCAAAATTCAATAAATTTTCTTTTAAAAATACATAATTTGAAATTTAATATACTTAACTTTATTTAATATCAATAAATAAAATTAATATCCATTATATAGTTTGTCGGATATTTATAAAACAAACCAAAGTTGTTTATACTGTTTTTTTGAAAAAAAAAAGGGGGGAGAAATACCAACGAAATCCAAATCTTAAACAAAATACACAATTTTGAGTTATTGAAGAAATACTTTCATAACAATGTAGTATTTAATATTATACCATCTGGAATTCGTAATGTTTATGAATTACAAATTTTAATAAGTGAGTCATTCAATGAATTATAAAATTGGCTTATGCGAGCAAAGAAAATAATAAATAATAATAATTTGGACTAATTAAAAAAATCTTCAGGCGCATTAAAAATTAAAATAAATAAAAAAAAAAATTATAACATCATTATAAAAAAAAAATTATAACATCATTATAAAAAAAAAAAATATTTGAAATTGATTAAAGGTATGATAATAAATTTAACAACGGTGCTGAACAAGTTTCATCATTATCTATTTAAAAACAAAAGAAAAAAAATAAGATAAATTTAAAAAAAAAAAAAAATTTGAAAATTATATATAACAACCTTATATTGTAATAGAAAATTCAACCAACTCTATTTATTTTTAATTATAAGTTTGAAAATAAAACAAAAAAAATTAAAATACAAAAATTAAATTATTACTTTGTTTAAGAAACTGTCAAGAGTGCTTTAAATTACATATATATATATATATATATATATAATAATTTATAAAAAAAAAAGGACTAAAGGTAAATTATAACTATGTTATGCAAAAAAAACAATTCACACCTTTATAATAAATAAATGGAGCACTCGAAGACATTTAGAAAAAAATAATATAAAAAAATACTATTCAAAAATATATAAAGTAATATTTATTTAATAATAAATAATCAATTAATAATTAAAAATATAAAAACAGTAATAGTTTATGTATTCTAATTACAACAAAAAGTTTTACTCGTTATAAATTTTCGTCATTATTAAATTAATTAAAAAAAAAGTTTAAATTGCAAATTTAATATTATAATAATCTTTAATATTATTCACATACATACACACAACACTATCGGATTGTTCACATTCTTTATTATAAGCATTAATAATAGCTTTTAGTGTTTAAAAAAAAAAATAAAAAATTTCAAATTTCTCAGCGCACGAAGATCTTAATGCAGATTTTTCATAAATATCATAATATCACAATCATTAAAACACTATAAAAAAAGAAATGTTCATAAAAAATCTTAACAAAGAATGACTAATAATACATTATTATGTTATGTATTTCTCACATTACATAATATTAATTATTAATATGTAAACTATTTACATAATATCAAAATATCATCATTACAGAAAACAAAAAATTTATGTATATTATAATTGTTAAATATATTTTAAATTTATATACACCATACAAATATTACATAATACTTTTTTTTACTTTAACTGAAGACAGTTTTATTTTAAGTGAAGACATTTTTACTTTAAGTTAAAATTTTTTATTTCAAGTGAAGAAATTTTTACTTTAAATTAAGATTTTTTACTTTAAGCGAAGACATTTGTAATAAAAATTAAAGTAAAAAATTATCATAAACAAATATCAAATAAATACTTGTCTAAATATATATCAATTACATAAATTAAATATATATATATGTATATATTAAATATTTATATATAACATATATTACTGAAGTAAAGATTCTTCATTTAAAATAAAAATATCTTGTCTTAAAGTAAAAAATATTCGTTTAAAGCAAAAATGTCTTCACATAATATAGAAAATATTCACTTAAAGTAAAAAAGTCTTTAGTTAAAGTAAAATGTAATTAAATTATAACTGGTATATAATTAAATTTTTTTTATATATACATACATACGTATTATGTATAATAAAAAACAAATCATCAAAAACTCTTTTCACATAAAATTCATGGATTTTTTTTACCTTTAAATTGATAAAATCAAATTATAAATCATAATATGTCATAATGTAAATTATGACATCATCAAATTTTTTAATTTTATCAATAATCAAATAATTTTTTTTATTATGTACTTAGTTTTTAAAATTTTATTTTGTTACCATAAAAAAAAATTATTTAATAGAATTCTATTCAATAAAATTTTTTTTAATTTTAAAATCTAAAATCATTCCAAATTTCAGTAACATATTTTATCAAGTACATACATACACATTTCATACATATCTACATATAGTAAAAAAAAAATTAAATTCAAACAAAGAAAAAAAAATACATGTTAAAATACCAAAACTGGGAATAAGTATTGTTTAGAAATCATATTTCATATATTTAAAAAAAAAGAAAAAAGACGTTAAAATTAATCAATAAAGGGTAATTAAAACCAAATACACATATCACACATATTTTTATTTCTTGCTTTTTGATTTTTTTTTTTTTCGTTTGCTTTTAAAACACATTTATGGACTGTTAATTTTGAAAGTGAATTAAGTACATTTAAACTTTTTAAATAAAATTAATTGCTAACTAATGAATGAGTAATAAATTGATAATATATAAAGGGTGTTCCACGTAAGAGTGAAAATATTTTAGAAGTTTCACTCAGATAACTGAGAAAAAAATTATATTGGAGGGGGACTGAGTGTATTATTAGTTGTTTTCGAGATATTGTAACTTAGTAGTTAGACATCACAATTTCTTAACTATTCCTTTACTATTTTTGAAAAACTGAAAGAGAAATTTTCCTTTTTTTTTTTATTTTTCATCACTATTGCTTCACTATAATATTCAGTAATATCATTGTTTTTTATCTTCAAACTAATTTCTTCATTTTTTCATAGTGATGTATAACCGTTAATGCCAGTTTTTCAAAAAAAAAATAAATAAATTAGTGAGAAAATATGGAACAAATATGGATTGAGAACTTTGAAATCTAACCGCGGTCTTATATTATTTTATTATATTAATTGTCAATTAATATTTTACTTACATACTCTACAAATGCTAACTCAATTTTTTTAAAAAGCGTATTCTTCAAGTTGGAAGGAATTCTTATCCTGAGTTAATTACTTTTTAAATTAAAGTCAACAATTTTAAATATTTTCAAAAAATTCTTTTTCAAGTATCATGAAATATTTGTATTCTTATGTGAAACATCCTTTATATAGTGACCCATTATCTTTTATGATAAAAGAATTTATTAAAATGAACTTACAATCCTTTGAAAATTGAACAGTTCATTTAATATAAAGTGGTTCATGTATTTCAAAAAAAAAAATAAACAGTAATTCACAAACAATCAAACAACTAATCAATCAAATCATAGATCATTTATATTTCTTACAAAATTTATATAATTATTTTTATAATTTCTTTTATAATTTGCATTTTGCATCTAGAAAACGATAAAAACTATATAAAAAAAAAAAGGTTTCATTTTTAAATTAATTTTAAATACATTTTTTTATTAAAATATAGAAATTTCATTCACGATGCAATTAAAAAATAAATTGAATTATTTGATTAATTAAATGTATTATTTATTAATAATTTTCTGTATTTAAAACATACTTTATATATTGAGAAGGGCAATTGTGAGAATTTCCAAAATATAATGTTAATATTTTTTATTCCTTAAAAATAATAAGATAAATCTTATAATTTAGCTAGCTATAAGGTAATCAAAAACTTGCATCACGACGACAAAATATTTTTTAATTAAAAATTATCTTTAAACTTACGTTACGTTACGATTGAAATTTGAACCCATGCTATTTTTCAAAAACAAAAAAAAAATATTTAAATCACTTATTTAAGATAATAAGTAATTTATGATTATAAATTTTACAAAAATTAACAATTTAAAAAAAATTTTTAGGGACCAATAATTTTTCTTTATTTCAGGTACATACATATGTTTTTATTAAAATATTAAAGATTTAATATTTTGTATTATAATATTAATTGAAAAATATTTTATTGAATTTTATAATTTATTTAAAAATGAAATCTTTGTTTAGGAGATAGTCATGTCTATTCCACTATTCCCGGGGAACGTGAGAATATTTAAATTCATCAGTTATACGTAAAATGTTTCGTTTCGTGCTGAACTGAATGCAGACTGAGTTATCAGGTAATTCAGTAATTCATTGACATACATACAATAAGTTTATTTTTTATTTATAATAATTTTTCATCCAATTTTGTATAAACAAGGATAACAACTAGCATTGTTTTGAATAAGCAATAAATAAATCATTTAACAAAACGTGTAAAAAAAAATTATTTAATTTTATATACATAAAATAACTTACACTGTATTTGTTCCGTCAAAAAAAAAAAAAAACATATTCGTTTAAATGGCAGAAATGCTATTACACCGCGTTTAGCAGAATACGAATTTTGACACACGCCGAACAATTTCGATTGTCACGTTTATTGAAATAGACATGATTATAATATTGCAGTATTAAAAAAAAAAAAATAATACTATATTATATTATTAATAAAATATAAAATAAAATAAATTTCTATTGAAAGAAAAAATAAATATGAAAAATAACATAATATTTATGTCCATATACAATATAAATTAATAAATAATTGTCTATATATAATAAACTCATGCTATATTTCTGGTTGTTTAATTTATACATTAAAAATATACATAACTACATAATATCAATACCACCTTATTGAATGCTTCTTCAAAATTTTATATTTAAATAAAATAAAAAAAAAAAAAAAAATGTTTTGTCAACTTTAGATTTAGGTTTTCAAAAATAAAAAAAAATAAAAAAAAAAAAACAATTTTAAATATTAAATTTGCATAATTATTATTAACTCTTATAATAATATACAATAAATCTAAAATTATTTAGTGTTATGTGGTAACAATAATTAGGTTTATATTTAAAAAAAAAATTAATAAATAAATAGAGAATTAATAAAATACTTATATGGTAGTTATTATAAATACATAAATATTTACACATTAGATATAAAAATATTATGTAATATTGAAAAAAAAAAAACAAAAAAAAATCTATATATTTACAATTCTATAAAAATAATTTTTTTTTTTTGTTCTTTGAAGTCTATTTACAAATAATTTTATTATTTATAAATTTTCAAAGGAGAATCAGATATTAAACAAAAAAAAGAATTTAAAAAAAAAAAAATTGTTTAGGTGTTTAATTGCAATTTTAGTTCTGTTTTTTTGTTTTTTTTTTTTGTTTTTTTATTTAATTCACTTAAAGTTTTATAAAAAAAATCGAACTAAAATTGCAATACAAATTCACATCTAACCTCAAGTAATGAGTATGACACTCGTTTTTTTATATTTATATTTAGTTATATTTTTATTATTTCTTTTGTTTTTTTTTTTTTTTATTAAATTAAAATATATTTTCATATTTATTATATTACTTATTAGATTTATTAGAACTATTTATAATTTTTAGTCAAAATATAGTTAATTATTTTTTTACGAATAATATCTAATTTAAAAAATCGAAGTAAAAAACTTCGACTTTTATTTATTTTTCTGCTTCTTTTCTGCTTTAGTTTTTTAAATTTTAGGAGTTTATGAGGTATGTATTAAAACAGGTGATCTCTGATTTTTAGAACATTACATACATAGGGCGCAAAAGCTATTAAATTTTATTTTAAAACATGTTTTTATTAAACGGTTAAACATTCACAATAAAACAATTTTATTAGAAAATTTTCTAAAAAAGAAAACTTTTTGAATTTTATAAATTATTTAAAAAACTATTTTGAAACTAGTTGACACACGATTAAACGCAGTAAGTTTATAAGCAAGTTATGGTACTAGTTCAAACGTGTTATGGACCCTATTAATATAAAAGTAATTTCACTAAATTTAAAAATCTTCTTTTCTAAAATTTAACTCATTTTAATATTTAATAAAATGCATGTTGTGTCAAAGTGCGTTATTTGTCTGAATTTAATAAAAATAAAAAAAAATAAATAATTTAAAAAAAAAAAAACATACATAACATACTAATTTATTAATATCTGTTAAATATTTTGTTATATTTTTATGAGTCACTTAAATCATTATTGGTTTAACTAAATGCTCTAAGTAATTATGGTTACTCATGCTCTAAGTAATTTATATGTTATATTTTAATAAATCGATTATTATCTCTCTAGACTAAACGCTAAGGAACACAAGAAGAAGAATAACAACAATAAATATATTGATTATAATAATTAATAACAACCAAATAAAAAATGATCGACAACGTATGCACTACACTACAAAACTAATTTTCATTCTATCATAACTATAGTAATGAATAAAAAATGAAAAAAAAAACAAACAATAATAATAATAGTAATAAAAATATATAAACTCTAGAATTTTTTTTCTTTTAAAAGTTTGTATATTTCATAGTAAAAATTTGTAATATTAATTAACACTTTAACACATATTAAGAATTCTTTGCATATTTTTAAAGTTATAATCTTTTACATTTTTCAAAAATACATGCATATGAAGTCATAAATAAATTTTGGACAATATTTTAAATATTATATTATTTAAAAGGTTCTTAATATAAAGAATCCGATCAACAATAAAAAAAAAAAATTCATATTATTAATATTATTTTTTTTTTTAAAAGTATAGTATATTTCATTATACTTTCATTATATTTTTCTGACCATATAATAAATGATATTTATTTTTTTCCTTTTCTTTTTATTCAATCGTAAATTTCAATTACAATTCAATTGTAATTTTATTCAAATGTAAAAATTAATAGTGTTCTTTTGAAAATTAAATTTTTAATATAAAAATATATTAAATATTAAAAATTTTTAATTTTTATATAGACAATTTAAATTCAAATACAAAAATTAAAATTTCCTTTATAACACATTATTGTACATTATATAAAGAAAAATACTTTTATTTTGTAATTTCTATTAAATATTCGAAATAATATAATATTGCATTTAGATTTCAAAATTTTAATTTTCAAATCATATTCAGTGCCTAGGGTTTTATTTTTATCGATATAGTTTTAATCTACATTTATAATTTATAACTTAATTTTTTTTTTTATTATTATTCAAAGGACAATCCAAAATTAAATATATTAATTTTTTATTTAGCAATTAAATTTTGAAAAAAAAAAAACAAAAAAATTAAATTAACAAATATGTACTTAAAATTGAATAAAAAAATTTCTCTGGATTATAATTATATAGATGTAGTTTTTATATATTGAAATATTGATGTGTTAAAAATCTTTAAAATAAATAAATGTTTCTACTTTCAAAATACCAATTATTTTAACTATAATCTTCTTTAATCTGTTACTATACAAAAAAAAAAAAATTTTATTTTTTTATTTAATAAATATTTATTTAATTATTAAATACAAATGATACTAAATTAACTTCATCTGTGCTATTAGTTTTAGGTATTTCATAAAAATATTTAAATTAAAAATTCAAAGTTTTTTCCTACTTTTTTTCTAAGAAAATTAAACAAAAATATAAAATTATATAATAAACGAATCTCTAAATAAATAATGGCGATATTAAAAAGTATGCATAACTTTGAAATAAAATTTAATAAAAATTAAAAATCTTAAACATATAATAAATAATATATAATATAATGAAAAAATGACCAATTTCATATAAAGGTTATTAAATGTTATAATATTATTATAAATTTAAAATAACATTTAAAATAATTTTATCTTAATAACTGAAATTAAACTGGAATTTTAAATAAGCCTATAATAACAAAAAACAAAAAAAAAAAACAATGTAAAACTTTAATATTTAATAAATATCTTATAAAATATAAATTTTTGTTTTAATTTCATATTATTTAATCATCGATAGACGATATCACAGTTTTTCTATTAGCAATATCATTTATTCTCTTAAATTATTCATAGGTATCTATTAATTATTTCTTGCGCAATTTTTAAAGATATAAATCCAAACACTAAAACTGGTTATGTATTAAACTTTTTCGTTATAATTATACTTGATGATAGCCATTAATTAACCAGTAAGAAACTCAGGATATACTCAACTTTTTAGCTAAATTTTGTTTTTATCATTTTTGCATATTTTTTTAAATATGGGCATGTTAATATTGTTTTCTTTATGATATGGGATTAGAAAAAAGAAAATTTAGAATAATAAAAAATTTTTTACTGTCATAGATTGAATCTTGAATGGAATTAAAGAATCATATAGTAACTGCCACTAATTGATATTAGAACTGTCATATAAAGTGATAAAAATGTCATAATTTTTTTTTGTAACGGGCTATTTTCAAAACTTTTATACTTATAAATTTGGCTTTTACCTAAAAGTTGTTATTCAGTTCTTGTTCTAAAGGTTCTTTGATTTGATTTCTTAGCTTTATTACAAAAAGAGTCATTAAAAATAATGGCAACTTTTTAATATAAAAAAAAATTGTTTTTTTTTTAACTTCAAAAAATTTTTTCATTAGTTTATCTTTTTTATTATTTGTGCTGCGCGTATCTTGCGATAAAATTGTATATTTTTTAATTTAAATACAAAAACTAGTATTTCCTTGCAATACACTTTCCCCATAAAAAACAGCAAAAGCTACTTTTTTGTAACTTTTTTTTTCCACTTAAAAATGCAAACGTACAATAAGAGAAACTTAATCCTAAAATAAAAATTAATGAGTCTCGATTTTAAATTAGGTAAGAATTGAATTCTGTGGAGTTACTCTTTTGTAAGGGTAAAATCCGTATTTCCAAAATCACTAATTTTTTTAAAATCTAAATTCCCAAAATTAAAATTTCAAAAATCCAAAATTACAAAATCCAAATTCAGAAAATGTTTATTTTATATTTGGATTTTGCCCAGTTTCGATTATTGGATTTTGAATTTGGGGAATTTAACTTCTGGGATTTGGATTTTGGAATTATGGGTTTTGGGATTTGGATTTTGGGATTAGATATTTAATCAGAAATCCTTTTGCAAGTCGAATAAGAATTGTAAAACACGTAATACCATAAGGAAAACATAGAATAATATAAATAATATCTTTTCTTTATGGTAATAAATGCCGTAATAGATGACAGCAAATAGTGAGTGCCTCTCGTAATAAGTGCGATTTATTGTATGTATTATATATGTATTTGTTAAACTGAATGGTATGCATTCTCAAGAAGATGCACTTAAGGGAGACTTTGAATGGAAACCTCAACATTAGAAAATAAAATATATTCTCGAAATTACATTTCTGCACAGAAATTAAATTTCTGTTCTATGTACATTATATAGATAAGTACATACATACAGTTTTTTTTTTTAAATTGAAATAAAAAAAAAATTTTTGTAATATTTTTCATTCATTTATTAAACACAAATTCTTTTTAGTTAAACAATATTTAATGTAAAAAATGTTTTAAAAAAATGATTAGAGATATACAATTTGTAATTTGTGCGAAGAAAAAAGAAAATGAAATAAGTAAAGAAAATAAAAAATTTGAAACGTAGTATTTACATATCATACAGCTTAAATACCTACTTTAACCTTAACTGCATTTCAAACAATTTTCTTTTAATTTTTATACTGAATTCAAGGCACAGCTATGGGTACTTATTCTAACAACAATACTTAATTTTTTGTTTTTCCTTTTTTTTTTGGATACAGTAAGGTAATATGATAAAATATATAAGAAATAATTTATTAAAGTCACATTTTATTTTATATTTATTATATATGAATGGTATCATACATAAATTTGTATTATATTTTCTAATAATTTATTTTAATTTAATAAATTTTCTAATTATGCTGACAAATGTTAACAAAAACAAAAAAAATTATTATAAAATTGATTTTTTTTGAAATATCAATTAAAATAAAATTGGCACAAAATTATATAAGCAATAATTTTTATCTAATAATGATATACTTTTTTACTAAATTTAATTTTTATGAAAAACTTTAATTATAAATATTTTTTATTTATATATTCGGTGATAAATGACTTAAAAATTCACCTACTGAACATTTAAATTTAATAATTTTGTTGTTTAAAATACAATACTAATTTAATGGACACAAATTTATTATTATACATATTATGTGTTATGTATTTTCTAAGTTTATATTTTTTAAATGCTATTTTATTGCAATTTGGCATCTTTTAATTTTAAATTGTGTTCATAAATAATGTTAGGATTCATTATGTAAGAAACTTTTTATATTTATTTATATAATATAAATAACTTTTTATATTATAAATTGTGCATTCAAAATAGTATAATAACAATAATTACTTTATTAAAACTAGTAAAGCTGCAGTATATAGTTTCAAAATTTAAATATTTAAAATATTAGAAATATTTATAATAGAAATATAAAAATATGTATTTTTTTTTGTTTTTCTTAATACCTTAATGTAATTATAATGTAACGTATACATTGTTGTTATACAACAACAACAACGTATACATTACATCAAAAAATTTAAAGCTACATAGAAATAATATAATAATTTAAATAGTAATAAATACTTTTTGATCAAAATATGTTGGCTATAATTACAAATAATTAAATTAAGAATAAAAATTTTCAAATTAGTTTATAAATAAAAGTAAATATTAGTTGATAAATAAAAAAGAGATTCCTCTTCATATATTTATAAACTTTGGTTAAGCGCATTTCAGTTAATATTTACATACATAGGCATTTTTACAAAAATTATAATATTTTGCACACTTTACTAGTTACTTTATTTTAATCTTTTCCAAATTATTTATTAAATAAATTATATAAGTTAATACAGCGCCTTTGTTTTATTTGGTTTCATATAAAAATTATATAAAGAAACAATATTTTTCAACTAACACTATTTATACTATTGATTATTATTTAAAAACAATTGTTTAGACGAACCTGTAATCTATTCATACTAAAATATTTTTCTAATTTTGGACATTTTATTCTTGTATTAGTTACAAAATTGTAAAATTCTCTTAATTCATTGGCATTTAAATAATGCCTTGTTATAATTCCTTTGCAACTACAACTAACATAACTATGGTGGGATATAAATAGTGGGTTATGTCTCCTTTTAACTTTTGCTTTTTCAGCACATATTCCTGTTAGATAAACGTCTTCTAAATGAAATATTGAAACATTGAGCGAGGCATTATAAAGTTTACCAACAACATCTGCTGACATTAAATAGCCAGCACCAGACAAAAAATTAGGATATTTGTCACCTGTATACATATACATTGGTGTATACCATTTATTTGTTATGTCACTTACAGGTTTTGCATCACAAAACATATAACCAACCAAGAGATCATGGGTTTTTGTCATTCGATTTGAAGGAGCTAAAGCATTTACACTTCTCGAATCATACAATTTTAAAGTATCTTTATACACTGGAATAGTTCCACTAAAATTTATAATATTTTTAAAAATTAATTTTATATTTTTTCGATATGAATCAAATATTATTTACTTACCCTAAAAGAAAATGTAAAAGATTTGGTATATTAACAAAAGTATCATCATCACATTTTAAAACAAATTTCATTTTATTTAAACATTTTTGTTGAATCCATTTTAACATCATTACAGATTTTAAAGTTAAATTATTATACGTATCAACAAAATCTTCCTGAATTATATCACCATATTGTTCTGATTCTTGTTTTAATACTCTTGTTTCATTGCTTATTAAATTATTAGGCCCACCATGTCCAATCAAAAATACTACTTTTACTGGTATTGTTGTATTATTTATTAATTCAGTAAAATTACTTACGTTAGTCACCTAAAAGAAAAAACTAATATAAATTTGATGCATAATAATATATTTATTGCTTTTACATTAGGTAAATTTATATATTCTGCATACATTCGTACAATCATTTCTTTAACATTTAAATATTCGCCAATATTATTAGAATGAATTTCAGAAAATAATGGATAATTAAATTCCGAAACATTACCCCAAGTTTCACGTATAGTTATTCTATAATTATACATAAATATTTTAATACAGCTTAAAATATTTATTTTAAATGACATAATTTACCTTTCTGCAAAATTTGTTATTGAAGATGTGACCACAATTAACAAAAAAAAATTATTTAAGCAAATATTACTGGGATTAATTATAGTAGTGTCTTTATTTGGGAAAATGTACTTTGCAGTTTCTTTTGAAGTGTTGTAACCCCAGCCGCTTATGGACACTAAAAATAATGCAATAAAGTATTTCAAACATTTATTTTTCTGATAAATCTGATGAAAAAAATATAAAATATCTTAAATTAAAAAATTAGGCAAACGAGTATGAAACTTAAAATATTCACTTTTATTTCAGATAATTTAAGGTATTAATCTTGAATTAAATGTTATAACAAAATATTGTTTTAACTTACTTGATCTATAGTAAATAGCACTCAATATTGAAATACATACATATAGAAAAAAGCAACTCGATATTATAAGCGATATAACAAAAATTCTGATTAACCATCTTCCAGGTCTATGTATTTTATGCCTATTTGGTTTCATATTAGTAGAACGATTGTCTACATCAGTACTACAAAAATTTTCATCCTTTTTAAGCAGTGGTTGAACTGATTCATCATTTTTTGAAAACTTTGAGGATGGTAAATTTAAAGAATTTTTCCGCATTTCCGCCTTTTTAAAAATAGGTATAATTAAATTACGACAATATTTCAAATACACAAAAACATCAAATGTTGTTTTCTTTAACTAAATTACGATTGTATTATTTTTGATAAGTACTAAAAGATAAAGAGTATCGATCTATTTCCAATAGTTTTCGAGATAATAAAGTCCAAAATTATTTTTTTACTTATCAATATAAAAAAACAAAATATAACCGGTCATAAACTCAGTATGTACAAGTATGTATGTATGTATGTATGTAGTCAACTTTTTAAGGTAAGATAACCTACAATACAATATTGTTTTCACAGGCCGTGACATAGAGAGAGGGAATTGAAATAGTAGTAAAGCTTTGACCCTGGCAAGGTAATCATGTTCTATTATTACTTAGCGGTAAACATGAGTAAATTTTACTCACTTTTACTGAATCTGAAATAAAACTGTAAAAACGATATCACAAATTGAAAAATAATTAAAATTAGCTATTTAGAATAATAATTTTTATTAAAGTAATTCATAACATAAAAAATATAATAATAAAAACAAAAAAATATAACACTAATCCATTTTTTCACATAAATATTCCTATTTAGGTAAACATGAATAAAATTTACTTACCGGCTTTTACTGGAACGCCTATACCTCTCAACCGATACGTGCGTATCTCATACGCGCGATACGTGAGAATTGATTGCAATTCTCTCACTGCTCACAACTACATTCATGTGTTTTCAGTTCTTGGCCTTTTTACTTAGGTCTTGCTTTCAACAATCAGCATTCAAATATATACAAACTACTTACTTATTTATTTAATTTTTGTTTACTTAAAAATATGATGAAAGAATAAAGTACAGTTACATGATTTCAAAAAATATATTTGTTTCGTAGTAGGCTAAAAAAAAAATGTGTAAGTAAAATTTACGTTAAAAATTTACACGTATCTTATGGAAATAGTAAAAAATTAAATAGTTGTAAAGCATAAACCTTAATAACTCCAAAAATAATTATTTTTTCAAATTTCTTCCAAGGGCCACCATAAAATTTCATCTTTAACACATCTTTTTATGAATTCAAATTTAAAATATTTAAAGATTTTAATTAAAAAATTACTTTTTAAAAAAAATACCTCCATTTATTTTTCCACAATTAAAGCTCCTTAACAAAACTTGAATGAGAATGCTTTTTTATACAGTATGGACTAAAAAAAAAATTTGCAAAATCAATTTTATCAAGAACTTTGATTTAGAAATTAAGTTAAAAAAAACTTAATGAGGTATTAATGTTTTAGTAGGGAATATGAAAGCATTGAAAGTGTCTTTTTTAAAACTATTTGGATTTTCGTTTGTATTCCAAACTGATAACCAATCGCAAAATTCTTTTAGGAAATTCTGTTTTAGGAAAATCTGTTTCCAATCCGATCTTTATGCTAATCCATAATTTTCTAATAGGTTCTTTTTTTGGAAATTTAAAACATGAAACGTAATTTTTTTTAAGAATATTTAAATTGAATCCAGGAACTACATTTTTTCGAACCATTATGTTTATAAAAATTAAAATTTATATTCCAAAATTTAATAATGCGAATTATAACTTACAAGTTAGAACTAATATTAATAATCAAAGAGTTATATAAGTTTTTTTTTTTGCTTTATTTTTAATGATAAAATATAATGTTTATGACAATGAAGCGCTAGAAAATATGTTTAAATATATAGAAAATAAATAATGTAGTTCGTTACAAATTCAGAGCCTTTTTCAAAATATTTACATATTATATATGTTTATAAGATTTTATGAACTTGGAGTGATTTTTAGATGGTTTGTTTTCCAGAATATAAATTTAGAAAAAGAAATATAAAGATGATGCATTTATTCTTTTTTACATTTTTTTGCCAATATTTTTCGCATTCAACAGACTTTGTGTTTAAAATTTTTTTTCGACAATGTTCGCATTCAATATTTTTATTTTCAATAAATCGACCCCGACCCGAAATAAAAAAATTAAAGGGAATTATGATAAGAAAACTGCTTTGGGATTTTAAGATTTTGAATTCTATACATTTGTATTTGGGATTTCGTGGCCAACCCCAATAGTTTATTTAAATTTTAAATTGTTAAAAAAAATTTTTTTTTTTAAATTATTTTATAAAGTATACAATATAATTATTATTATTAAATGAATTCCTGAAACATAAAGTATTGAAATATAGTAAACATAACTTCATGTAAATAAAATATAAAATAAAAATTAAGTGTTAACTATTAATAAATACGTACATATTTTAAAATTTAAATGAGTATACAAGCAATACTTTAAAATATATGAAAACAGTCAAAGACTTGCTTTTTTTTCAATGACTGTATCAAAATATCAAAAATGTTTTACTAATTTTCTTGACTGTTTTTTTTTAAACTACCAAAACATTACTAAAAATATCAATTGAAATTTGATTTTTTTACAGCAAAAAGCGAAAATTCCAAAAATTTTTATATACTTTTAATGAAGCTATAAATATGAAAACTCGATATTAATTTAAAATTTCTTGCCTTATTCGCACGATTTTTAATAAATTTTAGGTTATGTTAAAAAGCTTTCAAATTAAACTTTCAACCCCACTCTTATTTTTTGAAAAACAATTCTCCTCTTCTACTTTTAGAAATGTCTTTAATGAAAAGTAATTTAAGCTAAATTTTTGATATGTTGTAGGAAAAAAAATTAATATAAAATATTATTTATGTATTTTAGTAAATATTTCACAACGAAATTGTTAAAAATGGGTATTATGGGTATTAATTAAATTTTATTGTCATTTATATGTCCCACAAGGATCTGTTATCTCCCCAACACTTTTTCTAATATTTATAAACGATTTATTAAGTAAAACCTCCAATCCAATTCATAGTTTTGCAGACGACAGTACGCTCGCTGTTTCGTACGAAGACAACGCCAGTAAATATTCTGCTTCGTTTGAGCTAAATCTCGATTTAGCCAAAATTTCGAATTGGGGCAAAATTAACAGAGTAGATTTTAACTCTAATAAAACTCAGTGATGTTTAGTCTCTCGGAGAAGAAACAATTCGATCCCAACTTTAACTTTTGAAGGGGAAGTTTTGCAACATACGGGTGAGCTCAACATCTTGGGCATGGAGCTAAAGCAAAAATTAAGTTGGTCCAATCATATTTTTGGTATAGCTAAAGATGCAGCTAAATGTATGGATTTCCTGTATCGTTGTAAGGCCTTCTTTTCATATTCTGATCTCCTTAATATTCATAAAACATATATAAGACCTAAGATGGAGTACATAATGCACATATTTGGGCGGGAGCCTTCAAAACTGCATTGGCATTTCTTGATAAAGTGCAAAATAGAGCAATTCATTTAATAAACGATCCCACAGCAACACTTACCCTGTTTTATAGATATCTTATAGGGTTGGATTCTTGCTCTAACGAGATTAAAAGTTTAATACCTCTCCTCTCAAAGCATTCCAAAGAAAAAACAAGGAGAGCGTCTGCTGCCCACCCCTATGTAGTTCAAATTCCCAGATGGCATAATTCGGCTTATGGAAATTCGTTTGTAGCACGAACATCGCGAATGTGGAACCATCACGCATCTCATGTGTTCCCCAGAATTGGTGATGATTACATTTACAACATTCAAAGATTCAAGGTGAATATTAAAAACTTTGTTCACAATATGCCTGCCAATTTGAAATCAATTTACATTCCTTAACTAAACTTCCTCTGACCAGGTAGTACATGGGAGTACTAAAGGTCGTATAACCTATTGTTTGGTCAAAAAAGGGAGGTGGTGTTTAGTGGGTTAAAGTCCCACACACTCATTGAGGACTGTTATTATTATTAAAAAGATATTTCCAACACTCTTTACTTTTGTCTATATTGTTTTTGATATTCCATACAAAACTTTTAATAGTAATTAAAATAACCTAATTAAGTATCTTAAGAATACTGTGTATAAGTTTTAACAACATAACATTTTCGGCAGTTATTAAAAAACAGAAATAATTTCCTCCAAACGATAATCATCATGTCATCATTCAGGAATGCCTTGCTAACATGTGGTGTACCTACACATGTATATGTATAATATATTTCTCAAAAAATATCATTGAAATATGTACATACTATATTATGTATAATGCACGTATGTTTAAAAATACTATAATCAATTAAATTAGAATACATATTCACATTTCTGTACAGTATCTAATCAAAAATGAGTACATATATATTTACAACCCTTAATACATGAGTTATTTATATTTAAGAAAACAACCCTGAGTCAAATACTATACATATATATGTGTAGTCTTTGCCTGAGTACATCCATATTTAAGAAACTCTTACATTCTTATCCATATATAGTTTTAAACATATTTTTAGCATATATCAATTTGAAAATATAATTACTAATTAGAAAAAGTTAACGTAAAAAAATTATGATTCATTTATAAAGGTAAAAAAATCCTGTCTTTTTATATTAAAAATATGTTAAACAGAACCTGAAATGTATTATGTATTTAAAAAGAAGCTCTTTCAAAATTTGAAAAGATGTAGGTGCTGTATGAGCTGTAACTTTGAAGCTACATAAAAAAAAGACCTATGCGTGGCTAATATATCATTACTCTTTATTAAACAGTGTATAGGTATAAGGTTTGGAAACAGACGAACGGAGAGAGTGAAATTTTTCAAAATGTGCTTAAAAGGTAATTCATAAAAACATGAAGTGACATTACTTACGAAAAAAAATGTACCTATTACATTATGGTTTTTTATGAAATATGATTTTATGTTTCGGTATTAGCGATATTGTCAAAACTCACTTCGCCCTAATAGTATACTTAATAGATTACTGATTCCTTTAAAAATTTTTTGTAAACGAATTGTCTCTAATTCTTAGCTCTGTTTATTCAATTTGCTAAAAAAAATTTAATGAAATCTATAATATAATACAGGAGAAGTACATACTTAAAAAACACATTTTCAATAAAAATAAATACAGCAAAGTTTTAATTTTTAAATTTGACCGCCACATCCATTATGAACTGGTCGCAGCGGTAAATTAAAAATAAACTATTAATCTTCTGTTGGCGTTTTCAATCTTTGTTTTGGAAAAAAAAAATAAAAAATAGGTACTCATAATAGAATTAAAACGCCTGAAAGTGAAAAGAGCAAAGTTTATAGTAAGTCTCATATTTATAAGAAAAAAATAATAGGCCGATTTTATTCTTGATTTTGTTTTCATTAGTATAAAAGCTGGTAAAAGCTTCGCAACAGACTTTAAAGTAGTTTTGTTTATTTAGGTTGAAAATTTAAATTTAGATTTTTAACATAAAACATAACATAAAATATTCGAAATTTTTTTATTAATATAAAACTCGGCATACTTAGCTAATTATATTTCATAACAGAAATCAGAAACTTACTAAATATTATAGAAATGAAATTTTTCTTAAAAAAAAAGAAAAAATAACATAGAAAATATCATTTTAGAAGCCTTCTCTCACAAAAGATTCATAATTTTGTACTAATTTATTATTAGACCATTAAATTAAAAAGCTGTCGAAAACGACCGTCACAAAAAAAAGCCCCCGAAAATTTATGAAATTTCATTATCAGAGACATGAATCTTTTATTAAATATACCAAAGACCTCTTCCAAAGTACATTTAAACAGATTTAAATAAAATAAATTCAGAAATTTTTTTCAAGCAAAAAAAAACAAGTAAAAGTAACAGTAGGTCGATGCAACCGACTTATTTATACCCTACACCTAAAAATTTCAAATTAAATTAAAAATCCATAAGTTATTTTAGTTAGGTACTTAATATACCTAAGCTAAAAAAATACATGTAATAATCCCTCCCTTAATACAGGTAGTAAGGGAGTCAGTATGATAACGTAAATGTTTTTGAATCTATAGAAATTGTGCAATTGCGCAGGGGATTTTCTAGTATAATTAAATGTAATAAAATTAAAATATTAACTATCAGCATCTGTAAATGCATAGTAATACATGAACTATATTAATTCAATTATATGTTCGCAAACACAAATGTTAATAATTTTTATTTCATAAAGCCAACAAAATACTCCGGGCAACGCCGGGTACTCTGCTAGTAAATTATATAAGTTAATACTGCAGCTTTGTTTGATTTGGTTTCATATAATAATTATATAAAGAAACAATATTTTTCAACTAACACTATTTATACTATTGATTATTATTTAAAAACAATTGTTTAGACGAACCTGTAATCTATTCATACTAAAATATTTTTCTAATTTTGGACATTTTATTGTTGTATTAGTTACAAAATTGTAAAATTCTAATTCATCGGTATTTAAATAATGCCTTGTTATAATTCCTTTGTAACTACAACTAACATGACTATGGTGGAATATAAATAGTGGGTTATGTCTCCTTTTAACTTTTGCTTTTTCAGCACATATTCCTGTTAGATAAAAGTCTTCTAAATGAAATATTGAAACATTGAGCGAGGCATTATAAAGTTTACCAACAACATCTGCTGACATTAAATAGCCATGAATTGGTTTTCTGTCATATTTTGCTCCTATGTATAGATATCACAATTATTCAAAATTTCGTGTATAATGATTTTAAGTTTAGGATTATAAATTTTATTTTTAAGATTTTGATACGTTGATATTATCCCAGAACGTCCCGATTCCTTTTTATGAAATAAAGATATTTGTTTTTTCAAGTCACCTATATTGAGAATATCTATATTGAGAATTTTACTAAATTTCGTAATATTGTCTTTTAATTAAAAATTTAAAAAAATTTTTAAATTGTCTCTTTTAAATTAAAAAAAACTAGAATTATTTGTATGTTAAATCTATTAACATTAGCCTCTAATATTGGAATATGATTCGTCAGTTCTTCCCTTTGTGAATGAATCGTTTGCATATCCAATGATTCTGGTTGTAAATGATTTGAATTTATATTCAAGGTTTCTAATCCCACATTTGTTCTATTAATACTCATATTTTCAGTATTGCTTTTGGGGGAATAATTTTTTTTGTCTGTTACACACGCTCCCTCCCTGGTTTTATTGGTCTCAAATAAATTAATTTCATTTGTAATGGTGTCAATTCGACTTAAAAAGTCGGCTACCTTGTTTTCTTTTCCTTTTATATAATCTATTTTAATATTATACTCACCCAGTTGAATCCATCTTTGCTGTCTATGGTTTATATCTTTACTTGAATGTTTAGCATAAAGCCATTTAATTGGCTGGTGGTCCGTCTGCAAGTCAAATTCTCTACCGAATAAATAAGGACGAAAATATTTGGTTCCCTAAACTACCACTAATAATTCCTTTCCGATTGTTGAGTACTCTTTTTCATGTTCGTTAAGGGTCCTTGAAGCGTAAGTAGCTGGGTAGCCTTCTTGTGAATAAAAACGGCTCCAATTGCTAGGTTGCTTCCGTCTGTTACAAGGTTAAACCTTGAAAATCTGGATATCTGAGAATTGGGTGGTTCGTAATTATTTCTTTTAGTTGTTCAAATGCTGTTATGTAACTAGGGTCATTTATATTAATTTTTATATCTTTCTTTAAGTATTTAATTATAGGACTTGCAATTTTTGCATAATCTCTAACAAATTTTCTATAATAGCCAGTAATGCCTAAGAAAGATATAATTTGCTTTTGGCTGGTAGATAGTTTTAAATTTTGAATTGTTTTAATTTTTGAAGGGTTTGTTTTGATACATTGGGAAGTCTCTATGTGGCCCAGAAATTTGGTTTCTTTTTGTAAGAAATTACATTTGTCTACTTCGATTTTAAGTTTAGCTTGATTTAATTTAGTAAAAATTAATTTAATACTATTCAAATGTTATTCTAAAGAAGTGCTAAAAATAAGAATATCGTCCAAGTAGACGATACATATATTTTATTAATATATTCTCGCAGCACCGAGTTCTTTAATCTTTGAAAGGTTGATGGGGCATTTTTAAGCATTTTGGCAATCCTAAGAATTCATAGTGCCCAAAAGGTGTTGGTTGAAAATTCAGTTGTTTCACTGTCTGACTCTTTCATTGATATTTGGTGAAAGCCCTTTGCAAGATTTAATGTTGAAAAATATTGGGATTTCCCTAGTTTATCCAATAGGCTTTCGATATTGGGGATAGGGAACCTGTCATTGTACGGAGTGTCATTGTACCTATTGTACGGAGAGATACTTTCTTTGATAATACCTTGTTCAAGCATTTCATGAATTTGTTTCTCTATTTCTTTTTCATGAATTCAAGGGTACCTATAGTTTTTTGAATAAATATAGGTCTGTTTATTTTAGTTTGTATTCCATGTTTTATTTCGGTAGTTGAAGTCAATTTATCTCCCGATTTAAAGATAGTTCATTTGCTTTTAATAAATTTACTATTTTTGTTTTCTCTTCTAAATTTAAATGGTCTAAACTTATCTTATTAATAAAACTATTGTCTAAAACTTCTATTGAACATATTTCAGTAACAATCAAAGGGTAATAATTTTCTTCAAACGAGATTTTATTATTGTTGATATTTATATATTTATATTCAAGATTTATATCTGCTTTAAATGGTACTAAAACTTTTTGTTCCATTATAGCATCATAATTCTTACTTTTAAAATTAATTACTTTCCAGTTAACGGTTCCTAAAAGTTTAAATTCTTCGGGTATGGGTGTAATATAATTATTTTATTAACGACTTTATTTGTGTCGTTAATGGTAGAGTAGTATACTGGTTTATTTAATTTTTCTTCAGCAAAATTTTTTTGAATATTTTCAAAAAATGCCTTAATTTAAAGTATCAACTAATTATTTAACTTAATAAATAATAAGTGTAAGTTAGGGTAAGGGTAATAGTTTTAAGATAGTCTAGACTAGTTACAAGTTTTATCTATAAATTTCATATAGGATTTTTCTCCCTCTAGTTTTTTTTCTTAAAACAACTACTAATATAACAACTACTGATATTGAAAAATATAAGAAAATATTCAAATCAATTAAAAAAAATATGATTAATTCTAATAATTAGTTGTAGAGATTATAAATATCTCTAGAAGTATAAATCTCTAGAAGTATCTCTAAGGAGTACAAATAAATCAATAAATAATACTGGTAGAAAATCCAGTATCAATTAGGCATTTATTTTTTTTACAGCCTAAAGTTATAATTATGATTGGAAGTTTAGAAACCGAGGCTTTTAATGCAAATTTACGTCTGTATCTTGGTTTAGATTACCCACTTCCATAGGTTCGGGTCTAAATTTTCTTGTTTGTGAGAAGTTTTGCTCTGTTGTGTTAAAATTTTGATTTCTCTTAGTATAATTATTATTTATTCTATATTGTTATGATTATAATTGTTTTCATAATATTTAGGCATAAAGAAATCAATTTAGTTTTACTAAATTTGGTTTGTGAACTAGTATTATCTTTTGGATTGGAAAATTTATAATTATAATAATTCTTATTAATAAAATTATTATCGCTATAATTATTATCACTAATTTTATTTCTATTATGTATATATTTTGTTATATTAATTCGAATTTTTATTTTGTATTTTTCTACTTTCCGTATCAATAGCATCTGTCTTATCTAATAATTTTAGTTTATCAAATTTATTATAGGCTTCAACAAGTGTACCATTCTCAGAAATATTGCTCCTTAAGAAATCATGTACTTTACTACATACTATATTTAACTAAATAACTAAAATTAACTAAACTAAACTAAACACAACTAAATATTTATCAGTATTTTTAAGGTGATAAGTGGATGGCTTATTTTCATCGAATTCTTATAACTCATTTAACTTATAATTTATTTCTTTAATACTAGTAAAAAGTTTCTTAATGTACTTACTCTTAATGCTCTGCATTTATTAAGTAGATCTGTATAATAATAAATACTCATATCTTGGCCGGAAGTGCAGCTTCAGCTCTTGTTTTACGTCATTCTAATTGTTTTGATTAGAGATTTCTAATCGTTGTATGCACCTTTTTGCTATACCTTGTATTTTTTCATTAGTGATAATGCTTATTCCATAATCTCCTAATCCTAGTGTGTTTGGACAAAGTTGAAAAGCTCTCTCTACTGAACTTATAAACTCCTGAACTGTATATTCATCCTTTCCGTTAAATATATTCTTAACTTATTTATGTAGGTAAGAAATTAATCGGGTGTTAAGGCAAAATTGCCGGAGTTACTTTGTTGTTGCCTAATTACTTGTTGCTGTTGTTGTGTAATTACTTGTTGTTGTTCATCTTGTTGACAAAGAGCTGTTATTTGAGCTTCTTGTTGGACAATTTTTGACTTCTCTAAGTGTTTCAAGATTCCTTTGAACTACCATTTTTCTATTTTCGTCGAATGTTTTATTTCTACTTTCTTTCATACACTAATTTTATTTATTTAGAGTTATTACAAAATCACTTATTTTTTTGTTCTAATTTAAATTTTTATTTAATGATATTCTTCGTACACCAATTTGTATAAAATTTTTTTTTGTTTTAATTTAGTTTAGTTATTCGTAAAAGTAAGCAAAAAAAGAATTAGTGATAAGTTTAAATCAACACTTAAATAAAATAACATTAAAAAAAACATTTTAACTTAACAAAAAAAAAAAACAAAAGAACAAGTTAAAACTTATTTCATTGCTGTAAATAAATAAAAAAGGAAAAATGAGGTCGTTTTTAGTTTATCAGAGGATGAAAAAAAAATAAATGTGAATATTATGATACCTCAGATCTCATACCTCACCTCAGAGATACACCTCAAATCTCTTAGGGTTGCTTTTATCATTGTAAGTAAAAAATTTAAAATTTACCTTAAATAATTTTAAAGAGACACAAACAAATAACAAAAATTGTATTTAGATTTATTAAGTACTTCAGAATATCAAATGAAGTGTTTAAATTTTTGCTTGAAAAATTAGAAAATCTTATGCCACCATCAATGCGGTTCACATTAGTAATTTTGTTCATGCAAGTTCAATACATATATAAAACCAAGAACTCCAAGTTCAATGGTTCAACAAAGATAGAACCTTTAAATTTGGTACAATGATGTTCCTTCATGTTTGGAGGATTTTGGAAGTCTCCGAACGAGCCCCAGAGCAAACGTGTATATCTTTAAAACCAACAAAGATAGAACCTTTGAATTTGGTACAATGGTCTGTTATGTTTCCTTTTCTGTAAAATTGGTAACTGACATTTGTGAGGATTTCGACAGTGGTTTCGGATTTTAGAGGAGCGCTGGCGAGCGCCAGAGCAAACGAGCATATCTCCAAAACCAATAAAGATAGAACCTTCCGTGTTCCGTTATTCCTTTTCCTTAAAATTGAAAACTGACACTTCAGATGTCGAACAAGCATATCTTCGAAATTAATAAAAATAGGAACTTCAAATTTTGTACAAGGGTGTTAAAGGATGCCTCTTTTATGTTTCTGAAATTTAAGTTGGATTGGAAAACTTACGGATCCTTAATTTATTTCGAATTATTCAGGTGTAGGGTATTAATAAGTCGGTTGCATCGACTTACGGTTAGATTTATTTCTTTTTTTTTTGTAAATTGAAAAACAATTTTTTTTTGTAATATACTTTTATTCATTTATTAAACACAAATTCTTTTAAGTTAAACAATATTTAATGTAAAAAATGTTTTAAAAAAATTATTAGAGATATACAATTTGTAATTTGTGCGAAGAAAAAAGAAAATGAAATAAGTAAAGAAAATAAAAAATTTGAAACGTAGTATTTACATATCATACAGCTTAAATACCTACTTTAACCTTAACTGCATTTCAAACAATTTTCTTTTAATTTTTATACTGAATTCAAGGCACAGCTATGGGTACTTATTCTAACAACAATACTTAATTTTTTGTTTTTCCTTTTTTTTTTGGATACAGTAAGGTAATATGATAAAATATATAAGAAATAATTTATTAAAGTCACATTTTATTTTATATTTATTATATATGAATGGTATCATACATAAATTTGTATTATATTTTCTAATAATTTATTTTAATTTAATAAATTTTCTAATTATGCTGACAAATGTTAACAAAAACAAAAAAAATTATTATAAAATTGATTTTTTTTTAAATATCAATTAAAATAAAATTGGCACAAAATTATATAAGCAATAATTTTTATCTAATAATGATATACTTTTTTACTAAATTTAATTTTTATGAAAAACTTTAATTATAAATATTTTTTATTTATATATTCGGTGATAAATGACTTAAAAATTCACCTACTGAACATTTAAATTTAATAATTTTGTTGTTTAAAATACAATACTAATTTAATGGACACAAATTTATTATTATACATATTATGTGTTATGTATTTTCTAAGTTTATATTTTTTAAATGCTATTTTATTGCAATTTGGCATCTTTTAATTTTAAATTGTGTTCATAAATAATGTTAGGATTCATTATGTAAGAAACTTTTTATATTTATTTATATAATATAAATAACTTTTTATATTATAAATTGTGCATTAAAAATAGTATAATAACAATAATTACTTTATTAAAACTAGTAAAGCTGCAGTATATAGTTTCGAAATTTAAATATTTAAAATGTTAGAAATATAAAAATATGTATTTTTTTTTTGTTTTTCTTAATACCTTAATGTAATTATAATGTAACGTATACATTACATCAAAAAATTTAAAGCTACATAGAAATAATATAATAATTTAAATAGTAATAAATACTTTTTGATCAAAATAATGTTGGCTATAATTACAAATAATTAAATTATGAATAAAAATTTTCAAATTAGTTTATAAATAAAAGTAAATATTAGTTGATAAATAAAAAAGAGATTCCTCTTCATATATTTATAAACTTTGGTTAAGCGCATTTCAGTTAATATTTACGCACATAGGCATTTTTACAAAAATTATAATATTTTGCACACTTTACTAGTTACTTTATTTTAATCTTTTCCAAATTATTTATTAAATAAATTATATAAGTTAATACAGCGCCTTTGTTTCATTTGGTTTGATATAATAATTATATAAAGAAACAATATTTTTCAACTAACACTATTTATACTATTGATTATTATTTAAATACAATTTTTTAGACGAACTTGTAATCTATTCAATCTAAAATATTTTTCTAATTTTGGACATTTTATTGTTGTATTAGTTACAAAATTATAAAATTCTCTTAATTCATCAGTATTTAAATAATGCCTTGTTATAATTCCTTTGTAACTACAACTAACATGACTATGGTGGAATATAAATAGTGGGTTATGTCTCCTTTTAACTTTTGCTTTTTCAGCACATATTCCTGTTAGATAAACGTCTTCTAAATGAAATATTGACACATTGAGCGAGGCATTATAAAGTTTACCAACAACATCCGCTGACATTAAATAGCCAGAACCAGACAAATAATTAGGATATTTGTCACCTGCATACATATACATTGGTGTATACCATTTATTTGTTATATCACTTACAGGTTTTGCATCACAAAACATATAACCAACTAAGAGATCATGGGTTTTTGTCATCCGATTTGAAGGAGTTAAAGCATTTACACTTTTGGAATCATACAATTTTAAAGTATCTTTATACACTGGAATAGTTCCACTAAAATTTATATTTTTAAAAATTAATTTCATATTTTTTCGATATGAATCAAGTATTATTTTCTTACCCTAAAAGAAAATGTAAAAGGTTTGGTAAGTTAACAAAAGTATCATCATCACATTTTAAAACAAATTTCATTTTATTTAAACATTTTTGTTGAATCCATTTTAACATCATAACAGATTTTAAAGTTAAATTATTATACGTATCAACAAAATCTTCCTGAATTAAATCACCATATTGTTCTGATTCTTGTTTTAATTTAACTCTTGTTTCATTGTTTATTAAATTATTAGGCCCACCATGTCCAATCAAAAATACTACTTTTACGGGTATTGTTGTATTATTTATTAATTCAGTAAAATTACTTACGTTAGTCACCTAAAAGAAAAAACTAATATAAATTTGATGCATAATAATATCTATTGCTTTTACATTGGGTAAATTTAAATATTCTGCATACATTCGTACAATCATTTCTTTAACATTTAAATATCCGCCAATATTATTAGAATGGATTTCAGAAAACAATGGATAATTAAATTCCGAAACATTACCCCAAGTTTCACGTATAGTTATTCTATAATTATACATACATAAATATAAAATACGGCTTAAAATATTTATTTTAAATGACATAATTTACCTTTCTGCAAAATTTGTTATTGAAGATGTGACCACAATTAACAAAAAAAAATTATTTAAGCAAATATTACTGGGATTAATTATAGTAGTGTCTTTATTTGGGAAAATATACTTTGCAGTTTCTTTTGAAGTGTTGTAACCCCAGCCGCTTATGGACACTAAAAATAATGCAATAAAGTATTTCAAACATTTATTTTTCTGATAAATCTGATGAAAAAAAAAAAAAATATCTTAAATTAAAAAATTAGGCAAACGAGTATGAAACTTAAAATATTCACTTTTATTTCAGATATTTTAGGGTATTAATCTTGACTTAAAATGTTATAATAAAATATTGTTTTTACTTACTTGATCTGTAGTGAATAGCACTCAATATTGGAATACATACATATAGAAAAAAGCAAAAACTCGATATTATAAGCGATATAAGAAAAATTCTGACTAACCGTCTCGCACGTCTATGTATTTGATGCCTATTTGGTTTCATATTAGTCGAACGATCGTCTACATCAGAACTACTAGAAAAATTTCCATCCTCTTTAAGCAGTGGCTGAACTGATTCATCATTCTTTGAAAACTTTGAGGATGGTAGATTTACAGAATTTTTCCGCATTTCCGCCTTTTTTAAAAATAGGTATAAAATTGCAACAATATTTTAAATAAACAAAAACATCAATGTTGTTTTCCTTAACTAAATTACGATTAATGTATTATTTTTGAAAAGTATTAAAAGATAAAGAGTACTGGATGAAAAAACTGTCCTTCAATACAAGATCAGGACAATTGCTTGTTGCAAAATAATTTTTGCACATTTATATAACTTTAAGCGTATTGTAATATTTTTAATTATTTTTCAACTCCAGTAAATTAATAGCAATCGTAATGGTTTATTCATTTTTTATACTATTTGATTAATCAAACACTTTTTAAAATTTTGTTACATGCTATTATGCTATTCTATTAGGCAAAGGATTTTTTTTATTAAAAAAAAAAATAAACCTTTTTTTTCACTAAAGAAATAGAGTTAGAACTTGATGATAATGTATCAAACAGTTTGACAGTTTTTACTTAAATCATAAATTCTAATTATTACATTTTATTGAATTTTCCCATAGATATATTAACTAATAGATGGGAAGTTAGGTATAGTCGTTTCTTTTCTTCTTATGTGTTTTCCTATCTTATGGTATTCAGTGATAAATTAGTGATAAAATCCTTAAAAAAATTAGAAATGAATCTATTCCACCTTTTAGGAACCTATTTCTGAGGAAACTTATGCAATACATACGCACGGTTCAATCAGGTGTTTCTCAAAATTGGCTAAAAAAATTTTCTTCACTGCCTATCTATTAGTAATATATCTATGCTCCATCCTTGTTAAATTAATTTGTGAAATGTCTAAGATATCTATTTGACATACATGTCAAAAAAAAATTGAAAGGTAACTTATTATATTGACATATGATTATTAGCTAGCACGTGCTAGAAGAAATTTAATAACAAATTTGAAAATGGGTAAAAAAACAAAAGTTGGAAAAACAAGAAAAGACAAATTCTACAAATTAGCTAAAGAAACAGGTAAATATTTTAATTGAATGTATTATTAAATAATTCAACTGATGTATTTTTGTTTTTAGGTTTTCGTTCACGTGCGGCATTTAAGTTAATTCAGTTGAATAGAAAATTCGAGTTTTTACAACAATCTCAAGTATGTATAGATTTATGTGCAGCACCTGGGGGTTGGATGCAAGTGGCTAAGCAAAATATGCCAGTTTCATCAATTGTTGTTGGTGTTGATTTGTTTCCAATAAAACCAATTGCAGGTTGTATTAGTTTAGTTGAAGATATTACTACTGATAAATGTAAGGCTTCACTTACAAAAGAATTACAAACTTGGAAAGCAGATGTTGTTTTACATGACGGTGCACCAAATGTTGGTAAAAACTGGTTATTTGATGCTTATCAACAGATATGCTTAACGCTTCAAGCTTTGAAACTTTCAACTTGCTTCCTGAGAAGTAATGGCTGGTTTGTAACTAAAGTTTTCCGTTCAAAAGATTACAATGCTTTATTATGGGTTTTGAAGCAACTCTTTAGAAAAGTTCACGCAACAAAACCCAGCGCTTCAAGAAAGGAATCTGCTGAAATTTTTGTTGTTTGTCAGGGATATTTGGCACCTGCTAAAATAGATCCGAAAATTTTGGATCCCAAGTATGTATTTGAAGAGTTAGATTTAGAAAGCAAAAAACCATCTTTGTTACATCCGGAAAAAATGAAACGAATTAAAGCCGAAGGTTATACAGAACAAGAGCTTTCCTTAAAAAATGAAATTTCAGTTCTTGAATTTATGGAAGATGAAAACGGTTTAGCAGCACTTCAAGGAATAACAAGTATAAAAGTAGATGATGAAAAAATTAAAAATCATCCAAGAACAACAACAGAAATTTTAGAATGTTGTAAAGATATTAAGGTATTGGGCAAAAAAGATATAAAGGGATTACTTTTGTGGCATAAATATATTAGAAGTGATCTCTTTGCAAATGAAAAAGAAGATATTAAAAATGTTGAAGACGAAGAACCGAAGAAAGAACCAACGCAAGAGGAAATAGAGGAACTTGAAATTGAAGAATTAGATAAAGAAATTGCCGAATTAAATGAAGACGAGCGTAAAGAAGTTAAACGTAAAAAGAAGAAAATGTTGAAAGAAAAGGCAAAATTGAATGAAAAAATGAATTTAAAAATGATTATTAGAGATGATGAAGGTCCTCGGGAAGAAGCTGAAGAAGGAATGTTCCTTTTAAAAGATATTGAAAATGTCGAAGATTTAAATGCTTTACAAGATGTTGCACCAGATGCAATAGTGCAGGAAGATATTTTTGGTCGTGAAGCTATTCCAAAATATACAAAGTAAGTTTTAAATTTAGAATTAAAATAAAAATAATATGGGATTAAATTTTCTATATCAGATATGAAAAAATTGAAACTTATCTTGACGATGATGGGAATATAAATGATAAAAATATTAACGATGATGGATTCGAATCATCCGATGAAAGTGATCTAAATCAAACTGGATTAGGTTTAAGTGAGGATGAAGAGAATGAAGATAAAAGTCTAAAGAAAAATATAAAAAAAAAGAAAAAAGAAATAAATCCTTTATTAAAACCTTGTGACTACAGAGATAAGGATACAAAACGTCAACAAAGAGTTCAATTATGGTATGAGAAAGAAAATCTTAACGTCATTAAATCTGATGATGAAGATTATGATTTAGATAATTTAGCACGCGAATTTAAAGCCAAAGGTGTAGAAATTTTAGGTAAAGACAATAATGATAAAGAAAATGAAATAAAAATTCCATTAGGAAAAAGAGCAAAGAGAAAAGCTCGCCACCTTGTGCCCGATTCGTCATCAGATGAAGGTAGTGAATCAGAAAATGAAAAAAAAGATGAAAATACTGATGTCGCTGACAAAGGAGTTCCTAATAGTAAATATTATAATTGAAGTCGCAACAAAATACAATAAAATATACATTTTTAAAATCAAATTATTAATTTTATTTTTTCAGTAAAAAAAATTCGATTAGATGAAGAGGAACTTGCACTAGGTTCAATGTTAATAAAAGGAAAAAAAACGCGCCGGGACCTAATGGATGCTGCATGGAACCGTTATACATTCAATGATGACAATTTACCAGTATGGTTTAAAAATGATGAAGAGCAACATATGCGAAAACCGGTTCCGGTTCCACCTGAAATTGCTGAAGAATATAAAAAAAAAGTTGAAGAATTAAATACGCGTCCAATTAAGAAAGTAATGGAAGCAAAAGCAAGAAAGAAAAGGCGTGCAAAGAAAAGATTAGAAAAAGCTAAGAAAAAAGCAGAACAAATTTTAGAAAATGGTGATTCAACAGCACAAGATAAAATTCGTCAAATTAAAAAATTGTATAAAAAAGCTGAAGAGAAAAAGAAAGATATTACTTATGTGGTAGCGAAGAAGCATTTAGCTGGAAAACGTGTTCGTCGTCCTCCTGGCGTAAAAGGTCGTTTCAGGGTAGTTGATCCAAGAATGAAAAAAGAGAAGCGTTCAAAGGCAGCAAATGAGAAAAAAAATAAAAAGTCGAAAAAGCGTTAAAAAGTGCTTAAAATAACAAAAATTTTATATGTAAATTAAAATATTGTAATTGAAAAATAAAATAAAATAAAAACAAATTTTTTTAGAAACTGTTAAATCGGTTTTTGTTTCATTAATAATTAACGAAAACCAGATTTAAAACATGGTAAATTTACTATTACAATTTGTTGATAAGTTAGTGGACAATTTAATCAAAATTTTTTGTTTTATGTGAGTGTGGCTTTGGTTGTTGGTGGAATCTTTTAATACACCTTTTCACACTTCAATATTTTCCAGCTGCAGCTCTTTGAATTTGTGGGAAAGGGGTATGACACTATGAAAGTATGAAATGAAAGAAAACATATTGTTTCCTTTAGTACTTCACCAATATTAAGGCAAGAGTATTATATCAATGATAACTGACTGTTATATTCCCAATAATATTCATCAACATGTTAATTTTTCATTTAAATAAAAACAGAATTCTTTACAACTTGTTGATAAGTTAGTTTGCAATAAGAATAGAAATTAAAAAAACAGAAAGAATATATTTCTTTCATTTCATACCCCTGTCCAATAAATTCATAGTGCTGCAGGTACGTGATGCTCTAGTGTGAAACGGAGTAAAGTGCAAGGGGAAGTTGGACTCCTGAATGACGTTATTATTACTTTCAGGTTCAAGGTCCAATAGAATTTTGCAGATAAAAGAACGGCAGAAAAAATTTATATAAAATATGTATTATTAAATAATAATTAAAATTGTTTTTAATGTGTATAATTGTAATATATTTTTTAATATTTTCCTAATTTTTTTAGCGAATTATTATATTTAAGTAACTTTTTCTTTAAAACAGAAGTTTAATGAAGTTGCAAATTTGTGTGGCGAAGTTTACCAACATGTTCTAAAAATGATTTTAAACAAAATTTAATAATGTATGGCTAGTATTAGAAATATCATCAGTGTATGTTCAGCTTAATTTTAGCTTTACATTTGACGTATCTTTGAAACAATTGTAAATAAATAGCATGGTAATATATTAATCAAAAAAAATTCATTTTTTATGAAACTGTTGAAACTTTTAAATAAACTGAAACCAAAAAAATTAAAGATGAGTGTTTACACACAAATTGTAAATCCAATGACTGGAACATCGGAATGGGATTTTCAACCAGACAACTATGATTACCATCAGGTTTGCTATTTATTTTTATTTTTATTAGGAGAAAAACTATGTTTATTTTAGGAAGTAGCACGTGCAGGTTTTGCAGACATGCTACATGATTCCGAAAGAAATAAAAAATATTTTAAAGCTTTAGATAAAACCATAAAAAAACTTCATCGATGTGGAAAAAAAGCCAATGTTTTAGATATAGGAACTGGAACTGGTCTTTTATCAATGATGGCGGTTAAATGCGGTGCAGATAGTGTAACTGCTTGTGAAGCATTTATGCCTATGGCTCATTGTGCAGAGAAAATAATTCAAGCTAATGGAATGAAAGATAAAATTCGTTTGATAAAAAAACGGTCAACGGATATTTTAGTCGGCGATTCACTAATGTGTGATATGCCAACTACTTGCAATATTTTAGTTACTGAAATATTCGATACAGAATTAATTGGTGAAGGAGCAATTTCCATTTTTAACCATGCTCATGCAAATTTATTAACCGATGATTGTATTGTTATTCCACATTCCTCAATCATATATGCTCAGATTGCAGAAAGTCCGATTTTTTATTCATGTAACAAACCTAAAGTTTTAGCAGATTTAGACGGCGATATTTTATTAAAAGTTCCAGATATAATTCAGAATTGTTCGGGAGAAACATCTGTACATGATATACAATTAAGTCAATTGAAATTAAATGATTATAAATTACTAACGAAGCCTGCAAAAATATTTTTATTTGATTTTAATTCAAAAACACCAATTAGAAATGATGAAATAAATAACGTTAAATTAGAAGTAATCAATAACGGTGTAGCACAAATTGTATGTTTTTGGTGGGAATTAAAAATGGATGTTGAAGGTGAAATAATTTTAAGTTGTGCCCCTTATTGGGCACATCCTGATTTTGAAAAAAAATCAAAAGAAACAAATGCTTCAGAGAAGCCGTTACAAAATTGTATACCTTGGCGAGATCATTGGATTCAAGGAGTATTTTATTTACCCAAGTTTCCGATTTTAACAGAAAAAGACACGTTTTATTTAAATTGTTCTCATGACGAATATTCATTCTGGTTTGATATAAATTATAACAATTCAGAAATTCTTAAACGTCCAAATTGTGATTGTGGCTTTCACTTAGCATATTCACGAAATAGAATAGGACAAATTAATAATAATCTCAGAAATAAAAAATATTTGGCAATATTAGATAAGGAAATAAATAAAAATTCCGTTGTTGTTTCCTTAAGTGAAGGTTCATTTTTAGGTTTATCAACAATTGCTATGGGTGCTAAAAAGTGTTTTTGTTTTGAACCTAACTTGCTATCAAGAAGAGTAATAGAATTATTCATTAAAAAAAATAACTTAAAAAACGTTTTATTAATAAGTAATATAGACGAAATAGATAATTTTGAAGAAATAACACACGTATTAGCTGAACCATATTTTACTACATCTATTTTACCATGGGACAATTTTTATTTTGGAGTTTTACTACATAAATTAAAGGCAAAACTAAACAAAGGTGTAAAATTTATACCAGAAAAAGCAAATATTGTAGTTATTCCAGTTCAATTGCTAGATTTACATAAAATACGCGCTTCAGTTGGAAATTGTGAAGGTTTTGATATGAATATTTTTGATGATTTTATAAAAGTATGGATAATCCAATAAATTGTCGATTTAGAATTACTTCTTTAAAATTTTGTTATGTTTTTTTAGAATTCAATAAAAAAAGCAGATGCAAATATTGAAGCTCAACCTATGTGGGAATATCCATGCAAAGCTTTATCAAAACCTCAAACTATTTTGTCAGTTGAGTTTAATGATTTTTTTATGCCTGTTAAAAATAATGGATCTATTCGCATTGAACAGTGAGTTGAAATGTTGTTAGTGTTTTCTAAAGCATAGTAACAAATAAATATTTTTTAAAGTTTGCAGAATTTTATTTTCTGAAATATGTAATTAATATTTTTCAGAAATGGAACGTGTAACGGAATTGTTTGTTGGGTTGATTGGTTTTTAGAAAAACAAGAGACAATTAAGACAATGATTACTACAGGGCCAAATCATCCTGTACAAGTTGGTGAATATATATCGTGGAACATGTTTACAAATCAAGGTATTCATTTAATTGCACAATCAAGTAAGGTTAACTCAAACAATTATGTGGAATGGGAAACAAATTTTCAACCACAAAAAGGTGAACTTTTGATAACTTTTAATGTAAAATAAAGAAAATTTTACTGTCATTGGAAATGATTTTATTATGTTTTGATCTATGCAATTAAGAAAAACATTTTTGTTTTTTTTTTAAATATTTATAATGTATAGCTTATTTAATTAAGAAAAATAATTATTTACTCCAAACATCTTTAGCGAATATACTTAAATGTGTTAATTATTTTTAGAAAACTACAATATAAAATTTTTAATCATATTTACACGATTTTCGCGTTAGAAACTGCATGCGATGTGAAGATATAGAAAAGGTTTTATCATAAATTTTGTGCGTACATAAATGTTTTAGTATGTTCATTATCAATATGAATTTCTAAATCTTCTTCCGAATTAAATAATTCGCTGCAAGTTGAGCACGCAAAATGCTTAACATCTTCTTCAACAAACATTTGTTCTTCTCTATCACTATGTGTATTTCCATCGACTTTTTCATATTCACTGTGAGACTCTTCATCTTCATATTCATAAGTCCGTTCATTATCACTCTTTTCCTTTTCATTTTTCGGATGATTCTTTAAGTGTTTGTTTAAATGGGCTGAAATCCAATTGAAATATAAGATTAGAACTTTTAGACAAAGAACAATTATTTTCTTGTTGATTAACATACCTGCTCTTAGTCTTTTATAACAAACATGACATTGTATAAATTTTTCTTTATGTGCAAAATATATATGACTATTAAGGTGGCAATGAGTTGGTAGGCTAAATAGTTAAAAGTATGTTTATACGTGTAAATGTAAGAATAATAAATATAAGCTAAATTGTACATACAGTTTTTTACATTCCTCACATTTATATTTCCATGTTTCTTTCGGAGAATGGTAAGCCTGGTGTTGTTTTAGCGTCCATACCCTAGAAAATGTTTTGTCACATTGATTACACTGAAGTTTTTCCTTTATTTCTTTATGCTCATCATAATTTTCGACCATATTTAATTTATCTGTATTCTTCTGATTAGCGAGATTTGATCTGAAAAACAATATAAAATAACCACATTTTTCTCTTTTTTTTTGTTACTTACTTGAAATTGTTAGAGGCTAGATGAAAATCAATATGATGTACTAATAAATATCTTTTATAGAACTTTTCGCCGCAACATATAGCATACCCTAATTCACCATGATTACATTCAAAGTGCTTTTGTAAAGCTTTAAAAGTTGAAATTTCATTATTGCATATATCGCAATTTAGTTTCATAAATTTTGAAATTTTACGATTAATATACCAATCCGTTCTTTCTTTTCGCCTTTTATCTCTAATTTTATTTTTGTTTTTTAATTTCATTCTTTTTGCTAAAATTCTGTTTTTATTTAAATGAAAAATGGAACTATATTGATCAACATTATTGTCAATATAGCAGTCATTATCATTGAAATTGCGATTAGTGGAATAATCCTCTTGCCTTAATATTGGTAAAGTATTGTGAGAGTCATATTCAGAAAATGTAGTAATTTTGTTGTCAAATGTATCGGTTTGTGTTGTATTAAAATCAACTAATTCCGTGTCACCAATATCGATTTCTTGTTTTGGGATAATGTTTGCATCTAATTTTTTATCAGTATCTGATTGTGTACTTTTTAGATTTTCCAATTTTTTTTTAATGCTATTGTCTTCTAAAAGATTATTAATGGATTTTTTATTTCGATTTTTATTATCATTATTTTCATTTGATACATTTAAATCATTTGCTTTTTTTGCTTCTGCATTTAACTTCTTTTTTAATGCAAAAACTTTGTTATGTGTTTCTTCAATTTGCAAACAAAATATATGGAATGGTGTTATAATATTAAAGCATGTTTCACATATTGATGCACTTTCAGTTGAAGGCTAAAATTAATAAAATTATACATATATTATAAATAACTTATTTATATATTCAATTACCTTAAAAGAAAAATATTTTGCAATCGGTTCAACTAAACAGAAATTATAAGCTTCTTGTTGAAATTCATCATAAATATTGAAAAAAACATCAGAACCTTCTAAGCATAAAAAACAATTCATTTTAAAATAATAAATTAACCAAAATCTGTATATTTGTAGTATGTGTAGTATATATTTTTGTATTTTGCTTATATTCTTGTTTTAAATAATATTGTTAAAGTATGGAAAAGGCTTCACTTAACTGCACGTTAGAATTGAATGTTACAAATACAAAATTACAAATTATTCTATGCTTATGATAATAACAAAATTTTAGCATCTATCTGGTTTAGCCTTTTTGACAGTTGCACGTGCAAAATATTGTTGTTTATAAAGGTAAGTTGTAAATTATAGGTAGATCGTGACAAAGATATGTAGATTAATTTAAATTACTTTTAAAATTATGTACTTAGTTTCAAATGATTCACACATAAATAGTTTCTTGAATATAAGATCTTCTCTAATAACAATAGCTTATTTAATTCTTATTTGAATTTGTAAGAGAACACTTTTATATGAATGTTTATGCTTTTTTACAAAGGCCGTCACAAAAAACAATTATGCATGTAGATTGAATATTTAAAAATCTTTTGTTTGGGTTAACAATTTTAAGCAGTTTGTTAAATGAAAATAATATAAAATTGCAAATATTTAAAGTCAAAATAAATTTCCAGAAGATTATATTATTTATTTTAAAAAACTTTGAATTTTTAAGTAAAATATATTGGCAAAACATATGGGCAATAAACTTTGTAATTTGTAAAAATAAAAACATATGTAGATATAATAGGTACCATACACCTTTAAACTTGTTTATAAGCTTACTAAAATTAATTGTGTTCGGATTGGTTTGAAAACTTATAGTTTTCTATGATTTAAAAAAATCAACATTTTTAGAATATTTATAAAAGATTTGTGTTTAGAAAATTTTTATGTAAAAAAAACCAACTGGTTCATTTTATTTAGAATTAAAATAAAATATTATTATTTGAAATACATGTCTTGAAAATTATTTTTACTAAGATGTAAAGTATAATTACATGTTTATAACAGGGCCGGGTTCCGCAACGGTGCAAACTTTTTTGGTTATGCAAACTGTTTTCATTCTGTTCCATGTAAAGCAACAATAAAAAATTTTATCAGGTCAAAAAAATAAGTTATATTATAATATTAACGCACACATATAAAGTTGCAACTGCAAAATACAACTTCACGTAAACACGAAAGTTTTGCAGTACATTTTAAATACAAGAATCATCATCATCATTGTATACAGAAATGTTACCAAGTGTAAACAGGGCCATTGGTTGCTGGTTGTAACCACGTTGCCCTGATAATACCTGATGTGATGTAAATTTAATTTTATAGATTTATAGAAACAGCGTACACGAAACAAAAGAAAAGATTCCAAATGAATTGATTCGCTTTATGTAAATACCAAATTGTTTTCTTAGTCTTTGAATTTTTGTTATATCTGCTTTGTGTTATGGTTTCATTCAAATTTTAAAAATTAAGTAAAATACAATAAACGAATAAAAGTGTACATATGTAGTATTTTTATTACAAAATTTATTTTAATTTTTTGTTAATTTACTTCTAAATTACTTCTCTTTTCAAAACCTTAAGTATCAAAATGATAAATTCCTCCTTTTAATGGATGATATTATAATGTCGCCTTTCTCTTAAAGATGATTTTTAACATGGTCCAGATGGAATACCAGCAGTTTTTTGAAAAATAATGTGCCCAACATTTGCTCTTAGACTCTCTCTTTATTATTTAATTTGCCAATCCAAAGCAGCTTTTCTTAGAAATCTGGAAACGCTCCTTCATTAATCTAATTTTTAAGAAAAGGGCTAGTGAGGAAGAAAATAATTATAAACTAAATGCTAAGCTGTCAACCATTCCAAAACTCTTTGAAAAAAGTATTTATAATACTTTGTTGACCTTTGTAAACCTTTCATGACGGTAACTAATATTATCGAAGCCGTTTCTGATAATGGAATCCACACAGGTGAATGTCAAGATTTTTAATCAAATCCGCTTTAAAACAATTTTTGAAAAGCATAAGGCAATCGAGACACGCCCTAAATTGACTATCTGTCATCTACTAGGTCATATCAAGTTTTATTTAGGCCAAGTATTTCTGCGACTTTTGTTACAATTTCAGCCGTTTCTCAAGGAAGCCTTTTTTTTTACAGTTTCGATCTATGACATTCTTCAAACTATAGTTTGTAGTTTCTATTCTTCGTAGTTTTGCAGAATACTAAAATTAACAAACCAATAACTTCTGCCTTCTATCTAGCTATCTTTCGTTATATCATGCAAGTAAGGTAAACAGTTATATACTGCTGCACGTTGTAATCCACTGATGGCCCTGACTCTGTAGTAAAATAATATTAATAAGTATACTAATACCAATAATAACAGCCGCTACAGTGACAGTGGGGGTTGCCTTCATTAATTACCTCATGTAGTAAAGTGTAAGATACTACTACATGTTGTAACTGTTGTAACGACTATAGTCACTGCTAGCAAAATAGTAATAATAATAGGCGGATTCATTGTTTCCTTACAATCCCACTCCCAATTCCATGTTTCCCTATCCATTTTCCTATCCCTACTACCTAGCCAATATACTGCATTAGCAGGTAAGGGTTTCATCCCAATATATTAGCTAAAGGGGGAGGTGGGTTTAGTCAGTAAGAATCTGATACTACCAAGGGGGAAATTCTTGGTGTCTTTGGAAGATTCTCACCTCCCTTAAGAAAAAAAATACCGCGAATGATTAGAGAGGCGAACTCATTGTTAAGCTTTTTGACATAAATGTCATTAAACTAACACTAAAAGCCAGAATTTACATATGAGAGCATGAGCAATACTGGTGGTTGTCAAAGCATGAAAAAGCGTAAATGAATAATCGTCTTCTGATGAACATGAAATTACGAGTGATCATTATTTATGTACTTGAAGATTGGTTCAATTTTCATATATTGGAAATTGAACCAAGAGGTAGGCTTATATTTCAGTTAAATACGTGAATTAAATAGCTCATAGCTTTACTTCATGATTAAATAACTGCATAGCTCATTCTGACCTTGCCATGCTGGAAAAGAGATCAAAATTGCGAATAATATGTTTGTATTACGTAAAGTACTGGTAGGGGTAACCCTTTTTTTGTAACAAACTATAAAATCCCTCTAAATTCGGAATCAGCAATATACATAAATATTCATATTCTGGAGAAGGAAGCAATCCTGAAGGTCCTTCTTATTATTCTTTCGCACATACATATTTTAACAACAAGCAATTTAAAATAGTGGAGGTCGCCGTTCCCCAACTCTCGTTAAACAAATTATTGAAATTCTGATTTTGTTACCAACAATAAAACTAATCCTAATTCAAAATTTTGCATATACGTTATATAGTACATATTCTGTAAAAAGTGATAACCCCGATTTTGAAACCTTTAAAAAACCTTTCATAACTATTTCGAACAAAAAATTTTAATAAACAAAAATTACAAAAACAAATTTTTTAATAGATTTTTTTTCTTCATTATTCTTTTTTACATTCATATTTAAAATAGTGAATGTAAAAAAGAGCAAGCCATTTAAAATAGTGAAGATTACAGCCCGTAAAGTTCCGCTAAACAATAATAATTGAAACCCTGATTTTGTAACTAATACAAAAGAATAATAGAAGTTCCTTCTATGCTCTTTGATAAATATGATGTTTAATGTGTTTAATGTGCTAATGTGTTTCACTGACGCCTGACATCAGCGCGGTAACGTAAACATATGAAATGTTTCTTCTTCTAATAAATCAAAACTTTTAGAAACTTTCCTAATTCTTTCCAAACGTCTGAGAACTGGAGTATTATTCTTAATTTTGTTCCCTAGTTCAGCTACTTTGTTATTTGATGATGAAGTTGAGTTGAGCTTGCAATTGCACCTGAACTTGTACCTTGAGTTGGTTATATCTATAATGTTATTTGGTTGGATAATTCAATTGGTTGCTGCGTGTTGTAACTTATTTGACCCATCCATATTGATTGGATTTTGATTTTCATTACTATTACTTATTCTTTTAAAACTAATAACAATATCTTTTTGGCTCGAGATACCATTTTTAATGCAAACAATTATTCTAAATTATGAATCTATGTATGTACAATAAAAATGATATTATAAATTACATTAAAATGAAGAAAAATATAAAACAATATAATCATAATAAAAAAGTCATTCAAAATTTTCTAAATATTTAAGAAGATTAAGAAGAAAACTGGCAGTATACAGTATACATATATTGTATTTTACATATGACACGCTGAATTCAGCAAGTCAAATATAAAAACATATAGTTTGAAACCTAAAAAACAAATATTTGACACGTTAGATGACATTACATATGTGAATTTTATTTTTGAACCGGTTCTAATTCTATTTGACTGACTTAGGTCATACAAATTACTTGAACGTGATGACTCAATAAAAGATTCGGTCATTTAGGTCATTTGAGTCAGTTACTAAAAATATATACATATCTTCGCACAATCAGGTCATTTGAGTAATTGTAATTTGCATGTATTTATTTTTATCCAACAACCCAAAAAATCCATATACAAATGAGAAAATAAATTCAATAAATGTCTGTATAATAAAGATAACTTAATACTTATACAGATTATAACACAAACAAAATTTTAGATATATGCAGAAATCCATATATAATAAACGAGTGGAGATAAGGACTTAAATTAATAAAGTGATATGTTCAGCTCATTTGAGTCATTTCGTTCATTCAGGTCATTTGAAACATTTCGTTCATTCAGGTCATTTGAGTCATTTCGTTCATTCAGGATATTTGAGACATTTCGTACAGTTAGGTCATTTAATTTGTTTCGTTCATTCAGGTCATTTGAGAAATTTCGTACTTTCAGGTTATTAGAGTATTTGTGTAAAGTAATGTGAAGAAGATAAATTATAATTTTTTTGGGATATTAAAATCGAATTAGGTACATTTTTATTTAAAATTTGATTAAATTGATTTATTTTATGTTTTCAAAATTTTGTGAGAATTTTTGGGTTTAATGCATTTTTTTAAAAATTGATAAATTGAAAGATAATAAATATAAGATTAAAAAAAAAAAATACAAAATAAAATAAAAATATACGAAATGTTACCCAAAATTACTAGTCATTTAGTTTTGCTGCAAATCGTTCAGTACAAACATGCAGCGCTAAATGCTACACCGCTGCAATTTAGTATAGCGCTAGATTCTGCTGAATGCGACCAATAACTCAAATGACCTGTTTCGGTTTGATGAACGAAATGACTCAAATGACCTGAATGAACGAAATGTCTCAAATGACCTGAATGAACGAAATTAAATGACTCAAATGACCTGAACATACCACTTTATTAATTTAAGAACATACATTGTCGTCGCCAATACGTTCAAAGACCCAAATGTCTCAAATAAAGTCAAATTATAATACTAAAACAATTATCGGAATAAAGTAAATAGTCAATACAATACCTAATAAAAAATAATACATATAAATTATATACATCAGTATTTAATCCATTTTACATATTTCATACATAAAAAAAAAGCACCCAAATGGTGTGTATTTGGCAAATACACACAAATAAATGAGAGATGAGAGAGACATTTTACAAGTGTTTTATGTATGTTTTCGTTTGTTTTCATTTTTACTTTTTCAAAACTGAAATGAACGAAATGAACAAAATAAGTGACCTGACTCATTTCGGTCACTTAACTGACCCGTTCAAAACATACGAGTCATTCATGACCGACACATCACTAGACTCGCAGAAAAACAAACGGATTTAATTAAAGAAATTATAAAATAAATAAAATTGTCCAAATTATTCATGTTTAATTTTAATTTTTTCATTAAAATAGATTTTATAAAACCAACAATTTTTCTTTGTATATAAAATTTATTAAGAAATTGTCAGATAGTGTGAACGCAGAAAATAAAAACGATATGTAAAAATTTATATTTGTCTAATCAGCAGTTTTTCTTCTGTTTTTTATTCAGCCATGTCATATGTAAAATACATATAGTCTGAAGCGATCTTAACATTTATGGCAGATAAAATAATAATAAAAATACTTACCTTTGCACGACAAATGTAAAGACTTTCATATGTTTCACTTTACTTTCAAACTTTCTATGAAAATACTACTTTATGACAATTTTTTCTAAAAATGTGTGTTCATCAGTTTATAGTTAACGGTCAAATCACAACTGAAAAATATGCCATTTTTTTATAAAATTACTACATAGTCGCGTGGAAAATGTCATTAGCGCTGTACGTTGGCAAATTATGAAATTAAAATTACGACTTTTTTCCATACAAAAGAAAGTTAATTTTCTGATGTAATGACGTTTTTAACTCGAAAAATGTAATTTAGCAGTTCTGACGTTTTCTTCTGGGGCAGCGATATATAAATAATATGCTTGAAGAATATCTAATGTCATAGTCAGTGAGGAAAATATTTTTAGCCAATTTTCAGAAACAGCTGAGTGAACCGAGCTTATATATTGCTTTATTTTCCTTTTCCTCAGAAATAGGTTCCTAAAAGGTGAAATAAATTCATTTCTAATTTTTTTAAGGATTTTATCACTTATTTTGATACTTTATAAGTAGTTAAAATTTTGAATAACCTTAATAATATTAAATTTTAATTTTAAAAACAAAATATATCAATTATTAAAAACTTAAAATCTCTGAATGAAACTGGTTATGAAAAACTGCTTTACATTATTTTAATAAATATAAACAGCTGAGTGAACGAAATGTATACATATTATGTAATACATATGTATTTTTTTGACTGAATACCTTAAGATAGGAAAACACATAAGAAGAAAAGAAATGACTATACATAACTTCCCATCTATTAGTTAATATGTCTATGATACATACTTATAATTTTATAAAAAAACATACCAAGTAGGGCTATCGTTTGTAATCTGATGGGAGTATTTGAGTACATTTTGATAAGTGATACTCCGCAAGTACTCCTCTGGGGAAAATACTACGAAAGACCTTGTTTACATTTGAGGGAAAAACGTACCTTTTTCCACTCATTTTTCAACCTTCATGTTTACAACAGGGTGAAAAAGGTGCTTTTTTTGGCAAAATCGTGTTAGAAGATTGGTACATAAACGACGATTTCTTTGCATTTCATTTTCACTTTGTTCCGAAACGTATGAAATTTTATTTTTCGTACGTGTTTTTCTTTTACCATCCTGCTTTCCTCCTTGTCTAAAAATTTTGGAGTAACGTACGTTTTCCCCCTATTGTAAACAAGGTCAAAGGGATACAAAATACTCATTTTGTTGTATCTTCTTTTTTTTCCAAACTTTTTAGTAATTTAATTTGATAATATTATTAATTTTAATAACATTTAATAACAATAATAAATAACATTAAATTTAAAAACATAATAATTATGTTATTAAATATAATAAAATTTAAATTTTATATATGTATCTACAATACAAATTACAATATTTCCAAAATTGAACAGAGTATTTTTCTATGTTACGTTGTGATTGATTGAACAGAGCATTTGTTTTTATGGATATGTGTATGTGTTTTTTATGTAAAATATGTCAAATTGTGAATTCTTCTGTGATCACTCAGATTGACAAATTCAATGTCAATTCATGTGATTAAATAAAAATAAATAACTGAAATTAATGAATTTTTTAAATTAGGATTATGAATTGTGTTTTTTTTTTTACTTTGAATTAGATTTTATTTTATTTTACTTTTATTTTGTTGTTTTTACGTTTTTTAAATGTTATGTCAAATGTGAATAAAGAAAGCTTAATTATTGTTAGTTAAAATTAAAAACACTTGTGTTTGTTTCCAATAATTTGGTTATAAAAACTTTCACGTTCAAATTTTTAACAGAAAAATGTATAAATATTTATATATTTTTGTATAATGTAGTGTACTCCATTTTGCTGTAAAAAACTCCGTTTTAAATTCTGTCCTACTATTTTTGAAAATTTTAAAACGATAGCGCTGTGGCTGTACTATAATTTTGTTCTCATATTTTTCCTCTATGCTCTCGAAATACTCTCTCAGCTAACAGCTTCATTAATTTTTGTTTTATCGAAAATTAATCCCGTACTGCGTAGTGCGTAGGCAGTTTTAACTTTTAGTATGTGATGTGCTTTAGCCCTTAATAAGTGAAGTTTGTTTTTTATAAATTAGGGTAAAAAATGGCATCAAGAGGAAAAATGATGCCTCAACTAGTCTTAGCGTAAGTAAAGTATTACTACATTAAAACATAGTATAAAGATACAATTGTTTTAGTTTGTATTTTTTAATTTAAATGTTTATATAAAACATAGTATGGTTTTATTTTGAAAAGTAAAAAAAAACTAAATTGATATGTTGCCTTAAAAGCATAGCGAGTTCCTTTTTTATTACAAATAATTTTTTTTTTAAATAAAGATACTTACTAAATTAAATTCTAATATTTACTGTTTACTGTTTCAGAGTGCAAAGAGAAAAACACGTCGTACTTCGTGATCGTGCAAATTATTATTAACAAAAAGTGCAAAATTCATCAGATTTCGAGATTAGAGATTTTGATAATGACGTATCGATTTATGACGCAAGTTATTTTCCAGATGCTCATTGATGCTCGTTGATGAAGTTCCAAAAATTAGTGAATGAACTGACAAAGAAAATAATCCTGTAAAAAGAAAAAAAAGTACAAAGGAATTACCACCAGCATGCAATTTTAGGAAAAAGTGATGCGAAAAATATAATTTAATTTTAAATCAACAAGAAATCTTAAAAGATTATAAGAAATACACATTTGCTGAACGACACCTTTTTTTTGGATAAATACTTGAGTTAATCGGTAGTTTCCACAAAAACAACGTCATTAAATTCTAATAAGCGGAATAAAACTATATCATATTCATTACCATGCACAAACATAAACGAATCTGCGGTAAATGATTGCTGCAAAACGGATAATTTTATTACGCAGCATTTGAAATGTAAAGAAAAGTTGGAGTACGTCGATACAAAAGATAAACGTGGTATGAAAGAAACAAGCGGAAATTGTAGATATCTTGGTTTTAATTAAAATAATACGTGCGGCAGATAAATCTAATGAAACTATCCTTCTTACTGATCAGGATTTTTACAAATTGGAAGATGGATATAAAATTAGGCGTATGAATGATTAGGCTTATAAAATTATCAAAATTAGAACAAAGTCCCTCTACTAGAACATATTAGGCTGGTGGAATTTAGGAAAGGCTCTAGGAGCATGTTTTATAAAGAACATGTTAGTGATATAGAATATCAAGAAACCAGGTTTTTGAAAAAAAAATTAACCCAATTATTGCAGCTGCAAATGAATCTGATAATGGTATAAATACTAATAAATTGTCAAAAATAAAAAAAGGATTACTGCCGCACATGCACCCTAGAAAAAGAATTTTTTGGAATATTGAATGAACAAAATTGTACAAAACCTTTAAAAAAAATTGAATGAACCTTTATGAACAAAAATGTACTTCAAAAAAAATTTCTACGTACATGCGTATATTTTTTATTCATAGATATCAGGTAAAAATATATGCCCGACGTCGACCCATATTTTTCTGCAATCATGAACATAAGCTTTGTGTAAATTTTCTGCAAATGAATTGACTGATTCGCGTACCTTAAAATTTATTTTAATTTTATTTTTATTAATCTTTGAAAGATTTTTTTTAATTTAAAAATTATATTTTTTTTATAAGTTCTTAAGTTATGTATTTAATTGAAAGAGTTAATCTCTGAGGGAGTTAAAGAGTGAAAAAGTTAAAAGAATATTAAGAAACTGTATTAAATTAGGCTTTTTAAAGTTATTTGTAAAAATGTATGTATATGTACATATATGTATGTAAATTTTAGTAGATACAAAACATATTTCGATATTATTAAAGTAGCATAACTTGTCGTAAAACAATAATAACTAAATAGGTACATGCATATTACCTACAGAAACTAAAGAAATTGCTTCGTTATTTTGAGGTATTTCAGAAGAAACTGAATGGTTATTGCAACTAAAAAACACAGCAGCTTTAGTTACTATGAGCATAAATTTGACCAAATTCATCACGGAATAAATTTTTAAGAACATAGCAAGTAGACATACTATCATAAAGTAACTATATACTGTATACATAGATAATTCACCTAAAAGAAAAAATTGAAGTCAATTTCATTGATTTGAAATCACCCCAAGATCGTATTTGGGGTTATTTCGTAAAACGATGACCGTATTTTTGGTATACCATCAAAGAATATAAAAACAAAAAAATATTCTTTTTTCATTCATTGGGCCTTTCCACACGAGTAGTGTCCTCTTTCGTCATTTTTTACTTTTACCTTCGTTTCATACCCTCTTGCCTATAAACTAAATTTGTGGTGGGGATTTTTAGGAGTAATTTTTTAAACCAAAATTTTAGAGTTTAAAAATTTAGTCCACTAACACAAACAAAAACTCAAATAAAAATTTTTATGAGGGTCAAAAAAATTTTATGTGTACATACGTTTCATTCTCGTTTGGAAAATTAAAGAAAAAAGTTTTTGAAACGGTCGCAGCAAATTTGTAAAAAAGTAAAGTGATTTTTGATCTTTCACTTGATGAAATTATTAAAATATATTCTATTGACAAAAAGAAATTATGTGCACAGTACAGAGTTTATTCTATTTCTAGGTACATACATATATAATATATATTATTTAAAAATTACAGGCAAAAAAATCTTATGTTACTTAAATACAAAAAAAAATGTATTTGTTTTATGCGTGCTTTTTTTGTATATTTATTATCTACCTCTCGCAACAAATTTTGTTTTAAAATGAAATAGTTACACACACATATAAAAGTAACGACTATCGAGAGGAACAGTGTGGAAATAAAATAAAGAGGAAAGTAGTCACGAAACGAAAGAGGACACTACTCGTGTAGAAAGGCCCATTGAGTATTGACTATTGAGGAGATTTGAGAAAGAGAAAAAAAGCATAAGAAAAATTAGAGAGCAAATGGGGCACTAAAAATGTGAAAACATTTCGAGAATTCTTATTGACATTTTTTGTTCTGTTTGCGTTATCTATATATATAATATCATTTCTGATATGAGTACATACGCATCACAAACAAATGTTTTTATGATTTTAAAATGTAATTTTAAGTGTGATGTAAATTGTAACGGATATTTGTTTTTATTTTTTTCTTTTTTGTTTAGAAGAATATTTTTTTCATTCTTTAAAAAATAAAAAGTATTTTTGAAATAGAAAAATTAAAAAACATTTTTGGATGTAATATTCAAATTTTCTAAAATATTCAGGTTTGTATTAATCTCTTCGGACCCACAAGGTATAGTAAGTTAAGATCAAATTTACTGAATGTATAATGTATTATGTATGTATATTATGACTATGTAATTTATGTATGTAATTCTTGTAATATATGTAATTCTTTCAAAATAGCAGAATTCTTAAAAGTATTTCTTGATATTGAATAAGGTAGCTAACTATGTAGTCATATTAAAAAACAGAAATTAAAAATTTTAAACATTAAGATATTTTTTTAAACAAAAAACATTCAGCACGAAGGGGTTAAAAAACTTACCATATCTTTACAAAAAAAATTAAATTAAAAAGAAACAACTACATACAAAATAAAAAAGTTATTTTAATGCACGATATTTATAACAAACAACGCTTCTACACTTATAAGCCGGAACATTCAACGAAAACTTTAATAAAAAGGCTATTTGTGTACAAAATAAATTGAGTTTTCCGATCTGGCTTGTAAGATATGTAGGCGTTGTTTATAAAATACATATTTTAAAATTTTGTATGAATTTTTTTTGTAACTGATATATGTATATACAGATATTCCTCTCGTAACACTTTTAAATTTTATTTTTAGAATATAAAATATAGAATACAGATATTCCTCTCGTAACACTTAGAAATTATTAAAAAAAAATTTGTTCGATATTGGTATTACAATACGAGCAATTACTTGTGACCAAGCTTTAGCCAAATTTTTTTCTTGCTAGAAATAACACCTGATAAACCATTATAATAATAAAACATTTTTTGCATATTCGACATTAATGGATTCCGATTTAAAAACCTCAGATGGTATTATAACCTTTAAAGTTCTCATAGAATTATGGAAAGTTCAAATAAATTGAAAAACTAAGATGTGTACCAAATTAACTAGACAGCATAATAATCCGCATACTTTTAAAAAAATCAGAATTAAATTAGCAACACAAAATATTTAGTAGAACAGTGAGTGCCGCTTTTAGAACAATAATTGAAACGTCTAGTTTTAAAAGTGTTACTAAAGAAGTTGCAAAAATTTTGTATTAAATCACATTTTCTGATTGCTGCTTACTTTCTCTTCAAAATCATATGAATTGTTTCCTCTTCGACATTAATTTGTAACTGTTTATTGTTCATCGTGTTAGCTAAATTTTATTTTATATTCTTGCATGACTTTTTGCAACTGAAGATATTCTTGTTGCTTAATACGACAGGAGTAGGTTTATATTTAGCGTATTGTTTTTTTTTTACTTCTTTTTTTTTCTCTCTTTTAGATTCCCTGAAATTATTTCAGGTCAGATTTTCTAGCTTACTTATTCTTAAGTGAAATTGTTTCTAAACAATTCACCAATGTTATCTTCTTCACTGCTGGTTATATACCAATTACCAGGCAATCTTGTAGAAAATTTTAATCGAAGTTCGAACGAAGTAGACCCGATAATAATGTTCGTAAAATAATATTTCTCTATTTCCTAGCATTCTTTTTCTTTTATCCTTATTCAGTTCAGTTCATATTAAAAATATAACATTTTATTTTTTAGTTTAGTCATTAGTGTTAGTCAGTCAGTCAGTATCAGTATGCACTGTGCTAAGCACTTTAATCGAAGTGGCTTTGCATTTTTCAATTTCAGTACAGTTTTTTTTGAAACTTGATTTTGCAAATTTTTAAAATTATTTTCACAGTTAATAGAAATTATTTCAAATTTTATAAAAATAATATTACTTATTATTTTCTACTGCAGAACAGTAAGATCCTTCAAATTGAAATTGAAAAATTTTGTTTTTTAATTCTAAATTGCCAAAATTTTGATCTTATTTTTTAAATTCTCTCTCTACGCGATTGCCTGTGTATAACTAATAACCAGCAGGGCTCCGTTTAGTTTTTTAGTCCGAGTAGAGTTTATGCTTTTATAAGATTAACCCACTAGCATCTAGAGTTAACTTTACTGTTTACTCTGCCATTTCGAAACGACTACAGTTAAATATGAATTTGAACTGTTAAAATTAGATTGGAATATTAATTTATTTCAAACAAATAATGAAGTTTTCCAAAACAAAATTAATTTTAAGAAATATTAGAAGTGCAATTGAACAATTTCGCTTACAATTATTTTAATATGTAAGTTTATAATGTTAAAATTTTAAATAAAAAAACAATAATGACACTTCATAAGACTTTGACATTTCTAACACTCCTAAATTCTCCTCGCGAGTAGGATTAAAAAAATTAACTCTATTATAGTGTTGTTATAGAATTTTTTTTCAAATCGTACACTAAATCGTTTCAAAATCGTATATATCGTATTTTATATTTTGCAATGGCCAGTGTTGCGACTTCAAAATTTTCAACCCGGTCAAATTTGATCGTTTGACTGGAAAAAATTTTAAAAAATCTGGTCAAAAAATTCAGTCAACAAGTTTTTGGTGTAAAATCCTGTCAAAAAACCGTTCAAAATAAAAACTTTATTAAGAAATCGGGCTAACCTTTGGTTGCCGTATTTATGAAGTGATAAAATACTTAAATAAAAGAAAAAATAATTTTAAAAATAAACAATATGTATTTTATAAAATAAACAAAAAAAATTACTTCATAAATTCAACAAAAACCTTATTTCATAAATATAAATATAATTACACTTTGGGCATTGCAAAAATAATATAACTTGAGTGTGGTAACTTAGCTATATAATATACATGTATCTTTAAATATAAGAACATAATAAACAAAAAAAAAAAAATTATTTCATAAATAGAACAACGTGCCTTATTTGCGAGAAAGTACGTTCTACATTTGCAGAAGAATGGGACAAAAATAATAAATGAAAAATAAATTTTGACACCAACGGAAATGAAAAAAACTGCATTTCTCTTAATTCTAGAAATTTGGTTCCAAAACTCCTTAACCCTTAATATTTACAAAATCAAGATTTTTAATTTCCAGAAATCCTGAATCAATAGTTTGAAAATCTGACGGCAAGACTAGATTTGGAAATAAAAATATACTCGTACCAACCCTTATTAACATTTAGAAAATAAACTATCTTTGACATATTGAAATATTGAATATTGATGAAAATTGTATATTATATAGTTGTAACTTGTAACAATATTATTCTAACTACATAATATATGTACATATTTTTTTGTTTTGGGTCAAAATCATATTTTTCCTTGTTTTGGGTCAAAATCGTATTTTTTTTCAAAATAAGACTAAAAATCGTACATCGTATTTTGCCTTTGAAATTCGTACAAAATACGATAAATACGACGTTATAACATCACTATTAACTCGATTCGGTTGTTTCGAAACGATATTTATGACGTCAGAGAGTTTTTTTTACTCAACTCCGTCATTTCGAAACGACATTTATCTGTCATAGCGTTAATTAAACTCCAGAGCACTCCAGAGAGTTAGAAACAAAACGCGCAGTTTTCTGTCATTTTTTGACATAGTGGCTTTGCTATTTGTAGCGTTGCTGTTGTGAGTATGCCAAATATAATGAGAAAAATTGTATTTGTTTACTTGTGGTTTTTAATCTTTAAAAAATTGGATGCTTATTAACCCTTAAAATAGCAAGTGGAACTTCTGAGGCTTTATAATATTAATTTCCTTTTTAGAATTACTAGTGAATATAGACATATTTAAAATTTCAAGAAACGTTTTGTAAAAAAGTAAAATAAGCATTATTAAACAAATGGACTCGTATGTATGTATATGCATTTCAATATTATTCAAATTTTTATTTAAATTTTGCTTGGTTTCATCGATATATTTGTTTGAGTGTGTATGTATGTTTTTTAACAATTTTTTTTCAATTTATAAAATATTTTAATTTTAATTTATACTACGACGTTTTGCATATAATTACTTTACTTGATCTTTAGGAAATATAAGTGATTTAAATTAATATGGTGATTAATTAAATCTAAAGTTTACATTGTATATTTTATATTGCTTGATCATACGATAATATACCGTTAATAAAAATAAAACAACTTTTTTTTCAAAAAATAATTATATTTAGGTAAAATTAGCCAATCATTAATAGTTAAATTTACTATAAGTACTAATATAACTCATAGATAATTAAAATTTTTAATATTTTTTTAAGATTGAAACGGAAAACTGGGAAAAGTGTAACATTACTGACATTTTGTTTACATATTTTTTCTGTTAAAAGGAATGATAAATAATTAAAAATGAAAAATCTTGACCTAAACAAAATTTTAATATAATATACAAATCCTTAGGTAATCGGCTGATCGTGTGCAATATCTAAAGTTTTAGAACTTTCCGTAATATCCCCTTTTTCATTCGTTACCCAAGCATTTTCCATATGTTGCTTAAAATTTGTTCGCTTTTTGTTTTGTTTTTCAATTTCAATTTCTTTTGGATGTTCCCTTTTCTTATGAATATAAAAGTTAGAATCATATGTAAACGTTTTTGGACAATATGGACAGGAATACAAGTTATCGCCTGTATGAGTTCCCATATGTTGCTACAAAAATTTTGTATAAAATTTTGAATAAACTTAAAAAAATTTTCGTATATATTTACTTACTCTTAATGCAAGTTTCCTCTTAAATGTTTTGCGACAAATTTGACATTCATGATTTCTTTGCTCAGCATGTGTATAACGCATATGTATGTATAAGGCTCTACGGTTTGGAGATTTATGATTACATATTGCACAAAAAAATTCTTCTTTTTCGGCTTCTTTATGGTGTTGTCTACAAGAATAAAAAAAATTTTTGTTTGTAGATGTTAAAAACAAAATTATTTTAAACTATGTAAATATAAACAAACCTGTGAATATTTATATATCTTTTGTTTAATTTAGCTTTGCATATTTCGCATTCAACTTTTTCTACTTCATAGTTACTATCATGTATTTGCATATGTCTTTTATATCGATTTGTTGGTACAACTTTACCGCAGATATAACACACTTTAGTTGGTATGCTATTATGAGAAAATTGTTTATGCGATGAAAGGTAGAATTTACTTGGAAATCTATTAAATTAAATATAAAAAAGTTAATAACCAACCACTTTTACAAATTACTTTTTACATTTTGCCACATTCTTCACAAGGAAATTGCCAAGATTCAGTAGGTAAATGATAAGCTTTGTGTCGTGTCAAAATTGTTTTGCGAATAAATTTTTTTGGACATTGATCGCAATAGTAAATTTTTTTTTCAGTTTCATGAATATCTTTAATGTGTTTTTTTAAACAATCTGCTAATGAAAAAGTTTTATCACATAAATCACATCTAAAAAATTTAAAATTTGTTAGTATGCATAACTTAATAAAATTTACTAAAAACTAACTTAAAATGTTCAGGATTTAAATGGCAATCGATATGGTCCACAAGAAGATATCTTTTATAAAATTTTTTATTACAACAAGTAGCATAACCCTTTTCCTGGTGAATAACACGATAATGTGATTTTAAAGCTGCTAATGTTGAAAATGATTCACTACATAATTCACATGATAGAGTCATATATTGGGATATTTTTTCATCTACAGCATCAGCATTTCTTTTTAAAACATTTACCCTTGTTCTCTTCTTTTCAATTGATATTTTTTCATTAACATCTAATTTTTTTAGTTTAATTTTTAATTTTTTATTTTCAATTATTTTTTTTTGGTTTTTCTTTTTTATTTTAGAATTTGTTATGGCACATTGAAGTGAACTAATATCGTTACTATTTTCAGAATTTTCAATTTTTATTTCTTCTGATAAATGTGAAGTTATCTCTATATTGTCGTTACAAATACTTTGTCTATCATCACATACGCTATCTGGAAGATCTGTACAAAAATAATTTTCTGTTTCAATTTTAATTTCTTCAATAATATTAGTTTCATAAATGACTTCTTTAATATTTTGATGAGTTTCCTCTATTTTTAAACAAAAAATATAAAACGATTCAATAGTGTTCCAACATGTATCACATAGCATTGGATTAAATTCATCAGGCTAAAAAAATATAAACATGTTTATACATATTTCTTATTGCTATATTAAACTAACTTTAAAATGTACGTATTTTTCAATAATTTTAGGTATATCTAACATTACAAAGTGTTCTTCTAGTCCTTCAAATATATTAATAACAGATTTAGTTGTCTGAAGACAAAGAAAACAATTCATGTTTAAAATTATGAGTTATATTTTTTTCATATCTAAAAATCCACTGTAAACAAATATTTCTTCCAAATTTCCAATATCTTTGGTACCAAAAAAAATACTTACAAGAATTAAAAATGTCAAAATACTCAGTTAGAGAATTCGAGTGTCGAATATAATTTTTTATGAAAGGAAGACCAAATATGAAGTATTGGATCGTTTCGCGGTTTCGCTACAAAAAAACTAACAAACTGAAGTGAAGTGTGTTTCGTTTCTTACTTTCAGCGTATTTAAACTCTCTATGACTTTTGGCCTTATGACAGATAAAGTTGTTTCAAAATCAGCGGCATAGGGAGTAGAGTTAATTTAACTCCATGGCCTCACAATATATACTTAACTTATATACATATTTATAGGTTGATGGCATATATACATATAGGTAGTGTGGTGGCATCGGTTTGCTGACAAATAACTTTTTTTAAACTTTGGTTACTCGTAATTTCGTAAGTCCTATAGCGAGAAAATTGAAAAATAAATAAAAAAGTATACGACACTGAATTTCTCTATAAAAAATAAAAACTAAATTAAACATTAGAATTCATTCTTTGATCCTAGGAGTTAGAAAATTTTATATTATACTACAATAGTTTATTTTAATATAAAATTCAAAATTAAATTACGTTTTAAAAACATTTAAAGATTAGATATAAAATAGTTAGTCTTAAAATAAAAATCAAAATTAAATAACATTTCAATAACGTTTTAAAAAAATTAAAAAACATGATAAAGTTTTACCATTGTGAAATATAGATATCACAAATTTCGTTCATTTAGGGTAGTCCAACAGCATTTGGATTAAAAGGGCTAAGTTCACATTATAATAAATTCGAATTAAAAGGACTCGATTCATGTTTCTATATTAACTATTCCTTTATTTTACTTACTTTAACTATTTATAACTTATTAGTTATTACTAGCCCTACTAATACTATTACAAAGTTACTTTAATACAATACTAATAATTAATACATTCCATAGATTACCATTATTTGGGTAATCGATATCAATTACATTTTTATCGCTAATTGATATACTTAACAAATCATAGCATACTTATTGCCTTCCTTGGGTTATTGACATTAAACAAAGAAATGATTTGATATGATTAATCAGTGCATTGTGCGTATATATAATGTATTAATGCATATCAAATTAATAGTTATTAGGTCGGTGGTCGGTCAATGCATTCATATTAATTTAATAATTAATGCTAATAATTAATGCAAATTCAGCGAAAGGTTAATGACCGATATATTTCTTATTTTAAAAGGCAATTCATTAGGCTATACTTTAGTCATGTATTTTATATTACAACACGTTTTAAGCCTATTCACGCAGACATCGCCAGGCTAGTGTCAATCATCACAGGCCACTGACACGCATGCATCCAAACTAAAAGTCCCTCACAACACCTCCTGTAGGAGTTGCAAAGAAGCAAACGATAGTGAGAATCTTGAGCACTTTCTTTGCAGATATCCGGCCCTAGCTAGAGCCAAACTCCTCTCTCTCAACAAACTGTTCTACCAGAATCTCAGCGAGCTCTCTGAACTACAGAATCAAATCAAAGAATTGATTTCTTATCTGAACTCCTCGGGTTGGATATAAAAGCGAAAACAATCTTATACATAGGTCACGTGAGTACAGTGATATCAAAATAGCGCAACCTAGTGCTAATTGAGGCCTTCACGCAGCCACTTTCTGTTTATTCACTAATAGATTCACATTTGTGAAGCAGATTTTCATCAATTTTTATGTGTCCGGAAACAAAAATAATATTGAAATTTTATTTACTTTCCAGACACCTGTCCGAAAACTATTTTTTCTGATTTTGCTTGTATCGGATATCGGACAGACAATTATAAGCAATGTTTTTTATTTTTTTCCTTAATTTTTGTACACAATATTAATAATTAAAACATTTTTCAATATATAAATAAAAACACTTTCACTAATATATGAAAAAATTTAATAAATACCAGCTTTTTTTTAGTGATCGTTCATTATTTTTTTTTTTAAGTAAAACGCACTATTTTCTTTTCGCACAGCGTCTTGTTAACTTATACTTTTTAATACTAAATTATTTATTTTTCTCCTTTTTTTTGTTTAGAATTTTGTTAGCAACAAAATAATAAAAATAAATCGCAAAAGACTTAATAGTCAGTTACTTAAAATTTCTTTAATACATATTTAAGTAATATGTTAATTTGTCCGGAAAGTGATGTTTGTCTGGAAACTGATGCCACTACCTTACTTATAATTCGAAATTAATTAAAAAAATTCAGGTAACAATTATCAACTATTTAATATTATACTCCTCTTATATGTACATATGTTTATGCAATATGTATTTATGTATGCATATTTTGATGAATTTACAATTTGTTATTTTACCGTTATTTGTTATTTATTCGTTTATTGGCTCTTGCTTTTTCAGCAGAAGTATAAAAGTATTTTTATTTTAAAATTTAAAAACCGCATAAACTTTTCTTAATTTAATTTTTCAATTATCAACTAAATCGTAATTTTGTTCATTTTATTTATTCAAGTTGATTAAAAAAAAGCTTATATCAACTAAATCATTAAAAAAAAATCATATAACGTGTTACTGTGTTACGTTACTTTGATTTTTTGAGATTTTTAAAAAAGTAAAGATAACAAGCATTGCATATTTTCAAAAATAAAACACATACATACATATATACGTACACATGTAGGTATATATGCAAAAGCAAGTGTAAAAATTGAACTTTCAAAATATATCACTTGAATTTGAATATTGGGGTCAATCATAAAAGTCTTGTGAGTTAAAACTTTTTTCTGTTTTAGAAAAAAGTCATTAATTGTCAATCATGAAAGTCTCATGGGAAAAGAATTTTTTCTTTTAAGAAAAAAGTCATTATTTTTCGTTATCATGAATATTTATTTGTATGACTTTTTTCATAATTTCAGACTTTTTAAGTCACACGCATTTTAGCTGTGGACTTTGAACAATAAACATCAATATCTTTGGAACCAGAAGTCGGACCGATCTGATTTAAAAAACTTAGTCCCGATACTGTAATGAAAACTAAAAATAAAAAAAAGTTCCAGAAAATGGCATCTTAGTTTTTGAGGTCCGTTTATTGGGGCGGGCTTAAAAGTCGAATTTTTTTCGTTCTGTTTACTAATTTAAATTCTACTTCAAAATCGCTGAGTACCGTTTTTAAATCATGTCGGTCCGACTTCTGATTGCCAAAATACGGGGCCTTCTATAGCAACCTTCGCTATTGCATTGTCATAGATATGAAAATACCTACATACATATATTCATAGATATAATAGTACTATTATATCTATGCATATATTATATTTACATATATCTACTATTAATTTTTTCAAAGTCTAATTTGTTTTTATCTGTGTATCCAAAAATTCGAAATGTCTCTTAGGCATTTTCTTTCACGGTACAAAATGGTACTTACATCCCCTTTCCATTTCTTCAATCTCTTCATCCAAAATTATTCATATAGATGTTAAGTACAATAGCTGCATTAGTTTTATTTTTGAAGATCATAAATTTTATCTTCTCTTCGTTTATTGTGAGCTTGATATTTAAAATAAAACTAAAGACTATAGGTAGTAGGTGTACGTACATATAGGTATAGGTATAGGTGTAAGTACATATGTATGTTTAAATAAACTTAGTGTAGTTTCCGATTTTATTTCATGTTAATTATTTCTATAGCAAAATTTATATAGAAATGTATACATTTCATAGCTTAGTTTTTGAATGTTGATACATTTATAATTTGCTCTTGAAGAATATTAAATATTTGTATTGCCGATGGTAAGATGACAATTTCTAGTTATTCTATTTAACATCATAGAACTCGATCTATCCTTACCAAATGGAGATCGATCAAACGCGAGACTAATCTTAAATTGAAAATGTTCGCTAAAGTACTTAAAATAGATACATATGATGTTCATGTACTTGAGTGAGTGGATAGAATTACGGTATATATGTAATATATATTTATATGTGAAAATAAGTACGTACATACTGTGTTTTTAGCATCTTAAAAAACTTGACTGTTACCACAATATTGTTTCCGGTTAGAGGAGTGCAATTAAAACTGTTACATTAAGACTTAATATATTTTGGCTTAATCCGTCAACTCCCGGAGTGTCATATTTTTTTAGCTGCTTTACTATACGATTTACTACTTGCTTGTCTATACTTAAGAAAATTGCGAAATTACAAATCCAAATTTCCCAATTAGTATTACAAGAAATTAAAAAGTAATATAAACATGGCTAATAATTAAAATTAAAAAGGTGTTAAAACTTTTTATTTTTATTATCAATTATTTTGTACAAATAAAGACTTGTTAACTTATTATTTTAATTTGTATTAAAATTTAATTTATTTTCTGAAATATTTTCATGATTTTCTAAAAAAAATTTCTTTCGATTTGCACGTTGTTGTTCAAATTCTATTGGATGCTCCTTTTTTTTATGCTCATAAAGATTTGAGTTAAATTTAAATAAACGATTACAAAAAATACATTTAAAATTATTTTCTCCTGTATGCACTGGTATGTGTTGAAGTAATAAGTCTTTTGTTTTAAATGATTTGTTGCAAACTGTGCAATGATGTGTTTTTTTTAATCGATGTGCTTCATACATATGTTTATAAAGAGCTGTTCTATTTGGAGACTTCTTCCCACAAGTTGGACATATATGATCTTCATTAGCATCTTCATGATTTTTCAAATGAACCTTTATAGATTTTTTGCGTAAAAATGAATTACAGATGTGACATTGAATTTTAACTGCTTTATAATTACTATCATGTGTTTGCATATGTCTTTGATAATGCTTTGTTGACACAACTTTGCCACATATATCACACATTTTAGTTGAAATGCTTTTATGAGAAAATCTTTTATGCGATAAAAGATAAAATCTATGTGGAAATCTGTTAACATTTAAAAAAAATTAATATTGAATACATTTACAAAATAAAATTTTACATTTTGCCACATTCCTCACATGGGAACTGCCAGGACTCAATAGGTAAATGATAGGCTTTGTGTCGTGCTAAATTTTTTTTGTCCATGAATTTTTTTGGACACTGATCACAATAGCAAACTTGTTTTTCAGTTTCATGAATATCTTTCATATGTTTTTTTAAAGAATCTGCTACTGAGAAGGTTTTATCACATAAATTACATCTAAAAGTTTTAAAAGGTACATTTACTAGTGTTATAAATGAATTGAAACAAATAAATAAAAACAAACTTAAAGTGTGCAGGATTTAAATGACATTCAATATGGTCTACAAGAAGATAACGTTTAAAAAATTTTTTATTACAACAAGTTGCATAACCCTTTTGTTGATGAACCACACGATAATGAGATTTTATAGCTGCTAATGTTGGTAATGTTTCTCTACATAGATGACATGATAGAGCCATAAATTTAGCTATTTTCTCATCAGCAGCATCAAGATTTCTTTCCAAAGCAATTATCTTTGATTTTTTACTTTTAATCGAACTTTTTTTATTATCATATAAATTTTTTAATTTAATTTTTATTTCGGAAGATATATCGATTTCAGATTCATGTTTTTCTTTGTTTATGTCAGAAATAAGCTTGGTGCAAGTTGAATTAATATTGTTATTACTTTCATTATTTTCAATTTTTACTTCTTTTGACAAAGATGAAGGCATCTCAAAATAGCCGGTACAAATATTTTGTATATCATCACATTTTTTGCCAGAATAACGTAAATTTAATTTTTTTAGTTTTATTTTTAAATTTTTACTTTTAGAATGTTCAACAATCACAGATTTCTTCTGGAGTTTTTCTTTTGCTTTAGAATTTATTTTAATACATTTAGATAAACTGATTACTTTATTACCTTCGGAATTTTCAATTTTTGTAACGTTTTCTGACATAGGTCGAACAATTTCGACATTGTCAACACTTTCTATATTATCGCATAAATTAGGTAGGTTTGATTCCGTTCCTATTTCAATTTTTAATTCCTCATTAGAATAAACTTTTTTGTTGATTTTTATATTTTTATGAGCTTCCTCTATTTGCAAACAAAAAATATAAAACGATTCAATTGTATTCCAACACTTATCACATAGCATTGGACTAACTTTATTAGGCTAAAAAGTTATTTATTTATTTTCTGTACCTATTTAATTAATAACTTACTTTAAAATGTACGTATTTTTCAATAACACTAGATATATCTAGTATTACAGAGCCTTCCTTTAGCCCTTCAAAAATATTAATAACAAATTTTGTTGTCTGAAGACAAAGAAAACAGTTCATATTTGAAATTTGCGTTAATTGTTCTTCATGTTTAATCTGTAAACAAATATTTTATATCCCTTCGTTGAATTTTTTAAGAAAACAAAAATTATTTATTTTTTAAGCAAACATATTTAAAATGTCAAAAATAATTATATATGTAGTTCAATTCTGATAGTAATAATAGATAAATATATTCTACTTAAAATTTTTAGATGCTAGCGCCGTCATCGCTGGAAGTGCTCCTAGTTTCAATAAACTACTACATTTGAAAGGCCAATAGATGTCGCTAAACCGTTTCACCGTAAAATCACTAGATGTCGCCAAACCTATATTTCTTTCCTATTTTATTTTTCGAATTTTTGAATAAAAAAAAATTATATAATAACAAATTTTATTTTAATCAGAAAAATTAACAATCATGATTTTCACCTTCATAATATGCTAAAGTACAAGCAGCTTGAGCTCATTTATCTTCCCAATGTCTTCGAGCATTTTGTATAGTCCTTCTGTAAACATGTATCTTGAACCAAAACAGTTCCCTTTACTTGTTTTGTTGCTTCTTTACATTTTTTTGACAAATTTCATCTATCTCACCTTAAATTAAAAAAGAATTTTTTTTATTTTTAAAGTTAAAGTTATTTTTTAAAGTTAAGAGAATTAATTATAGGGATACCACAGTCTAACCTTACAATTCCGGATAGATTATATTCTTTAACTGTAAGGTACGAGGAAACCGAGACTCACTCAACCATCAGCGCAGTATCGTCGAAGTAACAAAATTTTTATAAGCTGATTTTTTTAAATATAATGTTTCCCTTTGTAATTGTTGTTAACCATAGATATAATAATATAGATTGGCAGCTTCTCTTTCACTCTAATGTGTTTCCTCTTCAACCATTTTCAGCAAAAATTAACATATGTTTTACTCTAATGCGCAGACAGCTGTTTAGTTTTTGTACAATTTATGCGTTAAAGTAAACAGAACAGTTACTATCTTCTAAAATCAAATATGTACATCTCACAGTACTTGTATTTATTTAGTTAGTAAGTTAAGTAGTAGCAGAACCAGAAGCAGGAATAAAAAAGTATTGATATTGATAATAAAAAATATAAAAGTAAAAGTATAGATTAGAATAATAAATCAAATAATAGGTACAAGAAATAATTTAAAAAAAATAATTATGCATGACTGAAAATAAATTAGATTGTTTATTTATCCACTTATTTTTTAAAATTATGTTTTTTGGAAACATGTGAAAAGAGGTTTTTACATTTTCTATATGTATTACAACACCTCTTTACACAGCAACCATAATAAATTTTAAACATTGTTTCACTATATTATTATTTATAATCACTCTATACACTATATTTTGATTTCTGTAAGAAAAAAATATAAAAAGCGCGAAAGTTTCTTTTAGCGGTAATAATTTGCGGAAGAGAAGAAACTAAATAATTTAAAAACAACTGTTACTCAAAAAGTGGCTGAAATTTTTTTGTTATGTTGTTTTGTAATGTCTGGTTAATATAAGGTGTGTTTATTAGTCTGTCCTAGAACGATCTAGAACAACCTAGAACAGGTTTTTGCGTTCATTAGTTTCAGAAATGTGTTTTCTTTTTTTCTGAAAGTGTTCTGATTTGTGTTCATTAAATTGTCTGAAAGTGTTCTAGGTTGTACTTTTCTGTTCTAAATTTTTTTAAGAACTATTTTGGACAAGTTTTTGTTGTTGTTTTTTTTTAAATTTTGACAAATGTAAGTGTGTATATGAATGTTTATTGATAATTTCTTTTAGTGAAAAATAGTGGAAAAAGTGAATTTGTGAAAATTGAAAAGAAATTTAAACATTAAAGATATTAAACAATAATAATAAAATTTTTTTGACAACTGAAAAAGTAGAACAAAAGTATAAAAAAGCGTTCATTAGTTTTTCTGTTCTAAGTTGTTCTAAAATGTTTGACGTTTAATTGTATGCTGTTCTGTCCTGTTCAAAATCTAATAAACACACCTATTATATATATGTTGTATGTTGTAAACGAATGATATTTTTGGGTATTTGATGGGTAATATATTTATGATAGAAAAACGCATGTTTACACATAGATGGGCAATATGGAAAACATTTTCAGGTAATGAAATGTTGAAAAACCGCTGAGTGGATCGTATGCATGTGGTTGCTTTAGTTTCTTCAGAAATAGTTTCATTTCTAATTTTTTTAAAAATTTTAATACTTTTTATATCTATCTATTTTACAAGTAGTTTTAAAACTTTTTATTTAAATGGTTTAATTAAATTTTAACATTTCAATTTAAAAGTTAAAATCTTATAAACAAACAATTTAAAATCTCTTAAATAGAATTAAGAGAAACTGCTTTACATTATTTTCATAAATTTAAACAGCTGAGTGAAAAAATGTATATGTTTTGTATATGTAAATTACAATTCCAAAAGCAAATAAGAGATAAGATGATAGCCAATTCAGGCTATGCGTTGAAAATCTACCTTATGCTTTTCAAGCAATATTTAAAAGAGATTAGATCAAATGCCTTGCTAATAGGAGTGAATACAAGATCCATCTGTTTTTTGCATTCTATTGAATTAATAATTGCAGAGACGAGTTTGGTGATTAGTTACCGTTGATGTTCTGCTTTACAAACCAATTTGTTCTATTGGTATGAAAGCTTTATAATAGTCAACAAATATTCATAAATAATTTTTTCAAAAAATTCTGGAATAATAGTTTTTAGGATTTAATATGAACTGAGATGTAATTCGGAATACAGTCGCTATATTGAGTATATTGCTTAAATGGTGGAGAAACCTGCGATGCACACATTCCGCCTACCGCACGTCGAGATAGTTGCATTTGTGACAGAAAAATTATATTCGGCAAAAAATTTAGTTAAGAAATATGTACATAGTTACATACTGTATGTATTTACATTAAAAAAAAATATGTACTTTTACTTTTAATGTTGCTTTTATTGTGGTTTGATTACGATTTTGAATTTGTATTTGATTTATTTTCTAAAATATCTTCGTTTGTAATTTGATTTTCTAAAAATTTTTTCTTTCGATTCTCACGTTCCTTTTCAAGTTCTATGGGATGTTCTTTTTTCTTATGCTCATGAAGATTTGATTTAAATTTAAATAAACGATTGCAAACTGTGCATTTAAAATTATTTTCGCCTGTATGAACTGGTATATGCTGAAGTAATAAGTCTTTTGATCTAAATGATTTTTTACAAACTGTGCAAGGATGAGCCTTTCGAATTCGATGTACTTCATATATGTGTTTATAAAGAGCTTTTCCATTTGGAGATCGTTTTCCACAAGTTGGGCATATATGTTCTTTATTAGCTTCTTCATGATTTTTCAAATGGATTTTGATGTATTTTTTATGTAAAAATGAGTTGCAAATATGACATTGGACTTTTTCTTGAATTACACCTGAATGTTTTTGCATATGTTTACGGAAAGTATCTTTGAAATTAATAATATTTAAAAATTAAAAAAAGAAATTAAGTCAAAAAAATATTTACTAGAATTTAAAGTTTTTCCACATAAATCACAAATTTTTGTAACTTTTTTATGAACAGAATGAACATGGCTTGAAAGAAATTCACGACTTGCAAATCTGAAAAGTTATATTTTTAATTGTTATTCATTTTATTCAACAATATTTCGATTTTAAATACTAATTATTAATTACAAAAAAAACGTACAAAATTTAAGTAAATTGGATACTAAATAAACCCAGAGACATCTTCTGCAAAAATGATAAACTTATACCAATTTAGAAAATTTAATTGGTCACATTTTCACATTCATAAATATTCATCACATTCATATGTGTTGAGGTATTCGTATTGTATATTTTCATAATAATGGTATTAATGGTATTTTTTAAGTTGCGTACGTACATATCTTCTCTTATAAGCTTATATCAATCAAATGGTTCGCTGTTTTGATAAGAATAGGTTGTCAAAAAGAAAGCAATAACATATGAATTGTTTTTAATTTATTTAGATTGCGGTTGAACTTTGATGTCGAGAATAAATTAATAAAAAAAGTTTAAAATGTGCAATAAAAATGTAAAAATGAATAAAATATTCAAAATTTGGAATTTATTTAAAAAGAATTTTTTTTTTACAGATAAAATTGTATCGTGTTATTAGTTTTGGTTTACGTAAAAGATTTAATTCCACAGTATCAGCAGGACCGAATTTTAGTTTGAGTTCTGAGCAAAATGAAGTAGCAGAATTAGCAAAAAAATTTGCTAAAGATGAATTAATACCGGTTGCATCGCACTATGACAAAACTGGCGAGTTTCCTTGGAAAATTGTTAAAAAAGCATGGAATTTAGGTTTAATGAATACTCATATCCCTACTAAATATGGCGGTATAGGACTTAATATTTTAACAAATTGCTTAATTGATGAGCATTTAGGATATGGTTGTGCTGGAATTATGGCTCCAATTGTGGTATCTGGTATAGGAGTAAGCACTCTCTGTATTTAATCAATATCATCTTAATTTAATTTTATAAAATTAGCAAATGCCGATAATAATTGCAGGAAATGATGCACAGAAGAAAGAATATTTGGGTCGTTTAACAGAGGAACCCCTATTAACAGCTTATTGTGCAACAGAACCTGGCGCTGGTTCAGATGTAAATGGAATAAAAACCGCAGTTATTAAAAAAGGTGATGAGTATATTTTAAATGGTCAAAAAATGTGGATTACAAACGGTGGCGTAGCTAATTGGTACTTTGTATTAGCTAGAACGAATCCTAATCCAAAAGAATCAGCAAGTAAAGCATTTACTGGTTTCATAGTTGATGCTAATACTCCTGGAATAATTCCTGGCCGAAAGGAAATTATGATGGGTCAGAAAGCATCTGATACAAGAGGAATAACATTTGAAGATGTAAGAGTTCCAAAAAAGAATATTTTATTAGAAGAAGGCGCTGGATTCAAAATTGCAATGAAAACTTTTGACAAAACAAGACCAATGGTTGCAGCAGGCGCTGTAGGATTATCACAGAGATGTTTAGATGAAGCTCTAAAATATTCATTAGAAAGAAAAACTTTTGGAGTGGCAATAGCTTTACATCAAGCAGTTGCTTTTATGCTAGCTGATATGGCAATGGCAGTTGAGATTGGTCGACTTTCATATCAAAAAGCTGCTTGGCAAATTGATAATAGTAAGTTATATTTTTCTGTATCGTATCGTAATTTTGACGTTTCATAATTTTTTTTTCTTTAATATTTAGACATAAGAAATAGTTATTCAGCAGCAATTGCAAAACTTTTTACAGCTGAAAATGCTATGAAAATTGCTATTGATGCTGTACAAATATTCGGTGGAAACGGTTTTAATACAGAATATCCAGTAGAAAAGCTAATGAGAGATGCAAAAATTTTCCAAATTTATGAAGGAACTTCGCAAATACAAAAACTTATTATATCACGACATTTACTTGCTGAAACCGTCAAATAATTATTTTTTTTAACCATAATAATATATGCATTTATTATTTTTAGTACACTTTGGTAAGAATTATTTTTTATATATTAAATTTTGTTAAAGCAAAACGTAAAGATTTTTTTTAATTAATAATTAATGACATTCAAATTGTTTTATTTTTATTTATCATATTTTTGACCGTTAATATTGATGTCAATATTTCTGGAGTATTTAATATAATAATTATTAAAGAAAAATATGCTGTAATATCACATAACGGCAAACGAAAAAATTAACACGATCCTTTTGTACAACTGTTAAATATTTGCCTTAAATTCATCTAGTCTGAGATTGAAGGCTCTTATAATTAAATTGTCAATTGTCAATTATTTGGTCAATGAAATATTTAGATAATTCTTTCTTTTGTTTTCGCCTGAAAATAAAATTCGATCAGAAGTTAATTAATGTGACTGTTGTTCAAAAGATTAACTATCAAAATTTAATTCACTAATATCACATTGTAACTCTTTACTAATTTTAAACCTCTTCGATTCTTTGATTAAAATCTAATTACCAATTAAATGAATTCTATTGGTCACAAACTATCGTTTTTACTTATCATAATTTTTTAATTTATGGTAAATTAATTCACCAGTTTGAAGGACGCTAGATTTGTCTAAAGGGGATTTAAGTTTTTAGATATTTTTTATAACTATGTACTAATAAATAAAAGTTTGATAATTATTTATTTGTCATGCAAATTTGAGTAAAAAATATTTGATCAAACATCATCGAACAGCTACATATATAGTTGCAAACATATTGACACACACTAACAATTTATTTAGTGTATTAAAAAATGTTATTTATCAATATATTTTGAATTTAATTGATTTAATTAGCAAAATTTATATTTATTATTGAAAATATATGATTGAGAAGTCTAGTTTCAAAACTAACAAGCTCCACTCTAAAAAAAACCTCTTTTAAACCGAAATTTTTAAAGGATTTTGATAGTTTTGCTTAACCAATTAATTCTAAATGAAAAATAACACAAGATTCAAGATTCTATATATACATATATACATATCTCAATTTTATTAAAAAATGGGTAGTGTGAAGTTTGAAACTAATAACTATAGATAGCCCTTATATAATAATAATAATTATATATACAAGCAAAATGTTGCTATCAACATCACAAATGTTGCTATTATAAATATAATGTCATATTCATATCATTAATATCGTAATTTGTTTTGTACGTAAAGTCATAAGTTGAACTAACTGAAGTCGACCGTAGCCGACTAATTAAATTTAAGCACAGTTGTTATTATTTGTTATTAACATTTGTAAGACGATTAATAACAAAATAAACCAATCATTTAATATATCTTGAAATCTTTGTGTACATATACCACATAATTTAAAATTTATTCTAAAGATAAGGATTTCCAAAACAGTTCTGTGCAATCGATATAACTTATATTTTATAAACTATTTATTATATGTCCATAGTTAGTTCATAGTTTTATTAACTGAATAGTATTTTTTTAATACAAAAAATTAGTGATGGCTTTACAACAGGTAATTTTTTAAATATTTAGAATTAAAAAAAAGGTTAAAATATAAGAAGTGGAAAGAAAAAATAAATAAACAAGATGAGGTTGGATTTCTTATTGGACTTTGACCCAAAATGTCTTTCCACTTTCTATTTGGCTGATTTTATCATTAAATTTTCATTTGTATACGTACATATGTATGTATATATACTTAATTTATTATTTAAATTAAGTAATACTTTGTCTTCTGTATCATAAATATGTGTAATTTATCATTAATATAATTTAATTTGAGTAATCAATTTAACGAGGCTTTCTATAAATTAATATTAATTATAAATTTAAAAATTTTTAAAGGTTTTACGAAATGCTTTACGACCAATTACTTGTCGGAAATATTCTTCAGCTACTGGATTTAGTTTTGATATTACAGACGAACAAAAAGAAATGCAAGCCCTCGCCCGAAAATTTGCAAAAGAAGAAATTATTCCTGTTGCTTCACATTATGATAGAACTGGAGAATACCCATGGCCAGTACTTAAAAAAGCTTGGGAATTAGGTTTGATGAATGGGCATATACCCCAAGATTTTGGTGGTTTAGGATTAGATGTTTTAACAACATGCGTGATGGCAGAAGAAATTGCTTATGGTTGTACAGGAATAATGACTGCAATGGAAGCTAGTGGACTTGGGGTATAAATAATTATAATTTTTTTCCTATATTGTTATTCATTTTAATACAAAATTGTATTTAGCAAACGCCTGTACTTCTTTCTGGTAATAAAGAACAAAAGAAAAAATATCTTGGAAGACTTCTCGAAGAACCCCTTGTAGCTGCATATTGTGTAACTGAACCAGGAGCTGGATCTGATGTTAATGGAGTTAAAACTCGTGCTGTAAAAAAAGGGGATGAATACATATTAAATGGGCAAAAAATGTGGATTACAAATGGGGGAGTTGCAAATTGGTATTTTGTACTCGCTAGAACTAGCTCAGATCCAAAAGCTCCTGCTAACAAAGCATTCACTGGTTTCATTGTTGAAAGAGATACTCCTGGATTAACGCCTGGTCGGAAGGAACAGAATATGGGTCAAAGAGCTTCTGATACCCGGGGTATAACATTTGAAGATGTTCGTGTACCTAAAGAAAATGTTTTAATTGGTGAAGGTGCAGGTTTTAAAATTGCTATGGGTACTTTTGATAAAACTCGCCCACCCGTTGCTGGTAATTAATCAAAAATTGATTTATTTTATACTTTATTAATGCCTAAAAATTTTAAGCTGGTGCTGTCGGTCTAGCTCAAAGATGCTTGGATGAAGCTTTAAAATACTCATTGGAACGTAAAACTTTTGGAGTTCCTATTGCAACACATCAAGCTGTATCTTTTATGTTAGCTGATATGGCAATGGGAGTAGAAACAGGCCGATTAGCTTATAGAAAAGCTGCTTATGAAGTCGATGAAGGTAAAATTAAGATGAAGGTTTTTTTTTTAAACTGAAAATGATTAACATTATAAATTAACGCGAGGATTACATTTAATATTTAAGGTCGAAGAAATAGTTACTATGCCTCAATTGCAAAATGCCATTCTGCTGATGTAGTTAACAAAATAGCTTCAGACGCTGTTCAGATATTTGGTGGTAACGGCTTCAATTCTGAATACCCTGTAGAAAAGTTAATGAGAGATGCAAAAATATATCAAATTTATGAAGGCACATCACAAATTCAAAGAATTATCATATCGAGACAACTTTTTGATAGATTTGGAAAGTGATTGTAAATATTCCTGATAATGTGACAACTTATGTTTATAAAAGTTTTATAATTTTTTAAGAGAAATATGTTTTTTTAGTTATACCGCAAAGATTTTTATAATATTAAATCGAAAAAGTTTTTAATATATTTGAAATATACTACTTACGTTTTATCACATCCGTCATAACTGCATTTAAAACTCCATTCTTCTTTAGGTCTGTGTGTTTTTCTATGAGCACTCAAAGTTTTCGTTGACGAAAATTGTTTATTGCATTGATTGCATGAATATTTAATAATTTCATCCTTATGAAAACTATTTATATGATCTGTATGGGATTTTTTATTCGTAAATGTTTTCGAGCAAGTTAAGCACCTAAAAAGAAATGTAAGTTTTTATTTAAATTTAACATTTTATTGTTTTACTTAAAATGTTCGGGATTAATATGAGTATTTATATGATCAATCAAAAGGTTTCTCTTGTAATATTTTCTATTGCAACACATAGCGTATCCATTAGCATTATGAGCCCTTGTAAAATGTGTTTTCAACTTCCCAAAAGTAGGTAATACCAATGAACATATAGAACAGCTGAGTGTTACAAAACTTGCTACTTTTTCATCATCTTCCTGAGATTTTAATATATTTAATTTCTTATTATTTATATTTTCAAGTTTTATTTGTAAATTCACGCTTTTTTTGTTGAAATCTCCATGACAAGAACTTTTTATATGATCTGTATAAGACTCTTGAGTTATAAATTCTTTTAGGCATATTGAACACCTAAATGTAAAGATTAATTTTATTATAATATTTTTGATGAAATGTATATGTGTACTTAAAATGTTCAGGAATTATATGAGTACTTATATGATCAATTAAAAGCTGTCTTTTGTAATATTTTTTATTGCAACATTTTGCATATCCATTGACATTGTGAACTTTTAAAAAATGTGCCTTTAATTTTTCAAAAGTAGATAATGTTAATGAACACAAAGAACAGTTAAAAGTTGTAAAATTTGATAATCTCTTATCGTCTTCCAAGAAATTGTCTAAGTCCATTTTTATATTGTGTTCTATATCTTTCAATTCAAACTTCAGTTGAATTTTTTCATTCTTAAGTTCATCAACTTTATCACTAATGCTTATTTTTGGCAAATTTTTTGCAGTTAAATTAGTTTGAAATGTATCTAAAAATATAATTATTTTTTGAAACTAAAAAAATTTTGATAAATATTACCACTTTGGATGCTGTTTATATCATTTAAATCACTATAATTTGGCGAAGAACCTATTGATATTTTGTATTCTTTAATCTCTTGTACGTCATTAATATTTTCTGTTTGATAGTTTGTTAGGCTTGAACAGTTCGTTTGGAGTTCAATTTTATTTAATTCCTTATGCGCTTTTTCAACTTTCAAATAAAATTTATGAAAATTCTCAGATGCACTCCAACAATTCGCACAAATCATCGGGTTATTTATTGATGGCTTTAAAAACAAATTCTCTTATTAATTAAAAATATTAATATAAAAAGTCAAACAAGTACCGTAAACCAAAAGTAATTTTTTATTATTGTAATTGGACAATAATTGAATTTATCTAAAAATATATTTAACATTATATTTGAACTTTCAAGGCACATAAAACAATTCATATTTAAAAAATTATAGTTGGTTGTTTGAAATGGTTTAAAACAAAAATAAAAATATGTCAATATTTGAATTGTCAAATTACAATTTCAAGAATCGAATAATTTTTTTTTAGTTTCGAGAATTGAAATTTTTTTGTACATTTTCTATGCATTTGCTTGTTGCTAGAAAATGAGAAATAAAACCGATGTTTGAAAGTTTCCTATAGAGAGAAGATAGTCAACCACCCGTGAAGATAAGTATAATGGTAAGAACAGCACTTTCAAATAAGTTTTTGAAGCAAAAATATTTCAAAGTTCTTTTGCTTTTAATATGTTAATCTGTTTAGGGCCTTTTAAATAACTTTGGAAAAAATGCAAGATTTTATGGAGTAAAGTTTTTTAAATAAGGTCTAAATAGTTAATTGATTATTAAAAAAAAAGCACAAATTTAACAATAGAAATAACTCTTGTATAATATATTAACATAATGTATTTATTTATTTACTTCAATAATTATAAAAATACAGCTTTAATGTTATTTTCAATATCCCAATTACCTTAATACTAAAAACATTTTGTTCAATTTGTTAAACTCATTTAGTAGAACATGCCTTTTTCTTAACTTTTTTTGTACATTTAATTAATTACTGTAAACTTCATATATATTTGCTCCCAGAGCAATATTTTTTTCAGACGCTAACAAATATGGTAAAACACTGGAAATAATATTAAGAGATTTCGTGCCGACTGTTTTTGAATTATTTGAAGTTAAATTATTAACTACTGGAATAATTTTAGCTAGTGGTGCTTTTATTCCGTTTATGTTTAGAAAATTTTTAGATCCAGTTGGATTTATTTGTACCGTATCACTTGTTCGGTAATATTCGGAAATACAATCCATTGCAACTGAAAAAGAATCGCATACATTATTTCCAAAAAGAGACGAAATTTCACTACTCTCTAAAATATCAATAGTGTCTGCAAATATTTCTTCTAATACTTTACATCCTGAAAAGTTTTTAGGAAAAACATACTCTGCAATTTTCTTACAACTTGAAAATTCACTATGCATAGCAGTTTGTATTGTCCAAAAAAGTTTTTCAAGTTCAGCCAATGTAAGTTGTTGTGTCAATTTATACGAATTCATTAACTCACGAATTTTCACATCCACATTTTTATGTAAAATATGAATACCATTATCCAAGAAATGTTGTGATAATGATAAATATTTTAATCTCATTTCATCAGTTACAATGACATCAGATTTTTTTTCAGAATGTTTAAATAAATATCCTCCTAAAATGTTTACTTGAATTCTCAAAGTTATTGTTATAAGAGATAGTGAATAAATTAAAGTTGTCAATCTCACAAATGTTTTAATTTTTAATTCATTCCACAAAGTAACTTTATCACCTTCTTTAGTTTTTAATTTATCAAGAATATCATTTGTGTTTATTTGTGTTACAAGAGTATCACATATATTGGATGTGAAGCCTTGAATTGCTTGATTACACGTTCGTTCAGTAGATTCATAATGTTGAAATTTTCGACTTCTTTCTATATATGACAAAAACTGTTTACTTTGGTAATTTTGAATACTTTTTTGAACATATTTTGATAGAAAAATAACAAAACCAAAAATAAAACTAAATATTACTAATATTTTTCTCTTTCGCGGACTGATATAATATGTAATTGTAGAAAACATGCTAAAGATTAAAGTTTAAAGTTTGATTATGCAGAAACAACTTTTTTCATAACTACTTTCATCAAAGTAAACTGAAGTTTTGTTAATCCAGTTAAAGCAAATTAAACTGATTTGTTTACAAAAAGATAATCAAAAAAATGACAACAGTTGTCAAATCAGCACAATTATCGCTTGTACAAAAATATAGTGGCAAACTATAATTATTTAAACTTATAAATTTAAATTGGTAAACCATATGTATTAAAGCAATTAAAACAATCTACTACATACAGTCAGTAGTCAAAACTCTGTCTGTGTGATATTTGACGAGAAAATCGAAAATTCTGCTGTAAATAACGGTTTTAATAAGCAAAATGTTTTGAAAGTTTCAAAACAAATATTTTTAGATACGATAATTAAAAGTAAACTCTACAAAAATTTCTAAACCAAAACAAGTAATACCAAACAACGAAAAATAATTTAATATTACAAGATGACGGAACGGTTCACTGAACTTCACAATAATTCTTGGTGTGCAAAATTCGGCACAGTTTGCGTAAAAAAAATGATATGCGGATAGACATGTCAAAATGGATTAACAGAACGTATTAAAATTGCTCCGGAGAATGGTGATATCCATGCTTCAATGATAAAAATATTTAGGAAACGAAAATTATTAAAAAGGCTTACGTACCGATATCGATTAACAGATTAAAACCAAATTGATAATCTAGCCAATGACGTAGTGGTTTAGTCACTACGGTTTCATTCGAAAGGGTTTTGGTTCCAACCATGGATCATATAGATTAATAAAATATAATACAGATTTTTCTTATAATGTTTAGTATAATGTAATTAAATAAAAAATAAGTATATATCTTATAATTAAAATCACATAATACATAATAAATTAATAATAAAACATAATTCTTGTATAAGAAATAAATGGCGTAAAGATAAAGAAATATTTACGTCTTATAGTAACTTTACAATAGTTATTATAGCCGAGTAATCGACGGCTTAGTGAAATTATTAAATTAATGATTTCAGAAACCGAAGTTTAGTTAAATATGATTAATTAATAAATTAATGGACATCCTAAATCCTACGCTACGGGAGTGGGAAGAAAAAAAACAAATATCAATTTTATTTTAGTGACATGACAATATTTACAAAGAACAAGGTTTCCACAAAGTATGTTCCACAGCATAACAAAACATAAAAATTAATAGTCTTTGTCTTTCGTACCACCAGAATTTGAATGGAATTTAAAAAATAAATTGTTGCGGATTTTCTGTAAAACTTTAAAATTTGGAAAGATGGCCCAAATTAATCTACCACGAATTAAAAATTAATATTTCTACTAATATGTACTCGTTTATTTTTTTTAATATTTGTACACTTCCCGCGATAATTTTTTAAAGAATTATTCAAAGACATTCTTTAGCAAATAATATTAAATTTTTTTATTAAAATTTCTTATTTCATAAAATATTTAATTTTAATTTGCCAACCTATTATTTTTTACAATGTACCACTTTTTCTTTTTCTTAATTAATGTTTCTGTTGCAAATTTAACCCCACATTCCACACTCCACAGAGAGTATTTTCAAATTTCAATAAAAGAAATAATAATATCATATAATACTTGACATTTTGAAAGGGATGGATTAAAAATATTATTAAAGTAGCTGGTTTGGTACTTTGGTAGTTGCTACTTTTGTTTGATTTAAAATTTTTTTTAATTTTTTCAGTTTTGAGTTGAATTTGAAATCGTTAAGAGGTGATTTGCGTGCGCGGATTATAAGTGAAAACTAGTTTTAAAGTGAAATTCCTTAACCATATATGTCATGTTAATGTTTAATGTAGTAAAATCTACATTGATTTTAATTTAATATATAAAAAATTGATATAAAATACAAGTTCTTTTTTTTTTTTTTCATTAAATTCAAGTTAATAATTAATTAAATATAAAGTTTAAAATTATGTACTAATATATAATTTATAAGTTAAAAATATAATCGAAATAAAAAATAGTGCCAACTACTACTATCTATAAAAACAAATAGCAAAATAAATCTATTAAATTATTAAAACTTGTATTTTTTTTTTGTTGCGCTCTGGATTTAACATAAAACATTCACACTGGATTTAGGATATTACGAAGCTCATAGAGGTAAGATATTTAATACAATAAATTATTTAGATGTATCCGTATTTGATTTTTTTTTTGTTGTACAATAAAAGTGTAATGTTTTATATTAATGAAGAATTCCATATAAAATTATTAAATATAAGTTTTTACTTAATTATTATGGAGATTTTCATTTAATAAATGAATGAAAAATAACATGCGATTATCTCCACTTCGATAATGTAAAATGTTATAATTAAAATTAATTTGAAATGAAATTTAAAGGTTGCTCTAAATAAACATATTGCAATATATTGCGTACATTCAGTACAAATTGTACAATTAAAATAAAATCTTCTTAAATATTGTAGAAGACTTCAAAATTATATTACTGATTTAGTAAATAATGTTTTTTTATAAATATGTAGGTACTGAAACTCCTGCAAAATTTAAAATAAAAAAACAAATAAGTAAATACATAAATTTAGAGATAAGAAGAATCAATTTAAAAGTAAACTCTTAAGGAAGATTCTTATTTGTTTATTTTGTTTATTTTGCAATTATTCTTTTCAATACATAAAATTTGTAAGATAAATTAAATAAATGCTTTTTAATATTACTTTAAATAGTAATTGTTTAATAACGATCATGAATGAATTTACTTAAGTATAAAATAATTATGTTAAATAGAAACATAATATGAATAGATATTTTTTTATTATATTTAACAACAAATAAATACGTATGGGGCTTTATAAAATTAACCCATTGGCAGCCAGTTTGCTGAAATTACCTTTTTAATTAGGTTTGATACTTGCTAGTGTAAAATTATTAAATCCACAAAGACTTCGTCAAATTTAGTATATATTTTTGTATATTATAAAATTTCTCTACACAAAAATTCTTTCACCCCAACATATTTATAGACACCTACTTTAAAAAATAAATAAATGAAATTTCGGTTTCCTTTATTTTTTGTTTCAAAACGCAGTTACATACACAAAGTTTAAAATAATAATGTTACAATGTTTAAATAAATGAGTTTCTTTTCTTACATAGGTACTTAATATTTATAATTGAACTCTGTTTAATTTAGCAAACTTAGCAAACAAAATGATTAGGTAAGGTACCTATTTATTATAATTTCAAATAATAAAACTAAATCTTATATTTTTTACACCATCAATAAGAGTGTTAAACAAGAACGAATACAGTTATTTACTTATTTAGATTATAATATATGTAGGTAATAGAATAGGTATATAGTTATGTAGGTGCTATAAACTTTCATTGACCTTTGGCTTAATAGAATTTTTATTTTACTTTTTCGGTATTGTTTATGATGATTGTCTCATGAGAGTTTACAAATTATGCTTATTTTTTATTTATTTATTTATTTTTTTTTTTAATTTTGCGGTTATATATGATAACATAATTTAAATTGAATTGTGAACACAGCTTGAAAATATTTTGTTGTTCTGAATTTAAAAAAAAAAAAATTTTTTTATAAATAAATAAAATTTTGTATGAATTTGTGTATCTACCTAAATCGTAAAAAATAAATGGAATAATTTAAAATCGTTGTTTTAATTTTGGAAATATGTATGTATTTACTAAAATGATTGGAATATTTAAATAATAACGAGAAAGATATTGATGGGTGGTATGTTCATATTTATTATATTGATAAAATAACCATAAATGTATTATGTATACTATACTTAAGGATATATATATGAAAAAAAATCTATTTACATAATTTATATGTTAGTTTTTGTGAGTAAAATTAAATTCTATATTTTACATACATACATGAATAACATGAATTTTTTAATATCCTTTAAAGATCACAATTATTGTATTGCATGTATGTGATTGTTTAATGATCGAAATGCTTGCGATCTATTTAATATACTTACAATTTAAAAGTTAAAAAAAATACGAACCAATTTTATTTTAGCAACAAATAATTTATTTATGGGATAATTATAATATATTTACATAAAAGTATGTATACATAATATGTATATTAATCTTGTATACAAATAATATGTTGTTTAATTAAAATTACTTTTAAGATTTTAAACCAAAAAAAAATATTAATATGTATGTATATATTTGGAAATTTTGCTTTTTTTCCTTTCCAGTCCTATGAGATCTATAGGGCATCCATTAAGTTATTTATTATTCATTTTTGACTAAGCTTCAGTTTCGTGAATCATTAATTTAACTAAGCCGTTGATTACTCGGCTGTTTAGCTATTGTAGTACAAGACTAAGATGTTTCTTTTTTTATTTATACGCCATCTATTATCTTATACAAGAATTATGGTTTATTATTATTTTATTATATACTTAGTTAGTTGTTACAATATGATATTAATTTATAATTTATAGGACATACTTACTTAAGTATTATACTTATTTTAAATTTAATTATATTCTACTAATTATTATATATTATAAGAAAAATTTATATTATTTTTTATTAAAATATATGACCCAGGCAATTTGAACCCGAGACATTTCGTATGAAAGGCCGGTGTCTCAACCACTAAATCATTGGATAGTTGGAAATTAAGTTGGAAATTAGTAAATATTAAGTTGAGACACCGGTACTAAAAAAAATCATAAATATCAATTTGAATTCTACATACATATTTTGTTAATTTCTCTATAAATATTATTATACTTGTATGTATAAAGTTTTAGTAAATAGCTTGGTAATTAATATTGTTTCAATTTAGAAATCAAGCAATATATGTATGTACTTACCTTACCAATCAATGAAAATTTTTCAATATTAATTTGATACCAGAAAATGTATAAAAACTGATTTGTTTCCTTTCTATTAGTGTATTCAAAAAAATTAATGATTTCTTTATATGATAATATAATATGTATAGGGATAAAAATATAATAAAAAAAAAAAATATTGATTACATACATCAATAAAATGTGTTGCATTGCAATTTAAAACTTTCGCAATGAATGAAGATTGCTATGAATGAAAAGAGAAAGTATGTTGCAGTAAATAGAGGTACAGCTTTTATTTGTTTTTTTTTTTTCGCAATATTTAATACTGATTTTCTTCATATCAGGTTATATCTTGATTTGAATAGGTATTTATGTATCTTGATTTAATTTTTTTGTTGTATATTCTAAAGATATAAAATTATTTCTATTTATTTATAATTTTTGAGAAATTAAAAATGTAAAATTGTAAATATGTATGTATTTTCGTACCTACCTAATTAGGTATAAAAATTGTGTAAAAAGCTAATTATAAAACTTAATATAAAAATTTGTTTTTATGTAATAGGTACATTTATAAAATTTATTGCTAATTTTTTAAAAATAATCTAATGGTTTTTGATTCATTTTTTATTATGCTATATATATACCTATAATTTGTAAGATTGTTATTTCTTTTTGTGTTGTTTCATTATATGTATTCTGTGATACATATAATTTATAATTATAATTTACAAATATTTTGAGTCAGAAACAATGTTGCTGACCTTGAGTTTAAGATAGTGTGCATAATAGGGATAGGTTAGGTAGTTAGTCTATGTTAGTAGTTTTTATTACGTATTGTGATGTGATGACTAATATTACTTGTTGATTATCATGTTTTTCATTAAATATTTTAATTTTATTTAAGTAAATAATAATAAATAATTTACTTAATTACACATAACTTTTTTTTATATATATATTAAACAGACAATTTTGATAAATTCATTACTTATTTCATTATTTTTGAAGAATTTAAAAGATCAAAATTGACCTATTGAATTTCTAGACTACAACTAATACTACATTCAATTACATCAAATCTATTTACATATATGTGATCAGTAAAAATGTGAAATTTCAGTTTAGAGGTAGGTAAATATAATATACGTAAGATGTAAGTATATAAGACCATATTTCAATTTCTGATTTAAATAACTAAGTATGTAGTAACACGGTTAAAATTTTATCGGGATTTAATTAAATAATCATTCATAAAGTAATTAATTATTCTTAATTACAAATATTAATTTAGTTACAAATGTATAAATAAAAAAAAAATCTGCACTCAAATCAAATTTTTATACTTAAATTAATATTTATATTTCTAAATTCAATATGGTTCATTGTAACATGAGACAATTAACATTTCTTAAAATTTTTTTTAAATTTGTTTTTTTTTTTTTTTTTTATACCAGAAAGCAGTAACGTGAAATTTTACGCAAAATAAGTGAAAAAAAATAAAAATATTTTTAAGAATAAAAAAAGAATACACATATTATTTTCTACAATAGTATGTGTATGAAATTTTAATATTTGCACAACCATATGTACATATAATATAGGTATACACATTTAATGTAAATACCTATGTGATGTACTCTTAATATCTGGTATTTGGTATAGACTTAACGAACGCTATGGGTAAACTCACAACCCAACACATCACAGTGTACTTTAATAATATAAAACGTGTAATTGTAAATGAAATAAAAAAAAAGAGGTCAAAATGAAATTAAGAAGAAAAATTCAAGAGTTTTTTTCAAGCAAAAGAGTGAAAAAAGAATGGCTAAAATTATTTAACTTGGACAACTATAAGGTATTAATAATACATATATATAATATATGCTATAAAGTATATGTATTTATTTTTTCTTTTAGATATTTGTATGAAGGTCATATTCTTAATTTTTTATAATTTCGTTTACGCATAATCTAAGTGTAACAATACCTTATTTTGTTAAGAATGAATTTTATAACGCTTAATGTAACACTGCTAAATATTAAAAATAAAATACTTTTTGAAATTTATGTAGATAATAAAAATAAATTGTAATTTAGATTTAAAACAAAATAAAATTATAATATGTAATTTAAAAAAAAAAATCTTAAGTACTTACCTATGTATATGTATAAAATTATGGGTGTGTTACAAAGTAATTTTTGGGAATTAAGTAGGTAAGAAAAAAGAAATACATATATTATATTTAATTTTTTTTTATTTATCATTTTACCAACTTAGGGCCTCTTTTAATGTATTGTACCTACTTTTTAAAAAAGTTTTTTGTAGGATTAACTTTTCCTTAATGAATTTTTTTAACAAATTTTTAAACGATATTAAGTATGGTCAAAACATATCCTTGCCTTACATCATCTGCAAAGATATTATCAATATCTTTTATAGTTACATATACTTACATAGGTATTTACTTATTATTATCTTTTCATTATGTGCAAATTTTATTATTTTAGTGTAACTATATCTAAGCTTTTCCATTTTTCCATCAAAACATCTTGTAGAAAATAAAATACTTAACAAGGACTTTATTCATTTTATAATTTCTGTGAAAAATTCTTAAATTGTTGCATTAAAAGTTTTATACAAATAATATATAGAAATATATATACTTATATATACATATATTGTTGTCCATATGCATATTATATCTACTTACATACTTACATAATTTTGACAAAAAATGAAATCAAGTCGAAAAGTACATAAAAAAATCTGAGAATTCTGTATTTAATATGTTTAGTAGGTACCCTCCACCTATCTAAATAATTGTAAAAACTGTTTTTTTTTTTTAAATCAAATTTTGCTATTAAAATAATAAAAAGTTATAAATAGTTTTATATTTGAAATATGTAGATTAATTTTGATTATCTATCTTATTATTTTTAAACTCTTTAAAACTAAAAAAAAAACCAGGTACTTATTAGTTTATAGACTTAAATATCTGCAAAGATAGTTCTAACATGCGCGAAAGAATATTTTAAATATTTTTTGTCACAAATTTTGATTAATATTAGAATTTTCGAAAAAAAACAAAGCAATATACATACAAAACAAAAGATGTTAATGGCGCACATTTTCAGAACTATAACTATCATTTAAAATTCGCAAAAAAAGTTCAAAATTTGCTTTCAACATCTTAAACAAATTCAAGCCGTTTTCAGAATGAAAAATATGCAGTAAAACAAGCAACAAAAATTTCGATATATATAGAGACTGCTGTTGTCTCTTAACCGGGTGTAGATAAAAAAATTAATTTTATTATCATTATTTTAATTCAGCCAAGGCAGATGTAAAATACATAGTGTCTGAAGCGACCTTAAGGAATGGACAAAGTGATAAATATAAGCACATAAATATATTTATTTTTTTTTAAGTTTTCCTAATAAAAACTATGAATAAGCTTATTAAAAATCATGATTTTCATAATTATGTAAATTTTTTAATAAACTACTGAATTGGCGTGTCATAAAAGTGTAAATATATGTACATATATGTTTTTTTATTGCCTAACAAATTCGAATTATTTTCTCATATTAAGTACGATGAATAACTGAATCAGATAAAAAAGTTGATAAAAAGAAAATCAAACGTTCAAATGTTTTTAGAAATCAAACTTAAAGCGATTTATTTAATAAAAATTTTCCACTTTACCTACATTATAGAATTGATTATTCTTATGTGAAGCACCGATTGTTTTTCTAATTTATGTCAAATACTTATGTTTATGTCAAATACATACTTATGTTTATGTCAAATATTTATGTTTATTTTATCAGCATGTTTATTCCTTAAAAATATGGTTAAGTATCTGGATACTGAATGAATTTATTTATTATAATAGGTATATAATTACATAATATATTATATATATATATAAGTATATATGTATATATGAATTAAACTTTTTTGAATTTATGTTCCTAAAGAGACCGTTTGGCTTTATTCTAATTAAAAAAATCGGACTTGTTTGTTTTTTACCTTGTTAATACTAACTCCATTATTATTTCGTACATTTGAAATACTTCAAGAATTAATGAAGATGAGATTATGAGATGAAGAATTTTTGTACGCGATTTTTATTCTCATTAGTTGCGGTTTCTTAAATTCTTTATTCGAGATGCTTTTGTTTATCATTAAAAATATATACTTAGACGCAATTTCTTTTCCATGAACTTAATTTAAATATTAATAAAACATTAAACATATTCGTTAAAATTATACCTAAAGCTTTCAAAGGTGATCAAAATTGTCTAAAAGCTTTTGAACTGTGTATAATATTTTTCAAATGAAGTCATGACGATTTGATTGTTATTATGAATTTTATTTTACTAAAATTTGAATTTCTGTTTTAATATTTTCTTTTTTATACCCGTATAAACAACTATGTTCAAGGGTATAATAAATTTGCCATTAGGTTTGTGACACCTTAAAGGAGTCGAGCTAGATATAGTGTCAAAGGTATGGCTCAGAATCGCATTTTGAGTAGATTAAGCCATGTACGTCCGTCCACCCGTCCGCCCGCACGATAACTCAAAAAATAAATTAGCTAAGAAGCTGAAAATTTTTTTACGTCACTTTTTGGAAAATTGTTAGTTTCGTTATTTAAATCCAGCTTTTTCGGTCGCCGGGATCGAGTAGCTGCCATACAACTTATTGCTTTATATGGAAATAACTCAGTATCTATCAAAGCTAGGTATCTGAATTTTTACAAAATCGTGTCGAGTTACAGTTTAACAACATCTGCAAAATTTGGTTGTACGGTTACGACAGGTCGGGTAGCTGCCATACAACTTCTCTTTTTAAATGAAAATAACTCACTGTCTATTGAAGCTAGGTATCTAAAATTTTGTGTAGAGGTGTCGAGTTACATGCCAAAAAATTTTGTAAACTTTGGTTGGCCTAGAGCAGCCGGTTCAGGCTTCTTGCACTTGTTGGAACTAATTAAGTTAGGCGTCTGAAATCTTTCAAATGATGATAAAGTTTTGTGGCACAAACTTCTGTTAAATTTGGTTATGCTGGTGCAATAAATTGGAGTAGCTGTCATACAACTCCACAATTTACATAAATATTATATCGGTACTAAAACATCTGAAATTGTTTAAAAGATGATCAAGTTATATAGAAACAGGATATATTACGTTCATACAGGTATCCCAGAGTTGGCATAGTCTACTCCACTGCACTCTTCCTCGTTTTTTTTAAATTTAAATATTGACTTATAACGACAATTAAATTATCTTATAGTTTGAGTAAAAAATTTAAAAAATAAAAAAAATAACAAAATTAATTAGCTAAGCTAATAAGATCGTTAGTTAAGTAATTAACTAGTTTGATTCAAGATAAAAGTATTAGCATATTCATTTCTATGTTTTTTTTTCGAATCTTTGAAAATTCTAAATCAGAATTGAGGATCTATTCAGTATAAGATAGGTATTATTAAATATTCTAAATTAATTTGAAATAGTTTGAAAGACGTTTAAAAATTAGTAATCTATTGACCATTAAGTTAGATCATCAATGATCCAAGTGATTCATTTGCCCTATAGTGAATTCCTTTTTAAATTGTTTACAGTTTAAATTAAAATGTTAAATTAAACTACTTACATATATTTATATATACATAGGTACCTATTTAATTATATATAAGTACTTACCTATAATATATACACAATACATAAAGAGATAATTTTTTTTAAGATGAAAATGTGATGAAAAGATGAAAATACATTTTTAGAAGTATTTCAGTTTAGGATTCAATTTATATGAGTTAACTGTTAAAATTTTAAAATTAACCTCATCATAATGAGATCATCGTCAATATCAATACTTTAGGAAACTTTATATGTACATACATACATATATATGTATTATGATGTCATATATATCTGTATAACTTAAAAAAAATTGAAGGTAAATAGCATTTCAGAATGTTATTTATATGTAAATAAATAGTTATTAGTTAGTTAAAAAAATTATAATGAAAACGCATTTATTTAAAAAAATAATATTTAAAAATTTCTACATTTTTGTTATTTTTTAATCTCAATTCAGGCAAAAATAATAACTAATATAAGAAAACAAATAACATAACGAAATCTTAAACAGTAATTCACAACTAAAAATAAAAAAAAAAAAAAATTAAAATTAAATACATAAAGAAGAGAGATATAAACATAATATAATTAGAATGAAAGCAAAAATATTTGTTTTTGTTTTTTTTTTTAATCTTTTCGTTATTTCTTTTTTAACAATGAAATATTTTTATTTAATTTTTTAGATTTAGACAACGGTTATGATGAACGCTTGTACTATTTTAACTGTTTTTCTGTATTTCTTTTCAACAACAGAAAAAAAAAAAAAATAATAAATAAAATTAAAAAATAAAAATACTTATATTTATTTTTTTTTTTCCAAGCAGAAAAGTTTTTGTTTTGTTCATTGAAACTGTCGTGAAACTGTCATGAAATGATCATGATATCATTTCAGGTTTCTAAAAAGTAGGGAGTTAGTATTTGTGAATTACATCATCGCAATGTTAAATAAAAATAACAATAAGAACAACTATATACAAGAACAGTCACAATATAATAATAAAAAAAAAAAAGGAATTTTTATTTCACCTTTATTTATTAATAATTTTTTTTCATAAAATTTTAATAATTAAAAAAAAAAATATGTGGCTTTTTTTTTTGCAGTAATACATATCTATATGTATGTATGTATGTACTTACATATTATACTTATTAGTTATTACCTATCTGAGAGATTTTTTTAATGAAATAATTAAAATAATTGAGTTTGGATAAAGTTAAAAAATAAAAAATTTTAAAAATTTGCAACGAGTTAATAAATATTTAATTACATTTTTTTAATTTCCTTATTTTGATATTATTGTTCAAATAAATATTAGTTAAAAAATAATAATTGTATTACATAATATCAACATAACCAATACCATATACCTATATGTCGAAAGGAAATCTGAAAAGCTTGCATTAAAAATGAGATAGGTTTTGGTTTTTAAGATTCTTGAAAAATTCAAAATAGTTAAGTCTCTTCCATTTTTTTTTTCTAAGGGAGGTGGGTATCTTCCAAAGACTCCAAGAATTCTCCCTTGATATTGTCCCAATATAATGGAATATCCCTTCCAATATAATGGAATGAAACTCTTACCTGCTAATGCAATATATTGACTAGGGATTTAATTAATACTTTTTTAAAATAAACAATCATACGTACGTACATATGTAGGTATAAAATATTAATATGTAATTATTTAATAAAATTATCTTTTCTTTACTTTTCCAAAGACTATTATTGTCACATTAGGTTTACCAATATGATGGTGGCAATGTGCAATATAAAAAGTTCTACATTTTGTATAGAAGAAAAATTATTGTTTCGTTTGGTATGATTCGCTTATTTAAATTGGTAACATTACCATTTTTTTTAAGAAAATAAAAAAAAGTTTTAAACTTTTAAAATGCAATTGAAAAAAATTAATATTTTATTTAAGTATTACATTCTTACATAAAGATATTACATATGAATATCTGTATGTATAGATATGTATAGATACAATAGATACATACTCCCATTGAATAAAGTAATTTTGAAAAAATTTTATTTATTTATTTTTTTTTAAATTTATTTAAATGCAATTTTTCATTTGAATGAATGAATATTAAAATAGTGTCGTTAATATAAATTAACTGAATTATTGTAAATTTTTAGATTAATTTTTATTTAGATAAATGTAAAATACAGAAAATAATAGGTATATTAAATTAATATTACTAACTTTAATATAAAATTGCAAATAACAGTTTAAATAATTAAAGAAGTATAATAATAAAGTATTTCATGAGTATAAATAAAATTTTATTATTAACCCAACAGCTTTGAGAAAAATTAAAATTTTAAATCGACTTAATTTGGAATCTAAAAAATTAAAAATCGTCCCATGTTCAACTTTTCTATTAAAACGGTATTATTTAAAAAATTACTCTATTTAAAAAAAACTACTTAATTAACTATAAATAAACAAGAGTAAAGTTAAACATAAAACAAGAATGATGTCGAAATTTCGCAGGGGTTGTCATCAATTTTTTTAAGTTATAACATGTATATATTTATATGAAAGTGCTCAGAACGGTGGCGGAAAAATAAAATAAATCCTAATTTTTCCGGTGCGAATTTTTGTTTGATATCAATGATATGAATTTGAAAGATAAATTAACTAATCACAAAATATTCAAAACAATCACGAGTGAATCTTATAAAATTAAAATTAAAAAAAAAATAATTTTGATGAAACCACTATATTGCAATATTTCAAACAATTTTTAAAATTTTTCCATTTTTAATTAATGAAATTTGGTTTTTGTTTTGATTTTATTAGCTGTCATTTGTTCTTACATCAGTTTTCGTCAGTTGCCACCGCCATTTTTCTGTTTCTTTTGGGAAAATTTGACGATTACCGCAAAATTTCGACTTGACTTAAAATAACTTAAAATAAATTATTTCTTTTATTAAAATTTAACAATTCAGAATAACACTCATAGATAATAATAACAATAAAAATGCATACTTATGTACATAATACAAATATACATGTATGATAAAACAAGCAAATAAATTAATTAATTTTAATGGAAACCTTTATAAATCATTAATATATCATCTTATATAATACGAATTACGATAGTATGGTATTAACGATATAATTCTATTTTGTTATGTGATTGTAGTTACTTACTTATACCAGATTTTACTTACTTATACCAAAATATTATGTATGTACATATATGTATGTAAGTACTTAATTAATAAATACTCAATTACATTTTATGGATAAAGTTTATGTCAAAACATAAATAGTGAAAGGTTTATTAACCTAACAACTTGAATTAGAATTTAGAATACGAAAAAAATACAGTTATACTAAGTACTTTTGTAAGTAGTAATCCTTATTTTATTTTTATATTTTTGTTAAATAAAGTTTTTTTTTTTTACAAATTCCCTTTTTATGTTTTTTATGTTAATTTGAAAACAAAATAAATTTTAATGAAAAAACATTTGTAGGTAGATTAGGTACAATTAAAAAAAAATGCCAATTTTACATTGTTATTTAACTTCAATACTTACATATTTATAATGCAAAGTATAATGTAAATAATTACAAACTATTTATTTTTTAAATTTATAATGATAAAAAAAAAAAGAAATTAAATAATATTGATTAATTTGATTTTGTATTTTGTTCTTTAATCTTCTTGAAAAATTATATGATAAAATATAAATTCAAATATTCGTGTAGACTTAATTTTTTTTTTAGAAAATAATATCTAATTGTTAGTTGATATTTTATCTAAAATATTCTAATTTAATATGTAAACATTCTTATTTAGCTTTGTACATATGTATATGAGTACATTTATTTTGTTCCTTTTAACTATACATATATAAATTACAGTACAGTGTTAGTATCTAAGTATATACATACGTAATATAAAACGAAGTTTTACTATTGAACAAATTTTTTTTTTTTTTTAACATAAGATGAATATAACGAGACATAACCTAACTAATTTATTGAGTGAAATAACCAATTTTTTTTTAAACATAAGCAAAACATAACCTAACTAATTTTATTTTGCTATGTTTACATTTTTTGAGTGAAATAAACAATTAATTTTTTTTTAAAATGACCAAAACATAACCTAACTAATTTAATTTGCAATGTTTACATTTTTTTAAGTGAAATAAACAATTATTATGTAAACAAAAAAAAAAAAATTAAAAATATTGAATAAAAAAGAATGATATTATGTTTAAAATTAACGTTTACAACAATATAATAAATAATAATAGATATTAAAATACAAAATTACATTAATTCATTTTCATTTGATCTTTAAAGCCACCTTTGTAGTCCCAACCATCTATATTGTTAAACAAGAATTCAAAACCTCTCTATTTCTTTTTTAGATTTTTTTTACTCATTTCAAAGAGGCAGTTCATTGTGTGTGTTGACTGTCGATATATGTATCTAATGTGAAATTATTAAACTTTGATTTTAACTACATAAAAGTAAAATTGTGAATATTTTGTAGCAGAGAAAAGGAACGCTTCTATTACATTGCATAATATACTTCATTTTCATATGTATGTACATATGTATGTATCTAGTATGTGAATTTTTTATCACATATTTTATTATCTTGGTTTTTAATTTGACTTTGGTCAATTTTTAAGACATGTTATTTTATTGTATAGTTTTGAAGCTGATTTTTTCTTTTTATTCGTTTTTGTACCTTTTTTTAATTTCTTTTTTGTTTTTTTTTTTTTGTTTTTTTTAGAGAGGTAGAGGTTCATAAGTCCATTTTAAATTTTTTATTTAGGTGTTTCCATTTTTTTATTTTGTTTTTTATTTTATTTATTTTTTGTAACTTGAAATTGAATTTTATATTGATTCATTAGTTAGTACTATGTACAGATACAGTATTGCGTTTGTATGTTTGTGCTACTTGTTCAACCTACTTCTGATAATCATATGAAAAATTATTATTGAAATATTTTTGTGATGTTAAAGAGCAAAAGATATAAAAATCTAAAAAAAAATTTTCAATATTACTTAATGTTATGTTCTTGTAGTTAAAAATGCAGTAGATTGAAATATCTTTTTTTTTTTTTTTTTTTAATATTTTATTATATGATTTTATGGATTAAGAGTGAATTTTATTTTTATTAAATTTTTAATTTTTGAAAAATTGAACTCACAGGTGTATAGGTACATAAGGTTATGGATTTGTATTTTTTTTAGTGTAAATTATATTAAAAGTTTTCTATGTTGAGTAAAGAGTTTTGAATTTATTCTTTGTACTTAGTTAACTTATTTGTGTAAATTGGAGAAACAAAAAAATATTTGTACTTATAAGTAACTATATCAAGTATGTAATTTACATATATCAATTGTAATAATGGTTGTATTAAGTTTTTTTTTTTATTTTATTTAGGACAATTTTAAACTGTATGTATTTAGGATTTTCAAAGCAATGGATGAAAACGTATTCATAAATGTATTAAAACATTTTTTTTTGTCTATATTTATTTACGTATTTTATTTACCTAGTTACTAAAATTTCTGCCAAAAGAGTAAAATAATAACAGTGTCATGAAAAGTGTTTTAGTTATTGCTGAAAAAAAATTGCGTAAAAAAAATTTTATTTTAAAAATAATGAAAATAAAAGAATAGTTAATAAGCTTATCATTTTAATTTGGTTGAAATAGTTACATTTATATTTTATATAGTTTTATATTTTTAAGGTTCCTAACAATGTCTAACAAAATGTTAAAAAATCTAACTAAGTATATAAAAAATTTTAATTGGCAAAAAAAAAAAAAATTTGCGATAATGTAAACTACTTTATTATTATTAACCTATTATACGAATTTTAAACTTATTAGAAATGCATAATAAACTGGTAAATTATTATGTTATGGTCATGGTTCATATTGTTTAATGACTATTCGGAAAATTGGTACTTATATAAACTTATAAAAATACAAAATACTTTGCAGTAAATAGCGAAAGGGTTTAAGATAATAATAGGGAAATAAAAAATAAAATACAAAATATTATTGGAGTAAGAAACTCTCCACTAAAACTAAGTTATTTTAAAAGATTTCCAAATTAAACTTTAAATTATTTTAATACAATAAGTAAACGCAGTTCATGTCTTCATTCCTGTATAACTGTAATTCCTGTATGTAAATACTTCATCTATACTTTCGTCTATTCCGAAAGAGGTTCACTGATAATTTACTAGTTAGCAACAATGTTTAATCAGGTTTAACTTTCATAAGAATATCTGAAATAAATTTGACAATTTAAGTATGAAGTTTTGAAATTTCTAAGTTAAAAAAAACATAGATATTTTTCATGATTTTCATGTGTTTCAGAACTTTATGTATACTTGTAATAAGTAGGTATATAAGGTATGTAACTATTTATATATTGAAATTACTTAATTAAGAGCATACATAGGTTTTAAAACTATACTTACCTATATGCAATTGAAATTTATTGAACTAAAAAATAAAAACGTTTAGCATTGATTACAGGTTAGTATTTTAATATTTCATAATTAATTTGCATTCTTATAACTAACTATGTACTTATTAAAAATTTGTAAAAAAGTAAAAGAGCAATTTACAAAAAAAAAACTTAAATCATATTGAGAATTTCCTTTGGGTTCAATATGTAGTATACGTACATACATACATATATAATAAAAATGGTATTATATTATTTAATCGAGATTAACGAATTGAGGTTTTCAGTACAAATTGTTCTTTTTTTTTTTGTTTCCTTCCCCTTATACATTGTTTTTTTTTTTTATATTTATTTATGTTAATTTAAACTACAATAAAATTATATATATATATATTTTTTTTATAACTATAAGACACTCCAATGGATTAGGAACATTATGAAAAAGTTCTGAAATAGATTTGACTCATGGTCAAATAAAATTTAAATTTATTGTGATCTCTAGGTTTTTTTTTTATTTTAATCACTAACATTTTAACAAGTACTTCAATTATTTGTTGAAAGCTTTCTTTTTAAAGTATTAATATATGGCTTCAATTGTATTATTGTGTGTACTGATATTTTATACTGCCAATGAACTCATAATGATGCCATTTATATTATAAAGATTATATCAAAATGAAAATAAAATTTAATTAATTGAGGTGATATTAAACTAAAATCTAATTAAAAAATTTTGCACTTAAATATATATTAAGTACATAGTATATATATACTTATTTAAGATATACGTATATAATACATTTATATACTTCTTTTTATAATATAACACATAGTATATATAGTACATATATCTTTTCAAATATTTATCTTATTTTGCATTTCAGAAAAATAAAAAAAAATTATCATATCAAAAAATTAAAGATTAAAAAAAATAAACAAAATAAATCTGAATTAAATAAATATGCAATGCAGTGTAAACATATACGATATTTTTAGACTAAAAAATGGGATCGGGTTAGTGTATCTTAATAATTTATTACTTATTTTAAAAGTTTTATCACTTTAATCGCTCTAAATTCCATTTTAAAATTTAGCTTAATAACAAACTCTTGGAAAACTTTAATTCAATTTTAAATAGTCAAAGGGACTGTTTTCCTTTTGTATGTGACGTTAAAAACTGCAGTTTAAAAATTCATACGAAAGGTCTCGGGTTCAAACCCGAGATGGGTCATATAAATTAATAAAAAATAGTATAAATTTTTCTTATAATATATAATTAAATAGTTAGTATAATATAATAATTGTAATATATTATTAATATTATTGTAATATATAATAAAATAATAATAAAAATATAATTTCTTGTATAAGATAATAGATGGCGTAGAAATAAAAGACACGTCTCACAGTATACTGTAAAATAATTACAGCAGAGTAATCAATCGCTTAGTAAAATTAATGATTATCGTAGAATTATCATTCTACTTTTTTAACTTGTAATAATATGTTAATTGTCATCTTATGTCATCTTTTGTTACAGTTGAACGATTAACTTTTCGAACAATGAGTATTATGACCGAAAAAAAATTTTGATCTAGTGGCGGAAACTTTGAACATGCAAATCATAATATAAAAATCAAAATTTGAAGGGGAAAATTAAATTTGTAAATTACATTTTACAAAATTTAATGTATAATTGTCATAAAGGATATCCTAAATTCAACAATATATCTTAATTAATTTTACTGACATTTAAACAATCTATAATTGCACATATTATTATGTATTTTAAATCAAATTCAGATTTCAGATATATATGAAAAAAATATTGTTTACAAATAGTTGGAGACTTATTATGAATTTCCTTTTATGTTTTTTTATTTTATTTTATTTTGCTTTAATCTTTCATTGTAATGAAATTATCGACTTTTAAAGACGTGCGTGTGAATGTCTATATTTATGTATGCTTGTATATTATTATATTTATATATCATCATTAGTTTTGTTAAAGCCTTTTGTTTGTCTTAGATTTTAAATGAAGCCTTATAAGAGGTTTTGTTTTGGAATCTATTATTTTTCTTTTTTATATATTATGAATTATATAACATTTATGTACATTGTACATAGTAAATATATAAATTTACTTACATTTTGGACATATTACAATAAATAAGTACAATGCAAAGTTTGTACATTTTCATATTTAAATAATTTTTATAAGGTTGAGGAAAGTATAGAATTAACAGCTTGAGCAGTGATAAATGAAATTTGTTTGTATGAAATTTTATATAAGTACATATGTATATAATTTTAAAATTACATATATATATATACATACATAATGCATATGTATTAAATTATGTATATTAAAGTAATTTTATTTTATTTTCTAATGTATATCCACGTGTATACATATAAGTTAATATGTATATTGAAAAAAGAAGGTCTATAGATTTTGTGTTGTATATTGTGTCTTGTCTTTTTTATTGTAATATGTGATATACCCCGAGAGAAGATTAATTTTGTTTTATAGTGAAAGTAAGGAAAGCCTTCAAGCAATTTTTTTTTTTTTTGTGTTTTATTTTATAGATAGGTACCTAAACATTTTTTTAAATTTAAATTTAAGTAAGTAAATACCTACTTATAGATAAGCTTTCAAAAAAAGTATTCATATCATGTATCTGTGTATGTATAAATTTTTTGTTTGATTAATACAAAGTGAATTAATAATTGAGTTTAATTTTTAAATTAATAATTTTGTTTATTTGCATTTTGGTTTCGTTTTACTTTTTCTCTTTCAGCACAATTCCCCTTTTTGAATTTGGTTTTTTTTTTATTACAATCAAAATATTTAATCCTTTACGTTTTTTTTGTACTAAAAGCTTGCCGCTAGTCCTACCTATAATGTGTTACTATTACTTTTAAAGTTATGACTAAGAGTGTTTTTTTTACTCTTTAGCAATTAGCTATGCAATATTGTACTTTTATTGTTAAACTATGTACATCTGAAATTTGATACTTTAAGATCAGGAAAAAATTGCTCAGTAAAATATTGAAGTGATTTCATTTAGTTAATCCGGTAGGTATTATTTGATAACAGCTCTATTGCATTTATTGTTCTAATTTTCTATTGATTGGTTTATTTTTCATTTATACTTATTATGTTAATTTAATTTAAGTATGGTATAAAACTAAATTGGCTTATCTGATATTAATAGTTTTGAGTTCGCAGACAAAGTAAAATTTATGGATATTTAAAAATATTTGACTAATATTTTTATATAGGGCCAGTACTCGAAATCATATTTCTCAAAATCGCAAGGTTACAAAACCCAAAAAATTTCAAAAATTTTAAATCATAATTCCATATCAAAACCCCAAATTTACAAAATCCCAAATATAAAATTCCAAATTTGGAAATTTTTAATGTGAGTAAACAAAATAATAAATGAGACAATTGTCATTCATAGAAATTGCCAATTTTTTATTGGTGTTATTATTTTTGTAAGAAAATAATTGGAGAGATTAAAGTTAGTTACAAAATTAGAGTTTAAATAATTTTTTAGCGGAATTTTGGGGGCATTTTAAATTATTTGATGTTGACTTGAAATATCTATGTAAAAAAATAATTAAGAAGGATTTAAGAGTTAATTGCAAATTCAGAGTTACACGCTTTTTCCAGAATTTTTTTTTTTTTTTTTACGAGGGTTAGTGGAAAACTCGAAAGTCACCAAGAGGAACTGCACGTGCTTCCCAAGGTAGTGTTGGACTTTAACTAACCAAAACCACACCCCTTTTAAAATCAAACTTTAGGATGGAACCTTTAATACAAATGTACAGTTTGGTTTTTGGGATAGGGATGAGGGAAGGATGATTGGGGAAATTGAAATTAGGAAATTTGGATTATGGGAGATAGGTAGGAAAATTTGAAGGGTTATTTTGAAGAAAGATGTTAATGTTCTTTTTAAACTTAAATAAATCGTACACATATGAATTACCAACTTTAGAGAACACATGCAATGGTATATGGTTCCACAAACGGGGTTTGCGCATGACAAACGAATTTCGATAGGCTGTATTTCGCCATCTTGATAACTCTACATAGTAGGGATGAGCTTCTTTTGCACTCCTTGTTTCACATTGGAAAACTTCAATTTAGGCATTAACTGTTTTATTTCTTTGGAACAGGTGTTAATCCGTACGAGATATTTATAAAAATGGGTCAGTGACCCAACTGATGACTGAGTGGAGTGAGCATTGAAGTTGCACTGGGGTCGTTGATAAGACGAATAGCTCTGTTTAGCACATTATCTAGATAACTAAGCGCTGTTTGAGGGCCTGCAGCGCGAATATATGCGAAAATGGGGTATTTCGGCATAATGTACGTTTTATAGATATTGAGAAGATAAGTTATATTATATTTCGAAAGGTATTTTTTATTTTAGATTTTTTTTGAGGTTCTCCTATAAGTAGTACTTCAATGTGCGAGAGTAAAATTTTCGAGAAAGTAAATTATGCGAGAATTAAAATTTCGCAATTTGGGATCCTGTATTTTGTGATAAGATGGAAAATATTTGGGATTTCGTAACCAACCCATAAAAAGGAGATAGTTAATATTGAATAAATGTATATAGTTAAGTTAACTATAAATTGTATATGTTGATAATAGTGATGATTACATGATGAAAAGCTTTTACTTCTAAAAAATTGATTTTTTTGTACTTATGTTTTATATTTGTTATTTATTACAAATAAATATTTATCTATGTACTTATTTGTAATAAATTAGTGTTTATATACTACATATTATATAAATGTTAATTTATGTAAATGAAAAAAAGATTAAATAATAATTTGGAAATTTTTAGCATATTCTATTAAATATATGATTATAATGTACCTACATATATAATATACCTATAATTTTATATAATAGGGTAGATATAAATATACGTATATTAAATTTTATATATGTACGTATATTTATCCTAATTATATATATGTAATGATATGCAATTTGATTTATTTACTTATTCTAATTACATCCATTTTAGATTATACTAAACAGTACTTACTTATTTTTATAGTAACAGTAACTACTTATTTATTTTTTTAAGTACTTACAGAACTTAATATTTTTTAGAAAAGTGTAGTACCGTACTTAAGTATTTTAGACATTCTGTTTCCTTATTTTTAAATTAAACAAAGAATTTTTAAATTTTGGAATATTTTTTTGATATGCGTATACATTTTAGTATAAAATTCTATGGGTTTTTGAAAAAAAAAAATAGATTTCGCTGAAATTTATTTTTTGGACGTGTTTAATTGTGTAGAATCCAAATTTTGAAAAAAATAAGATCTTTAAAATTTAAAATATATCGATATCTTGAAATTGTGATTTTTCATTCTTATAAAGTTTATATTAGCTTTGAAAATTTGAATTTATGGAATTTTTTTTAAAAAAGAAAACATATAGGTATATACAAAATAAGTGAACAATCGATCAATATTAAAATAAAGTCATTATCAACAATAAAATATCTATTTTTTTATTATAAACACATTGACCACATAAAAGTTAGGAATTTATTATACATATAACTATTTACATACATACATATTTGTTTATTTTTTTGATAATGTTCTTCTTCTATTTTCATGGCCAATGTAACCTAAAAGTAAATATATCTGATAATGAGTCATTTTTAAAATTTTATAATATTGATTATACTTATATGAATCTTCGGTGCACTTAAAGCAGTAGTTCTTTCATGTCTCTGTACTGAATATTGTTATCTTTCATAATGTAGTAATTATTATTATATGTGTATATACATAATATACATTTTGGAACGTTTAGATCTGAAACTATGTGTAAGTTAAAAACATAACACTCCTAGTTTATACTTATTATATGTGTATACATATATTATATGTAATCGATACGTGATTTTTAAACACCTACATTCTAATTAATTTTGCCAAATTTGTTATTTTTTTTATTGATGCATAATGAAATTTTTAAGTGTAGAAAATCGTTCAACGGTATTTATGATTATACCTGATGCATAATAAATACGATCAACAAAATATTGTTAATGCATAATTGTATTTATTTTTTATTGTGTTTACGTTACTTTTTTTTTTTATATTTTCTTTTTCTTTATATTATTTCTTTTATTTATTGATATCACGTTTCTTATGCAATTCAGGTGACATGTAAAGTATTTAATTTTATTACCGCGGTTAATTACACTCTTATACCTACTAAGTATTTTTATATTTTTTTTTTTATGTATGTTTATGCGTTGGTATTTTGTATTTGTGAATACATATAGGTTTATAGTTATGTTTTGATTTTACGCATATGCGTAATAATTATAATATGTGTAAATCAAAATGTCAGTTTATAAAGGTTTAAATACTTAGTCAAATATTTGCCTATATGTATCTATTTACTTATATATAAATATAAAGCGTTGCAATTTGAACTGATAAATATCTGAAACGGTACCACGTAACAATAAGATACATACATATGTACATACATATATTAAGCATTTTGATTCTTTTGACTTATTTAATAATAAATATATAAAAAAATAAAGAACATAAGAAAATTAACATATATAAAATAAGTGAACAATCGATCAATATTAAAATAAAGTCATTATCAACAATAAAATATGTATTTTTTTATTATAAACACATTGATCACATATTAATATCTACATGCATTTTTTTAAGTCAAATAACGTATTACATGTGTAGGGTACATAAATGCAATTTGTTAATTTAAAAATTAAATTTTGAACTAATAACTTAGAAATAAACCTTTTGACTATTAAAAATATATATGTATTTTTTTTTATGAAAATATGATAGCTAAACTGAAGTGGTGTTTTTTTATACCCGTACGATAGGATCGGGTATAATAAAATTACTCCTCCGTTTGTAACACCTCGAAATAAGCGAGCTAGATATACCTTCAAAGGTATGGATCGGATCAGAAAAAAATTCTAAGACTTTTGAGCCATGTCCGTCCGTCCGTCCGTCAGCACGCTAACTCAAAAACTAAGAAAGCTAGAATCTTGAAATTTACACAAAATATTTTGGGAGTAATTTGTAGGTTCCCTATTTTTTTTGGTTGAGTTTGGACCAAGCCTTAGGGTAGCTCTCGAACACCTAACTTTTAGATCTCCACATTTTTTTTGCAATAGAGCTATGAAATTTTAACTACTGATAGATCTCACAAAAATATTAATTTTATTTTCAATAACTTTTTTTTGTAGCCCCACCCGTTACGGAGCTACAGCTCCCCAAAGGTTCAAAAAAGCTCTATATTTAAATTGTTATAGCACAAGTTCTATAAGGTATATCTTCATTTTGAAAATGGCAAACGATTACTACTTTCATTAGCTTTAAAAGTATATATACAATAAATACATATTTTTGGCATACGGTGTCTTAATTTACCGTTATGCGAAACTCAAATTTTGCAAAATTCTTTAACCCTTCCATCTTCTAAACGGTTAAAGTTGGAAACTTGAAATTTTGACAGAAGTTAGATCTTTGAAAATTAGTATGAGTCATTTCAGAAATTTTTTTTGTATCACCCCCCGTTTAGGAGCTGTAAGGGGTCAAAAACTGAAAATTTCCTATTTTTAAACACCTGTAACTTGAACACCTGTAAAAATTTTTTTGAAGTAATACACAAAAATTAAAGCTCCAACATTATATTTTTATTTCTGTTAACAACTTTTTTTAATAATATAGGGTTACTTTATAATTGACGAAAGTGTTACTTGATTTTTTCAAATTTTCTAACAAATTTCATTAACTAATTTTTTCCATTTTGTTTTACTCGATAATTTGAAATTGTTGAGGATATAATGCGTAGTACAAAAAATGTAATTAAATAAACAACATAACGGTTGCTTGAAGAATTTTTATTTATATGATATTGATATATATACATACTTATATAATATCATGTTTATTTACATATCGTATATGTCACTAGAGAATGAATGATAAGAGTATAGATGTATATTATATAGCGCCGTATTTACATACACATATGTATTTTATTGTACTTATAAGAAATTATTCTGTCAATGGAATATTTAAATATAATATAATATAATATTTAAAATTATATTTACTGTTTTGTACTTAGTAAATTTAATATACATTTACCGCTTAGTATTAAATGGTACTATAGAATATTTGAAAAAGTTTTGGATTGATAATCGTTATGTGGAAGGTTAGAATCTGCTTTTGAAGAATGTACATATAAACATATAGTTTGAATATATGTACAACCCATAGTTCTAGAAATTATAAAATTCACCCAAATTATTTTAAAATACTAAAATATTAAAAAAATAATATTGTAAGCAGAGTGACAGGCTGTGAACATACTAACGGTTCGTACGGGTATCTAAGAGTTGACAAAGTCAACTGTATTCTTCCTCGTTTTTTTTGTAATTTAAAATGAAATCTTTTAAGTGATTTAACTATTTTCTTTTTATACATATAACTTTTTGTTACTACAATTAAATTGAATATAGCACACTATTATGGATTATAATTTATTTTTAAAATGTCAATAAAAATTATATGGAAGAATTCATCTTAATAATGTTGTATTTCCTTTAATTTAAACCAAAATATATATATATACATATATGAGATATATATGTATTTTATTACCCTTTTTTTTTATATTTTTATTTCTAAAATAATTTGTTCAATAAACTTATGATGATAATTTAAAAAGTTTCTTTTAAACTAATTAATGACCCTCATAAAGTTTTAATAAATTTAACTCATATAAAGTCGATAAAATTGTAAATGATTTCCTGACTTTGTCAAAAAAAAAAAAAAAAATTTTTTTTAAAGAAAAAAAAATTAATAAAATTAATAACATAATAAAAAAAAATTTTAAAAACTTATAACATTTCATAAGTTATGTATACAGTATAGACTACAGATATATTATTATCTGCAGATACAAACAAAATTATATTTTGCAAATTTAAAATGAACGGGAGGAAACGGAAATCATGACTTGAAAATATTGAATTAGTATTTTTTAAAAGGAATCTATAAGTAAGTAAATATAGATATACGTAAACGTACGTACATAAGTTTGAAAATTTATATTATGTATATTAATACCAGTCCACACTCACATAAATATTTAGTATTTACTATACATATATATTGACCCATATTATGATCGTAATGTTTTCTTTAACCTATATATCAACGCGAGAGTAATAAACGAATAAAGTTGCCTTTTTAATGAGTTTTTTTTTAATACTTTACTACTTTACAAGGTGGATGGATAATCTACAGGTGCACCTACAATATTGGATATTTATATTATGCATGTGTACCTATGTAAAATAAAGTGCGCTTATAATAAAAATGTATTTATAAAATCTTTATTTAAAAGGTGAAGAGAATAATGATAATGATTATTTTGATAAAAAAAAAAGTGATCAATAACGGAAAATTTTATGATATCTTATTGTTTTTTTTTTTTGCTTATTTTACAAGCAAATTTAATATGTATCTGCTTTTATTTAAATTTTTTAAGACAATTTATCTAAAATGTATACATTTGTCTAGTTACATCTGTATAAATATGTCTTTAAATATTTATTTTTATGTTAATTATCTTGATTCAAATTGATGTTAAAAAAAAAAAATTTTTTAAAGTAAGTACATATGTATGTGCAATAATACATCATATCTATATATACCTATTGTGTCTGCTCCATGTACAATAAAAAATGTACTTAGTAAATAAATAGTATGTTTTATGTAGTTATAATGTATATATTAAAAATTAAATTTTTAAATAAGTATTTTAATTAAGTCTACAATAATTTCAGAGATGTATTCAGTAACTATCACATGTATGATCTTGAGCTTACTTATACAGCTCGTAAATATGTAGCCAAGGAAAAAAAATTTTTTTAATTACAATTTTGTTCTTAGAACTTAAAATACCCTCGTATAACAATTAAAAGTTTATAATATTAAAAGTAATTTAATTACTTGTGCATTAGGAATCTAGAGTCTAGTGTGTAGTGTATACTGACATGTTAGTTCTATACCTTCATAAATAAAAATTTAATTACTTAGTATCTTATAAGTTTAATTCAATATTATAAGATGCATACTTTTTTATCTTTTTATCAAAAGTTATTTTTTTAGCAAAATCTAATTAAGTATGTATCTTATATTTAGATTAAACTTTTTTATTTTGAATTAATAAGAAATAATTATATTACTTATTTTGTACTTCTTTAATCTTTTGCCCTTTGATATCTGTACTCTGTCAATTATATAAAAATGTTATAAATATGTTATTCGGACTTTTATAAGTATGTATAGTTAAATCAATTTTTAGCATATTTTTCAAAAAAAAAAACCCCTTCGATTACGGACTATACCTCTAAAATTGTGAAAAAGTCCTATATTTTTAAATAAGTACATTTCATTTATTCTGCTTTATATTTTCATTCTAAAAACTCTAAACGACACAATTTATTTTATTTTTATAAATCAATATTAAAATTACACAATTTTTTTTACATTTAATATTTAAATTTACCGTTACCTATATGAAAATAAAATTTTGGAAAATTTTGGCAACGCTTTTATATATATAGAAGCATGAAATTGGGAAAAAAGGAAAAACCGGCAAAAAGATTTTTCAAAATTAGCATAAGTTGCTTCGAAAATTTTTTTTGTACTACCGCCTCCTTAAAAGCTTTTAGGGGTAACAAATTTAAAATTTCTTTAAGATTTAAAATTTCAGACAGCTGTAACTTGGCCAGCTGTACAAATTTTTGCAAATTAATGTACAAAAGTTAAAGTTTTTATATTATATTTGCGCCTTTGGAATATCTTGATTTACATTCCTATAGTCTTGTTTTTACTGTTTATTTAAAAATAGCCTTGTTTTAAAAACTGTTTATTTAAATGTAGCCTTGTTTTTAAATACTGTTTAAAATAAATTTGTCAAAAGTTGTTACAAAAATCTATTATAAAATGTATTGCCTGTATTAAGTTTAAATTAAACGAACCGAAACTTTTAAACAATATTCCATTTGATTTGTAAAATAAAAATTAAATTAAAATGTAAAGTGTTTAAAATAAATATTTTTTACGATTTTTAAATTAGTTTATAATGAGAGTAAATAAATTTAATAATGTTAAATTGCTCTGGTGATTATATTGCAATAATATTAGTTATAAAGATATTTAATGATAGGCTTAAAATTTATGATTATAAAAATAAATAGCTATATAATGCAAATTAACATTTTTTTTTTATAAAATAAACATAAAATTTGAATTTATCCTTTTTACTCTTTCATACATTATATCCAGTATAAGGAAAGTATAGTAATCCTTGAATTTTCATGTTTCTAGAACTTTTCAATTTAAGTAGTTATATAGGTAAAACCAAAGATTGTATAATTAGTTAACTACTGACCCATACAAATGAGTCATAAAGCCATAATTATGACTCATTTGAATGGGTCTCATTTGAATGGGGTGAATGGTTCCCAATTATAGCTTTATGACACCCCGCCTCAATTACTACTGACAAGGGGTAGAAGTTTTTCATAAAGACCGAAAATACGATAAATTGGAATCAATTTTATCTATAGGTTAATTAAAATTACGCACATTTATTTTAAACGTTTTCATATATACATATAACTAAATCCTTATGTTAACAAAACAATTTTATATTGACAATATTTTAAGCTTAACCAAGGTTTTGCTAAACAATAAATTATTCATTTGCTTTTATAATATAGTTTACGAGAAAAGATTCGAGTGATATCGATTTATTTTATTTTAACATTTGTTTCGATTTCTTATTTTATTGAAACTGCAATAAACTAAAATATTTTTCATTTTCGAAGTACTTATTTGCAAATAAGAGATTTTATTTAATGACATGATAATTAAATGATTAAAAATTGCTTAAAAATTATTTGATATTAAAAAATTGATTAAAAAATATTTACTTTACTTTAAAAACTAACTATGTACAGGATTTTCCAATTTGAGTGATATGATTTCTTTAAAAAAAAAAACACACTAATTGTTAAGGAAATTCAAATGTTTTTTATTTAATGTGAAGTACAATCGATACAATTAAGTTCTGAGTAAAATGTCATTCAAATGGCCTTCACAACTTCTTTTGTAGGAACGAATTCGATGAACCCAATTTCCGAGCACTTTTTCCACTAAATCAAGTCGTATGTCATGAATAGCATATTCAATATTGACTTCTAAAGCTTGCAGAGAATCTGGTTTATTGCTAAAAACCAATGACTTCAAATAACTCCACAAGAAATAGTCTAATGGTGTTAGACTATACCCTATATTATTATATTAAAATAATAAAACAGTATCTCTACTTTAGAATAATGACTAGATATGTAGATATAGTAGAAGAGTAACTATTTGTGGCTAAAATTTCTATCAGGACAGGATTCATGTTACTCAATTAGTGTTAACACAGAAATAAAATCGAGATCACAAAACTTAATACATATGCTTCAATTTCTCTCGTAAGTGTATTTGACATTTGACTTGACATCTTTACAAAAATGACAAAAAAAAAACAGTAAAACTATAATTCAACAGTTCATTTGTCATTATGCTTTATTTTTCATTTCCAACCAATAGCCATAAACAAAATGTCAAATTACTGTCAGAATTATTGGTTCGAAAAAAATTGTCTCCTATAGCGGGGAAAATGTATGCTTTAGTAAAGCATTATGGGAATCAAATATATTTGAAAGTTTCTGCTGGAAACTCGCAAGTAAATGAAAATAACTTAGACATTTTTTAAATTTATTATATAAAAAAAAATATACTATGTATTACAATTTGTATATCATCAACTCTTAAAATTGCTCTTTTAAAATTGCGAATTGAACAGTTTTGAAAAAATGGTTAACATTTTATTTAATATTTAAATTAAAAATAAACTTTATTTTTACTAAAGCATATTAAATTTACTTTTTTAATAATTTTATTAATTATTAATAATTATTAATAATTTTCGATAATTAAAATTTTTGTTTATTTTGTTTAATTTTTTGCGCGAATAAAAAAAATTGCACAACAAACTTTAACCTAAAATTAACAAAAATATAAAATATATAAATTGTATTTTGTTTACAACTGAAAATAAAAAACAAAAAATAATAAAAAATTTACTTTCAAATATCTTTTTAATTCTTAGCTACAAATTTTTTAATCAAGTTTAGTAAACAACTAAATAAGTGAATTGAAAAAAATGCTATAAACTATATTTTCTATGTAGGTATATTAAGTAGTTACATTACAGAGACATTGTACAATATAAAAATATGTATTATGAGTAACAGAAGTGAGTAGTAAGCATTGAAATATTTATCGCTAAAGTCTGAGATGAATTTTTTTTTTGGAACAATGGTTGGATGTATTTAAAACTTAGCGTGAATAAAATTATATATAAAATTGTCTACATAATAGTTATACTGACAAAATAAGTATCTATAGTTACTTACAGTTCGTATCATCGTGGAACATCTAAAGATAACTTACTTTTATAACTAGGATTATAACTTTAATTAGAGTTTGTTCTTACTTTTTTTTTTAGCAAAATATTAATTCTCATTAACTTTTCTGATCTGAAAACTGAATTTTGTAGGTATATAACAATGGGGGCGCCTTCATCATCTTAACACGATATGCTAAATCTTTCAAATCTCACCATTTAGGTGTATATACATACATATATGGTATAAGTCAGAATAAATTGGAATAGTAAATAGTATTTCAATAACATATAACCGTAGATCTAACTTTAAATATTATGAAAGAAAATTTTTTCTTTTTTGTATATTTAGAAACTTTTGACGCTCACAATATCGTTCAATTTTTCTATCGACAGATACAGATACATTACAGAATTAAAAAAGATACAAAAAAAAAAAGGAAACACATTTTTTTTCTATTTTCAACCTTAGAGAGGCAGCCGGTGTTAACAACTGACCAAACTGGATTCCAATTGATTTGATTATCGTTGGTTATAAGTTACTTATTATTATTATTTTTTTTTTACTGTTGTGTTTTTACTGTGTTGCTTATAACTGCTGCTGCCGCTGCCGATCCCATCACAGATTTATTTTTATTTTGTTTATTTGTTGATTTCAATAAAGTAAAAAAACAAAACATAAAAAGCAAAAATACGACAACGTATATATAATATGGTGCCATGTCTGCTTATGTTCATGTTGCACAAATGATAAGACCATAAGATCAAATCTAACTAAACATTGTCGTCATTCTCAACTCAACTTAAGTCAAAAAAAAAACTATTTTTTTCTTTTCACTTTTTGTTTTTTTTTTGTTATTATTTTTTTTTTTTTTTTTAGGTGGAATAAGTATATAAATATGTAGTTACATACAAACATACATATTTACAAAAATAACAAAGTAAAGCCTCTAGAGTCTAGATATTAATAAAAGAAATAAAATATGCAAATCATTAGAGTTAGAATAGTTTGGAATTTAGAATGGAATGTTGAACAATATGTGACAGTAAATATGTGGACATAACAAAAAAAAAAACAAAAACTAGAACTAAAGAACCAAACTAACAACTATAATTTTATTGTTAAAATAATAATAATAAAAAATAAAATAAAAAAAAACAGAAAAAATATTAAAATACAATAGAAAAAATTGAAAAAGTCTGTCTTAAGAAGTTAATATAATAAAGAATAGATGGAATATGGATGTCTTGAATTTCGATTAAATTAATTATAAGAGGCATAGAATTACGATTTTTTTTTTTTTATTAAGTAAGTTTCTAGAAAACAGAACTGATTAAATAAACATAAAAAAAAAGAAATTAAGTTAAGTGTGGTCCAAAGTTTTATTTATTTTTTAATTTTTAAGATTTTCTCAACATTTTTCAGATTTTTAAAATTAAAACAAATTTTTAGTCATTGTAAAATTAATAATTTATATATTAGAAAAATTTATTACATTGATTCATTGAATATGTGGTTCACTTACTATAACAGTGATTTGCTAAGAGTTAATTTTTCTGCTGATTATTGGGGTGTAATATATAATAATTATTATAGGGGTGTATAAATTTGTTAATATATACTATAAACATTTTCGGATATTAATTGTGGTTTTACGAGTCTGGATGGGACCACTGGGTAATTCAAAAAAAAAAAAAATAGAGTGTAACTACCATTTCTAATCATAAAAATAAATGTATTTATTTTATTTTTAAAATAAACTAGCGATAATGTAAATTGCTTTTCAACTTGATTGCAACAATTTTGAAAATCCTATTTAAGGTTTTTAATGTAATACCAATAACAATTATTTTATTAGTTTTAGCTCTAAAAAAAAAAAAAAGAAAAACGTTTTTTGCATAGTCCACTCTAATTCGGACCGCTTCTATTAATATTGATAAAAATTGAAATTTTATTTATTTTTACTTTTTGTTGCTAAAGTTTAAATATAAGATTATCCAAAGTTGACTTATTTATTTTAAATCTATACTCTTATAAAATATTTTACTTTTTTTTTATGGAGATTATTACTTTATTGAAAATTTAAATTTTTGGAAAAATATAAAAACTGGTTTTAATATCATTTTTATCTTTTGTGTCAATAGTTACTACATATTTTTATACTTTGTAACATTTATAATATATATTTACAGTAAACTAACGATATAGGAAACTAACTGATTCTTATTAAAATCTTGAAGAAAAATAATTGAATTAAAATACTTTTCAGTTAAAGTGAAACCTGCTTATAAAGCTACCTATGTGGGTCAAATTCCCAGATGGCATAATTCTATCTGACTCATAGCGTAGTGGTTAAGTCGTCAACCTTTCAATCTGAGGGTCTTGGGTTCAAACCCCGGTTAGGGTCATATAAATAAAAAATATGTAGTAATTTCATATCGTAATAATGTGTATCGTATAATTAATAATAATAATAGTAATAATAATAACAATAATAATAATAGTAGCTGCTACAGTGGAGCTATCTTTGGTTATATCATGCAGGAAGGTGTTATCTACTACTGCACTTTGTAATTCACTGATGGTCCTGACTCTGTAGTAAAAATAATATTAATAAGAATACTATTATCAATAATCTGCTACAGTGACAGTGGGGGTTGCCTTCAATAATTACCTTATGCAGTAAGGTGTTATATACTACTGTAATGTTTTGGTAACTGTTGTAACGGCTATAGTCACTGTTAGCAAAATAGTAATAATAACGGATTCATTGTTTTCTTACAGTCCCACCCCCAATTCAATGTTTCCGTTTCCATTTCATAACCTTTCCTATCTCTACCCCCTAGCCAATATACTGCGTTAGCAGGTAAGGGTTTCATCCCATTATATGGGCTAAAGGGGGAGGTGGGTTTAGTCAGTATCTTACACTACCAAGGGAAAACTCTTGGTGTCTTTGGAAAATTCCCACCTCTCTTAGGAAAAAAAAAAATTTGCGAATGTAGAACCATCTCCCACCTCATGTGTTCGCCAGAATTGGTGATGCTTACATTTACAACGTGTAAAGATACAAGGTGAATTTTAACAACTTTGTTCACAATATGTCTGCCAATTTGAAATCAATTTTCATTCCCTAATGCAACTTCCTTTGACCAATCAGTACATGAATACTACCACACTAAACCTATTTTTTAGTCAAAAAAGGGAGGTTGTGTTTAGTCGATTAAAGTTCGACACATTCATAGAGGACTCGTGCTCGTTTTCACTTCTCTATAGTGTCTTTCGATTATTCACACCTACCTCCTCAAACAAAGGATACAAAAAAAACGAAATATTTTAATGCTTTTACTGGTCGGAATTAGTTTTTTTTTTAGCTTTTTTAAGCCGCCTCCATTTGTAACATTTTTTAGTTATCATCAACCTATTTTTTATTAGTAAATAATGTATGTGATAATAAGGATGAGATTAACCCTTTTAAGTCTAGAATTAAAAATTTTTATTGTCCCAAAATACTGTCTCTTATTGTTTGAATTTGTTTAATAAAAAACTTATGATCCAATAATTCAAACCATTGGATGCATGTATCAAAAAAGGGATCGAATTTATTCACAATTTGAAAATAGTTTTTAATTTTAATAAAAGTTATATTTTATGTATTTTTTTGGGGAGTTTCACTGTAGTTAGAAATATTTATTTTTTATTGGTTTTATTAAAATATTCTTTTCTAATAAACATAAATAAAATAGAGACATGTTTTGGATTATAATTGTTATATCTTGTTAGTATTACAATAAAAAAAATTTGAATTTAAATATGAAAATTAAAATATGACAAAAAAAAAAATAAAAGATGTTTTTATAAATTTTAAAAAATATTTAGTTCTTTTTTATTTATTAAAAAATGGAAAATGAGGTTTTGAGTTTAATTTGCAAATTATTGTCAAAATTTATTTACATATAAGTATTTAAAAAAGTAAAAACTTCATTAAAATTTTCCTTTAACTTGCGTTTAAGCGTTCATTTTGTGGTGGCGTTGTTAACTTTTTATTTTTATATACATACGTATACATGTATGTTACATATTTATTTATGTATTTTTTTTTTTAATTTTATTTACATTCGTCAATAATTTTGCTTTCCTCTTTTAATTTTTTTTTTTTTATTTAAGTTGTAAAATTATAAACGAGTACAATTTTATTTCAAAAGAAGGAAACCTTTTTAGCTTACCTTGCACCTTTAACCGCCCACATATACGTGATGTATTTCTTGTATTATGTTTTTACTATACATATTTTTTTTTTGCTGCTTTAATGTGTTGCATATATTTTATATATTTGCTTATACATAATATATATATATATGTTATTGCTAATATAATATAATATATATATATATATATACATGACACGTATTTAGTATAGAAAATATCAATATATAGAATGTCAACCTCAACCTAATGGCAACCAATTGGAAAAATTTTTTGTGTGCTTACAAAATAAATTGTGGTCTACGTACAGAGAACTGCATAAGTATTTAATGTTTAAAAAAATAATGTTTCACTTTATATTGTTAATTCTCCACTTAAAAAAATGAAAATCAAACAAATACACAAATATATATATATATATATATATATGTATATAGTTATATACATATTTAAATACTTACTGTATATATACAATTTAAGTATCTGATTCGAAAGTTCTTCACAATCTTCTATAGTTTAATGACTGAGCTTGTTTTCTCTCTTATCTCTCTATTGATTTCCTTTCGTTTGTTTCTTTAAATAAAAATGGTTAATTTTATTTGAATTGCAGAATTCAAATAAAATTAGAAGACGTTTAAATTTAAAAAGTTTGTTAAAATTATTTAAAAAAAATTTCATGATTAATATTATTTTATTAAAAAAAAAAAACAAAATTTAAATTTTTATATGGTATGAATACTTATGCTGTTCATTGTATAAGTAGTAAAACTAAAAGTATTATAATATATTATTATTTAGGTTATAATCGCATATTAATGAAACGTACGATACGACGAACGTACTCTTTATTTTATTTTTTTTTGTGTGATTTTCCTGAAGCATAAAAATAAGATGATGAGACTCTTGAGACATCTATATTTTTTATCAGTGTTCTTTTTTGAAGGAGTGGAATCACTTTTTTTTTCTTTTTTGCATTTCGTTGCTTTTGAAGTAAAAAAAAAAATTAAAAGTAGAATTTGCAATAAATGCAAACGTATACATTAATTGTTGCAACTAATGAAAATGATGACAAAATTATTAAATTCAAAGTTTATGGATTGATTTTTTTTTTTGACTCACATAGAAATAAATTTTATAAAGTTAATGTTATATTATTATTAATATTAAATATATTGTAAGTAATACCTTTATTTTTTTTATAATTATCCAATATTGTTGAAAATTTTTCTTAAACATATAGAATTAAGATTAACTTCGGAATTTTTTATTTAATTATAATAAGTAACTATTGTGTATAAATAAAAAAGTGATTTTGTGATACTCCAAGATTACTGTTTATTAATTGTTGGACATTAACCTTACTGTGCAGACTTAATAAAAACGGGACTAGTAAGCAATAATTATTGTTATTAAGTATAGCTTCTTTTAGGAAACTTGGAAACATTTATTGAACCAAGTTTCAAAGAAAACATGAAGTATCTGACCATTGGTGCAGTGCATAAGTCACCGGTCTTTCAGACGAAAGGTCTCGGGTTCAAACCCTGGTCAGGTCAAAAATAATATATAAATATAATAAAAATAATGTAAACAAAATATTAAATATAATTATAATTTAATACTAGTACCAAGTTGGCCCACATGTCTAATAGGCAAAGGACCCCAAACATATCGGCTGTCATTTATGCCAGTTCGGTACAAATAATAAATAAATAAACATGAAGTTTTACAACTAAAGTGACAATATTGTTTTGTGAGCACAGAAGGCATATTTATTAAATAAAAGATAAACCCTTAAATCGATTAAAGATTTTTAAATAAAACATAAACAATTAAATTTAATAATGCGATGTTTTAAAATCCAATCGAAAATAATATAATGTGAATTGTTTAATATGATGTTTGCACTCCAAATAAACTCCATCCCTAAGAAGTTTATGAATTACAGTTCTTTTTTTGACAAATGTACTTAAATTTTTAGATTAAGAGACCAACAGTTTCAATGAAAATTTTATGTAATCAGTAAACACTTACAATTTTTTCAAAATGTTTAATTTGTTTTTTTATATAAGTAAAATATACGTAGCTTAATTTTTTTAATAATGAATCATCGTTCGATCAAAATTAAAACCAAATTCAAAACAAAATCACCACTGAATTTATAAAACAGCATTTAAATTTACGTATATGGTGTATAGAAAAAAAAAGAAAAGTGCAACCAAAAGTTAAAAATCATTACATTGTTATATTTAGTTATCTTTGTTCTCAAACCAATAATAAGAAATCAATAAAATAAAATTAGAGGAAAAAAAATTGTGCTAATTTCAATATAGTACATACAAAGATCAATATAACAGAATACAGAATATGCCAATCTTTCGTTCAGGTAAATAAAATATTTCCTGTTGCAGGGAAAGTATTAACAAGTTTGAGTTTTATTTAATCGTCTTTATATTCTATAATTTAAGAATAACTGGCAATACTTTAGTCTCTACTATTGTTTCCAATATTTTATTTAATGTTTTATGTTTTTTTTTTATCTATAATTGAATTCAAGTAATAAATATATTTGTATACATTTAGATACATATTACTTACCTACACTACACTTGAATCTAATCGAAAAGTTAATTGGATGGTAAATTATTATTTTACTTAAAATTGAATAAAAAAAAAAATTTAAATTTCTATATTTAAAATTTATTAATTAAATGTAGTACAAATAAAAAAAAAAAAAAAAAAAAAAAACAACCATCTAGGAACTCTTTTTAAAAAATTTGAATCGTTTCCTGTGCCACCACCTCTTTAAAATTGTAAAAGTATAAATCAAATATTAAAAATTAGTATTAATTTTCATTTTTTTCTGAAAGAGAAATCATTAAAACCTGCAATTTGTTGCTTTTGAAGTATAATGAATGGCAATTGGCAGCAATAGCAAACCACCGTAAGAAAGTGGTATATACTCATAAATAACTTATATGCAAAAGTGAAAAAATAGAAAATGAAAAAATAAAAAAAAAAAAACAAAAATGATGAAAACCTTGTTTAGTTTGAAATCTAGTTTTTTGCATTTTTGAAGTGAAAATATTTATGCTCTAATTAGAAAAAGACATGTGGAGAAATATTCTAATCAAAGATTTTTGTTTTTTAAATTAATATTTTATATTTTATATTAATATTTTTATGGAACATTTAAAAAATTTGTATAAAATGTATAATTAGTTTTAATGAATGTTAACTCAAAATTAAAAACGATAATAATACTTTTAAAATATTATTTGTGAAAAATTAGTTTGATTTAATTATTTTATTTATATATAAAATTAAGAGGTCCTGCCCAGTGTCCGATAAAAAAAATACATATTACCATTTTTATAAAGAAAAAATCCCTATGATAGGTATGATGTGTTTTGTACGGATTATAGAATACTTTTTTAAATCCGGTGACATACATACGTCAGTTTTTCTATCATAACGTCTTCACTTTCATTTTGTGTAAAAAATTTTTATCACATTTGACGATAACTGAATTTCTAGTGTTATTCAAAACATTAATAAAAAATTGGTGAAAAAATAATTTTTTTTAAATACATATAGGGTATTTATTACATACTTATTTTATGTGATCATAAAATTTTTTACATTATTAAATCCATAAAATTGACGGTATTTTACTTTAACTTTAAAGTGTTCGCTTTCAAATTCGAACTTTTACAAAAATTTAAAAAAAGTTATTGAACAATATAAAAAAGTGCACCATACATACGTACATTTTAAAAAAATTTAAAGGCAATTAATTAATTAAAAATATTTTAAATTAATTTATTTATTAATGTTAAGTTTATATATTTAATAGCTCCGTTAAAGAAAAAAACAAAATATGAATGGATTGAATAATAAACAACTGACAATATGGATTTGATTTGGATTTGATTTGATGGACATGTCACATATAATTTAGTTAATAAAACTCAAAAACTAGTAAACTCAAAAACTAAGTATCTTGATGAAACTTATATAGAAAGGTTAAGTTCGAATCTGGACAAAATTGGTTCATGGGTTCGGATTCTGAAAGCTTCCGAATGATTCCGGAGCAAACGAAATTATCTCCAAAACCAACAAAGATAGAACCTTTAAATTTGATACAATGATGTTCCTTCATATTCGATTTATTTCTCTGAAATTTGAGAGGATTTTGTCCATGGGTTCGGATTTTGGAAACTTCCCAACGAACACAAGAGCAAACGAGCACATCTCCAAAAACCAATAAAGATTGAACCTGGCAATTCAAGTATCTGACACACGCCTCCCAAGGGCTAACAAGCATATCTTTGGAAATTAATAAAGATAGAAACTTGACATTTTCTACAAGGATGTCAAGCATATTCCAAGATAATGCCCCTTTTACGTTGCTGAAATTTGAGTTGAATTAGACAGAAAAGGGAAGAAGTTCAAGCAGCTGCCAAAAAACTTATGAATTTTTAATTTAACTCGAATTATTCTGGTGTAGGGTATTAATAAGTCGGTTGCATCGACTTACTGTTACATTTACTTGTATTTTATTTTGTTTTGTTGTGATATTACGATAAGACTGCTAAATGATCTAATTTTTTAAAATAGCAACATATAATTAGCCGTGAGTGAAACCTGTTTTATTAAGATAAAGACATATTTTGTCAAAAGCTAGGTCCTGTAATTCGTTAATTGTCGCGGTATATGCTAAAAGCGGAAACTGTTTTTTTTTTATCGGACGGAAAAAAGTTTTAGCGAATAAAAATTGTTTCTGCAGTGAAAGTATTGATTGTCCTATGTGGTCTTCAATATAATGATTTTGTATATCTATTTTATTAAAAGTATAATAGTAATATTTAAAATTGTAGTAGTATATATTGGTAAAATAAAATTTGTATATTTATTTTATATAACATCAAAATATGAGCTTTAAGCTTGAAATTTGAATATAAGTAGCTTTCGTAAAATTTTTCAGTTTTTTTCACCTTTTAGGTTTCCATTTCATATGAAAATATGAAAGGTTCATATAAAATTTTTTCAAAAAAATATATGTATATTTTTATATTATACATTTTGTGTTCGTGATTATGATTGTACTTGTGATGCATAACATTTAAGTAATTGTTTGTCCTTTGATGTCCAATTTAAAATTGAAAATATAATAGGTATACACAGATAAGTAAACCAACTTCACCCATTTGATTTTGGAATTTCATATAACTTTACCGCATTAGAAGTTTTGCAAACGACCGACATGCATAGTGAAATTAATAAGCAACCTATTTAATAAAAAAATAATAATATTCAAGTCCCATAAGGGGCTATATGAAGTAAGGTTCATTACAGCGTTAACAAATCTTATTTCATGGCCTTTTTTGTGCAATTAGGTATACCATAATACTATATAATATATAAAATGTGTTATTATGTATATATTTATATAACTATATACACTTAATTAATTTTTTTTCGGTATTTTTAAACTACAACAGCTCATAATAAAATCAATTAAAGTCACAAATATTTAAAAGCTGTCAAATTTCTTATCAAATAAGAACTGTAATAATAAGCTCTGCATCACTATATTGATCTCAGAGAAGATCAAGTGCTTTATTTCAGTTCTTAGTACCATTGAATTGTTGTTGATCTAAGATCTTAATTAAGTGAAAAAATTTGTATATTTTAGAGAATTTAGAGAAACAATTTAAACACCCTAAGTAATGCTGTCAAAAAAAAAAATATTTTAGATTTCAAATATGAAAAAAAGAAAAAATATATTGTGTCACAAAAATTAATGATTGATTGATCTCATTTAAAATTGTTATTCTTTCCCTCACTATTAATTATAAATATTTGTATATTTCTAATTGTAATTTTCATATGTTTACTTAAAACGATATTGTTAAAGGCTTTTTATTTTAAATATTTTCCATTTTAATTTCAGTTTTATTATTTTTCATTATCTGATCTAAATCAAAATTTAATGCATAGATATATTTGATCTTAATTAAATTTTATGTTATTATTCTGCATACTCTGTTACATTTTGACAGTAAAGTTAAATTTTATATAAACATCCATAAATGACAGCATTAATTTTTCAAAAGTATAAATATTTTTAAAAAATATGTATATTTGAAAATAAAATTAACTTTTACAAAATAAGTTAATATAGTTAATTCAAAAAACTGGTCTGTTTTTTTTTTTTTTTTTATTAAAAGAAGAATTTTCCATGCTTTTAATTTCTTTTATCTAGCAAAGTTTTATTTTTTTTTCTATGCAGTATATGTTAATTAAACTGCCAGTTTAAATTTATAAATGTTATAATTATAGAGTGTAAATTATTATAATGGTGAAGGAAAATAATTACAAAAAGTAACGATATTTTTATTTAATTTAGGTTTATTCAAGAAAATTTCTATATTAAAATATATAAGTATAAAAATTAATATAGTAAAGCGGTAACCAAAACGACATAGTTCATAACATTATATGACATTAATATTTGGATATATAGTCATTTGTCAAAAAATATGCATCAGAAACATAAAAATATAGAAACATAACTATTTTATTTCTATATTTTAACTTTTTTTTTTATTTTAATATAAACTTAAAACAAAAACTTTGAACAAATTCAAAATCTTTAATAAAAAATTAAACAACAACAAAAGGAAAATGATCAACAAAGAAATGTCAAATTTGCTATGTCAATTTTATTTTGATTGAATTAACATAAGTAGAACTATGTTTAACGAAATTTAACGAATCTAACATAATATGTCAATGGATTAACATTAGGTTTTAAATTTCCATAAGCTGGACTGAACATATTATGTCGCTATGTGACATTTACTATATGTGATTTTAGTTACCATTTAAAACTTTTAGGATGGGAAAAAAAATAGACTCGTTTTAATAAAGATATTTTTTATTAAATATTTTTTCAGGGTTTAGAATTAGTTTTGTATTTAATGAAATAAATATACAGTTGACTGGAAATTCGAAAATTGGTAACGAATGTTTTTGTAATACTATTTAAAATTTAATTTTCTTTTTTGTTTTTTTTTAAATGTATAATATATAATTCAAAAAACGATTAAAACTAAATCGTTGCTATATTTCACAGTATGTTCAAAAATATCTAATATGAATCAAATGAAGTTTTAATTTTATAAAATTAATATAATTACCATGCAATATAAGCGATTTTAAAAAAAATATTAAAAAAAAATTATTTAAAAATTATATATGTAGGTAATTAACTTACTTTTAAATTTTACTTTATTTAATTAAAATTAATAATATAAAATAAAAAGCAGTAAAATACTTTTGATTTATATTTATTGTATATCATAATCATAAATCCTTTTTGTATATACTCTTAATTTTACCAGTAGAGGGATAACCAAGTATTGTAAACGTAATGTTTTTTATTTTTATTTGAATGTTGGAGATCTTACGTACAGATATTTACACTTAAATAGTAATTAAATTTGTATATCTTTACACACAAATATACAAAAATACCATGGTCATTAATACTCCCAGTTTCTTTTTATTATGGCACATTATGGTTAAGGAAATGATATCACTATAATAATAAACATTAAGAAAAAAAGCAGATATATATTAAAGGTTTAATCTAATGCTAACTTAATGTTTTAGTAGTTTAATTCTATTGTTTTTATAACTTTCCTGCCGCAATGTTTTTTTTATTAACTATAATTATAATTTTTATAATGTAATGAAAAATATATGTGTCTATATGTACAAAAAATTATCATCGTTTTTATATAGGTTAATTTTTAAACAAAATTAAATAAAATTATTTTATTAATATCTGTAATTATTTTTTCTTTGCTTTGTGTTACCGTTTTTTTTACTAATTCTGATGGTTTTTATTTTTAAATCACCTAACTCAGAAAATTATAAAATAATGATTTTAATAATTAATTGTTATCGAAGACTATAATAGCATTTACTGTCTTAAAACAGTCTTATTTCCATAAAACGCTTTTGACAGTCTTATTTCCATAAAACAAATATGTTGTTTTTCTATTAACGTATTTACTAAAACCCGGTATAACTTCTGGAAATTCTAACCAAATATTGTATTTGGTAAACCATATGACTAAGTTGAAGTTCATTACTTTCAAAAGTGTAATAAATCGATTGTAATCCAAACTCAAACTTAAAACGTTAAAAAAATTTGTTCATGTAATTTCAAATTAACAAAATGCTAAAAAATCATAATTTATATTCAATTAGCTCCTTTATTTGGGTATTTTCGATGAATCCATGGGTTTGCTTTACATTGTTAATTTGTATTGTCTTAGTTTTTCTTGTGCTAGTACGGAAATTAGTGGTCTTTGTTTTTTTTTTGTTGTAATCTATTGATTTTGGGGGTTTTCATAGACCAAGGCGCTGCAATCGATTTTTTTGTTGCGATATCAGTTCTGCTTTCACAGTAGGATTTATTTTACATCAATACTTTTTTATTGTACAAATGGGTTAGTGTGTTGATTTGTTATTTCGAAAGTATTAATAAAAGTACTAGATGGAACAGATAAATTTAATTTAAAAAAAAAACTCTTTTTGTTCGTTCGGTTTTATTTCTTTCGATTTTGGATTTTCGAATTCACATTTGAATTCAGTTGCAGGAGGGTTAACTATATAACCTACTTGTTCCTCTCTCAAATTTTAATTTAATTTTTAAGCTATTCTAGAGTATATTAGGGCTAGAATTTTTGTAACACTAATTAGTATTGTCATTTCTCTCAAGTTATTATATAATGTTAGATCCCCTGCTTTCTTATAGTTATAATTAATTTTTTTTTTTTGCTATTCCATTGAGATCTCCTTTTACTACAATATATTGCGCATTATTGGTATATAGTATTTTGTATACCTATCATACCTATCATAAGTCAGCACCCATTTTTTCTTTTGTGGTAAACAATTCAATTGATATATCATCAAATTTTTCAACTTCATTGTTCTTAGCCCTCTGATTGCATTTAAGTATTAAAATCTTCCCTTATATTTCGTTCCTCTTACTCTAGTTGTATTTTTTCGGAGAATGTTTAGTTTTTCTCAAGCAAAGTACTCCCTCCGTCTAATTTATTGCTCTTGTGTTGTTTTAACCATTGTCATAACCATTTTTTGTTTTTTATTAGTTTTTGCTGGCAAACATTTTTTTTTGATCTCTACATTTTTGTACAGTTTTTGGCGGGTTGTAAATTTTTATATAATTTGTACAACTAAATTATGTGTATTATTTAAATTGATCAAACCATAATGCCAATAAACGAAAAAATATTTTGTTTAGTGACATTTAAAAAACGAAAGTTTTGCATTACATATTTAAAAATTTTAAATTTAATTTACATTTTCTTCTGCAGTAGTATTATAGACTATTGAACTTTTTAAACTGCTAGCAACTGCTAGAGAGCAGAATTGTAATATCTGATAATATGTAATGTGACAGAAAATCTTGGCAGTCTTGGTAATCAATCTTTCGTATTGTTTTTTTTAATTAGTTATTCAGCAAACGTTATCTAAAAAATAAATTTATAAAATTTATTTAGTTATAGCGAAAGTGATATTTCTTTTATTTTGATATTTTAAGTGATATTTTTATAATACGGTTATTACTTTATTTTTTATTTTTAATTATTTAATCAAAACACGTTTTAAAATTTTTTGGCATATGTTATTTATTTTTTATTTAGTTTTAGATACGATATTTAAATTTACATTACTGATTTAAATTTTCCATTGTGTGTATAAAAGCCTTGTCTAGTATAATTTTATAATTTCATATTTTATCATTAACTTTTATTAATTATTAAATGAATACCGCTACTTTAATACTTTGCCATTTGATAAGAAATATTCCGCCTAATTAGGGAATCTTATATATATATATATATGTATATATAACTAAATTATTTAGAATTCGTTTTTATAAAAGTCTTATTTACTATTTTTTATTTTTAATGTGATTTAAGGTTGTTCGACACGATCATAGAAATATGTAATATAAAAGAAATAATATCATTTCACTTTTATATTAGAAATAACATCATGCAGAAACATTTAAAGATTTTCTGCAAAAGAAATAATAGATAGTTACTTAAATAGAAATTTTTCTATTTCTATTTTTGACAGTTTGTTAACTGAAGATACCAATTTGTTATTTGAAAAGTTTTAAAAGCAATTTTATTTTAAATTTTTAATTGTATTTTGCTAATTTTTTTAAAATTTAAATATTTTTATTTATTACTTTTTAAATGATAAATAAGTGCAGATATTGTGGCTAGCAGCCAGACTATTCTAATGATATAGCATTTTAATAAATGCTCCTTTCTTATATTTTTATCGTATAACTATTTATTATTTAAAGACAAGTCAAATGTCAAAATTATATTGTGATTTTAGTATTATTTTTTTGACGTTTGTCTGATAGTTTTAATATGTTATTTCTATTATGGTGTCCAAAGAGCTTTACTTATATTTCTTTTATATATACTGTTTCAGTCTCTAATAAAACAGTTTATAAGTTGGTTTTGATTAAGAGTTATTTTGTATATGTATAACTGTTATTATAGGCTTAAAAAAATTCTTAGATACATATTAGATAATAGACATTAGTCTGATTACACCTAATAAAATGAACACTTAATATGATTTGTTTTATGAAAATGTTTATTTAACTAAAATTAAAGACAATTTAAAAAAAAAAAAAAAATAGCTTGCATATGAACTTGTAAATTAGAGGTCCGAATTTTTGCTCAATTTACAATGTTTTGTTTTTCCTTAAAATGGTTTCTGAGTCTAAGTAGTTTTATATACCTCCTAGACCTAATAGTACTTGTATTATATAATATTTTAATTTCAAATTGCTTATATTTTTTTTTAACAAATAACTATAAGAAATACAAATAAATTATATATTATATATTATAGCATATATTTAAAGGCTAAATATTGCAAAAATAAAATATTTTGTTTCGGTTTTTCTAATGGTATATTATACATAGTGAGGATAGTGAAAATATATCTTCCATGTTTTCTATCGGATTATCAAAAAAATTATAAAATCTGTAACAAGCCTATTTTTTTCGACTAAGAGAAGGATGCTGCTTTAAATTGATTTAGTTATATTAATATTATAAGCCATAATTGAAAGACTCAGTTTACGTTCATTTGTATTTATATGTATCTTTTTATACCCGTACGATAGGATCGGGTATAATAAAATTACTCCTCCGTTTGTAACACCTCGAAATAAGCGAGCTAGATATACCTTCAAAGGTATGGATCGGATCAGAAAAAAATTCTAAGACTTTTGAGCCATGTCCGTCCGTCCGTCCGTCCGTCCGTCAGCACGCTAACTCAAAAACTAAGAAAGCTAGAATCTTGAAATTTACACAAAATATTTTGGGAGTAATTTGTAGGTTCCCTATTTTTTTTTGGTTGAGTTTGGACCAAGCCTTAGGGTAGCTCTCGAACACCTAACTTTTAGATCCCCACATTTTTTTTGCAATAGAGCTATGAAATTTTAACTACTGATAGATCTCACAAAAATATTAATTTTATTTTTAATAACTTTTTTTTGTACCCCCACCCTTTACGGAGCTACAGCTCCCCAAAGGTTCAAAAAAGCTCTATATTTAAATTGTTATAGCGCAAGTTGTATAAGGTATATCTTCATTTTGAAAACGCCAAATGATTACTACTTTCATTAGCTTTAAAAGAATATATACAATAAATATATAATTTTGGCATACGGTGACTTATTTTACCGTTATGCGAAACTCAAATTTTGCAAAATTCTTTAACCCTTCCATCTTCTAAACGGTTAAAGTTGGAAACTTGCAATTTTGACAGAAGTTAGATCTTTGAAAATTTTTTTTGTATCACCCGCCGTTTAGGAGCTGTAAGGGGTCAAAAACTGAAAATTTCCTATTTTGAAACACCTGTAACTTGAACACCTGTTAAAATTTTTTTGAAGTAATACACAAAAATAAAAGCTCCAACATTATACTTTTATTTCTGTTAACAACTTTTTTTAATAATATAGGGTTACTTTATAATTGACGAAAGTGTTACTTGATTTTTTCAAATTTTCTAACAAATTTCTTCAACAAATTTTTTGCATTTGTTTTACTCGATAATTTGAAATTGTTGAGGATATAATGCGTAGTACAAACAAATGTAAATGAATAAACAACATAACAGTTGCGTGAAGAATTTTTATTTATATGATATTGATATATATACATACTTATATAATATCATGTTTATTTACATATCGTATATGTCACTAGTGCATGAATGATAAGAGTATAGATGTATATTATATAGCGCCGTATTTACATATATGAATTATATATGTAAAACATATATGTATTTTATTGTACTTATAAGAAATTATTCTGTCAATGGAATATTTAAATATAATATAATATAATATTTAAAATTATATTTACTATTTTGTACTAAGTCAATTTAATATACATTTTCCGCTTAGTATTAAATGGTACTATAGAATATTTGAAAAAGTTTTGGATTGATAATCGTTATGTGGAAGGTTAAAATTTGCTTTTGAAGAATGTACATATAAACATATAGTTTGAATATATATACAACCCATAGTTCTAGAAATTATAAAATTCACCCAAATTATTTTAAAATACTTAAATATTAAAAAAATAATATTGTAAACAGAGTGACAGGCTGTGAACATACTAACGGTTCGTACGGGTATCTAAGAGTTGACAAAGTCAACTGTATTCTTCCTCGTTTTATACTAATTTTAATTTGACAAAATTAATGAATCAATTACAATTAAAAATGAAAAAAAAAATAAAGAAGAAGAACTATTAACCTCAAATTTTAAACCAATTAAGTTATAACTTAAAAGAAGAAAAAAAAAAATTTGTTTATTCCAATGTATAAATAATATCTTGACAATGCATCTCATAGATCGACCTCCTGACGAGTTCAACCATAAGATTACATGCATGTTTTTTTTTTTATTTTTTTGTGTAAATGGATTTCATTTATTGTTCTGTTAATTACGAGTTAAATCAGATAATATAAATTAATAAAGAATTTTGAAATGATTTCTTATCGAAATTTTATGTTTCTTTTTATAATATGTACACATATTATATTAATACTGAGTGGATGGAATATGTTTTCTTTACTTACTAATACAAAAAACAAAAAAAAAAAAAGAAATATTTTAATAGATTGAAAAATATAATATGGACATTGACATAATTGATATTATCATAGTATTGTGTGCATCATAGTCAAGTCAAATATAATTTTTTTTTTGTTTTACAATGTGTTATAATAGTTTCACTTCATTTCAGACTGAAGTTGTAAAAGATACTTTTAAATTTCTTAAATCACTCTTGAGAAGGTCTGGTTTTTTTTTTTTGTATAAGTATTTTTGAAAATAATCAAAACATATTGCATATAGATTTAATATATTTACATAAATATATATGGATATAATAGGTATATATATATTTTTTTTTGTTTGCCTTCATCGACAGCATTCTTGCGTTTTCATTTTAGCGTTTTGTTAAGTTGGTTTCTATTTTTGTACTCAATTAAAATTTTGAATTTCAAAATGAATATAAAGGGATTTGTTTTATTATTTTTTAATTTTTTTATTTTTTTTTTTTTTTTGTTTGGTGAGAATTTCTATTTTTGTCTATTATATTTGAATCTCCTTTTTAAAAACATAGATGAACCATGTATGGTGCACATATGTTTTTCAAAATCTATAAAAGAAATTTTTTTATTTTTTTAATTTTTCACAAAATATTGGGATGCATTTTTCTTGATTTGAAAAATTTAATTTATGAAAATAAAATAAAAAAAAAGAAAAATAAATAATTAGAGAGAAATAAACAGGAAGAATTGGTAGCTTGTAGAACAATATGTTTTTAAAGAAACAAAAGATTATTAAAAGAAAATTAAAAATAAAGGTTTATCTTACAATTCTGATTAATCATTTGATTAATATTATGTGTTTACAAACTAATGATTAATTTTAGGTAATATAGATTTTTATAATGTTTGAAAATGGTATAATCTGGTATAATTTTCTTTTAAGATTATTAAAGCAATTTTATATGGGTTATGACTTTATTTATTTAACTTGATTTTTGAAAAATTTTTTGATGAAGTTATAGGGTAGATGATAAATGGTCTTTTAAAAAGAAGTTTCACTTTAAAGTTAAAATAAATAACTTTTATTTAACAGAATGTATATTAGGTACGTATATACATTTTGTATATGTATGTACATATTTATGAAATTTTATTTACTTGAAATAACACACTGAAAAATTTTAAACATACATATATGGTCTGAATAATGCGCCAAAAAATATACTCTCACCTTTAATTACAAAAAAAATTCAAATTTTATGGATTTTTATTTATTTTATTAAATAGCAGCTGACCAGCAATAAGAAAAAATAGTATAAAACTGTTTACAAACAAACCTATTAAAGTTTTTGTGAAATTCAGTTGCTGCAATTTTTAAAAATGCTCTACAAATTGTACACAGCATATAATTACAAACCATTTGGAATTTGTGTTCTGGGTTATTTAAATTTGTCCATATTTATGTTTATTTTTCTTATTAATGTTTCTGATTAATTTTTTTTGTAGTAGTTTTATTACTTTACTTTATTATTTTTTTTCAGTTTTATATTTCAAAACATCTTCCTTGCTGGAAAACTTGATCTATATCCTCTTGTTCTATATATCTAGTGGTTTTTTTTTTTAATTAATTACGTGTAATTATAAGCCAATTTTAAGTTAACTAGAAAGAAATTTTTTTTTTGTAAATTATTTCCTAATAACGGTAGATTTAGCCTAATTTTTTAGAGAGTGTTATTAGAAAACATTAATTTTGAATTTCTCTATTTAACATAATTAAAGATTAAAAAAAAATTATATATATATAAATATTTACATATACTGATTTGAACGCGTAAAATAAAAAAAGGCGGAAATCAATATCGGTGTTTTTTAGCAAACCATTATCAGTTTAATATCTTTCAATATTCATAAATATTTAAATAACCATATCATATTATCATCATTGTAAATCATTGCAATTTATGATGAACAATCCAAAACTATATTAGGTGTAAATATGATGATGAATATTTATTTTTATTTGAAGTTAGGGGTATATGAACACTTTTAGTATAATATACATAATATATAGGCGTCGTAGTAATGTTTGATTTTGAACAACAACAAAAAAAAAAAAGTAAAAATTTATTCTAAGAATTAATTTTTCGGTTTAATTGATTTAAAAAAAAAAAAAAAATCTATACTCTAAATAAACTCTAGTATAATATTTTATGGAATAGTCATAAATTTTAATTTTTTTTTTTTTTAATTTTGTATATCTGAAGTAAATATTTTGATATTAAATCGCTTTTGAGAATATCACGATCTAATAAATTTTGAAATTTAATGAATGAATTAATAAAATAAACCATGATTGTTGTTTTTTCTTTAGTATTTTGCATAAATATTTTTTTGAATATATTAAACAGCAGATCTTCTTCAAAATGAAATTTAATTGGATTTTTTTTTTTTATTTTCTTTTTATTTTTGCTAAAATAAAAACTTAATAAGGTGTGGTTTTATGGAAAATTATAAGATATAATAAAACAAAAAAATTAAGTAGGACTTTACTTTATTTATTTATAAAATTTGTTAGCGGCCACTGTAATTCAAAAGTTAATTGATTGAAAAGAATTCTTTGTTTAATTTTATTTAAATTTTTCATATATCTCCATATATATGTATATACATATATAGGTACATAAAATGTGTAAAATTATTAGGCATAATAAGTAAAATGTAATATAATTTTTTTTTTTTTTTTTAAATTAAACCAATTAACAATTATATTTAATTTAATATATAAAAAAACAAAGGAAAAATAAAAATTAAATTAATGAAGATGTTGAATGAATTTTAAATGTAAGTTGAGATATCTGTAAAAATATTTGAAATAAATTTAATTAATTGAAATTCGTGATTTTCTTAATTTTAATTTATTTAAATAGGAATTTCGAATTTGAATTAATATCACAGATTTGATTTCAATTAGTTAAAAATATTATTATTTAAATTGACAAGACAAGACAATACAGTTTTGTATAACTAACCGCTTAAGTAGTTTAATAAAATCAAAGAATTTATGATCAGAGAAGAATAGAAATGTTTTTTTTTCCAAAATTTCATTAATTGTTTCTTGTTAGTACTTGACATCTACATCAAAAAGAAGAATATTATATTTAATTATATCTATATATATACACTTAATATATTTATATAAATATTTAGATATGTATATAAGTATGTATGTGAAAATTATTAATGTAATATAGAAACAAATTTATTTAAATGAAAAGGGACAAATAAAAAAAGTTTAGAAAATAAAATACCTACCAATCTTTTTGTTCGAATATTTTTGTTAAATCGTTCGTTATAGAATTTAAATTAATAAATAATTAATTAATTTACTTTGTACATTCAAATATTGCTTAATCATACTCAGATTTATTATGATCCCAACATGTCAAATTAAATTCATTATGATCTGACCAATGTAAAAGCAGATAAAAGGATAAATATTTATATATATCCATATGGTTCTAATACGATAGTAATTCAAATTTTTCCTTTTTATTATCCGTAATTCTAATTATCCTAAACGCAATTTCGCAAGTAGTCTTTTTCACATCATTATCTCTAAAACGAAACTGTACATTATGTTACTTATGTCACTAAATTTAATTTGCATTAATTTTAAATTATAATTGGAGTCAAAATTATAAGTGGAGTAAAAATTCATAACATGTAGTAACAGAGGAAGCACAATAGATCTACATCCAAAGATCGGAATGTCATTTATACCCCTTAAATAACAATTTATACAATCTGCACTATATATGTATTAAAGGACCCATCATAAAAGTTGGTTATAAAAGGGATGGTTTTTGTTGTGTAAAGTCCAACACTATCCTCATGTAATTCCCTTGAGTGACTTTCGATGTTATCCACCGTCTCTCGTAAAAAAAAAAAAAAAAACTATATTTAATATTTTAAATTTAATAATTGCAATTTTTATATGTACATAATATGACATATGTATATATATGTATAATAGTAGAAGTAGATGTTAACTTTACAAATTTTTATGGTAACTTTACAATACGGTTCTTAATATACCTAATTGTGTTTTTTTTAAACTTTATATGTGTTATGTGTATACGTATAAATATATATAAAAATTAAATTACAAGCAAATAATGAAAATTAAAAGTATAGTATATTTTGTACTTTAACTAAGTGTAATGTTCTTGAAAAATAAAATTACCTTGGAGATTTAGATATGATAAGAGATGTGATAAACAAATCTTAACATAAATTAACTTAATTGTGAATTTTAGAAAACAGATTGAAAATAGTTTTTTTTTTTCTTTTGTTTTGATTATTTTGAAGTTCAGTATTTTTTATATGTATATTTTTTTTTTTAGGTCATATTAATTTCCAGTGTATTTCCGAAAAGAGATTCTTAAAATTAAATGTAAATTTTACACAAAATTAAAAAACAAAAAATGTATTTAATTCTTTTAACAAGGTAGTTAATTAAAATAGGAGTTAATTGTATTTACTTAATTGTTATTTATTCTTCATTTTGTTCTTTTTTTTTCACATGCCTTTATAATAAACTATAGGTATACATTTTTTATTAGTTTGTTGTACATAATATATATAGTATATAAAATACTCGTATATTTTTAGAATAAAATATAAATTTTCGTTATGAGAAATTGATGAATTAAATAAATGATTTAATAATAATTACTTTGAGAACACTATTTATAGACATTTTTGATTAAATGAGTCTTAAAACAAAATTTAAATTGATTTTTTTTTATAGATAAGTATTGTTTTTCTTTCTAACTCTAATAGTTATAGTAAATATTGTTATTAGATCTTCTAAATTCTCAAATTAAATTTAAAACTATTCTTAGAACAGGAAATACCACTTCCGATAACTATAACTTAAAAATTTAATTTACCTGATAATTTTATCACATTTGAAGCTCTTAATGTTCAACGCAATTTTATTTTAATAGGTATAAATACGCACACTTGAATTTATTTTTCTATACCTATATAGGTACAATTGCCTAAAATGATATTCAAGAACGTCAAAGAATGTAAAAATTTTGGTTTATTATTATTTGATTTATCTCACTATCTTTTACTAATGATGTTAAAAAATATGTTTGATTTTTTTTAACATGTATTTTTTTTTTTAAACAAATTGCTTTTGTGATTTTATTTTTTTCATTTTTTTTTTCTTTTAAAGACAGTTATTGAAAAAAAATATACAAAAGGTATGAAAAAATATGATTAAAAACTAATTTTAAGTCTTAAATAAAAGATAATTAAAATTTCTTATGTCATATTTTAATAGAAAACAATTTTTTTTTTATAATATGTAATATACGTATGTATACTGAGAGTAATAACATATAGAGGTTTTCGAGATAAGACAAATGACCTAATTTTTTATGCATTATAAAACTTTCTAATAAAGAGGAAATTGAAAAAAAAAAAAAAATATCTAGAAACAATTAAAATTACTTGTGAATCTTATTTTAATAAAACAGTTTTGTATTCTTTTTTTTGTAGTTTCTTAAAGTTTTGCGGTATTTAAAGTGTTAGTTTTATTTTGTTAAACAATTTGATTAAATACTAAGTACATAATTAGAATTATTTTACTTGTTTTTAGCACATTTTCAAAATAAAACAATGTGCTTTTTACTTTCACCCTTTACGTTTGGTCGTCCGTCTATCTGGATGGTTACAAAATTTTTACACCGTTTGAAATAGAGCAATGAAATTTTAACTGCCTATACGAATAGGAATTGCAAAAAAATTAATTTTGTGGAATAACTTTTTTCTGTAGTCCCACTCGTTACGGAGCTACAGGGGTTCGAAAAAGCCTTATATTTAAATTTTTATAACATACGTTTTATAAGGTATATCTTTAATCTACACACCATACGATAGCAGTTTTTTTTAGCTTTATAAATATATACCTATACTATTCTACAATATTTTACAGTCATTCAGTATTTTAATTTAACGTTGTGCGAAACTCAATTTTTTCAAAATTTTTGGTCTATACTATCTTCCAAAAAGTTTATGTATATTAGAATTTTGCACATTTGAAAGGAGCTATATAGATCTCTGAATATAAGAATGAGTTATTTCAGAAAATATTTTTGTGTTCCTCCCCGGTTAGGAGCTGTAAGAGGTCAAAAACTGAAAATTCACTATTTTTAAACATCTATAATTCGAACATCTGTCCAAATTTTTTTCAAGTACCTAATGTACAAAAATTAAAGTTTCAACGTTAATATCTTTTTTTAATAATACAGGAATACCTTAAAAATAATGATTTAATATTTTTCTTTTTATAAACTTATGTAATATTGTTTAATTTTGGAAAAGTGTTTTTTTAAAAACGCGTGATTTTTATTATTACTTGTTTATTTTTAATTTAAGATTTGTCTTTGTTAAAGCTTTTAAGTGACTACTGGATTTGAAATTTTATTTTTGTATATAATATGATAACTATTTAAAAAAATATTTTCAAAGTAATATTTTCGTAGTTCTACATTTTATAGTTTAGAAAAAACAAAAACCATAAAAAAAACTTATTTCTCGCGAACAACAAATTTACATAACACGTTTTTTTTTTGTTCTTTCTTTTTTAAATAGAAGTTGACAATTGACATTAAAAAGAATTTATAAATAAAATATAAAGATGAATCATATTTTTTTAAAATATAATAAGTTAGAAGTTTTCTAATTTTTATAGTATCTATAACAATCGCGAATATTTAATAAAATATTTATTTTTCATTATCTAATTTTATGACTGTATTCAATCTTAGCCATAGTTGAATTATTATAGTACATCATAGGTAATAAAGTTTTGTACTTTTAAAGTTTGTTTTTATGACATATTGACATTGTATACGCCGAAGTCTCCTTAACAGTTATTACATAAAAATAAATTCAATTATTTCACTATCAATCTTATGATTTAAAGTTTTTATAGCATTACATCTGTATTACACCTGTATTTTTCTATTGTACTATGGTTACAAACATCAAGTACAAAAGTTTCACTGAAAATGAAAGCGAATTCTTTAATGTACATAATGTTTATGTATAATTGTACTGTGTATTTACATGACATCTGTATTTACTAGATTCCTTAGTACAATTTTAATAACAAAACTACTTTTTACGTTCCTTTTACAGGAACAGAGTATAGCTGTGAGGAGTAAATGGAATGCTTATTTAATGTAACCGTATTTACTTTTCAAAATGTGATTCAGCTGGCAGTAGAAAAGAGTTGTTTACTCTGTAAAAGGAACATAAAGATTGTATATCACTTTATTTTTTTTCATTTGGTTCTTTTTACCATAAAAAAATATCAAATAAATAAATAGATCTGGGAAATTGTATAAGATTTAATTTTATTTTACTAAAAATTGGTTTTAAATAATTTAAATAATAAATTCTGAAAAATTCCAGTTTAATATTAGGCTTTCAATTAGTTAATTAAAAAAAAAATAATAAATTTATTTAAAAAAAAAAAAAATGTCATAATAAATTTTTGAATAAAAAATTTTTATTACTTAATTAATAAAATGGCGATATTATTGATACAAATTGTTTTTAATGTTTATTGTAGTAATAACACTCAATAAACATTGTTTATTTTAATTTAATAAAATAAAAATTTTTAGGGTTTATTTTTATGTTTTTAAAATTCATGAAGTTTTTTTTTTCAAGTTTTTATACAAGACTAAAATTTCACGCATAAAACTAAATTTCATAAAATTAAAAAGTAAAAAAACTACAATAAATGACGTAAATACATATTTTAATTTATTTATTTGACATTTATTATGTATAATAAATAATAATAACTATTTATATATGTATGTAGTAAAGTTTCATGCAAGTTTATTATAAAAAGGCCGGGTACAATTCGTATTTCAAAATTTCACATCTTAAAATCTCACGTGTCTCAAAAAGTCGATTTTTTTTATTTATTTTTGTTTATAATTTTTCCGAAATATTCGTATTGTACAATACAATATTTTCATAATAATCAAAGGCTGAGAAAGAAACAGCTATCAAATTCACTATTTGAAAAACATTTGATTGAAATTCTTTTTTTCGGTAACTTAATTATAATGGCTATATAAAAAAATACCACTTATTTTGGAACTATTGTGTAAGTTTGACAGAGAAATACTGGGGGCTGCCACCTAACCCACATTAAACAAATTATTTTATAACCAATTCTAAAACCATTCCTAATTATTTTTTTGATATACATATTTTAATATAAAAGAATTTAAAATAGTGAAGCACAATGGAAAATATCGTGAAACATGAGACTTTGAAAAAGTAGATTTTAACTCTCGTGATTATAGGACGAGAGATTTTAAAAAACAAGATTTTGAGACGCGAAATTTCATAGCGTTCCTATTATAAAATAAACAAAAAAAATCAAACAATCAAGTAACGCTTTAATAAAATAAACAAAAAAAATCAAACAATCAAGTAACGCTTTAAATTTTGATGTGTACACAAATACAATCAACTAATCGATGTATCGACATAATAATAAACATTATACCAAATTAATTATACATTGTATTGTACAATTTTATTTAGGAATAACTGTAAAAAAATATGTTAAATGGAAAATTTTCAATTCTTTTTACTAAAAATTTCTTTTTGTAAAAATCTTTTTATTAAACTTACATATTTGGGAATAAATTATTTCCTTAATCTTTAGTTTGGCAATGTGCTCTACTTTTAAAATTAATATACCGTCATCATATGTAATTTAGCTTTTAAATAAATAAATTCTTAGAATAGAAAATCGAGTTGCTTTAAATTTTTTTTTATATTAAGATTCATTATAGGTTTACATTTGAGTCAATTAAAAACAAATGAAATTAAAATTAGAATTAGGAATAAAGCTTCTAATGTTCACTTCACAAATGACATCATATTCTATATAGTCACATAAAATAATTTTTTGTTTTCAATTTTAAGTAATCTATTTCTATTAGTAAATGATATTTTCCTGCAAACTGATCTAAGTTTTATATAGTATATTGTAAGAAATGACTAAGTAAAATAGGGATTTTGTACCTAACCTATGACTAATTATTATTACTCCGAACACCAAAGTTATATGATATATGAAACAATTTTGTATAATTTATATGATGTTGCTAAGATATTTTTTAGTTAATCTATACTTTTAGATGGACATTTTTGCCGCAAAACTCAGGATAAAATTATGTATAAATACATACTAAAATTACTGACATTTTTTTTAAACATAAGTACCTATAGGATAGATTAATTGATATCAAATTTTTCTTTTAATAATATGTTATTTTATGACCATTATATTATTACTTCTTCATTAAGCCAACAGATGATTAATTTAAAAAAATTGATATGTCTGATTAATGTTCTCTATTTGAAAAATCTTTATTATGTGTATTTTATTGTATTATTTATTTTAATTTTATTATATTATATAATATTTTAATAATTTGTTTTTGTTGTTTACTATTAATTGATATAAAAAATGTTTACTTTTTTAGAAACATTTAATCTATAATAGATTTATTTATTTATTCACTTATTTTGTACCGAACTAGTAAAAATATCCTTTGTTTTTTAGCCATGTGGGTCAGCTAAATAGATTTATAGTATTCATTTTACGCTGTTGGTCTTGTAAGCTGTAATAGAACCTTAAATATGAAATCATATGGTTTTTTTAATTTTTTTTGGAATCGCTTTACACTCTTGTAAGAAGGTTAGGGAAATTATTAGGTAGGTTATTATTCATATTATTCTTTCTGAGATAGCTTCCCAATTTATGGAAGACATCGAAAATAAATTAACGGAAGCTAGAGTAATATTTTGAAGAATGTGGAAAATATGGAGATCATCTCAAATCGCAAATAAAACAAAGCTGAGAATATTCCAAGCATGTATAAAATTCGTTCTGTTATGCGGTAGCGAAACTTAACTGGTCAACAAGAAAGAGAAATTACAAGTATTCATTAAGAAATACCTCCGCCAATAGCCAAGAAGAATACGCATCGAAGTGGTTTGGAAAACAACCCATCAATGGCCAATCGAAATAGAAATTACGAAACGAAAATATAGATGGATTGGTCATTTCTTAGAAGATCAGACCCTGGCGCTGGAATGGAACCCCCAAGGAATGTTGGTAGACCTAAGATTGAACAAGATATGGTCACAAATAAAATTAAAATAACATATAAGATATTTCAATTGAAAGGCACATAATTTAACAACAGCTCCGCGAAAAAAAGTTTCCAATTTTGGCGACTTTTTTCATTTGCAAAAAGTTCCCAAAACATTATTTTTATAAAAGTCTCTAAAATACCCAAAAAAGAAAGTCCTCAATTTTGGATACTTTTTACATATACATAAAGTTCCCAAAGTTTCATACAAATTTTAGGCATTTTTTTCGTTTTTGGTTTTTGGGGACTTTTTTTTTATGGATCCCTTAACAAACACTATTAATCAAACAGATGCTTTTCCTATTTTACCTCTTTTTAATCTCATTTTTTCTCATATATTAAATTTTATTTTCTTCATATTTTTCAATTTGAGAAAAACAGGAAGAATTTATCTATTCGCAAAGGTTTTTAAAATGAATAAATAATTAAAAAATTAATATAATAAATACAAAAATTTATTATAAAAGTGGAAGAGTATTTTTATTTTGCTTAAAAAAAATTTTTTTCTGTAATTATTTTTCTTTACGCACAGGAAGCTAACGTGTGTAGTACAATTTTTTAGGTTGATTTTATAGAATAAAACATTTTGAAATATAAATAAATATAATAAAAAATATATAAATATAAATTATAAAAATATATAAATAATGTAAATTTTTAATATACAATAAAATAAAATATATTAAAGAAATTATTTTCTCTTTTTTGTTTTTTTTGTTAAACTTAATTAAAAAATACAAAAATTTCCTTATTCGTATAAATGCATTAAACTAGTCATTATATGATATATATATCATATATGTAGGTATATACATATATATAAAGTATATAATATACAAATATATGAAATAAACCCACACAAATAATTTTAATTTTCTTTGAACTCTATTTTGTAATTGAAACTCTATGTAAAGTAAAGATATAAATTAGGCCTATAATTTGAATCTTGAAAACAAAAACAAATGATTTTTTTTTTTTTGGAAAATTTAATTTTTTTTTTTTTTGTATTTTTTGTAATAATATTTGTCTTAAATTCTTTAACACTTTCAGATTATGTTAATCTATTTTTATACTCTTATGTGTATAGTACATATATTTAAAATACCGACTATAATATTCTAGTACTCATAAGTAACATAAGTAATATAAGTACATATATGAAAATATTTAAATGTAAATATAAATATGAATATATATATATACATATAGGTCTGGTATATGTATAGTTTAAATCAAGTTTTTCATCTTTATTTAAAGAAAAAATTTTTTATTTCTCTTTTTCCATTTTAAATTTTATATAATTAAGGGAATCTTTCAACAATTTCACAAGTGATAAATAAATTGTTTCACTATGCTTCAATTGCTATTATACCAGAGCTAAAATGTTTGAAAATTATACAAGACAAAAAAAAAAAAAAAAAAAAAACTAAATAAATAGAGTGAATGATGGATTGTATTCTAAAAAGGTCATTAACTTTCAATATTTTTGAATAATTATAAAATTTTTAATGTTTATTTTAAATGATTTTTCTTTGCATAAATCGGTTTTTTTTTTTTTGTTTTAGAATTGAATCAATTTAAAGAATAATATTTATTTAAGATTATAATTTAGAAATAGAGTAAAGTAAAATATAGTATTGATTTATAGGAATATAATAGGAACCTATATATTTTGGAAGGATTTAAAAAAAAAACTTAGACTACCATTTAGAGCTTGAAGAAATTGTTTTTGTTACTAAAATTATTAACATTAAAAACAAATTAACCTTTCTTTGGCAAAAAGAATTCAGTGATTTCTAATAAAAAATAGCGATTTCCTCATAAAAGAAAAAGGTAAAATATAAATTAATAAATATGGGGAATTCTATGAAAAATGAGTCAAATCTCGAAAATTATTATTATATATGAAAATGATCTGTATAAATTTTTCTCTAAGGTCTAATGATTGTCAAAGGTCTATTACATTCTAAATTAAATATTATATGCTTAGAAATTAAATTGAAATTAAAACGAGGAAGAATACAGTTGACTTTGTCAACTCTTAGATACCCGTACGAACCGTTAGTATGTTCACAGCCTGTCACTCTGCTTACAATATTATTTTTTTAATATTTTAGTATTTTAAAATAATTTGGGTGAAATTTCTAGAACTATGGGTTGTACATATATTCAAACTATATGTTTATATGTACATTCTTCAAAAGCAGATTCTAACGTTCCACATAACGATTATCAATCCAAAACTTTTTCAAATATTCTATAGTACCATTTAATACTAAGCGGTAAATGTATATTAAATTTACTTAGTACAAAATAGTAAATATAATTTTAAATTTTATATTATATTATATTTAAATATTCCATTGACAGAATAATTTCTTATAAGTACAATAAAATACATATATGTATTTAAATACGGCGCTATATAATATACATCTATACTCTTATCATTCATTCATCAGTGACATATACGATATGTAAATAAACATGATATTATATAAGTATGTATATATATCAATATCATATAAATAAAAATAAAAATTCTTCAAGTAACCGTTATGTTGTTTATTTATTTACATTCTTTTGTACTACGCATTATATCCTCAACAATTTCAAATTATCGAGTAAAACAAAATGGAAAAAATTCGTTTTAAAGAAATTTGTTAGAAAATTTGAAAAAATCAAGTAACACTTTCGTCAATTATAAAGTAACCCTATATTATTAAAAAAAGTTGTTAACAGAAATAAGAGTATAATGTTGAAGCTTTAATTTTTGTGTATTACTTCAAAAAAATTTTAACAGGTGTTTAAGTTACAGGTGTTTAAAAATAGGAAATTTTCAGTTTTTGACCCCTTACAGCTCCTAAACGGGGGGTGATACAAAAAAAATTTCTGAAATGACTCATACTTATTTTCAAAGATCTAACTTGTGTCAAAATTTCAGGTTTCCAACTTAAACCGTTTAGAAGATAGAAGGGTTAAAGGATTTTGCAAAATTTGAGTTTCGCATAACGGTAAATTAAGACACCGTATGCCACAAATATATATTTATTGTATATATATTTTTAAAGCTAATAAAAGTAGTAATCGTTTGCCGTTTTCAAAATGAAGATATACCTTATACAACTTGTGCTATAACAATTTAAATATAGAGCTTTTTTGAATCTTTGGGGAGCTGTAGCTCCGTAACGGGTAGGGGTACAAAAAAAAGTTATTAAAAATAAAATTAATATTTTTGTGAGATCTATCAGTAGTTAAAATTTCATAGCTCTATTGCAAAAAAAATGTGGGGATCTAAAAGTTAGGTGTTCGAGAGCTACCCTAAGGCTTGGTCCAAACTCAACCAAAAAAAATAGGGAACCTACAAATTACTCTCAGAATATTTTGTGTAAATTTCAAGATTCTAGCTTTCTTAGTTTTTGAGTTAGCGTGCTGACGGACGGACGGACATGGCTCAAAAGTCTTAGAATTTTTTTCTGATCCGATCCATACCTTTGAAGGTATATCTAGCTCGCTTATTTCGAGGTGTTACAAACGGAGGAGTAATTTTATTATACCCGATCTTATCGTACGGGTATAAATATATTTTCTATTAAGTATAACCAAATTAAACAAAATACTTTTCGGGTTTTATTATTAATTTATAATTTGCACTTTTTGCCCCCATGACTAATGCATTCAATTTTTTATGTTATTTCTAAAAAGTTTTAATAAAAATTCTATAGGTAAATTTTAGTCAATGTTTTATCAATAGGTACAATGTTTAATATGAAAGTCGGCTTTCGTTCTACTGTAAATGATTTCGAAAAATAATCATATTTTATGTATATATGAGAAAACAAATAAAAGTAAACGTACGGTCCCGATGACTAACAATATTTTGAAAAAAATTTAGTATTTAACATTTAGTATCTTTGTTTAAGTATTTGTTGTTGAGAGATCAAAGTCTGCTGAAAATCTTACTCTACAGAAGTGTACACAAATATTTTGTAGATTAGAGATCATAATACTTTTACTTAGTCTAAATTGATAAAAAAAAAAAATTTCTAAATTTTTTTAAATCTTCCGATAACTAATATGGAACTGCGGATATATAATATAGCCTAACATTTAATACATCTTTTAAATATAATAACATCACGATATAATTAGATATAGGTACCTATCTATTAATAAATGAAGATAATTTTGTATAACAGTTGCTAGTTAGAACTAAAATCTGATGAATGAAATTCTTACCTTGAATATACTTATTTATAAACTTTTTAAAAGTGTATATAGCAATAAACCGAATTTTTATTTACACTATGCTTGGCTTTTTTTTTTCTATGTGTCATCCATTTAATTCATTTAAATTGACCAAAAAAGTCACATACTGTCATTATTTAAGAATCCAGTTTAAAAAATAAGGGTAAAATTAGTTTATTTAAAAAAAAAAAAAAAAATTAAATTGAATAAATTTTTTTTTTTTTTATAAATTTAAATAACCAATCCATATTTGAAATACTATTTTGCTATTAAAAATAAATTAATTTTACAGACATTCCTATTGATTTATATTATTATGAATAATTATAAATAATAAAATATTTATCAAAAAACTGTCTATTTACGTTAATTTAAATTAATTAAAATTGTTATTTAAATAAGTAGAAATTGAAAAAAATATCAATAAAAAATTTTCACGTCGAAATAAAAACGTAATTTTAAACTCATTTTTGGAACATATTTCAAAGTTTCAAGTTTTTTTTAAAGTAAAATTTTTTAAAGTAAAATTTTTTAAAGTACATAGTATTTAAATTTCTCGTTATGTGAAAACCAAAGATTTTTTTTCTCTCATATCTCCGGAACGCTTTAAGAAAGCCTTGAAATTTTGAAAGAATTTTCAGAATTATCAAAAAGTTGCCTCAGAAAATTTGTTTTGCACCACCCCCTATTTAATAACTATTAAGGTTCAAAAATTTAAAATTTATTAGTTTTATATATGTACCTATATATGTAACTTAGACACACACAAATGCTTTTAAACTAAAACTTCCAATATTATACTTTTACATGTGTTAATAGTTTTTCTTAATTATACTCCTATAAAGTTTTCTTAAAATTGAAGAAAGGGTCTCTTGATTTATTTAAATTTTTATTTATAAATAAATAAAATTCTAAGAAAATTTACAAATTTTGATGCCAAATCACAAAAATTCCAAACTGTTCGTATTGTCTTTTAGAAAATATTATCCCCCTTTAAAAACCGTTGATTTTCTTCTGCCTTGTTTAATAAAGATTTTTTTGATTAATTTGTCAAAACTCTACCATAATATTTTAATACAATTAATAAATTAATTTTAAAAGAAATTAAGATCATTTATATATCAGATTTTAATATGCAAAATAATATAGTACTTAGTTAGTTATGTGGGTCGTTCTTTAATCCAGTCGCAAAGTATGTTATTCTAATAAATTTCAATTAAATTTGAAAAAATAAATAATTCTAGTATTACCATTTTTTTTTTATAATGCATATATTTTATTCATACTTATTAATAATTTCGATTAAATTCTTATTTGTATTTTATCGAAAAAAATTGTTAATTTCATATAAAAATTCACTTCCATTGAGTGTTAGTACTCCGAGGTTTAAAATTCAAAACATTTGAATAGCCCCAAAGCAACATTTCAAAGCATGTCAAAATATTCGTTATAATAAATTGGAAATTGAAATGTACTAAATTTCGCTTTCAAATAAAAAAAAAAACCTATTTAGCATAATTTTTTTTAAAAATGAAATTTGGTTCTTCGTTATATATACTATGTTATTGTAACGACTTTTTTGAGGTTCTATTTTGTTGTTTTTTAGTCTATTTGCAATACAAAATTAGAAATTAGAGCAACATATATTTAGTTCTGCGTTATGCGTTAAAATGGAAGGTTTGATAAGTTAATTTTTATGTTAGAGACAAGTTTGTGATTTTTTTCAGGTGAGTAGGTTTTTATATTGTCACCCCCCAAGGTGAATCATAAAAATAAATTTTAAATGCTTACCAATAAAATATATATAAAATTTAATGCAATTTTATATAATATTGTGAATTTCTAATATTTTGTTAATCAGAATATATTTGAATAGCATTTATAACGTTATTTGTTGTAAAAATTCAATTCCATGGATACACGGAGGAATACAATGGGTACATGGAGGTGATGGTTACAATACAATGAAGGTGATCTTGTATACACGGAGGTGAATTTCTTGATAGATGAAGATTATTTTACAATGGATTTCTTAGATATTTAGTAACTTTTTTTAATTTAGGTATCATTAATTTTATAAAAATGTATTTGAAAATGGGAAAGGCTGAAAAAAAGTTAGCGAAAAAGCAAGAGAATTTGAAATAACCTCCATGGACCAATGTAAATAAATTCGCTAATAATTGATTAATTTAAAGAGTTTGATCACTGCCTTTTTAATAACGAACTAATTATTTATTAATTAGAAATAAAAAAAAATAATTTTTTTTTAACATATTACACGTAAATTAAAGAACCACCCATGGTATTAATTTACATTCATCGAAAAAAATAATATTAGCTATATCATATATAGTATATCATATATAGTATATCATCACTTAAATATAAAAGAATACCTGGCAATACTTTTATATACTTAAATGCAAAAATTAAAGAAACATTTCGCGAGGAAATAGCTGAAAATAAATAAAAATAAATTACAACAGCTGATTATGCATATTTATAAGCTTTTTTTTATATAATATGTAATATATGCACATATTTGGCAAAAATATATAAAATACGAGACTTAACTAAAATATTAACTTAATTTTTAATGCTTAAATTTAACTGAATCGTTTTAAAAGCGAAATAAAAATTATTAATTATTTTCCAGCTTAATAAAAACAATTTATTAGTAGACTAATAAATAATAAATAACCATATGATTTAAACAAAAATCATAAAAACAATAACATAGTTTTCAAATAGATAATTTCATTTCTAATATTTTGTTCCATTACTTTTGCAACGCCCTATTGATTTAAAAAAAAAATATAACATAAAAATCTAGATAGTTTTTTTTACTAATAAAGCTTTAGCTTTTGCGGAGCATATTACAAACGTATTCAAGCCTTTTGATACAGAAATATCTGATGCAGATTATAATGACATTGATTGAAATTGAAATAATGACGTTATCAATTTTTTATCAAAACCATATCAAATGAGTGCGCCAATAAAAAACTTTTTCTACAAAGGAAGTTGAAAATAATATCAATGGGATCAACAACAAGAAAACATCGGGATATGATAAAATAGACGGGAAAATTCTAAAAGAATTATTTTTTTTTCCCTAATTATCTATCAAAGGCATTAAATAAATTCCGTTCAATGCTATTCTCAGAACAAGCTATTTTCCGGCTGAATGGGAAATTGCCGAAATAATAATGATCCCAAAACCTGGGAAAGATATGAACTTAGTATCCTCTTATAGGCCGATTAGCCTGTTATCAGCATTTTTAAGAATTTTTTAAGAGCTCTTCAAGATCAGATTAAAACCAATATTACATGAAAGGAGAGCCATACCTAATTATCAGTTTGGTTTCCGGCAACACCATGCAACAACTGAACATATAGTGGTTGATTATATAAGAACAGATCTAGAGAACCAAAGGTATTGCGCTGGAGTTTTTTTGGATATTAGTCAAGCGTTCGACAAAGTCTGGTACGAGGGAATTTTGTACAAGCTGAAAAAGAAATTACCACATCCATTCTCCCAAATTTTATGTTCTTATTTAACTAACAGAAAATTCGCTGTCAAATATAATGGAAAATGTACACCGACATCTTTTCTGGAGTACCAAAAGGCAGTGTACTGGGACCAATACTCTACCTAATATACACAGCAGATCTTCCTAGAAATAACCATGACAACATATGCTGACGACACTGTGTTATTAGCTTCTAGCTCAATTTCTAGAAAATGCATCTGCAAAACTGCAACTCGCCTTGAACGATATACAGCTATGGTTGAAAAAGGGGATAATTAAAGCCAATGAAGCCAAATCAGTGCATGGCAGCTTAAAAACAGATACCTGTCCACCTGTCACATTAAACGGCATCGACATTCCACAGACAAATTCAGCTAAATACCTTGGCCTTCACCTAGATCAATAGCTAACATGGCGTACACATATTTTTAACAAAATGAAACAGCTTCGAACTAAACTAAATAGTATGCACTGGTTACTAGGTAAAATATCGTTGCTATCATTGCAAAATAAAGCTTTGATTTACAGATCTATACTGAAACCAATTTGGACATATGGTATTGAACTATGGGATACAACCAGTGTATCAAATATAGAGATAATCGAGCGTTTCCAAGCTTATCAGAAATGATTTACAAATTTGTTCCGTCAAAGAAGAAGGCCTGCGTAGTAGAAAATATTTTAGTAGACTAGACAACCATCCAAACTTACTGGTCAGAAAACTTAAAACAAAAAACCCTGAGCACCACAGGCTAAAACGATTCACTCATTTTGATGTCGTTTCAAGGTTTTAAAACAATCAACACTTTACTGAAAGAGTAAATACAGAAAAAAAGGCAGATATCAATAATTTCTGACTACAAGTCACTTAACAAATTGTCAAATGATTTACTTAATATCTAAATGTTAATTATTTATAAGGTTCACATTTTGTAAATTAGATAGGTGTAAATAAAGTAGAAAAAAAAAAAGTTCTTTTTTACTGTGTGTAGTAATTTTGGAAAAAATAATAAATGTTATAATAAGTCTTATTTTTTATACTTTCTTTGATGCATTTCCGTTTTGTCATTTATTATTGTCTTGGAACCTATTCTAATTTCAAATATTTTTTTTCTATGTTTATTTTACATTTAATCACGTTATTATAATTGATGGCAGCTCTTCAAATTTACTTGTTACTTTAATATTTTGAATAATATAAAATTGTTGGAAGCTCATTTAATACTAATTTCTAACGATTAAAAATGAAGATAAAGTATTCATTGTAATTTGTTTGCTTGTTTGTTTGTATTATTTAACTGCATTAGGTCAAAATGCAGCTAAAGTGGATGATGTACTATAAATATTTTACTATCATTTTCTCATAATTATTTTATTTCTACGCCATCTAATGATCCACGAAACTGAAGCTTAGTCAAATATGTATAATAAATGACGTAGTGGATGCCCTATACTCCTCATTGGAGTGGCAAGGAAAAAAAAACTATAATTCATAAAGCTCTTTAGTTGACGAAATCGTCTATTTGTTACTACTAAAACTGTAAATATTCTTTGAACAATTAAGTATGCAATGCATAGCATTTCAAAATACATCACAGTAAGTTAATTTTTAAATAAAATTCAAATAATATGTAATAAATAAATAAAGCACTATCTTACGTTGTGCTTTATTGGGTTAATATCAACTTAAAAGAAAAAAAAACATTTGAACTCTAAATAAATAAATGAAATGGAAATTCAAAATTTTTTTTAGTGATCTTACATAAACAGGTACTTATGGAGTTAACAGTTACGTTTTTTTTTTTTCAATTACCTAAACAGTAAAAATTTTTTAATTGTGTAAACTATAAAGGATAAAAATTTTTACGATATTAAAAAACAAAAAAAAAAAAACGCAAGTAATAATTTATGCCATATATCATTCTGTAAAATAATTATAGCAAAAATTATTCTGTCATAAATTATTGGCTATTAATGACAACTTTTCATATATTTATAATAATTAAAAAAAAAAAATAAATTTCTATAATTAAAAATAATACCAGATAATACTAAATTACTTTATTCAATATTTATTTTATTTAGAGGAGAAATAACAAAAAAAGAAAAAGTTTTTAACTAAATTAAAATACAAGCGTATCATATGCTCATATTATTTGAGACATTTCGATATTATGAATTGAAAATTGTGTAGGAATTAAAAATTTTTCACTTACAGTAAAAATAACTTCAGTTAAAGTAAAATAGGTATATTAGACATCAGGATTCATATTTTTTTGTTCCTTTACTTCTTATAAAGAGCAAAAAGCATCCACAAAGTTTATTCATATTAACTTAAGCTTCATGTCCATTAATGATTATATTTAATACTCGTCTGTAGATAGTTTTTTTTTTATATGAATTTGTGTCCTGGAATGAAAAGACAAAAAAAAAATAATTGCTATTTTCAAAAACGTTTTATTTGAACATAATTATTTTAAGCTAAGTTTCATCTTAGCTTTGTGCTTTATTATCTATAGATGTTGTTTATGATCTGCCCATAATGATTAAGTTAGTGGTCTTTAAATTGGAAAATATTAGATTCAAATTCCGATTGTGTTATATCCAATAATAACAAAATTTTTTTGTTTATATATATCGTAACATAAAAAATAATACATATAATAATATCATGACAATAACCAAAAAAAATGTTAACAAAAAATATAAATAAATTATTCTCGCGTGTGATAAAAGATGGCACACAAATATAGTATTTGTATTTCATAATATCCTACAATCTATCTACATACGAGTAGTGAAAATAATCACAACATGAAGCTTAAGTTAATGTGAAATATAAATAGACTTTGTTGATGTTTTTTGCTCTTTATTAGAAGTAAAGGAACAAAAAAATATGAATTCTGATGCCTAATATACCTATTTCACTTTAACTGAAAATGGTTTTACTTTAAGTGAAGATTTTTTACTTAAAGTGAAGAAATTTTTATTTTAAATTAAGATTTTTTATTCTAATTGAACACATTTGTAATAAATGTAATAAAGAGTTAAAAATTACATACAATATGCACAATATTTAGGTATATAGATATGCACAATATGTAGGTATATAGATATTTAAATATGCACAATATGTAGGTATATAGATAATTAAATAATAGATCCAAATATATATATATATGTATATAAATTACTAAAATAAAATATATGTTACTTTTATATTAAGTAAGGATTCTTTACATAAAATAAAAATTTTGTCACTTAAAATAAAAATGTTTTCACTTAAAATAAAAAAATATTCACTTCAAGTAAGAAAGTCATTAGTTACAGTAAAAAAGGTATAATGCATGCAATGTATTCTCCATACTCCTCAAAAAGTAAAGGAACAAAAAAAGCTGGTCTAATGACTTGATCTAATTTTGATTAAAATGATTTTAATGTTTAAAATATCTTGTTGATGGAATTTTGTACTTATTTAGAAATGAATTGTAAAGGACGTTATCGCGTTTTCTATTAGTTTCATTTTGATTTTTATTATAAGTAAATTTTAGATTGTTTTGTACTGTATATATATATATACTTTTGCATTGAACAACTAAATTAAAATTGATAATAGATATCATAATTAAATTATTTATTTTATTGTACTATATTAATGTAATTTATATATGTATATAACTTTTAAATATTTATTTATTTATTTATTTATTTATTTTTTTTTTATAGGTAATAATTTCAACGAATAATACATTGGAATACAAGAAGGCAACGACTGTTACAAAAGTGACATTGAATGGACTTTTTAATATTCAAAGAAAATTCTATCAAATGAATTAAAATAGCTAAAAAAAATATATATATAAAGAATCAATTTTTAATTTTATATTTGTTTCTTTAGTTTACTTTTTAAATTCAGTGTTTTAAAGAGATATGTTTCAACTAAGTATGTATTTTATATGAGAAATCAAAACAGAAATCAATATTAAATACATATATTACTAACATAAATTTTTGTATGTAATTAAAATAATTGCAATAAGTAAATAAGTAAATAAAAAATTTTTCTTTAATAAAAAAAATTTTTTTTTCAAAACAAAAACAAAAAAAATATCTAAAAACACTTGCAACTATTAAACTTAGATACATTCTTTACATATAAATTATCAGGCAAAACATTATAATCACTAATTTTTCAGAATAAATTTTGAGGTTGTTTCTACTTTTAAGATTTTTGTTATATTTTTTTTACTAATTTTTATTTTATTATATAATCTGAAATAATATTTTTTTTATGACCTTGTAAATAATCACCTTGTAAAAACCAATAATAATAAATACCTTATGTTTGTTTTTATGCCTTTCGGATTAGTTTAAATTGAAATATTTTTGTTTCTTTTATTTAATAATTTTGTTCAATATTTTAAATACAATTTTAATATATGTATAAAATAATGTTACAGTAACTTAATTTCAATTTTTTTTTTATGACTATTTCACCGGGATCTTTAATGAAAGCAATTACTAGCGATTCTTAAACGCTTCGCAATGAAAACAATTATTATCAATTCCTAATACGCTTCGCAATCGATTGCAATTGTTTTCATTTAAAAACACAGTGAATGATTCCTATACGCTTCGTGGTAATAAGTACTTAATTCTTTAGAAAGGTTTCTCCTAACCATGGAATAACATAAGTGATGAGAGTTACATATTAAATTCGGAATTCTCAAATTTTTTTATGTACTTTTCGACTTGATTCAGCTATCATTGGTATTAGGGTATATTTAATAGAAAAATAATAAATAATATTTTATATAATATCAATAATAGAAAAATATATGAACATTGTACAAGGAAATAAACATCAAATAGTCAAATACAAACAAACAATTTTAATTTATTAATTATAACTCAGAGATATTCAATAATAATAAGAGAAAATTTTCATTTCACCGCCGTGATATCCAAATTGCATAAAAAAAGTGTTTGAATGCGCTATAAATACACATAAAGTTTTTTAATGCATTGTAAAACCGATGTTTCGCGTCTAAATGCATTGTAAATGTAATACAATTTATAATAACTTTTTCGCCGGTTAAATAACAAATATTGAAATAAATAACATAAATAAATATTTTAATTCACTTAACAACAGTAAAATTATATTTCAAATTACTTTAAATATTAATTCATTCAAATTCACTATCAAATTGTCAAAGATAATTTAAAAGTGTCCAAAAAATTTTAAATAAACGCATATCGTGACGGTGTACAAACTGTCATAATGCAATTTTTTATGCAATTAATTTTTTTTTTTTTTTTTAATTATTTATTTATTCAATTATAACTAAACCTAAAAAAAATTACAAAAAAAATGGTTATATTTCACAAATTAATTATAATTTTATTTTTCAATTTGGATGTCACGACATATAACTAAATCCAAGAACAAAATTATATCAAACTATAAACAAATAGAAATAATTCTGTCGATTCGAATTTAAGCTATTATATATCGTGAGTCTTAGTACTGTGGCACGTGCTGTTTGCATCCATTTACTAATTGATTCAGATAAAAGTTTTATAATAAAAATATTCTCTGCATACGTATTTCCAGCCATTTCCCTACATTATCCATAAACATGTACCCATTTTACTCGCATACCGTGACATCCAAATTGCACAAAAAAAAGCGTTTGGATGCGCTACAAATACACATAAAGTTTTTTAATGCATTATAATCTTCTCTCTTTATCTAATATCTGGCGCAAACAGCCTATTTAATAAAAAATATTCATTCTGACAAAAAGAGTATATTAAAGATGTTTTTTGTTTTTCTGACTTGAATGCTAAGTGAAGGAATTAAAATTTTCATTTTTGATTTTAATATTCCGGAGTTCCATCCTTTTAATAAGCATTCTTCCTTATACCGAAAATTATATACTGAAAATTTTGGTTTGTTAGTTTCCTACACATAGTTCTTTTTCATATTCCATTATTTTTTTGATGTTCAACTCAAGCTATAATTGTGTCATATTATAACTATACTATGACACGGTGGATACTAGAATAATTATACATATTGCCAAAATAAGGAAATCAACCTACAACGGATAAAAGTTATTTTTTTTTGGAATTCTATTCAATTTGAATTTTTTCAAAAATAAATTTAAATTGAATTCTACTACTTATGAAAACTTATGTACACATACATATATAAAACTTTAAAATGCCTTTTTAAATTATTTAAATAAAACTATTTTATTAAAGAAATAATTGATTTAAAACGCTAATTTAATGTGTTTATCCCATTTCAATTGATGAAAAAAAAAATAAAATAAAAATTAAATTTTTTAAATTCTATACAATATAAGAATGACATTATATTTATTTGAATAATATGACATTTATTAAAAATAAAATGCTTTTAAATTAAATTTTTTTTATTGTTATTCTATTATATTCAAATTAAACAATTTAAATAATAAGTTCAATTGAAAAAATAAACTTGACAAGTCAGATAGAACATTTACTGTATTTATTTAGTGTTTTGTTTTTCCTTCTTTCTTTCTTAATTTACAGTTAAAATTTATACAAGGTTTAATAAAAACTTACCAGAAAAATTACAAGGTGTTAGTGTTACTAATCAAATTTTTATTGAAATTATTTTTACTTATCTCAAACATTTTAATCAGTGCGCAAAAAAAAAAAAAAATTTATATACTTAAATCAAACGATTTTCAGTTGACATCCACCTTTTGTCATAAGTACATCTTTTAAACCTTTTGAAATTTTTTAATTCCTAAGAAATTTTCCATTGTATTTAAAAGATTTCTTTGGTAAAAAAAGATGTTAAAAAAAATTCATAAAAATTGACTTTAACAATCTTATATTATATTTCCGACTATATGTACAATATCCTATTTGTTTACTTTATTAGCTTTCTAATTTCTAATTAAATTTCCTATTTTAAGCTACTTATTACGTTATGTAGTAAATATTTGTATTGTTATATTTTTGTTTGTTTTTTATACTATAATTGAAAAAACTCATTAGTTCCGTTCTAATAGAAATTTTAATTGATTAAGTGCAGAGTGAAACATATAATGTTAATAGATTATAGTTTTTTTTTTTTTTTTTGATTAAAGATTAAGTTTTATTTTTATATTAAGTACTTAAAGTAAGATTTAAAAATTCCATTCACAAAGGGTTAATATTAACTAAATGTACCTACACATTTTTACTGATCGCATACATGTACATATACTCGTAATGTATAAGGAAGGCATTGTGATAGCACCAAAATTTCGAAACCCACATTTTTATATGTATATGCATTTCTCGTGTACTTAGAAACCTGAATTAAGTGTTTTTGTAGTGATGTCTGTTTGTGGAAATTGTGGCTTTCTGTTCTGAAAGGGAATTCAATCATATTTCAGATTTTGATGGAAATATCTCAAATTGAAAAGCTTTTGGTATAAATCCATCAGCCGTAAGTTCCCCTTTACTATAGGGCAATTTTTAAATTTTTTACGAATATTTTGAAACAGGAAAATATTATGAAAAAAGTTACTATAAGGAAAAGTTGTTACACAAGTAAAGAACAACAGCTTTTTAATAGAACACTTTTTAATCCAACAAACTTTTAGATTCCTCATTTTTACTAATATAAAATTTATTTTGTGTAAAATTTATTTATTTTTTTTTCAATTTTATAATTTTGAGCTTGAAATATACATAATATACCTAATATAGATAATATATAAAATTTACAAATACAGATTTTATAATTATATACATATGTACATACATATTTATATAATATAACTCTTATAATGTAAATAATCCTATTAAAACAAAAAACAAATTCATATTAAGTTTTCCTTTGATCTTTTTTGGTTCTGTGGTGGACACAACTGAATATTTTCTTTGTCAATGTTTTTTTTTTTTTTTTTTGACTTAGTTTAAATATATATATGTACTCACAAAAAATTTGAAAGCATACCCCCAATACATCGTTGAAGAACAAGTTAATTTTTTCAGCATTTTATGGCAAAAAATAATTTCCGAAGAATCAAAATGGGTTGAGTATAGCCTAGAATGTAATTGTTAATTTGTTTTGTCTGCAAATAATCCCTCTACTTTCCTAACTAATAAAAATATTTTATATAAAAAGTTTGACACCAATTTAAAATTCTTTTAACTCGTTTTTATTGTTTTTCATAATAATATTACCAGATATTAAAAAAAAAATAAAACAAAAAAATTTTATATCCCTCCAAAAGTAAAAAAAAAAAAAATGAAAAATTGCAAAAAATAAATCTGATAGCTACCTATAAAACAAAAAAAAAAAAAAACATTTCAAGGGTATAAAAAAATAATTCAATAAAATATAAAATTAATTGAATTAACAAAAACTTAAGAACCTAAATATTGTATAGAGAGTAATAAGATATTATATTGTACGTACATATATACTTATTCAATATAGACAAAAAAAAAAAAAGATTTATTATATTGACCCAAATATATTACATATTTATGTATATATTCACATATATAATATATAGGTTTTTTTTAATTTTAATAAATAATTATGTATAATTTTTTACCTGTTACATACTTTAACACACCTTTCAATTTTTCAATTATAGTTTTTTATTTTATTTTTCTTTTTCTAATAAAATAAGCGAAACTAAAAAAGCTTGAAATGCTAACGGTGTTTATATCATTGTTATAGATACAGGTAGCTGTGTTTCTATTAATAATTAAAAATATATATTTTTTTTTATATTTTACATATTATGTATATATAAGAGTGTAGTTACAATAATACATATATTCAAATTTAAATTTTTTATATCCATCAATGTTGTTTTGTTTTTATAATTAGTACAAATATATATAATAATATTATGTATGATAGAGTTGTATGTATATATGGATATTTGTTAGAGAAATTTTTTTTTTTTTATTTATTTAAAAAGAATCTCGTGTGAATTTACCATTTTATAATTTTTATTATGCCATGAATTATTTCAACGCGATTTGTCTTTTTTATAGTTTGTTTTTTTGGTTACTTTCTCCACAAAATTTGTAATAGTTTTTATTATTTTATTTGTTTTTTAATTTTAACCACAATAATTACCCTCGGAAGTCGGTAACTGTGTAGAATATTAACATTATAATATTTGGTACCTATGTACACAAATTAACTATTTAAATATTTAATAAATTAATACACAAAAAATTATTTAAATCACTCAGTTGTAAATAAATTCGGTGACCACATAATATTATGATATATATATATTTTAATTTGAAATTTAATATTCTATAAATAAATTTAATATTTTATTATGCCTGGAAATGGAAAATTATTAATTATAGGTATATAAATATAACAGTTTTACTAGCGCATATTTACAAGGATTTATTTTGAAGGAATTTTTAAAATCAAATTTAAAAATATTTTTCCTCCGTTGTTTTGAAATGAAAGCGTTGATTAGGAAAGAGATAAAAAAGGAAATTTCTTTTTATTATTTAATTTATTTTTTGTTTGGTTGTTTGAACTTTTGTTGTTGATTATAGGTATGTCCCTATATATGTATATGAATTAGTAAATCATCCAAATTCTTTACTACAGAAATCAAAATTATAGAAATAGATTAGATTTTTTTTTTTTTAGAGTTTTTTTAGTTTATTACTCTGCTACATAAATGTGGACAAGGATATTACACAGCCTTTCTTTTCCAGGTGTGGCTGTAAATTTTCTAAAGAAGAATTATTTTTACGATTTGTGTGAGATTCGAACCGATACGATGTGTGTGAGACACTTCATCGATTTTTACAGAGTACGCTTTTACCCGCTAGGTCACTGATGCCTCCATCTCTTTAATTATTTCTTTTAATTAAATTTGTTAAATTTATAGTTAGTACTATTTATTTATTAGATTTATGTAGAGTCTATGTTTTTCTCTCTATTCCATTGTCAGTCTATGTGAATTAAAATTTGAAATAATTAAAACTTATAATTAGCTGTATCTTTTTTGTATAAATTCGTTTCTTTACGCATATATATCATATATGTATATATATTTTTATAGTTGTAGGTATACTTTAATATTAACGTTTAAAATTAAATTAAAACACGTGTGAAATATTTTTGTAGATAGTTAATATTCATATAAGTATTAATTTTTTTTACTTTAAATATCTTTTAAGTGAAAAAAAAAAAACATTTTGTTTTTTTATTTTAGAAAACTTAAACATAATTCTAATATTTATTTTATTTTTTATAAAATTACTTAAATTTATTCATAAAATTAACCAATAAATAAAATTGAATCACATAACATGTTTTATTTTTCTAATTTTCATTTTTTAATTTATTAACTAGTTAACTATTTATAAAGAAACGTTTTTTTAAATTTATTTTATTATTTTGAATATTTTATATTAGTATTTTTGTAGATTGCCGGTTAAAAAAATAATGTAACTTTTGTGATTTTTTTTAAATATAAAAATTTTAAGCAACCGTTAAATATTTTTGAAATAATATAATATTAATATTCTTGCTCAGATCAATCTAAACAATATACGAGTGATCTGGAAATGTTTCTTATTGCAACTCATATCACTCTTAATTTATTTATCTGTTTCTCATATATTTTTTTTTTTTAGTTAGATTGGTTTTGTGGTCTGGATTTTTATTCACAATATTTAGAAAATATAGATTAATCTTTTTTGCGCTTAGTTTCTTTCCACACAGTTTTATTTATTTAGTTCACTTTTACTTCGTGAGTTTTGTTCTCATATAAAATTATTTGAATTTTATTATTAAAATTTAAACATGAAAGAATACTTAGATAACGATGGCGAAACAGAAGAATTAAAGTACAAAAATATTGAATAGGGGTTTGCTCCGAAATCTTGGTTTAATAAAGCCCGTTTTTAGAAAATCTCTTTTTTTTTTTATATTTTGTTTATTTTTTATTTATTTGGGCGGGCCCAATAAATAAAAAAAAGAGATTTTTTAAAAGACATAATGTACTTTATTTTCGATGACGCAATGTGGCGTAAAGTGTTGTGAAGTGACTAACGTAATGTCACGCCGGTAAAATAAAACCGAAAAGCTTAATTTAAAAAAATAAAAATTTAAATGAAAATTAAAGTAAATAAAAAAATTAATAGAGTTATTTAAAAAAGAAGATTTCCCACAAAATTAGAAATTTTTAAAAAAATTGCACAAAATATTATATTATAAGCAAATAGCATGAACTTTTTTTAAGTTCACAATTTGGAATTTGTAATTTTTTTTATGATTTTGTTTGTAGTTATTGAAGATATGTTTTATTTTTTGAATTTAATTTTTTTAGTGATTGATTTTGATTTTATTATAATTTTTTATATATGATTGTTTTATTGTATTTTATTAAAATTTCGGAAAGCCATAAATGCCCGTGCAAAATGAAAGGTCCTTTTCCTTTCGGATGTGGGCCAATGTTTATACCTATTATAATTAATTAAAATTTGAAGTTCATTTTATTTCCTTTTTGCAAAAAAATTTTAAAAAACGAGATTTTTTAAAAAAAGCGAAATTTTTAATAAAAAATGACATTTTCGAAGGGAGATTTCAAAAAAAATTTACTAAACCGAGATTATGGAACGCTTCCATTGAACAGATATCAAAGTAAAATCATTTACAGAACACAAAAAAAACACGGTATTGTCAACAATTTTGGAAATTGTTTTGTATTGTTGGATTCTAGAAGTATTAAAGTATCTACTTTTTTAATGAAATTTTCAAATTTATATAGTTTACAAATATCTTAGAATCAATGTGTTCGCTAACACGTACATACACTTCCACAACATGGTTAGCATACGTTAAAATTTCTCTTTTCTTTTGATATAATCATATAACATAAGTACATGTTATAGGAATATTTGGATTTATTTAATTTTTACTATTGAACTGAAATGTTTTAATCAGTTGACTTTTTTTCTCGTTAGTCTTTTTTAGTCACTGTTTTTAAAAATATATTTATTGCTAATTAAAATTGAATCATAAATTTATTTTAGTTTCTCATTTTTTTTTTATTCAAAATTCTTTTAAAACAAAATCTTGTTTTTTTCAATGCGATTTTGTTAAAACTGAATTTTGATTAGACAAATCTAAAAGTTGTTTGATTATTTTGTCATTTTAAATTGATATTAATTAATTTTCGCTAAAATATTAATAAATTATTTTTATACTATCTTTCAAAATATTTTAAGATTAGCTCATCGTCCATCGTTCAACTAGGAAATGTCAAAAAAAATTGTCTTTTTTTGGTATAAATTAACTATTGTACATTTTAATTTAATAACTTTATAAATTGTAGTAAAAAAAAAAATGATTTTTTTTTTTCGATTGTGCATTTTGGTTAATTACAAACAACAAAACGATTAGCCGTTATAGGAAAATAAAATAGTATCCGCAATAATCATTAAGCATTGCATAAATTAAGGTTCAAACAACAACAAAAAAAAAGAAACATTAAAACGACTGTTCTATTTTGTTTTTTAATTTTTTATTTTTCAGTTTTTATTTTTTTCTTTGGTGTTTTTTTTGTCGGTTTTAAATAATAATAAAAATTGTTTATATTAACATAAGTAATATGTATGATAGTGATTATGTCATTTTAACCAAAAATTGCTTTTATTTTTCAGGATTTGTTGATATTTTTCATTCTTTTATTTATTTAATACTAATTTTAGTGGAATTAAAAAATTTTAATATATTTTTGTTTTAACCTTGACATTCATTTTTACTATTTATTGTAACTATAGTCATATGAAAATGTACAGTGTGCTGCATGGGTGAATGTTTATAACATAGAAAATTGAAATTAACCAAGCTACATACTTAGTTGGATGAGAATTCGAGGAAATATGAAGAAGATTCTTTTAATAATTCAATTCTATCAATTGTATTGTGACCACATCCTAAAGGAAGAGTTCTTAAAATCTTGTTTAGTTATTTAAAAATAATTTTTTTAAAATTACGTAGGTATTAATTTCTTTAGATAATTAAATTAAAGGATCTCTACTTTATAGTTTTGATAATAATATAAAATAAAAATTTATTTACTTATTTCTTACAGACTATATTATGTATATGTATCTGCTTTAAATATATTATATTAAACGCAAAAAAATTATTTATTAACAGCATATGAAAGTTTCGTTCTTTTTTGAAATGGCGCGACATCTTATTCACAATATTAGGTTTTAATTAAGAAATGTGCGTAAATATTTTTTTTTTTAGTATATAGCAAAGCTGGTTTATATTGCCTTACTCAATAATTAAAAACTATTAAATAACTACATTACATACACGTCTATAATAGATCTTTATATTATTTATTTGTATATATATTTATATATGGTATATTATGGACATCTTCATAAACAATATTTGAATTTATTTATACCATTTATGAATAAAATTCATTTATTTATTTATTTTTTGTTTTATTTATTTGTTATTATATAACGATAGAACGTAATTTAAGAAGAACATTAACATCCTTCTTCAAAATACCTCTCCAAATTTTTTCCTTCATTCTCCATAATGCTAATTATTCCAAACCCAATTTCCCAAGTAAACCTTTCCTCATCCTTTCTCCTAACACCAAACTGTACATTATATCACTATATTCACTATCCTAAAGTTTAGTTTTAAGCGGAATCGTTTTGGTTGGTTAAACCCTAAAACTATCCAGTCGAACCTCGTGCAGTTCCTTTGAGTGACTTTCGATGTTTTTCACCGTCCCTCCTAAAAAAAAAAAAATTGGTTTCAATTGGTGTTTCTTAGTTTGCTCAGCAAAATGAGCGGTAGCCATCCTGCAGAAATATTACTTCCAATTCTAAAGTTAAACATATGAAAAACAATATACAAATGCAAACAATGAAAGTAACTCTCAAGTTTTCATCGCAGCCATCGCGACTTTAACGTAGAATTTGAACTTTGTCAGCTAATTGTTAATTTGTTAGTGTTCATTGTTATTGTCTTTTGGTTTTATATTAGATAATTAAGTAGATAATTAAATAAAAGTAATAAAATAAAATATTATTAGTTACTTTAGTACTTTATTTATTTTATTCACTTTATTTACTTTATTTTTTTACATAAGCTTTTTCATTTAAATATCATTCTAAAGCCTCCAAAGTTTTCTATTGTACATACTTGCAAAATTTGATAGCTACGCTTTTGAACATTTTAAAATTTAACGACTGCGTTTTGACTACGGTATTTATTGTACTCAAAATATAAAATTAATTATTTGGTGTATTTTAGAGATAAAAATAAATGATTTTTTCTTTTAATATTATACATTTAATATTATTTTCTACTCAACATTACAAAGCTATTCAATATTACATTTATTTACACTCATTTATTTCAGTTTGGACATATTAATAAGTAAAATATTTCCAAATTTTTAAATTAAATTTTGTTTTGTTTATTATTTTAATTCGTGAATCAACCTGTATTTCATAAAAAAATGTGTGCATGTATTTTTTTAGTGACAAGTTTACAATTTTAGTAATTTCCTCAAATTGATTTTAATTTGTAATAAAGAAAAAACAATGCAGAATTGTTAACAATAATTACCTAATTACTATACAAAATAAAGTTGTATCGTTCTTTTTTTTTTTCGATTTTTTTTTTTTTTTCTATGAATTTTTATTAGTTTTGAATATATATGAGATCATCTGATAGTGTTTTTAAAAATTCAATTTTAATTTTAAATCTCTGTCATTATCAATAATTCTAGAATAAATTGAAATTAATCAACAAATTTGAAGTTAATATTCTTTTATTTGATTAGTCTACACAATATACTTTTGATTGATTCTTGTTTCAAAAGAAATAAAAAAAAAATTGTCTTTAACATACATACATTTTTCATTCATATACTGATAACGATAATAAAAAAAACATTTAAATAACAAAATTAGAAAATTAAGAAAAAAAAAAAAAACATTCTTAATTTGTTTACAGATTTATTCAGTATTTTATAAATTATTAACCATTTATAATATAAAATTACATAATTTTGAACGGCACAAGAAAATATAGTCTGATTTCTTAATAATATAAAGTTTGAACTCTATTATAATATATATTACGCAAATAACAGACACTTTTCTTGTAAGTGGGTCGTATATTATACATATATACATATATATGTGATCAAAATTGTATATAGATATTGTATTATAATTTCTTTTTAAGCTAATTTTATTTTTGTTTAAAGCAGTTTATTTGAACAGGACAGTTTGAGAATACAGATTATATTTTAAAGTGTACAATCACTTTTTTTTTATAACAGAAAATATGATTTTTTGTTTTTTTTTTTGTTTTTTTGAACTAGAAAAAAATTATATTATAAATAAATTTCTTTCAATTATAGATAGGTAGTATATCTACAAGATACTGTAATAGTTATGAGAAAATGCATTTGTTATTACTTTTTTTTTTAATTATGGACTATGGTATTATAAATAGTTCATAATAAAAAATAATCCCTATCCCATCCCAGTCCATAATTAAAATAATAAGAGGATTATTTAACTTTTAATTTAAATTTTAACGATGTCTTTGCTATTAATTAAAATTACACAAGTCATTAAAATGTATATTTATTTTCAATCAAGTTTTTTTAATTTAAGTATAGGTATAATCTTTTTTTTTTTTTTTTTTTTTAGAGAATACCGAAAAGAATGCACTGAATTTAAAATGTTTATATATTTTTTTTTTTTTTTATATTTTAAAACATACCTAAAGCTTTTTTATATAAACTCTAGAGTCTAGAAAAGCACACTCTTTTTACTCTTACTTTGATTTCATTTGAAATAATATATATATATATATATGTATAATGTAAATGTACACATGCATTCAAATTACAATAATTTTATATCGATAATAACAAAATAATATTTTAATTAATTTACCTTTAAATTGTGCTTTTTTTTCTATTTAATATGATCAGATCACTCAGTATAAATAGACCGCTGATGATATTTTTCAAGTATTAAAATTTTTTGTTCTTATCTTATCTGTTTTGTTACATATATACCTACATATTTTCTGATAATTTTTGATAAGGAATTTGAAAAAAAAAAAAATTTGCCAAAAGACAGAAACACTTTTTTTTTTTCATTTTAAAAAATATTCAGTAAATTTTAAACTTCCGATTTTATAACGTGCTTCAAATTCAGAAGCGCGCGTTTTTTTTTTTTTTATTCGTTTAAAATTTTTTTTTATATGTGTAAAACAATTTTTAAAATCATAAATATTTATATATTAAATAAAATTGTTATTTAATGGTTAGAATATATCTAATTAAATAAAATAAATTTTAATAAAAATTGATGGATAATTATCAAAATCGATATGTTCAACTTCCAAGTTTATATGGAAAATCAACATCTTCTGTAAAACCTGGAGGATTGTCAATTCATGATTATCATTTATTTGCTCAAGATAACTTAAGTAAGTTAACATAATTCATTCGGAAGTTTAATTTAGAATACTAAATTTAATATAAAGTTGTAAAATTATTACCATATTTCGTTAGTATATTTTTAATGCTATATATAGCAAATTATCATTAATATGAAATTATTTATAATAATTTAATAAAAACTATTACGTAAATTTTTTTATCTCACATTTTGATAAAACAAATATTTTGATAAAGAAATTCATAATACAATTAGTTATTCAATTAAGAATTAATTAATATCTTTTGCTAATAATATAATAGTATAGTATCTGCTAATTATAATACAATTCCATTTAATAATTAATAATAAAAATAAAATAATTACGATTTTGTTTGTATTAAAATTAACTAATTTTTATGATCATTATCGAATATTTATAAAAAAAATAAGTTAAATTATTTTTTATTTTCATAACATCAAAGGTCAAAGTATACATACATATGTATAATATGTACATACATAAATAAATATATATATAGTCTTGGGTATAACTAAAGAATTCTCTTATCTTTTAAAAAAATATTTTAAATAAAAACAAAATTCTTTAAATATTTTTTAAAAACTAAAATTATCTTTACAATCAATTTCGAAAACTTAAGAAGTTGATATTACTAACCCTTGTATCAACCCTTAAAAATCAAAGCAAAAAATAATTATAAAAATTAATAATAAGTTTCTACATAGTGTAATAAATTTTATATTAAAGGGTTTTATACACGAACCAACATTTATCAAGCAAAATAGTTTTAATTTTTAAGAAAGCGTCATATTTATAATGGGCGTTTTTCTTTTTCTCATCAGAGCAGAGTCAGAGCTGTCAAACAAAAAAAATTGTGTTTCTTTTTATGCTCAGATTATCCAGATTATCCATTTTGTGTTTCTTTTTTAACTCGGAGTATGATCAGAGCGCGATCTGTGAGCTCGTAAAAATTTCTCAGATTTCACAAAGTTCACAGAGTTTTCAATAAATATAACGTCAAATTAAGAACAAAATAATAAAAATATCATCAAATAAAATTTCGTGCATAGATAAACATTTTTTTTTAAGTTTTTTTTTTAAATTTTATTAAATGAAATTTTACGTAAAATAACTTGATTTTATTTTATTTCTTAAATAAATTCCTTTTAAAACTATATTGTTACATTTAAAATAATGAAATAAAATAAAAAAAATACTGACGTTAGAAAATAATTTGGATAAAAATTGACAATTTGTGCTCCGAACATTTCTTTTTTAACTCAGAGCGGTCAGAGTTCAGATAAAAGTTTGCTCTGAGCACTCGACATCTGCTCTGAGCATTGATCTGATGAGAAAAAGAAAAACGCCCAATATGTTCAATTTACAAACAAAAAATTTAACAAAATCGTTAAAATTTGAAAAGAAAAAAAAAAAATTAGAAAAAAGTACTGTTTATTTTTGTATACTTATTGCTTTTAATTTTTATAAAACTGTTATACATAATTTGTAATATTATTTTATATTTCTTATTTTATCAATCAATCAACAAACAAAAAAGCATTTTTTTTTAAATGAATTACCAGTTTTAGCACATTTCCAAAAAAAAATTTGAAAAATTGTTCAACTATGTCCGTCTATTTACAAAACTTCTAGAACGTTAAAGATGAAAAATGAAATTTTATGTAGCCCTATTCATTACGGAGCTACGGCTTCTCAAACTTTGAAAAAACCCTATTTTTAAATGTGTATATCTCAGGTTCTGCTTAACATTTTTGTCAATTTAAAAATACCATTCGACAGGACTTTTTTTTTATCTTTATAAATCAATATCAAAATTATACAATTTTTTTTAAATTTAGTATTTAAAATTACGGTTATGTGAAAACCAAATTTTGCATGATTTTTCTTTCTTCATAAATTCGGTACGCTTTTAGATAGCGACTTGAAATTTTGAGATAAGATAGAACTTTAAGAATTAGTGTAAGTGCATTCAAAAAATTTGTTTGTACCACCTCCTGTTTAAGGACAATTGGGGCTCAAAAATTAAAATTTTCTTATTTTTAAACATCCGACTGTAATTTAGTCACCTGTACAAATTTTTTTTAAAATAAAAAGTAAAAATTAAGGCTTTGACTTTATAATTTTACATGTGTTACTTAATAGTTTTTCTTTACATTATGTACAGTTTTCTTAAAATTGATGAAAGTGTCTCTTTATTTTTCACAATTTTCCTTTTATATATAATGATATTCAAAGAAAATTTTTAAATTTTAGTGCAAGTCATATTTCTAAATAAGTTTATGTTGTCTTTTGGAAATGTTCGCCTTTAAAAACCGTTGGTTTACATTCTGCCTTGCTTTTTTCATTTTTGTTGTTATAATTTTTGAAAGTTCCTTAAATAAACAATAGATAATTTACAATCTTAAGTAAGTAAATGGTTTTAGTTTTTAGATATATTCTAAAATTTGTTATACTAGATATTTTTCTTTTGGTTTAATTAAACTAATAATCGTTTTTAAAAAATCTATTTAGCTGACATTATTGACAATAAATAAATTTTAAAATTTGCTATGTTTTCGCTTTGGTTTTATTGATTTCATCATCTTTTCTAAAATTCCATTCATTTGTTATTATATTACTTATTATTGACAGTAATTAAATAGAGTAGGTATGTATATGTATACATTTTTAATTTATTAAATAGATGGCGTTGGATTACATTGTATTTCGAATTTTAAATTGAGTAAGGTTAGTAATTGTAATATGCATGTTAACAATATAAAAAGTTAATAGAAAAACAACAATTTATTTATAAGTTAGAAGAACATAGATATACTGACATGTAATCGTAAAATACTAATCTGTAAGCTTTTAAATGTTATATTTTACTAACTTTTCTTAACTTTAATAGTGAAAACGATGATTAAATAAAATGCTGTAAAAAATCTTAAGTTGACTATTCAAAAATTTGTATTTAAAAAAATTAAAATGAAAAAAATGAGTAATTTTTTTTTTTTTTTTTTGAATATTTGAACTTACAAAAGTTATACGATTATAATAATAACTAATTAAACACTTAAATATGCTGTTACTATATTAAAAAAATCATATAGTAACTATTTAAAATATATTATTCCGAAAATTAAATAAATATTTGAAGTATTTTATGACGTGTTGAAGCAGATCTTATTATATACATATTTTAGATTATTATTATTAAGATTTGTTACTCACAAGTCATAATTCCATGAGTCAGATGAAATCGAAATTAACGAATATTAATGTGATGAGTTATATTTATTTTAATCGAATACGTCATTAAAAATATTTTCTTTGGAAATTATTACATATTGGAAATTTTAATCAAATACTTTTTTTTTAATAAGATAAGGTAATAATATTAATTTAATTTTTTTAAAAATGTTTACAATTACTTTCTTTTTGAAATTATTTATATAAAAAATATAATGTAGTAATTTCTGATTTTTTTAAACTTGAATTTGTATATAATTTCAATAAGTAGTAATTAAGTATTGTTGAGGGCTTGATAAAATTTTAAAGGATAAATTGACTAATAATAAATATGTACATTTAAATTAATTATGTAATTAAGTATATACATACATATATATGATATTTATTTTCTTATTTTTAAAATTTTTTATCAGTTTTGTTTAACAATTAGATAAAATCTCCAGTTAATAAAAATAAAAAAATTGTTGAATATTTTTAAATCCTGTATCTATTGAAATATTGATTTTTTTTTTTAATTTTTTAAAATATCGATGTCAAGTATACAAGTTTTAAAACTTTTGATTAAGTAGTTTTTTATTCTCTTATAGAAATAGAATTTATTTATTTATTTGATACACTGGTATATGATTATATGAATGCCCAAGATAACAGAGAACCCCCCTTTGTTTATGGAATGTAGGTTATTTTAATATTAAGCATAATTATTTATTTATATAAATACATTACAACATTAATACGTTTACCTTATTATATTAATTATTGTGATAAAATCTTATATTTAATTTATTTTTATTTTTTATGATACTAGAAGTTTTCGGCCTTAAAAAACTAAGAATTTTTGTCTTTTTGATGAAATTGTCAAGAGAAAAATTCAGTTGACAGTAAAGTAAAATAAATATTATAAAATTATCAAAAGTCAATCTTAGATCTTTTTAGCTGTAATGTGTGTTTAATATTAAAATATGGTGAAGTACAATATAATATTTAAAGTAATATAACCATATATTACAACATTTAATTTAGCTTAAAACCGATTATATTAGGGAAAAATACACAATTAAAGAAAAATTTATCTATTTTATGTACCTATACCATATACATAATACATATATACTTCTATTTATACGTTTTTAGATTAATAAAATGCTTTATTTCATTATAATTAATTTTATTTTATTTTTTTTATTTCAGCATCTCAATATGAACCAGGTGCATATTCACAATTACAGACTCGATCTGGCAGTTCTTCCAACTTGACATCACAACGTGATGGAATCGCTAGATTTGAGCAAGAGCGTATTAAAACATTACAAGAAGAACGTCTGCATATACAAAAGAAAACTTTTACAAAATGGATGAATTCATTTTTAATAAAGGTAAAATCTTAAAAAAAAATCTTTAAAATTAATTTTTTTTTTTTTTCATATTATTTAAACTTGTTTTTAAACAATCAAATTTAAAAATTCTTTTTTTTTTTTTGTTTAAATTAATAAAAACCTGTAACAATAAATTATATAAAAGTTTTTTTTTTTTTTTTTTATACTTAATAATAAAAAAATTAAAACGAAAATAAAAAAAATTGTCACTGAAAAATGAATATTTAATTTCAGGCCAAAATGGAGGTCGAAGATCTATTTACTGATTTAGCAGATGGTATAAAATTATTAAAACTACTGGAAATAATTTCATCAGAAAAATTGGGTAAACCAAATAATGGTCGTATGCGAGTCCATAAAATAGAAAATGTTAATAAAAGTTTAGCATTTCTTCATACCAAGGTAAATATCATTTTTTTTTTATTCTTCTCTATATAGATATTTAAAAAAAAAAAAAAATTGTGGACTTTATCTTTTTTTAAGTTTTTCTGTTTTTTGTTTTTTTTTTATATCTATATGTATATAATCCATCAAAAATGATAATCAAATATTCAATTATAGAAAAAAGAAAATTTCAAAAGATTGAAGCATAATATAAAACTGTACATCATTTTATACTTTAAGAATTAATATCTTAAATTTATTTACATTTTTTTTTTTTGTTTTTAACTCTTCACCTGTTTTAAAACTAACTGAAATACACATTTATCATTTTTTATTATTTCAATTTCTAAATGAAAATGAAAGATCTGAGAAAACTAAAAGTAAAAAAAAAAAAAAACGTAGTAAAAAAATATATATTAATCTCACACAGAAGTGTTTACAATATAAATATAGTAGTATGTATATATATATACATATATATATATATAACTAAAAGGTTTTTATTAAAAACCTATTTTCGAGTGTGATGAATTATTAAAGGTGTTAAAAAAAAGCATTGATTTAAAGCGCAACCGCAAAGTAAAATATTTAAACAGATAAGATTAACTTTTTATTTGTTTATTTTCAATTTTTTAATTTTGTTTTTTTGTTTTTATGGTTCTATAATTTTACCAAATTTTTTTTTTTTTTTTTTAATCTTTAATTTAAAAATTTTATCAAATTTTTTTAATTTTAAATTATTAAATTGTTTTATTTAAATATATCTAAATAATTATTATTGGTATTAAAAGAGGGTAATTTTTTGTAGCATTTTTATATGTAGAGAATAACAAAATTAGTATATATGAAAAAGAATATATTTTTATGTCTATTAGGGGGATGCCTGATACTATACTAAATTCCAAAAAGAATTGTATAAAATTCTATACATAATATGTATATGTATATGTATTAAATTAAACTTTTTTCATTTCATACCAATAAAAATGAAAGATTTCTTGAATACTCCGAAAATTGCTTTTGTTATATACGTATGGTTTATGTTTCGTCAAAAAACAGGAAAGAGGTTAAAAATTTTAGTGCAATACCTATAAATTAACTTATAACACTGTATTGAATTTTAAGATTTTTACGGGCAAAACTTATGAAATTTTAATATGTATATTGAAGGAATATAATATTGTATACCAACCTGTCAATTCGTATATACGACTATTAAATACTACAATATATTATATATTATTAAAATATAATTTATATATTTTAATATTTTTATTCATTCTTTATTCATTTAAATACCATTGTAATTAAATTGTGTAAATTAAAAAAAAAAAAAAAAAAATATATAAGTAGCTTAAAAAAATGTATAAAACTGTAAATTTGTTGCATTATTAAGTTATAACTTATAAAATAAGTATTTAAAATATTAATATGTAAGTTTCTATGTTTTTTTTACATAAAACGTGTACCTACTTCTTCAATCTTTTGGTTTTTTTTACTAGTATAAAATAATAAATTAACAGTAGAATAATTTTTATTTTATATTCAATTGTCTGGTTAATGTTTGTTTTATATATAATCATTTTATTCATAATTTTGGACTTAAACTTTTAGTATTAGTGTATTTTGTGTACATTGAAGTTAAGTCATCAGGAAAAAAATGTAACCTTGATACTTTGATAGGTTGTTTTTATCCATTGACTTCTAAACTACTCCAACCCAGAATTATATTTATTTATTTATTTATTTTTTTGCATTATTTTATTTTTTATTTTTTGTTTTACGATATTATTGTGATTTCATTGTGTATGGCAATGGCGTATGCTATTCCAGTTCATGTTAATACCTCATGGTTGCTCTGCTGCTCCCATAGTTAAATAAAAATTCCTTTATAGATAATAAATAATTTGTTTTTTTTTTTTTTTTTTTTTTTTCTTTTGTGCTCTCTCCTTTTTTCAGTATAATTTTCTCTCTATTTTTAAGCTGTTTTTGCTGTAGGCTAGCTGAGCTTCAGTCAGAGCTTAAGAGTTAAAATAATTGAATGTAATTCTTCATCTAATTCAAAGTAACAGATTTGTTATTTTTTTATTTTTTTTAATTCTTTTTTCACCGGTAATCAAACAACTTTTTTTTTTTATTTTTATAACAAGTTTGATTTACGTTTGAGTACACAGACAAAACAAAAAATATAACGTTGTTGTACATATAAAACCAATATAAAACTGCTTTTTATAATATAAAAAGAAATTTTTTTTCTTTATTGTGCATATACATACATACATGCATATACGCTTGTTTTCTATTTTGATTTGTTCGCATTCCTTTTGTATTCTACGAAAACTGGTATGCAATATTATATAGTATGAGTATCTGTATATTGCATATTTTGGTACACTGGCCTGGCACTTAAAACATTAATTATTGTTTTGTTATTGAGGTTTTCCTTTTTAAAGAATTTTACGATCATTTTTTTCTTTATTTTTTATTATTTAAATTAAGTCCTTATATATATATTTGTACGGAAAATGTAGGTTAAGTTGGATTTACCGATATTGTTGGTAACTACTACTCTGATATTCTAATTTCCGTAAACATTTTGTTGATAAAAAATATCTGGGTTAGCCTTATGTATTTATTTTATATAATATTATGTAATATGTACACGTATGTAGATTTTTTTTTAATTTTATATAGGTAATAAAAAAAAATTTTTTTTATGGTTAATTTTAGGTTCGATTAGAATCAATTGGTGCCGAAGATATTGTAGATGGCAATAAAAGACTTATTTTAGGTCTTATATGGACAATTATTTTGCGATTTCAAATTCAAGAAATCGAAATCGATGTGGATGAAGAAAATGAATCATCAGAAAAACGTTCTGCTAAAGATGCATTATTATTATGGTGTCAACGTAAAACACATGGTTATCCTGGTGTTAATATACAAGATTTCACTTCATCATGGCGTTCTGGATTAGGTTTTAATGCTTTAATACATTCACATCGTCCAGATCTATTCGAGTATAATAGTTTATTACAACAAAAGAATATAGATAATTTAAATCATGCTTTTGACACAGCTAATGATGATTTGGGTATTCCAAGGTAATTAATTAAAATTATGAAAAATATTTAATTTAATTATATTATTTTTTATTTAAGATTATTGGATGCTGAAGATATAGATACAGCAAGACCAGATGAAAAATCAATTCTTACTTATGTGGCATCATATTATCATACGTTTGCTCGTATGAAAAATGAACAAAAAAGTGGAAAACGTATTGCAAATGTACGCATTTTACAAAAAATTAAAACAAATATAATTAATTTTAATGTTTTATATTTTCTTAATTTAGATCGTAGGTCAACTAATGGATGCTGATAAAAAGAAAGCCCAATATGAAAGATTGACAACAGATCTTTTAAGTTGGATACGATATAAAACAATGGAATTACAAAAAAGAGATTTTCCAAATTCTTTAGAAGGAATCCAAAGAGAGTTATTAGCATTTAAAGAATATCGAACAATTGAGAAACCACCAAAGTGAGCAATAAATTTTACATAATTTGATATTGTATTTAATTCTTTAAATTAATATTAAAAATATTTTATTTCAGATACAAAGAACGAAGTGAAATTGAAGCTTTATATTTTACTATAAATACTTTACTTAAGTCATTAAATCAACCTCATTATACACCTCAAGATGGACAATTAGTAAACGATATAGAAAAAGCTTGGCAATTATTAGAATATGCTGAACATAGCCGTGAAGTGGCATTAAGGGAAGAACTATTACGACAAGAAAAACTTGAACAATTAAATTATAAATTTGAAAAGAAATCTGTGCTTAGGGAGGGATATCTAAAGGAAATGATACAAGTTTTATCAGACCCAAGATATCTTCGACAAGTTGATGCAACTTTGAAAAAACATGAAGCTATTTCAGCGGATATTTTGGCACGTGTAGAAAGATTCAATGATTTAACAGCAATGGCAAATGAATTAGAAAAAGAAAATTATCATGGAAAAGAACGCGTAAAAAAGCGAGAAGAAGAAGTTATGGAAAAATGGCGCAAATTATTAGAACTTTTAGAAAATCATAAGAAAAACTTATCACTAATGAGTAACTTGATGAATTTGCTTAGAGAAATTGCAACAACATTGGAATCAATTGAGGAAATGCAAACTCAATTTTCTTCAGAAGATGTTGGACCACATTTATTGGGTGTTGAGGGTCTTTTACAGGAACACTCTTTATTAGAATTGCAAGTTAATGCTTTAGGAAAAAGTATAAAATTATATGACAGACAAGCACAAGCATATAAAGATTTAGATCAAAAAGATGTTCCGTTACTAATGCAACGTCTAGATGAATTACATAAAGCTTATGAAGTGTAAGTAATATAAATTTGTTTTGGTTTATATCTATTTGGTTTAACTATATTCATCATGTATTTTTAAAATTTTGTATTTCTTTTTTAGTTTACAAACTTTGTGTGCGAAAAGAAGAGCCCGATTAGAGGAAGCTCGACATTTTTATCAATTTTTAGAAGATTACGATAACGAAGAAGGTTGGTTAGTTGATAAACAAAGAATATGTAAGACAGGAATAACTGCAAAAGATTTAAGAGCTGTTCTTTCACTTCAACAAAAACATAAAGCTTTGGAAGATGAAATTAAAAGTCGAAAACCAAAATCACTTCAAATGTCTGATACCGGTAAAAAGTTAATCAGTGAAAAACATCCCAGATCAACAGAAGTTAAATCTAGAATTGATTCATTAGCAGAACATTGGAAAGCATTAGAAGATTTAATTGAATTAAGGAAACGGCAATTAGATGATGCAGCTGAAGCGTATCAATTTTATACAGATGCAAATGAAGCTGAATCATGGTTAAATGAAAAAATGGCATTAGTTAATTCAAATGATTATGGTTCTGATGAGCCTTCAGCTCAAGCTTTACTACAAAGACATCGTGATTTACAGGGTGAATTAAATGCCTATTCTGGGGATATTCTTAATCTAAACCAGCAAGCTGAAAAATTGATTAAAGCTGGAATTTGCACTTTAGAACTATCTGCCGAACCTGAATCTGTAACTGAAATTGAACAAGAAGAGTGGGTAAATGAAACACGTTTAGTTCCAAAAGAAGTTTGGGAAGAAGAAGCCGTTGAGAAGTTAGAACATAAAAAAGTTACAGAACTAAAATTATTACCTCATGTAAAAGCAATGTATCCATTTGATGGGCAAGGAATGAAAATGGAAAAGGGCGAAGTAATGGTTTTAAAAAATAAGACAAATGCTGATTGGTGGTGCGTTCGAAAAGAAAATGGTGTTGAAGGATTTGTACCTGCAAATTATGTTCGTGAAATTGAACCACGACAAGTTGCTTGTATTGTGCCAAAAGCTGAAAAAGTTAAAGTTATACAAAAGGTTAAAAAAACTATCCTAGTCCGCCAAACAGTTCCTGTTAAACGAATTAAACCGGCCAGTGTAGCTCAAATCAAGCCATTAGTTAAACGACAAACTTCAACTAGTGGTATGAATGAAAACGCCGATAGTGTTGAAAAACGTCAGAATCGTATTAATCAAACATATGACCAACTTCAAGATATGGCACAAAAACGTCACGCTTTGTTAGAAGATTCTATTCGACTTTTCGCGTTCTATAGGGAATGTGATGACTTCGAGAAATGGATGAAAGAAAAAGAAAAGTTTATTAAAACTGATGACGCTGATAAGGTTGATAATGCTAGAAAAAAGTTCGAAAAATTCTTAACGGATTTATCAGCTGCTTCGAAGCGTATTGAAGAAATAGATAAGGCAGTCGATAAATTTACTCGACAAGGTCACTCTCAATTAGATAAAATTAAAGCTAGGCAAAAACAAATTCATCAAATGTGGCAACGTTTAAATGCAGCTAAAGCCCAAAAAGAAAAAAGTTTGGAGGGTGCATCAAGCGTAGAATTATTTAACAGAACTTGTGATGAAGCTAAAGTTTGGATGAGTGAAAAAATGTTACAACTAGATACTGCAGTAATATCTCCAGATTTAAAAACAGTTCAAGCACTGCAAAGAAGGCATCAAAATTTGGAAAGAGAACTCGCTCCAGTAGAAGAAAAAGTTAACAGAGTTCAATTCTTAGGCAATTCGTAAGTACTAAATAATAATTTTTTCAAACTTGGATAATATAACTTTTTTATATAGAGTTAAAAATGCTTATCCTTCTGAGAGAGCCAATGTCACTGCAAGACAACAAGAGGTACAAGAAATGTGGAAACAAATTCATGGAAAGGCTACAGAACTTAAAGTAAGAATTGAGGATGCTGTAGGACAACAAATATTTAATAATAGTGCAAAAACCCTTCTTGCTTGGATAGAATCTGTAAAAGAACAACTTAATGCAGATGATTCAGCTAGAGATGTTGAAACAGCTACTAAATTATTAAAAAACCATAATGAACTTGGAGACGATATAAAGGCACATGACAACGACTTTGTTGAAATTATTAATTTAGGTGAGCAATTAAGTGCTGGAAATTCAAATTTAGCAGAAGTTCAGAAAGTTATGGAACGTCTTAAAGCTGAAAAAGATGCAATACACCGAGGATGGATAGAAAAACAAAAATGGCTTCAACAATGTGTCGAATTGCAAATATTTAATAGAGAAGCTGATAAAATTGACGCGACTACAAAAGGACATGAAGCATTTTTGGAATATGATACCTTAGGGGTAAAGTGCAATATAATTAAAAACAAATTTTTGTTTTTAATAAAATTTCATTTTCAATTTTCAAAATTACAGAATTCCTTAGATGAAGTTGAAGCTATTTTTAAAAGACATACTGATTTTCAAAATAGTCTAATGGCTCAAGATAAAATTTTAAAAGTATTTTCTGACCATGCAGACAAATTAATAGCGAATAATCATTACGATAAGAAATAGTAAGTATTTAGTTTTTTTTTCTTGCATGCAATTTTAAATTTTGATTTATTAGTATTGATGAAAGGCGCAACCAAGTCTTAGCAAAACGAAAAGCTGTAAAGGATCGAGCGTTTGAAAGAAAACAATCACTTCAAGCTTCAAAAGATTTCCAGAAATTTGTAGCTGAAGCAGAAGATTTAGATGCTTGGTTAAACGATAAAACAAGAATTGCTGGTGATGAAAGTTACCGTGATCTTTCTAATCTACCAAGAAAACTACAAAAACATAAAGCTTTTGAAAGAGAACTTAGAGCTAATGAAGGTCAGTTAAGAAATATCAACAAAGATGCTGAAGGGTTAATTGCAGCTAGAAATCGTGTACCAGAAGTTCAAAAGGTCACCAAAGATTTGAATAAAAAGTGGAAAGACTTACTTGTAATATCGGAAGATAAAGGTAGTAAAAACATTTTTAATAAATATAATAAAAGAATTCTAAACACATTTCTCTCTTAGGACGTAAATTGGAACAAGCAGTGCTACAACGTGAACATAATCGTTCAATAGATGATGCTAAAAAGAAAGCCGATGAATTAGGAATTGCTTTAAAAAGTAAAGACGTTGGAAATGATTTGCGAAGTTGTAAAGATTTAATCAACAAACATCATGTTGTTGAATCTGAAGTTATTTTATGGCAAACTAAAATTGAAGAATTGGTTTCATCTGGAGAAGAAATGGCACATGAGGGACATTTTAATGCTAAAAATATTAAAGATGAAACAAAGGATATTCAAAATCGATTTAAGAATCTTCGTGGTCCATTAGAAAAACGTCGTGATGAACTTGAAGAGTCTCTTAATTATCATAAATTTGTGTTTGAATTAGATGCCGAGCTTCAGTGGATCAACGATCACATGCCCACAGCCACCTCCAAAGAAATTGGACAAAACCTCCACCAAGCTCAAAGTTTATTTAAGAAGCACAAAAAACTAGAGGCTGAAATTAAAGGACATCAACCTATGATTAACAAAGCTCTTCAAAGTGGACAAAATTTAATTGATCAAAAACACCCTGAAAAGAAAAATGTTGAGCTTTTATGCAAAAAATTACAAGAAAACTGGGCTGAATTAAATGAACATGCATCAGATAGAGCCAAAAAACTTGAGATGTCTCTAAAATCGCAACAGTATTTGTCTGAAGCTGGTGAAATTGAAACTTGGCTTGGAGAACGTAATAATGTCCTGCGCTCAACTGATTATGGACGAGATCGCGATTCTGCCACAAAATTATTAACTAAACATAAAGCTATTGAATTGGAGTTAGATACTTATTCAGGAATAGTTTCAGAAATGGGTCATAATTGTGCGGCAATGGTATCAGCTGGTTTTCCAGATATTAAAATTTTAGCAGCTAAACAGCAATTAATAGAAAAAATGTTAAAATCATTGCAAAAACTGGCAAATCAAAGACAAATGAATTTAATGCAAAGTTTATATATGCATGAATATTTCATTGAGTCTGATGAAGTTGAGCAATGGATTAAAGAACAAGAACAAATTGCTTCTTCAGAAGATTATGGACAGGATTATGAACATTTACAAGTAAGTTTATAACAAAAAATAAAAAAATGTAATTAATTTAAAAAATTTATATAGCTTCTGCAAAACAAATTTGATGATTTAAAACATAGCGTCGAAGTAGGAGCAGATCGTGTCGATCAATGTGAAATATTAGCTAAAAAATTGAGTGAAACTGACAGTCCTTATATTAATCAAGTAGAAAAGCGACAAGATCAATTAAGGTTGTTTATTATTTGCTAACAAATTTTGGCAAAAATTTATTTTTTATTTCGGTTTTAGAAATGCATGGGAAAATTTATTAAAACTTCTTAATCAACGTGAACAGAAACTTCATGCAGCAGGAGAAATACACAGATTTCATAGAGACGTTGCCGAAGCACTTTTCCGTATCCAAGATAAAAATGCTGCCCTTTCTTCAGAGTTAGGAAAAGATTTAAATTCGGCTTTAGCATTGTATAGGAAGCATGAAGGTTTTGAAAACGATCTAGTGGCTTTAGAAGCACAGTTACAGGTTTTAGTGGAAGATTCAGTTCGTATTCAGGCTAAATATCCGTCAAATGCAAGTGCCATCGCACAACAACAAGAAAAAGTAGTTACAGCTTGGAATGATTTAAAAGAAAAGTCGACAGCTAGAGCAGATCGTTTAGCTGCAAGTTGTGATTTGCAAACATTCCTTACAGAAGTTCGAGATATTATGTCATGGTCATCTAATCTAAGAGCAACTTTACAAGCTGAAGAACATGTAAGTGATGCTCCTGGCGCAACAGCGCTTAAAATACAGCATGATGCCATTCAAGGGGAAATTGAAGCGAGAGAAGAAAAATTCCGATATTTGAATGAATTAAGCGATTCCATGGTTCAAACAGGTCATTATGCTGCAATTGAAGTGGAAGAAAAATGTAACGCAATGTTAGAAGAACGTCAAAAATTACATGTTGCTTGGCAGAGAAAAAAAGTTTTACTTGAACAAAAAATTGATTTATTTTGTTTCTTACGCGACGCTAAACAAATTGACAACCTATCTGGTAGTCAGCAAGCTGCTTTATCAAGTTCTGATTTTGGTCAAACTGTTGAAGATGTTCAAAACCAAATTAAAAAACATGATGAATTTGAACGTGTAATACAAACGCAGGATGAAAAGGTAGCTTTACTACAAGAACATGGAAGAAAATTAATTGAGCAACATCATTATGATAGTCTACTTATTCAAAACCGTTTAAGTGAAGTTTTATTAAGAAGACAAAAAGTTAAGGAATTGTGTGAATTACGTAAAAGAAAACTTGAAGATGCTCTTTTATATGCCCAATTTTTACGTGACTGCGCAGATGCAGAGTCATGGATTTCAGAAAAAAAGAAGAAATTGGAGGCTGATGCTGCTAATTATCCAGAAGGTGCGAATTTGGAAGAAAAAATTAAAAAGTTACAAAAACAACAAGCTTTTCAGGCGGAAGTGTCTGCAAATCAAGGACGTATTAAAGAAATTCAAGAAACAGGGATGATCTTAATTAGTAAAAAACATGAATCAGCTTCCGAAATTAAGCAAGCTATTGATAAAGTTGTAAATGCTTGGAAGTCTCTAATTTATGAGTTGAATCAACGTGGAAGAGGTTTAGAAGAAGCCCAAGATATATTAGAATTTAATAATCTTCTAGATAAAATTGAAGCGTGGATTCGTGATAAAGAAATGATGGTGCAGGCTAATGATACTGGAAGAGATTTAGAGCATTGCAATGCTTTAAGACGAAAATTAGATGATGTAGATTCTGATATGAGAGTTGATGATCAACGGTTAAGGCAAATAAATGTGTTAGCAGATAAATTGATAAGTCAAGGTCAAGTTCCAAGTGAAACTAAAAATGTAGATAAACGACGTCATGACTTAAACAGCAAATGGAAAGAACTTCAAGTAGCATTGAATGCATATAGGGCGCTTTTAGCGGGAGCTTATGAAATTCACGTATTTAATAGAGATGTAAATGACACTTCAGAACGTATAGGTGAAAAAGCTGTAGCCATGGGCTCTAACGACACAGGACGCGATTTGATTGCAGTTGAAACATTGATTAGGCGGGAAGATGCACTTGAAAGGGATATGAGTGCAGTAAAAAATAAAATAAATGAACATGAACAAGAAGCAATAATTTTAAAGAAAAGATACTCTCCTAGACAAACAGATATTGATAAAAAGTTAGATGAAGTTAAAATATTTTGGAGTGATTTACAGGGTCTCAGTGTTAAACGTCGTGAAATACTAAATGATGCATATAAAGTGCATAAATTCGTTTCGAATGTAAAAGAAATGGAACTTTGGGTAAATGATATCATAAAAAAAATGAATTCTTCACCATCTCCAACTACAATATCTGAATGTGAGTCTCAGCTTGAATTACACCAAGAGAGAAAAGCTGAAATAGATGGCAGAGAAAAGGCTTTTGATGATTTGAAAAATTATGGAGAAAGTTTGGTCGCTGCCAATGAATCATCAAATGGTAAGTCAATATAATTTAAATAAAAATTATTTATAAAAATAGAATTTTTTCTTTTCAGATCTTACAAAACAAACTGATGAGGTTGTTCAATATTTACATATATTGGAAGGGTTGCATAATACCGTACATCAAGCTTGGAACGATAAAGCAAAACATTTAAAAGATGCCCATCAACTTCAATTATTTAAATCTCAAGCAGAACAAGTTGAAAATTGGTTAGGAAATAAAGAAGCATTCCTTAATAATGATGATTTGGGTGATTCATATAATGCTGTTGAAAGATTAATTAAAAAGCATGAAGCTTTTGAAAAGCTGCTGGACTCAGACAATGTAAAGCAATTGGAAAAATTTGCTATTTCTATTCTCGAAAGTGAACCTGAAGATGCTTCTCAAATTCGGAATCGTCTGCAATATATTTTAGATCGTAAACACAAACTCCTTGCTCTTTCTGCTGAAAGAAAACAAAAACTTAATCAGTCTAAACAACATCAGCAGTTCTTACGGAATTTATACGAAGTAGAAAGATGGATAGTCCAAAAAATGCAAAATGCAGTAGATGAAAGTTATAGAGATCCGACAAATCTTCAAAGTAAACTACAAAAACATTCAGCTTTTGATGCTGAACTTGTAACAAATTCTCCAAGAGTGAACGAAGTGATTAATGAAGGTGATGTCTTAATTAAGGCTGATCATTATGCCAAAACAGAAATTGTTGAAAATTTGGAAGCGTTAGAAACTGATTGGACAAAACTTCAAATTGCTTCAAAAGAAAAGCATGAAAAATTGCAACAAGCTTATGAAGCATTGAAGTTTAATCGTAGTTTAGATGAATTTAATAATTGGATGGATGAAGTAGAATCTCATTTGTCTAGTGAAGATTACGGTAAAGATCTAGCGGCAGTTAATCATTTATTAAAGAAACATGAAAGATTAGAATCTGATGTTCAACATCATAATGATTTATGCGATCAAATTAAGCAAAGCGATGAAAAATTCTTCCAAGAAAATCATTTCTTAAAAGATGAAATTCATGAGCGTGCTATGACTCTAATCAGACGTTATAACTCTTTACACGAACCACTGGCAATAAGACGAGAGAATCTGGAAGATTCACTTCTCCTTCAACAATTTTTAAAAGACGCAGATGAAGAATTACAATGGCTTAAAGAAAAACAAATTGTTGCCAGTTCTACTGATCTAGGATCTAGTGTTATTGCGGTTCAAACTTTACAAAAGAAACATCAAACATTAGAAGCCGAAATGGTTTCGCAAGAACCTCTAATAATTTCATTACTTCAACGAGGTCAACAAATGATAAGTGAAAATCATTTTGCAAGTGAACAGGTGAGTGTGAATACAGTTATATACCATATTATGTATTAATTATAAAAATAAATTCAGGTTAAAACACAATGTGATGCTTTGCAACAAAACTTGGTAAATTTACGTGACTTGACTAGTATTAGAAGATTGCGTTTGTTGGATGCAGTTGAAAGTCAAATGTTTTACGCAGAAGCAAGTGAAGCTGAAACGTGGATGAAAGAAAAAAGACCTATTTTAGCTTCCCCAGATTATGGGAAAGATGAAACTTCAGTGTCATCTTATCAAAGAAAACTTGAAGTTTTGCAACGAGAATTAATTTCTTTTAAAGCTTCAATTGAAAAAGTTGATAAATTAGCCAACAATTTAATTGAACGTAATCATTTTGATAGTGAAAATATAGGGAAGAAAAATAAAAATGTTGCTAGCCAATATGAAGAATTACTTAAATTTAGCAAAGAAAGGGAACATCGCCTTGTTGAAAGTAAAAAATTCTATGAATACTTAAGAGAAACCGAAGATTTGCATGAGTGGATAAGCGATCAAATGACAATAACTGCTTCTGAAGATTATGGCGAAGACGTTGAACATGTTGAACAACTAATATTAGCTTTTGAATCATTTGTATCAAATTTATCAGCAAATGAAGAAAGAGTACAAAATTGTGTAAGTAAAGGAGAAGTTTTAATTAAGGAAAGCAATCCCTATAGAGCAACAATTAAAACTAAAAAAGATGAAACTAAACAATTATGGGAAGAACTTAAAGATCTAGTCAATGCTAGGCAAGAGGCCTTAGCTGGAGCAAAACAGGTTCATGTATATGATAAAGCAGCAGATGAAACGATATCTTTAATAAATGAAAAAGAATCATCTCTATCTTCTCAAGATTATGGTCAAGATTTAGATACAATACAAGCTTTAATAAGAAAACATTCTGTTTTTGAGAGTGAAATAACAGCAATTAAAAAACAAGTAGAAACTGTATTAGAAGAAGCAAAAAAATTAGGCGAATTATACCCTGACGCCAGAGAACACATTGAAGTTAAAAAAGAGGAAACTGTTGAGGCGTGGCAAGTTCTTTCTGAAAAAACAGAATTACGCAAAACGAAATTGCATCAAACAGAACAATTGCAATCTTACTTTGACGAGTATAGAGAATTAATAGCTTGGGTCAATGAAATGTTAGCAAAAATTACAGCACCTGATTTAGCTACAACTGTTGCTGGAGCTGAAACATTACTAGCTAGTGTTAAAGAACATAAGGCCGAAATCGGTGCTCGTGATGAAGCTTTTGATCGTTTTACTGCAAATGGTAAAAAATTAATTGCTGAAAAACATTTCTTAGCGCACGAAATTAAGGATAAAATTAAAATATTAGATCAGAGAAGAGAATTACTGTCACGAACATTACAACAACGTAAAGAAATTTATGAACTTAACTTGGACACAAGAATTTTCTTAAAAGATGCTGAAATTTTGGAAAATTGGATTACAAGCAGAGAAGCTCTTCTTAAAGAAACAAAATTGGGCGAATCAATTCCTCAAGTCGAAGATTTAATACGCCGTCATCAAGATTTTGAAAAAACAATATCGGCACAAGAAGATAAATTCCAAACTATTAAACGCATAACACTATTAGAACAAAGATTCCGCAAACAATTAGAAGAAGAAAAAATAGCCAAACGATTAGAAAAAGAACGTTTGGAAAAAGAACGTTTGGAATCGCTTAAACAAAGAGAACTTTTACGGTTAAATGAAGAACGACGTCGTGCTGAAAAACTTCATGAACAGAAAACAAATGGTGTTGAAAAAACGCCAATATTTTCAACGCCAATGGTGACAACAGCAGGAAATAATTCTGGTTCTGCTCTTCAACAGAGTGCTAGTGTTGGTGGTGTTTTTCCTTCTCTCACTGGTTCAAGACGCAACTCAAATGATGCTAGTGTTAAACGAGCTGAAAGTATGAAAGCAGCACCTAAGCAACCAAAAAGAACTCCTTCTTTTACCACACGGCGTAGAGCGCAAAGTTTCCGTAAGAATCAACGTGGTGGAAACTCAGAAAGTCTTGATTTACCACCAGTTGAAATTCAAGGTAATTTAGATCGGAAACATGAACTCCAATCGGGTGGTAAAAAAGCACCAGTTCGATCATGGAAAACATTCCATACTGTTCTCTGTGGACAACTTTTATGTTTCTTTAAAGATGAAAATGATTTTTATCAACAAAAGACTGCAACAGCTCCAGTTAATATTTTAAATGCCAAATGTGAGAGAGCTGAAGATTATACGAAAAAGAAACACGTTTTCCGTTTAAAATTACCAGACAGTTCCGAATATTTATTTGAAGCTCCAACAGACAATTTAATGAATGAATGGGTTAAAAAAATTTCATTCCATGCTAGTCTTCCACCTAATTTACAACTTTTAAGTTATGATGAATCAATAAAAGTAAGTGACTAAAAAATTCTTTTCTTAAATGTAAATAATTTTTTGCTAAATTTTATATCTTTCCAATTAAATTAGATATGTCGCATGATTTGCTTTTTTGTAAAAATTATTTTGCTATTTCTTTTCATTATTTTTGTAGAACAATTTTATTTTTAATTTGTAATATCTAATTATTTTTTTCATTTTCGTAGCAATCTACTAGTTTCCCTGATGTAAAATCATCTAACCAAGATCATAATGAAACTTCATCACCAGTTAGTTCACATACATCATCACCAGATTCACAAAGACGTAGTTCACGAAACGATTCAATTGGTAGTGGTGTGTCCGGTGGTAGTGTAAATACTCCACAAATGAATTTTTTGCAAAAACAGCAACAACTTATGCAACAAAATAATGTAATTAATTTTTATTTTACAAAAACTGGTTTAACACATTTAAACCATTAAACCATTTTTTTAAATTTAGAATACGCAATCCAATACAGTTCAATATCAACAACAACCATCATCACCAAATGCATCAAATGCTTACTCTGATAAACCACCAATACCACCAAGAGGTTATATGCCACCTTTGCAACGTCAAAGTGCTGAAAATATCGTTACCCTTCGAAGTCAAAGTAGTAGTGGAAGTGGTACGAAGAATAACGTTTTATTAAATTTTCGATAATTTTTTAAGTTAATTTTGTTTTAAACTTAGATTTAACTGACTCAAATAGTAATTATCAAAATACACAATCTGGACGAAATTTCTATCCCCAACAATCAGCAACATTACCTTCTGATTTAAGTGGCTTTCAAAATGGTTCAAATGAAGAACTTTGGAAAAGGCATAGCGAAAATAAACCAGGTATCTTATAAATGAAAAAAACATAAATTTTCGAAAAGTCTAATTCTAATATTTTCCACTTTTGAATCAATATTTAAAAAAGAAAAATGTTTCTTATTAACATACCAAAAAAAAACCTCTATTAAAGAATTTAATTAAAGCGTTTCTCCACAGTAATATTAAATTTTTTTTTTCTATAATCACAAACCACATTAGTAAGATGATTATTAGGTTGCAATTGATTGGTTTTTCATATTCAGAAAATGTAACTTCTGGTACAAATATATTAAAAAGTTGAAATGTAATAATTTTGCCAATTACAATTAAAAATATTTTTTTGCGTATATTTTTTTTTCAGTTTTTCTGCACAAAAATATTTTTAAAGCTAGGTTTTTATTTGACACATTTATTTTAATTCCAAAAATTTATAATTATTAATTTATTATATGCAATATCGAACACATTTTCATATATGAAATTTGAAAATAGTTAAACACATTTTACATACATTTCTATTTTGTAAAAAATTAAAATAAAATTTTAAGTGATTTTAAAAAATAATACCCTGAATTAGTTTTTATAATTTTAACTTCTTCTGAAATTTATTAATAATGGTTTAAATAATATAAAAAAAAAATGCAGAGAATCCACCACCATTACCAAGTACAAATCCGCCAGTAACGGGAAGCGCTATTAAAACTCATTCAATACATAGATTAAATAGTTTTGGAACAACTGGTTCAATGCAAGATTATCAAAATAATATGCATCAATATGCTATTTATGGAAATCAAACACAGCAACAACAACAACAACAACAGCAACAGCATCCACCACAATCTGTAGGTGGAGGAACAGGAATACTTTTAAGACAACAGTCACAAATTCAAACATCATTGAATAACAATAATAATAATGGATCTAATACACAAAATCAACCAATTGGTAGTCGAACAACATGGCATCAGCATTTTACAGAATATAGTTTAGTTAATAATCCAAGCTACGGTGGTACAACAAATTCAACATTAGCAAATGTGACAAATAATAATAATAATGATTCAGCCGGTTAGATTTTGGATATATTTTGTTATCTCTATGATTGTTATTAATTTTTTTGTTTTTATGGGACTCTGTAGTTGTAAAAATATTTAAAATTTTATTTTACCCTTATTAACTTATCCAGGAAATTTTTTTGAATTATTTTTAATGGTAATATGAATTTTAAATAAAGTCTTTATTTTCTCTTATTTTACTTTAAATTAGATTAAAGCATGTAATTTCTTTTGTTGAGCATGAAATTATTTATCTATAGTCAATATTTTGGTATATATTTTGGACAAAATATGTATTTCTATATAATTAAAGTATTATGTATTTCTATTTTCGAATATGTTAAAGCAAAAAAATTTCTAAATTTGTAAGATTGCAAGTTGTTTTTAAATTGGACTTTAAAATATACCTAGTTTATTTAGTTTAAGCTATTTTAATAGCGTTTTTTAGATTTTGTATATTTTTTAGTGAAATAAATTTTTTGTAGCTAACCTTTTGCAAAAAAAACCTACATATGTATTTTAAATTAAAATTTGTACGTTACTAATACATTATCTTATACAATATGAATCTAAGATTAAAAAAAAATAAATAATTACTTAATTTGTAATGGTGTGGTTTCTTAAACAAAATTATTTCATATTTGATTGTTTTATATTTATAAAACAAGCTATTTTATATTTAGTATTGAATATGAAATAAAACAATTAAATTTCCTTTAGTTCAAATGTATTTAAATAAATCCTAGAAATACTTATTTTTATATATTTTTTAATGTAATTGGTTAAAAATGCTTTATTGTTATAAATTTAATAACTTTTAATCGTTTATTTGTTTTAAATTGAAATAATATTTTAAATATTATTATTTGGTAATATTTTTAGGTTGGGGAACCACGCGTCATGATCCTGGTAGACCAATATCATTGCAGCATGATGGTACTTCTATGTCAAGAATGTCAGCTGAAAGCTCTAGCGAATCTGAGGCACAATCTGTATCCTCATTGTCAGGCGTTAAAGGATCCGGAAATCGAGATAGGAGAAGTGGAATGTTTCGAATTTTTGCGCGTAAAGACAAAAAGAAACCAAGTCAACAGCCAAATCAATAATAAATATATCAATCATAATAAAAATAATAATAATCAGATAAATTATAATAATTGTAATAATAATTTTTGTAATAATGAATGTAGCAACAATTTTAATCAAGAAATTTGGTTATAAAAAAAAAATGAAAATATTAAAAAAATAATTATATAAAGGTATTAATAATAATATTAATTATGGCTAAAGCGTTAAAGGTTCAATTTAATTTTAAAAATATTTTTTTTTTTTTCATTTTGTTTATTTTAATATTCTTTAAATGTTTTTCTATATTTAGTTATTGATTTTTTTTACTATATGTTATTCTAGAAGCAAAATGCGTTAAAAAAAATTTAATTGTTTTACGTTAATTTTTTAATAATTAAAAATTTGAAAAATTAACTTTTTTATATTTGTTGTTTTAGTGTACAAAATGATTAAAAAATGAACAAATCTTTATTATTAATAAACAATAACATTAAAACGCAAAAAATAAAAAATAAATTTAAATAAAATATATTAAAGTTAATTTGAATTTGTTTATATTTCATATTTAACAGAATTAAATATAAAACATAATAAATACATTTAAGCAGTTAAGTATATTTAAAATATAAAATAATATATTTACAAAAAAAAAAAAAAAAACTGTAATAAATATTAGAAATTTCTTTAAAGTTTAGTGTTTCTTTTCTTATGATGTTGATCAGGTTCCTTTTTAGATTCGCAATTAATCTAGTAATTAGCTTTATCTAGTAATTAATTAGACAACAGTACAGACGGAACATAAAAAGGCTGGTAAATTACATACTTCAATATGAATTAAAATATAATGAAGTTAACGCTTTGTCAAATGCCCCAAAAGTTCGTACTAAATAATTTTCTTTTCCCTTATTATAAATGAAAATGCATCAGACTTATTGGTACTTAAAAACTTAATTTAAACTTAAGAAATACTAAAGCGGTATTTGGTCTTATGTATATGATAAACCAGAATACAATGCAAACGCACTTCATTACTGCAAGGTGACTTTAATAAATATTTAATATTTTCAATTGCGTCAAATGAAATTACTAATTGTCTGTCAAAATAATTATTGGATATAAGATATTTTTTTGCATCGATGTTTTTTAAGTTAAGTGTGGTACATACACTTAAATATTACAATCATTTATTACATAAAAATTGTTATGTTGTTAATACATGTAGTTTTTTTGTTGTTCAAAAGAAGATTTTGTCATTTTTGTAAATAAATTAATTTATTCAGAAATAACGATCTGTCCATTTGTAACGTTTTCTTTTTCTGAAAAAAAAAAGATTTAAAAAAAATCCAACATTTAAAATTTTTACAGGTGTTTTCTTTTCTGAATTTAAAATGTTGACCTGGGGCCGGATTCCGCAACGGTGCAAATGAGAAAATTTGAGAATTCTCGTACAAACTTTCAGTTTGCACTGATTTTCAATTCCGCAAGAGTGCGAATGAAAAAAAATTACATTTAGTTTGCATGGTGCAAAGTTTTTTCACCAAGTATTTATCGGTGCAAATGCAAATGAGCAACGAGAAAGACAGTATTTTTATTATTTATAAAAAAAGGAAAATTATATAGTTACAAGTTTATATAGTTTAGTATTATAACATTAAATTATTTTGTGCACATTTTATATTTTGTATTGAAATTATGGCCAGCGCAACAGCAAATGCAAACTGTAATTGCTGAGAATGAAAAAAGTTTGGATTTGCACCAAAAAAGTTGAGGAATCTGGTCCATGGAAAGGGTAAAACTAAAAAAAAAAAACAGGCAACCAATTTTGAAAAAAAATGTTTTAAATCCCTGGGTCTTCCGATTTAACTCTACTTGTCGAGTTGTTGTCGAACATAGAATAATTTTCTTAATAATAACGATCTATATTCTTTTTTTATATTGTTTATTAAAATAAACATACATAACATTTGTAAGTACATTATACTAAAAAGTTTTTTTTTTTTCCTAAGGGAGGTGGGAATCTTCCAAAGACACCAAGAATTGCCCCTTGGTAGTGTCAGATTCTTACTGACTAAACCCACCTCCCCCTTTAGCCAATATAGTGGGATGAAACCCTTACCTGCGAAGGCAGTATATTGGCTAGGGAGTAGGGATAGGAAAGGATAGGAAAAATGGATACGGAAACATTGAATTGGGAGTGGCACTGTAAGGAAACAATGAATCCGCCTATTATTATTATTTTTGCTAACAGTGACTAAAGCCGTCACAACAGTTACAACATGTAGTAGTAGTATATATATTACTACATGAGGTAACTATTGAAGGCAACCCCCACTCTCACTGTAGCGGCTGTTATTATTGGTATTAATATTCTTATTAATATTATTATTATTTTACTACAGAGTCAGCGCCATCAGTGGATTACAACGTGCAGCAGTATATAACACCTTACTTGCATGATATAACCAAAAATAGCCCCACTGTAGTAGCTATTATTATTATTACTATTATCCTATTATTATTATTTTACCACAGAGTCAGCGTCATCAGTGGATTACAACGTGCAGCAGTATATAAAACCGTACTTGCATGATATAACCAAAGATGGCTCTACTGTACAGCTATCATTATTACTGTTATTGCTATTGTTATTATTGTTTGTTAGTATTATCAGAGACTGTATTATGTATTCTTTTTGATATTATGATATTATTATTAAATGTACTTACTTTACTTAATATATGTACTTAATATTCATTTTAATATTAAGTAATATTAAGTATAATAAAAAAACAATAATAAAAAAAAAATCCACAACGAATTATTTTTATATTGTATCCATTAAATAGCTTTATTCAAACATACAAAATATTATATTATCACATTGTTCCATTATTACCGTAAATTGTTCTATTATATAATGATTGTTTTAAAGGGTCTGATTGTTCAGGAATACTAATTTGAAATTGTAATAAAACAACTAAATATGTAACCATTGTTGTTAATAACTGGAACAAAAAAAAAAAAAAACATTTAAAGTAAACTGATTATTGAAAATATGGAAATATTGAAATAGTCTTACCGATTTAAAAAGATTTCTATTTACATCAAAGAAACCTCCACAATTAATATTAGATGGATTCATTTCGGTTGCTCTTAAAAACATATTTATTTCAGTTTGTGCATCAGAATTCATCCAACTTAATTCAACCATTAATAATTTTTTTTGAAAATTTGTTCGAACATGATGTGAAGCATAATGAGCTTCATCACATACAAAAAATAATAAACAAATATTACTTAATGCAGTTATAGCTAAACCAATATCTTTGGTTCCAAAACCTTCAGAAATTTGTGACATCAATCCATAAATTGATAATGTTATAATAAAAAATAAATATAAATTTAAATAAGTACACGTATAGCAAACCGCTGTTCCAGTATCTCTTGTTAATTTACTTAAACGTAACCATAAAGCACGATAATCTGCTACCATAGCTGCAGGACCAATATTACGTAATGCCTTGTAAAAGAAAATAGAAAAGAAAATGTCATTATTTTTTTTTAGAAATAAAAGAAAAATATTTACTGGAAATAAAGAATTTTAATATTGTACGACTTTTGTTCTATGATGAATGTATAATGTACATAATATGGTATTATACTAATTTCATATTTACGTTAATTCTTTTCTAGATGAATGCATATTTTAAAAGAACTTTTCACAAAACCGATTTGGTAACAAAATAATGATGTGAAATATATCTATCTGTCTTTTTTTTTTAAAGCATATATAGGAGCACCGTACAGAATCATACACTGTAGGAAAATATTAATTTATAATGCTAATATTACCAGATCCAAGATAATCATTTAAAAAATTAAAATTTTTCTTGGATAGTTCTGAATGCTATGAAATTAAAATGAAATAATCAGCATATCAATAAATTTTTATTAAGAAGAAATTTATAGCTGAAAGTTAAATAATTTAACATCCTGTAAAAATAAGGTCTTTTTATTTAAAAGCAAATTGCAAAAATGGAACAAAGGATCTATGATAAGAGAAATATAATACAAAAAGAAATTGAAGGAAAAGAACACCTCTTCAAACAAGTTGCCCAAACTTATACTTATACTTATATTACATATTCTATATTATGTATACATCATATATTTCTTAATTAGGTGACGAATTACTAATTATATATGTATGTTGTCACTTGCCTGATTTTCATATTTTTTTATAACATATACATACATATGTACATATCTAAATTTGGTTAAGGAATAAACCATAACCTACATTAATTTTTAGTAGGTAAAGGTAGGTTTTCTAAAAATTAATATAGGTTATGAATAAACAGAAACATACATATGTATAAACGTAAATGTATAGTTTCTTTATGGTTGTGCCTATACCAGTTAGACGTAAATTTCTACATCTACGTTAGTAAAAGATTACTTATATGTATATGTAGGTATTTAAAAATCGCTACAACTTTAGCCTAAGAAGCTAAATATAATTTGCGTTTTAATTCGTGAGATAATTATTTGCATGCGTTTCTAATTAGATGAACATAGTGGTATTTTGAACATAATAGTAAAAAATTTTCATATAGAGTATTCATCAAAAGAACAAGAATATACATATTTTATTTACGAACTTAATATGATTTGATACTTGATATTTATTTTATAATTAGAAATTTAAAAATGTAATTTATAAATTTAATTAAGTTCATTCCAACGAAATATTGAGATCTGTAAGATGTGGCCTTTAATGCTTTTATTTAAAAAAAAATACTGTTATTCTTCAAATTATTAAAAAATGGATTAGGTAACTATTATGAAATTCTATTTTACTGGCTTATTCCACAGAAATATATATATTTTCTTTTTATTATTTTTATAATGTTTCTTATTATTTTTAGGGGCTTCGGTGGTCTAGTGGGTAAGAACATATAAAATACGCTGTAAACGCCGAGGGAGTGTGGATTCGAATGCTTAGTGGCTGTAAATGTCGTAAGGGAGAAGAACTCTTACGACGTGTGTGGGATTCGAACCCTTACTACTCCCTCGGTCTTTACAGCGTATTTTATACGCTCTTACCCACTAGGCCAACGAGGCCCCCACATGATTATTATTTTTAAAACTAAAATTGGAATTCGTTTTGAATATTCTCTTATATATCTAAATTAGAAAATAAAATTAATTTTTCACACGCAAACACGATCATATTCATAAAATGTAACCGTTGTCGAACAAATTATTCTAGCCACACCTCTTCAATTTAAAATCAGATAATTATGTGGAATCATATGTCTTCATTAAACTGTCTATTGGCATCGGTTTATAAAAAAAATGTTGGAAAAATTAATATTTTAAGCTTTTTTAGAATTTAATTTTTACTTAATTTGCTTATTTTTAATACAGATTTCAAGATATATTTTTAATTTTAATCAATATTTAAGTTTAGTGTACCATATTCTATACTCTGTTAATTTAAAACATAAAAATATAAATAAAAAACATAATATTTTTAAAAATATTACATTTATATTTAAAATATTTTTTTTTAAAATTACATTTTTTGTCATACCTTTTGAAAATTTTCAGCCAAAATGTAAGCTGTTTTACTTAAAGACTCGCATACTAAAAATAAATCAAGAATAAAAATAAAATAATAAATAATGTAAGTACATAAAATATTCATAATAATTAAAATTTATTTTTATCACTTACGTAGATACCAAAGAGCTCCTAACATAACTGTTAAGTTATCTAAAATACAATATGGCACAACCTTTTTATAATATTTATAAATAGAAAATTACAATAAAAATGTAAATAATATGTATTAATAAATATATATAACAAAGATTATAATATAGGAAGGTGAGACTTTTGTAATTTTTGTTTTTTATTGATTGAAACATAAATTACCTGTACTATATCAAAATCTGACATAGCTAAATGTGTGACGACAACAGATACTAAAGAAAAAATTGGTAACACAATTGTCATTATAACAGATTTTCTATGAATATTTAAGGGTATTGTTCGTCCAGTTATTTGAAAATAAAGTATTTCAAAATCACTCCATTTATTTAATACATCTACAGAAAATATAAAAATATTTATTTAAAAATTTTATTTTAATTGCATGTAAAAATATTACAAAATATAAATAATTTTAATAAAATAAAATAAAATTCAATAAAAGCTTACCTGCTAATTTTTCAGCTTCAGCCCACATAATCGGTATTATAAAAACTGGAAATATATTTATAATAAATAAATAAGCAATTACAGCCTCTTCAAATCTTCCCTCTGTGGTTTTAATTGAATTGACACGACGCATGGCAACAAATCCAACATAAATCTAATGTAATCTCATAAGAATTTATTAATACATATATATAAAGTTAGTCCTTATATAGTCTAGTCTAGTAACTAGTAAGGTCTATATACAATATTTAAAATTATAATTTTTAGGGCTACCCCTATATTTAAATAAAGAAAAGGTAAATATCAGGTAAATCATCATTTTATTGCTTTACTTAATTGAAGCATCAGTTGTATTAGATTAAAAAATCAGGAATCCGGAGTCTTGAAAACCAATTCAATATCGGTAAAAGAGCAATAATATCACCGAATGTTGGTACTAATTTGATGTTCATTTTTAACAATTTTTTCTTAACTTATATAATCTTGGCTATGGCGAAGTGGATGTTCAAATTTAGAAAAGTATTTTATACGAGTATATGTACATTAGCTTTTGTTGAGCTTTTTTTATTGTAAGCCTATAAAATGCACAAAAATATCTCTAATTTAAAAGATTGAAAGTGGGGGCCTCGGTGGCCTAGTGGGCAAGAGCGCATTAAATACGCTCTAAATACAGAGTGGGTTCGAATCCCGCACACGCCGTAAGAGTTATTCCCCTTTACGACATTTACATCCACGCCTGAACAGGAAAGGCTGTGTAATTTCCTGTCCACATTTATGTGGCAGAGAAATAAATACATTAAAAAACAAAAAAAAAAAAGATTGAAAGTCTGATGCATTTTAATATCATACTACTTCCGTCTTTGAAATAATTATTATGAATTATTATTTTTATTTTATTCTGGCTTCAGAATTTCGTTATGTTTAAAACCAAATTTCACCTAAAAGTATATAAATATGCCAAAGAATAAAAAATAGTTTTTGTTTTAACTCTTTTTTTTTTAGATAAAAAAACTAAAAAGGTCCTTTTCTCACAATAAATATTTTGTTAAAATGTTCGGTATTGATTACCGAAATTTCGGAATCGAATTTTTAAATCAGCTATTGAATTTTCTTAAATTGAAAATTTTCAACTGAAAACTTATATCCTACCTCTTGGTTCATTCTCGAAATTTTTTTGAATCTCTCTTAATATTTAAAATGGTGTAAAATATTAAGAAGTTCTTATAAATTATTAAAATTTTCTCAAATTTCATTGATGTTTAAATAAAATAGGTAATACACACCTCTTTGACTTGAATAAATGAAAGTAATTGAAATGAAAGAAAATACGTGTTTTAAAACCTTCCACGCAAGGTACAAAAATATAAAAAGAAATATAATTGTAAAAAGAAAAACGTAATTGAAACCAACGTTAAATTCATAACAGACCAATACTAAAATAATTTCGGTACAAGGTGGTACAAGTATTAAGTAGTAAATTTTATTTCACTGTAAAATTCTTCAAACCAAATTTTTATTATATCATAAATCGAATACGTCATAGATGGACTAACATTTATTATATACATATCTTCTCAATAATTAAAAATGTACCTGCGTGGTATATATTGTTCAGTTTGTTCTATGTTTTGTACTATCAAAATCACGTAAAATGGAGTAAAATTGGTAATAATGGAGGTTTCCATATGTTTTATTCTAACGATCAATTTTACTTTACCGCAACCTTCTCTTTCCTAAAAACTAATTTTATATTTGTCTATTTTCATTCTTCTTTTTTAAGCCCAAATTTTTATGGTGTACGTGTAATGAGTGAATCTCACTACCACAGAAAAAATTACACAAAAATTTTAATGAAGATCAGAAAAATTTTATCTATGTTCTATACAGCCAAAATACACGGTTCTGCGGGCAAAACGCTTTACTCCTCGTTTTACACCCTTTTTCCTATAAACTAATTTTATTGTGAAAATATTTTTTATTGAGAGAAAGAAATTGTTCAATATAATGATCCATTATTGTTTTTAAAATGAACACAATTTTGACATGAAACGTGCAGAAAAAAACCGTCATTTTGAATCAGATTCAAAACGACTCGTCTGAATTGGTTCAATAATTATTAAGGAAACAATGATAATTATTATTAATTAATTTTATATTATTTTGCATTATAATATTTTTATTTATTTATTAATATAATTTATTAAAAAGTTCATACCAGTAATACTACAAAGAAACCCAAAGAATATATAAAATCAAGCGAGGCTGCTGTAAATATTGCTTCTTCTCTTAATCTTTTACGAATTGGTAAAGCTCCCAGTGCTTTAACTAACATATATGTTGGTTTAATTGAATTGAACATAACATCCTAAATAAATTTGAAAGAAAATTATAAATTATTTTGTGGTTTTTTTTTAAATTTAATTATAAAATGATTAAGAAAAATAATTATATTTAAAGTTCATTAAATATTTTTTCACTCAAAATTTTACATACATACATACAATTGATTTGGAAAATAACCTACGTATAGTACGAGTTTTTTTTTAACAAATGTATTTGCCTAATCAAATTGTCTGTATCATATTTATGTGTATTTTTTCTTAATATCTGTTTTTTATCATTATTTTTATTTTTAATTTAAATTAAGGATAAATTGGTTTTACTTTTAAAAAATTTTAAATCACTGCTGGTGTTCCTCAATGCTCTGTTCTTTTACCAACATTTTTATTAATAATTTCCTATCCATATGAGTTTAAACAAAATTCATAGTTTTGCTGATGGCAAACAGTCGATGACTTTGCTGATGGCAGCACCCTCGATGTTTTTATATTTTGGAGAAGGCTGCTGATGCCACAAACAAATTCGGTGGCATATGAACGATCCAGAAATTTAAGTTTTCTAAATGATGAACTTACAATCAATTAGATGATTGGAGAAGCATTAAAAAGGTTAAGGTTTAATGCTTCTAAAACACAAAGTTGCCTGTTATCAATAAAAAAAAGTCTCTTTCTGCCAAATATTACTTTTGGAAATGTCAATATTAAAGAATTTTAATTACCCTTCAAAATTTTTTCATGCATATAAATGGAAAAAATGATAGAAAATCGATCGCAAAAAGTTGTTCCAAAATGTTTTGGATTTTTTGAGCAGCAGCATAAGAAGAATTTTACATTTTCTGATCTCTTCCTGATATACAAAACGTTCATTCAGCCTAGACTTAAATATACGTCATCCACGTCTTTGTTGGTGACCCCAGCACTGTTCTACAGTATCTTGACAAGATACAAAAAAAAAGGTATTAAAATCATTAATAATTTTGAAACAACAAAAGACTTAACATCTTTAAATCATCGCCGAAATGTATGAGATACTGTCTTTTTTTTTATAAATATATCGTGGGCACCATCTATTAGAAATAAACACCTAATAAAAAGATTTAAAAATATTGGCGTATTTACTAAAAATTTCTATCAACAGTTATAGGATCTCTATTTGATACCGAAGTTTCATATTTATAATTTTCAATTATTTCAATATATAATCGAATGGAATTTAAGTATCTGATGCTCGTCTTTAGAAATGATAAAATATTGTTTCATTTTTGTTTCTTTCAATTTGTATGGACCTTTCTTTTATCTTAATTAATGAAATAATTAATGAATAAAACCTCTAATCTAAAATGGTTTATTGTGTATATGAGTCGTCTAAAAATATGGAGTTTTTTTTATTAAATTATCAAAGTAAAAGGATTCAAAATTTGCCTTCAATAATATTATGAATAATATTATAAAATTAATTCATATTACATACTTTTATTCAAAATCTTTTTATTAGAAATATTTTGATGATATTGTGTTTCTCCTTTTTGACTTACCTATATAGCTGTATATGGTCTTTATAGGACCATTAATTTATGTTCGAAAACGCTCAATTTTTCCATTAATGATTAATTGATATTGGACCATGTAAGGCAACTTTAACAGAGTATTTACCTTATTGATTCATATAGATAATTATCTTTACTCTTAGATTGTACAAATGTGGAGTAAAAAAGTAATTTTTCAACGAAAAATATTTTGTCGTCTTTATATACATACCTACATATTCTACAAAAAGCGTATAAGTGTATCCTGTTTTATAAAATTCCTCCTCTATATTTTTTTTTATATTTAAGTTTTATAAAAAATTGCGGGATTTTATAAATGCTTCGATAAATTAAAATATTTTTTATAAAATTTTTCGAAAAGAAAAACGAAATGATTTTTTTTTTCCCGTTAGGTCTAGGTACATACATCACATTTTTTCATCTTTTGTTTATTGGTTTTGTATTTTATGTTTCAAATAAATTTTTTACCGTCAATTTAAAAACTAGCTTTGTTTTTTCCTTACTGTTTGCATATTATTCTGTCATGTTTTAATGGTATTAAAAGAATCAAAATAAGAAATATTAAAGCAATAATTTTGATGAACTGTATTCGGTTCTTAAATTTTATTTTTTTGTCCAAAAATTAGAATACAATAATATTAACAGTATGGTTTTTGAAAATTTAATAAATAAGCGTTATTTATGATTTATGTAGTGGTTTGTGTTCGACTCAAAAATAGAACTTATGGAGTATAGAAATTTGCGAAATATTGTTTTTCATAGAAAAAATAATAATATGTACAAATAAAAGGGATAAAAAATTTATTCTAAAAGTTTAAAAAATTATTCGATCTAATAACGGGATCAACCGAAAACTCATGATTAAAAAAAAAAAAATTATTCCCATAAGAAAGAGAAAGAGCATTAAAAAGTCGATATGCTCTTTGGACGAATTTAAAGTTTTTAAAAAGAAAGCTAGAGTGGAACGTGGAACGCAACTCAAGAAAACTAAAATTTTTATTGTGTAATACAGGCAAATAACTAAAACCAATCAACCAAAAGAAGGTATTCAATGAACGATGAATGAATATGAACGCACAAACAAAAATGAACAAAAGAAACACTTGACAAACAAATGAAACACTTTTAGCTGAATCGGTAAAAAATATTTTAATTGTTGAATTACAAAAATGTTTACTGCTGTCTGCTTGGAAGTTTATAATTATTATTTATTCCTTAAATAACAAAGGAACTTTTATTATAAGTAAGAAATAAAGTTAAGTATTAATTTGAATAAAATAAATATATGTATATATGTTCCGCCTTTCTACTTCTAGTAGTCTGCTTAAATTTTTATCAAGTATCATGGATTCATAATTATTTTAAATTATTACTTTTATAACAACTTTTTAACTGCTTTCTTTATTAATTAATTATGGAGGAAATTTTAGGCATATTTTGATTCCAGTTGACAGTACTTGATTTTAACGGAAAAGAACGCAAAAGAACGCAAGAGATAGCCACGCAGTTAGTACTTAGAATTACATTATATATATCACACTTTATATTTAAATATAAATTGTATTCAATAAAAATAATAACACAGTAACACAAGAGAAGTTAAGGAAAAAAAAACAAAATTAACCATCTCTTCTATAATATTTTACAGAATTACTTACAAGAATTTTTACAGAAAAGAATAAAATTATATCAGATTATTATACGGAAGTATAATATAAAATTACTGAATGAAACAAGTTTGAGTAAAAGAGCTTATGACTAGAAAATCTTGTATGATATTTATCGTTTAGTAGACTTTAGAAGATATGGGCTCACAAACACAAAATTTATTTTTTTTTTTATATGAAAAGTTTTATTAGAAAATTACTAAAGTTAGCGAAATCGCATTCAAATAAAAAAACGAAATACAGGTGTATAAGACACATAGAGAGAGAGAAGAGACTCCGTTGCGTAACAGGCATTAAACTAGAATCCCTAAGGAAGAAAAAAAGTAGGCATACCCAGAAACAAATGAAGAAGAACAATCGACAAAGAAATAGAAACAGAAGGAAAAACATTGGCAGAAGTAAAATTAATAGCCCAAAATAGAATTAGATGGCGGCGCTTTGTAGAAGACCTAAAGCAGGGGAAGCAAAAAAATAAAAAAAACAGTACAATCAAAAAGAAAAAGTTCGAGAGTATAGGTATGTTTAAATATGCCAAACTAAAGTAAAATTTTTAGAATATCACCCGTATTTTTAGCACATTTCCAAAAAATTTTTGAAAAAATGTGCTTATTAGTTTCACTCTGTCCAAAATTTTAACCATAGGTAGGTCTCATAAAAAAAATAGTTTCGTGGAACAACTTTTTCATGTAGCCCCCCCCCCCCCCATTACGGAGCTACAGCCCCTCAAACTTTGAAAAAACCCTATTTTTAAATGCATATATCTTATGTTCTGCTTAAGATTTTTTCAATCTGAAAACGTCATTCGACAGGTATTTCTTTTATCTTTGTAAATTAATATCAAAATTATACAATTTTTTAAAATTTAGTATTTAAATTTACCGTTATGTGAAAACCAAATTTTGCATGATTTTTCTACTTTCATAACTCCGGCACGCTTCTAGATAGAAGCTTGAAATTTTGAGGCAAGAAAGAACTTTTAGAATTAGTATAAGTTTGCTCAGAAAATTTTTTTGGACCACCCCTTGTTTATGAGCTATTAGGGCTTAAAAATTGAAAATTTGCTATTTTTAAACACCTGTAACTTATGAACCTGTAAACATTTTACTTCTGCAAGATATAAAAATTAAAGCTACAATAATATATTTTTACGTGTGTTAAAGGTTTATTTTAATTGTAAAGGGTTCCAAAGTTGCAGCTCTTCAAAATTGCAAAAAGCCCCATTTTCAGATGTATATATCTCGGGCTATGCGTAATAATTTTGCAATCTAAAACCGCCAGAAGATCGAAAATTTTATTATCTATATAAAACAGTATCAAAATTATGTAATATTTTGTAATTTACTATTTAAATTTACCGTTATGTGAAAACCAGATTTTGCATGAAATTTCTTTTTTCATAACTCCGGCACCCCTTTAGATAGAAACCTGAAATTTTGAGACAAGAAAGAACTTTTAGAATTAGTATAAGTTTCCTCAGAAAATTTTTTGGTAACACCCCCTCTTTAAGAGTTATTACGCCTCAAAAATTGAAAATTTGTATTTTTAGACACCTGTAACTTAGGCACCTGTACAAATTTTTCTTCGGCAAGACATGAAAATTAAAGGTTCAATAATATATTTTTACGTGTGTTAACGGCTTTTCTTAGTTATATAGGATTCCGGACTTATAGCCCCTCAAAATTTCAAAAATGTCCTATTTTCACATTTTTTCTTATTACATGAAATTTTCAAATTTTTGTGTAAGTCACACTTCTAAACAGTTTGTATTGAGTTTTGGAAATGTGCGCTTTTAAAAACCGTTGGTTTACATTCTACCTTGTTTTCTTTTTGATTACACAGAATATGAAAATTAAAAATGAACTTTATTCGGACGTACAAAATTCATTTGTGTATAATAAATTTGGTTTGATAGGAAACGGACGAATTTGATTATGGAAAATAAAAAATACTTTAATTATTATATGTATGTACAGTATATTATATAATATTATATTTCAAAATCCAACTTTTACCGAGGTAAAGATCTAATTTACTTGTTAAAAGCTGACAAACTAATTTTGCAATTTTTATATAATAAATTTTTCAATTAAATTAAAATAGATTTAATCTAAATTTTAAATAATCTGGTAAAAAAAATAAGGTCTTCAATTTATTAATTAAGAATAAGTTTAATAAATAACGAAAATGAAAATATTAAATAAATACTTAAATATGTACTGTTGAATTTATTGTATTTTGTATTTCTATTTGAAAAATATAATAAAAGTGTCTCTTTTTAAGTTAAAAAAAACCAGAATTGCAAATACATACATACTTATGTCAAGACCTAAATAAACAGGCCAAGAACGCTTATGTAAAAATTGAAAATTTTAATATTTTATCCTTTAAGATTTTCAATTTTTCAGAAAGAAGTACTTTACAAAATAATTTTTTTTATTAAATTTTAAGTAAAAGTTAATTGCTTCGTATTAAGATAAGTAAAAGTTTTTTTTTAACGAAAATAAGGGAAAAAGAACTAGAAGCACATTTTCTCAATGTTTTTTTTATTTATTTTTTTAATTAAGCAAACAACACACACCTAATTTTTAAAAATAAAAAAATAAATCATTTTAATTTCCTTTTTTTTTATATTATGTATTATACATTTATTTCATGTTAATGTAATTTTAAAAAATGTATTATTAAAATATTTATTAAAATTAAGCATTTTACATTTAATTTATATTTAATTACAGATATTTTTATGAATTAAAATTGCAAAGTTTTTAAAATTCAATTAACACGGGCTAACACAATTTATGAATTATTTAGTATAGTTTTTTTTTTAATGATTCATAAAGGTATACATAAATTATATCATTTATTGTAAAATAATCTAGAACTTAATTCTAATTTTTATTATGTTAATATGGTTCTTGGTCACCAAGTTCTACAAATGGGAATCATTCTTCAACAATTTTACTTGAAAAAAATTCGAACAATTCAAAATCTAAAATACCGAAAATACGGAAATATGAAATTTCGAAAAGATCTAGGTAGTAAAATTTCGAAAAAAATATCTTGAATTAAAAAAGTTTTCAAAAAACAAAGAAATAAATATGAAACAGCCCTTTTTATTGCTACAAAACGTTTTTAAAAATTAAAATGTGCGATTACAATTTTTAAATACGATTTTCGAAAATTTTTGCAAAAAGTAGATAAATTACGTTTTGTTTTATTTAATATTTTGTATGAAATTTTTAGATTTTCGCACAGAATTTTTCCAAACAGAATTTTTATTACTTTATATCGTTATTTCCAATATAAATATTTTTTTATTTCTAATAAAAAATATATAAAAAATATGTTTATTTTTTGTTAAAATCATTGAATGACATAATATTATATTTATGTATAGACATTTAGAAGTATACCCCATTTCGTTAAAAAATAACGAATAAAAATAAGTTTTGAGATTAAATTCTTGATTTTAAGATTTGTATTTTTGGTTTTTCGAAATTTTATCCGGAAAATTTAATTTTCTTTTCAGATTTTATTTCAAAACAAAAATATATTTTTTTTTGTGATTTTAACCATCCGATGTTTTATTATTTTTTGATATTTTTTTCCAGATCACTGTTCATTAATTAGATACCTATATTATGTTACCTAAAGTAATTTTCGGAGTAAATTAAAGAAAACATAATTTGTTACAAATACCGTGAATATAGAAAGAATAGAAAACATATTTAAAAAATAATAAAACACAATATTTTTTTTTTTTTAATAAAATTGTTTGTTTTGAGTTTTTCTTTTATTAATTAAACCAAAAAATGATCTACATTATATAGATTAAACGTGTATGTCGGTATGTAAAACTCAAAGAGTATTTGAATAATAAAGCTTTGATTTAACATATTATGAAAATTATGAAATTAAGTAAAATTTATGAAAACTTACTTGTTTAAAATTAGCAAAAGATTTTAAAGAAGCTAATGATGGACGTTCATCATATAAAGAAATACTGTTCCTTTGAGAAGATGAACCTACTTTAGAATATCTTCGAGATTTTCTTCTTTTCTCTGGAACAGGTTTTACATCTAAGAATACGGTTTTTATTTTCATATTATTTGTATGATTTGAATTCATTTTTGGTTTTGTCTATTTTCTCTATAATATTTTATGCAATTTTTTTTATGTTTATTTGAAAATTACACAACTAACTAGTAATATTTTATTTTTACAGTTTTAACCGAAAACGTTATACTTAGGTGAAAATATCAATTATAACTGAACTTGAATTTGAAATTTTTAACTAGATGATGAAATGAAAATATTTCTTAATGGAAAATCAATTGTTTTCGTGTTAAATTCTTAAAGAAATGTAAATAAAATTAAAAACTATTACTTGACTTGCTGTAAAGTAAACGTAATAAAATTTTTATGTACATATTCCGTTTAATAATTTAAATATAACATAAAATAGAGACATTATTTTTGAATTGTTGTTATTGGGATTTTTGTTAACTTTTATCAAAAAATTTAGTTATTGTTTTCAATTTCCTGTAATAGTAATACATATATATATATATATTTATATTAATATATATGTATGTTAAACTTTAAGTTAATATATAATAGTATACTTATAACTATGTATTTTAATTCAATTTACAATTTATTTAGTATTACAAATTGTTTTCTTATTCAAAACCTGTTAATGTATTTTAATATAAAAAATATAATTAAATAGTTTTTGAAAATCAACGAAAATTCTCCTATTAATTGCTGATGACCATGACCTAATAACATTGTAGGTATAATTAGAAAAAAAAAAAAAAAGAAATTAATTGCAAGTTCATTTATTGACCTTGGTATTTTTTAGATGCATATTCCTTGAAACTAATTGCCAGAAAACAAAGTATGAAATTAATAATGAATTGCTAATTATCTTTTTCAAATATTGAAGATATTCCTATCGCATTCTTTTGGAATTAAAATGTATTTTACATGTGTTATATACTTCTTTCTAAAATAAATTTACTAAAAAAAATTTTTATCAATGTTTTCTTATTTGTAATTAAAAAAAAAAGATAAACAAAATTATTTCTTATATGTTTTAGTCATCAAAAACAAATTAAAATGTAACAATGATAAACTTTTAAAATTAAACTAAATTTAAAAATTTTTCTTATTATTTTGCCAAACATCATTAAAAATCATGTAATTAAAATAAAAACCAAATTTAGTTTTAAAAAAATTAAATGCTTTTATATTTTTATTTCAATGTTCACTATTTTTGCTTCTCATGCAGTTCAGAGAAAATATACAAATGAAAGTTTTAAAAAAATATTTATTAATGTTGTGTTGTGGTCAAATTTTAGAACACAGTAATATATAGTATATATACATATATTGTTAATTTAAATAAACTTAGTATTGGTAATGAAATATATGGCTTGCTTTATTAATTAAGGCTCTTCTTTTTTATCTTCTTCTTTATCAGCTTCGGTATTTTCAGTTTCTTCAGTTTTACTTTTTCCTTCCTCTTTCAATCCACCGTCAGGAATCCAAAGTCCTGAATCTACACAACGTTTCATATGATAAACCGCTTCTTGCTCAGGCATTTTGGCAATAGTATCTTGAAGTAATTTTATATCTCGACTTTCGAAACAAGATTTAAGCTCCTAAAATAATTATAGAGATTTTTATAGTGATATAATTTAAATTATTTCATATACAGTACGGTATAATTATATAGACAATGCATGTTACACAGACACATTGAATGAAGTTAAAGTACTGAATTGCAATTTTTATCAGAATAAACTTAAAATTGTACTGCAAATTCTTTGCATAATTTTTTTATAAAACAAAAATAAAACAAAGCAAATAACCTAAGAAAAAGTATCATCTTTTTGGTTTAGTTATGTTTATATTATAAAGAATTATGTAAAGAATTTGTGTTACAAAATTGCTTTCAACGTGATGAGTGCAAGAGAATTTGAAGAGCTCTTGCCGTCACATCGACTTAATTTATTATTTGCCCATATAATTATGAAACCCATTGTATTTATATTTTAAACATATATCCAATATTGACTATATTGAAATTCTTACTTCTGGTAGACTTTCCAAGACATCAACAGGATCTAGGCCACCAGGACCGAGCCTTGCTTGTTTTTCTTCCTCTTCTTGCTCTTTGATGGCTTCTTGAATTTTTTCCTTAGCTCTATTTTCAATACGTTTTATAAAGTCAGAAATTTCTTTTTCGAATTGCTCCCTGTATTCTGGTACACAATTTTGAATTTTTTCAAAAAATGATCCAACACATGCCCTGGGATCAACATCTAATTGTTTACCTAATTCTAAGATATATTGCATACATATGCACTGATGAGCGACATGCGACATTAATTCATGTTTTTCTTCCATTTCTAAATTTATACACCAAATAACTAAATAATTAGCTGTATCTTCGCATACTAAATTATGATGTTCAAGTAAAAATTTCTTTGAATCATCATATTTTTTTAATATTCCATAACGCTCCATTAACTTTTCATTTTGTTTAATGAACGCTTTCATACTTTTTTCACGTTCTTCCTCACTCATTTGATTTTCGTCTTTTTTATCTGGTTTTTTATTAATGACAGTTTTCTGAAATCCGGGCTTACTAATGGTATCCACATTCCAGGGTGCTTTTTTTTCTTTTTTATTCATATCTTCTTCTTCTTTCACAAGAGCTTTACATTCAACTTCCAGCTTTGCTAATTCCTTTTCAAGTTCTTCGGTTTTTCCACTTTTAATTTTTTCTTTTAGTTCTAAAATTTTACATTGATTTAATTTTTTTCTAGTTTGTAGTGACTTTTTTTCTTCTTCAGTCTGTTCCATTCTTTTGAGGCGTGCTTGATGTCGCCATCTAAATAAAGATGGTGTATCAATGTTTGGATGTGTGTCATCTTCATCATCAGAAATCTAAAATATCAATTAGTATTAAATAAAATTACTTAACCAGCAATTTCATTAAATTAGAAATTTATGTGTATATTTATTGCAATTTCTGCAATGCAAATTTCTAGGTTTGAATCCAATGACAAATTTATTGAAAATTAAATTAAAAAATTACAATTATGACATTAAAATTAATTTTATTACTTCTATATCCTTCCACTTGCTATAATCAACCATTTTATTCTACACGAAATTTATTTTTAAATAATTGTAATGTAATTCAAAAAAACTTCACTTGGTCAAAATTTATAAATTATATGTAATATGAAATAAAATTATTATTGCAAAAATTGTCGTTTCTGGAAACGTCGTTTTTCTGACTGTCAAAAAAATCGATACTCGAATTATAATAGAGCGTTTAAAAATGACGTATTAAATTTTAAAAATTTCTTTTTAAAAGTTTTATTACTTGTTTACTATACTTGATAAATAGCTAAAATTGATAATATAAAGCAAGGATATTTAAAATGTCATTCATTTTATTTATAGATCGAAATATTTCACACAATTTGAGTTATTAGCAAAGCAAATTGCTATAACGTGATAATTCTTTGTAGTTTTCAAACGAGGCAATATTATATTGATTATATTATCTAAATTTTTTGTAGAACGTAATGTTAATTATGTTTTAGGAGCTAAATTTTTTATTCAAATATTTTAATTGATTCTTTTATCAACTAAATCTTTTTTCTTTAATCTAAATGCAATGAAGTTTTAAATCTGCAAACAATTAAAATGATGTGTCAGGCAATATTAAAAATAACTGTTTGAACAACATAATTTTTTATTGTTTTGATTTTTGTTTTGTACAAATTAAAATTTAAATAAAAAACTTATATTTTTACATGTACATATAAAGATATTTAAAATATAACTAAAAGTTCTATTGAATAAAGACAATATTTTAGTATAGAAAAAATACTAATTAAATAACCAAAAAATTTCTAGCTTTCTTGACTATATCCCCAATAAAACTATTTCAGAAAAAACGATAAATATCTTTATATTAAAATTATTTATTGTTTAATCTCAGATTCCTTTGACCTAATATTGAAAAAAATATATGTATTATCATACGAATTACTTTAGTTATAAAAATTTTGATCAAGGAATCATTATTAATTCTATTCAAAAAAAATTCTTAAAAAAGCAAAATAAAATTGTAAACAACTCTATAAGAAGTACACTTTATCTTTTTAGAAATATTATTTTCAATATTTATATAACAGTTGTTCTTCTAAAAAGTGAATAAAATTAATTGGAATTAATTGAAAATATTTTTGCTTTTATAACAATAAAAAAAAACGTAGTTTCCACCTTTCTAGTAATGTTCAATTATCTTCTTCGAAGAAGAAATATTGCCCAGCTCTCTTTTGCTCGATATCCTAAAATTATATTGAAAATATAAATTAAATTAGTTTGCTCGTTTCTCACTTTTTGTATATTTATTTTATTACCTTTACGGAAGAATTTTTATTTATACGTGGTCTATAATTATTTGGATCACGACGGAAAGTAATACCTAATAGTTCTAAGAATCTATTCATTCCATTTAAAAGGGATTGCGGAGAATATGCTGTAGTTTCTACAGATGGTAATCCTTCTAAGACAATAACTCGATCAGCCAAATAAGTTGCCATTATGAAATCGTGCTCTACAACGAAACCAGTCTTTTTGGCATGAAGAATATATCTGCCAAAAATGTTTTGTAAATTAGTTACATATTGAAAAACAAAAAACGATCTAACCTTTTAATGACTTTTGCGGCTACTAAACGTTGTTCAGAATCTAAATATGCTGAAGGTTCATCAATTAAATATACATCAGCTGGTTTTCCCAAACATAAAACAAGAGCAACACGTTGCAATTCTCCACCAGACAAATTTTGAACTTCTTGATCCATAATTTCTTCTATTTTCATTGGCTTCATAACATCAGCCATAAATTGCGGATGAATGTAGGCATCGCGTATTTTTTCATGTAGTAACTGTTTTACATTGCCCAAATGTTTTGGAGAAATTTTTTGAGGTTTATAGGAAATGTGTAGCACTGGTAACTCTTCTGAACTATCATCTGGTTGTAAGTTACCAGCTAACATACGAATAAATGTTGTTTTTCCAGTACCATTTTCACCTAATAATACCAATATTTCAGAATCACTGAATTGTCCTTGCTGCACATGAAGTTTAAACTTTCCTAAAGTTTTTGACATTTTTGGATAAATATAATGATTCATTCGTTTAATTTCTTCTTCTGTAGCAGATTCTGATACCTTTTAAAAAAAATTTTATTTTGTATAAAGTATTATTTTATTTTGTTTTATACCTTAAACGTTAAAGATTCAGTTCTGAATCTCATGTTTTCGGTTGGTACAAAACCATCCAAGAAAATGTTAATACCTTCACGAACTGAGAAAGGCATAGTAACAACTCCGTAACATCCTGGTACACCATATAAGCAGCAAATAAAATCTGATAAATAATCTAGGACTGACAAATCATGCTCAACAACAATAATAAACCTAGAATCAAATATATATTTAACACCAGAAAGTAATATGAAATTTTTCACCTTACTTCAATGGTTCAATTAAATGACGAATTGTTAAAGCAGCATTTAATCTTTGCTTTACATCTAAATATGATGATGGTTCGTCAAACATAAAAATATCACCATTTTGAATACAAGTAATTGCAATTGCAAATCTTTGTAATTCTCCACCAGACAAAGCTATGATTTCTCGATCCTTAATATTTGTTAAATCTAACATGTCACAAATTACTTCTTGATTTTTTCTTTCATCTTTCCTGTCAAGCACTACACCGACAGCACCTTTAACAGCTCGTGGGATTTGATCAACATACTGAGGCTTAATTAAAGCTTTTAAATTATCTTCCAAAATTTTTGTAAAATAATTCTGTAGTTCAGAACCACGAAAATACGCCAAAATTTCTTGCCAATCTGGAGGATCAACATATCGTCCTAAATTTGGTTTTTGTTTTCCAGCCAAAATTTTTAAAGCTGTGGATTTCCCAATACCATTTTGGCCAACCAGCCCTAAAACTTCACCAGGACGAGGGATTGGTAGACGATGTAATTTAAAAGAATTTTTTGAATAACGATGAGTTGTATGTTTATCTAAATTGCTTGGAATATTAATAATGGTAATTGCATCGAATGGGCATTTCTAAAATAAAAAAGTTTTAAAAAAACATTTAGATCAATTTAACCAATAACTCACCTTGACGCAAATACCACAACCAATGCAAAGTTCTTCAGACAATGATGCTATCTTAGAGTTTGGTGTTACCTCTATGCAAAGTTTTCCCATCCTTACTACCGGACAAGATTTTTTGCATTCTTGTCTACACCTTTTCGGCTTACATTTATCATCACTAACAATAGCAATACGAGTTTGCTTGTCAGTTTCTTCACGTTCTTTATTTTTCGACATTCTATAAGGTATTAAAAAAAAATAGTTCAATTCTTATTACATTTAATATCAATTTTAAATTATAAAACTGCATTCGTCAACAGGTTTTTTTAACACATATTTTAAAGATTTAACATATTCATGATCTGGCAGTCTAAATTGAAATTAAAAGTATAACCTATATGTAATTATGTATATAAAAATAAACAATAATGTGAAATAGTAAAGAATTTATTTAAAATAATTGTTTTAAATACTATTATTATCAAAAATAAAAGTTTTGTAATAAAATAAAAGTTATATTACCTTGAATTTATTTACAAAATTTTATTATAAAGGCGAACGCTCTCTGCGTGTCAGCCTAAAATTTACAAAAAGAACATTCAAACGTCAAAACGACATTATTTTCAACTTTCAAATTTATTTGCTTCAATTTAATTAAAAAAGGTGGATTTATGTCAAGTAAAAAAGAAAATATTAGTCCTAACCAATTTTGTATGTTTGAACCATAGATATATTAACTAATAGATGGGAAGTTATACGACTACATCTTTTCTTATATGTTTTCTTATCTTAAGGTATTCAATCAAAAAAATACATATGTATTTCATAATATGTATACATTTCGTTCACTCAGCTGTTTATATTTATTAAAATAATGTAAAGCAGTTTTTCATAACCAGTTTCATTCAGAGATTTTAAGTTTTTTATATTATTTAATAATTGATATATATATTTTTTTTTAAATTAAAATTTAATTTAATTGTAAAGTAACAAATTAAGTGATAAAATTCTTTTAAAAATTAGAAATGAAATTATTTCACCTTTCAGGAACTAATTTCTGAGGAACTAAAGCAATACATAACTACATAAGCACTATTCACTCAGCTGTCTCTCAAAATTGGCTGAAAATATTTTCTTCACTGCCTATGTATTAGCAAGTATGTATTAATCAATCTATCTATAGTTTGAAGATTTTGCTATTTTTTATTATTTATAAATTAATGTTGATATATGAATGTTGCTTTTATAAATAATATTTATTCATAATTTTTAGATAGAAAGGAGTAACATTGAGAATTTTTGAAAGATTTAATTTAAAATTGCTAATAATTCAACAAATTTTTTTAATTTCATGTTAGTTAGAATAACTTCTATGTAATTGAAATTTATAGCGCATAGCTGATTGGAAGTTTAAACATGTTTACATTAGAATACATATAACATAGTTTACACAGGGTAAAGCAAAAATTAAAATTTTCTATTTTTGTAAAATTATATATTTGTGGAATATAAAATAAATAATTTACGTTAAATTTACATATTATTAATTTGCATTAAATATTTGAAGGATAATAATAGTGATTTTGTTATTTGCCAATTTATGATTTCGATCTAATAGTGGATATCGGCGAAATTAGGTTACAATTCTAGAAAATAAATTGAAATTAGAAGTTAGGGTATTTGAAATTAGAGGTTAATGTTCCACTCAGTGTGTTTCAACGTTTAATTTTTACATTGGTTATATATAACTTTTAGTTGATCGCACTTAATTCGTTGTCAAATAAACTAATATACTGTATAATTTATTAATTTATTTCGGAGTTTCGTACTACGAAAAGTGCTTAATTTATAAATTGAAAAATGTTATATAAATAGTAAATTATATAATGTTTTATTTAAGTATTTGTTTTAAAAGTAACATATATAAGGTGTAAATGAAGTAATAACAGATTATATACTCATGAAGTTTAGTATAATTATTAAAAGGTACAGGCTGTATAGGCTAAAATTTATCAATACATACTAAATCTGTGAAGTTAGAAATAATGGAATGGGAAATGGGATATGAACCATTAAGGCACTAGCTACTAGCTACTTTCTATTTTTCTATTATAAATTTAGTGAAAAGTTGAAAATTGAAAACATTAATGATCAGCTGACAGATGACATTTTAGTTCTTTTGAAATTTTCTTTCTTATAAATTTAATTTGACAACAAAATTTTTTAAGTTGCCACGGCTAACAATTTCCATAAATTTTTTTAAAAAAATCTTGAAAATTATGGTCGAAGAAACCAAAATAGGTGACGGTGGTGAAAAAAATGAACAAAAATCTAATTCAGATACCTCTATAGCAATTGAAATACCCAAAATATATACTCTTGAAGGTAAAATTTCAATAAAACAGAATCAGAAATATTTGAGTATCTTGTCTACTTTTTCATAACCTCATAATTTTTTTTTAGTTTTAAGACATATTAAAGATGCACAACAACAACACGGTCTTAGACACGGTGATTATCAGAGGTATCGGGGATACTGTAGTCGGCGTGTTCGAAGACTGCGTAAAGCACTTAAATATCCTCAAGGAGAAAAAAGACATTTTAAAAAACGTGATGTAACTATTTCGAATCTAACAGGTAAAGGTGCTGATGAAAGATTTATTCATATTCCCCTTATGTATGCCGAAAGAGCATGGGCTTATGCAATGCAGGTAAGAAAAATAAATAAAAATAATTTTAAGTTCGTCTTAATATATACATTCTAGTTACGACAAGAAGTCAATACAGAACCTCGAAAAAAGTTTCATTTAGTAAGTAAACTAAGGAAAGCTTGTGGATATGCGCTTCAATTACAGGAACTTTGTAATGTAAGTATTTTGTTATTTTAAAAATATTTTTTTTTTTGCAATTTGTGAATTTAATCTCTCACTTTTAGACTGAATTTTTTGATGCGAGAACAAAATTGGAAACTGAAGCGTATGTTGCGTGGATGCATGGAACCCTCCATTTCGAGTTATCGTTATGGAAGTCTGCAGCAGAACATTTAAAAAAGGCTCAAGTTATATATGAAAATTTAGCTCAAGCATTGCCAGAAGATGAACAGGGGTTGTATAGAACCAAAGTAGATGAACTTACACCTAGTTTGCGTTACTGTGCATATAATATTGGAGATGGTGGATCTGTGGATGATTTACTAGAGTTGCGTGCTCAAGGTTTGTTGGAAAATATTGATGTTCTTGTTTCACAAACAAAGACTCAAAGTAGTGAAGCTTTGCAAACAACTGAATGGCGGGGTCGGAAAGTTACAGTACGACCCGAAAAAGTGCGTTTATTTTTACTTAGCGTACAAGAGTTAGATAAAAGTTTGGAAAAGGCAAAAACTTCCCAAGCTAAAATCGAATTGATTGAAAATACCTTGATGAACTGTAAAGATGCAATTTCAGCAGTTAAAGACGAAATAAAACAAGATCCTAAATTAAGATCATTAACTACTGGACAAACTGTTTCTGGAATTCAGTATTTATTGGCTTATTTGTCATACATACGATTAATTCGTACTCTTGAACGTAATTTATGTTTAGTAGAACAAGCTAAACAAAATTTTGGAGATCCAAATCAGCAGCAACGAGATAAATCTACTTTCGAAGGAAAGCGTGTACGTCCACAAGATCTAACCAGATTATATGAAATTATTTTGCAAAACATTTCGGAAATGCAGCAAATTAGTGGTATGGAAGAAGATCCTAAATATTTGAATGAAATGGAAGATTTAGCAATGGGCTTCAAGGCATTCCGGTGTTATTATATTGCATTAACTTTAGTAGAAATTAAAAAATGGAAGGAAGCTGTTGCTATGTATGAACGTTCAAAAAAATATGCTACTGAAGCATTAAAATCAAAAATTTTACAATTTAATTTAGAAGATGATTTAAAAAAGATTATTGACGCTATTGATGGTTGTAAGTTTTCGGCACTTGCTTATAGTGTTCTAGAAGAAGATATAAGTGAAGATGCTGGTTATTTATCAAAATCTCAAAAATCGTCCAAACCATTATATGAAAGATTGTCACAATATAAAGAAGATCAAAGTTTAAATACAAAAAATCCAAATGTATTTAAATTAACACCGGAAATGGAAGCTATACCTTGTAAACCTCTTTTCTTTGATTTAGCTTTGAACTATGTTGAATTTCCTTCTTTGGAAGATAAATTGGAATCACCTGGAAAAGGTAAAGGACCAGCTGGAATATCCGGATTTGTTAAAGGATTTTTGGGATGGGGTGGTTCTAAATAGTTAGGTAGTCGTTTTAAATTTTTATAAAAGGAATTTATTATTTGTTTATTTTTTGCTATTTGAAATTTTCTTAAAGTTGTAAATCAATTTATAATAAAAATTGAATATATTCAAAATACATTATTTACGCATTCTATTATTTAAACTTTTAAATTTCTGAAATATTGCAACAATTTACAGCATTTTGATTAAATTAAGTTCATTAAACAAATATGCTTAAAACTTTTATTACAAATAAATAAAGATTAATAATAATTATGTTTATATTATACACTATTCAATAAAATTTTCAAATCTTAACAATAACAATTAGGTAAAATTCGTATAAAAATATTAATTTTATTTCTAAAATTTTTTTTTTTTGCCTTTTATGAGAATTAATTATTTTAAAATGAAAAATAAAATATATTTATAATTAAATAAATTAAATTATATACTAGTTATATTCAAATATAATATTTAATTTAAACAATAATGAAAAGATTTAGTACATAATCTTTGATATTTTTATGATATTTACATCTTGATTGTATGTAATTACCTTTAGTGTGTTCCAATGGAATTGGAATTTTATTCAAAATAAATAAAACTATTTTAATTATCACAATATAATTTGAGGAGATTAAATACGTATTGTTAATGATTATTTTTATTAACGAATTTTATTTAAAACATTTTAGCTGTAATTTTAATTTTGTAAAAATCCATTTTGATAAAATTCTAGTGCAATATCCTTAATTCTATCATGATATTCTTGGGTTAAGTTTGGAAGTAAATTTAATTCTTTAACATTTTTATCATCACAAATTTCATTTAAATTAGGAATTTTAGTTGGATCAAATGTTACAGCTGGTAATATCCATATTGCAGCAACTAAACCATATAAAATATGTACATAAAATTCTTTTGTTATATTTTCTAATGAGAATATATCTTTCATTAATTGTAATTTTTCATAATTATTTGGTAAAAAATTTCTTTCTAAATTGTATATTAATGAGGATGAATATATTTGTAAAATATTTCTTAAATAACTTTCTCTTAAATCTCTTTTTGTGCTAGTATATATGAAGTGTAAAATATCAAAAACTAGACAAGTATACCGCATTGTTTGCAAATCAAAAAATTTTACATCTATTGGAGATTCTTGATCTGATGACCATTTAAACATAATATTATTTACCCAAAGATCACCATGACAAAATACATTATATGGATCAGATCGTGAAGTTGTTATAAAATTTTGAATTTTTTTAAATAACGTTGTTCGAAGTAATTCAATACATTTTATGGGTTGAGTTAAGCATCCATCTTTATTTGATAAATGCAAACTTAAGAGAGCATTTGTTATGGATGAGTCCAATACATTACGATAAAATTCCTCAGCTTCTTTACAATAAACGATTTCTTTAATTTGTTGTCGACTTTGATCAAAATTTTTTTTATCTAATTCTTTGGCTAATATTGATGCTGCGTGCATTCGAGCTAATTCCTAAAAAAAAAAAGAAAAATGACTTTTGATTTATAATTATTAGTTAATAGTAATATTCTTACTTTCATTACTAATTGACAGTGATCAAAATCCAATCCAATAAGACGATTTTTCATTTTAAATCCTAATTGTTTTAAGTCTTCCAATATAATAATTTCACCATTTTCATCATTTCCAGCAAAATAACATTTTGGTAAAAATTGATTTTTACAATATTTTTCCAACATTGGAGTAACATATTTGTACGCATTTATTTCATTATTAAATGCTTCATCACAACGATAAAGTTGACGGCGTGATTTACTAGGAATTTGTCTTTTAACGATTACTGTAAAACATTGTTCTAAAAAGATAAGATTGAAATAAGATTTCAAAATAATTGGCTAATAATAAAATATTGTTATTAAAATATTTAAATAATAAAAAACTTTTTTTTGTTACATTAGTTAAGAATGGTACAGCACATGGCTTTCCCTATCTAATTACGGAAAAGAGAACCATAGTAAAACCAGAGCGGATATTCTCTTTACAGTTTAAGATTTGCTGATTCAGACTACATGATTGTTGTGGAATTTCGGTTTGAGAGATTCTACAGTAATAAGATATGTATACATAGATCATTATCTTATTTGTTCTTGCTTCGGCCATATGTATACTAAAATTGGAACGAGAGAGATTAGAGATTGCAGAGAACATTAGCATGGGCCCTGCGCAAGGATAACAGGCAAAATTGTAAAGCGTTCCACATTTTTTACAAACCTGAGCCAAACCACTAACAACAAGAAAGCTTATATCTACCAGGAACGGAGTTGCGGAGGGCTTTTGACCCAGGCTCTCAAAGGCGAAAGACTCCATTTCCAGTCAAACAAAAATCACCAAGGTTATAGCTTAAATAAAAAATAAATTTACGAGTAGAGGCAGAAACTATTTAAGAAAAAAAAAAAAATATATATAATGAATGAAAGATTGAATACACTACACTAAATTTAAAATGGAAAATTAAAAGTTAATGAAATATGTATGTACAAAAATAATAAATCAATGGCATTAACAGAATGAATTAATGAACACTAACTAGATTTTAGTTTTTTTTTTTCTTTTTTAGTTCATTAAATTACACAGCCTTTTCTTTTAAGGCGCGGCTGTAAAAGTCTAAGGGCGAATTATTCTTACAAAGTGTGTGGGAAACTCACACAACCTCGGTCTTTACAACGTAATATTTCATACGCTCTTATCCACTAGGCCACCGAGGCCCTTGGATTTAATTTGAAATTGAGTAGTTAATAAATTAAAAAAAAAAAAAGAATAGAAAACTAACTTTAAATAAGGAAATTGTTAAAAAAAATAGAAAAATTAATAGGCTAAGTTAATAGATATTAGCAATTAGTACAAATGTTGAATTATTAGATTAAGAATAATGTATTGTAAAAACAAATACTATCAAGCCCCACATGCCTACTAGGCAAAACGGTTTAAGCTACTGGGTATTTTTATATTCCCAGTACCTTTGTTTAAATAAATTATCCTATTGTGGTTCAGTTCAAATTGTGGACGTAATGAATGACACATTGTACAGAAATAATTACCCTTGTGAATAATAGTTAATAGAAACGGCGCGTACGTATGTAACTACATACTTATCTATAAGTTACTTAGAAATGTTTATTAGCATGATTTACATTACTTTGGATCAACACCACCATACTGTACGCATAAATCCAAGTAGATTCTACCTGATATGCTGCTTGCAATGGTTTTATAAAAAGAACTCAGAGGACAGAAAATATATTTTGCTAATCTTAGAAAATTGTATCTAAAAAAATTTACATTCATGTAATATCATAATCACATAAGGCGAAGGGATTTATAATATCATTCTTTTGGAATCTAAAATAAAAGAATAATAAGCGTAATTATACAAGTATCTATCGATACACATAAGTATTCGTTTATGTATGTATATGTTTAAAATAATTTGCAGTCAGTACATATGCATATTACATGTTACGTTAATTAAATTTATTTGAATTAAAAGCAAATTTTAAAACTTTGTATAAGATTTAACCAGGTTATAGAATCTGAATAAAGCAAAAAAAAAAACAGAAATATAAATTAGAACAAGTACTTATGTATCAAAAAACGCCAAATAATCATACTTAATTCAGATTTTATATATATATTTTTTTGTAATGCAGAACCCAGTATTCCAAAATTATAATTTATAGGCGCCAGTTTAAAATTTTTTGACCAATGAAATTTTTAAATAATTTTTTTTTTATAATTTTCCATTGTCATTTACAAGATTATTTTTATACAGTTTCAAAAATTTTTAATTGCTCATGTTAAATTCCAAATTTCAAACAGCTTAAACAGCATTCTGTTTTGTTATTGTTAATAATTAATTAATAATAAACAAAAAAAAAAAAAAAAAATTTTTTTTTAATCATTATTTTTGAAACTACATACTTATAATAAAAATCATTAAATATAACAATATAAGGAAACTTTTTTGTTTAATTGCACAAATATTTATGACATTAAATTTATTTTTAACCCTTTAAAATTAAATTTCAGCTCTCAAAACTTCATTATTAAATATAGTTTTTCGTTTTATGCAACTTTTAAGTACAAGAATAAATGATTCTACATATTTTAATAATTTGGTTAAATTTAACATTGATGTTTCCGATATTTTTGACCTTAGTTGTACAAACATTTCTAAGGCGTATTTAACTTATAAAAAATCTTTCTTTAATTTTTCAATATCTTACACCACTCTACACATTATGTCAATTTAAGCCTATCTAGCGTAGGTTAAAAGAGACCAACTCAAAGTCTGAGAGTTTTGATACCAGCATTAATAAACTACCATGTTTAATCTACCATGCCTTTGTAATACTTAGTCAATAGGTGATTCCTTTTTCTTTTTTAGAATTTTAATTTCAAACCATCAATGAACTTCACTAACTGTAATTAAATAAACTAACTTATCTAGTCTTTATTTTCTAATAAATACTAATTCAAGTAAATGATGACTTTACTCATCTTACTTCAGTTAGTGTTTATTAGAAAATAAAGACTAAATCAGTAAGGATAATTCTTAAAATTATGATGCTTGTACTAAGCAATATGTCTGATATGATTTCGTGAATTTAAGCGTCAAGAATTATCGTTTCAAAATAAAACGAAAAAAAGGTCAAAATGGGGTAATAATTCATTACAAATTATGGCTTCAGAATAAGAATGAAAAAACGTCCCATAAAAAAGCATAAATTATGAAACAAAAATCATTTTATAATTTAGAATGGTTTACAACAGTTTTAAAAACACTTTTTTACAAAATCTAGGAAAATTTACAAAATATTCGCCATTTTCACAAGGTTTAAAAGTTTTTGAAAAAGTTTAAATCCCTTTTAAAACTTTCTGGAAAAAAGTGTTAAACATGGTTAAACGATGATTTTGTATTCATTATTTATAAAATCCCTCTTAAATTAATTAATATAAAATTAACAGTTTTTTTCAAAATAAAGCAGAGTTTTTATTACACTACAAATCACTACAAATTTTGTACCTTTAAGAATTTTTGTTTGGAGATCACACTGTTCATGAAGGGTATAAATTGACTTAATTAGATTCTGTAAACGAACGGACCGCCAAGCAAAAAAGCATAACGAATCGTAGGGTCTTCCCTTTTCCTTTCGAAACTAACACCACAACAAAATACTGATGATATAATATTATGTTTATGTGTATATTTGATAGTGACCAATGGAAAAATTATTTGAGGTCAACCAGAGACTTTAGAATCTCGTACTGCCACTTATATATATATATATATATGTATGTTTTTTAAGAAAGTGCATTTAAATAATATTTAAGTTGTAGAGGGTTAAAAATGAAAAAATAAAAAAAATGTTTGTATTGGAAAATTTATTAATTATTTTCATTTGTATCTTAAATTTGTTAAATATCTATGGGAAAAAATTATAAGAATATTTTCTAAATATCAATAATATTATTAAAAAGGTAAATGAACTCGATTGACGTAATAATGCATAATTTAAATGAAAATAAACTTTTATTGTTATTAGAAAAACTTAAGCACTTATTGTAATATGCATTTTTTTTTATTTTATTTTTTTATTTAGTTGGTTAGAATTTTATGATTCTAAATTAGAAAAAAAAAGCTTAATTTTAAAATTTTTTTAATGATCAAATATAGTAATAAAATATCGTAGAAAATGTTTAAATTCAAATAAGTACATACATTTCCATACATATTATATATATACGTACCTAGGTAAGTATAAAGTATTAAAAAAAAACATGAGCAAATAAAATTTTTACCCTTATATCACAAATAAAATAATAATAATATTTTGTCTGTGCTTATACTCGTATTATCTAATAGTTTGGTATTTAATAGGTTCATGATTTCTCTCTTTTATTATACTCGACATTCTGTAGATTTTAATACATATAATTTTAATATAAAATATAAAAAAAATGTACTTTTAGTTTTTGGATGAAATAATTTGAATAATTTTCAAGGTAATATGAAGGTATCAATGTAGCTTTTTAAAATTGCAGATTTCTAAAAAGATTTTTAGTTTATTTAAGTATATATATACTGTCTGTAAACTTAATCTATTTAGAATCATCGTAAAATTTTACATCATTTCTTTTCATTATGATAATTTTGGTTATGCTTTATCAATTTTTTCTCCATAGTAACTTTCTATAAGAATTCGTTTTTGTTCTATAAATTTTTGTCCAAGATACTTCTTAAGCATCTTGTTGCATTAAAAATAATGGATGAACATATGAATAATGAATATGGATTTAAAAAAAAAAAAAATAATATTGTATTTCTATGTTCGGAATCCCTCTGGAAATGAAGAAGCTGACTTACTTACAAAACAAATAATACATATATGTATGAAAGAAAATTATTGAACCTGAATTTCAAATAATTTTTTTTTTGAAAATAAATGAATTAATTAAATAAGAACATAAAACTATCTGGAAAAAATATACCAATAATATTAAACTAAAAATTGTAAAACCACAATATCGAACAACCATAATGTAAACTATAGATACACACAAAAGAACGCAGTTTTTTTCATATTAGTTTCATCTCATTATCTAGTGATAGTCACCAATTATATCATGAATTTTCTTAATTATATATGATCAATGATCATAATATATACATTTAAATATATAGAGAACATATACGTATAGTATGTGTATATAATATATATATACATGTATATTGTATGAGAAAATTATGTTAATATGTATTTAAATATTATTTTGGATAAACTTCGGCAGAATGGTGATAAGCTATAAAAAAAATATTCAGAAAATTTTGTAATGCATTTTTCGGCCACTAGATCGGGGGCATCGGTCCTAATGGCATATAATATAGTTGGAAACTTGAATATATAAAATACCGTTATGTTATTACATCATCTAAATTGATGATCACCCCGAATGAAAGTTTATCCATTATTTTTATACCTATATGTATATATTAAAAATAAAAAACTATTGTAAGGCTTAAAAAATCTTTTTGAGTTAAAAAGCCTTTAAAAAAAAAATCTTTAAATATAAATAATTCCGTTTTTATTGAATCTTAATTTGCAAATAGATAATAAAAACAATTTAATAGACAATAAAATAAATATAATAAGCTAAATAAATAGCTATATGAATTGTTATATTTTAAAATAGAAATTGGATACAGCTGCAATATTTTTATATAATAAAAAAAAAATCAACAACTTCTTATTAATACAGTTTTTTTTTGTTTTTTGTTTTTGTACAAAAGTAAAATATAATGTAAGATTTGTATTAAAGATTTTAATGTTTATTTTTGCTGACATTTTTTTTTTCAATTTTAAATTTTTTTTCTAATCCCTTTTTTATATTTTTATAGTTTTTGTTTATATTTTTGTTTATCTATAATGAAATACCTCAAAAGTTGCAAGTGATATGGTAAAAATTGTGATAACATATAAATTAAAGCAAGATTTTTTTTTTTTTAACAAAATTCTAAGAATGTAAAAGAATATGATGCATTATGCATTTATTGTATTAAAATGTTATAAAAAAAAAAAATTGGTTATTTAAAAAATTAAAAAAAAAATTGTATGCCATTTGGCTATAAGAACTTTTAACTGACTATAAGAACTTTTAAGAACTTGAAAGGACGCATAAATTTTATTCTGGTTCATTAGAATGTTTCAGGAAATGAAACTGTAAATTTATTAGTGAAGTATAAACATGGTATAACAATAACAGATTTTGTCGTTGGTTTCTGGATAAACATCTGATTATTGATCAATGGTGTGTTGCGTGTGTCATCTTTATTTCAGGTGAAAGGTATCAAGTTTAAATCCCTTTTAGATCAAAATATTATATGAAATATATAATAATATAATGTAAATAACCTATTTAATATAATGTAAAAAAAAAAAAAATATAAACTATAATTTAATACTTGTATTACAACCTAAAACAATCAGTACATTATAGTACTAAAGGTTCCATATAATTTATTCTTTGGTCAAAAAGGGATGTGATGTTTGAATGAGTTAAAGTTCCACACGTTAATAGAGGAATCGTGCTGCTATTAACCGTCTTTCTCTTTTACGCGTATGATTCCCACATACCCTCGCAAAAAAAAAAAATTGAAAAGGAAAGGTTGATTTATTTCCTCATTACACTGAATGTTGTGGAGAACTCAAAATAAATATTAAAAAAAACTTAAACCAAAAAAGTTATGAGGGTATGAAAGTAATTCCGACACTACATACACAGCTGTATACATAAGAATACAAATAAAAAGAAAAGGTATGGTTCAAATAGATTTCTATAGATACAATTAAAAATTTTAAGAAGATCATTGTAAATTTTTTGAATAAATCTCAACTACAACAATTTTTAATATGGATAAAAACGAATTTTTAAAGTAAAATACCAAAAGTAATTAATGTTAAGTGTTGTTCATGAACTTAAAAATGAAATAGAAGATTATATATTCATAATATTATTTTTATAATCGGTATTAGAGAAAAAATGTTGGTGAGTATTAAGAGATATGTGTACATACTTTGTATAACCACCAATGAAATAACATTTGAAACTCTCCATACAGTTCGCAAGTGTAACAAAAAAAATATATGTTTGAGAAAAGTAATTTTTAATATCGGTCCCCATTGAATCCCTCAAATCAATCGTTTTTTAAACTTCTCCTTTTATATATTATGGAAAAATTGTTTAACTATAATTAATGATATTATATAAAAGTATATAAAAGCTTTTTATAATTTACAACAATTATTTTGATTCTCCTTTAATTTTTTTTAATTGATAAATAATTATTACAAGATAAATAATATTTTTATATTACGATAATTTATATATATGTGTATGTTTTAAATTCTGTTTCCGGGTTGAAAACTTAAAGGAAATAAAATTAAGAAATATTACTGTTTTATTTTTTTAAACTTTCTGATGCAACCAACTGATGGGAAATTTATAGAGAATTTAAGAATTTCTTTAAGATTAAATAAAGAAAATAATCTAGATGAAAAAGTGTCTATATGTATGTATGTTTCACTAACGTGTATGTAATATATAATACTATATATTATGTAACATGTATGATGTAAGTAAGTCATGATTTTTAATTTATAAGTCCTATATCAAATTATTTTGTGATTTTAGACTTTATATTATTACTATTTATTTATTACTAAAAAAAAAAAAATAAGATTTTCCAGTTGAAACTGTAAAGTTTGGAATTTGAAAAATAACTTTTACATTATTTTACAACATGAATTTTGATAATCTTATTTACTATATGATTAAGTTTCGTATCATTTTATGGTTAATTTTTTATTATGTTTATAATTTTGTTCTAAATTAGAAGCCAATTTGCAGTATTTCTTAGAACCAAATCAACTAGAAGTGGAGTTCAATTAATTTCGATTTTTGCACTGATTTAATTAATTAACTGATGAAATATTTGATGATTTAGATTAATTTGTTCACTAATTCTCATTGGTTTTCAATGGTTTACCTTATGGTACCTATATTTTATAATATAAGAAAAAAAACGAACGAAAGTTCAAAAATTCGAAATTGACAAAGCACCCATTGAATAATTTCATTTACCTGTTACATACATATATAGATAACCAGTTACAATCATTTACTACCTTTTAAAATTTTTTTTTTTTTTCAGTGCATTTCTCTGCCACATAAATGTAAACAGGAAATTACACAACCTTGCCTTTTCAGACGTGGCTGTAAATGTCGTAAGGGGGTATAACTCTTACGACGTGTGTCGGATTCGAACCCACACTCCCTCGGTGTTTACAGCGTATTTTATACGCTCTTATCCACTAGGCCACCGAAGCCCCATCTTTTGAATTGTTTGCAAAATTGCTTTGAAAATGAAGATTTAGAAAAAAAAAAAAAAAAACAATAAAAAAAAGTTTGATTGAGTAAATCAAGAACATGTTGTCATATAAATGTTTACAGAAATTCCTCTTTTCAAGTCTCTATAATACGTCGAGTATACGAAAAAAAACAATAAGTGTGAAATTTGGTAATTTTTTTTTAGTATTAATATGAGAAATTATTATTTTTGCTTAAGGTATTTTAAAAAAAAATACATATAAATTTTTATACATTCATGAATACTATCTCGTAATTTTGAGAAGGTATAGAACATTCGCAATAATCCACTTTGTATTTTAGAAAATTTACAGCATATTCTTGGCATATTCAACTAAAAATTTCCGAAATTGCACATTCATTGTTTTTTGTATGTACCTAACGTAAAATAAAAAATTCAAACATCTTATTTAATATTTAAATCAAAAATTGATCTTATACTTTTTCCTGATTTAAGATTTTTCATAACATTTTGACTACACAAATTTTCAAAAACCTTAAATCAATTTTTTTGTTTTTTAAACAATTAACTTTAACACATAATATTTAACAATCTAAAAACAATTTACGGGAAAAAAACCCGTAAAAAATTAAAACCCGGGAAAAAAAAAATATTTTTCCTAAAATTTAAATTCATTAATTTATTATTAAAATTTTTTTTTCAAATAAATTATTTAATTGGGTTTTTTTTTTGTTTTATCTAAAAATTCCAGAACATATTAACATTTTTCGTATTAAATCCTATATTTAAAACTCTGTTTTTAATTTAATTTTTTCTTTTTAAGTAATTTCGAGTAATATTCTTTTTAAGTAAAAAAAAAATAAATTAATTTTTACGGTTAATTTTTCAAATAACGAACTAATAAATATATATATGTCAAGATAAAGGGAAATTTTGAAAAAATTTTGATAAAATGACAAAAATTTTTTTTAAATTAAATTAACAGTTAAAAAAAAAAAAAAAACGAAAAAGAATTTTAAAACAAAATAAAACTTATATTCGATTTTAGTAGGAAGTTAATTTTAATACATAATTAAAATATATATAAATTGAAAATTATCATTATTAATGTATTATGTATGTATATATATAATATATCTACCTTTTTCATTATAATCATTTCCAAATATATGAATTCTTTTAATCACAGACATATAATTATCACCAGAACTGCTACCAGCTGAACACAAAATATTTTCAAAACATTTTAAATGAAAAAAATCAATTTTTTCAATAATTTTTTTTAAATTTTCTAATTTTTCCGGTATTATATCATATTGATCATTTTCATCATAATTACAATTTTTTTTTTCATCCATAATTACAAAAAAAAAAAAAAAAAAAAACAACAACAAAATAATATTAACAATATGTATATATATATATTATTTTAACATTTATATGTATACATTAATATAATATTTTTAAAAAAACATTCTTAAAAAAAAAAAATTTAATTGCGTAATTTTAATCAAATATATATATATATATATATATATATATAAAAAAAAAAAAAAAACTCTTAATTAGAAATAAATAAAATAAAACATCATCGCATGCTGTAAATATTTCCGTATGTAATGCAACTTTTTCTTTTTGTGTTATTTTTTTTTTGTTTTTTATCTAAAATACATCCGTTTAAAATATTCTATTATATATATACAATAATTCAATATAAATTTTTTATTTATTATTAGCTTATAAATAAATAACAACTAAATTAAATAAAATAACTTTTATAATATGCTTATATAAAATACTTATAATATATAATTAATATTTAAAATGAATATGTCGCGTCGCGCCTTCAATCAATTAATATAATATTAGTTTTATTTATTTATTTATTTTTTTTTAAATTTATTTTTAATTTTTTTTTTTGTTTTTTATTTTCAATGTAACGGCGATGAAAATAACGTTCGCAAAATGCAATTGATCATTGCATATAGATTAAAAATTTATTGAAAAATTAATTTTAAACATTATATTATTAATTTAAAAAAAAAAAAAATAAATAAATAAACTTATATATGTATATGTATATGTATATCTAAATATAGAATATTAGGTTTAAAGTTTTTATATATGTATATATATATAACGATAATAATTATATATAAAAGTTATAATATGCTATAAATGACTTAGAACGTTTTCACTGTTTTCTTTAAACTGAAACCAGAAAACTTTATAAAATTGCATTTATCATATTGAAATTGGAATGATTTTAAAAGGAAAAATAGAAAAACAAAAAAAAAAAAAACTAAAACAAAAAAAAAAATTTTAAGCTTTTGAAAATGTGTGACTAATATAATAAAAAATATATAATATATAATATATAAGCAGTTGTTGCACATTAAAATTGCATATATACATATATATATATATATATATATATATATGTATTATGTTTACAATTAAATAAAGTGCAATATATATTAAAAATTTATTAATAATATTAATAAATAAGAAAATATAAATAAATTTATAAATTTTTTATAGTACAACTTTTTATAACCATAATTTTATGGTATAAAATATTTAATTTTTTTTTATTTTTTTTTGATTTATTTTTTTTTAGGATTCTGATAGGAGATATATACATATTATAGATATCGTGGACAAAACACTCTAAAATAAAGTATATCAAATATTAAATATAATTTTTTTAATTATTAAAAATATTATTAATAAAAAAATAAAAAAATAAAATTAATTAAATTTTAATTTGACAAAATGGGTTATAGGTTGGTTTCGATCATTGAATCTTATTGTAATAAAATTTAAGTTTCAAATATTTCTTTTTTTTTTTTTTGAATTTAATGGCTAATATATGTATATATTTTTTGAATGAATTTATCTCTAAAAAGAAAATTTATTATCATCTAGAAGTTTTTTCTCAATTATCATTTGGAAGTATTTTCTCAATTATCATCTGGAAGTAAGTAAAATTGAAATACGTTTTTCTTATATATGTATAAAATAGTTGATTTATTAGTATTTTTAGCCAAGGAAATAATGAATAGAAAACCTTTTCATATGCTATAGTTAAAAATTTGTATAAAACACAGAAGGATTACTGTTAAACTATTTTTATTTTCTAAGGAGAACAACACAACAAAAAAAAAAATGAAAGATAGACAAGTGATTGTCTTGGTTTCATTTTTAATGTCACGTATTATTTTACAATTGCAATAAATATCGTCTTAGACTATTTTTTAAGAATCAATCGATTTATAAAACAAAAAAAAATTTTTAGTTGGTTTTCAATAAATCAAAAGTAAAAACTGAGTATAGAAGTAATTTAGCTGATATAGTAGAATATATAGCTGTGACAAGAAAAGCAATTTATCTAACAGAAAGTATGACTTACTGTTTTCAATAGTGAATGGGTGTAGGTTAAAGTTTAAAAATAAAAAAATAGAGTTGGATATGAACAAGAAAAAAAATTGTAAATTACAAAAAACAAAAAAAAAAAACAATTAAAAAAAAATGTAATGTAATATAAAAATCTAAAGTTGTAAAGTTCTAAGTGTGACTTTCTGGCAGCTAGTTTAACTTAACCTAGCCATACACAAAAATGAAAAAAAAAATATATATACAAATATATAAAATTAATTTATAATAATTATTACATAGATATTTAAAATTTTGATTTAAAATACAATATTGAATATTTAAACCATTTAAATTTTATGTTTGAAATTTAGTATTTCATAATTTTATTTAAATCTTTAAATATTATAATAAATTTTTATAATTAAATTCTTAGATTTTCCTTTTAAAATTCATTTTTTATTCAATATTTTATTTTAAATTATTTTTATTTTAAAAAATTTTTCTAATAGTATTAATGCATTTTAAAATGTATATTTATTAGATGCATATATATAGTACCATTATTTATAGATACATATTATATTGTACATGTTATGTATCATAATAAAAAAGCAGCAGCAGAAAAAAAAAAAAAAAATGGCCTTGACTGTGTCAACCAATGCAGAACTTGCACTTGGCTTTAATTTCAAGAACACAATGTAACTATATGAAAATCGATAAAAAAAAAAGAATTCTAAATAAAACCGCAAAAGAAAAACTATAAAAAAAAAAAAAAATTAAGCTTTTATATGCACATCTTTCCTATTCTCGTTACCCACAACTATATACATGTATATATGCACATATTATTTATATATATATATTTTAATCTATTTTAAATAAATTGCATATAAACAGTTACTTGATTTTTGTATATGTATATACTTGAAAAAATATGTAATTAATACATTTTTATATATCATATTTTTATATACTATTATATATATATATAATATTATGTATGCTAAGTAAAAGTTTATGTAAACATTGAATATTGAAAATAACACAACTTAAAAATTTTAATTTTTCAGGAAAACAGAAAATTTTAAAATATAAAATAATTTTACTTAAATTTTGGCAATATTGTTCTTAACACACTACAGATTCAATATTTATTTTTAATAACGGTAAAATTTTAGCTGGTTTTTAATTAATATAATAATTAACTTTGTTCATGTATTGAAAATTAAGCTAAGCTAATCCTTAGATTTCTATTGTTTGTATTCGTTTTAGACGAAAAGAATAGGTCAGAGTAGTTGGTAAATGGAACGTTAATTTAACATAACAGTATTTATTCCTATCTATTGTTTCCCAAAGGTTGCTGTAGTTGGTGGTAAAAATTTAGTAGAGTTTACTCTGTAAAAGGAAACCAAACATTATAGTAATTTTAATATTTAGCCAGTTTATAGTAGAACCGTTTAGAAACTAAAATTTTTTTTTTTTTAATATTTTAATCATGTCTTTTAAAATTTTTTTAAAGGATTCAAGGAAAAGTGTTGATAAAATTACGTGAAAAATACGAAACATAAGCAAAAAAAAATTATTGTTTGAAAAAAATTAAAAAAAATTCGTAAAAAATCAATAAATAAAAAAGAATGTAATTGCTGAATGAATTTATTACTGAATTTTAATTTAACTTATGATTCTTCAAATTTTTAGTTATAATAAAATTTGTGTATATTAGAACATTATTATTTTAAAATTTTAATCTATCAAGTCTGTAAACACGTGAAATAAATTTTGAGGGTCATGTTTTTTTTTTTATTTAATCTGTTTTTGTTCCTCTTAAATAACAGATGATTGAAAGCTTTTTTAATGGATTATAAAGCAACAACCATCACATCAGATTTAATATATGCACAAATTTTTGAATATTTATATGCACATGTAAGAAAAAATGCATTCTTGTTATAAGATTTTTTTCTATTTTTAAATAATGCAAATATTTAAATATTTCTATTTCTAAGATTTATTCAAATATAACAAAATGTTAAAAATATAACTATACATAAATGTTTATACATTCATAAAATATAATATTATATGATATCGAACACCCATAAAAAAGCTTTTCTTACCTTACTTTACATATACTATATGTATTGTACATATATGTACGTAATATGTATATACTACATTGCTATATACAAATTCCGATGCACTTTTTGATTTGTTTTGATTGTAATTAAAAATAAAATAAAATATAAATTTTGTAAAAATATACAGAAAAAAAAAAAAAAAACAAAAAAAGAAAAATATTCTTCTAGTGGATAAAAATATGATAACGATTGATTTGTTACGCTTGATTTTTTAATCAGCAGACCTATAAATGCAATTGTACATAAATATACATTGTTTATATGCATATACATATGCATACAGTAAAATTATATATTAAAGTGAATAATCCGTAATTTGTAAATTTACGATTGTATTGTGCAAGGTCTTGAATAAAAAACAAAAAAATTATTAATTTAAATATTGTACAAAATAATTAGTAAAAAAATCTAATTAATATTTGTATTTATTTTTAATTAAGTTTGTCAGGCGTCATATATATATGTATATATACCATATGCATTTATATTATGATGAAAAATAATTAAATTAAAAATATTGTTAATTAACAGCTGCATTTCAAAAATTACATATAATAACCCTTTCGCTAACTTTAACGATTCAAATTTGGGCACCTGAATCTATTGATAATTATATTTTTAAAATTCTCCTAAAAATATGCAAGAAAAAAAAAATTGATGACTGATGTTCCAATCTAAATCTTAAAAACAAAATTCTTGAGTAAAGTGTTTATTAGTACCCAAAGGCTTTTTAACTTATTGTTTGATGGTGAAAACGAGGTAGGATAAAAAATATATACAAATTCTTTTCTTATTTATAGAGAAGTATGTTATTTTGTTCGGTCCACTTATGACCGAGTAACCAACCTTTACCTTTATTTTTTTTTTATTATTATTAAAAATATGTACTTACTTTATTATATTTTGTATATTTTTAAGCAAGTTTTTTTTTTGTTATTGCAAAAATGTTTGAAGTAAATTTTTAATTATAAAATTTAATTACAAATTTTAATTTTTATTAATACTTATTTATACTCATAAAAATATTGTTTCTAAAGCGGCAATGGAAAATGGAAAAGTAATGTATTCAAATTAATGAGAAATGCTTTCTTAAAAAGGAAGTTTACATTCATTAGTCATGGTAAAGCAAAAAAAATCCTTAAAAGTTTGAAAGAAAAATGAAAAATTTTTTTAAGCTGTAAAATCTGTATTTAATAATATATGTGTATTTTAATCCTTTTGCTTAAATTATTAAAACTCTAAACATAATATGGACTCTGAAATGATAGTAAAGAATCAAAGACAATGCAAATTTATATCTTTTCCAAAGATAGGAAGAGCTTGCATTAAAAAGGAAGTAGCTTCTTTTCTAATATTTTTTGTTATAGCAGGAGGTAACTCCTTTTTACTCCAAAGTCAATAGAGAGGTATCACCATTTAGTTATTTGTATCAGAATTAAGGGTTGTATAGCAACATTGTTTTTGAACGAATCAAAAGATCTGATTTTTCTAAACAAAATAGAATGTATAACACAAAAAGTGATAAAAGCAGAGCTACCTCATTTTTGATGCAAGGCTCTTGTTACAAATCAAAATTTATTATTCTAATTAATATTTAAATTTAATAACAAAAAATTGTATTGATATTTGATTGTTATGCTGATGCATATATGCATATATGCATAATAATCGAATTTTATGCATAAAATAATTATTCAAATGTAATAATTGAATATATTTAATAGTTACAAGTGTAAATTTTCATTTTGAATGCAATTCGTAACACGTTAATATTGTTAACTTTTATGTTAACGAATTCGCTATAACTAAAAAAAAAAAAAAAAATTTAGAGAAGTTATAATGAAAATATACAATTTTACTAGCCATTGGCCTTTTACTAATGTGGTTTTTTTTTTTTTTTTTTTGTATGTTGTTGGGTGTTAATTTTTCTATTATTTTTATTTTGTTTTTATTAATTTTTTAATGTTTTTGTTTTGTTTCTTTAAATTCCAAATGATTTTTCATGTTCAATAGTCTTACATTTAGCACTTGTAAAACTTTTATTTTTATTTATTTATATATTATTGTTTTTTTTTTTTTTGCATTTATTTTTAATAAATTTTGTTTTATTTGACTTTTTATAGCAATGAATGTCTAATACTGACCTTGACATAGTTTTAAAGATCCTACATTAAAAGTTTGTATTTACGTATGTATTTATAATATGTATTGAACGTATCTGTAATAATGCAATTAAATATCAATTGTTAAAATTTTCAGTGATCATAAAGAATTAATAGTGACGCGATTAAAAATATTGGAATTAATCAAATGGAAAGTGTAAAAAAAAAAAAAAGAAAAAAACCGATTAGATGAGAAAATTTTTATTACAAATTTATTTATTTGTAATTGTTTTTTTCTAATCAATATTATTGAATTAATTTATTAATTAATATTATTTTTTTTTTATAATTATTTAGATTATAATTTCAAGTTTCTATAAAAATTAAAATTACGTACTATATACTTACAATATTGTGTGTGACGATATTTCAGGAAAATAAGAATAAAATAATTTTTTAATTAAGTAAATTTTAGTTACGGGTCATAAGAATATCACATCGCTTTATTGAAAAAATTTAATCTGGACTGGAAAAAAAAAAAAAAAAATTAGATAAGGTTTCAAATTTTAGTGGAATAAGTTTATATTTATATACATATATATTATGTACATATAAAATATAATTATTTACAATATTGTTGCAGAATTTCAAGGGTGAATGCAAATAAATTAATGATAATTAAGAAAAAATTGCATTATTTTATTAAAAAACAAAAAAAAAAAACGTTTTTTTTTACTTTTTTATACACATTTGTTATAATTTTTTGTATATAAAATTTCAATTGCCAACAAAAAAAAAAATATATATATAATGAATGTTTAACATAATATTGTTAGTTTTTTTTTTTTGATTTATTAATGGATCACTTCTTGATATCATCTTTGTTTTATTAAGGACAAAAGTTCTGCTCAGCTTAATATGTGATTAATGAATGAAAAACTCCTTTTGAAAACTAAGAAGAATAAAAGACGATATACAGTAATACCCCGGTTATACGTACACAATGGTTCCAGAGCATGTGCAAAAAATGAAAATGTATACTTAAAGCAAATTCCTAACTTATTTTTAAGATTGATATTTGATTATCAATGTACGTAATAGTCATATACCGTTTTTATATATATATATATTTTTTTTTTATGCAATTCTCTGCCACATGTGGACAGGAAATTACACAGCCTTTTCTGTTCAGACGTGGCTGTAAATGTCGTAAGGGGGAATAACTCTTAAGACGTGTGTGGGCTTCAAACCCACACTCCTTCGGTGCTTACAGCGTATTTTATACCCTCTTAACCATTAGGAAATCGAGGCCCCTAGTTTTTATATATTAAAAAAACCAGATAAAACGTTAAAAATAAACTATAAATAAACATTATGCGTATGTTTATTTTAATAATTTTAAATATTAATTACCATAAATACAAAAAAAAAAAAAATATGTAAATCAAAAACCTAAATGTAATTTCAAAACTTTACATATTACATAAAAATGATGTGTATAACATGTACATTAATAGGTATATTAAAAATAAATTCAACAATATTACATAAACTTGAAAAATATTTTTTTTTTTCTTTTTTAATTTTTGTTACAGAATCGATGATATGCCTTTTTTAAATTATATCTGTTCGACTTCTGATTCCCAAGATATAGCGCTTCTCCAAAATAATAATAAAAGCACGTATGAGTATAATAAATGTATACGTATGAGTGAAGTTGTATTGTATTGTGGTTTGTAATTGGATTGTATTGTATTGTGATACGGGATATCATATATACGGGACGTATGAGTGAATGTTGTGATATCATATATACGGGACGTATGAGTGAATGTATAAAGTGGACGTATGAGTGAATGTACGTAATGTCGATCTAATTATAATAGATCAAGTTTTGCACTGTATATTTAAACAAGCTTAAACGGGAAACTCAAATTTTTTCCAAACAATATATTTCGTAGGATCAAGGATAAAGAGAGGAAATTATTTTATTTATTATAATTTTTTATTAAAATTATTTTTTCTTTATTATACGTTATCGAATCCTTTTTATTATATTATCCGATTTCATTTTTGAACATTAAATGAAAAAATATTTTTAAGATCTTAAAATTTAACTTTCGTTATATGTATTATATAATAAAATTTAACATAAAAATTTTAACTCCTGAGGCACAATTAACAACCCGTTATTTATTATTTATTTATTTCATCATCTTCAAAGAACCCGATTTCTCGTATCCGGTATATTATTATAAAATTACAAAATACAAATCAGTTTTAAAAATGTGTCAATACTTTTTTTTATTATATAGTGGAATCAATCATTATCCGCATTCATATCAAATAAATATAATTATAAAGTTCTAACCCTTAAATATTTGGAATACTTTAAATTAATTTGAATTATTTTAGTAGAATCAGGTACAATTTCAATAAATAAAATTACCGCAGACTGAGAATTACTTTTTTAAGTAATTTAGAAGTTTAAAAATGTTTAATCATTTCGTTGATGTTTAATGATTCATGATTTTTGAAACCTTTAAAAATATTTTATGAAGAAGAATGTATTGGCTTAAAAATTTATGTCGATGGTTCAATAAGAGCAGTAGACAAAATCAAAATTGCCTTCATGTTGACAAACGTCCGAAGTTGATAACGTACAAAAAGAAGAAGACGACGAATTTTTTCGTTCTTTTCGTGAAGACATTCATGTTGCCTATAAATTAGAAGTATTTTAAAGTGGTTATACAGAGATTGTTTTTAAAAAGTTTACCATCCGAAGTTTTCTTTAACAAAATAAAAAGAATTATAATAAAAAAAAGTGTAGGGTCTCATTGGGAATGTCAAAAAAATATATTTGATTTTGTCAAAATCAAAAAAATTAAATTGTCAATTTAAATTTTAAATTGTCGATACAATGCATCAGTAACACAATATCTTATTTGACGTTTTCGATCATAAGTTATGCGATGCTCGCCATTTGTTTAATTGAAATTAAAGTTGAAGTTTATAACAAATTAAAAATGAATAAAAAATTTTTTTTTTTTTTATATTCATCGAAACTTGCCTATATTTGTTCATTATTCAACAAAAAAAAAAACTCAAAACAACAAAGAATCGTAACGGGTGCACAGAAAACTTTGAATGCTTAATTTGACTTATATTTTAGTATTTACAACGTCGCAAACACATTGTCAAACGATTTTCGATCATAACATATCGTCATATTTTTTTTGATATTTCAGATCATGAGACAATCATGTGTTGAACACATCGCAAATACATTTCCGATGAGAGGGGTAGCGTTCACAGAGAACTTTTCTTTCAATCAAAAAGAATGATAAAATGATAAAAATGATTTAATGATAAAAAAAAAATTTAATTTTACCATTTGAACTTACATACATACCTAAACGTTCATATTTTATATTGCAGTTATAATGGGAAAAATTTTATTTTCTTACAATTTTGTGTAAAGAAAAATTAAAAAACAAACAACTTTTTTTTTTGTTTTTGATATCAAAGCTAATTGATATTAATTATCAAGGAAATTCTTGCTGATTCTCAAATTTTTTTTTTTTAATATATTTGTACATACATAAAAACTTTGATATTGACCTTCATATCCGAATACAAAAAGCTTTCATATTATTTTATATATTTTACAAGCTTTTCACAATGACGTCGTTAATTATCGTTGTATTTATCTATCTATAAGATTTATATATAAAACATATAATATATACGTAATACTGGTAAAACGTATATATACATATATACATATATACATGTATCATTTTATGCATGAGAATTTATTTCTTTCAGTTGTAAATAAAATATTTCAAGTTCATGAAAACTTATTAAGATATAAAATAAAAATGCAATGGAATTTTATAGGTGTCATCTAATGTATTTAGCATTTCATATACAATTTTTTTTTTTATATTTTATTATGTCATGTTATTTAAAAGGTTGTTGCAGTAAGATTGTGTATTAATATAAACTGAGATAACTTTAATAAATTAATTTTTCTTTTTTTCATTTTTCTTATTGAATAAAAATTTATGGTTTAATTAACTAAGTAAATTTATAATTATATTTATATATAGATATATTTTTATTGGTTCTATGAAATAAATCCCTAAAAGAAATATATCCATAAATAATTTAAAGAAATGTTCCACAAAATAATCAAAAATATTCCAAATATATATATATTTTATAATGCATTTCTCTGCCACATAAAAGTGGACAGGAAATTACACAGCCTTTCCTGTTCAGGCGTGGCTGTAAATGTCGTAAGGGGGAATAACTTTTACGACGTGTGTGAGATTCGAACCCATACTCCCTCGGTGCTTACAGCGTATTTTATACGTTCTTACCCACTAAACCAACGAGGCCCCAAAAATATTTATTTAAGAATTATTTTACTTTTAAACTTATTGCTTTTTTTTTTAATTATTTCAATTTATAATATATACAAAAGAAGTTGAATCTCAGTTGAAATGCAATTAAAAGGTGCAGATTTTGCTATATGTACAAAAGGTGTGTCAAATTAACTATAGGAAACAGGAAACTTATAATAAAAAAATTTCAGAAGTTGTCAGATACTTTATTGACCATAAAAACACTTCAATTTAAAATTATGAACTTTTTTTTTTTTCCAAAAAATATTCTCGATTTCACTCGAGAGATCGAGACGCAAAACTGGACTTTATACTTTATGATTATATAATTTACTATTACCGAAATGATGCGCGTTACCGCAAATTTGAATGTTCTCACTTTTTTTTTACAAAGTGTGTCAAATAAGAGCAAATTGTTTAATCAGCACAATTAAAAACAAAAAAAAAACGAATTGATAATTGACTGACATGCAGGTTTAATAAATTGAAAAAAAATATTAATTTCTTACTTTGACATGGAAAAATAGTTCAGCAACATTTGAAACCAATTATTCAAATTGTTTAGTAGACTGATGGGCAATTAAAAGACGAAAAACTTTATTGACTCTGATGTAGTAAAGAGTTAACGGAACAGAATGTAACATAGTCTACTATAACTTTTTTCATGTAGGAGGGAAACCATTTTGTAAAATTTCCATTCACTCATGTGAAGTACTCAGTAGCTCTTAAGTTTATAAGCGAATAAATAAACAGACCTCTAAAAACATTTATTTCGAGTAAAAATAGATATTTTTTAATTGGAATTTGCAATTTTACTCAATTTACACACGAAAGATCTTAGATATAACAAAAATGAATTTCGGTTAAATTTCGGAAAAACTATTCGATATATCAGGTTTTCGGCATAAATAAGTTATAAAGACAGGTTAAAGTTAATAGTTTTTTTCTAATAAAAATAGCATAGTTAAATGCTATTTTTATAGTTTAAAATATTTCAAATCTAATATTCAAATGTTTATTAAAATAGCTGAAGTTCTACTAAATGTTTTTTCAAGTTTTATCTATATATAAAACAAAAAATGCTGTATATTTTTGTTGCATTTGTATTTTGTACATTCAAATTTAATGTTATATGAGGACGTTGCCGATATACGATATATATGATATTGACTTTAAAAACCTCGCACAGAATAAGTATCAATATTTCGATATTATCCTACCTAAAATATCAATACTGGTGATATAGATAACAAAATAATAATTTGGAAATTGGGAAATGGATAATATAGATCAAGACAAAGTAGTGCCTCACCTACTAAATAAAAATTTAGACTATACAGTTGAAAGAATAAAAACAAAAATACCATATTAAACGATTACACAAGTATTATAATTTGTTCAAATTTATATTAGAAATTTATACAAAAAACTATATTTAGTTTAAAAAGAATCTAATTCTAAATCTAAAGAATCTAAAGAATCTAAGAACCGATATTAATTTATTTATTTACCACCAATATCACAAATATCGAAATAAAGTATTGATACCATACAAATATCAGTAATATTGCAATGTCCCTTCATTGAAACAAATATTTTGTAAAATTTCACCCCATATGTATCGCCCAAATTTCTAATTTTGACAAAAGTCAGTTCTCTAAAAATAAAATTAATTACTTGAAAATACCCTTCTGTCTAAAATTTCTAAGGGCTAAAAAATTCAAAATTTTATTTTTTTATATTAATGTACATACCTGAAATTTTGCGCCTTAATTTTTTTTTTTTTAATATTATGTTCATAAAAAATGATTTTATGAAGATTTTAATTATGTTGTTCCTTAGCATCAGTAAAAACTCTTCATGTTTTTTAGATTTTAGATGATGAAAAAATACCTATAGGAAGAACACGAAAAATTCGATATGATGTAGGAAAAGTTGTTTGTACAGATTTTCTTTTTATCTTACACTATATATATATTATGTACATTTAAATTTTAGATGATTTTTTTTTATATTAAATTCTTTAATAACATATTCCTCTACTAGCCTTTTTATCATAATTGATTGTTGAAAAATAAAAAAAAAAGGCTGAAAACAAAAGGTTTTCTTTTTGCAGTCGAATTACATTCCATTAAATTAAATTGCATTTAATTGCAGTTAAATTTCATGTTTTTTTATAGAACCAATAAAAATAGATATAAATTCGATGGAAAAAGTACGTAATATATAATAATATCGAAATAAGGTAATAAAACTACACAGTACAACAGTACAAAACAAATTAAAATGTGAAATTGGAAAAGGTAAACTTTAAGAAAACTTAAATACATTTCAACTTTCAGGAAATTATCAAGACACCAGTTATCAGAAAAGATTGTAGCACATTTTACACATAACAAAAATACTATTTGCAATAACTACTATAGGCTTCCTCTTAACATCTATCTTATTTTTTTTTCGTGTTCCCTTTCACATTTCAAGATGTGAAGATTCAAGATTCTATAGAATATTTTTAATAAAAATAAAATTACCAAAATATAACAATAAAACAAATTACAAAAAATTGTTTAATATATAAAATTTTTCTTTTTTTTTTAAATTGGTACATCTTATTTAATCTATGTACATATGTATGTTGATGTTAATTTAAAAATTAGATATTATATTTACAAAAAATTATTTTTTAATTATTAAAATTTGTAAAAATTTGTAACAAATGTTTTCATGTTTTTTTTTTTTTTTTTTATCTATACAATATTGGCATCCTTATAAATTAAAAAAAATTAATTTAGAAAATAAATAAAAAATAAAATAAAAAATAATATATTACATAAATTAAAAATAAAACAAAATAATAAAAATTAAAAAAATTTAAATTAAAAACAGAACATAAAATTGTCATTCTAACTATTATTTTTATTTTCTTTTGATCCATCCTGCATTTCGGAATATTTTAAATATCATTTCACGTGGTATTTTTTCAGCAGCTCTATCATATACTGGCATTTCTTGATTTGTAAACCATGATTCTTTAGCAAGAGCTTCAGCTATTCTTGGATTTTTATAAAACCGATTCATATATTCTGGTGGTAACATAGATTCTCTATAGGCATTTTCAACAACAGCTCTATGAGCAACTGAATGCACTTGTGGTGCAAATTGTTGTGGTTGAGATTGATAGAAAAATCTGGGTGGTTGTTGATGAAAATATAATTGACAAGATACTGTTGATACTAATGTTAATAGTGCTATGTAGTATTTCATTTTTAAAATAGAGAGATCTAAAATAAAAAAAAAAATAAAAAAAAATAAGAAATAAAAATTAAGAAATTAAATTTTTTATTAAATTTTGAATTTATATTTAATTTTAATAATATGTTCAAATTAATCGTATACGATTTGCAAAAATTAAAGAAATAAGGTTTTCCTTTTAAATTAAATGTTCAGGATGCAGGATTAAATGTTCTTTACAAATCTAAATATATATAAAAATATATAGTTAAGCTTTTCACTCGCTCACTATGTTCTCAATCTGTTACGCAAGTAGTTACAAAGGGAGCCAGACTCACTAAGTTGTATTTATTCATTTACAAATATTAAATTTATGTCATAAGTAACGTGTTATAAGTCATTTATTGTTATAAGTCCTTGATTGAATTATATTTTATAATCAACTTAGGTGAGTCATAAGTTCTAAATTTCATTATGGTTTTTTGCAAATACACTGAAAGATGCGAAAGAAGCGATTACACTTATCACTTTATATTATTTTTATTAAGATAAAATTTAATTGAATAAAAGATTTTTCAAAATTTCTGGGAAAACGGTATAAAAGCAAAAAAAAACTCTTAAATATGAGTATAAGAGTTAGGTCACAATAAAAGAATTTCAATAATATGGTTATAGGTAGCTTTGGAGGAAAAAATTAAACTTAACCACTTAACCAAATTATTAAAACCATGATTTTGTAATCAATTTTAAAACCCTTCGCTTACTATTCAATTTTTTTTTTAATTTGTAATATAAAAGAATTAAAATTTGCATTAAAAATTGTGAAATATATATAATAAAAGAGTAAGGCATTAAAAACAGTTAACAAAAATTATTGGAGACAGGGAATAGTTCTATTAATTTAATAATATAAACTTTTTATGTTATGCATTATTAAGATGCAAGAAAAATTACAAATTTTCATTTTAATGGGATTTTTGGCTAACTTTATTGAGTGAAGAAAAAATCTAATCGGAACTTCTGCTCTTAGTTCCTAAATTCTGTTCTAAAATCCTGTGAGACTTCGGTTTCATAGGGGTAAGCCACCGATGTGACTTTTGATTCTGCACCAGTTGGTAACATTTTATGAGAATTCTTTAAAAAAGCAAGTAAATATAAAAAATGATCTATGGCTACTAAAGCGGATGGAATCAAATTCAAATCACATGTACAGCAAAGAGTTTCTATAGCCAGTTCGTTAATGTTATCTGAGAAAATTAAAATTATTTAATAAATATAAATGAATATGAACAAATATCTCAAATATTTGATCGCACGTTTATTTAGCGTACGATCTATGCAAACAATATAAAATAGAATAAAATCAAAAGAAGAATGATAAAAAATTGCAAATAAGGTAAAGAAAAAATTTCAAACAATTTTGATAATATGATTTTGTACTTCTTCTAAGAACTTATTATATTTCCGAATAGTTAATATCGTATTTAATTAAAGTCCAATAATTAGACTTAAAATATTATGTGTACTGTGCGCGATATGATCAAATATTTTTAAGGTTAACTTTGATTAAATATTTAAATTTTACCTATTAAAGTAGATGGTTTTATTTTATAGACTAATACCAACTGATTATATTGGAAAAAATATAGTTAGAGTAGTAAAGCAATTATATTTTACGTCAAACTGTTATTACAATAAATTTAAAATTTCATATGCATTAATGGAATGGTGTCATAATTCCAAAAAAAAAAAAATACTAAAGTTAAAAAATTCCAAAAAAATAAAAAGCCTACTTTTGAAAATCGAAATAAGTCCAGTTAAAATAGAGGCAAAAAAACAAACTATCTGTACACAGGATCAAAATTTTAATAATTAGTAGGGATTGGTGGGCAGCAAACCTCATTATTTCAAGTGTTTCGTTGCTACATAATATGCATGTAAAGAATTTCAATTACGAGGAATTTCATAAATGGTTACAAAGTCAGGGTTTCAATAATTTATTTAACCGGACTTTGGTGACAGCTCTCAGTATTTTAAATTCTTTTATGTCGAAATATGTATGTTTAAAAAAATAATTAGGAACGATTTTAGAGTTGGTTGAAAATCAGGGTTATTCGCTTTTCCATAATATTTGTGTATATGTATTTTCAGGGTTTCGATAATTTAACCAGTTTGGCAACATCCTTTGTTTAAAGTGCTTGTCATTAAATTATGATTTTTGAATGTTTTTTTTTAAATGGATTTTTTGTTTTGGTGGAATTTTTTTTTTCGGAATTATATATAAATAAAATTTTGAAAAGGGAATTTTTTTTTCGGAATTTTGTACCCAACCAATTTCAATTTAAACTAAATGTTATCATATTTATAAATTTAATAATTGTTGTATTAAACATCAATTAAATTAGAATTTACCTTATTTATATTGTAAACATTTTAAGAAATTCCATATATACATACAGTAATTTTCGGTCAAGGCCTTAATGTAACTATATGGAGATACACTCAAATACTAAGATTAATAATTATTTATACTACTATGCAAAAAAAAAAAAAAATAAATTAAAATATAAAGAAGCCTCAAAAATAATTTCCTCGGCAGTTTCCGGTATTACAAATTTTAAAATATTCAAAAAAAAGGAAAGAAAAAGAAAAATATGAAAATCATTATAAATATTAAAGAAGTATAATTATAATTAAAAAATGAAATAAATACAATATTTATACAATTTTTGTTTTTTATTTTTTTGTTTTTATTTTTTTATTACTAGTAATAAACAAATTACATAAATCGTATAAATTTACAGTTCCTGTATATTGTATTGTATAGCTGTGCATAATATTATACTCATAGCAGTATATAAAATATCTATAAGTAAGATTAGACTATTATAATTTGGGGGAAAAAAAAAATGTCGTGAAGCGAATGCGGAATTTAACTATGAATTTCAAGTTTTAAGTTTTTTTTGTTTTTCTGTTTTCTTTTACATTTTCACATAATACTTCAAAAAAAAAAAAAAAAAATGAAAAAAATTAATACTATAGGTACTTGAAAAGTTTTTTTTTTTTCTGCTAAAGAGGAGTCAAGTGAATCGTGTTCATGTAAAAAGGAAGTGCGTGATTAAATATTATTGTTTGTTATTAAATTCAAAAATATAAAAAATAAAAACAAATAAATATATAAATATATAATTACATTATTTATTAATATTACAAATCATCATCATTTAACGGTTTTGTTTGCTGTTCTAATTAATTAATATATTATTTAAAAAGTTTTAATAAACTAAAAAGTGAATATATAAATTTAGTTGTAAATTTTAACTTGACAAGTGGTTTATTGTTTTTATTAGTAATCTTAATGTCAATAAACTTAAATGTTATGACTAAGCAAATTTGAAAAAGAAAAAATTAAAAAATGTGTCATAGATAAACTGAAAATACTAGTCAGAATTATATATATATATATATATATATACATAAATTATTCATCGAAGTACTACGCTATATTTTTTCAAATCTGGTACTAAATAAAAAAAAAAATTCTCGCACAAGCAAAAAAATGAAAAACCCGCAATAAGGATGTCACCATTCGAAAGGATTTTTTGTTAGAATATTAATTAAAAAATTTTTTGTATTAATATACTTAATATAGAAACTACATTTGTTTATTTTTTTTATTTGCTTATAATAACTGAACTGTCAGTATTATATTGTGAATCAATTTTGCATTAGGAATACTCCTAATATACTCCTAATATATATAAAAACTATATAGTAAAATATTAAAAATTTTCATTTTATTCACGCAGTTTCTATATTTATGCTTAAAAGCAATTTTCTAACATAATTACTTTATTTTCTTTTAAATTCATACCAAATTCAAACATTCTCTTAAGAAGGTAGGTCTAATTCAAAAATTAGAGAAGGCTTAAAATTTTATCAAATACATAATAAATACTTCCATTCATGCGGTGATAAAAACTAAAAATTTGCTAAACATTTAATATAATTTGAAAAAGGAATTTTAATATATGTATGTATGTTTTATGAAGTCATTCATTACGTTTTATTTCGATAAATTTTTATAAGGAAGAAAGTTTTTATTCTATAGGTACCATGACTAAGATATCTTTTTTGAATTATAAGTGAAACACACCTTTTTCATAATTTTTCACATGTACACATTTTCACATTTTCAAATAATACACATGTATGTATTTCTTAGCAAATTGAAAAAATACATAATATAATACCTATATGGTTTGGTTGGTTTGTAAATTTTTTTTTGTGCCTAAGGAAGATGGGAATCTTCCAAAGACAACAAGAATCCCCCGTTGGCAGTGTCAGATTGTTACTGACTAAACTGATTCTTACTGACTTTTGTTTTCTTTTTTTGTGTATTATATCATTGTTAAAAAAAAAGAATTGTATTCATGTACATACCTTGGTATTTATAATAAAATAAAATAAAAATAAACCCATCTCCCCCTTTAGCTAATATAATGGGATAAATCGCCTATACCTACTAAAGCAGTATATTGGCTAGACTAGGCTAGGGCTAGGGAATAACGATAGGAAAGGATAGAATAATAGGATGCGCAAACATTGAATTGGGAGTGGGAGTGTAAGAAAACAATGAATCTGCCTATTATTATTACTATTTTAATTTTTTTTTATTCATTGTTACTAATTATTGTTCTTGCAGTAGTATATAATACAATTCCGGCATTCTATACTACTAAGCACAGCTGGCAGCTTAACCATTACGCTTTGAGTCAGTTAATTGAGCCTGTTGAATATATTTGAAATTTTAATTAATTAATGTTTGATAGATATGATTATAATTCGTGAGCTCATATTAATACCGGTATGTTATGGTGCACATAAAAAATATTTTTAAAATCGATAGAATGAATTTGGATAAATATATACAGATAGATTAAATTCGACCATCTATAGATTGGTCCAAATTATTAAATCTTAATTACACATTAAAAGATGAACTTACAGAGACACCGAACAAAAATTTTATCAATAAATTGTTTATATTAATTATATTTTTTTTTATATATTACTTAATTTTTATTTAAATTTGTTAAACTAATAATATAACAAAACACAACTCTTTTGCAAGAATTAAACATTTATTTATTTTTTGTTTTTTATAAAGGTCGATGGAAAACTTCAAAAGTCAATCAAAACAAATTTTCGTTATTTCTTCGGATAGTGTTGGACTTTCCAATCAAAATCAACTCCTTTTAAATCAAACTTAACTTTTAAATAAAATTTTGAAAATTATTGATGAAATTATATAAAAATCGATCACTGTATTTCAAGAAGGTGAACTTGGTGACTTGATTTTAACTTAAGATAAAGATACTCCTGATATAAAGGGTGTTCAAAATTGAAGTATAATTTTAATTTTAATAAAAAAAGACTTTTTTTTGAATATTAAATATATTTTTATTTTAATTTATTACAAATAGGTTCCGGATAATAATGAAAAATTATGTCGGCCAAGTGGCCCCCTCTACTACTTCGGCAGGCTTCCAATCTTTTACCAAAATTCTGAATCACGTTGTTCAATAAACTGTTCTCAATGGTTGAAATCTGCTCGATAATGTTGTTTTTAAGCTCTTGAATTGTTGTGGGATTATTGCTGTACACTTTCGATTTCACAAAACCCCACAAAAAAAAATCCAGCGGTGTCAAATCGCACGATCTTGTTGGCCACATCCTCCTCTACGAAAAATAATGCGATCTTCGAACTTTTTCTTCAAAAGAACCATTGTTTCTCTTGCTGTGTGGCAAGTGGCACCGTCCTGTTGAAACCACATATTCTCTACGTTCAAATCATCAATTTCCCGCCACAAAAAGCTTCGGATCATCTTCCTGTAGCGATTTCCATTGACCGTAATCGCATTTCCATTTGCGTTTTCAAAAAAATTGCTGCGAATTTAATTGCTGCGAACAATGACGAATGGAAGTTTTTGGATCTTCTTCAACACTTTTTACATTCTACATTCTCGGTTGAACGGCCACTACGTTGATAAATGTTGCCTCTGTTATCAAGAACAGATCCAGTTTCTAGAAATTTATCAACCATCAGCTTGATGGCACGATTTGTTGGAGCATTTTCTCTACCAAATTTTGTTCGAAATTTCCTAATTACATCTTGAAAACTTTTACCATTTTCAAAAAATGTTGTAATAACAAAAATACGTTGTTCCTTCGTGTAACGTTCCATATTAACTAACCGGAATGTATTTAGAATATACCTAAAGAAACCTCGTATAAAAATTCTAGGTAAAAAGAAAATGGCGGCAACATCAAAATGATACCTCAATTTTGAACATCCTTTAGAAAATTATTATTATACAAAAATAATATTATACAAAATATACTATTATACCAAATATTATTAAATTAATATTATACAAAATATTTAGAAAATTTTTGCTACAATGTTAAATACCGATCTAGATTTCTAGTATGGGATATAAAACGTCAGCCACATTTGTCTTAATAGACAATCGATTGTATGAATAAAACTAAGGTTGAACTAAAATTTTAGTTTTTAAAACAACAAAATTACACCTAAGTTAATTTTGTTACACACCTAAGCTACAGTTAAATTTGAGTTTAAGATTAGTTTTATGCATTCGATCCAATATTAAAATTTCTTTATTATTTTATTTTGTTTTAAAGTTTTTTTGGGGAAGAAAAATATTCGTAAATTTTTTAAATACAATTAAAAATGCTTATATACAAGTCATAAGTATTATATTTCGCTCTATTTATTTTATATCATTTCGTTTTCATTTAAAATTTAAACTTTATATTTATTATATATATTAAATAAATAAAGAAAAAAACTATGCGTTATTATGAAATCCATTCGAATATAAATTTCATATAGGAAAACAAAATTAAAAATAAAAAACTCAATAAAAATATTATGAATGCTATATCATATATAATATAAAACAATAAAATTGTTTGTTCTTTTATTGTTTGGGTAGCTAATTTTTACACAAAGTTGCATTACAACATAATAATAATAATAATAACACTAATAAAAAAATCAAATAACAATATAATACATATTATAAAATGTCATATCGAAAAAAAAAAAAAAATGAAATTTAGATGAAAGTTTATAATATGTATAACAAACAGGAAATAAAAACGTATTTTATAAGTAGGTTTACTTTTATTATCAGCTCTTAATAAAAACTTTGTTTTAAAAAAAAAAAAACTTCAAATAAAAATGAAAGCAATTCTGTAATGCCCTAAACTAATAATAATAAAATAAATCTTTGCATCTAATTTTTATCTATTTTTATTTTTTTTTAATTATTATGTACCTATTAGTTTTAGTATTTTTATGTCATATTGTTTTGATTCACACTAAGGCCAGTTTAGCTCCCATTGAAATTTTAAAATCTTGTTCCATTTACATTACCTAACAGTAAAAAGTTTGGACTGACACATTTTGTTGTTGACATTCATAAAAAATATTCAAAAAATTTTACATAATTAAAATTACACATAAAATTTGTGGAAATATTTTTTGTGATAATATTATGTAAATGTGAAAAAAAATATATAACCTGGAAGCTGGAAGGCTGTAATTTAATTTATAATAAAATTCTAATCTAAATGGCTAATATTTTTGATTTTTTTAATTTTAGATTCTGAAAATTATTCTGACATTTTAATTTATAGGAGAAGTTAGAAGTTCTATGTAGCTCTGGCTTGTGTTATTAAATAATATGATGAAACGATTTTACCTTAAAATAAATGAAGTTTGTAAAAAATTAAAAATAATTAATATATACATATATATTATTATAATTTATAAAAGTATTTTCTGTATTTAATTATTTTATTTTCTCAATAAATTTATTATATCTACAATATCGGCAGAACGCGCGAACATTTTTTAAAGATTTATACAAAATATTTTGTATAAGGTTCAATACGTTAATAATGTTGTTGTGAAGATGTAAAACCAGACAAAATATGAAGTTTATTGTGTTAACTCTACAGAATACCCGTACGAACATAATATGTATATGCTGGAAGCATAAAATTTAATTAATCTTTTAAAAAATTTGAGATATCTAATTTAATTAATTACTGAAATTCGTTGAGGTGTATTATATAGCTATTCGACTACGTTGCGTCAAACAAACCAAATTTTATTGAAATACTTGTCATAAAAATTTTAAATAATTTAAGATGTCTCGGTACGTCTAAGTTGGTTACATGAAAAAAAGCGGAAAGAAATAAAGCTAAATAACTTTATTTCAAAACACATTTGAAATAAAACCGAAACCATCAAATTTTTGTGGTTAGCTTTATTTCATTCATAAAAGAAATAGGGCCAAAATTAAAATGAAATAAAGCCAAATGACTTCATTTCAAAACACATTTGAAATAAAGCCGAAATCATAATATTTTTGTTATGCCTTATGTTATTTTTGCCTTCATTTCATTTTAATTGTTGCTTTATTTCTTTTTTCAAACTAAAAACAAACCGAATACAAAAAGTTTTTGATTTTAGCTTTATTTCAAATGTGATATTGAAAAAAAGCCAAAAACGTGTTAACTGATTTTTGATTTTATTTCTTTTTAATTTTGATTTTATTTCAACACCCATTTGAAATAAAGCCGAAAACAAAAATTTTATTATTTCGGCTTTATTTTAAATGCGTTTTGAAATAAAGTAAAAAAAGTGCATTTGGCTTTATTTCTTTCGGCTTTATTTCAGGTAACCGTTTATTTAAGTATCAAAATATGAGTATATTATAAATTTCGCAGCTAAATTTGTTACATTAGAATAACCAAATTTTACAGAACTCTTTAGCATGTAAAAGCATTTATTTTTTTTAGTTTATATTAAATACCTAACTAAAATAACTTATGGATTTTTAATTTAATTTGAATTTTTTAGGTGTAGGGTATAAATAGGTCGGTTGCGTCGACTTACTGTTACATTTACTTGTTTTTTTTTAATTTGTTTTATTTTTAAAATTTGTTTAAATTTGTTTTATTACAAAAAATGAATGAATTAAATGTTTAAAAATAAAATGTGTCATTAAATTGAATGATCTATAACTATTATATTAATCGACTATTCAATTTAGTTAAAATAGTTTTGATTATTGTTTAGGTTATCAAATATATTATAATATTATAAATTATATATATATATACACTATGATTAATTGTATACATATAAATAGATATACAATACATATACCTATTATATAATTTTCATTAAATCCAATTGAATAAAATTCGATCTTATTTTTTTTAAAATACAGAAATTAACATAATAATTTATATAATATTTTGTATTATTCAATTATTGGTTTCCAAATATTTAAAGAAAAACAAAAAAATAAAATTTATTAAAATATAAATAATAAATTTTGAATAATTATGTGTTAAATGTTATCTATATTTTTTTACTTAAAATATTATCATAAAATATGATGTAAATATTGTAAAGAATTTTAAATAAAAATTACTAAAAATATATTTTGTTCCTCTGGTTTTTCTCCAACATTAAAAATGAAATAAGATTTATCGGTCAGATAAAAATTCCCTTTAACAAAAATAGTCTTAAAAAGACTGTGTGGGAATTTTTCAAATCTTTTATAAAATTTATACATAAGTATGTATATATTTGTGTGTTTATAATATATAAATATATAAGTACATTAAAGCAAGCATATTCAGATATTATTATTAAGATGATTTTCAAAAAAAATTTTATACTTAGAAAAGCAAAAAAAAAAAATTTTATTTTATGGACATAAGGAAAAAAAAAATAAATAAAAAAATGAAAACTTTCACTCTCAATTGTTCGTAATTGTTATGACTAAAAAAAAAAAAAAAACGAAAAATAATAAGTCTAAGGCGTTGGTGAATGGTAAGCACATCTTCACTGTTTTGCTTTTTTTTTTGTTTTTATTTTTATCTTTTTTTTTGTTAAATTTATATTTATTTCGAGTAATGAATTACAAAGAAACGATCGACCGACCATACCCATTTGTTTTGGCGCTTATTAAATTCTTTTAACTAATTTATTTAAACATTTCATAACTCTATAAGATATATACTTAATCAAAAAAAAAAAAAAACTGCTGTGTTTATGCACATCATTTTTAGTCATTTATAGGTTATTTATATGTATTAACTAATCAATTAATATATAAATATATTATGTGAATAAATTTTTATAATTACACAAGTTACAGTGTTGGTCAAAAATTTATAGCTTCGCCAATTAAACTATTGTCAAATTTCTCGAAAAAACGTAATTAAACAGAGAGTTATTGATTTTCAGAATCATAAATAAAAATATATTGAATCAGTAATTCGAATTTAGAACTGGCGTCTAAAATCTATCCCCCTTCTATTAAATATTTTGTTTCTTTCAAAAGCCTCTATTATTTTCTACTTTATGCATATTATATCGTATATATAACCTTGTATATTCAGAAGTTAAAATTTATAAAAATTTTAAAAATGTCACGTTGTTTACCATAAACAAATAAAGTAAGTTAATGGATAAGAAATTATCATTTAAGGAATTTTAAAGATATTTAATTATCATGAAGTTATTAAAATTAGTATTTTAAGTATAATAATTGAATATTATTTTGGAAGAAAATTTTAGGATAAGATTTCTGTTCTAATTTTGCCTTGATTATATAAAATTAAAATTTTAATTTCCTGAAATGGCATATTCTTTAACTAAAGAGGACATAAATCTAAAATAAGATCAATTAAATTCTTAAAGATACTCGTAAGGCGTATGTAATATAATGAGTGATATTCGTTATAATGAATGGATATACTCGTAATATTAAAGAGCAAAGTGAGTAAAAGTAAGTAAGTTAAAAAGTAAGTAAGTAAAAGTAAAAGTAAAATTATTTTATAGTTTCTAATAACAAACTGATAAATTTCTAATGAAAGTGATAAGAATAAAATATGTATATTACAAAAATAAGAACAAAAGTAAAATAATATGAATATTACAATGAATTTGCAAATGAGGGGAAAGTTGAAATTTGAACGAATAAAAAAAAATTACTCATATTCAAAATTAAAAACTCTCATTTAAAAAAGTACGCGAGCGTTTTTCCTAAAAAAAATTATAAAAATTTTAAAAATGTCATTTATGTCATGTTATTTACTAATAAACAAAGCAATTTTAAAAATATTTTAATTTAGAATAAAAATGCAAATAAATAGTGGTCGTCTTTTTAACATTTAAAGTAAAATAACCTTAAAATTATCTTTAACCTTTAAAGAAATACATTTCTAAAAATCGAAACTCTTCTCAATAAAAAAATACTTTTTATTTAAATCTAAAATTTGACAAATGACAGAAGAAATTTAAAAAAAAAACTTTATTTATAAATGTTATACAGAAAAAATTTGACAAAGAGAGCCATCTATTTTTCACTCATTTCACTTTTTTTTTTTAATTTTCTTTTATGTAAAATTGAAAAACTACCTATACATGAACTATCGAACATATCTATTACATCTTTTACTATAATATTCTAAATTCTTTATATGTATATATTATCTTTATATATTTAGAGAATTGTTAATTCTTGGTATAAAATAAGTAAAAAAAAAGAGGATGTATATTATTGCCAAGTAGAAAACTGGGAACCTAAGTTGTCGCAGAAGACATGTTTTCAATTAGTTTTTATGTCTATAAAATACAAAGTATACAAAGATCTTTATTCGTTTTTTTATGCGATTTATAATATACTTTGTCAAATATAATATGAGTGTAAAAAATAAGTGAATAAAATTACAAAAATGCAATTAATAGATCTGAATTGAACTGAAATAACTGAAATATTTATATATTATAAGAAATAATTAATATTACTTCAAATGTCAAGGTTTTAATATGTTATGCTTAAAAAACAGGTTATACCATATGTCATATGCCATTTAACAGGTTAAACATGTTATTTGTGTTATAATTATTTATCGAATTAAATAATATATACATATACTTGTATTTTGTAAATACACTTCTAAATGTTTCAATTTGTTTATTACATTCAAAATGATATAAATTTATGTTAGCCTTCATTTTACCACACCCTTTTTTCATTTTTACTAAATATAATTTTCCTTAAAAATATAATTTCATTTAATTAATTTGTATATTTAAATAAATTTCTTGTTAGTACCGTAAATTAATATCCTAATATTAAATTATTCATCTTAAAAACAGATATTTAAAAGAAATTGTTAATCTGTTAAAAAATCAATCTTTATTTTTACAATTTTTACTATATATATATGTATGTATGTATGTACAAAACAAATATAAATTAAATAATAATATATTTCCCCTCAATAATCAACAAGCTAATTTTTTTCGATGACTACAACTGTGTACCTCTTGACAAGTGAGGAAAAACATTTTTTTTTTTTTTTCTTTTAATTTAAAAATACGAGAAATTTGTTTGCATTTGTAATAAATTACTAATGACCAGGTGAGCCATATGACTATATGAGGCATGATTACGATTCAAGAAAAAAAAAGCAAAAATTGCGTACGATATGATTATAGAAAAAAAAAAAAAAAAAAACACAAAAAGAAGACAAAATAACAACAAAACAAATAAACAAAACACAAACGGTTATGCAAATTATGTAACTAAGAAAATTGGATAATTTTTTTTTTTATGTAAAGAAAAACACTAACTGCAAAAATACCGGAACAAAAGATTTCAATAATCTTTTGAATGAAAATGAAACCATGTGAATTTAAAATATAATATTAATTGGTATATCATTGCTGGTATAGAAAAAAATATGTTTAATCTTTTGTTTATACTATGGGGGTTTTTCATTTAAAATAATTACCATTTTTCGTCTAGATATTTTTTTTTTTCTGTTTTTTCTTTTTTTTTATCTTATTAACTTAAATAAAAAAAAAAAAAAAACTAGGTTAAATAAATTTAGTGTTGTTTTATAAAATTCAAAAATAGGCAAAAAAAAAAAAAAACAAAAAAATAATAATAATAATAGAAAACGGGTTACACAGTGAAGTTTTATAATAATATGAATATTTTTGTGGCGCTTTGTTGGCGATAAAAAAAAAATAAATATAAATTAAAATTAAATCTAACATTAAAATAAGTTTTAGCGCTCTATGAAACATGTAATTTTTGTCTTCAAGTTTTATTTCTCAGAATCAACATAATTTATTATTTATAAAATAATATAAGAAAAACAAAAATAAGAAAAAAAAAAAAAAAAATTTAAAGTAAATCGAAGAAAAATAATAAAAAATAATATACTACTGTTGAATAAATTTTGTATAATTTAAAATATTTAAGAGTTGCCGAATTAAATAAATAATATTGATTAAATAAAACAAATGAATTAAGATTAAAATTAATTTTTTACTTTTTTATAAAATACCATAATATAGCGTAAAAAGCAACTTTACCCCGAATGATAATTGGACAATGGTAAGTATGCAGAAAAAGTAACGACTTAAATGTAATTAATTAAAAATGAAGACTTAATTTTTGTCAAATTGATTAATTATTAACAAATATGAAAAAAAAACAAGGCAGAATGTAAACCAACGGTTTTTAAAAGCGCACATTTCCAAAAAATAATACAAACTGTTTAGAATTGTGACTTGCACCAAAATGTTAAAATTTCATATACCTGCCTACCTATACCTATAATTTCATGTACCTACCTAATAAGAAAAAATGTGAAAATAGGACATTTTTGAAATTTTGAGGAGCTGGAAGTCCGGAATATATAAGTTCCTATATCCTATAAGTAAGAAAAAACGTTAACACACGTAAAAATATATTATTGAAACTTTAATTTTTATGTCTTCTAAAAATAGCATATTTTCAATTTTTGAGCCCTAATAGCTCTTAAATAGGAGGTCATATAAAAAAAATTGTCTGAGGAAACTTATACTAATTCTGAAAGTTCAAAGAAAGAAAGAAAAATCATACAAAATTTGATTTTCACATAACGGTAAATTTAAATACCAATTTTAAAATAACTGTATAATTTTTATATTGATTTATAAAGGTAGAAAAAATCGAATGGCATTTTCAAATTCAAAAAATGTTAAACACAACATGAGATACCTATACACTATACAGTATACACATTTAAAAATAGGGCTTTTTTAAAGTTTGAGGGGCTGCACCTCCATAATGGGTGGGGCTACATGAAAAAGTTGTTCTACAACATTAATTTTTCTATACGACCTACCCATGGTTAAAATTTTTTTTCTCATTCTTCAACGGTGTAGAAGTTTTGTAAACAGACGGACAGACGGACGGACGGACATAGTGAAACTAATAGGCTCATTTTTCTAATAGGCTCATGTATATACTTTTATAGATTCTATAAAAGTATAGAATATTTAAGATATGTAGAATATATCCACAGAATGAATAGAAGCATATGAAACAGCACAAAATTTTACATAGAAAAATATGAAGGCAAGCTTCAAGATTGAAAGTTTGATGAAGTAAAAGTAAAGATTGACATTATTAAAAACAATATCACGACAAGAAGAAAAGGAAATTATGTGAGAAAACAAAAAATGACCTTGAGATGTATTAAACTTAATAATATTGATCAAATTCAATTTAAACTATAGCTTACCACTAATCATTTTTAATGCTGTTTAAAATTAATTATTAATATTATATATTATAATAACAATTTAAATGTAATATAGATTTACAGAATAAAATTACTATATAGAATCAACTAGTAGATAATTTCAAAAAAAAAAAAATGTTATATTTATTCTTTCTACTTTCTTATTAAAGAATATTTTAAAATTAATATCTATTGTTGTATTTGGGTATATCGGTTGGGTTGGAGTATACCGAAATTTTAATTGTTTTAATCTTATTTTTTTTCAAAAAATTTTTTCTTCCCAAAAACTCACAAAATATTTAATTTATTATAGGGTTTCAAAAATTTCTTTAGCGGAGATTTGTGGCCTCATTATTTTAAATGCTTGAATGTTGAAATATGTATACGTAAAAAAAAATTAGGAGATATTTTATAGTCGGTTACAAAATTACGGAAGTCCGTTAGTCGGTATAGCCGGTATAGTCGGTAGCCGGTATAGTCGGTTACGGTTCAGGTTTTCAATAATTTGATAATTTTGGCAAAATCAGGGTTGCAATGACGGCCTAATTTATCTATCACTAATTTAAATGCTGGAATGTTGAAAGATTTAAACTAAAATGATGTTGAAATATGTATGTAAAAATACAATTAGAAAAATTTTATAAGTAGTTGATTTGAACTTTTCTAGAATATATATATTTATATATATATATTTTTTATGAAATAAGATTTCGAGAAATAAGGTTTTAAATAAATTAGACAAAAAAGATATGGAATAATATGATTTTATAACATTAGAAATAAAAAAGATTTCGGTGTAGTCCTAGGTAAAAGTCAATGAATAAAAAAAAAGATAAAGCTGTTAATTTTTCATAATTAATAATATTTACCATTGTTAAAAAAAATTTTTTTTTCAATGACTCAAGTGTTAAATAATAAATTTGTGTTTTTTTTTTGTTTTTTGAAGAATGAATAATTTTTAAATTTTTTTTTTTCAATTTCTTCATTATTATTTAAAATGCTTTTAGTTAGCGTTATTAAATTCATGTCTTTATCTATAGTAGACTGTTTTTGAATTGCACTAATAAGGACACTAGCTTAACAATTTCTATATGTATATATTTTTTTTTAAATTCAATTTAAATAAAATAAATAAAACAAAAAAAAACGTGACAAAAAAGAAAAATTATGAAATTATTTGTAAAAAAAGTTGCATTTTCTTTTTATTAATTAAAAGTTGGTTACCTAAAATATAAGTATAAATAGTAGAGCATATAACATAACATATAAAAAAGCATATAGTCATTTATTTTAACAGATGACTGGTCAAGAGTTAAATGCATACTATTAAAATAATTTTTATTTTTTTTTCTGGTATGTACCTATTTAGTTGCTCAATAAAATAATCATTAGTAGGTGGTAACTACAGTTTAATAAAAATAAAAATTAAAAATTAAACAAAACAAAAAAAAAAAAAACAAATGGTGAACAAAAAATACCAACATATTTATTTATCTCAAGATACATTTATATTTATTGATAATTATTCATTTTAACGAATAATTGATCTTTTTATACATTATATTAAAATGTTGTTTTTTTTTTTTTTTCAATGTTTTAAATGTTGTTAAAAATATAGTTTTACAATTAATGCTTAGAGGTTTTTTGAATATTTACTTTTTTTTTTTTTTTGCGACATAACTTGTGTTTTTGTTTTATTTTTTTTTGTAAAATAATAAAAAAAAAATGATCTAAATATTAGTACGGTTTTTTTTTTTTTTCAATTTCGAAAGTTTAGTGTAGAGTGTAGTGTAATAAATGGAATTAATCAGATGTAAAATAATTACGTGTTTTGACTAAAAAAAGAAAAAAAAAAATGTATTGTAATGATGAATAACACAAAGTGCAAATGGTATATTTTTAAATAGATTTAATTAATAATTATTTAAATATTTGCCTATAGTTAACACAATATAAAATTTTTAGTTTTTAGCAATCCATTTAAATCTGACTAAATATCAAATAGATTTAAAAAATCTATAATTATAATTTAGTAGTTTTCAGCCACAAACTACGTATTATGACATTCAGCTAAGTTTTGAATACAAGTTCATATTGGGATACAAATTTTTCTATTACAAAATTTACATTAACATATAACTTACATATACGTATGTTTAAATTAAGATTTTTTTTTATTTTCTTTTGAAATCAAGAAATTTTGTATCCCATACGATTTTTTTCTAATTTAGATTTTGTATATAGGAAAAAGTCTCAACTACTTCAAAGAATTTCATAAAAAGACCATAATATATGCCAAATTTAACTTTAACAATCAAAAAGATAAAACTATTAAGAAATATTTAATAAAATACAGACATATACTCTACAAGTAACTTATGTATAATATATGCACAAGTTCGGTGCAAAAGTAGTATTAATCATTAAAAAAAATGGTATATAGGAAGTTAAGTAATCATGTAAAGTAATCATGCTAAGTAATCAGGAAAATTTTAAATTCAATCCTGATAAATTTAATTCAAGTTAAATGAAATGTTAAAATTTTTGAAATTGTATAAAAAATTCTTAACAAGATCAATCTTCAATAAAATTAATAAAGGGAGGATACCCTTTTAAACAATTCCTACGCAATACTAGTGAGGATTCAAGTGCTAATTTCTAAACAAATGGTAATTCTTATAAGTGATACAAAACTGGTTATACAAACTGGGGTTGGGAATGGAAGTTTGCACTGCAAAATCTTGCATTACAAAATCTTTCATACAAAATCCTGCATTAGAAAATCTGCAACAACAAAATCCTGCAATACAAAATTTTGCATCACCAAATTCTATCATCGAAATTAAACAAAATCTTGCATACAAATTGCGCCACATCATTTTCTGTTACTCTTAACAATAATATGTAAACGGAAGAGAAATTTTAATAATATAGAGGCTGGTTTTTTAGTTTTTGTACACATCCAGAGCCGGCGCTTTCATATGCACAGATGGCACAGTGAAACAGTGACAAATTTATTCGATATTGAAAATTATGTAGGTGTGGGTCTATTTGTTGAAAAATAAAATGTCAAATTAAAAATGTTGAAAAAAAAATATTGAAAAAACAAAATATTGAAAATAAAAATGTCGAATGGGGAAAAAAGTTGAAAAATAAAATGTCGAAAAAAAAAATGTTGAAAAAAAAATGCTGAAGTATTCTTTTTTTTTTTAGTGCATTTCTCTGCCACATAAATGTTAACAGGAAATTACACAGCCTTTCCTTTTCAGGCGTGGCTGTAAATGTCGTAAGTGGGAATAACTCTTACGACGTGTGTGGTATTCGAACCCACACTCCCTTGGTGTTTACAGTGTATTTCATACGCTTTTACCCACTAGGCCACCGAGGCCCCATATGCTGAAATAAAAATATACTCGAATGTAGATTTAAAATAATCATTTTTTAATTTCATTTATACCTCCTAATGCACAATGTCACATATACATATATATAAATATTCTGCAAAAAGCGTATAGCCCCGATTTTGAATCCTATAAAATCCCACGGAATTATTTTTTTCCGATGTATATTTCAAAATAAAAGTATTTCATATACTCGTAGTGGGATTTTTTATTATTATTTTCATTTCAGTTTTCCTTATTTTCCTTCCTTAACTTTGTTAAAATTTTGTTATCGCAAGATTTTGTTTTGTTTATTTTGTAAACGTTAGATTTTTTTTGCGCTAGATTTTATTATTGCAAGTTTTTAATGTTGCATGATTAATAAAAAAAAGCAAGATTTTGTGATGCTGTCTTACAGCGGTATGTAATATCTTGCAAACTCATTTATTGTTGAGAACCACTAAAATGTGGAACATGCTTCCATCCAATACGTTCTTATCTGATAGATATAGGTCTTTAAATAACTTGCAACTGTTCAAAAAGAAAACTTATAGGTTCACTCCCAATTTACCTCCCAAATTTTCCTTATGATTCTATTTCCCTCTAATTTCTTTTCCATTATCTAAATCTGCATAAAATTTTTATAAAGGAATCGCTTCCTAAAGTTTATGGGTAGCATGTAAAAAATAAGTTAAGCCTTTTTTTGGTGTATTTAAAAAAAATAACAGACTCTTGTTCGTGTTAGGTCTTGAGCTTCTACGTGTATATTAATAAATTTAAGCAATATTAAAGCGTTTAGTTTTTTTCCATTTTCTTAAAATTTAAATGAAATAATATTTATTATAATATTTCATTACCTATCATTTAAAGTATTAGCAGAGTAGGTATTACATTATAGTTAAATAAAATTATTTATATAATTTATAATATTTTAAAAGATTTAGAACTTGTTTTATTTTTATAATTAAGTTAGCGTGATAAATAATTGGTTTTTCTGCTTTTCAATATAAAAATCTTCTATAATATAATCATACTTAAATAATAAAATATTAATTTAAACATTATTCACGGTTAAGAATAATTAATTTTAAAGGTTTTTCCTGATAGCCATATTTATAATTAAATAATTTATTAAAAAGAAAAAAATTCGAATGAAATCTGTAAAATCTAAGAAATTTAAATTGTCATTTGTGTTAATTCTATAAAAATATGTGTTAATTCTATAAAAATATCTCATATAGTCTAAAAATATCTCATTAAATTTCTCATTTATTTTTAACTTGTATATTGTATAATTTCTAATCTTTTATCCAAATCCTATACAGTCTTGCTAAAGATTTTTTTTAGATATTACACAATTTTTTTTTATATAATATATACGATTTTTACTTTAACTGAAGACTTTTTTTATTTTAAGTGAGTGTTTTCTACTTTAAGTGAAAACATTTTGATTTTAAGCGAATATTTTTCACTTTAAGTGAAGACATTTTTATTTTAAATCAAAAATCTTTACTTCAGACTTATTTTATATAAATATTTAATATACATATGTATATTTAATTTATATAATTCATATATATTTAGAGCAGATATTTATATTATCTGATATTTAAGTATATAAATATACATATAAATAAATGTATATTATGTGGAATTTTTTATTTTAATTTTTATTACAAATGTCATTACTTAGAGTAAAAAATCATCATTTAAACTAAAAATGTTTCTACTAAAAATAAAGATGTCTTTAGTTAAAGTAAAAAAAAATATATTTTAGTTATTTTATCTATTTAATATTGAGTAGATGAAAACAGAAATACTTCAATATGATATGCCACATTCATAAAATTCTTATTTTAATGAGCTTTTTTAATGCAGTATGTATTTAAATTTATTGTTATTATTTTTCAAAAATGTTTTTATTTCAAATTAATACATTATATATATACATATTTCATATTTAGTACATTTTCAAAAAAAAAAATTTAAAAAGATGGCTATTAGTTCCACTCTGTCTGTTTGTTCGTCTGGGTGTTTACAAAACTTCTACACCATTTAAAATATAGCAATGAAATTTTAACTATACGGATAGACATTGCATATTATTTTTTTGTCACTCTCCAAATTTCCAACATTATTATTATTAATTTATTTTTCAATATACATATATCATATATATGTATGTGCCTATGACGTACTCTTGACCCAAAACTTTTTATTGAATATTTTTTAATTTTGAAATGTACTTTTTTGAAAACTCTTGGTTTTTCACATTATTTGTTTTATTTTTTAGCCATTTTAATAATAAACAAACATATCACATTATGAACGATAAGTCTGATAATAATCTCAACCTTTTAGTCATGTTTTGCGTCAATCATATATGCATAAAGAAGAACTTTATTTAATTTTTTTAGATCTATATTCTACTGTATCTTAAGTATAATTAATTATTTTCAAATAAAATTGTATGATAAAACAAAAAAATAGTTAATAATGAAATTTTTGGCAGTTAATTAATAATAATTTTTGTTTTCTATATTCCATGCACATTAATGATTATTTTGATTCAAATGTAAGTATTTACATACATATATACTCTTTCTAAATTTTTAAATTATTAAAATACTTTAAATTGAAAATGTTTACATTAACATTTAAATGAAAATGAAAAGTTTTAATTTTTTGTTTTTTTTTTTTATTAATTTCAATTTAACCAAAAATCACCCTAATTACATAATCACTTTCGAAGATATTTTGCAAGATAAACCATCAAATAATAATTTATATAAGAGGAGAAAGTATTTATATCCAGATTTTTATTTTTATTTTTAAATATATATTATATATAGATGCATATTTATTGATATATATATATATAATTGCATATATATTTTAATATATTATATAGATATACAAAAAAATATGGAATTTTTTTATTCCTAATATAACAAGTGCCTTGCAAAAACTTGAATAATTGTAAAATTTTGAGGTCACTGTAATGTAATGCACAATATAATATTGAAAAAAAAAAAAACTAAAATAAAAATCAGTGACAACACTTTCTTTAAAATCGATTTTATATTTTAACTACATACATATATGTATATGAATAAGTACATATAAATAAATTGTGCTGCTCCCAAGTGATTGTATAAAAATTATAAAACATTCATATAATAATATGTAATATATATATATATATGTAATGCTAATACATATATGTACTTATGAATGCAATGAAAAATATATTTATATTTGTCAATAATTTTACTTACATGGTTCGTTACCTCTAAATAAATATAAATAAAGTTCAAGTGAATGAAACTTATTTTTTTTTTTGTTTTATATATAATGTATAATAAAAATTAAACCGCCAATTTACACTTTTTTCAAGTTTTATCTTTATGAGTATTAAAAAAAAATTTTTTTGAAGAGAATTTTTATTACATTTTAATACATTTAAAAGGCATTAATTATTATTTACATAAATAAAAAGGACATTTAACTGTTATAATTTAAGGTATATATATATATATATTATGTTTAATTAAGAATTAACTTAAGATTTTCGTAAATAAAACAAGTAAATGCATCTTTTTAAAAAAAATTGAGCTTACGAGTTATATACATATAACGAATAAGATATACAATAAGATTGTTTTATATAATTTGTAAGGTACAAAAATACTAACACATCTAGGTTTTAGCCTTAGTTCGTCCTCTCTTATGATAAAACAAATAATGCAAGTATATTTAACTATATATAAATTTAGATATGTAAGAGAACATTTTCAGAAATTATTTTGACGGACTATGAAAATTCGATGAAAAATTTTTTGGAATATTTTTATTAATATTTTGGGAATATTTCAGAATATTCAGAATATTATAAAAGAAAGTTAACAAAGAAATGTACTAGGTATATATCAACAATTTATCATAAGTATATATAACAAGTAAATGGGCAAGGATTATTTTATTAACGACATTTAACATTCATAAACATTCTTGTTCATTCAAACGACATAAACATTCTTTTTCTTTTCATAAATTTGTCATCTCATTGAGAAAACTGAGTCTTATCCGAAAAATCTTTTAAGACACTAAATTTAATTTTCATTATTTTTTTTAAGTTTAAACCGGTATATAAAAAATATATATACCGGCTTATATTTTAAATAACATATATTTTTTATTTTTCTATTTTTAATATATAATATGTATAATATATATTATATAAGGGTTTCATTTTGATTTATGAGATACAATTTAAACTAATGAGATAAAGTGACATTTGTTTCATTATGACATTTGTTTCATTTATTCTATCCATATCCCATCCCATATAATCATATCACAACTACTTTAAGTACAAAGGATTATATTCCTAATTTGTGGTTTTAGAATAAACAAAAAAATAAAAATGTACTGTCAAACAAAAGATTGACACTTCATTGACTGCCGTACAGCCGTTTTTGTTTGTATATTAAGAAATCAACTTACGTAAAATAAAATTTTATCCTCGTATCTTAAAACGCTTAAATCCTTTTTATTTTTTATTATATCTAATCTATTTAATTACTTATTTATTAGCTTATATTAACGTTTAAGAATAGTGCTCCAGTAGAAACGGACTGTTTTTAGACTAGACTTCATACCGAAATTTGTTTTTAAAAATTTAAGAGTTTAAAATAAAAATTGATGTATTTTATTATGGGAGCATGACATTTTTGAAAAGAAATATATTTCGCCTAATGCTATTTGACAAAAACAACTTGTAACAAAATGTTATTTCACAAAAGACTTTTTTAACATCCCTGAAAAAGATATCCCTGATTTCATAAAAGACTTTTTTAACATCTCTGGCGATTCTTAACAAGAGAGAGAAGTTTAAGAACAAAATACTATTTAAAAAACGAAACAGTCTTTTTGAAATATGTATGTAAAAAAATAATGACATAGAAGGGATTGATTACAAAATCACCGTTATATGCTTTTTTCAGAATACATATATAATATTTACAAAGTATATGTATATGTTTGTTAAAATATATCCTTTTGCAAAGTGACAAAATATGGAAAGTGGCAAAATGTCTTTTTTGCCAAAAGATATTAGGCAAAATCTTGTTTTATAATTTAGAATTCAGTAATCTGTACGTAAACGTTGTAGTAAATATAACATGCATCATTTTTGTTTATAAATGAAAAATACAACTTGTTATACGTTTGTATAAATACATAAAACAAAAAAATTAAAATCTTGTTTATATATAATTTTTAACATTTATATAATCATAATCATAAGTCAAATAATTTGATTTATTGTTTAAATATTTGTGATGAATTACATTTTTTTTTTTTTATTTAACTACCAAGTTTTATCCATTAAATAATTTGATATACAGGTATAAGCTGTAAGATAAATTTAAAGTAATCAATTACCTATACATACATACATACACATATTTGAACAATTAACATATGAAATAGTTTTATGCATAATCGAATGATTAGATATGAAAAAAAAATAAATTGATGACAATTTGTTTTTTTTTTTTTTTTTAATAAATGAGAAAAAAATTGTTTTTCAGATTAATATTCAGGGAGGAAAAAAATAATATGTACAATGGAAAACATGAATTTTAATTGGTTGTTATAGCTAATAGTAAAACTGACTATTAAAAAATAAATACAGTGAATAGATTTTCTTAATTATTCGTGAACCTTCATTGTACAATTTATATTCCAATGTTTGAATGTTTGAATTTAAGAGAAATTTATTATCTTATGAGAAATCATTTTATATAGGTACTTAATTAACATTAAAAATATTGTTTCAAATATTTTCAATGACTTTTTACACAATTAGTGTGAATTTAAGTGAAATTTATTATACGTATTCATATTTAAATTTTCGCTGTATTATTGTTAAATATGCTTATAGATTTATTCTTGTATAGTCTGTTCAATTAATTTTACTATTCATACATTTTTGTAAGATTACTAAATATATACACATTTTAAATTAAAAAAAATAAAATAGAGTAAAATAATTTTGTATATTTAAAAATTCTTTGAATTATAAATCGTTCTATAGATAATGCCCAACTTTTAGATATGATGCTGGTGTAATAGATACCTTAATTTTTACAATAATATCTATATGAAATAAATTCTAATTTATTTTTTTCTGAAAAATTATTTTAAAATATTTTAATTATTACAGAGTATTCAGGGACAACTGACAAGCCAAATTAAATAAGTTTATGTTGAATTGTTGACCAATGTATACTATAGAGGAAAATTAGGTGTATTGGCACACAACATTAATATATTTATAGTTACAAACACGTATAACTATATAATAGTAACAGCTTTTATTTTATCTACAAATATAAATTATTATCCTTATATAAATTAAATAGTGATATTATTTAATCATTGGTATAGTGCGTAAGTCGTTGGTGTTTCAAGCGAAAGGTCTCTAGTTTAACCAAAATCATACACAAAAGACAATAAAAAAATGTAAACAAAATAAATAATATAATAAAATAAAATAACTATACGTATATGAAAAACTAGAAATATTGACCAATATTGTATTAAGAGGATATAATTTTGGCGAAAAATGTGTGTTTACCAAAAAAATATTTTAAAACTAAAATATTTTATACAATAAAATACTGCTTATAATTATAGAATTTCATTATTCCTATATTTTGATTCCCATCTTAGTTTTAAAATTCATTATAATATAATAGTAATAAATAAGGCTAATTCGATTTCGTTAAACGTTGGCCCAAAGAGTTTTCACAATGTCCTTAAGTCTTTAAAGAGTTGTATACTTGTCTTGTAAGACGAAACTTAGAATCGATGCAAGTCAACTTTGGTAAACGTTTTAAATAGTATACACATTGATAGGATTGAGGGGGCAGTACGCAGAAGAACTTTCTTAGATTTGTCTTATACGGCAGTAAATAAATATAAGAATAAGTCAAACTTATGATGGTGGAACTCACGTTTCTTTCGTATTCATTCTTTTTTTAAATGTAGGTTGGTTTGCATTAATTCAATTAATTGCATTTAAAATGATTATGAAATATTATAAAAACAAAACTTGCCTTCTGCCTTCTAAAATTTTACATTTTTATTAAGACATATAATTTTCCTATAGATCCTAGATTGTACACTATAAAACAAAATACACGTTGTATTCCTATAGTTTTTTTCTATTTAAATTTTTATTCAATAAAATCTTGTAAATATATTCAAAAAAAATTTTTTTTTTACATTATTTTAAATTAAAGAATTTTAATTTTCTTCATTTCTATTTTAAATTTTTTTTTTTTTTTTTATGAAATTACACTTTTCCGCTATATCAAATTCCCATCATCTTAAAATATTTAAATGAATGTTACATAACTCATTTTATCCATATATATTTATTTCTTTTCTTAAATATCTTTTTGCAGTTACTTTAAAATATATAATTATATATATGTAAATTTAAAAAAATTCGTTCAAATATAAATTTCAAAATACAATCGTTGTATTATTTCTAAAGTCATTTTAAATTTATTTGTATATATATTTGTATATATATTTAGGTTTATTTATGTAACTAAAAATTAGTAAACCAGATTTTAATAACAATAAAAACATTTACTGTCGTTTTGTTTTTTTGTTTGTTCTTCTATTACAAAATTTTTTTTTGGATTTTAATTAAAATATAAACCACCATTTAACTAATCTTTCTATTATTATTATATAATTTTCAATTAAATTCAATTTGTTTTCGCAATATAACCACAAAAATATTTTTCGAAAAAAAAAAGTAGTAAAATGAAAGATACAAATTGATTTTCTTTTTTTTATTTATATATTATTTTATTCTATAACATTAAATTAAGTTCAAAGTTCTGATACAAGAGGAAAAATTGTTGTTAAATTATCACTTTAATCATTTAAATTTAGCAAAAACTAAAGAATATATTTTGTTTAAGATGAAAACTATAGGATCTACCCGATCTAGGTAATTCTGCCTAAAAAAAAAACACAAAATTAATATAGATTTTCGATGTTATTAGCAGAAAATTGTAAAGTATATATTTAAGTCAAATTTTCGCATAAATATTTAAACGTTATAGTTCAAATTAAAATAGTACATTTTATATACAGTGTTCTTTAAAAAAAAAAGGCAAGGATGTAAACCAATATGATTTTTAAAGGCGCACATTTCCAAAAGACAATATAAACTGTTTAGAATTGTGACTCTGCACTAAAATTTGAAAATTTTCTTAACATTTCATATAATAAGACAAAATGTGAAAAATAAAGAGACACTTTCTTGGATTTTAAGGGAACTCTACATAATTAAAAAGAATCATTAACACATGTAAAATTATAACGTGAAAGCTTTAATTTTTGCCTTTTATTTTGAAAAAAATTTTACAGGTGCCTTAATTACAAGTGTTCAAAAATAGAAGATTCCAATTTTTGAACCCTAATAGCCTTTAAAACGAGAAGTGGTACAAACAAATTTTCTGAGACAACTTACACTCATTCTAAAAGTTCTTTCTTACTTTAAAATTTCAAGTTTTTATCTATCGTGTCGGAGTTATGAAGGAAGAAAAATCATGAAAAATTTGGTTTTCACAAAACGGTAAATTTAAATACCAAATCTTAAAAGAAAAAATGTATAATTTTAATATTGACTTATAAAGGTAAACAAAATTCATGTCGAATAGTTTTTTTAAATTGAAAAAAATTGTTCAGCAGAACATGAGATATACACATTCATTCTATAATAGGGTTTTTTCAAAGTTTGAGGGGCTGTAATTCCGTAATGGATGGGGCTACATGAAAACATTTAAGTTGTTTTTTTTTTTTTTTTCTTGCCACTTCAATGAGGAGTATAGGGCAACCACTAAGTCAATTATTATTCATATTTAACTAAGCTTCAGTTTCGTGAATCATTAATTTCACTAAGCCGTTGATTACTCGGCTGTAGCTATTGTACAAAATTTAGACGTTTCTATTATTTCCACGCCATCTATTATCTTAAACAAGAATTATGGTTTATTATTATTTTATTATGTATAAGTAGCTATTACAATATGATATTAATTATAATTTATAGGACATATATACTTATTTTTTTAATTTAATTATATTCTACTAATTATATATTATAAGAAAAATCTATATTATTTATTAATCTATATGATCCAGCCGGGGCTTGAACCCGAGACCTTTCGTATGAAAGGCCGGTGTAAAGCTAAAACATTTAACATTTAAGTTAAAAAATATTAATATTTTTTGAGATCTACCCATGGCAATATCTTTTGCGGTGTTTTAAGTTTTGTAAACATATGGACGAACGAATAAGAGTGAAATTAATAGGCACATTTTTTTAAGATTTTTTTTGGAAATGTGTTAAAAACTAACCATTGTTAAGAAATTTAATAAATTTTTTTTTTTCTAAATTAACAGATTGCAGATTGCTTAGAAATTTTTTATTTAATAGATTATCCATGATAAAAAATCTGTCCATAAAAAGTTGCGGGAACGGGTAAACGCTGATAATGAAACCCCATCAAAAAGTTTTATATTATATATCTTATATAAGATATAATATAATCATTATATTTATTTAATTAAACAATAATCTTGTGCTTGTATAAATGCTAGATTCTAATTTAAAAAAAAAACCTTACTTATAAATAAATCTCTAATTTTTATAATCGGTTATTAATTTATTTTTTATATTTGTCAGTTGGGTATAACAATTTGTCAATGAAAATTACATGTAATTAATAATCGACTGTAATTTTTCATGTAAAATCTTTCAATTTTAATTTTCTAATTTAAACAAAATAAACTTTTCTCTTGATGATTTAGCTTTTATTCTTTTACCTCATGAACATTTTAATAACTGTAATATACCATACAGCTCCAAAAGAAAAAAAAAAAAACAAAAAAAAGTTTAAAACAATATTTTCTTAGTTCTATATATTATACCGTTTACTTAAACTTAGTAATCCATTCTATATAGTGACGTAACTACAATGATTATTACTCATTAATTTCAATTCATTAATAATTACAATATTTATCTTATTTTGGTTTTTATATATTATTAAAAAAGTTTTAAAGCACGCCATTATATATAAAATGTTAAAAATTAACAAAATTTAAACCAATATTCACCACTAATTAATTCACCATTTGACGTGATTTTTGATAAAAATTGATTATATTATAATGTTATGTATTATATAATGTATTCAATTCAATTTTATTTTACTTTAAATCACTTTTCCCAATTATTGCATAATTTTTTCTATTTTTTTTTATTAATTAATTTTCAAATTAAAAAATAAAATTAAAAATGAATTTATTTTCAAATTAATCGGTTGGAAATCCTTTTTTTTTTTTAATCATGGGTATTCCCTATATATATTATTAGTATATTATGTTTTAATTTCAAATATACTCCAAAAATATATTAGTTTTTTTTTGTCTTTATTCAAATAAAAAAAAAACAACAAAACTTAAATAAAATTTTTACTATTAGTTAAAATTTTTTTTTTTTTTTAATTATTAACATTACCTGTTTAATATTTAATTACTAAATGAACAGGACACAAAATTTGAATTTTTTTTTTTTCTTTTTTTGTATTTACTTTAATTAAATTTTTAAAACAATTTTCTTTTTAATTTCTTCATCAATTTAACAAATGATGCTGTATATGTATGAAAAACTGAAAATAAATTTTAATGCACAAAAGTAATTTTTATTTTTATTTTATTTTACCCCAATGGGCTTTAATTTTCCAAAAATAAAAAAAAGCATAGATTAATTATTAATTATTGAAAATTAAAATTTTTTTTTTATATCTACTAATTTTGTTTTCGCAATTTTTTTAAATAATAGTTTTGAATTAATACCGATTCAAAAAATTTAAAATTTCAAAAATAAACAACAAATCAAAGCAAAAAAAAAAAATAATTGGAAAATTAACAAAAATTCACGACGAACATTTTATTTTATTTTTTTTTTTTTGTTGTAAATCGCGAATAACAAAAAAAAACCAACCGAAAACTCCTTTTAACTCCGATCAAACATTTATTAAATAACATAAGCAACTGCCATGCTGATGAATTTGTACAGATCTTTTATGTGATCTTTTAGTTTTTCACTATTATTATGAACATACCACAAACATAAAAAAAAAAAAAAAAACAAAAATATAAACAAATAAAAAAAAAATATATACAAGCAAATATATTATTTCCTTTTGCATAAATCCAACACAAAAAAAAAAAAAAAACAACAAAATAAAAAAAAACTATGATCAAAAGCTTAACAGTTAAAAAAAAACTATATATATGTATGTATATGTATATACATATATAAATAACACTGTAGACAACAATTACTATTATGACAATAACAACACCGAAAAAAAAAAAAATAATAACAAAAGAAATGAAATAAAAAATAAACAAAAAAAAAAAAAATAACCACGATGCGACAAACGGCAACACAGTCAATAAGTAAAACTTAATTTTTTTATTTTTTTTTTTTTTATTTTAAAGGTCTAAACCGTACAGCAGCTAAAAATTTAATATCATAACAAAAATTAATACAACACACACTGAATCTGAAATAGTGAATGTCGGATAATAAAAAAAGAAAAAAAAAAAATCAAAACAGAAAAGAAAAATTTTTAAACTTAAGATAATACCTGTATTATAAAATATAATATAACAAAAGCATTTATTAAAAGTAGGAAGGCTGGTAGGTAAGTATATGGGATTAAAAAAAATATAATAAACAAAACATGAATATTTGAATCCACCACCGTAACTAAATAATACACAATACAAAACAATATTGCATCGTTCAATCCAGATATATAAGTATGTATGAGTTAAATTTATATTATATAGAAGATAAATATTATAATACAAGGTAAATAATAAGTGAATTAGTCAATTATTTTTTTTTTAAAGCTTTTCTTTTCATTATTCGTTTAATTGGTATAGTGTATAATAAAATTATGTTTCCTTCTGATATTCTTGCACTATTGAATTATTTATACATTATAAACTATTATTGAAATTTATTTTTTTTTTTTTTTTTTTTAATAGGAATTTTATATTTCGGTCATTTATTTTTCATCCTACTGAGTGTGACAATTTTCTTTTTGACCATAATGTATTTAATCCTTTCAAGAAAGCTGTAAAAAAATAAAAGGAAAATTATAAGTTATTTAATATAAAACTGTCAACCAAACAATATATGTACATATTATATGTATATATGATATAGGGCGGTAGACATAAGAAATTTTTTACTGAAACTGTGTTGTTTTTAACTTATATATGTATATATTTCCTAACTATTAGCAACTAGTTAACTAAATATATCACAGACCATTGGGCATAACGCAAGGCAAGAAATTTGTATCGGAAACAGAAGAGCTCTTTAATAAACATAACATTAACAAAGAAAGCGTTGTTCAAATTCAAAACTTGTTTCCTATTTCTCTTATAACTGTACTAAAAAACTCTATTTTAATTGCAAAAAATACATAAAGATATAACCGACAGCTTATTGCTATGTTATCGAGCATAATTAAATTGTACTATAATTTTGATTTTTGAAGTTATTAAAAACTGAAATATAGAAAAAAAAAATTTCTAAAATTTTGCAAACATTTTTGTAGCAACATTTATAACATGTTGTCTATTACATCATATGTAATATTTTGTCCTTGCTAAAATAAAAGCTTAAAATAGGTTTTTATCTCTACATATGAGTATTTTGAAAAAAAAAATTTTAAAATACAAAAATTCTGAAAATCAAGATGGAAGGAAGAGAAAGAATTTTGTGTAAATTAAAATATTAATATATTCTGTACACACTTATAAAATTATCCAATATCGCAACTATACTCCTTTATGCATTCAGGTAGACATGTTCCTGACATTTTTAAAATAAAATTTCTTTAAATTATAGTAGAAGATGCTATGTTGAAATAAAAATCAAACAAAATCAGTGTATCTATAGCAAATAGAAGAAAATTCTAAGTAATTTTATGAAATGAAACTTTATTTCTAAAAATGGATACGGACACGTTGAATTGGGAGTGGGACTGTAAGGAAACAATGAATCCGCCTATTATTATTACTATTTGGCTAACAGTGACTATAGCCGTTACAACAGTTACAACATGAAGTAGTATATAACATACTACTGCATTAGGTAATTACTGCATTAGGTAATTATTGAAGTCAACCCCCACTGTCACTGTAGCAGCTATTATTATTGGTATTAGTATTCTTATTAATATTATTATTATTTTACTACAGAGCCAGGGCCATCAGTGGATTATAACGTGCAGTAGTATATAACACCTTACTGCATTATATAACCAAAGATAGCTCCACTCCACTATTATTATTATATTATGTATTATTATTATTATTAATTATACGATACATATTATTACGATATGAAATCACTACATATTTTTATATATATGACCTGACCGGGATTTGAACCTAATTTCGATTGTAAGGTTGACGACTTATCGACTGCGCTATGAGTCAGATAGAAAATAAAGACGTAGAATAAACAAGAACAACTATTTTAAATATTGAATTAAAATTTTTAAAATAAATTTTAATTCTAATCCAAGTGAAATTTTATTTATTGCAGGAGGTGTAATTAAAAATATAGTGGCAATGCAATAACATGATAAAGAACAACTCTAGAATATTAAAAAAAATTTGTTTTGTATATAGTTATTAAGCTTTACAAGGATAAATGGTTTTTTTTTTTAATTTTTCTAATACAAGTTTTACAGTGTCCAATGTAATCGAGAAAAAAATTTAATGTATAGATAGTGAATTAAAATATAAATACATATTATGAGTATAGTTTACACATAGATACTAATATAATTACAATTGACTATTTATAGTCTATCATCATATGATTAAATGTACGTTACGTATTTATACTTTGTTTAAAATATACAAAATATGTGGGTTATGTACAATTTTGTTATATTTATTCTAATATATATATATATATATATATGTACTACTATATTATGTGATTTACTATTATTCAATTTTGAAGCTGTATAAATTTTAGATGTTGCATGATCTAGATTTTTTTATTTTTTTTTTTATTTTCATTCAACTTTTTATTTTTATTATTTTTATTTTTGTATTAATTTAAGGCAAATTATGTTGATAAATTTTTAGATCAAGAACATAAATTTGTTAAGAATTTATTATGATTCAATAAAAAAAAAAAACATTTAAAAGAAAAACCAATAGTTTTTGTTTTTGTATATGATGAATAATAAAGGAATGAATAATATTTTTTTTTTATATTTTTAATTTTTTTTTCTTTTTTTTTGTATTATTGTTTAATATCAAGAACATAATAAATTATTTTTAAAATTATTATTAAAATTTTTAAATATTATTAATATTTATTATGTTATATACATACAAGGTTTAGTTGTAGGCTATATCAATAATTTTGAAAGTCCTTTTTGAAGGAGGTGTACTTCCCTTGATTTTAAAAATCATGAAATATTATTTATAAGAAAAAAAAATATATAAATTGATCACTAGGGGGTCAAAACTTTCAAAAGAACGTTTAGCCTTTAGAATATTAATATTTTTTCATGATCATTCTAATTTACTTAACAAATGACATATATATCATATCATATAAATAATATATTAATTTTCTTTTATACATTAATTTAAAATGTATATGTATATTTAGTAACTATAGGAATTTGAGTTTTTTTTTATAAAAAATCAATTTAAATAAAATTTGATATTATAATAAAAATGTCGCTACTATATAAATTTTTTTTTTCTTACAATGATTTCTTTATGATATTATGTGGTACTAAGGGCCTTTCCGAACCATCACACTAAACATCGCACTTCGCATTAAATACTATTTTATCGCACCATTTTTTTGTAGGAAAACTTCCAATAGTATCAAGTGTTGTCCGGAAGTCATCGCACTTAACACTTGATTATCTGTCAAAAATTAGTGTTTTGAAAACCACACTAGATGATCGCACTTGCACTAAAAATACTCTTTTTTGTTTCCGTTAAAAGTGAATAAGTAAAAACTAATAATAAAAACCTTTTATTTGACACAATATTTTTAAAAACCTTAATTACATTTATACTTACATTTTAATCTCTCTGAAGTCATATTTCTTTCTTTTTTCACAATTTTAAAATTTAAAAACTAAAATAATAACTTACTTTTTTGACAATTAATAATATGTGCATTTAAAATTCACTTAATATTGCCATAGTGATCATCATAAATAATTCTAAATATAGTTAAATAATGCTAGAATAAAATGCTTTTTAGCACTTGTCAAAATAAATTTGACATAAAAATGCTATAAAAATATGCATTAAGGTAAGGCTGATTCTACTCCTAAAAATTTTTTAACTGCCATAAATTTGTAATCGGGACAGAAATTTAGTGCGATATTTAGTGCGATAATCAAGTATTTTTGGAAAGTGCAAGTGCTAGTGCTATGGTTTGGAAAGGCCCTAAGAACAGAGATAAAAAATAATTTTATTAATTAATTAAACTTCGAAAATTTTGTATCTTTTGATAAAAATAATTGGTAATATTTTTTTAAACCCCATATACTGTCGACTAATAGCTAATTATATTTTCTTAAAATCTCACCTTTAACTAAACTACTTCTGATGATATGCCAAAAATTCCAAAGTGTATTTGTTTTTATTCATTAAGAAAAGAGACCAAGAAAATCTATATACTTCTTTGGTAGTATGAGATTTTTACTTACTAAACCTACATCCCTCTGTAGCCATTATATTGGCGTAGTACTCTAATTATTTCAGCAGTATAGTGGCTAAGAAGTAAGAATGGAAAAATTGGAAATTTGATAGATATAGTTTAATTATGTCAAACGGTAAAGGTAAAATTTTAGTCAAATACGATAAGATGTTATTTATCGATGGACGCTAAAGAAATGTTTAAAACCATATATGTAATAAATTATAAGCATTATAATTTTGGATATAAATATATCAGCGTAAAAGTTTTATTTATTATTTTATACAAAAAAAAAAAAAAATTATATCAAACATTCGTTTCATATATAATGTGTGTTCAATTGAACGATTTAAGACTTTGAACTATTTCCAAGCAAATTCTACTGTTATGCAGTTATTGTTGACATTTTAAGGACAAATTTAAAGGTGAAAAAAATATTATTTTTTTAATTATAATTTATAACTTTAAGTTTTTCTAAAGATTTCATTATTTGTTGAAATGTTGAGTCATTAAAATGTTGTAATATACGAGTATAATAACATTAATATAATTTGTATATGTAATATTGTTATTTGCAAGATTATTAATTTTGCAAAGAAGTTCTTTTTAGTTTAACAAAAATCGTATTATGGTATTAAATTATAACCCGCGTCTATGCAAATTCAGTTTATGGTAACATTTCTTTGATTTGATACTATTACTAGGTGCTTCCAATATTTCCATTTAAATAAAAAATTTCAATTTATATTGACTAAAGTATTTCGCGATATCTTGTATATAGACAAAAGATACATATATTAATTTCCTATGCTCCTAGAGCATTTTAGTTGATAAAAATGAATGAAGAAATCATTTTTATCAACTAAAATGTTCTCGAAAAATTTCTAAGGACATAAATAATGTAAGGACATTTTGTAGAAACTACAAAATCATTCCAATTTATTTTTTAAAACTTCATTTTTTTTAATTAAATTCTATTGATTTTTTGTTTTGTATCTTTTAAGAGACACTGAATTTTGTTTTAGTCTATTTGAATTGTTTTTTTGCATAATGTATATATATATATTTAAAGTTTTGTCCAAATTTCTTTTAAAGGTTTTTGTAAGTACAAATTGTAGATAAATCAAAAACATTATTCTGTCACATCCAGCTTGTATCGCTAGCAATAATTAATTTATAAATATAGTAACCATAATAAGTGAAAATGTTATTTTTCGGCTCATACATTATTCCCTTACACTCCCACTTCCCAATTCAATGCTTCTTTATCCTTGTTCTATCCCCTCCTATCTCTACTCCCTAGCCAATATACTGCGTTATAATTTTTAGTAGAATTTTTTTGAGTAGAAAAAAAGGTTGATTTTTACTTTTGACGGTTTTAGAGAGGAAATTTGACGTTTCTGACAAAACTTGTGGATTTTTATTTTAAGTGAATAGAACTGTTACATACTTATAATATTTGACGTTTTATTAGATTAGAAAACTCACCGTGGAAAAGTGGAAGTACATCTTAGCCGCGGCTTAGTTTAATTATTTGTCAATAATTATTTCTTAGTTAGTTAAAACTGTTTGTCTTTTATAACCTTTGTCTTATAAGACAAAAGTAAAAATCAACCATAAAACATCTTTTTAGTTTTTGCTTTAATTTAATGTAATTTCTTATTAAGTTCGTTTTCTGCATTTTGTTCAAATATTTTTATAGTATACTCTTAGCTGTCACTGGCAGTTTAAAATAAAAAAAATAAGATTTTTTTTTTGTTTTTCCTATAAGAGGAGGGAATCTTCCAAAGACACCATATTTCTTCAATCAAAAACCATAATCTAATTTATATTATTAAATAGATATATATACATACACATACATAAGACAAATCGATAACAATAAGAAAGACTAATTCAATAGAGAGAATTTTTTTTTTATTGCAGATGGTTATATAGTGAATTTATATTTCACATAATGCATACCACAAACCCTGGTATTTTAAATCTTATAATAATTATTGTATTTTAAATTTTTTAATTTTAAGCATTATTTATCAAAGACATTATTCTTCAAATTAAAAACTATGCTAGAAAATGTAAATGCAAATTTAATCATATTGTCACAAAATTAATCCCTGCTATAAAAAGCCATTGGCAATCATCTTTCATTTTTAATAAAATTATTATTACATAAAAAAAATTATTTATTTTGAACATAAAATTATATTTTTAATATGTAATAAATAATTCTTATTAATATCTTTGGGCTTAAATTTAAATTTTAACTGGACACTTTATAAATTTAAGTTTATAAGAACTTATACATATATATGTACATACATATTACATATATATGTATTTCAATTATTCATGATATATTGCTTGAAACTCAATTATTTTATAATATACATATTTTTAAACATAATAAACCAAAATGGAATACTAGTTTTAAAGTTTCTTTAATTTAATGGATCTATTGTACAAAACATCATTTTCATATTAATACAGTCTTTAGTTTTAAATTCAGTTCCAATTTTGATAGAAATTTTTAAGAGGAAAATACGTAGTTTAAATTTCTTATCTAATAACAACAATTTTGAGTTCTGAAACTTGTTTAAGAAACAGTTTTTTTTGTCTATGAAGGCAAGTCAAAACAAAACTACCCAAACGTGTTTTCTTTGAAATCCCATTTTTTGTTTTTATCTAAAAAGGATTGAAAATTTTAGTACTTTGACCGCTTTTTAACCATCAATAGTTTCTTTTTCAATTTTCTACTCATCAAAACTTAATTTTTAAAAATTTATTAAATTTATTGATTTAGGTTTCTGCCCCAGATACCATGTAATGAGGAGATAAATCAACCTTTCGTTTTCATATGTACAAGTATTAAATTATAATTATATTATTTATTTTATGAATTTGATGTAATATACATTATATATTTTTATATTTTATGTTATATTTTGATCTGACCAGGGTTTGAACATGAGACTATTGCAATATTATATTGCAATATAATATTGCAATATTGCAATATTACAAAACCTTCGGCTACTAAGGCAATTATAGGTCGAATACTATTATTAAATTATACACTAATATTATTTATTTTGTTTATATTATATACTATATTTGGTAGGAAGGGGGATTTGTTTCCAATTAATAAAACTTGCTACCTGGGCAGGATTTGAACCGGCACTCCCTCGGTTAAAAACCACGTGTTTAACCATTAGGCCACAGAGGTCCCATGAAATTTTTAGTCCGATTTGTCTATAATAAACTTTCAAATATAATTGCATACTTTTAGGCAATTGATAGTAAAAAATATACATAGTACCATCCATATGGTTTTCTAATGCATTTTAAACAGATTTAAATTTTGTTTGTAATAACATAACCACATAACAAGCAAAAAAACAACTTTTATTATTTTTTTTTTGATTTTTAAGGATTTTTGGTAGCCGGTTATAGTACCTATATCGGAATAAAAAATGCATAGCAAAAATCATTGCAAACAAATTATCGTAAGAAAATATTCATCGTAAACAAATCATAAAGGAATTAAATATTCATGTATACTTATTATTATCTTTGTTTTTATGTTTTTTTCTTACTATGATTTCCTTGTAATGAATATTGGTTCACGATGAATTGCTTATCGGATGAATTTTTTATGATGCGAATTAGTTCACGATAAATAACTAACTAATATAATTATGACTAATATAGAATTGAATAAAATTCTATGGTAAATAGCACTGAATAAAATTTTATTGTAATCTATATATAAAATTAAATTTTTTTTTTAATGCTTAAAATTCTTATTATTTGACAATGAGAAATGATTATATTTTCTTAGAACATCCATTTGCAGACTGACCTTGAAGAATCCATTAGAAAATGCATTTGCACAGTGACCATGAACTAGAAGAAAAATAGTCTTTTCAAAGTAAACAGCCCGTTAAAAAAAGCCACCTAAGTTCTAATTTTGAGAATAAATATCAATTAATTAAAATAAAATGAGATTGTCCCAAATATAAATTTGCATGTTCCTTTCATAATTCGTTTTTCTTTTTGCTTATACTTTTTAAATTTAATTTGCATATTAATTTTTATGCTTTAAATAGATAATGCTCATTACTTAAGGCTAATTTTAATTTTAATATAAACAGAAAAAAAGTGAACAAAAAAAAAAAAAATGTGCTCAATACATATTGTCTATAAAGGCGCCTTCTCTCTGTCAAATGTCGAATCCTTTATATATAAACATGCAAATAAAATTTATGACCTTTACTGTGTTAATAAATGTTAACTATGTATAAGTATTATTTGAAAAAAAAACAAGGTAGAATGTAAACCAACGGTTTTTAAAAGCGCACATTTCCAAAACAAAATACAAACTATTTAGAATTGTGACTTGCACGAAAATTTGAAAATTTAAAAAATAAAATTTAAGAAATTTTTTGTAATAAGAAAATATGTGAAAATAGAACTTTTCTGAAATTTTGAAGGGCTGTAAGTCCGGAACCCTTTATAACTAAGAAAACCCGTTAACACACGTAAAAATATATTACTGGAGCTTTAATTTTTATGTCTTGCCGAAGAAAACTTTGTGCAGGTGCTTAAGTTGCAGGTGCCTAAAAATACCAAATTTTCAATTTTTCAGTTCTAATACCTCTTAAACAGGGGTGGTGCAAATTTTCTAAGGAAACTTATACTAATTCTAAAAGTTCTTTCTTGTCTCAAAATTTCAGGTACCTATCTAAAGGCGTGCCGGAGTTATGAAAAAAGAAATTTCATGCAAAATGTGGTTTTCACATAACGGTAAATTTAAATACTAATTTTAATAACATTGTATAATTTTGATATTAATTTAAAAAGTTAAAAAAAACACCTATCGAATGACGTTTTCAGATTGAAAAAATCTTAAGCAGAACATAAGATATATGCATTTAAAAATAGGGCTTTTTCAAAGTTTGAGCGCCTGCAGCTCCGTAATAGATGGGGCTACATGAAAAAGTTGTTCCACAAAATTATTTTTTTTATGGAACTACCCATGGTTAAAATTTTTTTTCTCTATCTTTAACGGTGTAGAAGTTTTGTAAACTGACGGACGGACGGACAGAGTGAAACTAATAAGCATATTTTTTCAAAATTTTTTTTGGAAATGTGCTAAAAAACAAAATGTAAGTTAAATGTCCGTTGATTTAAACAAGTTTCATTATAAACATTTATAATAATATATACCAGTTAAAAAGAAATCGAAAGTTAGGTTAAAACAACAGTTATAACAACATATCATCGAAAAACAAAAAGAAAAAAAAAAGACAATACAAAAAAAATATATATTTTTAGAAAACTCGATGCAATTAGCACATACTGGTTATTTTCAATTTTGTTTTTCATCAAATTATAACATTGTCTCCAATATACACAAGATACATGAAGTCCAGCTGTTAGTGACTACAAAACAAAAAAAAAATTTAAAGATTAACAAATAAAAAACTATATAAGTAGGAGAATTTCTAACGGTTTTTAAGATAATTGAACTCAAAAAATGTTTTTTTTTGTATTTTTAAAAAGTTTTTAAAACATAATCAAAAAATATGATACCAAATACCTATTTATATATGTATGTAAAATTTTAAGGTATTTATTGATAAAATGTTTTGTTTTTATGTTCACAAAAATTTTTTATTTCAAGATTAAAAAAGATAAATATGTATGTATATTATGTAAATGCGCCCAGTGAATACAATTTCCAACAAAAGTAACTAAATAATTAAATTAACTAGATTTAAAATTAAAGTAATTTAAAAGAATCCGGCAGAAAATTATAAAAAAAATTTAATTTTAAATAACAACATTCGATTTATTCACTAAAGTTTCTGAAATAAAGTTGAATCTCTATAGAAAAAAAATAAATCTTCGTCTGTAAAAAATAAAAACTAAATTTACTTCGTCTGTAAAAAATAAAAAGAAGGAAAATATCAAGGAAAATTTAGAAATTATTTTATTTTATTAATTTTCGTATATCAGGTTTGAAATAAATACAAACATAACCAAAGTTTTGTATATACCTTACACTAATAACACACCCATTGCACTGAAAAATCAACCAATATATAACACAAATAATTTCTGCTATATATAGGGAGCATAATAACCACACACACTATGACACTTTACTGAAAAAAAAAATCCCAAACGAAAAAATCCCAAAAAAAAATTACGAATGAAGTAAAATCTTGAAAAAAAAAATCCCGAAAATATCAAAATGTCGAATAATATAAAATCTCAAAAAAAAATCCCGAAAAAAAAAATCTTGAATTAAAATTATTTGTTTTTTGAATCCAAATTATGGTGATTCCAAAAACAAATAATTTTAGTCCAAGATTATTGCTTGAAATATTATTTTTATTTTAATCATCTTGTCAATATTTAATATAAAATAATTTGAATGACGTTTCTTTTAAACAAATAATATGAACCGGGTTGTTATCATATCATCATATATGTAATATGAATTTTTATGTTTGTTTATTCGAATATGCTACTAATTAATTGTTATAAAATAAAATGGAGATAAAAGAAATTAGAACTTATACAAATAATATTAAACTATTGTTTACATATTTGTAATATATTTAAGAACTTGAATATTATTTAGATATTGACATAAGTGGTGAACCAATGTTCAAATATGTAAGTAGATAATATGTTAAAAATGATTAAGATGAATTTTAGAGTTGGATACAACATCAGGGTACTTACTTACTTACATATACATAATTTTCCGAATACACATACATATATATGTATACGCGGGATTCTAATTATCGTATATCTTATGGTAGGTTACAAAATATACACATTCTGAAAAAAGAGGAAACCTTCTCTGATTTTGAATCCAGCTCCAAAATTGCTTCTAATTCAGAATCTGGCATTTAGATATATATTTAAAAATATTCTGGAAAAATGGAATACCCTGATTTCGAATCCAACTCTGAAATCCTCTAATTCAGAATGTCGCATATTCATACGTATATCAGTATTCTGTAAAAGGCGTATAACTCTGATTTTGAGTCCAACTTTAAAATCACTCCTGATTCAGAATCTCAATTCAGAATCTCATGTATACATATATATATATATATATATATATATATTTTGGAAAATCTAGTTTTATAATCTAGCGTATAATCTAGTTTTGTATTCAATACTCTAAAATCCTTTTTTATATTTTTTTTACATATGTACTTATTTGAACAGAAATTCCTTGATTTCGGTATTTTCGGTTTTCAGAATTCTTTTTTTCGGGATTTTTTCGTTCGGGATTTTTTTCTTCAGCAAAGTGTAATGCACCCTAACCACACAGAAAGATATTCAAAATAGAATAGATAAAGCAAGGACTACATTTGAAAGGGTTACGAATACATGAAATAACAATCAAATATTAATATCAATAAAAATCAAGATATTGCAACTCTTGTATCAAGTTCCAACTAACATATGACAGATACAAACAAAATCCATCAAAACATGAATATTTAAATAAACACATCAAAATCATATTTCGAATATTCTGGCATAACACAATCAATAATAATGAAGATTAATGTGATCTATCAAATGAAAAGGCTCTATAGTTAAACAAATAACTAGAAATGGATAAGGCACACACTAAGAAAAAATGAAGAGAGCATAATTAGTACATCATTAAGGTGGAATCGGTATTGGATCCACCATACGGATTCCAGCAAGAATAACATGGAAATGCAGAATAAAATGGAAAAGCACTCTTCTAAAAGAATTAAGCAGATGGGAATTGTTCTGGAATACAATTGTAGAAAATGCAAATAACAGAGAAGAATGCAAATTTCAAGTGAAAGCCCTAGGGGAAGCAAAGTATAACAAAACAAAATGTTGATGTATAACTTAAAATAATGGTTGCAATTCTCCGTTCTGTAAGTATAACTTTTGGGCTCTACAATAAATTTTTTATATTTATTATTAGAGATATATGAGTATTATGCTAAAATTTTAACTTAATAACTCTTACTGCTGCTTTTTGAGAAATTATATAAAAATGTATACTATTGTTCTAGTTCTAAAAATGTACCATAGATACAATTTTTTTTAAATCAAAAATAATATTAGATTAATGTATATATTATAATTAAACAAGGTAGATTTAGATTAATATACAACTTGATGTCAATTTACTATTTAAATAAAAAAAACGACAGCCAGAATTTGAATTAAGTCTGAATTATTCTAAAACAAAAAATAAACAAGTAAACTTCAGAACTTGATTTATATTTTGGATTTAAATAATTAATAGTAAAAAAATAGTTTAAGTCTAAACAACATTTTTTTTTTATTTGTTTATATTTCTCGATATGAACTAAATCATATAAATTAAATCTAACTTGATAATTTTCTTAAACTTAAAATTGAAAAAAAAAAAAAATTAATTAATTTCATATCATTTTTAAAAGTATGATTTTTCGTTTAAATGCAAGTTCACGGTAAAATCATTATTTTGCGGTCAAGTTGGAGGTCAAAATTATCAATCAAAATCTGATTCTTTTTATGCCTATACGTACTTGTGTATGTCTATATAATACACAATTACATCATAATATTCATATGTATATAAATTGATCGCATACCTATTTAATAATATTTATTTTAAAATAATGTTATATTGAGAAAAAAAAAGTGTTATACTGCTATATAATCACACTACTAAATTAAGCATATATATTGTCCCATTGACTTTCATCTAAAATTAGATATAAAGATGAGTTAAATATAAAATTCATATTTTAACTCTTAATAGATGGAAAATGTAGTTATATCTTGGCATTTTTTATGTTTTTTTTTTTAGTTTATTCCCCTGCCACATAAATGCGACAAAGGAAATTACATTGCCTTTCCTCTTCAGGCATGGCTGTAAATGTAAAGGGGAAACCCATACACTGCGGGGTTTTACAGAGTAGTTTATAAGTTATTATACACTAGGCGACCGAGGCCCCTTTGCCATTTTTGATTTTCGATTTTATTTAAATTCCATTTCATTTTTTGTCTGACATTTATTTTAATAAAATTCTTTTCAAAGAGATCATTTTGTTTAGGATCATCAAAATTTTGAGGTTTAGTTTTGTTTTATACGACTACTCTACTGATATTTCACTATATATAGATGGTGTATGAGATTAAAAATTAATGTAAATTAAAAATGTCCTCGCTGTTTAAAAAATATTTTGAATTTTTTTTATTTTGTTTGTTTTCGAGGACTACAATAATTAATAGTCTCCTTATAAAGAGTATAATATCGAGTCACGATTTTAATTGACCGGACGTTCTTGTGACGAATGGTTTAAAAAGAAAAACTAAAACATTTCATTGAATTTTATTTCAATTTAAAATACATTTAATTATTCCATTCAAAATACATATAAATAAAAAAATGTGTGATATTAAAGTTAAATAATTTTCTGGTTTTTTATTTTTGATGAGATATAAAAGATGTACATAATAATTAAAAATATTGGTTTATCAGTAGTTTATAATTTAATTAAGCACTAAAAAAGAGAACATATTCTTTTTATAAAAAAGACTTGATTTTTGACAATATTTTGTTATTTCATAAAATATAACAATTAAAAAAATATGTTTATATAAATATTAAAATCAACTTTTCTTACAAATATTACCTTGAAATTTTTTACAAATATTTTTTGTTAAGGTAAAAAACTTTCTTTATTAAAATAGTTAGAATATTTCGTTGTATAAAAAAGGATGAAAAATACATTTAATGTTAAAGAAACAACTCTAAATAAAATTTTAATTAAAATTGACTTTACCGGAAAATTTTCATTAGAAAAAAAAGGCACACTTTGTCTGCAAGCTAAAAATGTCCTCTGGGGCCTCGGTGGCCTAGTGGGTAAGAGCGTATAAAATACGCTGTAAACACCGAGGGAGCGTGGGTTCGAATCCTACACACGTCGTAAGAGTTATTCCTCCTTACGACATTTACAGCCACGCCTGAACAGGAAAGGCGGTGTAATTTCCTGTCCACAATAATGTGGCAGAAATGCATTAAAAAAAAAAAAAAATGTCCAACATAAAATTACAATTTCAAAATTTGTCAATCGTATCCTTTAAAAAAATATTAGTTTGGAGGAAGTTGTATTTTGAGACGGTAGAGTTCAACCCTATCAACCCTATTTCCTCTAAGAAACTAAATGATCTATATAGAGGGTTTATAACTGGTATAATTCATCTTAGATACATATATCTTGGTCCTAGGTGCACATACATATCAATAACTGATTTAAAATCAGTTTTCAGTTTTAATCCGATTTTGAGTATCTGTACTGGAGACAGATACGCAAAATCTGTCGATTGATCCGGACGATTAATCCGATTTTGAGTATCTTTTTCTTGACACCGAGATCCCTTAAAAAAAGATAATTTTAATTATTTAGAATTAAAAATTAGAAGAAATTTATAATTTAAAATTTGTTACCTTTTGTTTGATCCTTTCAAACAACATATAAATAAAATACAGAATATTTTTTATTGCATTGAATGACGATAAGATTATTAAAGAATCTAAAAGTAAGGGGTAAAAATAGAAATTTTATAATACAGTCAACCTTATAATGCAATTCAATAGCAAGATATATTTGACTTACTATATGTTATTTTAATATAATTGTCGAATTGTAGATGTAGCATGATAATCCTGAAGATTTTTAGCAATTTTCTTTTCCATCACACATAAACATTTGTAATTAATAGACAGGTGTTCTGTCTTTCCTCTTTCTCCTTTGAACAACTACGAGTTCCAATATCGTTCAGTCAGTATAATTAATTGATCTTAAATATTTAATCGGAATATTCTTTTCAATTAATCCATTATCGCTTATATATAAGTTTACGTAAATTTTTAATTGAATGACATCAGTTTGAAAGATTTCGCGCTAAACCTAAACTTTTAAAGAAAATGAATTCAATCTAAAATGACTTATGTAAAATTGAAAACTTTATATTCGAAGTAATACCATAATTCGTTTCGGTACTATATACATTCGTTAGTTATATTCAAACAGAAATCATAATTAAATATTTAAATGTTCCACCATGTAAAAGATCATTTATCATTTTGTCAATCATGTAATTATATTGTAAAAACTATAATTTATACTACAGTCTTTTTATATTTTTAAATGTTTATTTTATTTCCTAAGTTTTGTAATTAAATTTTTATAAAAAAAAATTTTTATTGTTACCGATTAGTTTAAAATTTAATTAAAAAAAAAACTTTGAATTTTGTTTATTCTTTGACATTTACAATATTCTGTTATATTTTGTTCTAAATTTTTTACCTTCATATCATACAAATTGTTTATACTTTTAATTAATGTAGTATATATAAGTCATACATACATATGTATGTATATATGTAATGTACAAATGTTGTTAAAAAGTAGTTAAACAACATTTAAATAAAAATTAAAAATAAATTTTAATTTGAAATCATGCAACAAATTTTTTTGTTTTATTTTCTTTTTTGCTTTTAAATATCAAGTTCATAATTTATTAATCATAATTTTGGAGTCTAAAAAAAAATATATTTTTTTTGAACTGTCCAAGTAGAATCAAATTAGCGTCAATATCTTTTCAAATATTATACCACCTTTCTGTAATTAATTACAGTATATTTATATACATATTTTTATTTTAATTCATATCTTTGATATATAAATACCACCTATTCTTTTTTAACTATAAAATATTGACCTTCAAATGAATTTTATATCTTGTCGCACTGTACTTTTTATTATAAGTAAAACAATTTCATTAGAAACTAGACCTATAAATAAAATGAAATAAATATACCAGATATCATAGAATATATTTACCATTTCTTAGGTAAAAAAAACTAATCCTATATTTACCATTAAGGTTTATAGAAAAAATAATTCTAAAATAAAAAAAATAAAATTAATATTCTTTTAATATCTTAAAATTAACATGAACAACTCTTTTATTTCAGTTTTTTTTTTTTTTTTTAATTTTTATAATTTTTTTGACAAATGAAAACTAATTTATGCTAACTGATTTTTAAATAATATTTTGAAAGTTTATATAACTTTATTTAATATAACTTCTGAAAATAACACTTATATATATATTTTACCATTGTTAACAATTGGGTACACACAAATTAATAATTATAATTTTTTAATTAAATAAGTATTAAGTATAATAGATAATATTATATTATTATTATTATTATTATTTGTATATATGTTTTATTTTCGTTGGAATTGTCAATTATAGGTTTATGAAATATAAAAAAAAAGTCAGTCATCTAAAACAATAATGTAATACATATATTAATCACCAAGTTTATATAGTTATATGTGGATAAATGGGGCATTCTCAACGATTAGCTCAAGTTCTATTCCGTACTTTGCTAGCTTGTTCGCCGACTAGTTTACTGAAATACCCTAATGCCCTAGTTTTTTTGAATGCTTCTTGAGCTCCTCCTGACGCCTTAGATTTGGTAACTCTTGCTGCTAAAGATTTGACTGTCGCTTGACTATAAGAGTAGAATGTAATTCTATTATCTGAAATTCTTAAGTCAATTCAAAGTTAGCAATTATATCACAAAGTTAGCAATCATCGAAACACAACAGTTTAATACCTCAGAGAAAACTCCAAGAACGATTTTACCATACCTATTTTAGAGATATCTAATTACTAATCAAATCAAAAAACTGTTTTTCATTTAACGAATTTTAAATTATTTTGAACGGTTGCGATAAAAAGTTATATAACATTTCGATTTTAGAGTTTTTTTTTTGCAAAACTTTAGAAGTTTTAATAATTCCAAAATTTTTAGAAAATTCTTTAATGTATTTGGAGAGGTTTTGGAAAATTTATATTATTTTTTTAAATATTAATAGATATAACGAAATAAATTTTAAATTAGAAAAAATTTTAAACCTACTTCAACTATTGTCAACTACTTCGATTAAAGTAAATTGACAATACTCATTCTTTTAACAGCGATTTTAAAAGTGTTTATTTATTTATTTTTTCGAATTATAAATAACTGTCTGCAAGATTTCGACAACATTTTCTATTAGGATATAAACTTTAATTAATTTAAAAATTACATTATTTACTTTCTTTCTATTATATTATATATGTACATATTTATATAATATGTATTTTAAATACATTTTAAGCTCGTAAAGGTAACAAAAAAATTTGTAATTGATAATTACTTTTTCATTAATTTTTCCTTTTTATTTCTAATATTGTCGTTTATTACATATGAAATATTTGAACCTGTCCATGTCTTAAACTTTTTGGATTAATTTCCATTTTCTTTTTTTGACATAACATGTACATATTATGTATAAATGACATCATCCATAGTATTTGACTTCAACGTATCAAATTATTAGAATTAAAATGACTGAAATAATACATCCTGTCTATTTGTATTATTTTAAAAGAAGAATTAAAACTGTTTATTTATTTATAATTATAAAATCAATTGCAAGTTTAACATTATAAGATTAAAAAAATATATATATAAACAGATTATATTATATTTGTATAATATATTAGTATGTTTATTGTTTTCTATTGTTTAATATAATAAATATGTAGATAATACAAACTAGCCTTGCAGTAAGTCGTCATAAATGAACAAAATAATTTATTTTTATTCTGAAGAATTAAGATAAGCAAAATGCTAATTTACTTTTTTATCACAGCTTTATTTTATTTACAACCAAAATGTTTCTTTTTTAATTTTCATTAAATACACAACTAGTGTTTCTCTAAAATTTTAAAATGGTAATAATTTACAAACGTCAAAATCATTATGTGGTTTGTGTCTAATCAATTTCACCACGATTTCACAAATATGTAATTAAATTGAAGAAAAAAATTGAAATTGAAGAAAACATCAGTAGAACTATATATCGTTATACACAGGGAAATTCCATAATCCATAAATATCTATAAATTAGGTTAAAAAAAATGTGACAAAGGGGCTTTTTTAAAACCTATAATTGTGTGGAAAAGTACAAGAAAATCTTTTAAATAAATTAAATAAAAGGTGATAAACGCATATTTTATTTGTATGATAATATGAAGATCATCAAAACCATTCATTCTTATATTAAATGTTCATAGTATTAAAATTCCATGTCAAACATTTTGAATGTTGCGATACAAAATAATTGATTTAAGTATTAATAAATTTAAATTATTTAGAAGAATAATATATTCATTTTACAAATCATACTTCCATTTAACAATATTACAAATTAATAATGCACTCTATAATATCTGCAAAATTTTCTCTACTTTTTTTATTTTTTAAGAACTTGCTTAAAATAAAAATTAAACTATAAAAATAACATTAAAAAATAATAAAAATTAATTATATTTGTACAAACTTTCTGCTTATGCAATAATAAATAAAAAAAAAAAAGGTGCTTTATTTGGTTGCAGGCCAATTTTTAATAAATTATCTTTATTAAACAACTGTTATACAATATAAACTAATAAGTATACATACATACTATATCATAAGAATTATTATATGAATTCTTTAAGTACCTTTAAGCGTTTTATTCCAAAGCTTGTTTATAATTTTTTGAAAATATCAACAATAGTTTAAAATATATATCATAATTCTTATTATTTATATTTATGCAAAAAACAAAAAAAAAAAAAAAAAAAAAATTATACCTATTCATATTTTTAGAGGGTCGATTTTTTGGAAACAAAACCTATATTAAAAGCAATCTTTTTATGTAGGTAACAATGTTTAGATGACTTACAATGTTAAGTAGATGGATCAAATACAATGTTAAAATGTATATAAGAATAATTTCTGTTTCCGGAGATACTATTTGATTTTGAAGTATGTATGTATGTATGTATATGTATAAAAAAAAAAACTTGTTCGGTATTATAATAAAGTTTAAGGTAAATTATTTTTCTTTAATGAATTTTTTTTTATTGTTTTTTTTTCTTTTTGAAATAAACACAAAAAAGGTAATGTTTAAAGAGTTCTTGACAGAATTTTATTGTTTAAAATTTTTTAATAAAATAAATTTGAATAGTTTTAATACCAAAACCGTTGATTGTCACGAACATTTTACTTTTTTTTTTTTTTTAAATAAACGTATATTAGAATGATTTGACACAGTTTTGGACATTTTTCGTTTTGTTTTTGTTTTTTTTTTTAACAAAATTGATTGTTTATAAGGAAATTTATGTCACAAAAAAAAAAAAAACAAAAAACAATTTATTAAAAGAATTAATTTCGCAACGCTTTCAATTTTAAGAAAAATTAACTTTGCAACTAGGAATAACTTTATATACAAGTAAAAAAATATTGACCTCCAGCAAAACAAAAACAAAAAAAAAAAAACAATAATGAAATCAAAAGAGTAAAATAAGAATTTAACTTTTTTTTTTTTTAAAGTTATATAATAGTTTTGTACTTTCGGAGTACGAATACAAAAAATATTATTTGTTTATGTATATAAAGAAAAATAAAAACATATAACAAAACAAATATGAAATGTTAACAAACAATTTTAATTTATTATAACTCAAAGATATCTAAAGATCCTAATATAAATATTAAACAAAGAAATATCAAAATATGAATAAACAATTTTCATTATGTTTTACATAACTAAAATATATATAATTAAAACAAAAATATAAACAAAAAGAATTGTCTAGTAGATTGCCACGTAATAATTTAATTGTGAATTTATTGAAATTAATTCCAATAATGATCAGATCAGATCAGATCATATCATATCCTATTACCTATTAGTAATTTATATCGTAATATAGTTAATATTGTAATAATTAGCATCGTAATTTGAAATATATAAACAATAAAATTCTTGTATAAGATAATAGATGGCGCACAAATTTAATATTTGTGTTTTATAATCGGCCACTTCAATCGAGTAATTAAAGTAATCAATGGTAAAATAATGATTCAAGAAACGGTAGTTTAAGTTATGCTTATTCCGACTTAAATATTACAGGCCAAAAAAAAATTTACCGTATCCAGTTTTTGTCTCTTTTATTACACGTCCAAGGAACATATGACATCATTTCTAGAAGTTTAGCTTCTTTAATACTTACCTTCATAAATTGTGTCCTAAATCAAAAACTATACTTAAATTTTAAATTATTTTTGATTATTTTAAAATTATACTAAACACAAATAATTTTGTGACAACAAAAACAATAAAAATCACGTTTAGGGTTTGAAATCTTTTTCTGTTATCAGGTCTCTTTTATATTCTGCAGGTTCCAAGAAAAGTTGTTATAAAATTTTATAGTGAAAAGAACATAATAATAAACATTTTTTATTAATTTTTTTTTTTTTGCGTGGGTAGATGGAAATCATCGAAAGGCACTATAGAGGAAGGAAAGCGAGCATGAGTCCTCTATGAGTGTTTCGAACTTTAACCCACTAAACACTACCTCCCTTTTTTGACCAAACAATAGGTTATACGACCTTTAGTACTAATGTACTGCCTTGTCAGAGGAAGTTGAATTAGAGAATGAAGATAGATTGCAAATTGGCAGGCATATTGTGAATAAAGTTGTTAATATTCACCTTGAATCATCACCAATTCTGGGGAGCACATGAGGTGGAAGATGGTTCCACTTCGCTATGTTCGTACTACAAACGAATTTCTATAAGCTGAATTATGCCATCTGGGAATTTGAACTACATAGGGATGGGCAGCAGAAGCTCTCCTTGTTTCTCTTTCGAATGCTTTAAGAGGAGGCGTTAAACTTTTAATTTTGTTAGAACAAGAATCCAACCCTATAAGGTATTTATAAAATAGGGTAAGTGTTCGTGTTAGGCGACGGAGACTGAGTGCAGAGAGCGTAGAGGTGACACGGGGATCGTTTATTAGACGAATTGCTCTATTTTGTACTTTATCGAGGAATCCCAATGCCGTTTTTGAGGCTCTCATTTTGCCGGCTCTCACAATGCCGTTTTTGAGGCTCTTTCCATATTTGGTCTTATATATGTTTTCTAGACATTAAGGAGATCAGAAGATGAAAAGAAGGCTTTACAACAATACAGGAAATCCATGCACCTAGCTGCATCTCTAGCTTTAATTTTTGTATTTAATTTTGAAAAAATTTGTACAGATGTCTGACCTGTCTAAAAATAGCAATAGGAAATCCATGCACCTAGCTGCATCTCTAGCTTTAATTTTTGTATTTAATTTTGAAAAAATTTGTACAGATGTGTGACCTGTCTAAAAATAGCAAAATTTCCATTTTTAATCCTTAATAAAATTTTGAAACAGAAGGAGCTACAAAAATATCTTTCTTCTCTCAAAATTTTAAAATTCTAACAAATCTACAACTATTAAGTGAGCGAAATCCTACAACCTTTTGTTTTCACATAAAGGTAAATTTAAGTACTAAATTTAAAAAAAAATATTATTTATAAGTTTGTTATTGTGGTATTGATTTGTAATGCTAAAAAAAATGCTCGCGTCTTTAGATTACCAAAATTTTAAGCAGAACTTGAAAATATATACATACATATTTTCAAAAATTCAAAAAAATCAACTTGTTAAAACTTTGAGAGATTGTAGCTTTGTGATGAGAGGCTACATAAAAAAGTTGTTCTACTACATTAATTTTTTTATAGAGAACTATTCATCCATCTATATCCATTCTACCAATGGTTAAAATTTTATTGTTCTATTTTAAAAGATGTAGAAATTTTGCAAACAAATGGACAAACAGTTTTTGAAAAACTTTTGCTTTTTTTTAAATATGTTAAAAACAAATACATACGTTATATCCATATCCATATATCCAATCAATATAAATACAGAAACTTTAATTTAATATATTTTATTTATATAAATTATTTATTAGTTTTTTGTATATAAAATTTTTTCAATCAAACAATATTGAAAATCATATAACTTCAAATTTTATTAAATTAAGCGCCAAAGTGTTAAAACACACCTATTCATTTTATAAATATCAACTAATTATAGATATAAAATTCTTGTTATCTTGATGTTAATTTGTACATATATATATTCCTTATATAAATTTTGTTATTAAAAGTTATTTAATTAATTGACTATTCAATTCATAATTTAAATTCAATTTAAATTTGGAAAAAATAAAAAATGATGTAACAATTTTGCAAATTTTCTTTTTTTATTTTTCTTGCTTTTATTTGGAATTTCATACTTTTACATTTAAATGATTATACCATTAATTAGTAAGAAAAAGAAAAAATTATTTTGCAAAATTTATTTAAATTGATTTTTTTTTTTGTTTTATTTAATCTCAAAACAAGGAAATGTTTAAATAATTTAAAAATTTGTAGTAAATTCAGCTTCGATTTGGAAATTTATTCCATTGAAAAATTTTTTAATGTATAAAATCTTATTAACTTATTATTATTGAGATTAAAACATTTTGGATAAGAAAAATTTAAACTAATTAACTTGAAAAACTTTAGTATTTTTACCACTATTCCTGAGCTACACTGGTACACTGGTTTGTCACTGGTTTGTCATAACATTGTATTTTTTATTTGGGTTACGGGGTGATGTGGCAAGAATCCCACACTACTAAAAGTGATTGGGTTTTCTTAGTATTTTTTGGAAGATCTTTATTGGCAAGAAATGAAAAACAAAAAAATTCTTGAAGAAACTAAAATATGACGATATTGAAATATATATGTGTTATTAGAAAAGGAATATATATTATATGTGTATATTAATTATAATATGGTTATTTTTGAAAATAATTTTCATAAAATATCTTTTATTATTTTTTTTTTTTTTTAAACTAAAAAATTTTCATATATGCATATTTCAATTTTTATCTCAATTATAAAGCTCTTGGTTCTAGTTTTGCTTTTATAAATTACTTATATAATTTTTTTATGAAATCCACTCTTAAAATCTTCAAAAAATACCATAGTTACTGAAAGCTATGTGTAGAAATAAATAATAAAAAATATAAATTAGAGTTTTCTTAAAATGAGAATAAAAACTGGGAAAGGTTACGGTGTTAATTGTTAAAATAAAATACTAAATTTTTTAGTATTTTGTGTAATTTGTTGTAAAAAGGACATAGCTGATTTAAGCCCGAACAGCAAAGAAAATTTAAGCTCTAAGGTAACAGTAGATGCCTTTCCAAGAGTTCAATTAAACAATTATCACCGGTGAACATCAATCAAATTTTTAAAATCCCATTCTTGTCGGTGAAAATAAAAATATACTTGCATTAAGTCCTGCATGTATCACGGGCAAAAAGTGCAAAATGTACTAAAAATTCGGAATTTACTTTAATGTACTTTTTTTTCAACTTTAAAAATATGCACCGGTGATACATTGGCTTAATGCAAATTTTTTTTTAATGTTCACAGGTAAGAGTGAATTTCAACGTGTTAACTAGTTTTAAAAAGCATTGGATCCTTAATGAAGAATAAAAGAATAATTATTTTCCCAACAATATTTTATTTTCAAAAACAAAAAGAATGTTTGGGGGCTTCGGTAGCCTATTGGGTAGGCGTGTGGCGTATTAACCGAAGGAGTGTGGGTTCGATCCCTGCACAGGTCATAAGTGTTTTTTTCTTTACATACCCCCCTTACGACCAAATATAATGTAAATATATAGTATATAATATAAATAAAATAAATAATATTAGTATATAACTTAATAATATAATAGTATAAAAACCTATGATGGCCTTAGTAGCCGATGGTTCAATAATATTGCATCACATTTATGTATGTAATATTAATATAAATAAATAAATAAATAAATAAAAACATGTATATTCCATAAGTTTATAAAATATAGAATTCGTTGAAAATATTTTGTGAAATAAATTATGAATGTACTTACTATATTAATTATGGAGCCGGTGAAGTTTAAAAATAGTTCTACTAGCACTAAAAATGTAAGATTAAAAATTATGGAAAGTTCAAAATAAAAAATTCCTAAAAACATTCTAAGCCCTGTTTTAAAGCAAAAAAATAAGATCTTGTTTTCGACTTTTGAGGAAAGTAAGCATTTGAATACTACAGAAAAATCTGAAATAACACAAACTTATAATCATACATGACAAATGACAAATATTGTCTTTTTTGTTTTTGGTTTTCTGTACCGGTGAAGTAATTTTTCTTAACAAATGCCCTTGTGACACAAAAAATACATAAATATCATAAAAATTTTGAAAAAATTTTTAATTTTTCTCCAAATTCAGATTTATAAATTACATTATACATAATAATAATAAAAAGTATATATATACATAATAATAATAATGCAATATAGCAAGAAAAAATTATACTGACCTCCTGGTATAATGTAAATTTTGACAATATTTGTAATGTTTGTCACCTCTAGAATTTTTTTATACCCGTATGAACTATGTTCAAGGGTATAATAAATTTGCCATTACGTTTGTGACACCTTAAAGGAGTCGAGCTAGATATAGTGTCAAAGGTATGGATCGACTCAGAATCGAATTCTGAGTCGATTAAGCCATGTACGTCCGTCCGTCCGTCCGTCCGCACGATAACTCAAAAAATAAAGGAGCTAGGGGGCTGAAATTTTTTTTACGTCACTTTTGCAAAATTGTTAGTTTTGCTATTTAAATCCAACATTTTCGGTCGGCGGGTTCGAGTAGCTGCCATACAACTTCTATCTTTATATAGAAATAACTCAGTATCTATTCAAGCTAGGTTTCTGAAATTTTGCAAATGATGATCAAGTTTTATGGCAACAACTTCTGTAAAATTTGGTTGTGCTGGTGCAGCGGGTTCGGGTAGCTACCATACAACTTCTCCGTTTAAATGAGAATAACTCAGTGTTTATTGAAGCTAGGAATCTGAAATTTAGTAAAGAGGTGTCGAGTTACATGCCAACAACTTTTGTAAAATTTGGTTGGTCTAGAGCAGCCGGTTCAGACTTCTTGCACCTCTTGGAACCTAATGAAGCTAGGCGTCTGAAATTTTGCAAATGATGATCAAGTTTTATGGCAACAACTTTTGTAAAATTTGGTTGTGGTGGTGCGGCGGGTTCGGGTAGCTGCCATACAACTTCTCCGTTTAAATGAGAATAACTCAGTGTTTATTGAAGCTAGGAATCTGAAATTTAGTAAAGAGGTGTCGAGTTACATGCCAACAACTTTTGTAAAATTTGGTTGGTCTAGAGCAGCCGGTTCAGACTTCTTGCACCTCTTGGAACCTAATGAAGCTAGGCGTCTGAAATTTTGCAAATGATGATCAAGTTTTATGGCAACAACTTCTACAAAATTTGGTTGTGCTGGTGCGACGGGTTCGGGTAGCTGCCATACAAAATCTCTTTTTAAATGAAAAGAACTCAGTGTCCGTCCGCACGATAACTCAAAAAATAGAGGAGCTAGGAGGCTGAAAATTTTTTTACGTCACTTTTGTAAAATTGTTAGTTTTGCTATTTAACTCCAGCATTTTCTGTCCCCGGGTTCGGGTAGCTGCCATACAACTTCTTTCTTTAAATAGAAATAACCCAGTGTCTGTTCAATCTAGGTATCTGAAATTTTGTGAATGATGATCAAGTTTTATGGCAACAACTTCTACAAAATTTGGTTGTGCTGGTGCGACGGGTTCGGGTAGCTGCCATACAAAATCTCTTTTTAAATGAAAAGAACTCAGTGTCCGTCCGCACGATAACTCAAAAAATAAAGGAGCTAGGAGGCTGAAATTTTTTTTACGTCACTCTTGCAAAATTGTTAGTTTTGCTATTTAACTCCAGCATTTTCGGCCGCCGGGTTCGAGTAGCTGCCATACAACTTCTTTCTTTAAATGGAAATAACCCAGTGTCTATTCAATCTAGGTATCTGAAATTTTGCAAATGATGATCGAGTTTTAATGCAACAACTTCTGTAAAATTTTGTTGTGATGATATGACAGGTTCGGATAGTTGCCATACAACTTCTCTTTTTAAATGAAAATAACTCAGTGTCTATTGAAGCTAGCTATCTGAAATTTAGTGAAAAAGTGTCGAGTTGCATGCCAAAAACTTTTGTAAAATTTGAATGGTCTAAAGCTGCCGGTTCAGGCTTTTTGCATTTCTTGGAACTTAATGAAGCTAGGCGCAATAGATTCGGGTAGCTATCATACAACTCCACAATTTACATAAATATATCTCTGTAGTTCGGTACTAAAACTCTGAATGTTTTTAAAAGATGATCAAGTTTTATAGAAACAGGATATATTACGTTCATACGGGTATCCCAGAGTTGACACAGTCTACTCTACTGCACTCTTCCTCGTTTTATACTCAAGCCATTTTTTTTTTTTTGAGCAATTCTTTATTTATAGTCGAATATATACATAATAGTTAGTTGTAAGATATTTAAAAAAAAAAGTGTAACATAACTTGTAATTTATTTTGATATAAATATCTAATCCTTTAAGAAATATTTTGCAATTTAATTGACTCTCAATATATATAAGAATGCGATTATTGAAAATATCGAATCTATAAATTTATCTATATTGAATTGTAGGTCAAGTCTTTCGTTATGTATAAAATATAAAAGATTAAAAAACCTTTAATAATAATAATCTCGTTTCATATTTATTTTGTTTTTTTTGTAATGTTGCTTAAAAATCTGGATTAATAAAAATATTTAAGTGGGTGTTAACTTAGCGCAATAAAATATTTAAAAAAAAATGTTATCGTTAGAATAGTTGTCATAAAGTAATTAATATTAACTAAAAATAAGTAAACTAACTTTAAGTTTCAATCAAATATATATATATATACTGATATCTTATTGATATATGGCCTTGATACATATGACATCCTCATTAAAATTGAGTGAATGAAATTTAAATTAAAAGTAAAAGCTAATATTTTAATAATTGTTCTTGTTGTTCTGCTATTTATTCCTGGATGTTTGTAACCACATTGCTGAATACATCTCTATATATGGCTGTATGTACAGTTTGAAGCCTATTATTTGAAGGTCTCTTATTTTTAAGATAGATTTAATTATTAAAAACACCAAATGTGGTTAAGTCTCTTAAAAGATATTCAAACCGCTGAATTCAACACTTAATCGTATTTGAGATAAACCAAAATTATATTTATATTTAAATTATATTTATCAATTTTTTAAAGTTTTTTTAAATTAAATTTTTAGCAATGATAAAGAAAGACAAAAAGCTTAGCTTTCTATGTTAACACTACTTTTCGTTTTCTGATATTTTGATTATAAAAACAGGCACTCGTATGTTGTTTAACAATCAATATATAAATCCATATGAAATAAAATGTAAATTATTCAACAGGAGTCTATGGTTTCTGTATTTCTTTTTCACAAAAACAAAATGACAAGTATACAAATGAAAGATATAAAAAAAAACTATAACATATTCCTGTAGTAGTCTAAGTCTTTCAATGTAAATCGCAGTTCCCTTAATTAAAAGAAAATACAAAAACAAAATGGCGTCCCTAAAAGTATGCAAAACAAAATATAAAAAAGTTTCTGTGTAAATTATTATGATACTATTGGGGCCTCGGTGACCTATAGTCAAGCACCACGTGGGGGTTTAAGCCCTGCACAGGTAGCAAGTTTTATTAATTGAAAGCAAATACCCCTTGCTACAAAATATAGTTTAAATATATAATATATAATATAAACAAAATAAATAATATTAGTGTATAATTTAATAATAGTATTCCACCTGTAATTACCTTAGTAGCCGATGATTCTGTAATATTACAATATGCTATGCGATTTGTAATATTAATATAAATAAATAAGATACTATAAGAATTTTTACTATAATAAATTTGTTAATTCAGATCATAGTATAAATAGATATCATAGATCATAGTCGTATCGTAGATCATAGTATAAATTTTTTAAATACTCTAATTGACAATCTAGGATAAAGCACTTCAAAAATTATACATATCATATCATTTTTGTTTTTTTTTATATTATTGTCTTGAACAGTAGATCCTATATATATGTATGTATATACCAAAACTAAAACTAATTGAAAATCTAAAGTATTTTCAAGGTATATCAAAATATCATTGTACATAATTTTTTTGTTCTCCTACTCTTTTTTTTATTATCTATTATTCCTAATGCGATAAATGTCAAAAATTTAATTTGAAAAGCAAAACAATTAAAATAAAACAATAGCAATAATAATTGCAATAGAAAATAAATATGTATGTACATAAATATTTTCAATAACTAATTGAATAATATTTTATCTGGACTATTTTTTTTTTTTTGTTTTTTTTTTTTTTAACTCTTATTGTCCTAATACTAACCTACATTTACAGTTAATGTAGTTTCAATGCCAAAAATAATTTTTTTTTTTTTATGTGTGTACATACTGTATGTGCATAGATATTTTTTCTTTTATTGTTTTTTTTTTTTCTATAATTTCCGCAAGTTTCTTTTTAAATTACTGTAAATGTACATATCATTATATATGTCATTACATAGTCATATATGTCATTATATATGACTATGTACATAGTCATATATAAACCAAACAAAATACAAGACTTTACAAAATGGTTATTATTATTATGTTATGACACTGATATCGATTGCTGCTGTTTTTCTCTTGTTTTTTTTAACTGTCATTGTATTATATATTGCGTGTATTGATTTATTGAAATTAAATTTTTAATTTGGACCTGAATTTTGTATATACATATATGCAATGGAGATTGTTGAATTTGGAACGAAAAACGTAATATTTTGCTGTTATTATATATTATTAATATAAAAATTATGAAATGTTTAACTGTTATATTTTTTGTTATACATAAACAAAATGTACATATCATAATAGATAAAAAAAAAAATTAGGCACCCCCGTAATTTTGTTAATTTATTTTTTTGTTTTATTTTTATTATTAGGTTTCTAAATTTTGGTGACTTATCTTATTATGTGCTTTGTTTTGGAGCCTACTAGTTTTTATTTTATTTCTTTAAAGAAAAACAATTATATTTCTGGTTTATGTGACATTTTTCCATTTTTTTTTTTTGTGTTTTTTCTTTTTAGTTACGGATTTAAAGTGTCATTAAACTGGAAATTTTAAATTGCTGGAATAAAAGATTTTCCGTCGTTTGTTGTTGATTTGTTTGGTATTTTATAAAGTAGTAAGTCTTATTTCATATTCTTTTTTTTTTTTATCGTATGAATAGACATTTAATTGATTTGATATTTGACCAGTTTACATAATTTAGCAAAAAAAAAAAAAAAATATAATAGTCTGGGATTTTTTGGTATCTCATATGATTTCAGTGATAATATATGTATAAGATTTTCTTTGGTCATCATATATAAATATTTAGCGTGACTTAATCTATATTTAGAAAAATGATTATATTTTTATTGAAAAATTTAAAAAATTTTTAATATTTTTGAATTGTGTTTTTTGTTTTCTTTTTTTTTTTAATATAAAAACTATTTTTGTTATTTATGAATTGATATTACATAAATATTATATGATTGCATATTATTATAGATCTAAAGTATATAAACCAATGTTTTAAGAAAACACAGTTAAAACTTTAAACGAACGCGAAAGAACTTTGATTAGTTATAAAACCAATATTCATTTATTAATTTTATAAGATTAATATAATTTTTGCATTTTTAAAAGAAATAAAATTGATTTTTTTTTTTAATCTAGTATTGAAAATTAAAATCGAGTTATTATTAATTTAGGGAAATTTAAAATATAAAAATACCTACAGGAGCTGCCATGTTGAGCCATTGAGCCATGTTTAATAAAGAGATCTGTTATGTTCTCCACTTTATTATTTAGTATTTTTCCTAATTTTTATTAGTTTAATTAATTAATCATTAGAATTAGTTTGATAAATTTATTATATAGCTCTAATAAAGTTAAATCAGAATATAATTTAATAAAATCTTTAAATAATTGTTTAGTTTCTTAAATATGAAATTTTTGATAATATTTACATTATTATTTTGTTACATCATTTCCTAAGCATTCTACAATGCTTTGGAAAATGTTTTATTTCTTACATCTCTATTTATTTTATTTATTTATTTATTCTAAAATATATACAATATTTCTCTTACCATACTATTTTTTCTATTATTTTTACAGTGTTTAAACTAAAGAATAATGTTGTCTTTACATAGGGCTATATACTAATAGTATTCTAGACTAAATTTAATATGCAATAGGTAAAATTTAATATGCCAGGACTAATACATATTTTGAACAAACATATTCTCAAAAATCTGCAATTTGAAATTAAATCACTTCCTTAATGTTGATATTTTATTATCTATAGTATGCAAATTGACCTTTTTTTGAAGTTTCGAGATAATAAAAAGGAAGATTAAACATAATTTTTTTTTTTAATATTTAGTTTTGCATAATTTATAACTTCCATAAATAAAATCATATTATTGATAAAAATTCTTAGTTCTTCATTTCTCAATCAAATTCTAATAAGTGTTGCCACATGATATAATAGATATTTCTGACTAAAATTTGTCAGTTACAAAACAAAAATTTAGTGAAAACAATATTATTTCAACTAACATAGTTACTTTTCTATAAAATATAACTGATAATAATACTGCATTTATACGAAAAATAATTTAGAAAAAAACTAGCTTTCATACAGTATTATTAAATTTTAATAATTAGGAACTAAAAAAAAAATTGTATTATATCAAAAAAAACTAAAAACTAAATTATTTGAATACAAAGATAAAGAAAGAAAGTAGAATGTAAACCAACGGTTTTTAAAAGCGCACATTTCCAAAACACAATACAAACTGTTTAGAATTGAGACTTGCACAAAAATTTGAAAATTTAAAAAATAAAATTTAAGAAATTTTTTGTAATAAGAAAATATGTGAAAATAACACTTTTCTAGAATTTTGAGGGGCTGTAAGTCTCTAAATATTGCATAATTTTAATATTGCTTTATGTAGATAATAAAATTTCCGGTCTTCTAGCGGTTTTAGATTGTAATACTATTACGCAGACCCTGAGATATATACATCTGAAAATGGGGCTTTTTCGAAATTTTGAAGAGCTGTAACTGTCGAACGCTATATAACTAAAATAAACCTTTAACACACGTTAAAATATATTACTATACCTTTAATTTTTATATCTTTCCGAAGTAAAATGTGTACAGGTTCCTAAGTTACAGCTGTTTAAAAATAGCAAATTTTCAATTTTTGAGCTCTAATAGCTCATAAACAGAGGGTAACCCAAAAAAATTTTCTGAGCAAACTTATACTAATTCTAAAAGTTCTTTCTTGTCTCAAAATTTCAAGCCTCTATCTAAAAGCGTGCTGGAGTTATGAAAGTAGAAAAATCATGCAAAATTTGGTTTTCACATAACGGTAAATTTAAATACTAAATTTAAAAAAATTGTATAATTTTGATATTAATTTACAAAGTTACAAAGTTAAGTTTTGTAAATTAATATCAAAGTTTATAAGTTTGATATTAATTTACAAAAATACCTGTCGTATGACGTTTTCAGATTGAAAAAATCTTAAGCAGAACGTAAGATATATGCATTTAAAAATATGGCTTTTTCAAAGTTTGAGGGTCTCTAGCTCCGTAATGGATGGGGCTACATGAAAAAGTTGTTCCACAAAATTATTTTATGAGACCTACCCATGGTTAAATTTTGTTTTCTCTATCTTTAACGGTGTAGAAGTTTTGTAAACAGACGGACAGAGTGAAACTAATAAGCCCATTTTTTCAAAATTTTTTTGGAAATGTGCTAAAAATATTTCTTTAAAATATACCAATTTAATATTAGGTGGGCTGAAAATTATATTTTTATGCATCTCATTTTAATATAATAAATGACTTTAATTGTTACTTTAACTAGTATTTCAGGTGCATTACATTCACCTTTTATACATATTTAAAATAAAAGTGAAATTCAATTTTTTGTTTTTTTCTTTTATTTTACAAAAAAACAAGAGGAAAAATAGTAGAATGCATTTAATACTTTCTTTTTTTCAATATATGTATATGACATAATTTAAGATCATACCCATTTTATTAAGGAAAGTTGTTTAATGTCACCTAAATTATAAAACATATAAAAATAATAATTATATATCTTTATAAAATAATTTAATATATATAAATATACATCTATGTATTTAATATATATTTACATTTATTACATTTTTTGTTTAGAGATAAATCATCTAATTTTATTCAATGAATAATAATTATAGTACACTATGCAAAATACAGTTAAAGGCAATCATTTTTTCTTTTTAATTTATAAGAAAAGTTAATCTAAATAAAGTTTAAATAAACATTTTGAGATAAATCTAACGTAGAATACGCCAGTCTGGTAATCAAGAAATACTATTGGTTTTTTGTCACTTAACTTTTTAATGAAATAAAAAGAAACATCTTTCAGTTCTAATATAGTTTTTATTTATCTTAGAAACGTTTTTTGAGAGCTATGTTCCCTTCATTTGTAAGAATACTTAACTTTTTACAATAATAATAAAATTAAATTTAAATAATCGTAAAAACGTAGATAGTAACAAAAAAATATAATTAGCAAACTGAAGAAAAATTTTGTCGTGGGGGTTTGGGCTCGACATTCTTCGTTCCTTCGAAAATAATATTTTTTTCATAAAAATGTCTAAATTCGTATAAAATTGACTATGTTTTAAGTGTAAAAGTGAAATGTCAATATTGAATATGAAACGCCGCATATTTTGTATGCGGAGTTTTCAAAATTAATTATTTTCCATATGGAAATGTGAAAATAAAATTTGTTTTAATGAAATTGTGTGGGCTTACTGTAAGTATTAATAGTTGGATTCAAAATCAGAGCCCATTCCCGGAATATTTATATTCATATATGTATGTATGCTAGATTTTGAAATTTCGGGATTTTGATTTTCGGAATTTTGTAATTTCGAGATTAAATTTTCGGAAATTTGATTTTTCAAGATTTTGTTATCGGGATTTTGAATTTAGAATTTTGATTTTCGGGATTATGTACCCAACCCTATAAATTTTCAATTTTTTAAATTCTTTTTTTCTGTTACCTATGTGCAGTATTAGTTTTTTCTATGAAAAATAAAGATAATTGTTGCAAACGTTTACGGCTTTTATATAATAGATAACATTCTCTCAATTACTTAATCTGAAGTCATAAATATGTATATAAGCAATTAATTTTAATTAATTCTAATATTGCTATCAGATATGCTACTCTACTCCATACGAAGTCTCTTTAATATAAATCTTTTACAGGATTTTCTTATAGACTCAATTTAAAATATCAATATATTCTACAATAACAAGAACAGTATAGTTTCCGCTTATAACGGCCACGAAGGGGCGGAAAATATTCGTCGTAATAAGCGAATGTCGCTTTAAAAGAATGCTGTGAATTTTGAAAAATTAATAAGACTTCATTTATTTACATAAATAAAACATTATTTAATTGTTTTGTATGCAACATTAAATCTTTGAGAAGTATTTAGTAATATTAGCAGATATTAGTTTCTTTAGAGAATTCCTAATTTTTTTTAGAATATTCAAAATAAGCAAAGCATGCTATTATAGATAATTTACATTTACACAACACATTTATGTAGATTTCAATTGTTTTGTATGCATACATAATATTATGTTTGTATTTGGTCGCTATATCCGAAAAATTTTATTCGATTTTGTTTAAAAACATGTCGCTATATCCGAATTGTCGTTATATCCGAAGTTGTAATAAGCGGAAGTAAATATAAAGTAATTATAAAGGCAATGTTTTGTTTTTTACTTTTTCGTCGTTGTAAACGGAATGTTGTTATAACTGAGGTCGTTATAAAAATGAAAACTACTGAGTTATTTCTACTAAAATTTGTTGAAAACATTCTTAATCTATCTGTAACTTTTATTTAAATACTTTAAATTCATTTAAACAAACATGTTAAATAATTATCTTTATTAATAATAGCTAATAACGCAAAGTAATTTACGTCGCCGACGTTTCAATCGAAAGGTTTTAATTTTAACTCAAATTCCGGTCAGGTAATACAATAATTTATATCGTAATATGAGTATTTAATATCATAATATAAAAAATAAATAATTCTTTTATAAAATGATGGCGACTGACGCACAACTGTAATACTTTCGTTTCATTATCTTTGTATAATAACTATACAGCCCAGTAATCAACGGCTCAAAAAAGAAAACAGCTTAGTGAAAATAAAGATTAATAAATAAACTAAAGCTTAGTATAATATGAATAATAAGCGACTTAATGAATGCCTTATGCTACTTAATGGAATCGAAAAATAAAATTTTCTAATAACAATACTAAAAATTGTAAAAAATTTAACAGTTTTTAGGAAAACTATTTCAATTTAAACGAGGAAGAGTGCAGTAGAGTAGACTGTGTCAACTCTGGGATACCCGTATGAACGTAATATATCCTGTTTCTATAAAACTTGATCATCTTTTAAAAACATTCAGAGTTTTAGTACCGAACTACAGAGATATATTTATGTAAATTGTGGAGTTGTATGATAGCTACCCGAATCTATTGCGCCTAGCTTCATTAAGTTCCAAGAAATGCAAAAAGCCTGAACCGGCAGCTTTAGACCATTCAAATTTTACAAAAGTTTTTGGCATGCAACTCGACACTTTTTCACTAAATTTCAGATAGCTAGCTTCAATAGACACTGAGTTATTTTCATTTAAAAAGAGAAGTTGTATGGCAACTATCCGAACCTGTCATATCATCACAACAAAATTTTACAGAAGTTGTTGCATTAAAACTCGATCATCATTTGCAAAATTTCAGATACCTAGATTGAATAGACACTGGGTTATTTCCATTTAAAGAAAGAAGTTGTATGGCAGCTACTCGAACCCGGCGGCCGAAAATGCTGGAGTTAAATAGCAAAACTAACAATTTTGCAAGAGTGACGTAAAAAAAATTTCAGCCTCCTAGCTCCTTTATTTTTTGAGTTATCGTGCGGACGGACACTGAGTTCTTTTCATTTAAAAAGAGATTTTGTATGGCAGCTACCCGAACCCGTCGCACCAGCACAACCAAATTTTGTAGAAGTTGTTGCCATAAAACTTGATCATCATTCACAAAATTTCAGATACCTAGATTGAACAGACACTGGGTTATTTCTATTTAAAGAAAGAAGTTGTATGGCAGCTACCCGAACCCGGGGACAGAAAATGCTGGAGTTAAATAGCAAAACTAACAATTTTACAAAAGTGACGTAAAAAAATTTTCAGCCTCCTAGCTCCTCTATTTTTTGAGTTATCGTGCGGACGGACACTGAGTTCTTTTCATTTAAAAAGAGATTTTGTATGGCAGCTACCCGAACCCGTCGCACCAGCACAACCAAATTTTGTAGAAGTTGTTGCCATAAAACTTGATCATCATTTGCAAAATTTCAGACGCCTAGCTTCATTAGGTTCCAAGAGGTGCAAGAAGTCTGAACCGGCTGCTCTAGACCAACCAAATTTTACAAAAGTTGTTGGCATGTAACTCGACACCTCTTTACTAAATTTCAGATTCCTAGCTTCAATAAACACTGAGTTATTCTCATTTAAACGGAGAAGTTGTATGGCAGCTACCCGAACCCGCCGCACCACCACAACCAAATTTTACAAAAGTTGTTGCCATAAAACTTGATCATCATTTGCAAAATTTCAGACGCCTAGCTTCATTAGGTTCCAAGAGGTGCAAGAAGTCTGAACCGGCTGCTCTAGACCAACCAAATTTTACAAAAGTTGTTGGCATGTAACTCGACACCTCTTTACTAAATTTCAGATTCCTAGCTTCAATAAACACTGAGTTATTCTCATTTAAACGGAGAAGTTGTATGGTAGCTACCCGAACCCGCTGCACCAGCACAACCAAATTTTACAGAAGTTGTTGCCATAAAACTTGATCATCATTTGCAAAATTTCAGAAACCTAGCTTGAATAGATACTGAGTTATTTCTATATAAAGATAGAAGTTGTATGGCAGCTACTCGAACCCGCCGACCGAAAATGTTGGATTTAAATAGCAAAACTAACAATTTTGCAAAAGTGACGTAAAAAAAATTTCAGCCCCCTAGCTCTTTTATTTTTTGAGTTATCGTGCGGACGGACGGACGGACGGACGGACGTACATGGCTTAATCGACTCAGAATTCGATTCTGAGTCGATCCATACCTTTGACACTATATCTAGCTCGACTCCTTTAAGGTGTCACAAACGTAATGGCAAATTTATTATACCCTTGAACATAGTTCATACGGGTATAAAAATATTCAAAGTTTTTATTTGAATATTACACTAATTATTATACAACAATCAAAATAAATTTCTAACCGTAGTCATTATATTAAAAACACCAAAAAAAATCGCATAAAACAAATTTAAATTCAAAATACATTTAAGTACTCGTATATATGAATTTTGTTCAGTGTTGTTCTTAAACAAAAAACGCCAAAGTTACAAAAGCTTTTTCTTTAACACTCTTTAAAAACACAAATAAAATCCTTAAATACATTATACAGTAGCTTGATATGAGAGTGTTACTGTACAATAATGTAATGGAGTTTGATTTGGTTTTATGTACATATATGTATGTATATTTCTTAAAATGTATGTACATATAAGTACTAGGTATTCCACAAAAAAAAAAAAAAAAACAAGCAATTTTTTCGTTACCTATACCCAAACTTACAATATATACTTACATATCTAATATTTAACAATATTTAACTTATTCATTCAATATATTTTCAATTTATTTCATTTTTTTAAATTTAAAATTTGAACTTTAAAAAAAAAACCATGAATAAAAAAAAAAAAAAACTAAAAATCTCAAAAAGGTAAAAAAAAAAAATTAAAATAAAATTTATAATAATAAAGAAACAAAAATAATCATTTACGGCGCTATTCTAACCTTGGTCATGATTTTCAATATTTCAATTTGGATCTATAATATTATGTCTAAAATCAAGTGGTATAATACAAATTAAAATTGAACTGAATGGAATCTGGTTGAATTGAAATTAAATTTAATTGACGCATGTTTTACGCGTTTTAAAGTTAATTTTTTTTTTTTTTTTTTGTAGTATAGTTTAGTATGTTTTTTTAATGTTTAATTTTTTAAATGTGGAATTTTAGTTGAATATTTTTATTTCTTTTCTTTATGAATAGTTTTTTTTTTTAATTGAACATAGAGCTTACAATAATTTTCTTACAATACATATTTTGCTTTTAATATTGTGGTATTTAGACATAGGTATTGGTTATGATATTGTGGTTGTTTTTATTCTTGTTAATTAAATATTTAATTGTAACCTGTTCTGCTAAAATCATTTTAATGCCGAAATCGAAATTAATTGGTACTTGCTTTTGTTTTTTTTTTGTATTTTTTGCAAATTTTTTTATTATTTCCTATATATATTAAGAAAAAGAGGTTCAATAACCTTTGTTATAGGCGGAATATAATTTCCTATTTAAAAAAAAAAAAAATAAAATAAAAAAATAGAAAAAATTTAAAATTTAATAATATTCAATGATTTGCAAACTAAATTTTGGAATAAATACATATTATTTGTATTTATTATATTGCATTCAATGTAAGAAGATTAAATATGGATTTTTAATTATAGATACATGCAATTGTATAAAAATTGTGTTCAGTACAGTATACACTTATTATTTACCTCGAATTCTTTTTTAATTATTGATCCGAAACAAAACTAGGTGAAGGTATCGGATTAAGAAAAAAAAAAAAAATAATAGACATAATCTTTAACTATATATACAGATATAATTATTTAGATATCAAATCCTTTGTAAATGTATAATAATGCTTAATAATTTTAAGTTTGAATATCTGTGTATATAGCAGTAGATTTAAGAAAAAAATAAATTAAATTTATAGCATTTCATTTTGTATAGTAAAATTTAATATAAATTTTACCATTCTGCAAATCTTCAATAAATAATAAAATTGCAAAGCATGGGCATCAAATTACTAAAAAAGAACTAAGAACTATACTAAGAATGGTCATCAAATTACTGACAAAGAAAAAAAAAAACAGATGATTTGAAGTTTTGTCTAAACTAAAACAAAACATATGTATGTATGTGCATAATTTAAGAAACATTACTATATATATATAATAGAAATCAAAATATATGCCGTTTTGACTTCCGTCCACTAACAATGGTTCGCAGACACTAAATACTTTACTTATTTAATTATAATCTAAATAGTTATAATATTCATCTTAATTATTCTAAAAATTTTTGTACATACTTAATTGAACTTTAAATTTTCAAAACACGTTTGGACAACAAAATGTTCAACAATATTTAAATGAATGGTAAAAAAATACTATCCTGTTTTTATAAAAATAACCAAAAAATTATATATCTTTATGTTGTTTTGTTTTTTTTTCTCCCTTGCCCAAGGAATAAAAGGAAGAATAGTTTTAATGTATGCATATATATCTTTTTTATATTTTACTTTAAATCTTCTTAAAACTGAAAAAAAACTCGATTTAACTGATTTTTAATTTTTTGATCACCTTCAAGATATTGATTTTTTAAGTTTGTTGCACTTCTGAATTTATTTTTTTGATTCTATAAAATAAATTACTTTAACACAGTACAACTTCAACAACTAAACCTATAATATAATTAAAATCTTTTTTTATTTTAAACCACAAAAATATACCGTAATTATAATTTATTCTATACTAAATAAATGGTATCAATCAAAAAAAAAAAAAAAAAAACTTAAAAAAAATTCTTAACCTTCTATTACTTTGATTCAGGAAAAGAATTAATCTGATTTAATCTTTTAATCACGATATAATAAAAATGTTGTTTTTATATGTATCAAATCATCACAATTATTTGTATACCCTACACATTAAATATAGGGTATATTAACTTTGGTATGGTGTTTGTAACCACCAAAAGGAAGCGAGTTAGGTATAGACATGTATATATATTCTGAATCAGGATCACCGCCTGAGTCGATTTAGCGATGTCCGTCCGTCCGTCCGTACGCATGATAACTCAAAAAATAATGATGCTATCTTGATGAAATTTATACTGGAGGTTAACAATGACTAAGGTAAGGCGGGGATTGTAAATGGGCGAAATCGGACCATGCGTTCGGGTACCTCCCATACAACTCCCAAAACCGAACAAGCATATTTTCGAATTTAATAAAGATAGAAATCTGAAATTTTGTACAAAGGTTGTAAGAGTTAGTTTTTTTTAGCTTAGTTATATTAAATACCTAACTAAAATAACTTATGGATTTTCAATTTAATTTGAATTTTTTAGGTGTAGGGTATAAATAAGTCGGTTGCATTGACTTACTGTTACTTTTACTTGTTTTTTAAAAACAAAGTCAATGTCCATATGTATATGATTTTATTTTAAATTAAATTATAATTTTTTTTTATGCATCTATTTTTGAAAGTGAGATAGTTGGGATAGTTAATAAATGGGAGCATAAGAAAATTATGGTTTGTATTGTATTTTGTAACTAACCTTTTAATATAGGATATCAAAATGGGGACTGCCCAAATATTTAAATAATAAATAAATATGAATTTACGTAAAAATATTATAATATTTTAAGGATTTTCTTTTATTCTTTATAATTTTTATCTAGTTATTTATTACATACATTACATATATTGTGATAATAATATGATATCTAATATTTTAAAATTAGATGTTTAAAATGACTGTTAAAAAAATTTTGAAATATTTAAAATGAACTTGACCTATATTCAAAAAAGAAAATGAAAACAAAATAAAATACAGAATAATATTATAGGATTATTAATAAATTAAGATTATCAGATTTAACAAGTTGAAAACATAGATATTATACATACATATATACATAAATGTCCATACTGTATGTTTTTAAAAAACAAAATAAAAATTAAACTTTAACATCTTTTATTTAATTACTTCTCTTTTATTTTTATTGTTTTTTTTTTTTTTTTTTGAAAAATTATATCTAAAATTCAAACAAGAAACTACCGAAACAATTTTTTTCTACCGCCCTATTGTGTCTACTTTACAATTTTTTATTTTTTTTTATTTAGAAGATATTTTTTTTTTAGAAAATGTTTTTATTAAAAAAAAAAACCCCAGAAAAAAAACAAATTCCACATAATATGTTATGAATATATATACAAATCAAAATAATGCACGTCAAACACCTATTCACCTTTAAAACAAAATAAATTAAAATACCGACACGCTCTTCAACAGATGGCTCTGCCGAAAAGATGAAATACCAAAAAAAAAACAAAAAAAAAATGTCAAAATTAAAATGAAAAAAACAAAAAAGCAAAAAAATATACATTAACAAAAAAAAAAATATATAAATAAAAATTGCCAATAAAAGAAGCAAAACAAACCACAGTGATGATGAATAGGCGTTCGTGTTAAAATTTTTATTTAACAAAAAAAAATTTTGTTTTTATTTAATTCAAACTATTAATCATAATTGTTCACAAATTAAGAGACGTTTATCAGATACAAATTAATAGAGAGGTTCAGATTCAGCAGATATTAAATAAAAAATGTTAACCTGTATGTACATTTGTACATACTTAAACAACAAAATAAAAACAAAAAAAAACTACAAATTATGATAGTTATGTCAGTTATGTTGATTATATCGGTGAAACAATTAAATATATAAAAATTATAATTTTTAATTTTTTATTTTTTTTTTTTATGTTATTAATTTCTTATAACTTAACAATATAATTTTGAATAATTTAATTTTATAAAATTTTAATTTAAAAAAACAAAAAAAATTAATCAATTTAAATTAATTACATTAAGATGATGTCAAGTCACGAAACATTAATCATAACTTCAGTCAGCACTTGTATAACATAGGAATAATATGTAACTTGTTAGGTACATATGTATGTACATATATTATATTCTAAATTTATAAAATATTGATCAAATTTTGTTAGCTCAAAACTTAGATTAAATAAAGATTGAAGATACCTTGAAAATTTTCAGATACCGTACACATTCAATGTAAATATGTAATACGATTTTACATTGTTTATACATAATATTTTTTTCCTTTTCCTTATAGCAAAGAGGTAATCGTCGAATGAACGACGCGAAGAAAAACTAAAAATAAATTCCCTTTAATTTTTCTTGAATTGCCTGTAAAACCAACTGAAACTCAAATAAAAACAAGAGTTTTATAGAAAACAATGAAAATAATTAATTTAAGAATATAATAGAGATTTAGGATTAGAGATGGTTTGAGAAAGAAATTGATTAAGAGGTAATACCACATATTAAGAATAAAAATTTAAATGTTTACAAGATACATAGAATATATAGAAATTACTAATTGTGGGGAAACCTAATTTTGGGGTTATAATAAATATTATCTTAAAATTCGGTTTTATTTTATTTTTTTTTTGATTTAGGTTTTATTGGAAAGGGTGACAATTGACCTCAAGTTTAGTTTTATGCATTCGATCCTATAAAATTCGATTTTATAAAATTGAGCTTGAACTCAAATCTCACTTTTTCAAGCGAAAACTAAGCTTGAACTTATAAATTTTGTTAGAAAATGTGAAGTAGGTATTTCATTTCAGTTTTATGTATATTAAAGCAACCCAATGACAGATTAGATATTCAAAGTGTCTGCATAGAAAAATGATGATGTTGTATACATGTATGTATAGATATCATTGTCCTTAATCTATAAGAAATTAAAAATTTTTTTATTTTTCTGGTGTATATCTGAGTTGATACTTTTTTTTTAAGATTATCACTACAATTTAAATCACAAAATTGCTAAAAAAGTGACTTTTGCCAATCACCTTGAAATTTTAAAAGGACTTGTTTCATAAATTTTTACAATTTTACGTTTTACGTCAAACAAGTCAATATGTAAAAAAACGAAGATTTTTTAATGACGCTGCGCACATTTCCAAAACAGTATTAGTACAAATAAATAAATAAATAAAACAATTTACATCTAAAGTATTGTAAAATGTTTACTGATTTTTCACCGGTATTTACAATTTTTCTTCGAATTTTTAATAGAGAGAAAATTATGAAGATATAACGATATAACTTAATATTTTCTATAATTTTAAAAGCTATTGTTATGTAGTAAAAAAAATTTTTTTTATACATACATCATATTATAAAAAAGTTTATAAACATTATATGTATATAATGTTTCAACTTTAATTTTTGTATGTCAATTCTGAACTATAATTTTAGTTTCTTTCATTTACAATTTTTCAGATATAATTTTATTAATTTTCTGATTGAATTTTTTTATGTTGGTTTCGAATAACAGAAAATTTGATAACCAAAATGCTCAAAATTCAAACTTAAAAAATATGCATGCAGTAGAACTTGAGATATAACCATATTTCTTCTTTTAAAAAAATGTAGTTTTATAATATGGATCTAAAATGAAGTTGTTATTTCTTATAATTTTTCTATGAGGTCTACCAACGAATAAAGTATTATTGCTTTATCTCAAGCAGTATTTACCTATACATGTTTTGTAAACAGACAGATAGATGAACAGAGTCATTAATTAAATATAATATATACATAATATGTAGTAATAATATTCAATGACAGAGTGGAACTAATTAAGTAGCCTATATGGTATGTATACTGATAATATGATATTATATATTATGTACCTATGTATGTATGTTGCAAAAAAAAATGTTGAAAATTATTTTTAGCACATTTAGATAATGGTAAAATTTATTTTAAAAATGTTAATGTATAATTAAATAAATTAAAATTATCTTACAAAACTATAAAAACACATATTTCCAAGTTTTATATTTAAGATTTTTTTTGTTATTTTTTTTTTTATTTTTCCTTTTTCAATATTTTTTAATTTTAATCAAGTAACTAATAATAACTTTTTCTATAGTAATTTTTATACCCGTTCGATAAATATCGGGTATTTTAAAATTGATCCTCGGTTTGTAACACCTCGAAATAAGTAAGCTAAATATACCTTCAAAGGTATGGATCGGATCAGAAATCATAATCAAATTCTGAGTCGATTAAGCTTTGTCCGTCCGTCCGTTTGTCCATCAGCAGGATAACTCACGATAAGAAAGCTAGAGTCTTGAAATTAACACAAAATATTCTTGGATCAATTTGTAGGTTCCATATTTTTTTGGTTAAGATCCAACCAAAACTTCGAGTAGTTCTCGAACAACTAACTTTTTCTTCTCCACATTTTTTTTTTCATACAAAATTTAAATTTATTTTTTTTTTAATGCATTTTTCTGCCACATAAATATGGACAGGAAATTACACAGCCTTTCCTGTTCAGGCGTGGCTGTAAATGTCGTAATGGGGTATCACCCTTACGACGTGTGTGGGATTCGAACCCACACTTCTTCTGTGTATATAATTGTGTGTGATTCATATGGCATATATAATAGTATGTATATAAATGTAAAATATATAGCTGCGTTATAAGATTGTACATATTTTGTGTATTGAGAAGAAAAAGTGAATGAATAAAATATTTTATAAAAAACACTACGATGTATGGCAATATACACATAATAATATAATATGAAATATGTATATACTATAATAATATATAGTATGAATGCATTATGATTATACATATTAATATTATATAAAAATTTGTTACATTGTAGTAAGTATAAAATACAAACTTGCCATACATAGGTACATAATGTACTATATAATTTATTAAATTAAATAAGACAAAGTTTAAAATTATTGGACGAAGATTAAAGGTAGCTATAACAATTATGCACAGTTTTTATGTTTATTTAGGAATAATGAAAAGTTAAAACAATTCGACTACAAACAGAGGGTTAAAGGGTTCGTACTCGTATTTAAGAGTTGACAAGGGCAACTCTATTCTTTTCCTCGTTTTTAATTAGATTTTGTTGATTTAAATAGTTAATCAAGTGCATAAAATTATTTTTTATATTATTTAGTGTCACATATTATTATACGGTCTTAAAAAAATAAAAGAATTTAAACATTTATTACATACATAGTTTTGTTACAATTAGTTACAAACTCATCTTTTTATATGAAATTCCAAATAATTATTATATTATTTTATGAAGCAATTAATATTTACATATCCTATATAACTCAAATTACAAACTTTATATTTTAGTATTCTAAATCCTAGCCTATTTTAATCTTATTTTGAAGATTCACTTTTAAATATGATTTTAAACATATACATATATACAATTTTTTATAGTACTATTCATTTATTCTATTTTAAGTTAAATGTAAATTTGCTGTATCTATAGTAATTTCCTTTATTTTTATTTTTTATTGCTTTAACTTTGTAAGTGCTCGGAAATTTTATTCCATAATAATTATTTCCTATAATTTCTTTTGTTAAAAGCATAAAGGTAAACTCCTTTAACTTTTTTTATATAACAAATTCAAATGCGACATGTTTACAATCAACATCTATCACTATAATAACAAGAAACAATGTAATTCAATCTCTAAATAAAAAATGAAAACAAAAAAGTAGTGAATACAAATAAATACATAAAAATGCGCTATTAAGTAACCCCCAAAACAAAAATGAACTAAACCTCATTATTTTTATTAAAATTTAACTTAAACTTAGGAATTAATTGATTTTATCTGGATGCTTATTGATTTTTACAGTTTGGGGATTAATTCATGTGAACTAAACCCTAAAATTTTCTAAAATATTTTTGGGGATCAGTATATTTTTTTTTGAGAATTAGTTCATTGTTTTTTGGTTAATGCATATTCTTCAATCAAGACACTTAATAGCGTTTGTTTATATAAAAGTGCTTTGTAATGTAAAACGAATAATTAGAAGGGAATTCGTAGTTGGAAAAAAAATCAGAGTTTACTCTTCATTCAAAATGTATTCATTTATAAATATGCATATATGCGTATGAATTATAGTGGCACACGAATTTTAAAGTTGTAGCCAATATCAGTTTATTCGCCTTTTTCTAGAATATTTATATATATGTGTACATACCACATTTTGAATTAAGAGAAATTTTAGAATTGGATTCTGGAAAAGGTGTATAACCCTAATTTTGTAACCATTAATCTGAAATCCTTTCTTATTATTTTCACTTTATACTAAATATTATTATTTCAACAAGAATTTCAAATATTGTATATGTATATTTTGAAAGTCCTGATTTTGAATCCAACTTGAAAACCCTTTTCAATTATTTTTTTTTTATGTGACTAAGCACATAAAATAGTTAGTTCGTAATTATTTTATTGGTAATTATCGTAATTATCACAAATTATTATTTTATAATGAACTAAAACCCAAAAAATAGCGGAGATTATAATACATTTTGTTTTTGGGAGTTAATTCATACTGCCACATAAAAGTAGATGTACTATTTTATTTTATACTGTTGAACTTTTTTTTTTATAATTTCTGATTCTTAAAGTTCAAGGTTTCAGATTATGTATTCTTTCATTTTCATTCAATTTATTTCTATATCCATTCATTCAAAAACTTTTCAATACATGTGTAATATAATAATTATATTGTATATGTATGGATTTATATACACATAACATAATAAAATCATAATATATTTTGGTTGAATTATGTTTTTATTTTTATACCCGTACGATAGTATCGGGTATAATAAAATTACTCCTCCGTTTGTAACACCTCGAAATAAGCGAGCTAGATATACCTTCAAAGGTATGGATCGGATCAGAAAAAAATTCTAAGACTTTTGAGCCATGTCCGTCCGTCCGTCCGTCCGTCAGCACGCTAACTCAAAAACTAAGAAAGCTAGAATCTTCAAATTTACACAAAATATTCTGGGAGTAATTTGTAGGTTCCCTATTTTTTTTGGTTGAGTTTGGACCAAGCCTTAGGGTAGCTCTCGAACACCTAACTTTTAGATCCAGACATTTTTTTTGCAATAGAGCTATGAAATTGCTGATAGATCTCACAAAAATATTAATTTTATTTTTTATAACTTTTTTTTGTAGCCCCACCCGTTACGGAGCTACAGCTCCCCAAAGGTTCAAAAAAGCTCTATATTTAAATTGTTATAGCACAAGTTGTATAAGGTATATCTTCATTTTGAAAACGCCAAACGATTACTACTTTCATTAGCTGTAAAAGTATATATACAATAAATATATTTTTGTGGCATACGGTGTCTTAATTTACCGTTATGTGAAACTAAAATTTTGCAAAATCCTTCAACCCTTCTATCTTCTAAACGGTTTAAGTTGGAAACTTGAAATTTTGACAGATGTTAGATCTTTGAAAATAAGTATGAGTCATTTCAGAAACTTTTTTTGTATCACCCCCCGTTTAGGAGCTGTAAGGGGTCAAAAACTGAAAATTTCCTTTTTTTAAACACCTGTAACTTGAACACCTGTTAAAATTTTTTTAAAGTAATACATAAAAATTAAAGCTTCAATATTATGTTCTTATTTCTGTTAACAACTTTTTTTAATAATGTAGGGTTACTTTATAATTGACGAAAGTGTTACTTGATTTTTTCAAATTTTCTAACAAATTTCTTCAACAAATTTTTTGCATTTGTTTTACTCGATAATTTGAAATTGTTGAGGATATAATGCGTAGTACATAAAAATGCAAATAAATAAACAACATAACGGTTGCTTGAAGAATTTTTATTTATATGATATTAATATATATACATACTTATATAATATCATGTTTATTTAGATATCGTATATGTCACTAGTGAATGAATGATAAGAGTATAGATGTATATTATATTATATACATACATATTTTATTGTACTTATAAGAAATTATTCTGTCAATGGAATATTTAAATATAATATAATATAATATTTAAAATTATATTTACTATTTTGTACTAAGTAAATTTAATATACATTTACCGCTTAGTACTAAATGGTACTATAGAATATTTGAAAAAGTTTTGGATTGATAATCGTTATGTGAAAGGTTAGAATCTGCTTTTGAAGAATGTACATATAAACATATAGTTTGAATATATGTACAACCCATAGTTCTAGAAATTATAAAATTCACCCAAATTATTTTAAAATACTAAAATATTAAAAAAATAATATTGTGAGCAGAGTGACAGGCTGTGAACATACTAACGGTTCGTACGGGTATCTAAGAGTTGACAAAGTCAACTGTATTCTTCCTCGTAAATTTTTAAATTTTATAAGTGAAAGGGAAATCAAAACTGGACTAAATGAAAATCAAATGGCATTTAAGAAGTGAATCTACAAAAATATTAAAATCCTAAAAAAAATAAAATCAGGAAATATGATGATGGTAATAAAAAAAAATACCAAAAACTTGTTTTGAAGATTTCTTAAATGCACAATAACCATTTTTATGCAACCTCGAATATTATTTGGAACATTAAAATTATTTTGCAGCAGTAAAAGTCAGTATATGTACAAATTCCGAATTCAATTAAATTGATATAATTAAAAAATAAAATGTATTTTTATTTTATTTATTTATTTATTTATTTTTTTTTTTCATTTTCTTTTCCGTTTTGAATTATTCATAAATATTCATATCCAGATGGCATTGAAGATATGATTATTAATAGTCTGCAATAAATAAAGATGGATCAATAAAAATATTTGCTACACTTTTTTAATATTAAAAATTAACTCTTAAACTTTATTTATTATTATAGAAATTAAAGTTTATTTTTTAATCAAGATTAAATTAAATTTTTTTTTTTGAACAGTTTATTATTATAGTTGCTAGTAGCCATCCCTAAAAGTGGCTAATGAAAAACATTTTAATAAAAAAACAAAAACATTATGAAATTCTATGAAAATGTATAAGTTTGCAAAAAAATAAATTTCAGTTTTAAAAAATGAGAACCAAAATTGTAATATTATTTTTCAATTATTTTCAATTTTGTAGCTTGATCTTTACCTGATCTTTCACATTGATATATTTTATTTCCATAGCTAAACTTTCAACAAAATTATAATAACAAACAATCTATTTTAAGTGAAATGAAAGACTACTTTTAAAATGAAATACATTTTCACTCATATCTGTTAGACACAACTACACAAGATTATGTACCTATCACTAAAATTTAATTGTCATTAATTGTTCAAAACATGGAGTACTAATTTTGTTTTGAATAGAAAAAGTTAAATAATCATGCCAAATGGGTTATTGTGTCAAAAGAAAATTAAAAGTTTTATGAATTAAATGTTATAATCATTTGCTAAGTAGAATTTCTATATACCAATTATATTCTCCATACTTGTCCATTATTTTACAATATTACAGATAGTCACATAAAAAAACAACAAATTGCTGAAAATAAAACTTTAAAACTAATGCTTAATCTTCTGTTTTTCTATTCAACGAGAAGATTTATACAAACTAACCAAAATTCCTTTAGTTTCTGAAGCAGTAGCTCAAAGGACTCATCCCTAAGGTTTTTCTCATTTTCCTTAATATTATTATAACGAAATTTTTAAGATTAAAAGTATACATTTTTTATTTGTAGTTATCATTTAGATATAATTTAATTGTCAAATTGAAAGTAAAAACCTAAGTCAAACCTAATTTAGATCTTCCATGATTCTTACAAATCTTCAACCTTAAACGCGGCCTTAACCTTATAATTGTAAACATATTGATCCTGTATAATAAATCATGTTAAGATATCTTAAGTTTCTAACAAAAATTTCTGATTCCAATACCTGACTCCTTTTTAAGGTTGTTAATGATTAGAAGTGGTTTAATAACAAAATCATATTAAAACTAAAAATTACTAGTATAGTACAACAAAAAATAGCTTTAGACATATTTTAATTAAATATAATATAAAAATATTTTTTTATACATTTTCATATACCTCCTATACAAATTTATTATCAATTAAAATTAAATCACATTCAAGTTCAATTACAACCAAAAATTATAAATTAGGTAATTGTATACATTGCTTACCGTTCAAAACACAACATATACAATACAACAAACAAAACAAAAAAAAAAAAACAAAAAAAAAAATAACAGAAAGTGAAAAAGAACGTGATTCATTTCACATTAATCTTTAAACTCGAATATATTTTCTGCATTTTAAATTTTTATGAATTAAAGATTAAAGGTAAAAGTTAAAAGTGAATTAAAATATATTTGAATATTTTGCATATTATTGAATTTTAAAAAAAAGGTAAATAAAATTTCAAAAATAGAAATTTCTGAATGAATATGGTAGAAAAAATATTTTTAATTTACTATGTAATAATTGATGTACATATATAAAATTACAAATACTATGCGTAAGAAAGAACTAACGAACTAGTTTAATCGAAACTTACAATAATTAGGTATAGGTACTAAACCCTTGATTCAATAATAATATGTGATATGCTGAGCTGATATGTAATTTTTGTAGCGAAATAATGTTTTATTGGTTTTATTTGCTATTCGAGTCTCGCCAATAAAGACACAATTAATACCGCCTAAAATTATGTTATTTTAGATTTTTTAATTAACTTCAAAAAAAATTTCCATTTCTATGCTATTGAAAACAATTTTGTGCTCTCAAATAGCACGGATAGCACTAAGTAAAAAAAAAATATTGTAAATTATTTAAAAATAAATTGTTTTCATTTATTATTAAAAGTAATCAATCTACATTTAATAAATTTAAGTGTTAGATCTATTTCTGAAACAAAAAAAAATTATTTAATAAATGTACAAAATTAAAATCTCTTAATAACAATGTAAATTAAATAATATATATAATTTCAATATTTGTTAATTATATTAGTATAAATTAAAGATTAAAATTAATTTGAAAATTTTTGGAAACTCTTCAACTTTATAAATTTTATGTACATTTAAATATTTTTTTTTTTTTAAGCTTAAGTTTTTTTTTTTTTTTTTAAATTAATTATCACACTTCATTTAAGCCTCCCGAGAAATTATATTCTTAATACAAATCTAAAGTAATTTTGGGATGAGCTGTAGTTGAATGTGTATCAGGTAATACATGAGCAGAATCTTGGCTCCGAATTACATGTGAATCCATTTTATACTCACCAGAATTATGGTTTTCATAAACAGGAGCAGCGGGCATGGGAACACCATTTTCTAAATATATTGGTGATTGAAAATGAACATGACCACGACCATGATTATGGCTATAACTGTGATGATGATCATGATAAACTGGCATTGATGGATAAATTGGTAATTGATGTACTAACACTGGTATAGAAGTTTCAACTTTTTTAACACCAACAGTTTGTGTTTTGTAAACTGTTGGTTCTTGAACTGTTATTTGCTTATATTGTGTAATTGGTTGCTGTTCTTCAACAACTTGTACAGTTTCTATTGGCTGATTAACAACTATTCTTCGTGTATTAGTTTTTTCACCAGCTGCTTTAGCATTTTTCGACATTGGTACTGCAGATACCACTCTAGCTTTAATTGGTTCTAAGCCGTAACTGTATTTTGCTGAATGAGACGACGGACCAACAGGTTGTGCTGCTTGTCCTTTAGATGACAACAAATATTGTAGTATATGACTTTGACTTTGACTTGGTAAAGGATGGAAGGAAATACTTGCATCACCGGGATGAATATTGTTTGTAACATGATAATATGAATGTGTTGGCGATGTTTCAGAGTCTTGAATATTTGAATTCCCTTCAGAATTATTTTCATTTACTGATTTTTCATTTTGAAAATGAGATGGTTTTGAATCGTCATTGTGATGACTATCTGCAACAGTTTGAAGAACAGGCGTTTGGGTTGAAATACTTGATTTTACTTCACTTAAATTTAAAGTTTCTGTGTTGGAGTCTTTATTTTGAAAAGTTTTATCAACTCTATCAGGATAATTGTGTTGTTGGGCGGAATTATACGAATTGTTATCGGAAACAGTGCTTTGCTTATGTTCTCCGTTAGAATTTTCCATGGTTTGGAATTGTTCATTGGATTGGAATTTATTATTGGGCGGAAAATACTGAATTTCAGGTTGCCTGTTATTGTAGAACACTTGATTTAAATTGTCTGTGCCTTGGTTAGAATATATTGGTGCATTATGATGTACATTTGTCATTTGATGCACGTTTTGATTATTTTCTAAAAAATGTTGTTGATCTCTTTTACCAGTTGGTCTCGTATCTGGTTGAATTTTATGTGGTTGATAATGTTCTGATTGGTATATTATATTGGAATCTGGGGGATTTTGTTGATAGTTATCTTTTTCCTTATTGGGCAGTAAATGATTTATCTCCGGTTGATGTTGTGTCTGAGGTAAATAATTAGGTGATTGGTGATTTTCTTGACCGGAATAAATTACATGTTCATTATGGTTAACAGCATGTTGTGGCACCTTATAATTATTTGGTTGATTATTTTCAACATGATGTTGTGGCGGAAGATACTTAATATTTTGTTTTTCTGGTAGTTCTGATAACAAATGTTGTGGTCTGTTGAATTCAGTTTTTCCATTGAATTGTGCATTCGATTCTTGATTGATATTTTGAGGCGAATTGTCAGAATGATAATTACCGTTGGAATATTGATTTGCTGAAGGATGAGGAATAGTAGATGTACTGGGAAGATTATGTGGATCTTTTGGATCACAAGGTGGACCTTGGTAGTAAACTGGCAATGCATGTAATGCTCCTAACATTTGACCTATATGCATAGGTTGTGTGTTATTATGAAGCATGTAAATATGGTGTGCATTTAAATGTGGTAAAGCTTGAGAACTTACAGTATGATATGTAACACCAGGTTCCTGAGAATAGATGACATTTTGACTAGGACGGCTTCTCGTTTGCATTACATTTTGTTGCTCATTAGTTTTGTGAGAAACTGGTGCATCAACATTATCGTGATTTTCTTGATTTTGAGAATTGGATCCATAATGGAGATGTATTCCTGGAGAATACACTTGAGTAAAAGCTGCATTCCGAGGAGTTGAAGAAACAATAAAATTCAAATGACCTTGTGTTGTTTGAGGTGACATTTGATGTACAGCGGGTGATCTTAATCTTTCAAAATGATGACTATGTAAAGGTTTATTGCTATTATAGTCGTCAGATAATGTACTACTTGGGAATGGCATTTCAGTAGATACCGTACTCGTTGAAAAAGTTACGCTACTAGGTTGTGATTTCACACTATTAGAATTACTATTAGAATTTGGGGTAACTGCGTATACAATAAATGGTTGTGGCGTTTGGTTTTTAGGTACATTCTGAGTTATATGGAAATTATTTGCATTGAAAGGTTCAACATGAGCATTAGTTGGAGATGATTGAAGAAAATTCTGTTGCTGCTTATTATTTACTTCCATATAATTCCCTAGATGTGAACTCGACTGACTCGGATGTGAATGGACTTTATTAATTGGTGATTCATCATTGGGACGAATATTATATAAATCATTATTAATAACAGATTGCATAGTATATAAAGTATTTGCTCCGTAATTTTGTTGAAGAGCTTCTTGTTGCGCAAATGGTTCTCCATTAGATTTGACTTCAACATAAGGCGATGTACCGAAATTTGGATCACCTTTAGTAATCATTTGAGGCATTGGTAAATTCTCATTTGTGGGCTGTCTATTATTTTTTACATGAACAAAATTTTCTGAATTTGCAGGTAAATTTGGAGCTTGAGTTGGGATATGTTTCTTTAAGGAATCTATATATTTTTCACTATGCTTGATATTAGTTACAAATGGATTATCTTCAACCTTTGTTGAAGTCTGTGTCATTGTTACCGCTGAAGCTATTGGAACGGTATATTGGGGTACAGTTTTGGCATCATGTAAGTGTGATAATGGTGAATGATTATTGCATTCACTAGTTGCGACATTAGTGCTTGAGGATGCTATTAAATGATCTCCAGCACGTACTGCTGCATTTTGAGGATTATAATGAGGTGGTAGATATTGATTATGTTCATTTCCATTTGTACCCGAAGTTAATATAATCAGGCCATTATTTCCACCATCATGTGGAACAGACTGTAGTTGATGTGAGTATTGTTCATTTGAATGTGATTGAAGCGGAAATGGCTGATGTGAGTGTTGTTGAGTTCGATGTGATTGATGTGCAAATGGTTGATCTGGTTGTGATAGATTGGATTGGGGTTGATTTGGATGGGCTTGATTTGGTTCTGGTTGATGTTGATGTGGTTGATTTGGTTGTTGTGGATGGGATTGATCTGAATGTGGTGGTAAATATCCACCAAAATCCTCATTTTCCTTAAAACTAGTTGAAACATGACCTGTTGGAATTTTTGAAATTGGTCGATCAATTTCTAAAACAACACTGCCTGCAGGTTTAACCACCACTCGTTCTTCAATATCATAAAATTGTTTCTGGATAGCAGGACGCCGAACTTCATATGTTTTAGTTTGTATGCCATGTTGTGGTACATTTATGGTTTTCTGAATAACACCATGATGTTCTTGCACTTCTGTTACAGGAATCTCTGTTACTACGGGTATATGTTGTACAGTTGGTTGATTACTATAAACTGGATGTGATTCATGTTGAGGAAGATAATGAAGTTCCGGATTAGGAATACGTTCGCCGTAAGTAAAACGTTGCATATTCATATCAGAACTTTTTTGATCATTTGGAGTAGGTTGATGATTAACAATATGATAGGTTTGTTTAAAATCATAATCTGATGGTAATGAATAATCATATTGCATAGAGCTGGTACCACCAGTTTGTTTTTCTAAATTTTGTGAATTTACTGTTTCTAAGTGGGAGTTATAAGATGAGCCTTCAGCTGAATGAACTGGTTTATTATTATAGGCGCTTTCTGAATTAAAGTTTGCATTAGATGACTAAAGAAAATGTTAAAAAATTAACAAATAATTTTATAAAATAAAATTTTAAATAAGAAAAAATTAAAAACTTTTTTTAACTTACGTGATATTGTTGCGAATAAGCAGGTTCTTCTGAAAAAACTGCTCCTGAATAGCCGTTATGATCATGTTTATTATTTTGATTATATGTTGAATATTCATTCGAAAGTGAAGTTGAATGAACACCCGGTAGTAGGATAGGGTCTCTATATACTGGATGAGCTGTAGTAGTCTGAAAGTCAATTGAAACTGATGATCTCATAGCTTCATGATAAGTTGGATTAAAATCTTGTGATCCTTGTTCAGATTCATAAGACTTAAAAGAAAATGATTTGTAATGTACAATAAAGAGCATTTAATTATTAATCATCTTACAGTATGTTTTTGAGAATTATTTGGTTCTTCATTTGTATATCTTTCGAATTGATGATTCATATAATGTCCATTTTTATGATTTTGTTCATTTTGATCATTTGAAGACTTCTTGTATATTTCTACTGTTGCAAAATTATCACTATCATTGTGTTTATTATTTGAAAGATTTTTTTCTGTTGAAACTTCATCGTACATATTTTCAATATTTGATTTAATGGTAGATGATTCAAATACCTTTTAAAAGTGTTATTATATTAACCTAAGTAGCTTAACTTATAAGTATAATAACTTAACTTAAATAATTTTAATATAAAAACAAAATTTTAATTACATAAATAAAGATAACAACACTTACAGTTTCAATTGTTGGTGCTCCTGTAGTAACCATATATCTTTGAAGAACATTTTTAACATTTTGCCTTCTTTCTGTCGATTTTTTATTTGATGGTCCAGCTTTCAATTCATCTGGAGCTGGTCCATCTACATAAGTAACACTTGCAGGACTCTTTTGAATACCATGATCAACACCAGTTGAATTTATAATATCGATTGATAGGAACAGTATAAGAAATAAGTTGAATAAATTGGATTTATTCATCTAAAATTGAAAATTATTTTAAAAAAAAAGATTAGTGTACACAAATATAGTCTACATCTAAAGGGGCCGAAAACGGCGCTAATAAGCTTGTTAAAAAATGTTGATGCGTTTTAATGAAGATATACTTAACTGAACTGAACTCAACTTCAGATAGAATACACAAATTTGGGGTATAAAAAATAAACTATTTTAAAATGTTGCTGGTTCAGTAACGAATTTAAAAATTGATTCCTCAATTTTTTAACAAATGACATAAAGATAAATAGAATCGATGAGGAAATACCGTTATATTTCAATATTATACAAATTAACTGTGCAAGAATTATAAGCGCCCAATGAAAAATGAAATAAGTTCGCAAAAAAACAAAGGAACAAAATCCTCAGTTGGTTAATTGCGAATTGCAATGCGAACACGTAAGGTTTGTAAAATTTAAAATACAACAATTTGAAATTTTTTTTTTAAATTTTGGTATTTAGTTTCTTCATTTTTTGCTATGATTACGATTTTGCTATGATACGAATTTTAAATATGATTACTCAAATAGAGTTTGTTTTTAGATTTGTCTGTCTTTTTTCACATCTTTCAAAATATCAGACTAGAAATAACAACAAATCAGTTTGATATCAGCAAAAATAAGAAATTGTATACTACCATTAAGTATTAGTTACTAAAAAGTTTTCATTTAGAATTTTTTATTTTTTTTTTTAATTTTATTAAATTTAAAACAAAGAAACTACAATTTAATTAAAATAATACAATTAATATAAAAATAGAAAAACTATAGGCTAATTATAACTAGAAAAAAAATTGGTGAGATTTATAACCACCCCTTTTTATAACAGAGGAATTAATTTCATCTTTAATAATTTGAATAATAAACTCAATATCAGCTACCCTTTTAGAACTAATGGAACTTAAGGCAATTAGTTAAGTCTATCCAAATACGGTGATAAATTAAGCCACTGGAAATTTCGAAGAGCAAATCTAAGAAAGTTTTTTAAAACTGCTTCAGTTCTATTTATATAATATGTAAATTAAATATTTGTAACCAAATAGCACATGAATATAAATTCCAGGTTAGATCGAACTAAGGAAGTGAATAGTGATTTAAAAATGTATGGAGTTTAGAATTCTTTAGACCACTTTATTTAGCTTTATGTATAATTAAGTTACAATGATTAATAAATGTAAGTTCGTTATGAAAAAGTACTTTCAAATCATGAAATAATGAAAGTTGGTTAATTATTTTCCCATTAATACAAAAATTAACGGATATATAATTTATGTTTCGAGTATATGATCCTAAAGTATTTACCTTACATTTAAGCTGAGATTATTAATTATAAAACAGTTAGTTTAGAGTTTAGTCTTCTCGATGAAGTGAAGAAACACTTACAGAAGAAATATAGCTCTTAAGATTTTCTTATCGTCAGCGTAAATAATAATTCTGAAATGTTTAATATTGTAGTTACATCATCAATCCAAAGTATAAAAGAAGAGGGGCAAGATAGCTACATTGAGGTACACCATCAGAGTTTAAAAAAAAGGATCCGAAATTACATGTCTAAATTTTACTTTATAACTTCTATTAACCAAATAAGATTCGTTTTAAAATAAATCGAGAAAGAACGTCAAATGCCTTGCTTAAATCGGTATAAATTACATCTGTTTGAGCAGCTGTCTCCATATTATTAAGAAAACACAAGACCGACTCTAACAAGTTTGTAACGGTGGATCTGCACTTTCAAAAACCATATTGATCAGATGAAATTAAATTAGCACAATACTTGTAAAAGTGATCATACACCATAAGTTCAAATAATTTAGGAATGTTGGAAAGCTTAGCAATAGGGCGATAATTATAGATATATTACTTTTAAACATTTTTTATGAACAAGTTTAATCAGGACCTAGATTTGTATCATTATTTGATGATACTAAGTATTTTGCAGGGATAGTAGAATGAACACTGTGATCTGGTTAAACTTATTATAATTTATCTGGAATGCATGACGATAGCAGGACTTTAAAAAAAGTTTTTAAAAAAATTTATTATTAAGCAAGGATTATTCAAGGTTTTACCATTAAAAGATGATTTAAGAAAAACAATTAAAAAATAAAATATTTGTAATTGACAACCTATCAAGTAGTTTCTAAGGATTTTCATTTATTTAAAAATTATCAGGAAAAAACCATTAATAAGTTAAAAATACGCTTATCGCATATTCAAATCCTGATTCATTAATTCTAAGAAAGCTTGCGTTTTTTCAAAAAGAATTTAGAAAAAAAAAATTAAACATTTAAATTATGGTTTTTTTTTTAATTTTTTTTATTTTATATTATTTCATAATTAAACAAGGTAGAATGTAAACCAACGGTTTTTAAAAGCGCACATTTCCAAAACTCAATACAAACTGTTTAGAAGTGTGACTTACACAAAAATTTGAAAATTTCATGTAATAAGAAAAAATGTGAAAATAGGACATTTTTGAAATTTTGAGGGGCCGTAAGTCCGGAATCCTATATAACTAAGGAAAGCCGTTAACACACGTAAAAATATATTATTGAACCTTTAATTTTCATGCCTTGCCGAAGAAAAATTTGTACAGGTGCCTAAGTTACAGGTGTCTAAAAATAGCAAATTTTCAATTTTTGAGGCGTAATAACTCTTAAAGAGGGGGTGTTACCAAAAAATTGTCTGAGGAAACTTATACTAATTCTAAAAGTTCTTTCTTGTCTCAAAAGTTCAGGTTCCTATCTAAAGGGGTGCCGGAGTTATGAAAAAAAAAATTTCATGCAAAATGTGGTTTTCACATAACGGTAAATTTAAATCGTAAATTACAAAATATTGCATAATTTTGATATTGTTTTATATAGATAATAAAATTTTCGATCTTCTGGCGGTTTTAGATTGCAAAATTATTACGCAGAGCCCGAGATATATACATCTGAAAATGGGCTTTTTTTCCAATTTTGAAGAGCTGCAACTTTGGAACCCTTTACAACTAAAATAAACCTTTAACACACGTAAAAATATTTTATTGTAGCTTTAATTTTTATATCTTGCAGAAGTAAAATATGTACAGGTTCCTAAGTTACAGGTGTTTAAAAATAGCAAATTTTCAATTTTTAAGCCCTAATAGCTCATAAACAGGGGGTGGTCCGAAAAAATTTTCTGAGCAAACTTATACTAATTCTAAAAGTTCTTTCTTGCCTCAAAATTTCAAGCCTCTATCTAAAAGCGTGCCGGAGTTATGAAAGTAGAAAAATCATGCAAAATTTGGTTTTCACATAACGGTAAATTTAAATACTAAATTTAAAAAAATTGTATAATTTTGATATTAATTTACAAAGTTACAAAGTTAAGTTTTGTAAATTAATATCAAAGTTTATAAGTTTGATATTAATTTACAAAAATACCTGTCGTATGACGTTTTCAGATTGAAAAAATCTTAAGCAGAACGTAAGATATATGCATTTAAAAATATGGCTTTTTCAAAGTTTGAGGGCCTCTAGCTCCGTAATGGATGGGGCTACATGAAAAAGTTGTTCCACAAAATTATTTTTTTTATGAGACCTACCTATGGTTAAAATTTTTTTCCTCTATCTTTAACGGTGTAGAAGTATTGTAAACAGACGGACGGACGGACAGAGTGAAACTAATAAGCACATTTCTTCAAAATTTTTTTGGAAATATGCTAAAAATGAATTATTTAAAGTTTTTAAAAATTAGTAAATATATATGAGTGTGGTAAATTTGGCAACTTTCACTTAGCAACTGGTCATTTGATCAGGGGACATTTCGCAAAAAATAAACCTTTAACAAAAACTCATTTAACAAAAAACATTAAAAGGTTATTTAGCAAAATGAACAATTAGCAAAAGGACATTTAACAACTTTAATAACTGGACACTTGGCAACTTTGACACTTAACAAACTTTTAAAATTGAACATTTTTCGGCTTTTAACAATCAACAATTTAATTTTCATCTTTATGATTTCGTTCTCTTTAATTGGCTGTATGAATTTAAGTGTGAAAGCCGCCAACACACTTAACAGTTCTCATATATAAATGTATATATATCATACCATAATACCATACCATATTTTATAATCTATACCCAAATATCTGCTATTTAAAATTAAATTCCCTATCAATTTCCTAATCATTCTTCTATACTCAAATTGATTATTTGAGGTATTTAGGAGAATATTGGATTGGATTTAATACAGATGTATAAGTAGAAATATAACTGTATATAAACCGCATTCATAAGCTAAATCAATCAATTTCAGTTTTGAAGTTTTTTCATTTTTGTGGTGATATTTTGTAAAAAAACAAAAACAAAAAAAATATAAACAAAATTAATTAGGTATTAATTAAAAATTTAATTTTTATTATTAAAAAAAAAATCAATTAATCATTAAATATAAACCAGCATTTTTTTATTTTTTTCAATTCTTTTTTTTTTTTTGTTTTATACTTTTTTTTAAAGAAATTTTTTTATTGGTAATTTTTAATGCCTCCTACTCCTCATATATAAATAAAATCGATTTTAATGTCCTTAGATTTAAATTATAGATTAAGAATAATCAAAAAGTGCATTTTATATTTTTTTACCACTAAATGTAATATGTAAATGATATGTAATTTTATTAGAAATAAATCTTAAAAATATAATAAAAAAGAAAATTGTAAAAAATAAAGTAAAATAATAAATTATTGTAATTTTATAAAACAGAGAAATTCGAATTAAGGAATATTTTGTTAGTATAGGTACTATTATTATTTTACTTTTAAGAATATTAGAATACTTGTAGTTTTATTAAAAATTGTAAAACAACATTGTAAAATTTCTAAAAATCAATAAAACAGAACAGAACAAAAAAAAAAAATTTTGGTTAAAAAAAAAAAATATATATATAATTTATTTAAATATCGATGGCAAAGAAAATTTTTTATTTGTAATTCAAGTTAAATAATGTTATTTAATTTTTTTTTATTATTAATTTATTTATTTGAATTATACAATAATTAAAATTAATTAACTACTTTATATATTATATAAATTAATAGCGCAACCAACTGAAATCTTCGACTAAAAATTTTCTTTATATATTTGAATTAATCCTAATTTAAATATTTTTTATTTTTTTTATTTTGTTTTTATATATTAATATTGTATAATATATGTATGTATATATGTATGAGTATGTACATTAAAAGGACACACGAATTCTTTCACAATTTATAATTTTAAATTAATTTAATTTATTTTTTTCACACTTATGAAAAGATTGGTAAATTCACCCATAAAATTTTAGAATTATGTATATTTTTTTTTTTTTGTTTTCTTTTTTTTTTTTTTTGGTTTTTCTTTTATTATAAAATCACGAAATAACACTTAATCCTTAATTAACTATTATTTTTTACAACTTTTAATCAAAATTATCTCACCTTGATACAATAAATAATACAAAATAAAAAAAAAAAATTAACTTAAAGTTTTTGTTTTTTTTTTTTTTTTAATTTATACAGAATTTCACTTTCAATAGTTTTAAAAAAAAAAAAAAAAAAAAAAACTTTATTCGATTAATGTTAACAAAAAACAAAAAATAAAATCAAATATATATATATAGAAATTTTGTACAACACTTGATGAATGATGAATAATAAGTCATCGGATTGAAAAGATCATCTCCTTTATATAGATTTTAAATAAAATATCAAAATGACAAAATTTTGAAAACTTTAAAAAAACAGATAGAAAATAAAAAAAAAAAAAAACAAAAATAAAAAACATTTAACAATAAATTCAATTTGTATAGTATGTAAACTGAATATTGAATCTTATTTATGAGTTGAAGCCTATTTATATATTGACCATAAAAAACCATATAAAATAATAAAAAAAAAAAAAAAAAACAAAAAAAAAAAAAAAATATAACTACTAAACATTGTCAACGCAATAAGTAAAATAAAATAAGTGAATCTCATTTAATTTAGTTCACATTTTCAAATATTTTATTTATTTTTTTATTATTAATTTTTTTTTTTTTTTTTCTTTTTTATGTTTTTGTTTTTTATTTTATTTCACCTAACATTTTTGTTTTTTGTTTTAATCCGAAATTTATTATAAAAAATTTCATTAAAAAATTATTTGGGCTCAATTAAAATATGTTATTTTTTGTTTTTTTTTTTTTTGTAAATCCACCTTTAAGATGCTATTAATTATGAAATAAAATAAATATCGGTAACAACAAAGTAACTAAACGTTTAACATTGAATAATTATAAAATTCTTTTAAATGAAAAATTACTAATGGGTATATAATATTTAAGTATACCTACTATTATTTTTTTTTAAGAAAATTCAATATAAAAAAATTAGAGAGGACTTATATTTTAGACATAGTCTTAGAAAAAAAATTTAGTAGAACCTTTATTAGCGTTACGACAAAACACAACAAAAAAAAATTTTTTTTTAACTTTCATATTACTATAATGGGTTGGAAATGGGCACAAAATCCCAAATACAAAATACCGAAATTTAAAATTACAAAATTTAGAAACCTAAAATTTCAAAATTCCAAAATTTCAAAATTAATTTTCTTAGCCATATATCCTTTTGATTTTTTTTTATCTCGAATGTGAATCGATTTATTGAAAACAAAAATATTGAATGCGAAAAATGTTGAAAAAAAAAAGTGTAAAAAAGAATATATGACTACATATGTATATGTATATACATATTTCATTTTCTAATTTCTGATTTTGTAACCAATTAAGAAGTCCCTCCTAGTTACATATTTATTTTACATAATATATTTAAACATATAATGGAGGCTATCGTAACCGAATCGGTATTAAACAAATGATTGAAACCTTAATTTTGGAGGTGGATTAAATCTGTTCTAATTCAGAATCTTGCATATACATATCTTCTGGGAAAATGTATGGCATATAGCATATTACTTTCAACTAAAAATCCCTTAAAATTCAAAATCTGACATTAACGCACCAAATTAATTTTTTTCTTAATAATCGTGATGGGCTTTTTGGTATTTTAAGATTTTGATATTTTGGCATTTTGTAATTTGGGGTTTTAGAATTTGGGATTTATAGTTAATTTGGAATTTTGTCATTTGGGATTTTTTTCCCCTAGTATAATTCCTAATAGTTAGTACATATAATTATTATATAAAAAATAATTCTTGTTATACAATTTTCGTTATTTTATGAAATATACAGGATGAGGAGTGTGCATACTTTATATAGTAATCGAGTACAATAAAAATTTTTCTCAATATAATTAATAAATAAAAATTCTTATTATATATGTATTAATATAATAGAAATACTAGATATGGCCAAATTTTATTAATTACTAAACTGTTCGACAAGAGAATGCAAATAATAAAGTATATTTTTGGTACAGTAACAAATAAAAATTCACGGTCACTAACCTCAATTCTAGCCGAAATTATGAAAAATATTCCATCAATTCTATATACCCATATTGTATTTATTTATACTGGATGTAATTATTAAACATTCTAAATTAATTATTACGACAATGATAAGAGCATTTTTAGAACTATTAACTCTTTACACGATTCTATTCTTCTTCGAAAAGATTTAAGCTCCTTTTCGGCTTGGTGCATATTTAATAATCTGAGTCTCTAAATGTTGGTAAATGTTCTCAAATACGCGTAGTGCATGCGTCTAATTCGCTCCAGTTATAATTTTAACGGAACTTAATGCTCTTCAATAAATAACTTGGGAATTCTTTTTTAATAACAAATTAACATTTACACATCATGTATTATATATTATATACTATAGGTTAGGCTATATTAAAAATTGGTCTATAGAATTTAATGTTCCCTATATATTCATAAATTACTCTTCATTTTTTTAGTTCGCCCAAATCTAGTATGTATGTAAATTATGTTTGCTCGCCTATAAAAATTGGTTTAGAATTAATCTAATCCATTTGATTTACCACCGTATTCAGTTAGACTTTTAATTAATTAACTTATTTTTAGACTTAAATTAATTAACTTGCTATATTGTAAATACTACTCGCTTACTGAAGAGTTTTTGGAGTATTGTAGAACGAAACATTTCCTAAATTTTATATTTTTTAAATAATGCAATATTGTGTTAATTATACAAATTTTATGAATAAAAATTTAATCTTCTTTTATAAAAAAAAAAAAAAGTTTTTACTAGTAAAAACAACAAGCAATCGTTTTCGATCTGAAAATATTTTTATAATACCTTTCCATAGAACCAATTATGAGAAAAATTAAGCCATTATTAGAACTTTTATGCTCGTTAATCGTCATAAAAATTTTATTAATTTAGATTTTAATAAAGTGCAACTAATATAATAATCGTTATTTCTGAGCCTTCAATAACATTCTTTATTAACTCTCTAATCTTTATTTTACTTTTCCAATTTCTTTACCACAAATTTTTATTATTAATATCATATTTCGTAATCAACATTAGACAGTATAGAATATTATAGATCTTAAGTTTAATAGTTAGATTTTAAGCCAATTATATACCTGCTGAATCTCTTTGGTATATCATAATCAAAAAAATAATTGCGGAAATATATCTTTGATTGAGCACTGAACAGATAGTATAGTAATTAAAAAATATAGGGATCATTTAATTCTTCCATTCTGAATTATACTACATTATTAAAATATTATGTTAATAATTATCCAATGTGTTATATATTTTCACAGTATATAATATACATATACATATATAATATTTAAAAAAAAAAAATTTAAAATTTACAAAATTTGTTTATTTTTTTTTCATCACCCTGTATTATAAACAGAATCACTATAATAGCAAGATCAAACCTAACAGAATCCACTTCAGTGTAGATTGCAAAACAATATTCAACATTTGAAATGATATATTTCTTGATATATGCTTTTTTGATATATTTCAATCTTAATGTAGGGTAACGAGATCTGGCTAACCTCGAGTACTACAAATAGTAGGCTACAGTTATTCATAAATAAATGCCTTGAAATCATATATATGATATTCTGACTTATAGAACAATCACGAATAAAGATTTATCAAGCACATGGCCGGAGAATAACTAATAGCGCATCAAATAAGAAAAAGAAAATGAAGGTGGATAGGACACACACTATACGAAAACACCAAGAAAACATATCTAAAATAGCTCTTGAATGGAATATGCAAGGCTCCAGAAAACGTGGTCGGTCAAATAACAACTAACAATAACACCAAAACAATTATAATAGAACTAAACTTAATAGATATAACCTGGGAATATGCAAAAAAAAACACAACACCTAGCAGAGTTTGACGGAAAAAATCTAGTGTTGGCCCTGGGAGTATAAGAGTAGAGGAAAACGAAAAGAGTAACGAAAAAAAAAAAAATTTTCAATATTATATTTATATTTTTCAAAGTACACATATATTATATAATATGGTGAAGTTTTTGAAGGTATCAGGGTTTTACCGTTATTAATAATTAATATGAAATTTAAAAAAAATATCTAAAAACAATTGTATATAGACTCTCCTACAATTTAAATAAAAATCATTTTAACTTAAAAATTTCATAAATAAGATAACAAAAAAAAATTTTTTTTTAATAATTAAATAAAAACTTAGTACAAAATTTTAATTTTATTTAAAATAAATTTTTAATTCTATTTTTTTTTATTATTTTTCTTATTTTGGAAGAATTTTAATCGAAACCAGTTAATCAAAGTTATTACCTTAATTGTTATAATAATTATATAAAAATAAAAAAAAAATAAAAATTTTTATAGTCAATTTTATTCAATACAAATTCTCACCTAATATTTGTCCATGTCGGATCAAATCATCAATGATCAATAATAACAGCAGTAGCTTGAAATTTTAACTGTTTAGGGAATTGTATTTAGATTATAAGTAAAACAATTACATTTTAGATATATATACATCTTATATACATATATATATATATATATACAATATATTTTTATTTCATTTTTGTAAATTTTTTGTCTCCTAATTTATATATTGTCAATGATAAGATGATAATTTTTTTTTTTAACTTGTGAAATGAACCTTGGGAATACAAATATAAAATTATATAAAGTTAAATGTAATATTGTCAAATATGTAATTATAATGCCTATAGTCTAATGAAAATTGTGTGAAAAATATGACAGAAAATCTTGTTACCAATTAAATTACAATAATATGTATTTAATAATCTTGTTTTAAATGGCGCTAAACATTTTTTGAATATTTAATGTGTAAAAATTTTTTGATAGAACCAATAGAACATGATTCCTACAGTGAATCGTGAATCGTGAATATACGAAGGAACATCAAAAAAAAAAAAAACGTTGTGTTCAAATTTAATATTTTATACATAAATGTATAATAAAAACATCTTAACTTGTAACAACTTTTATATATATAATAATATAAAATAATTAATATAATACATATGTGTAAATATGGATGTATGTATATACTTGTATTTCGCTTCCATTACGCAAATCGTAAGTGATATAATATTGGAAATTTTTCTTTAAGATAAAAGAAGAGAACTATCAATATTGTCATCTACTGTCAGATAATTTGTAACTGTTATTTTTTTGGAGCACTATTGATCACAAAAAGTAATACCAGATGTAGTTGTAGTCGTAACCAAGCATAACGTAACATGAACAATGTTTCTAATCTAGATATTAACTTTTAATTTTTCATACATTCAATATCAAAATCCAAATTCATTTGCATGTATTTTTTTTATCGAAATCCTTTAAAAATTTTGGTAATGTCGAAGGCAAACCCTCAGAAGGTATATCAATTGAAAAGTGCCTCGTTTCTTCACAAATATTCTTAAATACATTTTAGCCATCTGTATTCGCTTTTAGTTAAAGATTCACTTCAAAGGCTAGTTTATCTACTTTTTCAATTCATATAATCTATGCGACATTTTGCCATGTAAGCAATCCTGCATCTTACATCTTCATGTTTTAGTAAGCCATCTTTTTTGTAAATTGCCTGAATTTTAGCAAAACATACTACATAGTACCACTTACCAGATAATAACTAGTACATACGGATACGAGTAGTATATACCCAGTAGTATATAATAGTATAGTATAATATACATAGTATAGTATAATATACATAGTATATTATATATATAGTATAATAGTATATACTACCCAGTAGTATCTATATAATTTCGTGTTAAGCAAAATAGTTTGTATGCATTTTGAATTTGTCACAATTCTTGTTAATATAGTTTTTCGTGTTAAGATGTCCTAGATCAGCCAGGATATGAGTACTAAAGGACATATAGCTTATTATTTAGTCAAAAAAGGGAGTTGGTGTTTAATGGGTTAAAGTCTCACCTATTCATAAAGAACTCGTCATTCTGATGTCGAGTATCTACTGTAAAAATGTTTTCTTTTTATCCGTGATTTCGTATTAACTATACATATTTGTGTTAAGTATATTTCACTGTTTTCGTAAAGAATGTTTTGCCTTAAATTAAAAGCAAAATTTTGAGAAGAAACATCGGATCTTTTAATTTTAAATAAATTCTCGACCTTATTTTATTAAACAAACTAATATTCTAGGAATTTTATTTTGAAATTGTTTAAAATTTGAAATTTTCTATAAAATATATAAAATCTAATAATTAAACGTTTTTCATCAATAATGTTTTTTTGTTGTCATATTAAGAAATTAAAGTATAAGCCCATATGAAATCATATTAAGAAATTAAATTGAAGTTTTTTTTTTTTTTAAATGTTTTGTTAATTTTTCTTTTTTTAATAATTATATCTAATTCTAACAAAACAGAATGAATTTTTCTTAATGAATTTCTGAAATATACATGACTGGTTCAATAAAGCAGTTCTCTCATCTAATTTACTAATAGTATTCATAACAATAATTGTACTTAATATAATAATCAATAGTGTAATATTATGAAGTGTTTATTTAATTTAATAATTTATTATTTATATAGATACCAATATTGGTAAAATGAATTGCTTAAAAAAAACAAATTAAATTTTTTATATAATTAAAACACTTATACCTACTTATACCTAAATCCTACTCCTAAAATAAAACTAACTTAACTTAAACTAACTTAATCTAATGTTGTTTCCAGAAATATGGATATGTATTTTTTTTAAATTTATATTTGTTAGGGATATTCATATCATATTTGAAGCTTTCCATATCATTGATTGCTAAGTTATGTAAATTCAATTTTAGTTTTTTACCAATAGCATTTCTTACGAAGTTATAAATTAGCGGTACATAGTTTTTTTATTTTCAATTTTATTATTTTTATCCAAAAGAACGAAGGCTTCTGAAGGAACAAAACTCGTTAGTAGACATGATGATATGTACTGCTCGCTCGCGCGTACCAGGGTTAGTAAATTAGTGAATTTTGTATCTAGATTTATGCTTGCGTATAAATCTAATTATAAAGTTGTCAATTTTTTGAAAAGTGCTATATTGAGTAAAAGTGTAAATATGCGCTGAATGGTTTTTTATTTAGATTTATACACGTTCTCAGACACTTCCGTTCAAATAGCTTTACTTTCTTCAATGTAGACTGGCTTACATAATCATTTTTGGAGTTTGATAAATGTATTATTTGCTTTTCTAATTTGTTTTAACATGGTTATTGAATTTATAATTTATAAAGATAATTAAATTGAACTCGTAGATATTTGAAATTTGTAGAATTTTTAATTTTATAATTTTCTGGTGTTGAACTTGAATGTGAAAATTTCTCCAGTTTCTCTAATGTATATGTAGCTTGTTTTGTTTAGAATAGTATTTCTAAACAAAATTGTTTCGCATTTATAGTAATTGATTTGCATTTTTCAGCGTTTACTGTAAGCTAAAATTTATCAAATATTTTTTGTAGTTTATACTGAGCTATTCCAAGCTATTCCTATATGGAAATAAGCTGCATAAATTATAAAATCGTCTGCAAAAGCTATACCATAGTTCAAAACTGGGCTGTTTGTTAGGGAAAAAAGTAGGTCACTTACATAGGAATGCATTAAATAAAATTAAATTGGCGAGTTGGTTGTTGTGAATTGTTGCAAACCGTTATTTAGTTGATATTGTTTAGAAGTAACTTTATTATTTAAAGAAACTCTAAAGGTTTTGTTGTTCAGCATATAAAAGATTAGATTACTGATTAGAAATATAAAATGAAGAAGAAATTTATATCTTTATTGTATATAACTTTTAAGATATAAATTTATTCTTCATTTGATATTTATACCATCTATTCTACTACCATCATTAACAGTATCAAATCCAAATGCCTTTTCAAAACCAATTGGTTGACAAGTATAATATTTTTTGTATCTATTTCTTTGACAAGAAATTTATTATTTATAGACTAGTAAATTTTGCCAATGTTGGGTAATAAATAGACTAATAGGTCTTGCTTTTTTAAAAATTACTATTTGTAATTTTTATATTTAAAATTCTATTGTTCCAGTATTCTGTATTGATTTAGTGAGAGGTTTAAATTTTGTTTAATTAATGAGTTAATGTTATTAAATAATGTGTTTGTTATTATTAGTGACGGGTGGCTCTTGTTTACTTTAAGTTTGATTAATTTATATGTATATATTTAGCTGAAAGAGTTGACTTTTGCTTTTACTAAAATGGTTTATTGTTGAGTTTGAGTAAATTTCTGAACCCTTTTGATGTTAAGAAAATGTGGAAAACAAATAAGTCATATGGTTTCCTAAAACTTTACGAATTAAAGCCGTATAGAATATATGAAAAAAAAATTTGTTTTAATTCTTCGTTATTAAAATGTTTGTATAAGAAACAATAAGGAAAGCTTTTAGCGTTGGGTACAAAATCAGGGTTTCAATAATTTATTTAGCGGGGTTTTGGGAACGGCATCCTCCACTATTTTAAATGGCTTACTTTGCTGTTAAAATATGAATGTAAGAAAGAATAATTAGAAGGGTCTATGTACATATATGCTTTTCCACAATATGTATGTTTGCAAGATTTTGAATTTGGAGGGATTTTATAGTTAGTAACAAAATCAGGGTTGTCCGCTTTTCCAAAATATGTATGTGATTTGTCCCCAGGTAATCTTGTTGTCAATGATAATTTTAAGACGTCACTATCGATTTCGAATCAAAACCGATTTTTATACCATTTAATAGTAGGTATGTCATCTAGCAAGCCAGAATTATGTTTATAATTAAATAAAACTGCTTGTGGCTTCTTTATGTTAAGAATTAGCCTGTTGGAATCACCCCACAAAGAGATAGCAGAAGGATCGATATTAAAATAATTTTTTGCAAAAATTACAAATTGTTTTTTAATCCTAGAAAATTATTTTATTTTTAATTATTATTAAACTAAACCAAACTTTTTTTGTTTTTCCTTTTTTTGTACCTATTTAATGGATAAAAACTTAAATTTTATATTTATATGTTACAACCACCATAGTTTTATCTGAATCCATAATTTTCTTTATTAAACTAATACAAAACTGAAAAATCCAAAATAGTAAATATATTAAGCTTAGCTTAGATAGTGCTACGTTTATTATACTGTCTTTTAAATTTTTGGTTTTGATTTAGCTATATTTTATGGCATTCCTAACTAATCAAGATTTTTGTATGCAAATTCTAATATTTTTATTATTTAGTTGTAAATGGAATTTAAAAACCATTAAAAGCCAGCTAAATGCATGGTTAATTAAATAACCATGTTTTCCAAAGTCAGCCATTTTTAAATCTCGCTTTTTTTTCATAGCCTTTATAAAATAAAAATTCTTAAAATAATTTAAAAAATAAAAATAAAAACATTAATACAAATATTTATTTAATATAATTAATATATGTATAATTATTTTGTCAATCAAAAAAATTTTATTAAAATAGTCAACTTTTTTCACATATATAAGCAGTTATATGCTGAGTTACAACGTTTAAAATATCCATTTCCAATTTAAGCGTTTCCGGCATTGGTAAATTTGCATTTTCTACCGTAAGGGCCATTGAATCAAAAAATGAAGTTAATGCTGATTTTTCTAATATATTATTCTTTTCTGAAAAATGCATCTTTTCTTCATAATCACGTTTAGTTGAATGTTCTTCCCTATATAAAGTATTAATTTTATGTGATGATCCATTACAATGTTCTCCAGTATTTAATGATTCTTCGAATATATTTTGTCTTGAACCTTCATCTAAAATATCATCATCATTTTCTACCATTATTTCTTCAAACAAACTGCTGGAATACTTATTGACATTATCACTGTAATGAAAAAAATATTCGATAACATATTCTTTCTTTTTAGTTTTTATAATATTGTGTTGCAATTAATTTTTTTTTTGTTTTTATAAATGTAAAATTATAATAATTAACATTTAATCGAATCTTACGCATATTTCTTTTTGCTATCTTGAAGAAAACTTAAGTCCTCGTAATATTTATATTTAACAGCTGCACATTCATTATCATCATACTTATCTAACCTTTGCTCTTCTTTATAAAACTCACTTTTGAGAATATTCCACCTTCTTTTAGTTTCATTTACTAAAAACGACAATGATATTTGTATTTCATTTTATCTTTAAAAATTTGACTCTACCTGTTAGACCAAGGCTGTATGCTAAATCTGTAAATTTATCATCTCTTACTTTTGTGTCTTTATATTCAATAGAGTTTATATTACGAAAAGATTTATTTTCTTTCATGAAGGCAATTATTTTTTCAGATATTTCTTCAACTGATTTGTCTGGTAGGCTTAAAATATTACGGAAAATGAAAAAACAATTAAAATATTGAAGAAAAAACACTTATTTTATTCCTTACTCTGCTCGTTTTTTACTTCCTCGTAGGAAAATCATCTTATCATAATATTTCCATGTTCGATTTTTACTCATACCATAACCAGTAATTTTTATTTTTTGGTCTTCTTTATTAAATGTATCTCTCAAAGTTCTCCATCGTTTTTTTACTACTTTAACTACAAAATTTTTATTCTAATTTAAAAATTTTATACATACATAATGTTAACAAATGTTTGGATACCGTCTTTTTTCAACTTATTTGCTATTTCCTGCCATTTCTTTTCTTTTTCTAGAACATTGTTGTATTCAGGAGAGTTTCTATTATGAATGAAATTATTTTCTTTCATAAATTTGATAAGTTTTTCTTCCATTAGTACAAAGTTTTATTTTATTTTTAAAATTTCACGAATTATGTTTATTTTTAATTTTGTTTACTATTTTTGACAACAGTGTGACACTATTGAAAAAAAGAAACCAAATAAAAATCAAAATTAACAAAAAAATCGCTTAGGACAAATACATGTTCTTGATAATGCATGCAATGATGCAATCAAAATATTAGGGTTATGCACGACACGACGCACCCCACACTGCTCAGTGCTCACTGCTGTATGCCTACCAACAAAACAAACTTAACGCTTTCATACATTCTCTGCAGTCTACAATAGTGTCCACAATAAATTATAATTTGTAAAATGACAGCAGTTTTTTGACATTTTGTTTTTGTTGTAACAGAATTTTATAAATTGAAAAAGTTAAAACTTAGGTTATTTTTAATTAAAAAATAAATAATTATATATTTATAAATAATTATTAATTTGGAATTTATTTTAAAAATATTTTGCCTTCCCCTATTTTATTTTATACTATTCAATTATTTTTCAATAATTTAATATTGTACTTTGACACTTCGATGCTTATAGAAAGCGTAATAAATTACGAAAAGTTGAATAGTAGATACAGTATTTAAGTCACATTTGCAACCGTTAGAGCTAGGTAGTCGCTACTTCCTAATTCAATATGTTAATTGTAGAGCGCTCACCAAAATAATTAGAATTTCGTTTCTTACGCAAAAGACAACGACACCACTACTAAAATAATACTAAATAAAAAACAAAAGACAGTACTTATAAATATGAAGTGTGACTATACATGACGTGTACTGTCTAGTTATTGCATGATATGTGTCAGTTATTAACAAAGCCACCTTTATACTGACAAGCCTTAACTTTCACGTTCTTTTGTTGGTTATGAAAAATGTTTTCTTGGTTATTAAAAATTTAAATAAAATAATTTGCAATTACATAATTTCCAATTCGAAAACAAAATTAAAAAAAAAACTTTAATTAAAAAGTTTCACGACAGCGGTTTTTTTTGTTTCAGTTCCAATGCTGGCTTCAATTGTCAGTGAACTGTCAAGTGTTATTATTAGCAATATTAAGTAAATTTAAAATAAATAGTGAAGAATGAAAAAGAAAAGTAAGTATTGTTTGTCACAATTAATTTTTTTTTATTATTATAAATATAAAAAAACAAAAAAGAAATGTCAATTTAATACCCCGTTTCACATTAGACCATCTCGCACTTGCAGTAATTTTTATATGTACCTAACTTACAATTGGCTTCTTCTTGATTTTAGTTTTGAAACTATTCAATATTTGATAATTGAATACGTTTAGGAAGCGAAAAAATTAAAAGTTGTTTAACTTTTTAAATGGCCGTGTAAGGAGAGCGCCTATTGTACTTTCATACAATTCACATTTAACTTTAGTTTGACAGATAGTTGCGTGTATAAAGCGTCAATATAGCGTTTATTGTAGATGGTATGTACATATTAAAATTTAAAATTAATGCTAAACTTATCATTTTTTTTTTTCTTTTAACAACTTACTCACAAAAAACCCTATTTAAATCTTATTTCAACAAAAATGAAAACTTTAACGTGTAGATTTAAAGGGAAATTATTACTGATGTCATCAAACAGTTAGTTTTTTAATTAGTTTAGCTCGTTTAATAGTTCTAAGTTTTTTTTTCCATTTTTTTTATATACAATAATGTAATAAAACCAAAATGGAATATATGTATGTATAATAATTTAAAAAATTGTAGTTGCAATAGACTAAAACTCTGCAAAAAATAGAAATAAGACAATCAAATTTATTTTTTTATTTACATTATACAAAAATATGAAAAGTAAATTGAACTGAATTAATATCTAAATTATTGAAAAAACCTACTTTACACAATTTAATTCGACTTATATGTGTCGATTAAAATCAAATATAAGCATACCTTTATGTTGCTAAAGAAATAAAAAAATTTTCAATGCACATCACTTCACTACATCTAAACATTTTCGTGTAAGTTTAGTAATGTAACAAAAATATTTTTTTTTGTCAAGAAAAATTTTTTTCTTAAATTTTAAATAAATAATTTGTTATTCAAATTATTGTAAAAAAACAAAGAAAAACTCTTAAAATGTTTGAAGAACTATATATTTAAGAAAAATGATTTACAACTACTTGAAAACAAAAACTTAAAAATACTAAATAAAAGTCATATGTTACAGCACTTTTTCAACATTCTTTGTTTGCCTAGGAGTATTAAAAAAACTAATATTTTTTTATTTTAAGTTTACTAAAATAATTTTTGTGGTAAAAATTAATATTTAGTTATCATTTTAAAACAATCAATTTATTGTATTTTAATAAACCACAAAAAAAAAAAATTCGCAGAAAAATTGAAATTTTCAACTATACAGATGTGACATTGAAAAGTTAAAAATAAGTAGAAAAGGCACAATAATATAAACACTTTTCCTTCAAGTAAGTATAGATGCCATAATTCATATTTTTCCTTTTTTTTTATTAATAAATTATAATTGTCCAGATTTAAATTTTTAAAATAATAAACAAAAACACAAAAAATGGCTGACTTTGATGCAATATATGAAGAAAGATTTGAAGATGATTTAGAAGCTCCAATTATTTCTGTCCCAGAGCCTATTATTATACGTGGGGCAGGTAATATGACTGTATTTGGTCTAAGTAATCGTTTCAATTCGGAATTTCCATCTGGGTTAGTATCCCGAGTCGCACCAGAAGAATTTCAAGCTACTATTAATCGGATAAATGGAATATTGAAAAAGACACTTCCGGTTAATGTTAAATGGTTGTTTTGCGGCTGTGTTTGCTGTTGTTGCACACTAGGATGTTCTTTATGGCCAGTTATATGTCTTAGCAAAAGGACACAAATTACGTTAGATAAACTACTTGAATGGGAAAATAGTCTTCTATATCATAAATTGGGTTTAAATTGGCGATTAAATAAGCAACAATGTGATTCAAGTTCAATGATGGAATATGTTTTACTTATCGAATTTATACCTAAAACACCTATTTATCGCCCAGATTAATATTCTTAAAAAAGAATTCAGATCTTAAGTTATCTCAAGTTATATTTTAAGTTTAATTAAGTTTAATTGTATAAAAATTAAAAATAAAATCTATGTATAGTGCATATTTTTGCGAAAATAATAAACTAAATATAAAATACATATAAATAAAAAAATTGAAGGAAAAATTAATAATATATTAGGTATATGTATTAAAAATGTAGGAATAAAAAGTGAAATTTTATCGATTAACAAAAATGTTTACTTGTTTTTATTTTAAATATATAGAAATATATTTCTATTTACAGCTTTTTCCCTTATCATTTTATTCTTATTGGGGGAAAATTTCATTTAAAAATTTATTAGTTTTTGGTGAAATTAAAACAAAAAATAAATTATATTATATGGTTTATTTGTAAATATAAAGTCAAGTATATTGCATTTAATACTTTTTTCTTAAATGCTATATTTTTAATTTAAAGTACAAAAAAAAGGAAAAATTTCGTATAAATTATATTTAAATTCTTTTTAATAGTGAACATTTTTTCAACTGATATTATGATGTATTTTCGTTTGTAATATGTTCTAAAAAAAGATTAATGGTTTAATTGGTTAGTTATATTCAAAAATTATAACTTTTTTTTTTAGAATTTTTATATTAAATTATACTAGAAAAAATTATCTAATTTACAATTGAAATCTGTTTGTTTCATTTTTGATATTTATAAGCTAATTCAAGTATAAAGACGTTTAAATTAGACTTCTTTTGTTTTATATATTTTTTAGTTAATTATTTTTAACTTGTAACATTATATTATTGTATGAAGTATACAATAAATTTTATTTAAAATCGTTTTAGAAATTCCTCAGAACAAATTCGAGCTCTGGCGTTGACAGCTAATTTCATTTCACTAATTTCTTTATCAATTTCTTCCATAAAATGTATTACAAAATCCACTAACTTGTGTTTATACATTTGTTCTGTATGACAATTTGTTATTAAAAAACTGATATCATATCCTTCAATCGGTTTTCGTCGAAGAATAACAAAACTTTCAGCTCGTCTCATCATAAATCTTGTAAATTTATGGCATAAAATTTTTTCAATTTCATCGGCTTGCTTAACTGCAATACTAACTCTTAATGAATTAACGCTAGCTTCAATTAAAACACGTTCTTTTTCATTTCTTGATATAACTACTGGATTTAGTAATAACTCTTTTGAGCTTCGAACTTCAACTTCTGGTTTATTATGACGCTCAACAACCTGAGATGGAAAATCGCATAAGCACATTGCTGCTGTTAATGTATGCCGAACAGCGGTCAGATACGGTTTTAATGTTGCTGCCATTTTTTTCTAATCTAAAATGTTAAGATAAGCATTTATTTATCGTGAAAAACTTGTATTAATTAATGATATTGTTGTGTTGACAAACTTATATTAATTATATTAAGGATTTAGTTATTGAATTTTAATAAAACTTTTATTAAGTTATGAACTTTATCATGGTAATAATAATTCAATATATGTACAGATAATTATTACAATTTTTACTTTTAAAAAATATTTGTTAACCCCACCTTAGTATATGATTCATTCAAAATATAAACCAAAATTTAATACTAATTAGGGAATTATATTAATTTTTGTTAATTAACTTATATTATATAAGAAATTAATATAAATATTCTTATAATTAAAAATGTACCTTACAAATATTAAAAATTATGTATAAAAAAAAAATTAAATAATTTTGTTCTGGCCAATTTGCTTATTGCTATATATACCAAGTAATAGTTGTCAATAAAACTGTCAAAATGAAAATGAATTTGATAGGAACGTGGCCAAATTATAAAACATAAAGTTATATTTCTTGTTATAATTTTAATCATTTATTTGTTTTCATTTCGAAAATAAATTTAAATTATTGTTGATTGTAAAAATTCTAAAAGTATTAATAAATTAATAAAAGAATTTTCAGTTTTAATTGAAACTTATTTAAAAATCTTTTAATTTAATCTTGGAACCAGTTGGAATTGGAACGTATTTTTTGACGCTCTTAAATATTTTATCCTATAAGAATTTAAGCGTCATATTTGACATTTTCTTATTTTTTTATAAATTCGAATGACATATGCCACTTTTATCAAGTAAAAAAGATGGAATATTGATACGTGTAGCATATAGTTTTTCACGATAATTGCCAAAAAATAATTAAATTATAGAATATTATTTATTAGATGGAATAGCAGTAATTAAAATGGAAGACGAAAAAAGTGCTATAGATGTTGGTGTAGGGAGACATTTTACAAGAATATCACAGGTAAGATTCGGTTAATTTTTGACATAAGCAAAGTTGTGTGTAATTAGAACATTTTCGTGCATGATATTTGATTTTATAATTTTTTTTTTGTAGAGATACCAATTAATATTGGATAAATTAACACCACACAATAGAATCCGATGGATTTCAGCCTTGGTTCTTATAATAGTATTTCTTTTAAGAATTTTTTTTAAGCAAGGATGGTATATTGTTACTTATGCACTTGGAATATATCATCTAAATCTTTTCATAGCATTTTTAACACCAAAAATCGATCCAGCGTTAGATTTTGATGGTAAGAGTAAAATTTTATGTTTACATATATACAAATATAAATGAGTGATGACGAAATCAAAAGCATGATAAATTACATAAATAAAAAAATTAAGCAGTAACAAACTTTCTGTAGAATTTAATTAACGTTTGTTGGTGATCGATAATTTATTACTTTTATCTTACTTTAATGTTCACATTTCTGTTTAAAGGTCATTATAATTCAATTATACTATTATTAAAAATTTTTGCATTACTAGAAATTTAATTATTTTATTAATTTTTACTATTTACTAACTATAACTTTTTATTAATAGTTTAACCTGGTTTAATCAAATCAGTTTCCTGATAGTTTTTATTATGTTATTGTATTAAACAAGTTTTTTTCAATGTACATTGATCATGTTTTATTTTTAGCTGATGATGGCCCTGAATTACCAACGAAAGCTAATGAAGAATTTAGACCATTTATACGAAGATTACCAGAATTTAAATTTTGGTATGCAATCACTAAAAGTACGGTGATTGCTATTATTTGTACTTTCTTTGACTTTTTTAACGTTCCAGTCTTTTGGCCAATATTGGTTATGTACTTTATAACATTATTTTGTATAACAATGAAACGTCAAATTAAGGTTTGAATATTTAATTTTTAGGGAATTTTATTATTTAAATATTTAATTAAAAAAATAATTTTTTATATTTTAGCATATGATTAAATATAAATATTTACCATTCACTCATAATAAACCGAGGTACACATCAAAGGTAGAAACCAATTGACAACTAGCAGCACAGTCGCATCCTACAGATACAAATTGCAAAATTAATCAAAACAATGATGTTAATAATAGTTTGATTACAACAACAACAACTACTACAACAACAACTGCTCCAACTATAATAAAAGGAAATGTTAATACACCACCAAACATTTCAATTATTTGATTGTTATGTTGATGAAAATATTTTATTTACATTTTCTTTTCATTATTTTTTTTTTAAATTTTTGTTTTACGTTTTTGTTTAAAAAAAATTTTGCGTTAACGTTTGTTTAATGATGTGACTTGTGCGCATATTTATATGATTTATTTAATAAAAAATATAAGAACATTGTATTTCCCTCTCAAAGAAAAAAAAAAAAAACAAAGAAAAATTAGTTCTATAATTCCAAAAATCAGATTGTTGTCAGTCAGAATATATTATTTAGAATAGTATATATATAAAAAAAAAAGAAGATTTAACAACCTTTATTTAAAACAAACTTTGTTTGATTCTTAAAGCTTGAATATTTTTCTCTATTTTAAGGATTAAATATTTTTATTTTTTAATTTTAAACTTCTTTATCTTAAAAAATTAAATATATGTATTATGTACAATAAAAGAAGGCCTTTAAAAAATTATTTTTTCATGTTTTTTTTTCAAATACGAATTTAAATAAAATATTTGCTTCTCTCAATGTAAACATTAAAACATTTTTATTCACACATGTAAATGTGAGTATGTGTATGGCATACTTTTCATTAGTCATTTTGAAAAATTTAAATTGAATCAATTTAAAATTCAGTTATAAATAATTTTTTTCCAAATTCTAGATTTCCATTCTAGTTTTATTTTCAATTACTATGTATTCTATTTAAATTTTAAAATATTTAATAAAAATTAGTTAATAAAGCGCATTTATTTTTAGATAATATAAAATTTCCGAAATGTTAGAAATTAAAAAAAAGACAAGTCAATAAGTAACATCTTGTAAATGCTTTAATTTTTCTATTTACTTTTTTTTTTTTTTTATATGTATAAGTTATTTCTTTCTAATTAGTTTAATTTTTCTATAATATTGTCCATCAACAGAAAATTTTTTTTTTCTTTTGAAAAAATATTAAAAAAAGTAATGTCATTTACTTACAAAAGTGAAATTTAAATTAAAAAGCATTATTTATAAAAAAAAAATTTTATTCTTGTATTTTCATTGCTTTTAATTTTGAATCTGCATTATTATATTGAATTTGAATAACTATATTGATAAGTGTTTTGTTTTGATACTTATATCTGAAAACCTGAAATTCAAACTCGCATTTCCTGGATTTTTATTATTCGTTTTTAAATTGATTTTATATTTGTTAAAAATTTAATTTTTTTATTTTGGCTAGTTGAGTGAGAATTGGGCTATATCGGTTCTATTGACATTTATCAATTTCTGTTAATTAATTCCATAAAACAAACATTTGTTTATACACTTTACTTAGGTGTATTTAACTTAATTAGATTACAAAATTCAAAAACAGAGATAATTCATGTAATTTCTCTGATTAGCTAAAATTTATTAATTTATGATTTCATAATCAAATTCATATATTATTTAAGACATTTATAAATTATTATTCGATATTTAAGTAAGTTGTATAAAGGAATCAAAATAAAAATACATGTAAGATTTTTTGTTTTTCTTTAAAAAAAGAAATTTTTTTTTTTTTATTTTATTGAAGGAAAATAATTTCTACATATCAAGTGCTAAAATTAATGTTTTACTAAATCTAGAAAAATTAAATAATAAAAAATAGAAATCATCTATTAGAAATTTCAAAAAAAATATATATAATTAGATTTTTATACACTTTACACAAAAAAAAAGGAAGTTATAGGCAGGACATTGAATTACACACGTTTTGATTTTAATTTTCTTTCTTTGTTGTAAACATAATAAAAAGCGAGTTCCAAAATATAAATTTGTTTTGTTATATAAAATAGAATTGTTAAGAAAATTATGTATTGTATTTTTAAAAATATATTGAAAGATTTAAATTTAAAATAAAAAAAAATTTGAAATTCCAATCTACTTGCGTAGAAATAAAATTTAGGTCAACTAACTATGCATATGTACTTTTTTAATTTTATATTTTGAATTTGTATATGAAAAAAATTTGGTTAATTAGTTATTAACATACAAGTCATAATTTTTAAAAAAAGATTGTATTATATACAAAGAAAAAAATATTTTTATTATATGTTTTTTTTTTTTTTTAAATTATTATTAATTTAAATAAAAATTACCATTTCCAAGCCAAAATAAAGAGTTTAATGTATTATGTGAAGAGAAGGGTGGTACCACTGTTTCATATCCAGCGGAGACATAAGCGAATCCTTAATAATGAATGGTTTCGATATAATTAATTTTCCTAAAGACATATATTATTATGATTTTAATCCTATCCCACGTTGAAATCCATTTTTTAATAAATTTTTATTTTTTATAAATTAATATATATATTTTTTTAAAGAATCCTATCCCACGTCGTTACCCAGCAGTTTTCTTTTTTTTTTATTTTATTTTTTTTTTTTTTTTTTATTTAGTAAAACCTGTAAATGTACTTAACAAATCTTTTTTAACATACAAACATTCAATGTATATAAAATATTTTTATCGTACATTATACATGTTTTATAAAAAAAAGAAAAAGAAAATAAAATTTGATATTCAAACGATAAGTTCCTATTATTTTTATTTTTATTCTAAAATTCCTATTTCTTTTCCAGTTTCTTCCATATTTACTCAAATCCTTTTTCCTCCAAAATCCTTTTATTATTTTCAAACTCTCAATTCTATATCCTATCCATAACGCAAACAATAAATTCCAATCCATCAATTTATTTTATTTAATGTCCAAGGATTTAAATCCCTGCTTCCATTTTTTTTTTATATATCACTCATATTTATCCATCCAATATGCATTTTACAAAAAAAAGATTGTAAAGAGAAAAAAATACATTAATTTGATTTTAATTATAAGTAAAATTTTTAATAATTAATTTTATTTTATGAAATAGGTGAAATTTAATATTATTTTTTTTTTTTTAATTGATTGTAAAATGTAATTTTTCTCAAATTATGAAATGAAAGCTTATTCATATCTTATTTGTTAGATAATCAAACTTGATGGGGTTATTAGAATTAGAAAAGAAAATACGAAAAAAGTTAACTTCAGAAAAAGTTGCAATAAAGAAAAAAAATATATATATTAAGTGTAAATGCAAAAATAAATGTCGATCCTCTTAGAATTTTCTTACGATAAGTATCATACCAATTTTTTTGTACATCTCATAAACTGATTGAAAAATAACAATTCAAGTGTTTCTCTTAGCCTACTTTTTTTAAAAAGTTAAACACGTTATAAAATTTATCAATAAATTTTATAACAATCAAATTCTATATTTATTTGAAAAACTATTAATGATACTTATCTGTATTTTTATCAGTAAAAACTAAAGAAAAACTTAAAAGAAAAGTTTCTTAAAGGAATAAAGGTTTAACAAATGATTTTGTCATTCGTCTAAAATATAATAAAACTTCAATTATTATTACGAAAATGATAACTGGTCTAACAGAATCGACACTTTAATTGTAGTTAATTTGTTTTTAAAAGCTAAGTATTTGAAATTTTATTGATTTTTATTTTAAGTTTTAGTATTTTTAAATTACATAATGTTATCAATTTTCGTGTATGTTTATCGAATTGTAAAAAAAAATGTTTTGTAACGAGTAATTATTTTTTTTAGATATTTTTTAAGTTTCCTATTTTTAGATTGCTTTTTTAGATACTATAAGTGTTGCTTTTTATTTACTTTTCAAATCCATATTATACATACAATTCGTGAATTTATTAAAAATACAATTGAATAAAATACTAAAATATTATTAATTAAAATTCAAGTCGATTATGTTTTTCCGAAAAATTTTAATTTTTAATTGTTTATTAAAGTAAATATTGTGTTAAAATATATGGTTAATAAAAATTTTCTTTTCCGAAAAAATGATAATCTGAATTTTAATTATAATATTATTCCGAATGTCGGAAATGCAATGCACAGAAAAATATAAGCGAAAATTTAATCATTTTAATTAATATCAGAAGAACAATTAAAAAAACATCTAATTTTTAAGAAAGTTTTCTGCACTCGTTTTTTTTTTTTTTTTTTTTTATTAATGTAATATTCTTAATATCAAGGAATGTTCTTTTTTTTTAATTTTTGTAAATATATTTTAATGTATATATATTTTGTTTTTTGTTAAATTATAGTTTAATATTAAAATGTTAAACCTATATTTTCCTTGAAAATTTTTATTATGTTTTATTTTTCCTACAATATATGAATTTTCTTTGTTTTGATTAATTATTTTTGACTTTAGCAAGAAATACACACATTCTCTAGTAGTTTTTAAATCTATCAAATAAAATCTGTTTTTTTTTTTTTATTTAAAAAAAAAAAAGGGCGTTGTTAAATATAAACTTTTTTTTTAGTAGTTTGACCTTGAGTCCGAACGAGATCTTGAAAATGATGTCCTGCGAACTGGAGAGTACGTTGGTGTACCACGTCTACGTCGTGGAGAATAAGATCTGGATCGGGATCTGGAATATATGTTAATTATAACAATAATTATTTTTAATAAAGTTTTGATTATTACCTGTCACGAAAATCTCTACCCTTATCATCACCATTGTCTTCACGTACTCTTATGTATGCTACTTCACCCTTGTAAATAAAAAAAAATTATATATGTTAATATGGAAATATATCAGAATGTTATAGTGATTTTTACTTCATGAGAGCGAAATCTTGAATCGTCAAGTTTTTTGATGGCGTATTTCATATCTTCATGACGAAGAAATTCAACAACACCTGTCCCATCTTTATATGAATCCGCAAAACAAACATCACCTGCTTCACGCATATGGTCTTTTAAATCTTGCCAAGAGCCAGAAGCAGGTAAGCCCGACACAATAACTCTATATTGAGATCTTTTAGTTGGCGGACCACGTCCTCTTCCTTTTTAACAAATTAATTTATTTTATTTAATTAAATTACACTCCTTTTTTGCTGTTTTTTTTTTTTAATATGAAATTTACCTCCTCCTCTATTACGATCATTTCTACCACCACGATAACTACCAGGACCACCACCTCTAGGAAATTCTACGCGTAACCTATATCCATCGTAATCATAACCGTCTCTAGCTTTAACTGCATCTTCAGCATCTCTTTAAAATTTAATATCACTTGGTTAAATATTTGTATTAATTAAACAAAAAAAAAACACCTACCGAGCATCTTCAAATTCAACAAAGGCAAATGGCGGCCCTCTTCTATTTTTTAAGTCTACAAATGTTACTTTACCAAATTTATGGAATAAATCTTGAATATCTTTTGTTCTTATATCTGGAGGAAGATTTCCAACATAAATACGACATTCGTTTCTACTAGACATTATTAATCTTTAAAAAAAATATCACCAAATTTTTTTTGAAAACACGCAGTTTATTTTTATAGACGCCGACTTCTTAAATCAGAATTATTTTAATAAAAGGTAAGAAGTTTTGGGTATATAAAAAAGCTTTCGTCATTGTCAATATAAAGTGTTGCCGTAAGGCGTAGCGTACATTTACGTCAATGGAAGTATTGTAACGCTAGTCGTTGCAAAATAAAAATTTGGAATTATGCGAGTATACAATTTTTAAATTAAATTTATTTATTTATTTATTTTGGGTATATTATAATTATTACTAATAATGTAGAATATATATTTTACTTTATATTTTGATCCGGCCGTCATTTAAATTGGGGCGACCTTTAACTTGAATGACTTACAATTGCCGCGCCATTGGTTTGATAATCAAATTTAATAAATTTTAATATATAATAGGTTTAAAAATAGATTCAAAAACATTTTTTTTATATACAAAATTTTGTACTAAAAAAAATGTTTTATCCATAAATTAATTAATATAAAAATTTTTAACTCAAAAAGTTCGGATATCAAAAGTACAAATGATTTTAAGTCAGTGTATTAAAAAATGAATTAAATAATATCTTCGTTAAAGTTATAAAATTATGTATATTAATTAGGTTCATAGAGAAAATATCTTTATGCTAGCAAAGCTCTCAATCGCAACGTAAAAAAGGGTTGTCATATAACTGTTTCTATTTTTGAATTCGAAATAATTTCGAAAATGTTTTTCAAGTAAACATTTATTTTGACATTATGGTAAAATTTCTGTATCATGTGATAAGTCATACGTCTTGATAGCTTTTCTTTTCCAAAAATTGTTATCAATTTAATTTATAAAAAGTGAAAATAATTAGGTGAAAAATGGCAGCATCATATTTACCATTAATTATATTTACTGTACTATGGGGTGTTGTTGGTATTGGATTACCATTTTTTGTACCAAAAGGTCCTAATAGAGGGTAAGAAAAGTTAAAAAAATAATTTCTATTCAATTTCTTTTTTTTGTGATGAGTGTTAATTTTTAATGTTTTTAGAATTATCCAGTGTATATTAATGTTAACTGGCGCTACTTGTTGGCTTTTGTAAGTAATTTGTAAAGGAAATATATTAAATTATAAAAAATCAAGAAATTTTATAATCCTTTATATTTTTTTAGCTGGTTGTGCTGTTATATGGCACAAATGAATCCCTTAATTGGTCCAAAATTAAAAAGAAATGTTATACTTGCAATTGCAAAGCAATGGGGCAATGCTATTCCTGATGCATAATTATATAATTATTTAATAATATTTGAATAATTAGATAATTGAGTCAACATAAAAATTTAATATTTAATTTTAGTTTCTTCGAAATTTTATTTGTAAGAATTGTTACATTAAAGTTATTTTTTTTTTGTTTTCACATAAATATGTTAATCAAGTAAAAATTCAATAATTGTAATTAAATAAAAAAATTTGGTGTAAAATTATTGAGCTTGTGTAGAATTTTATGATTGTAAATCCAATACCGATTATTGTATTGTTAAAAGTGTATATATATTAAATAAATAAATTCACATGATATAAATTAAAAGATAAAAAGTTAAATCAAATGGTAATTTTATTTTCTAAAATTTAAAAGTTTGAAAGGAACTAATGTAAATCAATTAAGTTACCACATCAATATGTCTTTTAAAGAGATATAAATAAAAAATATCAGATATATGTACAATTACATTGTACAATCGATTTCTGTTTGCAATTGTAGGTGGTTTAGGTGATGTTGGAAGAAAATATAAAATTTTGAATTAAAATATTTTTGTCAGTTAAGGTTTTTTTAATTTAAGAAAATTATTTGTAGTTGCTTTATAATATTACCTGATATTACATATTATAAGTACGTGTGCGTAATAATAAAGAGTGCAATATAGTTTTTTTTTAAATTAATATGTGAATACATATGACTATATGAGAAAATACAATTTGTATAATTTATAATTTTAACTCCTGACATCTAACCATTATTCTACAAACTAGCAGCGTACATGCCACCTAGTAGTCAGATTTATAATGACTTAACAGATTAAAAATGCAGAAGTTACGTTGAACAATAAACTTAAAACTTGTTTTAATTCTGGGTGGAGAAGGAAATGACAATGACATTTTGACTATCATATTCTTAACTGTCAACCCTTAACTCAATTAACAATACAGTGAAGAAGTGAAGGCTGTTTGATCTTAGTAAATTTTTTCATTATCACAATTATTGCTGCAGGTTCAGAATTTTTTAAAATTTGTTTTTTTTTTTAATAAAAAAATTAAATATAAAGAAGTGACATCTATTGAAGAATTGATTTATTTTGACGACCGTTTTTTTTGTAACGTTATGGTGGATATTTAATTGGTGTAAAAAAATCTATTTTAATTAAGAAAATATAACCCGATAAAATTAAATAATTAACACAAGTTTTATTAATTTCGAATAGAGAACGATATAAGATAAACAAGCCACGTAAGTTTTATTTGTAAAACAAATGATGTAACAAAATTAATTCAAAAAAAATTACATAACAAACTTTCATGTATAATCAATTTAACCTATGAAATTGAAAAATTTTTAAAATATACCCATGTCAAAAAAATACTCTTAATATTGGAAAATAAACTTAGAATAAATATAATTAAATTTCAGTATCATGATTTCATCATTATTTGAAGCAGCAAAAAATGGAGTATTTAAGTCGCCATTCACCCAGGTTTTTTGTAGCCCGGTGCAAGGCCGTGAAATAAAAGCAGCTGCTTCTGGTGATTCATGTGAATTTGGTAGCAGTAAATTTCTTATGTTATGTGGAGTTGGTGGAATATTGTCCTGTGGAACAACACATCTCTTAGTTACACCTTTGGATTTAGTTAAATGTCGCTTACAAGTAGATTCAGCAAAATATAAAAATTTAATTCACGGGTTAAAATTAACTGTAGCTGAAGAAGGTGTAGCTGCTTTATATAAGGGTTGGGCGCCGACTTTAATTGGTTATTCAGTTCAAGTAAGCATTTTGTGTTGTTTTTTTTTCTTACTAATATTGATAATATAAAAATATAATAAAATTAAAATAAATATATTAATCTTCAATTGCTAAATAAATATAATCTCAACTACAAACATATGTTATATCAATTTCTTTAGGGTCTTTTTAAATTCGGACTTTACGAATTGTTTAAAATAAAATATGCGGATATCATTGGGGAAGAAAATGCATTTCTTTATCGAACATATTTGTTTTTAGCTGCTTCTGCGTCGGCAGAGTTCTTTGCTGATATTGCACTCTGTCCATTAGAAGCTATGAAAGTTAAAATTCAAACAACAGCAGGTTTTGCTAACAATATGAGAGAGGCTTTTCCTAAAATGATGGCTGAAGAAGGTGCAACTGCCTTTTATAAAGGTTTAGTCCCGCTATGGAGTCGTCAAATACCATATACAATGATGAAATTTGCTTGTTTTGAAAGAACTGTAGAATTGCTTTATAAGTATGAAATTTTAACTTTTCTTTAAAATATGTATAAATCCAATGTTTAATTTTTTTCAAGACATGTTGTTCCAAAACCGAGGGCCGATTGTTCAAAAGGTGAACAATTAATTGTAACATTTGCTGCTGGTTACATAGCTGGGGTATTTTGTGCGGTTGTATCACATCCAGCTGATGTTATGGTCTCAAAATTAAATCAAGCAAAAGGATCAACAATTGGTGATATAGCAAAACAATTAGGTTTCGCTGGAATGTGGAAAGGACTTGGACCTCGAGTTATTATGATTGGTACTCTTACAGCACTTCAATGGTTTATTTATGATGGTGTAAAGGTTGCGTTTGGAATTCCACGTCCGCCACCTGCTGAAATGCCAGAGTCTTTAAAGAAAAAGATGGAAAAATAAATAAATAATAGAAATAGTTAAATACTTTAGGTTCATAACATTTAGAAAATGAAAAACTTAAAAGTTAAATTAAAATATTGACAATTTTTTTTTGTCTTAAAAAAATATATCCACAAATTTTATTATCTATTTAACTCATTTTTCTGTAAATTAATTGATTAAAATTAACTCTGTTTTTTGTTTTCCAATGTGGAAATTAAAAGTATTAAAAATTAACACTAAATTTTAATGCATTTTTGTTTGTAAATTTTATTATATTTATGTGGTTATACTTTCTTTAATTTATTAATTCAATTACATCAACGAAACTTCTTAGTTTGCAGAAAAATAATCTGTGACAAATTGATTTTGTTATGGTTTCTTAAAAATGAACTCTTAGTTAAATTTCTTTAAATTAGTAAAGAAAACATTTGTTTAGCTGTTGAAAAAGATTGGATTGTTGTGATGTTACACGTCCATATTACATATTAATAGAATAGGTATATTATTTCAAAAAAGGACCTAGAGGTTGCTCTAGAATACTTAGATATTTTAAACTTTTGAAATGGAAAAACGTTCGAGAGGAAAATAGGAAAAAAATGTATCGATCTTTTTTATGCTTTTAAAGATGGGAGAATAAAATATTCAAAAACTATTGAGGGGATAGTAGATTGACTTGATAAAACGAATCATGGGCGGCGCACTGCGTAGAGGAGCACAACACGCTGCAGGGCCAAGATGTTAGGGCTGTTATTAGCCTACGTACAAAACGACAAAAATTTTTGTAATGTTATGAGGTAAATTTGTAAGAACATTTGCTTATCCATTCCTTTCCCTAAATATTGATTTCTAAAAATTTTATTCTTAATATACTAAGCATTAATAATTGGGGTAAAGAGCTATTAAAGTGATGCATTTTAGATATAGTTTGTATGTATTTTGTAATATTGTATGTAATTTTCAAAATTTATTTTACTCATTTATTTATTTTTATTGGGCCATTCATTGTTCAAGTTTTATTTAAAGAAATTACGACAAGAAAGTGATATAAATTTTCCTTTTTATCAATTTTATTTTTTTTTGAAAATTACACAGTAAATTAAAAAAAAAATGAAGTTGTTAATCTAAATTATAGGAATAAAATTGATTTTTCATTAAATTGGTTAATGTTGTTGTTATGCAATCAGTATGAAATTTTGTTGAAAAATCAATTTCAAATAATTAAAATTATATAGTTTAAATATACATATTTTGTATGTATGTTTGTATGTAATATGTACTTCATAAAATAATAACCCAAGTATAAAAATATTTATTGTGACTATTACAATTTAAGTGAATACAAAGTTTAAATTCAAAACATAATCAATAATAATATTTTGTTTGAAATTTTGAAAAGTTTAAATTTTCATAATTTTAGACTGAAAGATTGGCTAATGGCAAAGACTATACATACATGTATAGTCTTTGCTAATGGGCAGTGAAATCCATAAACATGAAAATATTAAGTTTTTTTTCCAAATGAAGAGCATCCACTCAAAGATATCAAGATAAGCTTCGAATATAAAGAACATTTCGATAGAAAATAAGAGGATGCACATATATGTAAATATATAAATATACACATAGATATATTATTAGATAACTATATTTATAATATATCTATATCTAAACATCTAGATGGGATGTTACAAAAGAGTTAATTATATATGTACAAATTATAAATTAATAATATTAAATGTCTGAATCAGAATTCGTAACTGGATTAAATTAAATCATAACAAGACAATATTTAAAATGAAGGGGTATTTAAGGGGTAATGGATAATTATTAAAAATTTTAATATATGAAATCGTATAAGTTTTTATAAAAAAATAATTCTGACAAAAAATTCACTAGAAGTTATAAATATTTAAAATATAGAAGTTTTTGCAATTATATAAGAGTCTTACGTCTTACCGTCTAAATATAAAATTAATTTTTGTTTGAATTTATTTTAAACTTATTTTATTTTAGATGATTTTAAAACATTCACATCAACTCATTATTTTATTATTTTTTCTTTCTTTTTTTTTAATTTCAGTTTTATACTAAATGTTTTAACTATCTATTAAAAAAAATACTACGGTTCGAATACCAATATTCTAAATTTCCTTTATTTCATTTGATAAGTATTTAAAGTCCTGTAGAGGCGATTGTAAAGATAATTGTTTTTTTGTTTCTCCGTTTTAAATAGTGAAACATAGAAATTGGATTTGTTTATAGTGAAAGGCTACACCTATATGTTTCTATTTAGAAGGAAATTATGTTTATTTTTTCATAGTTATTTTTTTTTTTTATTGTCCTTGGACGATAAATATGTTTTTAAGTTTCCTAAATGTAAAGCGAGGTTCTTACGCAATTGATTAATAAAAATGAAAGAAAAAATTATTTATTTTTATTTATTCCAGATATTGGTTCATGACATTTTGGAGTCATCTTGTTGGAAATGACAATCTTGTTGAAACCACATATCGTCCATGTCGAAATTATCTACTTCATGCTACAAAAAATCAATAATCATGTTTCTGTAGCGTTCTTCATTGATGGCAATTGCAAGCATCCTTCATGAAGACCATGTGGATTTTCTGCACTCCAAATGCGATTATTGCGTTTATTTACAAAGTCGTTTAACCAGAAATGAGCTTCAATGCACGTAGTATAGTTAGTACCCCGGATAGATTCATTATTTTTGTAATAAATTTTAACAATTTCTGTACGCTGTACAACTGTATGTATTTTTTCATAGTGATTTGTCAAGCCATTACTAAACACAAAATAATGTCAATTTTGGAGGGAATTTAAAAAAACAAAATGGCTGCTATGATGTTTATAAAATAATATAAGTAGGTACTAATTTGAAAATAATAATTGAATATAAAAGCAATATTCATTCAAGTTTTTTATTATATTCGGAAAATTAAGTTTATAATGTTTATTTTATTTATTTATTTATTTATTTTTTTCTTGTTGAATAAAATAATGTCTTAGAATTCCTTTTTTTTTTTGATTGATAATTGATAAAATTTATAGTAGATACCAGTTAGATATCAGTTTTGATAAATGATAAGATTTTATTTTTTTTTATCATTTTTATCAAATTTAAAAGAAAAAAAAAAATAAATTTGAAGAAAACATTTCATATATAATATCCAGTGTTTAGTGAAAGTTTAGTGCAAGTGAAACGATAAAAACTACTTTTTCGTTTTATTTTTTTTTTTTGTGAATTTATAATTTAATTTAGAAAAAGAAAACAAAAGAAAAAAATCAATTAATAATATAAAATACATATAATAATAAAAATAATATGAATTACGATATAAATGATGATGATCCTTATGATGACAATATATCTTTAAGAAAAAGGTACATATTAAACCTTACAAAATTTTGATATAATAACATAAATTTAAATGAATGTATGTATGTATATGTATAGGAACACATCGACTCAAAATAAAACACAACCATTATGGGATTCATTTCAAGATCCACCACCAGAAATAACAACTGGTTCAGCAGCTAATCAAAATAGATTTGGTTTTTTTATAAAATTTTTAAAAATTGTTGTATATATACTTGTATTTGGTATTGTATTAATTACAAGTATTTTATCCAAAAATACTTATATATTGATGACAACACAATTAGAATATGGACATAGTGTTAAAGTTTGTGATATAAGATGTAAGTATATTTATATTACAAAAAAAAAAAGTATATTATTTTAAATTTTAAAAAATTATTTTTGAAATTTCATAAAATTAATTGCTATGTTTGTGTTCCTTTTATATGAAAAAGGTAGTATGAGAATAGTTGGGAGTAGTTGCTAAATGGAACGCTAATTTAACATAATCGTATTTATTCCTATCCATTTGATTCTACTCTTTTTCAAAATTAAGTTACCCGTTTTCAAAGTTTGGTGTGTAGTTGGGAGTAAAAAAGAGAAGTTTTATTATGTAAAAGGAACACCAACTATATATCCATATATCAATTATGTCTGTCTTTATTTTACCCGAAAAAGGTAGTATGAGAATAGTTGGCAAATGAAACGTTAATTTAACATAACCGTATTTACTCCTATCCATTCGATCTACTCTTTTTTAAAGTTTGGTGTAGTTGGTGTAGTAAAAAAGAATAGTAAAAGGAACACGAACTATTATCCATATATTTATAACTTACTGTAAAGTTTAATCGCAGTTAAAAAAAAATTATATTATTTTTGATATTCATTGTTTAAAACTTTTATAATTCATTGTAAAAGATAAATATCAGATAAAATTATATGATAAAATTATAAATTTAAATTTTATTGATAATTTTAAAAAAAATATACATATTTATTATATATACATACATATGTATTTATCTATTAAGTATTTGTATTATGTATTTCCGGTTATTTTAATTTTTTATTACAAACATTTTTCTTTATTAATAATCAATGGGGTTTTTTTTTCTTATTATTAACTTTTGATATTTACAATTAAATGATATAATAAATGTATATATATCCGATTAAAAAATTATTAAATATAATTATTAAATTTTTTTTATTAATAATGTAACGGTTTAAGAATTTTAAAATGATATTTTATAAAAGATATACTTATATAGATATAGGATATAGGACACACTGTGTTCAATATATCGAATTATATAATACATATAATGGCGGCTCAGTGAATTTACCTTCCAGAAAAAAAAAAATTAATAAAGGACTTTAATATTTTCTGATTTGAAGTTTGGAGTGATTTGAAGTAAGGAATGAAAAAAAGATCCAAATTTTTAAAAATTTAAAGTTTTTTTTTTCATAAATTAGGGCCTCCCTTTAACTTTGGGGTTATCATAATAATTCATATTTTTACTTTAATGTTTTTTTTCTTTTAAGTTATAAAATACTTGCTTAACACGTTCCATTAAATTTACATTCATTAAAAAAATCTGTTTTATTTTGGAAAAATTAATCATCATATTATAATACATAATAGAAGGAATTTTTATAGTCGGTTAGAAAAATTAGAATTTGTAAACCTTCTGGAACAAAGCTATTATCTTGTCTTTTTCTATAGTTCTCGTTAAAAAAATTATTAAAACTGTTGTAAAATTTTCTGATTAATAATAAATTGATTTTCAGTTTGGCTCTTAATTCATTTTTATTTTATTGCCATAAGCCGTTGAATTATTCTTTTTATTTCGAAAACTTAGATCTAAATTTTGAGAGGAGTTATAGATCTTTGCAAATATGTATAAGCCGCATTTTAGAAAATATTTTTGTGTCGTCACCCTTTTAGCAGCTGTAAGGGGTCAAAAACTGAAATTTCCTATTTTTAAACACCTGTCCAAATTTTTTTTTTGAAGGCATTTTTTTTTTGAAGGTACACAAAAATTAAATCTCCAACATTATATTTTTATTTCTGTTAACAAATTTTCTTAATAATATATGGTTACCTTTTAAAATTGACGAAAGTGAGACTTTTTTTTTTTAGTGCATTTCCCTGCCACATAAATGTAACAAGGAAATTACACAGCCTTTCCTTTTTCAGGCGCTGCTGTACATGTCGTAAGGGCGAATTATTCTAACGACGTGCGTGAGGTTCGAACCCACACTTCCTGTGTGTTTACAGCGTATTTTAGACGCTCTTAACGACTAGTTCACCGATAAAGTATATAAAGAATATTATGAAATGAATTTATTTTAATTTAGTTAATAACATTTAAGTAAAACATTATTTAATTTTTAATTAATAAATATTTTATAAAATTTACAATACTGTTGATGAAGCTTTGGTATATTATGAATATTCCTTAAAATAAAATTTGATGTATATATGTATGTTTGTACTTTGTAAATTTGAAACAGAACATAGATCTTATCAATAAAAATTCGAGAAAAATCATTTATCTATTTCTAAAACTTTTTTTTTAAAATTTGTGAATTTTATTTTGTTTTTCTACAGATTTAAAAAAAAAAATATTGCTTGAAAAATGAGCTTATTAATTACACCCTGTCCAATTGTATATTCTACTATTACTCTGTTTATAGAATTTAAAAACAGTTCTATGTTTATTTGTGTAAACGGTGATGAATCAAAAATTTATTTTATATATAAAAATTAAAGCCTGCTTTATTATTATATTAGTTTCGACGAGATTGATGGTTGATGCTTCTACTCAAAACATTCCAAAGAGAAACAAGGACAGATTTAGCTGACCATCCCTATTTAGTTCAAATTGCCAGATGCCATAACTCGGTTTTGCGGAAATACATTTGTGGCACGACCAACGCGAATTTGGAATCATCCCCTTCCATTCTGAGTTTCCTATAGAATTGGCAATATGATAACATATATATAACGTGAAAAGATTCAAGATGAACATTAATAATTTTGATCACAATATGCATGTCAATTTAGAATCAATTTTCGTTTCTTAACTTAACTTCTTTCATCAGAAAGTACTTCTTTAACGAGGCATGATTACTAAAGGTCATATAACCTATGTATTATTTGGTCAAAAAAGAGAGGTCGTGTTTAATGGCTTAAAGTCTTACACACTAATTGAGGACTCCGGGTTGTTCCACGCTTCTATAGTGTTTTTCAAAGATTCTCACATATCTCGCAAAAAACAAAATACATATTGGTATTAGGAAATAATTGCAATTTTACAAGGGTTTTTAACCTATGTTATTTGTTTTTTTTTTTTATTTTCTTTTTGCGTAAAACTTTAATATTATATTCAAAACATTTCGAAATGTTCAATTTTAAAAACTACCTTGTTTTTCCTTATGATAACATTTAAAGATATTCGTGCGTAATTCCAGTGCGATGTTCCAGTATTATATATGTATATAAGTACATAAAATAAATATTGATTTGATACTATCTATATGACTTAAAAATATAAAATTAATATTTATTTTATTTTATGATTAATATATAGATCCCAATACTGATAAGTATGCTTTTATACCGGAAAAACAAAGAATATTTTGGATATGGGCCCTTATCTTTTCATTTGCGGCACCCGAAATCTTTACATTCTTAAGAGTGTCTCGGGTTTGCTTTTTTAAAAATATTCGATTTCCAACTGTTAATGAAATGGTTTTGGTAAGTTTGATTTTGTTGTAAATTTTTTAATTAAATTTATGTAGATATTAAAATTAATTTTATTTTTTAATAGATAGGTGGAATGGAAACTTTACATACCCTTGGATTGGCAATTTTAACATTTACAATATTACCATATTTAGATTCAGCCAGAGGACTTATGTTAGCTAATGTTGTATGTTTTATTCCTGGTTTAATTGGTGAATATTTATTTATTTATTTATTGTTTTAAAAATTTATTTTGTTTATTTGATGTGTTTTGTTAACTGCGTGGGTTTTATATAAGTTAGCATTTAACATTGCACTTATATTAGTTTATATAGTTAATTTTGTAATTTACTAAATACTATTTATAATAATAAAAAATCTTAAAAATCATATCGAATGGTATGGTGCTACAAACAAACCCCTAATCCGAACTAAGTCACTAAAACCCCAAAACAAAAATTAATCTCTAATATTTTTTCTAAAATTTAACTTAAATTAAGAATAAGTTAATTTTTTTGCGGGTTTGTTTATTTCAAAAAAATTGGGTGTTAATTCATATGAACTAAATGCCAAAAAATTCAAAAAATATTTTTGGGGATTAAGTTTCTTTTATTTGGAGGTTAGTTCACAATTAATATTGAAGTTATTGAACTAAGACCCAAAAATATTGGAGATAAGTTCAGTTTTGTTTTTTTGAAGGTTAGTGACTTTGAAGCTAGTTCGTAGTGCCTCAAATAGTCATTTTGGCAGTTAACAAATGATTTATTTAAAAAAGTTTTTTTATATAAAGTTTAAATTTTTACTTACAGGTTTATTTTCTGGTATTGGAATAAATTTCAAATCATTGTTAGTTTTTATAATTGGATCATCAGCTTTATGTGCACAAGTTACTGGATTTCTGGTATGGCCACTTTTAGGTGACAATAGTAAACTTTGGCTTCTACCTGTAGCTTTAATTTTAATTTCATTTCGATGGTGGGAAAATTATTGTGCTGGATTACCTTCAACTTGTAGGTTTACTTTACTGTCTTTTAGATATAAATTTCAATTGTATATATATATACTATATATATATTATATAATATTATTAAATATACACTTTTTAATTTTTTATTTTTAGCCTTCTTAAAATATTTAATTGAAGTACGACAAAAATTAATTGAATGCCGACCATATATATATTTATTTGTTGCACCATTTAAAATAATTTCTTTTGCATTAGCGGCACTTTTAATTGATGGCCAAAATTTTGGTTCATATTTTGAAAATTTTTTATCTGGATGGTATGAACATGATATACCAATAAAAATGGTAAGATTTATTATAATAATTAATCAAAAAAGAAAAAAAAAAAAAATCTAAAATTTATCCATATAGAATAAACCAATCTATACTGATCGTCAATCAAATGGAACTGATTTAACAATTGATTTTATTAAATCAAAACCAATGGCACATGTATGGATTATAGTTATACATATATTAACATCATATTTATGTTATGTAACTTCAAAATTTGCATGTAAAATAAAAATTCAAGAATTTAGTTTTGCATTACCGGTTGCATTAGCTGGACCATTTTCATTAGCATTTTTATTAATGCAATCTGGAATACGTGAAACAGATGTATGTGCATTTTATAATTATATACCAAATTATTTAGCATTTAAAGGTATACCTGTTTATGATGTTTGGAATTATATATTAGATGAATATATTTATGTATGGGTACTTTGGTGGATATCACAATTATGGATAACAAGACATCGTAAGTTTTTTATTTGTAATTTTATAATATTTAAAAAAAAAAAGAAAAACAAATTTCTATAATAGTTTTTTATTTAATAGTTTGGAGTCCAAAAAATGATCGTAATGCTTCAACTGAAAAACTTTTTATATGTCCATGGTATTGTAGCTTTTTAGTAGATCAATGTGTATCATTAAATCGAAGAGTTTTAGATCAAGAAAAATTCGTTGAATATATGGTAATTTACATATTTTTTTTATAATAAATTAAAAAAAAATATTTAATTTTTAAAATAAAAAAAATATAATATTTTAAGGATTCTGTAACATTTGTTAGTCCAGATGATACAAAATCAAAGAAAAAAGATTCTGAAATAAAATTAAGTGATAGTATACCACAAGTAATTGTTTGTGCAACAATGTGGCATGAAAATGTTGAAGAAATGTTAGAATTTTTAAAATCAATAATACGTTTAGATGAAGATCAATGTGCCAGACGTATGGCTAGAAAATATTTAAATAATGGAAAATATGATGAAGAATATTATGAATTAGAAAGTAAGTATATGAAACAAATTTAATATAATTAATTAAAAATATAATTTGTAAGTTTTCTTTGATATGAATTTTATTATTAGAGATAATGCTCGTTAATACGACAAAAAGTCTCTGTTGTTGTTATATTGTAGTTTTTTGTATTTTACTAATAGTTTTTAAAGAGATGTCTGATAAAATAAAAAAATTGTACTATTCAAGTATAAAAATTCGAATTAAAAATACATTTTTGACTTTAGAAACGTTTAATCATTTTTTTACACTTTATTGTATCACCATGGATTAATACACAATTTTAAATTATGTATTAAAAAAATTATTTTCTTTGTGCTATACCTATACTGGTCTTTGACCTAAAGAATATAGATCGTGAAACTGAGAGGTTTTAAAACAAATATATGGTTATAGAATGTATATAATAACAAAAGATGTTTTAGAAATCCCATCTATTATTATTATTATTATTTTTTTTTATATTTCTTTATTAGTGCTAATTACACTTTTTTTTTTGTTTTACAATTTTTAATATTATAATTAAACTTATGTTATTCTACATCTTCTTTTTTTAGAGAAAAAGTCTTGTGAAAAGATTTTTTTAAAGAACATATCAATTTTGATATTAGGCATTAGGCATATAGAACATATACGCATATATAAAACCCCTTATTTTTTCATAGTCCTTACAAATAACATTTTTATTTTCTAAATTTAATTCCATCAAATATATACAACAAAAACTATAATAAAAAATAAAACTAAAACAAATTTTTGTCCATTCCATTCCATTCCGGTCACACAGATTTACAGCCAGCTAATAAGTTTATTAAATCAATTATTAAAATATATATTATATTATTTCAGACATGAAGTTTCAGACATCATATTTTACAATATGAAGCCCGATATTAATGATCTATATCTTTCAAGATATTAAGAATAGATGAGAAAACACATTACTATTTATATTATTTGCCTCTCGGGCTAAAAATCAAATCCCATAAATAAATACAGTTTGATCCAACTTCCAATGTGTCAAGATTGGGTCAAGGTGTAATAGATGTATCAATTTTCACTTATGTATTGCAATTGATGCGTATATATTATAATCTACATTATTTTAAATTATTCTACGTTAAACTATCCTATTTTAATATATCCAACAAAACTTGGGTTTTGACTAATGATTATTTATCTGAAATTATTTCAAGTGAAACCTATTAAAAAATCTTCATATTTATTGAAAGGTTAATGTTTTTAAGATAACGGTAAATTAAAAATAAAAACGGTTATTAAGCTTATTTTTTTATTAATGAATTTTCTCAGAATTTCAAGTTTTAATTATTTCTTGAACTTTTTGGAATCAATCTTTTTATATACCGAATTTTTTAATGACATTACGAACTGTAGGTCGATTATGTTGACCATAAATTTCACGTAATGCGCGTAATTTTAACAATTTCTATACGCTGTGCAACTTGCGTTGCGTTGCGTTGCGCTGTGCTGTGGGTATTCTATATCTAATGTAATTTTTTTTTAATGCATTTCTCTGCCACATAAATGTGGACAGGAAACAGCCTTGAAAGTAAATAAAATTTACCTCAATAAAATTTTTACAAAAAATTTAAATTATAATTAATTTTAGAAAATTTTAATACCTGTAATATTTATTTATTTATTTATTGCCTTAATTTACATATAGTTTTCATTACAATATTTTCTGTAGTGTGAGTGTTTTAGATGGAATCTTTTTCAGAATAATAATGCTGAATATTATGTTTATATTATAAAAGTTTTTGTTAATTTGTTATTTGTATTAGTCAATTACTAAAGGAAGTCATGTAATATTTTTTTTAAATAAATGTCCCCAAAAAATTACTGATTTTTAAAAACGAAATTCCTTTTTGGTTTTTGAAATTTTTTATTTAAATATGCCCAAAAATTAAATTATTACCATAATAAGAGAAAATATACAATTTAATTTTAGACTTTATATTTTTTTAAGGACCTGTAAAAAATCGAAAATAAAACTAGTTTAGATAAAATTAGTATTTTGGGTCATTACGTACAATATAAATTTTTTTTGGGCAAAGGTAGGTGAGGATCTCAAATGACACCAATGAGATATCAATGCGCGAATTCTCTTTCACCAACCAAACATCATTTTCCTTTTAAACCAAACATCAGATTAGAACCTATGGTATAATGTACTGTTTGGTTTGGGGATTGGGAAACTTGGAATACAGGAAATTAAGTAATATGAGAAATTACTGGATTTTGGGAGGATTGTTTTAAACAAAGATATTGATGCTTTTTTTTAAATTTCACGGTATCATACACGTTATAGTTGTCAATTTTTGTTAATACTTTTGGTGGCAAGCTATTGCATATTCGCGCTGTATGTATTACAAACGTATTGCTGCGCCATCTGGGAATCTTTAAGTTAACTTATGCAGCCTTCCTTGAATTTCGGTTGAAATTTTTAAAATGAGGCATTACGTCTTTTATGTCTTCTGAATAGGTTTTTTTTCTTCTTAAGCAACAAAATATCTATAATATAGAGTGAGTGTATTAACGACACGTCGATGATTTAGTTACGGTGATTGTTGATATAGCAATAAGTTCGTTTATTAAACGAATTGCTCTATTTTGCCCTTTGTTTATTCATCCCAGTGTTGTTTGTGGAGCTCCTGCCCAAATGGGTACTTTGTACTCCATTTTAGGCCTGATGTTTTATTTTTAAATAGTTAGGAAATCAAAAGACGAAAAGAAGGTCTTGTACAGATATACGAAGCCTAAACATTTGACTACTTCCCTAGCTATCCTAAAAACATGTTTGAACCAGTTAAATTTTTGGTTTGGTTTAGTTGAATATCATTTTGGACAGTTTTAAAGACTATAAGTTTTACTATATTTTAAATTAACTAAATATGCAGAAGACTAAAAAGTAGAAGGCTAAAATTAGCCATTTGCATATTTAGAGGAATAATTTTATTTATTTTATACTTATTGTGACCAACCGTTATTATTGAAAGGTATTTTTCTTTTTATTATTATTTTTCTATTTCATTTCATTAACCTTTTTTTTCATGTATGATACCATATAATGGTGATACATAAAGACACGCATGGGTAGGGTTTAATTTCGACTATTAAAAATATTTTTTTATATTTGATGATGGTCCTACATATTTTTACTCTTTTCAAAAAATATTAATCCGATTATCAAATATGTAAAAGGAATTGTATATCTGTTAATATAAATGAGCACACTACACATAAATATACCAATGCTTTAAGATTAAAATCAGCTCATAATCACTTAAATATTTAATTTATAAAAATTAATAAAAAAATTTTTAAAATATTTTACATACTTTTGCAGTTCAGTTCAAAACAATTTTTTGAGAGTATTTGTTAGTTGTATATATTTAAATTACAAAATATTTGAAATTCATAAAAATTTAATTGTTTATTATCAAAAATATTTACATATATACGTATTCTATGTATTATTTAAAATAATTTAATTAAAAAATTTTTCAAGCACCTAAAACTATGCAATAATTCAATTAAAGTTGTTATCGATAATTTCAAAATTTTAGATGTAAATATTTTGATTTTAAAGCACTTAACAAGATTATATATTGATAATTATATACTTAAAACTAATTATAAGATCTATAAAATATGTTTAAAAATAAAAACAAAATATTAAAATGTTGAATAACGAAGCACTACTTAAATTTTTTTTTTTACAATATGATATTCTAATGCATTCTTTGTAAACTGTTGAATCACTAAAATAACTAGGAAAATTAAAATTCATTTATATAAACTGAACGAGCACTTAAAATAAATTAATCATTGTTTTTTTTTTAATTGAAATTACAATAATATAAACAATAAAAGAATTTTGCAGCAAATAATATATGTAGTTGTTCATATTATTGGTAAAAATGAAAAATCTAAAATGGAAAATATCTTACAACATTGACAACAGAGTTCCTATTCATTATAATTAAAAGGAAACAAAACTAAACAACAAAACAATATGATGGTTTTGTTTATTTAGCTCTAAAAAAATGAAAAAAAAAAATTTAAAACCAAAAAATGCAGAAAATTTCAATTTTCTTAATAATGTTTGTATTAGAGCGATTTTTTTTGGTTTTTTGTACATTAATCCTTTTAAAAATAGTTTTAAGTGGAAAATGATAAATTGATTCATTACTACAGAAAGTCTATTAATTTTAATATTAATAGTTAGTTTGCCTTATTGCTACAATTAAATTACATTACAACGAGTCGCAGAAAAACATTTGTCTCTTTTTAAACAAATTAAGTCTTTTATAGTTATGTAAAAAAGGTCTTGTGGTTTTTGAGGATGTAACTTTTTTTGTAATATTAATTGGCGACTTTAAAGTGAAAGAGTTATGAATAATGGAAAATCCTCTTTTAATACTTTAATTAAGTTTTCCGTAATACTTGTATCAATAATTTAATACTTGTATATATATTGTATACTTTCGATGCATTCAAATGTCTCAGGAAAATTGTTATATTACGAAAATAAGTATTCAAGAATTTTTTTACTAATCATGCCACCTTCGAAATGAATAGATAGTTTTTGTGCTCATTTTTGTCATAATTTTTGTTTTTAAAGATGGTTGGGTAATTACCAAAATTGTACAATATTTATACAACAACCATTGAGTTAATACTATGGAAGCTTTTCGTCTGAGTGTATAAGAGATCAAAGTTCTCCGTGTGTATCACAGTTTTTTTGTCAAAGTTCCAAAAAAGTGTGCCCAAAAAAGTCTGCAGATATTTATTAATTTGTTCATCATTTGGCTCTTCTGAAGGAAGTGTTGTACCCTCGTAGGACCAAATGACTATATCCCAAATATAATTGGTATTGTCAGCTTTCATAAACTATAATTAAATAGATATATATACCTAACAGATTGCCAGATTTAACGGTTTATTTACAAAAGACAAAAACAACAAAAGGATACTCTTAAAAGATAATATGCGCCATTAACGAAATGTACTTTATGAAAGCTGGCAATACCAACTATATTTGGGACATAGTCATTTGGTCCTACACGGGTACAACACTTCCTTCAGAATCCTCTATCATTCTTTCCAGTTATTTATCAAAATAAAAATAAAAAAATTATTTACCTACAGGTAAAAACTATTCGCGTAAAATAACCTTTTTCTTTTTGACATATAGATAAAAATTTATATAAGCCATTATAACACAACGTTTGATAAACTCATTTTTAAAAATAAAAAAATAAAGAAAAAAAAATAATATGAACGAGTGAATGGGTATATAAATATACCTGTTACTCAATATAGGGAGTAATGAAAATCTTTTAAAATGTATTTTAATTAATTAACTTATTTTTTTATTTTTTTTTTTTATATTTTATAATCATTTATCCATTATTGTTGTTTATACTCAAAGCAATTTTTCATATTAAAAAGATTTTTTTTTCTGTTTTATTACTTTTCAGTTAACATATTTTTCGATGATGCCTTCGTTATTGAAAAAGATAAATGTGCTGATGAAGAAAATCCACCAATAAATGATTTTATAAAATGTTTAGTAACAAGTATTGAAAAAGCAGCTGAAATTGTTTATAATACAAAAATAAAAATAAAACCACCAACAAAAATTAAAACACCTTATGGCGGACGTTTAATATGGATATTACCTGGTCGTACAAAAATGATTGCACATTTAAAAAATAAAGATAAAATACGTCATAAAAAACGTTGGTCACAGGTTATGTATATGTATTATTTATTAGGTTTTCGTATTATGGAAATGGATGGTATATCACCAAAACGTAAAATTGTTATTGCACAAAATACATTTATATTAGCATTAGATGGTGATATTGATTTTCAACCACAAGCAGTACATTTACTTGTTGGTCGTATGAAAGTTGATCCAGATTTAGGTGCTGCATGTGGTCGTATACATCCAGTTGGTAAAGGACCAATGGTATGGTATCAAATATTTGAATATGCAATTGGTCATTGGTTACAAAAGGCTACTGAACATGTTATTGGTTGCGTACTTTGTAGTCCTGGTTGTTTTTCATTATTTCGCGGTAGAGCACTTATGGAAGATAGTGTTATGAAAAAATATACAACAGTATCACAAGAAGCAAGACATCATGTACAATATGATCAAGGTGAAGATAGATGGTTATGTACATTATTATTAAAACAAAAATTTCGTGTTGAATATTCTGCTGCATCAGATGCCTATACACATTCACCAGAAAATTTTAATGAATTTTATAATCAAAGACGTCGTTGGGTACCATCAACTATTGCTAATATAATGGATTTATTGGGTGATGCAAAATTAATTGTTAGAAATAATAATAGTATATCAATGCCATATATTGTATATCAAGGTATGATGATGGTTGGTACAATATTAGGACCTGGTACAATATTTTTAATGATGGTTGGTTCATTGGTTACTGTTTTTGGAATTGATATTTGGACATCATTTTTGTATAATTTTGCACCAATATTAATTTTTATGTTAATTTGTTATTTTATGAAACAAAAATATCAGGTACATTATTGTTAAAGTTTTATGATAAATTCTATAATTATAATTCATTATCGTTTAAATTGATTAAAAAAGAAATATATATATATATTTTATTAGTTAATGGCTGCATTTGTTATAAGTTCATTGTATTGTTTAATAATGATGGCTGTTTTGATTGGTATCGCCATTCAAATGATACAAGATAGTATTTTATCACCTACATCACTTTTCTTTTTGGCAGTTGCTGCTCAAATTGCAATTACTGGTAAGTTAATAAAATTTGTTTTTTCCAAACATTATCACATTAAAGATATAAATCAAATTCAAATACTTTAACAAATTATTTTTAAGTTTCGTAACACAATGAAATTAATACAAAGTAGTTGTATTAAACGGTTACAGCTTCTACAACCGAGTAGTCTTAATTAATGATTCCAGAAACTGAAACTTATAGTCAAATATGAATAATAAATGACTAAATGGATGCCGTAACCTCCTTTATAGGAGTGGGAAGGAAAGCAATTCATTCTAAGAAAATCTTTGTATTAATTTTTTTCTAGTTTATGTAGAGATAATTGAGCCAATAAGAGTTTTCCGTCAATTAAAAGGAAAAATGTTGAAAATTAAAGCTTAAGAATATTTAATTTATGGACATCTATTCCATTTTATTATTATCAAGTTTCCCGTACATTTTATATTTACTTATGAGGAAATGAGGAAATATTTTTTGTGTAGCATGCAAATTTCTATAAATTTGTTTTATAGAATCGATTAGCTAAAATCAAATCTCGAACTCATTACTGACTTTTGAGTCGTTATTAATATACTGTTCCTAAAGTAGTTATATTTAATTAGTTGATTTTTTTTTGGTATTTTATATTGTGCCAGTAGCAAATTGCAAGGGTTGGTAATAATCGCCTGGTAGTCCATCAAATTAATAAAATATAAAAATAAATATTATAAAATTTTAAATGATATGAGATTTTTTTTTTTTGATTAAATTTTTATGTAAATATTTAATGAATATTCAAAAATAAAACTTTATTATTTTTATAGGTATTTTACATCCACAAGAAGCAGGAGCGTTATGGTGTGGTATCATTTATTATATAACAATTCCATCAATGTATATGTTATTAATGATTTATTCAGTTTTTAATATGAATGATGTCTCATGGGGTACTAGAGATATAAAACCAGCCCAGGATGTAGAACAGGTAAAAAAATTAATAAAATATAAAATAAAATTGTCTATATGGTATATGGTATTGTATTATATGTTAAAGTGCAAATTTTTTGCACATATACGAGTAGTTATTAAACGAAATCATTTATTTTTATTGATCCATGAACATAAATTTTTTTATCCATGAACATAAATTCCATTAGTTAGAGATCAATGTTTAAAATTATTATTGTTGCAATAGTTCTTTTATATTTATAAAAATTTTGTAATTCTGGAAAATTATATATTTTTTTTAAAAATATAATTTTTTATTGTAGAATCAATCATTTTGATTTTTTTAAGGATATAAATAAAAATAAATATTTGTTTTATTTTAAAAATATAAGGAAATTTATAATAGAATTTGAAAATAAAAGATATATAAATTATTTATTTTAATTTTAAAAATAGATCTTAGTTTTATGTTATGCATATTTTATGCGGCTCTATGAAATAATCCCTAATGAAATAATAGTTAACCGAAAATGAAATAACTCCCAATGAAATAACTTCTAACAAAATGAAATAATTCCTAATTTAAAAATGAAACAATCCCTAACATTTTTATTTCATTTTGCAATAAAACCTAACATATTAAAATAATCTTTAACATTTTAGGTAATGACATTAGCTTAAGCACTGATATTCAATATTAGGGGGCATATTAAAGTTGGATTCAAAATCAGGGTTATACGCTTTTTCCAGAATATTTATATATATGTATATGTGACATAATTATCTATTAGAAGGGATTTTTAGGATGTATATAATCTTCCTAATTCAAAACTCGCATATGCATATATCTAAATAAATATTCTGTAAAAGGCGTGTATTCCTGATTTTGAATTCAATTCTAAAATCCCTCCCAAAATCCCTGACAATAGGAGTATTATTTATATACATATTTTGGAAAAAACATATAACCCTGATTTTGAATCTAACTCTAAAATCCCTCCTAATAGACAATGTAATATATCCATATATATAAATATTCTGGAAAAAGCGTATAACCCTGATTTTGTAACGAACTCTAAAATCTCCTAATGGACAATGTCACAGATATACATAAACATTCTGGAAAAAGCGTATAACCCTGATTTTGTAACCAACTCTAAAATCTCGCCTAAATCAGAAACTCGCATATGCATATATCTAAATATTCTGTAAAAGGTGTATGAAAGGTGATTTTCAATTCAATTCTAAAATCCCTCCCAAAATCCCTGAAACCTTAATAATGAGACAAATGAAATAATTCCTAACATTTTAATGAAATAACTCCTAACAATTAAAATGAAATAATCTCTAACAATTAAAAAATTTTAATTAAAAAATGAAATAACTCCTAATTTAATGAAATAATTCCTAACAATTTACGAAAAATTTCATTATGAAATAACTCCTAACTTTGTATGAAAAAATGTTAGGAGTTATTTCATTAAAAATCTTAGGACTTATTTAATTAGGAGTTATTTTACGGAGCCATTTTATGCATTTATGATTTTTATAAGATTATAATTTAAAAAAAATCTTAAGACAATGAAATAGATAGTTGTTGCAGTTTGGAAGATTTATTTTAAAGAAGTAATACGTACTTTTCTGAAATCATCGAATGTAATTATGATTAATTATTAGCTATTAAACATACATTTTTCTTTTTTATAAGAATCAAAAATTTTTCTTAATATTATGATCCAAATATGAAATTGTATTATCTTGTAAATGTTTTTTTAAACTTATTTAAATTGGTTAAAATTATAAAGTTAGAATTTCTAATTGATTAATTAATACTAAAAATAAACAAAAGCAGAATATAAAACCAATTATATTTAAAGGTGCACATTATCCAAAATATAATAAAAGAAGTTTAGAATATTGTGACTTGCATTAAAATTTGTGAATTTTCTTACAATTTTATATGTAAGAAAACATTGTGAAAATTCAAAAAAAAAAAAAATCCCTTCAATTTAAAGAAAATGCTATGTAATTAATAAAATTTGCTAACACATGTTGAAGCTTTACTTTGTGTGTACAGGCGTTTAAGATACATGTGTCAGGTGTCAAAAAAAGTGTGCAGGTGTCTAAGATACAGGTGTCTAAAAATAGAGAATATTTGACCCCTAATTTGCCCTAAATTTTTCTGATGTAACTTATGCTGATTTTCAAGAAATCTTTATTCTTTCAAAATTTCAAGCTTTGAAACAAAGGCTTTTCTCAAATATGAAGAAGGAAGCTAAATTTTGCAAAATTATTTTAAGATAACGGCAACTTCAAATACTGAATTGCAAAAAATTGTATTGTTTTCGCATTTGACGTTTTAAGATTGAAAAAAATGTTAAACAGAATCTGATGTATACACATTTGAAAATAGGGCTTTTTCTAACTTTGCGTGACTGTAGCTTTGTTTTGGGGTTACATAAAAAAATTGAGCTACAACCTTAATTACGAAACCTGTTCATGGTTAAAATTTCTTTACTGTGTCTTAACGGTTTAGAAATTTTGTAAACAGATAAATGAACAGAGTATTAATTAAAATGTGCTAAAAATTTCAATAGAGTTACCATGATTTTGTCTTTTGTATTTAATTAATCAATTAATTTTCAAGAGTCGTACACTCTACACATTAAGAAACGGTGGCAGTATAGTCATTAGTCGCTGTTATACCTATACAAATATTTTGAATACAAAGGAAGATTATTAGGCCGCAGTTAACTTAAATTTGAACAAGATAACATTTCTATATTTTTTCGATTTCAAAATAAAATTAAATTAAGAGTAAGATATGTTTAATTCTTTTAAGTTTTTTTTTTCCTTAAGGGAGATGGGAATCTTCCAAAGACACCAAGAATTTCCCCCTTGGTAGTGTCCGATTCTTACTGACTAAACCCACCTCCCCTTTTAGCCAATATAATGGGATGAAACCCTTACCTGCGAACGCAATATATAGGCTAAAAAGTATATAGGAGGAAGTATAAGGAGGAAGTATCTCTTTTTTTTTATTATGTTTACAATATTAAATCTTTTAGATTATATAATCTTTTGTAAAATAAGAATGTAATAAATTCAGTAGACACAATATACAATTATATATAATATTTATTTGCCTTTGGGAATTTTATGTCATCATAATTGAATAGAGTCATTTTTTTTGTTCATTTTAAACTTTATTAAAGTTTGTTTATTTACCTTCAGGGATTTAGGACAAACATTTAATTTCTTTTGTCTTTTGGTAAATTTTATTTTTGGACCAAAAGGACATTAATATAAATTTTTTTTTTTATTAATATAATAATAATATAAATTGCTTTTTTTTATATGTATAAACATATTATGTATGTTTAAACGATAGAATTTAAGAAACTAACTATATCATGATCATTTATTTCGTCATTTTGACTGGCGTTCTGTTTAAATTAAATGTTGTTCTTAAAAAAGAAGATATAGAGATTTAAGTCATTAAAAAAAAATAAAGACAATCGGACTATTTAACACTAAGCCAGTTAATTTTGCACCATCTACTGTTATTTACGCAATACAATTTTGTAGTCATTATCAGACACTGAAGAATTTCGACACAGAAATGCAAAATAGAATTATTATAAGGAGTTGAAATATACAAAGGAGTTGAAATATTATTGGAATTCAAATCGTTGGCATTTAAAAAAAATTAAATCAAATTCAGGATCTATTATTTAACAGACATTTCTACTATATTCTCCTAATATCTAATCATTTTCACATAATATAAGCATATATATATTGAATTTTTCCAGATTTCGAAGAATAATAAATTTTTTTTATTATATTTTTATTATTTTAAATATTTGTTTAGTATTTTTTTTTTTGAATTTTCTTTTTTTTGTTTTGTTTTTACAGGAAAAAAATAAAAAAAATATTGATAATAAAAAGATGAGTCATTTGCAGCAATTGTTTTATAATCTTAAACCGAATAAAGAAGAAGAAGGTAGTTTAGATTTATCATGTGCTGGTATATTTCGTTGTATGTTTTGTACTCATCAAAAAACAAATACAACAGAAACTCAATTACTTTTAATATCTGATAGTTTGACAGAATTAAATACAAAATTGAGAACTCTTGAACAGTATGTAACTACTTATGTACATTTTATTATAATTATGCATAGAATTTTATTACATAATGTATTTTATACATAAATATCATAGTTACCCATACATTTATTGGTTTCCTGAAATAAACCCAAATGAAATAAAGCCAAAATACACATTTTTTGTTTTATTTCAAATTGCACGTTTGAAATAAAGCCATCATCATAAAATTTTTATTTTGGCTTTATTTCATTTTTTAAAAACAAAATAAAGCCAAAATTAAAATGAAATAAAATCAAAAACAGTTATACTTTGATAAAGTTTCAATTTTAATTTTATTAAGTTTAAAGTTGTAATGAACTATAAAATCCCTCCTATTTAGAATCTCGCATATCTCGCACATATGTAAATATTCTGGGAAAATCGTATAATTCTGATTTTGTAATCAACTTTAAAGCATTTCCAATTTCGCACTTTTTTCTCGAGTATATTCAAAATGTGTTCTTAAATTTTTTTTTATTAGTTTTATTTAAAAGCAAGGTTGGATTCAAGCAGGGTTATATGCTTTTTCCAGAATATTTATATAAGTGTATATGCGAAATCCTAAAGAGGTGGGATTTTATAGTTGATTATCAAATCACAGTTGCTCCCTTTTCCGTAATATGTATGTATAACTAGCCAATAATTGTTCTATAACAAATTTATTTTCAATTCTTTGTATATTAAAAAAAAAATAGAAAATTGAAATAAGTTCAATTTTAAGTTTATAAAAATTTAAAAATTCGCTTTTTTGCTTTATTTCAAATATAGCAATGAATTCATTTTATTTCAGGGAATCCATTTATTATATAATAATAACTATACATATATGTATTTATAAAAATATTTACATATATATGTTATAAATTTTTAGCAAAAGTTATATAAAAAATAATAAAACTTTTTTTTTCTATTCTTTATTTTCACAGGAAATTATCTGGAGAGATTGTGGTTATGTCACAACCCAGTGGAAAAAATGTAAATATTTATTTTTTTGTTTAATTTTATTTTTATTTATTTTCAAGTTACAAAATAAAAAATTGTTAAATTTTTATATATATATGTATATAGAAATCTTTTAGTTTTATACAATATTAATTTATTGTTTAGTTTTTTATTTAAGTATGTATGAATGTCAATATTTTAAAAAATCTTTTAATTTAAAATTTTAGATACGAAAACATTATCAAAAACTTTATTTTTTAAATTTGAGTTTTATAATTTTTATTAACAATTAAAATTTAATTTAATTTTTTTGTTTTTTGTTTAATTTTTATAGGATGAATTAACTATAAATGAAAAAAAAACAGATGAAAAACAAGAAAAAGAAAAATTATATGATCCCGGTTGGTTAGATGATCCATTATTAAATAATTTTCAAATATCAGATTTAACTCCACATGAGACACGCTTTTGGGAAAAATTACTTGAAAAATATTTACATCCATTGTTTCAAACTGATGAACAAAAAGATAAAGTTAAAGAGGAATTAAATGGATTACGTGATATTGTATGTTTTGCTTTTGTAATGATAAATGCTCTTTTTGTTTTAGTTGTATTATTATTACAAATTCAAAAAGGTTATTTGCATATACGTTGGCCTTTTAATGCAAAAGATACAATTACTTTTACAGAAAGAAATCATGAAGTTATTATATTTCGTAAATATTTAGAATTAGATCCAATTGGTTCAGTTTTTGTAATATTTTTTGGTTTAATTTTGTTTATACAATTTATTGCAATGCTGTTTCATCGTTTTGGAACAATTTCACAAATATTAGCAACAACTGAATTAAATTGGTTTTGCTGTGGATCAGATGTAAGTTAATATAATTATTATTATAAAAAAATTAAATTTAAAATAAAAAAACAAAAAAATGTTAATTAAAAAATAAAAAAAAAAATTGCATATTTATAGGAAGATCAAGAAGATGCTATTATTGATGAATTACGTGGTACAACAGTTGAAATTGCTAAAAAAACACAAAGACCTAAACGTATTGATGAAGATGATTCAGATATGGAAGATAATATTAAAGAACCATTACGTCGAAATACAATATATCGTTTAACTGCATTAAAAAATTTTAATGATCCAAATGATTGGAGTGATTTACAAACAAATTTTGAAAGACGATATGAAGAAGGTAAAAATACAAAAAAAAAAAAAATTTAATAAAAAGAAAAAGAAAAGAAAATTTTTTATTTGGTCAAGTTTCTATGTATTTTTTTTTTTTTATAGGTAAACTTAAATTTGGTGAATTGCCAGTACGCAGAAAAACGAAACACAGACTTGAAGAAACTCGTAAATCAGTTATTCAAAGAAGACAAACTGTTTTGAATGATCGAAGACTTAATGGTGGTAATGTATATATGAATGGAAATGATAATCCAGGTTACATTGACTAATTTGTTCAAGATACCAACATTTTTAAAATTCAATTTTTATTTTTATAAATTTCAATGTTAAATATATTATTGCATTCATAAAAAAAATATATCTATAATATGTATGTAATTTTGTTTTCTTTAATTTTTACTTAAAGTTTTTTTTTTTTGCCAACTCTACGATTCTATGATTTTTTAACTGTTTTAGAAGTAACTATCAAAAATTTGTTCAAGGTAGTCGAAGAATGTTATCAATCAAAAAAAAGTAATCTATTCAGATTTAATCCTAAAAAGCACAATTTTTTTTTACTAAAGTTAACGAACAAAAATGACTATTAGTCTCTCTCAGCTTAAAATATTTGTATGTATTTGGAATTAAATTTAAATATTTATTATCATTTAATAAATTCATTTAAAAAATTAAATATTTTTAATCACAAGATTAAATTTTGTTAAAACTCTTTGGTATGTTTTATAACTATATTTCAGTCATAGTATTGATAGAATATCGTCGTCCAATCATAATTTTGAAACTAATTATATTTTTTCTAAAGACAACAAACATATGTATATGTATATAAGATAGACAGGATTTTCCAATTTGAGTGATATGATTTCTTAGTGGTTAGTAGAATTTAGTGGAAAAAGTGCTCGAAAATTGGGTTCATCGAATTCGTTCCTGCAAAAGAAGTCGTGGAGGCCATTTGAATGACTTTTTATTCAGAACTTAATTGTATCGATTGTACTTCACATTAAATAAAAAACATTTGAATTTCCTTAACAATTAGTGTGTTTTTTTTTTTGAAAAGAAATCATATCACTCAAATTGGAAAACCCTATATATGTTTGGTATAATCCTTTTATAATAGGTATTGTTTTCGTGATTGTGATAAAATTCAAAATGTTTTATTAATTATACTTTTAAGTATATAATATATACTATACTATAGTATAGTATAAAAATATGGTATGTACTTATCAATGCTATACGGATTTACTTATTCAAAAATTTTTTTTTTTTAGATTTTTGTGTATTATTTTTACAAATTAGATAAAATATCTTTAAAACTAGATTAAATAATTAATATAACTGAACTTGAACTTTTGAAAATATTTTATTTAGATTGTTAACAAGAATTAGCTTGTTATCACTGGTTCCAATTAGACTCCTGATAATAAATTGTATATTGAAAAAAAAAAATTGTGTTTACAAATATTTAATATTTAATGATAACTTTTTAGAGATATTCTCTATATATATTATAAGAGTTTTTTTTAACTTATATATGAAACCGCAACTTAGTTTTTCTTTTGATTATATATGAAAAAAAATTTTCTTTTTTTTTAATTTCGTATATACTTTACGGTGCGTTTATATTGGAGCTGCGGTAAGTGTCAAAAACATTGATACTAGCGTAGCGTACAAAATCAAAATCGCATATCTTCCTCTTGTAAAATAGGTGTGTCATGACTCCAATTGCGCTAAGGTTTTTCTTTCGCTAATGCATCCTTAGTTCCTTAAGCGCTTGAATAAATGCTTTTCTGCTGGAAATCTTATATTTATTTAACTTATCTTTTGGCTAATGTTAAAGTAAAGCTTAACTGCAATGCTTTGTAAATTTAGTAAAAAATTTGTAATTTTATTTAAAATTTTAATATTCTTGATTTATAGAATTATAATATTGGTCGGAATCGGTTAATATTTATATTATGGGATATTTCAGTATCTGAAACTAAAATAAAATAATTAAGAAGAATTAATTGATAAATGATTCGATGAATTATTAGATAAGCTAAAATAATTTGACATAATTTAATTTAAATAGATATACTTAATTGTGAATGTCATAAATTATAAAGAATATATTTTTGGTAATTTTAAGATAAAACAACACAATCGATATAAATATACATACATTTAACTTCCGTGTTATTTTATTAAAAGATTATACATATTTGTACATGTTTCGTAGGTATGATTTTTTGTCTTTATCTTATCATGAAAATATTATTCTCTTTTTTATTGTTTTATTGCATAGATTGTTGATGTTAGGATTATATCAATAATAATTGACAGTATAAAAAAACAAAAGATTTTTTTTTGATTTTTGTTTTTTTAATGTTTACTTTAAACGTAGAATATGTTAAAAATAAAAAGGATTAATTTTAAATTGAAATATAAACAATCACTTTGGATATTTTTTATTTCATATCTTACAACTCACAATTTATAAAATATATAATACAATTTTTATGTATTAAATTTATTATATCTGTGAGGAAAAAGACGAAAAAATATCTCGGCAATTTATTTTTCGAAGATTTAGATAAATTCACTGAAATTTATCTGAGAAGCTTTTAAAGTTTCTTCCGTCAGAGTTATATCATCGTGATGTAAAACCTAAATATATTTAACACCAACATTGGCCGAATGATTTATCTCATGTTTTGAAGGTACACTACGAACCTAGAGTGTTAGCTTAACCTTTAAAGAAAATTTTTTTTATATATTATGTATCTTTATATTCTTAAGTAATTATTTACATTTATTTATATAATAATATTTTTATTTAATCTAACGGAATTAGTTTCATCTTAAAGTAGTTTAGTGTCATAAATGTCAATTCAAAAGGAATAACGTCTAATTGTACTAATTATAAATACAAAATATACATTTAAAAAGATTATAAATATGATATGGTAGGTTATGTAATAAAATGGTAAAGTATGAATTTGAATAGCGAAAGTATTTAAAAATATCATTGAAGAACAAAACAAAAAGGAAAATAATTAAATAAAATAATTTTATTTACTTTTTTAAATGTTGACTGAATAAAATATGGAGTAAGTTATATTATTTAATAAGTAGAAATATATTTTTTGGGACAACAAAAAACAAAGCCAAAATACATACTTATCTGGGTGATTCCATAAGCATGATTTTACTTAAGCATGATTTTACTTAAACTTACTTTTATATTAAATATGTATAAGTAATAAATAATAATGTATATATTTATATATACAAAGTGTCTCGCATTCTACAATCCAGGCATAAGAATTTGCGTTAACGTTACTTTTAAAATATAAATGACAAGCAGTTGAAATGTATTATCAAATATTAGCAAACCAAAAGTTCAAATTGAATTTAACGCATTTCTACATTTCTATGGAGATTTCTTTAGAAAAATTTGCATAATAAAATAAAAGTAGAAACTATAGTATACGAGACACTCCGTATATTATATACCTATATAAATTAGTACAAAAAAAAAAAAAACAAAAACAATACCGAATATTGTTTATATATTACAAAAATTTAGTTCGTACGACGAATGATTAAATCTAAAAAAAAATACAGAAGATTAACAATTAATAAATAATTTTATTACTATAATAGCCCTATAGTCAGCTAGTCAGTAGTTGTAATTTTGATAAGAATATAAGTATAAAAATAAATATAAAAAAAATTTATTGATAAGTGAACTGAATCTAAATAATGTGAAAAGTGAAAAAAAAAAAACAAAACAAAAATTTTATTCTTATCATTTTAATAATATTTTTTTCAAATGTCCGATTTCATTTATGAACAAATAAATACAAAAGAAAAAAAAATAAAATAAAATATTGAAGTAAAAATTTAAATAATATTTTAATAATATTTAATTATTTTCAGTTTATTAAGCGTCTTTCGCGTATGAATATGACTTATTGAAAGCAACCGATAATTTAAAGTTATATTTAAAAAAAAAAAAAAATATTTGTTTTCTTAAAAACTGTGATAAAAAAATATTTTTTTTTTCTAAAATAAGAAAATTTTATATTTTATAATATAAAATAAAAAAAGTTAAAAAATTTTATATAAATAATAATATAATAATAAAATTAATAATAAAATTAATATAAATTAATAAAAAAGAAAATTTAATAGTTTGATTTAATTAATTTTATATACATATAGTTAAAATAATTTGAAATAAAATTTTATATTATTAAAAACTTAAAAACAAAAAAAAAAAAAAAATCAAAAATGTATCAATTAATTAAAATTTTAAAATCATCCGGAAATATTTTTAATAAACAAAATGTATTACAATATAATAATAAGCGAAATATTATAAATTGGAATTTAATACGGAATAAATCATCAATGTCAGAAGGGTCAAGAGATACGGTAAATTTAAAAATTATTACTTAAAATATTAATAAAAATGCCTTTATAAATGTCATTCATTCAGTCAAACATTTTTTTTTATTTTTATCTTTTGAATTATTTTTAATACCTATTTAATTTATTTATATTTAAAAATATTTTGAAAACATTTTTTTTTTCTTTATTAAAACTCCATTAAAATATAAGATTTATAAAAATAATCTAAATTATTAATATTAAAATTTAACAATTTATTTAAAGAGGCTTAGTTGCAACGGTCTGGCTTCTTTTTTATTTATTTTTTATTATTTTTTTCTCCAACGATTTTATTAAAATTATTCTAAAAAAAATAAATTTAAATTTAAGTTTAATTTTATTTTATTACTAATAATACTTGTAAATAAAATTAAAAATTATTTAATTAAATAATTATAATAACCTTCTTCCATTAAAATTAAAGTTTAGCAAAATATTTGGTTAAAGGTTACTTTATATGTATACAGTTAACTTGTTGATATTTTACTCTATATTTCTATACTTTATTTCTTTCTTAAATTCATTTATATATTATGTAATATTTTTTAATATACTTGGCAATTCATTAAATAGTACCTATATTTTAAGTAGGGTATATATTATTAGTTCAGGCGTCAGTTGTGTGACTGTCAGTTTTTTTTTAAATTGATAGTCAAGCGTATACATTAGGGAAATATAATGAGGGAAAACTCAGTTTTTTGTTTTTAATTTTTAAAGTTTCTGCAGTATAACGATTAATATTTTGAGAAGATTAAATATAACTACTTCTGAGCGTATTTTTGTTTACATCGTTTATGGTTGAATTTTTTAAAATTAAATTAAATCTGTTACAGCCGTTTTTTTTTTTTTATTCATGTAGTTTAGCGATGAAATATCCTATGGGCAATTTTTTTATAACATTTTTGTAAATTAGTTTTTTTTGTCTTCCATCTAAAAGCATCAATACGTATAGATTTAATAATTATATATTATGTAATATTTAACTACCTCTTAAAATTCACTTAATTTTAAATCTATCTAAAACCAGAACTACATATTAATTTTCTGTTCTAGTTCAAAAGTTAATGTAGTAAAATCAAAAGGGAATTTTTTTTTTTTTAATTGTCAGCTCATCTTAATTTCATCCATGAAAGAACAACTGAACTATCATAATCTATTATATTCCCTAAGTCATAAAAGTATCAGACAACCTCAACAATTTTTCATTCATCAGTTTGACTGTCAGTTTATCTTTTAAAAAACTGCAAAGTCGTCGCAAAACTGACGACTGAACTGATAATGTGTACTATACCTTAGAGTATTATAAACGGTTAATTTTTTTGTGGGTATGTTCTCAAAAGCTTCAAGTAAAAATTTTGTTTTATTTCTTGTATTGTATGAGTATCGATCATACTATTTAAAGTGAAATTAAGTTTGATAATTAAGGTTGTTAATAATTTTTTAAATGCCGTTATAATAGAGCTCATACTTGGTTATATCTGAAAAGTACATACATGTTTTTATAACTTACTATTATTTATATAATAAGTTGGTTTCATATCGAATTGAAGGAAGTTCAGTCAGGAAGATTTCTTTTATTGCTTTTTTTTAATGATTTCCAGTTTTTTAAGCGTATTTTGTTGTGCATTGTTCCAAAATTAAATTTAGATAAATAATAATTGAGAGGATAAATCAGGAGTATAAAATATGTCGTGTTTCTTTATTGAAATATTTGCACATTCGCCTCACCTCAGTATAAATATATATGGTGTGATTTTTTTAATCACATGTTTTACATGTTCACACCACTTTAGTTTATTATCTATCCAAAATTGATCCTAAGTTATTAAATTACTTTACAATTTCTACCGGTTCATCATTAAATTGGGAACTGAAGTTAGAACATTTTTTATTTTCCAATAATTATGATCTTTTTTTTTTTTTTATGAGGGTTGGTGGAAAACTCGAAAGTCACGAAGAGGAACTGCACATGGTTCCTCAGGGTAGTGTTGGACTTTAACCAACCAAAACCAGCCCCCCTTTTAAAACCAAAATTTAGGACGAAACTTTTAATACAAATGAACAGCTTGGTTTCGGGGATAAGGATGTGGGAAGGATAATTGGGGAAAATGGAATTGGGAAATTTGGGATTATGGGGGATAGGTAGGGTTTTACATTTAATAACAAATGGTGTTTATTAAGCCGTTCCACAAAAATCTTGAAATCATTACCCCTTTAATATATTTTTCATTTGCTGACTGATACTTTAAAATGCCATCTTCAGTTTTATGTTGCGAGTTTAAGTTTAGAGATAACTTACAATTATTGTATTTTAAATTAATTTAATTTTTGTTTTTAAATAAATGTTACATAATTTCATTTTAAAATAAGATGGCGAAATAAGAAAAAAGGAATGGCGTAAAAAATGATAAATTAAAATTTATTATCCTCTATCTTTACAAATTAATATAAATTTTAATTATTAGGCGAAAATTTGACTTCGAATGGTGGTTGACCCTTCTTTTTGAAATGCTTAAATGTGTGTGTACAAAAATAATTATAGGATTTCAATAAACACGTTCAATAACACGCGGTGATTTGGAAAACAGTAGTTTCAGTATTTTAAATGTTTTGTTGTTAAAATATATATTATGTTGAGAAATAATTAGGAGAGATTTTTTAGTTAAACGATTTTTTTTACTCCTAATTATTTTTCCATAATATGTGTATTTAGTTAGTAAAAATCCTAAGTTAATTAAAATTTTAATGTTCTTTTTAACCTAGAAAATGAAAATTCAATTCTAATAGATTTACTAATTAATTTTATTTGCTTATTTTTGAATACACAGTAGAAACTAAATGCAAAAAACTAAACGCTAAAAGAGATACTTAAAAATTACATAGATTCTTGGAAATTTATATCGATTATAGAATGTAAAATTTTAAATACAGAAAAATATTCAACATAAAAAAAGAGAATAGATTTAGTTAACCATTCTTTAATAATTTTAAGCTAACAATCACTTTATAATAATATAAATTTAAATAAATTTGAATTTCGTGTAATTTTTGAAACTTAAAAGGTCATTATTATGATGGAAACTGTTTAAACAGCTGTTTGCAAGGATTAAAAAAATAAAATCGTGGTAGTAATATGTTTCTCTCTTGCGCGTAGACTATAGTTAGATCAGAATCTAATACTAATGCTTAAATGCCCCTATTTTTAATGAAGATGTATAAAAAGGATTGTTGAAAAACATATAGCGGTTACATCTAACGAACGTTATACATACATACATTTATTTATTTCTTTAAAAATATTGACAATAAAATATTTTTTTAAGTATATATATTATACATTATGGTTTATTTTCTCAATTTTGTAGACATAAATTAATTTAAAATTTCGTTATTAAAAATTATAAATTGAACAATAATAATTAAAAAGTTTTGATAATTTTTGTTGTGTAAATTAAAGGTTCTTAAAGTTATCATGCATTTTGTAAATAATAATTTTCTATGATAATTTAATTACATATTTTTTTTTTTTTGATTGATTGATAGATTATTAAAATGTCATAATTATTCCGTACTTCAAAATAAAATGCAATTTCCGTTATCATTTTTGTTATTATAACTTTTATTATTATATATGTAACAAAAAAAAAAAAATGTTTTTTTTTTTTAAAATTAATTACGATGAATTAAAAATTCATTGATTTCAATAATATGTCATTTATGATTTTCAATAAATACTTGAAATATTATTTTACATTCATTTTAAATTGAGTACACTTTTTATTTAAACTCATTCATATGATTTTTTATTTAGTTATTTTTATTTTATTATTTTTTGCGTCACAATTTTGCATATTATTATATAATGGAGATATATGCATATATGTATATTTAATATACTTATTAATAAACAAAAAAAAAAAAAAACATTAATATAAAATTTAAAAGGTAAACATTTTTTTTCAAATTGTTTAGTATTAGCAGTTTTACTAAATAATATTGTTTCAATCAAAATGGAAATTTTGCGTTTATAATTTTTTTTTGCCATGAGTGGGAATCTAGAAAAACACCAATAAGATCAACGCCCGAATACTCTTTGTGTTGGACTTGATAAAATAAATTAAAAATAAGTTTTTTGGTAACTTTTAAAAAATACTCGTAATAAGTTTTGTTAATCTGTTCTAATAAGTTAGTCTATTCAATATATTTTCCTATTTTTCTTTGTCTTGGTTTACTCTTCACTACTATATAAAATAAGATTTTGCAAAAAACTTTTCAAAACATTTGTCTATCAAAATTCTCAAAAATTATTAAAATTATTGCGGTGGAAGGTGGAAGGCTAAAAACTGATATTTTCTATATCAGACTTTCATTGTTATGTTATTGTACCCCGAAATTAGAGGTAGATCGTTTTTTTTTTGTGTTCTTTTTGATCCAGGCAAATCTAGTTTAAGCCATTTAAATTAAAGATAAAAATAACATTTAATATATAACCATCATATATACAATATAAAACGAATATTTAGAATTTTCTAGTTTATAACAAATAAAATAGAAAATTCATGAAAATTATAATACGTACTTCTATCTACAATTCTCAATTAAAACAATATAATCATCTTAAGATAATAAATTCTTAAAAAAAAAAAATAAAAAAATGTATCTTGTTAAAGCCGGTTTAAATTGGAAAATGGAATTAAAATGATAGATTGATAACAGTTTTCTGCCGTGAGCGATAAATATTTTTTGGCAGCTTGAAATTTGGATGATGTATTTGGAGGTGTGGTATCATAAAGTCATATTTTACGAATATGTATTTGTAATATGGTTTTAAGACTTGAATGGGTTATAAAGTCATATTGTTTTATGTGTTATTCGATTAAAATTTCTTTAAAAGAAAGTCTATCGAACTTACTTATATTAAAATTGTTCAATTAATGAACCAAATCTAAAATCCTTCCTAATTATTTTTTTTGATATTACAACAAAGTTTAGTTAAAACTTTAGTTAAAAGGAATTAAAACCCGTGGGTTCCTTTCCTTTTAATAAACCCGTGGATTCCTTTTAAGTTGTAATAATAACTTACACTATTTTTTTTGGTTTGAATAAGAGAAGAGACAGTATTACACATATTATATTGAGTAAACTATAATTATCCCCCACAACCCTATTTTGTATAATAAATATGTATAATTTATAATATTTCCTATTGAATTAAGAGGAACATGTCTTTAAAAACATGTCTTTATGATTCATTTAAATGAGTCATAAAACTATATTGGAAATATATCTTTATATTTTTATTTGAATGTGTCATAAAGCCATATTCGTGATTTTGTGATTTTATGACCTATGCCTTTATGACACCCCACCGTACTTTGAACTTAAAAAAAAATGTGTTACAATCACGTTTTTTCTAGCTAGTCAATATGGAAATAAACAATTTTATTAAAAGGTCATCTTGTAGACAAAAAAAATTCCTAAGTAAATATAAAAAATAAATAAATAACAAATAAAATGAAAAACAAAATTATTTTTGTATGGTAACACAAAAAAAAAAAAAAAAAATATTAAATTTAAGAAGAACAAAACAAAAAATCTTAGTGAAGTGAAGATTAGAATTATAAAATATTTTTTAGTGTAATTCCTCAATGAGTTCACTCACTCAATTCCGTTTTTATCGGCAGCGTTCCATATTTTTTAATTAAAAAAAAAGAAGAAAAATAATAAAATTTTGAATACTTGAATCAGGACGTAAAAAAAAAAAAAATTCTCTGCTATTAAATGAAAATATAATTATAATATTTTAATATAAATAAAATCTATAATTTATTATTTAATTAGAACCTAATTAACGTTACATGAAGGATTCATAAATTTTTTGCTTTTAAAAAATGTTTAAAACTTAAGTAAATAATGAAAAGAATAACGCGAGAGTCTCATTTTTTGAAGATTTGTTGACAAAATTTGCTAACTTTGAAATTTAAATTTTTATTATATTATTTTAAAATTGTTTAAGTTTAAAACGTATCATCAGAGTACGTATTAAACTTTTTTTCGTTATCATATCTATACGGTTTTACCGATTAAGTTTAAACTTTATAGAAACGTAGTTACCTACCAAAGGAATTCGCTGTATTGATAATGCCAGGATCTCGTAACCCTTTTCAGCACGCGAATTTGTCAAAAAAAAAAAATGTCTTCGAATCTTATCCAATTTTGCAAGATGCTTTAATGGCTTTAAAGAAAAAGTTCAGCACAAATTTATGAAAAGTCCTGTTTACTTGTTGTATTTATATAATAATGGTATTATAACGGTAAATAAATGGTATTACATTTACTTACAATATATACATATGTTTAGATTATTTATTTTTCTCTTTCCAATCCTATAAGGAACAGAGACTATCCATTAAATCATTTATTATTCAATTTGACTTAGCTTCCGTTTCTGGAATGATTGGTTTCACTAAGCGGTTAATTACTCAGCTGTAACTATTGGACAATACTATGAAACTTTTCAGTTAGAGATCTAAAGTTTTCTCTTTTGTTAGAGATCTAAAGTTTAGTGATCTCCGCCCATACTTTATCACTCGTTCGTTCCTCTGTCTTCGAAATCTAAAGCGGTAAGATATTTTATAGATGATTCAAAAGGTATTGTATTTACAATATGTTTAAAAAAACTAAATTATTTCAATTAACCTTGATGATAATATACTTGAGATTATTATTTTTGAACTAGACTTGTTCATAATTTGTTTTGAAAAATTATAGTATTTAATATGGATTAATAATTTAATTTGTTTTTTAATTTTGATTATTTTTAAGCAGGGCTGGTCCGAGCATTTATAACGCCCTCGGCCAAGGGTATAAATCGCGCCCATTTAATAAGCAAAAAAAAGAATAACTAAAAATATTTTTATTTTTAGAATAAAGTTTCAACGACTGAAGAATGTTTTGATCAGAACATTTCCCAAATATACAGAGTGTCCCGCGTTAATTTTCACATTGAGCAAGAGGTGATGGGAAGCATCACAACGAACAAAAAATTCTATGAGAGGGGGGGGGGGTCTATTCTGGACCCTTTTCGACATATGAGTTATTAAAAATGTTTTCGCGACTTTTCAAAAAAAATCTATAACTTTTGAATGGCTTGCTATACAGAGATAAAAATTATGAAATTATCTCTCGCCATTTTTGAGATATAAAGAATAGAAAAGTAAAATTAATAAGAGTATAGTTGGTTCATATTTCTTACAGCCTACAGGCATAGGGTTTTTATATCAACTATTATTTATAATAGATCGGTACGAAATAAATAAATAAATGAAATAAATATTATTGAATTTTTTTGCAACATAAAAAATTATTTAAAAAAATATACGCAATATCAATACAAAAAAAAAAAATCCAAATGTCTGGCAATTTCTTTAAGTTCATTTATAAAATTTTGATGTAGCTCAAAATATTTTTAATTTTAATTTTTATTTAAAACAAATAAAATGTATGTACTTATATCACCATTTATGACCTTTTTAATATTTTGTTTTTCCTAGTTATTTTCCAAATGACAAAAATAATAAATTACTTTTTTTAGTGACTTTTTGATTCAATACCAAATAATAAGTTCAATACTAAAGTTTTGAATAAAGATAATATGTATATTTAGTATTTATTGTATTTGGATGAATTGAACCTATTTGGTGGAATTAAATTGTTTCGCGTTAAATATTTATTTATTTTTTCTTCTTCCAATTCTGTAAGAATCATAGTAAGGAATCAAATAAGTCTTTTATTATCCATATAGTTCGCTAAGCTTTAGTCTCTGGAATTATGAATTTCAATAAGCAGTTGATTACTTTGCTGTAACTATTGTATAAGATTATGAAACACAAATATTTTTATTTGTGCGCCATCTCTTATCTAATACAAGAATTATTTAATTTTTTTTATTTTATTATATATTTCGATATGATAATAATTATAGATACATCCTTATTTTTTTAATTTAATTCTATTATTCTATATTACTAATTATATATTATAAGAAAAAATTATATTATTTCTTATTAATCAATATGAATCAATATGATTCACTCAGAGCTTAGTCCGAGGTCTTTCAAATGAAAGAGCGGTTTCTACATTTATTTTATTTATTTAAAAATAAAAAATCAATCATTGAATTATATGTAGTGGCGGATTAGTTAAAGAGGCGAAGATAGAAAAAAATAGTACCTATTATAAATTTCTAATATGCTTTTTACAGTTAGATATTTTCTTTTAGCTGTATTTAGTATTCATAATTAACTGATAGTTATACTTAATTGATAATTATAGTTATACTTTTTTAAAATCGTAATGTAAAAATCAAGGGCCTTTGTAAATCATGACCTTAACCATCCTTAACGTAAAAGTTCTAAAACCTTAATGTAAAAGTCAAGGTCATATATGTAATAAAATAGTTGCCGTTTTTTCGTTTCCTTAAAGTAAACACTATTCTTTTTTTCATCTTTTTACATTTTATATTAAAAATATTGAAATTAAATAATAATTAATATTTAAAAATAGAACAAAAAAAAAAAGCATATTAAAATTATATTTACTGAAATGGTTGTTTTTATATTGTTCAAGAGTTTTAAGTTTATTCTTTTGTAATTACATTTAATTACATTTTTTTACCATTATTTTACTATTATTTAATTGCCATGTTTTGCATATGCATTAAGGATTATCACATTTTTGTTTATATACGTAAAGGAATTAAAATCAATAATCTAGATAAAATTATAAGATTAAGTTGATATTTATTAAAGGTTTTTTTTATAAGTAGTAGCGATTATATAGAACTTTTATCGTTACATAGTTTTTTATCTATAATAAAATTGTAAAAACGGCAATTTCAATATTTTATTTATTTACTTAAAATATTTTTTAAATTTTTGGTATCTGAAAGTAAGCAAAATGTCCTTTTTTATACAAGTTACCGTTTCGTATAATATATTTTTTACAGTATTTTTTTATGAATTGACATTTTATGTGAATTAACGGATACCACATAAATCACGTGGATTCTGTCAAAATGAATCACAAAATAAACAAAATTAACTTTAAATTGAAGTTTTAAATAAAAGTAAATTAATGGTATGAGCTTGTTTTCGATTTGTGAAAAGTACCGCTTTTGTATTACTGCTGAGTTCTGAGCTAGTGATCCAATGTGTATCCGTATCAGTATATATAGAAATTGACGAAAGGAAAACGTTTATAATTTTCTATTTGATTTTTATTCTGAGCGACATCTGTAAATTTAAATTTTGTTAATTTATATTAAATTCTGATCATTGGAATATATGGTAAATTGCATAATTGTAAAGTCACTACTCTTTCAATCAATCGCTTCAAGCCCCAAACATATCATAATATGTCATATTCAATATTAGGTAGTTTATTGCCAAATAATTATTGTTTAAGATAACAGATGACGTACATATTTGTTTTTATAATCTTATACAATAGATACAATCAACTAATTGATATCTTAGTAAAAATCTAATATTATTAAAAGCGACTTTATGGATCCCCAATACTTTTTATACGAGTAAAAAGGCAAAAATAAAATGTTAATTAAAAGAAGGCTATAATTTTTTGTTTCTGGAGGCGTTTCTTAACAGTATCTTGTTTGTTTATGTTTTTAATTGCTCTTCTCAATAAAATCGTATATATACTATTAATTATACCAGTTAATAATTATTATAATATTATTTTATTACTTTTTTCTCCTTTAAATTTTACCACATATATTACGCAATTCAATACTTACATTGCGTCTATTTTAATAATTTTCAGTTTTAAAAATAAAATCATTTTTTAATAATTAAACAGAAATTCAAATAATTAATTCGATTTATTTAAATTTATATTGAAAAATTAATATTTTAATAAAAATAATTAATTAACCTTTGATTAAAATATTTTTAAAATAATATAATATATATTGTAAATTCATAGAAACAAATATAATATAAATGTAATTCACAGATCGATTAAATTGATTCAAATAATAATAATATTTTTTTTTTTGTTAACTTGAAAAAAAGTATTATAATTAATAAAAAAACATATCTCATCATGAAAAATGTAAATATATTTATAATAAGTCTAATAACTTACATTTTTAATACAATATTTAGCTACAGTGACAGAACGCCCGAGAAAATAAAGCCGGCGGGCTTTAATTTCAAAAGTTTTAGAAATAAAGCCCGCGGGCGTTAGTTCCTTTTTGACTTTGATTAAACTTTTTGACCATAATAAAAAGGAATTAAAACCCGAGGACTTTAATTCCTTTTAAATTGGAATTAAGACTTACACTAGTTTTTGTTATTAAAAGAAGACAGTAATATATAGAGCAAACACATTAGGAGGGATTTTAGAGTTTTGTATAAAAATTTGGGTATCCTCTTTTTCCAGAATATTTACTAATATGTATATGTGCGAGTTTCTTAATTGGGAGAGATTTTAGAGTTAGTTACAAAATCAGGGTTATATACTTTATCCAAAATATGTATATAAGTAATACCCCTATTATCAGGGAGTTTGGGAGGGATTTTAGAATTGATACATATTCTGATTGAATACATATTCTGGAAAAACCGTGTAACCCTGATTTTGTAACCAACTCTAAACTCTCCTAATTCAGAAACTCGCATATGCATGTATCTAAATATTCTGTAAAAGGCGTATAATCCTGATTTTGAATTCAATTCTAAAATCACTCCCAAAATCCCTGAGGTCCTAACATTGAAACAAAAATCCCATGGGACTTCTGGCTCATTAAAGTGAGTCAAAAGTTCCAATGGAAACTGTTCCAATGGGACTTCTGACATGTCATCAAATAAAATCCAGTCAATACAGACTAATGTTAGAAACCTTTGTGTTACTCAATGGGTTTTAATTCTTTTTCGAAATGGACTTCCACGATCAATTGGAATTAAGACTCGTGGGCTTTAATTATTTTTTGGAAAGGATTTAAAGCCCGCGGGCTTTATTTCCTCGGGCATTCTATCACTGCACCCAATATTTAATGTAATTTTTTAATAGAATTGTTTTAATCTTTTGTAAATAATGAAAACATTCATAATTTTATGATAACTTATTAATATAAATATATATTTATTTTTATTTGTTGTGCACTTATCAATAATGTTTTGCACAATATTACACTTTACTAACGTTTTTTTTTTCGTGTAATCAGTCAAAAATTTAAATTAAAGTTTATTTAGATATGATATTTGTATATACTTAAATGTATGTAAGTTCAATAATAAATATAGTTGCACAATAAATAAATACTTACCTTATATATAATATATACCTTATATATAAAAAAATTTTTTTTTTAAATAAAAACTTTTATGAAAAATGGAATTAATTTGATTGGAAAAAAGAAAATTTTAAAAATATTTTAAAATAAGTTTTATTCTATTTTTATACTATTATTTTGGTATGTAATTCGAAATGCAATATTTTATAAGGTATTATAAAATATAATATTAGTAATTGAATAGTAAATGAATATTAGTAATTAAGTTAAGCTAAATTATATACATATATTTTTGTATAGAGCTTTGAGTAAAAAGTACTTGTACTTGTTAAAAGTTACGCAAAGACAAGTATAATTTTATTTATTTATTTGCGCCTTAAGTAAAGAAAAGTTGTTTACAATGGTATTAATTATTATTATTATTAGTTTAGAAGATTACACTATGTTATAAAGTATTTACAACTATAATTTACAATTAAAAGAAAATTGTATTACGTATATTCTACAATTCAATATAATTTTGGAAAAATGGGATGAAACTTTTAATTGTTAACGGAGTATATTAGCTAGGGAGTAGGGATAAGAGAGAATTGGACACGGATAAGAAGACTTTGAATTGGAGAGTGAGACCGTAAGGTAACAATGAATCACCTATAATTATTACTATTTTTCTATCAATGAAGAAGACATCAACGATTACAACAATTGCAGTAGTAATAGCATCTTCTTGAATGACATAACTAAAGACATCTTTTCTGTAGCAGATATTGTTATTTAGTATTATTCATTATTATTATTATTATTATTATTATTTGCTACAGAGTAAAGATTTCAGTCAGTTAGAATATGTAATAGGATATATAGCACACCTTCCTGAATAATATTATTTATTACGATATACAAGTATTACTTATTTTACTACTTTTGCTTTTGAATCAAAATTCTCTGATCGTTTTAAAAAAACTGAAAGTAAGGAGTGAAAAATTCTTGAAATTTTACCCGTATTAATGTATAACGTTTGTTGAATGATATAATAAATTTGCCATTACGTTTGTGACATTTTAAAGCAGCCGCGCTAGATATAGACTTATGTACATAAGTGTATGGATAGGTTTAGAATAAAACTCTGAGTCGATTAAGTCATGTACGTCCGTCCGTCTGTCAGTCTGTTCGTGCATCCGTCTGCTCGATAACTCAAAAAATAAAGAAGCTAAAATTATGAAATTTTTACCACGTCACTTTTGTTAAATTGAAAGAAATTAACACATTGTCTATTGAAGCTAGGAAGTTGATCATTTGTAAAATATGATCAAGTTTTATTGAAATGACATATATTATGTTCATATGGGTATCCCAGAGTTGACACCGTCTAGCCTAAACTCTTCCTCGTTTTTAATAACTTGCCTTTAAGTTAGAATAATTAATTTAACGTTTCATCTTTAAAAATTGTAATGATAAAAAAAGGTTGTAGAATTATCACTTCTTTTATTCTTGAGTGTTAATCTTTATTTTCTAATACTTTTATATTAACTATAAAAACTGATTAAAGAGGTGCTCTAATCTTGATTTTCTTTCGCCATCAACTGGTTTCGAGTTTTTTTTCATTTTTAAAAGAGAAAAATTCGCTTCAATTTTTTCTTCAATTTCGCTTTCGATTTGTTTTCGTTTTTAAATGAGAGAGGTCTTCTCTACAAGAACAAATTTAGTCTTGATCATCGTAGATATGATCTTTAATGATCAAAATTCTTAGATTTTACAAAAATAATAACGAGCTTTATTTAGTTTTAATAAATGACTTTGTATGTAGTTTCATTTTGTATATAATTTAAATTGCTGGATTCATTCAAATATGATTCTTGTATTGTAATAAAATTTTTATTATTAATTTTTTATTGACACATTTTTAATTTCTGATCTTATTTTAGAATTGTTAGTTTACAGTTTTAACGGTATTTTTATTATACTAAAAAAAAAAATATAAAAACGTGTGTTATAATTGCAATAAATATCTGAAGTTAGATTGATTAACAACAAAATTTTTTGTTTTATTTAACTGTATGTTAAAATTGATTATCTATGTAAAGATACTTAATTTGAAAAAAAATGTTTGTCTTGAAATTATTATTTATTTATTCTAAATGTTATACAAAAAGATACTTCTTTTGTCCAAATAATCATTAATATTACAATTATTAATTTTTAATTTACAATATTTAAATAGGCGACATCATTGGAAAAAAGAACATTTCTTGTGGATAAACGTCAACAAGTATTTGCTGAACGAAGTCAATTAAAATTTGCTAGACGTTTAGTAATAAAATTGGGCAGTGCTGTTATCACTAGAGAGGATAATAATGGATTAGCATTAGGACGTTTAGCTTCAATTGTTGAACAGGTAAAAATTTAAAATTTTAATTTATTTCAAAAACTCTATATTAATTTTTTTATATTTAATAAGTGTTTAAATTATTTTCAGTTTATTTCATAATTATTAAATTATTAAATTATTTGGTATATTGGTGGAATTTCTTTATGATGTTATTTTTATTTTTATATTTAAAAGAAAACTTTATAAATTTTCTATGAACTTTCATTTTTGAAAACCGATAAATTAACTTATCATAATGTCTTCCTCTTAAACAAAATTAATGCTTTTACAGTAAAATGATTTTCTTCAGTTCGTAGCCATTATTTGGATTTTTGAAAGTTATGTGTGCGATATGATATTGTGTCAGATATGATATTATAAATTTTATTTAGGTAGACATTAAAATTATATTTTACTTCAAATATAAATTTGTCATTTATTCACAATAGTCAGTGTAGCTTTGTATATATGTTAAATTTCGAATTTTGATGAACAAAACAATGAACAAAAAATTAATTAACTCCGAATTACAAAAATAAATGAAATTTTCACATTTTTTTTCCATTTCCAAAATTTATTCCATTCATATGCAGTTATTTTCAAATTCACCGTAATGAATTTGTTTTTTGAACAGGCCTTTTCCAGAAGTATATAGTTATAAAGAAGTATCGTTATTTATTTTATAAAATTATTGAAAAATCTGAGACCTATCTTCGGAATGTGTCTCCCTCTTCTTTCTACAGTTAGATATATCTTAATATAATAATATTTTTAGTTTTTTTAAATTTTTTTATTCAAAGATAAAAAGACAAAGTTTAAATTTTATAATAAAAAAAAAAAATTTCATACAATTTAAAATTTTATTTTTTTCTTTCTGATTTCATTTTATGCGGAGTTATTTCATTTTTATTTTGCGAATTTTCTACATAATGAGGGAGGAGTTATTCAGTTTTATAATTAAGAGAGGATATATAGTTTATATAAACAGTGGAGCGGAACACTATTAATGTTTCGATTTTTATAAATGATAAATACAGTTTTAATTTGAAATTTAGATTAGATTTAGTAAGAAAAAATTATAGTTTCCGCGAAAGTTCTTCCTCTTTAAAGTATCTCATTTTTATTTTAATCCTTTTTTTTTTTAATTATTTTACTTTAAGTAAATTAAAATCCATAGTGCAAATAACTTTTAAAAAAAGCATTTTTTGTTTTTATAACTTAACCTTTTTATATTAATTTTTTAAAGAATAGAATAATTAAAAATTTTTTATATTAAAAAAATATGAAAAAAAAAATAAAGAAAAAAGAAATTCTTTGGCTTAATAAAAATAAATATTATTTTATCTCTTTCAATTAAAAAAAAATATATATATACATATACATATATTATCTCTTTCATTTAATAAAAATAAAAAATATTTTTTTCTATAATGTATAGTTATTATTTTGTTTTTTTAATTATTTTTATTATTTTAACCACAAACACAATTACAGTCTGATGAAAATTAATTTTATTTTTTTTTATTTATTTATTTCATTTTTATGATCATTTGAAACCATAACCAATGATCCAACAATCAACCAACAACCAAAAAACAAAAAATAAATAAATAACCTTATACTGATAGGTTGCTGAATGTCATTTAGAAGGACGTGAAGTAATGATGGTTACAAGTGGTGCTGTTGCATTTGGTACACAAAAACTAACACAAGAATTATTAATGTCACTATCAATGAGAGAAACACTATCACCTAAAGACCATACAAGACAGGTAAAATTATTATTACAATTTTAAAAAAATAACAAAATTTCTAATGTACATAGATACATAAACATACGAGTATATATATATATATATATATATGCAATAAAGATTTAAAATTTAGTATCGTTGTTATATAATATATTTGTTATATTATATACTTATGTATACATTTAAATGTATTTATATATATATGTTTGTATATTTTCTATACTTTAAATATATATTTGACAAATTTATAAAAAATTTTTGTTTTACTTTTTTGTTATTATATCAAAAGGATGCTGGAATGTTGTTAGAACCAAGAGCTGCTGCAGCTGTAGGACAATCTGGTTTGATGTCATTATATGATGCAATGTTTGCACAGTATGGAGTTAAAATTGCACAGGTATAAATATAAATAAAATGTAAAAACAAAAAAAAAAAAAACATTTTACTTAATAATGGCTGAATATTATGATTATATATCTATAGATACATTTTATATGAGATATATAAGTAATGCAGAGATATTTGAGATATAAGTACAATGTTATACTAGTATGATATATTCAGTAAATCACTGTAAAATGTTTTATAATACATATGTATACAGAACATTATGGGTATAAACAATGTATTTTTGAGGTGAAAAAATATTTCCTTGATGTAATAGCGACTAAAAGAAAATTTCTTTGTTTTTTTTTTATTTAGTTATATTTATGGTCAAATATATGGTGGATAAAGTTTTTTTTCTTTTTAATCTATTGCAAGCAAAAACAAAAAAAAGAAAATTAATTAATTAAATGATAAGGTTCTTATTGTGTTTTCTGTAGGGATGTAAAAATTGGTGTTTGCAGTATATTTTTATTTAAAAAAAAAAAAAAAAGGAAGATAAATTCAAATTTAACAGTAAAGAAAATAAGTGTATTGTGGTAAGGACTATTAAATTTTAAAAGGAGGATTTAAAAAAAACTTAAAATGCTATTGTGGTTATTTTTTTTTTTTTTTGAATATTATATTTTAATTTTTGAATTTTTGTATGGCTGCAAACAAAACCATATATATATTATATAATATAAAAATATGGTTTAAATGGTAAATATAAGATAAAAATGGTAATAAAAGGTATATTTATTATGTCTTATAAAGGTATTATAATATGTAATAATTAAACAAAACATAATATATATTATATTTTAAGATTACTTTATTAAATTATATTTTTATTATTTTCAATTTAAATATTTATATGTTATGTTTGTAATTTACTATTTCTCATATTTTAATTAATTAAATGCTTAAATATTTTATAATAATATTAAACAAAAGAAAATAGATATAACAAAATGTCGAGAAAAAAAATTGAAAAAAAAAAAAATGTCGAATAAAATAAAAAATGATTTTAAAAACATAACTTTAATTTTCAATGAAAAAAGATTTTATTTTCAAATAAAAATTAGTTTCATTTATTTCGAAAATGGTTTTATTTCACTCAAATAGCATTTTCATACATATATATTGAAATTAATAATTTAGAATATAGATTTCACACAACATTGTATATTAGTATAATACCTAAATACTTTTTGTTGCATTAGGGTAAATATTACATTATTTGCTTTAGTTTTGCATATAAATGTAATGGATAGTCTTTTTTCAAAAGAAAAAAAAAAAAACAACCCATTAAACCAATTATTAAAACGCTGTACAGAAATGAACCCTGCTACTAACTCGAAAACTGCTCTTGATTATTTTTTTTTACATAAAAAATTTAACAACAAAGCATTTAAAATAGTAAGAACAGCACCCTCAAAGCTTTGCTAAAAATATTTTAATTAAACTCTGCTTTTGTAATACTCTGAAACCCCTAATTATATTTTTTTACATAAAAATATACTTCATTCCCTGTTAAAATATCCTTTAAAAAAAAAATCGAACATGTTCTTTTTCAACATAGAAAAATGATTTTTTGTTTTTCAATATTTTTTGTATTCAATATTTTTTCTTTTTTTTTTCAGCATTTTTCGCAATTCGACATTTTTTTAATCAAAATTTTTTTTTTCAGTAAAAAAAGTGCCTCCAAAATTAATCAATACATTTAATTTAGTTTTCAAATTTATATTTTTTATTTTTATTTAAAAATTAAACAAAATTTAATGTCCTTTTCAAGTTATAAAAAAAAAAATCAGAATAATTTTAAGGATATACATTAGAAATAGATTTTATATAGACAAAAATTTTATTAAACACTTTTATACTATTTTATACAGTTTTCCACAATAAAACGAATTTTTCCAGTCATTACCACTATTATAGTAACGATGTATAAACGATAAATGATAGGTGTTATAATATATTAAAAAGTATCAAGTTTTCGAAAATTTTTCGCTAAAAAAAACTAAAAAATAAGTTTAGTTTGGTGTAATTTGATAAAAGAATGAAATTAAATCGTGCATATTTCTTTCCGATTGTTTTTCACATTTAATATATTATTAGGTGTCTATGATTATCTTTTGTGGTTTGTTAAATTGTTATCTTATTCAATAACGAGAAAGTTTTTAATTAATTACTTTCATTAAAAGATTAACGTATCTTATTATTATGTGAAAAAAATACATAATATTATTCTTTTGTAGATTATATTTTTTTTAACAAAAAGTTCTTTACTGTGTTAATTAATAAAAGAAAATAAAGAAATAAAAGAAAATTATGAAATTTGTGTCTCTAGTGAATTGTAGAGTTTTGTAATGTCTGTTTTTATTTTGATCCTTTTCTATAAAGTAAAATTATTATTATTAATTATATAATGTTGTAATATATAATTTTTATTTTTCTTTAATTTTTTTAAGGTTCTTGTTACAAAGCCTGATTTTTATAATGAAGAAACCCGAAAAAATTTATTTTGTACATTATCAGAACTTATTAGTTTAAATATTGTACCAATTATTAATACAAATGATGCTGTTTCACCACCAATGTTTATTGTTGATGATGATAATGTACCACTTGGATCAAAAAAGGTAAAGGTAAATATCTGATAAAAATTATTATTTTATTATTATTTATTTAAATTATCATTTGTTTTTATTTTTATCATTCACAAATTCATTTTGCATTGCATAAAAAATATTTAGATTCGATATAAGTTCAATTTATGTTTTGGAAGATTTTCTATCTGATCCTTATATCGGTTTATTTAAATTATATAAATTATTTAATAATTTTTCATTGAAGGAAATTTTTTTCAAACGGAACATTTGAAAATCTTTAACTGATCAATTTTTATTTTGATCTGCATCTCTAATAATCACTATAAAGATATGTATTATGGTATAAAAATTATAATTTAATTTAAAGTAAAGTTTGGAGAAAAGTTGTGAACTAAATAAATTTATATTGATGAGAATATTGACAATATCAATAAATTACTCAAAAATGGGAAGAAAATCTAGTTTCACATATTTTTTTTAATCAAACTTAACTTAACTTAAAATTTTAAAGTATTTGAGAAATTTTACACATTTTCTAGAAAACATCGTAATATCTTTAATGTAAAATTTCTACAACAATAATAGGTATTGTATAAAATTTTAGACACCATCAAGTCTTTTATAAAAAATAGAGTAAGAAAAGAAAAAAAAAACCATGTAACATAAGTTAAATTGAAAAGTAAACTATATATTATCTTCTTTAACGCTTGACTACCCTCTAAACATATTATATTTTATTTACTTTTAAAATTTTTTTTTGTGTTTTTTTTTTTTATAAAACTTAGACAAATGTTAGTTCTTTAGGTTTTTTAAAAAAATTGGAAGTGATAAATAGTTACATTTGTCTGGCTAGTATTAATAATCATCCCAAAAATATTTACTTCTGTTTAATTTTTAACTTAAAATATATTTTTTTATCTATTTGCACTTTTTTAAATAATAAATAGACGAGCAATATGATAATAAAAATTTTATTTCGAACTTTACAAGTGTAAACTCGATTTATTTCTTCAAAAAATGACAATAGCTAAAAAGTTTTTAGTTGTAGTCTTTCGTTTAACTTGTTCATAATAAGAACTTCATATTAAACTAAATTGCAATTACTTCTTCCTGTAATCTAGAGTCTGTTCTTACAAAACTCTCTATAGCAGGAGTTTATAGTTTTAATCTGATTTGTTGTTATTTTTAAATTAAAACTTTTTAATTTATCTGCCTACAAATAACACAATCAATCCCTAATAAATAATATAAATTAATATTCGCCTAAAACTATGCAATTTTTTTTTAGTTCATAGTTTATTAACCGACGAACTGCGGTTAATTTTATAATAATCCTATATGATTTGTAATATTAAAATAAAGAAATAAATAAATTTTATTCTAAATGTATTACTTAGCATACAATTGTATTGTGTCTAACATATTTTATTTATACTAGCCTAATATTTTTATCTTTAAATTGATTTTTATTTTCTTTAGTTTTTTGAAAGGAAATGCGGTTATATTTCTATGTTTTCCTTTTTTTTTTAAATATTGACGAGAGATTTTTTTGATGATAAATGATTTATTATGTTTAAATTATAAATTTTATTCTGCTAACTACTTATTTTAAATATAAAGTAAAAGATTTTAAATTTAAAAACTTATCAAAGATAAATTTAAAAGCCAGAAAATTAAATATTAAATCTGAACAAAATAATGATAAGTTAAAATCTTTAAAGTAAAGAATTCTATTTATTATGTTAAATACTTCCATCAATTAAATTTACATTTAACAAAATATATTTTTAATATTTTAATATCTATGTTTTTACAAAAATAAGTTTAAAGGGATTTCCAAGAGAATCGTTTCAAATTTGATACAAATTTAATATTATTACTTTAAATTTTAAAAATTTAAGATTTTCAGATGTTACACCTTCCAATAAAAAAAAATTTTTTCAAAAAATTTTTAAGAAAATAATTTGGATTTTTATATCAGTCATGATCACTATACTTTTATAGCAGCCATAGTAGCCACCTAACAACAATCGCTCATAAAAATTAAAAGTCTATTTCAACAGATCAATACTTAATAAATTTCAAATATATATTTTTATATCAATTTTCCCAATACCGTATTATATGAATTTAATACCTCTTGAATATCACATTGATAATTCCATAAAATACAAGATTTATAATATTCAATAAGATACAAGAACTATAAAAAAAACTCAGTAAAATTAAGTGGTAATGGAGTGTAAATAAAATTTACATAATATATCTTTTAAATTTTTCGATTTCTTTTAAAATAGTCTACAATCAAAATTAAATCAGTGCAGCAAAATACTAAATTATTTACTATTTTTTGTTTAGTTTATTCCCCTGCCACATAAATGTGACAAAGAAATTACACGTACTTCCCTTTCCAGATCTGGCTGTAAATGTCGCAAGGAGATTCTTATCATATATGTGGGCTTCGAATCCACATTCCGATGTTTACAACGTATTTTATACGCTTTTACCCACCTAGATCCCAGCTCACTAATTAAAAGTGATATTTTATTAAATTTTTAGAAAAACATACAAAATAGACTTTATAGATCTTGAATTCCCATTGAAAATTATTTTTCAAAGATAAAACTAACATTAAATATTCATAGTCAAAATTTCGAATAAATTGTGAATCTCATATTTATATAAAATTTTTTTATTGTAATTTTTATTTTGGAATATAAAAATAGGGTATCAGCATTAAGGATAATGATAGTTTAGCAGCATTATTAGCTGTTGAAGCAAAATCTGATTTATTAATTCTAATGTCAGATGTTGATGGTATTTATAATAAACCACCATGGGAGGATGGTGCTAAATTAATGCATATATATACAACAAATGATACTAATACAATTCAATTTGGACAAAAATCAAAGGTGAGAAAAATATATATGTACTTTTTTTTTATTTGATTGAACTTTTTTTTATCTTTATTTAATATATTTTGTCTTTTTCGAACACACACATGGGAATTCTTCCCCGAAAAGCATAACAAAAAACTGCTAATATTTATATGTACATATAACAATTGTTTACATATATAGCTTAAAACGCTATCTACTGACTGATTATACATACAGTTCATCATGGTATTTATTCATTGTTGTTGTATATCTGATTTTGACATGTTATTTTTCCAAATGAACAATATACATTCTTTTTCTATCTCTTTCTATCACACAGGACGAAATAATAAACTATTGATAATAAATTTTAATTTTCTTTGCTTTGTTAAAACTTAATCTGAATGTATGAGAAAAATAGATAATAATATATATATATGTATATGTATATATAAAAAAAAACTTGTATGTTTTTTGCAAAAAAAGGGTTAACTATTATATTAGTATGTACATTAAGTGGTTGGAAACTTTTCAATAAGAATTATAAAAAAAAAAGAAAAGAAAAAGACATAAAATATTAACATGGCAATTTGTTTTGATGTTCCTTAACTCTATTTAAAAATAAAATAATAATAAATTGTTGTTGTTTTATTCTATTATTAACAATAAAAGGTTGGAACTGGTGGTATGGATGCAAAAGTAAGAGCAGCACATTGGGCATTAGATAGAGGTGTTAGTGTTGTTATATGTAATGGTATGCAAGAAAAAGCAATTAAAACTATAATAAGTGGAAGAAAAGTTGGTACATTTTTTACACAATCAATTGAAGGATCTTCAATACCAGTTGAAGTATTGGCAGAAAATGGTATGTAGTTTATAAATTTTTTTACTCTTTCTATTCTTATATGTAAGTATATAAGAGATGTTTATATTTTTTTATGTTTAAAAAAATGTAAGTTGCAAAATTATTTTTTTTTTTGTTTTATGTCGCAAAAGTATAAAATATAAATATATTTTTAAAGAGTGTATAAAATTTTCATGAAATATTAAAACATATTTTCAGCGGAGATTTATAAAGTTATGTGAGTGTTTTTTTTCATGAAAGTTGATGTAAACTGCTAAAAAACACCATGAAAACCAATGAACAAGTTCTTTGATCTGTCTTGTAAACTAAACAAAAAGATAGGTCTCTATGGAGTGGGTTTAATCTTTCTTTGAAACTAAATATACGAATGGGTTGATTATAAAGATAGCTGGAAAAAGGAATAAGAAAAGATGTTGGAAAATTTAAGATAAAAATGCTTAAGGCGGTTTTAGGAAAAAATTGTGCAGGATTTTGGGTAGAATATTATGAATGAAAGTTTAATAATTAATAAATATATAATTTCAGCTTATTGATTGTTAAAATTGTTAAAGAAGTTGTTGCAATTTTATGGCAATGTTAAAATTCAAAATTCCGAAATTATTTTTTGATGAGATCAATTATATGTTCAGCATATTAAGTGTTTTTCTTCCAATAGAAAATTTTGTCAAAAAATCTACCATTTCAAATTTTTTAATCAAATTTAAGAAGACATAAAAAGATGAGATGTATTAGAAAATTGCATCTAGAATAAGAAGTTGAACGACTAACTGCTTATTCAATAATATAATGGCACAAAATTTAAAAGTGGGATGGTTTTAAGTTAAGGAGTCGCATTAGACGAAAAGATTTTAGAAAAATTTTAAAGTAAATGTAAATGTTAAGTAAACAACTAGTAATAGATATCCCGATTTAATAATGGCTAGTTTAAAAAAAAAAATCTTAAATTTCTGAGTTTTAGATCGAAAAGCTCGTTAATTCTTTTTATTTGTTTTGTTTAACTATGTTTATATATATTTTTTTGAAACACTCTGTATTTTGTAAATGCACTTAGGATATATATGCATATTTTAAGGAAATTCGTTAAAAAGTTTATTAGACTTAATATTTTAGTTTAAATCTATTTAGTTTTTTGTTTCTTTATTGCGTTAACAAGGTTTTCATAAAAAAAAAAGTGGGTCAATTCTTAAATTCAATTTATTAGACTGAAAATTAAATTTTTATATTGTATATATTGTTATTCTAGTAAATGTTCATTTAAAAATATGACTATAGGATATTTTAGAAAGTTTTAATTTTCTGCTAAATTCTTTAAGGGTTTAAATTTAAATTTCTATAAGGGTTGTGTTGAATTGTTAATAGTTTAAAACTTATTAGAATGAAACTTATTATAACTTATATATTAACTTGTACTTTTATGATTTTTAAATTTTTTTTATTTTTGAAAAAGTTTTAAAGTTGTAGGTATGTTGAAAAGTAATCAATTTAATTTGATCTAATAACATTTTTTTTTTGGTTTTAACAAAAAGAAATTTTAGTCTATAATGGAATATATGTTCATATGACTGAATTATGATACAAAAAATACACATCTTCATAAATTTTGCTTGTTTTATTTTTAGTATGTTTTTAATTTAAAAATTTTGTTTTTAGTTTAAGTCTGTCCGTTCGTCCTTTCAAAACAAAATTTCTGTTTTCAAAACTTCTACAGTGTCTAAAATGGATCATGAAAATTTTAACCATGTATTATGACTACATAAAATAAAAAATTAATGTTGTGGAATAATTTTTTTATGTAGCTGAATCCATTACAGAGTTAGAACCCGTTAAAGTTGGAAAAATTCCTATTTTTAAATATTTGTATCTAAGTTCTGCTTAATTAAGTTAATTAAAAAAATCTGAAAACGTCCAAAAACAGAACATTTTTTGGTTTAATTTAAATCTACCGTTGTGTAAAACCGTATTTATGTAAAATTTTGACTTTTCTGTACTTCCAGACCGCTTTCAGTAAAAAAGAAAATTTTGAGATTGGGAAGATGTTTGAAAATTTCCATAAGGTACTTAATTTTTGTACTTTTCCGTGTTCAATTTGGGTCTTTTTTGGGTCAAAAATTAAAAATTCGCTATTTTTAGACATCTCTGCAAATTTCTTATAATAAGATCTATAAATCCAAACTCCAATATTATACTTTTACATGGGTTAACTGTTTTTTTTAAATCTATGAAAAATTCCTTTTTCAAAATTTGCGACTATAAGACTCTCTAGTTTTACATATTGCTTTCTTTTATTTGAAGAGAGATAAAAATTATTTTATCGGTATCATCGTGAAATAAATCTAGGGAAACCTAACACCATCTCTTGTGGAATAGGTTCTGGTTTTTGAAATGACACTATGGATCTAGTGGTTAGTGATTACTGTCACGTAAGCTCAGCCTTCATCAATAAAAAAAAAAAGATATTTCAATAATACGAAGTATTGTACATAAACATATGAATTTGATGATTTTGCAAGCTTTGAATTAGTATTTTATTCTAATTTATATTGTAAATAAATAAATAAATGGTTTTGTATCTGTTCAGATAATGTAAAGAAGGCAGGTCGCGAATGTGACCGATATTTGTTATTTGAGTCTGCTATACTAATGAAAATTACTGTTATCATTCAATTTCTCCTAATGATTTCTGTTCATAACAATACTTCTTGTTTCTATTTGCTTTAAAGCCTTAATAATTGACTTTGTTCGAATTTTTCATGACTACTTATTAAATAATATTGTAGTCGTACTTGATTTACACTGTTTTTTTTTCAACATTCACAAATATCTATAATTTTTCAGGACTGATCCATTCGCAAAATAATTTTTTTGCAGATCATTAAATTTTTAGAGCAAACTGAATAAAAATTTCTTAATTCTAGTATTTTAGATACATAACTTTTAGTTTTGCTCTGAAACTTCTGTTTAACTATAGGTAAAATTTTTATAAATACCTAAATTTATGTATACAAATCTTTCTTTTTCTCCATTTACTTTTTTTGTGATCTTTGAAATGACATCAATGTGAATTTAATTTAATTTTCTACTTATTTTCCGTGGATCTTATCTAATTTTTTGCTTTTAAAATAAATCAACCATCTTTGTTGGATTTTGTAATAGTATAAAATTCATATAATATGTTTTAAAATAGAAATTCATAAATCAAATTTTATTTTAATTATTTTGAAGTTAATATTTTTCTTTACAGTCAATTAAATATGTTATCTTTTTTATGCAAAGTATAAAATAATAATATTTTTTTTTCAATAGCTCGTTCTGGAAGTCGTATAATGCAATCTTTAACACCAGAAGAAAGAGCAGCGGCTGTTAATAATTTAGCTGAATTATTAATAACAAGACAAGACTTAATATTATCAGCTAATAATAAGGATTTACAAGAAGCACAGAAAAATGGTTTAGCTAAACCATTACTTTCACGATTATCGTTGAATCCATCTAAATTAAAAAATCTTTCTATTGGATTGAAACAAATTGCAGATTCTAGTCATAAAGTAAGTAGTAAATAGTATTTCTTTAAGTAAATAAAAAAAATGATCATAAAAAAAATAAAACATTATACCGAATTATATTAAAGAAAATAATTTTTATAAATTGAAAAGGACAGATAGAAACAGAGAAGGCAGTATAAAAAACAAGGGTTTCTATAAGCGCGTATTTAAGAAAAACATTAATATAAAATATTTTAATATTGAAATATTTTTTATGCAATATTTTTTATACAACAAATATAATATATTGACCAATAACGAAGTAGTTAAGATGCGACTTTCAATCGAAAAGTTTTGGATTACATCAAATAAAAAATTAGTACTATTTTAAATTAATACTATAGTCCACATATTATAAAATAGCTATAAATACTGTATTAATGGTTAACACTTCACTGATTTATCATGAATGGTATAGAAATTTTGTAAAGGTACATATGAACGAACTGAAACAACAAAACTAATAAAAACATTTACTTTATATTTTTATACCCGTATGAACTATGTTCAAGGGTATAATAAATTTGCCATTACGTTTGTGACACCTTAAAGGAGTCGAGCTAGATATAGTGTCAAAGGTATGGATCGGCTCAGAATCGAATTCTGAGTCGATTAAACCATGTACGTCCGTCCGTCCGCAAGATAACTCAAAAAATAAAGGAGCTAGGAGGCTGACATTTTTTTTACATCACTTTTGCAAAATTGTTAGTTTTGCTATTTAAATCCAACATTTTCGGTCGGCGGGTTCGAGTAGCTGCCATACAACTTCTATGTTTATATAGAAATAATTCAGTATCTATTCAAGCTAGGTTTCTGAAAGTTTGAAAATGATGATCAAGTTTTATGGCAACAACTTCTGTAAAATTTGGTTGTGGTGGTGCGGCGGGTTCAGGTAGCTGCCATACAACTTATCCGTTTAAATGAGAATAACTCAGTGTTTATTGAAGCTAGGTGCCTGAAATTTAGTAAAGAGGTGTCGAGTTACAGGCCAACAACTTTTGTAAAATTTGGTTGGCCTAGAGCAGCCGGTTCAGGCTTCTTGCACCTCTTGGAACTTAATGAAGCTAGGCGTCTGAAATCTTGCAAATGATGATCAAGTTTTATGGCAACAACTTTTACAAAATTTGGTTGTGCTGGTGCACTGGTTTGGTTTGGTTCGGGTAGCTGCCATACAACTTCTCTTTTTAAATGAAAATAACTCGGTGTCCGTCCGCACGATAACTCAGAAAATAAAGGAGCTAGGAGGCTGACATTTTTTTTACGTCACTTTTGCAAAATTGTTAGTTTTGCTATTTAACTCCAGCATTTTCGGCCGTCGGGTTCGAGTAACTGCCATACAACTTCTTTCTTTAAATGGAAATAACCCAGTGTCTATTCAATCTAGGTATCTGAAATTTTGCGAATGATGATCAAGTTTTATGGCAACAACTTCTGTAAAATTTGGTTGTGATGATATGACAGGTTTGGATAGTTGCTATACAACTTCTCTTTTTAAATGAAAATAACTCAGTGTCTATTGAAGCTAGCTATCTGAAATTTAGTGAAAAAGTGTCGAGTTGCATGCCAAAAACTTTTGTCAAATTTGATTGGTCTAAAACAGCCGGTTCAGACTTTTTGCATTTCTTGGAACTTAATGAAGCTAGGCGCAATAGATTCGGGTAGCTGTCATACAACTCCACAATTTACGTAAATATATCTCTGTAGTTCGGTACTAAAACATCTGAATGTTTTTAAAAGATGATCAAGTTTTATAGAAACAGGATATATGACGTTCATACGGGTATCCCAGAGTTGACACAGTCTACTCTACTGCACTCTTCCTCGTTTTTTTTGAAAATGAACTAAAAAGTATATAAAAACGGATAAAGGAAGAATAAAAAATGTACCCTTAAAATTGCAGCATTTCGTTTTTGCTAATGATATTTGTCTGTGTTTTGTCGCTCATTTAAAATTTAAACAGAACGCAATAAAAAAATAGAATAAAAAAATTAAAATAAAACTAGGAAAAATTAAGTTGTCCATTATTAAAGGACATTTAAAGCAGAAATATCTATTTTTTTGCTCTTTGTAGTTTGTAAAAAAAGGATCATGATTTTAAAATGGTTCTGTAATAGTTTTTAGTGAAAAAAAAGTATTACGTAAACTAAAAAAAAAATAATAAATATGTTAAAAAAAATTAAATAAGTTAAACACTTTGAGTAGAATTTTTAGATTTTTAGAACTCTATTATAATTTTAAATACTGTATCTTTTAAATTATTTTCTTTTTTCAGGAAACTTTTAAAATGTAAACCTGTCAGTTTTAGTTCTGTCAAAATTTTTAAAAGAGTTTTATGCTCTTAAAAAATGAATGATGCAAAGTGTTAAGATGACAAAATGAAAAATCTTTTAAAACTTTAAAATTTTTTACAAATGTAATATGTATTATTAAAATTCTTGGCTGCTGTAGGTTTTTAATAATATTGTATTTTATTTTAACCTATATTAACAGTATTTAAACAGTTATTAATTTATATAGTAATATTATTTATTTTCTTTATATATTTATTTACATTTAAAACTTTTATAAAGGAGCAGATTTCTTGAGGAGAGGAACTATTTCAGTTATTTTTCTATAAGTTTTCTGCCACTTAAGAAGGTTTGATACTTTGCACAGTATTTAAAACTACATTGGCTCGCTTAGTAAGACATATTTGTTTAACCACTCGACGAACGAGGCTTCCAATAGTTTTTTTTTTATAATTTATTTATTTGCATCTTGTACTATATAATAAATTATTTAAGATTAGAAATCATCCTCAGTTTTATACAATCTTAAATATATTTTAGCCTAGAAAAAGTTTATAAAAAACGGCATCTTTGCTTGTTTTTTTTTATTTTAACATTTAAATTAATCTTTAATTTTTATGTTAGTTATATGTCTAATTCTAAAAAATAATTTTTGTATCAAAATAATGTTTTAATCTTCTTTTTTTATATTGCAAAAATTCGGTTATAAAAATCAATATTTAATCTGGTTATTACAATAAAAACAACTTAACCTATTCCTTACCCTACTTATCCTAAATTGAGTTACTTAGCCTAAATTAAAACCTAATTTGTAGTTCTAGTACTAACTTCTGATGAATGTGTGTTATCCAACCACCAATAATCTCTTAGAAATCATCCTCAGTTTTTTTTTTTTTTTTTTTTATTTAACTTTTATTTAATAATTTACATTCTAATTTAACCTAAAAACAAGTTACTACAAAAACGGGTTTATTTTCAAAATATTAATTAACATATAAAAATACAATATTTTTTTTTGTTAAATTTTTTTCATATGTTTCAAAATTTTTTTTGCATTTTCTTATATCTATTTTTGAGGATTAATTTATAATTGTTTTAACATTGAAAACTAGAAAAACAATGTTTCTTATTTATTTTTTTTATAATAAAATTCCTAACCTAATTTAACCTATCTTAACCTAATTACCCTAGCTTATACCTAATATTGGTTCAAAACCTTATTTATGACCTATCTAACCACCAATAGTTTTTTCTGAGACGTGTATCTCTAAATGGCATGTTTGTATCAAATTTTAATCTATCTCCGTTTATATTACCCGGATTATATTCAATTTTTTTACATGTAGCCCGTCTACTATAATGATATAGTAGAGGGACATGATTTTCTGTTAGTATAAAACCATTTTTGTCAAGAAAGATAAAATGCTCAGGAGCAATGAATCCCGTGAGCAAAGTCTTTCTAATGTACTCCTCATTGTGGTAGAATATATGTGATATTAAACCATTTTCAGGAGTGTTTAATGCTCTCTCATAATGATTTCGAATTAGTTTTATCATAAAACTGTCGATTCTATTTATGTTTGCTTCTTTGTACAAATATTTATTGGAATAGAAATATTTATACTCAGATTCGGGTTTTCTGTTTTTGTTAATGCATACTCTTATACACTTTCTTTCAAACTTTCTGAATTTTTCCATCAAGCTTGCGCTTATATTGTACCAAACAGGCACACCATATGTCATGGTTGGTCTTATTAATGACTGATAAGCTATTACTTTTATTCTGTTACTTATTATTTTATTGTAAAAGAGTTTTTTGCAAGCATGGAATGCTTTGTTGCCTTTCTGTATTGCTTTTTTTACGTGCTCTATGTACTTAAGGTTTCGTTGTGAGTAAACACCTAGATATTTAACCGTATCACTGTTTAATAATACTGTATTATTAGGATCTTTAATTTCAAAGTTTTTCCAATTATCTTTAATATTTTGGTTTAAGTGACTATATGTATTTCTAAATAAAATTGTTTGACACTTTTCATAATTTATTTTTAACAACCACACTTTACAATAATTTATTATTAAATTAAACATTTTTTGCAGGTTATACTGTATTGTTTCGACTTGAGAGTCGGCTGAATAAACTATGATATCATCTGCAAAGGCAATTGTGTAGCATTGATATTTTAACAAGTTTAGCATATTGAGGAGTTCAGTTATATATAACGAAAATAGGAGTGGTGAATTGATAGCACCTTGTTGTAATCCATTAGAAATATTTCTTGTTTTGGAGTCAATTTTATTGTTTGTTGCGATATAAAATTTATTTTCATTTAACATATCTTGGATTAAACTTACTAAATGGTTCGGGAAATTCAATTTTAAAAGTTTATAAATTAGACCATCTATCCAAACTGAGTTAAAGGCTTTCTCAAGGTCCACGCTGCAAGCCCCCACTCCGAAATCTTTGTTAATATACCAGCAAATGTCCGAAGTTAACTTCGTGATAGCATGCGTCGTACTGTGTTTGTGCCGGAATCCGAATTGGTTTTCTGGTAAAATGTTCTTTTCTTTGATGACGTTTGTGATTTTATCGTTGATAATAGCTTCATAGATTTTGCTAATACTTGGTAATAAGCTTATAGGACGATAATTATTCGGATTGGTTGGATCCTTTCCAGGTTTCCTAATTACTATAACCCTTGTTTTCTTCCATACGTTTGGAAAGTAAGACAAGTTAAGTGCGTTATTGAAAATAATTACATAGTTGAAAATGATTTTGTCACTTAAATTTTTTAGTATTATGTTCGGTATGCCGTTACTTCCATACGAAGTTTTGTTTTTTAACCTACTTAGTTTCCCTTTAAACTCCTCAAAGTTTATAAAGTAGCTATTTACAATATTTTGGTGTGAGGCTTTATTGTTTTCGTTAAATGTGCATAGGGTGATGTTGTTATCTTGTTTTCTCTTGTTATTAGTCTGGAATAATTTTATTTTCATTTTAATTCTATTATGAAAGGTGTTATTTGGCACGTTTATTTTATGTGTGTTTTCAATGAATAAGCTCAATATATCGTAGATATCTTTCTGATCTCTCAATATAAATTTATTGTCGTTAGTTTTTTTTAATTTCAAAGGGTCTATATTATTATCTAAAATTAATTGATTAGAGTCAATGTGCAACGTACGGATGTTAGAGTTTGACTTGTTTTTAAAGATTTTGTTTATTTCAGTAAACATATTGCGATTTTGTGGCTTAATTTTACTTATTCTATTGTACCAGTATCTATTGATATGATTTTTAATTTGCTGTTTAATTAGAGTATTAATATTGTTTAAAAGGCTTTTTAATAATTGCAGTTGTTGTGAGGTAATATTCAAATTCAGCTTTCGGATTTTATGCATATCATTGAGTAATTTGCTTTTTTTTTTTAAAAGTTTTTTAATTATTGGCGAAAAGATTTTGTTGAGGTTATTTCTGTTATGTATTTTGGGTACTGTTTCGTTTATGGTTTTTATAATTATATTATCAATTTTATTTAAGTGATAGTCAATGTTCGCCACGGTCAGATTACAATTATCATTTATTTTATAGCTATCGTTTTCATATGCTATGTTAAAGTTTTTGTCCAGTTCTTTTTTAAATTTATTCCAATTTGTGTCTTTGAACTGAAATTTGAAATCTTCAGGAACTGTACTTGCGATTAATTCATCCTTATCGATTCTAAAGTTGAAAGATATAGCGTTATGGTCACTATCATAAGGCATCGTTTCTAATTTGTTATAAACATTCGGGTAAGCCACATTTAATCTTACATCCGCAAAAACTAAATCGATATATGAGCTTGCTCGTGTTGACGTGGGACCATCTGTTAAATGTAATTTAAGTTTATATTGTATCATTTTACTTAGTAACCATTTATTTAGGTGTATTCCGCGTGTATCATTATATGTATTATTCCAATTTCGGTGTTTAGCGTTAAGGTCACCACAAATTATATAAAAGTTGCTTGGATTTGAAAGATTTAATATTGAGAAAATTTTTTCTAATTCATCAATAAAATTGTTTGAATTTCTATTTGGTGCATATATTGATATTATAAACAATTTTTTATTGTCACCTACTTTTATGTAAACAATGCATGGTTCGATACATTTGAAATTATCAAAAATTTCATTATTAACACATTTATATTTAATATTATTTTTTATACATATGGCAACGCCACCCCCATTTATATTACATAATCTGTCTCTTCTGATTAAATGATAATTGTCAATTACCATGTGGTTTTGTGTTTGTAATTTTGTTTCACTCATGCACATGAATTCAGGTCTGCTATTTTCAAGAAAGTGCATAAGAGAGAGCTTTTTACTGTTGGATATTAGTGAATTTACATTTATTGAAATTAGTTTAAAATAATTCATATTGTTGGTTAGATGTCATTTTATTGTTATTATAATATATGGAATCAATTTTATTTTTATTATCAAGAATTTGTTTTTCTATTGTTATAAATTTATTTTGTAAAATTAATAAAGAATTTTTTATTTCGTTTAAAATATTGTTGTTTATGTCTAAAGTGTTATTACTATTAATATCATTAAAATTACTATTGTTTTGTGAATTAAAGTTATTGCTATTTGAATTATTTTTTACAAGATTGGCAAATGAAATATTTTTGTTTATAAAATTAGAAGTTACATTTTTACTTACAATTTTTTGTGTTTTAATATCATTGATATGTTCACGATGTTCAAATCTTTTTTTATATTCGGTACAATTTCTGTACGAGGCTGGATGACCATGTTTTCCGCACAAAATACAGAATAATTTTTCTTTTGGATCCTCTTGTGTAATGGTGCATTGTCCAGGAGGGTGATTCTTTCCACATTTCACACATCTAAACTTCATTAAACAATTAGCAGCTGAGTGGGTGAATCTCTGACATCTGGTGCATTGATTGATGTTTCTTTTCAGGATTTTTTCCCAATGAACTACATGATAATCTATGGCGCGTATTTTTTCAATTTCATTCATTAAACTACCGGGCGATGCTTGAACAATGTAGTGAGGTAGTTTTATATTATTTTCTATAGAATACTTAGTTGACAAACGTGTAACTTTTTCAAATTTAGTGTTTTGGGTTTCTAATGATTTAAGGTATTCCAACACTTCATTTTCAGTATAAGAATTATTTAAACCCTTTAATACATATGTTATTTTTTTTTCACTTTTGGGTGTAAAAGTGAAATGTTCGATCGTAGCTTCTCGCAATAATTCACGTGCTTTGTTAAAATCGATGGTGTTAAATGTGTATAGTGTTGCTTTATTTTCATTATGTTCTTTGATTAGAAAATCTGTTATATTTAGTTTATTTCTTAATAAAGTTTTTAATTTATTAATTTCTGTGTCGAAAAAATTTATCGGAGGCATTTTTTTTTTATTATTAGCTTCTTTATTTGTTGATCTGTCGCATGGTGGATTTTGCAACGGCGTATTTTTTTTTGTAATATTAATTTTTTGCTGTTTTTGTTTTTTCAATAGTTTTTGGAGGTCGTTTGCCTTCTCCTCACTTTGTGCAGTTTCACCTTCGTTTTCAATATCATCGACGGCTAAGTCCATTAGTGGTCTGAATTGATTTGTAATTTCAATTCCATTTTCGTTAGAAGTTGATGGCAGAAATTTTTTTAAGGTCTCCTTTAGCTGTTCATTCTCATCCTTCAATCTAATCACTAGTTCTTGCAATTTGCTCACTTTTTGATCACTTTTATCCAGAACATCACGCAATTTATTATTAATTGAATTCTTTAAAGCGTTTTTTTTGTCACTGCACCTTTCAAAGGCATGATTGCTATCCTGTAAGCGGATGCAATCAAAGTTTGTTTGGCACTTTTTGTTCTTTTATTTATGTTTATGTTTCTGTATATGTATAGATATACATAAATATAATTTAAACCTTGTCTATTAATTTATGTATTTATAAATTAACTTTAGAATTTTTTATAAAGTTTATTTTTTATTTTTTGGCTTTATAAGTTTTACACTTTTTTTTTTTTTTACTTGATACCACATCGGTAGACGTTCGGAATTGAAATCATCCTCAGTGGTCTTTATGATTAATCACAAAATGTTGATTAAAATATTGCATACTTTTGGGAGATTATATGAGAAATATACAAAGATTTTGTTTTATTTAATAAGTTTACATATTTTCAAAATATGTAAAATATTTATATTGAAATCTAAATTACTTAATTCAAATAATAAAGAATTAGTATAAAAAAAATTTACCTTTAAAATTAATTTAATTAAATATTAAAAAACAATTTTCCGTTTTTATAAAAATTTTCACAATTTTTAGTCGAACATTGTTAAATGTTAGTTTTTTATAATATGTTTAGTTTTAACTTAGTTTTTTTTCATAATATGTGATTTCATTTATAACCTTTAGAAGTAAAAGTAAAACATTTATTTAATAATTTTTACATCCTTGTAATATTAAAAGTTTTCTGGTAATCCGAGACGTAGTACAGAATATTAAAACGTCTATAACGGATTGTTAATTATTTATCTGTGTTCATGTAAAGATGATGCTAATATCGTCAGTTGAAATGTTATGAGAATATAATATGACAATAAAACATGCATTAATAAAACTAATTAAAGATAGATTCACCTTTGAGATGAATTGAATTCATTTCAAATAAATTCTGCACAGCGAATAGTTGATTTTTCATACTTTCGGAGCAAAATTTATTAAGTTAAAATGAAGAAAGTAAATTTGGAATGGTTAACAAGGATTAACTATAAAAGTTTTGAAAAGATATTTTTTTTATATGAATTTATGATGGGTCTGATGTGACAAAATATTTATTAATATTAACATTATAAAGAAAATTTTTTATGTTTTTAAATTATTCTCATTTCTTTTATATTACGTTCAAATTTTGAAGTTAATTGGAAATTATTTTATCCTTTTCTTTGTTGGAATAAAATAATATAACAAAATTTATATTAAATTAGTTTATATTTTCTTTAAATAAAATATTTTGTGATGAAATTTTTCTGAAAATTTCATTTACAAGACGTATTTTTTTTATCTGTATAAAATTTTCTTTATTTTAAAACTTTTTATTAAATTTTTTTTTTTTTTAAATAACATTTAAGTGATAAAAAAGTTATTTAATAAAAAATAGGTAGAAAGAACAAAAAATAATAAAAAAAAATTAAATTTTTACCTTTTTTATTATATTATAGGCTTACAAAGAGATATAATATAGATACATTGACAAATTGCCATATATTAGTTCCTTTGCCAATTTTCAGTAATTGAAAAAATTGTTGTATTCTATCTCTGCCTAGAAACAAAAACTTTTTCAATCAAAATTTATTTTTTTTTAAACGTAAACGATATCTCATCATATGAAAGCATTTTTTTGGTTCAAGTAGTTATATTTTTATATTAAGTTTTATGTCATACTATATAGTCAATTGTTGATGGATGTTTAAGTGTTAACAGAAATATGTTATAAGTTGTTTAAAAATATTTTATGAAAACAATTATCAAATTATTGTTGTACAGGGTATTTCAAAATTATTACGAAAATAGTAAAGTAATAAGTTGGAAATTTCGAATGTTTGGCTATTTGTCATTGTTTTAACAGGAAATTGTTTTAACAGGAATGGTCACCTAAGCTTAAAAGTTGAAGTATAAATAATGGGTAAAATACATTTATTTTTTCTGTTAATTAAACTTTTCGTTTCCTTGTTTCCTTGTTAATTAAACTTTTCGTGTTCCTTGTTATACCCTACACCTAAAGTATAAGGTATATTAACTTTGGTATGGTGTTTGTAACCACCAAAAGGAAGCGAGTTAGATATGGACATGTATATATATTCTGAATCAGGATCACCTCCTGAGTCGATTTAACGATGTCCGTCCGTCCGTCCGTCCGCACGATAATTCAAAAACTAGTAAAGCTATCTTGATGAAATTTATATAATAGGTTACTAATTACGAAAGGAATGCTAAGTTCGAATCAGGACAAAATCGGTCCATGGGTTCGGATTCTGGAAGCTATCGAACGATTCCGGAGCAAACGAGATTATCTCCAAAAGCAACAAAGATAGAACCTTTAAATTTTTTTACAATGATGTTCCTTCCCGTTTGATTTATGTCTCTCAAATTTAAGAGGATTTGGTGCATGGGTTCGGATTTTGAAAGCTTCCAAACGAACCCCAGAGCAAGTGAGATTATCTCCAAAATCAATAAAGATATAACCTTTAAATTTGGCAGAATGGCGTCCTTTCATGCTTGATTTAAGTCTCTGAAATTTGAGAGACTTTGGTCTATGGGTTCGGATTTTGGAAGCTTCCAAACGAGCCCCAGCGCAAACGAGTATATGTCCACAACAAACAAAGATAGAAACTTTATTTTTAGTACAAGGGTGTTCTGTTATGTTTCCTTTTCTGTAAAATTGGAAACTGACATTTGAAAAAATTTGAACCATGGGTTCGTATTTTGGAGCACAAGAGCAAACGACCATATCTCCAAAATCAACAAAAGTAGAACCTTTAAATTTAGTACAATGGTGTTCCGACATGTTTTCTTTATGTCCCTGAGATGAATTTGATGAATTGGAGTGGCAATTCGTGTACCTGTCACACGCCTTCCAAGGACAAACAAGCATATCTTCGAAATTAATAAAGATAGAAACTTGAATTTTTTTACAAGGGTGTCAAGCATATCTCAAGACGATGCCTCTTTTACGTTCTTGAAATTCGAGTTGAATAAGACAGAAAATGGAAGAAGTTCAAGCAGCTGTCAAAAAACTTATGGTTTTTTAATTTAATTCGAATTGTTCAGGTGTACGGTATTAATAAGTCGGTTGCATCGACTTACTGTTACATTTACTTATTTTATTTCACAATTGGTAGTGATTTATTTGAATGGATCTTTACATGGGTTTTCTTTATTAAGTAAAAATAAATTTTCGCTTTTCAATAAGGATATTATCTAACGTTCTGTTAGATAAGTACTTTAGCGTAAGGAAATTAATGGTTGAACAAAATCAATGGTAGTTTAAGAAATATATGATTAACATATCTTTTTCAATCAGTGTTACAGTTTTAAAAAAAATAACGATATAAAATTACTTTATTGAAACTTTAATATTTTTCTTCTCTTAAAAATTAGTTCTTCTTTGATATTATGCACTTAAAATATATGTTTAAATAATTTTGTCACACTCTGTAAAAAAAAAGTCTTAATCAATGGTAGGAAGACTAAAGCAATTTATTTATTAGATTATTATTCTTTATTTATTGTCCTCATATATACTGTATTTTTTGAACATGAAAAAATTTTTTAATAATTTTCTCTTTTATTTTATTTTATAACAAAACAAAAACGTAGAACGTAGGCAGAATTTTAAGAAGAACAAAATTAGCAGAAAATTTAAATCTTAAACAGATTACGGTACCAATTGGTGTACTATTAGTAATCTTTGAATCAAGTAAGTATATTAGATTTTTATTTTTTTTTTACCTTTCATATAATCTATTTAAAACAAAAATTCACTTTTTATTAAATTATAAAAAAAAGGACCAGATTCATTACCACAAGTTGCTGCATTGGCAATGGCTTCTGCTAATGGTTTACTCCTCAAAGGTGGTAAAGAAGCTGCACATAGTAACCGTGCATTAATGGATCTTGTTAAAGAAGCATTACGACCATCAGGGGCTGAAAATGCCGTTTCATTGGTAAATATTAAATATGAAAAAATGAAGCTTATCTGGTCACTCTAATATTTGTGTGTGACATAATTAATATTTTAGGTTTCAACAAGAGAAGAAATCAGTGATTTATTGTCAATGGATGATCATATTGATTTAATAATACCAAGGGGATCAACAGATTTAGTACGTAGTATACAACAACAATCATTACATATACCAGTTTTAGGACATGCTGAAGGTGTTTGTCATGTTTATGTTGATAAAGATGCAGATTTAAAGAAAGCAATAAAGATTATTAGAGATTCAAAATGTGATTATCCAGCTGGTATGTATATAATTTTAGAATTTCTATTAGTATTTTAAGAGGATAATAAGATTTAATAAAATTTTTTTGTTCTTTTTTTATTATTTTAGCTTGTAATGCTATGGAAACATTATTAATACATGAATCACTTTTCCATGGTGATTTCTTTAATGAAGTTTGTAATATGTTAAAAGATGAAGGTGTTAAAATTTATTCTGGCCCAAAATTAAATCAACAATTAACATTTGGACCACCATTAGCTAAAAAATTAAAACATGAATATGGTAGTTTAGAATGTTGTATTGAAGTTGTTGGAAATTTAGATGAAGCGATCACTCATATACATTCTTTTGGAAGTTCACATACTGATGTTATTGTTACAGAAAATGGTAAGTGATAAGTAACATTTTAGAAAATTACTATATAGTTATTTCAGGGATGTTATAGGAAAAAAATTAAAGTTGGTTTCTTAATGCATTAGATAATTTGTGGATTTTGCATATTTTAATAGGGATACGTGTGTACATATTCTATTTATTATTCAAATAAAAATATTTATTTTAATTATTTTTTTATGTTTTGTAAAAATTCTGACAATTTTAAAAATTTTTTGTTCTAGATGAAACAGCTAAAAAATTCCAAAATCAAATTGATAGTGCTTGTGTATTCCATAATGCAAGTTCACGTTTTGCGGATGGCTTTCGTTTTGGTTTGGGTGCTGAAGTTGGTATATCAACAGCTAGAATACATGCTAGAGGACCAGTTGGTGTTGAAGGTCTTTTAACAACTAAATGGATATTAAATGGCACAGATCATGTTGCTGCTGATTTTGCTGAAGGTGGTTCTAGAAATTATGTACATGAACAATTGCCAATTGAATCATAAATTAAATTTTGTTATTATTAAATTAATTTCTTACAAATATTTTTATATTTGAATCAAATTTTTTTTTTTTTTGGTATTTTTTGTTTAAAGATGAGATTAGTTTAAATTTATTTAATGATAAGTTTCCTTTTTTTTTATTTCTTTTTATTTAAAATGGTAAATCTGTTTTATATGGAGTTTTGTTTTTCCTTTTTATAATAAAAAAAGAAAAAAAAAAAAATGGGTCAAGAATACATAGAATTAAAAAAATGATTTTTGATACAATAAAATTTTTTTACAAATAAAAAAATTGAAATGTTGTTTTTCTAATAGGATTAAATACTTATTTTTTTTTTTTTTACAATTTTTATTTTATCTTTTGAATTATCGACTTTTAAGAATATAGTAAACAACAGTTTAAACTCTTAAATTTTAAGACTTTTCATTGAATTTATTGGAATTTTCTTTTTTTTTTTATATTTCTGGGGAATATTTTGCTGCTTCCTTTAAATTTTTATATAAGAAAAATATTTTTCATAATCTTGATTTTATAGTATGTGTTATTGAATATCAAATCAGAATTTAAAATTTTTTGCTTTATAAGTTTTAAAAGTATTTCTGTCTGTCGATTTTTCTATAGAAATTTTTAAAATATAATTTATAGCGTTAAATTGTATTATACTTAGAGATGAAAAGATCTCTAGGGAGTAGAGGAGAATATAATGTAACGATGAAGCTTTATATTTAATGAGAATTAAATCCTATCTTTAAGTTTCTTGCTTAATCCTTAATTGCCTCTGAAGTGCTGTATAAATTAATTTCTTATTAATGGAAAATTTTCAATAAAATTGGAAATATTTAATATTTCTATTTTTAGTTTATCTAGTAGCCAGGGATTCCACTTTTTTTTTTATAAGATTCATATTTGAAATCATTGTATTAAGTCCATTATTTAGATACTAGTTAAAGAATATTCATATGGAATATAGTAACATTATAAAGATTAGCTTACTATATTTATTTAAATATTACACAAAAGATAAGAGACATTATTTCTACATTTGCGTTTGTCGATATACAGTGGTTAATTATTTTAACCACATTAGTGGTCAGACTTTGCATTTCATAAACAATAATCTTTTAATAAAAATCCCTTCTAGTATTAATAGAGAAATTAAATATGTTGTTTTTCATAGTTTTTTTAGTACTTAATAAAAATTATTTTTCTTAATCGCGCTGATTTATTGGAAACCTCATGCTCATTAGTATATATTCCAGGACAATCATTCAAATTAGGAGTTTTTTTTTATTTTGCAATTATTGTTTTCACTAATTTTATTTTATTTAAAATATTAAAAGAATTATTAAAGTTATATTAAAATTTTAGTTAAAAATTTTATTGAATTTTCTTCAAAAATATTATAAAAACCAAGATTATTAATATTTTTTATATAAAAAATTTTTAGAGATAAAGAAAAATCTTACCTAATAAGATACCCTAACCCACACTAAATAATTTCTATATTTTCCTCTTCTCCCTGAAAGGTATTTCAAGAGTGGGAAAATAAGGAAATAAAATTAATTTTGAATTGATAGTTATGTTGAGGCCACCTATTACTGATATTATCCATGAAGGCGCCTCAAAATTATTATTCTTTATGATAAATAATACAATAATGCTGCATAAATTGCCTTGTAGTTGGCTATATCGATAAACGTATCAATTACGAGATAACTTGTAGCTCGCAGAGAATACGCTATTATTATTTATTTTATTTATATTAATTTTACATACATAAATGTAATGCAATATTATTGAAGGATCGGCTACCAAGGTCATTATATATTTTTATACTATTATTAAATTCTATACTAATATTATTTATTTTGTTTATATTATGTACTATATATTTACATTATATTTGGTCGTAAAGGGGGGTATGTAAAGAAAAAAACACTTACGACCTGTGCAGGGATCAAACCCACACTCCTTCGGTTAATACGCCACGCGTCTACCCACTAGGCAGAATACGTTATGGGTTTTCCTTATTGAGTATTAATTTACGTAGTTGCATATTTTTAGGCGTACATATTTTTTCTATTGTATTTTTCTAACGAATCTTTTTCTTACATATTTTTCAATTTACAGCGTTTTATAAAAGTTGGACAAAATAAATTTTACTTGAATAACAATAAGAAATGTATTGTTATTATTTTCTTTAAATTACAATTACTGTTGTAATAATAAATAATAAGAATTTTGTTTTTGTTACAAAGTCCAATTTTTTTTTTGTAGTCAGTAGAATTATAAAACAGTTTTCGACGGGATTTGTTATTTTTTATAACTGATATTCTGATAGATTTTTTTTTCGTTTTTTATGGACTCTTATCAAAACTATTAAAATAAAAAATATTGGTCTGCTCTCTACTAACAACCAATGACAATTTCAAAATAAAAAAGTACAAAAATAAAATATAACGAACATGAATATAAAGTTGAATTGATGTCGAGAAAATTCTTACATGGATGATATGATGATGACAGAAAATAATGGAAAAAGTTCAAACAAAATATTTGTTGCTGAAGGATTTAAGTCTCGCATAAAAAATATTTATAATTGAATTTATGTATTAAAAATATATATAAGAAGTTGTATAAAATGCACTTGGTTTTATTTTAAATATGTTGTAATTTAAAAAAAAAATTTTTTTTTTTTTCTTATTTGTAAGAAATTTATTTACAAACATATTTTACATATGGGGATTTTTTTTATCAATAAATTTCTTAAAAATCTTAAGGTTGTAGAAGTTTTTTGGTACTAAACTTTTTCCAGTGAAATTTTTTCAGTTTTAACTAAAAAATATGATTTGATTTTCATTGGAATTAAACATGTCGCGCCCAAAAAGTACTTTTCAGGTATTTTTATGCACAATAGGTATTCTGTTTTTTAAACTTAATCTTTAAGCGAAACGATAGTTCTAGACAGTTTTAGTATAATATAATATTTTGTCTGAAGAAAAGTTTTTTTTTGAAGATTATTAATTTTGAGTAGACTAGCCATTATAATGATATAAACAAAAAGAAAATAAATAATATATCTCATTAATCTTTTAAAATATTTAATTTTAGAAAACATTTTTTTTTGTTTCGAAAACATTTTGAATACATTAAATTACTTTAAAAACTGTACTATTAGTTTGATTTCTTTACAAAGTTATTTAAGACACAGTGTGTTAAATTGAATAAGACAGAGATTATCAAACAGAAAAATGTATTCTTTAAAATTATTAAATTATTTAAGGCATTTGATCTTTAAAATTTGATTACATTAAAATGGGGAGTATCAAAAAATTATTTTAATATACAATAAATATCTTCTAAATTAATGCTATGTACGATCATAAAGTATAAATTATTAACATAAAATGTTTTTTAGTTCTAGAGGAATTCAATTATTATAAAGGATACCATTCGTTTAAGCTTTGAAGGTAAAGTGTCAGTTTTGCTATCATACATTTTTAAAAGATTTATGAAAATGTTCATATAAATTTAATGTTTTCTTTGTTTTGGTTTTTTAACTTTCGTACACAATCAAATGGCTTTAACTCTTTGTTAAAATTTTCTTTGGAGATTTCGAATTTAATTGATTAATTTTAAAGCCTTTTCTGAAATATAATTCCTAAATTCATTTCTGTCACTTTTAAACTGTGTTTTATGAATTTATGCTATTTTGACATTATATTAGATATGGATAACGAAATGTCAAAATAAAAATCTGAATAAAAATCTTAAATTTTCGTCCATTTTTATTTATTATAAATTTTATTTAATTTAACTCTAGTTAGATTTAGATTTTCTGACAACTACTGATGAATTGGTTTTTTAAAATAATTTTTTTAAGTCATATGAAATTTTTTTTTACCAATTATCTTTTGCAATTTGGTAACACCTTCTCTCAAAGATTTTGTATATATGATTTTTGATTCAAATAAAAGATTATTGATTTATATTGATTTATTGATTCATTGATTTCATTCTGAAAGTGATGAATTTAGTGACAAAATAAATAAATATAAAATTATTCATTCATATCAAAAATAACGATTTAGATAACTTGTGCACTCTATTCCTAAGATGAAATTTTAGAAAAAAAGATGAGTTATATAAAAACAAATTTCTATGCGAGAACAGATATAGAGTTTTATTTTTATATCTATACAAACTTTAGTATATAAAATTATAAAGTATAGATATAGAATCAAGTGTATGTATTTGGATCACTGAGTCGATTTAGCTTTTTATGTATAGCAATCCGTTTGTCTGTCTAAAATTTCATGATTATACCTTTTTTAGTTTTTGAATTATACACGTTTCAAGTTATACAGTTTCACACCTTTATTTTATTAACCACGTCACCATGACTAAAGATAGTTGAAATCATGAAATTTATTAAAAATATCATTGCTATAATTTGTAGGTTTTCTGTTTATGATTTAGTTGAGATCAGATCACACTTTCGGAAAACGCTTAGATATCTTCAAAATTGGAAGTATGACAATTAAAATGGGCTTTTTATGGAAAAGCGCAAGTACCGTTTGTAATTTATAATTATTAGTATCACATTTTCCTGTCATACAAATTTCTAAACCCGATTTATATATTTTCAAAACTAATTAGGATATGAAGTTGAAACTGAAAATAGGCAAATAAGGTAACATAGCACGTGCGCTTGCAAGCAAAATTTGAAATATTATGAGCAAAGGATTGGAAATGCTACAATTCAAAATTTTAAACCAAATTTACTAATAACCAACACTAACAACTCTTGATAATTTTTCCAGTAGGATGTTCCAGTAGAGTATTTTTCTGTAGGATGTTCTTTTTAAGTAACATGTTTGTTTTAGCGTTTTCTTTTTTAAATTGAATAATGAACTATTTTTATTTAGATCAAATTTCAGTGAAGTCAACCTAATAATTAATGGAAAAAAAAATGTTAAATTGATTTAAAATTGTTCTTATATTTGTCAATAATGAAGTTTTACTTTATATAATTTGAAATATTTGTTTGTAGCAGCTTCTTTGACATGTAAACGTCTTATATGTTCCATATCAGGGATGCAGGCAGCATGGCTATTTCGTCTTCTGGTAGTTTTCTGAGTTTTATGAATCCATATGAGTCTATATGGTTTTAAATTTAAACAACATTTTCTGATGTTGTATTGACCAGATATATCTTAGTTTAAAATTACTAAAAAATACAAGTATTAATCTTGTTTAGTGTGTCTAGTTTAATTAACAGATCAAAACTATTAAAATAAATTATTTGTTTATTACTCATATAATTCGGAAACCTTCACAAAAAAAAAAATTAATCTTTCATTCTTGGGGTTACTATTTTTTCAAAATAGCATTTGAATTTTTTCAATATTTTTTAAATTCTTAACAAAAGTTTTAAAGAGTTTAACATGCTTGAATTAAGTACCTAAAATTTCATTAACATATTTTAGCTGCTGAATAAAAAGTTTTCATTTCCTATAATTCCTTTTTTTTTTGTTTGCAATTGGCAAGGATCTCAACAATCGGAAGGATAAATAAAACATTGTAAGTTAAAAAAAATTTATCTGTTAAAATTGGGACATGCATTTTTTAAGTTAATATTTTTAAAAGGATTTTGTAAGGAAAATGTGATTTTCAAGTGACTTGATTGAAATGGGATTAAAAATCAAATTGGAATTGATTTTATTTTTGGCTTCATTTTAAAAATTGAAATTCTTAAAATTATTTTAGATGAGATTTAGCTTAGATTATTTTTTTAATGTTTGTCTGATATATCATAATTTACCGTGATTGTTATTTGAAAAATTCTTTATTAATACAAAGTGAAATTGTCAAGGACAGATTTAAAATTCTTTTTGTTAGTTCTCCGATGTATTGAGATATTTTCATATTGACAACGTTGATATTTAAATTTTTCTTATTTGATTATTTGTACAAATTGTTAAAATAATGTATTGTAGAAATTAACCAAGCAAGAAATAGCTGTAGACTATTCTTTAAGTTCAATCCATTTAAATTACTTTGATTTTATTTTATTACGTGAATATTACATGAATATTTGGCCTTTTGATTTGTTTCTCTCTGCAAAATAAAAGACAAAATGGAATAAATGTCTCTGCAGAATGTTTAAATATTGTTTTTAAAACAAAGTGTGTTGCTTTGTTAAAAAACATCTTATTTTATTCTTAATTTTTGTACGTTACATTTTTTTACTATTTTTTGTACGTGTTATTTTTTACTATTAATATTGTTTAATAAGTATCATTAAATTTATAATTAATAATAAGCAACTAGTTGTCAGCTAAAGTACTTTTAAAATTATTAAGAATAATATGTTCATTTGGTTTCTAATTGTTTCTTAAACTTTAATTTATTATGATATAAACAAGTATTAGAATTTTTTTACCTTTACTTTGATATAATAAATTTTTAACATAAATTTCTTTTTATTTAATTTTAAAATTATATTAAAATTCTTCCAATTTTCACATAATATATACCAATATTTAATTTTTTAAAAAGAGTTAAAACTCATAAATTAAAATGTAAAAAATATTTTGTTTATTTATGCTATACTTTTAATTTTATTTCTAAATTTGACTTTAAATTATTTCTTTGCTATTCGTTTGTTTTATCATAATATGCCAGTAGTTATTTTAGAAGCACTGTAATAAATGTGTTAAAAAATGTAAAGATTTTAATTTAATGTAAGATTTATTTTACAATCTAATATTTTATATTGTTATAGCAAAAATTTTAAAATTATTGACTAGCAATTATAAGGCTAAGAAGTTTTTGAAATTGTACGGTTAGCCTTGAAAAAGAAAAGAAATTTTTTTATTTATTAAAGAACTTAATATTAAAGAACAAGAAATTTTTTTATTTATTTTATTTATATTAATATTACATACATAAATGTAATGCAGTATTATTGAACCATCGGCTACCAAGGCCATTATAGGTTTTTATATTATTATTATATACTAATATTATTTATTTTGTTTATATTATAAACTATATATTTACATTATATTTGGTCGTAAGCGGGGTTTGTAAAGAAAAAAAAACACTTACGACCTGTGCAGGGATCGAACCCACACTCCTTCGGTTAATACGCCACACGCCTACACACTAGGCTACCGAAGCCCCCCGCTACAAGAAATATCAAAAATTGCATACTTTCAGGCGAATGCATTTTTATTTTCCTTATTTAATTCGGATTTTTGTATATGGATTAACTGTGATTATTTTAACAAAATATAAACAAAGCTTGTGCCGGAAATGTTTGAGAAATGTTTGTAATCCGTTATATTCGATTATAACTATTAAGTTAGTTCTTTATTGTTACAATTCGGTTTCAAATTTTTAAGAATCATACAGGTAAAGCTAGTTTATGTTATTTTTTAAATTATATCAGATAAAAAAGTAAACGAGATTCAGTTTTTATAATATATATTGCAAAAGTTTTCAAAATAACGAAAATATTTTACATACTTTAACTAATACATATAAGTAATCATACAGTACATATACAAAATATTTACCATATCAAACATAATATTTATTTTCTAGTTTTATTATACTTTACTTATGTATAAAGAAATTTTAGTATCCTTGATTTAATTTATACCAAAGGTAATGATAATAAAAAAAAATGTAATGATATATTTTTTTTGTGATAAAAAAGAATAATATAAAATTGTATATATTCATTTATTTGAAATTTTATATTAACAAAATAAATTTTAGCTGCAATTTTCCGAATAATTAAATTTAAAATTATAGAAATAAAAACTTGAGAAAATTAAACCAAAAAAAAAAAAAAAACGAATGTAATTATTATTTTATATGAAAATTAAATTAATTCAAGAATAAATAATGATAATTCAGTGTATAATGGATAATATTTCATTTAGATGTAATCTTAAATACTTACAATACTTCCAAAATTAATTTATTTTTAAACATTTTATATTATATTTTAGGAGTGTTTCGTCATTTTACACTGCCGAACTTTTTAGTAGGCATGTAGTGTTGAATTGTTTAGACAACGCCTAGTTTAAACTTTCGATTAATTTTATACTTAAATGAAATTTAATAAAAATTATCTGTAATGTATCAGAATCGTAAAACTTTTTGTATAGAAGTTTTTGAAAAATAAAAATTTTTTTTAAGAACTAAGTTGAATCACCATTCTATGGAATTTACTCATTAGTTAATTATGACATTGTCTTACTAAGAAAAATTATGTAACATATATTATTTAAGAAATTTCTACATTTTCCCGAACAAGAAAATCCGAAAATTAAAAATTCCGAAAAAAAATCTCAAAACAAATTTATTTTATTTTAGGAGTTTATTTGATATGAAATAGAACCCCAAATAGAAAATGAAATAAAATTCCAAAATAATAAAATAATTTCTCAATTTTCGGAGGATTATTTTATTCTACTTTTTAGATATTCCGAACTAAATTTTGGGGTGTTAATTAATTTTCTTTTAAGGTATTATTTCTTGTAGGGTTATTTCGGGGAGCCTATATATATATATGTATATTATTTATTTAATTTGGGGGGCTTCGGTAGCCTAGTGGGTAAGAGCGTATAAAATACGCTGTAAACACCGAGGGAGTGTGGGTTCGAATCTCACACACGTCGTAAGAGTTGTTCCCCCTTACGACATGTACAGCCACGCCTGAACAGGAAAGGCTGTGTAATTTCCTGTTCACAATGTGGCAGAGAAATACATTAAAAAAAAAAAAAAAAAATTTAATCTGGTTAAAACTAATTTATTATATCATATTTATCTAATATCATGTTTATTATAATTGATATTTTTTATTTGTATATTTTGTTAATTATTTAAAAACCAAATTTATGTGAACAAATAATATGATATTTATATAAAATTATATAATAAAAATAAGAAAATTTTGAAAAATAATATAATATTTTTCGAGACTCTATAAACAATTTACCATTTATCTAAAGAATATCTTATCTTATATTAAAACAATTTATCATTATTATTATTATTAATTTATTTAAAAAGAATAATATTAAGAATTAAATTTTGTTTGTGTAGTCCAACTCTTTTACATTTAAGTAATTGAGTTATCAAAGTGTTATTATTAAAGAATTATAATATTTTCTTGAAGTAGAAATTTAATAATAAATTTTGTAAAATAACACTTAATTTGCAAAAGACATATAAATAGAATAACAAATTTTATTTCATTCTGTACTACTATTCTCTACTACTATATATCTGTACTATATTTTGTAAAATATTTTATAAATTTTTTCAGAATGGTGTTCTTTCATGTTTGATATAAGTCTCTGAAATTTGAGAGGATTTGGTCCATTGGTTCAGATTTTGGAAGCTTCCGAACGAGCCCCAGAGCAAATGAGATTATCTCCAAAACCAACAAAGATAGAATCTTTGAATTTGGTACAGTGGTGTTCCTTCGTGTTTTATTTATGTTTCTGAAATTTGGGAGGATTTTGTTCATGGGTTCGGATTATAGAAGCTTCCGAACGACCCCAGAGCAAACTAATATATCTCCATAACCATACAAATATGGAACCTTTATTTTTAGTACAAGGGTGTTTCTGTTGTTTCCTTTTCTGTAAAATTGGAAACTGACATTTGAAAGAATTTGAACCATGGGTTCGTATTTTGAAGCACAAGAGCAAACGAGCATATCTCCAAAACCAACAAAAGTAGAACGTTTAAATTTAGTACAATGGTGTTCTGGCATGTTTTCTTTATGTCTCTGAAATGGATTTGATGAATTGGAGTGGCAATTTGGGTACCTGACACACGCCTCCCAAGGACTTAGAAGCATATCTTCGAAATTAATAAAGATAGAAACATGAAATTTTTTACGAGGGTGTCAAGCATATCCCAAGAGGTTGCCTCTTTTACGTTCCTGAAATTCGAGTTGTATAAGACAGAAAAAGGGAAGAAGCAGCTGCCAAAAAACTTATAGATTTTTAATTTAATTCGAATTATTCAGGTGTAGGGTATTAATAAGTCGGTTGCATCGACTTACTGTTACATTTACTTGTTTTTGATCGTTTTATTCAAGCTGTAATAATTAATTAATTAATTTCAACAATATTTATGTTTCTCTTTGGAACATTCTGTCTGTAAAGGTAAAATAAATACTTAAAAATATTTTTCGTCTTCTCTATTACTTATAATTATTTTAAAGTTTTTTTGTTTATTTAAGTTTTTGGTTTACTTTTGAAAATTAATTCAAGGATGACAAATTGTTTTATATCTTTGTCAGATTCTTATTATTATAAGTGCATAAAACTACTTTTATAGTGTAATCTGTCAAATAATTTCAATTATGCAATTTATAAAATATCAAAATTTAATATTTTATAAAATTTTTTACTATAATAATAATATCTTAAAATTATCCAAGTACTGGATTAATATCTTATATACTGTTGTAGTTTTAAATATCCGTGATATACCTGATATCTTTAATTTTTTAACATTTTTGTGGACGTAAAAACAATAACACCACAAAACATTTTTTTTTTCAAAATATGTGATAATCTTATAATTTTTGTAAATAATATTTTATTTTTCTTCTTTGGTATTCAGAGTTTTCTTTTTTTTTTTGGTTTTATCTTAAACTATGAAATATAGCAACATGTTTTATAAAAAATTGTCATGATGAATTTTTAAAAAAAATATTTAAAAAAAAATTTTTGATAAGAAAACCTGGAAAAATAAATTTTGTAAAATTTTTTTTTATCGTCGTAAAAGTTTATTGCCGCTTTTGTCTTTGTTTTGCGACTTTTTTTTCCAATAAATACAACAGATGAAAAATAACGATTATTAAATATCGTATTTATTTTTTTTTGGTTTACTCTTTGGTTGACTGGTAAGCTAGTACTTAAAATTTACTTAAATTGTACGTCTGACTCTTTAAATTTTTTATATAAAATGAATGTTAAATATTATTAGAATTTACTATTTGATTTTTGTGTAACTCTCAGTGATTTCTTTAATAAATTTATTAAATTTTTGTAAGTTTAATGTGTAATTATTAATTCGGTTTAAAACTCAAATCAGCATTAGCAGATCTTTCGAAAATTTCGAAGTTAAAAATTCAAAACAAAAAAAAATAAGACAAAATGTAGAAGCAAAGGTTTTAAAAGGAATACATTTTTCAAAAGACATTAAAAAATTAGAATTAAAATTTTGTATGAAAGAAAAAATTGTGAAAAGTCAAGAAAAGAAACATTTTCTTCAGTTTTAAGAAAATCTTATATAATATCCATATGTAAAATTAAAAAAATTTTAAAAGTGCTTAATAAAATAAAATAAAAATAAAATAAAAAAATAAAAATCGTTTTCGAGGTAATTTAGGCTAATTTTCAAAAATATTTCTTTTTTTTGAAAATTACAACGTTCTATTTACAAGCATTGCGGTACAATGACACAAAAATAGGAGGCCAACAAATAAGAAGCAAAAATTTGAAAAATATATCTACAGTATGTGCAGAAGAAGAATACACTTTCAAATCGCAGGTGGTTCTCTATATTAACACTTGCGCTGCGGTCACTACATTAGATTTCAAATTCTTAACTAAACTCTTGTTCCTAAATCGCCGCAATATCGCTAATATAATAGGGGTTTTAACAGCTCATTGTTCGATCGGCAGACACGCCAGAAGGTTATGACTCCCCTCATATGATTTTTGCAGATAAGCTGCAAAGATGAAGAGGAATCAATCTTTCACCTGCTGTGTGAATGCCCGGCTCTTGCTCTAAAGAGAAAAGAAAATTTTTGGGGAAATTTTTCTTACCTTTTCGATATGTTGCAGATGAACTTAACAAACTTACAGCGTTTAAGAAGCTCCCAATGGTTTAATTAGTAGAACCATTGATCCAGGGTATCACAACAGGACCTAAAATTGCTTAAGTATGCATGTGTAGCGCCTATCTATCTACCTACCTTGCGCATGCGCAGAAGAAACCATATGTTTTGTTTCGTTGAAGTTTATGAAATTTTGATCATTTACAATATTTATCTGTAAATAATTACTTTAACAGTATTATTTCTGAAATGATAAAATATAAAAATCAATATGATTCAATATCATGTTATATTAACATGACTAAATATTTATAAAAAGTAAGAAAAATTGTTTCTGAAAAATTAAAGAAATTTATTTCCTACTGCATATAATTAAAATAGAAATTCAATGTACAATGGAAGTTTCTCTCTTTTTCCACTTTATATTAATTACCTATTTTGAAATTTGAAATACTTTTGATTTTTACAGGATTTGATCCCATCTTTGTGACACACCACCATAACCGTTCGCCATTAGAGATTCTTTAACAATAATTTTGTTTTTTAATTTCAAGCAATCTTTTGAAAGTTAAAGGTTCAAATCCTAAAAACTAAATAAAATATAATAATAAAAAGAAGAAAAATTTATGAGAATCTTTTATTTATTTTTTCTTTCTGTAATTTTTAATTCTTGTATGTTTTTAGTTTTTCGAAAATTGGAGAAAAACAAGACATCATTTTATTATAATAAAGGATGATTTGTAATTGTGTTAACGACAACAATTCTGTTCTGTTACTTTATATTTTTGAAAATAAGGTGGCAAAAAATGAGTGTTTAAGACAAGAAACAAAAAAAAATTGTTATTTTTCGAAAATCGTTTTGGTTCTAAGAAAATTTTTGTTTTCTGTTTTTCTTTTTTGTTACTGTTATAAAAAGAAAATTTTTACATTATTTTCTCGTATTTATGTTTACGTGTGTTTTTTTGTCAGAAAGGAAAAGAAATATAAAAAAATTACTTTACAAACTGGTTTCAAAAAAGCAAAAATATCTAAAAAAAAAAAAAGTATAACACGTGATAACACTTTGTGCCACAATATTTATAACTTGTATAAAATGGTTGGTGGCTCAAGGTTATATAAACTTTTTTTTCGAAATGGTTTTGAATTGAAAATCATTTCCTTAATTTCTTCATTTATTATTAATATTGGTTCATATTAGTTTTACGTTTTGTATTTTTTTTTTAACAATAATAAAACATTGCAAGTTTTACTTATTGTGGAAAAACAAAATACTTTAAAAAATTAATTTAGAAAAAGTAAAAAAAATATTTATTGTTTCTTTTGTTTTTTTTTTGAAGACTTTCATCTTTGTTTAGAGTAAATTCAACCTTTATTGACTTTGTATATTGTTTATATACATCCTTTTTAATTTCAAAAGCAGTTATACTTGTAAATTTTTCTTTATTTAAGATTTGTGTTTATTTATGCTAATATTAGAATTTTTCCAATAAGGAAAAAAATTGAATTATTACTTTAAAGATTTCGTTTTAAGCAGATTTTCAAAAAAATCTAATAAAAATGTGCTAATAGTTTCGCTCCCTTCGTCGGGGTATTTACAAAACTTCTACAATATATGAAATAGAGCTATGAAATTTTAACTTAATAGATTTAATAGATATCGCAAAAAAATTAATCTTATGGAAGCATTTTTTTCTGTAGCCCTAGTCGTTACGGAACTCTAGACCCCACAATATGAGAAAGCCCTATATTTAAATTATTATAGCACAATTTCTATAAAGTATATCTTCAGTTTGGAAACGCCAAAACATAGCTCCTTTTATTAACTTTGTAAATATATACATATAATAAATATATATACATTTGCCATACGGTATTTTCATTTACAGTTATGCGAAACTCAAATTTTGCAAAATTTTTGGCTCCTTCTTTCTTCCAAACTGTTAGAAATTAGTTAGAAATTTGAAATTTTGAGAGGAATTAAGAGAGAGAGAATCTTTGGAAATGAGTATGAGTTATATTATTAAAAACTCATACTCATACTCATATAACTCATACTCAAAATATAACTCAATATTTCAAAAAATATTTTTGTGTCTATCCGTTTAGTGGTCAAAAACTGAAAATGCACTATTTTTAAACACCTGCCCAAATTTTTTTTAAGGATATTACAAAAATTAAAGCTTTAATATTATACTTTGGTTTTTGTTAACAATTTTTTTAATAATACAGGAATAATATTTTACATATTTTATATAATGTAAGACCGAAAGAATAAGAAAAACATATTATGTTTCTATCCAATGTATTTTTAAAGCCGCGCTTTAAATTTTATTTTTCATAATATTGTTCCTTTCTTAACAATAAATATCCTATTTAGTTTAAATAAAGGCGAAATTTTGAAGGGTGTCAAAGTCAATTAATATGCAAGATATATGCGTCCGGACGTCCGGTATTTGGAAATTCGTTTTCTTAAAAACATGAGATTTTTTTCATTACTTGTTTTTGTTTTGTTATTTTAATAAAGGGCTCTTTGTTTGGTTGTAGCTTGTAAGAAAATATTAATAGTAAAAGAAATTATACCCTATTAGGCATTAATTGTCAAATACAGACTAAATATGTTATGTTGTTGATTATTTTTTCCTAAAATATTAAATTAAAATTTTCCTTTAATTCTTAAAAAAATAATTTCAAATTTTTTTCGGTTTTTTTTTTTTAAATTTTGTACAAAATAACGTATTAAAAATGTCTTTTCTAAAAAAAATTTCGTTGAATTGTGTATGATGCTTTTATAACTTTAAAGACAGTTCTTTATGTGGTAAATTCTTTTCAAGTGATTAGTTAACCAGTTCCAAGGGATCAGCCAATAATTTTTTTTTGACTTTTTATGGCTTTACCTCAAATATATACCGATAAGATTTAAATTTTGTTGAAGCCTTGCTGCTTAACTAGAAAATGTTCTTGATTAATTTGATTATGATCCTTTAGTCTTTTGAAGTTGCCCGGTCAATATTGTTGTTAAGTTAGCGAACTGTTTCAAATGTTGCAAAAGATTTCTCTCACGGATAGATATAAATTTAGGAAATTTTTATTCAGTTTTGTAAACACGTTCCGGTACGACCATTTTTTAATGATGCTTAATAAAACAATGTACCTAGTTTCAATTGTATACACGAAAACTCTAAATGGTTTACTATTTGATCAGATAACTTATACTGGTTGAATTCGAAATCGCAAAATAAAAATCTCAAACTCAAATTCCCAAAAATGAAATTTTTCGTAATTCAGAACCTTTCACATGCATACATACATACATATATATAAATATTTTGAAAAAAAGAAATTAAACAGCCTGATTTGGTACTAACTCTAGAATGTTTTCTAATAATGCTTTAACATTTCCTTACTTTAACAATAGTACATCACGGATGTCAGTATGAAAACATAAATAAAGCTAATAAATTTATTAAATGTATATAAACAAAATATAATAATGTAATTGATTATTTTAAGTTCTTAAATGTATAAATTGACATTATTTTGTAAGTTCCAATTTTAACATTAGGGATTCTTTTTACTTTTTTTTTGTGATTTTGTATCATTGGGATTTTTTTTTTTTGGGATTTCGTTGGATTCCCAATTAGTACATATCTAGGAAACATAAATAAAAATTAAATAAGAAAAATATTGAAGAAAAAACATATTTTTGAATTTTCCTAAAAGTATGATATTTTTTCGTAAAAGTAAGGTATTTTACTTTTAGTTTTAACTCTGGCTTCTCTTCAATTTGTCGAATAAATCTTTCGCCTTTTGTTTTTTAATTTTGCGGTAGACGCTCTGTAATCGACTTGTTAAATATATGACTTATTTTCTTGATTAGTATGGGTTTAAAATCTGTACAGGTAATGCTTGTTATGTAGAAGCAATTGTTAATTAAAAGAAAATTACTGAAAAAACATATTTTGAAATCCAAAAATTGTGTCCTGTTTTTTCTTGTTTATATGTGTTGTTTAAATGTGTTCATGCAAAAAATATGTATGTAAATCAAAATATAACTTCTTTTATTCCAATTTTATTTCATTAAACTTAAAAAATGGACTATAGAGAAGAAAAAGGACATACTTCTAAGTTTAAAATTACATTAAATCATTTTCATTCACAATATTTTCAGATATGAGTTTAATTTAAATCATTATTACTACAAATTTTGGTTTTTACATACTTCATATATACTTTTTTCTATACTTCAAGTTTAAAGTTATTTAGTCACTTACTGCATGATAATTGAGATACTAAAACAAGAATTTAACATAAACGACAAAAACTTAAAATTAAATCTTTGTTTAGTGAAATATTTATGAGTTTGTATTAATTTTATAAGAAATTGAGGCGTACTATTCGAAATCAAATTCGATGAAAGATTTGGAATTTATTATAGATGTAATGTTATTGTTGTCTACCTAAAAATGGAAGGATGTGCACTTGAATACCCTAATACTGTATTAAAGGATTTTCATTATTGGTAGTAAAAACAATTAGTTATACTATGGCCGAATTCCAAAATACAAGATTCTTATACTAAAATTATTCCTGATAAGATTGAGAAGAGAAGCAAGGAAGGAAGGACTTAATTATCAACTTAATTAAAATAAATTAAATTAAATAATTTAACTCTTATTAATTGAAATTAAATAATTAAATAAAAAAATTAAACCAAATCTATTTATTAAATAAAATCAACTTTCTTATAATAATATAATTAAGTTTAAATTATTTTTTTATTATTTTTAATTAAGTTTTATTTCCTCGCCAAAAGCTTAAAATAATGAATTTTTTTTACAAAAATACAATACAAAAATAAAAATACAAAAAAAAAAACTAAATACAAAAGTTCTTAAGGGACAATTTAAAAATACAACGGAATGCTTTTTATACCCGTACGATATGGATCGGGTATATTAAAATTGCTCCTCCGTTTGTGACACCTCGAAATAAGCTAGCTAGATATACCTTTAAAGGTGAATGAATCGGATCAGAATCAAATTCTAAGTCGATTAAGCTTTGTTCGTCCGTCCGTCAGCAAGATAACTCAAAAACTAAGAATGCTAGAGTCTTGAAATTAAGTTCCGATCAAAACTTCGGGTAGCTCTTGAACACATAAGTTTTAGATCCTCTCATTTTTTTTTGAAATAGCGCCATATAATTTTAACTGCTGATAGATATCATAAAAATATTAATTTTATTTTTAACAATTTTTTTCTGTAGCACCACCCGTTAAGGAGTTATAGCTCGCCAATGTTCGGAAAAGCTCTATATTTAAATTATCATAAGTTGCATATTAGACGCCAAACGATTAATGCTTTTATTAGCTTTAAAAATATATATATAATAAGTATATTCTTGTGGCATACGGTGTCTTAATTTACCGTTATGCGAAACTCAAATTTTGCTAAATTCTTGATTCTTTCTATCTTCCAAACGGTTTAAGTTAGAAATTTGAAATTTTGAGAGAAGTTTGGTTTTTGAAAATAAGTATGAGTCATTTCAGAAAATATTTTTGTATCGTCCCCCGTTTCGGAGGTGTATGGGGTCAAAAACTAAAAAATTCATTATTTTTAAACACCTGTAACTTGAACACCTGTCCAAATTTTTTTTACGAAATGTACAAAAATTAAAGCTCCAACATTATATATTTATTTCTATTAACAACTTTTCTTAATAATATAGGGTTACCTCAAAATTGACGAAAGTGTGACTTCATTTTTCGAAATTATTCTAACAAATTTTTTTAACGATTTTTTTGCATTTTTTTTTACTCGATAATTTGAAATTGTTGAATGCGCGTAGTACAAAAAAAATTAAATAAATAAAAAACATAACGGTTGCAAGTATTTATATTTAAATGATATTAGTATACATACTTACATATATAGTTCATGTTTATTTACATATCGTATATGTCATGCATGATATATAATACATATGTATATAGTATAAATTATTATACATTTGCCGCTTAGTATTAAATGGAACTATAGGATATTTGGACAAGTTTTGGATTGATAATCGTTATGTGGAAGGTTACAATCTGTTTTTGAAGAATGTATAAATATAAACATATAGTTTGAATATATGTACAACCCATAGTTCTAGAAATATTTTCATATTATAATATTCATCCAAATTATTTTAAAATACTAAAAAATTAAAAAAATAATATTATAAGCAGAGTGACAGGCTATGAACATACTAACGGTTCGTACGAGTATCTAAGAGTTGACAAAGGCAGCTGTATTCTTCCTCGTTATTAATATTTTTTATTATTTACAGAGCTTTTTGCCATGGGTACTCAAATTTTTGTTTTTCATTTTTAATTTTATTTTAAAATAATAAGGAAAATTTTATTTTCTATTTATTTTAAGCTTTTATAAATGTAATTAATTAATGCTTTAACTGTCTTTTTTTTAGGAAATGGAAAACAAAAAAAAAACACGACAAAATACCCATCATAAATAAGAGTTATTTAATTTTCTTTTGATTAGAAATGAAAATAAAAAGAAATATATAATAAAGAAAAATTAGATAAGTAGATTGTTCATTAATAAAATCTTATCCGGTTTTTAAGGTTGTTAAGTATTTTTCAAAAGAAAATTTACAATAAGTAAAAAAATATTGTTAAAAAATTCATAAAATTTTTTTTTCGTTAAATTTTTCTTTTTAAGTTAAAGTCCATTTAGTATACATTAAATAACATCACTTGAAAGAATATCATAAATTTGCTTCCAATCTAATTTCTTTATTCCTAGGTATATAGCTGAGTTTTCATACAGGACTAAAGCACGTTATGAAAATATTAGGATTAAATCATTATTTTCTCCTGTTTGTTCAATAAATTGTAAGAAATTTTATTTGATACAGTTTGTTTGTAATTACTTCTATCTGTGAATAAATAGCAAATAAAGAGTATAGAACTTAGTTTTGTTCCTTAAGGCATACTTGCTCTAATTTCTCGGAAATTAAAATTTCTATCTCAGTGTTTCACTCTGGGAAATCAATTGATAAGCATAATATTAAAGGTTTAAAATATGTTTTCATGGAATTCTTAAAACTAAAATGTTAATTTGTAGATAACTTCTTCTTGCCAAATGTTAGGAAGGAGTGAGCAACATCTAGAAAAACAACAGTCGGTAGACCTTTTTTTTCTAATGAATTTCCAAAACTCATAGCGGTTTGATCTTTTGCAAAAGAGATCAATTCGTATTAATCTTGCAATTTGAAAGGGAAGTATTCAACAGCCAGAATTTACATATTACATTTACATATTATATTAGACATGAAACTAAATAAAAAAAATATTGTGTGTATTCTTGATGTTGAGAAGAAAGATGCGAAAATGTTTGGGTTTCTGTAAAATGAATTATTTTTTTACCTTTTTTGTAAAGTTTATTTTTCTGCTGAAAATCTGACTAATATCTGTAAAAGATATATTCAACCCAAGATATAGTACAACTTCCACATATTGGCTGGCGTCCCGAAATCTTCATTATTGGACTATTACCTGGATAAAATCCAAAATCGCGGTTTTACGCCTAATTAGTGATCCATTTATTCAGGTTATCTTTATTCCTCTTAACATAAATCGAAATATTGGAGTATTATCTCTCTTTTATAGATATTTTGCAGCTAATGACACTTCTTCTATTGAACTGAAATCAATAATGACTCTTTTTAAAAATTTTCAATCCAAAAATAGAGACGCTACAAGTATTAATTTTTACATAGATGAAATTTCTAGTTGGTTTAAATGTGGTTATGGAAACTCATTTATTGCGAGGAGCCCTAAAATGTGCTTTCATCCAATGTGGTCTCGTCTGATTGATACGGCTAATTATTATATTTGCAAATTTTGAAACACAACCTGTACAAGTCCAATTTCAATTTATCTTCCAACTTCTTCCTTATTATCCTATTTTCTTCCAGTCCCTCTTCAAATTCCCTAGTCCTACAATAACTTTGTATAAAGGCATTTTTTCCTAGAGTTTACGTAACCTAGAGTATAAATTTTTTTTCTTCTATATCTCTTATGGTACGTTCTTTCAAGTGTTTTTTTCTAAAGTTAAACTAATGACTTGGAATTCATTAGAAACAAAAATTACTTTTTTAAGAAACTTATTTGGTTTTCAAATGTATTTTAGTATAGTTCTACAAAACTATGATTTTTGGAAATTTGAACTATAATATTTTCAAATTAAATTAAGAAAAATCTGAAATTTTATTTGCTGCGGTGATGTCAGTGAAATTTCTTAAAATCAAAATATCTCTAATTAAGTCTTAAATGCCATAAGGAAACTTTTAATATTTTTTAATTTAACATAAAAACAGTTTATGTTTTTAATTTTAAATGTTATGTTAAAACTACAAAAGTTAATTCATAAAATTATTATTCATTTCTTAGATATCAATTTATTACCATTTTTAATTAGACTTTACATCAGTTGAACCGCAAATTTAACACGTCTTGTACTTATACAATAAAGTATCTCTTAATTTATTTATTAGAATAATCTTGTGGATGTTAACCACTACAACACTACAACAAACACATATAGAAAAAAAAACAAAAAACATCTAATTGTAATTATATAGTTGAAGAGTTTTCTATCCTAGGCTTAATTAAGTTATCCAGTTTTCCTTTCTTTTCATAATGAATGTCCGCAAAATGACACAACAAAAAAAAAATAATACAATAATAAAAAATTAAGAAAGAAAATCAAACAACCGGGGATCTTAAGTACCTACTTTGTTTAGGCGTGGAGCTTATAATAAACTTGAAAAAAAAAAAAGTTTTTTTCCTTTTTTTGTATAAGAAGGGTTCATTTCACTAAAGAGAAAAAATTAAGAAAAAAAAAATGTGAATAAAAAAAAAAAACTCACAATTAGACATTCTAAACTTGTCCATTATTTAGTAAAAAGAAAAAAGTCTACAAAAAAATATTAAAAAAAAAAAAGAAAAAAAAAAAGTAAATTTAATTTAACTCTATATTAAGTACTTTTTTCTTTTTTTTTGTTTGAAGGGTACTTTTGTCATAATTTTTTTTTTGGTTCCAATATGAGTGAAAATGTAGAAAATATAGCAGTATGCAAAATCAACGGTTTTTAAAGGCGCACATATCAAAAACATTCATTTTAAGTTTCAAGTTTATAAATTTTTATATTTAATTTTGGATGTGTTTAAAAGCAATCATATTTTAAAGTTTACAATTTTGTAATTTTACTATAAAGAAAACTATGCGAAATTTATTAATTGAAAATTGAGTGAAATGTGTGTATGTATGTATGTATGTATTCTAAATTAGGATAAAAACGAGAAAGAAGACAGTTGCCTTTGTCAACTCTTAGATACCCGTACGAACCCGTTAGTATGTTCACAGTCTGTCACTCTGTTTATAATATTATTTTTTTAAATTTTCAGTATTTCAAAATAATTTGAGTGAACTTTATAATTTCTAGAACTATGGTTTGTACATACATATACATATATTCAAACCATATGTATGTTTGTACATTCTTCAAATTCTAACCTTTAACTTAACAATTATCAATCCAAAACTTAGCGGTAAATGTTTGTAATAATAATAATACTAAGCGGCAAATTTATGTATATTCATTTTTTTACTAAACTTACTACAAAAATACCAAATATATATTAATATTCATATATCTCCATATACATTGGATTATTTCTTTAAAAATTTTTCATTCATAGAATAATTCCTTATAAATACAACAAAATACGTATATATACGCCGCTATATATATATATATACATATGTATATATCAATATTCTTATTATACATCATTCATTCATCAGTGACATATACGATATGTAAATAAACATGATATATATGTAAGTATGTATACCAATATCACATAAATATAAATTCTTCAAGTAACTGTTAATTTTTTATTTGCTTAACTTTTTTTGTACTGCGCATCATCACCCTCAACAATTTTAAATTATCGAGTAAAAAAAAAATTCAAAAAAATCGTTAAAGAAATTTGTTAGAAAATTGAAAAAAATCAAGTCACACTTTCGTCAAATTTAAGGTAATCCTGTATTATTGGGAAAAGCTGCTATCAGAAATAAAACTATAATGTTGATGCTTTAATTTAAACAGGTGTTCAAGTTTCAGATGTTTAAAAGTAAATAATTTTCAGTTTTTGACCCCTTACAGCTCCTAAACGAGGGGCGATACAAAAATATTTTCTGAAATGACTCAAACTTATTTTGAAAGATTTAATTCCTCTCAAAATTTAAAGTTTTTAACTTAAACCGTTTGGGAATAGAAGGAGTCAAGTATTTGAGTTTCGCATAACGGTAAATTAAACCACCGTATGGCACAAATATATATTTATTATATATATGTATATTTGTAAAGCTAATGAAAGCAGTTATCTTATAAAGCTGATTGAAGATATACCTTATAAAACTTGTGTTATAACAATTTAAATATAGAGTTTATTCGGACTTTGGGGGGTTGTAACTTCGTAACGGGTGAGACTATAGAAAAAAGTTATTCCATCAAATTAATGGCTCTACTTCATCGCTCTACTTGCAACTATGTAGATCTTTGAAAAATTTATATTAAATATATGGAGATCAAAAGGTTAGTTGTTCGAGAGCTACCAGAAGTTTTGCTCGGATCTCAACCAAAAAAAATAAGGAACCTACAATCCAATATCCAATGATCCAATAATATTGATCCAATGATTTAAATCTGTTTATTTCAAGACTCCAGCTTTTCTAGTATTGGAGTTATCTTGCTAACGGACAGACGGAGGGACGGACAAAGCTAAATCGACTCAGAATTTGATTCTGGTCCGATCCATACTTTTGAAGGTTATCGTACGGGTAGAAAAATCATACTAAAACTGAACTGAACAACTGAAGTTTTCCTTAGATTTTTTTCTGTATAAAAATTTGTCAAAAATCAAGAGGCAAATGTTAGGAATTTTTTTTGCTTGGTAATTCTTCTACTTTTAAGCCTGTCAGCATTGGTAACAAGTTAAAACACGGTATATGAAGTTATGTGAAGGGAAGGCATATTAATAATATGGGGATATTATGGATAATGAATAGGAAAGGAAAATGGAATTATATTGGAAATACATACTATATCTACTGATTATATTGCAATTGATGTCAATTAATTCGCATTGAATTTCTAAGGTAACTAGAAGGTACAGCTAAGCCTTATCACAACTATAACTGCTTAAATTCATACAATTCTATTTGTTTATTTTATGTTATAATTTTCTATTTATGTTAAAAGGTAAGGTGTAATGAAAATTATTTTATTATAGTTATTAGATATTTGAATATTTGTTTGTTAAAATTAGGATATTTGTTTATCTGTGAGTTATAAGATATAAGTAAAAGTTATTAATTTACATTTGATTAAACGAATTGTTATTTGTTTAAATTTTTTATACTATAGGTAATTTGAACTTAATGAACAATTGTAGCCAAGAATCAGATGAAATAGTTGTCACTTTCACTGTGATTCAAACCTAGACTTTCGGAATAAGAGGCACTCTAACTATTATGGCATCCAGCTGCATTTGATTAAGAAAAAATATATTTGGTATGGAAGTTACCGAAAAATGAATTTTTTAACGTATGACACTTAAACGGAGAAGAAATCTTATAAAAAGACGAACGGCCAAAGTGAAACTAATATTATGTACATTTTTAATAATATTTTTTGGAAATACTAACAAGTGGTATAAATTTATTTTAATGAATTTCTTTTTAGTGTTTATTGTTGACAGATATTGAGGATGGGAAAAAAATAAAACCTTTCAAAGAATAACATTTCTTAGGAAGTAAATTATAGGATATTTTGAAGTTAATAAAAATTTTTGGATGAAGAATTTTCTCTCTTCTTTTATCCTTAGTGTTGTAAATTAAGCAGTTTTTAGCAATAATAAAAAATACAGCTAGACGATTAAATTGGAAACTAATTTAGTTAAACTTATTTGTGAAAATCTTATAAACATTAATCAGAGTTAATTGAGTACTTCAAATAATTAATAATAAATATGAGTATATACTAGTATAGGTAAACAGACAGATATGTTTCCGAAAATGGTCTTGATGTACATTTGACGATAATCTTGATGTACATTTCTTTCACTTTTATGAATTCACTCAATTGAGTTAACTCTTTTTCTTTATGCATTCACTCAACTCAGTTGAGTAACATTTAGTAAATTTTGTTGTCAATTTAGGTATAAGTATTTCATGTCAATTTTTAATAAATTGTATATTTAATTCAAATTGTTTTCAATTGACGGACAATTGTAATTGACAACTTATCCCTTAGTGTTTCAGGAGAATTAAAATGCCAATGATTTGTTATATTTGGGGGTTCAATACTATTTGATCCGGGTTACTTTCTCTACCTAAAATAAATAAATCTTAACCTAAAATAAATAAATTGTTTTGTAATTTTCTGCTATATTGAGTATGTTACGCACAATAAGTTTTTATTTAGTGCTCCTCTTATTTTTCTAATACAGTTAAATTAATTAGTAACATAACAACCGTTCATTTATAAAAGAAATATAAAGTTCATAATACTATATTTTATTTAAAAAAAAATTATATTTTATAAAACTGGACAGAACCTTTAGGTAAACGCGGTTAAATTAGGTTTTTTTTTTTTTTGGAGGGTTTTTAATTATTATCTAAAAATTTTAGAAAATTTTCAATTGTATTTTGTGTTTAAATACTTTTGTTTTTTTTTTTAAAGGATTTTAATGGGGTAATTTGAAATACTTGTTATTATGCAAAATACAAAAAAAAAAAAAAATAATTTATGTTTTATTTTGCTTTTAGGGGGAGAAAAGCATAAGTAAATAACAAAATACATGTTAATTATTTATTTAAAAAAAAAAGAGAAGAAAATAAATAAATTTTAGGTAATAAAAATGATGATATTTTTATGATGATAAAGGGGTTCTAAAGAGGAAAAATTTATAATAATATTATGTCATTTTAATTATTATTTGTCTGTTCAGATTGATTTTATTTTATTTTTTTAAAAATATTTAAGGTTTTCAAAAATTATCTAGACTAATATTTCATGACCAAGAACATTTTGTATTCGTTATTTAATTTATTTGTTAAAATACACTGTTTTTTGATACTTTTGTTTCTACCGTTTAAAGTGGGGTTGGTTAATTAAGCTAAAACTCTAAATTTCAAAAATTCTTTTATATTCAAATTCCATACATAGAAATCATTGACTTTTGGAAGTTGTATTGATTGAAATTCTAACATGATTTTAGAATTTAATTAAAGTGCAGCAACTTCTTACAAAAAATGTTTCTGATATCTTCAAAAAATGTTATTGAGGCTTTGATTGAAAACCTGAAGTTCATTATTATATAGTGATTTTATTTTGTAGTATTTTTTTATGGAACTATTAAAATATACAATTCTAAAATCTAAAGATACAATTTGAAAAGATCCTAACACAATATTAGTAATTCCAAAATTTTCAAATTACTTTTATTTTTATTATATTTGTTATATTTCCAATTGTAAATAAAAAAAATTAAATTAATATAAAAAAGTGGAAAAAAAAAAAACAGATAATTATTAGGTCTATTGTAAATATTGACAATGTTCGTAATAAAATTTTTAATAAAAATTTTTGAAAAATTAACATTTTCATTATATTGTTAAAATTAAAATTTGGGTTTTTTTTTCTCTTAATTTATTCGTTATTAAAAATAAAAATGACGCATTTACATTTTAAGTCCACAAATATCATACAACAATTTACATTTAGTATCATCCTGCAAGATTGAACGAGGTGTATGCAATAAAATTTGATCATCATCCATTTAATCACGAAGGAATTGAATAACTAAATAAATTTAATTCGCTTAAGTTAATATTTAATTGCCTATTGTGTTATTTATATAAAACATTTTTTTATTTAAATTTTCAAAATTTTTCGATATATTTGTGTTGCTTTAAAAAAATTAGTAAATTTTCTATTTTTAACCCCTTATATAGTCCTTAAACGAGGGCGAAAATAAATTTTTTTTTTTTAAAATAACTTAAGTTCGTTTTTAAGATTCCATACCCATTTTAGTTTCATATTTTCAACTTTATGCATTTAATGAATATGGGAAAGGGGTTTTAAAATTTTGAAAAGTATTGGTTACCTTTAACCGTAAATTTAAGTGTTGAATTATAAAAAGCAAAGTGATTTTTATACTGAATTTAAAAGAATAAACATTTTTATTTAACGTTTTTATATAGCGTAGAAAACTTGTAAACCCAATAACATTCAAACAGACGGATAGGTAAACAGACAGATAAACAGACCGGCAGGCAAATGGGCCAACAGGAAAGCACTCGAAGGGATAGATGGATCAACAAACAGTCCGACAGGCAGGCAGACAGTCATATAAAGGGACAGAATAAGAAAATTTTCCAAAAGCACAAATGTTCTTAAAAGGTTTGTTTTTTATTAATATTTAATTTTAATTTTTTTTTTATTTTTCTGCATGCACTTATTTAAAAATAACTTTAATTATTAAAAATATTTAACTCAAATGAAAGTTTTAAAAAATTTACTTCCTACACTTCCTTTATAAAGGTTTTAATTGTATTTATAATATTTCAGAAGTAATAGTTAAAAATTTGGTCCTAAAATTCTCAGATTATCATTTCAAATTAGATAGACCATCATAAACGAAATAAGAGATTGAAATAATTGTAACTGAAGCTAAGCTAATATGGTTTTTAACAATATAAGATTAGCTTAGATCTTTAATAACAAGTTGCATTTTTTTTTAGTTTTAAATTGTAAAATTTTATTTTCGTTTCTGTATAATCTATAAAACTGCTTTTCATTGTTTTATTGCTGGTATTGGGGCTTGAAATTTGTGTCATAAATGAGCCATAATTAATTATATTAAATATATTCGTATGATGATGGGAAGTAGTGTTATAACAAATAAGATTTTCGATTTTTGGTCGATCCTTATAAACTAAATTTTATTTAAGGAATCTTCCAATTTAACAAAATCATTTGTACTGAAAAAATATTTTTCAAACCATTTTCTTTGTTAAAGTTTTTTTATAATATTCACATAAATATACAAAAAATCGGTTATATTCAAGTATATAAAACTAATTTATTTTTTCATTTTATAAAGCTTCTTATCCGCCTTAGCCTTATGGTGTACATATTTTAATTCTACAACTCACTATACTAAATATATAAAGATATAGAACGGATGTATTTATGTATATTTATTATAAACATATATTAAAAGAAAGGGAAATATTGTAGAAATTGCATTAGAATTAAAACTTTTTGATTTAACTGATATCTTTTAAGACTTGTTGTTCTTCATTTATTCTGTAATATATGTTGCTATATCGATTACTAGCATAAAATATACTCGACAAATTGAAAGAAACAGAATGATGCATATTTCCAATTAAATATACATAATTTTTTTTAGTTTAAATTATTTATTTAGTTAACTAGTTTTGGACATTCCAATCTCTTCTTCATCTTCCCATGCCTTATTTTGTTTTTGTTTCTAAGGCAGGTGAGAATCTCCCACAGACCACAAGAAAGGTAAATCCTCTCAGATTCTTATTGACTGAATTTACCTCCCCCTTTAGCTAATAAAATAGGATGAAACGCCTAATTACTGAAGCAGTATATTGGCTGGGGAAGAGAAATAGGAGAGAATAGGACAAAGAACCGGAAACATTGAATTTCGGATTGGGACTGTAAGAGAACAATGAATCCGACTATTATTATTGCTATTTTGCTATCAGTGACAATAACCTGCAAAAGTTACAACATGCAATAGTGAACAACATCTTCCTGTATGAAGTTGAAGATAACCACACTGTCACTGTAGCAGTAGATTGATTAAAATCATTTGAAGCCTTATTAAAAATCTCATTTTTACAGCTTCAAAAGAATGATTTGAGAGCAGTCTACTGGTAGAATTGATCGTAAGGCATCGTTTTGTTATCACCTGCATAGATAAGCTAACATTTATAGCGTTGTGAGAATCTAAGTTTGTTTGATAAACTCAACTGTTTTCGTTTCGTTACTAAATAATTGGAAATCCGTCAATAAAAAACTTAAGTCTACATAATAAAAGTTAAAAAATGTTTTTAGAACTTACAATATATATTTCATTTTCTAAAAGACGGCAGTAAAAAATTAACAAACGTTTCATTAAAAAATGTACAGCCCTTAAAATTATTGTAATCTAATCTATGAAATTGCTATTATACATAAGTATCTATTTGTCTATTAATATTTGATAAGTGAAAAGGTAAGCATCTTTCGTGTTGTATTAAATTTGTATATGAAATTTGTTTGTAGGAGTTGGGAAATTTTTTTTTTAATAAATGCGACGCCTAACCGTATAGTTTCTTGTACCGTATAGTTGTTTGTATTAATTTTAAAGTTTACATCTGTGATATTTGTACCATTTGATATTGGCAACACAAATATTACATAGTTAGGAAATTTTTTATTTTAATAAATAGGACGCCTAACTGTCTAGTTATTTTGGTTTAGACCATTTTAATGGGTGCTTTCAATAGATGTATGAAATCTTTCAATAAATTTTCAGAGGAATAAATACAAAAAAGTTAAGAATATATCAGATTTATCTTATGTACAAGAACTTATGTTCCTTGTCTAGTATACATACACCCCCATAAAATGGAAAATGTTTATAAACATAACAAAAAAAATGAGTTTATTTAACTATATACTCATATTATTCTTATCTTCATATGTATATTTTTTTATATTTAAAATTAAGTTTTTTCTCTTTGTCAGTAAAAGCATTCTTTTACTTAAAAAAAATCAAATAAAGTTAAAGAAAAACTTAACTTAAGTTTTTCTTTAGATATATTTTAAAAGGATAGAAAAATAAAAGAAAGGTAAAATTTCATTCAAAAATTTTTTATATGTTGGTGTCAAAAAAATTTGGATTGAATTCTTTGGTAAAGAGAAAAGCATTTTAAAATTTTTATCTGTCGGAAGTTTTCTTTCTTTTGCTTTTATTCTCGTCAGGAAGAATTTAAAAGGTTTAAATTAATAAACAAAAAAAAAAAAAACAAAAAGCAACAAAATAAAAGCTTATTTTGACCTTTTTATGTAAAAATGTGTGTTAAGGTGTCATCTGTCACAACAGTTAAAGAACAAAAAAAAAACAATTATTAAATTTTTCACATACTTAAATTTTGTAAATAATTTGATGTACCTAATATTTTTGAATTTTTTTTATTTTGTTTAACAAGATTGTTAGAATATCTTTGGAGACATATTTTAGAGACAAATATTGTCTATAATTTGACATTTAATTGAGATGTGACACATATGTATTTGGCTAATCGTTTTGTGTTGCAGTTGAAGAATGTAGAAAGCGACTATTACAATTTATTTAACATAAAGTGCATTTTTTATAAAAATTATTTTGCACTTTGTATTTTCTTCAGCTTATATTTTATGTTTGTAAATAAAATTAAAATGTTTTTGTATATTATATTATGCTAAATTTTATATATTATTATGTTCTATTATACATTTGAACTTTGAAGCTGTATGAGTTTAACAATCTATAGTTATAATTTGTATTAATTTTAAAGTTTACATCATCATAAATAACATCCTTTATTAAACAATATAAAGTACCTATAAGAGCGAATATAATTTCATATGAACCCTTTGGTGAAATATAAGTTAAGTATGTAATTTTTGAAATATACAAAAAATTTTATAATACCTTTAAAATTTTACACAAATATAATTGAAAGAAAATTTCATTTATGAGCGAATGCGTTTCAACATGATATTCATGCCATTATTAACATTCTTATTTTTTAATTTCAAAATGAAGTTAATTTTGGAGTGTTTCGTCCATCCAAACACTATTAGACTCCTCAGTAGGTAACTTGTAATGTTGGACTACCTAGAGAACTCCAACTAAATTTTTATCCACAGCAATACTTTATATAAAATTTTAATAAAATTATCTGCGAGATGTAAAAACAGATTAAAAATTTAAATTTTACGTTTGTATCTGCGAGATGTAAAATAGAATACAAAATTAAAAAGGAAAATATTTTTTTTTGGTGGAAGTGAAGATTTTCCTGAACATAATAATATACAGGGTGTTTCACATAAGAGCATATTTAAGGTGATGCCTGAAAATAAATACTAGAATAATATCGTATGGGAGAAGATAATAGCTCGATGCATATTTTTTGTATCACATCCTCTACTAACTTAACTTATTCTAACTTAGTTTGAAAGTTTATTCTGTAAGGTAATTTTATAAATATAATATTTTTATATATTTCTAGTTCTAATTTAAAGTTTCAATTTAAAGCAACAAAACTATCAGTGTATGAAACCTTTAAGAATAAACCTTCAAAAAAAACTAACTTAGTTTTTGTAGTATGCGACTCAATAGTTCCGATATATCGAAAATGACGGATAATATATTCCTTCAATACGACTTTTTTCTAGTTTTAGCTTAGAAATCATCTCCAGAAATTTGTGCATTCTTATGCGAAACACTCTGGATAAATATTCTATATATTATTCGATATTACTATCGAGCCACAAGAAAAAAATAAAAATTCTTTCATATTTATTAGACTTATGCGATTTCTATATATATAATCGTTTATTTATAACGTCACTATGACGTCATTCGTTATTCATAATTTTGGATTTGAGAATATACTATAATAAATTCTTAAATATAAAGGAAATAATTTTATAATTATTAGTAACATTTCGAAAATTTAATCAAAAATAATTTTTAACACGTTCATAATGCACGCATATCACATAATATAGCATAGATAATATTTAAATTATGTACACATAATATGTATATTAATAAGCAAGTATATATTTCTATTAAATATATTTTTTTTTGTAAATTTGCATGTAAAATAAATTTCTGAGCTATTTTTAAATATTTCAATAATAAAAATTATTTTCGAATAAAAATATTTATTACAACCTTTTTCTGTTGCATTATTTAGTCATATGAATTTTCTATTATAATACCCACGTGTCTATAATATATTTTGATAGCTGTAAAGGTATCCTTAAATAACTAATAACCTTCAATTTTTACAGTTAATTTGTTTAGGGTTATAAATAAGCGTGCATAATGTTATTTAAAAAAAAAAAAACATAAAATAAAATTGGGTTAGTTTTGCTCTTGTTGACTTTTTCATATGTTTAAGCTTAACTCTTTTTTTTGTACACAAAAAATAATAGAGCTGTACAAAACAATAAATTGCACTATCGTACGAGTTTGCTCGAGACTCCATTTATACCAAAAATTCGCTTTACAAAAACACTGTACAAATTTTTAATGGTAGAGTTTTATTTTAGCTCCTTGTAAAGTGTTCACACGGCCAATTATTTGTCTCTGGTATAATTTATGTTAGAGCATAAAACTATGCTAGTGATAATAAATAAGTTGACACCTTTAACTTATTTTATTTTCAAAGTAAAATACCAGAAATTAAGCTGCCACAATCTATTTTTTATTTTTACATTTCTTAATTATATTGGGTTTCCTTAAAATTGAAGGAAGTGACATATAAAATTCTTAGAAAAATTACAAATTTTGCAGCAAATCAGAATTATTTCAAACTAAAGAAATAGAAATTATTGTCTTTTGAAAATGAACCAATTTAAAAACTTTTGGTCTTATATACTGCCTTATTTATTTACGAAATGAAGATGTACAAAATATACAAGAAGAACACAAAGAAAAAGTATTGACTGGTATTGGTTTCACAATTTAATTCCAAATTCAAAATTGACAAAATGTTCGACTGCACTAATAATTACTCAAAATAACATGGGTGGCTAAGGGTTCAAAGGCGTATAAAATAAAAGCAATATTTTTTATATTTTTGCATTTCTGCATTTTAGTGATTTTTTCTAGAAAAAGAGAGCAATCCTGTTTTTGAATACAACTGGAAAATCCTCCTTATTCAAAATCTCACATATACAAATATATAAATATTCTAGAAAGTGCGATAACCCTTCTTTCAAATCCAACTTTAAAATCTATCCTAATTGATATTATAAAATATTTTTATATACATATTTAAAAATAAACTTAAAATAATGGGGGCTTCGCACCGCTAAACAACTAAACAACTAAACATCACCACCGCTACACAAATTATTGGAACCATGATTTTGTAACCAACCATAAATATCTATACAATAATAAGGCGTTTAATATAGTTGCCCCCAAACCTCCGACATATTATTGGAACCCAAATATTGTATGTAATTTTGTACATATATATTTTGTAATTCATTAAAGCATACTGTTAAAGCATACATATTTTGTACTTGTAAACAATTTTTTTTCGACATATTATATTTAAATTTTTTTTTGGTTATTTGACAATTTTTTATTCTACATTTTTGTTTCAACTAAAGACTGGCTCCCAAATATTTGTATTTTTTCAGATTCTACTTTTTCGAGAGATTTCTTAAAAAGTATCGCGAAAACGCGAAATTTTGAGACACGACCCAACTTCGAGATTTTGGAACACGAGGTTTTGAGACATGAGGTTTAAGTAAAAACGCGAGACTTAAAAAAACAAAAGTTTTATAAAAGCAGGAGATTTTGAGGCACGAGATTTTAATTCGCGAGATCGCGATAAGATATTTAATTCACGAGATCTCGATACGATATCTAATTTTATATCTTCTTATATTATATTATCTAGATCTAAAGATAAAAATAATATGTAAACTACTAGGTAATACAAAATCTTATAGTAAAATTTTTTCACGATTTCAATACATACAAATACATTTATATATTCATTTTTATATTAAAAAGTTAGAATAATGGAATTACTAAAATAACTTATAATTAAGTTATATTTACTTTTTATTAAATTTTTTTTATACACTAAAATTATTTTTATTAAGGTTTTATAATCACATAATCAATACTCAATAAATTGCAAAATACGCGTATAGCAGAGGTGTGAAGACAGTGAGGTGAGGGAAATTGTATGTGGGTGTAGAAAATATTAATTTAATTATGTGAAAGAAATAGAAATTATCTTAAAAATATAAAAAATTATCTAAGAAGATTTTTTTTTTAAAAAAAATTTCTTCTAAAAATATACAAAAGTAAATATAGAACATAATAATTTTGTTTATAAATAAGAAATGAGAGTACGTAAAAATGAGAAAATAAACAATTCTCGTAAAAATCAATTTTAATATCAAATATTTTTTTTTAATGGCTTTAATATCAAAACAATTAAATTTTCATTTTTTGAAGTTGTTTTTCTTTAAAACAAAATTATAAAATTTTCTTTAATGTGGTTAAACGGAAAGATCCTAAATTGATTAATTTTTAAGAAAAAATTTCTGTTACATCATTATTATTTCTTAGAATTTATGTTAAATTATTGAATTTTAATTGAATCTGTTATAAAGTTTTTTTTATGTTAATGTTAAATTAATGATAAAAGTCATATAAGTTGATCATAAAAGAGGTTAAATTTTTTACGTTGATTCTTTGAAATAATTCTTAGACGATTTTACTTTTTATTTTAGAGTACCTATACTCCTACATTAATTAAATTTTAATTTAAATGTAAAAAGAATGTGTGCGTAAATACATTTTAATTTAAATAAAGACTTTTTTAAAATTAATTTTTTAAAATTTAATCTTCAATTTTAAGAAAAAGGACTAAATTTTATATATTAATATAAAAAAAAGTTATCCTTTAATTAAAAAAATTGTATCCAAATGTTTCCATTTTACGTCAATTACTTTATTCTGATTATGTATTTTTTAATAATTTATTCTGCTTTGCGACTCCTATTCACGTTATGCAATACTTTCTAAATAGGCATAGGAAATCTGTGAAAACTAAAAAAGAAAGTCTATATGGTAAAAAAGATTAAAATAAGGTGAAGAAAAGGTAGTTTTAGTCTGTTAAAGTTCCACTCTATCAAACTTTTGTGTTGTTCCAATTAATGATGCCATCAAAGCAAAAATAAATCAATAAAGTTATATGAGGAACATGCAATATGCTATGATTTATAATATAATTTATATAATATTATAAAGTTTACTTTGATTTTAAAATGAATTTATTAAATATAAACTAAAATTTAGTTAATAAAATTTTAAAACAAAAAATTGATAAATTTCACATCCTTTAAAACATTTTGCTTATTTAAAATTTTTTTAATGTTAATATTATGTAAATTTTATAAAAATTAATTTTAAATTAATTTTTTATCACATTTAATTTAATTTAATTTTTTAAAGGAAGGATAATTACCACTACCACAAATGTTGCCAATAAAGGTGAAAATAAAAATTAAAATATATTGCATACATTAAAAGATTAAATTATAATATGAGGTTAAAAAGAATATAATAATTTAATGTTTTTATATAAAAAAAAAAAACGAGGAAGAGTGCAGTAGAGTAGACTGTGTCAACACTGTCAAATCTAGGATACTTGTATAAACGTAATATATCCTGTTACTATAAAACTTAATTATCTTTTACAAAACTTCAGATGTTTTAGTTTAGTACGTTACCTATACTGAGCTATATTTATATAAATTGTGCAGTTGTATGACAGCTACCCGAATCTTTTGCACCAGCACAACCAATTTTTACAGAAATTATTGCCCTAACACTTGATCATCTTTTACTAGATTTCAGACTCTTAGCGTCATAAAATTTCAAAAGATGCGGGAAGTCTGAATACAACTGTTCAAGTCCAACCAAATTTTACAGAAGTTTTTAGCGCGCAATTTGACATCTTTTTACAAAATTTCAGATACCTAGCTTCAATAAAATCGGAGTTATTTTCATTTAAAAAGAGAAGTTGTATGGCAGCTACCCGAATCTGTTGCACAACCAAATTTTACAGAAGTTGTTGCCCTAAAACTTGATCATTATTTGTAAGATTTCAGAAGCCTAACTTCATTAAATTCCGAAAGGTGGAAGAAGCCTGAACAATTTTACAAAAGTTTTTGGCATGTAACTCGACACCATTTTGAAAAATTTCAGATAGCTAGTTTCAATAAATACTGCGTTATTTCGATATAAAGAAAGAAGTTGTGTGACAGTTACTCGAAGCCGGCGGCTAAAAATGCTGGATTTAAATAGCGAAATTAATAATTTTGCAAAAGTGACGTAAAAAAATTTCAGCCTCCTAGCTCATTTATTTTTTGAGTTATCATGCGGACAAAGTGACGAACGGACGGACGTACATAGTTTCGATTCGATTCTGAGCCGATTAATACCTTTGACATTATATCTAGCTCGACTCCTTTAACGTGTCACAAAAGTAATGGCAAATTTATTATACCGTTGAACATAGTTTATACGGGTATAATATTTTTTTCCAATTATGACATTATATTTTAATATTTAAATAAAATGTTCATTCTCGTTAAATATTTGTCTTAATTTTCGTTTTATAAATTAACATATTTTAACATTTGTTTTTGACTTTTTTTTATTCGCAGGAAAATTATTTCTCTTATTCATTCAATTTAATGAATTTATATAATTAGGAAGTAAATTATAACTCAATAATATTAAATACCTAAAAGTATGCAATTATATTCGAAAGTATGTTTAAGACAAAAAAAACGAGGATTTAATTAATATAATGGAACCGAATGGTGTATTCACCGAAGAAGTGCATAAATTAATAATAGTATTCGAGCTATAATCGACCTTAGTTTTGCAATATTGATTTATATTCACATAATGATATAAATTTTATCACATAAATTTAAGTAATATAACAAATAATGAATAAAAAAGTCTCGGGTTCGATTCCCGGCTGGGTACAATAATTATAATATAAAAAAAAAATATTCATATATCGCAATATATGAATATTGCGATATATATATATATATAAATACTTAATATATCACTACCTCGTACACCCCACATTCCTACCAGGAAACAGGGGTTATAGCTACCTGGCACATTTATGTACCACGGTACCTGTATATAAATAAATAAATAAAAAATTTCAAAGAATACAACGACTAAAAGATAATAACATCACAATCATATAAGTTTCACATCACTATATATTATGATCAGATAAAAAATTTTTTGTTAAGAGGTGATTTAAGCCACCATTAATTTTTCTTTTTCTTAAATAATTTCTGAAGTTGGTGTTTATTTTCTTTAATGTAAAAATGTTTCCCAATGTTAGTATTTGTTCTTAAAACCATATTTAAATTAATAATATTAAATATTATTAAAGAAAGTCCCAAGCTAATAAAAAAGTCAGTAGGGAAAAATTGGTTAAAAAAATGTCCACAAATTTAATATGAAAGGTCATATTAACTTTTAGCTTTTAGCGTAATATGTGTCTATGTATTTTAGAAATATATTTGATACATTTTATATTCAATTTTATTAAAATTAATAATAATTTAAATGAATTCAAATTAGGTTTTTTTAGAGTCATGGTTTTTGATATACTTTCATAAGACGATCTTAAAGACTGTTGCAATTGGGAAAATATCATTCTTCTCAATACTGAAATAGGAAACAATAAGTATATGTTTATGATAGGTATATGTTTATGATAGGTATATGTTTATGATCTGAATTATTTGGATAATGTCTACAGATGGCGATTAAAATTTGTGTAGATTGATAATGCAATTGACCCTACAAAGTAAAAAAAATATTTATAAATTTTAGTAACAATTGGAGGCGAACTTTAAAGTCCAATTAAACTATATATTAAAATTAGAATACTACTATTGTATAAATTAATTAATGAAAATAATCGATTACTAGACATAAAGCATAGCATAATAAAATTAAAATTTTAAAAAATATATAAAATCTAAACGAAGCGAAAAAAAACACATAGCTGCTCTGTGACATTTTACTTTTTTGTAGAAATTGCAATAAGCATTTAATTAAAACCAAGTTAAAATATATTTAGTTTATTAAAATATTGGATTTCATTGGACAAACATTTTTATGTTGCTCTGCGATTTTTTATTTTTTGTTCTTTATTTTTTAGGTAAATGTTTCTTTTGGAAGAAAACTACTTAAGTGAAGCTTCTAGCTGAAATAAACCCTTTCTAAAGTTAATTTTGTGTATAAAAAAATTATAATGATCAGATCACCATTGTATGTAGGGTTTCTTAATTTTGGTTGGATAAAATGAGGCTTTGAAGTTTTGTAGAAATCGGAATATTGAATCTTCAGCGATGAAAATTGTAAGTTATTTATTTTGATTGTTCGAACATACATAATTATTATAATAAAAAAAAGGTATTATTATTTTTTTTAAATAGTAATACGAGATTAAATGCTTTTAATAATTATATAATATGTTTAAATAGAATAAATAATAAAAGTACTTAAAATAATAAAACAAATTATTTAATCCATAAAATAAAGGGTTGAAAATTTCTTTATTTAAAATAAATCAAGATACGTACCAATTATTAAAAAATTTATTTAAATAAAAATTATTTTTTTATGATTTAATTACATAATATTTCAAAATACAAAAATTATATCTAAGCTCTAACATTAAATTCTTTAAAATATCTATTTATTTCAGAATTTTATATATTAATTTTCAAATATTAAATGTGAGATCATCATAATAATAATTTCATTTTATCATCTATAACTGTCATTTAAAACATTTAATTTATTTTATTTTTATAATATTATTTTTTTTTTTTTATAACAACCCTCGGGAATAATTAAAATGATATAAAAACGAAAAAAAAAACTACGGATAATTAAAATAACATAAATCTCAACATAAAAATCACATAAAAAAAAATATCAATCAAAAGTAAAACTTTTAATAGGGGAGAACGCATAATAGTTGTGAAGTTAACTAAAGGAATATGTAATGAAAATAAATTTTTTAAACTAAATTTAGTTTTGTCAACTGTATATACAATTTGAATGAAATATATTTATTTATTTATTTTTTTTTTTAATGCATTTCTCTGCCACGTAAATGTGGACAGGAAATTACACAGCCTTTCCTGTTCTGGCGTGGCTGTAAATGTCGTAAGAGGGAATAACTCTTACGACATGTGTGGGATTTGAACTCACACTCCCTTGGTGTTTACAGCGTATTTTATACGCTCTTGCCCACAGGTCACCGAGGCTTCGCAATATATTTATATCTGAATACCTTATTTAAAGTCGTTTTGGAAAAAAATTTTGACTTTAATTTTAATTGTAAGGTACGAGTATAGTTAGTTTTTGTCTTCATTTAAAATGTTCACACCCGGCTTCAAAACATGGCGGTAGAAAAAGTTAAAATGATTTATTAAAGTACAGAGCAGAAAAATTATAGAAAAGAAATAGCAGTAAAATAATTTAATAAATTTTATATTTAAAGGAGTCCTGAAATGTATATAGTCAACTGAGCAGAAAGCTAAAAAATATCCAATTTATAGGTATACATAGTAAATTTTTAATGAAATCATAAAATTTTAAAGGTTCTGAAAAATAATTTAAAATTAAACACAAAATAATATTCTTAAATTTTGAATATGTTAGAGAAGCAAAACGAATTAAATGATAAATAATTAAAACTATATAACGGTATTTATACAACTCCCTGGCAACAGGTATTTATTTACTGGGGTGTCTAGGTAGCTTAATTTTTGAGTCTTTTATAAGGTTTTATATAAATTAATGTTCACGCATATTGTTGGAGGTTTATCTACTTTTTATTACTAAACAGGAATTTTCATTATCTTACTGTAGTAGCTATAAATTGCTAGCATTTTCTCATTCAATGTCTAATCTCTAATTATTTCAAACAAAAAAAAAAAAAACCAGCTCTTAAAATATGCCTACTTTTATTATTTTCCTACTAAATATACTTTATGCTTTTATAAAAATTTTCTCTTATTAAATAATTAAATGCAATCAAATGAATGTAATTGATAGCTCTTTTAACGGTACTATTAAATTAACCTATAATTTATAACAGTTCTATACTAAAACAATTATAACGCATTAAATGTACATACATACATACATACGTTTACATGAAGTTGGACAATTTTATCATATTATTTTACTCTATATAGTAAACAACTCTTTTTATTTATTTAAACATACATATGTATGTAGATATTCATATACTTATGTATGTGCATTTTAAGGTTTTTTAAGGTTAATCAAAATTGTAAATAATAATTTTTTTGTTTTTAACTTTATACTCTTTTACTTATTATCTAAAACTATTGTGTATGGTATTTAATTGCTTTAAGTTTTGTTTTTTGTTTTTACCTAATATATGTACATACATACATAGATATACTAAAAAAACATGTGCTTTTTCAATGTCATAAATAAACTGTACTTGTATATATTCAATGTTTTATTAAATACAGGAAAATTTACAGTTATAAATAACAAAAAAAATATTTTTCTTCTGTTTTATTTTGATTATTCTAAAAAAAAAAACAAAAAAAAATATGGAACACATTAGATAACATGATACTACATATTTATTTATTTATTACATAACCGATAACAGTATCTTAATATTTTGCTTTGTTTTATGATTTTTCGAATTTGTATTATGGAAAATATAAATAGGACAAAACCAAAAAAATAAGTGAATTTTGCTTAAAATTTATTTCTTATTAGTTTTATTTTTTTTATAAATTATAACATAACAGATAACAGTTTATTTAGAGAGTATTTATATTTTGTTTTCGAATTATAATAATCATTAGATACGATAAGAAACGTGCATACATATATATATATGTATATAACTTTAACTAAACAAATAAATATTGTAAATATTCTATGAATTTAACTGTTAGTATTTGAAATGATTTTTCGAAATTGATTATAACTGTAAATATTCTTATTCTGTTTAAGATTTTCTGTTATTTTGATATTGCGCAGGTTATTCAATCATTCAACTAGTTGCTTTCAATTTCGAAAAATAGATTTTCGAATATAAACAAAAATTTTTGTTGGTTTTTTTTTTCGGTTCTTCTTTTGTTTTCGTATTCTTTACTCACAATATTCAATCAGTTATGGATGAATGTACGATAAGGTAGAATAAATTTATATGTATGTGTATTTTTGTTTTTTTTTTTTTTGTAGAAAAAAATTAGAAAAAAAAGAACAACATGAAAATGGAAAGAGAATAAAAATATAGAAAAATTAAAAAAAAATACCGTTACATTAAGAATTTATAGTGTTTGCCTGTTATATAATATAATATCATCTATGTATTATGTATGATATGCATATGATTTTTCATTCCTTTTTTTGTTTTTCTTTTTTACTGTTATTTCTTTTTTTTTTTATATTTTTTCAGAATGATGGGAAAATTTTTGAAAATGAAAAATCAGTTGAATAAAAACATTTGAACCGTCGGGATGCGATATTTTGTTTTTTTTTTTTTGTTGTTAATCGGCTTTATGTAATTTTTTTCCGTAAAAAATCGAATTAATAACGGATAAAAAATAAATATAAAAAATACAAAAAAAAACAAAACAAAAAAAAGATAGAAATATTTTTTTTTTTCTTCTTGGAATAAAAATTAAAAAAATTCAATTGTTGTTCTTTTTGTTTTTATTTTTTTATAATTTAAAAGAAAATTATTACTTGTTTTCATCCACTACTAAATATTTACTATAAAAAAATAAACATTTTTTTATTTTTACAAAAAAAAATTTAAAGTTTTGTATATGAATGAGAAAAAGAAAACTTATTGTATCCTTTTTGTTTTTTATTTTAAATGTAATTTAATTTTTGTTTTAGAATAATAAATTTAAGGATTACGATTGTTTTTTTTTTTTGAAGCTTTGAAGTGTTTTTCAATTTTGAAATTTTTTGTTGATTTTGAAAAATAAAATATTTTTAAGGGTAGGTAATAAATGTTTTATAACATTAAAAAAAAAAAAAAATGTTGTTGTACTATAAGATAATAAAGGAAAAAAATTAATGAAGTGTGTTTTCGTTTAATAAATAATAATATTTTTTTCAATAGAAAGTATATTATGTTCTTTGAAAAGTTTTCACATAATTAAATTAAATTTTGTTTTTTTTTTCCGGAAAATTTATTTTAGATACAGGAAAAAGTAAAAAAAAAAAATAGTACCTACATACTCGTATATGATATTCATATGATTTTTACAAAACAAAAATATATATATATATATTCTTTTAGTTTAAAGTGTTCTTAGAAAATTCTTAAGAAATTTTAAAAAAGAAAAATATGTTTTACTTTTTAGATTTTTTTGTCGATTTTATTTTTACTTCAAACACTTAAATCATAATCCAATTAATTTAAATTAAATTAAATCTTAATTGAATTTTAATTTTAAATGAAAAATTAATAATAAATTTTTTTTGTTATGTCTTTATTTTAGATTAGAATTTTTTTTTTATTATATATAACGAATTTAAGTTACTCAGTACAGCTCAATTTTTTTTTAAACTAAAAGACTAAGTAATAAAAATTTGGTTTTTTTTTTTTTTTTTGATTAATTCTTTTTGAAATTGAAATAAATAATAAAAATTAAATGTGATTTAGTAGTTTTATTTTAAATAATTTTTTTTTTTTAAATTTTAAAAATAATTACGAATATTTATTTTAAGGAAATGCTACTGTATTTTTCTTTTAATAAAATACATATGATATAAAATATACATTTTAAAGTGTATACATATAAAATGGATAGAAAAAAATTAATAAACTTTTATTAAAGTGAAAATAAATTAAATATTCTTCCAGAAAATATAAATAGAATTTTAATGATTTCTAATTAATAGTAAAACAAAAATTGAAAATTTAAATTGAAATATTTAAAAAGAAAATTCATGACTGAATTAATAGTTTTTCGATTTTTTTTTTTTTTTAATTTAAAAAAAATAATCTAAAATCGAATATTAATATTAATATAAATAAAAACAGCAATAACGTATAATAATAAATTATAATAATAAATAATTTGGAAAAAAAAAAAATTACATATGTATATAAAATTTAATTAATAATAAAAATAAGAGTATAATAAAATATTTCTCTTGGAATATTAAAATATCATATAATATTAATAAAAAATTAATAATTTATTAAAGTGAAAATGATTTTTTATGAATTATTTATGAATACATTAATAAAATTTTTGGAAAAAGGTGAATTTTTTGATTTATAAAACATGTGTTAATAATATTTAAATTATTAATAAAATTAATTCAATAGAAAAAAAATATAATATATATACATATATATATATATAATAAATATTAGATAATCAGAAAAAAGTATTTAATTGTATAGTATTTTTCTTTTATTTTTTTTTTTTCATTGAAAACCTTAAAAATTAAAAAAAAAATGCAAATTAAATTTTATTGTTTGTATTATTAATAAAAAGAAAAATCATTGAATAAAAAAAAATATATATAAATAAATAATAAAAGAGTTAATTTAAGATTAATAATAGTCCATATGAATTTTAAATTTATATCATATTAAATATTAATTGTGTATAATAATTATATTATAAGTATATATTAAGTGTTCTTTACATTAAGTAAATAACAAAAAAAAAAAAATGTTAAGTCATAATAATTAATCAAAAATATACTTAAATTATGGTGTTTTTAAGTATTGATACAAGTGGCAAATAAATAAAAAATCCTAATTAATCATTTAAATAACAACAACAAATTATTAAAAATGGTAAGCCCAAGTATTAATAAAAAGTTAAATCAAAAGTTTAAAATTTATTTATTTATATATTTATTTATAGTTTCAGAAAGTATTTAAGAATTTCTCTTCCTAATCACTCTGATATAGAGTCAAAGCGAAATAAAGTTTTCCTAAGAGAATGAGTGGTAAATTTGTTTTTAACTTTGAGGAAGTTATGAAAGCTGTCATAGTAAATATTCTTATCTATATCAAAATGATTAAATCTTTTCTGGAATAAAAGAAAAAACGGTAAACGGTACAAAAAGAATTTAGAAAGAATACTTTAACTATTAGGTTACTGTAATAACATTTTATTAAAAAAGGTTTTATACTTTCTCAAAATCATTTGAAGGACCGAAAAAAATTTTGCAATAATATGTGAAACTAATGAAAAATGTTGGAAGATAAATGAAGTCCGAATTACAATTAACAATTATTGTATAGACTACTTATTGGATCATAATTACATTGCATAAAAAACTCCCAGAACAAGTAATAAGTATAAGGTATTCAATTTATATAAAATTTTGATTAAGAAATTGAAATGAATTTGAATCTTAAAATGTAACGGAAAAAGTACGTGCAAGTGTATATTAAAGATTTTTTTAACAATAAGTTTTGTTTTTGTGAATCAAGTAATATCGACAAATAGACAGGCGATCACCGAAAACCTTTGAAATTTATACTTTAGGAGTTTATATATTTTATATGGGAGGATTTTCTCTAGCTTACATAAAAACATAAATATTATGAGTAAAATGTATACAGTCTTATTAAAAACAAACCAAAACCAACAGATCACTTTTCATGTTATAATCTTTTAATGATTTTTTCGACTGTAATATGACGTAATTATATAATTTTACATTTTGTCGGAATACTAAAGCAATTAATTTGTTAACAATTAATTAAAATTGCGATAGATTTTCTGGTATATTATAGAATTTTTGCGTTCTTTAATATCGAATGCATTTTTTTTTTAAATCTAGAACTGTAGGTTCAATATTGAAAGTTATATCTAAACTTAAATTTCTTTTTGATATAAATACAGTTATGAAACTGATTTCTTCAAACAATAGTTAAAACATCAAATATTCTGTTAACAAATTCGTTGCCCTCTGCTGCCAACATTCCATTTCTCAATCTGAAATTATTATACCTGTTATTTTATTTTCTTTCCACACTTCCTTCATCATTTAGTCAAATCACCAGAGCTAACAAATTGTACAATGTCCTATGTTTTTTTTGATAGAGTAATACTTGTATACGAGTACACTTATTGTCTTAAAAATTTTATTTTTTTTATGGTAATCTATTAAATTAAACTAGAAAATACTCTTTTAATAATAATAACACCTCCATCGAGAAATCAGATTTTTAAATTTTGAATTTTTTGGTAACAGATTATGGGTTATATTTTCAAAACGGTATAAGAGTTAAAAAAGCACTTAACCCAAATTTAGTTGAAATTTAGGAAAATAAAAAAGTCTATAAGCTTATAAAATTGTTATATGTACCGTTATATAAATATATTTTATAAAAGAATCAGGACATTTCTTTTACGCTTTCAATTCAACTTATATTATTTAAGTGATATTTACAGTAATCTGAATTTTGTATCAACATTTTCAAAAGCCGATATTAACTACTTTATAGCTCTACTATAGCTCTAATCGGGACCCTCACAGAAGTTTATTATTTTTTATAAACTTTTTGTCTGCAAAAGTTCAAAAAGATCGGGTTCAGCAGTTATTCGGAACTAAAACCCAACTATACCTATACTCAATGTTTTTATTTACATATTAACTTCTTAATATTATAGTAAATAATACATATCATAGTTTCAATTTAATTACTCTTTAGAGATCTTTATTTACACTCTCCAGATTAGCTGTATTTTACGTCATGCAGAAAATTTTGTAGTTCCTTTTAATATTAATCCTAAGTTTGAAGTCTTCCCGGGGTCTTCTTATTCCTCTTAGATTAGGAATAGATTTCTAATATTTTAAGTTATTTATCAAGATGAACGGTTATTTTTAAATTAATAAATTATAATTTTTTTTCTAAAAAAAAAACTAGAATTTTTTAACTGAAAGCATTAACGGTTTTGCCATTTCACACAACTGCTTGAGATAAATAATTTTTTTTTTAATAGGATCACTAGAAAAAACACATTATCTGACAATAAGATTAAATTTGCATTTATTTAACTGTATTATACAAGGTTACAATGAAATAATATACGTATATATTATATACATATATATATAATATATACATTTGCATAAACAAGTCAAGGTTTTTACATTATTTAATTTTATTGTACATACATATGTTTACTCTTTAAGTACCATACAATATTTTTTAATGGCGGTAAATTATGTCCACTATTGAATTAAACAAAAAAAAAAAAAGACTATACATTTGAAATATTTCCATTTAATTTATTTTTGATCCTGAAATTAACAATGACACAAATGAACAATGACAATGAAAGAAAACCAAGTATGGAGAAAAAAGTATAAAGTGCAGAAAATAAATATTTGCTAAAATTATCTTAATTTATTTTTCGTTTTTATTTAATTTAAAGGTGAAAAATGAAAATGAAAATGAAAATGAGAGTTATGTGTATCACGAAATTATGAGACAGAAACTTTTAAATTGAAGAAATGCTGTGCTAAAAATAATAAAAATTAAAACTTTATATATAATTATTTAACAAGAAAAAAGGAAACGCTCCATTACGTTAACATTACAATAAAAAAAAAAGTAAAATTGTATATGTAATGGTTTTTTTTTCTTCTTTATTTGCTGTTTTTTAATGTTTTATATGCAACTGTAAATAAAATAAACTAATAAAAACATGGAAAACATAACATATTTTCATCCTTTATCCTATGAAATAAAACGCCCAGATACATATTATTATGGATATATGGTACAAAAAAATTTTATTTATTTTTTTTTATAGACGCAAAAGAAGCCCATTTTCTTAGTGCAGTTGTGGCAAAATAACACAGTAACAGTTGCGTCATAAAATTTCGTTCTGTTTTGTATGACAGTTTAAAAGCTCGTCCAATTTGTTTGATTTTATACCCAAACTAGTCATTTCTTAGTAAATTGGCAAAGTGAAAAGTTCCTTTAAAGTTTGGTATTACATTTAATTCAATATTAAGATTTCATATTAAAGGATTTATTTTAGAATAGGATTTTTGTGTTTTTAACCAAAATTTTGTTTTACGGTCTTTTAATTATCATTTTTAAAGTTTCTTTCATGGTTCTTCCACAAAGTTTTACAAATATCTTCTAAATTGTTAACCTAAAACTTTTCTACAAATTACTAACAGAACTACGCGGCGTTGCATAGAGGTTTCTTTCAAAAAAATTTTTTTTTTGTATGATAATTGCAATACAAAATAATCATTAATTTTTCTTTCAAATTGATTTCATTAATAATTAATTAAAAACATTTTTTACGAATCATTATGCATAAAGGTTGACAGATTTTAATTTGTTATATTGTACGTTTCTTTTTTAGTAAGGAGGGAGATATCTGTAAATTTGAAGTCCACCCGTTAAATTATTTAGAGTGTAAAAACAAAAAGCTCTTGTGCTGCAACAGGTGTTCTGTTAACCAGAACACCACAGCACAGAATTGTTTGTAGTTTTTATTTTGGTAAATATACCTTGTGCAAAATTGGACATATTATAGGCTTACAAATTTTTGTTTTGACAAATCATCGTACCGAAACAGTTAAATCCTTTGTCAAGGAGCATCATAATTACACAATTTGTAGGAAATCGTTCAGGAAATCGTAGGAACAAAAAAATATTTGAAGAGTAACAGGTTATTGAATTAAGTAACTTAATTTCTCCAGTGAATTTCTTTTGTATACAGTCAGACAAGTGTAAAATTTGAACCATTTAATCAGAAAAAACCAATAACATAAATGCTGTTATGCCGCTTAACGGGTTAAAACAAAAAAATAGTTGATGATTTAACTATTCCATACTGAAACGTTTAGTTTTAATTGGATTTACGATCTTAGAAATATATAAAGGACAAATAAGCATGAACTTAGCTTTATATAAAAGATAACCTGCAATGTCCGATTTAAATATTTGTTCTATAAAATTTTCTTAAGTATTTTGGATTGCTAAACTTTATTCACATATAATTTCCATTTTTTACTCTAATACCGTTTTAAGAATTTATTTTATAAATTAAATTTACAATAGTATTTTTTGTGCTATCAGCTCTCAAGATACACTTTTTTTTTTTTTTAGAAGCTGAGAATATTTGCAGATCTTCTTACTATTTGTTTAAAATACTTTTTTGTAAGTGTATTAATTTTCACACATATTCTACACGTATTTTACAGATCTACTAGACATTACACAATCTAAAATTAAATAAAAATAATGGCATACTGTTTTTTTTTGTGTTTTTGAATAAATGCTGGTAAATGTGTCAGGAATTAAAGTGAATTTTATTCACAATCTGAAACCAAATTCATTTTCATTAATTTTTTTTTATGTACCTTAGCCTTTGTTAGGAAACTCTACACCATATGTACCATTTATATAATTATATATTTAGATATATGCTTAAGGTTATTATAAACACTTTGGTTGCATAAATCTTATGTCATGAAAAGGAATTTTTGTAAAAATTGTATATGAAAATACCAGTGGCAGTTGTATTTCATAAAAAATAATAGGTGGGATAAAAATAAATGAATTTATTTAAATAAGAAAAAATTGTTTCTATTGTTACCTGAAGAGTCAGCTCTTATATATAAGTCTTGATTTTAATTTAATCCAGAAATAATGTATGATTTTATTGCATAATATATAATATGTATTACAACTATGAATGAATGTGTGTAATATATATATATATACAGTCTGATTATATAAGAACGCAATGTGTAAAATGTTTCGAAAAAGAAACCAAAATATAAATAATAGGATTTATATTAACCCTGCTGTTTATACCAGGATATTTGTTTGTAAAAAAAAACTAAATCTTTTAAAGGATTAATCACTTTAAGTGAATGTAAAGCTTATTGTTTTTAATAAAAGAAATATATTTTTTAAGGATTTTGTAAACAAATCTATACTCAAAAGATTTTATATATTAAAAAGGTTTTATATTTATAAGTTTAGCCCTCCTGTCATCTGAATAATCAATTGAGGGGTTGAATTTACAGTAAATAAATTATAAAGAATATTGGAAGTTATGGCATCTGCCGTTTAAGCTCTATGTCGAAAAATGGTTTAAAGTTAGATTGTAAATTGTTTGAGATAAGGATTCATAAATATGATTGTGAAAAATAAGTTAGAAGTTAAGATCAGAAAATAAAGAATTATATTTTTTTGAAGAGATTTTTATCAAATTTTGATTTTTAATGTAAAAACAAACCAAATCATATAGTTGCAAAAAGATGTGATTTTCCCTCTTTTATTCCATAAACAGGCTTTTGCTGTTTTTGTATTCTCTGTTTGTGCTTCTCCACTTATTTTGGAATTACAATTTACACATCTTCTCAAAGTTGGAAGAAGTTCTATTATAAAATGTTTATTATACTCAATTTTAGCTTAATAGTTTTTCAATCTAAAAACGGCAAGCTGAAAATTAATTTTTGGCACATTTCCAAAAAAATTTTGAAAAATGTGCTTATTAGTTTTACTGTGTCCGTCCGTTTGTCCGTCCGTCCGTCTGTCTATCCGTTTGTCTGTTCGTCTGTGTACAAAACTTCTACACCGTTAAAGATATAGAAAAAAAATTTTAACCATAGCTAGGGCTCATAAAAATATTAATTTTGTGGAACAACTTTGTCATGTAACCGCATCCATCAGCGAACTACAGCCCTCAAACTTTGAAAAAGCCCTATTTTTAAATGCGTATATTGCATGTTTCGCTTAACATATTTCCGTTCGACAGGAATTTTTTTTACCTCTATAAATCAATATCAAAATTATATATAGTTTTTAAATTTAGTATTTAAATTTACCGTTATCTGAAAACCAAATTTTGCATGATATTTCTACCTTTTTCATAACTCTGGCACGCTTTGAAATAGGAACTTGAAATGTTGAGACAAGAAAGCACTCTTAGAATTAGTATAAGTTTCCTCAGAAAATTTTTTTGTACCAACCCCCTTTAAAAGTTATTATGGCTCAAAAATTGAAAATATGCTATTTTTAGGCACCTGAAGCTTAGGTGCACCTACTGTACAAATTTTTCTTTGACAAGATATAAAAATTAAAGCTCCATTAATATATTTCTACGTCACAATTCTAAACAGTTTGTATTATCTATTGGAAATGTGCGATTTTAAAAACCGTTAGTTTACATTCTATCTTGTTACTTACTGTAATTTAATATTAAAATTAACCGTTAGTAAAAAAAAATAGATTATGAGGAAAAACTTGTTATCTTACCTATAAAACTTTGAACGGTTATCGCAAAAAATATATGAACCACATTTAATTTGATTATTCTTCAGTATGATTTACTAGTAGTAATTGTTTTAATTACAGAAGACCACATGATATTTGAATAATAAATTTGTAAAGATAATTTTCGTGATACGTAATTAAGATAATTTTAATGAAACGTCTTTTGTATGAGATTTTGTCAGTATTGTTCAATCCATCAACCAGAAAAAAAGAAATGATATAAACTTACAAATGTTTAAAAATTTAAAATTATTTCTTTGAATAACTTTTATAACCTTTTTCAAAAATATTAGAAAGTACTTTATTCACTTGATAATCAAAATCATCTTAAATAGAGATGTTAAAAAATTTCAATGAATTTTTTTTTTTTATTTCATAATCTGTATTTGCTATTGGTTTCAAAAAATATTTCATTCCTTTTCATTGAATTTTTTTTTTTTTTAATATGAATCTGTAATGTATTATAATAAGTATTAGTATATTTTTCCTTTTATATCCTTTTCATACTACAAACATATTATGTTCAGTAAATCCATCAAGATTAAATTGTATCCTTTATATAAATCGAAATTAATCAACCGTTTTGTTTATTTCATCTTCAATAATTTTTTTTAATTTTTCTAAAATTTTTAAGGATCATCGAAAAAATTTCTTTTAATTTCAAATTACGAGATTTTTCTTTAAATAATTATCTACTTTAAGATTAATTTTATGGGAATTTTCCAAAAAAAAAGGAGTAAGAAAAAATTGATTAAAAATTTTGTAATATATAATTATCAGTTTATTAAATTTGTTTTTTTTTTTCATTATAAATTCCAAATTATTGATATTCATTTTAGATTAAATGTTTTTCTTAGAATATAATTAGAAAGGGTGTTTCTGTATAGAATAAAGTTTATTTGTTTTATAAAAATTTTATGAAATGTTAGGTATACCTAAACTTTTTTTTTTTTTTAGTAAAATTTATAATTACTAATTTAATTGTTGAAGTGCATTTAATGTTACCGTTTTAAACTAATTAAATGTATTCCTATATTATTATATTTGAAGTTGTAAAATCATAATTCAATTGTATATTTTAGTGTTTAAGTGTTCCAAACAATTTTATTATTAGAACGAACGAGCGCAGGGGAATTTGTTTTCAGTTAATAAAAGTTGTTATTAATGCAAGATTTGAACCCGTACTTTTTCGATTAATAAGCCACATACGTGGTTAACTAACACCGAGCCCCTAGAACGTATATTTTGTAATAATCTTATTATGGAAGACTTTGCATATGCTAAGGCGTTCAAAAATTTTATTTGTTGTGTCTGAATTAAGTGGTTGAATAGAATTTTATCAAACATGACGGATAATTATTTATTTTTGTGAATTGTATATATACATATATTTTTTTAAGTTTGCATTCAATAAATAATTCACAAATTTCTCTTATAATAGATTTATATTATTTAGTGCTGTCGTTGCGGACAAGGTTCTCACTTGCGAATTAATGATACGTGTATCGATTTGTTTAATTGACTTTTGTTGAATATAGCAGGAATTGTGCTAAGGTTAGTTTATAAATTTGCAGTAAACAGTAAATGCTACACTTAACTCAGAAATCTCTTCTAGAGTCTCATGTAAATTTTTGAGCTATACATTCTTATAAAAATTTACTCACAAATGAGACTCGCCAACATTGACGCGCAAATAAAAATTCATTGTCGCCGAAATTAAGTCATTTTTAATTTTTTTCGCTAATGTTTCAGTTTGACATTCATCTCTAACATCTCTATCATCTCTATTCATCTCTATCATCTCTAACTAACATTCATCTCTGAAATTAAATAATTGATTTAAATAAGAGCAACAATTTAAAAAAAAAATTGTTTTTAGGTATTGACTATAAATTAAAATGGACATTAAAAACTCTCAGATTTGTTTCCAATCTTTTAACAAACTCATTGAGACTTTACCATTGTTGCTGATAGTAAAATTTGAAAACATTTTTTGTATTTTTCAATTTATTCTTTGCCACATAAATCAGACAAAGAAACTATACAGTATGCCTATGAATGTTGTAAGGAGGAATAATATGAATAAGAATAAAGCTGTAATCAGAACGTGTGTGAGATTCGAATCCACACTCCCTTGATATTTAAAGCATATTTTATACACTTTTACCCACTAGTCCACCGAGGCCCCGAAATTAGGAGTTAAAACTATCATTTAGGATACATTGGTGTATTTATAAGAAAATGTACTTAAAACTTGAAAACTCATGCTCTCTTTAATCCCTTTAATTTTAATTCTATGTTATTGAGCAACGATCACACTAAATTTTTAATATTATTAAATATGAATCAAATTAAATGAATCAAATTAACTTAAATTTATTTAAGTGGTTTTTTTTTTTTTTTTTGTGGAACAATTGACAACAAAATAAATACATGAACGATTTTCTTATCTGAACAGTTATAAATGGTTGTTGATTAACAATACCATATAACAGTAATTTCAATACAATTATATTGTACAATTTTATGATATCCTAGAATCGATTAGAGTACTATACATACTTTAGTTGCAAAAGTAAATATTTGTATAAATTGATTGCAATTGATATTTATGTCAATAAGCTGATTGATAACTGTTTACTTTTGCTGTGAGTAGACACGGTAGTCAAGTCATAAAAAATATTATGAATCATAAAAAATACTTCATGTCTAAGTAATAATAGAATACTAATTTGTCTGGTTGTCATATGGTTTTATCAGACCTTCAATACAAAAATTTTTTTTCATGTTTAAAAAAAAAAAAAATTGGTATACATATATATAATTTTTTAAACATTAATCTTAAGGATCTTTGATTTACAACTTTTTAATTTTTAGTAAGTCTCAAATTGTTTTTATGAATGTATTGTTAAAAATTTGTATATTTATGGTTTATTTATTGTTTAATAATTTACTATGGTGGGTTTTAAAAAAATATTTTATGTTTTTCGGAATTTTCTTTTTTTGAAAAATTAAATTCAAAAATAATCAATTTAAAGAAATTTTTAAACGTTTTATTTGTTGAAAAGAATTCAACTTTAAAAAAATTCAAAATTAAAATTGATTCAAATATAAAAATCAAATGATTTATTCAATTAAAATCAAAGTTCAAAATTATTTCGAAAAAATAGTGAAATACGAAATTTGTGAAACTTTAACAAATTTCTTTCTTAAGAAACTTTTTAAGTTGGTACTTAGTTGTTCTGTTATTTAATTTTTCATTCTAAGTTACGAGTATATATTTTTAAAAAGTATTTTTTTTTTTAATAAAAAAAATCCTTGCGATTATATCAAGATTTTTCTTTTAATTGTATTACTTTACAATAATTTGCGAAAGGACATAAAAGATTTATATTATCCTCTGAATTATTTCGCCTAAAACTTTTAGCGTAAATTTGGCAAAAGTTTATTATACCCTACACCTAAAATATAGGGTATATTAACTTTGGTATGGTGTTTGTAACCACCAAAAGGAAGCGAGTTAAATATGGACATGTATATATATTCTGAATCAGTATCACCTCCTGAGTCGATTTGGCGATGTCCGTCCGTCCGTTCGTAAGCACGATAACTCAAAAAATGATGATGCTATCTTGATGTAATTTATACTGTACGTCAACAATGACTAAAGAAAAGCGGAGATTGTAAATGGGCAAAATTGAACCATGGGTATGAAACTTAAAATTTTGTACGAGGGTGTTTTTTCCTGAATTCCTGATATTCCTAAAATTTGAGATGAATTGGAATGGTTGTTCGGGTACCTCCCACACAACTCCCAAAATCCAACAAGCATATATTCGAAATGAATAAAGATAGAAACTTCAAATTTGGTACTAGGGTGTTGTTTCCTAAATCCCTGATTTGTGCAAAATTTGAGATGAATTGGAGGGGTTGTTCGGGTACCTCCCACACAACTCCCAAAACCGAACAAGCATATCTTCGAAATTAATAAAAATAGATACTGCAAATTTGATGCGATGGTGTTGTTTCCTGAATCCCTGATTTGCCTAAAATTTCAGATGAACTGGAATGGTTGTTCGGGTATCTCCCACACAACTGTAAGACCGAACAAGCATATCTTCGAAATTAATAAAGATAAAAACTTAAAATTTGATATAAAATTGTTCTACTCTGTTCTGATGATGCCTCTAAAATTTGAGATGAATTGGGGTGGTGGTCCGGATACCTTCACACAATTCCCAAGACCTAACAAGCATATCTGCGAATTTAATAAAGATAGAAACCTGAAATTTTTTATACCTGATATATTTTTTTAGCTTATATTAAATACCTAACTAAAATAATTTATGGATTTTTAATTTAATTTCAATTTTTTAGGTGTAGGGTATAAATAAGTCGGTTACATCGACTTACTGTTACATTCACTTGTTTTTGTTTAATTTTTGTTTAGCATTTGGTTTTTTATGTATTATTGACCTTGTTGATATGTTAAACGATAATTTTGCTTTAAAGAAGATTAACCATTGTATTTCTTATTGTATTTACTCCATTATTTGGAAAATATGATGTATGTTGATATTATTGACTGTGATATTTGGAGCGCTCAAAGTGTGTTAGTAATGTTAAAACTTGGAAAATTGGATTAAGTAAGATATCACTTACTTATATTTAAGAAGATAATTAATAATAAAAAGAAAATATGTAGATAACAAGACTGAACTTTGTAGATGACACACAAAACCGTTAAATAAAACAACTTAAACGATCTGAACAAAGGTCTTCAATTCAAATACATAGAAGAATGTCAAAGTTACTAAAATGACATTGACCTAAAAAACAGAATGCAATTTGTGATTTAATACTTGAAAGTATCTAAGGTAGCAATATTACAGTTTCTCAATATAGGTACTGATATTGATCATTTCCAAAAGGCATATTATTAGATCTTTTAGCGATCTGCGTTTTCTAAAGACGTATAGTGACACTCGAATATTGAATTAAGTTTAGCTTTTGAATCGAAAAATCATTAATAAGTAAATTGTATGAGTAATTATTTATGTCAGCCAAGAACTAAATTAATCTACTATATATTGAGGGTGGCAAATAATTTTCTCCCTTAATTTTTGACTGTGTAAAAATAATCTATTGATTGATAGCTTTTTCATAGGTATGTCAATTCATTTTTTCACAAATTGATTTTGAGATTACTTGTCTTGTATTGTTTAAAATATTTGTCTTTTCCTTAGATTCGATTTTTTACTTCCGGGACATATTTCATGCTGTAGATTTCTATTAAATAAATAAATATCTTTCTGCTTATCAAATAACCAACTTAATGAATAAAAGTATGCTTAATATTTTCCAGAAATTATAAAATATTAAATAATCTTAAAATTTTTTTTTAACCAAAGTAATTAATTTAAATTTTATAATTAAAAAAAAAAAAACCATCAATCTACTCAAATATTAATGCAAAAAGAAAAAGTACAACCGCTATATTTGATTTAATGAAAATTTAAAATTAAGTATATATTAATTTTTAATTTTAATAAGAGTAAGACATTCTTTTTGTCATTAGTACTTTTCTAACAAAAAAACCAAAACAAAAAAAAAAAAAATTAAAAACCATATTTTTAAGATTCTTCGAATATCCATTTTCTTTTTAATTTTATAATGTTTCTGTCCACAAAAACCTTTCGAGCTGCTCTAATTGGTTTTCTGCTCTAAGTAAAAAAAAAAAGTTTTGTATTTAAAATTAATTTTGAACAATAATGTTTTTTTTTTTTTGAATTTAAAACAAAAACAAAAAAAATTATAATCACGTTTTTTATTCTATGCATAATGAGGCTAAATAAAATTTTTTTTTGTTTTTTGGTATTTTGATATAACAGATGTTCACTTGAGTTTTTTAGGGAATTCATTGTTTACAGCATAGGAAGCAAAAGAGCACAAAATAAAAAAAAAAAAACAAAAATTAGACGACATGAGAATTAAAAATAAAGAAATTTTTGTTTTTGTATGTAACAAATGTTATAAAAATACGCAGTTAGAAAATTTTTCAACAGGAAACGAATTTATTTAGTTCATGTTTTTCTCTTTTGTTTTTGTTACCTTCCAATTAGTTTGATTTTAAAAGATGTTTGACATTCAACAACAAATAATAATAAAATATTATTTACATAAAAAAAAAATTTTAAGAAATAAGAACCAAAGAATACCATTACTTTGGTTTTCTTTTCTTTTTATTTTGAATTTTGTATAATAGATTAGAATTTTTTTTTTTTTTGTATCATAACCTCAAAAGAGCTATATTTCAATTTGTATAACTAAATGTTTTAATGTTTTTTTTTTGTACGTACCTATTTTGAATATAAAAAAAAACCGACAATAATATTAAAGTGTTTCTAAGGATCTGTAAGATAATGTAATCTAATAAATTTATCAAATATGTATATAATTATTATATTATGTTTTTTATTAAGTAACTCTGAGAATAATAAAGTGTTAATGATTAATTATAATAAAACTTTTGAAATTAGAGCTTAATTAAGCCGTAAAAATTATAATTAATGATAAAGTTATTTATTAATTAATTCTGTTTTGTAATTCTGAATTGTATTCACATAATAATTTTTCTGTTTGTCGTTCTTTTTTGATCTTTCACACATTTTTTTTTTCCTTCTCATTCCTATACGGAGCATAGGCATCCATTAAGTCATTTATTCATATTTGACTATGCTTCAGTTTCTGGAATCATTATTTCACAAAGCCGTTGATTACTTGGCTGTAGGATCTTCCACACATACAATGCAATAATGTTCATCTATAATATAGTAACCAACCACTTCAATTTGATTCCATTACAGCATTTGGAAATTCCAATACTGCTTATGAAAATTCGTTTGTCATGCGCACGTCTCGTTTGTGGACCAATATACAATCGCATATCTTCCCTAAAGTTGGTAATTCATACGTGTACGATTTACTTAAGTTTAAGAAGAACATTAACACCCTTCAAAATGTCTAAAAAAAAATCTGTTTTCAAAAAAAAAATATTAAATAATTTAATTTAATTTAATTTTTATTTCTAATTTAAGAGAGGCTCACTTTTAATTATTTTTATTGCAATTTTATAATTTTAACAAATATTTAATATTTATACAAAATTATGATAAACGTGTGCTTGATTATGATTTTATTATGGTATAGGATTTGTTTTTTAAAAGAGTGAAAATCAACCGTTATTTTGTCGTGAAATGTTTATTTTTCTTAAGGGAAATGGGAATCTTCAAAAGATACCGAGAATACCGCATTGTTAGTATATTAGATTTTTACTGGATAAATCCATTTCTCACTTTAACCAATATAACGGGATGAAACTTCTAACTTCTAATACTAAATATTGGTTATAGGGAATAGAGATAAGAAGAGATAGGATAGGGATTGTTTTCGGAAACTTTGAATGGTTATAAATAAAATTATGATAAGAGCTTTTGATTACAAGGAAATAAAAATGTATGTATATTGGGTTGCGTTAAATGTAAAGATAGAAATTATGACTTTCGGCAGTATTATAGAGAATTAACTCATTTGTTTTTCTTTAAAGAAATATTTTTCTGTTTTTTTTTTAAACCGAAGCTCGTTATTTAATTTGATTTCATCACCACAACTAATTTTAAAATTTTAAGTTTCATTAAACCTAACTATTTTAAAATTTTTAAAATAAAAAATACATTAATGCACTGAATAATATTAAATGGAAGTTTTTAAGTGGAAAACTTAAAAATATTCGGAAAATAAGGTTAAACATTAGACATTGTAACTTGATATAACCAATTTATAAAAACTAAACATTGATATAAATAAATTTTGGGCTTGAATATTTAAATATTTTGTTTTAATTTAGTTTAGTACACAGGACACTCTATAGAAAAATATTTAAATTATCATTCAGTTTAAATTATCATTCACCTTAAATTATTATTATAAATGGATCTTGTGTTTCTTAAGTACGTTCAAATTTATTTTAATTCAAATATATGATATCTACTCTTGAAAAATTTTAAAAAACTTTTCAAGAAATTTTTATTTTTAAAAAGTTCAAGAACCAAATGCTTTACCAAATATCATCATAAATTATAGAAATTGACACCATTTTTACATAACTGTGTATATTAAAAACAAATTGAAATTATGAACTCCTGCGTAAAGTTTTTTTTTTTAATTTTTTTTTTTTTTTTTACTCATTACCTATTTGAAATGATGAAAAAACAAAGAAAAAATATAAAAATTCGGTTTAATTAAAAAAATAAGTAAATAAAAAAACAAAAAAAAAAAAAAAAAATTGTCAGGATCATGATGGCATAAAATTAAGAAAATATACGAGTTTAAAACTTTTTTAGAACTCAAGAACATAAAACATTTTGTTTCTGAAACAAAATAAAAAGTTTATGATTTGTTTACATTAAATTATTTTTTTTTTTTTTTGTTTTTCTTAAGTCGATTCTAAATACATTTTCATCAGACTTCTAATGATTAAAATGGAAGTGCACAAAGAAAAAAAAAAGGATTTATATTATTCTTTCCTTTTTTTTTTAACCTTATTATCCTAAATGAGTAGAAAAAAGTATAAAAAAAAAAATATATATACATGTTTTTTTGAGTGTAAAAAAAAAAAACACAAAAGAGAGGAAAAAAAATTATAGCAAATGCAAAGAAAAAAGAAAAGGCAAATAAAAATAAGACAAAAAAAAAAATGAATAAAAAAAAAAAGGAAAAAGAAAAAGATTTACAATGAAACGAAAGTGTCTAACAATAAGAAGAATAAATGTTTCATGGTTTTATGCACTCTGATTAATGAGGCTCTTTAAGTAATTAAAAAAAATATATATAGCTATATATGTATATTTAAGGCTTATGTGCATGCACGAGTTTAATACATAAATTTATTGTTTGTCATTACCATTACCAACACTATCCCATATATTTTGTGTCTTAAATTTTGTGCCAGAAATTTTCTTTTTTTTTTTTTCATTAATTATTTTCGGAAATTAAGAATTAATTGTACAATCCTGACAAATTTTTTTTTCTTTTTTTGTTTTTTTTTTTTTTTGGTTAGTTTTACCGTTATATTGTTATCAGGAATTATTTTAAAATGTGTTTTTTTTTTTATAATAAAAGAATAGCATTATTTTTGTTTTTTCTTTTTTTTTTTTAACAAATTTAGTTATCAGAATTATACGTTATTTTATAAGGTAATAAAAATAATGCAGCACAATTTTAAACTTCAGTAAGTTCACATATAAATAGTTATTCGATGCTATTTGTTTTATCATATAATTATTTTACTGTCTAGTTCTATTCTACTGTCTAGTTTATATATTAGATGTATTATTAAATGCTAATAGAACTTAATATTTTTACTTCAGATTAGTTAAGTTGAGAAAATGGAGAAAATTTCGTTGCATTAGAACAAGAGTTAGGGTTATAATTAAGTTACTTTAGTTATCATAGGTACAATTTTTATATTCAAGGTTGCGTAATTGTTATATTAGGGTTAATAGCACCATAATGAACGAGCAAAATAAAAGATCCAGATGAAATCTTGGAAATTTACTATTTTTGAAAATTTTCTATCATGCTAAACTTTTTAGCACATTTCCAAAAAAAATTTTGAAAAAATGTGTCTATTAGTTTTACTCTGTCCGTTCGTCTGTCCGTCCGCCCGTCTGTCGGTCCGTTTACAAAACTTCTACACCGTTAAGAATAGAGAAAAACTATTTTAACCATGGGTAAGTCTCATAAAAAAATAAATGTTGTAGAACAACTTTTTTTTTATAGCCCCATTCATTTTGGAACTGCAGCCCCTCCAACTTTGAAAAGTCCTATTTTTAAATAAGTATATCTCATATTCTACCTAACATTTTTTCAATCTAAAAGCGCCATTCGACAGGAATTTGTTTTACCTTTATAAATCAATATCAAAAATATATAAGTTTTTCAAATTTACTCTTTAAATTTACCTTTATGTGAAAACCAAATTTTGCATGATATTTTTTTTTTCCATAACTCCGGCACGCTTTGAGATAGAAACATGAAATTTTGAGACAGGAAAGAACTTTTGGAATTAGCATACGTTTCCTCAGAACCATTCTCATCCATGTTTATACCATCCACTGTTTAAGACCTATTAGGGCTCAAAAATTCGAAATATGCTATTTTTAGACACCTGTAACATGGGCACCTGTACACATTTTTCTACGGCAACACATAAAAATTAAAGCTCCAGTAATATATTTTTACGTGCATTAACGTGCGTGCGTGGTTTTTCGTAGTTATATAGGGTTCTGGATTTACAGCCCCTCAAAATTGCAAAAAAGTCCTATTTTCACATTTTTTCTTATATGAAATTTTCAAATTTTGGTGCAAGTCACAATTCTAAACAGTTTGTATTCTTTTGAAAATGTGCGTTTTTAAAAACCGTTGGTTTAAATTCTTGCCTTGTTATTTTATTTTACATGTCTCTGTCATATTCAGACAAAAAAATTATTTGGAAACATTGTGTTCTATATTTTATTATGTATCTATATATTTTTTTTCTATTGATATATTTACCAGACTTGTTGATTTGTAGAAATCTATAATTTAAAAAGGTATAAACTTATTTAAATAAAAATTTTTATTTCTCGGACATTAGAGAAAGGCAAAAATGAAAAGAAAAACCAACAACAAAAACAATTAGATAATGTATAGATACATGAAAATATATACAATATATGTAATTTTGACTGTACTTCGATAGATCGCTTGCTTAACTTTACATATAGATATTTTACCTTATTTAATAAATTCTCCTTTAGGTCCGAGTTGAAGTAAAACTTCATTAAAGGACTCTATGTATATCTGAACAGAAATTTTTTAAATGTGTCAAAGTATTTGCGTGTAAATTAAAAAAAAAATCAAAACATTCTTAAATTAATTTATTGTTAAATTTTAACTGCACTAAAAATATATATTTAATTAATTATTTTAAAATCTATTAAATATCAATCTTATGGTTCTAAATTTTATATATAGTAAAAGTTTAATCAACATTTTCAATTTTCATTAAAAAGTTTTGTTTTAGTTTCGTGCTATTCTTTGTTATTATTTACCTATTTTTGAGATTTTCAGGATTTAAGAACACTTTTTATTGCCATCTGCAACATTTGGTAATAAAAAGTGTTCTTGAATTCTTAAAGTAGAGATCTTTTTCCAATTGATATTTTTATTAACTAATAATCTTAAAACTGAACAATTTATTTTGATCATATAATATTCACTTAAAGAAAAATCTAATATTATATATCGTTTAATTCGTTTATAACAAAATGGTAACCTTAATTAAATAATAGAAAAAATATATTAAAATTTTTTTTGTATTTTTTGTACTTTTTTCCTGTATTTTTCAATTTTCCATTAAGTCCTTGTATAAATTTATATAATGCAATTATTACTTAAGAGATAATTTAATTAGGACAATAAAATTAGATATCTAAAAGAAAATTTTATATTCAAGGCAAATTATTGGAAATTTATTATAGAATTTAATATAATTTGAGTTTTTCCAATACTATTTTTCAATCTTTAATTTTAAAACAGAAATAAAAAAGGATATTGAATCCTATAACAACTTGCTTAGAAAACTTAAATTTAAACTAAACATTGATACGACATAATGCTATATAATAAAAGGAACAGTTGAATATTTGTCGTCGAGAAGAAGATTTGTTTCATTTATTGACATTTGAGCAAATATTCTTTGCTAGGTTCAGGTTAAATTGTATATTAAGGAAAATTTGGAAAAAATATATGTATGTTCTGTGAATGAAAACAATTATTTGATTATTTTTGTATTTTTTACAATTTTTCCGTTGTGAGAATTCACCAGTAGATGTTATTGTATCGATATCTAATCAGGCAAAGGTTGTTCATAATACATATATATTTCATAGCTGGAATGTGACACTAGTTGTCTAAAAAATGAAAAGAATGTCCTTTATTTAGGACTTTATTAATATATTTACAACAAATCCGTTAGGTACTCGTTAGGTTTTTTTTTTTTTGTGAAAAATGTACAAAACGAATGAATTATCTTTTGTCATAGTTAAAATATAATTTCATTTCATTCATTCATTCATTTCCTCAAATCCTCAAAAAAAAATTTTATATTTTTTGTCTCTTATAAAAATGAAATTTTTTCTAATACTTTAAGGAAATTCAGTAGTACAAACTTGTACAAAAAAACATAATTATATAGTGTTTATAATAATTTGAAGATTATGTGCAATTGATCCGTATCGAAATTTATTTAAAAAATATTTTTGTAAATTATCTATATATATTATGTAATAATATTTATATACAATATATTTCTCTTCTCTTTTTATATGTTCTTATGAACATATTTTACAGTATTATTTTTTTAAGTTCAGTTTTTTTTTTTTAACAGGAAGTTAGGAAAGGATTTACTTAAAGGAAAATGCCGGAAATTTTTACTAGATCCTTTTTTATTATAGTACGACTGTATATACAGATTATAAGTGCAAAAATCTATCTACGAAAATGATAATAAAAAAATACGCAATGCACAATTCTGGAAGAAAAAAAAGGAAAAGAAGTTTTTTTTTTATATTTAGCATGCAATTAACTTTTACATTCGTACAGTAGCGAGTCATAGAAAAAATTCGGTTTTCTTATTTTTTTTTTGGTTTTTAAATAAGTTTTGTCAGTTAGTGAATAAATAAAAAAGTGAATGAGAAATATAAAAAATAAGAGAAAAGTTAATTCTAAGGTTTTATAAATAATATAATTGAAAATTTTTTATTATAATAAATTGCAAGTTGACATACTTTGACATTTATAAATATATCAGCGAAAGAGTTTTCATTTAGTATAATTTTAATATATTTCAGGAAAAACAAAAATGTGTATTAGACTTTATGTTGTAGTGCTACTTTTTGTACGGAAGCTGTTAAGTTTGTATAGAAAAATTCATTTTATATACAAAAGTTTGCAAAACATTTTGAAAAATGATTATTCTTTCCACAGCCTAATTTATCACCGAGAATCAAATCATTTTATATCAAACATTGACTTCGCCACATCATGTAAATATAATGACCGAACACTATTGTACATAAGGAACCATGATAAAAAATAAAACATAAAATGGTTGATATTAAAATAAAATCCAACAAAGAAAATCGAAAAGAATCGAATACATCCTGATGAAGCCAAAAGAAAATCTACTTAAACAAAATTTCTTCTTTCTAATGGAAATCCCAGAGCACAAGACATATTTAAAGATCTGGGAAAACTTGAAAAATAACTGTGTTAACTGAGGCAAGATCACTAAATAAGCTATAGCCAGAAATTAAACGTAAATTAAACATAAAGCCAATGATCGTAATCCATGGAAAGAATTTTTGAACGCCGCATTTCCCAATAGGGGTTAAAGAAAGTAGAAGAAGAAGAAGAATTGTGTAATACCATAATCAATAACAGAGGAAATGGTTGATGTTTTTTATTTCGGATTCTTCAATTTAGTATTCCTTTATGCATGCCCTTAAACTAGATAATCTGATAAATTTTTAATTTTAATTTCACCTATTTTTAAGTTCTTATTTTATAGTTGAAGTTGTTTGATGTCATTTGAATTATTTTTTGTCTGAATTTATAAACAGATTAATATCCATTTTGTTGAGCATATATAAAAATTAGGTTCCTGCAACTGTTGTTACAACTAATCTGAATAAGTAGTTAAGTAACGTTTTTCATTCTAAAGAAAAAATTTTATATTTGAATAAAAAACAAATTTAAATTTTTTGTTTTAATGCGAGGATTAGCTGGCGTTCATGTTTTACTTACATTTAATTATTTTTTTTTCTTAAATTAAAAATTTATTTTATTCAAAAATACAAGAAAAAAAACGGAAAATTCTTTATTGATTTTTAATTATAATAATGGTATGCAATTTGTTTTTAAAACACTTAAACGGCTAAACTCAACTATTATTTTCTGTTGAAAAGTAACAAAATAAAGGAGAAAAAGAATAAATATATAGTAATTCTATATTAGATTTAAGGTAGTTTAGTATCTTATGAATGGTTTAGCGTGCCAAAATGGTATTTTTTTGAATTGGCAATTAATTTTTATTAAAAAAATTTAAAATTAATTATTTCAAATAGGGGGAAAGAAACAACATTTTCATTTTTAAGAAAAAGGAAATGCATGAAAATGAAAGGCTGAAAATAAATAACGGTTATATGGGGAAATTTTTAATTCATGTTTATTTGAATTTCGAGTATAATGATGATTTAAAATAAATACTTGGGTTTTTTTTTGTTTTTTTTGTGAATATTAATTAGAGAATTAAAGTTTAATACAATATTTATAAGTAAAAAAATAAACTAGATGGTGGCTTAATTTTCATGACCCTGACCTATATTTGGTAAAGGTTTTTTCTTTCCTATTATTAAAAAAGAAAAAATCGATTACATTTTTTTTTATGGTTTTTGACGCAATGATATAAACGGTATTTAGATTCCCAAAGGAAATTAAGTTATTCAAAATGAAAAATTTTGTTAAAAGTAGAAAAGTAGAACAGATCTTATATTACTGAATTAACAGATTTCAACAATTGTTTAAATGATATTTTTCTTAATTTTTTGTTTTTGTATAATATTTAAACCGCTTTATAATGTATCCGAAAGTATCTTCACTTAGAAGAAAATATATTTCAACTCTAAATTGGTAAAATATGTATATGTAGACATATGTATAAAATATATATATATATTTATAAAGAAAAATGTCTAAATTTTTATACTCGTATGAACTATGTTCAAGGGTATAGTAAATTTGCCATTACTTTTGTGACATCTTAAAGAAGTTGAGCTAGATGTAGTGTAAAAGGTATGGATCGGCCCAGAATCGAATTCTAAGTCGATTAAACCATGTACGTCCGTCCGTTCGTCCGCACGATAACTAAAAAAATAGAGGAGGTAAGAGGCTGAAATTTTTGTAACATCACTTTTGCAAAATTGTTAGTTTCCCTATTTAAATCCAGCATTTTAGGCCGCCGCATTCGAGTAGCTGCCATACAACTTCTTTCTTTATATGAAAATAACTCAGAATCTATTGAAACTAGGTACTTATCTGAAATTTTGCAAAATGATATCGAGTTATAGGCCAATAATATCTGTAAAATTTGCTGGTGCGCCAGGCTCAGGTAACTGCCATACAACTTCTCTTTTAAAATGAAAATAACTCAGTGTCTATTGCAGCTAGGTATCTGAAATTTAGTGAGGAGATGTCAAGTTACACGCCAAAAACTTTAGAAAGTTGTTCTAGAGCAGCCGGTCCAGGCGTTTTGCACCTCTTGGAACTTAATGAAGCTGAGCGTCTGCAATCTTACAAATGATGATCAAGCTTTATGGCAACAACTTCTGTAAAATTTAGTTGTGCTGGTGCAACAAATTCGGGTAGCTGCCATACAACTTCCCTTTTTAAATGAAAATAACTCCGAGTGTATTAAAGCTAGGTATCTGAAATTTTTTAAAAAGATGTGGAATTGCATGTGAACAGTTTCTGTAAAATTTGGTTGAGCTAGAGAAGTAGTTTCAGGCTTCTTGCACCTCTTGGAACTTTATGAAGCTAAGCGTCTGAAATCTTATAAAAGATGATCAAGTCTTAGGGCAATAATTTCTGTAAAATTTGGCCAGCACAATGCAATAGATTCGGGTAGCTGTTATACAACTCCACAATTTACATAAATATGTCTCGGTTATAGTTAACGTCGGAGTAATTTATTGGAAAACTTGTGGACCCTTTGCTTATAAAACATGTCGACCGTCTGGGTTATTCTTATTAATTTCTATATAGTAACATTTATTTTTTTTATATTATATATTATGAAATTTTCATGATAATATGGTCGCCAGGGGGATAATGCAAATGGAATTACTTTTTCAGTAATTTTCGTTTTAAAAATTCTAACCATCTGTGCCAAAATTTGAAGCCGAACTCTATCACACTATAGATAAGGAATGTGCGTAATCACACAGTCACCAAAACTCTTGCATATCGATATATCTATTATATAAAACAGAAAGTGTATTATTTTGTTTGCTTATTTCTAAAATCGAAATAAAATTTGAAAAAATATTTTCAAAGGTAATTTTTGTAAAAAGTTTAATCTGAAGATAGAATTATGAAAAAATTTCCATTGGATAGAATTTAGGTAAGAACTTACACAAAAACTAAATGAATATTTTTAAAGTTAAATTTTTTAACCTTGTCAACTATTTTAATACAAATATTAAATAAAAAATAAATTTTTAGATCTTATTTTAAATATTTTAAATTAAAATTGTGAGAGACATGCTGTTTATATATGGCATAATAATATTATGTAATATGTTAATAAAATGAAATAATTTTTTATATTTATATAATATATAAATGATGTATGAATTATCAAATTCCATAATACTATAAGATACCGCATAAGTTATATACATATAACTAAAATTTAAATTTAAATTTTTAATAAAAATCCCTTGTGAGAAAATCTGATGTCTTTCATATAAAATGTAATTTTACTCGTAAAATTCTAAATAGACTGTTTGCTGTTTTTTTTGTATGACGAAATTCTTTTGGGGAGAAAAACTTTCAAAACTAAAAATTTAATATTCATATTTCTTTAAAAAAAAAAGGAAAAACTTTCTCTTATTTTCCATTTTTTTTTTAAACTCAGCATGTTTTGAAATTTAAGAAAATGTAAAACTTATATTTAATTTAAGCAATTGTAATTGCTATTTTTTACTAGAAATGCTTTAAAATGAAATGGTTAATAATTTTAAATAAAAAGATTTATCAATTCGGCCTAATTTACCACAAATTTAAAGAAAAACCCTAAATATTAGCAAATACAGTGTTTACACACTACTATTACGAGATCATTTATAGAAAATTAATCATTTTAAGAAATGTATTCATTTTCAAATCATACTTCATTTATTTTAGTTTTTTTTCCTAATGGAGGTGGTAATCGTCCAAAGACACTAAGAATACCCGCTTGGTAGTATCAGACTCTTACTGATTAAATCTACCTCCTCTTTTAGCCAATATAACCGAACAAACGAACTAACTGCCGACATAAGATATCGGCTAAGGAGTAGGGATAGGAGAGGATAGAATAAGGATACGGAAATATTGAATTGGGAGTGCCGCTGTAAGAAACTATTATTATTATTACTATTTTGCTATCAATATCATAGCCATTAACAGTTACTACATGAAGTAGTATATTATACCTTCCTGCGTGAGGATTAATTGAAGACATTATTATTATTTTGTTAAATTTTTATTGGTGATGTTAAATGAAATATAAGTTTTTATTTTAAATTACATGTTATTTTTTACTAAGCTATCCTTATTGTTTCATTTATTAATTTTTTTTTATTATCCTTTTGATTAATTTCAGCATAAATATCATAAATTATTATAATTACAACACATTATGTATATCAAAAAAAAAAAAAAAAACCATAAAAATTGAGATAAAAAATGGGGAAAATAAAAAATATTGTGGATGGGGATGGGGGGAAATAAAAAATATACAAATAAATATTAAGTATTAGTTTTGTTTATTTTTTTATGTTGAATTTTGATGTTAGTGATAAGATTCAAAAGTAAAAATTTAAATAATAGGCGCCATAACGTATCTTTTCAATTTCGTTAAAGATATTTTTGTCTCGCTATATGTCTCGCAAAGAGGCATCCTCCTTTCAAAACATTATAGATGTTGTGTCCCACTTATATAGAAACATAATCCGGCTTTCTTCGAATTTTGATTTTGAAAGTTTTATTATAGCTGAAAAGATACAGCATTGGTTTTTTGATGAAATCAATATTCGTTAGTATGGGGCTGCATGCTATTTCATTTAGAAGATTTTTGATGCAACGAAAATAGTCCTAAAGTTTTTGTAAGACATTATGAAGAAATCTAATAAAACTGTTTAAAATAAAAGAGGCAAGCATTAAATTACCGTTAGTGTCGTATTTAACAAATAATTATAATTCCATTAATAATTACTATTTATAAATCTAAAGTAAGTTTTATGTACTATAGATAAATATTTTATCTCCAATAAAACAATTCTTTTTAAAAAATTACATTTGACTATTCAATATTATGAATTTGTACAAATATCTTTTAAAAAACTGTCATTTTAATCAAAATTTATATCCTTTTCAGGGGAAGCTTGTGGTACAGCAGTCATTTTTCTAAGTGGCTTTCCTAATAAAAAAAATCAAATATGGTGAGTGTTTGCAAATTTTTCAAATTATTGATTTTTTTCTATTCCTAGTATGAAATGAATAAATTTGATTTGTAAGTCTCTTTTTTAAAGGTATTCTCAAATCGCTGTATTATTTTCATTATAGAAAATATAGTTATATATGTAATTTCACGATGGTTTCTCTATTTTATGAAAAATAATAAAAAGGTGATTTAAACTTTTAAAAGATTATTGTTGAAATTGCTAATAAAATATATTCTGAATTCTTCTCCATTTTGACAATTTAATGTTCGATCGAAGTGTATAGAATTGAAATTAGAATAATAGAATTGAAAAAAAGATTCTGAGATCGTTGCCAAAAAGGTTGTCAAAATGAAATCGAAGTAAAAGCCTTTTTAATTTGATAATTTTAATTTGATAATAATTGGTGGCTGCTCAATTTTTTTTTACCAGAAACGTATATAAATGTCGTATATAAATTCATTTGCAGTTGCATCAGCAATGATTTTAGTTTGCCTCGGAATTCACTCTCTCTCTTTGTTTTCAACTTTTTTTTTCTCAATATCCCAATTTGAAATTATTAAATAAAGTGATCTTATTATGATCGTTGGTTGGTATACGTGGCTGGCTCATCCGTGACAAGACCACAATTAACGCGTTAGCACCGTTTTGCTACTACCATCGTGACCACAAGGCTTATGCTTAGGCTATATCGGATTTGATTTTAGATCCATTTTACGGCATTCATGAATCTTACCATTTCTGCAGGTTGCTTAGCCGTTAAATCGCTAATATCGTTAAATTCATGACTACCCAGAGCTACTCTTCTGGCCCTGGCCAACGCTGGGCATTCACACGTGAAGTGTATAATGGTTTCTTTCTCATTCTGTTCACTACAACTCCGGCATGATGTGTTAAATGGAATACTTAATCTGACCGCATGTTCGCCAATTGGTCAGTGTGCCGTCTATTAAAATACACACCTATTATATATTATAAAAAACTTTTTTAGCGTGATGTCTGTGTGTTTGTGTGTGTGTGTGTGGATGCGTGTATAATTTCTGTTAGCAACTTTTTTTAATAATATAGGTTAATTTATAATTGACGAAAGTATTACTTGATTTTTTCAAATTTTCTAACAAATTTCTTTAACGAATTTTTTGCATTTTGTTTTACTCGATAATTTGAAATTGTTGAGGATATAATGCGTAGTACATAAAAATGTAAATGAATAAACAACATAACGGTTGCTTGAAGAATTTTTATTTATATGATATTAATATATATACATACTTATATAATATCATGTTTATTTACATATCGTATATGTCACTAGTGAATGAATGATAAGAGTATATATGTATATTATATAGCGCCGTATTTACTTACATATATGTATTTTATTGTACTTATAAGAAATTATTCTATGAGTGGAAATATTTTTAAAGAAATATTGCAATGTATGGCGATATAATACTTATAACAATATAAATATACTATGTGCGAATTATTATAATATAATATTTAAAATTACATTTACTATTTTGTAAACTTCAGGTTTCTATCTAAAGGCGTGCCGGAGTTATGAAAAAAGAAATTTCATGCAAAATATGGTTTTCACATAACGGTAAATTTAAATGGTAAATTACAAAATATTGCATAATTTTGATATTGTTTTATATAGATAATAAAATTTTCGATCTTCTGACGGTTTTAGATTGCAAAGCTATTACACAGGGCCTGAGATATATACATCTGAAAATGGGACTTTTTCGCAATTTTGAAGAGCTGCAACTTTGGAACCCTTTACAACTTAAACAAACCTTTAACGCACATTAAAATATATTACTGTAGCTTTAAATTTTATATCTTGCAGAAGTAAAATGTGTACAGGTTCCTAAGTTACAGGTGTTTAAAAATAGCAAATTTTCAATTTTTAAGCCCTCATATCTCATAAACAGGGGGTGGTCCAAAAAAAGCAAACTTTTTCTGAGCAAACTTATACTAATTCTAAAAGTTCTTTCTTGTCTCAAAATTTCAAGCCTCTATCTAAAAGCGTGCCGGAGTTATGAAAGTAGAAAAATCATGCAAAATTTGGTTTTCACATAACGGTAAATTTAAATACTAAATTTAAAAAAATTGTATAATTTTGATATTAATTTACAAAGTTAAGAAAAATACCTGTCGAATAACATTTTCAGATTGAAAAAATCTTAAGCAGAACATAAGATATATGCATTTAAAAATAGGGCTTTTTCAAAGTTTGAGGGGTGTAGCTCCGTAATGGAAGGGGCTACATGAAAAAGTTGTTCCACAAAATTATTTTTTTTATGAGACGTACCCATGGTTAAAATTTTTTTTCTCTATCTTTAACGGTGTAGAAGTTTTGTAAACACGGACGGACGGACGGACGGACAGAGTGAAACTAATAAGCACATTTTTTCAAAACTTTTTTGGAAATGTGCTAATAATATTGTAAGCAGAGGGTCAGGCTGTGACATACTAACGGTTCGTACGGGTATCTAAGAGTTGACAAAGGCAACTGTATTCTTCCTCGTTTTTTATAATTTCGTATGTTCATATCATTATTCATTATCTGTATTGCTGAGTCGGCTAAACTTTTATGTAGATCAGCAATGATTTTAGGTTTTCTTGGAATTCACTCTCTCTCTCTTTGTTTTCATCTTTTTTTCACTCAACATCCCAACCCAATTTGAAATTGTGTGAAAAAAATTCATTTTAAAATAAAAATTTGATGCGGGGGGTATAAGAAAAGAACGGAAGAAAAGAAATTGAATTCATATCTGATTTTTATACCCGTATGAACTATGTTCAAGGGTATAACAAATTTGCCATTACGTTTGTGACACCTTAAAGGAGTCGAGCTAGATATAGTGTCAAAGGTATGGATCGGCTCAGAATCGAATTCTGAGTCGATTAAGCCATGTACGTCCGTCCGCCCGCACGATAACTCAAAAAATAAAGGAGCTAGGAGGCTGAAATTTTTTTACGGCACTTTTGCAAAATTGTTAGTTTTGCTATTTAAATCCAACATTTTCGGTCGGCGGGTTCGAGTAGCTGCCATACAACTTCTATCTTTATATAGAAATAACTCAGTATCTATTCAAGCTAGGTTTCTGAAATTTTGCAAATGATGATCAAGTTTTATGGCAACAACTTCTGTAAAATTTGGTTGTGGTGGTGCGGCGGGTTCGGGTAGCTGCCATACAACTTCTCCGTTTAAATGAGAATAACTCAGTGTCTATTGAAGCTAGCAACCTGATATTTAGTAACAAGGTGTCGAGTTACAGACCAACAACGTTTGTAAAATTTGGTTGGTCTAGAGCAGCCGGTTCAGGCTTCTTGCACCTCTTCGAACTTAATAAAGCTAGGCGTCTGAAATCTTGCAAATGATGATCAAATTTTATGGCAACCACTTTTGCAAAATTTGGTTGTGGTGGTGCGACGAGTTCGGGTAGCTGCCATACAACTTAACCGTTTAAATGAGAATAACTCAGTGCCTATTGAAGCTAGGAACCTGAAATTTAGTAAAGAGGTGTCGAGTTATAGGCCAACAACTTTTGTAAAATTTGGTTGGTCTAGAGCAGCCGGTTCAGGCTTCTTGCACCTCTTGGAACTTAATGAAGCTAGGCGTCTGAAATCTTGCAAATGATGATCAAGTTTTATGGCAACCACTTTTGCAAAATTTGGTTGTGGTGGTGCGACGGGTTCGGGTAGCTGCCATACAACTTATCCGTTTAAATGAGAATAACTCAGTGTCTATTGAAGCTAAATTTAGTAAAGATGTGTTGAGTTATAGGCCAACAACTTTTGTAAAATTTGGTTGGTCTAGAGCAGCCGGTTCAGGCTTCTTGCACCTCTTGGAACTTAATGAAGCTAGGCGCAATAGATTCAGGTAGCTGTCATACAACTCCACAATTTACATAAATATATCTCTGTAGTTCGGTACTAAAACATCTGAATGTTTTTAAAAGATGATCAAGTTTTATAGAAACAGGATATATTACGTTCATACGGGTATCCCAGAGTTGACACAGTCTACTCTACTGCACTCTTCCTCGTTTTTTTATAATTTTGTATGTACATATTATATTTATATATCTATAAAATAAATTTAAATTGTTTTTTATACCCGTATGAACTATGTTCAAGGGTATAATAATTTTGCCATTACGTTTGTGACACCTTAAAGGAGTCGAGCTAGATATAGTGTCAAAGGTATGGATCGACTCAGAATCGAATTCTGAGTCGAGTAAGCCATGTACGTCCGTCCGTCCGTCCGTCCGTCCGTCCGCACGATAACTCAAAAAACAAAGGAGCTAGGGGGCTGAAATTTTTTTTTCGTCACTTTTGCAAAATTGTTAGTTTTGCTATTTAAATCCAACATTTTCGGTCGGCGGGTTCGAGTAGCTGCCATACAACTTCTATCTTTATATAAAAATAACTCAGTATCTATTCAAGCTAGGTTTCTGAAATTTTGCAAATAATGATCAAGTTTTATGGCAACAACTTCTGTAAAATTTGGCTGTGCTGGTGCAGCGGGTTCGGGTAGCTGCCATACAACTTCTCCGTTTAAATGAGAATAACTCAGTGTTTATTGAAGCTAGGAATCTGAAATTTAGTAAAGAGGTGTCGAGTTACATGCCAACAACTTTTGTAAAATTTGGTTGGTCTAGAGCAGCCGGTTTAGACTTCTTGCACCTCTTGGAACCTAATGAAGCTAGGCGTCTGAAATTTTGCAAATGATGATCAAGTTTTATGGCAACAACTTTTGTAAAATTTGGTTGTGGTGGTGCGGCGGGTTCGGGTAGCTGCCATACAACTTCTCCGTTTAAATGAGAATAACTCAGTGTTTATTGAAGCTAGGAATCTGAAATTTAGTAAAGAGGTGTCGAGTTACATGCCAACAACTTTTGTAAAATTTGGTTGGTCTAGAGCAGCCGGTTCAGACTTCTTGCACCTCTTGGAACCTAATGAAGCTAGGCGTCTGAAATTTTGCAAATGATGATCAAGTTTTATGGCAACAACTTCTGTAAAATTTGGTTGTGCTGGTGCAGCGGGTTCGGGTAGCTGCCATACAACTTCTCCGTTTAAATGAGAATAACTCAGTGTTTATTGAAGCTAGGAATCTGAAATTTAGTAAAGAGGTGTCGAGTTACATGCCAACAACTTTTGTAAAATTTGGTTGGTCTAGAGCAGCCGGTTCAGACTTCTTGCACCTCTTGGAACCTAATGAAGCTAGGCGTCTGAAATTTTGCAAATGATGATCAAGTTTTATGGCAACAACTTTTACAAAATTTGGTTGTGGTGGTGCGACGGGTTCGGGTAGCTGCCATACAAAATCTCTTTTTAAATGAAAAGAACTCAGTGTCCGTCCGCACGATAACTCAAAAAATAAAGGAGCTAGGAGGCTGAAATTTTTTTTACGTCACTCTTGCAAAATTGTTAGTTTTGCTATTTAACTCCAGCATTTTCGGCCGCCGGGTTCGAGTAGCTGCCATACAACTTCTTTCTTTAAATAGAAATAACCCCTTGTCTGTTCAATCTAGGTATCTGAAATTTTGCAAATGATGATCAAGTTTTATGGCAACAACTTCTACAAAATTTGGTTGTGCTGGTGCGACGGGTTCGGGTAGCTGCCATACAAAATCTCTTTTTAAATGAAAAGAACTCAGTGTCCGTCCGCACGATAACTCAAAAAATAAAGGAGGTAGGAGGCTGAAATTTTTTTTACGTCACTCTTGCAAAATTGTTAGTTTTGCTATTTAACTCCAGCATTTTCGGCCGCCGGGTTCGAGTAGCTGCCATACAACTTCTTTCTTTAAATGGAAATAACCCAGTGTCTATTCAATCTAGGTATCTGAAATTTTGCAAATGATGATCGAGTTTTAATGCAACAACTTCTGTAAAATTTTGTTGTGATGATATGACAGGTTCGGATAGTTGCCATACAACTTCTCTTTTTAAATGAAAATAACTCAGTGTCTATTGAAGCTAGGTATCTGAAATTTAGTGAAAAAGTGTCGAGTTGCATGCCAAAAACTTTTGTAAAATTTGAATGGTCTAAAGCAGCCGGTTCAGGCTTTTTGCATTTCTTGGAACTTAATGAAGCTAGGCGCAATAGATTCGGGTAGCTATCATACAACTCCACAATTTACATAAATATATCTCTGTAGTTCGGTACTAAAACTCTGAATGTTTTTAAAAGATGATCAAGTTTTATAGAAACAGGATATATTACGTTCATACGGGTATCCCAGAGTTGACACAGTCTACTCTACTGCACTCTTCCTCGTTTTTATTTTAAATTAGGTAGGTAGACATATGTATGTAAGTTATTTTGGTTACAATATTTTGAGATTGCTAGACCGAGAAGTATGTATAATAAAAAACCCAAAAAAACATTACATTTATATTATTAATGTCATAAAATATTTTTAAAAACCTAATATAAACATTTTAATATTTTTAATAAATGAAAAAATATGTTATTTCAAAAATTATTATTTATATGAGTATATGAGTATATGAGCATTTTGAATTACTTTTTAGAATCACTTTTTTTTTTACAGCGATTCATATTGAATTTGTTAGATTTTCTTTGTGTCTATTGAAGATTCCACTTTCCGTGGAAAACAAAACTCAATCCGTTCAAATGTTGAGCGCTTGGTGATATTTGCTCGAATTTCAAGTACTGACGACACTAGTAGTAAATATAATTGGGCAAAATTTTACAATATTTATCTTTGTATTGATTTTATTATATTAATACTAAAATGAAAGTATGTATGTATGTAATATATTATATTTATTTATAACAAGCCTATAAAAAATACTAATGTATATTATAGTGGCTCCAATCTGTTATAATCCAGATATGAATCCCATATTTATATATTAATTCCACTTAATAAAATAAAATTTTAGATTATTTTTTATTTTAACTGTTAAAGCTTTTTCATTTCCAATATTTTTTATTATTACGTGGCTGCATAAGTTAAAACAAAATTTTATGAATATATTTTGTAGTATTTTCGTCTCTTTCTGACTTCATTTTATAAAAAAAAAGAACTAAAAAATAAATATGTACATTTTAAATTGTCTGCCTTAAGATTTACGACATTTTATATTTATTGTATTATCTATTTCAACTATTTTTTTTGTCTTTTGGTTTTTTTATTAAAAAAAAAACATGAAAAAAATATCTAAATGTAAAAAAAAATATCTAAAGATATTATAGACAGTGCTTCCTTTCGATATTATTGTTTGGGATCATTTTATGTACATAGCTATGTATTTTATTTTTATACGTTCATTCATTTATTCAATTGATGCGTTCCAACTTTAATACCGTGGATTATAAAAAAGGGTAAAATATTTATTTTCCATAAAAAAACAAAAAAAAAAAAATAAATAAAAGTATACAAAGTATATTTTAAAAATCAATTTTACAATATGGAGTAAAATCTTTATTTTCTTTTTATGTGGGAATTTCTTTCGTCATTGTTTTTTTTAAAGAAAATTTATGTTTTTTTTTTTTTGTTGAAAAGACTTTTTTTTTCTTATAGATTTAAATAAAAATTAGAATAAAATGTTTTTATAAAATTAAAATAAAATTTATTGAGTGATTTTTTCTTCTTCACTATATTTTAACTTCATTTTACCATCACTCTCTTTTTCTGTTGTTTATTTGTGTCTGGCTGCGTATTTTCGTTCAATGGCTAACAGAACTCGTTCGTTCAATCGTTTACAGAATTCAATCATCAGATTGATGATAATTCCATCAGTATCAGATATACTTGGAGTTTGCACAACACGTTATCTTGTTGTACATTTCAATTTATCCTAGAACTTTCAAGCTGAACTCGTTATCCAAAAATTTTTTTTATAAAATGTATTATTTTACATTTGTTTTTTAAATTAGCATATATTTAGGCTGCTTGAATGAAATATAATATTTTCAGTTAAAATTATTAAATAAATTAAATAGCCATTTTTTATATTGAACTAAAAAAAAAAATGACAAATTTTACAAAGACAAATTTAGGAAATTCAGTTTGGATGATCAGGATATCATTATCAGATTTATTATAGTTTTTTTATTATGATGAATTGAATATTCAAAGGAATCAGAACCCACCAAAAACGCATTATTTTCTAATTACTTGTTTTTTAATTTAATTAAACGACTTTTATTTTATAGCATTGACTTTAAAAATAGTGTAATAAAAAAAAGAAATTTCATAAAGGGAATTTATTTTTTTCGTCTTATCAATAGTAAGATTTATATGTTTTATGAAAAAAAACAACGCTCGTTGATTAAAAATTGATTGAAAACATGGCAAAACAATTCTTCGGAATATAAAATGTGATATTGCAGACGAGCTCAAAAGAACTTGGAATAGAATAATGCTAACTGATAAAGAATCGCTATAAAAAAAAAAATAAATCTTAATTTTTTGCAAAAGAAAAATCATAATTTTTAAGCAGTGAAAAATTGTAGAAGAATTTATCTTATCTTTAGATTGACCATTAGACAGTTACATATTAATAAAAGCGTTATGAACCCAACCATAAAAAATTTATATAAAAATTAAAATTAAAGAGTTTTACTATATTTTCGGTACAATTTAATATAAAAATAGAAATTTAATTCTAAAATTGATACAAAATTGATTCAATTTAAACAAAATTAATGTAATATTTTCAATTTCCGTTTAAATTTTTTTCAAAATAAACAAAATAAAATTTAATTTATACACGCGAATTACATAATTTTTTATTATTTTGTTGTTTGTTAAGAAATATTTGAAAAATAATCAAAAAAAATAATGAGGCCTCGGTGGCCTAGTGTGTAAGAGCGTATAAAATACGCTGTAAACACCGAGGGAGTGTGGGTTCCCACACTGTAAGAGTTATTCTCCCTTACGGCACTTACAGCCACGTCTCAAAAGGAAAGGCTGTGTAATTTCCTCACATTTATGTGCGGCTGAGCATTTATGTGTCCGTTTAAATACACTAAAAAAAAAAAGAAAAAAAAATATTCGAAAAATTTTTATTTATAATTTTTGAATTTAAAATTTAGTCAGGGTGTGGTGTGTTTTAATATTTACAAAATAAAATGTGTTATTTTTGATTATTAGTTAATATTCTATCATATTCTAAGGAAAATCGAATATTATATGTATTATTATAAATAACTATATTGTTGTCAAGACTAGAATTGATTAATTATTATTGTCAAATATATAAACATATTAAATTACGATTAAATGATTACTTTATCTGATAGAGCTGGGCTTAGTCTCTTGTTATTTGGTTATCTAATCTGAAAGATTATTATAATATAAAATATGTTTAAGATTCTGGATGTAAAAGTAAAAATTTCATACAAAATATTAATATCGTAATTATAACAAAAATATTTATTAATTAAGTATTATAAAATGACTCTATGAAATGAATCCTTTTCAAACTCAAAACGAATAAATTTCACAAAATTTGGTGTTATTTGCTCGAAATTTTTCTTAAATCTTGCATTACAAAACCTTTCATTATTAAATCTTCAATATAAAAATATATAATGGTAATGTGAAACTTTAATGTTATACCATTTAAATTAGCATTAGATCAAAAATATTTGCATAAAAATAATAAATATTTAGCCATTGTTTTTAGCCGAATCCTATATATCTTGGGGGAAAACAATATTATGGCGTAATGTTCAATGGAATGGAATTTATGATATCATTATACATTTAGGTGAATCGATATACTATAATAAAATTTTGTAGATAATATAATGAATTTTTAATGAAAATTTCAGTGCTTACCCTGCAAAATTCAATAATTTTAGTACAAAAAAAGAATTATTTCAAAAATCCTTTTTTTGAATTAGTTGAATATTTGTATGAGTATGTTGTCTTAAATATTTTTGTTTAAGGACTTTTTTCGATAATGATTTTTAAATTTTTTGTGGGAATATTTTTGTGAGTAATTTTTGAAGCAAAAAATTAAAAGTTCTCAAAAAAAAAGTTCTAACATTTTTCAATTATGCAGAGTAATTAGTCCAAATAGTCAAAAAAAAAAATCAAGGTATATTTCAAAAATTTGTTATAAAATTTTTGGAGCAATAAAAGGGAGTCTTCGAAAACTTGAATTTTATTTTAATTTATTTAATTTCCGAATATACTTTTTTTAAATCGAGTTTTTGTCATAAAAATATTTTTTTTATAGTTTTTTTGCTTGAAAATTTTTGTACATGAATATCAGATTTTATGTTAGCATACTTTACAATTTGAGATATTTGTTTTAATTTTCCTAGACTTTTTTCCAGCTTATATCATTGTTTAAATGTCTATGTTTTCTCATTCCATGGGAAAAATAATTTTATTTTTTCATGGAGACTTTTTTTTATTATTTCGGTTGTATTGTTTATTGTCGTCATAATTACAAAATTTCTTATTCTATCAAAACCTTGGTAAAAAATAAATCATGAAAAACAACATCCATACTTTAGAACCACTTAAGTGCTTCATGCTAGAGTTCATCATACTATTTAAAAAAGTGCAGGTGTAATAAATCATAATGTGTGTTGCTAAAATAATAATCATAATTACCATTGCTAAAAATTTTTTTTTTGTTATTTCAAAGAATATGTTTCTATCCTTCTTTAATACGATTTTAAAGAACAAGAACTTCCTTGTTTCCCATACCAGATTTAGGATATAAAACATTTTGTTTTTAATTAATTCAAAAAAAAACTTTGTACTATAATTAATTTTTTATTTTTTAATTTATAAAATCGTTATCTAATTTCCTGTTTTTTTTAAATCCCTTTATTTTTTTTTTTTTGTTTTAGATCTATTCGTTTTTATTTTCCTACATTTTAAAATGCTCAATAATTTATTAAACTCATTTTTCTTTATTTTCATTAGAATTTATCTTAAAGAGTGGCCATCATTAAAATTTATGATTATATATTTTATTTTATTTTTTTTTTAATTTTTAGTGTGTTTATGAAAACAGAAAAGATTGAATAAAAAAAAGAAAAAAATCTAAACAATAATAAATTGAAAAGAGAAGACCTTATGTCAAAATAAATAACTCCTTCTAATCTAAAAAAACTAATAGGTTCTATGATAGAAATCGTTACGACGATTTGTAGCAAATTGTATAAAAATTAAAATTTATGTAATGAAAAATTAAATAAAAAAAAAAATAAGAAAAAAAGAAAAAAGATTTATTAGGACATAATAATTAAATATTATAAAAAGATTTGATAGTTTTAGGCAAACTTTTTGCAATAACTATACTTTTTTTTTTATTTGTTTAAAAAACTACAAAATTTTTTACCACTTGTAATTTATTTTAAGACATTTAATAGAAACATTTTGCAATAAAAAACTAAACAGAAACTATCAAAATAATTACTAACAATAATTAATAATATTTTTGTCTATTTTGTATCCAAAATAATTTGTCATGATGTCCGGCTTGGTAAAGAAGTATGGTGTAAGTTGTAAATAAAGGTGTATGGTGATTTTTCTCGGATTTAAACCCCAAAAACTACTAAATCCTATAGTAGTCATTTATGTTGTAATATAAAAATAATTAATACATAATCATAATATTTATAATAATTAAGATATTAGATGGCAGCCAAAAACAATATTTGTGTCTCATAATCTTATACAATAGGTACTACAGAGTTATTAACGGTTTAGTGAAAAGAAAATGAAGCTATATCTAATATGAATAATAAGCGACTTAGTGCATGCCTTTTTATAGGATTAAAAGAGGGAAAATAGGATAATTTACAAATTTGTGGGAGTGTTTTAAATAATTAGGTTCAACTTTATCCGAATAATCTGCTTGATCAAAAAATCTTAACGAGAATTCAATGTCTATAGGTCTGTGCTGTCCCAAAATGGAAAGAAAACTTAGAAAAATTTTACGAGATTTTCTGAAGAAAAAAGTTTTGGAATTCTGGAAACAAAAGAAAAATGTAAACTGTACAACTTTATAAAGTTGCACCGATAGGGTATTCCTATTCCTGCAACACAAATTATTAACGGTATAACGTTTTTATTTTAAACTAGTTTTATTTCCATATTTAAACGTCGATTGATCCATACGTTGCTTATTAAAAAGTTTGAAATCTTTTTATAATTACTTTATAAATATAGGAAAAAGAAAAAATTGAAAATTACATTTTTTTTTGTAAAAAATTTTAATTCGTACATGAACCAAAGATCCTGAACGCGAACCTACTATACTTTATAATATAAAACATGGACTCGAACACAACCCAAATATTATCCGGATCCAAAACATTTAGTTTTATAGTTTGTATGAGATAATTTTGTATTAGTTAATACTAATTAAAGGTAACATTTTTGAATTGAATTTTAAGGAATTACAATATTATGTTACTAATCAAGTTGCAGTGAATACCAGTACACTCAGGCTATCCAGATAACGAAATTGCATATGCAACAGTAAAGTCTGCACTAAACAGACCGCTTGTGGTTATAGGAGATGTAGGTCTGCCGTACTCCGCGGTAATGTCGTAACAAGTAACTGGGCTACAAGCAGTACTAGAGAAAGTTGGTTTCAATCCCCAGGTTCAATACACACGAAATAATTCTGGGGGAACCAAATAGCAAAAAGACTCAGAAAATTCTAAAATTGAATAGAATGAATCTAAAACTCTTTCTGGGAATTAGCACAGGTCACCTGATGCTAAGAGCTCAGCCAACAAAGATGGGCATAGCGAAGACGAATGTATGTAGGGAATGCGGGCAAAAGGTAGAAATTTCACGTTCCGTGCCAATTCCCAAACTTGAGAGCCCCAAGACGAAGAACTTTGCAAGAAGAAAAATGAGAAAACTTTTTCGAAGTGAGAATGTTCAATCAGGGAGACATATTGCGCTTCATGAAGGGTATATGAGTGGTCCGACTAGACCATATAGTAAGCGAGCAGAACGTTGAACAGGGGAGCACAATCAGTCGCAGGGTTACGAAGGGGAGGGGGACATATGGCTGCCCCCTCCCCTTCGTAACAACAATAACAACAGCATTCTTATTGTAAAATATTGAAGTTTTTATCTATAACACAATTTTTTGTGATCTATTCGATCAAACAAAATAAAATATTTAAACTTAAACTACTGAACTTAAAAACTTAAACTTAAATAATATGAAACTCTAAAACGGCGTAGAAAATTTAATTTTCTGTAATTAAAGTTAAGATTTGCAATTACATAGATAACATGTCTGAATTTCACAAATAAATTTAGGTTACACCATATGGTAGTTTTCAAATATAATGATTAGGTTAATAATGTTTTTTTTCCAAAAATTTAGTTACAAATATTAATCTAAATAAAAATAGAAAATTAAAAAATAAATAAATATGACTATATAATAAATTATTGGGAATCCTTTGAAAATTAAACTTCTATCATGTTGTTAAAAAAAAGTGTTAAATACACAAATATGTTAGATTTTCGCAGATAAACTCAGAAATAACCAAAATAATCAGTTCAAATTTGAGCGAAGATAATGAAAATGAGAAATTTTTTACTTAAAATAAAAAAGAGGTACGGTACATTAGGAAACTTTCACTTAGTAACTATACCTTAGTATAGTTGTTCACTTAGATCAGTGAACATTTCGCGAAAAAGACACGTAACAAAAAGACATTTAGCAAAATTAACAATTAGCAAAAGAACATTTAACAACTTTAACAACTGGACACTTAACAACTTTTAAAAGGAGACATTTCGTGACAAGTATCATTTTTGTAAAATATCCATTGATCATATGTCCAGTTGTCAAGTAAAAATTGCCAAACGGCCGGTTCCTACAAAAAACGTATGTATATTGTCCTATTCGAAAATTTAAATCGAAAAATCTAAAATTATAATACTATGCCTTAATAAATTCTTCTTTTGGATTAGCATCTAACAAATCTATAATTCATATCTCTTACCACTTATATCATTCATATACAACTCTTTATAATTATTGTTCATTTTCGTTCTCATTTAATTTTTCATCAAAATTATTTCAATTTGATATTCATGAAAATTAAATTTAAAAATTTTTAAAGTTCGTTAACCACAAAACAGTGAAAATTGTAATTCATGTATACAAACTATTACAATTTTTCATGAAAGTTACACAATTTTCCTTAATTTTTATTTATTGTAAAAGTTTACAAAGTATTTTTTTTTTTTTGTTGAAAAATGGTTATAGTCAAGGATACGTTTATATTTAAGATGGTTAAAATATCACAATCCAAAATGACAATTAGTTTTTAGTGAAAAGTTTTTTATATTTTTAGTGAATTTTTCTCTTTCAATTTTTTTTTAAATAACAAAAAAAAAAAATGAACAAAATAAAATTTCATTATTTTTCATCATTCTGTTGCTTTTCTTTTGAAATCTCAGTTGGAACCCAAAAAAAAAAAAAAAAAAAAGAATTTAAAACTTTTTAAACTGTAATGAAATATGATTGTGAATTTTGTGGAATGAATGAACTTTTTCTATAGGTTATTTTTCTTTTTCTTTTATGACATTTTTCTGATACTCAAACTATGACCATTATGAAAAAAAAAACGTAAAAAAAAAAACAAAAAACTCCAAAACAAGAGTAATTAAAATTAATATTACAAAAAAAAAAAAATTAAACAATTAAAAAAAAAAATGTTAAGTTATAAAATATACAAAAAAATGATAGGATCGCTTAAAGAGGATAATATAGATATTTTTTTAATAATAAAAAAAAGCAAAATAAATGTTGTGGGTATTTTTGTTTCAAAATATTTTCTTTTAAGTATATATTATAAAGCGGATTACACATGGACAAACTTTCAATAGGTTATAAAATTTATCAATCAAAATTTTGATGCCAAATGAATGCTACAGAATGCATTAGAAGGCTATAGAATGCATTTAGATGTATTTATACTACAAATTATAGAATGTAAAAATTTACTGGACTAACAAAGTTTTTGACGTCAAAAAAAAATATACATGAACAGCGTTATTTGAATAAAAAACGGTGCATTTTGAGTATATTCTGGAAAATATAAGTATGAATTATTATATTTATATCACAATTAAGAAAAGATTCCGAATCTGATATTTAATGAATGAAAAAATTATAGTTGAGAAAAGTCACTAACACTGTTGTATATATTATGTAATTAATATTTTCTAAATGTAGAGATATGAAAAGATGTAATAATGCATTCAGTAACAAAATCAAAATTGAGATAAATAAGTAATTTTTTGATATTTTTAGGATCGAAAAGCACGAAATAGTTTGCCTTTGGAAAGGCGTTTTTTAATTAAAAAAATTAGTTTCAAATCAAATTTTTGGTTGTAGACAATTTTTGTAATCTTTGGTTTCCGATATTTATTTTATTATCATCTAAAGATCTATCTCTTTCAGCTTTAGAATCGAAACTATCCGCATTCTTTTCAATCTGATTCCTATCGAAACTTTTTACTTAGACGTTATCTTTTTTATACTAAAAGCGTCACCATTTCATTACTGTTTGTTCACTTTTTTTTGAAACTGAAAAATTGAACTTATTTTATTTTGTATTTTATTTTATACATGTTTTTTTGACATTTTTTGATGCTATTATATATATACTGTGAAATTTAGAACTTTTTCTGAACTTCTGAACTATTTGTTTTAAAAGTGAAATTTTTTTATTATGGTCCGGCACAAAAAGTAAATAATAGTCAAGATTTAAAAAAAATAAAAAGTAATTTGAAAATATTTAATTTCAATAATATAAAATGTACGCTTCAAAAATATGAATTTTTCTAATTTTCCATTCTACTTCAAAAAATTGAATTCTTTAATTTTTCATTCTAATTTTTAAACGCTTCAAAAAAGTTAGATTCCTGTCATTTTAAAAAAAGTTGAAACATTGACGTCTAACAACCATCGTACGAAATTTTTTTCAACTTTTAGTTTTCTTTTAATATTTCATATTTTTAAACTTAACGTCATTTAAAGTCATACGTAAAAATTATGATAAGCTGTATAGTGCATTATATAACTTTTTATTACACCAGTATTGCCAGTTTAGAAAACTAAAAATTTTAACATTATCTATTTGATTATTAATTAAATGCCATCATACTGTATGCCCGCTTTATTTTTTTTTGTAATCAATTATCCCGTTTAAGTTTTATTTTTAGTTTTAAATTAAAATATTTATTTTCTTAATTTTTCGTTTCGTTTTAAGCGCCATATTAACAAGAAGCCTTTAAAACTATTCTTTTTTTATTTTCCCATAAAAATTTATGAACGAAATTATTGGCAATGAAGTCAGTAAAATAGTTAAAAAAAAAAAAAACATTTATAAATTATAAACTTGTGGAATACAATGTGTAATTAAAGTAAGATAGAAGAATACTTTTTTTTTTGTGAAATTCGCGAAAAAGAGACAAAATTATTGAAATGAAAATTATTTTCACATCTTGTGATAATCACCAGTGAATAAAATAATTTTAAAACTTTAAAAAAACTTTTAAATTATTGTATATATGTACGTACATTGTACAGATATTATAGAAAAATGTTTTGAATAAAAAAAAAAATTAAATTTTAAATGAATTTTTGTAATTATAGTTGTAAGAGCAATATGTTGATTTTTTTATAAGATTTGTTTATTTCCGGATATTTGAATTTTTGCCATTCATAGTTTTTTAAATTTTTTGTTTTTGTTTATATACACATGTTGATTTCTTTTTAATGAAAATTTAATAGAATTTATTTAATAATTTATAATTTGATTTTGTTTTGTAGTGTTAAACAAGAGATTATTATATTTTTGACAAGTTGTGTGAAGTGACATTTTAATATGGTTTTAGTTTATTTGTTTTATGCGAAAATATTTTTGAAAAATTATAAAATTTAGAATTTAATCAGGTAAAAAATTTGGGAAATCAACATTTTAAATTTGATTAAAATTGAATTTGATTTCGTTTTTGATTTTAAATTTAAATTTAAATTATATTGAAAGCAAATAACTCAAATTTTAAAATTCTGCTTTTAAATTTAATCAAAGCATATAGTTAAATAATGTTTTTTGGCATTTTGTTGAATTAAATATTATGTTGTATTAAAGACACATACTTTGAGATTTTTCTAATGTATGCTATATAACATATCCAATCATCATAATAAATGCAAAATTTGAAATTTTTTTATAATCTACATATTTTTATTATTATTTGATTATTGATTACTGTACATTTTCGTAATATTTTACACATGTTTTTAAATATATTAAACATATACTGTGGTCAACGGTCATAGTTTATAAATTTCAATTTTAAATTCCTTTCCCAATCCAATAATTAGCATAGCTAGGGCATGTACTTTGAGACTAAGCTTCACTTTTTGAAATAATAAGTTTCACTACAACGTTAAATTACTTAGCTGTAATTTAACTTTAGTATAGTGCACACTTTTTTATTTATGCGCCATCTGACATCTAATATGTGAAATGAGAATTATTTTATTTTTATTTTATTATATGATTATATGATATGATATTCCTTGTAGGACATGTACTTAGTTTTATTTTAATTATATTATATTAATTATAAATTATTAGAAATATCTTAATTTTTTATTTTTTAGTAATATTTATGACGAAGCCCATTTTTGAACCCGAGACTTTTTAAACAAAAGATATTTGTCTTAACTACTACACACAATAAATTTATATGAAAAGATAGTAGTATTACTGATAATCCTTAAATAACCACTACACCATTGGCTGTTAAATGAAATTGTCATTATTGTCAAAAATTATTGTAACAATTATCGAACATATAATATTAGTATTATCTGAGAATTATAACAAATTGTTAAATTTAAACAACTAATTTAAATTTTCTTATATCTTGACCGGAATAGAATCCAATTTAGCTTTTTCGTGTAATATATTATTTTGTGGAGTAATAAAAGGAAAGGTTAAACAACTTTTTTAAAATTTTATTTTGTGCTATTTCTAATATTTTAATATGATTTTTAGCACAGTTATCCCAAATACGAGTGTCATATAAAAGAAATTATTGAAAAATGGTTTTAGATGTGAGTATTTTATATGGTAGAAAAATCGACTCAAAGATTTGGTAATTTCAAAATCCATTTGCTGACGTTAAAATTGAGTTTCGGACTTCGTTTTTATATTTGGAATTATGGCCCTCTACACAATAACTCTTTTTCCAGCTTAAAATTAATAAAAAAAAGTTCTTATGTATAAATTAGTATAAGCCTTTAATCCATTTTGTTTGTCTTAACATTGCTAATGTGATGTTTGAAAGTAAATCATATAGGATAAAGGGAGATTCCTAAATATTTTACTATTTCTACCCAAACTGGTTGGTTTAGAATCTAAATTTAAAGAGTTTTCCGGTTTAGAGTAGAGTTTACGTTTATAGATGAATTCTAACACAATGGTTTTTTAAATATTTACGGCAATTTGCCATTTTTCATGTAATTTGTACAAGGCATGTAAAGGCATGTAATTTGTACAAGGCATGTAAAGGCATGTAATTTGTACAAGGCAAATGTAAAGTTTATATTCTATTTTTACACCGAATTTATAACTAGAGTTAAAAAAGCTTTATTGTCCGCAAAAATTGATACAAGGCAACCTGTTTAAATCTAGTGCATCAAATGTATAATTTTACATAACAAAAATTATTATTTGATTTGAATAAAAACGAACGTGCAATGAACTAAGATATACTATTGTCATCAGTTTTGGTTTTAATGAAGTTATTCTAAGCACAGCTGGCTATAAAAAGAGTCTTAAAATAAATATTAAATAAATCATCATTGAGAAAAAACGTGATGTTCAATATTTTATGGTTTTGTATGGATATATGATCTATATAACAAGTAAAGAAAAGATGTAATAAATAATAGAATAATTGGCTACATCAGAATTATATACAAAAAAAATAAGAGTAAAGATATTATTTTAAGCAAAGAATTTATGAAACATTTTATATATAATAATTTTTCATGTACATATGTTCTGTTTTTTGTAAATTTTAATTGAATTAGTTCATATCTTTACATTTCATTCAAAGTTGTATCAAATTAAGGTATCATATAATGAATTATATAAAGAATGTAAATAAATGACTAAATAAATAAAAAATATTGCATTTTTTAATTAAATTTTCAATAATCTTTTTCAATTTGATGAGTCAAATGATTGTTTCACTATGTTTATAGTATAGCTATAGTGCAGTACCCTCCAGTATTTTCCAGTATTTATTATTAGTATTTATATTCAATACTGCTATTAGCGTAATAATACAGCGGTATTTTGGGATTAATTTGTTTTTTATTACGTTTATCTTAACTTACTAAAGTGAATTGGATTTTCCAAACTCACAAAATCATTTTAATTATACGTGCACTTCTCGTTGGCCTCGACTAGATATTTGAAATTTTCAACACAAGCTAGAAAATGGAATCAAATGAATTTGACTAAAATAGCTATAATTATAAAACGACTGATCTCATTTATATATCCAGCCAATGGTGTATTGATTAAAACACCGGCCTTTCATTTGAAAGGTCTGGGACTCAAACTCATATAGATTAATAAAAAATAATGCAGATTTTTCTTACAATATATAATTTGTATAATATAATTGAATAAAAATCGGATATGTATATTTTTTAATTAATATCATATTATAAAATATAATAAAATCATAATAAAATAGTTCTTGTATAAGATAATAGATGGCGTAGAAAAAGAAATATTTACGTATCATAGGCTATCTCGTAGAATAGCTATACAGTCGCGTAATCAACGGCTTAGTGAAATTAATGATTCCCGAAACTGAAGCTTAGTCAGATATAAATGACTTAATGGATGATCTATGCTCCTTATAGATGTGGGAAGGAAAAGAGATCGTCTTTATATGGTTAATATATTGTTAGATTACCAATAAAATTTCCTAAAAAAGTTACCTTACATTGACTTCAAAATTTGATTACTTTCCTTGTCCTTCATTTTATTAAAAAACTTGTTTATATTTTATAATATTTCGAAAATATGGAAAATTTTTGTTTTTACGCTAATATATTTTTCAAATACAGTTGCAAATATATTACAAGTAACATATTAATGTTAAAATTTCGAAGATTGGGGTACTAGGAGAATATATATCCAACAAATTTACGATATTCTTCTCCCATTAAGTCTCAGCGTAAAATCGAAACGAGCTGTTTTTCTAGCAGCCGAAATATGCACAACAATTCGTTCTAACTATAAGGTGAAAGAGTGATGCTTTATTCTTTTCTAATAAAATACCTCTAGTCTTTGAATTAATTATAATATTTTAAATGAAGTCAAAAATGAATTGCATGATTTTGTTTTTATTTTAACTTTATAATGGCTTAAGAATTTCGTAATGATTTCCTTTTACTTAAGTGTATATTATATAAAGTAGGAATATTGTTTTTGCTTTAGCTTTTCGTAGATGAAAAAAAAATACATTTTTCATAATAATTTTTCTTAAAATCCCGGTATTGAATACCGAGATGCCAGCATTGAATTTTTAAATTCCGAAATATCAGTATTGAATTCTCGTTCCGATATTATACTTTCTAATTGTTTAGTTTATTTTTAAGTACATACTAGGTACATATTATATAAAATTAAATATTAATTAATTCAAAATAAATTAAAAGAAAAATTTTATAGAAAAATATTGAATTATGTCTCTTTTATTTAGAAATTTTATTTTACAAACAAAAACAAAACTAATTTATTTTGTATTTTTTTGTTCAATTTAATCCAACCATCAATATACTTGTAAATAATATCCATTAAACAATGAGTATAATAAATAAATAAATTTAAAATACAATTTTTAAGTGATGGTTTAATTTAATAAAAAAAACATGAACAAAAAAATTAAAACATAATAGAAACATTTATACATACTTTTATCTAATCTCATATATTTATTGTATTTATGTTATAGATACATTCATATATAATATCAGGGGGGATGACTTAATTTCCACCGACATAAGCCTGATGGAACTAATGTCATCTTAATTCCATTGAACTTATGGCCATTTCTAAATGGATTTAAGGTACATGTAAGTTTTGACCACTTTGTGTTGGAAGCTAAATCTCAAATAAGTATTTTAGATTTGGTTGTAAAATCAGGGTTATACCCTTTTTAAGAATTCAATTCTAAAATCCTTTTTAATTCAAATTTTCGTATATATGGATATATTAATTCACTGATTCACTTAAAACTTTTCACTGATTTTGAATCTAACTCAAAAATCTCTTCTAATTTAAAATTTCGCATATGCATATCAGCATATGTATATATGTATTTATATTCTGGAAAAGGAGCAATTCTTATTTTGGAGCATCCGAGATTTTTTTCAGCAAAATTTAAAGTTGGAATATTTTTTCAGTTAAATTTCATACACCCACATATATCTAATATGTTATATACAAAAATACAAAATTTAAAATTTGACTTTATTTCATTCTATGGAACTTATATATGTTTCATAGCAAATTTGTCATAAGTTCCATGGAATTTTTGTCTTTATTGTAATCGAACTTAAGTCTATTTAAAAGCAGATCTTGCTTCAATGGAATTTAAATCCATTTAAGAAGGCACAAGCTCCATGGAATTTATGTACGTGGAAGTTAAGTCATCCCCTCTATAATATCATTGTACAAATATTACAAATGATTGAAATGATCACTCAAATTTAGCAAAAAAAATTTAAAATGGAAAATATATTTTCCTAAAATTGAATTTTTTGTAAAAAAAAAAAAAAGTCGAAGAAAAAAAAGAAAATTAAGAAATGTAGAAAATTAAGAAAGAAAAGAAATATATCTTAAATAGAATTTTTAGATACATTTAAAATAAACAAAAAAAATATTTTTTTTCTTCAATAAACGAATGATTTCATAAATGATTCAAAATATTGAAGAATTTTTTTTTTTTTTTTAAATTGAAATTCAATTTTGGAAATTTTAATTTTTTTTTCATTTTTTTTTCAATATGATTTTTACTTACACCAGCCTATCAAAGATTCAAAGCAAAAAGAAAAAACAAAAAAGATTTTTTTTAAAGAAATTTAGGAAGCCGCTTAAGTAGAAAAATGTGTTCAATTAAAATATAAGTATATAGATATTCTGTATCTATAGGTACTATATATAAAGATGAACTTGAATAATTTAAATTCATAAAATACATAATAATATTTAAAATATATGTATAGTGCATATTATGTACCTATATATACTCGTATGTGTTCCTCTGAAAAAAAAATGTTTCAAATCCATTATAATATTTCCCACTAATTATGTATTATTTGAAGTATTAATAAAATTCATAAGGTTCTTATGAATAAGATATATTGAACATGCCCATTAAGGAAATTTATAACTTAAGTAAATTATTTGTTTGTCTTAAGTATATTTTACTTTTATGAATGTGTAAATGGGAAAACAATCAAATTAACATAAATGTTTATGTCGTATTAACTTTTTATTAAATTCAATAAAATGTGTTTTTAATATTATAAATTTAATTACATCCTTTAACATTGATTGATGTTCCACGAAAAACTGTCAGAATGACAAATAATACGATAGATATGTGTTACATTTTTTTATATATAGGATATTATATTAACCCAATAAACCTAATTAATAATTACATATTTTATATAAATCCAATAAATATAATTACGTCAATAACTTTATTAATCCAATAAACTTAATCAATTCGATAAAGATTGTTCGAACACACAACAGTTAATTTAAAATTCAAAAAATGTTTTCCTTTTTTTGTATATTTGTTGAAAAATTCTATTTTAATCCTTGACAGATGTTATACAAAAATTTACCGTTATATAGAACAGAAATTCGCTAAATTTAAAGCTCTTCAATATTTGATAGGGGTATGCGAATAAAATTTCTGACAATAATTCATACCACTTTTAAAAGCAATTTATTACTGGTAAAAAATTTAAAATCAACATTTTGACCATCGATGTAACTTTTTGATAGCCAAAAATTTATGAAATATGTTCAAGTTTCAAAAATCTTAATATCAGTTAAAGTATAGATTTATTAACTAAAGAAGAAACCTTAGTTTTTATTACATTCCCAAAAAAAACTTTGAAAAAATGTGTCTATTAGTTTTACTCTGTCCGTTCGAACGTCCGTTTACAAAACTTCTACACCGTTAAAAAAATTCAACCATGAGTAGATCTGATAAAAATATTAATATTACAACTTTTCATGTAGCCCTATCCATGTTCTACTTAATATTTTTTCAATCTGAAAATGTCATTCGTCAGGAATTTTTTTTACCTTTGTAAATCAATATCAAAGTTATACAATTTTTTTAAATTTAATGTTTAAATTTACCGTTATGTGAAACCCACATTTTACATATTTTTCTACCTTCATAACTCCGGCACGCTTTTAGACAGGGACTTGAACGTTTGAGGTAAGAAAGAACTTTTAGAATTAGTAAGTTTCCTCAGATTTTTTTTTTTTTTGTTAATAGCTAATAAACCGCCCCTGTTTATAAGATATTAAGGCTCAAAAATTGAAAATTTCGTTTTTAAGACACCTGCAACTTAGGCATCTGTACAAATTTTTCTTCGACAAGACATAAAACTTAAACTTCCAGTAATATATTTTTACATGTGTTAACGTTTTTTCTTATTTATAAAGGGTTCCGGACTTAGAGCCCCGCAAAATTGCAAAAAATCCTATTTTCACATTTTTTCTTATATGAAATTTACAAATTTTGGTGGAAGTCACAATTCTGAACAGTTTGTATTATCGTTTGGTAATGTGCGCTTTTAAGAAGATGATCGGAGTGGTAGGAATAATATTTTCCCTAATATAAAAATTTAGTATTTATGTGGGCGATCAATAACATTAATATCCAATAATATTAACTCTAAAACATATTTAAAAAATTAACCAAATTAAATTGAAAACTATCTAAAGGTTAAAGATTAGCTTTTACAAAAAATTTAATCTGAGTTTTTTGATTAAATAAAACGTTTTAATTCATTATATAACAATTTATTATCTACAATTTTTAATTTAAATTTAATTTTCAACTATATATTTTCTTCTGAATATTAGTTAAGAGTTAGTTGTATCACGTGGCCTACTAATTTGATGTTATTAAGGTAATAGTAATTAATTTAAACTTTTACCGTTAGAGCTGTGGGTAATTTTCGTTGTAACAAATAAATTTTAAAAAAGATCAAAAATATACTTGTAACTCTTTTATATAAGTTTTTCTATGTTTGAAGGTAAACTGGAGATCAAAAGTTTAGTGATTATTGATGCATTAGTTCCAGCATCGTCAAAAAAAAAATCAATGAAACAAAAAAGATAACACTAATCCTAATCTAAATTTAAACGTACAGAAAAATCTACTATAGATTTAAAATTTATTGAACGAAATTTATGTTTTTATTTATTTTTTTGTTTTAACAGACTATGGAAAAATTTAATACTTTCTATAGTTTGAAGTATTCAATTTTATAGAATATGAATGCTGGAAAACAATAAATAGAGTTAGTGTTCAGTAAAATGGAAAAAATCATATAATTTAAAAAGTTTTGAGTTTTTTTTAACTCTTTAGACTACGAATCATTTAAAAATAAAGAAAAACGAGGAAGAATACAGTTGACTTTGTCAACTCTTAGATACCCGTACGAACCGTTAGTATGTTCACAGCCTGTCACTTTGCTTACAATATTATTTTTTTAATATTTTAGTATTTTAAAATAATTTGGGTGAATTTTATAATTTCTAGTACTATGGGTTGTACATATATTCAAACTATATGTTTATATGTACATTCTTCAAAAGCAGATTCTAACCTTCCACATAACGATTATCAATCCAAAACTTTTTCAAATATTCTATAGTACCATTTAATACTAAGCGTAAATGTATATTAAATTACAAAATAGTAAATATAATTTTAAATATTATATTATATTAGTACGCACATAGTATATTTATATGGTTATAAGTATATCGCCATACATTGCAATATTTCTTTAAAAAATATTTGCAATATTTCTTTATTTCCATTCATAGAATAATTTCTTATAAGTACAATAAAATACATATGCATATGTATGTATGTAAATATGGCGCTATATAATATACATCTATACTCTTATCATTCATTCACTAGTGCAATATACGATACGTAAATAAACGTGATATTATATAAGTATGTATATATATTAATATCATATAAATAAAAATTCTTCAAGCAACCGTTATGTTGTTTATTTATTTGCATTTTTATGTACTACGCATTATATCCTCAACAATTTCAAATTATCGAGTAAAACAAAATGGAAAAAATTTATTGAAGAAATTTGTTAGAAAATTTGCAAAAATCAAGTAACTTTTTCGTCAATTATAAAGTAACCCTATATTATTAAATAAAGTTGTTAACAGAAATAAGAGTATAATGTTGAAGCTTTAATTTTTGTGTATTACTTCAAAAAAATTTTAACAGGTGTTCAAGTTACAGGTGTTTAAAAATAGGAAATTTTCAGTTTTTGACCTCTTACAGCTCCTAAACGGGGAGTGATACAAAAAAAATTTCTGAAATGACTCATACTTATTTTCAAAGATCTAACTTCTGTCAAAATTTCTGTCAAAGTTTCTAACTTAAACCGTTTAGAAGATAGAAGGGTTAAAGGATTTTGCAAAATTTTAGTTTCGTATAACGGTAAATTAATATACTGTATGCCACAAATATATATTTATTGTATATATACTTTTAAAGCTAATAAAAGTAGTAATCGTTTGGCGTTTTCAAAATGAAGATATACCTTATACAACTTGTGCTATAACAAATTAAATATAGAGCTTTTTTAAACCTTTGGGGAGCTGTAGCTCCGTAACGGGTGGGGCTACAAAAAAAAGTTATTAAAAGTAAAATTAATATTTTTGTGAGATCTATCAGCAGTTAAAATTTCATAGCTCTATTTCAAAAAAAATGTGGGGATCTAAAAGTTAGGTGTTCGAGAGCTACCCTAAGGCTTGGTCCAAACTCAACCAAAAGAAATAGGGAACCTACAAATTACTCCTAGAATATTTTGTGTAAGTTTCAAGATTCTAGCTTTCTTAGTTTTTGAGTTAGCGTGCTGACGGACGGACGGACGGACATGGCTCAAAAGTCTTAGAATTTTTTTCTGATCCGATCCATACCTTTGAAGGTATATCTAGCTCGCTTATTTCGAGGTGTTACAAACGGAGGAGTAATTTTATTATACCCGATCCTATCGTACGGGTATAAAAAAATTTTCTTTTATAAAAATTATTGTTATTTTTCATATTTAGTCAAAATGTGTCTTTTTCTTTTTTTGTAAAAAAAAAATAAAAAGAAAAATTTATATTTTTCTTTTTATTTTATTTTTACATTTTATTTTGTTTTTGTTTTTTTTTTTATTTATTTTACATTAAATTATGTATATATTCAAAGAAATTTTTAATGTAATACTTATTTAATATTTTCATATCAAATGAAAATTTTTTTGATAAAAAGAGATAGTGATATAATATTGTCATATATGTTATGTAAAAAATTTTTAAATGTCATGAGTACAAAATAATTCATTTATTTTCCATTTATGTAACATTTAAATTTTTCTTCTGTCACAAGTCTATTGATGATTTTTCAATATTTTTCATAAATATTTTTGTTTTTCTTGCTTGCGACAACCTTGAATTAGATATTTGTTTTTTTTTGTTGCCTCCATTTTAATAAAAACAACTTAATACAATATATAGCCTATGATGATGAATTTATAGTATCTACCAGCAAAAAAAAAAAAAAAAAAAAAACATTTTGGATAACTGATGAAAGAGAACAATAGTATCCAAGAAAAAGGTTTGGAATAAAAAAAAAAAAAAAGGATTTTAAAGTAAAAGTAATTCGATACATATTTTGTATCTTTTTTTTTAATTGAGGGATACCATAACAATAGGATATTATCTTTTTCTTTATATACATTTCTTCTGATCCTTTTTAAAGGATATTACACATATATCAGTTTATTAATATAAAATTTTTATCAAATAGTATTTTTTTTTTTTTCAAAAATTAGAACAATTTGTAATTTTATCATTAAGATTTAAAATTTATTTAAATTTTTTGAAATTGAAGGTACATTACCATTATCATTGTAACTTGCTTATAATGCTGAGCTTTAAATAATATCCTAGAAGGTGTATTCAAAGAAAATAAAATTTATAAAGTAAAAAAATTTTTTTTTTCTTAAGTGGAAGTAATTACTAATTATATTTCAATGTTTTGGAAATAATGAAATTTTATGAAACGAAAAAAAAATCTAATATGAATTTATTGTTTTTTTGTTCTTTTAATTTCAAGATAAAAAATTTTTCAATTATTTGTCCATGAGCAAAAAATTTATTTTGTGAAGAATCAAGCAAAAAAAAAAAAAAAAAATAAATGAACTAAAAATATGACATAATGCTGTGAAGGTGGCGATGGTAACGATGGGATCAATAATAATATTATTTTGTAAGAATAATTTTTGTTTTTTTGTGCGAAAAAGGTGGAAAAGGTGTTAAAAATCGAAATAAAAGAAAATAAAATTATATCAATATAAATTTTTTAATCTTTTTGTTTTTTTAAAGAAATATATTTATCATTAAGGAATGGAAGAATGTTTTTTTTTTCTTTCTTTTTATAAAACATTTTTGTGAATGTAAAAATATAAAAGAACATTTTTCAACTTCAAAGTTTTCTATTAAAAAAGTAATTTAGAATAATATTGGAGACTATCAAAGAAACTTACTTAGATTTATAAAATATTATATCTTTAGCCAAATTTGTTATATTTATTAATCGGCTCATGTACGTTAACTGATATGATCAATTACTTAACATATTAAAAAGTTGAATTACAACTTTTTAATCTTAAATTTGTATTTTTGGCGAAAATTGAATTGAATAATGGAATTAAAAATGATGCTGTGGCCTGTGAGTCGATAAATGTAATGGATATACAATAGAAACAAACACTATTGTTTTTATGTGTTTTTTTTTTTTAAATTTTGTCGCCTTAAATTATCTATAAATTAAACATTGAACTACGTTTTGTTGCTCAAATTTTAACAATGGTTGATGAAACTGAGAAGATTACTGAACGAAAGATGTTAGTCTTACAAACTTGCTATTTCCCTTTATTGAGAAAAAATTTTAAAATGTTTGAAAAAATTAAAATTGATAACAATTCTTTATAAACTGTTTCGATTATTTGATCTTTACGAAAGTGTTATAAACAATTTGATAATTCTATATGCTGGAATGTACTTAATAAACAAAAGAATAGTTCAAATTATTTTCAGATTTCATTCCGAATCGTATTACTTTACATTCTGAAACTTTAAATTCAATAATTACAACAATTTTTATAACAATTTTTATAAGAATACTCTATGATCTATTGTTGTACTTTAAAGAAAATCTTTGAAGGAAAAGTTTGGCTCGTTAATTCATTTATAGTTAAATATAGAATTGAAAAAAAAAAATAAAAGATTTTTATATTTCTATAGTGAACAAATTATTCAAAATACTGAAATTTAAATTTATATTGGAATAAATATTAAAATAATTCAAAATATTATTAATCAAAATCTGACTGAAACAATCATTTTTCAGCTTGTTAGACTTTGAAATATTATTAAAAATTTCATATTAAAAAAAAAATAGTGTAAGTTATTTCAAGAAATTTGTTTTACTTGTCTTAAACAATAATTTTTATTTTTCACAAATCTATTTTTTTTTTTTATAAAATTTGACAGGTGAGTCATTTGTCAATCAATTATGGTGAGGAAAAATGACAAAATTTTGATAAAAAACTGATTTCATTTTTATGTAGTATGAGTTATTGTTATAATTGCTATCAGATTTTCAATAAATTTAACGAAAAAATCTTAATGACAATATGCCAATCAAAAAATTAAACAATGTTATTATTTATTACATATTAAAACATAAAATATATTAATGAAATTTAAATAATTATTTAAAATTAAATAATATGTAAATGAAAATATAAATGAGAATGAATTTTATTTGTTTTTTAACCCTTTATTTTTACTAAGATAACTAAATTGTAATACAAAGATTATTAACATTTCATATATTATATATATATATATATATATATATATAATAGATTTTGGAATCATATTGGGTCAGGTTCGATCCTTTCCAGTCTTTTCCACAACGAAAATGTAGTTAAAATAATGAAGTTATGTGATCCCGATTGGCCATTAAAGAGTTAATATCGGCTTTTGAAAATATCGATACAAATTCATATTACACTAAATATCTCTCTGGGCATATCTTCAAAATGGAAAGAGAAAAATCAGCTGTTAAATAGCGTCTCTAGAAAAAAGTAAAAAAAGATTAATATAGTACTGTTATATAGAAATATTTTGTAAGAAATTAAAAAAAAAGCTAAAAATTAAATTGTTGTTTTCCTTCTAAAATCATATTGTACCAAACTAAAGGTTATATTTCCAAGAAAGAACATATCAATACCGTTCTTTTACCTAAAACAGATATTATTTAGTTAGAAATACTTACAATATTTGAATTTTACATCAATATTTTCAAAAGCCGATATTAACTGCTTAATGGCTTTATAATCAAATGGGACTATCACAAAACATCATTGTTATTTTTTTAGTTTTAAATATCAAAATTATTTATTAACTATATTTTCTTTATGGAAAATTTGTAAAAGATCGGGAAATTGTTTGAAACTAAAGCAATTTAATCTTCAAATAGTTCATAAGATTATTAATACATCAAATTATATTTCATAGATTAATTATTTTTCAACATTATAATTATGACAGTAACCTCTTGTCAATCTTTTGCAGACTCATAAAAATATATCATCCCGTAAATCCTAAAATACTTTTTTAAAGTTTATTAAATCATTGATGTTAAATTTTTTTTTTTTTTGAAATTTGTTATATTATGTAAGTCTAATAAAATTTTTATTAAAATTAATGAAATTGGAGAGAAGTTGTTGTTGTCGAATTGTCATCAAAGAACTTTAATAGTTCTAGAGTCAATGTAAATAGGTTGACTGCAACATACCTATTAATATTTTATTTATTTTAATAAATAACTAAGTTCATGTTTAAATTACTTCCGATTACTTCAAAATTTAATATAAAAATATTTTCACAAAACACGTAGGTTTTCAGTTGTTATATATACAAAATTTCAGTTGGTAAGTATAAAATTTTACAGGTATAAAATATTTTTTATTTCGAATTATTTTAATCGATTATTTCCACATCCTTTCCGGTTGTCAAATTAAATATTTAAACTTAACTGACAATCATATTTTTAAAACAAATTTTTTTTCTTAATGACGAAACCAACGAAACCAAAATTTGTATTTTCGAACTCAGTGATATGCACAAGATAAAATTCATCAAAATCTGAAAGTTGAATTCTTATGTTATTCGAATATATTCTTCATATTAAGCAAAAGAAAAAAGAAAATAATATAATAATGTAATATTTAATTCATTGAAGTAATGTAGGAGTAAAATAGAAAATTAAGTTTATTTTCGGATGAATAAATATGTGATTAATGATTCTACGTTTATTGCTGTAAACACTTTTTTGTTATTCTGGGTGTTTTTTTCTTTAACTTTCTTGTTACATTTCACTTTATATACTAGACTGTTGTAATATCATTAAATTATTAAATGTTAAAGGGTATTTGTTTCAGATTCAGATTTATGATTTTTTTTTTTATTGTCGGAATAATTAAATTAAGAATTTTTTTAATTAAATTTTTTTTTTTGTTTTATAAAACCACCTGTACATTAAAAATATTAAAGCAATAATAGTCACAACAAAGTTATAACACGACATCAAAATACACATTAGATTTTATGATTAAACATTTTGGATATGAGTATTAAAGTAAGCGGTTTATGTATTTTTAAAGTCAAAATGTCAACAATTTTATCGTAAAAACCATTTGATTCATTTTGATGCACGCGCAGTAAATTAGACCTTTCATAAGTTTTAAAGTTTATAAATTGTGTACAATACCGCAAACATCACTTTAGATCACTCAATGCTTGATACTTAAAGTAGATATTTTAACATATTAGAAATATTTATTGAGATGTCAACCTATGAACGTCTGTTAAAGATATTTTACACAGATCATACAAATATAGGGGTCATATGAAGTCTGCAGAAAGAAATACAACTAATTATTTTAATAATTGAAAAACAAAAAGTATTTCGTTCATTTAATGCGAGGAAGAAAATATGAACTGTTGCAGTTTGTTGTCGAAAGTAGAATAGAAAAAAAAAAGAGTTCTGGGAAGAAATTAACTATCATAGCTAAAAAACATTCAATAGTGGACTGATTTACTTTCAATTGGGGGTTTGCTCCATATACCTCCATATATATATATATAACAGAAGGGAATTTGCAATTATTATCGCCAGCTTAATATAAAGTTAACACGTCGACGTCCAGTTGTCAATAGGTATTAGAACACGAAGAAGAAATTTTAAAAAACTTGAAAAATTTGTTAAAAATTTTGGCAAAGTTAATGCCTTTTACTTTAAATTTCTATACTTTCAATACCATACAAACATATTTTAATACTTATCTCATTAAAATGTGATTAACTCATACAAAACAAAAAAAAAAAAAAAAAATAAAGATGTTAGGTAAATGATTACATAATAATGCGGACATTTTTTTTTTTTTATTTGTTTATCCCATGTCCCAAATTTAGTTTAGATAAAAAAAAAGGAAAGAAAAATTAAATTAGAAAAGAAAATGAAAAATCCCAGTCATATTTAATACTCTTGTAATTTTCTCTCTTTGACATTATTATTATTATGAACATTTCTCATCAATCATTTTCATCCTCAAAGCATAATATATGAATATTCTACTTTTCGTTTTTATTCTGTTTATCATTTTTTTATTTTTTGCTTTTGTTTTTTTTAGTTAACTCTCAAAAGAATTAGCAACTTGATGCTAAAAATATTTATTCATTTAAGTACATATTTATTTATTTACTTGTACAATACATTTAAATACATTGATTCCCAAAATAAAAAGTACACTCAAAATTAAACAGTTTTTATTTAACAGCTGTTATCAATTAAAAGCATTTAAAATGAGTATTTACTCATTTTAATAGTAAAATGAGTAAAATGAGTATTTGATTTTGAAATTAAATGAAAATTTTTAAATGAGGCCCAGAAATAATAAGACTTATATAAGTGTTGCAGTACATGATTTCTGTATTAATATTGCCAAAAATTAGATTTTTAACCAATAGTAAAAATGATTATTGTGCAGACTTCATCTGACAAGCTACGATTACGAATTCTAGTATAGTAATTGAGAATATCAGTCATCTGTAAATGTGAACTAATGCTGGATTCACTGCTTCAGCACATTTGTTCCGAATAATTTTTTTAAAATAGAATTCTAACGCCAACGATTCATTGCTTCAGAATATTCTGTTGCAAACAAAAAAATATTAAACAGGACAAACATATTATTCCGCTTTTTCTGTCTTCTAATAAATTTTTTTTTTAATTGAGAAATCTCAAAAAAATTAAAAATGACAGCAAAAAAAAATTGTTCTGAACTAAAAAGTTAAAGTTAAATCAACTTTCGTTCCACAGAGAAGAAAAAAGTCCTGAATGTTTTTGAAAATTGAGAGAATTCGAATTTCCATATAAAAAACATGCGCGGTCATGAGTTTGGAACAAATGTACTAAAGCAGTGAATGCAGCCTAACATGACTTAGAGCTTCAAAATTAATATAGAATATAGATGCGTCAAAATGAATATTATATTTGTAATGATTAATAAGGTTTCAATCTACAAGCTTGGCTTAATTGAAATTATAGCATTTAAAATATTTGTCTGAAATTAAGTTCTTTAATCGGTGAATATTTTATTGTCTAAATTGGTTTATTTTAAATTTTCCATGTGTCATAAACATTTTTAAATTGTTGAAATGTAAATTGTTGAATGTAATATATAATGTATCATTATATAATATTTTATGTTAAATAAAATAAAGTCAAACAAAATGTAAAACTATTTCAACATCGTATAGTGATTTTTTTTCAATTTTAGGATATATATATATTTATATCATATGCATTTTAAATCAAAATCAAATAAATTTTGAAAGTTTTAAATAGACTAAACAAAGTAATTTACTTTAAGAAGAAAGAGAAATTCATAATTTATATGTATCATATCATATAAATATACAATATACAAAAATAAATATGGAGAAAGAATATATTTTGACGATAAATTAAGATATCTGACATTTTTGAAGTACGGTTATAGTTTATACATCATACTATACGTTTCTAAAAAAAGATTTGACTGCGCTCTGAATGGGTTAATACGAGAAAAAAAACAATAGTAAAACCAAATTACAATTTTCCTTTGTATTATTATAGTAATTTTATAAATAATTGTAATTAGCAACTATAAGACATATTTTTCTATTACCTATCTACTTATGGTGTTATGTTATTTACTTTTTATTCAACCTACTTTTAGATACAACTAAATGTGTTTAAGTCGGAACTCTAATGATATTTGGAACTGAGACTGATGAACCGTTCAACTATAAGAAGTTTCAGTTTGTAGTTCCAAATGAAAAATAAATTACTGCAGATATTAAGCGGATATCAATTAAGAAATAATCTAAACTGCAATTATTGAACTTCTCTAAATTTGCAGCTTTTACAACTTCTAGTTATCTTTATAAGTTTCTAAAAAATAATTTTAATTTAAACAATGTTACATTACTCATAAGAATTTTAGATTTAAACCGAAATATAAATCTTTTAAAGTTATTGTACCTCAATCTAAAGTGTGTGAAATAATCAATTACATAATGATGGAAAAAAAGTACTATAATAAAACATTTTATAGATTCTTCTAGTCGCAATACACCAATAATATATCTGAAATATCTATTTCAGATATTTAACACAAGCGTAATCATTAATACAAACAATATTAACTCTCATTTTAAAACATTTTTTCTTAATCTTTTCGTTGTTCCATTTAATAATAAAAATGTCTTCTAGATTCTTTTTCCTGTACTTGTCTTGACATTTCTTACTGATTTTGACGTTCGTTTACTTTTTTTGAAAAAAAAAAAATAAAAATTTTTCATAACTCCCGCAAACCGCTAATTATTCCATTTTAATGAATATTCGCAGACAATGCTAAAAAAATTGGTTTCAGGTGACCCCAGACGACTTATAAAGTGATAGAAGGATTCCTTTGGAACTGAAAAGTTTCAATAGAAGATTTTTCTGAATGATTACACACTAAAAAATGCTTTTTACCGCAAGTCCGCAAGCACATGCAGAAGTATTTCATATTTTTGATATGAAGTGGTTTTACAAATTGGTTAGAAAGAGCCTATGTTATATGTATATAATAATATTAACTTAAAAAATAAAATCCAATTAAATATTTAATAATTATTTAACAAATTAAAGATTCCTATACTTGATAAAATTCAAAAGGGTTAATTGGCCTTTAATTAAATAAATAAATAAATAAAGAGTTCTACTTCTTTGACGTTTATGTCATGCACGAAACTTAACAATTTCATTATGTTTTTGTCATAGTTTTTTTAGTTTTTGTTCAAATAATGAATATAATACCATTATAAAAATGGATGCAATAATTTGTTGCTTAAAAAAAAATGACAAAAAAAATTACTACTACTAATATTCATCAGTTGCTCTGCATATGAACTGATAATGTATATTATACTTTATATTTACAATCTTTAAAAGTATTTAATTTTTTTGAAATATAATTTTTATACTTTTCAAAGTCAATACCTACATTTTTTTGAATACAAGTTTATAATTCTATATCATATACATATAGGTATTGTACATATGTGTATAATTATGTAATCGGTGATGTTGGATAAGACAATGTTGAAAAAAGTTCAAATATATTTTTTCTTATTCAGTTTCAGTTTTCACTCTTTTGTTTTTCCATTTATTTTTTGGAATGAAAATTTTCATTTTACAAGATCATTATTTGAAAACAGAAACAATAACAACAACAACAACAAAAAGAATGGCAAAAAAAAAAAGGGAACAAAAAGGACATTAAATATACGTACAAGTATTCATATATGTAATTAAATTTAGTCGTTTCCTGCCGAAATTTTTTGTTGTTGTTTTTCTTTTTCTTGTGATATTTTTTCCTTTTGAGTGTTTTGTCATTTTTTTGTTATACATGTATATAATATTATGTACTTGAAACTGAATTATTTATTTGAAACTTTATTTTTTATATATTCAAAGAAAAAAAAAAGGGAAAACAACAGAAATAAGTTTAAAAAAGTAAAAAATGCTTGTTTTGATTGTATAAATGGTTTATTAATTCTGTTTTTATTTTTATTAATATTACAAAATTTTTAATTTAAAACTGAAATTTTTTGGAATAATTAAGTTTTTGATTCACTTCAGATTGATCATTGACAGATTGCTCATTGATATTTTAGTTTTAAATTTTTTTTTTTTGTAATTTATTGTCGTGTTTTAGCTGTTAGTAGGTTAGTCAGTAGTCCTATTGCGAAATCTGAAAAAAAAAAACACACAAATGCAAGTAGTGATTTATTTCTTAAGTCATAAAAATGCCTGTTACATTTAACGCGACTACTAAAATATAAAATGAAACTTAAAGGCAAATCTAACAAAACTTAATACCTACTGTCCTTACAAATTTTTGTTAAGTGGTGCTTGACTTTTACATTAAAAATTGAAGTTTTACATTATAAATTGAAAAAAAAACGAGGAAGAATACAGTTGCCTTTGTCAACTCTTAGATACCCGTACGAACCGTTAGTATGTTCACAGCATGTCACTCTGCTTACAATATTATTTTTTTAATATTTTAGTATTTTAAAATAATTTGGGTGAATTTTATAATATCTAGAACTATGGGTTGTAGATATATTCAAACTATATGTTTATACATTCTTCAAAAGTAAATTCTAGCCTTCCACATAACGATTATCAATCCAAAACTTTTTCCAATATCCTATAGTACCATTTAATACTAAGCGGTAAATGTATATTAAATTTACTTAGTACAAAATAATAAATTTAATTTTAAATATTATATTATATTATATTTAAATATTCCATTGACAGAATAATTTCTTATAAGTACAATAAAATACATATATGTATGTAAATACGGCGCTATATAATATACATCTACACTCTTATCATTCATTCACTAGTAACATATACGATATATTGTAAATAAACATGATATTATATAAGTATGTATATATATCAATATCATATAAGTAAAAATTCTTCAAGCAACCGTTATGTTGTTTATTTATTTAAATTTTTTTGTACTACGCATTATATCCTAAACAATTTCAAATTATCGAGTAAAACAAAATGGAAAAAATTCGTTAAAGAAATTTGTTAGAAAATTTGAAAAAATCAAGTAACTCTTTCGTCAATTATAAAGTAACCATATATTATTAAATAAAGTTGTTAACAGAAATGGGAGTATAATATTGAAGCTTTAATTTTTGTGTATTACTTCAAAAAAATTTTAACAGGTGTTAAAATTTCATAGCTCTATTTCAAAAAAAATGTGTGGATCTAAAAGTTAGGTGTTCGAGAGCTACCCTAAGGTTTGGTCCAAACTCAACCAAAAAAAATGGGGAACCTACAAATTACTCCCAGAATATTTTGTGTAAATTTCAAGATTCTAGCTTTCTTAGTTTTTGAGTTAGCGTGCTGACGGACGGACGGACGGACGGACGGACGGACGGACATGGCTCAAAAGTCTTAGAATTTTTTTCTGATCCGATCCATACCTTTGAAGGTATATCTAGCTCGCTTATTTCGAGGTGTTACAAACGGAGGAGTAATTTTATTATACCCGATCCTATCGTACGGGTATAAAAATGCGTTATTTACGTTTAAAATATGGTCGTAAATCTATTCATTTAATGAATTAAAGAAAGTCTTTGTCAAATTTGTGGCATTTTAAAAAATTAAGGATTAGTTGTTATGGTTGTAGAGAATTTATATTTAAAGAAAAAAAAAAGAATTCTTATATGTCTTTATTTTGGTTATTACAAAATAAGATACGTTTATAAAAATTAAATGAAAATGTAATTAATTTAGTAAAAAATGAATCAATATGGGTATTAAGAAAACCTTTAAATTATCTATATTATTATTACATCCCAATTTCACCTAAAAAAAAAAAAAATTATTATTATTTCTTCTTGTTATTAAATTTGTAAAGTAATATTAAATTTAATAAAACAAAAATCCTTTCCCTTAATACCTTTTCCAAAACTATAATGTATGAAAAATTGAGCAAAAAACAAGTAAATGTAACAGTAAGTCGATGCAACCGACTTATTAATACCCTACACCTGAATAATTCGAATTAAATTAACAATCCATAAGTGTTTTTGGCAGCTGCTTGAACTTCTTCCCTTTTCTGTCTTATTCAACTCGAATTTCAAGAACGTAAAAGAGGCATCCGCTTGGGATATGCTTGACACCCTTGTATAAAATTTTAAGTTTCTATCTTAATTATTTTCGGAGATTGGTAGTCCTTGGGATGTTTGTGTCAGCTACCCGAATTGCCACTCCAATTCATCGAATCCATCTCAGGAACATAAAGAAAACTTGCCAGAACACCATTCTATTAAATTTAAAGGTTCTACTTTTGTTGGTTTTGGAGATATGCTCGTTGCTCTTGTGCTCGTCCGGAAGTTTCCAAAATACGAACCCATGGTTCAAATTCTTTCAAATGTCAGTTTCCAATTTTACAGAAAAGGAAACATAACAGAACACCTTTGTACTAAAAATAAAAGTTCTATCTTTGTTGGTTGTGGAGATATACTCGTTTGCTCTGGGGCTCGTCCGGAAGCTTCCAAGATTTGAACCCATGGATCAAATCCTCACAAATTTCAGAAACATAAATCAAACATGAAGGAACACCATTCTGCCTAATTTAAAGGTTATATCTTTGTTGCATTTGGAGATAATATCATTTGCTCTGAGGCTCGTTCGGAAGCTTTCAAAATCCGAACCCAAGGACCAAATCCTCTCAAATTTCAGAGGCCTAAATCATACATGAAAGAACACCATTATGCCAAAAGTAAAGGTTATATATTTGTTGTTTTTGGAGATAATCTCATTTGCTCTGGGGCTCGTTCGGAAGCTTCCAAAATCCAAACCCATGGACCACATCCTCTTAAATTTTAGAGACATAAATCAAACTGGAAGAAACATCATTATAAAAAATTTAAAGGTTCTATCTTTATTGGTTTTGGAGATAATCTCGTTTGCTCTGGGGCTCTTTCGGAAGTTTCCAAAACCCGAACCCATGAACCAAATCTTCTCACATTTCAGAGACTTAAATAAAACATGAAAGAACACCACCCTGCCAAATTTAAAGGTTATATCTTTGTTGGTTTTGGAGATAATCTCATTTGCTCTGGTGCTCGTTCGGAAGCTTCCAAAACCAAACCCATGGACCAAATCCTCTTAAATTTCAGAGACATAAATCAAACACGAAAGAACACCATTGTACCAAATTCAAAGGTTCTACCTTTGTTCGTATTGGATATAATCTCATTTGCTCTGCGGCTCGTTCGGAAGCTTCCAAAATTCGAATCCACGGTTCAAATTCTTTCAAATTTAAACCCATGGCCAAATCCTCTCAAATTTCAGAGACTTAAATCAAACATGAAAAAACACCATTCGGCCAAATTTAAAGGTTATATATATTTGTTGTTTTTGGAGATAATCTCATTTGCTCTGAGGCTCGTTGGGAAGCTTCCAAAATCCAAACCCATGGACCACATCTTCTTAAATTTTAGAGACATAAATCAAACTGGAAGAAACATCATTATAAAAAATTTAAAGGTTCTATCTTTATTGGTTTTGGAGATAATCTCGTTTGCTCTGGGGCTCGTTCGGAAGTTTCCCAAACCCGAACCCATGGACCAAATCTTCTCACATTTCAGAGACTTAAATAAAACATGAAAGAACACCACCCTGCCAAATTTAAAGGTTATATCTTTGTTGGTTTTGGAGATAATCTCATTTGCTCTGGTGCTCGTTCGGAAGCTTCCAAATCCAAACCCATGGACCAAATTCTCCTAAATTTCAGAGGCCTAAATCATACATGAAAGAACACCATTCTGCCAAAAGTAAAGGTTATATCTTTATTGGTTTTGGAGATAATCTCATTTGCTCTGGGGCTCGTTCGGAAGCTTCCAAATCCAAAACCCATGGACCAAATCCTCTTAAATTTCAGAGACATAAATCGAACGGGAAGGAACATCATTGTACAAAATTTAAAGGTTCTATCTTTGTTGGTTTTGGAAATAATCTCATTTGCTCTGGTGCTCGTTCGGAAGCTTCCAAAACTCAAACCCATGGACCAAATCCTCTTAAATTTCAGAGACATAAATCGAACGGGAAGAAACATCATTGTACAAAATTTGAAGGTTCTATCTTTGTTGCTTTTGGAGATAATCTCGTTTGCGGAGATTATCTCCAAAAGCCGGAATCATTCGGAAGCTTCCAGAATCCGAACCCATGGACGGATTTTGTCCAGATTCGAACTTAGCCTTTCTTTCGTAATTAGTAACCTACTATATAAATTTCATCAAGATAGCATCATTATTTTTTGAGTTATCGTGCGTACGGACGGACGGACGGACGGACATCGCTAAATCGACTCCGGCGGTGATCCTGATTCAGAATATATATACATGTCTATACCTAACTCGCTTCCTTTTGGTGGTTACAAACACCATACCAAAGTTAATATACCCTATACTTTAGGTGTAGGGTATAAAAAGCAACAAAATTTAATGACAATATAATTTTAATTTTCATATTTTAATTAAGTTAATTTTTAAATTTGATACGAAGTACATATGTTATATGTTTTTTATAGTTTTAAATTTTTAAATTTATTTTTAAAACCGTCAAAGTATTATTAAAAATAATTGGTACAATTTTTAAATAATTTTCCGAAATATTATATAATATAAAGTTTAATTTTAATCAAAATGTAGGAAAGTTACACATGTGAAAATTTATTAATTATATTAATAATTTTTATTTTTTTGTTTCAGCAATATGGGTTCTATTTGTTTAAATTTTGTTTTAATATGCGATCAAATGACAAAAAAAAAAAAAAAAGTATAAAGTACTAAAATGTGCAGAATTGAAATAATCCTAAAAATATGCAATACACAAGTTGAAATACATATATTATCTCTTATTATAACAAGTGTGAAACTATTTTGTTTCGAAATACAGTCGATAAAACAAATGCAAACATAAGAAAAAAATGGTAAGAATTTGAGATAAAATCTCCAGATAACATTGCTTTCAGCAATAAAAAAGTAGTTAAATACCTAGGAGTCCAATTACATAGAAACCTAAATTATATCGATCAAGTTAAATACAGTATATCAAAAGGTAACAAAGCATTTATGGCGGCTAAAAAACTATTTTACAATAAAAATATTTGCGAAAGAGTTAAAATAATATGTTACCAAACATTAATTAGACCAATGCTTGTATATGGTGCACCAATATGGTACAACATTAGCGCAAGCTTAATGGAAACATTACGAAAATTTGAAAGAAAGTGTATAAGAGTGTGTACTAACATAAACAGAAAGCCTGAGTCCGACTACAAGTATTTTTACTCTAATAAATACTTGTACAAGGAAGCAAAAATCATAAGAATAGACAATTTTATAATAAAATTGATTAGAAATCATTATGATAGAGCACAAAATACTCCGGAAAATGGTTTAATATCTCATATATTTTACGACAATACGGAGTACATCAGAAAGACCTTGCTCACAGGTTTTATAACCCCTGAGCATTTCATCTTTTTGGACAAAAATGGCTATATTCAAGACCATAATCATGTCCCTCTATTATATCACTATAATAGACGGGCTACATGCAAAGTCATAGAATATAACCCGGGCGAAATTAACGGAGAGAATCTGAAATACGATATGTCTATCCCAGGCAAAGATAAATTATTAAAAAGAGATTATTGGTGGTTGGAAAACTCTTAAGACTAGCTTAAATAAAACAAAAATAAATAAAACCTTAAGTATTATATACAACTTGTTTTTAATTAGGTTAGGTTATTTAAGTTAGAATAAGTTAGACTAAGTTTTATAAAAAAAAAAAAAGAATTATTATTGGTTTTAATGATCCCTAACTTTTCCAATATTGATAAGAATAGTATTAAGTTTATAATTGAAGCCAATGCTTAAAATAAAAAAAAAATATATTAATTCAAATTAACATAAAAATTAAAATACTAGTTTAAATGTTAATTGTAAGATAAGGAAAACCGTTTTTGTTAAATTTTTGTAGGTTAAAATTTTATTTGTTTTTTTATTTTTATTTTTAAATTTATTTGTTTTTTTATTTTTATTTTTATTTTTTGTTTATTTATTTTTTTTTTTAAATATTAAAAAAAAAAAAAAAAAATCTCTTACTTGAAAAGGATTTTAACTTCACCGTTTTTTTGTTTGCTATCTCGTTGCTGTTAGGTGCTTTTATAATGAACTTTTTCCAGTTTTTCTTATAATTGTCATTAAGGTTATTATAACTGTTTCTAAATAATATGCTTTCGCACTTGTTAAAATTAATTCTTAGCAGCCATACTTTACAGAAATCTATAATAATGTTGAACAATTTTGAACACATTGCTGAGCTTACTGGCAGAATAAATAATTATGTCATCAACAAAAGCTATAGAATAATTAAAGCCTTTAACCAAGAATTTTTAACATGTCGATGATATAAATCGAAAATAGAATCGGTAAATTTGCTGCGCCTTGTGGAAGTCCATTGCATAATTGACTAATGTTTGGAGAAATTTCGATTTTATGTATTTATATATAAAATTTATTGTCGCTAATCATATCTTGTATTAAAGCTACTAGATGTTGTGGGAATTTATACTTGTATAGCAGTTTTGTACATTAGGTCATCAATCCAAACAGAGTTGAAAGCTTTTTCTAGATCAATGAGACACACTTCTCCTCAATTATTTTTGTTTATATGCCAACAGATGTCGGATGTCAATTTTGTAAATTTTGCATGTATTGTTGAATCTTTGAATCGAAATCCGAATTGGTTTTCGGGTAATATATTTTTTGTGTTAAGATGGTTTATGATTTTAGTATTTATTAGGACTTCATAAATTCTACTTGTGCTTGATAGCACGCTTATCGGCCGGTAATTACTGGGGTTTGTTGGTTCTTTACCCGGTTTTATCCAGCAACTTGGAAACACGACCTAGTTTCCAAGTTGCTGGATAATACGAGTGATTTAGCATATATATTATCTCTTACTTGAAAAGGATTTTAACAAAAATATAATCATTGTTGTTTTTTTTTCAATTTTTGCAATGAACTAAAATGTAAGAATAATTACATACCTTCAGGTGGAATTATAGTATTTATAAAACCAAACATTATTATTATGACTAATATGATTAATTTAACATAAAAAAAAACTTATTTTTTACATGTTAACAATTTTTTACTTCAGGAAACCCGTACCCTTTCAGGAAACATAAGGTTGTAAACAAATAATAAAATAAAAGTTAATTAAAAAAAAAAAAACTTGAAAAGGATTTTATCTGTTTATTATCTGTTATATTATAATAAATTTGGAAAATATTTCTTTTAAAAAATATGTAATATGACTGATAATTAATTAAATTTTATTAGTATTTTGATTAAAACTATCATTATTATAATTAAATTTTTGATAAGAGGCATATGATTTTTAGAAATCACTAAATGAAAAACGAAAAAGGGTGTAAAGTTGACTGCGTCAACTGTAGAATACGTACGTACAAACATAAGTCATATTATTATCATAAAATTGAATCATCTTTTACAAAATTTTTGATATTTGCCGACCTAATTAAGTACCAATAAATATTTATCTTTTTAATATGTTATAATTTTGTAGTTAGACTAACAAATATTTTAAAAGTCGTTGGCGTAAGATTTAACTTCTTTCACAAAATTTCAGATACCTAGCTTTAAGAGACATTCAGTTCTTTTCATATAAGAATAAGGAATTTGTATGACAGCTGCTACCCGAACCCATTGCGTTTTTTCAAACAATTTTCCAGAGGTCATATGGCAAAAATTTTATTGTTATTGTGTCGACGAAATGTCATACTATCTTGACTTCTTTAAGGTTTTGCAAACGTAATATCCTGAGAACTATCTTCTTAATGGTACAGGATTTGCACTCCAAATTCACCCTTTTGCAAATCAAATTCATCCTTTGACAAATCAAATTCCCCCTTTTGCAAATCAAATACATTTGATAATAAAAAATGTTACGATAACTTAATTTTTTAGTTTAGCAGTTGATTTATTTCTTCGATATGTCAATTGTTATTCGTAAATTAATGATATTTCAAAACTTCAAAAGTAAACACCCTCAAATTTAACAGAAAATAAGTATTTCAAATTTAATATGTATTTTATAGGTATGTACAAGGAAGTATAAAGACAAAATTATTTTTTTACAATTAAAAATTAAATTATTTTAACAATATGAAAAACTGAAATTTAAAATAAATAAAATAATTATTAAACATTTAATTTATAGAGGTTCTCCTGCAGCAGCTGACCGTAAAAAGTTTAATTTGATTTACAAAAAGTTGAATTTGATTTGTAAAAGGATGAATTTGGTTTGCAAAAGAATGAATTTGATTTGCAAAAAGGTGAATTTAGAGTGAAATAATATTGCAAAATTGATTGATTTAAGTAATTATTACACTACTGACGAATTTTTAATGAGAAAACAATATAAAAATTATTTTATCCTTATTGAAAATAAATAAAATTTTTTTATTGCAAACTAAATAAATTTAAATTGAATTCATTTAAAGTTCATATGAACTATCTTACATTAAAATTCATTCAAAATTTTAAATTAATAATAAATTGTTTTTATTATAACATAGTTGCTCAAAATTTTCCTGTGAAAATTTTGTAATTTTTACACGTGTAGTGTAAAACTTAATAATGTAATGTTTTAAATTTAATTTCTTTTTGGGAATGAATTTAAAGTAGTCATTTTAAAATTTAGTAACTGAATACGTACACAAATTGCTTTAATATAATGTTATATTATTTAATATAATAATATTCTTTTTATTTAAGATGAAAATATTAATTTTGCTGTGAGCTATATATATTCAAATTTATGTTTTATTTAACCTTCAGTTTTTAACCTTTTTTTATTTTTTTTACTTTTAAAAGAAACTTGAATAAAGAGTTGAGTGAAGTGAAAAATTTAAAACGTACTTTGCAATTGGTGTCATGCGTAAAAATTTTCAGTCTGATAAATCGAGTGATTTCTACAAAGCTGCATAGATAAAGATGGGGAGTTTGTTTATCATTTTTTTTTTTAATTTCTAACTTTGAAGTTCAAAACCAAAATTATAGAAGTTCAACAATTGGTTAAGTTGTTTTGATTGAAGTTGTTCATATTTTACACAAATTAATAACATTAGTAATATAATTTAAGGCCATGTGCCCGATTTTTAATTTAAAACGATTTAAATTCTATACTTTATAATATGCTCAAATAGTATACTTTTTCTTTCTAGATCTAAAATAAAAAAATTGCTTGATGCTATCACGGGCCATTGTTTTATCGTAGACAGTCTAAAAGATTAGCTATGAATGTGGTTCTTAACTGTAGGTTTTAGAGGAGTTCACGTTATATAGAACATAAAGGATTTCACGTTATATAGAACATAAAGGAAAGTTAGGACATATAACATTTCTTTGTAGCCGAGCCGAGTTTGCCAAGAAAAAGACCGAAATATCTCGGTAGTATGTTTTTCCAAGATCTAGATGAACTCTTAAACATGAATCTGAGAAACTTTGAAAGCTTGTTCCGACAGATTAGTATCATAGTGGCATAAATGTAGGGAAACTTAATACCAATTCTGGTCGAATAGGTTCTTCTACGTCTTGAAAATGTACTACAGTAGATCTAGAGTCTAGTGATTACTAACACGATACCTTAGCTTTCATCAATAAAAAAAAAATGTAATCTTATCTCTAAACTTTTAAAATTTTTCCAATTGTTTCTTATCATTTACTTTATAAAAATTTATTACTTTTACCGTTTAAGAATAAAATAATGAATTCTAAAAGAAAATATATTTTAAAATTTTTCTTAAAACCGTATCTAATTTTAACAATGATTTCAATTCAAATTTACTATAAAAATAATTTTTTTTTTTTTCCATATCTGTGAATTTAATTTTACTTATTTTAAATTCTCTGTTTGAAATATTTACATCATATATTTATAATAAGTATTTATAAGTATATGTGCATGTAGGTATTTTAAGTTTTGCATTCATATTAGTCTAGGTTTCAAGATGATAGCTTTAGGCTTATATGAACATTTTTAATATATATTTAATATAATATGATCCTGTTATACTTTTTGAAAATCGAAATATTCATGTAAAATCAAATAGAATTTCAAAACAAATATTATATAGATAAACTTTTTAATATAAATTCCAATTGTGTAAAAGGACTTTGTTAAGAATATACATAAGTTAGTATTTATATTATATTATATTTTTATTTTTTAGTACCGCTAGGCATAAATCGAAGGATTAAATCAATAAAAATTTTATTGATTTTTATAAAAACGAAACAAAAATTAAAAAAAATTGGTATAAATCTTGTCAAATCTATCCTATTTAAATCTAAACATACACATTCACATTTCTCTGAAATGAAAATGATAAAAAAATGATAAAATTCCTTATAAAATTATTATTATTGTGTTGTATGAAAAAAAAAAGGATATATAATATCGTAATAATAAACTTGTCTTTTCAACAATTTCAATGTAGACGGAAATGAATGTTTGTTAAAGATTTGGGGGAATTTAAACAAAAATTATTTATTTTTTAAATAACAATAGTTTTCTTTCTCTTGTTTTCATTAAATTTTTTTCTGTTTTTTACACTGTAGAAGTAAAATTTTGTCAGTTATCCCTATATAAAAGCTGGGAATCTTTACAATGACAAAATTGTTATGAAAATGTCATGTCATTTCCGCTATTAAATGTTAAATTGATTATTAAAAGAAGTGAAAAAGGGATAACGAAATTATTTTAAAATGAAGACGAAGGAAAAAAAATAAAATTTTTTTTTTTTATTTTCTTTTATATTTTTGATATAATAAGAATAAAAATTTTATTTCTTTTTAGTTATTATTGTGTATTTTAAAGCTGAGTATAAACAAAGTAAAATTTAAAAATAGTGTATAAAGTTGTGCTAAGCTTTATTTCAAGCAAATAAAATCAATTTAAAATATTTTTTAATTTTTTAAAAATATAAATTGTGTAATAATAAAATTATTATTCAAATATGTATTTACCAACGAATATTCCTTAAAAAGAAGGCAAAGAAGTTTAAAATAAACACAACCGACATAAGTAAATTATGAGTGTAAAAACTCTCTTTTAGAGATTTTGTCGATTCTAATAAAAATGGATTAAGAGTTGATTGGGTTAAGTGAAAGTCTATATGGTATTCGCGCAAATATCAAATATGGTGTTTCCATAAATTTAATAATAATATTTTAGAAAATTGAAGATATCTAACGCATCTAATTAAGTACGTGGATATTAAGTACATGCGAGGATATGTAATAAAATATTAAATATTCAGTTTATGTTAAAACGGAGTTATGTTCAGATAAAATAAGAATGTATATGACAGCTACTCGAACCTGTTTCTTTAAATCATTCAAATTTTACAGAAGTCGTTTGTATAAAATTTAACTTCTGTCTAGTTTAATTAGACACTTTACTTATACTCATACAAAAAGAAAATTTGTATGGTAACTACTTGAACCTATTGGTTTATTCAATTTTAATAGCGAAACTGGGATTTAGATAAAAATGAAGTGGTAAAAATTTCAGCTTCCCATCAGATGTACTGATTTGAATAAGCTCAGAATTGACAAATTCAGAATTGACAATGAACAAGCTTGAGCAATAATATATATACCTTTCCATGTCTATCTTTTTTCTTTTAAAACGTCACAAACGTAGTAGCAAATTGGGTTGAACTATGGCTTAACTCGTATAATGAGATTGTTGAACAATACATACCATAACTGTAATATCAAAACTCTCTTATATTACAATTTAGGTAATAAGAAATAATGAAATATAAAAATTAAATAGGAACAATTTTCCAAAGTTTGAATTTTAAAATATCGTTACTTTAAAATGTTTACTAAACTCTGAATAAAATAAAAGAAAATTGGAGAAAATTTTGTTAATTAAAAAAACCCCAAAATTCTCAATCTGCGCAATCTGCTTTCTAATCTAATACTTTTTTTAATAATAGCTTATAATAGCTTCGATATGAATTCGAATTTTCCATAATATGAACACTTTCACAATGAGTTCAACTAATTTTTTATTTTTTGAAACCAATTTATTTTGAAGGCAGTTCTAAAAGATTTTCTTAAATTCAAAGTCTTCAACGACCAAACTTTAAAATTCTGTTTTCTTTTCTAACTAAATTATATTTTTAATTAATACATAAACTATTTTAAATTTTTCATAAAAATTAATTGAAACAAGGTAGAATGTAAACCAACGGTTTTTAAAAGCGCACATTTCCAAAACTCAATACAAACTGTTTAGAATTGTGACTTGCACAAAAATTTGAAAATTTCATGTAATAAAAAAAAATGTGAAAATAGGACATTTTTGAAATTTTGAGGGGCCGTAATTCCGGAATCCTATATAACTAAGAAAAGCCGTTAACACAAGTAAAAACATATTATTGAACCTTTAATTTTCATGTCTTGCCGAAGAAAAATTTGTACAGGGGCCTAAGGTACAGGTGTCTTAAAACACCAAATTTTCAATTTTTGAGACGTAATAACTCTTAAAGAGGGGGCGCTACCAAAAGTTCTGTCTTGTCTCAAAATTTCAGGTTCCTATCTAAAGGCGTGCCGGAGTTATGAAAAAAGAAATTTCATGCAAAATGTGGTTTTCACATAACGGTTTTAAATAGTAAATTACAAAATATTACATAATTTTGATATTGTTTTATATATATAATAAAATTTTTGATCTTCTGGCGGTTTTAGATTGCAAAACTATTACGCAGAGCCTGAGATATATACATCTGAAAATGGGGCTTTTTCGCAATTTTGAAGAGCTGCAACTTTGGAACCCTTTACAACTTAAATAAACCTTTAACGCACATAAAAATATATTACTGTAGCTTTAATTTTTATACCTTGCAGAAGTAAAATGTGTACAGGTTCCTAAGTTACAGGTGTTTAAAAATAGCAAATTTTCAATTTTTAAGCCCTAATAGCTCATAAACAGGGGGTGGTCCGAAAAAATTTTCTGAGCAAACTTATACTAATTCTAAAAGTTCTTTCTTGTCTCAAAATTTCAAGCCTCTATCTAGAAGCGTGCCGGAGTTATGAAAGTAGAAAAATCATGCAAAATTTGGTTTTCACATAACGGTAAATTTAAAGACTAAATTTTAAAAATATGTATAATTTTCATATTAATTTACAAAGATAAAAGACATACCTGTCGAATGACGTTTTCAGATTGAAAAAATCTTAAGTAGAACATAAGATATATGCATTTAAAAATAAGGCTTTTTCAAAGTTTGAGGGGCTGTAGCTTCGTAATGGGAGGGGCTACATGAAAAAGTTGTTCCACAAAATTATTTTTTTTATGAGACCTACCCATGGTTAAAATTTTTTTCTTTATCTTTAACGATGTAGAAGTTTTGTAAACAGACGGACGGACGGACGGACGGACCGACAGAGTGAAATTAATAAGCACATTTTTTCAAATTTTTTTTGGAAATGTGCTAAAAACTCAACACACTATTCGAATTTTTGAGAACTCTATCTGTTCTATAACTAAAGAAACAATGTAACATACTTAATTTTCACATAATTGTTAACTTCATAAAAAATGAAAATAATCGAAAAACAACAACAAATTCAAATTAATGTTAATGGGAATTTTGAATATATAGTTTGTATAAAGTATCAGGTCGAAGCTTGAGTAATTAACAGTTTATTGGAACTACTGATTCCAGAAAATAAAGCTTAGGCAAATATTAATAATAAATGACTTAGTGGATACCATGTGCTCTTTATACTCTCTAAAGTATCAAGTAACAGTGGTTGAAACCTTAGATTTGTATGCTGAAAAATTTTTTTGTTTAATTTTCAATATGATTCAATTCGAAGAGTGAAATAATTAATACAAATTGATTAATGGCAATTACACAAAATTTGTTGTAAGTTTCAATCTATCCATTCGTCCGTCCGTCTGTTTACAAAACTTTTGCCCCGTTTAAGATAAAACAATGAAATCTTACCCATATATAGGCCGCTCTTTCAAAACTAAAGTTAAGTGTCAACGATTTCTGGAAAATTTGGTTAGTCAACGCAACAGATTCGGGTAGCTGCAAAATGTATATGTAAAAAACTAGACATTTGAATTTTCGTAAAAGCTGATAAAGCTTTATAGCAAGAATTTTTGTAAAATTTGGTTAGTTTGGTGCAACGGGGTGGATTGACTAACACAAAATTTTCATAAATCAATTTGAACATTAATTAAGTAACAGTTGGGTGCATAATGGATCGGACATCCTAGGTGTAACGATAGTTGTTGATACCGCCTACCAAACAAAGCAACATTAATAAATATCTTAAATTTTGTTATATATGATTACATTATATACAAATTTTACTTGTGCGGGTATCTACATTCTTCCTCGTTTTGTTTTCTTTTGAAAAATGTGCGTGCTTAAAATGCTTTGATTTTACATACTGCCTTGCTTTTTTCTAATAAGAGCAAATAAACATTTTATTCAAAATATTTTAATTTTTATTTTTCATAAAAATTTTTTTTTTTTTATATTGTCAAAGTTTCTAATAAAACTTGACTTTATTGTTCCATAGATGTCCCATATTATTAAGATTTGATTAGATATTTTTTTTTTGGTTTGTAGTTATTTATATTTTTATAAAAAGTTTATAAAAATTTATGTGATTGGAAATAAAAGAGCTCAGGGGCTTTTAATTTTACTATCTCCTTTCTTTTGAATTATAAATTTTATTTCTTTTTTTAATTTATTGCATAAGGAAATGAAAATCCTTTGCTGGAAATTTTTATTTTGAAATTATATTGAATGATCATAAATTTGGAGATAAAATTTATAAATCCTGAGTCTTAAGTGTGTCAAAGAATATTAAATTAAATCTTTTTGTTTGTCATTTGGACGTTTGGTTGATAAATAATGATTGTATTTTACAAAACTATAATATAAATAAAAATGATATTGAGAATAAAATATTGAGGTAATAATATATTAGATGAACATGTAAGTATATAAAACCAAAGGATAAAGCTAATATTTTCATTTTCTTCAATTTTAAAAATGTGATAAAAATGTGATAATGTTAGATTTTTCTAGTTTTTACATCTCAACTTAGAAAAAATTGCACTGATATCCTGATTCCAGGTGCCAAAAATTAGTAAGATTTCAATTTTTCATCCCTTATAGCACTTAAATCGAGGCGAGGAAAAATTAAATTAACTTATGTACATATTCTTAAAAAGTTATCCCTTTCAAAATTTGAAGTCACTTATTTGAAGCATTTAAGTTTCAAATCTTCAAAAACAAATGCTTAAGAATAATATATCGAATATTCTGTGCGAGAAAAATACTAAACGAAGAATTATGGGTATTAACCAGTCAAAAACTGATCAAAATTCAAATTAGAAAATGGAGGTCGTTCGACAACGTCTTCAGACGCCCAACATAATCAGTGGCATTTCAGGCGTTGGATTGAAACCGCTGAAACAGCAGAAGCTAGTGAAAATTGAAAATGTCTTGCAGAAGAAGCGTTCAAAAGGAGATAGAAAGAAGTAGAAAGTCTTGAACAGGAAATAAAAGAATATCGTAAGACAGAGAAAATTGAAGAGGATTTGGGAAGTACTATGTTTTCTAAATACATATAATAGGAGAAAAAAATTTTTTAAACGTTTAGAAAGAATTTTGCAATATATTGTTTTAACATAACGGTAAATTTATGTCATTAAATCGTTGAGAACTTAAATTTTCAATAAGTGTTTGACAATGATGTGTTAAAATTGTGGAATGAATTATTATTATCGGTTTTATTGAAATTAATTTACAAAAAATTAAAAGTTGAAATGTAAATTTTAAGAGATTAATTTGGTTAATTTATTATTTAATGAAATTATTTAGTTAAGAAATATAATATTATTGTGGCAATGTATAGATTTTAGATTATTTTCAAACAATTTAAAGGATATTTATAATAGAATTATCTAAATTGCCTTATGAATAAATTAAACGTTCGATATGGGTAAAAGAGTAAATCGTAATATTTATTAAATAGGATAACTTTAGTGTGAATAAGTTAAAAGTGTGTAGAAATTACTTTTTCACTTATGCTGTATTAACTTAAATTTTATGTAAAATTTAAACATATTATGTTTATTTTTACCCCGCAAAAAATAAACTACGATTAATAGCAAAAACATGTGTTGTAGCATTGTCATAACAGAGCACATATCGAAAAACAAAATCCTGACAATAAACAGAAGACGTGCTGTGTTTATTATAAAATAATAAAACAAAAAAAAATGTTCTAAAACAGTGTAAACTTATGAATAATGTGAAAACGAGCTTTCTTATAGAATATTTTCTAAAATGATATACATATATAGGGAAATATAAAATACAAATAAGTATATATAAATCTTAAGATTTTCCAAGAAAGATTTGTTCAAGACATTTTACATGGGGTATTAATATGTCATTTTTCGCAGAAAAGTTTCAAAATGCATCTGCTGGGATTTATAAACTATATCTACAAAACTTTGAAATTATGAAATCATTCTTATTGATAATTTTATCTTGAATTTGGAGCTCATTTCAATAGAAATAGCTATTCTTGGAGACTTGAATATTTTGATGTGCTGTTCCGTATTATGATTAAAATTAAGTTGTAGTTGACAATTACGTGAACGAAATTTTAAATAACATTTATGATTTTCTTTGTTAAATACAAAAGACATGGATCATCTTTTTCATTATTTATTGTGATAGGATATCTGTTTGAAACCAACATTCGTTTAGTATTTTAAATATAATGCAAGAGTATAAATAATATCGTTTGGAAGAATAATGTCAAAAGAGGAAATAATTTTGTTTTTTAGTACTCATAATTTCCGGATTCATTGATTTATTGTCCGGATTAATTGTTCTGTTTAAGAATTACTTTTTTATGTAACAAAGAAATGCTATATAATTGATACTTTATATTACAGTATAAAATACTTACTCTGTTTTTGCTGTATGTATAGTTTGTCAGAATAATTTGATTGAAGTGAGTTGTTATATATATTCTGTTTGACTTGAAGTTGAAGCAGTTTGTGGACGATAATCAATTTAGTTCAACATTTTCCTAATAATTATGTGTTCAAGAAAATTGTTATTGGCTGCCGAATCTTATGTATTGCCTAGACATGGAAATTTCAAATTTTTTTCTACGAATGCAAATTTTAAATTTAAAAAGAACATAAAGTAAACATCTGTAATAGTGGTAGGTGGTGGCATAATAGTGGTATGAATAGTTTCAGTTCTGTTCTTCTAACACTTCACTTTAATTAAAGGATTTGGGTTTAATATCTCTATAGTCGTTATCATATCGACAGAGGACAATCTAAATATGGAGATAAAGATAGAATAATATATTCTTAAAAAGGATCTTTATATAAATAAAAAGAAATTGGAGCTAGACGTTATGTTAAAATGATAATATGTAAATGCTATGCATAAGGGCAATATTAGACTATAATGTTATAAAATATGCTAGATCGTGTAATTAAAAATAAATATTACTTGAAAGAATACAAAGTAAATTTAAAAGCTCAGTAAACCATCTGTAAGCAAATATGTTGAACCTTCATTTTATGCGGAAGTTTGAATTTGTAGTCATTTCACCTAGCTTATATTCTTTTCACTTATTTTTTCGTATGCTAATCACCGAATGTATACAACTATTAAGTTTTGAATATTTCGTTAAGAAAACACAAATTTTGTGGATTTTTCGAAAAAAATATTTTTTTTTTTTTCTACTCACTTTCTTGACTTTAGAAACACCGATCACTATACTTTTTTTTTGACCGATTACTATACTTTTCCCATATATATAGAAATAAATTAATAATTGAATATTATTTTGATCTCTTGATTAATTATATAAAGAAACATAAATGTTATTTTATGTAATTATAAAAGATATTTAATATTTAATGTTATATTTTTCGGCTAAAATATAAGTTTTAAATCCGTAAAGGTTAACTTTTTAAAGTTTTTTTTTTTTAATGTTTTATTTTATGTATAATGCTATTTAAATCTTTAGAGTTCATATTTTTACTGGTTAAACCCACCAACATCCTTTCTATATAAACATCCTTTCTATATTTACAATATGAATAGTTAAACTGTAAGAAAATTTAATTGCAATTTTTATGTGAAAGGATAATAGGTTAGAAGAATTAATATTTTCCAGTACGGTAAATTATATAGGTTAGAAATCTCTATGAATGAGGAGGAAGGAAAAGGATGAAAAGATAATTAAAAGTTATAATTCAACCTGTTAAAATTTATTTTAAAGAGCTGCAATTTGATGTCAGAGAATTTATTTAAAAAAGAAAAACGTATTAGTAATAGTAAAATTGTACAGTCCTATAACAAATGAGTTATATGATTTCTTCTTAAAATCATAAAAGTTCATTTGGAAAATTTCTTTTATTATAAAAAACTTTCATGACTAAGTTTTCTTTTAAAAATTAAACTTTTGTTTTTAATAATAAAAATTTAGTGCATAACAATAAAATCGACAAAAATAAAAAATTTTTATTTTCATCTTTAAGAATATTATAGATGAATTTTAAAATTTTATAAGAATATAAAAAAAAATTTATTTAATTTCTTATATAAAAAAAAACTTAATGTTTGTTAATTTTGTTTTCTTTTTTTTTTTTATTAAAAATGTTCATAAAAAATTCTTAATAAAGTTATCATAAAAAAATTGAAAATGTAGTCACCATGTTTTATACAGTATCTGTATTTCAATACATGATGTGAATATTATAGAGAAAAACATTTTAATTTGATGCTATTCAATATATAACGAAGAAAATTTATCTGTTTGCCTGTTTGTTTGCTTGTAACTTAAGAACAACTCATAATAGTGAAACGAATATTTCAGCTGATGAAAAGTTCTTTTTACTGCCTGTGTAAAAATTATAGGATATGTTGCATTCTATTTCGTTAATCCGTTGCAACATGAGAACCAATTTCTGATTTTTTAATTTTTTTTTCTATTGCTCTGGCTGAACAGTTCCACCGATTGGTTTCAAACCTTACAAAAATATTGTTGCATGTCAGAGGAAGAAATATATTTTTTTTTTTCCAATTTATTAACCTGTTGTGAAATGACATCTAATTGACGGTTTGTCGTGTTTTTTTTTTAATATCCTAGCTCAACTATTTTTCTGATTGGTTAGAAACCTTATGAAAATATTGCCGCAATATGTCAAAAGAGTTCCAAATTTTGACTTCGATTTATTGACCTTTTCCCCGGCTTACTTTAAAAAATTTGATGTAAACTAATTGTGTCCAATTTTACAGGACACTTCAAAAATTGTAAAAAACTCAAAAATAAATTTTTGTTCTTATCCGTAAATCCGTAAACTTTTTTCACCATTTCATTATTTTGGCTAAAATCTTTATTCGATTGATCTCAAACTTTATACAAATGGTACGTCTTAGCCAAAGAAGTTTGTTGAGTTGATTAAATTACAATACATTAAAATATTTCAATATGTCAACCTGTTCAAAAATTTTTTAGATATGAATTGGGTTTAAATTTGCAGGACACTTTCTAAAAATTTAATAAATTAAAAAAAAAGTAAACGGAGAATCAGAAGTTTTTTGTTTAAAATATTTGCCTTACTGAAATTTTCATCTGACTAAAAAACCCGATTGTGAACGTTTTTAAAATTTTCAAGTTTTTCGTATTTGTTTTTTGAAAATGGTTAACGGATGAACTTAAAATAAGAAAATAAATTTTCACATATGAAAGAGAAAGACACAAAAATACTATTTCAGTTATTTGTAAAACGATAGTTTTCAGTTATCTAAAAAAATCCTAATAACTTTTGAAATGCATATGATAGCAAAGTTATTATTTTATTTAATATTAAAAAAGAATATCAAATTATTCCTTTTTTTAAAAAAAAAAAAAGATATAGGTACATAGGTTAAAAGTTGATGACTACAGCATACACATATACCGGAATACATTGGTAATTTGTTGACGTTTTGTGTTAAAAATGATAAAATCAGAGCAAATAAAAATGGCTATTGATATTTCTGAAATTTTATTTTAAATTCAATTTAAATTTTTTATGTTACTGAAATGTGGTTTATGGATATATATATTAATTCTTCTTTTTTAGTTGTTAAAAGAAAAAGTTTTATGATACGTTTTTGGGATGTTTCTAATAAAATTTACTTTTTTGGTTATTTGTTATAGAAATTCATTTCACATTTTGTACAATTCATAGAATACTAATAGATGTCAAAATCGGATAATGCTATTAAAATAATTGTTCCGAATCTAATTTGAAAAATTATTTTAAGAAAAATTGCTAACAGAATAGATGGATGGGAGATCAAACAAAAAAAAAAAAAATGTTTAAGGTGTAGTGACTAAAATGATTTTATCTAAAAATATGATATTGATATCGTATAAGTTTATCTAATAATACAAATCATTCAAGATTAATATAGGACTAGCTTAATCATTGCCCTTAATATACTACTAATTTTAGCGGACGGTTAATTTGTTTTTATTAAATACCTATATTCTAATACTAGAAAAATCTTTTTCTTGAAATTATTCATGCTATTCATATTAATAGAGTTATATTTAAAAATGGTTTCGATATAAAATCAATCTAAAATCTTTTAAAACATAATGCCAGGTTGCCTAACTACGTCCTGAATTACCATTTGAATTAATTCTGAATGAATAATCCTGAATTAATTACCATTTAGAAATTTGGCAAGTTAAAAAGTTTTAGGAAAAAGTTTGGTGTGTTTTAGGATAAAAAGTACAAACACTACTTCCGATCATGTAAAATCGTTATTATGCACCTACTTAAGATAAAATACAATTACCTCGTTTGAAGAGGCGTGATGAATGAAAGAATTCTTGTACTTTTAAATAGATCGACAACTTTAAAACAGCATATTTAAATAAAATAATTAATATAAATTATTAGAAATAGGTACTCTATACAGGTAATTTATATGTTAACTTATTTTTTATTTATCAAAATTTACTCTGATACAAAAGCTATAGGAGAGAAAATTTTAAATTCTATCTATAATGCCAGGTAAATCGGAAAAAATAGTTTCATTTTTTTTTTTCTAAAGAATAAATATAAAACTTTTGAAATTTAAAGTTTGCAGCCATAACAAAAAAAAAACCAAAAATTGCCGAACTAAAAAACAAAAAATAAAAAAATAAAGAGAAATCATTCTTTTGTACCTTATAATAAACCCTTTGTTTGACTCTTTTTCGTATTTTCAAATATTCATATAAAATTTAAAAAAAAAAAATACTTTTGAATAGTTTAACTTTTACACGTAATTTGTACGTGATTCAAATTGAAAATAAAATTTCTTGTAAAATTTAGAAGATCGAATAAAAATCGAAAAAACAAAAAAAAAAAACTAAGACAGAAATGTTAAGGTAGAATAAGGTATAAATGGTGATTCAAGAATTGTCCATCATGTTTTATAAGCTAAAAATCGAAAACATGAAAACTAAGAAAATTCAATTTTTTACTGTTATGTTTTTTTTTTTTTTCTATATTTATGGTTAGTGTATTATGTCGGAAAACTATTTTAAAATTCTAAACATTTCTATTTGATTGTTATTTATAGAGGCTGTTATTTTAGAAGCTCATGTTTTTTTATTTCATATTCTTTTCGTTATTTTTTTTTTTTTTTTTTTGTAAGAAAATTTTAAAGCTTTAAATAAAGTTTGAAAATTTAAGAATATATTATCAAGTGAGTGACACTAATCTAAATGAAAATAAGTTTTCTGAATTTATGTCAATTGAAATTGAAACTATATAGAATTAGAAAAATTTAATTAAAAAAAAGAAAAACAAATCAAACCACAGAACGCAGGCATCCATACAGGTGAGATACAAAACTATTAAATCATTTTTTTTTGCTTTATTGCAAATAATTTTACTGAATTGTTTTTAACTTTAAGGATGTACAAATTTTTATTGTTAAATGTACATTTTTATTTTATTCCAAGTTTTTGATTTTTTTTTCATGCTGTTTATTTATATGATAACAGCATGAATATTTTGCACTGAATATGATTGATATTCGCTTTTTTATTGTGTTATCTTTTTCTGGTTAAAATAACTATCACAATGTACCAATAAATAATTATTATAATGTACCATACAACATAGCATAACCATATTTATTTATTAATAATATATTTTGTCAAAATTGTCTACTAATTTGTTTTTAACAAGCATTAATTAATAAATATGCGCCTCGGTGGTTTAGTGCGAAAGAATGAATAAAATACGCTGTAAATACCGAGGGAGTGTGGGTTCGAATCTCACACACGACGTAAGAGTTTTATAGAAAAATTTTAGTAAATTGTTAGTAGTTTAATTATTAGAAAATCGCTAAGCTATATATTATATTTATATTAATATTACAAATCACATAGGATAATGCATAATTACAAAACCATCTGTTGCTAAGACCATTATAGGTCGAATACTATTATTAAATTATACACTAATATTATTTATTTTGCTTATGTTATATATTTTTATATTTACACTATATTTGTTAGGAAGGGAGATTTGTTTTCAATTAATAAAACTTGCTATCTGTGTAAGATTTGAACCCGCACTCCCTCGATTAATAAGTTAAATATTATTTATTTATTTATTTATATTAATAATTCATACATAAATGTAATGCAATATTATTTAACCATCGGCTACTAAAGGCCATTATAGGTTTTTATACTATTATTAAATTCTATACTAATATTATTTATTTTGTTTATATTATATACTATATATTTACATTATATTTGGTCGTAAGGGGGGTATGTAAAGAAAAAAACACTTACGACCTGTGCAGGGATCGAACCCACACTCCTTCGGTTAATACGCCACTTTTTTTTTTTTTTTTTCAATGTTTTATTTATTACCTGTTTTGATACATTTATTACTTATCCTAAATAAAACTAAAGAATACTGAAATATTATAACATTTTAATGTGCATGGCTACAATAGTAACTCTCTCATTTAAAATTGTGATAACTATATTATAAATAAAATAAACTCTTATTTATATTTGATTTAAAATTATTATATAACTATTATAATAAATTTTTACATTTTTTGTATTTTTATAGTATAATTTTGTGTTGTAAAAAACAATTTATCGGCTTCGCCGAAAAGGAGAAAAAACAACTATAGTAATTTTCGTTTTAAAATAATAAAACTTATAACTACTTAAAACTAACTACCCTAAAGAAATAACTTAACTAACTACCCTATCCTACCCTTAACTACCCTAAAGAACTAAGCACTAAAATTGTGGCTTTATTGCCCTTCTTAATAATTTATTTCCAAAAGTATATCATTTTTGGCTTAAGTTTATCTTTATTAGGAATGAATTGATCATACTTAAAATTGCTGGAATCGTTAATATCTATGCTGTTATTTAAATTTAAGGGAATTTTTTTATTGGAGGCATTTCTTTTATAGTGATATATAAGAGGAATTTTGTTTGTGTTTTCAATATAATTATATTTATCTAAGAAAACAAATGCTTCTGGAGGAATGAAGCCTGAAAGCAAAGTTTTTTCTATATAAAAATCGTTTTCATACCACGGGTGACAAATTAGTGAATTTTCGTTTGTCTCAATACTTCTTTGGATGTGATTTCTTATTAAATTAATTATAAAATTATCTATTCTAACAATTTTAGCCTCATTATAGATAGATTTATTTGAGTAGTATTGTTGATAATTTCTGGCGGGGTTCATTCGTAAATTTGTGCAAGTTCTAATGCAGTGTCTTTCAAAAAGCCTTATTCTTTCCATCATTGAAGCGCTGATGTTAAACCATATAGGGCAGCCGTATGTTAGAATTGGTCGAATTAGACTTTTGTAACATAACACTTTTACTTGTTTAGAAAGAATTCTAGAGTAAAATAATCTTTTTAAAAACATAAAAGCTTTCTTTGCTTTTGTGATTTGGCCGTGTATGTGCTCGTTGAATTTATACAGGTTAGTGTAAAGAATTCCCAGATATTTTATGGTTTTTGAGACCGGTAGGACTGATAGATCTGGGGCTTTAATACAAAATGTTTTCCAATTCTTTTTGATATTAGCATTGTTATTTTTAACAGTATTTCTGAACAGAACAGTTGCACATTTATTAAAATTTATTTTCAGTTTCCACCTTTCAGCATATTTTATGACTTTGTTAAAGTTTTTTTGTAGCATAATTTGGGCCGCATTAACGTTGTGACTTGATGAGTAAATGCAAAGATCATCAGCAAAAGCTATACTGAAGTTAAGCCCTAAACTTATATTTAGGGACTTCAGTAGTTCGCTTATATATATGTTGAAAAGGATTGGTGCGGTTACTGTCCCTTGTTGTAGGCCATCTTTTATTTCAAACTCTTTAGAGGATTTCATATTTAAAGAAGTCACTCTAAAGGATTTATATTTTAACATATCATTTATTAAATATACAAGATGAGGAGGGTATTGATATTTCAATAATTTGTATAGAAGTCCGTTTAACCAAACTCTGTCAAAGGCTTTCTCTAGGTCGATAAAATAAGCAGCTAAACATTTTTTGTTGTTTATTTGCCGACATATATCTGATGACATTTTGCCCATAGCATGTATTGAACTATGCCTATGGCGAAAGCCGAATTGCGTTTCGGGTATAATTTTTCTTTTTTCGGTTTCATTCGTTAAGTTTTTATTTATAATTATTTCGAATATTTTGCTAATGTTCGGAAGGAGGCTGATAGGTCTGTAGCTGCTGGGTTCATTTGCTGGCTTTCCTGGCTTTTTTATTGCTATAACTTTAGCCTTCTTCCATTCTTTTGGGAAGTAACTAATGTTTAAGCAATTATTAAAAATAATACAGTATTTGTCAATCAGTATATCAGGTATGTGCTTAAGAATTATATTGGGGATATTGTCTAGACCGCTTGATGTTTTATTTTTTAGATTTAAAAGTATACGCCACGCGCCTACCTAATATTAAAAAAGATATAGATATATTTGCATACCTTTAGGGGACATTTTGAAAATTTTGTTATAATAATTCTATTTCATGTTACAATTACTGTACTATTCTTTCGAAAAGTTATGGATATGATATGTATAATAATTAAAATTTTTTGGATATAAGTATGCATATAATTTATAGAATTGTTATAAATACGACTAGGTATAGGTATATTTTTATATTTTAAGGTTTAAACATTTCCTTTTGAAAAACTCGTAAAAATTTATCGAATTTTTAAATTATTTTAAAAGTACAGAAATAAAATATGCTTTTCATGTGTTTATCTATTACATATATATTACATTTTCGTTCTTATCGAAATCATTTATTTTTAGATAATGAATATTGATATAATTGTTATAATGATATGAATATAACAATTTAAATTTATTTCTATTTGTCCTGGACAGATGTTGTAATCATGCTGTGCTTTATTTTCTATTATTTCTCCGTTTATTTTCTTATTTTCCCTTTTAATTTGAAATTGATGTGCAATTTGTATTTAAAAAGAAGAAATTAATTTTTTTTTATTCCTTTTTAACACTGTTTTAAATATCGCTGTCCGCTTATTTTTTGATAGTAAAAATTAAAAATATTCCAAAAACAAAAAATTGGTATAGATACAATGTGAAAGCTGTATATCTTCTATCTATGAATTATAAATTATAAATTCAAATTTTTGACAACACTGGTTTATCTAAATAATGATAATATATATTTTGATTTTAGAATGACTAGTCATTTGGGTAAACGATAAAAAAGTCAAAAAAAAAAACAAAAACTAAGAACTCATCTTTTATAAATGATTTGTGCATTAAAAAGGATAGATCATTGTTAGTAATTTTTTATTTTGAATAACTTTTATCAGATTTTTCTATAGGAAAGTGATGGTATTAGATATACTATGTATTATATAAGTTATAAAGTTTTAGTTATTTCTTATATGCTTTGAATGTGTTTGTAATTTTTAAATTGCATTGTATACAATGCAATTGTTTTCTGCATTAAAAATGCTGTCCTTGTTTTCAAACCAAACATAAAATATGAAAAAACCCAAACAATAACAGTTAAACTGTATAGTAATGTAACAGGTCCTTTTTTTGTTTTTTTTTGTTATTTGTGTTTTTTGTTTTTCTTTTTTTTGCTCTTCCTGACTTTTATTATGGCTTTTTGTTGTTTTTGTTATTTGTTCTCTTGTTAATGACTATTTTTATATTGTGGTCTATGGAATAATGTGAGAAGCTCAGTATAAAAAAAAAAAAAACATACTAACAATAGTGGACAGAATTGGAATATAATAAAAGAAATATTATTGTGAAACAACTGTGAACTAAATAGCTGAGTTTTTATCTTGTAAATTAAATTTTTTATTTTCCGATTTTCCGATTTTGTTTTTTTGTTCTTTTAGAGGGCAGATTTTCCAGTCGTTTGATTCAAAATTTTTAAAATGTTCATTGCATTTTTGGTTAATGGTTTGTTGTGTTTTTAGGCAAAACCAAAGAAAAATTGTGTAAAAGGAATAAATAAAAATTAATGGGTTTGTTATATTGCACAAATAATAAACAATTTAAACAAGAATGTCCTTTTTTTTTTTTTAATTTTGATTTAACAGTTTTGATTGTTTGTGTTTGGAATTTTTTTGGGAAAATTTAAAGTTTGTGTTTGTTTTTAAAAGATTCTGAATACTTTTCAAAAATTTAATTTTGTCTCTTATTTTAATGTAATAGATACAAAAAATCATTATAGAAAAAAAATGTTTGATTGAGCTTTTCAGATTCACTGAAAATTAAGTTCTTTATTTATTTACTTATTAAATTATAACTAAACATAAAAAAAGATTACAAAGAAAAAAAAATGGTAATATATCTCAGATTAATTATTAGCTTTTAAAATAACAAACATTTTTTTTTCGCTAATCTTAATCTAGTCTTAAATGAAATTATTTAAAAGTAAGTCTTTTATAAATATTTATTTAACAATAGAAGTTTTTTTATTGCTTTTTGCTTTTTTTTCTTGCAAAATCATATAAAAACAAAGGTTTTTACAAAAATTTTGTGAGTATAATTAAAATTTAATCCTAATAAAACAAACTTAAACTAACCTCCTTACCCACCCCTTTTTCTTTATGAGTTTTTTCCGAACTGTTAAATATTCGGGAAAAACCAACAAAGAAAAAATTATTTCTAAAATTAAAATAAAGAAATTTTTTTTTTGATTTATGTACACTAATGAGTATTTTCTAACCATCAATAACTGCTATTTAATGTTTTATCCTTATCCGGTATATATACGTCATATTTCATGTTGATAGAACGCTCATCATTAAGATCATAACTAATTTTTTTACACGTAGCCCTTCTATTATTGTGAAATAATGTTGGGACGTATTGCTGGTTCTGTATAAAATTATCTATCTAGGAATATAAAATGTTCTGGTGCGATGAACGCTGTATTTAATGATTTTTGTGATAATATGTTGTTATGATAATATATTCTAGAAATTAAGCTATTTTCTTCAACTAGCTGTGATCTATTGAAATATTTTCTAATAAGATAGATAATGAAATTGTCAATACGCTATACTTTAGCTTGCTCGTAAATATATTTATTACAATAGAAATGTAAATAATTGGTTTCAGGTTTCCTAAGTTTATTTATAGATGTATTTTACCGTTTCCTGCAATAATCCATTGTTTAATTGGAAAGTTCTGGATATTCTTTGGTTGAATGGAACATGGAATTTATTTTCTCTTAGCATTTGGTCAGTTAGTTCTACTAAGTTAATGGGAAATCTATATTTGATCATTTTATATATAAGTCCATCTATCCATGTGGGTACTGTTGAATATCTTTTCCAAATCAATCAAGCAGGCCTCAACTGCCCATTTTCTATTTATATTCCAAAAAATGTCTGAAGTGAGTTTGGTTATGGCGTGAATCACGCTGTGTTTGAAACGAAATCCGATCAGGTTCTCTGGGAGGATCTTGTTTTCTAGAAAGGTTGTGATTTTATCATTAATTAACATAATTTCGAAGATTTTACTGATATTCGGTAATAAACTAATGGGCTGGTAATTGTTTGGCTCATGAGGGTCTTTACCGGCAAATTTATTTTATTTATTTATTTATATTAGTATTACATACATTAATGTAGTGCAATATTATTGAACCATCGGCTACTAAGGCCATTATAGGTTTTTATACTATTATTAAATTATATACTAATATTATTTATTTTGTTTATATTATATACTATATATTTACATTATATTTGGTCGTAAGGGGGGTATGTATAAAGAAAAAACACTTACGACCTGTGTGGGGATCGAACCCACACTCCTTCGGTTAATACGCCACATGCCTACCCACTAGGCTACCGAAGCCCCGTTTTTTAGTTGTAAATGTAATAAAACGTTTTTAATTTGATTGCATAATTTTAGGATACTAAATGTTTTTTTTAAATATATTTAATAACTAAAATTAAATCTATTATATTATATTATAGAAATTATGATTTGTATGATTAGAAATAGCAATTTTTAAGAAAAGGCTGGACATTTTATTTTCATAACACGTATTAATATTCTTTTTGTCCTTTTGAACCACATTTTATAGATTTAAGGAAAGATTATAATAATTTGGTCCTTTTCTAAATTTCTCAAGTACTCAGCTTTTATTAATGCCATTATTAATATTTTGATTAAAAGTGTTTCGGAGATATGGAGGAACCAAAATTTTGCGAAATTTTAAGTACCAAATTACGAAAAATTGTATGTTTTTTGTACTGATTGGTATAATTATAATATAATATAATTATATATAATACTTATCCAACTTAAAATTTATTGAATTTTCCATCTTGGACATGTTTAGATTGAAAAAATATTAAACCGAACTTGAGATACAAAAAAAACGATTTTCCCAACTTTGAGAGGTTCTAATTTTGCTATGGGGCGAATGGTTCCACAACATTAATTTTTTAACGAAATCTATACACGGTCAAACCTATCTAAACATATATTGCACCATCATAAATGGTGTAGAAGTTTTTTTAAAGCGACGGACGAACGGAAAAGTAAAGCAATAAACAAATTTTTTAAAAAACTTTATGAAATTTTATGAATATAATTTACAAGAAACTTTTCTTGTAGTGAAAATCTATTATCATGTTGAGACATATTGTCCGTTTTTCTACGTCATACATTTCTGCTTGTTTGTTTTTCTACTAGTGGCCACTTTCGATTTACCACTGTGGCCACTTTCGATTTACAAGCGTTAAAAAGTTAATCAAATTAATAAAATTAAATACTCATATTTTCGTGATAGACAAAATATTAAGTATTAAGCGTGATTGCCAATGCTATGGTATATAATTTGATTCTGTTTCTCATAAATATTGATGGCCGCATGCAATAATGATATGATTTTGGGCATAACATTTGTGTATTTTACAAATTAAATTTGTTTTCTTCTATAATAGAAAAGATAATTATTTTATATTTTTTAGAGCATTTAATAAAATATTTTTAATTATATTTTTATTTAAGAAATTATTTTGGTCACTGCAGGTGTTATTGAAAAGTGTAAAAAATGGAAAGAAACAGGACAGGTCTTATGTTAATAAAAATAATTTTAACAAAGAAATTATCAGAACCTTGTCGGTTTTTGTTCATATCTTTAATAATTTGATATACTGATGAATCTAAACATTTTGTAGTTATTAGGATTTAAATATTATGTAATCGGATAATTATAAAGCACCATCAACCAAAATAAAATATTTAAAAAAGAAATTAATACATTTTGTATGCAATTTTTAATTATTGGAGTTTTTTAAATCAAAAGTGAATTTTTAGCTTATATAAAAAGGCTAAAAAAAAATAGGACAATCCAACAAGAATTTATTAAAAAAACAGGAGGAAGAATTTACTGTAGATTGTCTTAACTCTAGGATACCAGCAGGAACATATATACATTATTTTTACTGTTTCCATAAAATTTGATCATCTTTGCAAAATGTAAGATATCAGACTCAAAACATTTGCCCCGAACTAACCAAATTTGAAAATTATGATTGCCATTAAACTTGATCATCCTTTTACAAAATTTCAAATGTGTATCTTAATTAAGTTCCAAGTTATGCAAGTTACCTGTACCTGTTACGCTGGATCAAAGGAAGTTTTCCTAGAAGTCATTACGTTAAAATTTTGTTATTTTCTACAAAATATAAGTAACTAAATATGAGAATATAATAATAATGTTTATATAAAAAATAAGTTGTATGGCACCTACCTGAATTTGCTGATCTAGACCAACGAAATTTTCTTTAAAAGAAGTTGTCGGTTTGTTTTCACAATATTTCAGATACCTAGTTTTAATACACACTCAGTTACTTTCCTAAAAAAATTAAGAAGTTTTATCGTAGCTATTGTCGAATGCACCGGTCGAACTTGCTCCATTTAAATATAGAAATTAACAATCCTACAAATGTGACATGGTAAAAATTTTAGAATTTTAACTCTTTTACTTTTTGATTTATCGTGCGAACGGACGCACCAATGTATATAACTAAATCGATTTAGAATTAGATTCTGAACAAGAATATAATATATAATTTATCATAATATCTTGCTCATTTGTAGTTCAAGTGTCAGAAACGTAATTAAAAATTTATTATACCTTAAGAACTACTTTCATACATAAAAAAATATAAAAATAAAACTTTTTATATGAAATCTTTCATTTTCTTTGGAGTTTTTTAATTCAATAATGGATTTTTTGCTTGCATAAAAAGCTTTTACAAACGTTGCAAAAATTTTTCAAATATTTTAGTAGGACAATAACAATAATAAGTATTTATCAAAATAAAATAAGAACTTTTTTTTTATTTTATGGCTAAATACAAAGTAGGTATATTTAAAAGTATCTTTATACCCGTACGATAGGATCGGGTATAATAAAATTACTCCTCCGTTTGTAACACTTCGAAATAAGCGAGCTAGATATACCTTCAAAGGTATGGATCGGATCAGAAAAAAATTCTAAGACTTTTGAGCCATGTCCGTCCGTCCGTCAGCACGCTAACTCAAAAACTAAGAAAGCTAGAATCTTAAAATTTACACAAAATATTTTGTGAGTAATTTGTAGGTTCCCTATTTTTTTTGGTTGAGTTTGGAGCAAGCCTTAGGGTAGCTCTCGAACACCTAACTTTTAGATCCCCACATTTTTTTTGCAATAGAGCTATGAAATTTTAAATACTGATAGATCTCACAAAAATATTAATTTTACTTTTAATAACTTTTTTTTGTAGCCCCACCCGTTACGGAGCTACAGCTCCCCAAAGGTTCAAAAAAGCTCTATATTTAAATTGTTATAGCACAAGTTATATAAGGTATATCTTCATTTTGAAAACGCCAAACGATTACTACTTAGCTTTAAAAGTATACATATAATAAATATATATTTTTGACATACGGTGTCTTAATTTACCGTTATGCGAAACTCAAATTTTGCAAAATCCTTTAACCCTTCTATCTTCTAAACGGTTAAAGTTGGAAACTTGAAATTTTTACAGAAGTTAGATCTTTGAAAATTAGTATGAGTCATTTCAGAAATTTTTTTTGTATCACTCCCCGTTTAGGAGCTGTAAGGGGTCAAAAACTGAAAATTTCCTATTTTTAAACACCTGTAACTTGAACACCTGTTAAAATTTTTTTGAAGTAATACACAAAAATTAAAGCTTCAACGTTATACTCTTATTTCTGTTAACAACTTTTTTTAATAATATAGGGTTACTTTATAATTGACGAAAGTGTTACTTGATTTTTTCAAATTTTCTAACAAATTTCTTTAAAACGAATTTTTTCCATTTTGTTTTACTCTATAATTTGAAATTGTTGAAGATATAATGCGTAGTATAAAAAAATGTAAATAAATAAACAACATAACGGTTGCTTGAAGAATTTTTATTTATATGATATTGATATATATACATACTTATATAATATCATGTTTATTTACATATCGTACATGTCACTAGGGAATGAATGATAAGAGTATATATGTATATTATATAGCGCCGTATTTACATACATATATGTATTTTATTGTACTTATAAGAAATTATTCTGTCAATGGAATATTTAAATATAATATAATATAATATTTAAAATTATATTTATTATTTTGTACTAAGTAAATTTAATATACATTTACCGCTTAGTATTAAATGGTACTATAGAATATTTGAAAAAGTTTTGGATTGATAATCGTTATGTGGAAGGTTAGAATCTGCTTTAGAAAAATGTACATATAAACATATAGTTTGAATATATAAACAACCCATAAGTTCTAGAAATTATAAAATTCACCCAAATTATTTTAAAATACTAAAATATTAAAAAAATAATATTGTAGGCAGAGTGGCTGTGAACATACTAACGGTTCGTACGGGTATCTAAGAGTTGACAAAGGCAACTGTATTCTTCCTCGTTTTTCATTATAGCTACAATTTTAAAATTCTGTTTCTGAATTATTAAAGTTTTACTTTGAAGCGGTGAAATCATTAGTGGAAATTTATATAAAAAAAATAAAATTTTATAAAATTTAATTATCAAAATGAAAAGAATTAGATTCCAGTTTTTTCTGCACATTAAATGGAGATAAAATATACCTTTAGTCTAATATTTGTGTGGAATGATGTAATAGCATCTCGAGACACTAAATTCCCATAAAGTGGTAATTGTATTTTCAATTTAACTAAAAGTTACCTAAATAATTTAAATTAAACTTATACATCTAACTAGAAGTACTAATTTCTAGTTTTGATGGATTCTAAGTACATAAGTGTTTTTCTCAAATCTGAGCTTCTTTTAAACATAGACACTTGATATACGAGTAATGTATAGGAAAGTTTGGGAAGAATTGGCTCACCATTTTTTATTAGGCCATTTACTTTTCTACTTTATATTGATGATTGTTTTTAATGGATTTTTGTTATCAATTAAATTCAGATGGGAATATTTTTAACAGTCATAAAATATTTTAATTGTGATTCCATCAGTTTTAATCTCTAGGCAAATGTTAATACTATGTATTCATGAGATCAATTTACATTCACTTTTATTTAAGATATAGAATAGAATCTTTTACTTAAGGTGTAAAAGATTCTATTATATGGTTTGGTTTGAGGTGTAAACAAAATATTTATTAGCTAATGGTTGAAAAAAGAAGAGGCATCGTTGAAAAATTCTCCTCTATATATAGCCAGAAGTTAAATTATTTAAAAAAATAATTTTTTTGCTTTCTTACTTTTAATTTTTCTGTTATTTAAAACTTTTCAAGGTTTTTTAATTGATGTAATTTTTATTTTTTAATAAATTCTTCATTAAATTAATCGTTTGCGTAAAAACTAATTTATTTTAATTATTTTTTTCTTGGTTATTGGTTTTGTTTTTGAAAATGTTGGTACACACTTCGATTAAAAAGAAATAAAACTCTAAGAAAAAATGAAAATATTTCATGAATTTTTTTTTTTGGATTACAAGGGGACATTACTAAAAGATATTGGAAGTGGATTTGAAGAGATTAATTTCTTAATATTTAACTATTTTAACATCGAGCCATAGCTAATATAAACTTTTAAGTTTAATAAGAGGTTGGCATAAGTAAGCATAAATAAGCCGTACGATTATTGAGGGAATATTGGATTTAAATATAGAATAATCAATCGATCATGAATTAAATCATTAGGTACGATCTAAATGTTTTAAAATCTATACAATTTATTAGGTTATTATGTATCATCCATTGCTTTTAAAGAACCGAAGTGATAACTAAAGCAATAGTTGGGGGGATCGATTTTAATACTTCTTTTGAAATAGTGCATAGCGCTTCCTAGATAGAAGAAATAGTTTTATGAAATAACATCATTCAATATCATCATAGTATAAACCATTTCTTAATTGGAAAACCCGTTCCTTAACTACAAAGCCATTGGTCAAATATCAGATGCAAATAGGAATATTGAAATCATTCATTAAATAAATCTTTTTGATCTCTTTATAAAGATTTTCAATTGAATTATATTTGAATTATATATTTGAAATCCGCCTATAAGCTGCTAACTATTTAATGAGCTAATAAAATAAGGATATCTTTTCGACCGATAAATGGTATTTTTAAACGCACCCGAGGCGAAGACTAATAAGATATATTTTCAGTTGTTGTTTGATTTATAATTGTTAAACAATTTAACTGTTTAATTGTTGGCAATTAATGTTAAAACACCATCAACAATAAAATTTGCTTAAGAAGAGATTAAAAACGTAAAAAGAATGAAGTTTTTAAGGAAATATTTCATTGTACCTGATTCGTTGGTTAGTTTATATGATTGCTCTCTAAAATGATATCTAGTAATCTAGCACAGATATGGAGCCTTTTTTATATAACTTTGTATATTTTTCATTGTCAATTATGTTCTAAAACCATCCATTATCAGAAATAAATTTATTCTGGTTTTTGCATTGGGTTAACGGTTTTTGCATTCTGTTATTATGTCTGTAAACGTATACAAATCTTAAGATACTAGTACCGGACCTTCGGAGAGAATGTGATGCAGAGTTTTTTTTATCCTTTCTGCTTTTTTTTTTTTTTTTACACGCATTCCTTTATACATATGTAAGTTTAGTTATTAGGAAAATAGGATGTTAAAGGGGAATTAATGGGAAGATTGGAAACGAACCTATAAAGATCCGTTTTGAATTTTTGCAAATTGTAGTACGGAACGTTATTAACAGAGGGGAACACATTAGATGGAAGCATGTTCCACATCTTAGCAGTTCTCACAACAAAAGAGTTTCCATAGCCAGTTTTAAACCATCTTGGAATTTCCACAGTGTATAAATGAGCACTTGCAGCTCCTTTGGTGTTACATTGGAATTATTTAAGAGGAGGCATAATTGATTTAAGTTCAATAGAGCAAGTGTCATTACCTACAAGATATCTATAAAGTAGAGAAATAGCTCCAATATTACGACGCGAGTTAAGTGGAGTAAGTGTTACTTGTTCGACAGAGTCGCCTATTAGGCGTAAGACGCGGTTTTGGATTTTGTCGCGGTAACTCAGAGAAGTTTGCGTCAGCCCAAATGTGAGAGTTGTACTCCATCTTAGGTCGAATGTAGGCTTTATAGATATTAGACAGATTCTTTGGAGAGAAATATGTTTTGCAGCGGGACAGAAAACCCAAACATTTGGCAGCACGTTTAGCTAAATCAAAAATATGCTCATTCCACAGCATTTTTTGATTTAGCTGCAAACCTAAAATGCTTAGACTTTCTGATCGCTCTATAGTTTCTCCTTGGAATCGCAGAATTCGGTTAAAGTGATTTCTTTTGCAGGAAATCAGGCAGCTTTGAGTTTTTGAGGTATTGAACTCAACTCTATTAGTTTTACCCCAATCAGCTATTTTAGCTAAATCATGGTTTACTAAACTAACCATAATATTTCTTTTCGAACTGATTGCGGTAGGTGTGACATTAGACTTCTTAAGGAAATCGTAGGATGCCACTAGAGTGCTGTCGTCGGCGAAGCTATGAATTGGATTGAGGGTAGAGAAGAGTAAGTCGTTGATAAAAATCAAAAAAAGAGTTGGTGATAAGGCGGAGCCTTGTAGAACGCCAGCGTTTATTTCTACGACGATTCGAAAGAAAATCCTCAATCCATTGGCAAAAAAGATTATTAAGACCAATAGCTCGGCATTTGTTCAAAAGAGGAGAATGCCATACTCGATCAAAAGCCTTTGAGATATCAAGAGCAACAACCTCAGATTCACCTGAACAGTGTATACTGGTGTTTATACTCAGTGTGTACTCAGCTTTTACTGGTGTTTACTGGTGCTTATACTGGTGTTTATACTTAGTGTACACTCAGCTTTTCGCTGAGCTATGTTAGAAGATCACCTGTAGATCTTTGACTTCTAAAGCCATATTGCCTATTATGCAAAATACCTCTGCAATCAAGGTACCTCATCAGCCTTTTGTTAACGAGAATTTCCATAACTTTGGAAATGACTGAAATAATTGCTATTGGCCGATAGTTGGAGGGGTCGCTTTTGTCACCTTTTTTGGGAATCGGAGAGACATGAGTAACTTTCCATTGACTGGGATATCTGCCAGTCGAAAATGATAATGAAAAACGATTGCGCAGAGGTTTCGAAGTGGGAGAGGCAATATGTTTAAGAACCATTGCAGGAATTCCATCAGGACCAGTGGATTTTCTAACATTCAGATTTTTAAGCACTTTCACTACAGTACCTGTTCTAAAGTACACCCTATGAAGAATTTTAACTCTAGTACGATTAACAAAGGATAGTACTGGTGAAGTTTATACTGTAGAAGGTAGTATAGAATTTGCTGCAAAGGATTTTGCAAACAAATTTGCTTTACCAACTGAATCTGATATGATAGAATTATTGTTATTAATCAGCGGCGGAAAGGATGATTCGCAAAAGTTATTCTTTACACTTTTCGCAAATGTCCAAAAAGAACGATTGCAGTTCGGTAGATTAATAATTTTACGTTTTAATCTTTGGTTGTAAAGAAACTTTTGCTGATTGATAATTCTTTTGCAATTGTTCCTGGCAATTTTATAGTCCCCAAATGAGGACCCAGACACATTTTCCTTGTAAATTTTGAAATGCTCTTCCTTGGCTTGAATTGCTTTCCTGCAGATGTCTTAAACCAAGACTTAGTTTTAACCGGTTTATATGAGCTAGGAATGAAAAGTTTCATTCCTAGCATGATTGTTTTACTAATGGCATCCGCAGCAAAATCAACATCCTTATAACGGAAACACATTGGCCAATCAAAACCTCCCAAAACGATATTCAGACCTACCCAGTCGGCCCGGTTATAGTGCCAGACTAATCTTTTAGGAATAGGATTTCGATTGAGTGATGTACGCATTGGAAAGCTGGATTTAACAAGGCAATGGTCGGAGGGGCGCTAACAGAAATATTGTAGTTTTCAGGATTTGATGTCAGAAACAAGTCCAAAAAATGTTCATTTTGATTTTCTCAGTCCGGAATTCGAGTTGGGCTCTGTACAAGTTTAGAAAGTTGAAATAAATTTGAAAATAGTTCAACTTGTTTGCCTTCCGGGCTATTGTGACTTGAAAAATGGAGCCAGTTTTTGTTGTACACATTGAAATCACCAGCGACAGCTATCTCACATTCAGGATTCTTTTCCAATTTTATTGATATTGTCGGATAATTCTTCGATGGCCACAGCAGTTTCCAGCTCACTGGCTTGAGGGGATCTGTATAAAAAACAGAAAAATATTGTAGCATTTTCAAAAGGAAGTTTAACCTAGAGATAATGAAAAATTGGGTTGAAGCTTTTAAGATCATGAAGGGTGTTGAAAGCTACATTAGAACGTATATATAAAGCGACTCCTCGGTGAGGTATAAAATGCGAAATAAGTGTATAGCCGTTGATATTATAATTAGTATCATCACCAACAACTTGAGTCTCGCTTAAGGCAAGTATAGCTGGTCTTTCGGAGTGAAGATGGGCTTCAACTGATTGGAAATTACATGCTAAACCTCTAATATTACAAAATTGTAATAAAAAATTTGTTCCCATTAATTACAACTTGCGCGCGGAAAAGGAGGGAAAGAGATTTGAAAAATTTAAATTTAAAAAAAAAATTTAATTTCAAATTTGAATATTTAAAAAAAAATATTAGAAAACATAAATTGCTTGGGTGCTTCTTTAATGTATGTTGTAAAGAATACCCATCCTGCATAGATTTTTACCGGCCAGTAACCGGTAATTCGTTATATACGTACTTTCGATATTGTTTAGTCGAAATTACATTGAAAATAAACGGGAATTTAAAAGTATTATAAGTTTTTTTTTGCCCATTCTGTTTATGTCAAAATAAAGAAACAAAAATAAATTTAAAAAGTAAATTTTACTTTTTTTTTTTATTTTTTTTTAAATAAAAACAAAAAGGAATTTTTTTTTTTTCTATCTCCTTCTTTTTGATTTTTCTTTTGTTGTTAATGAAAGGAATAATTAATTTGTTAAAAACGTGCTTTGTCAATAATCTTCTTAAACAACTTTTTCGTATTTTTTTAAAGATTATTTCTATTTTTAGTGTTCCGGACGTTTTTCAACAAGAAGAACTTTTTTCAAAGAGAATCAAAAATAGAAGAATAGTATTTTAAAAAGTTTTATTCTTTTTATTAGATATTTTATTAAAATGAGAAGTTTTAATCATTATTATCTTCTTTTTATCCACTAACACTAGTCTAATACAAATTGGCAACTACATATGGGTACTCGTCGTAAATTTTTATTTATTGGTTGCGCCAATAAATCTATACTTTCTTCATCTACCCTTGACAACATTTATGGTATACAAAATATATACATGCATTAAGGAACCATCTATCTATTAGATGTATCTACATTTGATTTAGTAATTAATTATTTTATATTTTTTTTTTTGAGACTGACAAGAAGAATAATATATTACTGTTTATTAAAAATCTGATCTCATATTATTAAAAATTCAAATATTTTAACAATTTTACATTTTTCATATTGATTAAACTGGAAGTGGTTAAATTTTGTATACAAAAAGTATTTAAAAAAAAAAATTGAAATATTTGATATTATTTTAATATTAGTTTTCGTAAATGTGTGTTATAAATCTTTCTTAAATATTTTATAATAAATTTTAACAGAATAGTGTAACATTTTAGATAGGCAATTAAAAATTGAACGGGTATTTATTCGTCCCGTCAATAATGAAAGATTACATTTCTAATCGAACATATAAAAGTTTACTTTTTTCAAATGAGTTATTCTTTAGTTGATATAACTATATACATATTTAATTTAGAAAAGTACATGTTATCATCTTCTGAATATCGGAAACCATTTAAAGATATAATCATATATATTAAATGAATTCAAATAGCAGTAGGGCGGAATCTCTTTATAGTCATACAAACATATTATAGTTCAAGTCTATAATAAATTTACCATTATGTTTGTGACATCTTAAAGGAATCGAAATAGATATTTATATATATTCTTGCTTAGGATTGCATTTTAAGGTGATTAAGATAAGTGCCGTCCATTCGTCCGTTCGTTCGATATCTCAAAAAATAATAGTGGAGCTAGAATTTTCAAATTTTCACCATTTTACTTTTATGTAAATAGCAGTTTCGTTATTGAAATTAAAAAATTTTGATCTGCAGATTTGAGTCTAATTAAGAGCTAATAATTCTAAGCTCAGTCTAATTAAGAGCTAATAATTAATTTAGCTCATTTAATTAAGGGCTAGATAATTTGAAATTTGAAATTTTGTCAAAAGAAGTTAAGTTTTATGTTAATAACCTATGCAAAATTTCGTTGCTGTGATGGTGGAAACAGATTTGTAGCTGTTATATACAACTTTTTGTTTTATATGGGCATAATTCAGTGTTGTCGTTAATTTGAAATTTTAATAAATTAGTTGTTATATTTGAAATTTTGTCAACAGAAGTTAAATTTTATGCAAACGACTTTTGCAAAATTTAATTAGTCTAATACAGCATGAGCTGCCCAAATTTGCGAAATTTATATACGTTCACATTATGATTCTTAAAAAACCTAAACATCTAAAATGTTCTAAAAAATTATCAAATTTTATGGCAACAACTTCTCTAAAACTTTTGTTGGTTTGAATTACGTCAACATTGCACTTTTATTACTGTTTTGGTTCTTCAGATAATGAGGTCTAAAGTTTCTTTTTAAGTTTTAATTTAATTAGCTTATATCCATAAAATTAGATATCTGCAAAATTATATAAACCGAAGTGCACAGTTTTGTGACTTGGTCTCTTTTGCAAATAGGCCAAAAATTTTAACATTAGGAATTTTTTATTTAAAATTTTTTCACAAATTATTATTTGAAATTACGCTGCTATTGAATATAAAAATATGAAAATATTTTTTATTTATAATATTTCTATTTTCTTTTTTTTGTTGTTTATTTTATTTATTAAAACACCATTAATACTTTAATATATATTAAATCACGAATATGAAATACGACAGGATATTATTTAATATTCAAAGGGAATTTTCCGACAATTTTTCAAATAAAATAAAAAAAAAAATAAAAATTAGTGATTTTTGTTTTAGGGTTGAAAGAGATTTAATAGATTAGATAGATTTATTTTTATTTATGTTTGTTTAAATTATAGAAGTGAAAAAAAAAAAATTAAAGAGTGGAATCAAATAAAATTTTATCTTTAACCAACAGAACTATTAAATGAACTAAAATTAATATTAGTTTAGTAGTTAATAGGTAGTTATGAAAAATCAATTTGTTATAACTTTTTTTTTTGATTACAATAATGGAATAGATTTGCAATTTAATGGAACATTGAATGGAATGGTACTACAAATGGTAAAAACAAAAAATATTTTGGTATAGGATAATAGTAGATCTTGTTTAAATAAAAATTTCGAATCATTGAAAATTAATTATTTAGTTCAGACGAACATTTGATATTTTCCTCCAATCAAAATTCCAAAACTCCTCCGATTTTCTCTTCCCACAGGTACACTCATTCATTCTTCATCCAGTATTATGATTCTATATGGTAGCTTGTAGTAATAGCTTAATCTGACTAATTATCTTTATAGAACCGGTTGTTTTGTCCTGGTTCAAGTTAGTGGAGTCTTGAGTAGGTAAAAACTGAATTTTTCCTATAGAAAACTTTTAAATTATTTTTCAAAACTGACTAACCTTAATATTAAAAATTAATTAAATGATCTTTGAGTTGAGAGAATAATTTGAAAAAACGTAAAAAGACTTGAATTTAATGAATCAAATCAATTACAATGATAATCTAATCAGTCCCGATACTGAAGGTTATTTCAAAGAAAACTTTTTGATTAGCTTGATTGTCATGTATCTTAAATTTACAAAACTTGACAAGTGTGAATTTTAAGTGCAATGATTTCTATAAAAAATGTCAATTATAATAACAAAAAAAAAAATCTAGCTTCCCCTAAGAAAGAAAAGTTCAAGCAGTCTGTGACACTCATGAACAAGTGCATCATCATCCAAATAAAAATATAATAAAAATATTAATACCTACTTAATTTTTAATTTTATTTTCTTTAACATAAAAAAAAAAATAGAAATAATAATTGTCTTTCCAAGAATTTGATTTTTCAAAAACATAATAGAAGAAAATTCTATAAATAGCTTCACAAGGTTCAAATAACCAAGGGAATGAGAAAGATAAAATGTTTAAATACCTACATATAAAACTTTATTAATAAAATTGATATTTTTGTTGATTGGACTTTGTTAAGTCTAAAACAAGTCTGAAATCATTTAATTTATAATAATTGGATATTGGATTGAATAAAGCTAAGATGAACCTACCACTTATTGATAAAATAAAAAACTTTCTATTTTGATTTGATTTTATGTTCAATAAACCTTAATAAAAAATGTAAATTAAATAAAAATTTAAATAAAACAAAAAAATTTTATAATTGGAACTGATTTCTTTTTGATTGCCAATAAAATCTAATTTTAGACTATGTTTTATTCAATAATAAATGAAAAATAAAAATATAAAATTTACAAAGTTATTTTTAAATTGTTGTCTAATATTTTTAAAGACATTTTTTTGAGAAATTTTTAATCATAAATTCCCGGACCTGTGATAACACCTCGCTGAATTATACCTGAAAGTACTTCATCTCTTGATTAAAAATGTATTTTTCTATATGCTGTTTTTTATGTTTATTATTTTATTTAATATCATTATACTATTCTTATATTATTTATTTTTAAAATCGATTCATAATATTTATTTATTTATTTATATTAATATTACAAATCACATAGGATATTACAATATTACAAAACCATTGGCTACTAAGGCCATTATAGGTCGAATTCTATCATTAATTTATACACTAGAATTATATATTTTTGTTTATATTATATTATATATATATTTTTTTCCTAAGGGAGATGGGAATCTTTCAAAGACACCAAGAATTTCCTCTTGGTAGTGTCATCTTCTTACTGACTAAAATCACCTTCCCCTTTATCCAATATAACGAGATGAAACCGTTATCTGGTAAATCAGTATAATGGCTAGAGAGTAGGGATAAGAAAGGATAGGCAAGTAGAATGTGGAAATATTGAATTGGGGGTGGGACTGTAAGGTAACAATGTATCCACCAATTCTTATTACTATTTTGTTAACTGTGACTATAGCCGTTACAACCGTTACAACATGCAGTATAGTATATAACATGTTACTGCATGAGGTAATTATTAAAGGCAACCCGCACTGTAACTGTAGCAGCTATTATTATTGGTATTAATATTGTTATTAATATTATTATTATTTTACTACAGAGTCAGTGTCTTCAGTGGATTACAACGTGCAGTACTGTATAACATCTTCCTGAATGATATAACCAAAAATAGCTCCACTGCTATTATTATTATTATTAATATTATTGAAGAAAGCTGAATATTATCATTATTATTGTTATTCTTATTGTTATTATTATTATTATTACCATTAATTGTACGATATACATTATTACGATATGAAATTACTACATATTTTTTTATTTATATGAACGTGGGGTTTGAAATCAAGACCCTTCGATTGAAAGGCTGGCGCCTTAACCGCTACGCCATGAGTCAGATGCACTATATTTGGCGATTTAACCACTACGCCAAATATAATTTACACTATATTTGGTAGCAAGGGAAATTGTTTTCAATAAAGTTTGCTACATGTGGAGGATTTGAACTTACACTCCCTTGATTAATAAGCCAATTGGCCACTGATGCCATCGATTCAAAAAAAAAATAATATTGCAAAAAACCATTCTTTTTGCATACATATAGGCGAAAACATTATTATGAAAATTTTTGTATGAAGTTCATTCACTTTAAAATTTGTGTTACTAATAAACTATTTGTATAATAAAATTTTTTTTTAATATTTAAAAGTTTAAAAAAAGCTTAAACATACAATTTAAACTTGAAAAAAAAAATATTATTTGCTCAAGTTTAAATTGTATGAGATTAAGAAGAGTAAATAAAAATGACCAAGAGTTCTTTAAATTAAGTATTTGTTAGTGTCATGAATCCTTTTTTTTATTTTCTTGTACATATTTGAAATAGAAGAGGAAACATTTGATTTATATTATTTTTTATTTCTATTTTAAATAAAACTAAACCTTTGCTTTTTTTAATTCAATTCCAATCACGTTTTTGTATCTTAAAATATTTATTGAGAAAATGAGAAAAAACAAAAAAAAAAAAAATAAAAAAGAAAGAAAAATCACTCAAAACACAAAGAAAAAAAAAATCATAAGAAACACTTTTGAGTTATTGATTTAAAACAAAGAGAAAAAGAAACAAACAAAATTAAAACAAATGAATAAAGATCAAATCATTGAATTGGAAATAATGTCATTATAATTGACGGAAAACTGGTGTATTGGCGTATATGTTTCTCTATGATAAGCGTGGTAGTGTTAAAGAGTAGAAAACAACTTAAAGTAAATTATAACTATTAACATTTTTTAATACGACCCGTTAGTATGCCTATCACTCTGCTTATAATATTATTATATCCTACACCTAAAGTATAGGGTATATTAACTTTGGTATGGTGTTTGTAACCACCAAAAGGAAGCGAGTTAGGTATAGACATGTATATATATTCTGAATCAGGATCACCGCCGGAGTCGATTTAGCGATGTCCGTCCGTCCGTCCATCCGTACGCACGATAACTCAAAAAATAATGATGCTATCTTGATGAAATTTATATAGTAGGTTACTAATTACGAAAGAAAGGCTAAGTTCGAATCTGGACAAAATCCGTCCATGGGTTCGGATTCTGGAAGCTTCCGAATGATTCCGGGCTTTTGGAGATAATCTCCGCAAACGAGATTATCTCCAAAAGCAACAAAGATAGAACCTTCAAATTTTGTACAATGATGTTTCTTCCCGTTCGATTTATGTCTCTGAAATTTAAGAGGATTTGGTCCATGGGTTTGGGTTTTGGAAGCTTCCGAACGAGCACCAGAGCAAATGAGATTATTTCCAAAACCAACAAAGATAGAACCTTTAAATTTTGTACAATGATGTTCCTTCCCGTTCGATTTATGTCTCTGAAATTTAAGAGGATTTGGTCCATGGGTTTGGAAGCTTCCGAACGAGCCCCAGAGCAAATGAGATTATCTCCAAAACCAACAAAGATATAACCTTTAAATTTGGCATAATGGTGTTCTTTCATGTATGATTTAGGCCTCTGAAATTTAAGAGGATTTGGTCCATGGGTTTGGATTTGGAAGCTTCCGAACGAGCACCAGAGCAAATGAGATTATCTCCAAAACCAACAAAGATATAACCTTTAAATTTGGCAGGGTGGTGTTCTTTCATGTTTTATTTAAGTCTCTGAAATGTGAGATGATTTGGTCCATGGGTTCGGGTTTTGGAAACTTCTGAACGAGCCCCAGAGCAAACGAGATTATCTCCAAAACCAATAAAGATAGAACCTTTAAATTTTTTATAATGATGTTTCTTCCAGTTTGATTTATGTCTCTAAAATTTAAGAGGATGTGATCCATGGGTTTGGATTTTGGAAGCTTCCGAACGAGCCCCAGAGCAAATGAGATTATCTCCAAAAACAACAAATATATAACCTTTAAATTTGGCCGAATGGTGTTTTTTCATGTTTGATTTAAGTCTCTGAAATTTGAGAGGATTTGGCCATGGGTTTAAATTTGAAAGAATTTGAACCGTGGATTCGAATTTTGGAAGCTTCCGAACGAGCCGCAGAGCAAATGAGATTATATCCAATACGAACAAAGGTAGAACCTTTGAATTTGGTACAATGATGTTTCTTCCCGTTTGATTTATGTCTCTGAAATTTAAGAGGATTTGGTCCATGGGTTTGGTTTTGGAAGCTTCCGAACGAGCCCCAGAGCAAATGAGATTATCTCAAAAACCAATAAAGATATAACCTTTACTTTTGGCAGAATGGTGTTCTTTCATGTATGATTTAGGCCTCTGAAATTTGAGAGGATTTGGTCCTTGGGTTCGGATTTTGAAAGCTTCCGAACGAGCCTCAGAGCAAATGATATTATCTCCAAATGCAACAAAGATATAACCTTTAAATTAGGCAGAATGGTGTTCCTTCATGTTTGATTTATGTTTCTGAAATTTGTGAGGATTTGGTCCATGGGTTCAAATCTTGGAAGCTTCCGGACGAGCCCCAGAGCAAACGAGTATATCTCCACAACCAACAAAGATAGAACTTTTATTTTTAGTACAAAGGTGTTCTGTTATGTTTCCTTTTCTGTAAAATTGGAAACTGACATTTGAAAGAATTTGAACCATGGGTTCGTATTTTGGAAACTTCCGGACGAGCACAAGAGCAACGAGCATATCTCCAAAACCAACCAAAGTAGAACCTTTAAATTTAATAGAATGGTGTTCTGGCAAGTTTTCTTTATGTTCCTGAGATGGATTCGATGAATTGGAGTGGCAATTCGGGTAGCTGACACAAACATCCCAAGGACTACCAATCTTCGAAAATAATTAAGATAGAATTAAGATACTTAAAATTTTATACAAGGGTGTCAAGCATATCCCAAGCGGATGCCTCTTTTACGTTCTTGAAATTCGAGTTGAATAAGACAGAAAAGGGAAGAAGTTCAAGCAGCTGCCAAAAACACTTATGGATTTTTAATTTAATTCGAATTATTCAGGTGTAGGGTATTAATAAGTCGGTTGCATCGACTTACTGTTACATTTACTTGTTTTTTTAATATTTTAGTATTTTAAAATAATTTGGGTGAAATTTTATAATTTCTAGAACTGGGGGTTGTACATATATTCAAACTATATGTTTACACATTCTTCAAAAGCAGATTCTAACCTTCCGAATAACGATTATCTATCTAACTTTTCCAAATATGCTATAGTACCATTTAATACTAAGCGGCAAATGTATAATGCCTAAGTTTAATAATTTATACTATACATATGTATAAATTATTTATCGTACGGTATAAAAAATGTGAAGAATTGACTTTTCTGGAATTTTGAGGGGCTGTAAGTCCGGAACCCTATATAATTAAAAAAACCCGTTAACATACTTAAAAATATATTATTGACCCTTTAATTTTCATGTCTTGCCGAGGAAAAATTTTTACAGGTGCCTAAGTTACAGGTGCCTGAAAATAGCAAATTTTCAATTTTTGAGGAGCTATAACTCTTAAAGAGGGGGCGCTACCAAAAAATTTTCTGAGGAAACTTATACTAATTCTAAAAGTTCTTTCTTGTCTCAAAATTTCAGTTTCCTATCTCAAAACGTGCCGGAGTTATGAAAAAAGAAATATGCAAAATTTGGTTTTAACATAACGGTAAATTTAAATAGTAAATTCCAAACTATTGCATAATTTTGATATTGTCATATGGAGATAACAAAAATTCCGGTCTTCTAGTGTTTTTAGATTGTAAAACTACTACACAGAAGCTGAGATATATACATCTGAAAATAGGGGTTTTTTGAAATTTTGGGGGGCTGTAACTTAGGAACCCTATACAATTAAAAGAAACCATTAACACACGTACAAATATATTACTGGACCTTTTATTTTTTTGTCTTGCTGAAGAAAAATGTGTACAGGTGCCTAAGTTAAAGGTGTTTAAAAATAGCAAATTTTAAATTTTTGAGCCCTAATACCTTATAAACGGGGGGTGGTCCAAAAAAAATTTCTGAGCAAACTTATCCTAATTCTAAGAGTTCTTTCTGCTCTCAAAATTGCAAGTCCCTATTTGAAAGCGTTCCGGAGTTATGAGGGTAGAAAAATCATGCAAAATTTGGTTTTTATATAACGGTAAATTTAAGTACTAAATTTAAAAAAATTGTACAATTTTAATACTTATTTTTTAAATTTTAAAAAAATACCTGTCGAATGACGTTTTCTGATTGAAAAAATCTTAAGTAGAACATGAGACATATGCATTTAAAAATAGGGCTTTTTAAAAGTTTGAGGAGCTGTAGCTCCGTAACGGATGGGGCTACAAAAAAAAGTTGTAAATTATAAAATTAATATTTTTATGTTATCTATCAGCAGCTAAAATTTCATGTCTCTAATTCAAAAAAAATTTGGGGATCTAAAAGTTAGGTGTTTGAGAGCTACCCGAAATTGTGGTCGGATCTCAACCAAAAAAAAATAGAGAACCTACAAATTGTTGTAAGAATATTTGATTTTAATTTCAAGATTCTAGTTTTCTTAGTTTTTGAGTTATCTTGCTGACGGACAGACGGACGGACGGACAAAGCTCAATCGTCTTAGAATTTTTTTCTGATCCGATCCATACATTTGAAGGTATATTTAGCTAGCTTATTTCGATGTGTTACAAACGGAGGAGCAATTGTAATATACCCGATCCTTATCGTACTGGTATAAAAATAAAACTGTGGAGTCATTTCCTTTTGGTAGATAATTTCTTAGTTTCATTAATTTATCATATGAATTTCTACGGGTACAGCCATTTTTCGTAACTGACAACGAAACTATCAGACGAACAGGCCAATTTTAAATAATTAATACATTTTAATTTTTAAAAATATTCTAAACACAGTGAAGAGAATTAAATATTGTGATTATGAAGTACCTAAATAGTTTATTTTATATTAATTTTGCTGGTAGAGGAATATGAGATTTGCAAGAAATTGGAAAAATAAAAAATTTAGTCAGAGATTTATGCGATTAAATTCGAATAGGTGACGGAGAAGTTAAATCCGAAAGTTCTGCAAGTCTCCAAAGGAAAATTGAATATACAAATCTATTTTTGGTTTATAATTTTCATAATAAAGTGTTAATTATATTGCATATAAAAAAAGATTTATAGTCATGTCAAAAAGTAATAAAAATTTATATTTTTGTTTACAGTTAGGATTTTTTCACTCATTCATTTTTCTACGTGAAGTAAAACAAAAATAAACAAAATAATCTATAAGATAAGTATTATAAAAAATGAATTTATTATTATCTTAATTTAAATTATTTCTAAAGGTGTTTTCAAGATAAGATATAAAGAAAAAGAAAAAGAAATTTCTAAAAACTTTTTTGTTTCATATTTTTTTTGTGTAAAAAAAAAAAAAAAATTTAAAATTTCTTCATCTATAAAATTCTTAAGATACAAAAGAATTTTCTTTTTCTTTTATTTATAAGTTGTTGAAAATTTTTATTTTTCTTTGTTTTTCTAAGAGATTCTTTTAAATTTTGCTTGAAATTTTTTTCAAAAAAAAAAAAAATATTAAAATTCGAATTTTAGTGTTACTTTTATATTTGAGGTTTTTTTTTTTTAAAAATTTTTAAAAATGTATTTTTGTTTTGTACACCTTGACTTTAACGGTAAAAGTCTTTATAAGCAATAAATATATAAAAAAAATAACCCACTTAGTTGGGATTATATTGAAGCTAGTACCGACATTTTTTATCTGCGGTCTATATTATTTTCACTATTAACTGTTATCTGTCGTTTACCATAATATGAAAAAGAAGAGCAACTGTATGAACACATACATCCTTTTTTTTTATTGTATAATCAAAGAATCCTTTTTTGTTAAAATTTCTTAAAATAAATTTTAAGGGAAAAAAAAATTTTTGAAGAGTGTTTTTTTTTGAGGGTTGTGAAAACCTTTTATTCGCAAGACGATTTGTTTTTTTTTTGTTTTTTTGTAAGAAAGAAAATATCTTACAATTTTCAATGACGGTCTGGTAGTTCAATTTAATGTAATATAATATGTTTAGAAATTCCGTGATACTAAATTAGTAAATTCAAGTTCCTGTGGAATAAAAAAAATTGTCTAAGGAAAATTTTTTCTGTTTTTTTTTTTTTCGTATTATAATGTTGAAGTGGATTAAATTTTTTAAGTTTCACTAACCAACAATATTTGTACCTCATCTTTAGCAGATTTTCAAATGAAAAGAAATCAATTTACTTGATTAGGAGATTTCGATAGTTTAAAATATTTTTTGTTTAAACTATAGTTTAATCTTTTATTAAAAATTTAAAACTTATTTTGTGGTTTATTTCTGTTTATTTTGGAAGATGTTAGAAAATTTATATGTTTTGGGAGATAAAACCTTTTAAATTTTAATTAATTTCTTTAGTCAAAGTTTTCTAACGAGAGACAAAGATGGCGATAGATATACGCATTCGTACAATGTAGAATTCCTAGCAAGTCGTTGCACAGCATATGGGAATTCTATTATGTTACTTTAATGTAACCATATGCCATGATATGTGTGATCTATTTTGTGTTTCCTAAAGTTGGTATAATTCACATGTGTACGATTTATTAAAGGAAAAGGAGGACATTAGCATTTTTCTCCAATATACTCCTAATAAGATTATAGAGGAAGAAACCTTAAATTTCTGAGCACAATTTTCCCAAACATCCTTTTTACGGTCTTATCTCTAAAATAAGATTGTACTTTTATATTAAAGATATCATCATAAAGTTTAATCTTAAAAAAGTGAATTTGAACACTAGCCGGAAGAACCAAGTGTTGTTTCTTCAAATGATTTACAACATTTTCCACCAATCTTCCTAAACTAATGCAAAAAGTTCTAAGACTAAATTTTATATTCGTTTAAGTCAATATATACGGCTTACATACAACCACGGCTTTTTCGAAGAGTCAAATAATTATAATTAAAATGACTTCAACGTAAAACATGTAAAAAAATTTAATAGTTTTCAGATAATGTCTTTAAAATAATTCTCTTTTTGAAATACTGTTGTTAATTAAACGTTAACAAAATTTCTATTACTATAAACTTTCAATAATATGTTGGGACTGGAAGATAATTTTTAATAAAAAATATATTATATTATGCTAGAATTAAAATAAAAATAGGTACGTATAGGTAAATAAAATATTTCTCTTCATTTAAAAGTTAAAATAAACCCACAAAAAAAAAAAAAAAAAAATAACGAAAATAAAAACAAAACCCCATAAGATATTATTAAATGATCATATTATTATAAGTAGCTGGTAAGATACATATTATATTATATAAGTAGATAGGGTAGATGTTTTCTTTTTTTTACGTATATCTTAAATTTTTGAAATTTTCATTCATTTTTATTTTTTTTTATCCTTTTTTATTAACCATCCAAATTTACTAACATGTTGTATGAAAGACACTTTTAATTGTGTTATATTAAATTATTTTTTGTTTTGTCACTTTAAGAATCCATATGGGGTTTTAAAAGAAAATATTTTGAATTAAATGTGAAATGTGCTTATATTTAGAGTATATAAAAAGAATTTTTTTATATGATTAAATAATATGAAATATTTTAAGTTAGGTAAAAAATATTATTAATAATTCAAATGACAGATTCTTCAAATTTCATTCTGATTTTAGATATTAATGCCAGATTGAGGAAATAATGTGAATCTAGTTACTAATTATCATATTATTTAATTTTTTCGTTAGATACCTTTGGAATATTTAAAAAGATTCAAATATATATTCTCTTTCTCTATCTAGACCTGAAATAAAACAATTGGTTATAACGGGCTATTGTCATATCGATTTTCATATTGATTAGGTATACAAGTGGAGATTAGGTATAGTTGATTAGGTATACAAGTGGAGCTTAATTGTAAATTTTGACAGAGGAATTGACGGTCTCTATATTTAATAACTTCTCTCTGCACCTGCCCCAATTTTTCAAAAAAAAGGCGAAAATATGATGATCATTTGTTTATCTAAGATTTAGGTAAATTATCTGGATCCGAAAACCTTTTAAAGCTTCTTTTCATTGAATGGTATCGTCGTGGCATAAATCTAAAGAAATGTAATACGATGATACTTATCGAATTGGTTCTCCTACATTTTGATTGAACACCTAACGCATTAATTAATTACAGAGTCTAGCAATTAACTCACAATTTTAGGTTAGCTTTGAATAAATAAATAAAATAAAATGAATAAAAACAAAAAGAAGAAAGTGTTTCAATAACATCAGGATGAGTTTTGTAAGGAAACATTTATATGAAAACATGAAAATACTATGCTGATTTTCTAATAACAAAAATAACAATTTAAAGAGGCTATCTTCATATATTTTATCTAGATCATTTCAGTTTTGAGCAAATAATAATATTTAGATAAATAATAAATTATAGCATTGCAGTTTACAGTTCTTAAAATAGGATGATTATACTTGAGTTATATATTTATGTATAGAATTTTTAATTTATGTAACAACATAACATAATGCAATATCCTTGGATGAGAGCATTTTATATTTTTAAAATTTTAAATTAGAATATTTAACCATATTTATTATGGTTTTATTAATGGTAAAATTATAATACAAAATTTAAAACTTTTATAAATACTTCATATGAAATCTCATTTTCATACAATATATTATTATCCTTAATTTTTACTTATATTAAAAAAAAACACAAACACCAAAAGTTGAAAACCAATTAAATTAAAAAAATTTTTAAATACTTTTCAGGTGCTAATTATAGTATCATATTCTTAATTTCTAATGGTAAGTATTTTATCATTTTTTTAACATATTTTGTACACATAAATTCAAATTTATTTAATAATTCTCAATGCAACAGCCCATTATTTCTTATTATTAAGATATGTCATAATTCATATAAATTTACTTGAACATTATTTTAAGAAAAACTTTTAGACTACATATCATATTATTTAAAAAAATTTAGTAGGTAATTTGTGAATGATTGAAAGGAAAAGTTTTCAAAATTTTACAAAATAAAAATTAAAAAGTTACTAAAAAACTTAATTATTTTCTCTTCCATATTTTAAATTTTGTATTAAAAAAAATGGATGAGAATGAATGGATGTTAAACTTCAGGAACAGATAGTTTTTAAGAATAGAAAGTTGAATAATGAATTTAAATACATTTGAGATGCATAAATTTATTGATTTTTTTTTACAGATATTGTGGTATCTATCTATTATAAAATTTAAAATTTATAATTTATTTTTGTTTTAGTTTTGACTTGAAGGTAACTTTTAAATTTCCTCTTAAAATATGAATTCGATTTTAATTTATATTAAGGATGTATGTTAGAAAAACATCGAAGCGAGTGTGTTAATCAGTGTATTAATGAACATTCCTTATGTTAGTACACTTATTAACACATTCGCCTTCAATGCGAATAATCATCGTTTTACTATATGCGGTAAATAAAATATTGGTGGGAAATTTTGAAAGTTAAAATTGAAAAATTTTAACAAGAAGTTAAAAGATTTGAAAATATCTTAGAATATACCAATTTACATAGCAATTAATATTATTCAAGATCTTTAAAAATCAATCTTTAAAATATTCTTCAAAATAATATAAGTAATTATATTTAATAATAATAATATAAAAATTAAAATAATATGAGCGGTTAATATTAAATTTATATGCATCCTAAAAATATGCAATGTATTCAATTTTTAACATTATTTTGTTATTATTATTAATTAAACTGATTTACAAATTGCAAAAGATTTAAAAATTAACAGATAGTTTATGCGTACGTAACGCACTCAACAATTATTCAAATAAGTAACCACTTGTCCGAAAAATTAGAGCTATCATTATTATAATAACAATACAATTTTATGTGGATTTCTGATCAATTAGGTGTAGCAGAAAATGGTTTTGTCATCAAATATACTATTGTGAACACTAGGCATATAGAAAAACAAAATACTAGCCAATAAACAATTAATATCGTACTCTTCTAAAAGTTTTCCGAAAGGTCAATGGCAGACAGCTACATATATATGAGCCACCATATATACAGTAAGAAAAACAAGCTTGTAAATTAGAATATGTAGAATGGGACATACTTTGCACACTAAAGTTCCTTTACGATTATAGCTCGCCGTTATGTTTGTGCCAACATATTTTCTATTAAACACATATTCCTTGAATGCCAGTTAATATTAAACATGCTACAAAATTTTAAGAAAATGTAGCTCTAATTGTAAAAATATTTCAAATGTTTCACATGTTGGATTCAAATTAGTATTAAGGTTCATTTAAATAATAAAATATAAATAATTGAAATAATAGAAAACTGTTAAAAAAAATTGAAAAATTTACTTATTAGTTTCACTCTGTATATAACACAAAACTGCATCATTTAAGATTGAACTATTTAAAAATTTTAGCCATGGCTAGCACTTTTAAAAAAATCATTTATTAGAATAACTTTTTTTTTCCATCCATTGCAGAGTTACGGTCCTTCAAAGTTAGAAAAAGTCATGTTTGTTTAGCTTTATAAATAAATATCAAAATAAAACTACCTTTTGCAATTTGTTCTTTAAATTTACCGTTATGTAGAAACAAAATTTTTAGAGATATTTTTCCCTTCATACCTCCCCTAACAATATTTTGTGCAACTCTCTATTAAAAGGGTAGAAGGTGTCAAAAATTGAAATTTCTTTATTTTTAGAAACAGCTGTAACTTAGGCATCTGTAAGAAATTTTCAAAACAAAACGCAAAAATTAAAACTTCAACTTTTTAATTTTATATGTGTTGTCAACTTTACTTGTTAGCAACTTACATAAGGTTTCATTAAAATTGAAGAAAGTGTCTCTTGATATTTCACATTTTGTTTTCTTACATATAAAATTTAAAAAGAAATTTACAAATTTTCGTGCAAGTCACAATATTCTAAACTGTTCTTATTAACAATGTTTAAAAAATGTAGGGCTTTAAGAACCTTTAATTTTATAACTTACCGTCTTTTTTGTTGTTTTTAATCAAATTCTAAAATTAAAATATGGATTTGCTTTAATTATTAAGAAAGAAATATTTCTTCTTTCTCATAATAGCCGAAGGATTTAATAATATTATCTAAGTTTCTTTTATAATATTGAACACTAAATAAATAAGTAAATAAATATTATTTATTACCCTTTAAAATGTCACTGTTTTACTAGTTTTAATTTTATTTCAAAGTTTTTTAGTTAGAAATTGTTGAAGTAATATTATAATGTTGCATAAAATAAGCCTGAATGAATATACATAAAATTTATTATAAGTGCCCTATAAAAGTTTTAATTGTGTAATATATTAAATGTTTTTGACAAGTTTCCATATTATACACCTACAAACTAAATTTATAACGATTGTTTTTGGTTCGTATATTGTTATTTTAAAATTGAAATAAATAAATAAATATATAATTGATTACAGTAGAAGTATACAAATGATATTTACATTATTAAACGTTAAAATGGAAAAAATATAAATAAGAAGAATTTGTATTAAGAATCAAAAAAAAAATTGAAGAGAAGGAAATTGAAAGAGAAGGAATCAAGAAGAAAAAGTTTCTGTTTGGTTTTTCATTGAGATTTGTACCGTTTTTATTATTACGTTATTCCATTATGTTATGAATAAAATCCAAAATGTGCAAATCCAAATAAGATAATATGTGAGTCAAGCTCAAGTATTTATTCGTATAATTGGCAGAATTAAAAAAAATTAAAAATCACTCAAATTCCTTTTATTTTTATTTTAATTAAACTGTCATATGTGAATCCTTGATAATTTTTTGTTCCATCCCGTTGTAATACCGTTGATATGATTTCTCCTTTAATTTACCCTTTGTGAACTTTGACTCCATCCAATTCAGATAAAAGTTATAAACCTCAGATAGAAGTTTATGTATGTTATTTTTTCCCGAATACATCTTCTCGTTAAAAGCATAGTTGTCAAAATTTTATCATTTTGCATCTAATTTAGATCAGGCCGTTTAAACCACAGTGCAAGTATAAAAAACCAAAAGAAGAGTTAACAAATTAAAAAATACAAACTCAGTAAAAACCCACGACAACTCTACTTTTTAAATTCTGCTAAAATTTTTATTCTTTTAAGTGTTCAAATTATTAATATTCTTCTGTGTACAGGTTTCGTGCTAATGAAAATCAACGTTTTCATTTCCGGTTTCATTTTAGCTGAACGGAAGTAAATCATATCGAGTTCATAAAAGTTCATTTAGTCACTTAAGAGATTTTATTCTAAATAATACTAGTAACAATAATATAAAACAAAAACTAGTTGAAAAATTTAATTTTTTAATCGAGTACTAAATAATAAATTTCACTAAACACTTAATTTATGAGTGTTCAGACCATAAAAACCGAAACAAAATACCAAAAAAAAAAAAAAACAAAAATTAAAAAAAAAAAATGAATTAAAACATTTTTACTGTTTGTGGATATTAAGTTTTGTGTCGTTAGTATTTAATTAAAAAAAAAAAAAAATTTGAATATTACCTAGTAGTTATAAAATAATTTTTTTTTTTTTATTATGGCGAATAAAAAGTTAAAACAATGCTATAGAAATTCATTAAATTGTTTCAAAAATATATGAATGTAATTTTTTTTAGGCTTTATAGTTTATTTTTTTTTAACAAGGATTAAATAAAGGTTTATAATGATATTTATCAATAATAATTTAAATGAAATGAAATTTTAAAATTATGATTTGAAAAGAGAAAATTTTTATTTATTTATTTATATTAATATTACATACATAAATGTAATGCAATATTATTGAACCATCGACATTTGAGGTCTTTACAGGTTTTTATACTATTATTAAATTATATACTAATATTATTTATTTTGTTTATATTATATACAATATATTTACATTATATTTGGTCGTAAGGGGGTTATGTAAAGTAAAAAACCCTTACGATCTGTGCAGGGAATGAACCCACACTAATTCGGTTAATACGCCACACGCCTACACACTAAGCTACCGAAGCCCCAAGAGAAAATTATGAATAAATTAATTTAAAAAAATAAAAAATTGCATATATCTAGGCGAATTGGATGAAATAGGTTGCCTTGCCACAATAGAATGTTATGTTTAACCTTGATGTTTATATGACTTTCTAAGAAAAAATAAAGCAAATTTCTATTGTTAAATAAATATTTAAAAAAGACTTACTTTTAAATAATTTCATTTAAGACTAGATTAAGATTAGCGAAAAAAAAATTTTGTTATTTTTAAAGCTAATAATTAATTCGCGAAATATAACCATTTTTTTTGTAATCTTTTTTTAGGTTTAGTTATAATTAAATAAATAAATAAAAAAAAAAAAATGTTATGTTTTAGAACATATATTGAAAAAAATTATTAAGTTCCATACAAATTTAATAAGAAAGCAATTTTTAAAAGTTTCTTTTCATATTTTTAAATTCTGTCTATGCAGTTAAACTTTGTGATTTCAAATGACTTTATAACAGACAGACAATAAATGGAATATCAGAGAACAATAAAATTTTTTAAATATTTTTAATTTGATAAAGGATTAACTTTTTTATTTCAAAAAAAAAAAAAACAAAAAAAACTTAATATAGAATTAAATTTTAACTATAAAAATTTTCATTTGTATTTATGTTTATGTGTTTGTAGTGTTCTAATGTAGTCTAAATTTGTGTCAGTCTATTATTTAGGAGTAATAAAAAATTAAATTAAATATTTTACTACTTTTTAATAAATGTTTTCGAAATACCAACTGCACACTGAATATAAGTGAATAGAGAAAGTATTGAAATACTCGATCTCACAAAATAAGATTACTTCACACTTGCTCTTAATAGTAATTAATGCTAATATACCTAAAATATATCTATTTAATAGATGGCACTAACTCGTTGGGTTTTAAAAATTCGAGAACAATAAATAAGTCCTCTATAAATTTTTGAGATAACTTAGATACTGAAATTTTAAGTTGAAGTTTCTAGAATACTGATGTTGGATCATTTATGAAATTCAACAAGGAAGAGAGAATATCTCAGAATTCATTGCCAGGATGCGACAGAATCTGATCAGGTCGAAATTTAGAATTTTAAAAGTTCTTAATATCTAACTAAATATCTAACTGAAATTTGAGTTTTTTATTTTAAAGAGTTTGCGTACGAGGTTTAAATGTATCTAATATGGATTATTAGATTCCATTTACTCAGATTAGTCAGATTGCCCAAGATTTTTATTAAATTTTATTTCGCTATTACAAATGAATTTTTAACAATTCAAAAAGCATAGCAAAATAAAAAAAATTATCGTTAAAATTTAAAAATTTATGTGGAAAATTTAAAACTATTTATTTTCAAGTTTTTTTTTTTTATGAATCTACTTTGGAATTTAATATAATTTTCTATTATTCTGCTGATAATTTATTATTCTACGAAAATTGCTGTATATTGAAAATAAAAAATATGAAAGAATTTTTTTTTTTTTTGTAATTAAATAAAATTTAAAATAAATAATTTTATATTTTATTTACTAAAAGAATTCTTAATTTGAAAATAAAAAAATAAAAAATAAAATTTATTATTGCGAAAACTGTGAAGATATTTTTAATAATCTCGAAAAAAATTTTTTTTATTACTTTAGATACGATTAAATTCAAATCAGATAAAAAAAAATTTAATATCAATTAAAAAGATTTTATTGTATATTCACTGAATATCCTCGGAAAAATCAGGGACTAGTTTTAATTTATCTAGATTCTAGTATAATAAATTAAAGTAGAGAAATTATTCAATTTTAATTAATGCTATAAAAGAAAAATAAGAAAAACAATTGATTAACTAATCAGGTTATCAAAATAATAAAATAAATAAAAAAAAATTTTAAAAAAAACAGCTTTTTTGAACTAAAAAGTAGAAAATAAATTTTTAATAGTAAATTTTTCTATAATTTTCTAAACTACATTGTGACAATCGAGATTTCTTTGAAAAAGTTTATTTCAACATGTCAAATATATATATATAAATATAAGTATATATAAGTTTTAAACTCTTTTAGATTTTACTTTATTCATGTTGATAATATTTTTTCTTTCATTAAAATTTTATTAGACTAATACGGTTAAATATAAACATTATAGTCGAGATTGATATTTTTTATTTTAAATTGATATCCATTTATTAACAGAAGTCAGTCTTCTTTAATTATTGAATATAGAAACGTTTATTACGCTCCTATATGAGGTGACTGCGCAAATTCACATATTCATAAACTGTAAGTAAATCAGAATGAGATATCGAAAATGATATATAATTAGCCGTTTTATTACAGAACTAAAATCTTCTACATTTAAAATCAAAAATGTTGCCACCATTAAAGAAAATCCCACCATTTTTCTTAGCTTTTGATTCAATTCACCAATTCTTAGCTTTTGATTTGAAAAAACAGTTTAATTAATAAATTATACAGGTAATATTTTCTAATTATAGATTAATTAGGATTAAATTCCCTATTAAAGTTAAGTTTTACCATAATTGCTTTTTATAAGGTATTTGTTTCTTCTTCACTTTTGTTAAGAATATACACAATTTGTTCGAAATGATCCTAAGAATCCTTCCCATAGCCCTATCTTATAAACGAAATTGTACAATTGTATTAAAGATTTAAAGTAAAAGTTTGGTTGGAAAGGGGTGGTTTTGGTTGGTCAAAATCCAATACTATCCGGAAGAATCACATGTAATTCTTTCTGGTTAACTTTTGGGATTTCCCCTGACCCTCGTAAAAGAAAAAAATATATATTATCGTATACCATTAAAATAGCATTGTAGTGTAAGAAATAAATTCATAGGTCAAACATTAAAGTTGATATTTCCTAACAAATTTTTAGCTCAACTGTAGTTATGCAAATATTAATCAGAACCGAAAAATAATGATACATTTCTTTATGAAAAAAAAACTACTAAATAGTTTAATAAATTTTAAAGTACATCTATATAATATATATACATAATATGTATAAAATATAAAAAATCGATCTAATTCAAATTGATTTGAATTCAAAGGATTTCAATTTTGATATTTTGGTCAGTAATTTTTTAAGTACCATTTCAAAAGGAAAAAGGGATTTCTAAAATTAAATATTTATTAAATTATCAGTTCTCTTTCATTTTCCCTAAAAAAATTTCTTTTTTTAATTTTCTTTTTGAAATGAATTATAAAAACATGAATTAATTATTAAAAAATTAATCTCATTCCGAAACTTTAAAGGAAGTCTAACAGAAAACCTTTTTCATAAAAAAAAGAGAAAAATTATTTCATTAGAAAGTACGAATTAAAATATTGTGCATATTATATTGTATTTATATGTATATATATATAATAATATTTACATTATTTTTTTTATTAAAAAAACAAATGCCTTTATAACCATTAAACTTATTCAATCGTATAAGGTTAAAACATCGACAAAAAAAAAAATATAATGAAATTAAATAATTTTCATTTCCGGTCAAACATTTTGGTTTTCGTAAATATCGGTGTAAATAAAATAAAAAATAAAAAGAAAAAAAATTATTATAAAAATGGGGTATTTTGTATTTACTTGAAATTATAATATGTCATATATGTTGAATATATTATTTTCATTTTTAGGTAAATTTAAAAGGGTAATTATTTTACATTTACAAAGTTCCGAAAATCTTTAAAATAATAAATAAAAATTTATCTACCCTTGTTTTATTCTTATATATAACGAGGAAGAGTGCAGTATAGTAGACTGTGTCAACTCTGGGATACCCGTATGAACGTAATATACCCTGTTCCTATACAACTTGACCATCTTTTAAAAACTTTCAGATGTTTTAGAACCGACGTTAACTACAGAGATATATTTATGTAAAGTGTGGAGTTCTATGACAGCTACCCGAATCTATTGCACAAGCACAACCAAATTTTACAAATGTTGTTGCCATAAAACTTGATCATTATTTGTAAGATTTCAAATCCCTAGTTTTATTAAGTTCCAAGAAGTGTAAGAAGCCTGAACCGGGTGCTCTAGACCAACAAAATTTTATAAAAGTTGTTGGAATGGAACTCGACACCTCTTTACTAAATTTCAAATTCTTAGCTTCAGTACACACTCATTTCATAAGAGAAGATGTATGGCAGCTACTCGAATCTGTCGTATGTACGGGTATAAAAATAAGGTTCCCGGAAATAATCGTTTAAAAAAAAAAAAGAAATCAAATAACATTCAAAAAAATTGGGGATTAATTTCCAGGATTATATCATTTTCATAATTATGTAAAAAAATGTCATTTTAAAATAAAAATAAATCTTAATCCAAATGATTTTAAAATCTTAAAATAATTTGGAGAGTTAATTCATTTTATTGCGGGAATATTTAATTTTGAATTTGAGGTGTTATTTTATTTTTTTTTGGGGGGATTATTTTTTGCCGGAAATAGTTCCGGCAGTCTAAAAATAAATCTTTTGAAATAAAATATTTAAGAGAAATGAAAATCTGTTGAGATAATTACTATATATAAGGCAGAAATTTTTTATCACTGTTAGAGGAAGACCAATTTATGGCGTTGTAAAGGTTCTTTAGTAGTTTCTTTAATTTAAGGAGTTAAATTAGTGTGAAACATTGCAATTATTATTGTCATTTCTGAAATATTAATACGAACCTATCATATAGTGTTTAAAATAAATTATTTTATCATTTTGCTTAAAATATTATTTATTACTTTTTAATATTTTTATTTATTTCAGGTCTTCAGGTCTAAACTGTATCAATAAAATATTTTAGACCAGCTTATTTCTTCATGATTTCTTAAAAATAATAAATTTTACCTTTTTTATTTTTGCGTTTGCGTAAGCCTTTGTCTGAATAATTTCCTTTGCAAACGCATTTGTATTATTACCTTCTTGCTGATTTTCAATTTCATTTTCGTAGTCAATGTTATTGCAAAATAATAAATATCGGATTCAGAAATGTGTAAGGCTAGCTACTAAGAAATATGATCCTAATGATTTAATACTTTCCAAAATTGTTTGTTTCGTTCCATAACTCTTAGTCTTATTAGCTTTAAGAAAGTTTATATTGAGTCAAACTCTAGATTTTTTTAGTTTTTGAGTAATCGTAACTGGCAAACGAATTAACAGATTTAGCTAAATCGATAATTTTTTTGGATATAAAATCTTTTTTACCCATCTAAAACCATCTGCCCTGTAATCAAAGTATAATGAAATAAGCACTGTACTGTACAGTGTAATGGTTGAATCATATTTAGTGATGATTATGTCTAGTTCTATGTCTTATAAACGGAAGGGCAATTTTAACATACCCATGAGAAACGTCCGAGTTACCTTGCTATAAGTTTAATATATTTTTCTCAGATAAAAAAATTAATAATGGGAATAAATTTGAATGACAGAAAGAATAACTACTGATTCCCAAGTCTTCTGATGAGGCTGTAATTAATGTTGACAACAACTATTACAATTAATGTATGCATGTACAATAAATAAATTAGTATACAATTCTTTGTTGTCCTAACAATTGAAAATTAATTATAGAATTTAAAATTTTTTCTGTATGTGAAAATTAAATCAAATTATAATGAAGATATTTACCAACAGATGTAGCTTAATTTCTGCCTCTACATATAGGGGTAGATTTACAATAACTGTTACAACATCGATTATCTGAACGGACCGCTTATATTTTTGATGTTGTACTCGATTATGTTATTTGCCAAAATAATTTTGATATTATTAAATTCCGGATTTTATTTTTTGAAATTTGTTAGCGTTGTTATAAATGGTGTATTGGGGTTTTTCATATAAAAATTTTACAATTGTTGTAAAATTTTACACTTTCTTTACTAAAGTACAACACACCTTCATTCTACAATATGAAATCGTAAATACCACGTTAATATATTAATGATATATATATATTTTTTTTTTGAAATTATTTAATTGCTTTCATTTCATTTTATGTTTTTTGCATATTAATCATCTGTCACTGTATCATTTTTAAAAGACCATCTTTGTCCAATTATCATTAAATCGTAAAATATTAAAATAGATATCCATTTTAAATTAATAAAGATTTATGAAATAAAATATAGGTTTTAACAATTTCATTTAATAAAAAAAAAAAAAATATTTTATAATTAATTAAAATAAATAAATATTGAGGTTATATTTGTATGTTTTAATAGAATTTCTCGGTTTTAAATTAAATCTGATGTAAAATTTTGTGGTTCTTTAAATCAATAAAACAACACACACTACATTCAATTTATTTAAGTTGAGGCTTTCATTTGTCGAAAAGAATTTCAATTTTTTATAAAATTTTATTTTGAATATAAGTATGAAAATAAGTTTTTTTTATATGGATTTTGGATTTAATAATCAGGTGACTTGTCATATAAATGTTTAATTAAAAAAAAAAAAAATAATAACCAATAAATGTTTTATTGGGTATCTATAAATATTTACTATGTATTTTTACCGACCGCATACATTAATGTATAAGGTAGGTATTGTTTTCATACTAAAAATTTGTACCCGAGATTTTCGCAAAAATGCACAACTCCGGTGTGGAGAAGGCTGTAAAAAAATGTTCAGCATGATGTCCGTCTGTGTATGTGTGTGTGTGTGGGTGCGTGTGGGCGTGTGTGGGTATGTCTTTGGGCACGTGTACAGCTTAAACGACTGAGCGGAATTTTTTGAAATTTCATATTTAAGGTTATAACGTAAATGTCTCAGATTGATAAGCTTTTGGAGCAAATCGGACAACCGCAAATGGTAGTTTACTGGTGTACTTTTTAAGTTTTTTACGAATATTTCGTAACAGAAAAATTTTATGAGAAAAATTATTAAGAAAAAGTTGTTACACAAGTAAAGAGCAACAACTTTGCCATAGAACATTTTTTGATCTGATCAACTTTAAAGTTTTTTTTAATTTTTTCCAAGTCCAAAAGTTCATATTATATACACTCCATATGAATTTATATGAACAATTTTTTTTTGTTTTTTTTTATATTCCTAAAAATTTATATATATAATATGTACTTGTATCTATGCATATTATTCTTTTATTGATGACATAAAATTAAAACGGTAAAATATTTGTTAGCAGATTCAATATTAATCTTATGTTTGTTTTGTTGTTTACAGTTTTTATTATTTTTTACTTTTAATATTTTTGAATGAAAAAAAAATCATGTACCTACATTACATAATAATGGAAATGGATGTATGAATGAATGCACATACATACATATATAAATACATATATTTTTACGATTTCATTGCTTATTATTGTTATTGAATAAAACAAAATGTTGGTAAATTATTAGAAGTTATTTTGATTTGATATAAAATTATTATTATAAAAAAAATCTATAAATTTTGGCATTGTACTTTTCTGGTAGGGGCGGTCGGTCCTGTGGTGGAGACAGCTGATGTTTTTTTTTTTTTTTTTGTAAATTTAACATAAAGAAATAATAGAAACCAACAGCAGCTGTCAATAGTTTTTGTATCCTATAGTTTAACAATTTTTTATTTTATTGAAAACTTTAATTATGAATTTATATAAATTTTATTTTATTTTATAATAATGAATTATTAAAATTTGAATATTATAATGAATTTGTTTAAGATATCACTAACAGATAAAATAAATAAAATAAAAACAAAAAAAACAAAAAAAAATTTAATTGTTATAAATTTACGAGTTTTTAGAATATATTTGGTAAAAAAACATTATTATTTTACTTTAATTTAAATAAATAATTGCAGTTTTTGTTCTAATATCTGTCTATATTATGCTTTTTATAAAAAAGTTACATATAATATTTGAAAAACATAACGACATTTTAAAAAGGGAACGTATGACAATTAGTCTAAAATTTTTTCGTAAAAACAAATTTTACCGATAATATTATTCATCAAAAATGATTTTATTGGAAAATACCGTTTTTTTTTGTTTTTAGCAAAAGTGAATAGTTAGAAAAAGGTGTGATTAACGAAATGTGGTATTTGAGAAATGAATAGAAATTATGCAATTTTCAGAACAACGCATAAAAATGTTAGAAGGAGCTCACGCTTTATGTATAATAGGTTAAAATAAAACAAAGTTTTTTTTTTGACACGTTGCCTAAACTATAAAAAATGATTATTTTATACAAAGTAATTGTAAGATTGGATATTGGGGAGCAGAATTTGAGTGAAATAGGATAGGAGGATAATAAAAGAAGAGTTGGAAGGTAAATTGGAAAGGAATCTTTACAGCTTGTTTTTAAAAAGTTGCAAAATTTTATAATGGACCGAGATCACATTGGTGGTTCAACACATTGTTCCACATTTTAGTGGTTCTTACAATAGTTTTGTGATAGAATTGTTTAAAAGAAGGCATTTTTGATTTTAGTTTAATAGAACAAATGACATTACCTATACAAGATTTTTATAAAAGAGAAATATTGCTGCAATACTTCGATGGATGTTAAACGGAATAAATATTAACTGAATAATAGAATTTACGCCAATTAGGTGTAGGGCGCGATTTTTTAATTTTTCTAGGTAAGCTAATGAATATTTAGCAGCTCCAGTTGTACTCCATCTTACCTTAGGTGGAATATAATATACGCATATATATTTTATTAGCTTATTATATATACTTATTAGAAAAAAATTAGCTTTACAAGAGAAAAGAAATTCTGCATTACTTCAAATATATGCTTATTTCACAGCATTTTTTGGTTTCGTTGCATACCTAAAATATTTAAATTTTCAGAGCTTTGAAATATTTCCTCTTGCAGTTGCAATATTTGTATGAATCTTTTGCAAGATATCAGACGGTTTTGAGTTTTAGAAGTATTGAACTCGATTTGGTTTGTATTACCTCAAACCGATTTATTCGCTAGATCATGGTTAACTAAGTTAGCCAAAATTTCTCTTTTTAAACGGATTCCTGCAGAAATAGAATAAACTAGATATTATGTAGTATTATATCGTTCTATGATAGAATATTTGTAAAATAAACAACTACGTTACTAGGTAGATATGTGAAAAAAATAGCATTGGGGGGTGAAATGAAAATTTTTTTTATAGAGAATTTATGATTTTAAAACATACTGTTCTATTTTTGTCATGATCTTTTGTTTCTATAAAGTTTGAAAATTTTCAAAGTATTGTTATAGTAATTGGTTGCGTTTAAATAATGCCTTAAAATGGTTGCTTTTTTTAAAATGGTTGCCTTTATTTAAATGCCTTAAAATGGTTGCCTTTATTAGAAAATTCTCTGATAAAACCAGTTTTGTTGATTATATCTTTGTTTTAAATAGAATTTGACTTCGTTTTTTGATTATGTATTAAAATTTTGTGTACATAAAAGGTTTTTGTTTTCCATTGAGAATAAAAAAAATTGTATTTTCCGGACTGAATTAAAATATTATTCTCATGACACTGTAAACCATATGAACAATATATTATTTACCATTTGATAACAAAAAAAAAAAAATGTATATATGTATATATATATAATATTATTGATTATTATGTATAGTTTTCCGACAAGTCTAAATTTTCAGGTAAAGGTCAAATTCATTCAGAGATAACATGAAAAGTTAAGCAATAATTTAGTTATTAGACGTTAAATAAAATTCCAATGAAATTTCATTTCTTTTTTAATATTCAATCAAATATGTTTTTTTTTTTTTTGTTTTAGATATTTTATATAAATTGTAATTTTTTAATTAAAAATTTATTTAAATGATTTACCCTATTGTTTGTTAAATTGCAATTGTACATATACATAAATGGAAATTTTCACCACATAAATTGAAATTGAATGCTTACATTAATGAAATGAAATTAAAAACTAATATTGATTGAGTCTTTTCATAAATTTTCATTTTTATTTTCTATATATAACATATATGTACTTACATTTTTATTCTAAATTTACGGAAAACAAAAAAAAAGTATTTTCAAAATAAAAGATATTTTATTTTATTGTACAGAATTTTATGATTTATTTATTGCATATATCTTTTAAAATTTCCATTTAAATTTTTTAGGAAACTTTCAAACTGATAAATACTTTTCTATCTGATATGTATAATACATTTTATTGTTATTAAAATCTTTTCTTTTATTACTTCATAATAATCTTTTAACCAGATGCAGTTAAGATTTTGATTAATATTTTTGTCTGTTTGTCGTTTATAGAATAGTACCCTGTACATAAGACTGAAACCAAACTTTATAGAAATGCTGTTTTGAGCACTATTCAATCACTATCATTTTTTTTTTGGTTTGTTAACCCTTTTTGGCAAAACAGCGATTACATTTGATGGTTCTTCTGGCTAAACGGTCTGATCGATTAAACTTCAATCTTTGTATATATATGATTCTATAAAAAAACTTGTTCTATCCATTAACCCGTTAAGATATAAGAGCTTTTCAAAGATTCTTTTTTTTTTTTTTTTTTTTTTGGTTTTCTATTAAAAATAATTTGAACTTTTTACCTCAAATTTTGTATATTGACCTTTGAATCGAAATAAAGTCACAAAATTTTTTTTAGCACGTAGCACAAAATAATATTGGGTTAAGATTTTCCTGAAGGTTTAAACTCCTTTCACATATTTCGTTTTCAGTATTTTAGTAATTTCATATTTTTTGAGAATTAATACCGTATTTTTCAAGATTTGATTGAATTTTCTTCCATTTGAACATCTAAGTTAGCTTGGTTTTCTGTTAAATTTTAATATATAGGTACCCATATAATCGAAAATAGCGTATCAGCCTAAAATCTTTTTCATATGAGAACAATTTGTGAGATATCAAAATTATCTTATGTATATGAAGATATTGAAATAATTGAGATACAATAATTGGATGTACAAGTTGTATAAATTTGAAATTAAAAATTTTTTTTTTAAATTTTTTTTAAAAAAATGATTGTATTCAAATAAACTTTTTTTTTTTTACTTATCTGATTAATATTGATTACAATGGTTATATAAATTATATTGCATGTAAACAAAAGTTTTGATTCCGTTCGATATTCGATAATTCTAATAATTTAATATAATTTAATTAAAAAATCTTTCAACAAAAACAAAAGAATTTTTCTTGAAATTGGAAATTTTATTTTCATTAAAAATAATTGTATAAAAACTAGTACATATATTATTATATCCTTATGGCTTATCCAACATGCTGGGTTTTCAAAATTCTTGTTTTCAAATTAATATATTTTTCATAGTTTTATTATCATCAGCAACAATTTTTGTTGTGTTTTGATTTTTTAATACTTCATTTCTCTCAGGAAGATAATATTTAAAGTACCACAATCTGAAGATTTTTTTTTTTTTTTTTAGAATCTATTGCAAACACACGTGATTTTTATTAAAGTATATTGTTAAACAAAGGTAAGAACATTCTATTCTTTGCATAATGCTGAGATTACGAACATAAAAAAATTTAAAATTTTCTTGTTTTTATCTAGATAAATCTTATAATGGATTCAAAACGTTTCAATATATTTTCTTAGAATAACAGAAGGGAATAAAAATTTATAATGCAAATAATGGGAAAAAAACCTTTTGCAAAATTTAACGTAATATAAAAAATTGAAAAAAGAATATTGGAAAAAATTAAAAAAAACTACCTAAGGTAAATAAAGAGATTTAAAGATATTTTATCCTTGTCGTATATATATAAATGGAATTTTATTCATATTTTATCAATTTTTTAAATAATTTTTTTTTTGTACCCGTAAAGTATGCAATTTAAAATAATCACATTAATTTGTAACTGAACGAATTATTGGATATCCCAGGCCTAAAATGACATTTGTAATCGATGGCCTTATTTTATTACTACAATTTATTGCATAATATTAGATTAAAATAATTAAGTGAATATGGGATTATCTAAACAAAATTGTTTAGGCTAAATTATATTATAGAATTTGTAGATGATTTAATTATATAAAACGCAGATTGTAATTTAAACTTTTAAACTAATTTACAAAATAAATTCAATAAAGCTAAATTTAGCTAAATATTGCAACGATGGAATGTTCTAATTACAATAAATGCGAAGCTAAGTTGCTGAAAAGCTTTAGACGCAGTAATAATTCCAATTTTAAATAGGGTTAAATATACCTTGCAGTTTAATTCAATTATTTTTATAAATTCAAAGAACATTTATTAGGAGTTTGCATAAAGTTTTCTATTCCTAAAAACTACAACTGAAAGTAAATACATATTGTAAATACATTAAATTTAAGTGTATGGTTTTATAAATTGGATGAAAGTAAGTGCTTCCACAATCGAAAAACTTACAGCTATTCCAGAAAAATGCATTGAAGCTTGCACAAACTTAAGTAGCACACCATTAATTATATCAATTTTTTTTTAATGCTCGAAAAGTTATTAGATTAAATAATTTTATAATTCGCTTTATAGTTAACTGCCTATTCAGAGAAGAAAAGCTACAACATAAAGTTCTTTAATTTGCATAAAACTGAAAAAATCATCAAAACATATTTCGAAATAAGTTTTATTCCATTACAAGGATTCCTTTTGTTGAACAAATACGGGTACATAGAAAATCAAAACTATGTACCTAAACTATGAATTTAATATATCATGTATGTTTTCTCTATAAAATATAATCATATATTTAAAAAAAATAAAATATCTGACTTAAATAAGTACTGTAATATATTTATGTAAAATTTAGAGTTGTTTGACAGCTACTCGGGATCAAGTTGCCCCAAACTAATCAAATTTTAAAAAAGTTGTTGTCACAAAACTTAACTTGTTTTGAGAAAATTTCACATATATATCATTGAACATTTAGATATTCCTATTGAGAAGAAGAGAATGTAGTTGCATGGTAGCTATTGAATCCCGCTTTTTCCATATATTTTTCATTTCATATACAAATGCTGGTATAAATATATTTATTAAAGTTTGGTATGTCTTATATGTCGAGTACAGTCTATAGTTATGCTTATATAAAAAAGAAGTTGTAGAATAGTTGTCATTTGAATCTGTAGATCGAATTTGTTCAATTTTGATAACAAAATTCGTATTCACATTAAAATAACATTGTAAAAATTTCAGGATTCTAGCTCCACTATTTTATGAAGACAGACGGACAGTCGGACGCGCTTATCTTAATCAACTCAGAATTTAATCCTAAGCAAGAATATATGTATTATATACTTATCCATATCTATTTTTTTCATTTTTAAGGTGTTCAAACATAATGGTAAGTTAAGTTCAAACAGCCTTGAATTAACTTTCTACAAGTATAAAAACGTATTATTAAACATTGTTGGCATCAGTTTTATTTTTTATAGTAAAATCACTTTATTATAACTAATTTAATTCATTAAAACAAAAAAAAATTGTATTTTCGTATATTTTTAAAGATAAATGTTATCTGAGTAAGTTAATATCAAAATAGTTTTTCTAGTTTATTTATTTTTAATTAATCATCATTAAAAGAATAAAATCGTAAGGTTAACTGAAATTATTAATAAGAATGGAAGTATTTGAAGAATTGAAGAATCCCTATATTTCTATAATATTAAAAATGTGATCCTTACTTTATATTGACTTCCATTAAGTCGACTGAATTTTTTCTCATAAAATAGACGTATATGTGGACATACTATAAACAGGTATTGATAGCCCCTTTTTCCATAATATTTATATATATGTCAGTATACATTACATTCTGAATTAGGAGTAATTTTATAGTGGGCTACAGAATCATAGCTTCAATCATTTATTTAATCGATAATTCTTTACTTTTTGAAAGATGGCATTGTCCAAGTCAACAACATTTTTCCATGTCGATGTCGATATTCAAATCAACATATTATCCATGTCGACATTTTAGATTCGACACTTTAAGAATCGTTAAATTTTACAAGTCGACATATTTGTCGTAGTTGAAGTCGACATTTTTGAGTCGATAATTCGTGAATCAACATGACTAAAGATGATCTATTAGGAAGTTTGGTATGATTTATAAATAATAATGCAAAAAAGTGTACCATAATATTTGTCTATTGTGAGAGTTCAGATCAGTTTTATTTCATTTTTATTCTTGTCTTATTAACTATTATTTTCCTCAGTTGACTGAATTTTATTAGATTAGAAATTCATATAATGCACACAGTGATTGTATATTTTGTTAAAAATTTTTTAACAAATTAAAATCTGATTTTAAACTTTTTCATATCAGAATTATATGAAATATCTGTTCACTTTTTTTTAATAATCTTCAATATCATCATTTTTAATAATCTTCAGTGCCTGAAGATTAAGTTTTTATAAATAAATTTCTTTCTGTAAAAAATGAAAAAATCATAGTCAAAATTAAATCACCCTATAGTAAAAATAATGTAAGGATTATTGTCTTGAAATTAGTAAAATTTTCTCATTTATCATTGGACAGAAATTTTTAGAAAAGGATAATAACAGGATTAAGATGTTATACATGTAAACATTTGTTTAGATTTCATATAAAACAGATCTATATATATATATATTAACATATAAATATGTATATCTATATATTTATAATTAATATATTTTTTTTTGTGAAATTGTACTACACAATATCTTTTGTGTTTTGTTCTATAGGTATATGTTTGTTATAAGTATTATAAAAGTAACGTATATATAAGTATTGTTATAAGTAACTTTAAGAGTTACTACAAATAAATAAAGTAGTTAAATTTTCATAAATAAATTTTTTTTTTATTTATGGAAAATTATTTCTGTAGTAATATTTAGTTGTATTGAAGGAAATATTAAAGAATTATTTTTTTATTTTATTACAATTTCCCAAGGGCATATAAATGCTCTTGCAAAATAGAGGGTCCTTTTTTTTTAAAGAATTAAATGTCAAATGTCGAATATTTTCTATAATATGTATTTGAAGAGAAAAATTAACATTTTTGAATATATTTTATATAGACATGACTGAAAAAATTTCTTTTTATTTAAATAAAATGTTTTTTTTTAGTTATGCTTTAAATTTTTCCTATAATTGTTCAATAGTTCAGTAGTAGGTACTAAAAGTTGATATGATTTTTTTGTAATTTATATTTGAATACTTACGTATTGTTAGTATGTATTATGTAGTTAAGTTTTGAAGTTCTTCAATTTGATTAATGTAGGAATATGACTTTTAAATAGGTATTATGTTTTATTTACTGATTTAAAAAGAGAGTAAAATAAGCAGTTTTATAATTACAATAAGTACTCCAAATGTTAAAGTTAATGCCCTCTTGGTATTCTTGAAAATGTTGGAGCACTCTTATTTTTTTATACACATTTTGGTAAATGCTAATCTTTGTTCTAACAAAATAAATTTCTTCTAGCTTGTTTAAAAACCTTCGGCAGGGGAACAAGAATTATTACAAACACAGTAGAAATTGTTACATGTGGAATCTATTGACTGCATCTGTATTACAAACTGAAAGAGGTCTATGTATACAATATAACATATTAAAACTTTGTATCCCATCAACACTCCAAAATTTTTAACAAATCTCCTTTCACCAAAATTTTATTTATCCTTTCATGTTTTCTGCAGCCTAAAAAGTGTTTTTGTTCTTCATAAAATTCAAAGAGTCACCACCAATTGATTGGGTTAAGCATAAAAAAAAAAAATTCAATTTTTGCTCTATATAATATGTATAAATAATTTTTGAAAAAAAATGTTATAAAACTTAAAATGTTTTATAAAAATATTTTCTAACAGTACATTAATATAATGGAGTGTTTATTATTTAATAAAAACAAAAAACATTTTTGTTTTTGCTTGCATAATAAAATCTTCCTATATATCATCCATATTGAACGTTAATAATAGAAATTTGTTTTTTATTTACTCTTTGAAGTATATAGGGCTTCTACTTTATACCTTCATCTCAGATGATTTTGTGATAATAATTTGACTCTCAGTGCGTTCTAAAATTATTCAATTCTTAGGCTGTGTGCCAATCGATAACTTTTTAAATTATGTAAAATCAGTTGAAAAAAATTTACTGCAATAAAATTTACTAAAATAACTTTAGTAATTTACTAAAAAACGAGGAAGAGTGCAGTAGAGTAGACTGTGTCAACTCTGGGATACCCGTATGAACGTAATATATCCTATTATAAAACTTGATCATCTTTTAAAAACATTCAGATGTTTTAGTACCGAACTACAGAGATATATTTATGTAAATTGTGGAGTTGTATGACAGCTACCCGAATCTATTGCGCCTAGCTTCATTAAGTTCCAAGAAATGCAAGAAGCCTAAACCGGCTGCAATAGATCAATCAAATTTTACAAAAGTTTTTGGCATGCAACTCGACACTTTTTCACTAAATTTCAGATAGCTAGATTCAATAGACACTGAGTTATTCTCATTTAAAAAGAGAAGTTGTATGGCAACTACTCGAACCCGGCGGCCGAAAATGCTGGAGTTAAATAGCAAAACTAACAATTTTGCAAAAGTGACGTATATAAAATGTCAGCCTTCTAGCTCCTTTATTTTTTGAGTTATCGTGCGGACGGACACTGAGTTATTTTCATTTAAAAAGAGAAGTTGTATGGCAGCTACCCGAACCCGTCGCACCAACACAACCAAATTTTGCAGAAGTTGTTGCCATAAAACTTGATCATCATTCGCAAAATTGCAGATACCTAGATTGAACAGACACTGGGTTATTTCCATTTAAAGAAAGACTTTGTATGGCAGCTACTCGAACCCGGGGGCCGAAAATGCTGGAGGTAAATAGCAAAACTAACAATTTTGCAAAAGTGACGTATATAAAATGTCAGCCTTCTAGCTCCTTTATTTTTTGAGTTATCGTGCGGACGGACACTGAGTTATTTTCATTTAAAAAGAGAAGTTGTATGGCAGCTACCCGAACCCGTCGCACCAGCACAACCAAATTTTGCAGAAGTTGTTGCCATAAAACTTGATCATCATTCGCAAAATTGCAGATACCTAGATTGGATATACACTGGGTTATTTCGATTTAAAGAAAGAAGTTGTATGGCAGCTACTAGAACCCGGCGGCCGAAAATGCTGGAGTTAAATAGCAAAACTAACAATTTTACAAAGGTAACGTAAAAAAATTTTCAGCCTCCTAGCTCCTCTATTTTTTGAGTTATCGTGCGGACGGACACTGAGTTCTTTTCATTTAAAAAGATATTTTGTATGGCAGCTACCCGAACCCGTCGCACCACCACAACCAAATTTTTCAGAAGTTGTTGCCATAAAACTTGATCATCATTCGCAAAATTTCAGATACCTAGATTGAACAGACACTGGGTTATTTCCATTTAAAGAAAGACGTTGTATGGCAGCTACTCGAACCCGGGGGCCGAAAATGCTGGAGTTAAATAGCAAAACTAACAATTTTACAAAAGTGACGTAAAAAAATTTTCAGCCTCCTAGCTCCTCTATTTTTTGAGTTATCGTGCGGACGGACACTGAGTTCTTTTCATTTAAAAAGATATTTTGTATGGCAGCTATCCGAACCCGTCGTACCACCACAACCAAATTTTGTAGAAGTTGTTGCCATAAAACTTGATCATCATTCGCAAAATTTCAAATACCTAGATTGAACAGACACTGGGTTATTTCTATTTCAAGAAAGACGTTGTATGGCAGCTACCCGAACCCGGGGACAGAAAATGCTGGAGTTAAATAGCAAAACTAACAATTTTACAAAAGTGACGTAAAAAAATTTTCAGCCTCCTAGCTCCTCTATTTTTTGGGTTATCGTGCGGACGGACACTGAGTTCTTTTCATTTAAAAAGATATTTTGTATGGCAGCTACCCGAACCCGTCGCACCAGCACAACCAAATTTTGCAGAAGTTGTTGCCATAAAACTTGATCATCATTTGCAAGATTTCAGACGCCTAGCTTTATTAACTTCCAAGAGGTGCAAGAAGCCTGAACCGGCTGCTCTAGGCCAACCAAATTTTATAAAAGTTGTTGGCATATAACTCGACACCTCTTTACTAAATTTCAGATTCCTAGCTTCAATGAACACTGAGTTATTCTCATTTAACCGGATAAGTTGTATGGCAGCTACCCGAACCCGTCGCACCACCACAACCAAATTTTGCAAAAGTTGTTGCCATAAAACTTGATCAACATTTGCAAGATTTCAGACGCCTAGCTTTATTAACTTCCAAGAGGTGCAAGAAGCCTGAACCGGATGCTCTAGACCAACCAAATTTTACAGAAGTTGTTGGCATGTAACTCGACACCTCTTTACTAAATTTCAGATTCCTAGCTTAAATAAACACTGAGTTATTCTCATTTAAACGGAGAAGTTGTATGGCAGCTACCCGAACCCGTCGCACCAACACAACCAAATTTTACAGAAGTTGTTGCCATAAAACTTGATCATCATTTGCAAAATTTCAAAACCCTAGCTTGAATAGATACTGAGTTATTTCTATATAAAGAAAGAAGTTGTATGGCAGCTACTCGAACCCGCCGACCGAAAATGTTGGATTTAAATAGCAAAACTAACAATTTTGCAAAAGTGACGTAAAAAAAATTTCAGCCTCCTAGCTCCTTTATTTTTTGAGTTATCGTGCGGACGGACGGACGGACGGACGGACGGACGTACATGGCTTAATCGACTCAGAATTCGATTCTGAGCCGATCCATACCTTTGACACTATATCTAGCTCGGCTCCTTTAAGGTGTCACAAACGTAATGGCAAATTTATTATACCCTTGAACATAGTTCATACGGGTATAAAAATAGAAATTTTACTGTAACAAATGGAAAGAAAATTTTGACATTATAAATTTTGACAGAAGTATTTAAATCAATTCCGAGTTTGCGAAAATTTATTATTTTTTTCAGAATAAGTTTTAAAATGAATAGAATTTTAAAACAATATTTATTACCTGAAAATAAATTTAAAAATATTTCAGTTTTTCTTTAAATAATAATTGTTAAAAGCTATTGAGCCTATTGAGCTAGGTAAAATTTTGACAACTATATTCACCACACTGTACAGCAAAATTTTATTTTTGTACGTCAAAATTTTACAAAAAAATAAGAAGCACACAGCCTTAGTGGTTAAAACTTACAGTTTCTAGTTTAGTTGTGTTGATTGTATACCATATTTCAGCAACCATATATTAGAACAGATTTTACAATTGACACCCCAAATATTCTTAATTTTATCACTCTGGGTATTTGTCAATATCTGCATATTAACTTCCGATATCTGAATTCTGGTTCTAAATTTTTAAACATTATGAATTGTTTCCGTTTCTTGTTACTACAGTGCCAGGTATAAGAAGTTGTTTACATATTCTTTCTGTTTTTTAAATTTGGTACGGTGGTTGTGTTATATATGCTCAACATTTTTCTGCGTTAATATATTATAATTTTTCTGCGGTCCTACATGTTTGGGCAGTTGTTCAAGATTTTCTATAAAAATTTATTTCTCTTTAATTTTTATAAATAATTTATTTATAAATAATTACTGAAGGAGAAAGTAAATTAAAGGTTAAAATATTTTCAATTCTAATCAAAATTAAATAGTCACCACATATATATCGAAAATGTTTGGGAAAATCAATATTAAAATATTTGTCATTTATATTATTTACTCATATTTATTGAACTTGTAGATTTTATCTATAATATTTTGAGTTAAATAGGGTCAATTTCTAATAAATTGATTTGAGTATAAGAAGAAAATCTGATTTTGTTGTCGCTTTTAATGTTGAAGTTGAAAATTTTGAACTTTGTTTGTTAAAAATTATACTTTTGAATTTCAATATTCCAAATTTATATGGCTCACTATTTTCACATTTTTCTATTCCAATAAAACGTTTGTAGGAATTCTATTTTGATTAGGGTTGGTTACATTTTCAATTTTTTTTTATTTTTATACCCTACACATTAAGTATAGGTATGGTATATTAACTTTGGTATGGTGTTTGTAACTATCAAAAAGAAGCGAGTTAAGTATAGACATGTATATATATTCTGAATCGGGATCACCTTCTGAGTCGATTTAGCGATGTCCGTCCGTCCGTTTGTTTGCAAAGGTTTAATTATTATTTTTGTTTAATACTTACTTTTGTTTTGCAAAGGAAATAAATTTATGAATCCAGATTAACTGACTAATAGTATTCCTTTAGATATTATAATTTTTCGTGTTGTTTTCTTCGGAACCTCTGTTCAAAAATACAAAATAAATGCAACTCTTTCCATTTTTTGCCCATTCTTTATAGAACAATTAATTTTGAACCATGGGTCAAATTATTGTTTTCTAAGCTCTTTTTTTATTGTTTTTTAAGCTCTTTTCGGTTATTTTCTCGTCTTCTGGAATCGATTATTTTGAGATTACTTCATTTTATATTTACAATTAAACTAATTTTCAAATTTATTTTAAGTTATATTTGAAATTGTGTGCGTTTAGCATATGACGAAATATGATGAAATTAGTGTTTGAGGTTTTTTTTTTTAAATTTTCCTTACTCCTATAAGGAGCATAGGGCATCCACTAAGTTATTTATTATTCATATTTGACTAAGCTTCAGTTTCGTGAATCATAAATTTCACTAAGCCGCATTTCACTTAGTCGGCTGTATCTATTGTACAAGAACGACATTTCTTTTTTATTTCTACGCCATCTTATTATCTTATACAAGAATTATGGTTTGTTATTATTTTATTATGTAGCTATTACAATATGATATTAATTATAATTTATACGACATATTGTATACTTATTTTAAATTTAATTATATTTTTACTAATTATATATTATAAGAAAAATATATATTATTTTTTATTAATCTATATAATCCAGCCGGGGTTTGAGCCGATACCTTTCGTATTAAAGGCCGGTGTCTTAATCACTACACCATTGGCTGGATAAGCCTATTCTGTTGGCGTTTGATGTAAACCTATTCTATTTAATTTCCCATGATAACAATTTCAATTTTCGACATTTAAATGAAAGAACTGTGTTGACGATTTAAAAATAAAAACAAATTTTTTTTATTTTATTTCACTTAAAGTATAAAACTAGTTTCATATTTAATGAAAATTTTTTGCAGGACTCCCTTTAATTCTTTATAAATAAAACGCAAAAGTTTCAAATTAAATTTTTTAATATAAGAAAAAGGATTGTCCAATTTAATGAAAAGTGTTTATTATATGTCTATTTTGGAGATTTTCCAAAAAATTATCGATCCATTTTTATTTTATTTATTTTTGGTTCCTATTTACTTTAGTTTTCAATCAAAACTATCAATTAATAAGTAAATAAGGAAGTAAATTATATTAACAGTATATTGTATTAAAATATTCAAATTTAATTATTAAGTGACCATTATATTAATATAAAATGAGGAACATTATTTAATTATATAATGTATTTTTAGTTTAATTTTAAAATATTTAATTTTTAATATAAAGCTATTGAGTCTGACTTTTCTATATAATAATTTCTTTTAATTTTGATTTCCATCTAACTATAACTTTTGCTTGATATCTTTAAATTCCACTTGTTTTCCAATTGAAAACATTTTGGGTTTGTTTTTATGATTCATATGATGGCAGTTTTTTCGCTCTTCTTTTGACATCTAAAAATAAAAGTTAACATGAATCAATTTCAGTTCTCTAATCAATTTTATTGATATTTAATGTTCCTTAAACAAATTGTTGAGAATCTTTTCGACAATTATTAATCAATTTTTGTTTGGCTGGGTTCAGCATTAATCTTTTAACTAAATTTCAAATTAATAAATCTTTTATTATTTTCTTTACTTTAAAATGTATTTAATGTGCAGAATAATGTAAATATTTAATTATATTTAAGGTACAAGTTTTTAAGTTTTCTTTAAAACTTCAATTCTCCAAAACAAAGAAAACAAAATGTAACTATTGTCCATTACAAATTCATCTCAAGTACTAGCATAAAATTCAGAAAAATATAACAAAAGCGCGAATATATAAAAGAACCTTACATAAAGTAGTTTGTAATTCGTTTCTAGCTAATGAAAACCACCACTCTTACCTTCACAAAAAATCTATTACAACAAGGAATATGGATAAGTGACGAAAAATGCCTAGTATAAGAGATTTCGATTTTTTTTTTTATACGAAAAAAATTTTTATACCCGTACGATAGGATCGGGTATAATAAAATTACTCCTCCGTTTGTAACACCTCGAAATAAGCGAGCTAGATATACCTTCAAAGGTATGGATCGGATCAGAAAAAAATTCTAAGACTTTTGAGCCATGTCCGTCCGTCCGTCCGTCCGTCAGCACGCTAGCTCAAAAACTAAGAAAGCTAGAATCTTGAAATTTACACAAAATATTTTTGGAGTAATTTGTAGGTTCCCTATTTTTTTTGGTTGAGTTTGGACCAAACCTTAAGGTAGCTCTCAAACACCTAACTTTTAGATCCCCACATTTTTTTTGAAATAGAGCTATGCAATTTTAACTGCTGATAGATCTCACAAAAATATTAATTTTATTTTTAATAACTTTTTTTTGTAGCCCCACCCGTTACGGAGCTACAGCTCCCCAAAGGTTCAAAAAAGCTCTATATTTAAATTGTTATAGCACAAGTTGTATAAGGTATATCTTCATTTTGAAAACGCCAAACGATTACTACTTTTATTAGCTTTAAAAGTATATATATAATAAATATATATTTGTGGCATACGGTGTCTTAATTTACCGTTATTCGAAACTCAAATTTTGCAAAATACTTCAACCCTTCTATCTTCTAAACGGTTAAAGTTGGAAACTTGAAAATTTGACAGAAGTTAGATCTTTGAAAATTAGTATGAGTCATTTCAGAAATTTTTTTGTGTCACTCCCCGTTTAGGAGCTGTAAGGGGTTAAAAACTGAAAATTTCCTATTTTTAAACACCTGTAACTTGAACACCTGTTAAAATTTTTTTGAAGTAATATACAAAACTTAAAGCTTCAACATTATACTTTTATTTCTGTTAACAACTTTTTTTAATAATATAGGGTTACTTTATAATTGACGAAAGTGTTACTTGATTTTTTCAAATTTTCTAACAAATTTCTTTAACGAATTTTTTCCATTTTGTTTTACTCGATAATTTGAAATTGTTGAGGATATAATGCGTAGTACAAAAAAATGTAATTAAATAAACAACATAACGGTTGCTTGAAGAATTTTTATTTATATGATATTGATATATATACATACTTATATAATATCATGTTTATTTACATATCGTATCGTATTACATATGTCACTAGTGAATGAATGATAAGAGTATAGATGTATATTATATAGCGCCGTATTTACATACATATATGTATTTTATTGTACTTATCAGAAATTATTCTGTCAATGGAATATTTAAATATAATATAATATAATATTTAAAATTATATTTACTATTTTGTACTACGTAAATTTAATATATATTTACCGCTTAGTATTAAATGGTACTGTAGAATATTTGAAAAAGTTTTGGATTGATAATCGTTATGTTAAAATCTGCTTTTGAAGAATGTATAAACATATAGTTTGAATATATGTACAACCCATAATTCTAGAAATTATAAAATCCACCCAAATTATTTTAAACTACTAAAATATTAAAAAAATAATATTGTAAGCAAAGTGACAGGCTGTGAACATACTAACGGTTCGTACGGGTATCTAAGAGTTGACAAAGTCAACTGTATTCTTCCTCGTTTTTTTTTTAATTCTGTATTATATCAACATTTATTTTTTATTAAAACTTATTTTCGATTTGCTAACAAAAATTTTATTTTCCACAATAATTTAAATAAACTTTAATTTTAATTTTCCATATAATATATCAATGTATTTTCTAAAAAGGGGTAACACACGTATCTGCTCAATTTTTCTTTTTATTTTTACCATTCAGAAAGACCCATAATTTTTATTTACAGGTTAAGAAAATTAATAATAAAAAAAGTTTCTCGGGCACGTATGCATTTGCATTTATTGAAAAACAAAAAAAAAAAAAAATAAAAAATTTCTTTAATTTTGTATCAAAGCACTAAATTTTCTTTATCGACATATTCACCATCTTTAACAATTTAAAGAATTTTATATTCACCATAGTTGTTGAAAAAAGGAAATTGAAAAAAAAGAAAAAGAACAAAAAGAAGAAAAAATGGATAAGATTTTTTTAAACTGAACAGTATGTAACATGTAAACATATTCTAAATCAATATTTTCTTTTTTTTTCTTTTCTTGTGTTGGAATAACCTGAAAAATAAGTAAAATATTTTCTATCTCTTTCTATTGGATTTTACTCAAATTTTTAGAAAAAAAAAAAAAAAAAAATGTAAATTAAATTTAATATTATATATGTAGGAAATTATAGTGGTATGCACGTTTATGAAATGAAGTGAAGTAATATTTAATGTCATAAATTTATCGTTGCGATTTTTATTTGTTTTTTTTTTTTTCTTACTTTGACAGATATTTTTTTTTTTTTTTTTAGTTTGCTATCGTAGCAGATTTTATAAGGATTATGGTTTATTTCTTGTAATAATACTGTTAATGTATTCGATGTTTTCGATGACGATGATTTAAATTGAATTTTTAAAATTTCTAAATTGAATTTTTTTTTTAATAAGAAAATTATTTTAATTTTTTTTATACAATATAAATAAATGGTAGGTATTAGGTAATACTGTTTGTTTTTGCGATATTCATGCTTATTTCTTATCAAATAATAATCGAGTATATTAAAAGTGTTAAAAAATCAAGTTTCTAACTGAGAAAGTTTTAGTTTAAGGATATCAGATATTATGGGTTGTCAATTTCTTAAAAAATGTAACAAAAAAAAAAAATCTAAAATTTGAGATTTAGCCAAATTGCTTTTATTTAGACAATTATTTAAACTAAATAAATAAAATCATAAATTTTGTAATTAAAAATTTAATAAGATCTTATATTCCTTTTTTAAATATGAAAAAATATGTTCAATTTCGAAAAATTTAAAAGCAAAATGAGAGAGAAATGAGAATAATAATATAAATTATATAAATCTTTTAATCATTAATATACTTTTATTGTTACGATAAATAGATATCGTGTATTAGTTGAGGTAATTACAATTTAAATTCAAACCCATACAATATTTGGTTTTATTGATTACAATTATTATTATAAGGGTTAGCGGAGACAGTTGTAATTTAAAGATATTATACCAACAACTCGAAATAACAGAAAATCTGGGATTTTAATTGACTATAAAACCAATTTTTCACTAAACAATAAGATTAAAAGATTAAAATACAGTTTGGACAAAGAATGAAAAAAAAATTATTCTATTTTTTCGTAGTGGCGCTCATAAGGATGGGATTGTAGAGATCGCAAGTATTTACATAGATATCTTTTCTTACGGTGGATGGGTGGTGGGGATCGGTGGAAATTTCAAATTAATCAGATTCTTCCGGATAGTGTTCAACTTTAAACAACCAAAACTGTCTCCTTTTAAACCAAACATTAAGTTGTGACTTTTAATACAAATGTGGCGTTTAGTTTATGGAATAACAGTATTGAAAGTGTTCTTGGGAAAAGGTATTTAGGAAAATTTAGGATTATATAGGATGTGTAAGAAAATTTCAAGGGACATTTTGAAGAAAGATGTTAATGTTCTTCTGAAACATTACTAAATCGTATATAATTTATGAATCTCAACTTTAGGAACCACATGCTACACGGACAAATAAATTTTCATAAAATTTTTTATTTTATCAAAATTTTTTTGTCAATCTAAAGATTTTTTCTTCATTTACCTGTAGTTTTTTAATTTTTTTTTTTTGTTAAAAAAGGATGTTGGTCAATTTAATATGCTTGCAATAATTTATCACAGATGTTGTATTTTCACTTCTTAGGTCAGAAAAATAATAAAATTTTTTACAGAAATATTAGGAAAAAGAAAAAAAAATTTTAAAAGAATTGGAAAAGAAAGAAATTGAATATATATTTCAATAATAATTTATGCCAAATACAAAAAAAAAATAAAATAAAAATTTTTAAATCAATTCTAAATTAGGTGCACATATTATTTCAATTCACTTTTTTAAATTAAATTTTTTTTTTATTTGGTTTTAATTGAAATTTTAAAGTAATAAGCCAACTATAAATCTTTAAGAAATTTTGAAATTTTGTAATTTTCTTTTTTTTTCTAAATTTATGAAATTCATTTAATTTTTATTCAATTTAATTTATTTTTATATATTATGTACTTTATATTTCATTGAAATTAACACAATTAGATGCTGTCATGTTCAGCAAATTAGAATTCAAAAACTTTTTTTCTTGTATAGATTTTTACGTTTTTATTAAATATAGAAAATGGCGATTTCTTTTATTTAAAATAATATGAAAAAAAAAAAAAATTTATTTATGTAGGATTGCTATCGTTATTTAGATTGAAAAAAATATGAAAATGACTTTTTTGGTTTTTTGTTTAGAAAATCAATTTTTTTTTCGATGTGGTTTACTCATTATCTTATTGGGTATCTTTTATGGTTTATAGAAGTTTATAAGCCCACTCATAAAGTGTAATAAATCTAAAATCTAATTTGTAGAAGCTGTAAAAATGAAGAGGAAGTGGAATCAATTTTTCACCTGCTGTGTGAATGCCCGACTCTTGTTCTAAAAAGAAGTAATTTTCTGGAAAACATTTTCTTAAACAACCTCCCAATGGTTTAAAAGAAACTCCCAATGGTTTAATTAGGAAAAACACTGATCCAGAGTATCACAACGGGTCTAAACTGGCCTAAGTGTGCATCTACAGCCCTTACCTTACCCTTACCTATACCTACCCACGTAGTTAGTTTAGTAATTAGTTTAGTTTAGTTTAGTACTATGCAACAGTTATGATACAAATTGTTTTGCAGATATTTTTTAAATTACTATTTCAAAGAATTTCTGGATATTTAGTTTTATGATATACCCCTAAGGAAAATTTTGTCAGTTTGAAATTTTTTTTGTTGTTCAAAACATCTCAATTCAATGTATGGTATCTTTTTTTGATACTTCATTTTATCACCAGTTATGTACAAATACAGTGTGCGCCCATTGATTCTCAATCTATTTCGAGAAATAACTTTTTTTCATCAGTAACTATGGACATTCGATTAAACGTGTATTCGTTTTGAATATTTTAAATATTTAGATTTCGAAAATTATTTTACAAATAAACTGTCAGAAAACTCTGGTAGAAATAAAAAAAAACAATAAAAAAAACATTAAAAAAAAAAATTAAAAAATTAAAAAGAAGAAAAATGAAAGACAAAAATTTTCTTATAATGAATTTTTGTTTTTTTTTCTGAAAGAGCAATGCTCAATAATCCTGATTCAATAATTACAGTATGGATGGTAAGAATATTGTAAGGAAAAAGAAAAGAAAAAATATGAATATGGAAATTAATAAAAAGTGAGAAATATAATAAAAAAAAAAAGGAAAAAAACAAAGAATCATCCATTTCATTCACAGCAATTTATATAACCTTCAGAAAAAATTTTTATATCTTAAGATAATTTCAATTTCTTCTCTTATAATTTTTTGTTTTGTTTGTATTATCTTTGAATAACTTTGTGTATACGTAAATAATCTTATACTTACATATATATATATATATACATAAGTCTTTATATATATAAGGTAATAAATTTATTAATTTAGAAAAAAAAACTTTATGATTTGGTTGGTTTCTTTTCATTTTTATTTTATTGAATTTCTAAGGAATTCAACTATTATTAGTAGTTTTTTCTGTATCTGATAAATAATATTAGATATTTTTAAAGTAGACTTTTCAAATAAAAAAAATCTATTAGAATAGAAATGGCATTTAATTTAGTAATTTCGAAAAAAAAAAAAAAAGTTTTTATTGAATTGGTGGATTTATCACTTTTAGTTTTGTCTTTTTTTTTTTTTTGTTTAATTAGAAGAAACGAATATTATTTGAATTTATATTCAATTTCAGATGGTAATAAATGTGTATAAATTCATAAAAGTTTGTTACAATAATATGTATTATATTATTATGATTTTCCTAAAAACTTTTCTTTGTGTTTTTGGAACCATGGAAATTCTTAGGGCGATTTAAAATTTGTTATGGAAACAATTTTCAAAAATTAGAATCTGCATACATGTTTGCTTTCAATTTACCTTCCACCCTTTCTTATTATCTTTTTGCTCTCAATTTCTCTCCTCATTGCCTAAATCTACAAAAACTTACTATAAAGGAATCCTAGAGTTATCTAGAGTTTAGGTAGCGTATAAAAAGATATATTTATATATTAATAAATGTTTTAAATAGATATTCTCGTATAGCCAGTATATTGATTAGTTTCTCTTTACTTTATTACTTACTTTCCTCATATGTTTGTACTAAGTGCTAGTCATTTATTGTACCGGGAAATAAACATTAAGCTGTTAAAGGATGTTTTCGAAATTAAAAAATAAAATTAATACAAAGGCACAGTTATTAAGAAAAAGGCAAGAAGAAAAAATACTTAAATGAATTATATTTGTATATGTAGTTAAAAAATAAATGAGTTTTTTTTTTAAGTTAATATTGAAACCTTTCGACTGAAGGACCGGTAACTTAAACACTGACTGCGTCATTGGTCAGATTAAAATATTATTATTTTTTTTTTAATGCATTTCTCTTGCCACATAAATGTAAACAGAAAATTACACAGCCTTTCCCGTTCAGGCGTGGCTGTAAATGTCGTAAGGGGAAATAACTCTTATGGCGTACGTGGGATTCGAACCGACACTCCGTCGGTGTTTACAGCGTATTTTATACGCTCTTATCCACTAGGCCACTGAGGCCCCGATGAAAATATATTATATGTGAAAAGAAAAAGGTAATGCAATTTATTTTAATCTTATCATTTATGTCTAACCTAATGCAAAAGAATATTTTAATTTATGATGTTCGACTTGTGTCGGAGTAAAAAATAGAGTTTTTATAAAATCTAATAAATAAAATTCATCAGAAGAACTTCAAAAGTTTGAAAAACTATGAAACAAAAGTTTTTTTAAGCTACTTTCACAATTCTTATTTAGATAACTATTAAATAACTGCTTAAGAAGAAAATTGCCACAAAAATTATTGTTTTTACTATTTTGAGATTTAAAATTTTGTTTCATTGATACAAAAAGGACTTGTTTTTATTCGATAACCAAGATGAACAAATATTCTCAATGTATTCAATATTCTCAAAACACAGCAAAAATATAAAAAAAATATATAAAAATGTTTTTTTTTAAAAATTGGTATTTATACTTATAGGCGTCATTTAATAATATTCTTTAATATATTCAAATTACCGTTATCAACTTTTCTTTTAAACTTTTTCTTTTTATTACAAACACGTTTTTTTATTTTATTTGGTTTATAGAAACTACGGTTGATAAATATTCTTCAAAATCTTTGGATAAGCAGAGGAGAATATTAATAATTTCATATTCAATCTATCCAATATTAAATATGGTATCCTTAATTTAAAACTTTTTAGAAAAAATCTAGAAAAAATATAAAATTTATTTCATTCTTTTCATAGGCTTTTCATTAATTTTTTAATTTTAAATTTGATTCAATATGAGAGAAAAAATTTTATTTAAATTTTTAAATTTTATCAAATGTTAAAAAAAAAAAAAATTACTTTTTACAAATCTTTTAAGGTGAAGTTTTAAATGTAATGACGGCCAAAACAAAAAATTTTTTTTTCCAAATCATTTAATTGAAATTCATTGTCAACAGATGGCTTCTTAAAAATTTTCGTCCTTCTCTATCTTTTATAAGAAAAACAAAAAAAAAAAAAACAATTTAAAAAATTTTAAATTATCTAAACAGTGGTGTTCAAAATTTTGTTTAAGAAAGTATTCGTAATTTTTTATTGAATTGAATGACTTTTTGATTTTTTAAATTTTTCGTTTAATTGATAATTAGTACTTTTACATACAAATCATTATATCGCCAATAACAAATTAAAATTATCAAATCATTTTTGATAGACAGATGAAAGTTGTGTAACCAATATACCTTAAAATATGAAACCCGGAAATCTGTTGAAGTTTAAAAATTAAACACATCAATAATGCAGTTTGTGGACAAGAATATTACACGACCCACTTAATATATAGAGAAATATTTAAATATTAAGGATCTAAATATAATCTAAATATTGGATGTCTTTGTTTTCGATTTTTTTTGTGGATTTCAATCTAGTACTTTCTGTATTGTGACTTTGTAAGTGTCTAAGTATGTGGTCTTTTCAACTCAATTTTTTTCACTTAAGTGGTATTGCTTTGGCAAGTAATTGAAATTCCCAATTTTATATTCTTTAAAACAACCAATTTAAATTCCTTAATATAATTTTCTCTTACCCAAACCGTAAAACAATACTAATAGTATTTTAACGTAATGTTTGCTCAAGAAGGATTGCGATGTTTAATGGGTAAAACACCAAAGTGTTTATAGGAGAATCATGTGGGTTTCATTCTTTTTTATAGCGCTTATCAATTCTTTTCCACTGATTTTATCCATGCTTTAACACATTCATTTGTTTTTGTCTCTCAGGCAATTTAATAAAAAAAGGAAAAAAAAAAAAATTATATATTAGAAAAATGTGTAACTTAAATCAGTCAGCTTTAAATTTGATAGATTTAAAAACTATTATTATTATTATTATTATTATTATTATTATTATTATTATTATTATTATTATAAGAAGTATGGATTTAAAGCGGTCTAAGTTTTTCTTATTTAATTTGGAATTTTATTTGCTTCATTGAAAGTTGAGCGTCACTGCGTTTCTCATGACATGACAATGTAAACATGAAAGATTTCTTTAATACATTAACCAAAATCATTTAAACTTTTTACTTAAAATTTTCCTTTCTTTTTGTAATAAAATAAAAAAAGAAAAAATGCTAAAATATATCCAAACCTTTTTACGGAAATTGTTTTACCAAAAAAATTGAAAAGGAAAAGTAAAATAAAATTAATAAAATAAAATAAAGAAAAATATTCATTCCCCTTTTCAAAGCGTATTTAATGAGGCACCTGTCAATTTTATTTTAACCATAATTTATTGAAATTTCGATAGAAAATTTTGCGGCGTTTATTTGGGTAACACTATAACAAAAATAATATACACTACACAGCTATACTCCCCTAATTTATTTTACTTTTTTCTTTACATAAATTTCTTTTATTTTTTATTTTTATAATTAGGTTTAAGTGTCATTAAAATTGGCCTAATAGAATGATAAGGTCGGCCACTTTTAAATATGTTTTTAAGAAAAATTTGTATAGAATGAAATGGAATATTTCCCTTTTATGAATAAAAATTGACTGCTGTAGATTTAAAGAATGCGAAGTATTACGATTCCAAAATAAATCATTTTAATTCATTATATTAAAGTTTTAGTATTTTATATTTTGTATTTTGTATTTTTTCCATATACAATTTTATGTCAGATAATTTAATCTTATTTACTATTTTGTCATTCAAAACTGCTATGAAAATCTATAAAAAAAATTTTCTAATTTGGTTTTTATTTGGGGGGTTGTTTACATCTTTCTTTATTTAAATTGTCATGGTATTTTAAGGGTATCATACAAAGATGTGTTACCAGAAACAAAATATTATAAATGTTTTTAGTCGAACATTTTAAGCCGAAGTTTTGATTTTCGTTAAATTTTTTAGCAGTTGTTTTTTTTGAATTTTTGTGCAAATTTTGTTAAAGTCAGTATCTTAAGAATCATACTAACAACTTTTTTTACACTGTAATTTTATTTTAATATCTTTATACTGGCATGTACATTACAGTACAGGTTGATGTGTTGTATATAGATTCATAGTTTATCAATAAAATAACATACCATTATTATAATATTTTAAAAACGGTTTTCATTCATTTATCTCTGAAAATTGTTATTTATTTGGTTGTTTAAAAGAAGACTGAATCGGACTAAACGATCGTGTTAGTATTTATTCTAATATTAAAATCTAGTATACTGCTAATTAAAAAGTTAGAAAGCAATTCTGTTCTCTTTAACAGTGAAATGAAATTTTGTTTGTTGTAATGTAATATGTGATTTTATTAACTATTTATTTATATTCTTCTCTGTTTAATGTTTTCTGAACCAACTCCCCTTTGGATTAAATTCTCGTCCGTTTTTTTTATATTTTTATTGACTTAACATTTTTTTTTTATACCGATCAGAAGCCTTCCTGTGATTTTCATTAAAACTATTATTTGAGTGTTAGAACCCCTAATCTGATTAAAGGATTCAGATAAAAGATCTTAAAATAAAGTGTCACTACTTTAAAAACAAATCAAATAGGATTTTTTTCTCTGACTATAATAAAAACAATAAATGTTTAAATAAAATTTACCATGGTAAAAGAAATTGTAAAAGTTTGAACTATACGAAAATCTTAATTCAATGCTTTAAGAAAAAGAAAAGGTTCGTAAGTAAAGTAAATTTAATAGAAAACTGACATTGACATTTTATTTTATGATTTTAATTTGTGTTGTTATGTTGGAAATTTTTTTAAGCGTCAAAATCAAAATAAAAGAAACGAAAGTTTTCAAGGTATCAATTTCCTTTTAATTTTTCCATTCAATTTTTATTAATTCTATTTTAATAGAAAAACAAAAAAAAATTTTTTTTTTAAAATAAGGGTGACTTTTTTATGTTTGAGTAGTGAATGAATTCGAAAAAACTTTTTGTTTTTTTTTTCAAATTTTATTCGTATAAAATAATAAAATAAATAGCAAAAATTATTTTAAAGATAAATAACAAAACTTTTAATTCATAATTTTAATAAAATTTGCCTACTTTTAACCAAATTAAATAAGAAAAAAAAAAAAAAAATTTAAGTGCGGAATTATTTCTCTTAGGTAATTTGTTTTCTTTCAGATTTCAAAGAATTTCCATTGATTACGTCTACAAATAAATTTTCGTTAAGTTGAAAATTTTTTATACCAGATTGAATTTTATTTTTGTATTTAGATTGTATATTTTTATTATATCTTGATATATATCTATATCAAATTTTATCATTCTAATCTAAAATAAATATAATATTATGACTTAGTATCTAACAGCTTATACATGAATTAATATATGTATTATAGTTTATTTGTTAAGAAACTGTCATAAAGTCCCGTATGAAGTATGCCACTAACTATAAAAGTTATGAGCTGTCATATGAATATTCGATAAGTTTTCAATATGATTATATGCTATGATAAACAAATGCACAATCCTAATTATTATAGTCATGACAAATCATTTTAAAAACGTCAAATTACTGATGAATATAAATGTCAACGAATGGTTGGTATGCGTATGACTATACTATAATAATTAGTTATATATTTGAAATGTCATACAAAAGTATAGAATCATATTATATTATCATGAGATAGCTTATGCAATAAATTATAGTTACCGATTATCGTTTCTACATTAAAACCACTTAATTTATATTAAAGTCAGATTCGTGAATTCACAGGCTTAATAATTTTATGTTTTGTTTTTTATCCTTTTGCTAATAATCTTTAAAAGAGACCAAAAAAATGTAAGCCTGCTTGGTATCCAGTAAAACTATCAGTAATTTTTACCTAGTAAAACCACCTCCTCCCGTAGTGAGTATAGTGGGATAATCATCCAAACTGCAAAGTTATGTAATAGCTCAAGAATAGGTTGAGGAAAGAAAAATTAGAGTATATTTTATACCCAATTAGTTTTAAATAGGCAATGAATTAATCGTAAAATGCGTAATTGAATCCGTTAAGATTTGTAAAAAAAAAACTAAGAAAAATTTTAAGTATTTTTTGTAATATTCTTTTTAAGATTGATTTGAAATAATCATAAAAGAAAACAAAATGATGAAAAACTTTCTCAGATAATCATGAAAAAGAGTTAAAAAATTTATTGTTTTCTTTTTAAATTTTGTTGTATAAAATCAAAAATCATCATTTTTATATGAAAAATTTGTGCTTTGAAATGAATTTCTGATATTTAGGTTTGAGAAAATTTTAATTTAAAATTAACCTGTAGCATATCGTTGATTACATTTTAAAATTCCAATATTAAATGTTAAATGTATTTTGCTTTGTTATTTTTAAACTTTACTTTCAAATTCTTTTAATTAATTTTTTAGAATATTCAATATTAAAAATATTTTTATTATTGTTATCTTTAAGTATCTATCTGAAATTCCCCTAAGGATTTATTTTTATTATGTCTGAAAAAATGGTTTGGGAAAAATTTATTTAATTTCTTTTTTTAACATTGTACTTATAGTATTAATTTTTGCTAAAATTTTATAACATTTTCATTATCTGTCTGATTATTATTGCTAAAATATAATATATATATAGCTCTTTGATAATCTTAAATATAATATAGTTTTAAATTTCCAAAAGATTGATTAATCAGAACAATTTCGTAAGAATTTTCCTTTGCAAATAGAAAGAGGCAAGCATTATAATTTCTTTTTATCCGTTAATTGGTTTCCACTTGACAGTCAGTTAAATTTTTTTCCGTTTTTTTTGTGTCCTGACTAAATCGTTTCACCGATTGAGCATAAACTCTTAGACTCAATATATTAATTTTCTTTCGGTCCTTTCGAATGTAAACGATGTCCAATTTTTTGCATTTTTATCTATAGCTGGATGTGTTATTAAGACTCATTAAAATCATTATTAATCATTAGCTTTCAGATACATTAAAGTTACTGAGGCGATAAGAAAACTAAATATGCATATAGCAGGAAAAATACAAATAACAAAAGTTTGTGAAAGATTTTTAGATTTGATGCTTCTAAAGAAGAAAGTCAATACTAAGTTGGAAATAACATTGCGAAGTCGACATAATCTTACCCTATAAAATTTTTAAATTTATTGATGATGACAATCTAACCATCTTGGAAGAAATTTTTAATACAAATTTATGATACTGAAATAAACCTTAAAAAATGACTAAAATCAACATTTATTATGCTGCTTAAAAAGTCGAGTGGAAAGAAGTGTAAAAATCACCAACTTATAAGCTTAAGGAGTATAAACGTTAAATATTTTTTTAAAATTTATTCACTTCCGACTGTATAAGAAATGTGAAAATCAGTAGTAGCCTTTAGAGCAGGTCTTGGTGGAAAGGAAGCTTTTCTCAGACTTCAAGTTTTAGTTCAATCTGCAGAGATGTACATAAAATATTTTGTTTTATAGATTATCGAAAAGAAAATACCACAAAAGTTTATGGTTATTTCTAGAATCAACATCCATAACAATATAAACTTAATCATAAATAATAGGAGAATCGAATGAAAAGTAAACTGGAACTGATATATGGAAATAAAATGCCGAATTGAGTTACGAACATATTAATAAAATTTGGTAACTTTATAAAATATAAGAAAGAAGTCAAGTAAGTGTTATATTAATCTTGGAACAAAAATCCGGTTTGTTAAATCCTACGCGTGGTCAATACTTTCTATATTATGCAAGCGTGAATTCTGAAAATTATGAACATCAATAAGCTTGAAGTACTTGAAATGTGGGTATATTTTGGCATAGTAAGCTATGTTATTTAGCTTTTTGTATTCAAACAAAATCCATAACGCCATAATTCGATCCCCAATTAAATGAAAATTTTTTACTTATGACATGTGTAATATACTATGGATATAAGAGTTTTTAGTTTTTATGTTATTAATACCATACAAAATGGCTGTTCAAACTAAAAAAAAAAATAACTTCCAAAATTTCTAAATATTTATTAATTTAATTGGAATAAATTATATACATAAAACAATTATGATGAAGTTCTAATGTAAATTACTTCAAATTTTTAACAGTCAAACAAATTATTGGAGATTTTTTAGATCAGAAATTAAGAAATTTTTTCGTGAGGGTAGGTGGGAATCTCGAATAACATCAATAATGAGATCAACATGCGTAATGTTGGAATTGAACCAACAAAACGCGCCACCATTCCGTCCTTTTAAACCAAATATTTTGTTAATTCCTATGGTACATTGTACTGTTCAGTTTGGTGATTAGGCATTGAATTACATTTAGCTTCTTGCAAAATCGTTCAATTACATTTCGAAGTGTTAAAAGTTTGATAAAAATTTCGATCTAAAAATTAAAATTTATTTTAAAAAATCGATACTTTAATTATCCTTTTAGTAGTTAATATTAGTAGCAGTATCTTGCTATTGATGAAATTATGAAATTTTGAATTCTTGTTTTATTTTTTTGATTCAATGACTTATTACAGTTCTGTTCGATATTTTATGCACGTATATAGAAAAATTCTTTAATTACTTATAATAAAAAAAAAAAAAAAAAAAATACACCACTTAAATCTGTCGATAGCATGAATTCTGTTTTCTTCTAATAATATTTCCTTATAATTAGAAATATAACATAAGAGTATATTATATACACAATATATTATGTATATCTGAAATAATGGAACTGAAAAAAAAAAAGAAAAAAATAAAAATATAAAAAATAAAAAAAACGGAAAAAAAAGATCCTTTTAAAATAATTTTTTTTGTTTTTTTTTACATTTAACTCAAAAAATTTGAAAAAAACTCAAGTATACCAAAACCACTGCCGTTTTTTCATAATGGATGGTTAATGTTTTAATTTGATTTCAAAGTTTTTTTTATGTAAAATTTTTGGTGTTTTTATTTTTTTTTTTTTTTTGTAATGATCAGACTAAGATGAAAAAGTGTTTTTTTTTTTTTTTATCATGCTGAAAAGAAAATTTAATTTATTTTTCTAGTTTTTCCATTATTTATTTTTTTTTTGTGTTTTTCTTTTTTTTTTTTTTTGTTATTTTTATTAAAAACTAGAGTTACTTATTGGTATGATGTATATATATGCCATTATTTTATTATTTAGATATATAACTTATATTTTAAATATATATGTACTCGTATATGTCAATATTGAAAGTAAAATTCAAAATTCATTTACTGTAGTAGCTTTAATATATAGTGAAAAATAAAATAAAAAAAAAAAATTGGATTTTAATTAAAATATGAAATAATTTTATTAGAATTTTCATGTTTTTCCGTTTTTTTGTTTTTTTTAAGTCATGCTTTTTGTTTTAATTTTGTTAAAATATAATAGAATGAAAATTATTTTTTCTGAGTGGGTTAATGAAAATATGAACATGGTTTGTAGGTTTCTTAATACGGATAAGAAAAGTGTTTTTTTTTTTTTTTTTAAAGTAAAGTAAAAATTAATTGCGTGAAAAGTCTTTAAATTAAATTAAAAAATCTGAAGAATGAAAATTTTTAATGAAAATTCTTTAGTGGAAAAACAAAAAATGTTTAACTTATAAAATCGTTTGTTTCTTTGTTTTGTTGTAGCTATTGAAGTAGCTGTATTTTAAAAAATTTTCATAGCCAAAATTGGAACGAATTGTAATTATTAAAAGAAAAATTAATATTAAGGGCAAGATAAATTTTCCACACTTATAAACATAATTTTACTTAATAAATTATAAGGATGGAAAATTTATATTGTCCCTGCTGTGCTTCAGTGTTTTAGAATTTACGGATGGTTTAGTCTCGAAAAGAAAGAAAAGAATTGCTTAACATTGAAATAAGTTCCGAATCTGTTAGATCTTTATCTTGACTTAGTATCATATTAAAATGAATAAAATAGTTAATGGGGCTTCGGCGGCATAATGAGTAAGAGCGTATAAAATACGCTATAAACACCGAGGGAGTGTGGATTCGAATCCCACACACGTCGTAAGAGTTATTCCCCCTTACGACATTTACAGCCACGCCTGAACAGGAAAGGCTGTGTAATTTCCTCTCCACATTAATGTGAAATGCATTAAAAAAAAAAAGAAAAATGGATAATAAATCAAGTATAATTTATAGCTATTATTTTATAAAATTAAAAGTAATGTGTTATAAATGAGATGTTAATTAATTTGCTAATATCAATAGATAAATATTTTAAGTAGTCATTATTGTTTGTATTGTTTATCGATTTTTTTTTACAATTTTTTCCTAATATTGAACAATTATGTATAAGGTTTAAACAACGTCGGCCTTGGATTTCGTGGGATTAAAATATAGTAAAGTAGGATTGTAATAAAAGAGTATTGGGGAGAATTCAAAATATTGTAAAAATTATAGAAATTATAGTTCCTAATAGAATATTTTTTAAGTGTTTCTCACTGAAATACATGTGACAATTGACAGGGCAACAGACAGAACATCATCAGCTGTAGAATTTGTGAATTATTATTATTATTTACACACTTACGTAGTTATTAGATTTATTGTATAGCTATTTTTTTAAATTTGCTTTATTTTTTTTTTGTTTTGTTTTACATTTGTGATTACTAGTTTATAATAATTGTTTTTGAATTATATTTTGCCTATTTTTGTAAATTGTATACTTGTTGAAACTTAAAATTTTGAATGTAGAAACACTCTATACGAGCATTAGTACTCTCTGAGTTTAAATATTATGGCTATTATAGATAGCCATTAATTAGAATTCTGTTAAATGATAGCTAAAACAGGTCTAAAAATCAGATAATAATGTTACACTTTCATCTGAAATGGAATCTGAATCTTTCAGATGAAAAGTGATTATTCAACAAAATTTTAAGTAAATAGACGTTGTGAGCAATTTAGAAATACTCATTTGATTCTTTTTTCATTTTTAAACAAAAATAATATTTTTATGAAACGAACTACTATAGGTACTTATATGCAGATGCCAAATTTTGAATTACATTTTTGATTAAAACAAATTTTTAATTAGAGATGAAGAGTTCAAAAAATTTCAGCTTTAAAAATTTATTTTGTTATTAACCATAAAAAAGTTAAGGTACAATTTGTATCCTTTTTTAACTTTAAACGAAGAAGAATACAGTTGCCTTTGTCAACTCTTAGATACCCGTACGAACCGTTAGTATGTTCACAGCCTGTCACTCTGCTTACAATATTATTTTTTAAATATTTTAGTATTTTAAAATAATTTTGGTGAATTTTATAATTTCTAGAACTATGGGTTGTACATATATTCAATTCAAACTATATGTTTATATGTACATTCTTCAAAAGCAGATTCTAACCTTCCACATAACGATTATCAATCCAAAACTTTTTCAAATATTCTATAGTACCACTTAATACTAAGCGGTAAATGTATATTAAATTTACTTAGTACAAAATAGTAAATATTATTTTAAATATTATATTATATTATATATTAAATATTCCATTGACAGAATAATTTCTTATAAGTACAATAAAATACATATATGTATGTATGTAAATACGGCGCTATATAATATACATCTATACTCTTATCATTCATTCACTAGTGACATATACGATATGTAAATAAACATTATATTATATAAGTATGTATATATATATATCAATATCATATAAATAAAAATTCTTCAAACAACCGTTATGTTATTTACTTACAATTTTTTGTACTTCAACAATTTCAAATTATCGAGTAAAACAAAATGCAAAAAATTCGTTGAAGAAATTTGCTAGAAAATTTGAAAAAATCAAGTAACACTTTCGTCAATCATAAAGTAACCCTATATTATTAAAAAAAGTTGTTAACAGAAATAAGAGTATAATGTTGAAGCTTTAATTTTTGTGTATTACTTCAAAAAAATTTTAACAGGTGTTCAAGTTACAGGTGTTTAAAAATAGGAAATTTTCATTTTTTGACCCCTTACAGCTCCTAAACGGGGGGTGATACAAAAAAAATTTCTGAAATGACTCATACTTATTTTCAAAGATCTAACTTCTGTCAAAATTTCAAGTTTCCAACTTACAACTGTTTAGAATATAGAAGGGTTAAAAGATTTTGCAAAATTTTAGTTTCGCATAACAGTAAATTAAGACACCGTATGCCACAAATATATACCTACCCAATAGGCTACCTAGGCCCCTACAAAGTGTTATTAAAAATAAATGAACATTAAATTGTAGAACAGCATAGTGAGGTATAGAAGAGGAAAATGAAAGGATATGGCGGCGTATGCTTCAGTTCATAATTAACTTTTCTGACAAAGGAAAATGTATTTCCGTTTATGAATTTTTTAATTTTTTAACAAAATTGATTTGTTTTGTTTTTCAATTGCCATTTTCTTTCTTCAGCGGTTGAAATTCAAAAATATGGTTAAAATTTGATTAAAGTTTAAAATTAAAACTAAAAAAATTTATTTTCCAGTATAGTTCTAAACATAACAAGACCAAAATACAAAAATATGAATTTTATGGAAAAATATTTTATTTTATATAGAAAACGAAAATGCTTCAAATGATTCATAAAAATAACTATAAAATGCAATTAAATGTGTGAATACGTATTTGTACCAACATCATAACATGGTTTTTAAATTATATAAAACAGAAGAGAACATATTTCTATGCACCTATATCTGAAGTCTTTCTGAAGAAGAATTTAATAGGAATAACATTTTTATAATCTAATTTCACATTTTTACTAAAAATGTTCCATTTTCCAATAGACAAAAAAAAAAAATTAAATCTAAAATAGGTTTTTACTTGAAAAGTGTCCAATTACATAACACATAAACTTAATCTAATTTATGCACTCGTATATTTATTTCCAACCGTTATTAAGAATTGTGTATAGGGTAGGCTTCTTTTTTTTATTAATATTTTTACTTCATTATAAACGATGAGACCTTGTGTAACCACTAGACCATAATCTTAATAATCATAATAAAATTTCTAACTTATGAATCAACTATTATATTTTTGTTGTTCCCGTAAGGTTGGTTAATTTTTGAGTGCATACTAGAGAATTTAAGATTTGTAAACATTTTGAAATAATTTTTGTTTTTATGTGGTGTAGATTTGTTTTTTAGTATATGTTACTTAGGAAAGAAAAATTCGAAACAGTTATTGTACAATGTTAATTTTTTTCTTGAATTTACAATTATATTAATTGTGATTTAGAACTCATTGTCATATACAGGATGTTCCGTAATTAAGTGCAGTTCTATATACCATGATTTGGACTTTGGTTAGTAGACAAAATTTTTGTATTATTTTATAAATTTAGAAAGACGTGGTTTTGAAGCGGTTAAAGAGTTTGATCCAAAAATTAATATATTTTTTTTCCCTTAGGGAGGTGGGAATCTTCCAAAGAAACCTTGATAGTGTCAGATTTTTACTGACTAAACCCACCTTCCTTTTTATCCAACATAACATATCCAACATGAAACCATTACCTGCTAACGCAGCATATTGGCTAGGGAGTAGGAATAAGAAAGGATAGGAAAATGAATGCGGAAACATTGAATTGGAAGTGGGACTGTAAGGAAACAATGAATCTGCCTATTATTATTACTATTTTGCTAACAGTGACTATAACCGTTGCTAACAGTGACTATAACAACATGCAGTAGTATGTAACACCTTACTGCATGAGGTAATTATTGAAGGCAACCCGTCACTGTACTAGCTATCATTATTGGTAGTATTCTTATTAATATTGTTATTATTTTACTACAGAGTTAGTGCCATCAGTGGATTACAACGTGCAGTACTATATTACACCTTCCTGCATGATATAACCAAAGATAGCTTTACTGTAGCAGCTATTATTATTAATATTAATTGATATATGATATGATGATATGATATACATTATTACGATATGAAATTACTATACATATTTTTTATTTATATGACCTGACCGGTTTTTGAACCCAAGACCCTCTGATTGAAAGGTTGGCGACGTAACCATTACGCCATGAGTCAGATGATTCATACAAAAAAAAAAAATAAGTGTATTTAATTATTCATATGTGTAGTCAATTACGGAATACTCTGTATAACATTAAGTTGTTGAAAACACCAGTTTCAGTTTGGTTAACTAAAAATTCTTAAGAATTTTTTTATTTTATACAATTTACGTATTGGTTATTAATTTTTTTCACTAGATTTATAAATAAAGGATGTAGAATTGTTATAAAAGTAATTTCTTAAAAGGATATTTTAGAAAATTTGTAATGCTATATTATAAAAAAAGATAAGATTTATTTATTATTATGAATCAATATACAGTTCAAAAGAATACAATTTCTAATTAGTTGTGAAAATAATTGTATAACTACAAATATAGAAATTAAAAGAAGATAATTTAGTGGAAAACGCAAAAAATTAAGTTACCAATTAAGATGATTTTTGAAGAAATTTATAGAGAATAAATATTTTAATGAAAGGAATAATATTTTTTTTTTTTTACGAGGGTTGTAGGAAAACTTGAAAGTCACCAAGAGGAACTGCTTGTGGTTCTTGTGGAACTGCTTGTGGAACCAACGAAAACCACCCCCCCTTTAAAACCAAACTTTAAGATGGAACCTTTAATTTTTATTTTTAATATTCATAATGATTCTAGTGTTGCTATATCTTTTTTCTAAATTTTCTAAACTTGTATGCATTTTTATTCACATTTTCTGTATTTTGAATTTTTGTTTACAGAAGTTTTTTATTTTTTTTTTATTTTCTTTCTTCCATAATTTACATAATGCTACATACATAATATTATTTGTGCAGAGATATAGATTTATGAATATGATCTTTGCAACTAAGAAATTAATACTATGAGTAATGCTATGAGTAATGCAGTGAGTAATGCTGCCAAAATGAGTTGAAGATTAAGCTAAAAAAGATTTTAATTTTGATAAGGTTAGCATATTAAAAAGTTGTTTTGTTTTTTATTTGGATTAAAAGTTCGGGCGGATGTATTAACGACCCCTTGTTCTTCTGTTCTTGACGACCCCCTGATAACGCACAATTTATGGCAATGTATTGCTGTTTACACCGGCGACAGACGTGACGACAACGTATTTTAATTCTTTACAAATGTCTTTAAATTATCATTGTCATCACGTTGCCTCATTCAGGCATAACGATGACACCATTTTGATTTTATTTGTAATTTTGATTCATAATATGCATTTTTTGTGTCGAAATAATGTCGTGGTCGTGCAGTGCAGTCTGTAAGTTCAGGGTGAATATATTATATTCATATGAAAACCATAAAGTTAATAAATATCACTTCAAATTGTCATTATGGTGTGGTAACGTATCGTATCGTGGTAATCGACCTTATTGGTCTAAAATTTTGTTACAATTTTCGAACTCTAATTCATCAATATCTGTTTATAACTTTTGACTTTCTTTTCCTGTTTTTTTGTTTTTAATTTAAAAACTTTGTAATTTATTTTAATATTCACAAAATGTAAATATATTAAAATGATAAATTATTTTTTGATCACATGTTTTACGACTGAATTGGCATTGAAATAAATTTGACAAGATTTTTGTTTTTTTGTTAATTTAATAAACTAAAAGATTTGGCACTTTATTTTTTAGTATTGGAATTAATAATGTCTCCTCATTTAGTAGAATAGATGATTTATGAATTGATTCGAATCGAAATTAAGATAATTGCATAACATTAGGCGTATATCAATTTTTATGTTAAAAGTAGTTAAGAAAAATTTAAAGACGTAAAGTTTAAATGAATTGTTAACAAATCAAAACAATTTGAATTATACAGTGGTTAAAGTTATAACCTTTTTATTTGTAAGACCCATATTCGAGCCTCGAATCAGTAAATTAAAATTGAATGCTTATATATCACAAAAAAAAAAATTCAATATTAACAAACTATTATATCTTGTAACTCATTATATAAAAATTAAAGCGAAAATGAAACATAAAAAATGGAACATATTGGAATTTAAACTAATCGACATTTCAGAATATTTTGTATTGAAGTTATTGAGATAAATTATAAAAGCTTATTTCTAATATAAACACTTAACAAAAACTATAAACACTTATAATACATTTTTTTACATACTTTTAGGAACTAAATCAATTGATTATGACTATCATAAAAAAATGAAACTGTAACCGAAGTTATAACTAAAATTTTAGTTGTTTATATTTCGGAAAACAAAATTCATAAATTCAAAAATACCATTTATATAATGATAATTTTTGTTTTTTTCTTTTCTCGTTCATATGATCCTAAATGTATGCTATTTTATTATATAGGTCAATATTGTATGTTAAGATTAAATCATTCTTAAAAATTGATTATAGTTTCATAAGATTGACCCGAAAATATTTAATATTTTTATTAGAAAAAAAAAAAAAAAAAAACAAACAAAATGTGACATAAAATGGAGAAAAATGTATAAATAAAATATATTATGACCATATGTTCAAAAAATTGTTTTCTTTTAATAATATTAAAAGACATTTTAGACAGCTATGGAAATGAAAATAGAAAAACAAAAAGTAGCAAACAAACATGTTTCTATTCATATGCTAATATTCAATAAATTTTTGTAAAAATATTAAATAAAAAAGGATGAAAGATAAAATAAAAAGGATGAAATTCTTAATATAATATTTTGGGGTTTGGGGTTTTTATTCGTCACAGGATTTATTTATTAATAAAAAAAAAAAAAAAATATGTTATTATTTTTAGTTTTTATTCAAATGTTTCAATATATTCATATTATGTATACATTTAATGTTTTATAATAACTGATACCATGGGGTCAGTTCTTAGAAATTATTTGTTTTTTTTTTTTGATATTTTCAATAAAACTTTAAAAAACACTCCAAATTTCAATCAAACTTAAATTTAATAGATACTAATTTCTTATCCTAATTTATTATCCTTTCAGTTCAGTTTCTTGGAAATAAACTGTAAAAATTTTTAAAAATTTTAGTGAAAGTAGGTACTTCTTAAAAATCTAAAAAATAATCTTTAAAAAATTTTTCCAACTAAAGAAAATTAGGTCATTTTTTGAATAAAGAAGACTTCAGACTGTTCTTGGAATTCAAGGACTTATATTATTAAATTACAAACAAAATATTTATTATTTAAATTATGTGGTATGAAAGAATAAAATTTGTTTATATTTTTTTCGATGTTTCAGTTGTGATATTAATTCGTCGTAATCATTGGTCGTCTTAAGAAGATCTTTCTCAATCAAAAATTTAAATAATTGTTAAAGTTTATATTTTCCAATTACATTTTTAACTTATTTCTAGTCTATAAAATTCTTTTTAAAATTAACTCTATTCTATCACGAGTATCGTTGAGATTTTATTTTCTTTTTATTACTTTAAAAAGCATAGGACATCCTCCTAAAATTCTCCACTACGAAATTAGTTTCCGTTTGCTCGTAAGTTTGTTTTATTGTATTCATTATGTTTTCACATCCTTCCTAGAGCAATTTCGGTCATTATTATTTCTTTCTAGTTTTGTCCTTCTAAATCTCGGAAAATCTTATTAAATTCCTCACTCAGCTGATTGATTTGCTTCTGGAAAAAGAATTTAATGAACAAAATGTATTCAATATGTGTTGACAGTTCATTATGTGTAGACTATATGTCAGACAGTAGTCGATATGGCCATATGGAAGATCTTAATTAATAAAAGGTTTTTAGACAATAGCGGCTTTGCTTCTGATCTGATTTATTTATAGAATCTACATTCTTTTATCTAACCGAAGAATTATAAATTTAGGTAGATGGCTTATAATTTTCCATAATAGCCTTGTAAAAAATTTACAAATAGATATAGAAAAATACTTGATTATCCAGATTTTAACACGTTTTCTTATTGTTAAATAACTTTTTGCTAAATCAATACATAGCTAAGTAGTACAGAAAATTGTTTATCTTCTTTATTCAAATATGACTTCTTATTGTTGTTTGGTAGGGGAATAGATAACTATTATTACACCTAAGTCTTGCAAGCTCTTATGCATTCCAAATCCATTAGATGCTCGTTTACAAAAACGATTTATCGAATCAGTAAATGTAACTAAAAATTCGGACGATAGTAGCCTTCACTTCGGAGAGATCTTCCCAGTAGCCCTTTTCCAAGATTCTTCGTGAAATAATATCTCTACCTACTGTCCACAATCTCAACATATACCTGTGTCGGCTCTATCTATTCTTTCATCATCAGATAACCTGTGCTAATACTGGTATAATCCGGTTTACAAATATGTCTTAAACTACAAAGAGCTTTAGAATTAATACTTCTACCATTCTAAACCCTTTCTAATTCATCATATTTTTGTACCACATTAATAACAATAAGTACTAAAGTATTTCATAATATAGTTATAAACAAGACTGTCTTTCTTTTATCTGCTCAAGGGATTATAAATTCCAAAAAAAAAAAAAAAAAAAAACAAGATAAATTTAAAAATGAACGTATAAATGAGCTTAAGGTCATAAACATTTGTTATTTTACATTAAATAACGATCTTTCGACTATTTTAATGGTCATTCTGTCATAAAATACGTTATTACATTCATTCATTCTTTTGATTCACAATGTTATCACCAAACATTGTTTTTTTTTAATATAATTTTTTTCCCATAAGAATAATAAAATGGTTAAACAAAAATTACGGAAAAGGATTTTTGTTTCTGTCTAAAAACTCTTGAGTCTTGACCATTATTACATTATGTCATTCATACGATAAAAATTTCATTTTTCCGCGATTATTTCATATCCTTCTAAATCTGTTTCATGGAACATGAATGGACACGTGTTTTTTGTAAACCTTTTATTTTAAAGTTTGTTGTTATTGTTTTTCTGCGTGAAGGAAGGGAATGGGATATTGTTTATAGCTTGGTTTCCTATTTCCAGAAATATTATCTTAAATCTTTTCTTTTCTTTATTTTCATGTTTCTTTATAGAAGAATCTGATATAAAGTTTTTTTTCTCCAATATTTATTGTTTCATATTATACTCGTGGTTGTTTTTTTAAAAGGATTTTCCGTTTGCTACAATGCTTACAATAAGAGTAAATTAAAAATTTTTGAATATTAAAATGTTCTGTTCAAACTATCATTTCTGAATGAAAATTTTGTGTCTTTTTTCTTGAAAAGGCATTGCATTTTATTTTGTTTTCAGTTTTTATTGTTATTTTTTAATTAAAAGTTGTAAAAGACTATGATAAAATTAGACGGTTAGTTGAATTTTAGGATAATGTTCTCATACTAACTTTAGAATTTTTAATGATAAATCCAAAAAAAGCATTCTAATGTTAATCATAGAACTCTTTGCTGAAGCAAATGATTCGAGATGGTAAATGTCTAAAACAAAGCCGACAACTAGTTCTGATATCCTGTTACATCTTCTTTCTTAAGTAATATAATGTAATTATTATTCTTTTTTATCATTCTATTGCTTCTCTTCTTTCTTCCAGATATTTCGTATTATTGGTCTTAAAACGTTAACAGTTGTTATTTCTCCTGTTTTCAACAACTCAGCCAGTATACCATATTTATAATAGTTGTTGTCTCATTTTTCTTCTATTCTCAAAAGCTGCCCAAGTTTCTTCTGAAATTCAATTCTTTTGTTTAGGTCTACTAACACCTAGAATTTTTTCTCCAACTTGACGGTATAAGTTCTGTATTTCCTCTTGTGTCCTTTCTTGCATTATGTTAAGCTCTTTTTTTGGACGTGCTTCTTTGATGAAATTCGATTTTAACTTATATGTGCAGTGACGTTTCTTTCTTTTTTTTCCAGTTTCTGGCTGCTAGTTTGATTTGTATTTCGCCAGCCACAAGCATGTGATTTTTTTGTGCATCAACCTCTGTCAATCATATTCTTTCATCTTGTACCGAATTTATCCATATGGGACTGATTCACATGTGATCTATTTGGTTCTTTATTTTACCATTCGGAGAACCCAAGTATAATTATGTATTTATATGTGTTTATATTTACACCAAGATTCTGTCATGAAATTGAACGATTAGAAAGCCTAGGACAGCACAACAGAAGAGTTTCACTAAATATGAATCAATTAAAAAACTTGGTTGGAAAAATGTTTTCTATTCAAATCGCAATTCAAAAAAGTAAAACTAAATATAAAGGTTTAGACCCTATAAAGATGCATATTTTTGAAGATCTACATGAGTTAGATGATTATCAGATTCAATTGATCGAACATTTAGGAACACTCATTTTTTTTGGCTATCACATGTAAAATGAAGAAAGTTTTGCATGGATATAATACTATATATTATGGGATTCAGTTTTATGTCAAATTTCTATGTTTAAAAAATGGAAATTTTATGAATTATGGAAGATAGTACGGATTTTAGAATTGATAACAAAATCAGTGTTACAATAATTTGTTTAGTAGGACTTTTTGGAATACTTATAAATATTTTTAGTTATTTATAATTTAAATTTATTTTTAATTAAGTTAAGAAAGGTTGTGTTTAGAATACAAGGGTGGGTATAGAAGAACCAGATGATTTTTCTAAAATAATTCGAATAATATTTTTTTCATTCAATATTTTGTTTTTCCACATATTGAACTATACCCGATCATAATAAGTTTTTATATCTTCATCAATAATACTAAAATCCACTAACCGTTATAGTAATGTTTAAAACATTTTTCATCATTGAATTGGAACCGAATTATATCACAAAAAGAATCGTTTAGAGAAAAGAATCAATATAAAATTTAATATTTACACAAAAAAGTTACTTTATTTACGTTATTTTTTTTTTATTGACATGCAAAAGTGATTGGCATTCATTTGAATTGTTAAGAAATTTGATAGAAATTAGAAAAGCTGTAGTAGACTGTTAAAAGAATAAATAGTATAAATTGTAATAATAAACTACCTTTTGTTTTTATAAAATATTATTTTTTTTATCAGTTTTGACATAAATGTAATATAACTGCATGACGTGTCAATATTAATTGGTTTCAAGTCCATTTAATCTTTAGAGAGGTTTTTAAAAGACTTGGAAAAAAATAAATTTCTTCAAAAATTTAATAAACAAATTGTATTTCGGTTTTTAATAGGCACTTAAAGGTCTACAGTAAAACATGAAGAGGAAATTCTTATACATTTGTTTTTTTTTAACTTTACTTAACACAAGCATCAGTTAATTATTCATTTAGAGAATTATTTTTAATTGGTTGACAGTTGACACAAAAGTAACTGATGATTCTAAAAGTTAGATTTTGTCGCTCCTCACTCGTAATGTGATATTACATTTTTACTATTGGTATTTTTTTTCGTAAACCAAGTTATTCAATTGAAATAAAAAGATGATATATATAGATAGATGATAGAATAGATAGATAATATATAGTCAACAAATTGTTCATAAATTATCTTTTCAATAATAATTTTTAGGAATAATTGATATCGAATTATTAGGAATAATGAATTAGAGACCTGGTTACTGGTCTATAATTGTTGGTTTCACGATTAACTTCTTTTTCCTATCTTTTTGCAAATTAAATAATTTAAAAATATTATGACATAAGAATAATAGGCAAGAAAAAGAATCTGTCAAATCAAATATCAGACTAATCAGTGAAAAACTGTTAAAGCACATATTACATATAGTTTCAATTTATAAACTGTATAATACATGATGTTATATAAAATATAGAGAATATATAAACAGTATGTAATGAATAAATTATATTTTATTCTTAAAGAACGGCGGCAATAAAATGAATTAATCTTAAATAATTTGCTAAACCTTTTCAAGGTCAGTTCAAGGACAATTTATGTTACGTTTTCAATTTTGATATTTTTAGTAGTTTAAAAAAAAAAACTAAACAAATAAAACTTTTTTTATTAAAATTTTTGTTCCTTTTTTTTTCCTTATTATATAATATAGTTTTTAGTTATATTTATTTGTTTTTTTCATTTTGCTTTATTTCTAGAATATACACATTTTAATTTTTGTAGTTGTCAGTTGGCGGTATTAGTGGTGGTGGTGATGATGATGGTGTTCTACATAGTTTTATTTTTTCATTTAAATATAATTTTTCGCTATACTTAACTTGAAATTTAAAACTTTTACTTAGTTATGAAATAAAAAAAAAAAAAGAAAATGAAAAATAATTATGATAGGAAAACTAAAGTAAAGAAATAAATAAATAAAAAAAAAATATAAGGAAGAAAAATAAAAGAATAAATAAATACCGCTGTTGTCATATTTTTATTTAATAAAGGAATATTTTGTGTTTTTATGAAATTTAATGCAAAACAAAAAAAAAAAAATAAAAAACTTTAAGAAGATTTTTTTTTTTTTAAGAATTAAACCATTATTTTGTTTCATAAAAAAATATAAAAATTCCCTTTAATTTAAATTCAATTTTTTAATTCATTTTTAATTAAAATTGCTTAATTCAATTTTATTTTATTTATTTTAAAAACATTTTTTTTAAGTGATGGTAAGTACTGAAAGTGGTCTTTTCTTAAGCTGAAGTAGTCTTCTCATCATGAATGACTAAAACATTTTTTTATATATTTATGTATGTAATATATTAAATTAAGTAGGTATATTCGTACATTATGTAAAAATATTATAGTATTATTTTGTAATCTATAAATTCTGGTATATGTATTGGAAAATTTTAAATGACAAGAAAAAGTTTTTGTTAATAACACGTTCCGTAAACAGAGAGAATCATCACTACGGGTTGTTAGGGTTATTTTAAAGTTGAATTAAATGACAAATTAAAAATTTGCAGACACATACTAGCTGTTTAATAAGCTGGGGTGTCATAAAGCTTTTTTATAATAAAGTTTTTAAAGCCATATCAAAATTGAAAGCGTAACATAAATTGTTCTTGAAACGACTTTGAAAAAATTTAACAAATTATTTAAGATTAACTCATTTTATTTTGGCAGTTTTTGGACAATATAATATATTTATTACACTCTGCCTTTTATTCTACATATAGATACGAAATAAGGCCTTATTCTAATTAAAGGAATTGTCTAATATAATTTGATATAATATGTATATGAGGTATTCTGAATTAGCTGAAATCTTATAGTTGGTTATAAAATCAAGGGTTTTGACTTTTTTTTAGAATTTTTATATACCCGGTGAACGTTGTTTCAACCTAGTCTACATTCGTAAATAAATAATCTGTTTTTTTGTTATTATTTTAGTTTATCAATTTTAATATTATTGAAGACCCCGTCGAGACCAATAACTCTTACTTCACTTGACATCTGTCGTAATGTTGGAGCTCTTTCTCTTTTTTATTGATATTTTATAGTCAACGACACTTACTCAGTTAAAATAAAATCACTGATGCCACCTCTCAGACAATTTCAACGTACAACCACAAGAGCTTCAAAGACTCATTCCTACTTTGTGGAATTACCTAAATGGTACTCCACCGGGTAGAGCAATTCGCTTGTTTCAGAACTGCAAAAATTTGAAATCTACTATCATCTAATGTTTTTCGAGAAATCGATGGCCAGGATATTACAATTTACAAAAATTTAAGATAAATCTTAACAGATTCATATATCACCTATTTCCCCCTTATTCTCATTTTTTCCATCAATATTCGGTCCCATATAATCACAACTACATAGTACATAGGGACATAGTTTGTGATTAAAGTGTAAAAAACAAAAATTTAGAAAATTTAATTTTTATTTATAATAAAAATTCATGAAGGATATTTTTTGTTTGTCCATCCTCTGCGTATACAAATAAATCAGAAGAGAATCAGTGAAAAAAACATGGATTTCCTAAAATTTAATCTACATATTTGCATAGATTATTCTTGTCGTTTATTTATGGTCATTTCAAATGCCAAACGAATAGGAAATTGTAAACATTTAAATTGATATGATGTATCGATTGGTGTCATTGGTATACCTGACAACAATTAATGTTACGAAGCAAAATAATAAGAGAACTTATTTTTAATTGCAAATGGTCTTATGGTAAGCCTGGCAAATCAAGCGAATTTAAGAATTCTGTTGGATAATAAACAACTTCGTTTTCATCCACTACAGCATCAACTAATTTGAATGCAGCACCATTGAATGCATGTTCTGTATTTTGAAATTTATAGCATTAACATTAATATTTTAAAAATGTAAAAATAATATTTTAAAAATATAAAACATTAATAGTGTAACAAAAAAATGATTAGGAAGACTTTTAGACTTGGTCTCACAATCAGTGTTATAATCTTTTAAACGTGCGATATTGTGTGCCAAAAATATGAATGTTAATGCTATAAATTTCAAAATATAGAACATGCATTCAATGGTTTTTTTTTTTTGTTTTCCTTGCCACTCCAATGAGGAGTATTGGGCATCCACTAAGTGATTTATTATTCATATTTGGCAAAGCTTCAGTTTCATGAATCATTAATTTCACTAAGCCGTTGATTACTCGGCTGTAGCTATTGTACAAGACTAAGACGCTTCTATTATTTCTACGCCATCTATTATCTTATACAAGAATTATAGTTTATTATTATTTTTATTATATAGGTATTAAATATGATATTTTATTATAATTTATATAACATACATATATACTTATTTTTAATTTAATTAAATTCTACTAATTATATATTATAAGCAAAATCTATATTATTTTTTATTAATCTATATGATCCAGCCGGGGTTTGAACCCGAGACCTTTGGTATGAAAGGCCGGTGTCTTAACAACTACATCATTGGCTGAATGGTGTAGAGCACCATTCAATGGTGCTGCATTCTGCATGGTGCTGCAATTAGTGGATACTGTAGTGGATAAAAACGAAGTTGTTTATTATCCAACAGAATTCTTAAATTCACTTGATTTTCTAGGCTTGAAGTAATCTTGAATATCAATGAATTTAAAATAGTGCGGGTTGTCGCCCTCAAACCCTTTTAAATTATTTAATTTTACGCCAGATTTTGACAGAAATCTTAGTTTTTTTGACATAAAATATCTATGCTGAAAATTGATTAACATAGATAACAACATTTTTCATGGTAGGCAATTTCTTTGGCAATAATTTATCTTTGGCTTTAACAAAATATTCACTTCATTAATGTTTTCTACATCTGCTGTTCTTTTTATTAACATACGTAATGTTATTAGTACATATATCTATACATAAAATGATAGTAAAAACGGCTATTGTAATTTTATAAGTTGTAGAAATCGGCTTATACTACAACAGAAAACTATAAATTCATGTTGAAAATAAAATCTTTTTTTTAATGTAAAAGTATTTAAGTATATTACAAAAAAAAAAAAACAAATAAATATATAAAAATAAAAATTTTCTATTTTAACTTTGTAAAATATACGATTGTAAATGATTTTAAATTGAGATTTTTTGGGAAAATTTTGGGAAGAATTTAAAAATTAGAGCAATTATTTCCTTTTTTTTTTTTTTTTTTTTTGTTCTGTATATTTAAATTAAACTTTTAAGTAGTTAAAAATAAATAAAGGACAAAAAAAATATTTTGGATCAGTTTGTTAAGTATCATATAAAAATAAAAGAAAAAAAAAATTTTTTTTTTTTAACTAATTAGGAAAGAGTTTGTTTAAACTCTTTAATTTTAGTTTGACTCTTCTTTGAAAGGTTTTATCTCAAATGTAACTGAAGTATAGAATTATTTTTTTCCTTCTTTTCTTTGAATAATTTTAATACAAATCCTTTTTTAATTTTTATTTATATAATATAAAAGTAAAAATGGATCTGTTTTAATATTAATATAAAAAACAAAAGAAAAAAACTAATTATATTATTTATTTTATGTATTTTAATTAAATTTAAAAATATACATCATATTATTATGTATAATTATTATAAACAAAATAATATCTTAAGGGTTTCCATATAATAGATAAAGAAATAATTAAGTTTTTCTTTAAATTGTTCCATTATTAATTATAAAAAAGTTTAAGTTAAAATTTATTTAGAGTAAAATTTTTTACTTGTTAATTTACAACCTATATAATATACATGTTACACAGGGTGATTCTTTTTCGTTCTTGAATTATAATATTTAATCTGTAAATGACAGACATTTAAAACCATTTTACTCAATGATTTACCAACCAACTTTCATTTTTTTCTTTTTAAATGATAAATATTCAGTATAGCCATCTTACAAAATTAATATTTTTCCAAAATTTTCTAATTTTCATTAATAATTTTCCATTTTTATAAAAAACCCATGTAAAGTATATACATATGTATCATATAGTATGTATAATCTATACCTATAATATACATATTCAAAAACGACGCTCTTTTATTCCGTTGAATTTTAAATTTTGTTTTGTTGTTTTTGCTTTTTGTTTTTTTTCTAAAAACATAAAAAAAAATTTAAAATATAGTTTGCATGGTGGGAAATAGAAATTTCACAATATAATTGAATATAAACGTCAAAACTTCAGTGGGGAGTTTGGTGCAGTGGTAGAGTGGCCGCTTTTTAAGCTTTAGAAGTCTTTAGTTTGTAAGTTCGATTCTATTCTATTTTTTGTTTTTTTTTTTTATTTCTAATATTTTATACGAAATAAATTCTTACATATCATAATATTTAATCTGTAAATGACAGACATTTAAAACCCTTTTACTCAATGATTTACCATCTTAAACTTCTTATAATATATACATATATAATAGGTATATATTGAGTTTCCAATACTCAATAAATCAAGGGCAACTTCTAAAAGATAATAATAATCGTGTTTTTACAAAAAATATCATTTACAAAGAAATTTTAAATTCATAAAGGCTTTAATTATTGAAAATTGTATTTTTACATTTTAAATAAAATCATAAAGAAACTATACTGTATATATTGTATTGTAATTGCTAATTAAAACACCTCGAATTTCGAGGGGCGGGCGAATACTAGTATTTTTTTAAATATTTAACTGCTCATAATTTTGAACGAAAGATATCTGAAATATGAAAAGACATTGTTTGGAATGCCGAAGTGCAAAGATTTCTGACGGCATTAATTAGTTTCGTAGTTTTTGATATATAAGGAAATTAAATTAAGAGACAAAGAAGAATATACCCACCATACAGAACAATTTAACCGAGATAAGGCTGATTTATGCTTTTAAAACGATGATTATTTATTAATTTTGTTTAAAAATTTTACGTTATAACTATTTTTATCAAGAAAAATTGGAAGGAAAAATTCATAACCAGAAACCATAAGAAACTTAAAAATCTATACTACAATTCAATTATATCTAAATAGATAACTAAAACTAATTAGAAAGAAAACGTCTTTATGGTTGAAATAAAATTTTTATAAGAATATTATTAAAATGCCCTAACACTGTCGACTAAAGAGGACTTATGTAAATATTCAAAAATTGGTGAGGTTTACTCCAAGTATGATATGTTCATTCGGATAATATTGCTTTGACGAAGATGAACTGTCAGCAATAAACCCTATACAAATCTGTACTTTTTTCTTAGTTTTTTTCTTAGTTTGAAGATGAACTTCCAGCAATAAACCCTATACAGATCTTTACTAGTTGGTTTGACAGAAGTATTATAAGTGGTGCAAAAATTACAGCATTTAGTAATAGGGGGAGGGGGGCAGATACAATAAATCTACATCAAAAGATCGCAGTGTCATTTTATTATTTGAATAAAAATCTAATCTAATCTATTAGAATGTTCTTATTTAGAATTGAAAATATCATATAGTTTTTGGGTATTTTAGTTTCGATACTGTCCGTGTAAAACTTTGCAAGTAGTAAGCTAAGCATTATTTTAAATATTTTATTTTAGTAATGACTTACAATATGCGTTTTAGCAAAAGTACCTACACTCACATAAAAGAGGTATTATATGTTATAGAGGTATACTCATGTAGTATATGTTCAAATATAGATTTTATGATGATAATAATTAAAAAATAAATGTGAATGATCAATTTGTGAACGGATAATTAGCTCTAGTACATTTTGTTTTTATTTGAAGTTTAAATATTCATTTTGGGTTATATAATGGGTTACACATTATTCACTTCCGGTAAATGTTAATTCACTTCTAAACATTTAACTAAACTTACCCATCTAATTTTTTGTGCGTTAAATATTAAAATAATACTAGGTCTGGCCTCAGGCAGCATTAACTTATTTTGAAGAAAGTCATTAATATTTGATGGATCGAATATGAAAATGTTATAGAATATATGACTAAGTAAAAATCCTTGCGGAAGTTATATTAAAAATAAATACATATTTAAAACTTGGAAAATTTTATATGATAAAAAATATTTATTTTGTACCTACTTTAATTTTAAATAGGAAAGATGCAATATTATTTTAGGAATCATTTAAACAAACAGCTTCGGTCGGATTTCGCTTGAGTAAGTAGTAATATGTTGGTTTCAAAACATCCTATAGTAATCAATAGAATCAAGTACTTAAGTATAGTAGATCGCAAGTAGAAGACTTTGAATTTATTTTATTCTGAACAAAAAAGGCATATAAAAATTTCAACAGATTCTATATATATAATTGTATTTTTTAACAAAAATATTTTTCTACACCATAAAAGAGCAATGATATGATTTCTATTATTCGGGATATTTCTATTGTTCTTAAATATGGGTAACAAAATATTCTTTTGATTTTCAGCAGTTTTTAGTTAAAGTTTCAACGAGTTAACTAAATTTTTAAATTTTCAAAAAAAGGATCAATTGATCTCTTATGTATTGAACAAAATAGTATGACAATATTATTATATTTTTTTAATGTATTCAGTTTTATTTACTTTTATGCTAAAAATTTATTTAAAACAAGTAAATGTAACAGTAAGTCGATGCAACCGACTTATTAATACCCTACACCTGAATAATTCGAATTAAATTAACAATCCATAAGTGTTTTTGGCAGCTGCTTGAACTTCTTCCCTTTTCTGTCTTATTCAACTCGAATTTCAAGAACGTAAAAGAGGCATCCGCTTGGGATATGCTTGACACCCTTGTATAAAATTTTAAGTTTCTATCTTAATTATTTTCGGAGATTGGTAGTCCTTGGGATGTTTGTGTCAGCTACCCGAATTGCCACTCCAATTTATCGAATCCATCTCAGGAACATAAAGAAAACTTGCCAGAACACCATTCTATTAAATATTAAATTAAAATATTAAAGGTTCTACTTTTGTTGGTTTTGGAGATATGCTCGTTGCTCTTGTGCTGGTCCGGAAGTTTCCAAAATACGAACCCATGGTTCAAATTCTTTCAAATGTCAGTTTCCAATTTTACAGAAAAGGAAACATAACAGAACACCTTTGTACTAAAAATAAAAGTTCTATCTTTGTTGGTTGTGGAGATATACTCGTTTGCTCTGGAGCTCGTCCGGAAGCTTCCAAGATTTGAACCCGTGGACCAAATCCTCACAAATTTCAGAAACATAAATCGAACATGAAGGAACACCATTCTGCCTAATTTAAAGGTTATATCTTTGTTGCATTTGGAGATAATATCATTTGCTCTGAGGCTCGTTCGGAAGCTTTCAAAATCCGAACCCAAGGACCAAATCCTCTCAAATTTCAGAGGCCTAAATCATACATGAAAGAACACCATTATGCCAAAAGTAAAGGTTATATATTTGTTGTTTTTGGAGATAATCTCATTTGCTCTGGGGCTCGTTCGGAAGCTTCCAAAATCCAAACCCATAGACCACATCCTCTTAAATTTTAGAGACATAAATCAAACTGGAAGAAACATCATTATAAAAAATTTAAAGGTTATATCTTTATTGGTTTTGGAGATAATCTCGTTTGCTCTGGGGCTCGTTCGGATGTTTCCAAAACCCGAACCCATGGACCAAATCTTCTCACATTTCAGAGACTTAAATAAAACATGAAAGAACACCACCCTGCCAAATTTAAAGGTTATATCTTTGTTGGTTTTGGAGATAATCTCATTTGCTCTGGTGCTCGTTCGGAAGCTTCCAAAACCAAACCCTTGGACCAAATCCTCTTAAATTTCAGAGACATAAATCAAACACGAAAGAACACCATTGTACCAAATTCAAAGGTTCTACCTTTGTTCGTATTGGATATAATCTCATTTGCTCTGCGGCTCGTTCGGAAGCTTCCAAAATTCGAATCCACGGTTCAAATTCTTTCAAATTTAAACCCATGGCCAAATCCTCTCAAATTTCAGAGACTTAACTCAAACATGAAAAAACACCATTCGGCCAAATTTAAAGGTTATATATATTTGTTGTTTTTGGAGATAATCTCATTTGCTCTGGGGCTCGTTCGGAAGTTTCCAAAATCCAAACCCATAGACCACATCCTCTTAAATTTTAGAGACATAAATCAAACTGGAAGAAACATCATTATAAAAAATTTAAAGGTTCTATCTTTATTGGTTTTGGAGATAATCTCGTTTGCTCTGGGGCTCGTTCGGAAGTTTCCAAAACCCGAACCCATGGACCAAATCTTCTCACATTTCAGAGACTTAAATAAAACATGAAAGAACACCACCCTGCCAAATTTAAAGGTTATATCTTTGTTGGTTTTGGAGATAATCTCATTTGCTCTGGTGCTCGTTCGGAAGCTTCCAAATCCAAACCCATGGACCAAATCCTCTTAAATTTCAGAGGCCTAAATCATACATGAAAGAACACCATTCTGCCAAAAGTAAAGGTTATATCTTTATTGGTTTTGGAGATAATCTCAATTGCCTCGGGGGCTCGTTCGGAAGCTTCCAAATCCAAAACCCATGGACCAAATCCTCTTAAATTTCAGAGACATAAATCGAACGGGAAGGAACATCATTGTACAAAATTTAAAGGTTCTATCTTTGTTGGTTTTGGAAATAATCTCATTTGCTCTGGTGCTCGTTCGGACGCTTCCAAAACCCAAACCCATGGACCAAATCCTCTTAAATTTCAGAGACATAAATCGAACGGGAAGAAACATCATTGTACAAAATTTGAAGGTTCTATCTTTGTTGCTTTTGGAGATAATCTCGTTTGCGGAGATTATCTCCAAAAGCCTGGAATCATTCGGAAGCTTCCAGAATCCGAGCCCATGGACGGATTTTGTCCAGATTCGAGCTTAGCCTTTCTTTCGTAATTAGTAACCTACTATATAAATTTCATCAAGATAGCATCATTATTTTTTGAGTTATCGTGCGTACGGACGGACGGACGGACATCGCTAAATCGACTCCGGCGGTGATCCTGATTCAGAATATATATACATATCTATACCTAACTCGCTTCCTTTTGGTGGTTACAAACACCATACCAAAGTTAATATACCCTATACTTTAGGTGTAGGGTATAATAAAGGGTTAATTTAAGGTTAAACTTTAATATTAAAATCAAGAATTTCCTGCAGATTAAAAACATAATCGAAAATTTAATATTCGGAAATTTAGAAGTCTATTAACAAAACGTCATTTAATATTATGGTTTCAAAGTAATTTTGTTATATTTATAATAATACAAATTATGAATATATATAGGTATGTAATTAAAATAAAGCGTTCCTCGACCAAAGTAGATATAATATGTAATCTTAAAAACTTTTAATAACATTAAAAAAAAAATCAGCTGTCCCCACCACAGGACCGACCGCCACTACACAAAAAGTACAATGCCAAAATTTATAGATTTTTTACATAATAATTTATATCAAAGCAAAATAACTTCTAATAATTTAATAACATTTTGTTTTATTCAATAACAATAATTATAAGCAATGAAACCGTAAAAATATATGTACATTCATTCATACATCCATTTATTATTATTATTATTGTAATGTAGATACATGATTTTTTTTTCATTCAAAAAATAATATTAGAAGTACAAAATAAAAAAAACTGTAAACAAATACAAAACAAACATAAGATTAATATTAAATCTGCTAACAAAAATTTTACCGTTTTAATTTTATGTCATCAACAAATGAATAATATGCATAGATATAAGTACATACATATGTATGTATATAAATTTTAAGAGATATAAAAAAAAAACAAAAAAAATTGTTCATATAAATTCATATGGAGTGTTACGTATGAAATTTGGACTTAGAAAAAAAATTAAATAAAAGTTAAAGTTAGTCGGATCAAAAAATGTTCTATGGCAAAGTTGTTCCTCTTTACTTTTGTGTAACAACTTTTTCTTAATAATTTTTCTCATAAAATTATTCTGTTACGAAATATTCGTAAAAAACTTAAAAAGTCTACTAGTAAACTACCTCTTGTCGTTGTCCGATTTGCTCCAAAAGCTTATCAATCTGAGATATTTACGTCAAAACCTTAAATATGAAATTGCAAAAAATTCCGCTCAGTCGTTTAAGCTGTACACGTGCCCACAGACATACCCACACACGCACCCACACACACACAGACGGACATCATGCTAAACATTTTTTTACAGCCTTCTCCACACCGGAGTAGTGCATTTTTGCCAAAATCTGGGGTACAAATTTTTGGTATGAAAACAATACCTACCTTATACATTGACATTAATGTATGCGTTCGGTAAGTATTACTAATTGTACATTATTCTTTTCATTTCATGCGTTTTCTTTCCTGTACAATAAATTTAAATAAGATTTTTCTTTTGAGAACAGAAATCAATTAAAAAAAAAAAAAAGAACAAAAAATCTGATACATAGAAGATATAGAAAAAAGAAACTTTAATGAAAACTTAATTTTTTCCGCTACTTCATTAAAAAGGATCACGATTTCTTACAATTTTTTTTTGTTTTTTCTCATTACCTAGTTATTTTCTTTCTCTTTGTATAGTTTTTACTCATTTTAACTCTTCGATATGATGTAAACACTCCCAAAGAAGCATATTCAAGTATATATTATTCATGTTTAAGTATTGGTAGGTAGAAGTAAAAAACTAAAAAACAAAAAAAAAACTTTTCTTATTTCATGGATGATACATTGAGGGATGCAGTATTTCAAACTTAAAAACGGAACAGAATCTACCTTTTCGTTTTTTTTTTTTAAATAATAAAAAGGATACTTTAATAATACATTTCTTTTATATGGAAATAAATAAAGGTAGATATAATTAAATTTCTTCTTTCTGTCTTTGTACCTACTAATGGAAGGAAATTTCGGATCTTTTCTTTTTCCCATTCACAGTATGATGATGAAAAAATAATATATGAAACTAATTAATACAGAAATTAAAGAAGAAAAAAAACCAAAAAAAAAAAAAAAAACTTCAATAGTTCTCAAAAAAGGTAATGTGTTTTGTAAGAAGAAGAGGAAAAAAATTAAAAGAGAGGGAATGAACAAAGAAGAAATTAAAGAATTAAGAAAAAAGAAAAACTTATTTTAAATTATTTTTTGTTAACCTTTTTCATATTAAATAAATATTTTATTTTTAATGAGATTTTTACATTTCAGAAGACTCAACTCACGTATTTTTTAAGCATATTATATTTTTATCAAAAGATTGTTGTAAATATGTTTTACAAAATTTGCAATAAGGTATAGTACCTATTACAATATTGTGGTACGCATGAAAAAGCTAATTGTTTATTGTTGTAATGATATACGATATTTGAATTCACATTAGCTGTGTTCTTTTACTTCGGTTCAAGGTTTAGGTAAGCCGTTTAATATGAAAATATAATTACAACTCAAAACCTACATAATTACCTTTTATCTAAGTTTAAAAACTTTAGTAATGCCATTCGTTACAAATGGTGCTTTCTTATTTTTTTTTTTAAATGTTGGTAGTTACTAGTTATTGGTTTCATATCGAGCAAATGACATTTTCAAAAATTTGAAAAGTAAATAAAGAAATTTAAAAAAATCGAATTTTCTTTACTTTTTTGGGCATTTCTCTGCCACATAAATGTGAACAAGAAATTACACAGCCTTCAGGTGTGACTGTAAATGTCGTAAGCGGGGAATAACTCTCAACTCCCTTGGTTTTGACAGCGTATTTTATACGCTCTTACCCATTAAGCCACCGAGTCCTACGAAATTATAATTATAGTAAATTTATTTCAAAAATTTTCTTACTATTTATTAATTTCAATCCGTCTGTCCGTTCGTTTGTTTACAAATTTTCATTTCTTAAAATATTTTAAGCTTTATAACACAATTTTAAACTTTATACATAGAATGTAAAAACACAATTAATATTTTGCAATTTGATATTTAAATTTACCATTATGTAAAACCGTTATTTTTACAGTTATTAAATATTTTAAGAAATTTTAATAAAATGTTATTTGTAAACATTTTTGTATTTCCTTTCGGTTAGAAGAGTTAAAAAATGAAAATTTTTGGCTTATTATTTAGACAGTATTTAGTACTCGTATATTTGTGATATTTGTGAGTATTTTCAAAACAGAAATGTAAAAAATTCTATTTTAAATGTTTTTAAGTTTTATATTTATCTATTTTATATCGGGTTAGGTAGATATATATGTGATAGGATTTGATAAATAAATAAAGTATCATTGAAATTTTCACAAATTCAAAGAAATTTATTATTAATGCATATAAAATGATGCAAAAATATCAAAATTGTTTTTTATCGTCTTTTTGAAAATATTCACTTTTAAAAACCTTTAGTTTTATATATTAAGTATCTTGATTTTCCATCATTTTGCTGCATTTATCATGAATTACATTATTTTAATTACTTTTTTTCTACTGAAAACAGAAATGAAAATAAAATAATTATAAAAGTATAGGTAATGCACAAATATTCACTTGAGTTATATTAAAAGTTCTTTTTTATAAGATGAACTTTTACTCAGATAACATTTTTGTATTCATGTCAATTAAAATAGTAAACGTAATTAAAGTAATATACAGAATTTTGATTATCTCTAGATAAAAATATGTAACGACTAACGGTAGAATAATATATATTATCATTTATTATATTATATATAGCGATAACACTACATTAAACTACATTAAAAAATAAAATTTAATTGTAGAATAGTTTTCATTTAATAAAAATAAATTATTATATAAATTAAAAAAAATAAAATTGAATTGAATTTATAAAAAAATGTATGTACATGTATTTATTTATTTATTTATTTAATTTCATTGTTATAAATAGATATATTGAGCCGATAAATCTCTATAAAATGCATATGAATGACCAGCCAAAACTAAGTTTATTGTATAAATAATTGGGGAATCGAGGTAAGATAAATCTGTGAAAAAAAAAAAGGTATTTTTAATTGAGGTAGCTATCGTGAGTACATCCTAGCGAACATTTTTAAACATCTGAGATGCTGTCAAATCTAAAGCGATTAGTAATGAATCTTATACATGTATTAAATATAAGATTTAAATTGGATCGTTCACCAATATTCATGGAGGAATAGGCTACATTACTATATAGAAAATGAGTTAGAACAAAAGCTTTAATAAGTCTACATTTAGTGTTAAAAGATGTCTCAGAAGCTATTTTCTATAGTTTACGGAGAATAGGATATATTCTATTCGCAATTTTCTTAATGTGTTCAGAACATTTAAAAACGTTGCTGAAAACAATACTCAAATTGCTTGCGCGCTCCCTATAAGGGCAGGATTACCGTCAATTGTGGCAAGTTTCATGTTATTATTGGTTTAGAATGTATTGCAATAGCTTGTGACTTTGTAGGATTTAGTTTGAGACAGTTGGAGACAGGACATAACAATACAGCATCAAGTTCATCATTTAATTTCGCAACACAGTTATTTAACTGAGATAGACGAAAACTAAGAAATATTTGAGCATCATCAGTATACAGTCTGCATTGAGCTGAATTCAATCATTTAGGAAGATCATTGATAAATATTGAAAACAGAAGAGGGTTAAAGATTGATTCTTGCGGAACTCCACATTTGTTATGATAGATAATCTGATGTATTGTTTGGATTTTGCAATAATAAAATTATAGTTGCACATTGGTTTTGATTTAGTTGTTTAAGATGTTTTATAATTTATTATTAATTATTATTAGACTATATTTTATTTATATAATAAATATTTAATTTAAGCAAAATCAATTAATATGTAAAGTAAAAAACTATGATTTTTTTTCATTAAGAGAATGCTCGTTATTAACCAGAATTATTTTCCGACATTAATTATAATGTTCGTTTTATTTTACGTAGTACACTTAAAAAAATCATATCAATAAAATTAAGTTATTCTAAAGGAAATTAATTCCAGTTAAAAGAACACTCATTCACATTATTCTTATATTAATAAACCGACTACAAGATTGCTTGTAGCCCGTTTACTAAAAAAAATTAATTTAAGAGTTGGTTGGGAAGGGTTGCTAATCACTTCACTTAATATATCATTATAATTATAAGTGTTTAGTTAAAACTGCTCTTAAGTTTTATATTTTTTTTTCTCCTGTTTTATTCGCTTAGGGTAGATACTTAGGACAAATTTTTGATTTTCTATGTTTTGGTCTATTATTTTAATGCCAGTTCAAGACTTTCTACTACTTTCTATTTCATTTTGGGCACTTCTTTTTCAAATTCCTTTAGCTTGTGTCGTTCTAATGATATGGTCAATCAATCCATCTATATTTTTTTCTTTGAATTTGTATTTCATCAATATTGAGGTTGGTTAATAGCCATAATTCCTGATTTAATTTTCATCTCGGTTAAAATATTACACATATTATTCATAAGCATTTGTTGGCAAAGAATTTCTCGCCATATTTTTATGTGATTTTGTATTACCAAAAACGGGGTCGCTTTAGTTCTAATTAACTACTGTTTTTAATCTAAAATTTAATTATGATGTTAAATTTTAGATTGATTTCTTTTCAATTAAGTTGAATATAATTTTAAATTTTATATTAAATTTCTATAAGTTATTTTAACATCTTGACTTCAGATTTTCTTGCATTTATTGTTCATTCCTTATATTCATTTTGAAGTGTTTCTAAAAAATTTAAAGTACTTATTAATAAATAGTACTTTAGTTATTTATAATAAATAGTAGTACACTTAAAAAAATCATATCAGTTATTTATAATAAAAATCGAAATATATACTTATTATACCCTACACATTAAGTATAGGGTATATTAACTTTGGTATGGTGTTTGTAACCACCAAAAGGAAGCGAGTTAGGTATAGACATGTATATATATTCTGAATCAGGATCACCGCCGGAGTCGATTTAGCTATGTCCGTCCGTCCGTCCGTCCGTACGCACGATAACTCAAAAAATAATGATGCAATCTTGATGAAATTTATACTGTAGGTTAACAATGACTAAGGTAAGGCGGGGATTGTAAATAGGCGAAATCGGACCATGCGTTCGATTACCTCCCATACAACTTCCAAAACCTAATACGCATATTTTCGATACGCATATTTTATTCTATATTTAATAAAGATAGAAACTTAAAATTTTGTATGAGGGTGTGTTTTTCTGAATCCCTGATATCTCCAAAATTTGAGATGAAGTGGAGTGGTTGTTCGGGTACCTCCCATACAACTCCCAAAACCGAACATGCATATCTTCGAAATTAATAAAGACAGAAACTTCAAATTTGGTACTAGGGTGTTGTTTCCTAAATCGCTGATTTGCCTAAAATTTGAGATGAATTGGAGTGGTCGTTCGGGTACCTCCCATACAACTCCCAAAACCGAACAAGCATATCTTCGAAATTAATAAAGACAGACTTCAAATTTGGTACAAGGGTGTTGTTTCCTCAATCCCTGATTTGTCCAAAATTTAAGATGAATTAGAATGGTTGTTCGGGTATCTGCCACACAACTCCTAAGACCAAACAAGCATATCTTCGAAATTAATAAATATATAAATTTGAAATTTGATATAATATATGTTCTACCCTGTTGATGTCTCTAAAATTTAAGATGAATTGGGGTGGTGGTCCGCGTGCCTTCACACACTTCCCAAGACCTAACAATCATATTTTCGAATTTAATAAAGATAGAAACCTGAAATTTTGTACAAAGGTTGTAACAGCATTTATTTTTTTTAGCTTGTATTAAATACCTAACTAAAATAACTTATGGATTTTTAATTTAATTTGAATGTTTTAGGTGTAGGGTATAAATAAGTCGGTTGCATCGACTTACTGTTATTTTTACTTGTTTTTTTTTGCAATTTGTTTCAAAAAATATTAAAAAATTTTTAAAAAATTACCCTCACATTTAATTATATTTTATTCCTTTAAAATATGACAACTATAATTTGTTATTGCCATCTCTATATTACATTTTTTAATGTAATATAGAGATGGCATAAATGGATGGTGTGAATACATTTTTTTAATTCAAACGGTAAATTTTATTAAAAACGATAATTTTTTTATTTTTATAAATTCAAAAAAATATTTTTAAAGTCATATCTATGTTATCACTACAAGAAACCAATTTATTCTTTGTTCACTTCAAAAAAAAAAAAAAAAAAAGGAAAATAAAGGAAAACATAAACAGAGAAAATATTGTATTTTGCATTTTTCTTCCACGAAATTCATAATTTTTCATTTAGTTTTTCATTTTTATTTTTTATGCAAATCAGTATAAATCAAACAAACAAACAAACAAATGAAAAATTTTTTTTTTTTTTTGTTTTTGTTTCTTTTGAAAACCATTTGGGATGTGACTTTGTTTATCATTTTTCGTTCCCGTTCTAATTTTGTTTTCACTGAATTATACCTTTATTCAGTTTAGAGCATTTATCATTTGAGAAAAAAATTAATATATAATTCGTGTTCAAATTTTTAAATTGTTTAGATTCAGATTCTTTTAAAAAATTCTACTAGAAGAAGATTGAGAAGAAAAAAAAGAATATCAATTCATGCAGATGTGTCATTTTTGTGTATAATTTCCGTTTCATCTTTTCAATTTTTTAAATTTTCCAATACTTTTTAAAATTATGATTTATTATTCAATACATAGACATAGAAAAAAAAATCTGATTTTGAAAGCTTTAACTTAGTTGACATTCATAAAAAGTGTCAGTTGAAACAAATATTAGGCCAAAAAAATTCTTTAAAAATTTAATTATAGTTTAGGGGTATTCTTTTTGTTTAGAATATCTTTTAGATGACTGGACTTCACATTTCGTTTAATAAAAGTTTTGCATTTTTTTTTTTTTAATTTATTTTATTTTAATATGATTTGTACTTAAATAAATGAAAGCATAAATTGGATTGGAATTGTTGTTTTTTTTTGGTTTTTTCATTTGGTATACTTTATATCGTTGAATTTTTTTTTTATTGTTTTTCTTATTTTTTAAATTAAAGTGATATAAAATTTGATTATTAAAATTATGTGACTTTTTAAATAAGCTTTATTTGTACATTTTATAAATGTCATGCTACACAGTATTAGGTTTCAAACTCTTGTGGAGTGAAATTAATTTTTTTTTTCAAAACGTATAATGTTATTGTATCGAATCGAAATAGTACAGTTTAACAAGGTTCTATGGTTATTTATATCTTATAAATAATATGATGAATCAAATTGATGTCAAAAAATATGAAGAGATACATATAACTTAGTGGAGCAGGCCTTAAGTAGAGTATAGTAGAAAGTATAGGTCACACAATTAAAAATTTCGCGGGGCTTTAATCCGACCAAGATATCTAGTAGCATCTAGGAATTTATTTCTTTGGGGAAGATGAACTGCCAGTAATAAACCTTATACAGATCTTCACTTTCTTAGAGGCAGTAGAGCTGATAGAAGTATCAGAAATGGAGGAAAATCCACAAAATGTAGTAACAGGCCGAACACAATTACTCACATCAAAAGGTCGCAGTGTCACTTACACCCCATAATTGTTTTTCTGTGGTGCACAGGTTCGAATACTGTAAGTAATAAATAATGAAATATGGCTAAAAATTGTTTTATTATTTCCGGATTATGAACTTAATCATGAATATTGAGGTAAATTTTTCACTTTAGACATTTATGTTTAGAAAATTATCTCTATTAGTTATAAATGGAAGCTTATTATATGGTGCCCATTAAATTGAATTTAAATTTTTTTTGAGAGCTTTTAAACCTTTAACAAGAAATTGCTTAGGGATGGTGCCGTGGCAACTTGGCAAACTTCTATATGCTTACAGACTAGGTATTCCATTTATGATATCGCAATTGTGGTGAACAGAATGAGAAAGAAACCATTATACACTTCACCTGTTAGTGCCCAGAGCTGGCTAGGATCAGTAGAGTAACTCTCAATGATATTAGAGATCAAGCGGTTAAGCAACCTGCAGAAATGGTAAGGTTTCTGAACGCAACGGAACGAATCTAAAATAAAACCCAATATAGCCCTATAAAAACTGTACTAATGAGCTAATTGGGGTCACTAGCGTGAGCGGCGATAACCAGGCACCTATACTAATCAATCAATCATATGCTCACAACCTTTAAGAAAAAGAATAAAAAGAATTAGAAAAAAGAATTAATATTATTTTATTTGATTTTGTATAATATATTCTAAAATTTAAACTATTTAACAGCCTAAAATCATTTTTAGGACAAAAATCCTTAGGAGAACAAAACAGATTTTCAATAAGTAAATATTCACAAAGTGACTTAGAAGTCATTTAAGTCTTTCAATTTGTCAAAGTCAATTTGTCAAAAATTTTTTTTATCTATGTATATTCACATGTTTTTGTTATAAAATTCATAAGCAGAAAACCAAACAAAAAAAAAAAAAATTAATAAATCCCAAAAGAAATCAACATTTTTTTGGAAGCTAATCGTTTATCTGCGTGTTTTTTTGTTTTTTTTAATAGACAGCACCCTCTGGTTATTTTTATTTTCAACAGTACAACAACAACATCTACGACAATAGTCAAAAATGAGAATATAAACCTAATAGAATCTTGATTCGTGATAATCCGCCAATTTTTTTTTCATTTGCACATTAAAGTTTTTATTGTTTATCAGTTCCTGTTTTATTCTGTCTTCACCTACCGGACGAATCTAATCGTTCTAACATTATTATACTTATAACTTTTTAATAAAAAAAAAATCCTAAATATTACATAGAAAAAATAAAAAAAAAAAATTTTTTTTTAATATTCTGAAAAACAAAGTGAAAAAAAATAACAGATAATGATCATAACATAAGAAGAAAATTTTATTTTTTACTTTCCTTTAGATCCCGATGGGATGGTATATGTAACGTAAAAAAAAAACATTTTTAGCATCTATAGATATTTTTAAATTATACGGATACATAAAAGAAAGTAAAAAGAATACATTATTTGTTAGCTTTAGGTTATCAATATTTCCAGCTTTCAACAGAGCAAAACTGTTTGTTTATCTAATAACGTGTGTTTGAATATAAAATGTGTGCCTGTCTTAAAATATAAATGGTTTCGAATAAATACTTTAGGAATAGATAGATACTTTTGAAAAAAAAAAAAAAATACAAAATAAGGAATCATTATTCGAAATTTTCACCTAAAAATAAAAAAGAAAAAAAAAGTAAATCGTGTGTAATGATAGATAATCAACAGAAATTTTAGGAAAGGAAATGTTTCTTATTATTAGAATCATCGGATTGGTAGTACTCTTAAGTACTATCAAGGTTAATCTTTAGTCTTTTAGAAATATATTATACATTTTTATCTTGAAAAAAAAACAAAAATTTGACCAGACATGATTATTAATCCTCTCTAAAGTTGAATTGGATTGATCCTCTCGTCAAAATCCTTCAGTTAGAAGAAATAAATTCATATATTTGAATTATTTTTCTTCATCTTTTTTTTTTTTGTTTTTGGTATCTGGTACGAAATCTAATAAAATATGAGAATAAATTATAGTTTTTTTTACAAGAGAGTAAGTGGCTTTTAGCACTTATTTAATAATTCTGTTAAATTAGTAAGGAAGAGGAAAAGAATTTTTTATTCTTTGAGAATTCTTCGGAAAAAATTAAATCCAAAATGGAAAAAATTGATTGTAAAAGTGAGATACAAGAAAAAATAAATGATGAAAACATATTTTCATTATTGTTGTGGTTGCTCTCAAAATTCCAATATGCATTAAGTTATTTTTTAATTTAATCATCATGTTTATAAGAGAAAAATGTTAGGAAAATAATGTAAAGAATTTTCCCCGGGTTGATGAATTTTTAAATGAAGTTGAAGACACAAAACAATAAAAAAAATTACGCTTTTCTGTTCTTATTCTTTTTTTTTAACGAGGTTGTGTTAAATAATTTGTTTTTTTTTATTGGGGTTATAATTTTTTCATAGATCAGAGGCAGGGGAATTTAATTTGTTGTTATTAAAGTATTTTCGAATATAATAAATGATATACGAAAAAAAAATTCATTATGATAAAAAATTTGTTTTTGTGGTATTAACTTACAAGAATTATTTAAACAAAGAATAGAAATCTGCTGTTAAATAATTTTTGTACTCGTCAAAGGTTATTGAACATCATTGGTTTGAAAATGGGAGATTTATTAAATTGGTTGTTATATTTTTGGTATTTTCTCTTTTATACATTTTTTACATTATCGACAATCTTTCTTTATTAAGTTTATTAAGTTGTATTTTTAGAAAATGTGTGGAGTAGATCATTGCTTATGTAAAGAAAAATAAAGTAATTAGATTTCTATTAATAGTCTAGAATTTATATTTGAGGGGCCTAGGTGGTCTAGTGGATAAAAGCATATAAAATACGCTGTAAACACCGAGGGAGTGTTGGTTTGAGTTCCACGTAATAGTTATTCCATCTTACTACATTTACAGTCACACCTGAAAAGGAAAGTCTGTGTAATTTCCTGTTCACATTTATGTGGCAGAGAAATGCACTAAAAAAAAAAATTTTATATTATACACCTATACCTACAATATACTAAATCGGATGACTAAATCAGAAATCAGATCAATTAGAAAATGGAATTGGTTAAATTTTCTCGTATAAGGGAGATGATATATCTTCAAAACACATGGTGAGGGAGGTGATATATCTTCAAAATACAAGTGAAAGATCTATGATTTCTCACTTCGATGCGAAAGATTTTAATCACTTGATTAAGCTAATATTGACAGTATCATACTGATGAATCCTTTAATGCTAACGTAGTATAATTGCTAAGAAATAAGGAAGAAAGAGCTATAGAAAAAGATTTTTGCGAAGTAGAATCAAAAGAAATGTTAAAAAATTTCATTTCAATGTCTTTTTTATTTAAATTTTTTTTTTGGGCATTATTTCAGCCTAGGTAGTAAAAGTGCAAAAAACAAAAAAATAACCAGAGACCAGATGTGTTCTTTTATTTCTCGAGTAGCTATATGTAAATATATGTGAATATTATACAGATCATTATTTGTATACCGATAGTTATGGAAGTTAAAATGTATGAATTTATTTATTCATTTTTAGTTAGGTAAAAATATGTAATTTTTAAATGAACACCTGTTCTTTTTACATAAGCAAACCAAAGTGGTTAATTTAAAAATAATTGTATAATTTCGAAAAAAACAAATAAAGAAGAATTTAAAACTAAAAGTGTTTAAAGGTTCACATTTTTCAAAATACAATATACATTAGAATAGTGTGACTTGTACCAGAATTTGAATTTTTTTTTTTAAATTTCATTTCATTCACTTGCATGTAACATAAAAATTATAATGTTGAAAATTTAAGTTTTACGCGTTTTACTTTCGAAAAACTTTGTATGTAGGTGTCTAAAAATAGCAAATATTCAATTTTTGATCCTTTATAACTTTTAAAGAGGGGATTCTACAAAAAAATTTGCTGAGGTTGTCTCTGAGAGATATTTTTTCTTCTCCTAGCTTTTACCTAAAAGTGTGTCGAAGCTATGAAAAAACAAAATTTCGTATGATTTTGCCTCCACATAACGGTAAATTTAAATACTAAAACGCAAAAATTATATTATTTTGATAAAAAAGTTACAATAAAAACTATTTTTTTTAAGAGACCTATCGACTGTTAAAATTTCTTTGTCCCATCATCGATGTAAATACAAGTTTTTGAACAGACGGAAGGACAGAGTAAGTATAATAAGTACATTTTTCAATTTTTTTTTTGAAAAAATGTGCTTAAAATCATTAACTTTGGATAACTACAAAATTACTTCTGATTCCAAGACCTACAAAAAAAAAATGGTATAAATTACAAATTACTTTTATAAGCCAGATAAAAAGGTTTTTTGATTACTGTAGTTTTGAATTTTGATTCTGTGGGAGCTCTTACTTCCCTTTTGGAAATTTAATCTAATCTAAACTAGACAGAAAACTATTTTAAATATTAAATGGTTTTTAGCACATTTCCAAAAAAAATTTGAAAAAATGTGCTTATTAGTTTCACTCTGTCCGTCCTTCCGTCCGTCTGTATACAAAACTGCTACACCGTTAAAGATAGAGAAAAAAAATTTTAACCATGGGTAGGTCTCATAAAAAAAATAATTTTGTGGAACAACTTTTTCATGTAGCCCCTCACATTACGGAGCTACACCCCCTTAAACTTTGAAAAAGCTCTATTTTTAAATGCATATATCTTATGTTCTGCTTAAGATTTTTTCAATCTGAAAACGTCATTCGACAGGTATTTCTTTTATCTTTGTAAATTAATATCAAAATTATACAATTTTTGTAAATTTAGTATTTAAATTTACCGTTATGTAAAAACCAAATTTTGCATGATTTTTCTACTTTCATAACTCCGGCACGAATTAGAATAGAATTAGTATTAGTTTGCTCAGAAAAATTTTTTGGACCACCCCCTGTTTATGAGTTACTAGGGCTTAAAAATTTAAAATTTGCTATTTTTAAACCCCTGTAACTTAGGAACCTGTACACATTTTACTTGTGCAAGATATAAAAATTAAAGCTACAGTAATATATTTTTACGTGTGTTAAATGTTTATTTTAGTTATAAAGGGTTTCAAAGTTGCAGCTCTTCAAAATTGCGAAAATCCCCATTTTCAGATGTATATATCTCAGGCTCTGCGTTATAGTTTTGCAATCTAAAACCGCCAGAAGATCGAAAATTTTATTATCTATATAAAACAATATCAAAATTATGTGATATTTTGTAATTTACGATTTAAATTTACCGTTATGTGAAAACCACATTTTGCATGAAATTTCTTTTTTCATAACTCCGGCACGCCTTTAGATAGAAACCTGAAATTTTGAGACAAGAAAGAACTTTTAGAATTAGTATAAATTTCCTCAGAAAATTACAATTAACACCCCCTCTTTAAGAGTTATTACGCCTCAAAAATTGAAAATTTGGTGTTTTTAGACACCTGTAACTTAGGCACCTGTACAAATTTTTCTTCGGCAAGACATGAAAATTAAAGGTTCAATAATATATTTTTACGTCTGTTAACGGCTTTTCTTAGTTATATAGGATTCCGGTATTACGGCCCCTCAAAATTTCAAAAATGTCCCATTTTCACATTTTTTCTTATTACATGAAATTTTCAAATTTTTGTGCAAGTCACACTTCTAAACAGTTTGTATTGAGTTTTGGAAATGTGCGCTTTTAAAAACCGTTGGTTTACATTCTACCTTGTTTGTTATTATGTAGGTGTAAATTTTCGTATTAATGCGTGAATATGAAATGAAATATTTAACAACTTTTATATGCAGATGTAATTTTCTTTTTTGAATAACTTAATATAGCATAGCATAGTAAATGTGTTCATATATTAACGACGCTACGACTGCTGATTTTTTAAAGCCTTAGATGAAAAAAAAAAACAATTATTTAAACGATTTTTCTAATGATCGTTCGCCATAAGTTTGCCACCATTAAAATTTTTTTTTTCAAAAATTTTGTTAAATAATTTTTAATATTTTTATTTAACGACCACGGTTAAAAGTTCTCATAATAAAATTATAATTTTTCCAATTTTTATGTGACTTTTAAGTTTTGAATTAAAAATCACAAATTTTGCTTATTTTTGTTGAGGTAACAAAAAGTTTCCTTTTCAAAATTTGTTTATTACAATTTTCAATGATGTCGGCGTTTTCAAAATTTTTAGTTTTAAATATTTATTTCTTTACGAGGCTGCCAAAAGTTTTAATTTGAAAAATTTAATTTTGTGATTTCTAAAAGTATACGTTAGTATATAAAGATTTCTAAAAGTATACGTTACCTTACCTAAGTGTTTAAACCGTTATAAAAATTATTTTCAATTAATTTCAATTCAAAATGGGTCAAAAACTGAAAATTCTCTATTTTTAAACACCTATAACATGGGCACTTGTTCATATTTTTTTGAAGTAATGTGCAATAATTAAAGCTGCAACATTATAATTTTGTTTCAATTAATAATTTTTCATAATAATATATGGTTACCTTATAATTGACGAAAGTGTGACTTGCATTTTTTCAATTTTTTCGTACCAAAATGAATGTGTCGTCACATTCTATGTCATCACATTCTATATTGTCTAGTGTCAAAACAAAGTTACATAATCTTATTACTAATTAATGAAGAAATTTTTAAGTATATAATGTATATAACGTATTTTCGGTTATTATTTTACTTTCTTTGTCGTCATGTTGAAATATCTAATTTATATTTTGTCATTTGTGTGACCACATATGCATTTTAATTTTTGCTGTGTCTATATTATATTCCTATTGTCTGAATTTTTTATTATAAGTAGAATCTTAATACAATCTGTGTAAATATTCAGAACTTTAAAATTAATAAGGATTTGTGCAGACAACAGCGACAGTTTCTATATGTATTATATGACCTAGAGTTTGATCTTAACTTTAAGAAAAATCATTATCGTTGGCCCACATCCGCAGGGAAAAGGGCCAATCACTTTGCACGGGCATTATATGCCCCTGGAAAGGTTAATAAAATAAATAAAAAAAAATAATAAAACCATTTCTTAATGTGAATGTTATCGCATAAATCGTATAAATTACAACACAGAATTTCTTTATTCTCTATCTTTTGTCCAACTCTATTTAACTATACTCCATTTTTTTTTTTTTTTTTCAAATACTCTTTTTTTTACAAAAAATACTTACAAAAAATATAACATGAAAATGATATCATCTTCTGTCATCTGGTTAAGTTGACATAAATATTTTTTTTTGAAATTTCACTGTTTTATAAAAAAAAAAAGTTCCGTTATATTTTTTATAGAGTTAAAGAAGTGTGCCCAAGACTTTCCGTATTTTTAAATGATGTCATAATAATGTAAAATACAAATATAGTTTTTTTTTTCAATGCAAGTCAATTTTTTCTTCAATTGACACATTTGATATTTTTTCGTTATTTTTTTTTTATAAAAATTTTCCAAAAATAAGAAAACAACTTAAGGGAAAAAAGATTTTCTTTTTTCTTACATGAATAGCTCAAAATAAAAAAAAATTTTTTTTTTTTTTTTGAAATACACGTGCGATTTTGGTAAAGCACTTATTTTTCAAACTATATAGAAAGGATACAATTTTTAAAGGGCTTCATTGTATACAAGGGCTATAAAACAAATATCATCTATATATATATGTACATATGCATAGGTACGTGTTATTAGGTACTATATTCATGTATTAAAAAGGTAGGACAATAATAAAGAAAAGATAAAATAATGTATTTTATAAAAAAAAAAAAAAAAAATGAAGAAGATGAAGTATAAAAGTTTTGAGTATCTAATAATTTGAGATGATTTTAAGTAAATACATATTATATTTAGATAAATATATAAATTTTTATGTACATGTAATATGTATATAATATATAGATAGAAAATATCCGGTTATAAGTGATAATATTGGCAGGTTCATTTAGTGGGTATATAAGTTATATATATATATATATATATATAAGGATATATACATACTATACGAATGATGTATTCAATTTTTAGAAAAAAAAAGTACCTATACATGTTTTTGAAAAGTAATTGAATGATTTGATTTTTTTTACTATATTTTTTGTTGTAAAATAATGAAAAAAGGGTGAACACACTTTCAAAATAAGATGTGGTGATTATATAAAATAGGACAAATATTTATTTCAACAAAATAGATTTTCTATTATATAAGTTTAAGAGTAAAAAAAAAACAAAAAAAATAAATTGTTATATTGAAAATTTTTTTTAGAATGCGGTGCTTAAATTGATTACAAGTATAGGGAATTTACAATATAATATCTAACGATCCAAATTCAATAACTTAATTAAAATGTTAAGAAATTTTCAAGCAAATATTTAGGACAATAAAATTTTTTATTAAATTATATTTTGTAAATAAAATTTTAAATTGAGTTTTTTATATTTACAAAAAAAAATTTTTTTAAAAGTAATGATAACAAAATTTAAAAATCAAGTGTAAATTAAAAATTAGAAAATACACACTTAAATAAATTTGATAAAATAAGATTTAATATTTGTTTTTCTTTTTTTTTTTTCAGAAAGACGTTAAATCAAATATATTATACAATTTTCAATAATGGATACTTGTAAGTTATATAATTTTTATTAATCTATAATAAGTGTCTTATTTGTATTCAATATTAAAATTTTTTGTTCAATTACCAAAAATTGTTAGGTTTTAAGTTTATCTTTAAATATACAATATCATGTATTGATGTGATCATGATTGTAACCTTAAGTAAATCGTGATAGAAATTAGTCTAATGATTAATAAATAAAGTTAATGATTTTTAAATCGAATCTTTAGTGTACTCAGTAGTTAGAATGACTCAAAAATCGTTAAGTGAAAAATTCGAGACTTATGCTTTCTCAAGATTAAAAGAAGAGAGAATTTATAAGCTTATGAGATAATAGGTCAAATGCATAAAACTGAGCTTGAACTCAAATTTGACTTTTTCAAACAAAAATTCCTTATGAACTGGTAGTTTTCTTTGAAAAAGTGAGATTTGAGTTGAAGCTCAACTTTATGCCTTGACATATCTGTCTTACTTGTTTGATGACTCTAATCATTGTTTTGATGATTCGAATCATTGAGGATAAAATAAATAATAAAATTCTCGTACTACTTCATAATGAAGGGCTACCCGCAAAGCTTTTAATGAACTTTATCTAAAATATCATGAGTCTATTGGTATACCATTAAAAATGATACAAGATACTTGAAAGCCTTTCGTGACTACTGTAAATGTAACTAATATAATCATTTATATTGTACAAAGGACTGCTATATTTAGTTTTTTATTGCCGAAATTTAGAAATAACTTAATTACCTTATAAACAGCAAAGTATAAAGACTTAAGAAGTAATATCTCATTTAGTTATCAAAATATTAAGGGATTAAGCATAAAAATAACACGGATCTGTAGTAACTCTGCACTGTAAGTGGCATATATTTATGATTACAGAAGCTTGGGTATCTCAAGTTTATTGAAAAGAGATTAACTTTAATTCTTCAGAAATAGAAATAACTCATTAAATAAACGGTAATGAAATAGCTGTTAACATTGATTTTAATATATTAAATACATAGTTTTTATGCTGCTATGTTCCCTCAAATTGAAATTTAAAAGTTTACCAAAATTTCTGTTCTGTTGTTGACTCTTTAAATAGAAAATATTATATGTATATCATTATTATTAATCTATATTTTCATTGTAATAAATTTATATTGATTTTTAATTTAATCTCAATATAAATTTTTACTTTTTTACTGAATATGAATTTTTACAATCGAATATAAACTACTTATATATCTGACAAGTACATAATAACCAAAAAATGTTCGTTAATAGAAAATGTAGTATAAATAGTATCTAATCTCGCAATATTAGTAAAATAAAAGTGACCCATAAAGCCATGATCTATTTATTTCTAAAAAGTACAACAAAATATCTATCAGTTTCTATTTAAAATTAAATGACTTATATGTTTTTCTTTATTAATAAGTATAGCTAAATTTTCCTTAAACTTAAGGTTTATCTAAATTGATTTTTCAATTATTGTAATAAAACAAAATTCTTTTTGAAATTTATGAAGTGATAATAAATAATATTGAAGTTTAAATGTAATTACATAATAATAGTCCATACTAACAAAGAGTTAACAAGTCACTATTGTTCGTTAAAGTTAGTATATAGGCAAATAGCATAATATATGCTATTTAGGGTTTAAAATAAATAAACTGTTTAAAAATGTTTTTGGTTTTTCATTTTTATCCCTGTGATGACTCGAATATTAAATAAAAAAAAAATTAACAAAAATTCTCTTCTATCAATGAAAGCGATCTATGAAATGTTACATACACCAATTAAAAGGAATGCCATAACACTAACAATGCAGCACATTCTCGGATTAGAACAAAAGTTACAGATCGCGGGATTATTTTTCTATATTAAATTTCATTTTAATGAAACTTTAAGATAATTTGTCTTTAATTTGTATTAACTGTTGTGATCATTTAAAAAAAACATTATTATAGCACATCACCTCAGCATTAATTTATTTTTTCACCCATCTTCAAACCTATGAATATTGAATGATGCAAAATATTTCATTGTTCTATATTAGACCGGGTACAAGTTTTATAAACAGACAAACGGATGGACGAATTGACCAGAATGAATCTAATAACAAAATTTATCAACATTTTTTTTTTTGAAAAATTACAATATTCAAATGTTGTACAAAGTTTTGGGAATGTGGACCTAGAAAAATATGTATTTTGTATATTACTTGGTATCGTTATGATGCACAACTAATAATGATAAAGTTTTATTTTTTTTCTGAATATTTTATGATTTTTAAAATATTAATTAAATATTATGTCTTAAGTTTAAATGTTCATTTAACACAAGAATATTTTGTTTTAAAATTAATCTTTTTAATTCTGTTATCTTTTGTGTTAAATATTACATTAAATTAAAACTCAAACTAAATGTTATAAAGTATTTGTATACAGTTTTATTTAATTATATTAAATAAATACTTTCATTATTACCATTAATCATAATTTTCAGATAATTTTTGTTTATTTTATGAATATTGTTTTGCTTTTTCTTTTTTTTTTTATTTTAAAACAAAATTCATAAATTTTCTTGAAAATGTCTGAAACATGCAGTTTTATTTTCTATTTTTAGATTTCCTAAGGAGTATCTATAAAAAAAAAAAAGAAAACTTTTTTGTTTTGATCACCTGGTGGTCAGTGGATATAATTAACTTTTAAAGAAAATCTGAAATATAATTAATTTTTTTAATTTTTTTTTGGATAGAAAAAATATCATACTCGTATATATTTTTTTATGTTTTTGCAACTGACCTGGAATGATGTTAATGTTGATTTTAAAATTATTTTAAAAATATTCTTAGAAAAGAAAAACTTAATTGAACAGTGGGGATTATAAAGAAAAACTATCTACAGGAAGAAAAAAAAAATTTTATCTCTAAATTAGAAATGAAGAGTTTTAATATTTTTAAAAAATAATATTTAATTTTGTTTTAAATAAAAATTTAATTGTCTGGAGAAAGCATTCCTCTAAAATGTCTGCATACAAATATTGGTAGTTGAATATCTGCATATAAAATAGCCCAGAATTACCAGGTTTTAATCAATGGTACAGGGTCGGAAAGACAAAGAAAAACAACATGATTATATTTTTCAAAAAAAAAAAGAAAAGAATAAAAGTCATAAGTCCCCAAGGAACTTTTGGTCGTTTAATAGGAGTTATAATAATCCCCCGGGGAGTTTTGTCTTGTTTGTTGAGTTATATGTTCTTGGGGACTTATAACTCCGGGATTTTTAGTGTATTACCATTGGGATTATTTATGTTGCACATTCTATACATTCCATAACTTTTATTATATTTACTGAATTTAAATGAAGAGGAAATTTTATTATAAGCATTTAAATTTTGTATTAAAACTATACCACTAGATATTATGTGTCTTTTGTATTGTTTAATTTTTTAATATAATATACCTACTACTCCATATACCTACTACTGCATATAGTACAATATATTAGGTTTTTTTTAGCTTTATTACATACATATTCATATTCAATTAATAATTTTTAGCACATTTTCAAAAACAGTTTTGAAAAAATGTGTCTATTAGTTTCACTTTGTCTGTCCGTCCGTGCGTCCGTTCGTCTGTCTGTCTGTCTGTTTACAAAAGTTCTGCAGCATTAGAAATAGAGAAAAAACATTTTAACCATGGGTAGGTTTCATAAAAAAATGAATTTTGTGGAACAACTTTTCATGTAACCCCATCCATCAGAACGCTATCATACTTTGTTTGAGATCTCCTCAAACTTTGAAAAAGCCCTATTTTTAAATGCATATATCTTATGTTCTGTTACTTAACTTTGTAGATTAATATCAAAATTATACAATTTTTTTAAAAACAACCAAAAAACAACCCTAACAACCATTTTTTTTTTGCAAAACAACGCTATTTTCAAATGTATATTATACTGGAATAATGTACCTGCTCTGCGTAATAGTTTTGCAATCTAAAAACTCTAGAAAACCGAACCAAATTTTGCATGATATTTATTTTTTTATAACTCTGGTAGGCTTTTAGGTAGCAACTTGCAATTTTGAGACAAGAAAAAACTTTTGCAATTAGTATAAATTTCCTCAGAAAATTTGTGTGTACCTCCATCTGTTTAAAAGCTATTAGAACTCAAAAATTGAAAATTCGCTATTTTTAGACACCTATAACTTAGGCACCTGTTTAGGCAAATTTTCTTCGACAAGACATAAAAATTAAATTTTCAAATCTTGGTGCAACTCGCAATTCTAAACAGTTTGTATTATCTTTTGGTAATGTGCACTTTTGAAAACCGTTATTTTATATTCTGCCTGGTTTCAAATTAAAAGCGCCATTCGACGGGAATTTTTTTACCTTTATAAATAAATATCAAAATTATGAAATATTTTGCAATTTACTATTTAAATTTACCGTTGTATGAATACCAAATTTTGCATGATTTTTCTTTCTTCATAACTTCGGCACGCTATCTAAAAGGGACTTCAAATTTTGAGGAAAGAAAGAACTTTTAGAATTAGTATAAGTTTTCTTAGTAAATTTATTTTGTACCATCTCCTGTTTAAGCTATTAGGGCACATAAAATGAAAAATTTACTATTTTTAGACACTGGTAGTTTAGGCATCTGGATTTTTTTTACAAATAAAAGGAAACAAGCTTCAACTTTATAGTTTTACATGGGTTAATGATTTTTCTTAATTATGTAACTAAGTAGTTCCCTTAAAATTAATGAAAGGGTATCTCTTTTTGTCTCTTTATTTTTCACATTTTTCTTATTGTATGAAATTCTAACAAAATACGTGTACGATACCTTGATTTTAATTACCATCACTGTATATAAAATATTATTATCGCCTACCTGTATTCTATTTTATTTTACAAGTATTGTTTTATTCTATAAGTAGGTATACATAATATAAGATATTTAGGAAAAATAAATATGGTAGTCTATGTTTATTAAAGTGCGGTGAACTTAAAATAGTCTTACAAATGAGTTCTAATGAAGATAAATCATGGTATTTGAAATGATTTATGAGGTAATTTTTTTTTTTTGTTTTCTTTTTTATTTGAAAATTCTGAATTTTCTTTGTATTTTTAAGGATCAAAAAGGACACCATTTTAAAGAAGGTGTTTTATTATAAATAAGAGAATTAATGTTCTAAGTTATTTTAGTTTTATATAGATATTATATAATAAAAGAGTTCATTTTTTTTTTCTGTTGACTTATATAATTTTTCTTAATTTTATTACATTTAATAGAAAATAATATTTTAATTAGAACGTGATTATAAAAACTTAAAAAAAAACAAATTTTAAAGATATAAACTTTAGGTTTTCTTTTTGTCGCAACTAGTAGAAAATTATATCTTCTGGATAAGGATAAGATAGTGATTTGCAAAGCAAATTTTTTGAGTCTTAGCAACAACGCAAATACTAAATTTTGAATTAGTTTAGATCTAGTTCGTTAAGTTTTTTTTTTTTTATCTTTTTGAATTTAAACTTATGAAGTAGCTATGGATTCAAGTAACACGCTCTTTATATAATTCGAAACATTTGCCTAACAAATATGTATCTACTCTAAATTCTAAAACGTACAGATTAATACTGAAATTACAAAAAAAAAAAAAAAAAGAGCAAAGTTAATGATAAGAAGAGCAGAATTAATGAATGAAAACTTACTTTTAAATATTAAAGTATTTTTCTTTGTGTTTTTGAGTTTTTCATAAATAAGAAGTGCTTTTAAGTTGTTTGTATTATACCTAATGTTTTGTCAAACAATAAATTAATGATCTTTTGGCTTAAATCTGAGTAGGAAAAAATTCGAGTTTGTATACAGAAATAACAAAGCAATGAACCCAATTTACTCCAATAAAAGAATAAATTACATATGAGTTTTGTGGAAAAACCATTTTGTGTAACTCTAACTATTAAGACTATAAATAACTACCTTAAATTTGAAAAAAATTTTATAGATACATAAATTATTAGATACAACTCAGGTTGTTCTACTTACATATGAAATGAACATTTTACAATATGAAAATGGTTTTCTTTTAAAGCCAAACCATTACTAATAAAATTATGTTAACACCAAATTTCTTATTTCAGATTTATTATGTTGGGAAGTATAAGTTCTATTAAGTCTAGTGCAAGTCTTTATTTTGTCTGAAAATATTGTTATTCCCTGTCTTAAAGAAGTAGGATAAGGAGTTATAAAGTGAGAATTTGTAATATTTACTAACGTGCTAATGTGAGCATCTGGTAAACATTTTTGTATGGTGTATTTTGTATTTTTCTATCAAATAATTAAACCGCAAAAATATTTACTTTTGTTAAGTAAATAGAAATGTTTTTTCTGTATCAATTTTCTTTATTTTTAAACAATATTTAAAAATAAAAGTTACAAAAATAAAATTATTTATCAAGTAAAATAACTAATTGATTATCTAATAATTGAATTTCACTTGAAGCATTACATAAAATCTGAATAGAATGATAAGTGATATTAAAAATATCTTATATTATTTTTGATATCAAAATACCACCTACTTCTGTATATACATTGTAATTTATTAATTAAAAAAAATATTATTCAGATTCTCTTATGTTCATTTATTCCTATATATAAAGACTTGTTTAATAATTAAAAGAGTCCTTCGTAGTTATGTTATATGGGAATGATTAAGTTATAATATTATTTTCCATTATTTATTGTAAAAGTTATTAATAATCATTTTCAGAATAATACAATAATATTGTTATAAATTTTTTCTATGGATTTATTTCATATTGGGATAATTCAAATGAAATATTTTAGAATTTTAAAAAAAGAATTTAGGTTTAACCAAAATATATTTTGGTTTCTTCTTATATTCAAATGTAACCCTGGTGAGTAATAAAATATGTTCATATGTATATTTATATTTTGTAGCTATTTAGAATATCTTGTAAATATTCTAGTTTTTTAATTCGAACTAAAAATTGTTGCATTATTTCATTAAATAAAATTTGTTGCCAAAAATTGTTGCCAATTTAATTAAATAAGATAAGCTAATTAGGTAAAAAAAACATTTTTGGCATTTATTGTATATAAAAATTGTAACTTATGGTTCGATGAACAAGTTCAAAAATTTAATGGAAAAATATGTCTATGGCTTTTTATTTTCATAAGGAAAGACGGGAATCTATCAAGAATGCCCCCTTGAAAATGTTAGATTTTTGCTGACTGAACCCACCTTCCAATATAATATGAAACTCCAAAGTGCTAACATAGTATACTGACTAGGGTTGAAATTTATAGGACGAGGATACGAAAATTATAGAATTGGGGAGTGAGACGTTAAAAAAGTAATAGTTTATGGCGTTTTCTTTTCCTAAGGAAAGTGGAAATCTATCACAAATGCCCTCTTGAAAGTGTCAGATTGTTATTGACTAAGCCCACCTTCCAATATAATGGTATGAAACCCCTAAGTGCTAACACAGTGTACTGGTTAGGAAATAGGGTTAGGAAATTATATGATGTGGATACGGAAAGCTAGAGTTGTGCAGTGAAACTTTGTCGAAGTAATAGTTCTGCTCTATTTTTTTGTACCAATTTGCTATCCTTGACGAATTCAACAACAACAGTTGTCTACAAGTAAGTGTAGACTATGGAAATGAAAATTGATCGGAACCACTATCATTAGGTTGAATGTAAAATTCGATTGATTGATCATCCAAATAAAAATGTCAACAAATATTTTTCTTTTTTTCCATTAAAATTTCGATGAACAAATAATATTTGGGTTGTGTAAGAGTTACAAGGTATGTTTGATGCAATATTCTTTGTAGTATTTTATTTAAGATTTTGTTTAAGTGCTAAGTAGTTTGGTAAAAGATTACCTTAGATTAATACAAAGTAATTAATTAAAGTAAAGCGAGCTAACTGAATTCTAATTATTATTTATATTCGTTTTTTTTCTGAGGAGTAATTATGAGAAGGAAATATAGATGCAAATCCCTCGACACAACCGGTCATTGAAATTGAGAAATCAAAATTAATTTTTTTTTTACAATACATTTTGGATACATGGTGGATACATTTTTTTGGGAGAATTAAGTCTTGAATGAATGTATTTCTTTACAAATAAATTGTGTTCTGATAAAATTTTGGTTTTTTTTTATAAATAATTACTAAAAATCATTTGTTATACCATTGAAAGTGTATTTGTTAGTTTCACGATTGATTAATTTCTTTTGAATTTCTGTAAAATTTCATTTCATTGAAAGTATGGATTCATTTTTAAACAAAAATGTGGTTTTCTTTTCTAAAAACTAAAACAAATAGGGAAATTTTTAATAATAAAAAATGAAAACTTCAATAAAATCAATTCCAGGATGCAAATAAAAAATTTCAATTTGAATTAAGAAAAATGTTTTTGAAAAATGTTTCAACCTTATCCAGAGATTGTTCGTAATATTTCAATAAAAGTTGAAAATAAAAAACTTTTAAAACAATAACTTTGATTGTTTAATACAAAAGAAAAATAAAAATCGGGAATTCCAATGAAGATTTTTTATATTTTTATTTTAAGGAAAAGTAAAATATAAAATTATAGAGGAATATCTATGTATATGTAATTTATACTCGTATACTTTATGTAAGTAAATACATATTATTGGAAATTTATTTTAAAAACGTGATGTGTAATTTGCTGTTTCTTTAAATACAATGTATCCTGTTCATTAGAATATTATTGAAGTAGCACATGTTGGTTTTATCATAATGGGTTTTAAAATATACCGTACAAAAAAAAAAAAAAACAAGACAGAATATAAATCAACGGTTCTTAACAGCGTAAATTTCAAAAAGATATTACAAACTATTTAGAATTGGTATTTGCACCAACATTTGAATGTTTCATATAAAGAAAACAAATTTTCAAAAGAAAGTGTCTAAAAAAAGCAAATTTTCAACCTTTGAGCCCTAATAGATCTTAAGAAAGGGGTGGTATTAAAACAATTTTCGGAGAAAACTTATATTAATTTTAAAAGTCCTTTTTTTTTTCTCAAAATTTCAAGTTCCTATCTAAAAGCGTGCCGGAGATATAAAGGTAGAACAGTTATGCAAAATTTGAATTTCACATAACGGTAAATACTAAATTAAAAAAAAATGTATAATTTTGATATTGATTTACAAAGGTAAAAAATATTCTGTCGAATGGCTTTTTCAGATTGAAAAAATGTTAACTAAAACATGATATATACACATTTAAAAATAGGTATTTTTCAAAGTGGGAGGGGCTGCAGCTCTGTAATGGATGAGGCTGCATGAAAAAGTTGTTCTACAACATTAAGTTCTTAATGAGAGCTACCCATGGATTTTTATTTTTCTATCTTTAACGGTGTAGAAGTTTTGTAAACAAACGGACGCACAGAGTGAAACTAATAGGCACATTTTCTCAAAATTTTTTTGCAAACGCGCTAGAAACATTATTATAGACAACATATCTGCACAAATGATGTATTCACGAGTAAAGACAGTAAAAAAACTAGTATTCCGGAATAATGTATAAAGTACAGTTATAAAAATAAGACAATGTTGTACAATCGATAATATTTTATATATGGTACTTTATTGCATAATGTAATGAAAAACAATTACATGCATTATCCCAATTGCAGTTATACCTTAGTTTTTTTGTTTTCCATGTACATAGAATCCTTCAAGGATACTGAATATCTTTTTAATATTTAAACAGATCAATATATAAAAAAAATCAGATTTTCTTTTCAGTTTTATAGCTATTTTTTCATAGACTCTATAAACTAATCCCAAAAAAAATTAACTAATCCTTAAAAACATTTTTTCGAATTTTTAAAGTTTGTTTTATAAGAAATAATTCCTATACTTTTAAATAAAACTAATGCTCAAAACAAATGAAATAACCCATTAAAAAAATTAATCAACGGCACCAAAAAAAGAAGTTATAGTCTTAAAAATAATGAACTAACCCTATATAGTTGTGGAATATATTATGTAATATGTTTGATGTTAAAATATGTACATATGTCAAAATGTAATTAGAAAGAGCTGTAATAAGAGGGAAATAATCATTTGTTTAGCGGGGATTTGTCGACGGCAACCTCCACTACTTTAAATTCTTTGATATCTTTACTTTAATTTTAAAATCCCCCATAATTTTGAATTTCACATACAAATATTTATAAATATTTTTAATGAAGGGTTAACCCTGATTTTCTTTCCAACTATAAGATTGCTCCTAATTACTTTTTTTGCTTTGTATTTTCTTTTACTTTTACATAAACAACAAGATCGCGACAAGTGACGCACCTCGTTCTGTTAAATATTTTAATTGAAGAAATTTAAGAGAAAATTAAGAATTAACACCGCAAAAAAATTAATTAATCCCCAAGTTAAATTTTAGCAAAAACATTGAGAGTTAGTTCATTTTTCTTTTGAGGGTTAGTGAATTAGGGATTAGCTGATATACCCTTTTTAATATTAAATTCAAATTAAAATTTTTTTTGAATGTAACCAAAAGAAGGTCTCTGGATGAAAAAACCAGTTTCTGGATGGGGTGGGAAGTTAACTTAGTATTTGGAATTAATGAATATTTTTACAGTTATCCCTTACGTGGTCGATTATAAAAAGAGTCAACTAACTGTTTATTCGAGTGAGAATCGGATTTTTAGCCTTTATTTCTGTTATATATAAATCGCTTTTACGTTATCTGGCTTAGTTTTGTAGTATATAAGTTTTGTCTAATTTTGAAACTTTTTTAACAAACTCTTATATAATTATGTTAAAAAATTATGAAATTTTAGACATTGGCCCGTATATTGTATGTCAGACATAAAACTAAACATACGCTCAAATATGAAATTTTCAAAAACAAAAATGCGAGTTCCAGGTTAATTTTCATTTGAAAAAATTATATTTGAGTTCAAGCTCAGGTCTATTCTGCTTTGCTTGAGCTAATCTCGACTTGGACAAAATTTCTAATTGGGGCAAAATTAACAGAGTCGATTTTAAGTCTAAAAAAACTCCATTCTGTTTAGTCTCTCGGAAAAGAAACACTTCAATCCCAACTTTAACTTTTCAAGGGGAAGTTTTGCAACATGCGGGTTAGCTCAACATTTTGAGCATGGAGCTAAATCAAAAATTAAGCTGGTCCAATCATATTTTTGTTATAGCTAAAAATGCAGCTGGGTGTATGGGTTTCCTATATCGTTGTAAAGCCTTCTTTTCATCTTCTGATCTCCTTAATATCTATAAAATCAAAGACCAAAGATGGAGTACAATGCACATATTTGGGCAGAAGCCTCCAAAACGGCATTGGGATTTCTCGATAAAGTGCAAAATAGAGCAATTTATCTAATAAACGACCCCCATGTCACTCCTATGCTCTCTCCACTCGGTCTCTGGCGCCTGACAGGAACACTTACCCTGTTATATAGATACCTTATAGGGTTGGGTTCTTGTTCTAACGAGATTAAAAGTTTGATGCCTCCTCTCAAAGCATTCCAAAGAGAAACAAGGAGAGCCTCTGCTGCCCACCCCTATGTAGTTCAAATCCCCATATGGCATAATTTGGGTTATAGAAATTCGTTTGTAGTACGAACATCGCAAATGTTCGTACCTTATGTGTTCCCTAGAATTAATGATGATTACATTTACAACGTGCAAAGATTCAAGGTTAATATTAACAACTTTGTTCACAATATGCCTGCCAAATTAAAATCTATTTTCATACCCTAACTCAACTTCCTCTGATCAGGCAGTACATTAGTACTAAAGGTCGTATAACCTATTGTTTGGTAAAAAAAGGGAGGTGGTGTTTAGTGGGTTAAAGTCCCACACACTCATGGAGGACTCGTGCTCGTTTTCATTACTCTATAGTGTCTTTCGATGAATCCCACCTACCATCGCAAAAAAAAAAAAAATAAGTATTGTTACAATACTATTGTTTAATAGTCTATTGTATATAGTACTGATTTCGTCCTTTTTTTGAAATATAGTAAATAGTGAAAATTATATTTTAACAAACAAAAGAAAAACTAAAGATATTGAAATCCTTGTAAGACTAAGAATTATCTAAAATTGGCTGCAATGAACTCAAAATTTTGATTTATGATTTATCAAAAACTATTTGATATTTTTAAACAGCAATGCTTCACTGTACAAAAGAAAGTTAAACCAAAAATAAATATATTCTGCTGAATTTGGAAAAAAATACATTTTATAGAGATTTTTGAATTGATATTTCTAGTATTTTATTAAGCATTTTTGTTAAGATGTCAGGAGAGTAAGTTTTTAAAGATTTTCTCCCTATTGAAAACATAAATTTATACAGCAATACCTGTGTTTTTTCTGATCAATCAATAATATTATTAAAATTATTTACTCATTCCAATTCAAATGTCGTACATTTAATTCAAACATATAAATTTAAATTTGGAAGGGCTGTACATAAATGAATATTTAAATTGAAAAATCTGTTTTAAATTTTCCAATTAAAAAAAAAAAAAAAACAAATACTGAATTTAATCTTGAATCAATTTATCTGGCGTTACTTACTTAAATACTTTTAAATTATATTTCCGGTTTAATTTTTTTTGTTCAATCCTTTGTTATTTCCATATATATAATATATAATATGTATATATATATATATGCATATTTATTTTATTTTCCTTTTTAATTTATAATATTTTCTATTTAAAATAAATTATGTATGCATAACCATGTATCTGTAAAGGTGTGGATGTTTTACATTTATAGTGTATACCAAAAGGATATAATATAAATAATAAAATACAACTTTTAAATGTATATATGTATATCTTGTGTATTTTTTATATTATGATCTGGATTTCTGAGTATATATTTACCATAATTTAAATTAAATTGAATGGAAAAGGTAAAAATTAAGGTATTTTTTTTTTTTTTTGTTTGCTGTTGAGTTCTACTTAAGGTCTAAAATGTAATTTAATTGTAATCCAAATTAATATAAATTTATATTTATGTACATACATTACATATCTTATAGTATATTAATTTTTATGTAAATGTTTGGGATATGTAAGTAAAAGTCCGAAATTTCAACGGAAAAGAAATATTTAAATCCGGTAATTTGATTTAATTTAAAGATTTAAATTTTATTTTATTTTTTTTTGTAATTATATTGAATCGAAGAAAATTTATTTAATTTAACTTCATTTTAATTGTTAAAGTAAATAATTGAATGTCCGGTATAAAATTATAAGAGTGGATTGTAAGAATTTAAATGTTTTTACTTTTATGAATCTGAATCTTGACATTTGAATACAAAGGTACGATTAATGTGTAATGAAAAAGTTAAAATTAAAACATTATAATAAATTTTGATATGTAGTACAACCTGTATAATGAAAAATTAACTTCTAAAATTGAATAAAATGTATCTTGTCTCATAATTTACTTATATAAGTAAAAAAATTTTGTCTGATCTAAGTTCTAGGATGCTGTATATTGTCACTATTATCACTTTTATTTACTGGCACTGCCTAGTTAAATTCCAAATTAATTTTCGAAGAGTGCAATTTTTTGATAAAGGGGAAATACAACTATGGTACAACTAACTATAGGATACTACATTCCATTGACTTAATAACATTTTAAGTCAACATTTCATTGAATTTTTTAATCGTCAGAAAAAGTTAATTTTTATGTTTAGTAGTATTTCGTCCTTTAACATTATTGAACTCTTAAAGTATGAAAGTAAAACCATATAATGGTGGATTAATTTAATTTTTTCATCTGAAATAATTTTCCATATTTAAAATATTGATTGTAATATCTAGAATTAATAATCATATGAAAATTTTCTTAGGAAGATAAAATTTAATATATAATTAATTAAACCTTGGAAAAAACCGAAAGGATATATTTTGGAAATTAAAAATTATTTTGAAAAGAAATTCTTCAATTAGCGAATTATTTGCAAAACATCATTAACTTAATTTTTCCGTTTTGCATTATAGTATTTCAAAATTCAACCTACCCAAGTGTGACATAAAACCATAAATTCCATGGGACATTACGCCATAATATTTTCTCTTTGTTAGATGTGAGAATAAGCTTTGAACAGAACCTATTTGTAAAATGTTGAATTTTTAAGATGTATTTATAGGATGTGAGAATAAGCTTTAAACAGAACCTATTTGTAAAATATTGAATTTTTAAGATATAATATATAAGATGAAAAGAAACCTTAATATGATGTTTCAATTTTTGATAAAACTTTAGAAAAACAAAAACATCTTGCAATTGTATTAATTTTTATTTTTGTTATCATACTAATGTTGATATAATAGGTTTTTGAAAGGACGATAAGAAAAGGCTGCTGCAAAAATATATGAAAATATAATATTATAACGTAAATCAGCGTTTACGTTAGCAACGATTGATCTCTAGTAGTTTTACAATAAGTAAGTAGAAAATTTCTTTAATATAACGGAATGCGACAAAATAAGATCAGATTTATTTAAAAGACTAACTGCATATCATATTCTGCACAAGATCAGAAAAGACTAACTGCATATTATATTATTTAAAGGATATTCCGATTTTTGAAGTTGTATTTATATACATAGGCTAGTCCTTTTTGGATTGTGTAGTAATTGAATTTTTAATTATCTTAGTAAATTTTGTTTAGTTTTACTCTTAATTAAACCTTAAATGATAAAAGTAATAATTAAATAGTAATTTAAACATAATATTAAATTTTAATGAAGGTTTTTAGTAGGGTTTTATTTCTTAAAAAAGAAAAACAAAACAAATTAGAATAAGTATTAATGATAGTCATCCCACAGAGTAAATAAAATATAGACAATGACATTAATTTGATTAAATCGAATTTAAAAAGGAAATTTTATATTGTTGTATTTAATATATTGATATCCTTTCAGAAAATTTAATAGAAACTAGTCTGATTTTATTAAAATTTGCCTGCAATAGGAAAAAATATAATTTAATCTTAAAAATTGTAAATTTGCAAAAAATCTATGACCATCAGGAGTGTATTGGAGTTGTTTCCTATGTTTGTATTGAAGCAATGATGATCGATATAAAATAGTTATGTTATTAATGATACTGATTATTAACATCAGTGTTCTGACAATTTCAATATAAACTTACTCTTAGACAGAAAGACATGGTCCCATATGAATTTTTTTTTTTTTACCAAAAAAAGTATTTGGATTTCTCCAACCAGTCAATTAGTAATGAACAAATTTGGTGAAAATGTCATCTTTCAAAACTGACAACAAAATTAATTTATAAAATTTATTATTAATTAAATGCTATTTATCATCAAAAATGTATTTTGTTTCTGCATTACATGATTATATGGGAATAAGAAAACAAATATAATAAGTTTATTTTAGGTTAAAATTTAAAATTATATTAACAAAAATTTTCTTTTATTTTAAATATACAAAAGTTAAAATAAAGAAAGGAGAATGTACAAGGAAAGGTGTTTCAATACGCACATTTTCCAAAAAACAACAAAAACCGTTTAGAATATTCTGATTTGCTACAAAATTTATAAAATGTTTAAAATTTTATTTAGTTAGGAAAAAGTGTGAAAAATTGATTGACATTTTCTTTAATTTTAAGGTAACACTATCTAATTAAGAATAGCTGTTACCACATGTAGCAAATAATGTTAAAGTTTTTGTGTTTTACTTTGAATAAATTGGTACCTAAGATATTAGGTATCTAACAATTGAAAATTAACCACCACTAACCACTAACCACAATTATTTGAACAGGAGGGAAGTATAAACAAATTTTCTGTGATAACCTATGCTAATTATAAAACACATTTCTTCACTAAAAAATTCAAAATTCTATTTAAAACCGTTCCTGATCAAGGACGCAAGCTTTGTTTTTCATTTTTCTCTACTAAATGGTATATAAGTTTTGTAAACAGACGAACGTATACGCATGAACGGACGGACAGTGTGAAAATAATAAACAAATTTCTCTAAAGTTTTTTTTTGAAAAATCTGCTAAAAAAACAGAAAGAAAAAAAAAATTTTAGATTACAAATTGAATTTAATTTTTATTTTTAACTTAAATTTCAGTGAGGCAAAAGTCTTAAGGCATTTTTGTCGTTGGTTTGTTCTTAATTTTTTTTTGGTTTTCAGAAAAAACAAAAAGAAAATTTTTAAATTTAAATACATTTAGAAAAAAATATATATATATAATTTGTAATCAAACAACCTAGAGCGTTTTTTAAACAAGTTTAAAAGACATGGTTTTTTTGTTGTTTTTTTCAATAAATTTTTTTTTTTTTTTTAAATTTTTAAAAGTATGCAAATTTGAGGAAAGAAAATTTTTAATGGTGACTTTTTATATAGTAAAATTTTATTAAAAATGTAAAACATAAAATTTTCCATGTAATTTAACCGGTTTCTTTTTTTTTATTTTCCTATGTTAGGCAAAAATAAAAAAACATGTTTTTTAAATTTTATTATTAAAATTACATAATATTTGTATATTATATTGATAACAAATTTTATACATATTTACTAAGAATGTATGTATTTGTATTTATTTACTTTTACTTATATCTCAAAAAGAGAAAAGAAAAGAAACAACAACCATAATAATTTCAAGGATAAAGTTCAAGGTTAATAATAATGGAATTGCAAAATATTTTATAGGTACCTTAATATTTTGTTGTAGGCACATAAAAATAATTCTTTTGGGGAAGTATTATAATAAAAAGTAGCTTGATTAATTTTTTTTATATGATTAATTTAAGAAATTTTTGTAATATATATGTAATATATATAGATTACATATGGTCATATGTTAATATATATATAACATATATATAACAAACAATGAAAGAAATGCGGGAAAGAAGTTTAAAAAAATTAATGAAAAATCCCATAAGGATAACTGTAAAATAGGAAAATTGGTTTTTTAATCGGCTTGTAATATGATAAGCCTTTTATAATTGAATAATTTTAAAAAAACCATAGATTTCAATTTAATTACAGTTTAAAAAGTACAAAATAAAATATATAATATGGTGAAATAATAAAAAAAAAATATTTTACAGTCACTCTTTTTTATTAATTAAGCAAATAAAATACCAAATAAATTAAAAAAAGTGTTGAAATTGTATGACTTTCCACTTGACCACAAAGTTTTTAAATTGACTCAAAGCACTTGAGTTTTTTTAGATTGATCCTTAAAATTTAACTAATTTTTGCAAAATGGAAGTTTTGCAAACTGGAAATTTTGAAAATCTTCAAAAGGCACTAAAGAAACCTAAACTTTCTTGGTAATATGGGATTTTTACTCACAAAAATAACTTTCTTCCGAACTCGGTATAATGGGATAATCAACCTAACTGAGAAAGAGTATAATGGTGTAATATGGAATAGGATGAGGAAGGAAAGTAAATATTTGGAGGAGAAATTTGATCAAATATAACTTAATTAATTCCTTGAATTTCAGTATATTATACGGATCGGGGAGCATTTGCGAAGTTGGTAATGTGTTGTACAATTTAGACGTACCTACGATATAAGAAGAGTTCCTACATTTCATTGTTCTTGATCTAATAGTTTCCGCTTGAGAGGGGCACTTTGTATGTATTACGTCGGAATAATTTAAAATGAAGTAGAAACAAATTATTTTATTTAAAAATCAGCTTCAACAATTAAAATTTAAGACTTTTTGTCAGTAATAATATTTAATTTGTTATTTATTTATTCCTCATATTATATTTTAATAATATTAGTGTAATCCTTGACTGCTAATACAGCTATCGGCTTGCTAATATTTAATTTTATTTATTTATTTTAAAAATGGGCTACTAAAATATTTAGTTAAGATACTTTTATTAATTTATAAGTTAAAATTATTTATCTTGTTTATATTATTTGGATTTGTTCAAAAAAGTAGTTTTTTTTTGGTCATTTTCCTTCTAGGATTCCAGTGCACGATTTTAAACCACGCTCAACCACGATTCAATTAATGGTTTAGAATCAACTATGAAACAAGATGCACGACGAAATCTATATAAACAGTAAACACATTTTTTTTTTAAATGTTAATATTTTATTGAACAAAATGGGTGAGGTGTTATAAAATGTTTTTTAATATAGCCTTTAAAACTTTATTTCACATTACAATGAAAAAAAAATGCCTGATTCTTTAAAAGCTCTTATTTCTGATTAGAATGTGAGATAAAACCTTATCATTTTTTAAAATTTGAGTAAAAACTCCTTTTTGTTATTGTAATTCTAATTTTAATATGTAAATATAACAACACTTACAAATAAATAAATTATGTTACAGTTATATAAATATTTTATTTCATATTCTATTTATTAACCCATTTATCATCATTACACCATTGTACCTCAATTTTTATTTTATGTTAATATTGAACTCAGATTATTACATTATTGTATTGTATTGTATCTCGTATAAATTTAGAAACTGTAATAAACTGCCGCAACTTTCTTAACAAGATGACCAGGCAGTTTAACATACAGCTTTGGTGGTTACCAGGTTATTGTGGCACTCCAGGAAATGAAAAAGCTGATGAACTTGCAGAATTGGCACAACTTTACAAGTCCGGCCAGATAAAGCAATACTACCTACTCTATCCACAAGTAAAACGTTTCGAAAGGAAATAACGGATATTGTAAATAACAAATGGTCAAATTTGACTTCGTGCAACATCACAAGATTGTTATGGCCCAAAATCGATTTAAAACAAACTAATGATCTACTTTCTCTTCAAAGGGCAGATATTGGAATAACAATGGGTATAATCACCGGTCACTGTCTAATAGAGAAGCATGCCAAAAGACTTGGCTTATCCGTAAAACGATTATTAACGATTAGAGTCTGTAAAGATAAAGACGAAACTAAACGACGAAAAAATGTAAAAAACATTTTACGCTTTGCAAAAAGTTCAAATTGGTTATAACGAGTGGGTTAGAAAAATTTCTATGTGGTATCACAATGGACCAGATAAGATCTAACTGTGCCTTTCCCTTAGCTATTTTAATCTAAACTAACCTAATATAATATGACGGTTCAAATTTATGAAAATTTTAAGAAATATTTTATATTTTTGAGTATTAAAATAAAGCGCTTAATGTCAGATCATCTTTTTTCAGATCAAATGTCAGATCATCTTTTTTCTTATAGGTGTCTTATTATATTTCCCAAGTAATCCATTCAAATTTAAGTATTTTTTTTTTAAAAAAATATTAAATTATTAATTCTATTCTTAAAATTTTTTTTTCTCAGACTATATTTTATTTTTATTTAATTTCATTAAAATTTTTTAATATTGAGTTGAATAGATATTTTTTTAATTAAATTTATTGATTTTTAAAAAATTGCCTGAAGTAAAAAATTCCAATATTAAAAATAAAATCTCGATATAAATAATAAATTTATAAATACATACATAATATGTATAAAGCATATATCTAAGAATATATTTTTATAATTTTATAAAAATAGGAATTTAAACACAATAATGGCAATTAAGTTCAGATTAAAAAAATTTTTTTTTCCTGGTATTTTAAAATGAGGTCAGTAAAAAATGATTGGGAAATAGTTCTAAAGTATGTTTATTTAAGTGGAAAAATTAATTCCCAAGAAAAGTACTTAAGGGATTTTCAAAAAGTACATAATATTTATTTTATAGGTTTTTTAAGTGTAGAAATTTTTTTTTTTTTTTTTTTTTTATTGTAAATTAAGAGAATAAAAATGCATTGATGCAAATTGCAAAAAGTTTGTTTCTCTTTAAATGATACTTAAAATATTGAGGATAATATAAAAGTTTTTGTAACATAAATTTTTTATTTTTTTTTATTGTGTTGAAATATTCATTTATTATAGCATTGTTTTGTGAATCAATAGACATATTTTTTATTGTATAAATTTAAAAATAAATTTAAAATTGAAATTAGTTTCTATAAGTTAAGAATTTTGTTATATTACATATGACATAAGATTTATATGAGTTTAAAATAAAATTTGAACAGAAAAAAAAATGGGTTTTATCTAGAGTACAATTAAGTTAAATTTTTTTTTTTTTTTTATGTGAAATAAAAATGTACTTATTGCTTTCAAGAGATGAATAAAGAAAAGTTTATATTAAATAAATAATTTTCATCAAAAAAAAAAAAAAAAATTTCCACATTTTATCACTTTTATAAAGGAGAAAAATATAAAAATAGAAATTAGATTCTTTAAAAGCGCCTCTTTGATCTATTCATCTTTCTTATTTATCGTAGAAACTCAATTTTTTTTTCATATGCTTGTCTCTGTATTAATCTGTATTTCAAATCTGAGGTCATAATGTCTGGTTAATTTTTATTTGCTGCTTTAAAGATTCATTCAATAAAATAAATACATTTTTTGGTTAAGTTTTATTTCCATTTTTTTTTTTTTATATTTATGTTATGTTGCTATATCTTCTCTTTTTATGACATTTTTCAAAAAAAAAATTTGAAAAATTTGCTTATTTGTTTTATTTTTGGTCCGTTCGTGTGACCTTCTGGTTATAAAATGTATACACTGTTAAAAATGGAGCAATATAATTTTTTACTCTTAAGAAAATTAATGATGCAGAATAATCTTTTTATATGGCCCCATCAATTATTGGTCTACAAGTTCTTAAAAGTTTAAAAAAAAATCCAAGTTTGAAATATGGATACGTTTTAAAATTTAACATTTTTCCAAGTTAAAAACGTCAAACGACAGGAATTTTTTCAATTTTATAAATAAATCTATAAATTTTATAAAAAATCAATTTTTTTTCTGCAATTTACTGTTTATATTTACCGTTATTTTAAACCAATATTTTACAAGATTTCATTTCCTTCATATCACCGAAACGTTTTGAGATAGTATCTTAAAATTTTTAAAAAGAAAGATACTTCGGTATTATCATAAGTTACCTTAAACATTTTTTTTTTTGTACTACCTTGTGTTTAACAGCTTTAAGGTGTCAAAAATTGAATATTTCCTATTTTTGGACAACCTAGACACCTGAAGGAACTCAGAGCTTCAACAATATGTTTTTGGATATTTTGTTGACTATCTTAATTTTATAGAGTTTCTTTAAAGTTAAAGGAAATGTCTCTTGATTTGTCTAAATTTTCTTACTCATAAAATCCGAAACAGAATTACAAATTTTGGTGGAAATCACAAAATATTTTAAACTTTTTTTATTTTTTCTAAAATGTGCGTCTTTGTTTTGTCTTGTATAAGAAAATCATAGTTTTTAAATCTTCTAAGCAACTGCCTGCAAGTACTTTTAACTAAAAAGCTCAACAAATTCGACTTTAAAATGTCCAGAATTATTTTTATTAATTTTTCTTTCTTTCCATATATAAAAATCAATATTTTTTAAAAATATAATTGCAAAACCTTGCATGTATCTAAAAGATTTTTTTTATAATATTCCATAAGTATTTTAATTATTATTTAATTTTAATTCGTTTTAATTTTTACAAATTTCAGATAGAATGTACATTAAAATTCCACGGTATCAAACATTTTGGCTTTTAATAGAAAAACTGTAAGTAAATTATTATTTATAATAAAAAAATTTTCAAGTTAGTTAATTTATATTTTCAGTCATTAGAAAAATGTAATGTGTATTAAAACATTCTATCTCTATCTTTCAAATTACATTATAATTACCTCTAGCTTTTCAATTATTCTTAGAGAAAGGAATAAACTCATAATAATATGATAAGATATTTAATATACTTCGAATAAATATGTCTGATTTCTTGAGGAATTGTTCTAGAAGTGGAAGGGAATATTTTCTTTCTCTAATATGTTATCGATTTAACAATGTATGGAAACAAAACCCTAATGAAAAATAATCTACCTATCTAAAATTTTAAGTTTATTATTTTTACTATAACTTTGGTTTCCATTTAACTACATCGGTGGAAACAATAACGAAGGCATATTTGAAATTTTAATTAAACGACCTTTGTTTCAAAATGTAAAAAATTTCAAAGAATTTTTCCGTCTTTTAAAACTTTTAAAACCATTTGAAACGATTTCAAACCATTTTCGATTATAAGAAGATGATATGGAAAAACTCGAATACAAAAATAGAAAATATATTATATATCCACAAGAAAAATTATGCATAACTTTAAGGTTTATAGATATATTTTTATTTTATTTCACTTTACAAAGTCATTTTCATTGGATTCAGATGGTGAATGGGGATGGAGTTGATGGTGGGACATTACTTCCATCGAATACTTTCATATTTGATGCCAGAAAAAGGTAATACAAGGATTCAATATCCTGCGGTTGACTTTCCCTCAAATCGAAAATATTTGATAAGATATGAGTAGAAGAAGATTATTTGAAGTTGAAAAATAAAATGTTGCGGCTGAAGATTGATTATTTAAAACTTTTAATGCCGCATTTTTACTTCGAATAAAATTAATGAATATGGATGTGTTTCGCATTAAATAACGTTTATACTGAATTAAAATGTGAACTAAAGTTAAGAAGCGTATCCCAATCGTAAACCAATTTAAGTATGAAACTTGTTGCTTTAAAGTCTAGATACATTTATGTATTCCTATTTATAGACCTTAATTTCCTTAGACATTAATGTAGTCATAAAGAACAGTATATAGATTTGAATTCAAATAGTTAAAATTAAATTTAATATAAATTTCGATAGAATTTAATTTTCTTTTATAAAGTGATTACATTTTATTAAAGATAAATTTTATTTTTAAAAAAAGGATCTATTTTAATATCTATGTAGATATTTTTAAATTGTATAAAGATTTAATATAAAAATAATAGTACTAAAATCTAATAAAATTTATAATATTCTGAAGTAATTTTTCAATTTTTACAATAACATTTCTTTTCAAAATTTAATTTGTGTTCTTTTTTTTGTTTTTAATGGGAAAAAAATAAATAAAAAATGTAATAAAAAATAATAATAAAATTGAAAAGAAAAAAGCAAAATGAATTTTATAATAGAATAACTTTCAGATATTTTCGAAAATTTAAAATGGAAGAGCTCCGGATTTAAAAAATCATATAAAATCTATTGTTCTTTTAAATGTTATGTATGTCCATTAATGTGTTTCTATAATATATAATAAAGATTAATATATTTTGTTATATGTAATTCTACATATTTATACATAAATTATTTATATTATCTATAAATATACAATATATAGTCTTATATACACGACAAGTTACAAAAAAAAGTTAATGAATTAAAAAAAAGTTATTATAGGTGAAATGTCCGATTTTCGTTCACGCAATGTTAGACAACATTGATATCTTCAGTTCATTGCACATTTTAAATTTTTTTGTTCCTTTTCAAAGTGTATTTTAGTTTTTGAAATACAGACATATATAAAATTGACTTTTGCTTACATAAATACTAGCAAGGCCCTAGTATTGTCCGAAATAAATCAATTATTTTATAGTTTTTGTTTTTATATTTTATATGTAAAATGTTTAGTAAGGATTTGATTTCAATTCGATGGGTTCTTCGGAAATATAATGGTCAATTGGTTTTTTTTTTTGGTCAAGGATAACGTTTTGTTTTCGAACAGACTCAATAGTTAAACATATTTAATCACTTTACGTGGTAGATTCAAATTACAGAACATTCTATACTTTCTTCATCGAATTGAAGTTATCGTAGATCTATCACATATGTTGAATTTGAATTGTACTTATAAATGTTACTGTAGTAATGTTGTTAGACAGTTTTACAAATTACCAATACATTTCGTTAACGGTATTTATTAAACATTTTTGACAAGTGCTTTCCAAAGAGCATCCGTATTTGATAAGCCATAAAATTGGATAAGATTTCCCCAAAAAAAAGTTTTCGGCCCAATATTTTAAAATGGGATTAATGTGAAAGAACAACATTTCTATATTCAATTTGAAATCGATTAGTTAACTTGTTTGGGTTATATAGCAGAAAAGCTAAAACATAAAAATTTAAATAGGAAGTCTGCCTCGTTTCGGCAGATTTCCTATTGAAATTCTAAAATGACATAATACAGCTTATGGAAATTAGTTTGTTATGCGTAAATCGAGTCTATGGAAACAGATACCATTATGTGTTTCCAAAAGTTTGTAACTCATATATGTACGACTTAGTAAAGTTTCAGAAGAAGATTAACATTGTTTTTCAAAATGCTACTGCACATTTTTTTCCTATCTTACATAATCTAAATACCTTTTCACAAGAATAGTTTTCACATTTTATATAGATAAAAAAAAAAACAAGCGAAAGATTTTTTCGAAAATTTAAGAGAAGTCAGAGTTGGTGTATATCATTTATATTTATTTATTTATATTAATATTACATACATTAATGTAGTGCAATATTATTGAACCATCGGCTACCAAAGGCCATTATAGGTTTTTTTTTTTATACTATTATTAAATTATACACTAATATTATTTATTTCGTTTATATTAAACACTATATATTTACATTATATTAGGTCGTAAGAAGGGTATGTAAAGAAAAAAAATTACGACCTGTGCAGGGATCGAACCCACACTCCTTCGGCTAATACGCCACACGCTCACCCACTAGGCTACCGAAGCCCCCTGGTGTATATCAAATTTGTTACTGAATTCTTAAAAGACCAAATACTATTGCCTACTTTTAGGCTTATAATGTGTAATGTGTTTAAGTTATTAATAAACATTATTTTATATACTGCAATCATAGTAAGTCTATATATTTTATATACAATAATATTATTTTTATGTGCGTCCAAATAGACCTAAATATAAATCTATCTTAGTATATTTTTTATTATTTTTATTAAGGATAAAAGAATTTTTTAATGAATCAAAAATAAAAAATTTTTGTATTACAGAATATATCTTAAAAAAAAAAATTGAATGTACCTTTATCAAAATACAATGTCTATTATTTATTTCTAAAAGTGTAGAATTATGTAGGATTTAAGTTAAAATTAAAAACAAAATAATAAAAATATATTTTGATTGTATGTGGTTCCTCACCACATACAATTTGATCGAAGGAAGTAAATCGACTTTTCTCTTGCAGTACAAGTATTAACTTAGAATTATTCTATTTATTTACTTTATTTTATTATATTTTCTAACATAGTTTTATCTGATCGGGGTTTGAATCCAAAACCTTTCGCCTGAAAGACGGACGAAAATAATATTTTTCTTATTAAATATTAACAATTAAGATGAAATTATTTTAAATAAAATTAGTTAAAAGGAAAATTCTTTATAGTAAATATTCAGAAAAAGAAAAACAAAACAATAAGTAAAAGTGACCATATTGTCAAAATTAATGAAAAGATGTATGATCCATCCTTAAATGTTCATAAAAAAAAATTTTTTTCATTGCAAAAATTAAATTAACAAGGTAGAATGTAAACCAACGGTTTTTAAAAGCGCACATTTCCAAAACTCAATACAAATTGTTTAGAAGTGTGACTTACACAAAAATTTGAAAATTTCATGTAATAAGAAAAAATGTGAAAATAGGACATTTTTGAAATTTTGAGGTGCTATAAGTCCGGAATCCTATATAACTAAGAAAAGCCGTTAACACACGTAAAAATATATTATTGAAGCTTTAATTTTTATGTCTTGCCGAAGAAAAGTTTTTACAGGTGCCTAAGTTACAGGTGTCTAAAAATAGCAAATTTTCAATTTTTGAGGCGTAATAACTCTTAAAGAAGGGGCGTTACCAAAAAATTTTCTGAGGAAACTTATACTAATTCTAAAAGTTCTTTCTTGTCTCAAAATTTCAGGTTCCTATCTAAAGGGGTGCCGGAGTTATGAAAAAAGAAATTTCATGCAAAATGTGGTTTTCACATAACGGTAAATTTAAATCGTAAATTACAAAATATTACATAATTTTGATATTGTTTTATATAGATAATAAAATTTTCGATCTTCTACCGGTTTTAGATTGCAAAACTATTACGCAAAGCCCGAGATATATACATCTGAAAATAAAGCTTTTTTACAATTTTGAAGAGCTGCAGCTTTGGAACCCTTTACAACTAAAATAAACCTTTCACGCGCGTAAAAATATATTATTGTAGCTTTCATTTTCATGTCTTGCCGAAGAAAAATTTTTACAGGTGCCTAAGTTACAGGTGTCTAAAAATAGCAAATTTTCAATTTTTGAGGCGTAATAACTCTTAAAGAGGGGGCGTTACCAAAAAATTTTCTGAGGAAACTTATACTAATTCTAAAAGTTCTTTCTTGTCTCAAAATTTCAGGTTCCTATCTAAAGGGGTGCCGGAGTTATGAAAAAAGAAATTTCATGCAAAATGTGGTTTTCACATAACGGTAAATTTAAATCGTAAATTACATAATATTACATAATTTTGATATTGTTTCATATAGATAATAAAATTTTCGATCTTCTGCCGGTTTTAGATTGCAAAACTATTACGCAGAGCCCGAGATATATACATCTGAAAATGGGGCTTTTTTACAATTTTGAAGAGCTGCAACTTTGGAACCCTTTACAATTAAAATAAACCTTTCACACACGTAAAAATATATTATTGTAGCTTTAATTTTTACATCTTGCAAAAGTAAAATGTGTGCAGGTTCCTAAGTTACAGGTGTTTAAAAATAGCAAATTTTCAATTTTTAAGCCCTAATAGCTCATAAACAGGGGGTGGTCCGAAAAAATTTTCTGAGGAAACTTATACTAATTCTAAAAGTTCTTTCTTGCCTCAAAATTTCAAGCTTGTATCTAGAAGCGTGCCGGAGTTATGAAAGTAGAAAAATCATGCAAAATTTGGTTTTCACATAACGGTAAATTTAAATACTAAATTTAAAAAAATTGTATAATTTTGATATTAATTTACAAAGATAAAAGAAATACCTGTCGAATGACGTTTTCAGATTGAAAAAATCTTAAGCAGAACATAAGATATATGCATTTAAAAATAGGGCTTTTTCAAAGTTTGAGGGGGTGTAGCTCCGTAATGGGGGGGGCTACATGAAAAAGTTGTTCCACAAAATTATTTTTTTTATAAGACCTACCTATGGTTAAAATTTTTTTTCTCTATCTTTAACGGTGTAGAAGTTTTGTAAACAGACGGACGGACGGACGGACGGACGGACGGACGGACAGAGTGAAACTAATAAGCACATTTTTTCAAAATTTTTTTGGAAATGTGCTAAAAATGGAAAGATAAAAAATGGGGAATAAAAAGGAAAAGAAAATATAATTCTAAGAAAGGAAAATTTTATATTCTGTTGTTATAATGATGGTAAATTTAATAATGAGATGAAAATAGTTTACATAAATAAATAAAGAATGGTATATTTTACCAAAATGGTTTACTTTTTATCATTTAAAAATTTTGTTTCAATTGCTGTTGTATAAGTAACTTAACAAAAATCTCTATATAACAAAATATATTAGTTTTAGAATATATATGATTCAAACGTTTGCCTTTATTATTATGTCTATTATCATTTATAATCATTTTTTGTTTTGTTTTATTTGATTGCATTTTATTTAGGTATTTTTTATACCTCATATACCTATATTTCTTTCCTGGAACAGATCCATCCTTTCCTGTTAAAGCCAAATTTTTAAAAATCTTACATCCTATAACATAACCGCAATGTAAAAATTTATTTCAACATCGAGCTACTCATATTTATCTATATTTTGTATCAAATCTATATCTATATTTGGAAATGATCAAACTATCAACTAGCACCAAAGTTTTATGTTAGCTTATGTTTAGTTTTTGGATTTTCTCGTACTAGAAATTAATATATTGGAAGTATTTAAAATAATGATGTGTGAGCGATAATTTGTTTCAAGAATATCCTTTTTACTATATGCAATCTCAAACTACGGTTCTTAACTTTTACAGTTTAAGCTTAAATTTGGAAATCAATCACCTAAATTGAACTTTATTTTTTCCTTTAATATTACACAAAATGAAATATTAAATTTTCCATATTTCTCGAAAAAAAAAAAGAAGAAAAATTTATTTAATATTAATAAATAGTTTTATTTTATTTGAAATGTCCTTTTGAGGTTAATTTTTTTTCTTTTACTTTTTTTTTTAATTTTTAAAATTTTAATATCAAAGTTAAATACTGGACATAAATAATAGTTATCTTTGTCTTATATAATATATAATTATAATAATAGTTTGTGGTTGATCAAACCCACACAAATTTATTATTATTTTTTTTCTTTTTTTAAAAGGTACTTCTAAAAATTCTATTTTTTTTTTTTTTTTTTGTATTAATTTTAGAATTTTTTAATTATATTAAATAAAAAATTTATGACCTTGTTAAAATTTTTGTTTGATTTATAAAAAGACATTTTTTAAGTTTTATTATGGAAAGGGTATAATAATTAAGGCTTTATATTAAACAAAAGAATTTTAAATGTAAATATTTTCAAACAAAAAAAAAAAAAAAAAAATAAAAATATATTAGGGTAGTAGCTACTGCTTTTACACCAAAATTTTGAATTTTTTATAGAAGTTTTTATGTAAGAAAAAATTTTTAAAAATCCAGGACCATTTTTTCCGATTTTTTTCAGAAATCGTTTTAGTTACAAAAAAACCGTTAAAATATATTATTGGATTTTGAATTTTTATATTTTACTTACGAAAAATTTTGACCAAATGTTCATTTTACATGTGTCTAAAAATATGAAATTTTCAATTTTTGATATTGGGCTCTAGACAAGAGATGGTAACTTTTAATAATTCTCAAAGATCTTCCTCCTCTTAAAGTTTCAAAACTCTCACTAAAACCGTTCCGATGATGCAAAGGAAAATTTAACAGAAAATTTAAATACCAATTTTAAATTTTTTACACACCTATGTAAAAAACCGTTAAAAACTCTACATCGCATTTTCTTAAAATTAAAACTTAGATTTTTCACAATTTAAGAAAAAAAAAAAAAAAATGAAATTATTATTGATTTTATTTTGCTAATAATTACAAGGAATTAATGTTATAGTGTGTCATATATCGTTTATTTGGCTTACATATTATTGATCCTTTTCTAATGACTTTTTTCATTGAGAATTTTAATTATTTTATCAATTGCAAATCTAAATATGTTCTATCGATTACCCAATGGAATTAAAATCAGAATGTAATTACAACCTAAGTATAATTAAAAAAAAATATAAATGTATTTTATAATCATGTAAAGACAATAAAATATTGTAACATTTTAATACAATGAAAATAACAAAAACAAAAAAAAAAACCCGATTATCCTAAAATTATTATTATTAGCTTATCAAGATATTGATGATGTTTTGTAATTAGAAACCTTCAAAATTCGATTCTATATTTTATGTATATTTTATTTTGTATAGTCTTGTCAAAATTTTTAATGTATCGTTTTTTTTTTTGGTATCGATTTTATATCGAATCATAATTAATTTTATATGACATACGTGAACTATATTTTGATTTAGAAGTAATATGTACCTACACACACACCTATATAATATATTATAATGATAATAAAGGTATAATAAATTATTAGATCACGTGATAAGATTTAATATAATTTTTAATAGAAGATTTTTTTTATTGAAATTAAGTTTAGTAAAAATACATTTCGTTTGTTTATGAATTGTTGGAATAAAAGAGGAAAACGGGTAAAAAGATACTGATTTTGTTTGGTTTTATGGGTCTTTGTCTATTTTTCTCAAGGTTATTTTCATTTTTTGGAACGGAATTTTTTTTGTTTGACGTGAACTAATCTTTTATTTGTTTGGAGAGTTTTTTATAATTTATTTGTTTAAAGAATCTTTTTTAAGTTAAATTGCGTTTAATCTATACTTATTGTATATATTGTATGCATACAAAAGAACTGCTTTAGGTTGCTCAAAAATGGTACCGAGATTACTACTTCTTTTACATTTAGTTTGATTCACTTATATTCTGTCAATAGTTTATATATTTATGTTGCCTAGTGTTAATTTGAAGAAGAAAATAAATCACATATTTTTTTCTTGTCAAATAAAATTTTTAAGTTTTGTATAATTTAACATTTCCAGGACACAATGTATATGTGGTTATGTGATAAATAAATAATAATATGAATTTAATAATTTAGGAAAGGGAAGATAAATTATTGTCAGTTAAAAAATATAAAATTGAAATTCTTGATAATTCTTTCTACCCAATTATACCCTCAATGAATTTTCTGAATTTTCCACCTTTTTCCATTCATTTTATTTTGCAAAAAATTTCGCAGTTTTCTATAATAAATTAATGACATTTAACTCTAACCATTTGTTTTTCTAGATATGAGTTATAACAACTCATGTATATATCAGTATATACATGTGCGCGTGTAAAGAATACTATATAAATTATTGCAAAATACCGTATTAAAATGATAAATCACGATATGAAATCTATACGAAAATATTTATCAAGGATATAAAAATATATAGGTTTTCCGTTTTTTTTTATAGAATTCTAACTGACATAAATTTGTAATGTTTTTCTCTTCCGTCTTTCTTTTTTCCCCATATTTTTTATTCATTCATTCAATCATTCATTCATTCATTCAAAATAATGGTAAATTCACCTTAGCTATATCTAGAAATTGCGTGCGTTTAACCGAATCAATTTGTCAAGGTCAAAAAATAAAACCTCCATAAAGAAAATATAACCACATGTGTGGATTCTCATCTAAAAATAGTAACAAGGAATCATGTTTTTTCTTTTTTTTTTTTTGTTGAAGAAGGCATTAAAAAACAGAGGGTGACGGTGGTGGTTATGGTGAAAAATGAATGAATTTGTAAGAATGAGTTTAAAAGTTGTTTTTTATTATGACGATATTTTTTCTTCATTCAAAAAAAAAGAAAAAACACAGTATATTTTATAAAGTTTTTTTTCTGTCTGTGTATTTTTCGGCATATTATATATTTTTTTTTTTGAAATGTGCCTACTCACCTGTAAGACAACTCATATATTTGAAATATTATATTTTTAGATGGGAAATTTATGTTATAGAACTGATACGTGATTGAGATTTGATTACCGTATCATTAGATATGAAAAAACTTATTAGAAAAGTGTTAAAAGTTAAACTGATTTATGGATGGGTTAATTTACTTTAATACAATTTCAGTGGTGGAAATTTCTGGTCAGATTGTAAATCAAAATAAATAAGTTAAACATTTATTTAATGTGTGTGTAGTAAAAATGTTCATATAAAAATAGTATTTTTGTTTTAACTAGAGTTTGATAGTTTTCAATGTTAGATTTTTTAAAATAAGCGCATTCTGATAGTAAAAAATTTTAATTGAATTTGCATTAATTTGCTATTTGGTAAGAGTTCTAATTTGGCACACCAGCGACTAATCGAGCCAGACAATTTCCGTAAAGTACTGGACTATAATCCACTTGTTGAGATTTCCCACTTCAGAAAATTCTTTCTGTAATTTTCTCCCAAAATTCTTTCTTTGGAATATTAGTAGGCATAGGTAGGCATTGACATAGCGCGTTAAAAAAAATTTTCTCCTGACCGCAACTTTGGTACACTACTGTATCTGCTGTGCTTATTTTTGCTGTATGTGCCATTAGCATCGAGTTTCCCATACTGATTTCAGGACTTAGAAAATATAATAATCCAAGATGGAGTATATTCCCTACATTCAATCTGTATTCTCTATTCTTTAAAGAAAAAAAGCAAGACTTACGCCAAATAGCCAAAAAAAAATGAAGAAATATTATGCTCATCCAAATTTAGTTAATACACTGCATTTATCCATCAGTTTTTTTTTTGTGAATTTTGAGTTTGATTTCCATTTCACTGGAAATATTGAAGTAATTGAAAATGTCCATTGCCGAAAAGTAGATGGCACTTTTTACTTAAACGAAATTAATTTTTTTACATATTAATTTACTGGAACAGAATTAATCTTTTATTCTAATTTTGGATGAATGTTAAACACTTTTAATTGTATTTGTAATTAATTGGTATCTTAATGAAGGATTTCTATATAAACTGCAATTAATGCAATGATAAGTTGCAAGTGACTTGAGAATACAATCATTATAGGGCCATAATATTTTATTGGTTGATCTATTCTCATTACAGTATAATTTTCTCCATTATTTACTCATAATTATGGCCATCGAAGTTCAACTAAAATCTGTTCGTCGCTAACATTAAGATACTTTCAATTTTTTTCGCTGATGGTCGGTTTTAATATTTATCTCTAAATTTTTATTTTTCTTTTCGCTACAATTATCTTTCATTGGACAAAAAATAGTTAGGCGAACAGAATTACGCGGGGGGTCGATGCTCGATAGTTGGAATTGTTTTATTCGTTGTTTATTACTTTATGAGAAAATAAAAATAATTTAATGAAATAATTATACATATATTATAATAAATCAATACTATAAATTTTAAATTTTAAAATAATTTTATCTTTCTTTTTTTTTTCTTTCAGATTTTCTTTACCTAAGGAGGCCATACATTTTAGCTATTATATAAATTTACTGGTGCATCAATATAATACGATAACTTTCATAAAAAAAACCCCAATAAATGTAATTAGCATAAACAAAAATTAAAAATTAAAATTTAATTATAAACATCGTAAATAAATAAATGAAAAAGAAAAAACCAAAACAAAACGGAAGAATGTATTCAATTGTGCAAAATATATCATTTGAATATTTTTATAATACAACATTAGCCAATTCAGATGGTTTAATATTTTCTTCACCATCATCATCTTTGTCACCATCCTATGTATCAGGATTACCAACAACATCTACAAGTGAAAATGAATTTATTGCTGAAGAATGTGAAACAAGAGATAAAATATTTTATACAAGTTTTTTAGGTATTTATTTAGCTGTACCAGATTGGGAGGCAATTGTCACAACAATAATATTATCAGTAATTATAATGTTAACAATAATTGGAAATGTATTAGTTATATTAAGTGTATTTACATATAAACCACTTAGAATAGTTCAAAATTTCTTTATAGTATCATTAGCGGTAGCTGATTTAACAGTTGCAATATTAGTCCTGCCATTTAATGTTGCATATTCGATATTAGGAAGATGGGAATTTGGTATACATTTATGTAAAATGTGGTTAACATGTGATGTATTATGTTGTACATCATCAATATTAAATTTATGTGCAATTGCATTGGATAGATATTGGGCAATAACAGATCCAATTAATTATGCTCAAAAACGTACTGTAGGACGTGTATTATTATTAATTGCTGGTGTATGGATATTATCATTAATAATTAGTTCACCACCATTAATTGGTTGGAATGATTGGCCAGAAGAATTTTCTAGTCAACATCCATGTCAGTTAACATCAAATCGTGGTTATGTAATTTATTCAGCATTAGGTTCATTTTATATACCATTAATTATAATGACAATAGTTTATATTGAAATATATGTAGCAACAAGACGTCGATTAAGGGAAAGAGCAAGAGCATCAAAAATTAATGCAATGGCATTAAAAACTGGTACTGCTAGTTGTAATACTGGTTATGTAAGTAGTGGTATTGGTGGTACTGGTATTAAAATTCAAACAAGAAATAGTAGTAATAGTATAGATAATGATGGTGATAGTTGTGCTAAAGATATACCAACGATATTACAAGATCAAGAATCAAATAGTAGTGAAACAAATCACAACGAAACAATAGTTAAATTAGAAAAAGAAACAAATAATAAATTTAAAAAGAAAAATCGAAGACCAAAAATTAAAGATTCAATAAGATATGATCGTAAGAAATGTGGTATAATTGGTAGTAATGGTGGTAGTGGTGGCGGAAATAAAAATAATTTACAAAACTATCAAGAAAAACAATTATTACAACCACAATGTATTGAAGATTCTATAACAGATAATTATGATGAATCATCTGGTAGTGGTACAAAAAAAAGTACCGGAGATGAAGGTGATATTAGTGCTGGTGGTACTGTTAGTGGTGTTGGTGGTAATGGTGGTGGTAATAGTAGTGTAAATGGTAGTGGTTCAACCACAATACATGGTGATAATATTAATAATTTAGATAAAAAGAATGTTAAAGTTTTTATAAAATCATCAAATAATAATTGTAGTAGAGCATCAGTTAAACAACGTACACCTGGTGTATATCAATTTATTGAAGAAAAACAAAAAATTTCATTATCAAAAGAACGTAGAGCAGCAAGAACATTAGGTATTATAATGGGTGTATTTGTTGTATGTTGGTTACCATTTTTTTTAATGTATGTTATATTACCATTCTGTCCGACATGCTGTCCAAGTGATAAATGGATTAATTTTGTTACATGGTTAGGTTATATTAATTCAAGTTTAAATCCAGTTATATATACAATATTTAATTTAGATTATAGAAGAGCTTTTAAAAAGTTACTTGGTATTAAATATTAAAAAAAATATGTATGTACATATAAATATATATTGTAATATTGTATTTGTAAAGATTTCTTATATTTTTTTAAGTGTTTTTTTTTTTTTTTTTTGTATGAAAAACTACTCTGATAATTGTAAAAGGATAAAATAAAAGAAAAGTTGGTTTTTATATAAAAAATTAAATTAAAATAATATATTTTGTACTAATTAAATTTTTTTTTTTTTAATATTAGTTTAAATAAAAAATTAAAAAGAAAAACCTTGAAATTTTTAAAAATCCTTAAAATCCTTGGAATTTCTTTTTGTTTTTGTTTTATATTTTTATATTGCATTACAAAGTCATAATAACTTTAGGATTATAAACGAAAACCAAAAAAATAAAAAATTGATTCAATATAAAATGGGCAGTAATTTAAATTTTTCTTTGTATGAAATTTGAAAATAAAAAAACAAAGAACTGAAAAATTTAATATTTACGATTTAAGTTTTTTTTCCAGGATAAATGAAAAATTCTATTAAAACAAATAAGAAAAAAAAAAAACGAATTTAATTCTTAAGATAAAAAAAAATTGATATAACAATAAAAATGTCATTTATCTTATTTTGTCTTTGTATTTAATTTAATTAAATTTTAAAATATGAAACTTTTTAAATTACTTTAAAAAAAACAACCAATTTTCTAAAACAAATAATTTTTTTTTTTTCCTAAAATTGAATAGAAGAATCATATGGGAAAATTGTCCAATTTTCGACTTTTTAAAGTAATTGGATACGATGTCTTTTAATAGAAATAATTTTATTTTTCAATTTATGGTAAAAATGGATTACATTGAAATTTGATAGAGCACCCTGAGAAAACGGGGAGAGTTTGAATAGTTTTGTACATTTATATGAGTCGTATATGATGAATTGTACATTGTATTGTTTAGAAATGCGATATTGTAAGTTATGATTTTTTCCTTTTTGAGAAAAATATACTTTCAAATTTAGAACAGACTTTAATACTGATATTATGGTAATATGTTTCATACACAAAAACTCGCACAAATTCAAATTTTTACTTTAATGAAAAGTCACTTTGTATTGTAGAAAGAACCACTTCCGTCAGTCACTTTTAGTTCTCTCGATTTCAGTGTGACAGTTTTTAAGTTTTGTTGTTTTTAATCATTTTTGATATTTTTAGTTTCATTTTTTTAAACTATACTACAAATATTTTCGGGAAAATGTAATTTTTTACTTTTACTAACTCATCATCATCAATAATGTCATACTTCACAATATAAAAATTGATATGATGCAATTTTTTATCGATTATATTATTTCGAAGTTCAATGAACCTATTAATAACGGTTATTTCTTTCTTTAATGTTTTTAATCTGTAATCCCTTCTATAATTACTAATTGTTCTAATGAATTGAGATTCTAATATTATTATGTTTTGTATGGAAAATTTTTTGTTTGTCAGGTGAGATTGCCATTTTATTACTGTCTTCTCTATTGAGTCTAGGCAACCAATTATGTCTTATTGAAGTACAAAAACAAAAAAAAAAAACCAGTAGACAAAACTAAAGGTTTTTAAAAGAGCATATTTTCAAAAACAAAATAAAAAGGATTCTAGAATTGTGACTATTTTTTTAAGTCAAAATTTTTTACCTAGAAAAATATTTTGAAAAATAAGAGGCACTTTCTTCAATTTAAAAAAAAAACCCCCATACCTAGAATTAAAAAAAGCTGTTAACTCATGCTAAAATATAAGATTGAAGCTTTAATTTTAACGTCTTAAGTTCAATAAATTTGTGCAGATGTTCAAATTTCAGGTATAAAAATAAAGAATTTTTGATTTTTGTCGTCTAAATAGCTTATAAAAAGGCAACTATAAACAATTTTTCCGACATAACCTAATAATGCTAGCTCATAGAAGAACTTCCCCCCCTAAAAATTTGCAGATTCTATCTAAAAGCATATAGGAGATATGAATAAAATCTCATTTTACAAAATATTATTTTTACATAACAGTAAATTTCCATAGAATTAGAAAATTAAAAATATAAAAATATAAAGCTAAAAAGGATCAGCTTCCTGTTGTTTAACATTTTTAGATTGAAAAACTATTAAGCAGAACTAGTGATATAAACGTTTGAGGTAGGACAATGTTCTAAGTTTGAGAGGCTGTAGCTACGTAATGAGTGCAACTACATATGAAAGTTGTTAATCAACACTCATTTTTTGAGACCGAGTCATGGTTAATATTTCAATTAAATGATTTAGAAGTTTTTTAAACAGACGGGTACAACTATGATTCAAATTTTTTTTTTTGAAAAATGTACGAAAAACAAAAATTGAATGACAAATCATAGAAAATGATAATTATGTTATAAAGAGTGCTGGTTAAATTTAAATTTTCGAAAATCTATTTTAGAAACATAAAAAAAAATTAAAATTAAAAGTTTTTTAACTTAAAGTGAAACAAATATTTTTTTTTGCAATTTATTATTATTTTTATAATTCACTTTAGAATGATGGATACCTTTTAATTTACGTTTTGTTTGAAATAATAAAATGTATATATATATTTATTATTAAATTCAAATTTTAATAAAAACAAGAATTAATTGGAAAATTTAGTAAAAAATAATATTCCCATTTACAAAATTTTATTTAATTTAATTAAATCATTTTTAAAAAAAAATGAGAAAAATATTTATTTTTTACTTAATTATATTTTTTTTTTTGGACTTAAAAAAAAAAAGATTTTTAATTATGAAAGAGCAAAAAAAAAAAACAAATAGTAAGTACCTCATTTCTACAAAATTAAATTTTGAAAAACAATACCTACATCTAAAGTTTTTTTTTTTTCTATTTTAATTTAATCAGCATCCTTTTTTCTATTGTTTTTAAAAGAGACTAATGTCCTATTCAAAGGGCATTTAAAAGATTTTTATTTGATTCATAATATGTTCACAAAATTGTTTGGTATTTTTGAAATAAAATAAATGCTTTCTCAGAATATTTATTAGAATATTTATTTTTTTTAAAATTTTTTTTTTAATATAATATAATTATAAAATAATTAACGCTTCACTTGTTTATGTTCCACACGCATTCCATATATATTTATTTTCTTTCATTTTATTTATATATGGCAGTTTGTATAGCTATTAGACATAATAATGTTCTAGTTCACTTTCATAAATGTCATAGGTCCCACTTTAAGTTCAGATACTAATAGTATTTTTTATTTAACACATTAAGTTCCACGCTGACCTGTTAACATTGAAAAAAAAACTTCTGTTAAGTCACACATGTATCACCAGTAGACATCACTTAATTGTTTCAAAATCCCGTGCTAACCGATGAAATTGAAAATAAACCTACATTAAGTCCCAGTAATACAAGTGGGCCTTAACATAAGTTTATATAGTTCACTGATGAGCACGAAATTTTAAAACTATTTTTGTGATGTTGTTCGATGATAAACGTGGGACTCAACGTGTTAAGTAATGATATTATATTTGTTGAACGATATTGTTTAATGACAATCGATACATTTATTAAAATTTATTAGATTTTTATAATAAATTTAATTTTTTTTTTTTCGATTTTTTTTTTTTTTTAGTTTATTCTCCTGCCTCATAAATGTGACAAGGAAATTACAGATCCTTTCCTTTTCAGACGTGGCTGTAAATTTCGTAAGGGGGAATTAGTCTTATGACATGTGTGGGTTTCGAACGCACACTGCGTTGGTGTTTGTAGCGTATTTTATACGCTCTTACCCACTAGGCCACCGAGATCTTTAAAATAAATTGTAAAACTATTGTTCAAAATAAAATAAATACATATAAAGTAGATAAATTAAAAATACTAATATTTTCTTGCAGTTGTAAATAGAGTAGGGTAATCTTGCAAGACAAATTGGTTTGTGACATTATTGACTTGATTGTTGTTTTTACAAATTTCATTGTTTTATGATTTTTTATTTTCTTCGGCATTGATACTTAATAAACTATAAAATGATAAAATTCAAGTATAATTACATATCGTATTGTTGGATAATTCTGAGTTTTTTCAATTTAAAGTTCATCAGAATTTTTTTTTTTTATTATTTATTGAAAAAAGTAAATATTGGAGTTTTTGTTTCGATTGACAATAAACTTCGTTATACGCCAAATTCTGAGAGAATTAATAAATAAAATTGAAAAAAAAAAAACAAGACAGAGTATAAAATCAAAGGTCTTTTCAGGTGCATATTTCCGAAAAGATAATAAAAACGGTTTAAAATTATGACTTGCATCAAAACTTTTAAATTTTTCTTAAAATTTTATATTTTTTCTCAAAATAGTAAGAAGGAAACTATGAAAAATTTTAAAAACATATTCTTCAATTCTAAGGACAGCCTAACAAAAACTATTAATGTATGTAAATATATAATGTTTGAATTTTTGTTTTTTAGACACCTGTACATATTAGTGTATAACAGAATATGTACAGATGTCTAAAAATATAAAATTTTTAATTTTATAACTCCTAATAGCTCTAACAGAGCTTCAAATGTCTAATTAATAGCATGCCGGAGTTTAAATATTAAATTGCAAAAAAAATGTATAGTTCTGATATTAATGATTTGATTAGATTGATTTAGATTTGATTTAGATTTTTATTAGATTGAAAAAAATTTATGCAGAATCTGAGAAACCAATCAGGATTTTTCAAATTTTTAAGTTTTGTAACTTCGTAATGGGTGGGGATGGATAAAAAATTTATTCCACAACATTAATTTGTTTTTTGAGAGACCTAATAATTCTTAGTTAAAATTTTAAATTTTCTATCTTTGAATTGTATATAAATAGACGTATACTCTATAGAGTGAAACTAATACCTATTAGAGTACAACATTCATGCGATCTCAACGAGGTGAATTTAAATTTGAAATTAGAAATTAATATGTATTATAATATTGTACTTCGATTTATAACAGAAACAGATCCAATTAATTCAATACCATTTAAGAAAACGAAAATTTAATATTTAATAAAAAATGAAAATTTTGACAAACAATAAAATTTATAAGGCAAAAAAAAAAAAGAAAAAGAAAAGTAAAAAGGATAACAAGGAATATAAAATTGTGATTTATTTTAGTTTTATTATATTTTAAATTAATACATTCAATTAACGGAATGTATAATTAATGAATTAATTAATTGAAAAAAAAAAAAAAAACAAAATATTTAAGAACTAGAATGTTGGTTAAAGAAGTGTTGAAAAAAAAAAACAAATGTATTGGGTTTTTATTTGTTGAATAAAAGACAATTTTCGAATGAAAAGAGAAAGAAAATCATGTTTAGTAAAAATAAAACTTACTTATAAAAAATCTATTTATGTATACAAATATTACTATTACTGTCATTAATACTACCATTTTTGGTTAGAAAATTGTTAAATATACTTTTAATTTGTACTTTTAATGCAGCTTTAAATCGAGAATAAGAAGATAAAGTTTATGATTTACAATCGTAAAATGTAGATTTAAAACTATTAATTAAAGTTATAATTGCAGTGAAGACAATAATATGAAACACCTATTTATTGTATTAAATTATAAAACTAAGATTTGATTTAAAATGTATTTGAATAAAAAGTCGATTAAATACCATACCATTTAGTCTACTTTAATCGAATTACTTAAAAAAAAAAAGGTAAGTAAATCAAATGATACAAAGATGCTTTAAAAATAAAGGATTTGTTTGGGGAATTGGTAAAAATCTTTGGTAAGAGGTATGATATTTGTTTTAAAAATTATTATATTTTACATCTATAAATGTATAGAATTGGCAAGTAGCCAAAATACTATATATATATACTAGAATATGCACTAGCCAATAAAAATGCATTTGTATAGTCAAAAAAATAAATTAAAACTAAATTTTGTCTTATTATTCTCGATTTAATTTTCTACAAGCACATTTTTCCAAAAGAATATTTTAAGAAAAACTAAAAAAAAAAAAAAAAATTAAAAACTAAAGATTTAATAAAAAGAAAATTTTTAATACAATAAATTATTTATTAATATTAGATAATATTTTAATTGTAAAATAAATAAATTTAATGTAAAGATGTACATAATTTAAATAGGTATAAATAATAATTTATTAATTAAAAAAAAAAAAAATTATAATTTTTTTTTGTTTTTTTGATTTTATATAAAAAAAAAAAACAAAAAATAAACTATTGAAATAGATATTTAATTAATTTAAAAAATAGAATTTAAAAAAACAAAAAATAAATAAATTAAATACCAAAGAAAATAAAAAGAAAAAGAAAATGTTTTAAAGAATATTAATTATGAATTTAAATAAAATAATAAATGAAAACTATTATGTAATATTATTAAAAAAAAAAAAAATGTTTAGTTTTATTTTAAATTTATTGCAAAATATGCAATTTTCCTTATAACAGTGAAGTACTCAATAAGTTACATGGAATGGTCCTATAAATATGCAATTTTATTTACATAATAATCTACATAATATAATTTTTGCAAGACCATAATGGCCTTAGCAGCCGAGGGCTGTACTAATGTTATTATAATTTATTATATAATAGTAGAATAAAATAAATAAATAAAAATATAATTTATTAGGTAATTATCTACTAATTGTTAGACTAGGAAAATAGAAATATAGTGAAATAAAGAAGGCATAAAAGTAAATGAAGAATTGGTAAGTAAAAATTTTAATGATTTCCAAAATATATGAACAACTAATGAAAGTAGTAAAAAATTTTTTCTTTATATCTATTTAAAGAAGATATTTTATTGCATAGTTTTATTGCATATTTTATTATTATTTCCAATTCAATTTTTAAGTCAACTATTTTAAGAAATAATTAAATTGGCTGTTCTTTAGAATATTAGGTGTCAACCATGATTTTTTTCTAAGATTTCGTAGTGAAACTGCAGTGAATTTCATGAATTTTTATGGTGTGTCTATTGAAGAATATCACATTAAAGATTTTAAATGGATCTTTGAAAAAATTGAGTACATACTAAAATAACTGTAAATATCTCTAAAAAGATTAGAATTATCAAAGCCCTTTGGGAAAGATAGAAATCCCAAACAATATAAATCTGATGACGATCTTTAAAATAATATATAATTATAGGTTGTTCCATTTCTTGTTAAATTTCTTGAATTTAGCATTGAGATCTTTTACAAAAAAAGAAAATTAAAATTTCTTATAAAAAATGCAATTTATTGCATAAATAAAATATCTTTCATAAATTTATATGGATTTATTTATTTTTTTTTAATTTGTATTAAAAATTAAGGAATTTCATATTTCCAGGATTTTTAAATGTTACTCTTTAACATTTTCAGGGTCACTTATTTTTTTTGTAGGGTTAGGTACAAACTTTTTCCTTAATATTTATGTACATATATGTATATTATTTACATATATGTCAGATTCTGAATAAGGAGAGATTTTATACTCTAAAAGGACTTCTATTTTTTTATATACTCTAAAAGGACTTATATTTTTTTATATTGCAATAAAGAAGCATTCAAAAGACCAGTTGACATGATTTTGATATATGCTTAGACGCTTATTTTACCCTTTTATGTCATATTTACTTACAAAGAACAACTTCTCAAAACAAACAACTTACAAAGAACAACTTCTCATGTAATTCATTGTGCTTTCATCACCAAAATTTGCAAAAAATTTGGGGGTGGCACCAATTCCAAAAAAAAAAACCACAAAATTCATTAAGAAACTATATTGCTGGTTTCTGAATAACTATGATAATAACAGCGTTTGATAATACATTAAATCTCAAATTTAAACTATTTTCAGGATTTAAATTTCGTATACAATAAGTTTTTCTTTTGACATAATATATATAGATATGGTTTTTAGAAATATTATGACATACATAGGCTCTAAAAATGCCATAGGTTCAATATGAATCCAAAACCAAATATCATATTTGAATTAACAAAAAATAATTTTGATATTGAAAAGATTTTCAAAGTAAAATTTTAAAAGTTTTTATTTTCATATTTTTTACTTTGTAATTTTATAATTTTATTTCTTATTTAAATCATGATGATTTTATTTTCTTTTTTTTTAAATCTTGATAATCTTAAGTACTTTTAGCTTAACCTTGCCTTAAATATTAAAAAAAGAAAAATTAAATAAAAAGAACATCATACATGTTTTTCTGTTTTTTTTTTTTTTGTCTTTGTATTTTATTTTGTTAAGTGTTTACTTTAAAAAAATAAAGAAAGGATATAATAAGGATGGTCTTAATAATGAAAGGGAAAATATTAATGAGAAAACCAAAAAAAAAAAAAAAAGAAAAACCTTAATATAAAAGAAAGATAAAAGTCTTCCAATGCTACAATAATTTATACCTACCATTATTTTATTTTAATTTTAGATAAAATTACAAAATCCTTTGAATTTTATATAAAATTAAATTTTAAAATATACATAATGCTTGTTGGAGTTAACAATCAACAAACAAAAAAAATATTTATTTCAATCGTAATTTTCCAACTTTTTCTGCAAATTTCCTCATATTTTCCTTTTATGTATACTTTGTCCAATTTATGGTGTATTCAGACTTTTTTTACAAAATATTCACAATTCAACGGTTTTTTTTGTTTCCTCATCCTTTTTTTTTCCGCCTGATTTTTCTTTTTTTTTTGTTTTTTGCTCTTCTTCAATAAAATTTTTTATATTTTTTTTCAAAAGGCTGCCATTGTTTATATTATTTTCCTTTAATCGGAAGCCTTAAGGTCAAATAGAATTATTTTTTTCATTGGATTCAATTTTCATTCATTTGCTTATATCCAAAATAAACTTTTTATTATTATCCTTCTGTTGTTATGGCTTTAGGCAACTTATTTTATTGTCTCAGTTTGTTTTTATGCGATTTGCATAATATTTTTAGGCGTATGTTTATCGAAACATTGAAAATTAGATGATGATTTGTTTTTTTTTTCGTTTTTGAAGAACACTGAATTGAAATTAAATTGTGATTTACATTTTAACAGCTCATCGTCATACGTTTTTTGGAAATTTTTTTTTTTTTTTTTTGTAGAGATAAAAAATTTTAAAATTTTATGTTGGAACATTTTTTGTCAAATTATTTTGAGTCTAAAATGTTGGCAGTCATCATTTTATATCTCAATTATTGGACAGTAGATGGTGTAAGTATGTATTATTTAAGTGGAGTTAAATATATCAGGGGATCAGTTACCAAATTATGATATTTAATAATCGGTTTATACTTGGTAAGTTTAAAAAATGGGACTGTTAAACCACTTCTATAGAAATTGTATATCTCTGCCTTGTATAATGTTCCATTTTATATAACGGTATAAAAAATTTTTGGTATATTGCGTTGCATTCTAATGATTTTTTAACAGTCAAAGGAATTAACAATAAAGAATTATATTTTATAATGGTGAGTACTTTGTTTTTTTATTTGTTCGTTTTTTTTCTGTTTGTTTTGGTTTTGATAAAAAGCTTTTATTAACACGAGAATCATAATTTTTAGCTTTGCTTAATGGCTTTATGGGTTGATGAAGAGTCCTTTATAAGATTCGTTTTTCTTTGATACTATAAGTAAATAACAGAATCTATTTAGGTAAAGAAAAGACTAACAAATTTAAATCCTTTATTGTTTTTTTTTTTTTTTTGTGAAATACTTTTTGAATAAAGCCTGTTGTTTGTGTTTTGTTATTTTATTTTTAAAGATTTTAAAAAAAAATTGGATTATAGGTGTTCTATAAAAGAATTGTGAGTTATTTTTTCTTTGTTTTAAAATAAATGTAAATTTTCTTTTTTAAAATGATTTTTCTTTAAAAATCTTTTATAAATTGTGTATTCTTCTTCAACTATAAATAATGAATAGATTATTAAGTAGGCTCAAGATTTTCCAAAAAAAGTACTCTACCAATTTTTTAGGGGCTTTTAAAATATTGATTAGCGCAAGTTTTGGAAAATAAACACTTCAGTTTTTTATATGAATTTTGAAATGGAATCACGAGATTAAAAAAATGTGAAAGTCAACAATTAGTTTTTAAATTTTGGTTAAAAAAAAAAAATGTTTATTTTACAACAAAATGTTATTACACTAACTCTTAATTTTTATCTAAGCAAAAAAACTGACTTAATAATCAACAGAACTTTTTACATAAGGAAGATTTAATTAGAGCTATCATAATTTAGGTCTTAAGGTTCTATATGAAAGAAAAAGCCGATGATTTTATATATTTTTTTTTTAGGTTTACATTTGGAAATTTATTAGGTGCGTTGCGGTGCGTTGCGTTGCGTTGCTGTTAAAACAAAAGTTCACACCTTTTTCCGAAATTTTTTAATTAGTGTCCCGAAGCATTTATTCCAGGAACATAAAGAGTCAAGAAAATTAATCAAAAACTACCTACTACTTATGTATTATGATAAGAACTACTGGATGGGTTTAAGAAAATATTGAAGAAAGTATATTGGTAAAATCTAATGGATGAAAGGATTTTTAACAATCGTGGAAACAAATATTAGAATCGTAGAATAAAAATCATAAAATTTTTGATATTTTTTTGAGGTTTTTTTTTTTACTTTTTAATGAACCCAAGTTTTCTTAGAATGTTTCTTAGAAAAAATGGGTTTATTAGACAAATTTTTATTTATTATTATTTACATTTAAAACTAATTTTATTATAAGAGATATTTTATGAATAACATCTGAAATTAGTTATTCCGTGAAAAAATCCATTTTATTAACACAAAACCAACCACTGAACTTGACACTAAGGTCAACAAATAAAATATTTTGATTTATGTTTACTTTTAATTCTATTGAACTTTTCAAATTTCAAAAGAACTTTTTATTAAGACAGACTAGTATCTTACAAGGCTAGAATTTAAAAAAAATTTTCAATGTCTGATACAAAAAAAATTTTTTTTTTCAATAATAGCTATGATCACAAGACTGGAGAGTTTTTTTTTATTTATTTATTTTTTTTTTGTTTCTAAATAAAGAAAAAAATCAATTTTGTAAATTATTTTATTTGCATTGGGTTCATTTTCATCAGAAATTTTCGAGACTAATTTGTTATAATTCAAGACACACAGCAAAAAAGAAAAAAAAAAGAGAAATCAGTTTGTTTTCAAGTTAAATTGTGCAATATTTTGTTAATATATTATGGTAAAAAAAAATGTGGGAGAATTTCAATGATATTTAATTTAAGGTAAGGATTTTTTTTTTTTGCAGTAAAATTTTAAGGCATCTGTGAATAAAAACATTTCATTAATTCAATTATGGTTGTTTGTATATGTTTTTATTTTTATTTTTTTTTTGTTTTTCCATTTTTGTTATATGTCTGATGAGGTTAAGGATATAAAATCATTAAATGTTGATGATTACAAGGTTGAATAAACAGATAAATGACTGTTACTGTATAGAATTTAACGAAAATAAAAGTGAAAAAAAAAATATATATATATATTGCAATTTAAATATCATGGCAGTTTGGGACAGTAAATTAATGTATGTACATATATAAATAAAATTCTAAGGTTATTATTCACTTTTTATTATAAAAAATCTAGACTTTGGTTTCGTTACAGACACAAATCTATTTTAGTGTCGTATGGGTGTATTTAGTAGTAAAATAATTTATCAAAATTTTTTAGAATTTAGAAAGGATTTTGTAAGAAATTTAAATTGCTTTAGAATTGACTTATAGGGATATTTATAAAGTTTTATTGTGAGCTTATAGTCATATTAAAAAAAATTTGTTTTGTAGTTGATTGTTAATAAAACTTTAACTCAATATTGGGTTTGAGTTTTGTTATTTTGGAAGATATAGTAGATGATTAATGGTAATTGCAATTATACAAAAAAAAAAAATAAAAATATAAGACAATACAGTAAAAAAGAAAAAAAAATGATGGATATAATAACTAAAATTGTTTTAATAGTGTAACATCAATGTTGAGTTTATGTTTATTACTTATTTAGTAAACATTTTATTAACAGGTTCGAATTTATCTTAATTATTCCTATTACTGATTTTAAGTAAATTCAAAGAGAAAATATGATTTATTGTGTGGATTATATTACTATTTTATATTTATATACCCTTGACAATCTTTGTAATGAAAATGATGTCATAAATTTCAGACGAGAGAAATTTAATGTACACAAATTAATTAACTTTAGTTTTTGTTCATATGGTGGTATGATGGCGAATATAATAAGATTAACACGTTTAGCAAGATTAGCATTGCAAGTTGTGTAAGAGAAATCAAAGAAAATGTTTTTGTACTATTTTAATTCTATCAAAATATATAGCTAGGTAACTTACCTTATGAAACGGTGACAAAAATTGACTTGTACATTTTAAGTTTGATTACACAAGACAATATTATTATATAACGATTTAAGTACATAATGATCTAAAAATTCCTTGGACCAAAGTTTTTACAAAATCGAAAATTCAATTAGCCTTATCTATAACATTACTATATTAAGTATAATGAATTTTAAAATTAAGATTCAAATCAAAATACACATCATTGAGATACCTTCAGATTGGCTAATATCAAATGAATTTAATAAGTCTCTTGTACGGTCCACGACATTGTTTTACAATGTTAGTAAAACGCTCTATTAGATTTTTTATAATGAGATCACGATATGTCGTTGTTCATGTGGCTCTTGTTGAGGAACAAACATTTTAGTAATTCTTTCATATGCTCTCTGGCTAGTTTAGATATATGCGCATTACTACTTTTATCAATTAATTTGTATGAATGGTGCTGTAGTTTTGAAGTACTAATTCAAAGTTAAGTTAAAACAACTTTTAACAGAATATATAATTGGCAAAATTTAATATTTTTTACTTCCTTTTTTTGAGACTTAAAAGTTATTAGTGTAATATATGATGAATTCAAAAAAATGTTTATGTTCAATATTAAATAATTTGTTTTTATTCTTATAAGCTTTTATTCTATTTTTACATTATTTTATTCTCACAATAATTATTTTAGAAATCATTAAATTAATTTTTATTTATTGGGTTACTTCATGGTAATTATCTTTTTGGGATCCATAATGAGTCTTTTATTTTTATTTTCCTTTCTCTGATTTTTTAATAGTGTCCAATTTCGATAAAAATTTTTGCAATATTTCTTTTTTAGAATTGAACTTTGTTGAGAATGAAAGACCTTTTAATTCAACAATAATAATACCAATATAATAATAATTGTAGCATTCTCAAATTATTTATTATGTTTTTTAGTGCCTCATAGATGAACTACAACCCGTAGTTAGAACTAGATCGCTTCAACATTCTTTACAAATACAAGTGTTTCAATCTAATGTTCAATCAACAGTAAAATTGGTTAAAAATGTTCTTAAAAGCCAATTTTTTTACACAAATCTTTAAACTTAAGACCATAAAAATTCAAGAATCAAGAACGGTTTTAGAAATTGAAAATTCTCTATAACTAAAAGGAAGATTTTTCAAAATTATCTCCCAAATATGAATTGATTTTTTTGAGGGAGATTCCATACCGTTTATAACGGTTAAGCAAACCCTTAGCCATCGCCAATGATAATTCTCTAAAATCTTCTCAAAGGATTATTACCTTTTCCATAGTCTCTCATCATATTACAAACTTTTATAAAAAAGTAAGTAAGAGGATAAAAAAATCAGTACCTTCTGTTCTTGTCCAATAAATGTGTGGTTGTGGTCACCACTTGGTAACTGTTAAAACTTTAGGACATGTAATGAATATGGAAAGGATCATGAGATACCGAAGTTCAGTTATTCTCAACTAATAACCCTTTCTGTTGAATAAAAAGACGGTGTATCGTAATTATGTTTACAAATGCTTGAAAGGACAAATATGAAGGATAAAAGTCATCCAAAACTATAGTGCCTCATGATAATAAAAGTGATTTTTTAAAGTAATTTTCATCACTTTAAATTAAACAAAAATTAAATTACGAATACGTATATATATATATATATATATATATATATAGGTATAGGTATTCTTTTTTAAATATAAATCTGGAGAAGTTAAAGTTTATTTCTTCATTATATTATGTTGTTGTCGTAAATCGTTTTACCTGTAAGGTATAAAAAATGACTTTATCAAAAACTAAGGTGTTTTTCTTTTTTGTTTTTTTTTTTTGTGAAGCGTTCAACTGAATTATAATTGTATTTTTCTTCGTATTCATTCATTCATTCATATGTACACGTTCTTTTTATTCTAATACGACTTTTGTTAAAATGATATGTACAAACCTTAGGATGTGTGCTAAAGACGTTAAATAATAAAGCTTTCATTATCCTTAACTTATTTTTTTTAAAGAAAATAACAAATGTGATAATTCTTTTGCTTTGGCGAGAGGGAGAGAGGAAAAAATAAAATAAAAGTGTTTAAATACTAAAAAAATGTAAACGCTTAAAGTCTACAAGGTAACAGAGGTAAAATAAAATATTGATTTTCTTTTTGTTGTTTTTTTTTCTTTTTGTAGTTTTACAGAAGACTGGTGATAAGACAAATTTGAAGTGATTTTTCAAATTAAATATTTTTTTCTTTTTATTTTTTAGCTGTCACTGCTGGTAGTCTTCATATGAAGATAAAATTTTTTTTTTATTTGAAATCAGTTCAGAAGTTATATTCCCATAAAGAAAATATAGAATTCAATTTCGATAAAAAGTATACATAACAAAGGATTTGTTGATAATGATGTTGAAAGTTCCATTTCAAAATCAAATTAATGACTTTAATTTGGTCAACAGATTAATTTAATATTGTTAAAGGTTTGCAAAAAGGAACAAAATATTGTCACAGAAAAATAGTTTTTACACCTTAACATTTCTAAAAGAGAGTGCACTTTCATTTCTTCTAATATAAACAGTCATAAATTATTGAGTGTAATAATGAAGATATTATCCTTTAAAATAAATGAATTTATTCTTGGATCTCCATAAATTGATGTCATTTTAGTATTTCTATAGTTTTAAGTATTTTAGAAATTTAAAAAATTAGTTTATTCAAAAAATACAAAAATTTATTTGACTTCTTTAAAGAGTATCCTTTAATTTAGATACATTTTTTAAGGGAGAATACTTAACTAAAAATTTTGTTTATTTTAACTTCAAATAATGTTCAAGAAATATATATATTTTTATAGGTGCCAATTTTTCATAATTTTCTCCACAAAAACAAATTCTAAGAAACAGTATAAACATTGATTAAAAACAACGAAGAGTGTAGAGTCGTTAACTCTAGGATACCCGTATGAACCTAATATATTCTATAATATTGCATAAAACTTGATAATCTTTTATAAAATTTCCTGAACCTGCTGCTCTGGCATAACCAAATTTTACAGTAGTTGTTGACATGCAACTTGACATCTCTTTATAGAATTTCAGATACCTAGCTTCAATAGAGATTCAGTTATTTTTCATCTAAAAAGAGAAGTTGTATGTCAGCTACCCAAAATTGTTGCACCATCAGCACAACCAAATTGTACATTAGTTATTGGAATAAATTGAAATTTTTTTAGAAAATTTTAGATGTGTAGTTTAATACGAAATTAAATAATAATTTATCAAAATTGAATCAAATTAACATCCACAACTATACAAATTCAAATTCGCAAAATTAAAAAATCCTAAATTCTAAATACATCCACACTAAATAATCTTGAGAAAAAATCTTGAATCCCTTCTAATTCAAAATTTTATCACTTACACCTGTATATAATATTATTTACATATACTCTATGTAATGGCTTTAAAATAGTTTTAAAGTTTTGGGATTTCGTGGTGCCTTCAACTCATTTTGAATCGAATTTGAATTTTAAATGTTTATCGAGATTTAATAAGATTTGAGTCTTGCGGAGGTATTGTAATTGAGTATTTTGTAATTGGTGATTTTTTAAAATGTTTGATATATCTATCTATCTTATTTTCTGGCATATCTACTGTTAAGCAACATTAACTTTTTAAAGTAATCGCAAATTTGAAGAAATACGAAGTAAGGACACTTTTCACTGTAAGTATTAATAACGCTGCCGTTATCAATTTTACATTTAACCATTTGTCAGATAACATTATAATTCGTTTCTTATAATATTTTATTTTGTTTTAATTTCCAACTGATCTATTAATACCTAAACCTACAGTGTGGAGTTCATTCAAACTTTTTAGAGAACACTCAAATTTTTTTATAGCTTTTTATTAAAAAATTATATATTCACAATTTTTCACATGTAAACAAAATTTATCAGCTTAAAATTTTAACATACAAATAATTATTTTAAATTTGTTCATCTAAAACTTCTTAGGTTATTTGGCCATGTCTAATTCACCGGGCATTTTAAACAACGTTTTCAAATTTTTCTACCATTTATCTGAGTTTAAAAATCATTAAAAATTATTTTTGACGTCTCAAAGAGGAAAAGAACTGTTTGAAATTAACACAATGAAATTATCGCACACTTTTTATTTTCTTTTTGTCAGTTTTATGCCTAAGAAATAAAAATAACATTCTTGCTGTCATCAATATTTACTTAATATAAATTTTTTTTTCTTTGTTTTCTTTTATAAGATTATAAATATGTCATTTTATTATATTCAACTTGTCCAATAATGTTATATAATATATTTTCACATCTAAAAATAATCATATCAAAATTTTATTAAAGTTATTTTTAACACCTTAATTAAAAATTTTGACAATGCACATGTGTATATGTTATTCGATCAAATAATTTCTTCTTAATATAAAAAAAAAAGGTTCAAAAAATCATTATCCCTTACCAAACCCAACCATTCATTCATTGTTTTATTTCAAAAAAAATATAAAAAACCTCATTATTTTAAATATAAACATACAAAATATACTCATACAAATGTAAATGGAGATAAGGACATAAGGCTCATAATATATGTATAACGTACCTAGATAAAATATATATGTACTCGTAAATTTTTTGAACAAATGTAGAGTAGGCTCGGATAATATTGGGGACTGATTGAAAGGTATTATGTGAGAATTTTTGTTTTTTTTTTGTTTTAATATAAATGGAACAGAATATAGAAAAATCTAAAGAATCTTCTACAAATTATAATAATAAAATGTGTGAGTGAAGAGTTTATACAGTACAGTATCAAATAAAACATTTTAGGCATATGTGTGTGGAATTTTACTCAAAAAGACAGAAATAGAGTGTTCGGGACTTGTTTCTTTTTTTTGGTATATGTTATTCCATTGAGGAACTTAAAAGTTTAAAAAAATGTTTGTCAATTTAAATTACGGTTTATTCTCGCTGTTTTTTTGTGTTTTTCAATAATTAGGGTTCTACACCATGTATTTTGACGTATATCATTGTTCGTTCTATACCATGTATTCTGACGTATATAATTGCTTTGCTTACGTTCTCAAATCTTTTCTTATACTTGTGTTGGTATTAATTTTTTTCGTAGAAGTTTCCTTGGAATGGATTCACAATCACAATCGTTTTCGTTTTATTTTATCTTTTGAACTTGAGCTGCTTAATTTTGTAAACAAATAGAAATTCCTTATTATTCTTGAATCTTGCATATATTTATTATACATATATATTTTGAAAAAGCTTATAATGATGGTTTTGTTACCAACTATAAAAATCCTAATACAAAATCTTACACATACATATTTTGGGAAACTTTGCGATGCTCTCATTATAGATATAATCGGGTAGTAAACTCATTCATTTGAAAGCTCTGAACTCATTAGATGTAACCCATAAAAATAACAAGATTCAGCAAGATTTTTACGAAAAACATCAAAATAAAAGAACAAGATTTTATAGAATAAGGTAAAAAACCAAGATTTCGTATGGGTCCCAAATTCTATAAATAAATTTTAAAATTTAAGAAAAAACTAGGAAGATTGCAGTAGAGTAAACTTCCATTCCAATTTTATGATAAAACTGATTCTGATAACTTGAACCTAACCTACAAAGTATCAAGATATATTTATGTAAATTTTAGACTTGTATGACAGCTACTCGAACTTTTGACCCGAACAACATTTTACAAAATGGCGAATTTATTATAACTTTGAAAATACTTTAATACGGGTAGGTATAAAAAATTAGTCAGATCAAAAATAGATTAATGATATGACGAAATCAAAAAATATTCTTTTGTTGTCGAAATTTAAAGGTTATCTAAAAGAGCACATAGAATATTTATTTCAGAATTTTCATAATTGAATGACTAAATTTGGAAAATAATTTTTTGTGGGGCCTCGATGGCCTAGTGGGTAAGACCGTATAAAATACGCTGTAAAGTCCCACACACGCCGTAAGAATTATTCCCTCTTACGACACACACACGCCGTAAGAATTATTCCCTCTTACGACATTTACAGCCCCGCCTGAAAAGGAAAGGCTGTGAAGAGAAATACACTAAAAAAAAAAAACAAAAAACTTTTTGGTTTACTGTTAGTTATTTTGTTCAATACAATAAATTACATCGATACATGTAAATATGTTTTGACATTTTAATATGACGTAAGGATTCAGAATTTAAATCTTAATATTTTTACTCATAATTCTTTTGAAAAGTCAAATAACCCAAAAGACATAGGTATTCATTTGAATATTATTTCGGTCATACATAAACGACACGAATCGGTTTGAATTTAAAAAAAAAAGAGTATAACTGTATATAGAAAGGATTTTTGTATTACATTATTTCCCACCTTATTCTATCTTTTCCTATTCTCTCTTTTTTATGGTAGTTTGAGATAAGATGAGATGACCGTATTTATGAATGAGATATATCAGACAATTCATATATATACATATTATATACATATAATATACAAAAAATATATAATTCATATATTTTTTGTTTATATTTCAAGGTTTTTCTCGTTTAATTTATTTTTTCAACTTGCTGAATTTTTGTAGGATTTCAAAGAGTTCACTAAAGGATGGTTGATTTTTAATTTAAAAGCGGATTAAAAATTATCATTTAAACAAAAAAAAAAACAAACGAAAAAAATAAAATAAAACTGTTATGTAATTAAAATTGTCCTGAAATTTTATTCCTTTGTAAATTTTTTTTTTTTTTGCATATAATTATGTTTGATTCTTTGAAATTTTAATATGCATCTGAGTTGATAGATTGGTTGGCACCAATAAAAGAAAAAGTTTATATAAAATTTTATGAACAATAAGTTTAAATAAAGGCTGAATTTTCATTCAATAAACAAATGAAAAAAGAAAACAAAAATTGTACTCCATTTAAAAATGTCAAAAGATGACGTTGGTGTAAATTTTTTAATTACTTTTTATGGTTAAATATTATAAAAGTGAAGAGCAGTTTAATTAAATTGAAAAATGCTATGCCATATTGTTTGTATTTTATAGGTGCTATAATACAACCTATTTGTTAAAAATCGAAAATATTTTAATGTTTACTTTAATTATGATGAAGAGGATTTTAAAAAATTAATTTTCACTTTATTATATAATACAAAAAAAAAAGTGTCAGGATGCTATTTTTTGAATGTTACCTAATTAAAATCAAAGTATAAAATACAATTTTTGTGTTTTATCTGTCCCCTTCTGTTAAGTACTTTCTGTTAATTGTATTTAATAGTACTTTTTTTTAAGAAAAAAGAGTATTTTTTTAAGTATAATTAGTTAGTGCCTTGGTTTATTTTCTATCTCGCAGGGTGAAGAAGGCGAGTATTCCTGCAGCCATTTTAAATCAATTAAATTCTAAGTTCCTTGATTTGAATCTTTGTTAGATTTTTTTTTTGATTTTAAGATGCTTGAAAAGTTTTCATATTTCTGACCACACTTCAAAGCTTTAAAAAATTAACAAAATAATTTATTTACGAAAACATAATGTGTTACCTGCAATTAAATGGCATTGGCTATAAAATCTATAGTAGCAAGTAAATATAGTCACAGTTCATAGGTTTTTGCGAATGGCAAAACAAGTTAATGATTAAAGTATCAAAAAACGTGAAGGTAGAAAAATTTATTTATGAAACTACTTTTAACTTTTTTATAACCTTATAATTTCGTGCCTGTCATTGAAAATGGCAAAAACAATTTTAGTTTAAAAAAAAAATATTAAATTAAATTTATTAACAGGAAAAATAAATTGAAAATATTTTATAAAAAAAAATGTTACAGGTTATTTTTTTATAGCCTTTAGGTTTAAATTTAAGAATTTAAAAATTATTTTTATTGAAAAAGAATTTTTTTTTTACAAGAATTTTCGTCACTACTTGTATGATATTTGTAGATAACTGGCGTATCCTTGTATTTATCCAATTTTCTATAAATTTATACTTTTAATTAAAATTGGTTTCTAGGTTTTAAGGTAAGTAAGTACCATAACGCATAATTAAATAGGAAAAAATGCTATTTCTGTACAAAACTATATCAAAATTTTCGATTAATTGTTAATAATTTGATTGTCAGTTTGCAAATGAATGAACTGGTGTAATTTTCTTTACAAATGGATAGATATCAAAGTTATTATTTTTACTATTTCATTTGCCCCAGTTGCATCAGTTATAAATAATTAGACAAAATTTCGAGATTTATTCAGGCTTTAGAATGTGCTTATAATACCTCTGAAACCTTTCAACTAGAGGACAAAATTTTTCAGTAACAAAAATTAAGTTGCAGATGGGGTTTAGAATTATGTAAATGCTATGTAAATTATTTAAATATAAATTAAAAATTTTAATTTAAAACTCAACATTAGATTTAAATTTTATTTAATTCAGTACTTTTGTTATATAAAATCTAGGTATTTAAGTGTTTAAAAGTTCATGATTGGATTCATAAATAGTTAATGTCATCAAAAGACTGTGAAAAGTAGTGATTGATGCATGATTGCTCTATGAACGTCTGGAACTTTATTCCATTAAACACCAGCTGACTTTTTGACCGAACAATAGTTTAGGATATCTTTGATACTATTGTATTGTTTGGGCAAGGAAAATTTCTTTTATGAAGTTTAAAATAGCTTTTACATCTGCGGGGTGTAATAAACAAAGGTGTTGGCGTTCTTCCTAAACCTATTTAAATTGAAAATGTTTTACCAAAGCATTTGTTTTTAAATATAGATCTGTTGATATGTTTTTAGTCATACTATTTCATTGTAAAAAAGCTTTTATGAACATTTTTCAATTTGTTTTATACAACCCAGATGATTCTTATAAAATATTAGTTTTGTGTAAGCCTAATCGAAGCTATTTTAAACTAGAAGATGTTGAGGTAATTGGACACTACACACTTACTGAAAAGTCCAGTAGTGATCAAGGGCGAAACCCTCCTAACATCAAATATATAAATAAGTTAATTTCAATTAATTTGAGTTATCAATTCATCATATTTTTAATATTATAGAACATATACACTTTTCCAATCACTTTTATCCCTTCAAAGAGATCTCCGAAAGGACTATGTATGACTATGACTACAAAGATAAGCGATAATATATAACATAGTCCTTCTACAGTTTTTCCATCCTTTTTAGTTTTTCTTTTCGGTTTGTGTTAATGTTTCGAAGAACCATATTCTCTGATACTTCTACCTACATACCTCCCTATTTTGCTCAAATGGACACTTTAAAAATTGAGTGATTCCAGCATTTAAACTCCGATTATTTTTCTAATGTAATATGATAAAACAAAACTTTTACTCTAAATGAAAATTTAATTTGATTCATAAGTTCTACATGTGCTACAAATTACAAATTATTCGGTTTCAACTCCATTATATTACTGAACAATTTAAATTGTATTTCATGTTATGTGTCATTAAATAATTTCTGTTTTTAGTTTTTTTTTTTTGTTCAAATACATTTTAAATTTTACAGTTTAACTTCATTCTTATATAAAATTTTGAATTTAAAAATATAATTGAACTTATCGCATGTATTTTTAATATTATAATATTATTAAAACATTTTGTACTAAATTGAGAACTTCATTTAAAAAAGGAAAACTTTTATTAAATTTAATAAATTTTACATTTTGATAAAAACTTTTCTCGTTATCTTCTTTAGAAACAAAAAAAAAATCTTCTTGGACATAACAATTTTCAAAAAGTTTTTTGTTTTTTTTTGTATTAAAAATTTTTCTGCATTTGAAACTAATGTTTACTTTTTTTTATACTAGATATAATAATCTCTAATATTCGTGCATTCAAGATACTTTTCTTTTTTTTTTGCAATTTACAAAAATACTTCACATATGTGCATATTTTTTTTATTATTCCATATGGCGTTTTTATTTTTTAAAAATTTCCAAAAAGTGTTATAAAATTCACATTTAGATTAAGATATCAAATTGACATGACGCAATTATTTATTAATACATTCTCTAAAATAGGTTTCTAAAATAAAATACTTTAATATTTTGATAGTTAAGTTGTTCAAACAAGTGGAATGCAACTCTGGTTAAGATTCTGGTGAAAACAAAAAACGAAAATTTGTTTTTTTTTTTACATCTAGCTACACTTTAAGAATGGATTCCTTTAAACGAGTGTAAGTTTAATTAAATGCAAAACAATAAAATATTAAGGGGAGTTGGAGGATAAATTAGAAAAAAACCAAAAAGGGGCTTTTGATTTATTACAAATTGTAGAATGGAACTTTATTGACAAAGGGGGACACATTTGACGGAAGGATGTTTCCCAACCTAATTGTTCTCACAACGAATGAGTTCTCAAAACCAGTTTTGAGCCACGTAAGTATAAAAAAAAACTATAACAAAATTCGGTGTTTCAGAAGATTATTTTTCTTATTTGTCAGAATCAATTCATATAAATCCATATCAATCTTATGATAAAGGGGAAATTTAGTAAGGCAGGAATAATAAAATGAACCTATTTTTTCGTCACAATATAATTATTAGAGTCTGTACACTGCAATGTATTATGAAACAAAACTATGAAACAAAAGTTAAACGTGCGTCATGTTTAAAATATATGATTTTTTAAAATCTTTAAATATTTTAATAGAAATTTCCAATGTGGTTTTATAGTTGGAATTGGTATATACTGGTAATATACTTCTCAATAATGCGTTGGTTGACAAAACATTATTACAAGATGTTCATCGTGCAAAACGCAAATAAAAATGCAGTCTTTCTGGTGGTCAATCTGTTGTTAATTATTTACTTTTTACATTGACTTTGACATAAATATTAGATAAAATGCATGAGAACATTATGTCAAAATACGTCACCTGTCAACATTTGTCAACTTCATTCAAACTGTATCAAAAAATTGTATTTTGCAAAATATTCAAAATTTCAATTCACTGAAATACTTTATTTTGTTTTATAGCTGAACTTTTTTTTATAGCTGAACCTATAGCTGAACTTCATGTCACCTCCCTTACAAATCATCGGAAAATATCTACTCTAAGAAGAGGAATTTAAATATCTTGAAATTTGAGTCTTTTAAAGAATTTGTATAATAGTATACTGCGGATTAAAACATAAACTAGCAGGAATTAAAACATAAACAGGAAAGTAAAATAGTGTTAACTATTAAAAGTCTCAACAAAGACTTCACTGATTTCAATACGGTTACTTTATCGAGATAGATACATTCTGGTTCCAACAATTCAAAAAGGCGAAGAAGTAATTAAATAAATTCCATAAATTTTGAAAAAAAAATTCAGTATAAAATAATAAAATTTAACATACCTAATGTACATTGATTTACTTGATTACTGCTTAGCAAAATTTTTAAAAAATCAATATAATATATTGAGACCAAATACGTCTAGAGTTTATGGGTCATGAGGATCTTAATTGAGTTAAAAAAATGTTCAGTAATATATAATAGCAGCAGGAGACTTAAAAAAATTAAAATTGAAAAAAAAAAGTGGGAAAATGAAACCGAGGAAATGCAAGAAAAACGTTTCAGGTCCAGAAACGGTGTGTCAGTTTGAAGTATATCTGTAAATGGCTGAATTTGCTAAATGTCTGTTAATATTGTCATACCAAAAAATTTTTTTAAATTGTTATCAAGGATTAAAATAAAAAATTTAATTTACAATAGAAAAAAAAAATGGTAAGTTGAAAGTCAAAGTAAATTGAATGGCAAGTTCGTGAACAAATTTCCAATTGACAAATATTTTTCTTTGTCTGAAATGCAAGCCAAGATGAAAGTCCTGTAATCCAAATAGCAGTCAATGTATTCTTATAATTGTATATACTAAGATAAAAAAAAACATAAATTGAAGATTATTCTTATATTAGCGTACTATATAACATTTTTTTTTTAAACATTTTTTTTTTTTAGCATGATTCCATTTTCTTGATGTGTAAATTTTAGATAAAGGAAAAAAAGTGATTTCTTATAAATACAGTAAAATTTTTTTTTATACCCGTATGAACTATATTCAAGGGTATAATAAATTTGCCAGTACGTTTGTGACACTTAAAGAAGTCAGGCTAGATAAAGTATCAAAGGTATGGATCGACTCAGAATCGAATTAAGCCATCGATTAAGCCATGTACGTCTGTCCGTCCGCACGATAACTCAAAAAATAAAGGAGCTAGGAGGCTGAAATTTGTTTTATATTACTTTTGAAAAAATGCTAGTTAAATCCAGCTATTTGCTATTTATAGTTGCTATTTAAATCCAGCATTTTCGCCCGTCGGGTTCGAGTACCTGCCATACACCTTCTTTCTTTAAATGAAAATAACTCAAGGTCTATTGAAGCTAGCTATCTGCAATTTAGTGAAAAGGTGTCAAGTTACATGCCAACAATTTTTGTAAATTTTGGGTTGTCTAAAGTAGCCGGTTCAGGCTTCTTGCATCTCTTGGAACTTAATGAAGCTAGGCGCCTGAAATCTTACAAATTGCGATTAAGTTTTATGGCCACAACTTTCATAAAATTTGGTTGTACTGGTGCAACAGATTCAGGTAGCTGCCATACAACTTCTCTTTTTAAATGAAAACAACTTAGTGTCCATTGAAACTAGCTATCTAAAATTTAGTGAAAAGGTGTCAAGATATATGCCAACAACTTTTGTAAAATTTGGTTGGTCTAGGGTAGCCGGTTCAGGCTTCTTGCACCTCTTGGAACTTAATGAAGCTAGGGGTCTGAAATTTTACAAATGATGATTGCTGCCAAGTTTTATGGCAGCAACTTCTGTAAAATTTGGTTGTGCTTGTCCAATAGATTCGGGTAGTTGTCATACAACTCCACAATTTACATAAATATATCTCTGTAGTTAACGTCGGTATTAAAACATGTTTTTAAAAGATGATCAAGTTTTATAGAAACAGGATATATTACGTTCATACGGGTATCCCAGAGTTGACACAGTCTACTCTACTGCACTCTTATTCCTTTTAGCTGGAAATAGTTTCTTTTGAAAAAATTCCGATTGATTTAATTCCAAGAAGGATTTTTATAAGATGTATATAGAATTCTGATATAGACAGAAAAAAAATAACCGTATCCTTTCTCTCTTGAAACTTCTATTGTGATATAATCTGTTTCAAAGAATTCTGTTTTAATTTGGTGGTCTTTAAATCGCGATAGGATTCATCTTAACAAAATGAAAAAAAAAAAAAATTTTAAATTATTTTTGGAACTGAAAAAAAATTCTAATACAAATTTAAAAAAAGTTAAAAGATTCTTAAAATATTCAATGTTATAAAATTTACCATATGTTGAACATGTTCACTCCGCTATATATTTAAGAGGATTTGGTTATTTTGTTTTTTCAGTTGTTTCCAGGCAGTACATTTTTAGCATTGTACATATGAAGCATAAGATAATAATTTAAAAAAAAAATATGAACAGGATTATGATAATAGCTCTAAAGTTCTTCTCTTAAGTTACTTAAACTATTCTAAAATGATTTTGTTGCAAATTGGGTTTATTTTTTTTTTTTTTTATACCAGGTTATGTTAAAAATATTCAAAGCATATTTAAATAAAAAAAAAAACACTCCAAACTGATCATAAAAAAAACTGAATTTTAATACAAAGTTATAAAGTCTGCATGATACAAAAAAAAAACGAAAAAAAAAGACTAAAAGTTTTACAGGTGGGTAACTTATAAAAGATTTGCATTTTTATATTTTAATATTTTATAAAGTGTGGTAATACTTTTATGATGCATGAAATATATAACTTTTGGTTTAAGGTTAAAAACAAAAGTTTCTGTATTAATTTTCACATATTATAAAAAGGATAAAATGTGGTCACATTTAATTAAAACTTTTAAATACATCTGAATGTTTATTATTTCGGTATCATTATCTTAATAACATAAATGCAATGTTTGTTTAAACTTGTTCAGATTTAAAAAAAAATTTAATAAATAAATTTTTTTTTTGTTTAATTTTCGGAAATTTGTAATAAAAGATTTTACCAAACAATTTTGTTCTACTTAGAAAATTTATTAAATTTTTATTTTTCATCAGGACATTTGATATTCAGTTATTTAATTACGTTTTGATTATTGTTTATAATGATATTTGCCTTTGTTATAATAAAATGACCGACATTTAACTTCGAAATAACTTCAATATATTATTTGATAACTTTCTTGTAAGAACTTTTACGGTTTGGAGTATTTTAGTTAGCTTTAAATTGAGTATAGGTACTGATTAGTTAATCTCTAAGCTAATTTTATCTTAACTAATAATAAATCTATTGGCTAAATATATAAATAGCAAGACCTGTACTCATATGCAATGGTTATTTGGTAGACTGCACTATAAGATAAAGTTGTAAACAGGAAAAGACTCAGAAAATGTCAAGGAGTAACCTGTATCTTGATCAGTGGAGCTTTGAGGACGACTGTAATACATACTATGGAGATCATGTTATATTTAACGCCTCTGGTCAAATCAATTGGGGTAGAACCCTTCACTGCGACTTCAACAGCTGTATCCATCTCAGAAAAGAGAGGGATAATAAATGATCTCTAAACGAGAATTATTCAGCTCTATACAGATGATCGTAAAGTAGCCGAGGAGATCTTCTCCTATGGTATATGGTCTATGTATTTATCTAGTTTTTCGCCTGTAGCGTTTTTCAAACTGAAGTAACTGCCACAAATGAGGAAGTGAACTTAGCTTAGCTCGACACGGTTGTCGATAACTGCCTCTAGGAGTGACACAAATCTCAAATACGAGGAAAGGAATCTCGAGGTTAATATTGGTTTCAAGAACAATCCAATCACAAACCGTCATTGGCTTTCCACTCGTATCTGTGGTGGGACTAAACAAACTTGCCCTAAATTATATCATAAACGATTAACTAGACTAAGCTAATATCGGTAAAATAATATCATCTTTTCTGTGAGTGCTCCTGTCTAGAAAAAAGAAGAAGAAGATTTTTGGTGAAATTCTTTTTAAATAGCGGAAATGTTTTTGATCTATCGGAGGTCAACTTAACGTATTTTTAGGGCTTTGTAATAAGCTTCCAATGGTTTAATTAGTAGAAAACTCATCCAATCATCATCGGTCAAAACTAGCCTAAGTATGTACCTGCAGCCCCTTTTCACCTACCTTTCTACATTACCTAAACCTAATATAATTAGGATTAAGCTTTAATTCGCTTTTCAAATTTTCGAAGATGAGAAAATATATGTTATTAGAACTAACATTTTAAAATTATCAAAACTAATTTTTTTTTATAATATTGACCATTAATTTTTTTGATTTTGCTAAATTCTGTAATACATAATTTGTACATACATTTGTTTTTATTACTTAAATAAAAATAAGTAAACATTTTTATGATAAAGTAATATTCATTTAAAAATAGTAACAGCTTTTCCTTGTCCAATAATTTTAATAAAATTTATAGTTTGTAAGATATTTTTATATAACTATTCATAATAATAATTTTGTTTTATATTCGCTTTAAATATTGTTGTGCATTACCCTACGGTATGTTGTGCATATATACGGTAAAGTATATATTATATTCTAAGAACGCTCATCAACACCTTTTTTTATATTAAAAAAATAAGTCAGTGTCTATATTGAAGTTAGATATGTGCAATTTTGTAAAAACAAGTTCAGTTTTATGCCAACAATTTTTGTAAAATGTGGTTGGTCTAGAGCAGCAGATTCAGGTAGCTACTATTAAACTTTTTTTATTATATAAGAATAATTTATATCATCATATTTTGGTACTTAATATATTTAAATTCTGTAAAAAATGATCAAGTTTTATAGCAATAACTTCTGTGTAGTTTGATAGTTCTCGGGCAACAGGCTAAGGATTTCATATCTTGGCAATTAATAAAGCTAGACTTTGAAAGCCTGAATTTCTTTTAAAAGACAATCATGTTTTGTATAGCATAAACTCAGTAAAATTAGATTCTGGGCATTTGGCTCGAGGAAATTATAACTTTAAAATCACATAAATATATTTTGATATTTAATTAGGTCAGGTATCTTAAATTTTTCTAAAAGAGGATTAAATTTAATCGAAACAGAATAAAATATTGTATTCGTTCGGGTATCCTAGAATTGACACAGCCTACTCTACACTCTTCCTAATTTTTTTTATAATATTGTTAACAATTTTAAAAATTTGCATTTCTGCATTTTCTATTATGAATGTTTTTTGTTTTTAAATAAGATGAAACAAGGCGGAAAATAAACCAACGGTTTTTAAAGGCGCATATTTCCAAAAGATGATACGAACTGTTTAGAATTGTGACTTGCACCAAAATTTGAAAATTTCAAAGTGAAAATAGGACATTTTTGAAATTTGGAGAAGCTTTAAGTCCAGAACCTTATATAAGTAAGAAAAACCATTAACACACGTAAAAATATATTATTGAAGTTTAATTTTTATGTCTTGCCGAAAAAAAATCCTGTCGAATGGCGTTTTCAGATTGAAAAAATGTTAAACATAACATGAGATATACGTATTTAAAAATAGGGCTTTTTCAAAGTTTGAGGGGCTGTAGCTCCGTAATAGCTCCGTAATGGCTACATAAAAAAGTTATTTTACAACAGTACATTAATTTTGTTATAAGACCTACCCATGGCTAAATTTTTTTTTCTCTATCTTTAACGATGGAGAAGTTTAGTAAACAGACGGACGGACAGAGTGAAACTAATAGACACATTTTTCCAAAATTTGTTTGGAAATGTGCTAAAAAGAAGTATCAAAAAGAAAGCAGATATGAATTTAGTGGATTGCAACGTAAATTTCTCTTTAAATATGTCTGTTATTTATAAATTACAACTCTTTGATTTTTCGAAGCTAGTTTTTTCAAGGTAACTTGTATGCGCGATATTGTAGCATTTTCGAATATTATGTAACAAAAATTAGAGTTAGAATGAGGAATGAAAAAATAAGTACCTCTACTTTTCTTTCTTTCAGGCAATCATCTAGTTGAAACAATTGGTTGATAAAGTACAAAGAATTCTTATAATAATAATCTACATCATTGAATACGCTTTTAGAATGTGATGATAGGATGTGAACTTATTGTCTGTGCAACCCTGCGAAAACATGGTTGCCTTTACCGTAAATCATATAAATCAATTATTATTGAAATATTGGCATTAGTTATTTTAATTTATTTTATAATCAGGTTCAAGAACAAGGATGGCGTACAATATATTTTCTATATTCTCCTTCAAAGGATTTGTATAAGACATCATAAATAAAATAGGTAGGTATAAAAATAAGTTCAAATAATGTATGAAAGTGTTGGGAAGAGTTCGATTATATAATATATAATATACAATATTTACTTTAAATCAAATTTGATTTCTTTTTTTGGCATAGATTTTAATTTTATAATATCTAACTATGTAAGCACAGTTCGCATTAGCATAAAAGTCAACTAAAATTGAATAAATTTGATACAAAAAGCACTTACGTGGCACCGAAAACTGTGGTGCTATGAATATAAATTTAATATTTTAGTTGAAGGTAGTAAAATAACTAACTACACCTTCAAATGTATATTATAATATAATGGTTGGTATATAAAAACATGAATTTTACATTTACATAAAGAATAATGCAATTTTAATATAAATGCAAAAAAAAAAAACAACAATAAGAACATTATCTAATAAAAATTTTAAATTTCAAAATATTCTGTAGAATGTTATATTAATGTTATATTACCATATTGAAATAATATATTATTATAAGATAATGTAGAAAAGTCCTTTTAAAATATTTATTAGTAGAAAAATCTTTTAAGCTTGAAATTGAATTTTTAAAAGAAAAACACCTTCGATTTTAAAATTTATTTTATATTTAAAAAAAAATATTTAATTTTAACTTAATTTAAGTTTACGTATTACCAATAAGAAAATTTAAATTACATACAGCAAATTCTGGAATTATTTATAATAAAGCTAAAATGCTATTTATGTTTTCGTAAATGAACTGAGTTAAATAAAGTTTAAATTCTCTTATTTACAATGAAGACAATTATGAGTTTCTAAGATTTTAGGATTTAAAGTTTATGATGTAAGGTGAAAATCGTCCAAGGATATATAAAGAATACCCTATTGGTGGAATCAAACTCTTACTGACTAAACTCACTTTCTTCTTTAGCCAATATATTGACATGAAACTCTTAATTACTTGCGCAGTATATTGGCTAGAAAATAAGAATAGGAGAGGATAGCTCAAAAATCCGAAAACATTCAATTGGGGAGTCAGATTGAAAGGAAACAGTGAATACGCCTATTATTATTTCTATTTTGCTATCAATGACTTTAGACATCAACAGTTATACAACTCCACTGCCACTGTAGTAGCTATTATTTAGCTATTATTAATTATTATTATTATTGCTTTTTGCTACAGAGCCAAAGGTCATCAGTGGATTCAGAGGTAGTTCGTCGTTATCTGCACCTGCATGAGACAACCAAAGGTAGTTCTACTGTAGCAGCGTTAATTTTATTATTATACGATATACCTACGATATAAAATTATTACTTTCTACTACTAATGTTTTCCTTTTCACACTTGTAAGGAGTATAGGGTATACACTAAGGAGCATAGGGCATCCACGCATCTTTTACTACTTTGCTGGTATTTAACAGCGACGTATGCATATTTAATACAATAATATTGAGAAAACAATTATTTCTCTTGGATCATTTAATTAGTTGAAATAAAAAATAGATAAATAAAACCAAAATATGTATAAAAAGAATCTTGGACTAACAGTTTTTAGAAAAGTTCTAGAATATAATATCTCAAATTTATAAAATTTTTATATATATTTTTGTAATAAATTAATTTCTAAGATTTTTCAAGTTTTGCTTTTTATTTAAATAAATAGAAATTAAGATTATATTTTCGTTTTATTTTTATTTTCTCTTCTTATACTCCCCTTTCTTCGATTCTTTCTCATGTATTTAGTTCTTCATGAAAAAGTAATTAAAAGTTATTTTCTTCTTTTCTATATTATTATCGAAATTGAATAGAAAGTTTTTTTTTCAGTTGATTTTAGTTTGAAATTTTAGTTAATAATTTATTTAGAAAGATGGAACTGCTTTTCGTCATCAATAAGTAAAGTAATAAAATGAAATGTTTTTAGATTTGTAAAAGGCAATGACATAAATTGAAAAGATGGATTACTATTAACAAATTACTTTATTATTTTGTTTCTTTATTTTTAAATCTTCTTCCATTTTTTTTTGAAAACAAAAATATTTTCATATGGTTACAAAGAATTGAGCAGTTGAATGCAAATAATAAATTTTATAAGAAAATACAATAACTGATTTTAGCAGTAATAATAATAGTTTGAACGTTGACTCAATCCACTTATATGATAGACTGAATAATGGGATAAACACCCTAATCCAAACTGGCATAATTTGGCTTACGAAAACTTACTTGTAATACAAATATCGTAAATGCGGGACCTTCTCCCACCTCACGTGAAGATGGTAGAAGAATTTTTTGTTTTATTAAGAGATGTGAGAATCTTTTACATTAAAATAGCCCTTTGTAGAGTGAGGATTTTAATATCTAAATCTATCTCGTCCTTTAACCAATATAATGAGCTGAAACGCCTGACTGCCAAAATAATATTTTGGTTAGGGAGTAGTTTATCAGAAAGAATAGGAGAAGTATGCGGATGCTTTAGCAATTGGATTGTAAGGAAACAGTGAATTCGCCTATTATGTTTTTATCTACTCACCCCACTCCTCTATTGTGTTTTACGAAGATTCCATCTACCTTCGCAAAAAAATAAAGAAAACTATGCAGTATATAGACTGAAGAATAAGAAATGAAGATATGAGAAGAGATGGACTTATTCTTTACGCTACGCTTACGCTTTTTTTTAAATTTTTTTTAAATCTTAAGAATTGAGAATCATATAAGATTTGTAATATGTTTCATTCAAATAGATTGTGCATATAGGGAGTTTTTGTTTTAATAGGCGTCTACCGTAAATAAATGAGAGTGAGTTGACGAAAGAGAATTAAGTTGAAAGGGTTGGAATTTTGGCATATTACTTTTAATTTCTTGATAAGATCTGCTTAAAATATATTTGTAGAATAGATACTCAGCACGATTATTTCGACGTTAGTATTATTTATTAGCAATCAAATCTTTTAAATATGTAGAAGTTAAAAAAAGGGATACCATAACTGATCAAAAGTAATAAAAATTGTTAGTTAAATTTTTTTTTAAGTATTTTCTTTCAAATCACTTGCAGTAAATTTAGGAAGAAAAACCTATTAACTACATATGTAAATTTATTTAAACAATAAAATCTTAAATTTAAGAGTTCCGAAAACAATCATCGAAAGCAATCATTTTATATCAATATTTTAAGGTTCTCTTAATTAATTCTAGGAAAATGTATGTATGATTTACGACACAAGAAATAAAGGTTCTAAACCTGGAAATTTTTTTTTAAAAAATTATCAAAACAAACTCAATAATTTATATACGTTTTAACTTTTTCTTTTGTTTATTATATCTAATTATTTTTCTTCGGAGAACAATAGACTCTTTTAAACAGGCGAAATATCTTTTTATATCTTTTATTAGAAAATATATCTTTTATTAGAAAATATATCTTTCATTAGAAAATCTTGTTTGTTTGCGTCTGATAATATATTATATTACAAATTATATAATATTACATTACATTTAGCAATATAATAATACATAATAATTTTCAGTATTTAAATTCGATTTTTGATTTTCTCCATGTGCAAAGACTGTTAATTAACCTGTCACATATTATTATACCTTACACCTAAAGTATAGGGTATATAACTTTGATATGGTGTCACCAGTGTCACCTGCTGAGTCGGTTTAATGATATCCGTCCTTCCCTCCGTTCGTCCGATTGTTTTTCCTTGTCCTTTCGAAAGATAATTCGTACATGCACTTGCCCTTTCGAAAGATAACTCAAAAACTAATAAAGCTATCTTAATTAAATTTATATAGTAAATTACTAATTTATATAGTAAGTTAATGACATTATATAGTAAGTTAAGATAAAACCTTTAAATTTAGTTCAAGGGTGTTCTTTCATGTTTTCTTTATGTTCCTGAAATTTAAGGTGATGTGGACCATGAGTTCGGATTTTGGAAGCTTCCAACCGAGCCCAAGAAACTTGAAATTTTTGTACAACAGTTGTAAAAGCGTTTATATTTTTAGTTTATTTTAAATATCTATCTAAAAATACTAATGGATTGATTTTTTAAATAACAGTTACTAAAATATTCTATTAACATAACCTCAAAACTAACTAAAATTCAAACATATGTTTTAGATTTTTTAGAAACATGCACTTGTAATTGGCGTAAAGAGCAAATCTGTAACTGATAAATTTAGCATTTTTTAGTTTTAACAGGTGGATAAAATTTCTGATCAAATAGTTCTCAGTAGTCAAAGTTCTTGTTGTGTGATGATTAGATTTTATTGTTCACATTTCTTTATGTGTCATTATTTTATACAGTAAAGTAATAGGTTAAAAATATGTTGAGCTAAAATCTAACATCAAACATAAAATAACATTGAGGTTATTTATCAAAAAATCAATTCGAATGTTTTGATGTAGGTTATTTTAGTTTGATCCAAAAAAAAAGAACAGAACATCAAATTGGAATTAGAAAATAGAACCTTAAAAAACAAAAATAATGTACAATATGGTCTATCCCATTTTTTTTTACTTTTTAAAAATTATATAAATTTGTTTGTTTGAAATTAAAATTAAAAACAAAATATTTCTGAGAATAAAAACGATTTTACAACTTCATACCAATGAAAGTATAGAAAAAAAAAAAACAATATATCGATTTTTTATTCTGATTATTTCCCTAGACAACACTACTCGTACAATTTTAAAGTAGCCTTAAACCAATTATACATATTTGAAATTTTATTCTTCATTTTAACATTTTATGTTATATGATGGTCCTATATATAGTTAGGACATTTTCAAAAAGTCAAGCATTGTTTACTTGGCTGTCTATCAGTTGAAAATCTTTCAAACCGTTTCAGACAAAGTAATGAAATTTAAAGTTAGATTGATTTAAAGGTTATAAAAAACTTATTTTTGTAGAAAAAGTTATAAGTTTTATATTATATAGCAACAACTATTTCTGAGCTACAGTCCTCAAACATCGGAAAAACCCTCATATTTAAATAGTTAAAATTCAAGTTGTAGTGAATAGTTTTTTAATCGCTAGACTTAAATACTAAAGTCCAAAAAATTCAATATTTAAATGTATAAAGTTTTTTTTTCCTAATCAAAAAGAATATCCTTAAAATTGAGAAAAGTATTTTGTGGACAAATAAAATTTTCTAGGAAAAATTACAAATTTTTAAGTTTTTGTTGTTATTGTTTTGTAAAGGTGCACCTTTTAAAATCCTTGGTATTACATACTAATTTATTTTTATTTTTTGTTTAGATTTGTGTTTGTCTAGAAGCCATTTTGGGTATGTGGCGGGAATTGACAGTAATCTCTTAGGAAATATTTTTATTGGATTCTGAATTATTGGGCTCATGCTTTTTTTTTTTGTTTTTTAGTTTGTGTGTTTACATTGAAAATTCCATTCCCATTGAACTTGACGTGTTTGGGATAAAACAACCTAAATTTAAATCTAAAGAACTGAAAATTACTTTTTTTTGTTGTTTTTTTTTTTTAAAAAGGATATTTTAAAAAACGATATTTTAAAATCCTGAATTATGAGAGGAACATTTTTTAGTTTTATTCCAATTTCAATCCTATTTAAATATAAGAAAAATTTTTTTAAGTGATTATAAAAATAATTGTTTTAGCATTATGTACTTATGGATAATTATGATGTAAGACTTATTTTCTGTTTAAAAAATTTTTTTTTAAATATTGATTTTAAATTTAAATTGTTTAAAAACTTTTTTCAAAAGAATTTAAAATGATTTGAAAAGTTTTGAAGTCAATTGAATCATTTTATTTAACATGAACAGAAACAGTACCTATTTAAATATAAAATAACTTATAATAAAAACTGGATAATAAAATATAATTAACCTACAATGAGATAATTTAAATTTAAGATCACTCTAAACATTTAGCGGGGATTGTAAATGGGCGAAATCGGACCATGCGTTAGAGTACCTCCCATACAACTTCCAAAACCTGATACGCATATTTTCGAAATTAATAAAGATAGAAACTTCAAATTTGATACGAGGGTGCTGTTTCCTAAATCCCTGATTTGCCTAAAATTTGAGATGAATTGGAGTGGTTGTTCGGGTATCTGCCACACAACTCTTAAGACCAAACAAGCATATCTTCGAAATTAATAAATATATAAACTTGAAATTTGATATAAGAATGTTCTACCCTGTTGATGTCTCTAAAATTTGAGATGAATTGGGGTGGTGGTCCGCGTGCCTTCACACACTTCCCAAGACCTAACAATCATATTTTCGAATTTAATAAAGATAGAAACCTGAAATTTTGTACAAAGGTTGTAACAGCATTTATTTTTTTTAGCTTGTATTAAATACCTAACTAAAATAACTTATGGATTTTTAATTTAATTTGAATGTTTTAGGTGTAGGGTATAAATAAGTCGGTTGCATCGACTTACTGTTATTTTTACTTGTTATTTCAAATATAGTTCTAAGTTGAATATTGCAGTTCGAATTTAATTGATATACCATATACAAGTTCTGAATCAATTTTCATTTATTGAACACAAAATCTCAGAAATAAAAATGTATATATATATATAGGGTCGGATGCATAAGACTCTGTTCAAGCTCAAATTTTACTTTTTTAAATAAAATCTACTCTCGAACTCATAATTTTGTTTGAAAATCTGAGATTTAAGTTGAAGCTCAGTTTTATACATTCGATCCCATAGGAGTCGACCCCATTCGACCCCAGTAAAGTTGACTAAGCATATTTCATTTTTTTCGCATTTAAGGTTTTTAAGGAGTTAATGCATTTAAAGACTGAAGAGTAAAAGCTTTATTTTTTTAGCTGTTTAGTTTATTTTTTTTGTATATGTAAGGCAATTTTTCTATTGTATTTTGTATAACACATCCTTGTTATTATCATAATTTTTTTCCCTCAAAGACAGTAAAGATTAACTACAACATTAATTTAATCACTTTAATTTGCCTAATCTGTTTTATTTTTTATTGTTGCCTGAAATTTTTTTCTTTTATTCAACTTTTTTTCTTTTTTTTTACAACTCTTAAAAGAATTGAGGTCTCAATGAAAACAATAATAATTTAATGTAATTATTTCTTGTTTAATATATAGTATATGCATATACTTACATATATCCAGAAAATAGATGAATGTATTAAAAGTATATGATAAATATCCTTAAGGTTTTAAAATTTTTCTAAATCATATTAAAACAAACAACACAAAGTACACACATATTCAAAAATTAAAGAATTCTTGGGAATTTATTTTTTTGAAATACTTATTGCCACCCAACACTAATGAAATCATTAAATTCTTTTTTTTATCCTTTTTCTTAAATTTTTTCTTTTCTTTCTTTACTGTATATCAGATCTTAATCCTTAACAAGTTAATTAGTCATAAGATGAAAAAGGAAAACAAACTAACATGAAAATGGCATTTATAGACATAAAAGTATCCAGCCTGGTCTTAGTTTATCTAAATGATAAATTGATAGAAACTTTGTATGCATAAGTATGTATGTGTATATTTGTATGAATGTGTACAAGTGTGAATAAATGTATAAATTTAATATATATATTTTTTTTAAACAAATAATTTAATATAAATTTACATAATATAAAAATACAAGAGATAAGAATATAGAGGGTATCCCATTGAACGTGACTTGGATATTCTAAAGACTTATAAAACTCTTTTTTTGTTCAATATTTCCTCACAACAAAGAAATATAATATTGTTAATAACATTAAAAAAAAAAAGACAAAGAACATAGAAAATCAATATTTAATTCTTTTTTGTAAGGAGTTATTTTTGATGAATCCTTCGGTTTTTTTCTTTTGTTATTGTTATCTTTGTTTCTTCTTTTTAAAAATTCTAATCACCTTGACGGTTGTTCATTTGTCATTAAAAAGCTGGACAATAATAATATAATCATGAGACAAAAGATGAGACGTTAATATAAGAGATATGATTTTTTGTTTTTGTTTGTGGCATTGTGGCAAAATAATAGAATTATATGAAAAAAGAACTATATGAAAATAAAGCAGTCAGAGATGTCGAATTTAAGTTTTTTGTTAATGAAGAAATGTGATAATAGGAGGGACGATAGGTTTTGAAAGAATTGTTATATCATGTTGATTATATTTGATACTTTATAAATGTATAAATATGTTTTTGATATTATAACTTTATATGAAAAAAAAGGACTATTTAAGTCCTTTATAAGTAAATTTTGATGTCATTTTTATTTTGTTTTTGTATTATAATAAAAAAAAAAAAAAGAAATGTGTCTAACATGAAGAATAATGTTTTAAAAAATTTTCTATTGTTTTTCTAATAACTTTTAGTTTTTTCTTTAATATCTTATATCGTATATTTAGTTTGTATATATTTAAATAAAATAAAAATTGTATAAGGATATTTTTATTAAATAAAAAATGAACATAATATTTCTGTTTATTAAAATGACTTGTATTTTGATAAGAACTTGTGTATATTGAAGTTTTATTAATTTGATTTATTAACTTTAAATATATATAAGTTTACAATAGTATCATGATCAATGATAGCTGTCAGCCTACTAAAGTCATAATAATATAATTTTATGCTTTTTTTTAAATTTAAATCTTAAATGTTTTTTTTTTTTAATTTATATTAAAATGGTTTTACTTTAAGATGCTAGAATAATATTAATAGTTTCATAGAAATTGATGAAAAAGTTACGACATCGGTGATAACTGAACATATTGAGACAGAATTAGAATGAAACATATCACTAAATCTAATTAATTGCGAGATGACGTTTCGAAATAAAACTGTCATATGTCATAACATAAAGTTCCGTACGTTTTAAATTAGTTTTCATAATCTGGGTTATATAAAATCTTTTGACTTTCAGAAATTTAGGAATCGAATCTATAGTTTTTGTGGACTACTTTGCAAAACAAAACTGGGAAATCTCCATAGTTTGTGTATTGAAATTATTCGATTTTCAGGCAAGAAAAGTAATTATTCCTGGAAAAAAAATTTAATATTTTTCTAAGATTAATATTTTATATTAAAATTGCTGTCATTAGTTCTAGATTTGGCAAGATTATAAAAATTATAGTATGTATATATAATTTTTGGTTCTTAGATCAATAAAAAAAGAACTTAGCAGACTAAACACATAATATAACTGCTTCACTTGAATTAATTTAGGATTGCTGTCTCACAGCTATATATAGTGTCGAGAGCAATATTATGCATTAACAGGTTTCTCTTAAGGCAAAATGATCAAAACAAAATGGACAAAAAAATTTATTTGAAAAAATTCTTTCAATTATATGCAATTGTTTAAGGGTTAGACTTTTAATATAAGTTTTTTATCTATGAGGAACATTTTGAAACAAAAGAGAGACATGGTGTCTATCTTTTAAAAAAGACTCGGAAAATAGTGAAATTGTAATAATTCCATTTCCAAAGTTTTCCTTTTACAATTTAGAATTTATTCCTTTTACAATTTAGGATCCTATTTCAAAGTACAATTTATGATTTTTGAGTACAAACTTAAATAGTTTGTTTTTTATATTATTTTAGAAATTATCTATATTAAATATTTTTCTATGATTTATATTATATGAAGATAAACTTATATAATTAATGCCCATGTCACCTGCACATATGGATTCCCAAAAGCTGGTAATTCATATCTGCACGATAAAACGGAATTTAAGAAGAACATTAACATCTGTTTTCAAAATAACTCTCCAAATTTTTCCCTTCGTCCTTCATAATCCTAATTATTTCAAACCAGATTTCCCAAAAAATCTTTCCCTCTTTCTTTGTATGTAAGAGGGAAAGATTTCCCTCTTTTTTTGAATGTACATTACATCACTATGTATTAAAGAACCCATCCTAGAATTCGGCTATGAAGGAATTGGTTTTAGTTGGCTAAAGTCCAACAATACCCAAAGAAACCTCGTACAGTTCTCTCAGTGACTTTCAATGTTTTCCACCGTCCCTTGCAAAAGAAAAAAATTTGATTACTTGTCATTTATATTTAACTAAAAGAGTAAACATTTTTCTTTGTCAAAGATTTGTCACTAAACTGCTCTAACTACTGTTCCATCCAACTGTTTAAAACTTATACCTGGTTGCTTATACTTAAGTCAATGAATGTCTTCTTACGTTATTAAGTATTGAGTTGAATATAAGTATATTCGTTTTATAAGTTTTCCTTAAAGTTATAATATGTAAAAGAATACAATATATATAAAATATATAAATAAAAAAATACAAATATAATAATGGATCCTTCTGTTAAAATTAGTAAAACAAGATGCAAAGACAACATTTATTGAAAAACTTTGTTATTTTGTTTAAAATAAAATAAATTTTGTTTAAAATTTTCAATCTATTGATATTATCAAAGGATTTTTATTTAGGTCTTATTTTCTAATATATGAAAATATGTCTATTTATTTATTGGAAAATATTTTTTGACTTTTTTGTTTGTAAACTTTTCAGTTTTTCATTTAAAAAGATAAAAAATAATTTCAAATGCAAATTTTGGGTTTATCACAGGCGTTTTTTACTTAGGCTTATGTAGACTAAAAGTAATATTATTATGAAGAAGCGAGAAATGACAAGCAGAAATAAAAACTTTTTTTCATTTGAAAGTCATAATCTGGTCAATCTTTTGGTACTTTTAATGGGCTTAAAAAGCAACACAAAAAAAAAAAATGAAAATTTCATTTTCTTTAAATATTTATAAGGTTGTGAAAAAAGTTTTTGAGACAATTTCCTTAAATTAATACATCAAATTTATCATTTTATTTATTTGTTGAGTCTTCTTTACTTTTGGTAATTAATCAAAATGGATGGTTGGTTGGGTTTTCTTTTAATAATTACCATAATTTAAGCTCTAAAAGATTTCTTAGAAAATCAAAATTTTTATACCCGTACGATAGGATCGGGTATAATAAAATTACTCCTCCGTTTGTAACACCTCGAAATAAGCGAGCTTCAAAGGTATGGATCGGATCAGAATCAAATTCTGAGTCGATTAAGCCATGTCCGTCCGTCCGTCCGTCAGCACGCTAACTCAAAAACTAAGAAAGCTAGAATCTTGAAATTTACACAAAATATTCTGGGAGCAATTTGCAGGTTCCCTATTTTTTTTGAAATTGTTGAATATATAATGCGTAGTACAAAAAAATGTAAATAAATAAACAATATAACGTTGCTTGAAGAATTTTTATTTATATGATATTGATATACATACATACTTATATAATATCATGTTTATTTACATTACACTGGTTAAAATCTGCTTTTGAAGAATGTATAAACATATAGTTTGAATATATGTACAACCCATAGTTCTGGAAATTATAAAATTCATCCAAAATATTTTAAAACTAGCGGCCCCTGTTAATGTGTCGTCAAATTCTATGTTGAATCCCAATTCATATAATAGACAGTTGCAGTTAAGAAAAATAGAATTTATGGAAAAAGTACAATCTGTAAAAAATCAGAAAGCAAAACCAAATTCGTCAAAACACTAACTGAAATTATTTTTAAAGTAACGCCAAAACAGAATTAAATTGTATATAGATCCTCTAGTTGGTGTACGTATATTTAGATTATTTGGTATTGTGAGTAAGGACTATATTATGTCTATTTATTTATCGAGTTCGAAATAAATGTTTTAAAGGTACGTGGGGAAAACAGAATAGGTATCAGTAAAACATTCGTAAAATGAAAATTTTTTTATAGGCCACGTTGTCTGTAACAATATTGCCGTTGTTTGTTTTACTAAAAAATTTAAAATCTGAAAAGACCGTATATTTGGGGTACAATCCTTGATTGAGATTGTACATGGTACAGAAGGCGAGAAAACCGTACAAATATTATCACAATTATACAAATGGTAACCCTGCATAAAATTGACATACAAAATATTTAAATATAAAAAATTATTCAAATTTAATTTTGGTTGTAAGAACTGCTGTATACTAAAATTTAAGTACTTATATGAGAAGAAATTGAATTCAAAAAAGAATACAATTAGAAAAGTTTTCTAATCGCTTCAAATAATGTAGAAACATTCATACATAAATGCAACAATTTAATAGAAAAGTACAAAACCAAAACAAATTATATATTTGTATTTTAAAGAGACTCTGCCCGCTGGGAATACATAAGTAAAGTACATACTTAGATACATATTGATTATTAATATCAGACATATTGATACATATTGATTATAACTATCATTCATCATTATTTAAAATTTCAATACATATTGTGATAAATGATGATTTTTATCAATTTTTAAATTTTTTTCTTTATACATGCATAAGCTAAGAACATCACATACATATAGCCAAAGAATAGTTGAGCCGTTGAGATTGAGTCGAGTCGAGACTGGAGACTCGAGAGGGGAAAAAAATACATAATCTTAAAGAGAGTAAGTGAGAATGTCTCTTATAATTTTGTGTTTTTTTTTTGTTATTATGTTGTGTATGTTTTGTTACTACAACCGACTATCGTAGGTACCATACTACTGTAATGTAAATATGAAATGTGTTGTTTATGTTTTATTATTAATATTATGTATAGGCTTTATAGTAGAAAAATCGTAAAAAATATGTAGTTACTGATGCTCAAAGCTTGAAATGGAATTCATAATACGTAGTGTGTGGCTGAAAACTACTAAATTATATTTATAGAAGATACTAAAATATTAAAAAAATAATATTGTAAGCAAAGTGACAGACTGTGAACATACTAACGGTTCGTACGGGTATCTAAGAGTTGACAAAGGCAACTGTATTCTTCCTCGTTATTATATGGAATTGTAATTTTTTTGAAAATTTCATGAATATTTAATTTATAATATTTATTTATAAACCATAAAAAAGAGAAGATTTATTTTCAAAATTTTGAATGTTTTGTTTTTAAATATTTATCTATTTTGAATTTAGTTTTTACCGACCGCATACATGTATAAGGTAGGTATTGTTTTCATACTAAAAATTTGTACCCGAGATTTTGGCAAATATGCACTACTCCAGTGTGGAGAAGGCTGTAATTTTTTAGCATGATATCTGTGTGTGTGTGTATATATGTGTGTGGGTATGTCTGTGGGCACGTGTACAGCTTAAACGACTGAGTGGAATTTTTTGCAGTTTCATATTTAAGGTTTTGACGTAAACATCTCAGATTAATAAGCTTTTGGAGCAAATCGGACAACCGGAAATGGTAGTTTACTGGTGTACTTTTTAAGTATTAATTAATACTTAGTAATTATTAATAAATATTTAAATATTTCGTAACAGAAAAATTTTATGAGAAAAATTATTAAGAAAAAGTTGTTACACAAGTAAAGAGCAAGAACTTTGTCATAGAATATTTTTTGATCCGACTAACTTTAACTTTTATTTAATTTTTCATATTTTTCATATTCCAAATTTCATACATATTATTATAACACACCGTATGAACTTATATGAACAATTTTTTTTTGTTTTTTTTTTTATATTTCTAAAAATTTATATATGTACATATTATGTACTTATATCTATGCATATCATTCTTTTGTTGATGACATAAAATTAAAACGGTAAAATTTTTGTTAGCAGATTCAATATTTATCTTATGTTTGTTTTGTATTTGTTTACAGTTTTTATTATTTTTTACTTCTAAAATTTTTGAATGTAAAAAAAATCATATAGATTTTACATAATAATGTAAATGGATGTATAAATGAATGCACATATATTTTTACGATTTCATTTCTTATTATTGGCATTGAATAAAATAAAATGTTTTTAAATTATTAGAAGTTATTTTGCTTTGATATAAATTATTATGTAAAAAACCTATAAATTTTGGCATTGTACTTTTCGTGTAATGGCGGTCGGTCCTGTGGTGTAGATAGCTGATTTTTTTTTGTTATAGCTATTATAGCTTATACTATCTTATAGCTTATATTATACCAATTTTTAATCAAATTTAGTGAAATATAAACACCTATGTAAATACAACAGAGAAGTATTTCCAGCATAAAGTATTTGAATGATCCTTTTAAATATAAAAGGTATATGTTTAAAGAGATAAAGTTACTTCTTTATCTGAGAATGTCATATAAAAATAGGGTTTATTGAATGAATTATGTAGCTTTAAACAGACTAGATGGTGTAGTGGTTATCCAGCCAATGGTGTAGTGGTTAAGACACCGGCCTTTCCTACCAAAGGTCTCTGTTTCAAACCCCGGCTGAGTCATATAGATTAATAAAAAATAATATAGATTTTTCATATAATATATAATTAGTATACTATAATTAAATTAAAAATAAGTATAAGTATATAAAAATATATCTCTTATAAATTATAATTAATATCATATTGTAATAGCTATATAATAAAATAATAATAAACCTTAATTCTTGTATAAGATAATAGAAATAAACGAAACGTGTCATTATCTTCTACAATAGCTACAGCCGAGTAATCAACGGCTTAGTGAAATAATGATTCTAGAAACTGAAGCTTAGTCAAATATGAATAAATGACTTAGTGAATGCTCTATGCTCCTTATAGGAGTGGTTAGAAAAAAAAAAAAAACAGACTAGAGATAAAAATTATCTCCTCAAGGCTGAAAGAAAAAGGTTGAAAAGTTTCTTTTAGGCTCTTAAAATGTCAAATATTTTATAAAATATAATAATACCTATATAAAAATATATAATATATTGTATAAAATCCTAAGGGGAAAGCCAATTAACTCATAACCACATACTAATAAAATAATATAATGCATTATTACAAAACTATCGGCTTTTAAAGGGCTTTATAGATCGAATACCATTATTAATTTAAAAACCATAATGATATTAATTTTGTTTATATCATATAATATATTATATTTACACTATATTTGATAACAAGAAGCCAAGAGAGATTTATTTTCAACTAATAAAAATTATTGCCCGTGCAGGATTTGAACTCGCATTCTCTCAGTTAATAAGCCACATGTTACTAGACCACCCAAAAATTTCTAATTATTTTTTAATTTATGGTTATGATTATTTGTTTTTCTAATGCATACTTATAGGAGTATTGTTTTGTTGTTTTTTATTTTGAAACTAATAAATGATGAGCACAGTTTTATTTATAACTGATTTTTTAATTTAAAAAATTATGAGTTCGATTTTAAAAGATTTATTTTTGAAGGTCACAAAACCATTTGTTTTGTATTATTGGAATTCTTCTTCTTTTTATATATAGTGTTTTCTTTTCATTTCAATTTTTGTTTTGGTGGGATACTACAAAATATCCTCGAGGATATTTATTTTGAATGTAATGAAAATTTCTGATAAACACATTTTTTAATAACAGTCTTTTTTGACATTAATAATAATTTTTGTTGTTCATTTCTTTTATTTTTGTATGTAACAATTTTGTTATTATTGTTGTTGTAACCTTTTGTTGCTTAAAGCGGAATTTAAAATCCAAAGAGAAAGAAATAAAATTCAAAATAAAAATAAAATTTTATTATTAAATATTTCAATTATTTAAAAATATATCTAATATATTGTATAATATTATAATAATATATAAGTATATTTTAATCAATTTTAAATATAAAATAAGCGGCCGTCATTTATTTTCTTCTAAATGAATATTTAATGATTCACAGGCACAATATGTCCACGTTTGATTTATATATTTATTATATATAGTATCATTATCATCTTTATACAATTGAAAAATTATATTTCTTTTTCCTTTTGTTTTTCTTTCTGTCACTATATAATTGTGGGAAAGAGTACCAGTACTATTTCTTAAAATGTTGTATAAAGACACGAGGCATTCAAAACAGCTTCACAACATTAAATAAAGAAATTAATGAAAAATGCTTGTCATTATCCGAAATCATAGACATTTTAATTTTCTTAGAAAATTGTGATAGAATGAATTTTAAATTAATTTTTTATTTGTTGGGTGTAATGTTTCTAAGTATTTATTGTGTTATAGTGTTATTTTTTAATAATAAATTCAGTTTTTTTTTTTTATTTTAATTTAATTTTTAGAAAATTGTTAATGATATAATTTTTTATGTAATATCTTTTCGGGTGTCATGTAAAATGGTGTTATGTAATAGATTCTCGCTTTTTTTGAAAACAATAATTATTACAACCTATAGGAATTATATTTAATACTAAAATCTTCAAAAATTATAGAACATTTGTACAACTGGTTTCCATTAAGTGATTTTTCGGTTATTTTTCTTAAAAAGATATATTATGTTAATTTTTATAAGGAATGAGACTTAAATCGTCAATAGAGGTATTAAATAAATCGAATTTTTTAATACCAAAGGTTTTTGTTTTATGAAAATGAAAAATCGTAATTTTTTATTTAAAATAATGAATAATAAACAAAATATTATACAGTTTAATTATATTTTTTTTGTACAAAAAATTACAGTTAAGGAAATAGTCTTTTCGAATTATTTTCGAAATTAGTTAAATGGTTTTAGGAGTGGAGGGGTTTTATTAAAAAAATCGTTTTCGAGATATTGAAAATCGTTTTCGAGACATTGAGAGATTTATGTTTTTCGTTTTATGTTATTAATTGCTGAATAACTCTTTACTCGCATGCTCTACAGATCTACAGTAAGTCTATTCTTCAAGCTGTCAGCTACTGAAGGGTTTATTATCGTAAGGTAATTACTTTTTAAAACAGACCTAAAAATACGACTATTTTACATTTTTAGCATATTTAAAAACAAAAATTGGAAAAATGTGCCTATTAGTTTCACACTGTCCGTTCGTCCGTCCGTCTGTTTAAAAAATTTTTACATAGTTAAAGACAGAGCAATGAAATTTTAATCATGGGTAGGTCTCATAAAAATATTAATGTTGTAAAACAACTTTTTCATATAGCCCCATCCATTACTGAGCTACTGTCCCTCAAACTTTGAATTTATATATGTCATGTTCTGCTTAGTAGTTTTGCAATCTAAAAACACTGAAAGATTGAAACTTTTATTCTCTTAATAAAAGAATATCAAAATTATGCAATATTTTTCAATTTAGTATTTAAATTTACCGTCATCTAAAGACGCAATTTTGCAAAAAAAATTTCTATCTTCATAGCTCCTGTACGCTTTTAGTTAGAACATTAAAATTTTATGAGAAGATTGATCTTTTAGAATTAATGAAAGTTGTCTCAGGGCAAAATAGATCTCTAGAATTAGTATAAGGACAATTAGGACACAAAAATTAAAATTTTTCTATTTTTGAAAACCTGTAACTTAGGCACCTGTACAATTTTGTGCAAGTCACAATTCTAAACAGTTTGTATTCTCTTTTGGAAAATGTGCGCCCATAGTTTACATTCTGCCTTGTTTTAAATATTTTTTATAAAAGTGACGGGTTTTCTTTTAAAAATGCTGTATTGAGATGTCTAATACCCTAGTAAAATACCGTATTATGTAAAATTTGGAATCCTTGAGAAGTTACCATAATGTTTACTAAGTAACCTTTCGTCATAGTCTATTTTCCAGATATAGGCCAAAATTTAAGAACATTTGCTGAACCGAGTAATTTAAAAAAGTCTAAAAATAAATTTGGCGAAATATGAAAGGAATATTTTTTTTTTAACCATTAACAATAGTTGCGTTCTGATATTATACGATTCATTTATTTCTGTAAGAATTATCTTTAATCTTCTAAAAGTAAATTGATTTTATCAATATTATTAAGGTTATTAACTAAATTGATTGAGAAAAACCCACATCTTATCTAATTCTAATACCTAAATTAGGACATATTGTAGTAATTGCTCAGTGCAATAAAGAAGCATTCGTTTGCACGAAATTATAGCAGGAAGTATAAGATTTTACTTAAATAAGTTCTAAAGAAGTGAAGACAAAAATCATTTAAACAAAATTACTATTTTTACTATTACAAATTTACTATCCAAAATTAGTTTGCACTCATGACATAAGAATATATTTAAGTTATTTTGTTCTAGCTTCAAGTTTTAAGCGGAATTATTTAGGATATTTTTCTCTTCTTTGCTAAAAAAAAATATGTTTGTTTATTCTGTGTGTTGCAGGTTTGCCGGTTTGTCGTCCTTATTCCTTACAAAGTTTTGTTTTTTTTTGCAAATGCATTTCTCTGCCACATAAATGTGCACATGAAATTACACAGCCTTTCCAGTTCAGCCGTGGCTGTAAATGTCGTAAGGGGGAATAACTCTTACGAGGTGTGTGGGATTCGAACCCACATTTTCTCGGTATTTACAGCGTATTTTATACGCTCTTACACACTAGAGGTCCCGAGACTCCTCCTTACAAAGTTTCTATATTCTAGTGCCCATTTAACTCTACTATCTATTTTGTTCCAAAGAAAACTTTCGAATATTATCTGTATAAGAAGTTACCATATTTATTTTCTAAATAAAAAAATACAGATTATCGAGAGCCTCGCCAATTAGGTTAGATTAACTTTGTTAAAAGTCTTCTCAGTACCCAAAAAGATGATAATTTTTTTAAAAATTTGACTCCACTGTAAAGAATAATATGCTTTTTAATAAAAAAAATAAGACGATTACTGTCTTGCCATAATATTTTCCTTTAAATTTAAATTCTCAAACGTTACACAATTTGTTGTTAATAAAATTTTACAATTATTTTGACTTTTTTATTAAAAATAAGAAAATTTAGAAAAAGACAGATATAAAATAAATTAAGTTAAGTGTCAAAATTGAATTATATGAAATTCATTTTTTGAATTTAAAATTTAGGTTAAAGTACTCAGAGAGTTGTTGAATGTTTATAAAAAATAAATTAAAATTATGTTAAATTGTTCGTGTCCTTTGAAGGCATTATTTATTTATAATTATTTAACTAAAATAAAAAATAATTTAAATTTAAATGAGTTCAAACTATTTTAAAAAAAAAAACAATTTGAATTATTCATTAAATATATTTTTAAATATTGAATTATTTTACCTAATTTCAAAAATGAAAAATATTTAGTTTAATTTTCATTATTAAGTTCTTTAATCCAATTTTAATTTTAAATTCCACAGTTTGCATGTATACATCGGATATATATATATATATTCTCTTAAAGTTCATTGAACACATTTTATACTTATGCCAAAATTTACCAAATCATGCTTTTTCTTTTATTCAAAAGGAATAATTGGAAAAAAGAATTCTTCATTGTTATAAAATATAACATAAAAATAAAATATATTTTTATTTTCTATTTCAAATAAATTTGTACAGTTTTCTGTTTGACTTTTCCGTATACATATATATAAATGTACTAAATTAATATTCTATTTAACAAAAAATAATTAGGTTAAAATCTAGATCTACTTTTCTTAAAACTATGAAGATAACTGTTTTTAGATGGCGTTCTTATCACACATTTCTGTATAAGTCAAAAAACATAAATTCAAAAACAAATCTAACCTTAGTAAAATTTCGATTTCATTTAATTCAAGTTAATTTAACTGCGATTTGGACTCCCCTGTTGAAAATAAAAATGTCTCTTTCAGTAATGGCGTTTTTATATTTAAATAAATGAGAATACCCTCTGCTCCATATATCAAAAAGTAGAAGTATATTATTGAACCTTTAATTTTCATGTCTTGCCGAAGAAAAATTTTTACAGGTGCCTAAGTTACAGGTGTCTAAAAATAGCAAATTTTCAATTTTTGAGGCGTAATAACTCTAAAAGAGGAGGTGCTACCAAAAAATTTTTTGAGGAAACTTATACTAATTCTAAAAATTCTTTCTTGTCTCAAAATTTGAGGTTCCTATCTAAAAGCGTGCCGGAGTTATGAAAAAAGAAATTTCATGCAAAATGTGGTTTTCACATAGCGGTAAATTTAAATAGTAAATTACAAAATATTACATAATTTTGATATTGTTTTATATAGATAATAAAATTTTCGATCTTCTGGCGGTTTTAGATTGCAAAACTATAACGCAGAGCCTGAGATATATACATCTGAAAATGGGGCTTTTTCGCAATTTTGAAGAGCTGCAACTTTGGAACCCTTTACAACTAAAATAAACCTTTAACACAAAACGCAAACTTATACTAATTCTAAAAGTTCTTTCTTGTTTCAAAATTTCAAGCCTCTATCTAAAAGCGTGCCGGAGTTATGAAAGTAGAAAAATCATGCAAAATTTGGTTTTCACATAACGGTAAATTTTAATACTAAGTTTAACAAAATTGTATAATTTTGATATTAATTTACAAAGTTAAAAAAAATACCTGTCGAATAACGTTTTCAGATTGAAAAAATCTTAAGCAGAACTTAAGATATATGCATTTAAAAATAGGGCTTTTTCAAAGTTTGAGGGGCTGTAGCTCCGTAATGGAGGGGGCTACATGAAAAAGTTGTTCCACAAAATTATTTTTTTTATGAGACCTACCCATGGTTAAAAATTTTTTTCTCTATCTTTAACGGTGTAGAAGTTTTGTAAACAGACGGAGAGACGGACAGAGTGAAACTAATAAGCACATTTTTTCAAAATTTTTTTTGGAAATGTACTAAAAAGAAATCTTAAAAATTTCGTTACGTTAAAATCAAAAATTTTTGTATTATCAAGATTTTGATGTGTACCTATTTTGTATGGATTCTTTCAATTGACATGCTAATTCTAAACTTTTAAAGAAAACTTGACTTTTGAATTAAAATTATTTATAAATTGACAAGGTTGTTGAATTGTAAGGTTGTTGGTTGTTTAAATTGTTCTTGATTAATTTTTGCTTATATAAGACGGCCTCTGAAAAAGTCATCGAAATTGAGAGATATTTCAAAATTTATATCTGAATTGTCAAAATTCTTAGAAATATATAAAGGTAGATTTTTCATTTAGCAAACTGTAAGCAAGAAATTTAATAATCTAGGGGCCTCGGTGGCCTAATGGGTAAGAGCGTATATAATACGCTGTAAACATCGAGGGAATGTGAGTTCGAATCCCACACACATCGTAAGAGTTATTCCCTCTTACGATATTTACAGCCACGCCTAAACAGGAAAGGCTGTGTAATTTCCTGTCCACATTTATGTGGCAGAGAAATGCATTAAAAAAAAAAAAAATTGAATAATCTTCATTGTGGTTATAATATGTGAGGTTATAAAATGATACTTAAACAGATATGAAATATGAAATGAAACAATTTGAGAGACAATTTGCCATTTATTTTTTTCGTATTTAAAATTAAATCGTAGAATAGTAATGTACATAACAAAAATTACTTTTAGATTGGGAGAACAACTTTTCGTCCTTGTAAATAAAAATCAATTCTTATATTATTACTTCCTACTTTGACAACTTAAGGAATTTTATAATGTAAACTCTAAAACAAATAAATTGAAATTTCTTTATAAAGAAAATTTTGAAAAACAAAAATTTTAAGATAAAGTTAAAATACTTTGCGATACTTTCTAAATTAATTTCTTCTATAGCCGCATGCATTTTATGCAAATAATATTTATTTAAAAAAATAAAATGCATTTACTGTACATTTTTTTTTTGTTGAATTATTTTTAGATTTTTCTTTAAGTGTTATTGGTTTTCCATATATTTTCATTTGATTTATTACAATAAAATTTGGAAAAAATAAAAACAGAAAAAAATATAATAAATAAAATAATTCATTTTCTTTTTTGGGTTTTTTTAGAAATTTTTTTTTTATTTAAAACTTGGAAGACAAACAATGAATTCTTTTGATTCATACAATATAATATTAGTTGGTTTATTTGCATGATTATATTATATTTGTGTCATATTATTTTGTCATTTTGCATGCATATCCAATAATTTATTATCAAAATGAAAATTTTGCCATTTTTGTTTTTTTTTTTTTTTGGTTATTAGATTTGGAAAATAAATAAAATATTTCTTATAAGAAATAAAATATAATATATGAAAATTTATTATATTAATGGTTGAATAAATAATTTAAAGTAAAAAAAAAATAAAGGAAACAATATTTAAATCATAAACATGAACATTTACATTTAATTTAAAATAAATCGATAACGTAATTAGTTTTTGATACAAATAAAAATATTTAAAATTCAAACTATAAAATTTTATAATTTTACTTTTTTTTCACTCAGTTTGTAAATATCATATAAATTTCGTAATAAATAAAAAAAATAAAAAATAAATTTTTTTTTTAAATTAATATCAAAAGCATGATCGTTTCTTCTATTTCCTTTACTTCAATTTAAATTGAAAAATTAAAAAAAAAAATCGATTGTTACTGATTGACATTATTTTGAGAAAGACATCACTAACGGTTATAAGTAAAAGTATAATTTGATTTACAGTTAATTTAAATAGATTAGAATTTTTCAATTTAAGATACATTAGAGAATCATTACTTTTAATTTTTGAGAAAATTCTAACCTCACAATTTAGATTCTTTAGATAACACATGGATTATTCATTTGGTTGCTTGCTAGGTGCTAAGATAACCCTTATCTGACTAATGGTGTAGTTGTTAATTGGCCGAATTTCGAATCGAAAAGTCTGGTCTCGGGTCAGATCACATTTAACATTAAAAAATTTATTAGTTTATATGGTAATAATTAATACATAAAATAAATAAAAATTAACAGTTAATTTGTATAAGATATTGGATGATGCACTATAAGATGTATGTGTTTCATAATCTAGTACAATATCTACTGCCAAGTAATGAGCGGATTAATCAAAATAATGATTAAAAAGAAAATAAATAAATAAACTTTAGTCAAATATGAATAATATCGATTTGGTGGATGACCTATAGGAATGGAAGGTAGCAGATAAAGAACAAGTCAAACTTTATAACGAAAACTTAGAAAACTACCTACTACTACTAAACTACTACTACTAACTACTAAATAATAATAACCTAAAATATTAAGTAGTTATCTAGTTTTTTTTAGGATCAATTTTTTTTTTGTTGATTAAAGTGTCCCAACAAATGTATATCTTTAGTCGTAGATAAATAAATCTGCTTAAAATTAAAAGATGGAAGGTTGCATGTCTAAAAATAAATTCAAGTAAAAGATCAGGAGTTTTACTGTCAGGAGATAGATGACTGTTAAATCAAAATTAACGATAATATATTATTAACTATAAGCCATGGTCCAATTAATAGGTGATAAATAATCTTGAATAGTTATCATAAAATAATCTGACCCATATTATAGGAATAAAAGTTTTATTTTTTAAAAACCAAAAAAATATGAACTTTTCCAATTAAAGGTTACATAAGATTTTTATCAACTTAAAACTTTATTATTATATCGTGTTTATATTTATTTTGAAAATTTACTTTTTACTAGAACAACTTCTTTTTTAAGACAAAATTTCCCTTTTTACATAACAAAAAAAAAAACTTGGAGAATCTTAGGTTACAAAATTAGGGTTTCAACAACTTAACTATCGGAAATGTTTTTGGGGACCTCAATGAAATCGCAAGAAAAAGGATTCCAAGTGCTACAAAGTTCCAAGGAAGAAGAAATTCCATAAACCTACCAGAAATAGATTCGCCAATTATATTATGTTTTCTTCATTTAAAAATTAAAAATTCCCCCAGTGTTCTTAGAAATATGTATGTTTAGTTGTAGAAATATTTTAGGGATTTTCGAGTTGGTTATAAAACCAGGATTATATTATAATCTTCCTAGAACATGTGTATATATATAAATGTTTCTGTGATATTCTCAATTAGGAGAGATATTAGAAGTATACGAAATATTTTATCTCAGCTTTTTTCTTTTGGCTTTTGGAATTTTGTTTTTTTTTTTTGTCATATCTTTTCTATTTTCAAATAGATTTTCAATTTGTTTTTTATTTTAGTATATGTATAGGAGAATTAAGGACATTGTGAAAGAGGAGTTTTAAAAAAAAAGAAAATTAAAAAAAAAAAAGATTTTGCAAAGGAGATTTTTGAAACGTAAATTTGTGAAAAAGATGGTTTGCTGAAGAAAAGAAGCTCGAAGAAAATAAGCTTCGTAGTCGACCCGTTTAAAAATACATAAGTGGTTTATTAGTTTGAAGTACTTATTAAGTATTATGTGTTCAAAGGATTCACAGAATATGATATTACCGAAATCTAATTTTTAGATTATACCAAACTAATTTTAGTACATGAAAACAAATGAAAATTACAGGCATTTATAACGACAATCTAAATTAATATGATAAGTTTTGTTGAAGTCTAATACACATATTTTTTTTTTAAATAATTTTTTTTCAAAAGAAAATATAAAGACAATTTTTTAAATATTATTCATTAAACTGAACTTATAAGTAGATATGTATAATATTCAAATACTTTGAATAATTGATAAGCATATTTTGGCCATTAGGTATATATTGAAAACAGGAAGAGTGCAGTAGAGTAGACTGTGTCAACTCTGAGATACCCGTATGAACGTAATATATCCTGTTTCTATAAAACTTGATCATCTTTTAAAAACATTCAGATGTTTTAGTACCGAACTACAGAGATATATTTATGTAAATTGTGGAGTTGTATGACAGCTACCCGAATCTATTGCGCCTAGCTTCATTAAGTTCCAAGAAATGCAAGAAGCCAGAACCGGCTGCTTTAGACCAATCAAATTTTACAAAAGATTTTGGTATGCAACTCGACACTTTGTCACTAAATTTCAGATAGCTAGCTTCAATAAACACTGAGTTATTTTCATTTAAAAAGTGAAGCTGTATGGCAACTATCCGAACCTGTCATATCATCACAACCAAATTTTACAGAAGTTGTTGCCATAAAACTGGATCATTATTTGCAAAATTTCAGATACCTAGATTGAATAGACACTGGGTTATTTCCATTTAAAGAAAGAAGTTGTATGGCAGCTACTCGAACCCGGCGGCCGAAAATGCTGGAGTTAAATAGCAAAACTAACAATTTTGTAAAAGTGACGTAAAAAAAATTTCAGCCTCCTAGCTCTTTTATTTTTTGAGTTATCGTGCGGACGGACACTGAGTTATTTTCATTTAAAAAGAGAAGTTGTATGGCAGCTACCCGAACCCGTCGCACCACCTTAACCAAATTTTACAGAATTTGTTGCCATAAAACTTGATCATCATTTGCAAAATTTCAGATACCTAGATTGAATAGACACTGGGTTATTTCCATTTAAAGAGAGAAGTTGTATGGCAGCTACTCGAACCCGGCGGCCGAAAATGCTGGAGTTAAATAGCAAAACTAACAATTTTGAAAAAGTGATGAAAAAAAAATTTCAGCCTCCTAGCTCCTTTATTTTTTGAGTTATCGTGCGGACGGACACTGAGTTATTTTCATTTAAAAAGAGAAGTTGTATGGCAGCTACCCGAACCCGTCGCACCACCTTAACCAAATTTTACAGAATTTGTTGTCATAAAACTTGATCATCATTTGCAAAATTTTAGATACCTAGATTGAATAGACACTGGGTTATTTCCATTTAAAGAGAGAAGTTGTATGGCAGCTACTCGAACCCGGCGGCCGAAAATGCTGGAGTTAAATAGCAAAACTAACAATTTTGTAAAAGTGACGAAAAAAAAATGTTAGCCTCCTAGCTCTTTTATTTTTTGAGTTATCGTGCGGACGGACACTGAGTTATTTTCATTTAAAAAGAGAAGTTGTATGGCAGCTACCCGAACCCGTCACACCACCACAACCAAATTTTACAGAAGTTGTTGCCATAAAACTTGATCATCATTTGCAAAATTTCAGAAACCTAGCTTGAATAGATACTGAGTTATTTCTATATAAAGATAGAAGTTGTATGGCAGCTACTCGAACGCGCCGACCGAAAATGTTGGATTTAAATAGCAAAACTAACAATTTTGCAAAAGTGACGTAAAAAAAATTTCAGCCTCCTAGCTATTTTTCTAGGGCCTCCTAGCCTTTATTTTTTGAGTTATCGTGCGGACGGACGGACGGACGGACGTACATAGCTTAATCGACTTAGAATTCGATTCTGAGCCGTTCCATACCTTTGACACTATATCTAGCTCGACTCCTTTAAGGTGTCAGAAACGTAATGGCAAATTTATTATACCCTTGAACATAGTTCATACGGGTATAAAAACTATTAAGGATATTGTCAATTACATATTAAAAATTCTATAGGCACATTCTAAAACATATTTTAAATACGTCATACCCATAAATATATTTTTAAAATATTACACTTCAGAATTTTCACAGCTAATTGCAAAATGTATGTACAAAATGTATTTACATAAATGTGTTTGGAGTTTTATCTTTCAATAAATACTTCGCGTTCACATATACAAAAGTTATGAAAGTGTATTTTAAAATTTAATTTTGAATTTTATATCTTTCGTTGCCACTTTTTATGTTAGATTTTCCCTATTTTTTTTTCTTGTCTCTTTTTTGTATTTGGTAAATCTTTCTTCAAAACTTTTTCAGTTTCAGTTACTTTTTGATTCTAAAAGATAAAATTTTTAAGGAATTGAATGTTAATGATTTTTTTTAGTTTTCCCTTTTTATTTGTGTAATAATTTTGATAGTAGTGCACAAATTAAGTGTCTCCTGTTGACGAAAAGAAAGTTTAGTTCTTGATTGAAATAATAATTGATGGTAACATAAAAAAGTCACATTAAATCTTAGTTCAGAACTAAAATAAAGAAATTATAAAAAATTTTTGTTGTTCAAAAGAAGTTTTGTATAACATCATATTTAAATTTAAAATATAATAAGTTTTCATATTGTATTAATCAAAAAAGGTTAAAAAATTAAATATATGATATTCAATGTAGTGTCCTAGTACTTTTCAGAAAACTATAACTAACATATCTATTATATATATTTCACGTATTTTTTTCAATCATTATTATTTAAAATCAGTCCAAATCATAACATTATTCTTTATAAGGTCAGACCTATGTGTCATATTAAGGCTTTAGTGTATACTGAGTCTTGGGTATGCAGGAGGTCTAGATATAAAAAACCCAAATTCTACAGAAAATCCTATTTAATATAGAATAACGGCGTTATTTTGAGAATAAAAATCAAAAATTATATGTTAAGAAGAATGTCCATTTTATAGATGGTTCAGGATGGTTTATAGATGTTTTCATACAAATCAGGATTTCAATAAACTGTTTAACTGAGGTTTAGGGCCTACAGCATTCTCTATTTTAAATGCTTTTGTTTTGAAATTTGAAATCGTGGGCAAAAAAAATAATTAAGAAAAATTTAATACTAGATAACAAAATCAGGGTTATACACTTTTTCCAAAATATAAACTGTAAAATATGTATATGTGAAATATTAAATTTGCAGAGCGGCAGCTCGTATTATTTTAAATCCTTTTTGCTTTGAAATCTTCATAGAAAAAAAAGATATAATTAGGAGAGATTTTAGAAATAGTGGTTATAAAAACAGGACTATACGCTTTTTCTTGTATACCTATGTATAAATAAATACCAGTTGTCAGATATTTTGTGATATTGTGAAAATGAACAAAATAAATGCAAGTTTTAAAATTTTCAAGAATTTTCAAAATATTTTTTTTGGTTTTAGATTTTGTTTCAAAAAATTTTTATAGAATATTTTCTTTTTCAAGATATCGGGAGTGACTCGTTTAATAGTGACACTTTGGGATTTAACGTGTTAAACAACTTTATTTTTTTAAAATAAAAAAGTTATTTTCTCAACATTGTTATTATTTATAAAATTTGGTAGAAAATTATGGTTTGTGGTTGTGTGTGATCAGTGATTCGTTGATGATAGTTGCAACATATTTTGCAGCATTTTAATATGATATTACAATATATATATATATATATATGGTATATACATAATTTTAAAAAATGATTTTGGTATTAGTTATATTTAAAAATTGGTTTAGGGTGTGTAGAATCATATTCTGTTTTCGTTCTATTTAATAATGATGTTGCTTTGTACAGACTACTTAAAAAGTTCTAAAAATAGATAGAAAAAAAGTCCTTCAGTCTGATAAAAGAAAACTTAATAGAATTAAAAACAGAAAAATAAAGTTATGATTGGTAGAATTAAAAAGTTTTATATCGTGAAAATTAAAAAGAATTGTCAAAGTTTAAACATTTCGAATATTTATCATTTTTATAATATAATTTTATATTTCTTTAATATGGGAGGAACCTAAGGCACATTAAGACACATTAAAAGTTATTGATTATTTCTTAATAAAATTAAATGAATTTTTGTTATTACAATATTTTTTTTTTTTTATAAATGAGATTTTTATTTTTATTATTAATATAACATGTAATGGGAATTCGTACTTGATTGGATATTCAATTTGATTGAATTGTTTGGTGTTTATAAATCAATTGAGAGGAATTAAGAAGTCCTTAGGGATATACCCAAAATTGTTTTTTAGTGAAGACATAAAATATAAAAAAGAAATCGAAATTTTTTAAATTATGTGTCTGACAATGCGAATTTATTAAAGATAATAAAGAAAAAGTTATCTAGCATTTTATTTTATTGAATATAAAGAATTAAATATAATTAAATGGTTTTGCTTTGATCTTTTTTGTGTAAATGAATTTTGTATTATATTTTAAAATTTATCGGTCAAACAGAGGAAGAAAAATAAACAAAATAAATTTTGAAGGATCTTGTATCGGAACGGCTTAACAGAATTTATTAAGAATTTGCCATTGGCTTTTTGTAAGACCACTTTAGGACAAAATAGCACACATATCGGTCATTAAAATTTTTTGCCAACTTTTAACTCAAAATTTGAACTTAATCGGTAAAACCTGTTTGAACAGGGAAAGAAATCGTCTCTCGTGCCGCAAAAACGAAAAGCGACGTACATATAGTTCAAAAAAATTCTGACATCAAAAGAAAAAGCCTATAAAATTTATTTCAATCGACTCAGTACTTCCCTAGCATAAAATGGTTCAAACACTCTCCATCCATTACGGAGCTGCAGCCGCTCAAAGTTGAAAACAGTACTATTTTCTAAATTTATATGTCCAGTTTCGTTTAATGGTTTTTACTATTAATAAGGTTGTTACTATTTTGCAAAATATTAGTTCTTTGTATCTGTGGAACGATTTTAGTTACAGTTTTGAAATTTTGAGAGGAGGAAAATGTTTAATAGAATTATGAATAAACTCAAAAATTTTTCATAAAAACTCAAATATCTTTTACTTCTTCCTATTTAAGGTATAAGGCGTCAAAAAATCGATATTTTTAGACACCGCAGTAACTTGAACAACTGCCCAAATTTCTCGTAAGTATGATAGGGATTTAGGGTTTCCTTAAAATTAAAGAAAGTGTAATCTTAATGACAAATTTGTTATTTTGCGAAATTTTACTAAAAATTACGAATTTTAATGCAAAAGTAATCACAATTTTATAGAATTTTCCTTTTTGGTTTTTTCTTCAAGATGTACGACCTTAAAAACCTTTACTTTTACATACTTTCTGTTATGTACAAAATTAAGAATTGATGTTCAATTAGTTTCAATACACGTGTTTAAGTTTAAAATTTAAATTAAATTGTTAAGGAGCAAATGAAAGTTTCAAGTTACTTAAATAGTTTTGAACATAATATGAAGAACTAGTCAAAGCTTAAAAATATGTGTGACAAGTTAATGCTAAATATTAGAAAATTTATTTTGAACATTTATAGAAAATAAGTATATCTATTGCTTTTTTTAGAAATTTATTTTGTATAATGAAATTATTTATTATAAATATATAAATAGATTAAATACAAAATAATGATTGAATTCGAAACAAGTCGAAAAAAGTCTTTTAACGTTAGTAATAATAACGTTTTTTATTTTTCCATTTTATTTCTAAAAAAAAAGTTTTTAATTTCTAAAAAAATCTTTTAAGCTTTTAACTTTATTTACGGTTAATAAATAGTAAAAGATTTATATTTTACAAGAAAAGTTCTTCAAAATTCTTTCTGATTAGTAATTCGAAATTTTTCTTTTTTGTATAAAGGCTTTTGAATTCAGCATCCTAAAAATATGCAATCAAGTTTTACAATTCATATTGAAGAGAATTAATACATTAATAGCGAATGGTTTTGTATTATTTCATTATCCTATGTGATTTATAATATTAATATAGATAAATAAATTAAAAAAGAAGAATGACCGGGAAACGCCTTGGTGTCAGAGTGGAGTGCAAGTTGAAAACCAACCCAGATTAAAATAATTTTTTTTTTGAAAAAATGATGTGGCGTTGGTTAAAAAATAATACTAGACTTAAGTTTTCTGTTTTTCTACAAAACTACTTATTTATTATAATGAACAATTATTAGATTAGTATTCATTTTTTTGGACAGTGGATTGTATTTAGTCCTTTTCAGGCCTTCAAATTGTTTCAAATTATTCCATCAAAGATTGATGAATATTTTTATTCTTCTACGTTAAGATTTTACTAAATTTTGTGTATTTTTCTACGAGTATTAAATAAAAATCTAAATTGTATTAAATTAAGTTAATATTATGTATAATATTATTATTATTAACAAAAAATAATAGTTTTAATTCTTTCCATATTCCCATTTTCAAAATTCACCGAATTTATTGTTTTCATATTACAAAATTTTTAAATTCAATGCACTGCATAAAAACAACAAATATAAAAACCCACCATTAATTTGCTGCTATTTATTTTAACATAAACCGATGTGATCACAAATAGTGGTGGTAAACCGAAATAAAATCTGTTACATAGAAAATGTTAGTTGATTGCTATTTTATGTTTTTGTTTTTGCTTATTGGAATTTGAAGAAAATTTAATTATTTTATCTGTACCATTCTTTCTGTTAAAAAGCATAAACCATAACCATTACTAGTTGTTATTTGCCCTAAACTAACCGAATCGATGATTGATTTGATTGAATTAGTTTTTACCAGTGTTTAATTTTTAAATTTACCCTATATTTTGGTAAAATGAATATTATATCATTTATTTAAAAGAAAAATATAATATTATTTAATTATGCTTTGTAATATTTTCCTATATTTACTTTTAATAGAATACTAAAAAAAAATTATCTTATTCCCACTTATGAAAAGCCCATTTTTGAAAAAAATGATTTATCAAAAAAATAGCATTATGTCTTATCAAACACTTTTAAAATTGAAATCCATATGACGATTTCTTCAAAGATGCCAAATATAGATAATTTCGTTAAATATTCTAGGAAATTTTTAATTGGATTTTTTAAATCTAACGTCTAATAAACTTACGAACTTATTATCTTTTGAAATTTATTAATAAAGTCCCTTTAAATGCATTGTTTTAGATAGTATTAAAATTTTATACTAGATATATTTTTCCATAAGGATACGTATAAATTCTTCCAATCTTTACAAATTTTAAGTTTATTTAACACTTTCCCCTTTTTCCTTTTTTTTGTTAGCATGTACATACTGCATGTAACTGGAATTGTTCTAAACACTGAAAGGTAACAGGTAATATGTAACTTTAGTCAACTTTTGAATTATTATTTTTTTTTTAAAATTCAAGTGTTGATTTAACTTTAACTTTAAGAAATGGCTGCTTCATTAAAAAATGAAAAAATCATAAAAAAATTCAGAAAGTGGTTAATAATTGGTTAAAAATTGGATTTGTAGTGATTATTTATTTATTAAATAATTAACTTATTACACTTAAAAGCATAAGTCTTTTAAGTGCTTTGAAATAATTACACCAATAAAAAAAACACAAACAATAAAAATTACATAATATTAAAAATTTTAAAAGAATAAAAGACTAAAACCACAAACAATTTTTTAATTAACTTTAACTCATTCCAGGCTGACGCATGAAGTACTCTACAGATCTCAGTAAATTATTTTATGCTTCACAGATAATGTTTGGTAATGCATTCCAAAGAACCTACAACATTTTTAGAAAAAACTTCTTTGCGAGCTTCCAAAGACTAATTTCTTTAGCGGATAAGGTTGAACTATCTTATAAATATTTTTTTTTTTATTAATCAAAATATGTATCTATTAAAATACCTAGATAGACTTTAAAAACTTTTCAAAAAAAAAACAATTACATTTTTCCTGTCTATTTTAATATAGACATATTATGTTGTCAATGCTTTCACAATATGTTTATGTCTAAATAATTACTCACTTGACTTAATAACATAAATAAACTAGGACGGTACTAGGTCTAAAATAATCAATTATTGCTGGATCAAACTTTTGAATTAATGATTTCAAACCAATCAGCGTTAAGGAAATCATATAAATAATAAAGAAGATTGGTTTAATATGTCTCCACAAACGATTTCATAAATAAGTATTATTTAATTTTAGAAAAATATATAGAAAGGAGGCAGGGCGGAGAATAAAGTCTAAAACAATAAGACCTAATTAGGCCTTATTTTACAATTGAGTTGAGAAATAAGGTCTAATTCGTAAAATTTTTCGGTAGATTTTATTTCTCGTTTTAAAGAGAATTAAAGCCTATAGGCTTTACTTTACTTTAGAAATATTATATTATTATTATATTATTCCAATTTGTAGCCGACCGATTATATTATTCCAAATTTATTCAAATTTGTAGCCGACTGTATATTTTCAACAGGTTTCAAATAATTTCTCTATATTCTGGTCAGACCTGTGGCCTTCACGCCCTCTCCTTCGAGCTAATCTTCGCTCCTCCCTTAACCCATCCCTTCACAACTCCCTTCGCATTTCCCTTGAAACAACGAACATACGCATTTCCCTTGAAACAACGAAGCAATCCAGATTTTGTAACCAACTCTAATAACTGAACCAAGTTTGACAAAATTATTACATTAAAGAGTGAAATAAGTTTAAATGATGAATTTAAACGAAATTCTTTCATTTTTAACTTGTCGAACTTATTTCATTATGAAAAAAACATTGACTTCAGTCGTACGTACCGAGTGAAATGTGCAAAAAAAAAAAAAGGACACATTCTATTACTTAATTAAGCTGAAATATGAGAATTGAATTATGAAAGAAAAATATAAAAAAAATGTTATAATTGGAATAAATTACAATAAGTAGGCTTTACTTCCATTATTTTGAAAAATTTGGCGATTTAGGCTTTGTTTCTCATTCCAAAGGGAAATAAGGTCTATTAGGCATTATTATTCTAGGCTTTATTTTTACCCGCCGGGAAGGATTTGCCAGAAAATTAAATTTGGTGAATTAATATAATAAAAGAATATTATAATGAATTAATTGATAAAAAGAAAAAAACATGATAGCACTATTAATAACGAACAGAAAAATGAATGTTCAAATTTTTAGTATAACTTTTGAACAAATAACTTTTTTTTTTGTTTTGTGTTATCTGTCTGTCCACTCGATTAATCAACCTTTCCGTTCATTCATCTAAAAAAGTTTAGAAAACTTCTACATCGTTTGCGTTTAAGAAATGAAATTTTTCGAGTTTGGGAGGTTCATGCAGTTAAAAAATATAAAATTTTAGCATCTAGAAACTTTACAAATTTTTTAATGTTAAGTAGCAAAAGTTAAAGCTTGAACATTATATTTTTTGTTAGCAAATTTTCTTATTATATTTTTATATTGTACAGGGTTTCACAGAAGAAAATTCTAGAAAAATTACATATTTTGATGCAAAAGTAAAGGAAAAATCACAAATACTTTTAATTTCCTGTTTTGAAAATGGTACAATTAAAAATCTTTTGTTTATTTTACTGTCATAAAAAATTTATCGCAATCTAAAAATAAGAATAATTAAATTTTTAAAGCAATGTTTTTTAAGGTTTCGAACAGAAAATGTGGAATGTGGAACAAAATATTAAAATCTTTATTCTAAAAATGCCTAGAAATAAATACGTAATTAAGAATTTTCTAGAACTCTCCAATATTAATTTTTATTGTACTTACATCATAATAAAACCCTAAATTACATTTATTTAATAGAAATATTTGAATTTCTTTGGAATTCAATTTTGTTTTTGAAAATATTGTGGTTTTTTTTTTCATCACGCATTTATACACGTACCTTGGAAGACATTTTCACAAGAATAAGAAACCTTCATTAAATTATTGAAAAGGAATCCAAAAAAAAAAAAATGTTTGTATTTAGATAAATATTAAAAAGGATATCTTCTTAGAATGAACGATTTTGAATATATTATAATTACAAAATTTTTTTTCTCATTTTGAACCTTCATTCAAATTGTATTTGAATGTTATATGAATTCCGTGTAATTTTTTCTTTCTTTCTTATTATATTTTAGGTGTCCTTATTCTTATCACATTTGTATTTTCTTACTATTTTAAAATCTTTGTAATAGTGAACACTATTTAGATGTTTGTGAATATATTTAACTAAAATTTTTATATAATATTTGTATGTAGCTTGTATGCATGTGTGTGTTTCAGTAGGCACACGAGTAATTTTGAAATCTTAAAAAAGTTTTTTAAGCTCAAAGAATAATCTGAATAATTTTTCTGTGAAAACCTTCGAAAAAAAAGAAGTATCTTTTCAAAATTAATGTTAAGCTTTTTTTTCTAAATTGTAATGAATTTGACATACATGTGTAACAAACTTTCTGTTCTTATTAAATTTGTAAAAATTAAGAATTGCATGTTAAAGGTTGAATTTCTGACTTGAAGATTGAATTTCTGATTAGTAAAAATTAAAGTAATACTTTGTTAAATTTATTCAGAAAAAAGGAAATTGTTAATTGAAAATAAAAAATAATTTTTTTTTAAGAAAGGTTATTAGAAATAGATATATTGACAAAAAAATTTGATTAGAGTTAATATAAAATATCAAAATAATGAATTTGTTATAAAAATTGAAAAAAAAAAAAAAAATTGAAAAACAATTAAATTTTAAGTCCACAATCTGCTTCTAAATAATTGCAGTTTTCATCTTCTAAATTTTCTTCGATGATTTCATCATGAAGGTCATCATTTAAAATTGACAAATACCACTGGAGATTTGCATGATTTTTGCAATTGTTTTGTGAGTAAATCATTAATATCTTTCTTCTTTTCTTATACTATTACAGATTTTGTATTTTTCTAGTTTCATATTTTTATATGACTTGCCTCTTTTTAATAAACATTTATAATTTTCATTTTCGTTCTCAAATTTAAAATACGCCATCGTTTTTTTAAGCATCGTATTTTGTTTTTGACTATTTTTATACCCGTACGATAGGATCGGGTATAATAAAATTACTCCTCCGTTTGTAACACCTCGAAATAAGCGAGCTAGATATACCTTCAAAGGTATGGATCGGATCAGAAAAAAATTCTAAGACTTTTGAGCCATGTCCGTCCGTCCGTCCGTCCGTCCGTCAGCACGCTAACTCAAAAACTAAGAAAGCTAGAATCTTGAAATTTACACAAAATATTTTGGGAGTAATTTGTAGGTTCCCTATTTTTTTTGGTTGAGTTTGGACCAAGCCTCGAACACCTAAGCTCTCGAACACCTAACTTTTAGATCCCGACATTTTTTTTGCAATAGAGCTATGAAATTTTAACTACTGATAGATCTCACAAAAATATTAATTTTATTTTTAATAACTTTTTTTTGTAGCCCTACCCGTTACGGAGCTACAGCTCCCCAAAGGTTCAAAAACGCTCTATATTTAAATTGTTATAGCACAAGTTGTATAAGGTATATCTTCATTTTGAAAACGGCAAACGATTACTACTTTTATTAGCTTTAAAAGTATGTATACAATAAATATATATTTGTGGCATACGGTGTCTTAATTTACCGTTATGCGAAACTCAAATTTTGCAAAATCCCTTAACCCTTCTATCTTCTAAACGGTTTAAGTTGGAAACCTGAAATTTTGACACAAGTTAGATCTTTGAAAATAAGTATGAGTCATTTCAGAAATTTTTTTTGTATCACCCCCCGTTTAGGAGCTGTAAGGGGTCAAAAACTGAAAATTTCCTATTTTTAAACACCTGTAACTTGAACACCTGTTAAAATTTTTTAGAAGTAATACACGAAAATTAAAGCTTCAACATTATACTCTTATTTCTGTTAACAACTTTTTTTAATAATATAGGGTTACTTTATAATTGACGAAAGTGTTACTTGATTTTTTCAAATTTTCTAACAAATTTCTTTAAAACGAATTTTTTCCATTTTGTTTTACTCGATAATTTGAAATTGTTGAGGATATAATGCGTAGTACAAAAAAATGTAATTAAATAAACAACATAACGGTTGCTTGAAGAATTTTTATTTATATGATATTGATATATATACATACTTATATAATATCATGTTTATTTACATATCGTATATGTCACTGATGAATGAATGATAAGAGTATAGATGTATATTATATAGCGCCGTATTTACATACATATATGTATTTTATTGTACTTATAAGAAATTTTTCTGTCAATGGAATATTTAAATATAATATAATATAATATTTAAAATTATATTTACTATTTTGTACTAAGTAAATTTAATATACATTTACCGCTTAGTATTAAATTGTACTATAGAATATTTGAAAAAGTTTTGGATTGATAATCGTTATGTGAAAGGTTAAAATTTGCTTTTGAAGAATGTATAAACATATAGTTTGAATATATCTACAACCCATAGTTCGAGAAATTATAAAATTCACCCAAATTATTTTAAAATACTAAAATATTAAAAAAATAATATTGTAAGCAGAGTAACAGGCTGTGAACATACTAACGGTTCGTACGGGTATCTAAGAGTTGACAAAGTCAACTGTATTCTTCCTCGTTTTCTTAATGAAAATTCTCTTAAGATCACGTATTCCCTCAATTTTTTTTAAAAAAGAATCCAGATCTTTGATATTGTAAGTTTTCCAGTCATCTTCTAAATAATTAACGTTTCCGTGTTTTGAGAGTAAAACAATATATTTTTCTTTTTTGGTAATAACAGACAGAACAGCTATACTTTTTTCTACTCTTCCAAATACCCGGTTAGCCCAAAGAAAACTATGGCCACGTACTGGAAATATCATTTGTATATGTTGAAGAGTTTCTATATAGTCACTGTTAGCAAAATAGTAATAATAATAGGCGGGTTCATTGTTTCCTTACAGTCCCATTCCCTACTCCCTAGACAATATACTGCGTGCGCAGGTAAGAGTTTCATCCCATTATATCGGCTAAAGGAGGAGGTGGGTTTAGTCAGTAAGAATCTGATACTACCAAGGGGAAAATTCTTGGTGTCTTTGGAAGATTCCCACCTCCCTTAGGAAAAAAAAAAAAAAATAAAAACGCTCTTGAATAGGAGTTTTAGGTAATGAAAGTATTTGCTGTAAATCGAAGCAAAAACTAATGCTTCCTGTTGGAGATTTCTTGATTAAACTATAAAATGTATTTGGACGTAAAGTGTGCATTCTTTTTTGTAACATTTCAAATTTGATTTGATTTTTCAAAAGCACACATACTACAAGTATCGGTAGCTGGACTACTAAATCCGATGTTGGATTGATTATTGGAACGTTCAGTTCAGCTGCTAAATATATTTTAATCTTAATGCGATTATAATGGGTCTCTTTTGCTGGTAATTTTTCTATAAATTTGTTGACGCTTACTTGTCTAGCTTCAAATTGGTTTTTAGTTTTACTACCACCTCTATTTTCCCTTATAGTGCAACCTTCATGAACAGTTTTACAAATATTGCAAAGCCGACCTTTTCCAAAAGAAAATACTTTTAGAAGCAAGTTCATGCAAATTTTAATTAGGTTCTGTTTTTTATGCAGCTATATTTTCGTGCTTTCTTCCTTGCAGATTTTTGCGTTTTGGCAGTGTACGAGCTGGGGCAATCAATCTTCGATCTAATTCAGGTTTTCCTACATTAGTATAAAACATTCTTCGGTTTCTTATCAAGTCAGTGTTTTGAAATTTAGAACACTTAAAAGTGGAGTTATCTTTATATTTGCAACATCATAATAATAAATAATTGATTACTGTCTGAATATGAATTAAAACAAGGTAGAATGTAAACCAACGGTTTTTAAAAGCGCACATTTCCAAAACTCAATACAAATTGTTTGGAAGTGTGACTTACACAAAAATTTGAAAATTTCATGTAATAAGAAAAAATGTGAAAATAAGATATTTTTGAAATTTTGAGGGGCCGTAATTCCGGAATCCTATATAACTAAGAAAAGCTGTTAACACACGTAAAAATATATTATTGAAGCTTTAATTTTTATGTCTTGCCGAAAAAAAATTTTTACAGGTGCCTAAGTTACAGGTGTCTAAAAATAGCAAATTTTCAATTTTTGAGGCATAATAACTCTTAAAGAGAGGGCGTTACCAAAAAATTGTCTGAGGAAACTTACACTAATTCTAAAAGTTCTTTCTTGTCTCAAAATTTCAGGTTCCTATCTAAAGGGGTGCCGGAGTTATGAAAAAAGAAATTTCATGCAAAATGTGGTTTTCACATAACGGTAAATTTAAATCGTAAATTACAAAATATTACATAATTTTGATATTGTTTTATATAGATAATAAAATTTTCGATCTTCTGGAGGTTTTAGATTGGAAAACTATTACGCAGAGCCCGAGATATATACATCTGAAAATGGGGCTTTTTTACAATTTTGAAGAGCTACAACTTTGGAACCCTTTACAACTAAAATAAACCTTTCACACACGTAAAAATATATTATTGTAGCTTTAATTTTTACATCTTGCAGAAGTAAAATGTGTGCAGGTTCCTAAGTTACAGGTGTTTAAAAATAGCAAATTTTCAATTTTTAAGCCCTAATAGCTCATAAACAGGGGGTGGTCCGAAAAAATTTTCTGAGCAAACTTATACTAATTCTAAAAGTTCTTTCTTGCCTCAAAATTTCAAGCTTTTATCTAGAAGCGTGCCGGAGTTATGAAAGTAGAAAAATCATGCAAAATTTGGTTTTCACATAACGGTAAATTTAAATACTAAATTTAAAAAAAATGTATAATTTTGATATTAATTTACAAAGATAAAAGAAATACCTGTCGAATGACGTTTTCAGATTGAAAAAATCTTAAGCAGAACATAAGATATATGCATTTAAAAATAGGGCTTTTTCAAAGTTTGAGGGGGTGTAGCTCCGTAATGAGGGGGGCTACATGAAAAAGTTGTTCCACAAAATTATTTTTTTTATGAGACCTACCTATGGTTAAAATTTTTTTTCTCTATCTTTAACGGTGTAGAAGTTTTGTAAACAGACGGACGGACGGACGGACGGACAGAGTGAAACTAATAAGCACATTTTTTCAAAATTTTTTTGGAAATGTGCTAAAAATAAACAAAGTGACTGTACTTCTACTAATTATACCTATATACCATTGAACATTTTTGTAATTTATACTATATTTCTTAATTTTTAATCCATTTTCAATATATGCGAATAAAAATAATAATATTATGAAATGACACCAAATTTATTAGAATAATACGTTCTTACAGTTTAAAGTAAATTCACCTACTAAGATAAACTTGAATAGATCAGCGAAAAATAGAAAAAATTTAACGGTATTTTTTAAAATAATTTTTAAATCAATAAAATGAGTTCAAGGTTATTCAATATTCAGTAGGTACCAATGCATATCATATTATTAAACAAAAAAAAAAAAAAAGCCTTAATCAGAATTATACTTAAGCTGGAATTAACCAATTTTGTCACTAAAATGTTACATTTTCCAAAAACTGTATGAGAAATTATGCTTTTTAAAAAGAAATATAAATGAAATACATCACATGACTGTATAGGGTATAATAAACAACAAAAAGTGGACGAACATAAAGTATACGCCCATCCGTCCGTCTGTTCCCACGATTACTCCAAAACTAATAAAGCTATTTTGATGAAATTTATGTAGTAGATTGCTAATTACGAAAAAAGCGGGGGATTGAAACTTGGAAAAATTAGTCAATAGATTCTGATTTTGGAAGCTTCCGAACGAGCCCTAGAGCAAACAAGCATACCTCCAAAATCTCTAAAGATAGAATCTTTAAATTTGGTTCAACGGTGTTCTGTCATTTTTCCTTTATGTTTCTGAGAAGATTTGGAGGACAAACTATTCTTCCACTATTCTATTGGTCAGACAAACTTCACTAATGCTTATATTCGACTTGGATGTTCCCACAGTTTTAAAATCTTATATCTTATGTAATAAACATATGATCCAATTATGGTGCTTCCATAATGAAGTTTATCATTTAATTTGTTATGTATAAAGAAAATAAAAAAATATAAGTTCAATACAACAACTCGAATATTTAAACAGAAATTAAGGTGATAAGATAAACTTACTAAGATGAGACTAAGAGGATTATCGTAAATTATTTTAATTAATTAAAATGATATATAAAATATTTAAAATATCAATAATTTATTGAAAACAAATTATTTTTCAATTAAAATATTTATTTTGTTCATCGGAAAACAACCATTTCAATTAAAAAACTACGCTAATTATTTCTATATTATTTTAACCACAATATGTACACAATATAAATTTCAATAAAAAAATAGTACATATGTATATTAAATAACTTTTAAAATTATTTTATTTTTATTAACCGCTTGCTAATATCTTTAAATTATCTAAATAAATTTCAATACATATTGTTATAAGCTATATTCTATAATTTATATACCACATATTATTAGTGATGGTATATTATTTATTGATTTTTTTTTTTTTTTTTTAAATATTGTTAGCTAATGGACTCACAAAATATACTCACAAATCTATTCGAAACCACAAATATTTATTTTTAAACTTATTTTTGAGAGTAGCTATCACTAATCATACTGTGTCAACTCTAGGATACTCGTGTGAACGTAATATAGACTGTTGTAATATAAAACTTGATAATCTTTTACACTATTTCAGATGTTTAACTAAATTAAGTACCGATATATATTTAGGTAAATTTTGGAGTTGTATGACAACTACTCGAATCTGTTGCCTCAAACCAACCAAATTTAACAGAAATGATTGCCATAAAATTTGATCATCTTTTACATGATTTCAGATTTTTAGCTTAATTAAATTTCAAGATAGGCAATCTCCTTGAACATCTTATCCTAACTGCAAAAAAATTATAAAATTTGATCCCTTCTTAGAAAATTTCAGATGTTTAACTTTATTAAGTACCAAAAAATGAGGATACAAATTATGCTTAAATATAAAAAAAGAAGTTCTTTGGCAGCTCTCCGAATCTGCCAATCTAGATCTACCAATTATTACAGAAGGTTTTTCATGCATCTTGACATCTTTTCACAAAATTTCCGATACCTAGTTTTGATGAACACTGAATTATATTCATATAAAAAAAGAAGTTGTATGGCAGAAGGTGTCGATCGAATTTGCTGAATTTAAATAGTAAAAATAAATTATTATACGAATGTGAAAGGGTAAATATTTTAGAATCTTAGCTCCTTAATTTTTTGGGTTATCGTCTGAACAAAAGGACGACCGTATACGGCTTAATTGATTCAGAATTAGATTCTGAAGAATCATATCTAGCTCGATTCTTCTAAGGTGTCACATGCGTTATGGCTAATTTATTATATACTTGAGCTATGTTTACACGGCAGTAAGAAATGTGCATTTTCAGACCACAACATCAATTTTTTGGAAAAGTCTGAAATTAACTTTTCGTCCTATTTAGTCAATCCTTTCTGGATTCTGTAATCCTGTAAATTTTATTCATAGAGTCGATGGTAGTGCATATCGTCTTTTGGTGATCTCACGTTGCAATTATGAATTTATTAAAAAATTACAAACAATAGAGGTTTTAAACTTTAAGCTATAAAAAATTAGTGAACACATTTTGAGCATTTTAAATAGTGATCATAACTCCTTTTTTTTTAGTTTCAAAGGAGTTTACTATGAATCAAATATGTGCGTTATGAAATATTAAATATGAGATTTTTATTTTTTAAAGGTCAATGGAAACTTCAAAAGTCACCCAGAGGAATTGCAAGTGGTTTCTTCGAATAGTGTTCCTTTAAAAGAGACTTTAAGGCGGAACCTTTTAAACAAATATTCAGTTTAACTTTAATGATAGGGATGTCGGAAGGTTTCTTATGAAAATGAGGTTTATGAGAATGAGTAGGAAAATTTGGCGGGATTATTTAGAAAGGAAACACCGAAAATAAATGAAAAAACATTGAATAAAGAATTTTAAAGTATACTACTTTAGAGTTCCTTTTTTTTAAATTATTGTATTTAGGGTTTTTATGTCACATACATTGAATATAATGTTTCTTTTCTTGTATTGTTTTGAAAATTTCCAATTCTAGCTTAGTGTGATTTAAACTATCATTTATGAATAAACGTAATACAGTTATTTTTTTTACCTTATAGATTTAACTTTTTCCCATAATGTTATTTTAACTGGTCTTCAATGCCTTTTGCTTACGGTAGATCGCTTTCTTCCACAATATTTCTTCAAGTGATAGTATTACCATTCCAAAGCAACACTTTTAAGTATAATGCTTGAGACCTAGGATTAATTTACTTTTCCATTTGTATTTATGTAATCTTTTGTTCATGTTCAGATACTTACATTATACATTAATTATATTGTGCTGTCGAAATAAAAAAATGCCTATATTAAACTCATAGATTTATTAAAATAACATTTTATTTTATTTTCTGATATACAGAACATAAAATATTATTATTCAAAATTTTACCTTATTTAAAATTGTATCTAGCTAATAAAAAATTTTAATAGATATTAAATTAGTATATTTAATTAATAAATTACCTATGAAATTTTACATAATTTACTATTAATTATTAATAAAATCAGAAAATACCTGACACGTCCTATAAATTAAATTAGTTTTTTATTACCTAGCTATTCAGTATTATGAACATAAACCACTTTATCTGTTTAATAATAATTAGGTTTTTTTTTTTAATAATACACAAGTGAACTGCTGAATATGAATTTAGCTAATTTCTAATAAATTAAAAAAATGTGGGTTATAAATTCATTGAATTAAAAATTCATTAAGTAAATTTTAAATATTAGCTTTATTTATTATCAATTATTAGTAAACAAAAAATTATAAATTTGATGTCTAATGGTACTTTAAATTTTAGTTATAAAATAAGAATCTAAAGAATTTTGAGAATTATGTATAAATATTTCATAAGGTCCTATCCTAGGGATGAACAGTACTTTTTACAATAAATTTACATATTTGTTGACTTTTTTTTTGTTTTATATGAGGGAGGATGGAAAATATACCGAAAGTCATTTAAAAGAACTGTACGAGTTTCCTTTACGCCTTTAACCAGCCAAAACAAATCCTTTTAAACATAAAGTTAGGAAGAGTTATTTAATGTATAATATAATACACAGTTTGGTTTTAGGGATAAGGATGTGGAAAGGATTACTTGAAAGAAATTGGGTTTATGATAATTACAATTAGGGTAGGATGAAGGAGATAACTTGGAGAGTTAAATTGAAGAAAGATGTTAATATTCTTCTTAAAATAAATTCATAGTATAACTCGATATGCAGAATGTTTAAGACTGTTGATTCTTTATGGAAGTTAGAAATAGTCGTTGCTAGTTTTCGCGATTTCAAACAGCACCAAAAAACAGTGTTGAAATCAACTCTGTTGATTTATCTTCATGTTGGAATTTTTAAATTTGTCGTTTTAAGGTAAACATATATTAAATATTTGAAGATTTATTATTACATCACCATGCTTCAGTCAAGTATTTATAAAAATTATGATAGTCTTAAGAAAAAAAACAAAATCTAAAACATCTAAAAGTTCAGAATTCCTTAATATTTGAATACCTAATCAAAACGAAATAACAACCAATTAATAAAAATGTAGATAATGATAAATCAATAATTTTTTACGTATGCTATCTACTCTTTGTTCATTGAAAACTTTAATTATTAACTGGCTTAAAGGTTGTTTTAATTGTTTTGGTTGTTTTAATTAAATGAACGTTTTTCGAATTTGAAATTGAGAGAAAAAAATCAATTTTAATAAATAATCTAAATTCTATTCAAAAAAGGTTAATTGAAAAAGTCATAAACATTTAAAAAGAAAATCAAATAAATAATTATTTCTTTTATAATACGTGATATTGTAAAAAGAAATATTTCATTTTAGCTTTTCTTATAATATAAAATATTTAAAAATGTATTAATTTTCTTTTAAAAGTAAACGAAAAAAAAAACAAATGAATTTATTTTATTTATGTAAGTGGTATTTTAATATTTTTATGTTTCTAGGATGAGATTGAATTGTAGGATATAAATTATTGTTTAAGAATTATTTACATATTAGCAATGCGACTCCATGAACACAAGAAATATTGTCCCACATATTGAGGCAATCTTATTATTCATTATGTATTATTATGGTTTATTATGAAAATGAAAAAAATTCTTCAAAAATGTTCCCAAAAAAAAATTATTTCAACGCATAATTTATTATAAAGTGAAAATTAATTTATTAATCAGAAAAGTTCACAACTAAACAATTTTTTTTAGGATTATTAGAAGAGGGCATGACGTTCGCTGTTCCAAAAGATTTTCCAAGATTTCAAATACCTACTTTTTTTAAATTTTTCGGATAAAGTGTAAAACCATGATTTTATAAGCCGACTAAAATAAAATAAATAAGCTAAAAAAAAAAATATAAAAAAAAATCAATAAATTCCGTAAAGAAAACCCTAAAACTAATATTGGAACCTTGTTTCATATCAAAAATTATCAAAATTGCATATAGAATTTAAGATCTGTTTTTTAATATTATTTTGAGGTAATAATTCTTGAGACCTAAATTCGCTGAGCCTAACAACACATACTATGAAGTGAAACTGGACAACTAAAAAAATCTATGCCCATTTTAGATTAAATAATATTGAAGTTAAATATTCAGTAATATTATATTTACACTATATTTGATGGCAAGGAAGGTTTTCTCGCAATCAAAAATCATTCCATGGTTATATGCATAGTGAAATCACACAAGTACAGAAGCCGTGTAAAATTTTGTGAATTAATTATTAATTATCTTAATATTACAATCCACATAGGATAATATAATCAGTAATATTATATTTATTTTGTTTCTATTATACATATTACAATATATTTACACTAATATTTTGTAGCAAAGAAGATTTGTTTTTATTAAAAAAAAACTTGTTACCTGTAAAGGATTTGAAACTGGTTAAAAAACCAAATGCTTAATTACTAGGCCACCGAGAGATCCCTCGTAATTAAAATTTATTTATTTATATTAATATTATATACATAAATGTAATGCAATATTATTGAACCATCGGCTACTAAGGTCATTATAGGTTTTTTATACTATTATTAAATTATATACTAATATTATTTATTTTGTTTATATTATATACTATATATTTACATTATATTTGGTCGTAAAGGGGGTATGTAAAGAAAAAGCACTTACGACCTGTGAAGGGATCGAATCCACACTTCTTCGGTTAATACGCCGCACGCCTACCCACTAGGCTACCGAAGCCCCCTCGTAATGAAAAGTTAAACTTAAATTTCAAGAACTAAAAAAATAAATTGCATATTTTTAGGATCACTTTAGAACCTGATAAAAATAAATGTTTTTGCAATTTAAAAAAAAACTATTTTTCAAAACATAAGCAACTTTTCTTTTTAAAATTAAAATACATCATAAAATTTTAATTTTAATAGTTATAGTTAGAGTGACATTAGCTTTATTAAAAATTTATTTAATAATAATATGTATTTTATTAACTGAAAGCATAATATGAAGCGAATTTGGAAAACAAATTAATTGAAAAGCAATAGAGTACTAAGATATGATTTTATATTAATCGAAACGAAACGTATTATAATATCTTTCTAATACTTAAAAAACTCTAATTAAATATTAGGAAGATATATATATTAAAAATAATTTTAATTAAATATATGAAATAAATTAATTCAAAAATAAAGTAAAACCAACAACTAAATAGTAATATTTTTTTATTAAAAAAGTGTATACATTAATGCATACATTTGGACAGGAACGTCACAAACATCATTGAAATACCTAGATAAAATGTAAAACAATTCTCGTGAATATAGAATAGTTTGCCGCAGAAAGTATTCTGAAATTAACGTGTGTGATTATCATGAAGTTTAAGAAGAGCAACAACATCTTTGTTCAAAACAATCCTCCCAACATGCGCTAACTTCTCATATTTACCAATTTCCACTTTATTAGTATCCCTATATTCCTGTATTCTTCTTTTCTCAATCCCTATGTACCAATGTGCCATAACTTCTAACCTGATATTTTGTTTAAAAGAAGGTGACGTTTGATTGGTAAAAGTTAAACACTATGAAAGAGAATTGCTCGTTGATTTCATTGATATTTTTCGAGATTCCCATTTAACATCGAAAAATGCAAAAAACAAAAATCAGAAATATTTATACAATGAATCTGAATGAATTTAGTAAACTGAAAAACTGTTATAGATTCATTATCGGAGGAACTGTTTAAGGACTATCCTTTTTATAAGTAATTTTTATTCATGAAACTGGACAGTCTGTATAAGTATAATTAGTATAATAATAAATTTATTTTTTATACCTAATTTCATTATAAAAGCAACCTTTTTATCTTTTCGATTTTTTTTTTATCCTTAAAACGTGTGAATATATATTCTATTGTATCCTTTTTTTACAATCTTGATTTATGAAATATATTTTAATTTAAAATCTGAGTCACATTTTCCTAGGTTATTCTTACAATGATACCATATTATAAGGATAAAAAAAAATTTCGACAAAAGAAAAAAATAACACAAATAAATATTAATGCTGTCCCAATGTTTACCCTACCAATCACTTATTATAATTCGTTAAGAAAATGACAATTGTAACAGAAAGAGATAACTAAAAAATATATATAAAAAGAAAATAGAAAAAGTTAAGAAAAAGAAAAAGCAATCTTAAAGATTAAAAAAAGAAAATTAAAATAAAAACTTTTGAAAAAATGAAAAACATAATCTTGTCAAGAAGATATTTTAAAAGAAAATATTATGTACAGAACAACAAAACAAAAACAACTTGGCTCCTAAGAGCTATGACAAATGAATAATAAATTGGTTTAAAGATTTGTAAACTTATAATTCATATATTGTAATATATATGCATTTATTTGTAAAGATATAACCAAATTAAATCTACCGGAAAAATTTTTTTTTAAATTAAAGGACATTTTGTGTAAATAACTTCTGTACTTTATTGAGTGGATGTGCTTCATTGAGAAGTGACATATTTTAAAATTCGATAAATATTATTATATAATTTTCATAAAACCTATTTTCATTTAAAACCATGTTTGATTTTTTTTAATTTACGTTTCTATTAACTACTTTTATTCCAAATATTTTGAAAAATTAAAAAACAAAATTTAAATCGATGATTATTATGAACAATATTTGTCTAAACAAATATCATAATACCATCTCTACCATTTCTGTAGTAATGCCATTAACATTAAAATAAATTCTGTTGCAATTTGAAATTTAATATAAATAAAATTTCCACATAATTAGAAGCTAACAATTTTTAAGGTCGACCTAAAGATAAATATTTTATTAAATGAAATATTGTCCTATGTCAGAACATTAAATAATAATAAAAAAAGGATATAAAGCCATTTTCCTTACTATAAAAAATAGCAGTAATATTCTCATTCTAAACATAAAAAAATTTAAAGATTTTTCGGAAAGAAATTTAAAAATGAATAACTTTTTTGGAAATATAATTAATAAGAACAATAGATATAGACATATTGGACAACAACAAAAAAAAAAAATCAATAAAAAATAAATTAGGAGGATGATTTTCCATTATTGTTTATATTATTTCTTAGTTCCCACAAAATTGTTTTAAACATTTATATTAAAAAAACTAAGAAATTTGATTAAATTTTTTAAGCTATTTTATTTTACTGTAATACAATATCAACTCCTTGCGTGTTGATATTGTATTACACTAAACATTGCACAACATTGTAACTGATGAGTTATTAACTAAGTGTTGCTTCAGAAAACTTACCATGTTCAGATGCTTTAATTAAATTAAAGGAAGACACATTATACCCGTATGAACTATGTTCAAGGGTATAATTAATTTGTCATTACGTTTGTAACATCTTAAAGGAGTCGAGCTAGATATAGCGTCAAAGGTATGGATCAGCTTAGAATCGAATCTGAGTCGATTAAGCCATGTACGTCCGTCCGCACGATAACTCAAAAAATAAAGGAGCTAAGAGGCTGAAATTTTTTTTACGTCACAAAAAAAAATTGCAAAATTGTTAGTTTCGCTATTTAAATTCAGTTTTTCCAGCCGCCTAGTTCGAGTAGCTGCCATAAAAACTTGTACAAAGTTATATGTAAATAACGCAGCATCTATTGAAGCTAGGTATCTGAAATTTTGCAAAATTGTGTTGAGTTCAATCGCGTCTACAATCTTACAAATGAAGATCAAGTTTTATGGCAACAACTTCTGTAAAATTTGGTGATGCTGGTGGAATAGATTTGGATAGCTCTCATAGAACTTAACAATTTAGATAAATACATCTCGGCAGTTATAACGTCAGTACTAAAACATCTGAAATTGTTTAAAAGATGATCAAGTTATATAGAAACAGGATATGTTATGTTCGTACGGGTATCCCAGAGTTGACACAGTCTACTCTACTGCACTCTTCCTCGTTTTTAAATAACATCCTTATATTAGTTTTTTAATGGCAGTACTTTCGAATGAAATAAATTAAATTTTGTTAAAATACACATAATATTGTTTTCATATTACATATATAGATAGTGTACTTTCCCATATGATCAATGTATTTACACAATTTCATCTTATTATAAAGGATATGAAAACATAACAGGACATGTTGATCAAATGATTGGTTTATTAGCAAATTATTTAAAAAAAAAAACATTTTCATCTTGATTATAAAGCGAGATTCCATATGTTTTTTTTTAATATAAGGAAGAATCTACACATCTTCAAAAGCACTAAGAAAAGTCTTCTTGGTAGCGCAGCTTTAACTAAAATACAGTAAATTGGCTGAGAAATAGGAGCAGCAAAGGAAATGGAAAAAAGAAAGGAAAGTTTTTAATGTAAATTGTTGTTTATATAGCTAGATATAGAACCTTATATAAGAATAAGTTCCTATATTTCGTTGTTCTGATTTTAATAGACTTCACTATGTTTTTATACGAGAAAAAGCTACTCTAATTCGTATGTCATGTCGAATTGATTGGAGTTTGTCCATGTTTTTAATTGAACAAGGTAATGTTTTAATAAGCTTGAATGTTAGTTGAAAAGTAGGTGACCTTTCACTCAAATTTTCAAGAAAGTTGTTGTCTATTTTAGTTAATAACAAATATAGTTTATTATATGTATAAATATAAAGAAATAATATTATTAACTTATTAAGAGCACCGTATTGCATTTGCATTTTAACCTATGCAATCATATAAAAAATTAATTAAGTAAATCCGATGATATGAAGCTCTGAACGTTTTTATACCCTACACCTAAAGTATAGGGTATATTAACTTTGATATTGTGTTTGGAACCTAGTTATATATGGACATGTATATTATATTCTTAATCAGTGTCACTTTCTGAGTCAATTTAACGATGTTCATCTGTTCGTTCGTCCGCCCGTTTTTTGATTATTCCTCTGCCATATTAATGTAACAAGGATTTCTTTCTAGGTGAGGTGTAGGTAAATGTTGTAAGGTATAATTTTCATATCGTGGGAGGGATCCGAACTAACACTGGCTTAATGTTTGCCACACATTTTATACGCTCTTATCCACTAAACCCCCCAGGAGACTTCCTCATATTAAAACTGAGAATTGTACTGTCCAAGTCAGCATTAAATAGTTTGTCTTGTTGCCAATATTTTACTATTAATAACTTGCACTATACCTACCTATAAATTAAATTATTTAAATTTTCGACTATGTCAAAGTGTTATGTTTAAATTAATTCAGATTAGAACTATATCCTATATAAATATGATGAAATTAAATTTAAAGAAATTATTTTCATTGATATCAAAATAAATATTTTTATGATTAATGTCAATTTTTTATAATATATCCTTAAAAATTTCATTAAAAATAATTTTAAATTTCAATAGTTAACGCAATAAATCATTTTCCTTTTCGACTTTTAAATTGACTCAACTAATTTTTGTTTCATTAATTCTTCTCCAGAGTACATTATATTATATATACATGTTTTTTAATCTATCAAAATTCGATGCATGTAGTAATTATTAATCATTTAATTTCCAAACATTTTTGATTTTATAACATCATATATTTTTTTTATTTTATATCAATTTTATTTTTGTTTTAAATTTGAACGTATCGTGTTCAAAAATATTTTATATAGTTGTAAAGATTAATCGAATAGAGCGCGGGACTAGTGATACTTTAGAAGATAACTGATATGATATATTGAATATACGGTTGCATTAAATAGAACAACTTTTAATGTTCGCATGTTTACAAAAGTTTAAACAGTTTTAAATGCAGTGTTGACATTTTTCGCGTATTGCGTATTATATTCTTTACAATATATTTAATGTAAAGTATTTTTTTTTAATGATGACGACTGAGCTAATGTGTTAGTAATCACTAGACACAAGGTTCGTTAGTGCACCTTCAAATTTTGATGTTAAGTTCACTTAGATTAATGCCACAATTATAATACTACTCTGATGTATGAAGCTTTAAAAGCTTCTAGGATTCATATCAAAAAGTAAATTTTGGGCTCGGACAAGTGCCGAGGAAGTGGTTTATGCTCTCTATAGCGTCAATTCCTTAAATCTACAGGTAATTTTTACTTGCATACCTAATCTTCTAGCAGTAGATATGATAAGACAATGGCTCGTAATACCAGCAACCAATTGTCTTATTTTAAATCTAGAAAGTGGGAGTATATATCTTGATATTTTTAAACTCAAATACATATTGTTCTAGTTGTATTGAGTGTTGCATTTCTAAGCCATATCTTCCTAGCCAACTCAACTAAGTTCTACTTAATGAACTCAAGGAATCGTAAAATACACATAAGCACGATAAATTGTGTAAACAATTGTAAAAAATGTAACGTTTCGTAAAGAACTGTTAGCACTATATGATGTTATCAAGATATCGAGGAAAAACTTAAAACCCGCACTCATATTGTTAATAGAAGTGCCAAATCCTGCACTATACCACATATTTTAAAAAAACTTTCATGTTCATTTTGGTCCATAAACAGTGTATGAAAATCCGAAGGGAACCATCATTTTCAGAAATTAAATTAATAATTCCCTAGACTGCATGTCATGCAGGTATGAATATTGTTATTATTGTTATAATAATGTTGTTTTTTATTTGCTGTTCAGAAATTCGAATTAAAAAACAACAAAAACCTGTTATTTTTACTATAGATGATTTCTTTTCCTGTTAAATATTTTATACTCGAATTTAAAAAATAAAAATCGAAATCATAATTTATTATATTGTATTGGAAATCTTGCTAAAGTACATATTAACGTTTATTTAAAACGTATGTTATAATATCAGTATAGGAATCTCATGGGTGTGTAACTGAAATAAGGATATATTGTTTATTTTTTTTTTAATATCTGTCAAAAATGTCAAGATAGAAAGTAAAAAGTTATTGCAAAAAATTTTAAGGGTTTAAAAGTGTAGAGGGTATTATTTCCTTAAAAATTTTAATTTCATCTATTTAGAATTCTGTTTTCGTGATGTCATACTTAAATTATTAAAAATAAAGATGTAAGATTGATACTATAATGTTTTTAATTCCAGATATTTAAATTTTACATTGATATAGAAAGACTTAGTTGCGTCAGACCTGAAAAAAATATTAATACTAATAGCAAAGTATTAAAAACAAAAATGATGTAGAAGTTCTTTCCCTCATAGGAGTATAATTGCATCGACTAATAAGTCGCTTATTTTTCCTATCTGGCTTCTATCTGGTTTCTGTTTTTTTCTAAGCTATATTGTACAACAATTGAACATACAAATATTATGTTAGAATTATGGGATATAGCCCGACCGATGTTTGAATCCAAAAACTTTCAATTGGAAATTCGGTGAGTGATTAAGTCGTTAGTCGTGACGCCGTTAGTCAGATGATCAAAAAAAATAATCAATTTTACTTGCAACTACAAAGAGTTGTAAAACGGTACACATAACTTATTAATCTGACTCATGGCGCAGTGGTTAAGTCGCCAACCTTTCAATCGAATGGTCTTGGGTTCAAACCCCGGTCAGGTCATAAATAAAAAATATGTAGTACTTTTATATCGTAATAATGTATATCGTATAATTAATATTAGTAATAATAACAATAATAATAACAATAATAATAATAGTAATAATAATAATAATAATTATTATAATAATAATAATAATAATTAATAATAAATAATAGCTGCTACAGTGGAGCGATCTTTGGTTATATCATGCAAGTAAGGTGTTATATACTGCTGCATGTTGTAATTCACGGATGGCGCTGACTGTGTAGTAAAATAATAATAATAATAATAGTAATAATAATAATAGCAGATAATAGTAATAATAATAATAATAATAATAATAATAATAATAGTAATAGTAAAACAAATTATAATAATAATAATAATAATAGCTGCTACAGTAGAGCCATCTTTGGTTATATCATGCAAGTAAGGTGTTATATACTGCTGCACGTTGTAATCCACTGATGGTGTTGACTCTGTGGTAAAAATAATAATAATAATAATGATAGTAATAATAATAATAATAATAGTACAATTAAATAGTATAATAAATAGTACAATAATAATATAACAATAATTATAATAATAATAATAATAGTAATAATAATAATAGCTACTACAGTGGGGCTATCTTTGGTTATATCATGCAAGTAAGGTGTTATATACTGCTGCACGTTGTAATCCACTGATGGCGCTGACTCTGTAGTAAAATAATAATAATATTAATAAAAATACTAATACCAATAATAACAGCCGCTACAGTGACAGTGGGGGTTGCCTTCAATAGTTGCCTCATGTAGTTAATATATACTACTACTACTACATGTTGTAACTGTTGTGACGGCTTTAGTCACTGTTAGCAAAATAATAATAATAGGCGGATTCATTGTTTCCTTACAGTCCCACTCCCAATTCAATGTTTCCGTATCCATTTTCCTATCCTTTCCTATCCCTACTCCCTAGCCAATATACTGCGTTCGATGGTAAGGGTTTCATCCCACTATATTGGCTAAAGGGGGAGGTGGGTTTAGTCAGTAATCATCTGACACTACCAAGGGGAAATTCTTGGTGTCTTTGGAATATTCTCACCTCCCTTAGGAAAAAAAAAAAAAAAAAGTACTTTCTGCATTATACAGAGTCAAGTAGGTCTAGTAGAAGAGGCTGCATTGAGACGCTTTTATGATAGCTTAGGTATGTTACAACGTACTGCAATGAAAGATAAATTGATTTGAAACAATAATTTATTATAAGATATGGAATAAAGAAATGTTAGTTTTTATTTGTTTTAGAGATTTTTGTTCCCATGACATTATCGACTATAGCATTATTTATTTACAGAAATTTAGCAAAAAATACACGATACAATAATAATTATTGTTGCGATATTTTCTGCGATTGTTACAACTGCAACAGATAACATTAGATGTTTTTTGTATCGTATATTTCCACACAATTGACGGTTAGACAGTTATCGCATAATCGAATGATGTTTAAGATATACAGTAGGAAAAATTTTGTTTAAAATGTTTAGATAAAATACATATTTAAGTATTTTATACAAAAAAAGTAGGTATCGATTAAAAAAGACAAATTTTTGAATCGAGTTGATTGAAAAATAGCGTTCATTGGAATGTTTACTCTAAGGGCTATAATAACAAGATATTTAGGAAGGCAGAGAAAGCTAGGAATCTTGATTATAAGTAAAATAGCAGAGCATAATTTAACTCTCTCGCAGTAATGTTTTTACCTACTCTTTTTTATACCTGGCTATTTAAAATACCAGCACATATTAATATAAATTTCTTTTAATCATTCACTCAGATATGTTTACCCTAATGCAAATAAAAAACGAGTGAATCTTGTTGTAAGAAAATAGTGTGTTTATTACATATATCAGTTATGTCATATTTTTTACAACACAGATCAGTACAAACGTCGCATCATGTACCTCACCCTTAACGTATTATTGTATTCACTATACAAATTAAAGTTAATTATCAAATTGTCAATGCAAGCCTTCAAATTTATTAATTAAATAATAAAATTTTAATATAAAAAAAAATTATAATTTTATTATTGATAGAAAATTCTATTTGGGAATAGTGCATAGAGATGAATGGGAACTATATATAATATTATGGTAAATTACGAATATAGCCTTACAAATAAAGATTACGAAATATAATTTGTAATTTGAATATGCACATTTTTGTTAATCGTGAACATTCTTATGCCTGCCTTTGTAACTGTCAACTATTTGAAAATGTTTTTTTAAATAATCAAAACACTCTATCTTAAATAACTAACACGTATGCTATTGAACCTATCCCTATATTAGTTAAAAAATAAAAGCATCTAGTAAAGAATATCTTATAAGGTAACCTAATTATAGTATTTACAAAGGGCCCCAAATATATCGGCTGTCATTTATGCCAGTTCGTTACAAATAATAAATAAATAAATAGTATTTACAAAAAGAAACTACAGATATACTCAAATACTATTCTAAAAGAAAAGTTTTCTTAAATAATATTTTTGAACTGTAGCAAGTTATATTGTTAAAATTTATTAACATTTCGATGAAAATTTTTTTTATGATGCTAATGCTTTCCTTATGTCGTATACATAAAAATATTTTGTTTGAAAAATTTAAAAAATATGAAACTATAGCGTCACATAGTGCTAATTGAGGCCTTCACGCAGCATCGTGAAGGTCACTACCTTACACAAAACTTTAAATAAAAATTTAATAAGCTTAAAAAAACTTTTTAAAATTTAAAGGCATTAAAAATGTTTTAAGAATTAAAAAACATTTTTAGAGGTCTCGGTGGCCTAGTGGGTAAGAGCGTATAAAATGCGCTGTAAACATCGAAGGAGTGTGAGTTCGAATCCCACACACATCATAAGAGTTATTCCCTCTTACGATATTTATAGCCACGCCTAAACAGGAAAGGCTGTGTAATTTCCTGTCCACATTTATGTGGCAAAGAAATGCATTAAAAAAAAAAATAAACTTGAGCCGAACGGCATGCTTTTTTATAATCATTGTATCAGTCAGAAATTAAAAAATATTTCTTTAGTATTAAAAGAGTGAAAAATAAAATTTTCAAAAGAGTGAAATCCAAAAATGGTTTCTACTTAAATTCTGGAATGTGTCAAAGAACCTATTTTTGGTTAAAAATCAATTTCAAGTTAATATAAAATTTTTTTATATATATTTCTGTTAAAGATACTCTAATATACTCTAATCTTTGTTCGATTGTTGAACTTTAATTTTAAGGAAGGATATATAATAGAATTCAGCTTCCTAAGTGATTTTTTTATTTTTTTTTTGCAGAGAAATTTAATATTCCAAATGCTTATTTCCGGAAAAAGGATAACAAACAAAACAAAAAAAAAAAAAGATTAAAGAATTCCAAAATTCCGCATTTAAATCAATCGATCGAAATTTTAATAATTTTTGAAGTGGAAAAATTGGTTTTTTTTTTTATGTTATACATGGTAAATTGTATTGGATTCTTATATATTTCAAACATATTTGGTTATGTAAGAATTAATACTAAATTCAATAGTATATAGAGCGAAAATTAACGGATCCTATTTTGGTGAAAAAGTTAAAGTGAAACAAATTTAAAAAAAAAAAAAAATTTATGAAAAAAATTTAAATTTTTTGAATCCAATAATTGGAAAAAACAAACTGTCTAAATTGAATAAGAAAAGGGTATGTTTGATATAACAATTTTCTTTCCTAATTGAAAATATTCGGTCCAGTTCATTTTATTTGATCTTTTATGAAATATTCAGATTATTATAGTAGAACACCAATTAGTATACGATAACGCAGGTACGCCCTTATCTTAAAAATAAAAATAACAACAAAAATAATTTCTGAAATTTAAAACTTTTTTTTTTTTTAACAAGAAAATGTGAGAGGTTTCAATGATCGGGTCAATTATTAAATTAAAAAAATTTAAGATTCTTTAGTAAGTTATTCCTATTGGAATCATAAGTTTTCCGGTTTGCCACTTAAAAATTTTTGTTTCTATTTTTAATCAAATTTGATTTAATCTGTTATGAAATTATTTTAATTGATTATTACAGAAAACTTGTAATATTTTTAAAAAAAAATCTGTAAAATTTGTTAGTTTGAGGGTGAATGAGAGAGTTTTAGTGAGTTTATAATAAATCTGAGAAAATTTTAAAAAGTTTTGAATGAAATTGAATTTTTAACTGAAAACCGCTTCAATGCTTAATTTTATGAAATAATTACAAGCTTCTATAAAATATATTTATACATATTTTAAAAAAACTTTTTATCTGGTTTCTAAGAAATATTTAAAAGGATTGGCAAATTTATAAATCTCATAAGTCTATTATAAAATTGAGAATAGTTTGAGAATTAATTATAAAAATAAAAGTCCAAGTAAAGAGGAAAAAATTAGTTAAATAGAACAGAGTGAAATTATTAAGAAGAACAAGACCGGTTTAGGTAAGATAAGAATTATATTTTTAATACTTTTGTCACTCCTACTGCCTCTAGGAAAGTATATATATATAGGATTTATTGGTGGCAGTTCATCTTCAGCAAAGCAATATACTGCTAGATGCATATATTTTGATCCGAGTAAAGCTCCTTAGTTTTTGAGTATGAGACCTGCAATGTCATCTTCTTCTAACTAGACAGGTTCCCCAACAAAAAAAGGTATTTGAAATATTACCTTTCATATTATAGGTACGAAAAAATTAACAATAAAATCGGTGAATCGACAATATGTATAAATAAGGCAGAATGTAAACCAACGGTTTTTAAAAGAGAACATTTCCAAGAGATGTGCTCTTTTAGAGAGAGAATTGTAAAATTTCATATAAAAAAAATGTGAAAATATGACGTTTTTGCAATTTTGAGGGGCTGTAAATCCGAAACCCTAGATATATAATCAAGAAAAACCGTTAATGCACTTAAAAATATCTTACTGGAGCTTTAATTTTTATATCTTGCCGAAGAAAAATTTGTACATGTGCCTAAGTTACAGGTGTCTAAAAATAGCATATTTTAAATTTTTTACCCTTAATAGGTCTTAAACAGGGGGTGGTACAAAAAAATTTTCTAAGGAAACGTGTACTAATTCTAAAAGTTATTTCTGGTCTCAAATTTTAAGTTTCTATCTCAGAGCGCGCCGGATTTATGAAAAAAGAAATACCATGCAAAATTTGGTTTTCACATAACGGTAAATTTAAATAGTAAATTACATAATATTGCATAATTTTGATACTGTTTTATAGAAGCAATAATATTTTCGATCTTCTAGTGTTTTTACTACGCAGAGCCTGAGATAGAAAACAGGGTTTTTTTGCAATTTTGGGAGGCTGTAACTTTGGAACCCTATATAATTAAAGTAAACCATTAACACGCATAAAAATATATTACTGGAGCTTTAATTTTTTTGACTTGCCGAAGAAAAATGTGTACAGGTGCCTAAAGTACAGGTGTTTAAAAATAGCAAAATTTCAATTTTTGAGCCCTAATAGCTCATGACCCCCTGTATCCAAAAATGTTTTAAAAATTTTATAAATAGTAATGTCCAAAATCCAAGTTACTGATATTAGCTGAGTATACAAAAGTAATTGACAGAAATTGTATTGAAACTTAATAATAAGAATTAATTTTTTAGGTTAAAATCTGAATTTTAAATGCATCAGATAATTTTCATCTAAAAAAAAATAAAAGAAGTTGAAAAAGAAATAGAAGAAAATAAAAGAATACAAAGAGCATATTTTACAGTTTTTTTTTGGCCATGATACTATAAGTTTGTACTATAATTAACAACCCTTTAAAAATACACACATTTGTCATTATGTGTCGTAATTTTGTTAAAACTAGAAATTTATTTTTAGATTTAGTTTTATCTGATCCTTATTACTTTTAGTGGCAGATTACAACTGGTTAAATACACTTAATATTTGTATCTTAAATTATTTTTCAAAACAGTAAATAGGTAGCCATTTTCATTTTTAGAACGTAATTTCAAAATATTTAACCTTTTAGTTTGTTTTTGAAATTTTAAATAAAATTAATTGCTTTTTTTTGAAATTAATTAAACAGTATAAATTTTATATTGAAAATATTAAAAATTTTCTACAAATTAGAAAATTAAAAAGTTAAAAATTCTTTTTATTTTATTTTTAAAATAAATTGTAATGTGTTTTGAGTAAAATTTATAAATAGAATAAAAGTTTCGGCAAACATTCTAAAAACCAATTTAATTTGATATTCCTAAAAAAAATCGTACTAGAATATTTTTTATATAGACGTAATCGCATATCTATTAAAAGTTTTTGGTTTTTTTTTTTTTTTAGCAAAAAAGTATTAAATTTTCTTTAATTAATTTAATCAAAATTTTTTTATTTTCATTGAATAATTTGATATTAATAATTTTTTTTTTATGAATAATTGTGTAATATTTCTTTTTGTAGATGGTAGATGGTATCTAATTTCAAAATGACATTCAGAATTATAATTTTATTTTGATAATTTATTTTCTGAATAATAATGTAATAAAGTTTTTATTAATTTTTCATCTTCCACTTTGAATATAAAATATCTTGAGATTAAATTTTTGATTAATCACAATTCCTAGGTGATTAAAAACTGATTATGAGAACTAATTTGTTAAGAGTTGTTAAAATGTGGAATGTACTACCATTTAATGTGTTTCCTTCGGTTAATAATGTTCCATTCTACAATTTTCAATTATTCAAAAATAACGTTGTTTCCAATCTCCAACACTGCAGATCTGATGACCTCACTAGGAGCGGAATAAATTTTTAACGAGAACGAAAAAAACGAGAATTTCGGAGTTCCCATTACAATCTATAACTATTGGTCTAAAAAAGAAGCCAATATACTTACAATTCGCAAGTGGCTTTCTATTAATACTTGTTCTATGGCCAATTAGAACCGGGTCTACATTAGATCTTAAACGATCAAACAGACTCTTGCCATAATCAGACATGCCAGAAGGGTATATAGGACCTCGCTCATATGACTTTTGCAGAAGCTGCCTGTTTTATAACTGTTTCAGCTCTTGCTCTAAATTTCTGGGCAAATTCTTCTTAAATAAAGATTTTGATCAGTCGAACGTGAATTTAATCAATTTACACGACAGTGTAAGAAGCTCCTAATGGTTTTAGTTACGAGAAAATATTGATTCACGGTACTACAACGGGCTTCTAAACTGACCTAAGTGTGTATCTGCAGTCCTTACCTACGTACCTACCTACTTGCTCGAACTCCCTCCTATTATCCAATTTTCAAATTAATCAATTTAATCAAACCACCAGCAATTTTATATAAGGAACCCTCTCCTCAAGTAGTTCAAGATAAATAAAGAAATGTGATTGGCCTGAAAGAATTTACATGAATATTAGATTTAAAATCGTTTGCATCGTTTGTTAAATAAAAAAATATTTAATTTCAAGCTGTTATTCCAAGATTTATTTTATATTGATAAATAGGTCATGATTTTTCTAATGGCTTTATATTAGATTTGACAGACATTTTTATCATAATAAAAATTCGAATTCCAAAATCGAATCATATAGGGATCCATATATGTCTTCAATTAATTGAAAATAAATCCGGGCTAAAAATATTTTTAAATTTATAGGAAAAATTTAGGTTAGGATTTCCTTAAAGGATTAAAATCCTTTAGGTTAGGATTTTGAAAGAATTTTGTTTATAATAAAACTTTTTTTGACTTTAATGTAAATACAAAGAGACTTTAGATATAAATTGGCAAATCAACTAAATTTATTTTTATTGCTAAAACGTACAGACAATTTTTATTATTAATTTTTTATTTATTTTTTGGAACTTGATATAAATAATAAAAAAAAAACGAAAAGATTTGTTATCTTTACTTTTTTGCTTTGTATCTATCTTTTTGTATATGATTTAAAATAATATTTTATATAAAAAGGGATAATAAAATTGTCCTTGATATTTTGTCTTGATTTAAAACAAAAATGTGTGCCTAATATATATTTTGGAAAACAAAAATTTAGATGATCTTAAAAGGATTTATTAATATATTCTTCAAAATTTTATCGAAATTTAAGAACTGAATATTCTGAATTTTAAATTTTTATATGGGATTATATTTTTCAGAATTTATTTAGGATTACTTAATTTAGGGATGTTTAGCATATATTTAAATTAAAATATATTATCATCTTAGCCAAAATTTATTTTCTTATATTTTCTTCGCATTTCATCCAATGGATAAAACTTATAAGCCTGTTTCTTTCATAATAGCCAATTTTACTGTAGAAGTTATAATTAAGAATGTTTTTCAGTTAACATATAAATTGAACTCAATTTTATTTTTTAATAATTTATAATATTGTGTAGGTTTAAGGATTTAATTTTATACAAACGGTTGAAGTAAAAACTTCTTTGATTAATAAAAGAAAAAACCTTTGAGTTTTTGTATTTATTTTTCAATAATATGATAATCGTTTTTTTTTCCTAAGGGATGTGGGAATCTTCCAAAACACCAAGAATACTCCCTTTGGTTGTGTCATATTCTTATTGACTAAACTGTCTTCCCCCTTTAGCCATTATAATGGAATAAAAACCCTGAACTCCTAACGCAGCATATTGGCTAGTTAGTGAGTAGGTACAATAGGCGATAGGAGAAGGAGATTTTGAAACACTGAATTGAGGAGTGAAACTGTAATGGAACAATGAATCCGCTTATTACAATTAGTATTTGCTATCATAGACGAAATTGATGCCATCAACAGTTACAACATGAAGTAGTATATAACATCTTTCTCCATGAGGTAATAATTAAAGGAAACTTCACTGTCAATGTAGCAGGTATGTTATTAAGAAATATTATTAATTATTAAATATTATCCAATCCAATGGGTTCGAGTAGCTATTATATAATTTTTTTTTATATGAGAATAATTCAGTGTCTAACTATGCTTCTTATCTATTGAATTGAAGATTCTTGTCACAAGAATTTCAGTTAAATGCAACAATTACTGCAAAATTTGGTTGGTCAATAGTTTCGGGTAGCTGTTATATAATTTATTTGCTGGATATATAAAATCTTGTTAAGAAAGTTAAGTTTTATATCAAGGCTATCTGAAAAATTACATTAGTGTAACTTTAGTTAACTTGTTCTATATTGTAACTTGTTCGGGTAGTTGCGAAATTTATATGCTTATCATATCTTCGTACTTATAAAAGCTTGGATTTCGCAAAAGATAATGAAAGTTTGACGCGAATGGTTTACAACACAGTTAATTAATTACGTTAACTACCACAGTTAATTCATTAAGTTAGTTAAGTTAATTATTAATTAAGGTAGTTAATTAAGTTAATTATCATAAAAAAGTTATGGAAACAACTTATATTCGAGTGGGTACTCTAGAGTTAATACAACATACTACCAATTTTTCCACATTTTTTATGCAATTTGGTAGGAGTGACCTTTTATACTATCAAGTGATGATACTATCATGTGTTATACTATCATCAAGAGATGAAAAAGAATATTCTTTGTTGATTTTCCATGACTTCAATAGTAAATATATCTTAAAAAGAGTCTCTTTTGTAACTGTTATTAATTTTCTTTTGTAGAAAAATGAGGCTGTTGAAACATTTCATTAAATATTTTGCTCATTAAGGGTGTAAATCTACTAAAAGTATTTCAAATCGGTTATGTTTTAATTTTGTTTTAAAAAAAGTGATTTTCTCTGGACTCATATATTTGAGCATTCATTTTTGAAACAAAAATATTAAAGATATAATTTTTTTTTTGTGTTCCTTTTATGTTAATATATACTATCGATTTTTTATATTGCTCAATGTTAACTTAAATAAAATGTATCTTCTAATCAGATTTTTTTCAATTAGATTTTTGACAATCTTATTATTTATTGGTGAATTGATTAATTATCTTTCCTACAATAATCTTCAGCCTTTTTTTTCCTATTATAAAAAATGTCAAACAAACTGATTAACTAGTTGTCAAAACTGAAATCAAATATATTATTTATTTTGATTAAAAACTTGAAAAAATCTTTTTTCTTTTTTTTTTTTTTTGATGAAGTCTACTAAAAGTATTTTTATCCCTTTTTTTTCCAAATATAAAATCGTCTTATAACTATAAAAATATAAATAGACTTATAACTATAATAACTAACTTACTTTAATAAATAACTGTAGTAAATATTTTGGAAATTTTTAAGACATACTCATTCTTCTAGTTCAAAATGAAGATAAGAATAATGAACTTTTAGAAAAAAGCCAAAAAGTTGGTTACAAATAGATTGAGTCCTAGAAATAAAGAATAAAATTAAATAAAAAAAATAATGAGAAGCTTTAGAAATCATACAGAAATAAAATAAAAAAAATGTCTATAGAATGGTACCTATCATTAATATAATTTTTTTTTGGATTAGATTTCTTTTTTTATTTGGAGACATTCATTCATTTTTTGTGATATGATTAATACAAACGTTTTGATACTACACAGCCATTATTCAAAATACTCTTTTGATTGTTTGCAACTGTATTAAAATACGCAACTGAATAAAAGAAGCTCTGAATTTGACATTTTGTTAATTATAAAATACATCAATCTTGAAATTTATTTTGTTTTTGTTTTTAAGAAACTGTTCAGTATTATTTAAGAAATCTCTTTCTTATATGATTTTAGATTTTAAAATACTTAAACATAATTTATGTAAGAGCATGTAGAAGAAATTATGTTCTTTGTAGAAGAAATTCGCTAGTATTGAAAACATTAGAATTCTAATAAACGAAATATTTTTTTTAAATGAAAGATATATGGTGTAATTTTAACAGCCGTATTGAAACTTCATAAATAATAAAAATTATGGGTGAGCGTACGGAAATCTTCATTTTTTTAATCGTATTTGCTAAAATCTTATTTTTTTATATCCGTATGAACTATGTTTGTACACGTATGTAAGTTTGTGACACCCTAAATGAGTCGAGCTAAATATAGGCTCAAAGGTATGGATCGGTTCAGAATCGAATTCTGAGTCAATTAAGCCATGTACGTTCGTTCGTCCGTCCGTCCGGTTAGCAGATATACAACTTATATTTTTAAATAAAAATAATTTTATATTATTATATTATATACTATTAAAGCTAGATATCTGAAATTTAGTGAAGGAACGCCGAGGTATATGCCAAAAATGTTTGTAAAATTTGGTTGCTCTAGAAGAGCCGGTTCAGGTTTCTTGCATCTCTCGGAACTTAATGAAGCTAGGAATCTGAAATTTTACAAATGGTAAATTTTATGGTAACAACTTCTGTAAAATTTGGTTTTGCTGGTGCAACAGGTTCGGGTCAACAACTCTACAATTTACATAAATATATCTCGGTAGTTAACGTCGGTACTAAAACATTTGAAATTTTTAAAAATATGATCAAGTTTTAAAGAACAGGATATATTACGTTCATACGGGTATCCCTGAGTTGATACAGTGTACTCTACTGCACTCTTCCTCGTTTCTAAAAAATCCAAAATATTATTTTTCCAAAATATTCTATTATTATTACAGGATTTTTAAAAATTTGGCAAATTTTGGGAAAATCTAGGTCAATCAATGGAAGCTGCGATCCCACTATTTTACTATAATTATATAATAATTAATATCGATTTTTTAGTTGGTTACAAAATCAGAGTAAAAACTTCTTTCTGAATATTATGTGTATTTATGTATATGTGATTTCGGACAAATTTCCTACAATAAAACAGAATTACAAAAAAACAATTGTTCTGATTAAAAAAGATATTAAATATTTAAAAGCTTATATTAATTTTGCACCAACCCTGATTAACATAATATGTAATCTATAATTGCAGTTTACACTAATTGAACATTTCGGTTTTGTATTTTTTTAACAAACAATTTTATTTTTGGCAAACCCTATGTGACATGTCTTTGCAAAACTTTATGTATTTTTATTTTGTTTAAAAATTAAATTTTATTATTGCTAAGTGCCGCTTTTCGTTAAAAATTTTCAAGTGGAATTTCCGATTTTTTTAAATGGATAGTTTGAGGAACATGATTTTATGCCAAAGCATTTCTGTTGAAAGCCTAGTTTGCAATATATCTTTCGCATAACTGTGTTCTACTCGATAAACGGACAAAATGTATTTAGAATTACTTATCTATAGCGAATCAGTGCATTAATCTTAAAATCTCAGTCTTAACGATATTTTTCTTTTTTTTCCCATATACAGTAATGTAGAATTTATAGTTTATCATTTTTGTTAGGATATGAGATAACGGTCTAAATTATTTAGATAATAATATATATAAATTTTTTCACCTACCTCTAAAGTGTCTAAGTATAAGGTATCTAAACTCTAAAGTAGGTATATTTAACAAAGTTTCATCAATTTCAGAGAAGGTTTGTAATCATCAAATTTAAAATTGTTTTTTAAATTTTTACACAAAGCACTATACGTATAGTTTTAAGTCAAAAAAATAGTAACTAATTTCAGATATTATTTTCAAAAGATTATTATTTTGTCACTTAGTATATCAATGTGCTCTCATGACAAGAATTATTAAAATTTGAGAATTTTTAAATGACAATTTATAATAAAATTCATTTCAGTATGAAAAAAAAAATTAAATTCTTTTATCATCCTTATCTTCTAAATAGCTTAAAATATATTTTCACTTTATTCTTCTTAGAAAACGATAATCACTTTTCAACACATTTAATGACACCTCATTGTTACATTCCACTTTCTTTTGAATTAACATTTACGTCTCACAATGTAGAAAAAATTACATAAATTTCATTTTCTAAAAGAGGTTAGCTGATAAGTTGAAGATTTTAAAATAGCACAATTTAAATTATTTAATTTTATTTTTGATATGCATGCATTTTTTGTAATTGGGGTGTAACAGCTTTAATATTTAGTTTACCATCAAATTTATTAGAATTTGGGCCTGGGTGGCCTAGTGGGTAAGAGCGTATAAAAATACGCTGTAAACACCGAGGAAGTGTGGGTTCGAATCCCACACATGTGGAAAGAGTTATTCCTCCTTACGACATTTACAGCCACTCCTGAACAGGAAAGGCTGTGCAATTTCCTGTCCACATTTATGTGGCAGAGAAAAGCATTAAAAAAAAGAAATTTATGATATTTTTAAATGAAAATACTGCATAATATTGGCATTCTTAAAACGTATTTACTTCAATAATGTGTACCAAAAAACTGCAGTTTCTAACAGATGAAAGTCATTTCTTATTGCAGTATTTCCATTTAAAAATATCTTAAATTTCTAATAAATTTGATAGATTTGATTTCTAATATATAAACTAAATTTTAAACCTGTTACACTCCAATTGCAAAAAAATGGAATCAAAGGAATTATCTTAAATGCAATCAAGGGAAAATTTAAAAAAATCGAAGAAAATCAGTTCTGGCTATTGTGACGTAAAATTTCTCAAAAGATGAGCATTAAGAAAACTGAAATGCATTATTCATCATATATGGATATTAAAAAGGGTGGCAACATGTAATTTGTTTTAATCAACGTATTTTGAAACATAATTTATTTGTAGTAATTTTTTTTTTTTTTGAGGCAACACAGCACGTATTTGAAACAAAAAATTTATTTAAAAAAAATTTGATACATACTTTCGAATTTGAAAAAAAAAAATATATACAAAACGTTTAAAACAAATTACGTGCTACTCTCCGTGATACGATTTTTAAGATTATACCATGATCATTTTATATTTTGCGGTGCCTTTAATATAATTTTCGTAATATAAATTAATGCATACAAGTAAGCATTATATTTTGTTATTTAAAAAATTCCTTCGAGGATAAATTTGTAAGGATATAGATTTTAATTTGAATAGGTAATGAATTTCCGTAATATCGTGTTAATCATATTTCATTTCATAATAATAATGTAAGTTTCGGGAATAGAAGTACATCTGTTGTACATCACATAAAGCTTATATTATTACATACAAAAACCGAAATAATACTTTAAGATGCTCTTATTACTTTTTAATCCTTTTGTGAATGAAAAGGTCAGGCCAGACTTTTTTACATTTTAATGAGTATTTTTTTATACAAATACTTGACATTTCTTTTTGAAATTTTGTGACATCGTAGATTAATTAATTATTTTGCCATGTCCATGAAACTTGTGAAGGAATGTGAAGTGAATGAATGTATGTGAGTGAAATTTTTATATAAAATACGCTGTAAACAACGTATTTTATAGTTCAAAGATTTTGTTCAGACAAAAACCTTCAAAAAGCAACGTAACATTTTCTTAAAATGTGGATTTTTGTTTTCAAATTGATTTAAATTTAAATAGAATTTAGTTTTTTTTTTTCAGTAAATGGCTGCTAAAAAGGACAGTCTCTTCATAATTTTATAAATGCATTTGTAATATTTGACAACTAAAGAGCAAGAAAAAAGTTTTCTAAAATATTAGTCAAAAAAAAATTTCATTAACTTTTTTTCTTTTCTAAAAAAAAATTTTTTTTTTTTTTCATAACAAATAATTGAAGATTTAGAATAAATCTTAAGATATAAAAATTTTATATAAATTTCATCTCAACTTCATATTCCTGATCCATGTTGAATGCATGTTGAACTTATAATAAAATAAAATAATATAAAAAAAAATCGTATTATTTTCTTTATAAGATGAGTTTTAGTTAAAAACTAATATACGAGTTACGAAGTTATATAATGTATTTTTGAAAACATTTTGACATTTAGTGCTCTGACAAAAAAAAATAATAAAACAGTCATTAAGTATATAGATTGCACATAACACTTAATAATAGATGTCATTAAAATCTTTTACAATTTTATAAATTCAAGACAGATATAAAAATAGAAAAAGTTAAAATGCATTTTCCATTGCGATTAATTTTGAATTTTGATAGTTTTTTTTTTATTTTTTTTTTATGCTGGATCATAATAATTTATATTTTCCATTAAAGTCATTAATAATGTGCTAATGATATTTGAAAACTCTGGAAATTAGTGGTTTTTGTTTTTGAGAGTTTAGATTATTCATTAAACATTTTTCTTTATTTGATAGTTTTTAAATTAATTAAGAAAATGAATTAAAAATTATTTGGTGACGGTTAAGTAATGAGTTCATAAATGTCGTATTTTTTAAAAGTTGTTTTTGAAGCGTATTTTTTATTTATTAATGAAGACTAAATTTCAATAAAATTATATTTAGTGGTTTTGTGGTGATTAAATATAAACTGTATATGGACTGTAATAAATAAAAACAATTTTTAGAATGCAAAGTATAAGGAACAGGATTTTTTTTAAAGATTGCAAGTACTTTGTGTAGGTGTAAAATTCAAAAAATTAAATATATACTAGTATTCGCCCGCCCCTCGAAATTCGAGGTGTTTTAATTAGCAATTACAATACAATATATACAGTATAGTTTCTTTATGATTTTATTTAAAATGTAAAAATACAATTTTCAATAATTAAAGCCTTTATGAATTTAAAATTTCTTTGTAAATAATATTTTTTGTAAAAACACGATTATTATTATCTTTTAGAAGTTGCCCTTGATTTATTGTTTAAAATATAAAAAAAAAAAACAAAAAAAAAAAACAGAACTGAATCGAACTTGCAAAATCAAAAAGCAACTATTAATAACCCCACACTCTACCACTGTACTAAACACTACACTAAAATTTTAATCTTTATAATCAGTTATATTGTGAAATTCCTACTCCTACCATACAACCAATATTTTAAAATTTTTAATCGAAAAGAAAAATAAAACAAAAATTTAACGGAATCAAAGACCATCTTTTTTAAAAATGTTTAATATAGGTATAGATTATACATATTATATGACTTTACATGGGTTTTTTATAAAAATGGAAAATTATTAATGAAAATTAGAAAATTTTGGAAAAATATTAATTTTGTAAAAAAATAGAATAGAATCGAACTTGTGAACTAAACACTTCTCAAGTTTAAGAAGCGGCCACTCTACCACTGCACCAAACTCCCCACTGAAGTTTTGACGTTTATATTCAATTTTATTGTGAAATTTCTATTTCCCACCATGTAAAATATATTTTAAAATTTTTTTTATGTTTTTAGAAAAAAAACAAAAAGCAAAAACAACAAAACAAAATTTAAAATTCAACGGAATAAAAGAGCGTCGTTTTTGAATATGTATATTATAGGTATAGATTATACATATTATATGATACATATGTATATACTTTACATGGGTTTTTTATAAAAATGGAAAATTATTAATGAAAATTAGAAAATTTTGGAAAAATATTAATTTTGTAAGATGGCTATACTGAATATTTATCACTTAAAAAGAAAAAAATGAAAGTTGGTTGGTAAATCATTGAGTAATATGGTTTTAAATGTCTGTCATTTACAGATTAAATATTATGATATGTAAGAATATATTTCATATAAAATATTAGAAATAAAAAAAAAAAAAAAAATAGAATAGAATCGAACTTGTGAACTAAACACTTCTCAAGTTTAAGAAGCGGCCACTCTACCAATGCACCAAACTCCCCACTGAAGTTTTGACGTTTATATTCAATTTTATTGTGAAATTTCTATTTCCCACCATGTAAAATATATTTTAAAATTTTTTTTATGTTTTTAGAAAAAAAACAAAAAGCAAAAACAACAAAACAAAATTTAAAATTCAACGGAATAAAAGAGCGTCGTTTTTGAATATGTATATTATAGGTATAGATTATACATATTATATGATACATATGTATATACTTTACATGGGTTTTTTATAAAAATGGAAAATTATTAATGAAAATTAGAAAATTTTGGAAAAATATTAATTTTGTAAGATAGCTATACTGAATATTTATCATTTAAAAAGAAAAAAATGAAAGTTGGTTGGTAAATCATTGAGTAATATGGTTTTAAATGTCTGTCATTTACAGATTAAATATTATGATATGTAAGAATATATTTCATATAAAATATTAGAAATAAAAAAAAAAAAAAAAAATAGAATAGAATCGAACTTGTGAACTAAACACTTCTCAAGTTTAAGAAGCGTCCACTCTACCACTGCACCAAACTCCCCACTGAAGTTTTGACGTTTATATTCAATTTTATTGTGAAATTTCTATTTCCCACCATGTAAAATATATTTTAAAATTTTTTTTATGTTTTTAGAAAAAAAACAAAAAGCAAAAACAACAAAACAAAATTTAAAATTCAACGGAATAAAAGAGCGTCGTTTTTGAATATGTATATTATAGGTATAGATTATACATATTATATGATACATATGTATATACTTTACATGGGTTTTTTATAAAAATGGAAAATTATTAATGAAAATTAGAAAATTTTGGAAAAATATTAATTTTGTAAGATGGCTATACTGAATATTTATCATTTAAAAAGAAAAAAATGAAAGTTGGTTGGTAAATCATTGAGTAATATGGTTTTAAATGTCTGTCATTTACAGATTAAATATTATGATATGTAAGAATATATTTCATATAAAATATTAGAAATAAAAAAAAAAAAAAAAAATAGAATAGAATCGAACTTGTGAACTAAACACTTCTCAAGTTTAAGAAGCGGCCACTCTACCACTGCACCAAACTCCCCACTGAAGTTTTGACGTTTATATTCAATTTTATTGTGAAATTTCTATTTCCCACCATGTAAAATATATTTTAAAATTTTTTTTATGTTTTTAGAAAAAAAACAAAAAGCAAAAACAACAAAACAAAATTTAAAATTCAACGGAATAAAAGAGCGTCGTTTTTGAATATGTATATTATAGGTATAGATTATACATATTATATGATACATATGTATATACTTTACATGGGTTTTTTATAAAAATGGAAAATTATTAATGAAAATTAGAAAATTTTGGAAAAATATTAATTTTGTAAGATGGCTATACTGAATATTTATCATTTAAAAAGAAAAAAATGAAAGTTGGTTGGTAAATCATTGAGTAATATGGTTTTAAATGTCTGTCATTTACAGATTAAATATTATGATATGTAAGAATATATTTCATATAAAATATTAGAAATAAAAAAAAAAAAAAAAAATAGAATAGAATCGAACTTGTGAACTAAACACTTCTCAAGTTTAAGAAGCGGCCACTCTACCACTGCACCAAACTCCCCACTGAAGTTTTGACGTTTATATTCAATTTTATTGTGAAATTTCTATTTCCCACCATGTAAAATATATTTTAAAATTTTTTTTATGTTTTTAGAAAAAAAACAAAAAGCAAAAACAACAAAACAAAATTTAAAATTCAACGGAATAAAAGAGCGTCGTTTTTGAATATGTATATTATAGGTATAGATTATACATATTATATGATACATATGTATATACTTTACATGGGTTTTTTATAAAAATGGAAAATTATTAATGAAAATTAGAAAATTTTGGAAAAATATTAATTTTGTAAGATAGCTATACTGAATATTTATCATTTAAAAAGAAAAAAATGAAAGTTGGTTGGTAAATCATTGAGTAATATGGTTTTAAATGTCTGTCATTTACAGATTAAATATTATGATGTCAACAACAACTCTTATATATTGTATTTTTTGAAGACGCTTAAGACCGGACATTTGAAGAAAATTGGAATAGAAAAAGAAGAAAACTGCGGAGCATTCTGTCATTCCCAGCAAAATATATGTTACAAGAAGCTTAATACTTCACTGAAAATGAAGTATAAGCCAGCAATACACTCTAGGCAGATCTAGGATCTAGTAATATAAGCGGATGCTACAATAGCTTTGTATTAAAAGGTGGCAGTATGTTTCTTAGAGCCTAACACTTAGAGTCTAACTCAACCATTTAATATTATTATTATAAGAAAAATATTTTTAAATACATATATCAATTCAAATAACTAATTCGGTAAACATTTAGTTCTGATAATGAAAGGTTTTTATTTTTCGCTATCTTTAGTTCTTTACTTTACAATCCTTTAGTTCTTTAAATTGTACGTTTAGTGTTTGTTTATTGTCTAATTTTTTATAACCTTAAACCCTAATTTATTATTATAAATCCAACATTTTCGGCCACCGGGTTTGTATAGCTGCCATACAACTTCTTTCTTTATATGGAAATAACTCAGTATCTATTCAAGATAGGTATCTGAAATTTTGTAAGTGATGATCAAGTTTTATGGCAACAACTTCTGTAAAATTTGGTTGTGATGGTACGACAGGTTCGGGTAGCTGCCATACAACTTATATTTTTAAATGAAAATAACTCGGTGTCTACTGAAGCTAGGAATCTGAAATTTAGTAAAGAGGTGTCGAGTTACATGCCAACAACTTTTATACAATTTGGTTGGTCTAGAGCAGCTGTTTCAGGCTTCTTGCACTTCTTGGAACTTAATGAAGCTAGGTGTCTGAAATCTTCCAAATGATGATCAAGTTTTATGCCAACAACTTTTGCAAAATTTGGTTCTGCTGGTGCAACATGTTTGGGTAGCTGCCATACAACTTAAATTTTTAAATGAAAATAACTCAGTGTCTATTGAAACTAGGTATCTGAAATTTAGTGAAGAGATGTCGAGTTACATGCCAAAAACTTTTGTAAAATTTGATTGGTCTAAAGATGTCGATTCAGACTTCTTGCATCTCTTGGAACTTAATGAAGTTAGGCGTCTAAAATCTTATAAATGATGATCAAGCTTTATGGCAACAACTTTTGTAACATTTGGTTGTGCTTGTGCAATAGATTCGGGTAGCTGTCATACAACTCCACAATTTACATAAATATATCTCTGTTATTAACGTCGGTACTAAAACATCTGAAAGTTTTTAAAAGATGGTCAACTTTTATAGAAATAGGGTATATTACGTTCATACGGATATCCCAGAGTTGACACAGTCTACTTCATTGCACTCTTCCTCGTTTTTAACTATTTGTGCACATCTATTATCGCATACACAAGAAATAATGGAATATTGAAAATATGTTTTACATTTCTTTATGCTGAAAATATATTTATTAATATTTTTAGTTGGTTATTGTTGTAATATAAAATACATTACATAATTTTATGTTATGGTTATATAAAGTATTATCCAATAGTAATATGACCAGCATTTTAAGTAAAACCCCAAATCCTTGGCCAGAATTTTAATTACAAGTTCGATGATATAACTTTTACAATCATCTAATAATTAAATCGTCACTGAAAATGTATAAACGAATTTGGAATTATTAAAACGAAGGCATTAATAAGTATTATTTATTTTATATGATACAATTAAATAGTCTGATATCTACAGCTTTTCTTTCGTCCAATTGAATCAAACTAGTTTTTTTTTATCAAAATTCATATATCATAGGTAGTTTTTTTAATGCAATTCTCTGCCACATAAATAAATTTCCTTTTCAGTTCAGGCGAGGCTTATTGGACTTATCTGTTACATAAATTTCCTTTCCTGTTCCGGCTTGGCTGTAAATGTCGTAAGGAGAAATAACTCTTACGACGTGTGTGAAATTCGACCCCACACTTCTTCTGTGTTTACAGCGTATTTTAAACGCTCTTTTACTAGGCCACAGAGGTCCCAGTAAATATCGTAATCCTAATTTGAAATCTTAATCAGTTTATTAAATAGTGCATATACAATAGTTAACAGCTATGGAAGATGTATTAAAAAAATCGAAAAAAAGAAAGAAAAAAATTGCAACTAAAAATTATAAATATTTTAATTTAAAATGCTAAAAAAAACTGATATTTCCCTTTCAGTTAAGTACTTTAATTTTTTTTTCACTCTAAACAAAACTAAATATTTTTTAATCAATTTATTTTTTCTGTTGATTTGAAAATTTGTTTTTGCAATTTTCTAAAAAAATTAAATAATTCGAAACACAAATTTTAAATGAAAATAATAGAAAAAAAAATGTTTTATGTTATTTTTTTATTCATTTTAAAGGTTTATTTATTGTCATTTTGTGTTAAAATGTTATTTAAATAAGTCCCCTAATTTTTATATAATTGTTAAATAAAAATATTAACTTAAAACAAATTTTTCACAAAAACTATTGCCAATTTTTATGTAAAATAATTTAAAACTTTTTTTTCTATAAAAAACAAATACAAAATATTCCAAACGATTATAAAATTCTAATGAGTTATGAAATCTAAATATTAGAATTTAAAAATAAAAAAAATATAAATTAAACTTTTAAGACCATAAACACACATATTAAAAACAGAAACATTCATAAACACATTCGAAGAAATCCTTTTAAACAAACCACGACTTCAAAGGTTTGAAAAGATGAACTATTCGAGCTATTTGATTTTGAAAAAAATTAGAAACATTGCACAGACAAAAAATGTAAACACAATAGTTACCAATGTTATAAATGTTGTAGATATACATCACAATGTATAGTCAATTTTTTTAATAAAAATATATTTTAAAATAGTTGAAAATAACAAACATTGTCAAGGCAACAAAACAAGCAAAATGTGAAACCAACTTAACTTATTTCATAAAAAACGAGGAAGAATACAGTTGCCTTTGTCAACTCTTAGATACCCGTACGAACCGTTAGTATGTTCACAGCCTGTCACTCTGCTTACAATATTATTTTTTTAATATTTTAGTATTTTAAAATAATTTGGATGAATTTTATAATTTCTAGAACTATGGGTTGTAAATATATTCAAACTATATGTTTATACATTCTTCAAAAGCAAATTCTAACCTTCCACATAACGATTATCAATCCAAAACTTTTTCAAATATTCTATAGTACCATTTAATACTAAGCGGTAAATGTATATTAAATTTACTAAGTACAAAATAATAAATATAATTTTAAATATTATATTATATTAATGCGTACATAGTATATTTATATTGTTATAAGTTGGCGATATACTTTGCCAACTCTTTAAAAATATTTCCATTCATAGAATAATTTCTTATAAGTACAATAAAATACATACATATATGTATATAAATACGGCGCTATATAATATACATCTATAATTTATGCATGACATATATTATGACATGATATTATATAAGTATGTATGTTTATCAATATCATATAAATACAAATTCTTCAAGCAACCGTTATGTTGTTTATTTATTTACATTTTTTTGTACTACGCGTTATATCCTCAACAATTTCAAATTATCGAGTAAAACAAAATGCAAAAAATTCGTTAAAGAAATTTGTTAGAAAATTTGAAAAAATCAAGTAACACTTTCAATGTCAATTAAAAAGTAACCCTATATTATTAAAAAAAAATTGTTAACAGAAATAAGAGTATAATGTTGAAGCTTTAATTTTTGTGTATTACTTCAAAAAATTGTTAACAGGTGTTCAAGTTACAGGTGTTTAAAAATTGGAAATTTTCAGTTTTTGACCCCTTACAGCTCTTAAACGGGAGGTGATACAAAAAAAATTTCTGAAATTACTCATACTTATTTTCAAAGATCTAATTTCTATCAAAATTTCAAGTTTCCAACTTAAATCGTTTAGAAGATAGAAGGGTTAAAGGATTTTGTAAAATTTTAGTTTCGCATAACGGTAAATTAAGACACCGTATGCCACAACTATATATTTATTGTATATATACTTTTAAAGCTAATAAAAGCAGTAATCGTTTGCCGTTTTCAGAATGAAGGTATACCTTATACAACTTGTGGTATAACAATTTAAATATAGAGCTTTTTTGAACCTTTGGGGAGCTGTTGCTCCGTAACGGGTGGGGCTACAAAAAAAAAGTTATTAAAAATAAAATTAATATTTTATGACATCTATCAGCAGTTAAAATTCCATAGCTGTATTTCAAAAAAAATTTGGGGATCTAAAAGTTAGGTGTTCGAGAGCTACCCGAAGTTTTGGTTGGAACTCAACCAAAAAAATAGGGAACCTACAAGTTGTTGTAGGAATATTTTGTGTAAATTTCTTAGTTTTTGAGTTAGCGTGCTGACGGACGGACTGACGGACATGGCTCAATCGACTTAGAATTTTTTTCTGATCCGATCCATATACTTTTGAATGTATATCTAGCTCGCTTATTTCGAGGTGTTACAAACGGAGGAGTAATTTTATTATACCCGATCCTATCGTACGGGTATAAAAATAGAGATAATAAAATAAACTACAAGACCATTATAACTGATGAAGTATTTTTAGATACATGTTTTGTATTAAATTTTTTAACCCCTAAAAAACTAAATCACAAAATTATATAAAACTTACATATTACGAAAAAATCATGTATTTTAAGAAAATTTTGTAAAATATTAATGCTGAAAAATTATTCTGAGAACAAAAGGAGATTAATAGTATCGACCAAACTATAATCTAAGATCTTGTAATATTATCAAGTTTCTGTACTGTCAAGTTTCTCAGAAAAACAGTATTTTTTATTAAACATAGTGTATTTGGATATAAAATTTAGGTTACAATTTAAATGAAAATTAATTATTTTTTACTTATTATTGAATAAGTTTCTAAAATCTGAGTTGAAATTATTTTGCGATCAAAATACTTTAATTCTTTGACAAAATAATGTTTATTACTTATTTTTAGTTCTAAATTTATAACATAGAAACATAAGTTATTTTTATTTTTTTTTTAAATTTTGACAGTATTTAATACATTTCGAGTCTAAGCCTTTTTTTATTCTCTTGCTTGTCTTCTCCTCGCCACCTTAATGCTATAATCGGTTTTATAATAGATCTGTTCGTTTTAAATAAAATTTTATGTTTGATTTATATTTTTTTTTTAATGCATTTCTCTGCCGCATAAATGTGGACAGGAAATTACACAGGCTTTCCTATTCAGGCGTGGCTGTAATGTCGTAAGGGGGAATAGCTCTTACGATGTGTGTGGGATTCTAACCCACACTCCTTCGGTGTTTAAAGCGTATTTTATACGGCCACCGAAGTCTATTTTTTATTAAACTTTATAAAAAGTTTAATAAAAAGAAAATGAAGAAATGTTTTGGAATATTTTAAAAGCAATTGTATTCTTAGAACTGCTACCGTCCAGAAACTTTTGTTTATCTAATTGAACTCCAGCAAAAGATTCTGGGGTACATTTTACAGCTTCCCTAAGTTCCGTATTTTAATTTTAGTTTAAACTGTTTCAAATATCTTTTCATGAATCATTAATTTGAAATCTTGCTGTTTAAAATTTTTGCAGCAAAAAAAATTTTAAGTTACATTTAAATGTCACTAATAAAATTTTTAGCTGACAAAATTTTACTCGGAAAAAAAAAATAAAATAAAATTTTAAACGAAAGTAAATTTTAAGATTTAAGTAAGTAATTTAAGGAAATTTTGGGAATACTTTACTTTAGGTTTAATTTGTAATTTTACATAACGGTACCTGTTGACGTCACCTATATTTATTTATTTTAGAACCAAAGCAAGGTCGTTACATAGAATATGATTTTTGGCGACAAAGTCATTTAAAGGTCAAATTGATTATTTTCAAAATTTTCTAACATTTTGCAGTAATTCACTTAAACCGTTAAATTTTTCATCTACGATAGTATACAGAAACCATTTTATACAATATTGTAGAGTAATATTGTAATAATACTATCTTTAATATACATCTTGTTTCATCTTAATGGGTGTTACCGTTTTTGAAATATTGCAGTTTCAAGTGAAAATTTTGCTAAAAAAAAAAAAATAAAGTAAAGTATATCCAAAAAAATTTTGTGCGGGTTCAAATTCTGCGCCTTTTATAGGTGAAAAAAACTTTTCGCCTATAAATACGAATAATTCTCTTTGGCTCATCTGGTTTTATAAGAGTTAACAAACTGTTATATTTTTTTTTCAAAATTTGTTGTTTTATTTTTTTTAAATTAAATTGAAATTTAATAAACACTTTTTATTATAGTATACTATAAAATTATTTTATTTTTTTATGTTAAATAATTATTTTTTTTACTGATATTTTAATAAATGATTATTTAAAATTCATTTTTTAAATATTATAATCAGTCTATATTTTTGTTTTTACTCTAAAAGGTAAATAAATAGGTTTATTCTGTTACAAATAGAATTTAATTTAGAAAAAAATACATAAAGTTTGTTCCATTATCATTTCCTTGTTATTTAAACTTGAAAATAAATAACAAACTTAAATTTATTTAAATTATTCAACAAAATTTAGTTATAATTCAAAAAAATTATCATCTATTTGTCAAAGTATATCAAAAAGATAATAAAAAATTTGAATGAAAATCATTTCTTGGGATTGGAAATATTTAATAAAAAAAATTTTTTATTTATTTAATAATGATGTTATGGTCATTTTCACAGAACTTATCTGTAGGATTATATTAATTTTTAAAACAAATGATTGACAAAATCAGTTCCCATAAATAAAAAATGGCATTAATTATAAAAAATCAAAATCTTAAATAACAAAATTAAAAAAATTATTGTTGCAGAAAAATATAAATAAACTGGGAATGTCGTCATCTTGACTTTATCGTACACATAAAAAAAAATTAATCTCTTTGAAGCGATCATGAAACTTCTTATTTTTTTTATTTAGAAAAAAAAAAGTGGAAGGTCACTATTTCTGCCGTTTGTCTAAAGAAATACACTGAAAGCTAAATCTGCATGAAATAATTTTAAAAATGATTAAAGATTTTCCTTAATGGTAGGTGTGATTATTCCAAACACATCCAAATACCTGGTAGTGTGAGATTTTACTGACTAAACCTATATCTCTTTTTAACCAATTTAACGGAATGAAATTTATAACCTGGTAACGCAGTTTATTAGCTAGGGCGTTGGGATAGAAAAGGATAGAACAAGTATATGCGGAAACTTAAAATTAAGAGTGGGATTATAAAGAAACAATGATTCCGCCTTTATGTATTACTATTTTGTTGATTATTTGTCAGTGACGTCAGCCATAAACTGTTACAACATGCAGTATATGTAATACCTTCATAATTGGAGATATCTCAACTGCAGCAGCTATTATATTATTATTATTGTTATTTTTAATATTATTTTACGATATATATTATTACTATCTAAAATTACTACATAATATTTTTTGAACTCTCCGATTCAAAGCCTGATGACTCAACCACTACTGCAACAAGGAGGAAATAAATATACCTAATACTTTTGTATGAAAGAATATCAAGCCGATTTTTTATCCTGTGTAAAAATTTGCGTCAGAAAAAATGTTTTGACACAAAATCTTAATGCTGAGTTTCATTTATTTATCCTGAAGAGTAATGAAGAAATCTATTACTCTATAAGAAGAGTAATCTAGAAAATTATCCTGAAGAGTCTCGAGTAATGAAGAAAAAATAAATATGTTTTCATAAAAATTAAAGAAATCAACAAAAGATAGTTATTCACAAAATCACTTCACTCAATCACAGTTTTTACACTACAAGTATTATGTTTTTAGTTTATTTTAAGTGAACTTTAAAGACTTCTATTTATTATTTTATTTTATTTATTTATATTAATATTACAAATCACATAGGATATTGATAAACTATCGGGTACTAAGGCCATTCGAATATTTTTTTTTTTTTAATTAAACTTTATTTATTCCAAATTATCAAATTTATCTTAACCTAAAAAGGTTTACAAAAACGTTTCTTATCAATATTTTTTTGTACTAACTTATATCCTAGCCTATACTACCTTAACCTAATTTAAAAGCTTATCCTACCGTACACTAGTATACATACTAAAAATATGTTTCCATGCATTTCATGCTGTACCTAATCACCAACAGTTTTGGCTAATTAATGTATCCTTATGAGGAATACTCATGTCATACTTAAGGAGATCTCTATTAATGTTACCAGGATCATATTCAATAGTTTTATGTGTAGCCCGTCTACAATAGTGATATAGTATAGGGACATGATTCAGGTTTTGAATATAAACAGTTTCATCTAGATATATAAAATGCTCAGGGGCTATAAAGCCCGAGAGCAAAGTTTTTTTTAATGTACTCCTCATTGTGATAAAATATATGAGATATTAAACCATTTTCGGTAGTATTTTGTTGCTCTAACTTAATGATTTCGAATTAATTTTATCATAAAATTATCTATTCTGTTTATGTTTGCTTCTTTGTACAAAAAAATTATTTGAATAAAAACATTCTCGGCCTTATGGCTAAGATCAAAGTGTAGTTATAGGTCGAATACAATTATTAATTTAGGCATTAATATTATTATTTTTTGTTTATATTATATTATTTACCTTATATTTGGTAACAAGAGGAAAACGTTTCAATTATAATAAGACTTGGTACCTGTGCAGGATTGGAACGCACACTCTCTTGGTTAATAAGATATGTGTTTCACCACTACGTCACCGAGACGTCCTTGGTTTTATTTATTTATATAGGGTGTTCAAAATTGAGGTATCATTTTGATTTTGCCGCCACTTTTTTCTACCTGGAATTTTTATACGAGGTTTCTTTAGGTATATTCTAAATACATTCCGGTTAGTTAGTATGGAACGTTACACGAAGGAACAACGTGTTTTTGTTATTACAACATTTTTTGAAAATGGTAAAAGTTTTCAAGATGTAATTAGGAAATTTCGAACAAACTTTGGTAGAGAAAATGCTCCAACAAATCGTGCCATCAAGCTGATAGTTAATAAATTTCTAGAAACTGGATCTGTTCTTGATAACAGAGGCAACATTTATCAACGTAGTGGCCGTCCAACCGAGAATGTAGCAGGTGTGAGCAGATGTGTTGAAGAAGATCCAAAAACTTCCATTCGTCATCGTTCGCAGCAATTAAACATCAAACCATCCACATTATTCAACATTTTGCATCGTGATCTACATTTAAAGCCTTATAAGATCCAGCTGACGCAAGAATTAAAACCAACTGACCATGCATTACGTCGGCAATTCGTTTCTTGGGCAATCGAAAAACAAGAAGAAAATGAGAATTTTTTTAACAAAATAATCTTCACCGACGAAGTTCATTTCCAGCTCAAAGGCTACATCAATAAACAGAATTGCCGCATTTGGGGTGAAGAGAATCCAAGGGTTATCTTAGAGCAACCAGTACATCCACAAAAAGTTACGGTTTGGTGTGGTTTGTTGTCAGGAGGAATCATCGGACCATATTTTTTTGAAAACGCAAATGGAAATGCGATTACGGTCAATGGAAATCGCTACAGGGAGTAGATCCGAAGCTTTTTGTGGCGGGAAATTGATGATTTGGCCGTAGAAAATATGTGGTTTCAACAGGACGGTGCCACTTGCCACACAGCAAGAGAAACAATGGATCTTTTGAAGGAAAAGTTCAAAGATCGCATTATTTCTCGAAGAGGAGGAGTGATGTGGCCACCAAGATCGTGCGATTTCACACCGTTGGATTTTTTTTGTGGGGTTTTGTGAAATCGAAAGTGTACAGCAATAATCCCACAACAATTCAAGAGCTTAAAAACAACAATATCGAGCAGATTTCAACCATTGAGAACAGTTTATTGAACAACGTGATTCAGAATTTTGGTAAAAGATTGGAAGCCTGCCGAAGTAGTAGAGGGGACCGAAGTAGTAGAGGGGACCAATATATTTAATATTTCAAAAACAAAGTCTTTTTTTATTAAAATTAAAATGATACCTCAATTTTGAACACCCTATATTAATATTACATACTTAAATGTAATGCAATATTATTGAACCATCGGCTACTATGGCCATTATAAGTTTTTATCCTATTATTAAATTATATACTAATATTATTTATTTTGTTTATATTATATGCTATATATTTACATTATATTTGGTTGTAAGAGGGGTATATAAAGAAAAAACACTTACGACCTCTGCAGGGATCGAACCCACACTCCTTCGGTTAATATGACACACGCCTACCCACTAGGCTACCGAAGCCCCAATATTATTTATTTTGTTTATATTATATACTACCTATATATTTACATTATATTAGGTCGTAAGGGGGGTATGTAAAGAAAAATACTTACGACCTGTGCAGGGATCGAACCCACACTCCTTCGGTTAATACGCCACACGCCTACCCACTAGGCTACCGAAGCCTCTTGGTTTTATAATTAATGATAGTCTAAAAAATACTGAAATTGCATACTTTTAAGAGTATTGTATAAAATACAACTTTTACATATATTCAAAGTGTTAAGCCGTTTAACTTAAATATTAGTCAAAAGTTATAATCTTTTGAATATTTAGATATATAAATTTTCTTCTACCTATGTATGTACATTACATATTATCTTAACTACTTTTGCAGTTAGCTACTTCGATCGATAGATAGTAGATATATTTTACAGATACATCAATTTAAAATAATTTAAAAAATAACAATAAAACTCTTTTTAATATTCAAATTTTTTATTACTTTTATTATCATAAAGAAAATGAGGGAAGACTTGATAATAGAAGCTATTGTTATTTTGTTTCCAGAATTAATTATTTTTTTTAATGAATTTTTGTTTTAAATTTCTCTTTTCATAACTTTGATATTTTGTCACAAAAGTTTTATATTGGTTATTTTTATTAAAAATAAATTTGCATTTAATGAACTTTAATTTAATTCAGCTCATAGATTTTTAAAAAGAAGCAAGAAAATAAAATAGTACTAATTTAAAAAAATTAAATAGGTCATTATTGTTTTTTTAAGAAATTGAAGAGAATAAAATTGGAAATTATAACAACAATGTTAATTTAAAAAAAATATTTATTATAATTTATAAATTTGTTTTTTTTTTTTTCAATAGTTTTATTTCTGTATTTGTACATCATTTTTATCTTATTCAAAACAAACACAAAAATGTTTTCTTTTTAGCATTTTTAGTATTGTTTCTGGAAAATATTTTACAAAAAAAACGGAATTCTTTTTTTTTTTAACTTTTTATTTTATTGTTTGTGTACAGTCTCATTCTATCTTCTTAACCTACAAAAAAAAAGTTAACAAAAAGGTTTAAGCGGAATTCTTACGCATTATTTATAAAAAATTAAATATTTTTAACATATTGCAATATTGCATACCTAAAGGATGAAATGAGATTTTTTCACTGCGTTTAATTTTGCATTGCGTTTATATTCCATTTTTCATATTCAAAAGTACCAATCAACACAAAAATTTAGAAACAAAACTAAACTTTTTACATAAAAATTTAAAATTAAAAAAAAATATTAAGTTAAAAATTAAAAAAAATAAATTTATCTTATAGATATTACATGATTTTTTTTTTTTTATCTTATTTATATATACTTCGAAATCGATTCATGAATAATTTAGAAATCGATTCATGAATACACCACCATACACAACATTTCATTTAGGTATTAAAATCTTTATTTGCTACTGGGGTGATTATAAGTTGAATTCCTCCACGTTACATTTAAGTGGACTTTTAATCAAAATTGCCATTCGAAATTAAGCAATCGCTTTTCACATAAAGTTTTGTATTTCATTTTAAATTTTCATCTTTAATTTCTTTAATTTTTTAAAAATTTTTCATTAACGAAATTATTGTATTTAAAAATTGAACTCTTTTAAATTTTGTTTGAATTTGATTTTATATTAACATTTTAAATGAAAATATCCTTAAGAAAAGATATAGAAAACGAAAAGGATTGAAAATAATGAGAATAAATAATAAATGCTTAACGATAAATACACAGTTTTAGTGTAACAGTTTATAGTAAATTTCAAAATGTACATCAAATATGTACCCAAGAACTATTTATAAAAATGTGTTAAGTGTGTCATTAAATTGAATAGGAACACTAACACTTTTTATAATTTTCTTTTTTAGTATCTTATTTTAACCTTTCTGGACTATTTTTTAATTTCTATTGGTAACGAATTAAAAAATTTTATTGCCCTGCATTTTAGACTTTTCTGGTTCATTGTTGTTCTAACTTTGGAATTCCGAAATTTTTTCTCTTTCTGGTTGGATAGTTATGAATATTTTCCCTGTTTTGAAGAGTTAGTTTCGATTTGATATTATTATTCAGGTTGTTATACATGTATTTACATTTTACAAAATAAATTAGTTGATTTATATCGAATGTATCAATTATTTTGTATAAATTATAATTTGTAGTTCTTATGTTCAATTTAAATAAAGTTTTAAGACCTCAATTCATGACTATACCGATTTGATTTTTATGAAAACATGAGCACTGGCTGCAACTGCATATATTGTATCTGATTCTTGATAATATGTGGCCATTATATATAAGTTTAGCTGCTTAATTTGGAATATCCTTAATTCTTCTAATAGCCATAATTATAGGTATAATTTTTTTTTCTATTATGGTTTTTATGTGTTTATCCAATCTTAAATTTTGAAAAATTATCATTCCCAAGTACTTAACATTATCAATTCGTTCTATTCTATTATATTTTACCTTAAGCGTAAAGCTATCATATATTTTCTTTTGCGTTTTTAATATTATAATAATATAATTTGTTTTCTTCGCATTTAGACAGAGTCCATTTTGTTCCAGCCAGCTACAATATATGTTTAAGTCCTCATTTAGTATTTTTTCAAGTTCTTTTAATGTTTTCGCTTTTGTTATAAGGTTGGTGTCATCTGCATATAATATGTTATAGTTTTGATATAATACTATTTTTATAGGTATATTCATGATATATAGTAAATAAAATAACGGCCCAAGTAATGAATCTTGAGGTACACCTGTTTTTATAACTAGTTCATCACTTACTACCTCTTTGACTTTAACACATTGACTTTAACGCACACATAACACAGTTATAAACTATTACTATGTAAATTACTTCTACTGGGTATCATCTGACCGAGCTTTGAATCCGAGGCTGTTCAATTGAAAAATCATAATAAAACAAACATATGTAAACAACAAATATAATATTGGATCTCTAATGTCTTATCTACGACAAATTTGCTTAGGTTTCCAAGTTACAGGTGTCTAAACATATAAAATTTTCAATATTTGACACCTAACAGTAGTTTAAATTGAAATACAAACATTTTTCTGTTCAATTAGATTTAATAGCTAATTTTTAAAGTTTTGACTAAAAGATTTTCGAAGATATCGGTCAATATTTGTATATTGTCATATAACGGTAAATTAAGGGACTGAAATATTTTGTAAGAATTATTTGCTTTAAAAATCTTTTTTTTTTTTTAAATAGAATTTTTGAATTTTCCCCTTTTAAAATTAAAAGTATCTCTAAATCCTGCTAATACACTGGCTTACTTATATTCAAAAATTGTTAAATAAACTCCATAATTTTTTTTTAAAAAATGAATAGGAGATCAGATGTAGTTTGACATTGATAACTTTTAAATTTTTTTTTTCGGAAGTAGGTACCTACCTACCTGTCAATTTTTGGTTCAAATTTTACTCAAGAATATTTTTCCAAGAATTTAATTATAAACAATACCTTATTTATTTGTTTATATAATTTTAAATTTAAAACTATTTTTGTTCATTTTAAAATCTTTTTTTCCCCTCTATTTTTATGCTTAAAATGTGGTTTCCTTTAAAAATAATTGCATCAAAATAAAAATAAACGAATTTATAGGATTCTTAAAGTTTGGTAAAAGAAATTTTGTTCTAATTTAAAAATAAAAAAAAATAAAAATGAATTTGAATCATGTTTTTCTATTCACCTTTTTTGTTAAATGCCAGTAAATAAAAGTTTCTAATTATTTTTTTGTTTTTAAATTTTTTTTTTTTGCATAAGAGTTGGAAAAAAGTAAAAAGTTAAATTTTTCCGCGAAATTAACGATTTAAATAAAATTTAAAAAAAAGTAAATAGTTACCTATAAATAAAAAACGGATTTTTTCTATTTATTTATTTTTTTGTTTAAAAGAAAAAAAGAAACTTTCGAATCGTTTTTTAATGATTATTCGTGGAAATTTTTAAAAGGAAAACTTTAGTTTTTTTTTTTTCTTTATTTTGTATATAGTTTTTTTTTTGTGCTGTGTTGTTGCAATAAGTAATGACTGCATCAACACTTTTTCTAAAACTAAAGATAAAACTTTAATACTTAAAAAAAAAAAAATGTGATAAATTGTAATGGTGTGGTTTATGACACTTACTGTGGCTTTCAAAAGAATTTTTGTTTAATAGTTTTTGATAGTTAAATTATTTTAAAGAATAAAGAAATTTTAAATAAATTATTATTTTCTTTTTTTTTTTTTGATTTTAATACGATTTTAGAGGTAACATTTTGATTTAAATTGAAAATAATTTACTTGTTAGTGTTAAAGTTCAGTTGTAACTAACTATTTTGAAAATTTTTGGTTTTTTTGTTTTTGCTTAACTTTAAATTGAAAATGGGAGCATTAATTTAAAGGTATAAAAAGAAAAGCGCTATTCTCCATAAAATATTAGTCTTTAGAACACCCTATTGTTTAAATGTTGAATGCAAAAATATTGTAAAACAAAATTATTCAGTTATTTTTTTAAAAATAATCTCTTGAAATATTTTTAATCTTGTTCAAGGTAGTCAGAGTTTCCCATCATACCTATTTAATTAAATTTTCACATTAATTTAGATGATTTAATATTTAATAATACCAATGATAACTTGCATCCCTGTTTATTGGCTGTTCCTGTATTTCCATTTTCATATTTTTATCGATTGCGTACATATTATAATATAAGGAAGGTATTGTGATGGCACTAAAATTTCGAACGACAAAATTTTGTTTGTACGCATTTCTCCGGTATACATAGGAACCTGAATTAAGTGTTTTTGAAGTGGTGTCTGTCTATCTGTCTGTGTGACTGTGTATCTGTTTGTCGGTCTGTCTGTATGTGGGCACGTGTAAAAGCCAAATGGCTGAACTGAATTCGATTAAACTGTCGGATGTAAGAGTTTGCCATAAATATCCCAAATTTAAAAGCTTTTGATGGAAATCTATCAGCGCCAAGTGTCGCATTACTAAGACCATTATTACATTTTTTACGAATATTTTGAACCAAAAAAATATTAGGAAAAAAGTTATTAGGGGCAAGTTGTTACATAACTTTTTCATAGAACATTTTTTGATTTTTTTTTTTTCGCCTAAGGGAGGTGGGAGTTTTCCAAAGACACCAAGAATTTCCCCCTTGATAGTGTCAGATTCTTACTGACTAAACCCACCTCCCCCTTTAGCCAATATAATGGGATGAAACCCTTACCTGCGAAAGCAGTATATTGGCTACGAAGTAGGGATAGGAAAGGATAGGAAATGGATACGGAAACATTGAATTGGGAGTGGGACTGTAAGGAAACAATGAATCCGCTTATTATTATTACTATTTTGCTAACAGTGACTAAAGCCGTCACAACAGTTACAACATGTAGTAGTAGGGTATAGTACTACATGAGGTAATTATTGAAGGCAACCCTCACTGTCACTATAGCGGTTACTATTATTGGTATATTAGTATTCTTATTAATATTACTATTATTTTACTATAGAGTCAGCACCATCAGTGGACAACGTGCAACAGTATATAACACCTTACTTGCATGACATAACCAAAGATAGCTCCACTGTAGTAGCTATTATTATTATTACCATTATTATTATTATTATTATTATTAATATTATTATTATTGTTATTATTGTTATTATTTTACTACAGAGTCAGCGCCATCCGTGGATTACAACGTGCAGCAGTATATAACACCTTACTTGCATGATATAACCAAAGATAGTCCCACCGTAGCAGCTATTATTATTATTACTATTATTATTATTATAATAATTGTTATTATTACTATTACTATTATAATGGGATGAAAATTATAATATTATAATATTATTATTGTTATTATTACTACTATACATAAGATGGTTAGTAACAAATAAAAAGAAGAACAAAAAACGAAACCCAGTAAGGGCGTTTGGAACAGTGGGAGTGAACCTGGACGCAGGTCACAACGATGATGGCTTGATGCCAAACAAGGACTCCACCCTGAAGTAATGCGAAGAGCGGTCCCAGGGTGGTTGATAGTCCTTAGAGAATGAGGGGGTTTTTAGTGGGATGGCCCCATATACCAATATGTGACGACATATTGAGATGCGGTTAGGTACATTTTCGCCCCTCACCCAGAAAAAAAAAAAAAAAAAAAAAAACTATTAATTATACGATATACATTATTACGATATAAAAGTACTACATATTTTTTATTTATGACCTGACCTGGGTTTGAACCCAAGACCCTTCGATTGAAAGGTTGGCAACTTAATCACTGCGCCATGAGTCAGATAAACGATTCTAAAAGATTTGACAAACTTTTAGGATCGCCTTGATTTTCACGCGATTTCTTTTTAAGTCATTTTTACAATACAGTATTTATTTTTTGTATAAACGTTTTTTTTTGCATAAAATGTACAATAAGATGATAAATAAAATGTTCAAATATGCAGATAATATAGCTATAGGAATATACATGTTTCATATACATAATGTACATAATATGTCATATTTATATAATATATAATTGTAGCTCTTATAGAATTTAAATAACGCTATTAAAACAAACAAATATTAAGTTTTCCTGTTCCTTGCGATAGGTTCTGTAGTGGATATAGCTGATTTTTTTTCTCTAATGGCATGATTAATTTTCTAATAAAACAATAGTTTGATCAATTTTTAGAAATTAATTTTATCGGAATATCAAAAACCTTTTTGAAAATTAAATTTCAATTATGTAATTTTAAAAATTGTATATGTATTAGAAAATTGATGCATGCAGTGTTTATGAATAACAAAGAATTGCTATTATAATAAAATTTAATAGAAATTCTTTGACAACTTTTATGTTGAAAATTATGTTTAGTGAAAAGTAATAATATAATATAAGATAATAGTTAAAATTTAGAATTCATTCATTTTAAAATTATCTCGAAAGAAATTTTAGATTAGATTTTAAATCATATTTAATTTTCAATTTGAGCCCAAAAGCCATTTACTTGAATTTAAAACCTATATTGAAAGTTGAGTGTAAATCTGAGAATTCGAGTAGTATAATAATAAATAGTTTCCCGTTGTTACAAATCAGAAAATATAAAGAAGATTTAAAAGTTAGATTGTTATATTTAAAAAATCTAATAAAAATGTTTTAAATAGTTTCACATATTTGCTATACTTAGTTTTTTGTAATAATACTCGTATATATATAAAAGTTGCGTTTACGTATACATATACCATCCAATGTGTTGTCTGAATGTAAATATTTGGAAGAAACACCTTCAATTACTCTGAATGACTTGTTAGGTTTTCCACCAACTCTGGTAAAAACCAGACACAAGTTCTTTGTTTACATTTGAAATTACTTACCAAATCTGCAAGGTTTAGCACCAAACAATAATATGAGACCATATCAAAAATGTATAGAATAGAAATACAGAGGTAACCGGGTAAAATTTAAACGAAAATTGAGATGGAAAAAGTGTAATTTAATCCTTTAAAAGTTATTATAAAGTTTTTTATGAGCATATAAATATAACCATAAAGGAATTGAGCCCTGTTCCTTTCGAATATGGGCCATCAATATAAGTTTTTTTTATACATCATTTTTTTTTTTTTTGTCATTGAATTTTTTGATGTACCTTCGTACAATATTAATATTCTTTTGATTATAAATTTAAGTCTTACCATTATTGTATACTCATATTATAAAATATGTACAATTTTTTTCATTTTCTCTTTCAAAATATTTTATAATAATTTTTTATTGTTCTTGAAATTATGCGTTTTTGCACAATACATTATTATTATTATAGGTTAGTGCATATAAACTCAAAAAAAAAAAAAAAAAATTTTAAAATAATGAATGGTTTTAACAGATATCAAAGACTAATATTTTTTTGCTAATAACAAATTTTCAATGTAGACTCAATTTTATTGTTTTTTTTTTTTTTGATAAATTTTTTTTTTTTTTATAATCATGCATCCCATGCATGGTTTCAAATTGGAAATGAAATCACGAATAAATACAAAAATCAGTTGTCTAATAATTTTATACAAAACATTTTCTAAAAATATTTAAAATATTTTCGTTATCAATTATTTTGCACGACTGGCTAAAAAAAAATCCTTTCTATATTGCATATTCAAGTTAGTTTTCTATGAGGTACAACTGTATGTGTGTATATTTTTAAGAGTTTCATTCAGTTCCTTTTTTTTTAGAAATTTATAGAATTACAAAACTGATGCTTTTATTTGTGATTATTGTAATAATTTTATTTTCTAAAAAATTTATAATATTTTCTACTAGTGTTAATTATATGCAGTTTTCATGATAATAATTTTATTTTTAAAATTTAATTTCTGCCTCAACAATTATATTGTAGTGCAAGTAATTGAAAGAAGTGCAGAATTAATTTATTCTGTACATAATTTAAATTTTTTAATTCGAAAAAAAGGTGCCTCGGTGGTCTAGTGGGTAAGAGCGTATAAAATACTCTGTAAATAATACTCCGGAGGAGTGTGGGTTCGAATCCCAAACACGTCGTAAAAGTTATTCTCCCTTACGATATCTACAGCCACGCCTGAACAGGAAAGGCTATGTAATTTCCTGTCCACTTTAATGTGGCAGAGAAATGCATTATAAAAAAAAAAACACAATTCAAAAATAGTGAAAATTTTGAGTGTTTTTGACAACGGTGCCATATAATAGATAATAATACAAAAGTATAAAGTGACTGCATTTTTATGTACATATTTATAGTATAAATTAATGTATTTAAAAAAAAAAGATTCCACTGCGTAGTTTATTACACTTGTATAATATAAAAATATCTTTTTATTGTTGGTGAATTCGAGAAAAGTTTTAATAGGTTTCCTTCTATACGCATTGAAATGCTACAGAGGACACTTTTTGTCTTTTTAATAATTTAAAGATAAAAATTGTATATTATCAAAATATATTAAAGAAGTGACTTTAAAGCTTATTTTCTTAAGAAAGACATTAGTTTAAGTGTAACCTACAAAAAAAAAACAAAAAATTATTTTGGATACATTTCCGAACTATGAATTTCTATTTACGTCCCAATTGGGGTAAATGTCATTAAAAGATTCTAACTGGTCTTTAAAAATTTTACACCCTAAATTATAATGTATAGATGGAAAAAATTTTGGAATTTTCAAATCACTGTTACTAGCAGTGATTGCTACTTTTGATTTGCTTCTTTTGATTGCAATCACTTGTATTTTTATTGAATTTTGAATATTTTCCAGTATATGTTATCTCATAAATTTTAACAAGCTATTAATTTACATTGTTTGTTTTTTGAAATACCGAAAAATAATTACATGAAAAGTTAAAAAAAGTAGAAAATATATTTTAATCTAAAAATGCTTAAATTTTGAGTTCAAAGCTGAAATTTCGTTATGTTAAAAAAAAAAAAATTCAACTTTACTTTTAATATAAAATTTGACATGTATTTCGATGAAAATTTTGCAACCAAAAATTTTAATTTGATAGGTAATTGAAAAAAATTTAAAAAGTACCTAATTTATAAAAATTGTAAAAAAAAAAAAAACCGGCAAAAAAGTTTTCGTATCATTTTTTGAAGTTTAACGCTCAAGTTTTTATACCCGTACGATAGGATCGGGTATAATAAAATTACTCCTCCGTTTGTAACACCTCGAAATAAGCGAGCTAGATATACCTTCAAAGGTATGGATCGGATCAGAAAAAAATTCTAAGACTTTTGAGCCATGTCCGTCCGTCCGAGTCAGCACGCTAACTCAAAAACTAAGAAAGCTAGAACCTTGAAATTTACACAAAATATTTTGGGAGTAATTTGTAGGTTCCCTATTTTTTTTGGTTGAGTTTGGAGCAAGCCTTAGGGTAGCTCTCGAACACCTAACTTTTAGATCCCCACATTTTTTTTGCAATAGAGCTATGAAATTTTAACTACTGATAGATCTCACAAAAATATTAATTTTATTTTTAATAACTTTTTTTTGTAGCCCCACCCGTTACGGAGCTACAGCTCCCCAAAGGTTCAAAAAAGCTCCATATTTAAATTATTATAGCACAAGTTGTATAAGGTATATCTTCATTTTGAAAACGCCAAATGATTACTACTTTCATTAGCTTTAAAAGTATATATACAATAAATATATAATTTTGGCATACGGTGTCTTAATTTACCGTTATGCAAAACTTAAATTTTGCAAAATCCTTTAACCCTTCTATCTTCTAAACAGTTTAAGTTGGAAACTTGAAATTTTGACAGAAGTTAGATCTTTGAAAATAAGTATGAGTCATTTCAGAAATTTTTTTTGTATCACCCCCCGTTTAGGAGCTGTAAGAGGTCAAAAACTGAAAATTTCCTATTTTTAAACACCTGTAACTTGAACACCTGTTAAAATTTTTTTGAAGTAATACACAAAAATTAAAGCTCCAACATTGTACTTTTATTTCTGTTAACAACTTTTTTTAATAATATAGGGTTACTTTATAATTGACGAAAGTGTTACTTGATTTTTTCAAATTTTCTAACAAATTTCTTTAACGAATATTTTGCATTTTGTTTTACTCGATAATTTGAAATTGTTGAGGATATAATGCGTAGTACAAAAAAATGTAATTAAATAAACAACATAACGGTTGCTTGAAGAATTTTTATTTATATGATATTGTTATATATACATACTTATATAATATCATGTTTATTTACATATCGTATATGTCACTAGTGAATGAATGATAAGAGTATAGATGTATATTATATTGCGCCGTATTTACATACATATATGTATTTTATTGTACTTATAAGAAATTTTTCTGTCAATGGAATATTTAAATATAATATAATATAATATTTAAAATTATATTTACTGTTTTGTACTTAGTAAATTTAATATACATTTACCGCTTAGTATTAAATGGTACTATAGAATATTTGAAAAAGTTTTGGATTGATAATCGTTATGTGGAAGGTTAGAATCTGCTTTTGAAGAATGTACATATAAACATATAGTTTGAATATATGTACAACCCATAGTTCTAGAAATTATAAAATTCACCCAAATTATTTTAAAATACTAAAATATAAAAAAAATAATATTGTAAGCAGAGTGACAGGCTGTGAACATACTAACGGTTTGTACGGGTATCTAAGAGTTGACAAAGTCAACTGTATTCTTCCTCGTTAGTATATTGATATTAATAGTAAAGCTGAGAGTAAAAATATTTATACCTACTGAGAAATTTACATTTAAGTTATAACCAGATCGCTATTGCACCAACAACTTATAAGTTTTTGGTTCAGCAAAACTATATTTGGTAATAATTAAATAAAGTTTTGATTAGTAAAAAACACTCACTTATCAAAAAAAAATGATTATTTGGTTGCTAAAAAATCTGAACAATCTGAACAATCTAGAATCTGAACAATGACGGTTGTGGCTGACAAAAACACCTATAAAAACAAATGATAATTAATGAGAATCAAAACAAAAACCAAATATCAAAATTCAAAATTAAGAACATTTTTAAATTTATAAAAATGTTTTAAATTGCTGCAATAGTAGTTTGTACAAAGTTCATCTTTTAATTTTCATCAGTTTAATTTTATAAAATTCAGTTAAAAATTTGCAGCGATAAAATTAAATTTTATCTTATTTTACCGTTAACAAAAATTAAAACGAAATTAGAAACGTGACTTATTCGGAGGAACAGCCTTTATTACCGACCGCATACATTAATGTATAAGGTAGGTATTGTTTTCATACTAAAAATTTGTACCCGAGATTTTCGCAAAAATGCACTACTCCGGTGTGGAGAAGGCTGTAAAAAAATTTTCAGCATGATGTCCGTTTGTGTGTGTGTGTGGGTGCGTGTGTGGGTATGTCTGTGGGCACGTGTACAGCTTAAACGACTAAGCGGAATTTTTTGCAATTTCATATTTAAAGTTTTGACGTAAATATCTCGGATTGATAAGCTTTTGGAGCAAATCGGACAACCGCAAGTGGTAGTTTACTAGTGTACTTTTTAAGTTTTTTACGAATATTTCGTAACAGAAAAATTTTGTGAGAAAAATTATTAAGAAAAAGTTGTTACACAAGTAAAGAGGAACAACTTTGCCATAGAACATTTTTGATCCGACTAACTTTAACTTTTATTTAATTTTTTTTCTAAGTCCAAATTTCATACGTAACACTCTATATGAATTTATATGAACAATTTTTTTTTGTTTTTTTTTTATATCTCTAAAAATTTTTACACATACATATGTATGTACTTATATCTATGCCAATGCATATTATTTATTCATTTGTTGATAACATAAAATTAAAACGGTAAAATTTTTGTTAGCAGATTTAATATTAATCTTATGTTTGTTTTGTATTTGTTTACAGTTTTTATTATTTTTTACTTCTAATATTATTTTTTGAATGAAAAAAAATCATGTATCTACATTACAATAAAAATAATAATAAATGGATGTATGAATGAATGTACATATATTTTTACGATTTCATTGCATATAATTATTTTTATTGAATAAAACAAAATGTTATTAAATTATTAGAAGTTATTTTGTTTTGATATAAATTAATATGTAAAAAATCTATAAATTTTGGCATTGTACTTTTTGTGTAGTGGCGGTCGGTCCTGTGGTGGATACAGCTGATTTTTTTATTTTTATTTTAAACTAAGATTTTATAAATTTTAAATCACTTTTTAATTTAAATATTGATAGAATTTGGAAAAGAGCAACTTGTGTGCTAAATTGAAAGGAATTCCGAAAATCTTTTCTTAATATATTTTCTAATCTTTCAATATTCAAAAATCTATTAATATAAAAATAAAGTTAGAATAACAACAACAACAACAACAACATAATATAAACTACTCAAACTGTTTGTAAAAATTGATTGACTTTTATCCTAAAATAAAAAGGTCGATAAAAGTCTTTTATTGAAATTTAATTTTTCAAAAGATATTTTTTACATTTCATACTCACAAGTCACATTCAAAGATTATCAAAAAAAAAAAACAAAAAAAATTGAAGAAAAAGAAAGAGATAGAAAATGAATATAAGATGAGCCTGAGCCTAATTGAATGAACAAGGGTCAATATTTTTTTTTTCTGAATTATTTGGTATATAAAATCATAAATAAATATTTAAATTATTTCAGCCATCTTGGAAACCATCATTTTAGTTTTTGTGATACGGTGTGACATTGATCTCTTTGGTAACATTTTTCTATCGGATTTTCTTTTCAGTTTATTTATTTATTTATTTATATCGTATATATATAATTTTATAAAAATAAAAATTTTAAAATATATACATATTTTTTTTTTTTTATATTTAAAAAGATAATATTTTGAAGCAAAATAATAAAAGCAAAAACTGAACATAACTGAAATATTAAATAAAAAAAAGAAAAATTAAAAAGAAATAATATTTAAATCAGCACCAGTTGTTATTTTTATTCTTGTTTTTTGATTACAAAATCTTAGTTTTTTCTTCTTTTGTTTTTTTTTTTTAAAATATATTTATTTATGGTTTTTTAAGTGGATTTAGTGATTTTCAAGGTTTCATATTCCAAATTTTTTTGTAACCGCATCTTTTTGTGTAAAAACACCTCATTTTGTAAAGACTTAAACACCAGCAAAATTATATGAAAAAAATATGGTTTTTTAATGACTTAAATCTTAAAAAGATTTAAATAAGTCGAAAAATAAATGAAGAAAATAATTTAAATTTTTCAGTTGTTTTTGACATTATAGAAATGTGGTTTTTTTTTATTGTAATTATTTTGTGGTTATTTCGTGAACATTGTCTGTTTTTTTAAAAAAAGAACTTCTTATTTTTATTACATATAGTAATAACTTAGTGACACGCGTTGATTGTTATCTTATATAAAGATCAAAAGAATTTCTTAAGATCTAAGGAAAGGATCTGAGGATTAAGAAATTTTTATTTTTGAAAATTGAAAAACATTTAATTATTTTGTAGCTTTTAAAAAATATACAAAATTTCGAAATATAGCCATTCCTCGTACAACGAAACCCCACAATTCATATAACGACAAAAAATATTTTATGACTATTTTTTTAAATTTTACTTTTATTTTCATAGTAACAATTTACCCATATTACAACAATTCATACAACGACGTGATTTTTCGGTCCTAAAAATGCCGTTATAGGAGGAATGACTATAACATACTTTATAGTAGTTAAAAATAGAAAAAAATTAAATTAAAAAATAAAACTCCCGGTCGATTGTTGGTGGCCTAATGGCCGAGGGAGTATAGGTTCGAATCCCACATATGTCGTAAGAGTAATTCTCCCTTTCGATATTTACAGTCACGTCTGAAAAGGAAAGGCTGTGCAATTTCCTTGCCACATTTATTTGCCAGGGCAATAAACTAAAAAAAAAGAATACTGCCTGTGCATATTTGTCTAAATAATATAAAATAAATCTTGCTATATTATTATTATTCCAGTCCCATTCTCTTAAAAATTAAATAACATTAGACTATACATACTTTAGATTAGTTTTCACCTACGATTCTTTTGCAAATTTTTTACACTTAAAATTTAATAAAAATGATGATCTTCTATGTGATAATCTCGATTGGTGGCTGAGCCATTGAAAGGTTATAATCGTCTTTTGAAAATTTTGATGCAAAATTCATGTTACTGTAAATATTTTTTAAATAGCTAAGAGGCCCTAATAAGCTACAACATTCATGATATAATTTTATAACTGTAAAGTGTCTAATTCTTAATCTTGTGCTCTGCGACACTTATGAGTACTTTATAATATGGTTAATAACAGGTATTGTTCTATTGACTTTGGGGACTCATTTATTTTTGAGTATCAATCTAATTTCTGATTCCTGAAAAAGTACAAGGAAATTTGTTTGTTATTACCTTATTGAATTTATCAAAGTTCGTTTGAAGAAAAATTTTCTTCTTGATGAATTATTCAAAAGCTATTATTTTTTTTATTCATTTACATTGCTAGGAATGTAGGGCATCTAATAAGTCATTTATAATTCATATTTGCTTAAGCTCTAGTTTTTGGAATCATCAATATTTTCACTAAACCGTTGATTACTTAGTTGTTGCTATTGTACAGAATTAAGAAACATAAATATTTTTGTTTGTGTGTCATCTATTATCTAGTGCAAGAATTATTTTATTTTTATTTTTTTCTTTATAATAATATTACGATTTAATTATAATATATATTATATGCTTATTTCTTATTTAATTGTATTAAACTAATTATATATCATAAGTAAATCTATATTATTTGTTATTAATCTATATAGTAATTTTAAACCGAGCTCCTTCCAATGAAATACCGGTGTCTTAACCACTACGTCATTGCCTGGATCAAAAACTTCTTATACTAAAATAAAAAATAAAAATAAAATACGTATACATATAAAAAATTGTAAATACCCAAAATTACCAAGTTTTTCTTGTATATAATATAAAACATAATATATAATATTATCATTTACACGTTCTTTAAGTTTGTTCTTTAAATGTAAGAATATTTAGAAGGGATAAAAAGCTAGAACAAAAGTGTTATCAATTTTTTTCTTTTTATGTGCAGGAAGGAATCGTGAATGAGGAAACGTAAAAATCGTGATGAGGCTTTTTTGTGATTGTGTAAGGAGTACGTGATCTGAATTAGTAACATGTTCAATAAATCAATAGTTTGTACAACATTTTATAGTATTAAGTAAAGTTCAGTAGTTTATATGGATTTTTGCTGTAATATTTGATTAAAATTTTCTTTCTTTTAACAGTTTTTTTTTGTTTTTTTAGTATATAAAGTTTTATTTTATTTCTTTTTTTTTTGGTAAAAATTCACACTAAATATTATCTATGCTTCACGTTTAAATGAAATAACAAACTAAAATGATTTTGAGTGATTAATTTAAAAGGTCAATGAATCTTGTTTTATTGGTTACTTGAGATCCAATAAATTTATTTGCGATTTGAGAACATTGTAAAAATATAAAAACATTTAAAGAACATTATTTTGGTAAGGTTTAGGTTTAAAATTACCGACGGATATCATATCAATTGTAAATAAAACGAATTTTGTCTATTTGCTACCATATTGTAAAAGGTTGTCTCTATATTCTATATCTATTTTAGTTTTTGATTTTGTAACCTATAAACTATAGCTATTTGGATTGTACTAAGGACTTAATTTTTAATATCTAATCATTATTTTTTTGAAGTGAATATTCTCTAAAACGAGAAAGAATACAGTTGCCTTTGTCAACTCTTAGATACCCTTAGGAACCGTTAGTATGTTCACAGCCTGTCACTCTGCTTACAATATTATTTTTTTTATATTTTAGTATTTTAAAATAATTTGGGTGAATTTTATAATTTCTAGAACTATGGGTTGTACATATATTCAAACTATATGTTTATACATTCTTCAAAAGCAGATTTTAACCTTCCACATAACGATTATCAATCCACTTTTTCAAATATAGTACCATTTAATACTAAGCGGTAAATGTATATTAAATTTACTAAGTACAAAATAGTAAATATAATTTTAAATATTATATTATATTAATGAGCACATAGTATATTTATATTGTTATAAATATATCGCCATACATTGCAATATTTCTTTAAAAATATTTCCATTCATAGAATAATTTCTTATAAGTACAATAAAATACATATATGTATGTAAATACGGCGCTATATAATATATATCTATACTATTATCATTCATTCATCAGTGACATATACGATATGTAAATAAACATGAGTATGTATGTATATCAATATCGTATAAATAAAAATTCTTCAAGCAACCGTTATGTTGTTTATTTATTTACATTTTTTTGTACTACGCATTATATCCTCAACAATTTCAAATTATCGAGTAAAACAAAATGCAAAAAATTCGTTAAAGAAATTTGTTAGAAAATTTGAAAAAATCAAGTAACACTTTTGTCAATTATAAAGTAACCCTATATTATTAAAAAAAGTTGTTAACAGAAATAAGAGTATAATATTGAAGCTTTAATTTTTGTGTATTACTTCAAAAAAATGTTAACAGGTGTTCAAGTTACAGGTGTTTAAAAATAGGAAATTTTCAGTTTTTGACCCCTTACAGCTCCTAAACGGGGAGTGATACAAAAAAAATTTCTGAAATGACTCATACTTATTTTCAAAGATCTAACAAAATTCTGTCAAAATTTCAAGTTTCCAACTTAAACCGTTTAGAAGATAGAAGGGTTAAAGGATTTTGCAATAATTCAGTTTTGCATAACGGTAAATTAAGATTCCGTATAGCACAAGTATATATTTATTATATACTTGTTTGTAAAGCTCATAATAGCACATATCGTTTGAAATTTTCAGATTGAAGATATACCTAATAGAGCTTGTGTTATAACAATTTAAATATAGAAATTTTCGAACTTTGGGGGGCTGTAGCTCCTTAACGGGTGGGGCTACAGAAAAATTAATATTATCATAAAATTAATATTTTTATATCTATCAGCAGTTAAAATTTCATGGCTCTGTTTAAAAAAAATTGTGGAGATCTAAAAGTTAGTTGTTCGGGAGCTACCGGAAGTTTTGGTCGGGACTCAACCAAAAAAAACAGGGAATCTACAAATTGCTCCCAGAATATTTTGTGTACATTTTAAGATTCTAGCTGTCTTAGTTTTTGAGTTAGCGTGGTGACGGACGGACGGACATGGCTCAATCGATTCAGAATTTGATTCAATTGACAGAATTGATTACCTTTGAAAGTATACCTAAGGCTCGCTTATTTCGAGGTGTTACAAACGGAGGAGTAATTTTATTATACCCGATACTTATCGTACGGGTATAAATATTCAGATTTTTATTGAGTATTAAACAAAAGCATAAAAAATCTGAAAAGGTATCTGAAAAATAGCTAGGTACTGGTATACTAAGAATAAAAAGGAATTTTTTAATTTTGAAGTAAGAGAGAATGTAAAACCTTTTAAAATCGCACATTTTCGAAAAAACAGTTTAGTATATTATGGAATAATGGAATATGATATCTTATACTATACTAAAGAATTTTATAAAGAAAAAACTTTTACAAACCTAGAGATCCTTTCTTTAATTTTGAGAAAACTCTACATAACATCTAACAAAATGTAATGTTAAAGCATCAATTTTTACGTTTTATTTTGAAAAAATTTTTACAGATGCCTAAGTCATAGGTGGTTAAAAATTACAAAAATTTGCTGGTACAAATTAGTTTCTTTTCTCAAAATTTCAATGTTCTAACTTAAGTATTGAAAAGATATAATGTAAGCAAAACCTTGTTAAATTTTGTTTTAACATTACGGTAAATATAAATACTAAGTTGCAAAAATTGTACTACTTTGATATTAATTTATAAAGTTAAAAAATGCACTGGCGTTTCACTTTTATAAGTTGAAAAAATGTTAAGCAGAATTTTAGATATAGCCATTTAAACATAAGATTTTCGTCATCTTTGAAGGTCTGGAACTTCATAATGGGTTAGGCTACTCGCAAGATTATTTTTTTTAAGATACACAGAATCAACATTTCATGTTTTAATATAGAAGTTTTCTAAACAGAAGGGCGGTCTCAACAGTTACTTTATTTTAGAGCTGGTTTTCTAAACAGAATAATAAATTTATAACTTTAGAGTTATCATAATATTACTCTAATATTTTTTTTAGACTTTTAGCTTGTTTAGAATTTGTAAATTATTTTGTTTTCAAGCGGAGAGCTCTAGTGATTTTACTTTTTCAATGTCGATATTTCTATTTCATGTGTGGTCTTCAGTTGCATTTCAAATATCTGTAGTGAACTACTTTGAATACTCAAAAAAATCATAGAATGATTTTTAAAAATGAAATGGCCTCCAAATTTTTTAAATTAACAAAATTTTGGGATTGCATTTTATATTTTTATCATTTCATATTTTTTCATAAATCTATATATGGCACTTTTATATTTAAATATCTATGAACTCAAAATTGTATCTCTTGAATAATGCAATAAAAATGTTTGCAAATGCAAAACAAAAATGAAACCAATTTCCGGCTGGAAAATTGGAAGGTTATTCTGAACGTTTTTTTTTTGTTTTTTTTTTGAGAATTATGAAAAGTTCAGAGTTTTTAAAATTTTGATTTTTGAGAGAAACAAAAAAAGAGGTCACAAAAATTATGTCACTGTGCATTAGAAACAGATTTTTTTTAGCAGTAAATATACACTATTATAAAGATACATATTTGCTTACAAAAAGTATTCATTCTGGTTAATTATAATGAAAATTTAGCCAATCTACCAACACAATACAAAAAAAAGAAAACCAAAAAAAATAAAAAGCATCAGTATTTTAATTCTGTAAGCATTTTCTCATGTTTTCAGTTTTATAAGGTTTTTAGTTTTCAGTTTTTTTTGTTTTTATTTGTAATGGTAGTCCGAATGCAGACGATTTCTACTTACAAAAAATAAAGGTAATAAAGTTTAATATGTGATATGTAATTCTTTGTTCAAACAAACCTAATGCAAAAAGAACATTCCTCTAAACGTTTTTTTTTTTATCGAAGCAGTTAAACGGAGTGTATATTTTTGTTGTCTGTGTAAGGAATTCTTGGCTATGTGAGATCCAATAATATTATAATGAAAAGTAAAACTAAAATTAAAAGTCATGGTATAGCATGCAGCACATTTTTAATATATTTTTCATTATAAACTAGTTTTTCAAAAAATGAATATTTCAATATGTATTAAAATAATATTATAACACTGCCTATACAGTTGAAATAGGACGAAAATGCAACAAAAAAACTTAAAAATTTGATCAGAAATTTAATATGGGTTCTGAAAGATAAGAAAATGTAAAAAAAATTTTATTAGGTTCCGGACCAAGCATAAGATATTTTATTAAAACGTAAAAATAAATTGCTGCTCTAGAAATCCTTTTTAAATTCCTATAATATAGAACTGAATAGGCCGAATGAAATTTGCAATAGAGACAGTCCTTCATTACATTTAACTTTATATGGCTTTGGCATTTATATGAAAATAAAACACTTTCAGTTTTCAACATAGAATAATCTTCAAAATTCGTTTTAGAAGAAATTTTATTTGATAATTAAACTTTGTGATAATAGCATAGCCTTACAGTATGGTACTTCTGTTGTTTTTGATACTTGGAACGCCCATCAACAAATTAAGTTTTAGAACAGTGCCTTTTAAACACATTAAGGTTTTTTAAGTGTTTTAAGTTTTCCCCCAATAAGCTATTAAATTTTATGATTATCATTCTAGAAAATTAGTAGTGCATATTGTATATGTCCATAATATATATTGTAGGTCTCAAATTAAAACACTGACAGACTAAAGACCTGTTAAATATCATGTTCATATTTTTACTTATACCAAATAAATTGGAAAAGAAATTGTAAAAGAAAAATAAAAAATTCCTTTTTTTAAATTGAAAATGTTCCAAGAATTTTATATTTTAATTTTCTGCTCAAATTGTGTATCATGCACTTTTGCAACATGTAGGTATATATATTTTGTCTCCAAATATCATATATACATACTATTATTTCTAGAGCAATGTTGATAAATATAAATGTATAACCAACTTAGAAACAGTTCACGTATAAAGCTGATGATGCAACTGAAAATATCAATGTGACTTTTTTAGGTTTATTTATTTGTTCCAGATTAGAATGCTTTGCATAGTACTGAAATAAAATTTTTAAGTATAATAATACCATCCTATACTATGCAATATTGTATACATATATTATATAGAATGGTATTAAAATCATATGTGTACCCAAATATGGTTCACTTTAAAAGAGATGTTTGCTAATTTTTTAAAACATTATTCACATTCCTATAATAGTTCCGTTTTTAGTCAGTACTTGTCCTATACACTTTTTGGTTAATGGTAATGGTCAGATTCAAATTCTTGAACTATTTAAATTGAAAATGAAATTGGATCTTTTTAAGTGGGGATATAATATGTATGTATTAGGTTTTTTCTTTTGGTAATGAACAAGAAAAAAAAATGCGAGAAATATGGAATGTGGAGCAAGTATTTAATTTGTTAAGAGTTTTATTTGATTTTGTGTTTACTAAACATTTTGGTTAAAATCCTTTTTTACTGGTTTTTTGGATACCTGATAATTTTTTTTTTTGTGAATGTATTTTGTGTCTTTTGCTTTTGGAGAAAAAATTTAAATCTTAAAAGCTCTATTTACGAAAAAACGACTGTAATTTTTTACCAAAAAAAAATAAAGCTACTACGTAAAAATTGCAAAAATATTGTAAAAGGGGCCTAGGTGGCCTAGTGAGTAAGAGCGTGTAAAATACGCTGTAAACACCAAGAGAGTGTGGGCTCGAATCCCGCACACGTCGTAAGAGTTATTCTCCCTTACGAGATTTATATCCACGCCTGAAAAGGAAAGGCTGTGTAATTTCCTGTTCACATTTATGTGGCAGAGAAATGCACTAAGAAAAAAAAAAAAATTGTAAATGTTGTTTTCGTTTTTGCAACTGATGAAACATTTTTGCTATTTTAATGAAAACTGACAGTTTTTTAAGTATACATTATCAGTTCAGTTCGGCTGAACTGACGATTTAAAGATTGAAAATCAAATTATATAAGCCGAAACAGATTTTTTTTCATAATGTTATGTACAAAAATTTTTTTTTGATCTATGGATGCAACTACGAAAATGGGTGTATCTACATTTTGGTAGTTTAAAATAAGTGAGGGTGATGGGTACGAATGACAAATTAATAACAAATAGGTGTAATTCTAAAATGGAAGTTTTAATTTGTTCTATAATCATATATTGTGAACAAGTGAGTATTTAAACGTATTAAAATGTATTAACTTAGATGATTTAAAAAAATTTCAAAATGAATTGATTGATCCAAAAACATTTTAGAAAATGTAACTATTAGTTTCACTCTGTCCGTTCGATCGTTCATCTGTTTTCAACACTTCTGCAGCATTTAAGGCGAAGGAATAAAATTTTAACCATTAATAGGTTTCAATAAAAAACTAATGTTAATATCAATTAAAAGACTTTTTTTTATGAGAGCCCACCCTTTGCGAAGTTACAGCCCTAGTTTAACGACTCTTAATTAAAGCTTTATAAATCAATATAAAAATTATATATAATTTTTTACTATTTTAATTTGGTATTTTAATTTATTGTTATGTGTAAAACCATAGTTTTGTTAAAAATTTGTATCCACCGTATCTACAGAGAAGACTGAACTGAACTAGAGAGAGATTTTGTGAAAATTTTGGAATTTTGTGAAAAAGAGACCTTTAAATATTTTTCTACTTCTCCATGTTTAAAAATTATTAGGCATAAAATTGAAAATTTGCTATATTTAAACATCTTTAACTTGAACACCTGTAGAAATTTCGGTGAAATCTACAAATGTACTATTTCAATTTGATGATAGATATAATGACTCTAGGATAGTCCATTCCGAAATTTTTAATTTCTAGGATTTTCATCGCGAAATAGACAAAACTTCTTTAAACAAATTATAACTGAATTTTGTCCAACATTTTATTCAAAACTGTGCAGACTTAATTTGACTCATGGCGACACCCTGAACAAACTTGATCTGACTAACGGTACATACTTGGTCTGTTTAAAATTGTACGAACAAAATTGATTTGATTTATAGCGAAATGATTAAGGCGCCAACCTTTTGAAGGGAGCGCCTTGGGTTCAAACCCCCGTTAGATCATATAAAAAAGAAGTAGTAAAAAATAAAAAAAATAATAGCTACTTTTACTTACCTAGAACAGGAAGATGGTATATACTACTGCATGTAATAATAATAATGTAGTAATAATAATAGACGAATTCTTTGTTCCTTTAGAGTCCTCCATTTCAAAAGTTTTCGAGTTTTTCTCCATTTTGCCACATAAATGTGAAAAGAAAATTACACAGCCTTTCCGGTTCAGGCGTGGCTGTAAATATCGTAAGGGGGAATAACTCTTACGACGTGTGTGGAATTCGAACCAACACTCCCTCGGTGTTTACAGCGTATTTTATACGCTCTTGCCCACTAGGCAGCCGAGGCCCTGTTTATCATTTATTAGTTATGATGTTTATCCACAATTAATTGACTTAATGTTGAAATGTTGATCGAAAACAAATTTAAGAATAATATTCAATTTAAACGAAATATTAAATTTATAAGATTTAGTGTAAGATTTATAATTGAATTGATACAAACTTTAATATTGAGAAGAACTTTGTGTCTTCTTAGAAACCATCAATTAATTACAAATTTTTAATTAATTTTAATTAAAACAAAAAAAAATATTTACTTTTAAATTTTATATAATAAATAAGTTTTTAAATTGTTTAAATAAATATAAATACCTATCAGGTTAACACTAATTTTTATTGTCAGTAAAAAAATAAAATTATAATGAAAAGTTTGAAAATAAAACATGATAAAAAGTAAATTTTTTAAGAAATTTTTCAATTCTTAATTGCTAATTCAATTTAATCGATTTACTAACAAAATATTTTTTTTTTAAATTTCTTTCGAAAACATTTCAAAAAATAGATGGGGAATAAAAAACTTTATAAAAAATTTAGAAAAAGTATTTATCAGGATAATTACGAAATTTTATATAGACAAAACCCCAAAAATCCCTCGATGTTTTCCAATTTTTTTTTTTTCTTTTAATAATTAACAAAGTAATTATTTTTAAAAATACGTGTCTTATTAGAAGTTTTCGTGAAAACATGGAAATTCTAAAACAGATAAAAAAAAACATAGCAGATGTTTGTTAACAAAACAAGTAGATACAAACATGGTAGATGTAAAATTTATTTTTGAAAAATTGGCACAGTTCTTTCCCCATACCTCTTAAACGCAGGATTAAGTACAAAATACAAAAAGTAAATTTTTTCTGTTTCAGATTCAAAATGTTTCGGATATACGGCGAAATCAAAATTTTGCAAAATTATGGTTTTACATAATGGTAAATTTCAGTACTTAATTATAAAAAATTAAAACTTTAAAAGTATCCTCTAGTTTAACTTTTAAAGATTTACAAAAATATTAAGAAATACTTGAAATATAAAGATTTGAAAATAGAACTTTTTTAAACTTTGAAGGACTGTAACTTCGTAATTGGCCCGGCTACATAAAAAAGTTATTTCACAATAATAATTATTTTTATGAGACTTATCCATGATTAATTTAAACCAACCAACCTAACCTAATCAGACCTATCCATGGTTAAAATTTGATTGTTCCAACGTTCAGTTCCACGCGTTGAGTGCCACCGGCGAATATAAAAAAAAACATGCGTTAAGTTCTACGTGTATTACCGATGAACATCACTCAAATCTTTCAAAATCCTGTTCTTAACGTGCTCACCATTTATTTTTATGTTCACCAGTGAGCATGAGATTTTGAAAGATTTGAGTTTTGTTCATGGGTGATACATGCGTCAGCGTAGATATAATATTCACTTATAATGAATGTAGAAGGATTGTAAACACACAAATGTGTGGACGAACAGAATGAAACTAATATAGGTAAATTTGCGAAAAGTTTTTGGAAAAAATGCTACAAAAAAGAAGAAAAAAAAAATACTAGTATTTTATATAAAAAATAATTTCAACCTTCATTACAACTGTAACTAATTTTTTTACTTTTTAGTAAAAGTTTTGTTTCTTCATCAAAATCATTGTTATTTTGAATTATCTTTAATATAAGATTAAATAGATTTTAGTTTTTGTTTCCTGTCTTGTTTGATTGAAAATAAGTTTTTTTTTTTTAGCTATGGTGTTCTAATACCATTTATCTAGATTGATAAACTGATAAAAATTTTCGTTTAAAAAATTAATTAATTTGAGTTTATTTTAAAAATGTTCACATTTAATGCCAGAATAATTTTTGAACATTAAAAATAAGTTTTTGTGTAGTATAATACTGGTGAATGCGCTTCTGATTAATTTCTCTATAACTTGGACTTTTATAGAAATTTATAAATTTGTATGGCTGTTCAAAATTGAGGTATCATTTTAATTTTAATAAAAAAAGACTTTTTTTTTGAAATATTAAATATATTTTTATTTTAATTTATTACAAATAGGTTCCGGTTAATAATGAAAAATTATGTCGGCCAAGTGGCCCCCTCTACTACTTCTGCAGGCTTCTAATCTTTTACCAAAATTCTGAATCACGTTGTTCAATAAACTGTTCTCAATGGTTGAAATCTGCTCGATAATGTTGTTTTTAAGCTCTTGAATTGTTGTGGGATTATTGCTGTACACTTTCGATTTCACAAAACCCCACAAAAAAAATCCAACGGTGTCAAATCGCACGATCTTGGTGGCCACATCACTCCTCCTCTACGAGAAATAATGCGATCTTCGAATTTTTCCTTCAAAAGATCCATTGTTTCTCTTGCTGTGTGGCAAGTGGCACCGTCCTGTTGAAACCACATATTCTCTACGTCCAAATCATCAATTTCCCGCCACAAAAAGCTTCGGATCATCTCCCTGTAGCGATTTCCATTGACCGTAATCGCATTTCCATTTGCGTTTTCAAAAAAATATGGTGCGATGATTCCTCCTGACCACAAACCACACCAAACCGTAACTTTTTGTGGATGTACTGGTTGCTCTAAGATAACCCTTGGATTCTCTTCACCCCAAATGCGGCAACTCTGTTTATTGACGTAGCCATTGAGCTGGAAATGAGCTTCGTCGGTGAAGATTATTTTGTTAAAAAAATTCTCATTTTCTTCTTGTTTTTCGATTGCCCAAGAAACGAATTGCCGACGTAATGCATGGTAGGTTGGTTTTAATTCGTGCGTCAGCTGGATCTTATAAGCCTTTAAATGGAGATCACGATGCAAAATGTTGAATAATGTGGATGGTTTGATGTTTAATTGCTGCGAACGATGACGAATGGAAGTTTTTGGATCTTCTTCAACACTTCTGCTCACAGCTGCTACATTCTCGGTTGAACGGCCACTACGTTGATAAATGTTGCCTCTGTTATCAAGAACAGATCCAGTTTCTAGAAATTTATCAACCATCAGCTTGATGGCACGATTTGTTGGAGCATTTTCTCTACCAAATTTTGTTCGAAATTCCCTAATTACATCTTGAAAACTTTTACCATTCTCAAAAAATGTTGTAATAACAAAAACACGTTGTTCCTTCGTGTAACGTCCCATATTAACTAACCGGAATGTATTTAGAATATACCTAAAGAAACCTCGTATAAAAATTCCAAAACACGTCATTTATTTTAAATATCCTTGGTTTGAATATTATAATAATATATATTATAATATTCAAACAAGAAATAATAAAGCAAATAATATAAAATTGAACTCAAAGGACAAAGTGTAATTTTTCGCAAGGACTTTGAATAAGTTAAAAAAACAAAGATTAACAAAATGTCATAATTAAGTTGATAGAAAAAATGTATATAACAAGCCTAAAGACTGATTTAAAAGTAGTGGACCAACCTAAAACCTAACCTAATATAAATTAATAATATTCAGTACCTACATCTTATGGGGGCCGTTATGGAGCCTCGGTGGCCTAGTGGGTAAAAGCGAATAAAATACGCTGTAAACACCGAAGGAGTGTGGGTTCGAATCCCACACACGTCATAACAATTATTCCACCTTACGACTTTTACAGCCACGCCTGAACAGGAAAGGCTGTGTAATTTCCTGTCCACATTTATGTGGCAGATAAATGCAGTAAAAAGAAAAAAAAAATCCGTTACACCGTTACATAAAGTAATTTCTTCAGACATTTTGTTGAAAAAGTTCTGCCGCTTTCTCTAATTTAATTTGTAATTGATCATTTTTCAAGATAATAGCTTGTAATAATAATTTTGGTATGTAGGTAATATTTGTTTATTTTTAAATAAAATTTTATATTCAAATAATATTTTTAATTTCAAAAAAGAATTTTTATTTATTTTATTAAAAAATTGTCTTGATATGCATTTTAATATTCAACTGAAGGAGTAGATATTCCTGTAAAAAAAAAATCCTGATGATATAAAAAAACAACGTAATTTTTTTGTCAAAAGCACAGCTATTTTAAAATTTCGCAAAAAAAAAAAATTGGTATAAGATAAATAAAACTTTAATTTTTAGTTTTCACGTATTTTATTTATTATTTGATGCCATGAATACTTTGGAATACACTGTAACGAAAAAATGTAAAACATTCACTTAAATTTGTAAATTTAGCACACAATTTAGCACATTTTAGCACAATGTTTACACACATTTTTCGTTCTTCCATGTTTCAAAAATGACTTATAATGAAACTGATTGAAGGAAAATTTTATATAAAAAATTCATTAAACAGTTTTCCATATTAGGGTTTTATGTTTTCAGATGGTGATGGTTAAAACTAGAGATAAGTTTCAAGTTTTATTATGTTATTAAAAAAACAGAAAAATTAATTTATAACAAGAAAAATAAAACATTATTTTAGATGTTATTTTAGATTAATTTTAGTTCTATATTTTCTATCAAAATAAACTAAAATTCTACATTAAACTAATAAAAATGAATTCTTTGCATCATTAACTAGCATACTAATCACTTGTAGTTGATAACTCGATAAGTTTCCTTATAGCTAATGCTCTAAATTGATAATAATTATGGAATACCGAAAAATGGAAAGGTCAAATAAATAAACCAATCTAAATTATAATTCTGCTTTCTCCAGTTCCCCTTTGTTAAAATGTCGTTTTAGCTAAAAATTCAATTTTTTTTTTGATTTTAAATAAATTCCAAAAAAATTGAAATATGGACTTACTTTGGGATTGGAAATAAAGGATGCTCCTAAGGGAGGCGGGAAAAAAAGTAAATTAGCGTTATATTTCAGTGTCTTAAGTCATTTGCCTTCTAAATAATGTAAAGAGTATTTTAAAAATAAGTGTCTCGGAATAAAATGTCTCATATTCTGGCCAAACATTCCTAATATAGAATGAACATCTCTGGATACTATAAAGTTGTAAAGAACCTATAACAAATCAAATAAGGTGCAGAAAATGCAAATGTATAGGCCGTACGCTTAGAAAACCAAATCCGAGAATACCGTGAATGGTTTTAAAGTTGAACTTTCATGAAACATGATGACTCGAACTTCCTAACAATACCTGGCGCAGAACAATCCATCAAGATTTTGCTTAATGCAACATATTCTACAATAACATAAAAATGTCAGCGCAAAACCTCGTGAGATAGATGTGTCAAGTAGAAGCCCAATGCACCTAAGAGAAGTAACGAAAAAGAAGATATTTTAAAATTAAAAGTTTTTTAGAATTTACGTACCCAACTCAACCAAACCTAAACCAAAAAATTGAAATTTTAAGATTAATATGCTAGTGATTAGTAGTGATTAGTATGCTAGTTAATGGGATTTTGGAAAGTAGAATTTTGTATAACCAATTTTCCAAATAACGAAATTAAAATTAAATAATCTTTCGTATCTAATCGGCCGTTTATGTTAGAATATGACCCATTATATGGATTGATCTACACAGTTATAAAGAAAAACCAAAAAAAAAAAAAAATTTCAAAATTGTTCAGTTTGGAATTTACTTTAAGATGGGATATTACTAATTTTTTCTAAATAACCATTTAAAATCAAGAATATTCTAACTACACAAAAATGTTGCCTAATTTTTTGTTCTACTGTACCATTAAATTTTCTTTTAAAATTTAAATTTCAAGTTTCATAAAAATATTCTCCAAAAATTTAATATTAGTAAGTACATATACACAAATCTGCAACTAAAGGACACACACGTATAAAATTCAATTTTTTTATGAGATCCTGTTTAAATTAAAAATGCAAAAAAAAAAAAATTCTCATATCCAAATTTTCCAAACTTGCAACAAAACTATAAAAATTTCAAATTTAAAAAAAAAAAAAACAACCAAAAAAATTTGTTCCATTTCGAAAACTTTACGCTACAAAACTGTTGTTTATTTTTTTTGATTTTATAAAAACTTTGAAGTTAAAAGTTTAAATATATTTTATTATTTGTATTTTGTGTGGAAAAATAAAAGTTTTGTGTAAATTGAAAAAAATATCAAAATTGAAATTTTGTTTTATTATAAAAGGAAAAATAAATTTTTAATGTTTTTCTCAACTTAAAAACAATAGAAAATTAATTTGCTTGAATTTTTATTGTAACATTTTTTTTTTTTAGAAAAAAATAATATAAAAAAAAAAAAATCATAAAAAGAAAAAAACAAAAGAAAATCTTTTAAATGGATCTCAACTCCCATTTCATTTCATTTTATTCCAATTTACATCCTTAACTTAAGTTTGAAGTAAATAGTTTGATATTTATGGTTTAAGGAATGATTTTGGAAAACATATGTTTATGTTATGATCAGCTGACTCATTCTCATTTATACGTTATTATTTTCGAATATCGAAAGAATAGATTTTAATTTTTCTTCATTAGCAAAATGTAATTTTATAAAATGGTTTCTTTTACTTCTTTTACATATTAACAAACTCTTTATTTGATAATTTAAAGTTTGATTATTGAATTGAGAATAAAACTTATAACAAAAGGATGAAAATTTCTTTAACCAGATTGACAAAAGAATAATAATTTCGAAAACATGTAATTTTTAATAAATAACAAAAAAAAAAAACAAAAAATTAACCACGGTATAGAAAATATTTATTATAACGATCTACTTTGGAAAAATAAAGTAAAACTTATGAAGAAATAATATTTCCTTATAAATAAAAAAAAAAAATTATTTTCTTCCTTTCAGATGCTTTCAGATTTCTTTCTTTCAAAAAACGAGAGGCTTCAATGTAAATCAAGTTATATCTCAGTACCATATAAATCGCAGGAGAATCATAATAATATTGTATTTTTATATTATCTGAGCTTTTATTTTAAAAATGTTATATGAAGATTTTCTTGGATGGGATTTCTATTAAAATATTGCTTGAGAAGTGGTTTGGATAAGGATTCCATAGCAAAATGTTCTTTAAATCATTGCTAGAAAATTTCGAAATCGAAATAAAAAATAATTTTAAAAAAAGAAAATTATTTAACACGACAACTCTTTGTACGGATCTAACAGAACGAAGATAACATTTATCCGAAAAAAGGGCTTTATTTGTTTAGAAAGGGCTTCGACAAGCAAAAACAAAAAAAAAAACAATTTTCACCTAGAATCAAGTTTTAAAGTATTTCCTTTATATAACAGCTGCATATTATGGTAGTTTAAAAGACGAACCAATAAAGATTGATTTTTCACTGTTATGTAATCGTTTAAATATTTTTGTAAAATACAATAGAAGGAAACGGAAAAAATTACAATAATAACAAAAAACTTATTTAGGCTGGTTTGCCGTAGTGAAAGGATTATAATTCTCCCTGACATAAAACCCCGCAGTCAAACGTTTTGGAATCAGTAGGACATCTCTATAATGTTGTGTGGCACAAAGTGACGAGCATCGAACAAGTCAAATGTATAAATATGAATGTATAAATATAATATAAATATCAAATGTCAAATTATATCTTAAAAAAGGTAATTATCGATATGTAAAGGAAATTTTTAAAATGGCGTATGCCCGAGATATTATAAATGCTTTTACTGAACTTAGTAACAATCATATTGTGAAAAGGGGTCAAATATCCCAGTACTCTAAAGAGAGCAGGAACTTGACTGTGGACGGATAATGATTAACTGAACCAGATATGAAAAAACAACATTATTAGTGACTAAAAATTTTAGGAAGCACTTTTAATTGAGTGGTCAAAAGTCATGAAGTGGTCATTAAGTCGAAGATGGAATTTTATTATGAATATATGCTTTATGTATCTTTCAATTTGGTTTCTTGACTGTGTTAAAACAATATGAGAATTCTATTATTACTACCAATTTATCTATTTATTATGAAAAGTGAAATTATGAACGTGTTAAACAAGCTAAAAAAAGATTTTGTTTTATCTTTCTAATGTCAATATAAATAAATTGTCAGTACATTTTACTAAAACTCATTTTCATTTTTTGAAAATCTCAGGAAAAAAAAAATTCTATCTGTATAAGGTTCCTTGTTTTAATAAGAATAACGTATAAAATGTAATTTCAGTTGAATTTTTTTTCCTTTGTCGTTTTACTTTGAATAAAATTTGTATTCATTTTAATAGTCATTAATTTGAAACGTTAATAAAGACATTATCCTTTATATTCATTTCATATTCTTTTAATGTATTTTTTGAAACAGATATTTTTGTTTTTTTATGAAATGTTATTCAGGCGTAAAATATTTAAAATTAAATTTACTAATAATGTAAGTGTGTGTGTATGTGCCAATTCTTTATATTACAATTAAATATGTAATTTTTAAGTTGATTTTAATTTCAATTACATTCTTTCAGAAAAATATTTAATTTAATTTTAATTTAAAAAGAAAAAAAAGTTCTTTTGAAGTATCATATTAATTAATTACAGGATCTGAAAAAAATATTTACTGAATTGTGTTGGGATATAAGACCTAAAATACATATATGTGTAATATGTACTTGTCTTCAAAAATCTATAGACGTTTTGAGAGGTGTGTGGCTGTTGCTTGAACCGCCTCACTTTCCTTCCTTATTCTACTCGCATTTTGGGAACGTAAAAGAGGCATGATTTAACAACCATGTACAAAATTTCAAGTTTTATCTTTATTAATTTTGAAGATATGCTTGTTAGGCATTGGACGGCGTGTATCAGCTACACGAACCGCCACTTCAATTCATCTCAAATTTCAAGGACATATAGAGAAAATATAACAAAACTTCCTTACACCAGTTTTAAAGGCTCTATATTTATTGGTTTTGGAGCTATATTCGTTTGTTCTTTGGCTAGGTCGAAAACTTCCAAAATCTGAACCCAAATTATCTAAAATATCAGTTTTCAATTTTAAAGAAGAGGAAACATGACAAAACACCCTTGTACCAAATTTAAAGGTTATATCTTTATTGATTTTGGAGATATGCTCGTTTGCTCTGGAGCTGGGGCTGCTATTTAAATTTCATCAAGATATAGCTTTATTTAGCTATTGAGTTATCGTGCGAACGAACAGACAGACTGACGCACATTATTAATTCGACTCAGGAGGTGACACTGGTTAAAAATATATATACATATGTCCATATCTAATTTGTTGGGTTTTGTTGGTTACAAACAACATTTAATATATCCGGGCCTATAATTTAGGTCTAGGGTATGAAAAAATATAATTCCTATATATTAAAAGTTTTAATCTTTTACATATAGGAGGATAAAAAACTACTATGGGCAGTATTCAAACTGTATTCAAACTATAATTTGAATCATATTACACTTGGACCTTATCACCCATCACCTTTCTGAATCTACTTTAAATTAAATCCATCTCACAACTCTATTTAATCGAAAGAATCGATATATTATTTAATTTGGTAATGTGGTTTCTTTTGAAATTTCAACGGTTTTATACAATAAAATAATCTCAATAACTTTTATTTTACTTTTAAATTGAAAAAAAGAATTTATTCAAAAAATTTCCTTTGTAAAGAAAAATCAAAAGTAAATTCCAATAATAAAAACAAAGAATAATAAAATCCATTTATGTAAATTACTTCTTTCAGGATCTCATATAAATAAAAAAAAAGCAATTTAAGTATAATATGGACTTCAAATTGAACAAAATGCAAAAGAAATCAGGAATAAGAGAGATTAAGAATTACAATTATTAATTTTTCAATATAAATTTTACAAAGATCTTTCAGATTTTAATAAAAGGAAAAGTTTTGTATTTTATGATTACAAAATGCATAGTTACGAAAAATTTTAAAAATTTGAATCTTTTAAATCTATATTAATACTTTTATAAAAACTGTACTGTTAAAAAACATATTTTTTTCCATACTTTCTGTCAATAATCAAATCTAGGTGGGGTGGTTTAAGCAATGCAAAACATCATGGAATATGTGTCCCGAACTTTTCCCGAAAGTACAAGGAAAAAACTGCTCATCTGTACGCGTGCAAGTTCTGATAGAATGGTATATATAATTACGGGTATACTGTCCTGTATCATGGCATCACTTTATTTTTAAATGTGAAGCCATAGCTTAATGTAAAACTGAAAATTTTTGAGGGTTTGACTACTACAACAGACGTAAGATAGCTATCGGAAAATATAATTAAAGGACTAGTTTTAAATTTTAATCCTAAAGTTACACATTAGAATGAGCATAAGTTCAAATCAAAGACGAGAAAATGGTATTAAAATTGCACCTCCCTTACACTATTTGTACCGTCTAAGATGGAACTCTACAGAGCAACCATATACCAAACAAACAAACCAACTCGTTTAATTTAAATAATAATTAATTAAAAGATATTATTTGAAGCAATTAATAAATTTTATAACTCTAAAACTACAATCGACTAATAAAAACTAGTTTAAGGTAAATGAATTCGTTTTAAAGAAAAACAAGTAAATGTAACAGTAAGTCGATGCAAATGACTTATTAATACCCTACACCTGAATAATTCGAATTAAATTAAAAATCCATAAGTTTTTTTGGCAGCTACTTGAACTTCTTCCCTTTTCTGTCTTATTCAACTCGAACTTCAGGAACGTAAAAGAAGCATCCACTTGGGATATGCTTGAAACCTTTGTAAAAAATTTTAAGTTTCTATCTTTATTAATTTCGAAGATTGTTAATCTTTGGGAGGTGTGTGTCAGGTACCCGAATTTCTACTCCAATTCATCGAATCCATCTCAGGAACATAAAGAAAACATGCCAGAACACCATTGTACTAAATTTAAAGATTCTACTTTTGTTGGTTTTGGAAATATGCTCGTTGCTCTTGTGCTCGTCCGGAAGTTTCCAAAATACAAACCCGTGGTTCAAATTCTTTCAAATGTCAGTTTCCAATTTTACAGAAAAGGAACACCTTTGTACTAAAAATAAAAGTACTATCTTTGTTGGTTGTGGAGATATACTCGTCTGCTCTGGGGCTCGTCCGGAAATTTCCAAGATTTGAACCAATGGAACAAATCCTCACAAATTTCAGAAACATAAATCAAACATGAAGGAACACCATTCTGCCTAATTTAAAGGTTCTATCTTTGTTGATTTAGGAGATAATCTCGTTTACTCTGGGGCTCGTTCGAAAGCTTCCAAGATCCAAACCCATGGACCAAATCCTCTTAAATTTCAGAGACATAAATCGAACGGGAAGGAACATCATTGTACAAAATTCAAAGATTCTATCTTTGCTGGTTTTGGAGATAATCTCGTTTCCTTCGGAATCATTCGGAAGCTTCCAGAATCCGAACCCATTGACCGATTTTGTCCAGATTCGACCTTAGCCTTCCTTTCGTAATTAGTAACCTACTATATAAATTTCATCAAGATAGCTTTATTAGTTTTTGAGTTATCGTGCGAACGGACGGACGAACGGACGGACGGACATCGTTAAATCGACTCAGGAGGTGATCCTGATTCAGAATATATATACATGTCCATATCTAACTCGCTTCCTTTTGGTGGTTACAAACACCATACCAAAGTTAATATACCCTATACTTTAAGTGTAGGTGTAACAAGTAATGCATAATATTGTACAATTTTAATATTCATCGAGGTATCGATTAATTGTTCATTCATAATAAATGATCAACTAACTAAATTATCTACAGATGTCTTAACGAGATTTTTAATTATTAGCTTTTTAAAAAAATTGTTTCTAAGAAACTAGAGCTTCCCTGAAAAAAAATTTCTAAATATTCAATTGATTTTGCAAAAAAAAAAAAAAAAAAATAAAAAAGAACTGGAGTGACAATAATTATTTGGAAACAATAAATCGATTTAGCTATACAGTATTCGATTTTTCAAATATTCATTATTATAAAATAGTTATGTGATCATATCCACAACAAATTTCAAATTATCGAGTAAAACAAAATGCAAAAAATTCGTTAAAGAAATTTGTTAGAAAATTTGAAAAAATCAAGTAACACTTTCAATGTCAATTAAAAAGTAACCCTATATTATTAAAAAAAGTTGTTAACAGAAATAAGAGTATAATGTTGAAGCTTTAACTTTTGTCTATTACTTCAAAAAAATGTTAACAGGTGTTCAAGTTACAGGTGTTTAAAAATAGGAAATTTTCAGTTTTTGACCCCTTACAAAAAAATTTAAAAAAAATTTCTGAAATGACTCATACTTATTTTCAAAGATCTAACTTTTGTCAATTTCAAGTTTCCAACTTAAACCGTTTAGAAGATAGAAGAGTCAAAGGATTTTGCAAAATTTGAGTTTCGCATAACGGTAAATTAAGACACCGTTTGCCACAAGTACATATTTATGGTATATATGTTTTTAAAGCTAATAAAAGCAGTAATCGTTTGGCGTTAAAAATGAAGATATACCTTATACAACTTGTGCTATAACAATTTAAATATAGAGCTTTTTTGAACCTTTAGGGAGCTGTAGCTCCGTAATGGATGAGGCTACAAAAAAAACTTTCTTAGTTTTTGAGTTAGCGTACTGACGGACGGACGGACGCACATGGCTCAATCTACTTAGAATTTTTTTCTGATCCGATCCATACCTTTGAAGGTATATCTAGCTCGCTTATTTCGAAATGTTACAAACGGAGGAGTCATTTTATTATACCTGATACTTATCGTACGGGTATAATAAGTTACGCCTTTTCTTTTGTCATAAGAAGGAGTATATTGGTAAAGTAACTGATCTGACGTCATTTGATTACTGATTTAATAATGATTTTTTTAGTTTGTGGAAATGTTTCATTTGATCGAAAAAACTTCATTTTAACTTCAAGTAACTCATATTTTATTCAGAAGATAATAAACAAGGTAGAATGTTAACCAACGGTTTTTAAAAGCGCACATTTCTAAAACACAATACAAATTGTTTAGAAGTGTGACTTGCACAAAAACTTGAAAATTTCATGTAATAAGAAAAAACGTGAAAATAGGACATTTTTGAAATTTTGAGGGGCCGTAAGTCCGGAATGCTATATAACTAAGAAAAACCGTTAACACACGTAAAAACATATTATTAAACCTTTAATTTTCATGTCTTGCCGAAAAAAATTTCTACAGATGTCTAAGTTACAGATGTCTTAAAATAGCAAATTTTCAATTTTTGAGGGTAATAACTCTTAAAGAGGAGCTGCTACCAAAAAAATTTCTCAGGAAACTTATACTAATTCTTTATAAAAGTTCTTTCTTGTCTCAAAATTTCAGATTCCTATCTTAAGGCGTGCCGGAGTTATGAAAAATGAAATTTCATGCAAAATGTGGTTTTCACATAACGGTAAATTAAAATAGTAAATTACAAAATATTTCATAATTTTGATATTGTTTTATATAGATAATAAAATTTTCGATCTTCTGGCGGTTTTAGATTGCAAAACTATTACGCAGAACCTAAGATACATACATCTGAAAATGGGGCTTTTTCGCAATTTTGAAGAGCTGCAACTTTGGAACCCTTTACATTTAAAATAAACCTTTAACACACATAAAAATATAGTACTGTAGCTTTAATTTTTATATCTTGCAGAAGTAAAATGTGTACAGGTTCCTAAGTTACAGTGTTTAAAAATAGCAAATTTTCAATTTTTGAGCCCTAATAGCTCATAAACAGGGAGTGGTCCAAAAAAAATTTCTGAGCAAACTTATACTAATTCTAAAAATTCTTTCTTGTCTCAAGCCTCTATCTAAAAGCGTGCCGGAGTTATGAAAGTAGAAAAATCATGCAAAATTTGGTTTTCACATAACGGTAAATTTAAATACTAAATTTAAAAAAAATTGTATAATTTTGATATTAATTTACAAAGTTAAGAAAAATACCTGTCGAATAACATTTTCAGATTGAAAAAATCTTAAGCAGAACATAAGATATATGCATTTAAAAATAGGGCTTTTTCAAAGTTTGAGGGGCTGTAGCTCCGAAATTGATGGGGCTACATGAAAAAGTTGTTCCACAAAATAATTATTTTTTTTATGAGACCTACCCATGGTTAAAAATTTTTTTCTCTATCTTTAACGGTATAGAAGTTTTGTAAACAGACGGACTGACGAACGACGGACGGACGGACGGACAGAGTGAAACTAATAAGCACATTTTTTCAAAATTTTTTTGGAAATGTGCCAAAGTTACAGGTTTAAAGTTACAGAAATGTGCCAAAGTTACAGGTGTCTAAAAATAGCAAATTTTGAATTTTTGAGGCGTAATAGCTCTTAAACAAAGGATGCTACCAAAAAATTTGAGGAAAAATTGAGAAACTTATGCTAATTCTAAAAGTTCTTTCTTGTCTCAAAATTTCAAGGATATCTCAAAACGGACTGGAGTTATGAAAAAAAACGACATGCTTTATAAGTTATTTTTTTTAGACTTTGTTAATTTCAATTTTGTACCCTAAAGTATACTATATTTTACCGGATACCGGTATTAAGATAACAGTATATAAAATCATATACGATAATGGTTAATATGTATTTTCAAAATCAAAAAAACAAAAAACAAAAACGAAAGTTTTTTTTTTTTGTATTTATTCAACAATCTGTTTAACATTTAATAAATATTTAGTTAAATGTTTGCTATGCAGATGACCTGAAAAAAGTTTGACCTGTGTCAACCAATTATAAAATTTATAGTAAAATATTTTTTTATGCATAAAGTTTTATAAAATAATTTTTAAATCAATAAAAATTCATTTAATATTAAATTAAAGAGCATTTAGTTTGACCTGTTCAGTTTGCTAAATTTGTAATACATTATAGTTGGAATTATAATTGGTATGTTAGTGTATCCAAATTCGAGAAGAAAATATTAGTTCGAGAGGTTATTTTAGTATAGGCTCAGGAAAATTACTCTTCATAACATTAACTCTTGACAGGACACAAACACCACTCATGTGGCAAATAATTTAATCAAATCGAGATGGATTTAATTCTCCCTAACTATGAGAAATAATTTCGCACAAAATTTAGTGGAATTGATATATAGAAATTAAATTTTAGAAAAAGTCCTATCAATAAGTTTGAAACGGTGCAGTGACGGAACGCCCGAAGAGGTAAAGCCCTCGGCAAAACTTTTGGAATTAAAACCCGCGGGGTTTAGTTCCTTTTGAATTGGAATTAAGACCCACACTATTTTTTGTTATTAAAAGAAGAGAGTAATAGAATATGTAAAGCAATTAGGAGGGATTTTAGAGTTTTGGATAAAAATTGGGATATCCCCTTTTAACAGGATATATATTAATATGTATATGTGCGAGATTCTGAATTGAAAGGGATTTTAGAGTTGGTTCCAAAATCAGGGTTATATTGCTTTTTTCAAAATATGTATATAAGTAATACTCCTATTGTCAAGGATTTTGGGTGGGATTTTAGAATTTAATTCAAAATCAGGATTGTATGGAACTCGTATATGCATATATCTAAATATTCTGCGTATAATCCTGATTTTGAATTCAATTCTAAAATCCCTCCCAAAATCCCTGAGGCTTTAACAATGAGACAAAAGTGCCAATGGGACTTCTCACATGTCACCAAATAAAATCCAGTCAAATGAAATACGATAGTAGCCTTTGTGTTACTCAGTGGGCTTTAATTCTTTTTCGAAATGGACTTAAAGCCCACGATCTAGTGGAATTAAGACCCGTGGGTTTTAAATCTTTTTTGAAAAGGATTTAAAGGTCACGGACGTTATTTCCAAAAGTGTTGAAATTAAAGCCCACGAGCTTTATTTCCTCGGGCGTTCTGTTACTGCACCGTTTGAAACATATTAGCTGTGTAGACTTAAAATCAATTCTCCAATTTATTAAAATTAAAAAAAAAAAACAAATAGAATTAAGGTCAAACATTAATTTTGTAATGTGTTAATTTTCACAAAGTTGTAGAGTTAATTCCCATGTGCAGTTATTTCCCTTCGTCTCTTCGTCAAAACAAATATCATATACCACCATTTAAAACAAATTATAATTTTATTTTTTTCTTTTTCATAAATATTATTAAAACATTTTAATTGGTATTTTTAGTTTGTTCTTTAGTAAATTTAATATTTACTAACCATATGTACGAGTACTTAATATTATTTTTTTGCTTAAGTGTTAACCTGACTAAAATTACCTTGACTTCTTTTATGATATTAATATAAATTGACAATTTTCAGTGTCAATTTAAATTTTTCAAATTTTATTGATTTTAAGTAAAAAAAAAAAAAATTTAATAAAATTTGATCACTTAAAGTTTTTTTTTACAAAAACAACACCATAGATATATCCACATAAATAGATAGTAAAATCAATAAAATGGTGTTGCAAACTTTTCTAAAAGGTATTAAGTATATATTTTTTAATTTATTTATGTACCAATAGGAAAACTTTTTGATAAACAAATATTTGGGATGTCTTTAACTTGCTAAAAATAAAATGGATTAACCGAAAAATGAGTTGTTTCTAATTCTTATATAAAGTTCTTTTGAGTGTTAAACGAAAATTTCAGTTGAAGCGATTGTTGAAAATATCAGTAAAACCCCATTTCTTTTTATTATACGCGTACGATAAGGATCGGGTATATTAAAATTGCTCCTCCGTTTTTAACATCTCGAAATAAGCTAGTTATAGATATACCTTTAAAGGTGTAAATCGGATCAGAATAAAATTATAAGTCGATTAAGCTTTTTTAACTGCTGATAGGTATCATAAAAATATTAATTTTATTTTAAAAAACTTTTTTGTGTAGCCCCACCCATTACGGAGCTACAGCTCTTTAAAGTTCGAAAAAGCTCTTTATTTAAGTTGTTATAACACGAGTTGCATAAGGTATATCTTCAATTGGAAAATCCTAAACGATTATTGCTTTTATTAGCTTTAAAAATATATATACAATAAATATATACTTGTGGCATACGGTGTCTTAATTTACCGTTATGCAAAACTCAAATTTTGAAAAATTTTTGACTCCTTCTATCTTCCAAAAGGTTTTAGTTAGAAACTTGAAATTTTTAGAGAAGTTAGGTCTTTGAAAATAAGTATGAGTCATTTCAGAAAATATTTTTATATTGCCCCTCGTTTTGGAGCTGTATGGGGTCAAAAACTAAAACATTTCTTATTTTTAAACACCTGTAACTTGAACACCTGTCCAAATTTTTTTGAAGTAGTATACAAAAATTAAAGCTCCAGCATTATATTTTTATTTTTAGTAACAACTTTTTTTTAATAAATATAGGGTTACCTTAAAATTGACGAAAGTGTGACTTCATTTTTCTAAATTTTTCTAACAAATTTTTTTAACAATTTTTTTGCATTTTTTTTTTTACTCGATAATTTCGATATAATTGAGGATGATGCGTTCTAGAAATTATAAAATTCATCCAAATTTAGTACTTTTCGCTAGTAGGTTCTTATAACAATTTAAATTTATGGATTGGATTGATATCTTGAAGTAACATGTCAAAAATGGCAGGGTCAAAAATGGCTCATTCCTTCAAAACAATTTTTTCGTTTTTCATAAAAATGTCTAAATTTTCACAAAATTTATTATTATTTTTCACAGAGAACAGTCAAAACTTAATACTTTTGTATGGAAAGCTGAAGCATTATTTTTTTACCCCATGATTTCAAATTCTTATAATTAGGAGAGAATTTAGAGATGGCTTCAAAATCAGAGTTATTAGCTATTTCCAAAAGCGGCAATCCTAATTTTGTAATCAACTATAAAATCCATTTTGTTTTATACTCATGTATATTAATATTTCGGAAAAAGGGACAATCCAGATTTTGTAACCAACGGTAATAATTGAACTAAGTTTGAATAAATTATTACATTAAAAAGTGAAATAAGTTTGAATGTTGAATTTAAACGAAAGTCTTTCATTTTCATAATTTGTGAAACTGATCTCATTATGAAAAAAAAACTAACTAACAGACGTACGGAGTGAAATGTGCCAAAAAGAAGGAACACATTTGTTCACTTAAATAACCTGAAATATTGGAATTAAATTATGAAAGAAAAAGATCAAAAAATGTTATTATTGGAATAATAAATTAAAATTACGCTTTAATTCCATTATTTTGACAAAATAATTAGGCTTTATTTCACTTTGGAATAAAAAAAAGGGTCTAATTCGCGATTTAGGCTTTATTTATCATTCCAAAGTGAAATAAGGCCTATTATACGTCATTGTTCTAGGCTTTATCTTCACCTGCCGTCAAAATAAGTGTCCATAACTTCGAAAAATCCTTGCAGAAACCTGTAAATTAAAAAAAATGTTAATTGTGGAACCTTTGACAATACTTTATGGAATTAATGCAGCTATAATAAAATAAAATAAAAGTTGAATCCTTTAAGCATTTTAAAAATATAATTTTGAAATAAAATTATTAAATAATTTACTAAAATCTGCTCAATTTCAATACAAAATTATTAAAAATTCAAATTGACTGTTTTATGTAGATAGTCGATTTATATTGTAAGGTTTCTATTACATTTAAAAGGATACTATAAAATTAAGTGGACATATAATACTTATTTTCGGTCTAAAATGACTTTCAACATTATTAGAAATTTTATTGATAGTATAATAATGGCCTTAATGTTATATCAATTTATTGTATTTGTCAACAAAAATATAATCATTAAAAATTTATAAAAAATATCAGCTCTTTGTAAAACTTTTCTTATAGGCTTATACCAGATACTTTTGTTATTTTATTTTTGATAAAGTTTAAAGTTTTCCAACTTTTAATATTTTAAAGTTTAAGACTTAAAAAATAATAGATAAAAATTTATATTGCGAAAAATATTTTTCTTTCATTTATTGATTGATAGAACGAAAAAGAAAATAAAATAATAATGATTTTATCAGAACAAATTTAATTTCCTAAAAAGTAGAAAATATTGGTGGTAAATAACCAACTCAAACTAATATAAGATAATAAAACAACCTATCTGAAAGCATTAGACTTCAATACTAAAAAAAACTCGATGCTATCTGATCTCCCTAAAAATAAGAATACTTTACTAAAACTGATGAAGGAAAAGAAAATCTGACCTGAAACCTGAGAAGCTCTCGAGCACTCAACAGATTTAAACAATCGCTAGACATCGAGTTAAATCTAAAAATGACTTGGTCAAATCATATTTTTAGCATAGGTCAAAAAAATACAGTACAATATACATCCCTGTTTATATCAGCAAAGTTTAAAACAGAACTATTCGTCTTATTGGCTACCCCAGTGTTACCTCAACTTTCACTCCACTCAACCATCGCAATACAGTCGAGTCATTAACCTAGTTTTATTAATACGTTGTAAGGTCTTATAAATATCTTGTAGAGGCTAACGGGAGCTATGACCCCAATTTTTTAGATCACGACATCCTCCAGAAAAAAAATATTTATTTATAGTCTTTTCACCATTTATTTTTCAAACGACGCTTGATAACAAAATATGCCAAACGTTTGATGTCATATAAAGCCAAATAGAAAATTAAAAAATAACTGCATCTTTTTTTATTGAAAAGTAATTTAAAATTCTTCAAGAAAGTGTAATTTTCAGAAATATAGATGTAATTTCAGTCATCAAAGATGCCATGTAATCAGTCATGTAATTTCAGTCATGACACTCATCAAAGTGTCATCATATTTTAAATATAATTGGATCGAACACTTGTTTTTTTGTCTCTCATGTATCGTACACAATAAAGGTTGAATTTATTATTCCTTAAGATTATTATATTGGATAAATACAGCAAAAAACTAGTTTCAAAAATAATTTAAGTAAGTGCCAAACTTCACTATCTACTTCTGGAGAAGATATGATTGACTGTACGATATGTGAAATTGAATTAAATCTTATGTTAAATAAAATTCATATCAATCTTAAAAAAAAAATTTTTATTATATTTAAATTGTAAATAATGAGTCTAAAATTTTTAACTAAATTTCCAAAAAAAATTTTGAAAAAATGTGCTTATTAGTTTCACTCTGTCCGTCCGTCCGTCTACTGTTTACAAAACTTCTACAACGTTAAAGATAGAGAAAAAAACTCTGACCATGGGTAGGTCTCATAAAAAAAATAATTTTGTGGAACAACTTTTTCATGTAGCCCCATCCATTACGGAGCTACAGCCCCTCAAACTTTGAAAAAGCCCTATTTTTATATGGATATATCTTATGTTCTGCTTAAGAGTTTTTCAATCTGAAAACGTCATGCGACAGGTATTTTTTTTAACTTTGTAAATTAATATCAAAGTTATACAATTTTTATAAATTTAGTATTTAAATTTACCGTTATGTGAAAACCAAATTTTGCATGATTTTTCTACTTTCATAACTCCGGCACGCTTTTAGATAGAGGCTTGAAATTTTGAGGTAAGAAAGAACTTTTAGAATTAGTATAAGTTTACTCAGACATTTTTTTTTGGGCCACCCCCTGTTTATGAGCTATTAGGGCTCAAACATTGAAAATTTGCTATTTTTAGGCAACTGTAACCTAAACACCTGTACAAATTTTTCTTCGGCAAGACATAAAAATTAATGGTTTTTCTTAGTTATAAAGGGTTCCGGACTTACAGCCCCTCAAAATTCCCGAAAAGTGTTATTTTCACATATTTTCTTATTACAAAAAATTTCTTAAATTTTATTTTTGAAATTTCAAAATTTTTGTGCAAGTCACAATTCTAAACAGTTTGTATTGTGATTTGGAAATGTGCGCTTTTAAAAACTGTTGGTTTACATTCTACCTTGTTTTATTTTGAACTAACTAAGAACTAAAAGAAATTATAAAGAACTAAAAAAAAAAAAAATTAACTTTATTTAATTTTCTGTTCAATTTGCATAAAATGACAACCAAATAAATAAACCTTTGAAATTTTATGCTGTAATTTTTTTTTTTTTCATATTTTGTTTTTTTCTTTTTATTATTTCTTTTTATTTACTGAATTTCACCATAATTTTAAAAGTTCAATGAAAATGTTTAAGTTTTTCCATTTTTTATCAAAAACTATACGCGAACAAAATAAAATATAAGTACTAAGGAAAAATAAGAAATTATATTAAGTGGAAAATCATTAGGAATTTTTATTTTTTCAAAAAAAAAAAAAAAAATAGTAGAAAAGCATAACATTAATAAATTCCTGAACTATAATTGGAGAAAATATTAATAAAACGAATAATAAAATCTATTCAAAAATAAATTTTTATTACAATAAAAAATTTAAGTTCAAATTTTTTTAAGAATATTTAAAATTCAAAACATAAATGACAGAAGTAAAATTAATCCTATTCCAAATTTATATAAAAATCTAAAATCAGAAAATCTTGCAAATGGTTTTATAAAATTTTATTTTATGCGCTATTAGAAGTTGCATAATATTTTATTTATTATTTTGGTTTTTTTGAAAAATATTTTTTCAAAATCTTTAGTCATAAATTTTAAAAAAAATTTTCTTTTGAAATCGCTCGGAAATCGAACCGCTGCATCGGAATTTTAATAAAAGGAGATTGTTCAAAACAGCCAAATTATAAAATATCATTTTGAAAGGCACATAAATACATATAACACAAAACAAACACAAAAACACAAAACAACAACGAAAATTTCTAAACAACAATGTTTTATGTGAGAAAAAAAAATATTGTAGGGGAAAATAAAAGCATACAATGCACAGGAATCTGTAATCAATATTTTGATATAAAATGTTTTATTATATCAAATGACGCATTTAAAATGATTAAAAGTGGCAGTTTCTTTTTATGAAAATGTTTCAATTTCCAGACACTTATTGTCAATCGATTATAGAACCTGACGACGTTTCAAGTAATTCTGATTTCGGACATCTGATTCTGAATGTAATTTTTAGATCCTTATATAAATAAAATGGATAATTCGACTAATCCTGAAGGTGTAATTTTACATCTTAATAATATAAATGAAAACAATATTACCCTAAAAGAATCGGTTTCTTTTGATTCCAAAAATTCCAACATGGGATGGTGCAATATAAGCAAATTTTAGGAACAGTGATAATTGAAATTCATAAGACCCAATATCACATTATTCGTCATAAAATAAAATGAATAATAAAAACTAAAAATGAAGTCATGAAATTCTAAGAATTGAAAATTATAAGTAGGTACATAAAAAAACTTTAAATATGAAGAAAAGAGTTGACTATCTCGAAGCAACTATTATATAGATATTTTGGGAAAGTAAAAAAGAATCAAAAAATAATATTGTGATGACTGGTCTGCCATCAAACATCAAAAATAAAATGATTTATTGACGCAGACTGTAACTATTTAACTTTACACCACTACTTTAGTCAAATCGAAATAAAATAATGGAGAAAGGATAGTAAAATCAATTATTATATTTAATTAATTATCAAACGCGATATTTTGAAATGATCCCATGTAGCTAATACAATTTAAGTCAAAATTGGATTTATCAATTTATTTGATCGGAATATATTTGCATTTTTAAGTTTTACAATTTATAACTTTTTCTCAAAAATAAAATTTAAAGTGTCCTCTGCTAAAAATACTAATTGAAATTTTGAAGAAAAATTATAAAAAAAAAAAAATTATTTAAATTTTTTATTCTATTTGTTGCGTCCAAACATCTCATTATTTACAATATTCTCATTTTACTGATTATTTTTAATTATTTTGATAAAAGGAAATAAATTGAAAAATTAAAAGGAAAAGGAAAGAAAATTATTTAAAATGACTGAAAAAAAAAAAAAATTTTGTTTTCTATTTTATCATCATTTTACAATCAAAATATTTTTGTTTCTATATATTTATTATAGAGAATCTATAAATTGATAGGGAATCGGACATTGAACAAACTTTACTTTAAAATCATTTGATCATTAATGAAGGGAATTATACTTATTAGGTTTGTGTATCAATGACATTTTACAAATAATTTATTTTTATGTAAATTCTCAAATATAGAAAGAAAAATTATTTTTTGTTGATCGTTAAATTAAAAAAATCACTATACATAATTCTAAAAAAACATGAAGGATAATTTTAGAGACTAGATAGCATAAAGGTAGCAGTTATTAATATTTTCAGTATTTAATGTGGTAGTAAATATTTTTCGTAAATTGTTTTCCTCAATGAAATTTTATTTCTTTCCAATTACCATAGATCTTGAGTGCTTGATAATTTTTTACCCAGCCAAATTGATAATTAAAATTTATAAATTCTATAAAGTTCAAAATATAATTTTAATGGGACAAAAACGTTTTATAACACTTGGCCGAAATTCATATTACAAAAATCCATTTTATCTAACATCATGTAACAAAAAATTCGTTTCACAAAAACTTATTTAGCAAAAAGTTGAGATATCAAAATCTCACCTTACATCCATTTGGCAAATTTCCAGACATCAAAAATGCATTGAAAGAAATCTGCTTTTGAATAAGATTTTTTTGGAAAATGTGCTAAAAATGATTAACTAGCCCTATTTATATATTCTAACAACAAAGTATTTAAAGTTTCCCCTAATGTAGATATTAGGTGTAATATCTACAGATGAAAAATAAAGTAATTTCCAAATCACTGTTACTAGAAGTGATTACTAATTTTGATTCATTATGATTACTACTTTGATTTCAATCATTGTTCTTTTTATCGAATTTTGAATAATTATTTTCAGTATTCAGTACATAATTTTTTTGAGAGTATTAAAAAGAAACGCGGCGCCGCACGATTCAAATTTTATGAAAAACAACTGGAAAATATATTTTACTCTGAATATGTTTAAATTTTCAGTTCAAAGTTTAAATTTCGTTATGTTAAAAAAAAAAAAATACGAATTTTATTTTAATATCTTGAAATTTTTAAATAAATAAATCACAACGAAAACTTAACTAGAAAATAGGTGCAAATAAGGTACAAATGCTCATTTTTTGCAAAAACAAAAAAAAAAACAGAAACAAATCTTTATGTAATTTTTTGAAGTATAATGCTCAATATTTTTGAATGTATTAAGTGCTGAGAGTAAAAATATTGGGTAGAGTCGCGTTTAGGTGCATTAGAAGTTGACCCACCTAAAAGCGACTCTACCCAAAATATTTTATAAATACTGAGAAATTTACATTTAGTTTAAATGGGAAAGTAGTGTTAATGTTATTATATAGATGATAAAGTAGTGTTTTCTTTTACAAGGAAATTACACAGTCTTTCCTTTTCTGGCGTGGCTGTAAATGTGGTTAGATGGGGGAATTATTTTTACGACGTATGTTGGATGCGACTCTACACTATAACCTTTGTGTTTACAACGTATTCCATACGCTCATACGGTCTTACGGAGTGGGTCTCCGAGGCCCTATCAAGTAGTGTTATTTATAAATATTATTTTGCTATTTTTTTTTGTTTTTTTTGTAGAAAAACATTGCTCCAGTGATTTCTTAACTCAATGTAACTAATATTAAAAAATTCTGTAAAGAAAATCACAATTCACAATCACAATCACTGGTGATCGCCGATATTAATAACGTGATTGTTATTTTTAAATCATTATTACTGAAATGCGTTTATGACTATGTCTAAAATGCGTTTTAACTTTTTTTTTAAATATATATATCAATAGAGTGAAATATTTTAATATGTAAATCTAGTAAAATATTCTCGTTGTCATATTTATATTACTTATTTATTAAATATTAGTACGCGAAATTTTTTTATATATCTATTGGTTTTCAGTCGGCTAGCCTAATAGTAAGACTAAAAATAAAATACTTAATATTAGGCTTTGCTGAACGGTATTTTTTTGACAATTGGATATTTGTGAATTGAAATTTTGTAAAGTGAAACATTTATTCAGTATTCTTTTGAATTTTGAGTTTTTTGATAAATCGATTTAAGCGAAATAGATTTTTGTTATCTAAATTTTGTCAAGTTTTGTGCTTTCAGTACAAACATATCATATACATTTTTATATCTAAATTAGGTGGAATTCTTCAAAAGGCCCCATTCCCAACAATGTACGAAATTTTTATTCACTAAACCAACTTCTTCCTGCTTCCAATATTATGAAATGATATATTAATTGTTTCGAAAGAATAGCGTCTATGGAGTAAGGATTGGATAGGATAGAATAACAATACCAAAAAATATTGTACGTTATATTATTATCAAGGTAATAAATAATTTTAATTTTGTTTTGTTTCGCTTGGAGTTTCAGAAATGGAAAATTATGTCCAAAAAGCTTCAAATTTCATAGATATAGGCTGACTTCTTAATATGTGAAAAATGCTCTAAATAATTTTAAGCTATTATAAGAAATATCAGTTTTAGGTATTATATTTTTACATATCCAAAAAAAATTCCACATTAGTGTCTACACACACATAACTGTCTACTATTCTCATTTAAGTATTTCAATTTTTTAATATTATAAATCTTTAAACTAGATCATAATATATTCGTTTTAATATTTCACAACAAAGTACTTGAATGTCCTTTCTTAAGGAACGAAATTTTTTTTTTAAATAGTAAAATAAAGCACCCGTAGCAGGTATAAAATAAAACGGTATTTTAAAACATATTAAAACAATTTTCTGTAGGTTTTACAACATAGATTATATAAAAATATATTATCCTTATTATCCTTTAAAATCATGTTTTTATATTTTTTATGTTGTTGATCGTTACTATAAAACCTTGTAATATTTTTAAAATTATTTTTGTTATCATTCTATACTGTTAAGGAAAACATATTCTAACATCCTGTGCGTAAAAAAAGGTATCTAAAGATATAAAAAAAATTCAAATATTACTCTTTAGGTTGTTTATTTTCCTATAATATTTTAACTATAGCTAAATAGGTGTTATGAAATTCTAATTTAGTTTTGGCTATATTTTCTTCATAGTAATATAACGGTATTCACAGGAAGAGGTGGATACAGTAAATGTAGAAATTTAGTAGTAGAGAGTTCAACTATGGTTTAATTACGGTTTGATTTTTTGACAGAGTATTCAATTTCTAGTTAAAAATCTGTAAGTTATAAAGTGGGATATTAAACTCTCTATTTGTAATGAATATTATATGGTGTTCAATTAAAATACCACTAATTTACATTATTTTATATTTTTAATGCCATATAAGTATTAATATAAGATGAATTTGAAATTCTGACTTGTTGGAAACTTAAAGCAAAATTTTTAAATTGAAAACTTCGGGAAATTCTGTAAGTCAATAATTTATCGTTAAAAATAATTTGTCAAATCTGAAATTAGTCAATTTTAATAGTTTCTTTTGTTTTAATATATATGTAGTTTTTATTGCAACTGTACATATGTATTTTATATACATTGACGTACATTGTCTTTATTTTTGGCTAAATTAGTGGTAGATTTAATATTTAGTTTCATAGTTTTATACTAAAATGCAAAAAATAGTACTTAGTCCAATATGTTTTGTCTGACACAGTATATTTTTGAAGGAGCTAAAAAAAGATAATAAGCATCTACACTTTTTGTTGGATAACGATTTTCAAATTCGCCTTAATTTATGCAAACTTTAAAAAATTATTTTTTTCGTAGGAAAACTTAGTTATAAGCAGATTTTTCTTTGTTAAGTTTTTTTTTTCTTTATAAATTAGATATGTACCTTATTCTTAGACCTTAATATTATTTAATATATTATATTTTTACCAAACCAACATATAGTTAACATCGTAGTTTGCCAGATTTCTTATGTATATTTAATGAAAAAAGGAAGTTTTGTTTTTTGTCTCTCTCTTTGTTTATTATTGTTATTGTGAATTGTGATATTCTATGGGGAAAAAAAGCTTAATATTTTTTTTTCCTTCACAACAACATTACAAAAAATAGTTTATGTTTGTATATATGTTATATATTTTTTTATATTTATATATTATATTGTGCATTGTTCCTTTTTTCTTTTTTTTCTTTCCTTTCGCAGTTCGTTAGGTGATTAACTTACCGCGATACTAAAACTGTGGTATCTACTAGTTATTTTTTCTTTTTCCTTAAAAACGCTTAAATTTAAGTATATATATGTATATATATATGATATATAAGTAAGTATGTTATATGAAAGTTTATATTGAATTTTAAGAATGAAAGTATAAAGTTGAAAAAAAAAAAATTGTTAAGGAATTGTCATCGTTTAAATCTTATCAAATGACATAATCATAATTATTTTTTACTACATTAATGTTTACCATATTTTCTTTTTCTTTGGTGTTTTTATTTCTTATTTTTTTTTTTATGTTTTAATTGAAATTTAAGCTCGCAAATGGCAACAGATGATATTATTTTTAGTTTTATTTTGATTTTATCTCTACAACTAATATTTGACTTTTTTTGTTTTGTGGTTAGTAGTTAAAAACAGATAACAGTTAAGAATGGTTGTGATTGTTCAATTATATAGTTTCCACAAGAGATTATTAACAAGGTTTAATGACTCAAGATAATTTCAAAATTCCATATTATTTTCTTTTTTTTTTTTGGAAAATCTGAATGATTAGAAAACTCAGATAAAAATTTTCCAGAATATATTGACTTAATATCAAAAAATTTTTAAAAATCAAAACAGAACTAATTGATAGCGTTTTATATTCAAAATGAAGCTTTTAAAGGTGCACTTTTTAAAATGACATTAAAAAGTATTTTATATTTGTCATTACTGTTGTTGCATTAATTTCTCAATTTTAAACTTTCTTAGAATTTGTTCTGTGAAAAATATTCAGAGTGAATTATTAATAAAGACTTTCTTTTATTTTAAGCTAAACTTATTTAATAAAAAAACCGTTTTAAAGACATGTAAAAATTTTGTAATATTTGCATCATCACTTTGAAAAATTTGTACAAATATCCAATTAGTTACATAGACCTAAAGTTAGAAAATTTTTGATCATAAAGTTCTAAGGGGGAAAGACAAATATTTTTTTCATTTTAGTTATTATCCTAAAAAGTAGTTGAATAAAAAAGTATACCTATAGAAGTGTTCTATTTTTGGGAGATCTATCTACATGTAAAATTTAATCTTGAAGTTTTGGGAACCGATGCAGGGACGAAAGAATTTTATTCCTTTAGATCTTATTGGATTTTATTGTTGGTTTCAAAATCAGAGTTATGCCATTTTTCCAGAATATTTATATATAATATGTACCTATGTATATATATGAGGTTTTATATTACAAAAGACTCTATTTTTGGTTTCAAAATCAGGGTGTTGATTGGTTACATTTGTTTGTTGTTGTGGAAGAAATTTTTTTTTTTTTAGTACATTTCTCTGCTACATAAATGTGAACAGAAAATTACACAGCCTTTCCGTTTCAGTCGTGGCTGTAAATGTCGTATGTGTTTGGAATAATAACTCTTATATTAAGTGTGTGGGATTCGAACTCATACTCCCTCGGTGTTTATAGCTCTTAATACGCTATTACTCACTAGACCACCGAGGCCTCGAAAAATTTAATTAATTTAACAATTTAACTGTTTTTAAAACTCTCTTTTGATCTTTATTTAATATTTTTGTTATGTTTTAGAAATTTCCGTTGTTTTTTTAATTAATAGCCTTATAAATTTAATCTTTATAGGTTCCATTTTTAAAAATTTAGAATAATAAAATTATCTTGGTAGCCAAATTAGTTTAAATCGAACTTAGAATCGATTGATTTTTAATTAATAGTACATTTAATTTATCACCAGCACAAAGTAGTTCAAATTTACTAAAATGAATTTTGTCGATGGAAATTATGCTTTGTGAAAAAAGCTCTAAAAAAAATTTAGCATATAACCTGTTATATAAGCCAGCAGATACATAAATTGAGCAATACTATTTTTAAGACTTAATATGTGATCATGAAAATTTCCTAGAGTATAATTTATTAACACATTAATAATATAATATTTAGATCTTCAAAATAGTGATAAAAAAAATTTTAAAACGCATTACTTAGATAACGAAATAATAAAAACAAAAATAAAATTTTTTATACTATTTTAAATTAAAAGTAAGTAAATTACCCGTATTTATCTATTCTTTTTGGTTACTTAAATACCAAATAATTTTCCTTTTAACATCAAATTAGCAAAAACATCATATAGGGGTGGACTAGAACAAAATAAAATAAATTTCTTTAAAAACAGAAAAACCAAAAATAGAAATAGAAAATTTTTTAGAAGTTGAGAAAAAAAATGAAAATTTACCTACAATATAAAGAAAATCTATAATATAATACACAAGATGTTGGCGAGACCTTGCCAACATGTAAAAAAAAATATTTTATATCTATAATAAAACACTCACACTGAATGTAAACTAAACTGGCAATGATGATATTTCTGTATATCTAAATATAATAAAAGCTAAATATAATAAAAGACAAGTTGCTGCTGCTGAGTAGCGTGCCCTCCTGTTATGTTAAATGTTAATTTAACAAATGTTATACCAGACTATGAAAAGAAAGAAACGTACATCTGATATTTACCCATATAAAAGATAGAAAACAATAAATATTATAATGTTATGCTATGAAATGAAAGAAAAAACAAGGCAGTGTATAAATCAAAGTTTTTAGAGGGTCGTATTTTTAAGTAGAACATTATAAAATTGCAATAATATTTTTATTTAAATTTTGCTAAGTAACATTTTCTTAATTTTTTAAAAATTTTGCCATAATATAGTACAATTTTAGAATCAGAAGTTTAGCCCATAATATAGAGATATATGAATAAAAATATGGGTATACATATATTAGATTTATTATAGATTTATTATTTTTTATATAGGCAACAGTTATTTATATGAATGAATGGACGGTAAACATAAACGAACACAAAAAAAAATTCAGAATGTTCTATAGGTTATAATTTATATTTTTTAAATAGACTGATGTATAAATTTAATACTTAAAAAAAAGAAGAGAAAACAAAAAAAAAAGTAAAATGTAATACTGCGAAGAAAAATAAAAACGAATAGAAAAAAAAGAGAACAAAAATGTTACTTTGATTGTTTTTAAATACTTTTAAAGAAAAAAAGAACTATTAAAATGTTATGATTTTAAAAGAAAAAAACATACGTCTGATATTTACGTACCTACATAACAGATAGAAAAAGGAAAAAAAAAATGTTATGCTATGAAAAGAACGAAAAGTCCATCTGATATTGAGGTACATAACAGATAGAAAAAAAGAAATATCAAAATGTTATGCTATGAAAAGAAAGAAAAAACAAGGCAGTGTATAAATCAAAGTTTTTAAAGGTTCAGATTTTTAAGTAGAATATTATAAAATTGCAATAATATTTTTATTTAAATTTTGCTAAGTAACATTTTCTTAATTTTTTAAAAATTTTGCCATAATATAGTACAATTTTAGAATCAGAAGTTTAGCCCATAATATAGAGATATATGAATAAAAATATGGGTATACATATATTAGATTTATTAATTTTTATATAGGCAACAGTTATTTATATGAATGAATGGACGGTAAACATAAACGAACAAAAAAAAATTCAAAATGTTCTATAGGTTATAATTTATATTTTTTAAATAGACTGTATGTATAAATTTAATATTTAAAAAAAATAAAAGAAATACTTAGCGTACGTAAATAACAGAAAACAAAAAAAAAAAAAATGTAATACTGCGAAGAAAAATAAAAACGAATAGAAAAAAAAGAGAACAAAAAATGTTACTTTGACTGTTTTTAAATATTTTTAAAGAAAAAAAGAACTATTAAAATGTTATGATTTTAAATGAAAAAAACATACCTCTGATATTTACGTACATAACAGATAGAAAAAGAAATATTAAATGCTATGCTATGAAAAGAAAGAAACGTACATCTGATATTTAGGTACATAACAGATAGAAAAAAAGAATTAAAATGTTATGCTATAAAAAGAATGAAAAAACAAGACAGTGCATAAATCAAAGTTTTTAAAGAGTTGCATTTTTAAGTAGAAATTATAAAAAAATAAAGCGGTGCGTAAAACCAAAGCTTTTAAAGGAGCGCAATTTAAATTATAAAATCACAATTTTCAATTAAATTTTGAATGTGTAACATTTTCTTAATTTTATGCTTCTTTTATGATTTTTATTTTCTAAAACTTCAACATTATATGCACAGCCAATTTTTATTGTTTTACATAAAAGGTGCGTAAAACTTACGGTGTGAAGATTTTGTAGAGAAAGCGATAGATAAAGAGACAGAATATTATTACGGATAGAGTAAAAATTTGTTTGAAAAATATAACAAAGAAAGTTTTGAAGCATTTGCTATGGCAACCATAGAAAAATATAACAAGTGTACTATATATTATAATTAGGCAAATGCATCAGATCAGTGTAGTTTAGTTTCAAAATTATAAAGTTTGATACTGTATTTTTTCGAAGCGAAAATTTTTGATACTATTGGCAAAAATTTATTTACCATTGGTTTTTAATCCAACCTTTGGTTTTTTAATCCAAAGCTTGACAAAGAAATTTACAAGAGATGAGATTTATTAAATAATCATTTTTATTACATTTTTGAAAGAAACTACTTCACAGCTTCATTGAGGTTTTTCATTATTTAAAACACTTTAGCAATAAATTTTACATTTATCAATATCTAAATATAATACATATAAGTATTTGAATAAATTTACTAAAATTAAATTGTTCATAAAACTGAGAAAACTTTCACAAAAGCTTTATTTTTCTACTTATACCCTTTAATAAGGCTTTTTTACTATTTATTTAATAATTTAAAGTTTTATTACCAGAGATACGAATCTTTAACTCAAAGTATTATCAAGAGACGCAAACCGTTAATTAAAAATATAAATAAATTTAGTAAATATTATTACCAGAGACTAAATTTTCCACTAGAATTATTGTCAGAGACACAAACCGTTCATTAAAAGTGAGTACAGTCAAAAAAGGAAAAGTACATACATACTTGAAAAACACATTTTCAATCAAAATAAATTCAGCAAATTTTTAATTTTTAAATTTGACCGCTACGTCCATTATGAACTGGTCGCAGCGGTAAATTAAAAATAAATTATTAATCTTCTGTTGGCGTTTTCAATCTTTGTTTTGAAAAAAAAAAATAAAAATAGGTACTCTTAATAAAATTAAAGCGCCTGAAAGTGAAAAAGTGAGAGTGAGCAAAGTTTATAGTAAACCTCATATTTATTAGAAAAAAATAATAGGTCGATTTTATTCTTGATTTTGTTTTCATTAGTATAAAAGCTGGTGCTTCGTAACAGACTTTAAAATAGTTTTGTTTATTTAGGTTGAAATTTAGATTTTTAAGCTAAATTTTCGGTAGAACTGGTATAACATAAAATATTCGAAATTTTTTTATTAATATAAAATTAGGCAGACTTAAATAATTATATTTCATAACAGAAGTCAGAAACTTACTAAATATTATAAAAACGGATATTTTTCTTAAAAAAAAAAAGAAAAATATTACATAGAAAATGTCATTTTAGACGCCTTCTCTCACAAAAGATTCATAATTTTGTACTAATTTATTATTAGACCATTAATAATATTGTTAGCCATGGAAAAAAATAAGATTTGTTAATCAGATCAGATAATATAATACCTGAAATTAATGATTGAATTTCTGATAATATACACAATATAATGATTATGGTTTAATTCACAAAGATAAAAAAATTTTGTAAATGCATAAAATATATGAATGATAATTTTTACATTTTACACCAGATTTTACAGAAGATTCTGGTTTTCACTAAATTCTTTTAGCTATGACACAAATCAAATATTTCTGTGCTTTAAAATTTTTAAAACTAGCCAGTTTTAGCTGGCCCGTTTGAAAAAAAAATTAGTACAAATTTTTGTATGAATTTGTACATCTCTATGTAGTCTCTGATAATACCAATTCACACAAGATATTAAATATCATATAGATATTAATACCAGACACACAAGATGTAAAAAAAAAATATTTTATTTCTATAATAAACCACTCACACTGAATGTAAACTAAACTGGCAAAGATGATATTTCTGTATATTTATTTAATAATATAAAATTTTATTATCAGAGACACAAATCTTGGACTAAAAGTCTTATCAGAGACACAAATGTTTACTTTTTAAAAAGTACTTTCGACACAAAATTTAAAGCAAATTTTTAATTTTTAAATTTGACCGTCACATCCATTATGAACTGGTCGCAGCGGTAAATTAAAAATAAATTATTAATCTTCTGCTGGCAGTTTTCAAATGACTCTTTGTTTTGAAAAAAATAAAAATACTCTTAATAAAATTAAAAGACCTGAAAGTGAAAAGAGCAAAGTTTATAGTAAGCCTTATATTTATAAAAAAAAAAATAATAGGCCGATTTTATTCTTGATTTTGTTTTCACTATTATAAAAGCTGGTAAAAGTTTCGCAACAGACTTTAAAGTAGTTTTGTTTATTTAGGTTGGAATTTTGATTTTTTAAGCTGAATTTTTGATATAACATAAAATATTCGAATTTTTTTTATTAATATAAAATTCGGCAGACTTAGCTAATTATATTTCATAACAGAAATCAGAAACTTACTAAATATTTTAGAAATGGATATTTTTCTTTAAAAAAAGAGAAAAAATAACATAGGAAATATCATTTTAGATGCCTTCTCTCAAAATAGATTCATAATTTTGTACTAATTTATTATTATCGAAAACGACCCACACAAAAAAAAAAGGCCCCGAAAATTTATGAAATTACATTATCAGAGACATGAATCTTTTATTAAATATACTAAAGACCTCTTCCAAAGTACATTTAAATAAAATAAATTCAGCAAATTTTTTTCAAGCAAAAAAAAAAATAAACGCAAAATACTTGAAAGTAGTTTTGGTAATTAAAGTAATTCGCGAAGAAAACAACTGTTTTTATCGACATAAAAATTTTTTTTTAAACTAAAGAAAAATAGAGAGTCTGGTAAAATTTTAACAAATATTAAAATTATTTCGATTATTGGGATTATTTTAAATGTAACAAAAATAAAAATGTCGTAGCGGTTGGTGTTGGTTGGCTTTTCGCCGGTTTTTATTGTGCACTTTATACATGTGTTTCAAACAATTTTTGAGATATCGGCACGAACTTTTACCCTGAATGTGTTTTTAGCTTGGACCATTTTTTCTCAATGATTAAAAAACTGTCAAAAATTACCGCCACGAAAAAACGGCGTGAAAAAATTAATAAACTGTTCCTAACATTTTTAATTTTATATGTTCAGATTTGTTTTATGTTTTTTTCTATTACATCAAGTAAGTAAGTGATACCAAAGTTTTTTTAATGGTGCTGATGTAAAAATGAAATTTTTAGGTAGTTTATTAAGGGAGTCAGTATGATACCGAAAATGTTTTTGAATCTATAGAAATTGTGCAATTGCACAGGGGATTTTCTAGTATAATTAAAAATGGTAATATGTTAAAACATAATAATAATACGCTTGAGTTTTTCTAATTTGTTGCTTTATTTAAAAAGTAAAACTCATTAAATAATATATTTGTTATGCTTTTAAGAAAAATGTCGTTTATTTTTAAAAAATTGAGTATAAAGTGCAGTAAGTAGGAAAATATTGTACGTATACGTTTTTATGTCATATTGATGAAACTGCGAATCACTCAATATTATTTTTTTGATTTTTTTTTTCATGTAAAATCATTTATCCCATATAAGACTATTAACTGCTAAGACTATTATTTCAAATAATCAATTCAATAATCAATATTTTTTTATGATTGAGTTTAAAATCATTCTTTTAATAGAGTTCCTACATTTTGACAATTCTTACAGATTTTAACCAACGTTTTTTTGATTGATTCGATAACCAGCAGGTGTTGCATAACTATTGGCGTTCGAGTTTTCATCTTTTGAAAACTATTTCTTATTAAAACTTACCTATTTTATTGATCACATTTTTAACGACAAAATTAGAAATGTGACAACGATTTTCATTAAAAGTTCAATCACAAGCAAGTATTAATTTCAATTCTCTGAAAAGCTAAAATTGCTTATTCTGAACAAAACTAAGCTCTTTCAGTTTCTCTCTAACTTTTAAGACCCAACTTGATAGCATAAAGCATTTTCGGCTTTAGAATCACTAAAAATTTGTTATGGAATGGACACATTTTTTAATATTGTAAGAAGTGCCGCAAAATGTTTAAGTTTTCTGAATCGATGCAAAGTATATTTTTACAATCGAGAGCTTCTCAAGATGAACTTCAATTATAGACTTGTTCTCACATTTGGACGAAAGTATCAACAATTGCATTAAATTATATTAGAACACATTCTTAACGACTAAATAATATAAAAGTTTATTTGTTCAGAATTTCATCTGTTTTTCTTTTTTTTTTGATAAAAAGTTGGATTTTAATTTTACTGTCAATATGACTAATTCGTGTTTATTCTGTGTTGGGTAAAAGCACTATATTAATAAAAGAGGGAGATCCAAACTTACTGCTTACGGTTAATTTTTGACATTGATGTTAGAAAACTATAAAGCTAGACATATCAGGCGTTTAAAAACAAAAGTTATTCCAACTTTGACTAGAAGATAACAACCTGTTAATCTGGATAATTAAATTTATATTGACTATATGACTATAAGTACGCAACAAGCTTTCTATTTTCAAGTTATTAATAAATAATAGATAAAATTAACATTGCAGCGCAAAACACAATCGAAGTAAAAGTGTAGTTAGTCAATTTTATTTTATTATTATTATTTTTTTTTTTTTTTTCCTGTTACTCCACTAGGGAGTATAGGGCTTCCACTTGAAGTCTCCAATCTTCCCTGCTTAACGCTTTTTCTTCAATCATGTTCCATTTTTTTATTATTATTATATGAATATAAAAATTGTACGCTTGATCAGCTTTAATTTAAATTGAATTTTTCTTGTTGTAAAATTTTATTTTCAATTTTAATTCCTTATTTCATCATTTATAGACTCTTCTGTATAAATCAACTATTTATATTCCATTTATATGATAAGGCATTTTTGATATTATAAAACCGCCTACTTAATAGATTGTTTTTTTGTTTAAGATCAATTTAAAGAATATAAAAGAATATTTGTTAACATAATATAAACCTCCTATGCATCACCTCATCCTACTCCCATTTTATATACGTTTTCCTTTGCCTATAACATATTTCATTTTTTTTTTTTTTTTTTAATTTAAAATACAATTTTCTTTTTTATTTTTCGATGATGTTCACTATAGAATTGTGAAACATATTATTTATACATAAAAAAAAAAAAAAAGAAAATCGAAAATATTTCCTTCTCTTTCTATTTTTGTTGTTTATTTTGGTTTTCGTTTTATATACCGTTATAAGGTTACATGTTTTCAGTTATTATTTCAAGGATAAAAATAATTTTTTTGACACATCTTTATTTGCCTTTGACACATAAAACACCCATACGTTTAGAATATTTACAATGTGTATAGTATGTGTTATTTATTTTTGTTAAATTTGTTTTTTATTTCGCTTTTTTTCTTTTTGTTTTTTTGCTTTATTCTAAACGAAATAAAATTCAAATCAAAAAAAACTTTCTCCATCATTGCGTTTTTTTTTATTTAACAAAAGTAAAGATAATATAATCAATCGGAGGGAAATACAGAAAGAAAATATAAACTAAGTTTCCTTTTAACACAGAGTAAATCAAATTGTTTTTGGAATTTTCCCGCCACGATACATAATATAAAAGAAAAATATTTTAACATTCTTTCAAGATGTCTGTCTATTTTATTAAATTTTTTAAAATTTATTCTAAGTTTTATATTTAAATAGGTGTAACGTACTAAGATAAAAACTTGTCGATTGATATCGTTAGAATACCGAACTTGTTATTTGACAGCTGATAACTGAAATCTGTTGGATGATGTAAAAACCGTTTTATGTGATATTTGATGTGAAACTAAATCGATCTAATGTTTTTGCTTTATTTGACGTTAAAGGTACTGTCAGTCGTTATAATAAGTATTTTGTAATTGACTAAATAAATTTGTTTTAAAAGTTTGTTTTCATTTATATTTAGATATTTGAATATTTTGTTTGTTTGCATTTTTCGATATCTTATGAGTTATAAAGTATAAGTTAAAACTGTTTGTTTACATTTGATGTCTGTTATGTTGGTTATATATATATGGTTATATACTTTTCCATTATTTATATAATAAAGTATTTATTCATAATTTTTTTACACACAAATTTTAATCAAATGACAAAATGGTGAAAAATTGAATAAAACAATTTCTCATAGTAAAGCATAAAAAAAACCAATTCGAAAAGAAAAGGTAATAATGTATTACTATTTAAAAAGTAAGTTTGGATCCTAAAAGTCTTTTGCGATAACGTTGTCAAAATGGTTGGCTATTATCAACTTTTCGTCTAGCTTATTTTCACTGTCGAAGTGTTTTAAAAAGAATAAAAATGAAAAAAAAATTTTATTTAAATTGAAATTTTTTCAAAGCGAAAATTAAATGTGTTCTTTAAATTCCCTAATTTTAGTTCTAACTACTAAATTTTTTATTTAAAAATTTTAAGTTCAAGTTCCACGAATTCTAGAAGCAAAAAAGGGAAGTAAAAAGTAGTGAATATAAAAAAAAAAAAATAGTGACTTAAAGCACTTTCCAGTTTATACGCTTGAAATAAATATTTATTTAGAATCGAAGAATAGTATTTAAAGATAGATAAAGAAAAAAAAAAATAAAAAAATGGAAAGGATTAAAAGATGAAAGATGTGCTCAATTTAAGATAAAGAAAAAAATTCTTCTACAGGATTTTCAATTTTTTTCGCAGAAAAACTATAAGTTTAAAATTTAATAAACATTATAATGTTATTCATATAAATTTTTAAACCACATTTAGAATAATAAGTAGGTATACATAATAATTTGTTTGTATGTTTACTTGTCATTATAACGTATGTGTATATGTAAATATGTGTATATGTAAATATATGTATGTGAATATATGTGGATATGTAAATTCATCCAATTTTCTTAATAATAATAAAATGAATCAGAAGTAGATAACACTACGTTTTCATAAAATTATTAGAAACCAATAATTCTAAACTTAAATATTATGGACTCAATGCGTCATAACAGCTTAAGGAAAACATATTCCATACCAAATTGTATAGTGCAAAAACTTTTAAAATGGAAATTTTATAAAGTTTAATCTTTAAATGTAAAAGACAATATTAAGGAAGTAAATACATTTTCATCAAAATCATTGTTTATCTGGTTTTGTATATCTGTACGGACGAAAAATAATATTCAGGATATTCATATAATATTTTAAGTAAAAAGGATTTAGTAAATTTCTTATGTTTTATTTAAGTAAGCTTAAATATTAAGAATATTAAAATGACATCATAAAGAAACTATACTATATAGAGTACTCATGTAGAACAAAATTTTTTGACCACTTTTTCAATTTCACTTTATCTAAATTTACTCCACTAACAATGCATACTGTAATATGCATACGCGTATAATGTAATACACATAGGTACATACTTGAAAAATTAAAATATGTATGTAAATGTGATATATATGCTTCTAATATTTTTGATTTGAAAGAGATGTATATGTAGTATAAAAATGTCGCACTTGAGAACACAGTGTAAAATTTAATATGTATTTACTTAAAATGTAGTAAGCAATAGTGTTAAATTTAAGTTTTTTGATTCGATTTTTATCAAATCAATTGATTTTTAGTATTTTAATAGATTCTAGAAAAGAATATATGTATATTCAGAAAAAAATTAAAAAGTTAGAACAGAAAAGAATAAAGTTAAGTTTTTAGTGTTTTAAGTTTTTTAAAATTAAAAGCTAAAACAATACAAAATAATAAATAGGCATAAAATAAAATTACATTAGTTGAATTAATTAACATAATATTAATATTACAAAACATATAACAAAAACATTAAACAAAAAAATATACTAAATAACTAAATTCAATTATCCAAGACAATTCATAGTTTCTACAAATTTCAAATAGCTGGACCATTGAAAATATAAAAAATAAATAATAAGTATACATTTATAAATTTAGTTTTGCACTTTTAAGCAGTTTAATAAATATGCTCCCTTTAAATTTTTAATACCAAACAAAAATAACAACAACGAGGAAGAGTGCAGTAGAGTAGACTGTGTCAACTCTGGGATACCCGTATGAACGTAATATATCCTGTTTCTATAAAACTTGATCATCTTTTAAAAACATTCAGAGTTTTAGTACCGAACTACAGAGATATATTTATGTAAATTGTGGAGTTGTATGATAGCTACCCGAATCTATTGCGCCTAGCTTCATTAAGTTCCAAGAAATGCAAAAAGCCTGAACCGGCTGCTTTAGACCATTCAAATTTTACAAAAGTTTTTGGCATGCAACTCGACACTTTTTCACTAAATTTCAGATAGCTAGCTTCAATAGACACTGAGTTATTTTCATTTAAAAAGAGAAGTTGTATGGCAACTATCCGAACCTGTCATATCATCACAACAAAATTTTGCAGAAGTTGTTGCCATAAAACTTGATCATCATTCGCAAAATTTCAGATACCTAGATTGAACAGACACTGGGTTATTTCTATTTAAAGAAAGAAGTTGTATGGCAGCTACTCGAACCCGGCGGCCGAAAATGCTGGAGTTAAATAGCAAAACTAACAATTTTGCAAGAGTGACGTAAAAAAAATTTCAGCCTCCTAGCTCCTTTATTTTTTGAGTTATCGTGCGGACGGACACTGAGTTCTTTTCATTTAAAAAGAGATTTTGTATGGCAGCTACCCGAACCCGTCGCACCAGCACAACCAAATTTTATAGAAGTTGTTGCCATAAAACTTGATCATCATTTGCAAAATTTCAGATACCTAGATTGAACAGACACTGGGTTATTTCTATTTAAAGAAAGAAGTTGTATGGCAGCTACTCGAACCCGGCGGCCAAAAATGCTGGAGTTAAATAGCAAAACTAACAATTTTGCAAGAGTGACGTAAAAAAAATTTCAGCCTCCTAGCTCCTTTATTTTTTGAGTTATCGTGCGGACGGACACTGAGTTCTTTTCATTTAAAAAGAGATTTTGTATGGCAGCTACCCGAACCCGTCGCACCACCACAACCAAATTTTGTAGAAGTTGTTGCCATAAAACTTGATCATCATTCGCAAAATTTCAGATACCTAGATTGAACAGACACTGGGTTATTTCCATTTAAAGAAAGAAGTTGTATGGCAGCTACCCGAACCCGGGGGCAGAAAATGCTGGAGTTAAATAGCAAAACTAACAATTTTACAAAAGTGACGTAAAAAAATTTTCAGCCTCCTAGCTCCTCTATTTTTTGAGTTATCGTGAGGACGGACACTGAGTTCTTTTCATTTAAAAAGAGATTTTGTATGGCAGCTACCCGAACCCGTCGCACCAGCACAACCAAATTTTGTAGAAGTTGTTGCCATAAAACTTGATCATCATTCGCAAAATTTCAGATACCTAGATTGAACAGACACTGGGTTATTTCTATTTAAAGAAAGAAGTTGTATGGCAGCTACCCGAACCCGGGGACAGAAAATGCTGGAGTTAAATAGCAAAACTAACAATTTTACAAAAGTGACGTAAAAAAAATTTCAGCCTCCTAGCTCCTTTATTTTTTGAGTTATCGTGCGGACGGACACTGAGTTCTTTTCATTTAAAAAGAGATTTTGTATGGCAGCTACCCGAACCCGTCGCACCACCACAACCAAATTTTGTAGAAGTTGTTGCAATAAAACTTGATCATCATTTGCAAGATTTCAGACGCCTAGCTTTATTAACTTCCAAGAGGTGCAAGAAGCCTGAACCGGCTGTTCTAGGCCAAACAAATTTTACAAAAGTTGTTGGCATATAACTCGACACTTCTTTACTAAATTTCAGATTCCTAGCTTCAATAAACACTGAGTTATTCTCATTTAACCGGATAAGTTGTATGGCAGCTACCCGAACCCGCCGCACCACCACAACCAAATTTTACAAAAGTTGTTGCCATAAAACTTGATCATCATTTGCAAAATTTCAGACGCCTAGCTTCATTAGGTTCCAAGAGGTGCAAGAAGTCTGAACCGGCTGCTCTAGACCAACCAAATTTTACAAAAGTTGTTGGCATGTAACTCGACACCTCTTTACTAAATTTCAGATTCCTAGCTTCAATAAACACTGAGTTATTCTCATTTAAACGGAGAAGTTGTATGGCAGCTACCCGAACCCGCTGCACTAGCACAACCAAATTTTACAGAAGTTGTTGCCATAAAACTTGATCATCATTTGCAAAATTTCAGAAACCTAGCTTGAATAGATACTGAGTTATTTCTATATAAAGATAGAAGTTGTATGGCAGCTACTCGAACCCGCCGACCGAAAATGTTGGATTTAAATAGCAAAACTAACAATTTTGCAAAAGTGACGTAAAAAAAATTTCAGCCCCCTAGCTCCTTTATTTTTTGAGTTATCGTGCGGACGGACGGACGGACGGACGGACGGACGTACATGGCTTAATCGACTCAGAATTCGATTCTGAGCCGATCCATACCTTTGACACTATATCTAGCTCGACTCCTTTAAGGTGTCACAAACGTAATGGCAAATTTATTATACCCTTGAACATAGTTCATACGGGTATAAAAAGAAAAAAAAAGTCCGCTCAAATAAAAAAAATTATACGATATAATACGAACATTCATATACGAACAATATATACGAACATTCATTCAAAAAAAAAATTTAAAAGCATGCGTAATTTTTATTTGTTATGTATGTATGTGTGCCTATTTGCACTATTTGTCTATGCATTTCTATTTCTATACTTCTTTTCTCTTTTGTATTGTTACTTAACTTTATTATTATAGTATACAATACAGTCACACAAAATATCCCAGCTAATGTATAATACTATAAGCAAATTTGGATGTTTGCGATTGGATTTATTATTTAATTCTATATTAAAAATATCAACACAGTCGCACAAAAGTCGTAGAAAAGTACTTAATATTTTTGTTCTACGTGAGTTCTCTATATAGTATAGTTTCTTTATGATGATATGTATCTTACAATAACGTAGTAGTAATAACTATTACAGTTTTCGCATAAATATGAAAAAAAAAAAAAACAATTTTCCATCCATTATATTATAAGACTGTGAACAATTTAAAAATAAAATGTTGGTGTTGCAAACCTAGTTTAATAATATGTTAAAAGAAAATAAATGGAGAAAAAAAGTTATCTACTTATATGCCTTTTTCCTTAAAATTTAATCATAGGTACTTTAGAAGAAGATATCTTACTTAAGTAAGGACTGAGATGTAAATATATTTATATAAATTTCAAGGTTTAGTCAATCCTGTTGTATCAAACCAATCAAACAGAAGTTGTTGTTATAAAACATATGATTACTTTTTACAAAATTTTAGTGTCCAGCTTTTTTAATTATTAACATATAAATTTATCCAAACCTATTCCGTTAGACCATCAAAATTTTACAGAAGTTGCTGGCATTAAACTTTTTTTTGACAAAATTTTAAATACCCAATTTTATATACGCCCTAAAACATGAACATAGGCAAAAAGTTGTTTTACATATACCTGAATCTGTATCAAAAGATCAACCAAATTTTGCAGAACTTGTATCTAACTTTTTTTGACGTACTTCTATAAATATAAGCTAAAAGTGCCGTATAAGTTACAAAATGTGTTTAGTATATACTCAAAGTTAATATTACGATTATAAAGTAATGACTGATAAAAAACTTTGACATGGATATGTATGATGTTATATAATAACTATAAATAAAACCACCAATAATATTTATTTTAATTACGTTTGGCAATCAAATCTTCTTATCTGACTAATGGTGTAGTGGTTAATTCGACGACCATTCAATCGAAATGTTTTGGGTTTAAATGCATGTATGATCTTATTAATATATTATTAGTAATTTATATGGTATAATTTTTGTATAAGATAATAGATGGCACCCAAATATAATATTTGGATGTCATAATCTTCTTGTGCAACAGCTACGTCGAGGAATTATAATGGGTTAGTGAAAAAAATTATTAAAACAAGCTGAAGCTTATAGTCAAATATTAATAATGAAAAATACTTTACCCTATGCTTCTTGTAGGAGTAAAAACGAAAAAGATTTGAAGAGTTTACCAAATTAATATGTCCTCGAAACCATAAGTCATTAAGATTTATATTCAATTATTAAGAACTTATTAATCTAGACCTATATATTATTCTTAAAGATCTTTAAAATTTCAATAATTAATACATCAGTTTAAGTTCAGATTAGCAGATTAGGTCAATAAAGATAGATAAAGGTCAATTATTTATTTAACTAAAATAAATAATATAATATGAATGTATTTTTAAGTTATTTTACGAAAACTAAAATCCGCTTCTTAGAATAATTATTTAAATTTTTTAACTGCATAATTCGAAAAAAAAAGAAATTATTTGTTTTCGAAATGAAAAAATTTACTTATAACTTTGCTATCAAAAATTACAAAAAAAAACGAGGAAAAATACAGTTGCCTTCGTCAACTCTTTGATACCCGTACGAACCGTTAGTATGTTCACAGCCTGTCACTCTGCTTACATATTATTTCTTTAATATTTTAGTATTTTAAAATAATTTGGGTGAATTTTATAATTTCTAGAACTATGGTTTGTACATATATTCAAACTATATGTTTATACATTCTTCAAAAGCAGATTTTAACCTTCCACATAACGATTATCAATCCAAAACTTTTTCAAATATTCTATAGTACCATTTAATACTAAGCGGTAAATGTACATTAAATTTACTAAGTACAAAATAGTAAATATAATTTTAAATATTATATTATATTAATGCGTACATAGTATATTTATGTTGTTATAAGTATATCGCCATAAATTGCAATATTTCTTTAAAAATATTTCCATTCATAGAATAATTTCTTATATGTACAATAAAATACATATATGTATGTATATGTAAATACGGCGCTATATAATACACATCTATACTCTTATCATTCATTCATCAGTGACATATACGATATGTAAATAAACATGATATTATATAAGTGTGTATGTATATCAATATCATATAAATAGAAATTCTTCAAGCAACCGTTATGTTGTTTATTTATTTACATTTTTTTGTACTACGCATTATATCCTCAACAATTTCAAATTATCGAGTAAATTTTATTATTATTATTATTTCGAGTTATTTTCAAAGATCTAACTTCTGTCAAAACTTCAAGTTTTCAACTTAAACCGTTTAGAAGATAGAAGGGTTAAAGGATTTTGCAAAATTTGAGTTTCGCGGTAACGGTAAATTAAGACACCGTATGCCACAAATATATATTTATTGTATATATACTCTTAAAGCTAATAAAAGTAGTAAGCGTTTGGCGTTTTCAAAATGAAGATATACCTTATACAACTTGTGCTATAACAATTTAAATATAGAGCTTTTTTGAACCTTTGGGGAGCTGTAGCTTCGTAACGGGTGGGGCTACAAAAAAAAGTTATCAAAAATAAAATTAATATTTTTGTGAGATCTATCAGCAGTTAAAATTCATAGCTCTATTTCAAAAAAAAATTGGGGATCTAAAAGTTAGGTGTTCGAGAGCTACCCTAAGTTTTAGTCCAAACTCAACCAAAAATAGGGAACCTACAAATTACTCCCAGAATATTTTGTGTAAATTTCAAGATTCTAGCTTTCTTAGTTTTTGAGTTAGCGTGCTGACGGACGGACAGACGTACGGACATGGCTCAATCGTCTTAGAATTTTTTTCTGATCCGATCCATACCTTTGAAGGTATATCTAGCTCGCTTATTTCGAGGTGTTACAAACGGAGGAGTAATTTTATTATACCCGATCCTATAGTACTGTACTACGTACTATAGTTTTGTACTACGCATTATTAATTTATTTAATAATGCGTAGTACAAAAAAATGTAATTAAATAAACAACATAACGGTTGCTTGAAGAATTTTTATTTATATGATATTGATATATATACATACTTATATAATATCATGTTTATTTACATATCGTATATGTCACTAGTGAATGAATGATAAGAGTATAGATGTATATTATATAGCGCCGTATTTACATACACATATGTATTTTATTGTACTTATAAGAAATTATTCTGTCAATGGAATATTTAAATATAATATAATATAATATTTAAAATTATATTTACTATTTTGTACTTAGTAAATTTAATATACATTTACCGCTTAGTATTAAATGGTACTATAGAATATTTGAAAAAGTTTTGGATTGATAATCGTTATGTGGAAGGTTAAAATCTGCTTTTGAAGAATGTACATATAAACATATAGTTTGAATATATGTACAACCCATAGTTCTAGAAATTATAAAATTCACCCAAATTATTTTAAAATACTAAAATATTAAAAAAATAATATTGTAAGCAGAGTGACAGGCTGTGAACATACTAACGGTTCGTACGGGTATCTAAGAGTTGACAAAGTCAACTGTATTCTTCCTCGTTTTGTTATAAAAATGTACAAAGAAGTCTTCCATGACAATTTATGTCAATCTGTGGCTTCAGAAGAATATAAATTAAAAAGAAAAAAACTAAATTTTGTTTGAATTCATAAAAGAATCCACAGTAGTTGAATGAAAATTGAAAAACACAAAAAAAAAAAAAACATATTAAAAAACCAGTATAAAAAATTGTCACAATAAACAGAACAGTTTAAGAACATTCACACAAAATAGAAGACAATATTTTAAGTCTATTGGATTTTAATAAGGTATAGATTTACCAAAAACCAAAGCAAGTGACTGGGATCTTGAAGAAGATTGAAACAAAAATTACATAGCTATGTACTATTAAGTATTATATGAATATACTTAAAAGTATACATTGTATATTATTATACACTGTCAAAGTTTGTTTTTTACGCGTCAAAAACACAAGTTTCTACATATAATGGGACTATTAACATTCAGTTTCACTTTTGAAATTCAATATAAATCATTTCTTATCATTTTTTTATATTTCAAATAATTTGTTTTTTACTGAGTGGCATATTATTTGGATAAATTTATTAGATAATAAAATTTAAAGTTTTTTTAAATACCATTCAATTTTTAAAGTTATGAAATCTTTTTGAATACAATTTTTAAATAGTAAAATAAACATGAAATCAAGACCGACATTGGGAGAATAATTACTTAATAAATACTTAAAACAATAATTTCTAATTTTTTTTTTTGTTCCTTCTCATTCTAGTAGTCTTAGATGTGATTTGTGAGGAGTCTGTCCCACTTTTTTTAATTTTCTTTGCCAAAAGTTTCTCTTTTAAATTAAAAGTAAATTTATTAAAACCTTGCATCTAGTCCTTTTATATGTCACCTAGTGCTAGTTCACAAAATGTTCACCATAATAAATATTGGATTGGATGTGAACGAGATTTAGTGTTCTTTAAACTCCGATTCTTGAATGGCTGAGAATATTTTATTGTAGTTATAAGACTTTTTTTTCGTGCAAATCAATGTTCCATTAAGTTTTTGTTTCTTGATAGGAGCTGCGCCACTTTTTTTTTGTGTTTGTATGATTGTTTTTTTTTTTTTGATGTTTTGTACTGGAATCGATTTATTGGTTGCGCTATTATCTCTATTTTAGTTCCTGATTTAATAAAACTATTTATTTTTTGTGGTTTCATTCAATTTTCCAGTATCTTTTTATAGCAACATAATATGATAAGTCTTAGAATGCCTGTAGCCTTTAAAAATAGTTTTTGTTTTTGAAGAAAACTATCTGATGTGATTATACTAATTTACAATTTCAAATTATTTAAAATTAATAAAAAATTTTTATTATTCTTCAAGGAATAATTAAGGTCCTTGAAGAATAATAAGAATTTTTCGAATCGAACAAAATATATAATATAATATACTCAAATTATAGAATACAATATTTTAAGATAATCGTTGTAATACTAATCACCTACTTAATTAAATAAATTAGCTGTGTTCACCGCAGAATCGATCGCTGGAACTTGATAACTTAATATTTTTTTTTTTTAATAGGGTTATTTACAAATATTGATAGACAGATAAAAGTGGTACGCGCAAATAGTCTTAGGTATCCTTAGGTGTCCTTATTGCAAATAAACAGGTACATACAACCATAAAAATATAAACGTTTTTTAAAAAAAAAAATGTTGAGAAAAATTCAAAGTAAAAAAAATTATATTTAAAATGTTTACTGGGTAAAATATTTTGTTTGCTGTTTGTTAATTTTTTTTTTTAATAGACTTGAATAGAAAATTATTTTGTCATCAGTAGTTGTGATATCTAAGTAAATAAGCATCTATAGAAAAAATATATATGTAATATATAAAATATGCCATTTCAAAGAAATATATTGAAAATGGTGTTAAATATTTCAAACGATAAACTATTCTTATATAATTTCTCGTTTTTTAAAAAGAAAACAAATTGAGAACATCATTTCGCTAACGAAAAAAAAAAGGAAACCACCCATTATAAATGGTATCTTTAGATAATAGATATTTATACTGTATATATATTTATAATTTATATAGAAAACTGTATATATAAAAAAAAAAAAAAAACTGTTAATTTTTTTTTTATACCTAATTGAGAAAAATATTGAAAAAAAAATATTGGAAAATTATTATTGAAAACGATTCATTCAATGGATCTCAGTCATAAGTACTTAACAGTCAATTCTTATGCTGATGAGTCTCAATTTTTATTTATTTTTTTTTGCAATTGAATAATTTATATTGAATGGTAATGGTAATGGTTATGTTTTGAATTGTTTGAATTGAATTGAACTGAATTGGAAATGTAGAAAAAGAAAAAGAAATCGGTGTTGTCGTTGCTGTTTTTGTTGTCATTTTATTAAAATAGTTGTTAGTACCTATGTATATACAATAATATATATATATATGTATTTTATATAGTATAGTTAATTGTATAATATAAAATCAGGTTCTTATTCAATAACAGGAGAAAAATTTGATAAGCAATATACAATTTTCTTCCTTTGTCTCCTTTTCTTTTCTTTTCTTTTTTTTTTTTTTTATAGAAGCCAATATTAGGAATAACACTCCTTTTCACTTCAAATTTTCTTTCATTTCGAAGTAATTTAATTTATTCGGTCTCAGAAGGAAATATATATTTTTCTCTTCTCTTCATTTAATGGTTTTACTTCATTTTACTGGTTGGTCTTCTATTATAATATTTAAGGGTATCTAAAGGGTGCAAAAAAAGAAGAAAAAATTATATAATGATAATAGTAGATTTTTAAGTATTAATAAATTTTTAAATAGTTTTAAGGGTGTATAAATTAATTTTTAATACAAAATTGTTATGTTTATAGAATGGAAAAATTTTTTTAAGTATTGTACATAGTAGATAGTAACTAGTAATGGTAATAATAGATCAGAAGAATTTTTTTTAATCGATCGGAAGAATAGTTGATTTTTTTTTGTTGATAAAAAAATTACATTATATTTAAAAAAAAAATGTTTAGTTTGAAAATGCATTGCACAATGTAAATTCTTTGTAAAAAATAATTTAATTATATAATGCTTTTAAATGTTTTATTGAAATTTTTAAACTTTGATGTATGTTCAGGTTTTGAAAATATCATTTATAATTTTTTTTTTTGTTTTGATTTACCCTATATCTATTTAAGGTTTTAATGCATAATAAAGTACAAATTTAAATATTAGGATAACCAGATCAAAGCCATATGGTCGGATATAAGTTTTAGAAGATGTAAATGTTTATTCTCTCTCTCTAAACCTATCTTTACCTATTTTACTACCTGATGTTAACAGTTTATATTTTAAAGAAAATTGCCGTTAGAGAGAGCCTAGATAGCACTTTATCTGAATCAGTTTTAGTCTGTCAAGAAAAAGTCTTCATCAATAACACCAAAACCATGTAGCTGGATGTGAGTTTGAAAGATTCAAGTGTTTATTTTCTCTCTCTTGATCTTTCTTAATTGGTACAACAATTGGTTCCTAGAAGATTGAGTACGGATGTTCATCTTAACTGTCTATAAAGAAAAAGCCTTCATTAAAAAAAAAAAACTTTTAATAATAATTTGATAAAAGTTTTGTCAATAGAGATTAAATTTATTTTAGAATATTATTAAAAGCAATTAGTATGGCACGTATCTTTCGCTATAGGTTTTGAAAACCTTTAGAGGATAATGATATATTAGCAATTTAAGCTTAATCTGATAAATCGACGGTAATATCATAGAATAAATCGAATATGTTAAAATAGGTGAGATGTAATATTGAAATTTAATGGAATGACTCTCAAAAATCTTCGCCAAACTGTATAAATTCTTATAAGTTATAACGTACTCATAAAGTAAGACTCAAGTAAGGTAATTTTTTATTGGTCCTCCTTAAGAGGATTTAAAGTAACCACATGTTCCTTCAATTTTTAATATATTATCATCCGCAAATTTTTCTTTTTAAGAAAAGTGTTGAATTTTCACTAACGATTTTTTTTTTAAATGAAATTCTTTTTTTTTCGGTAGCCTAGTGGGTAAGAACGTATGAAATATGCTTTAAACACCGAGGGACTGTGGGTTCGATTTTAATTTAAATAAAAAATTGTATAAATGCTCAATCTTAATCGAACAAAATCAGTTATACATTTATTCAATAAAAATGATGCATTACATAATAAGAATAAAAATTTGATTTCAGATATAGAACTTAAAGCAAACATTTTCCTGTTTTATTAGAACATTTATCTTTGTTCTCTAGTTATCTTGTAAGAATGGATGCTTTTTTAAACAAAAAAAAAATTGAATGCCTGTATTTAAATAACGAAGAAGAGTAAAAAGTTTTTAAAGATTCAAGTAGATATCGCGTAATATCTTTATATTTACTTCAATTTCCACACATAAAATTTTTTAGTCTTAATTTTCTAATATAAAGCTCCGATAAATTAATTCTTGCTCCGATAAATTAATTCTTTTTCCAAACAATACGTTAGTGTCAAATGTTTACCAACCTTTTGTTTTATATATTGTTTTGTTTTGTGTATACGGAAGAATAATAATAAGTTTGAAAGAAAATTCAATATAAAAACCCTCTAAAAACTTTCTTTTCAGATATTACAATAAAATTCATTTAAGAAAAATTCACCTCAAAATATTTTGCCTTAATGTCAAATAGATTTATGAATGAACATTGTTGTTGATGTACTGTACCACATTAGTATATATTTATATGTGTCTTACCACGCCTTACCTATTTTCTATTGGAAATTTTTATCTTTTTTTAATTTTTTTTTATTTTGTATCCATTGATAAAAATATTTCACCATATCTAGCTATTAGTTTCAAAATGTAATAGGATATGAACATACAAATTCTAAATTTAGCAAAAATAAAACTCAGGTTCTATATATTTTTTTATTTGTTAGGACATGAAATTTAATTCTCTTTAGTAAGGACGACAGGTGTCACTTGTTATTTTTTGAGATGGTTTACTTGTACCGGAATGTTAAATAGTTTTTGTAATAATATAATTTCTTGGAAGAACTGATCCATATAATATTATAAATAGAAAATGGAATATATTTCAAATAATTTGTTCAAAATACTTTTATTTTTATCGTTGACTCATCTTTTCATTTTGAATGTGAAGATTTACTAAAAAAGTTGACTTTTTGTAAGTATCCTATAAATAGTATAGATATAAAAAACTTAAGGTAAACCATAATCAAAATCATTCAATCAATTGTATTTTGTTAAAATATTTATTGGGCTTTTTGCACATTAGCCGGTGAAGAGAATCAGTGATAAAGAATAAATTAAAACGATGATGAGTGTGATGACCATTTTACAACTTGTTTATTTCGTAACTACCTACCAAAAAATAAATGTTTAAATTTTGTCACAATTTTTTACATCTTATTTATGTATCTACATAAACATTTTTTTTTTTTTTTTTATGTCTCGGTCTTCAAACAACTCAGCAAATTTTAAATGACTTCTAAGTATAATATATGTTAGGAAGAAAAAGTTTCTCTGGTTGGCTGCTTCTTTGAATGAATGAAAAGAATTTAATGCTTTGTACAAATATTTCTTTCTTTCTTTTGAATTGAAAGAATTCATTTATTTCTATCGAATTTAATTGTGGGTTTGCTAAATTTTATTACTATTAAAGATAGCTTTTGTTGTCACTGCAATTAAAAGAAGAAAAAAGTGTTTATTTTTTTTTTTCTTTTAATACTTCGATTCTGCATATTTATTATAGTTTTTCTATTGTTACTGAATAATTCGTAATTTTGCTTTCAGTTATCACTAAATTTATTTGTGGTAATATTTAGTTGTTAGAAAAATCCAAAACATATCTTACATTTAAAATATATTTTTAATATAAGTAACCTTTTAATAATGCAATTTTTAAACATCGTCTCGATAAAATGTATTTTAGATATTGTAGGTGCCCCTAAATAAAACGATCCCTATGTGATATTGTGAAATATTTTTTAGTCCTTTTAATATATAAACTTTTGCAAAATGACGTAAATTTAAAATTTCCTCTTCGTTAGTTTTTAAATTAAACTTGGCTGATATACAGTATTGTCATCAAAAATTTACTACTTAGAGCAGTAGTGATGTTGGAGCTAGCTGATAATTTTTGTTCTATACAAGTACTTTTAAAACTTTTATTTTTATTAAAAACTTTATCGAAGGATTATGTAATTACAGTTTGATCAATCAGATCAATGGTACAAAACTAATAAAAATTTTTTTAAGTTTAGATATTTGCTTCAATTTAGTGTGGAATCAATCGATGATTTTAATTTTTTTGCGATTAAATCTTTTAGTAGAGTAAAGAACTGCTGAACTCTAGTAAAATTAAATAAAAAGAAATGCGTGCTGCGACCTACCTAAAATTGGTTATTACAATATCCAACTATTGTGAAACACTCTGTAGATTTACATTTTAAAATGATTTGCCTTTTGATTTTCAATATAAAACTGCAAACAAAAACAAAAAGAACGATGACAATTATTTTATTTGAGAAAAATATTTTTTAAATAAGATATCAAAAGCATTTTTGGTTAAAGGATGAATAAATTCCGATGCAATTTAAAATTAAATCCCCACAAATTTCTATTTAAGAATAAATGAATAATAAATTTGTTCAAATAGTTCAAAATTCTGTACTCTGTACAATCTGGAAAAGTTATAAAATAAAATTTTTTAAATGAATAAATTCTATATTTTATGAATTCATTTTTCAATCTTTTTCTCTTCTTTTCTAAATTTTCTCTTTTTCCTTGCGTTGAGAATGTCACGTTTTTTTATCAGGAAAAATTAAATTTTCATTATTATTATTGCAATTTTTGGTCGCGGGATTTCTTAAATTAATTTTTCATTAGAATCTTAGTCCCTTTAAAGAAATATTTTCATTAATTTGATGTAGTCTTTAAATCAGATCATAGGATATCTGATAAAAAAAGTATAAGTAATATATTATTAAATAATACAATCTTTATTGATTGAAAAATGTCAGTTCTCGAACGATTGGTTAAAGATTAATAAAAGAAAGTTATCATTCTGAGACGGAAATCCATATTGAAAATGCATTTTTTCATCTTAAAAATGCATGAATCACCTGAAATAAATTCATCTTAAAGAGGCTATTTATAAATTAGCTTTCTATCTCATAAACATTAGAACGAAAATGTTATCGCTTTCTAACACAACATTATTTTTAACTTATAAACGTTAAAAGATAGTTCAAACAAACCGTTTAATAAATATGCAAATAAAATTCATTTTCATCCTATAAAATGAAATTTTTCCAAGTAAAATGCAAATAAAGAGATTGAATAAAAGAAAATTGGAAATGACATTTGGATATTATTCGTAAACATTTGATATTTTCTTTTTTCCCCTAGGAAATTAAATTTTTATTAGCTATTTGTTTTCTGACCTGTTATTCCTTTCTATAAGTTTTTTAAAGTAAAAATAAAAAATTGCTTATTAACCTTCAGTTGAATCTTGTGACCTTCAGTTGAATCTTAATTTAAAAATGCTTTTGTGTCATTCAGACATTATTTAATTGCAAAACTCTGTGTTAATATAAAAACATAAAACATTATGATCTCTTTCATCCTTGCTTAACTGCAATTCAAGGTTAATGTTGGATGATAATGCTTTAAAATAATAGAATAAACTAAATGTACTGGCTTTTTTCTCATTTGCTTCATTCGACGTCCTCTTTATTGTGTTGTATACGTTGTATGTCCTTTTTATTGTATTGTATACGTTACAAAAATAATATGAACTAAGAAAAGAACAGGTATGATTTTTAATTTTTGATTAGTTAAATTCTTCAGAATTGCTGAGTACACAAACCTATATACAAATGAAATGAAAGAACGTAAAACATATACCGTACTGCCATGTATATGCAGTTAGAACAAACATAGAATTGCCAAAAATATACCAACCAAAAAAAGAGTATGAATTTTGGAAAATATAATACGATATTACAATTATTGAAGAATTAAATATAGGGATTGTTAATGGATCAATACAACCTTTAAATAAAATTCATTTTTTTATTAAATTCTAGTCTATTCATAACGATTGACCATTTGTGACTAGCTAATTTTCTTGTAGTTTTAACTTATTTTGGTTCATAAAGTTAATTTTCTTGTTTCATGTAGTAAACGGTTACATTTGAATGAAAACCAATTAAATATGAAAAGTAAAATTTGCTGTGACCGGTTACAGTAGTTTTAAATTTTCCTGAATTTAGATTTTACTTTATTAAATTTGATTCTTATAGACAGATTGAGGTCACGACTGCGCGCTTTTTTATATTTACAAAAAACACTCTTCACGACCTCAATTCGGTAACTTTTTTCCAGTCTTCACAAAGGCAAAAAGTCAGATATCTAAATTTTTTAATTCTTTTTATGATTTCGCCTTCGATTGTTAGATAAGTAAATTGTTCTATATGTATTGCACCTGTTTACAATCATATATTTTGTTTTCCATGTACTTATACTTAGACCTAACCTTTGACTAAGACTGATTAATAATGTCTTTGTATCCGCTCTAAGCTGTCTAGAATTAACACAGTTTCATTGGAGTAACGTATATTGTATATTTAAACGAAATATGTCTGAATAGATGTTGAAAAGTAAAGTTTAATGTATACAATCTTGTCTGACAATTGTTTGTATTTTCTCTTTCTGCTCTCACATTTGCCCTCTTTCCAGTTAAATTGCTGTCTTTGCTCTCTTTTTCTGATTTCAGTTAAAAGGCTAGTATACATGCATTGTATGTTTTTTTCACACAGAATGTAGAACTTCCATTAGTTTATAGTGCTTAACTCTATCAAATATCTCAATAAACCTCTGTTGAAAACCTTTTAACATAATCGTTAAATGCGAAATAATGTTACATCAGCACTCATTCCAAATACAGTAATAGGAATGTTAAAAGTCCTACATTATTTATAAATTTAGATTTTTAGATATATATTTTTAATAAGTAATAATTTATTTATTACGTAAAATATAAAATTAATAATGTTTAATTTAATTAAATTAAAAATTTAATGTTTATATATAACTAAAAAATGCTGTAAAACTATTATGAAGGAATACATTTTTTAATCCCCCACACAAATTAAATGTAATGTAATTTAAAAAAAAATTGTTCTTTTTTTTATTTTATAGTTTAAAAGCTTTTGATTTACTAAACAACTGTCTGGCTATCCCGGTATTCAATATGTAAATAAAATTTTAGTATAGAACTATCCCCGTAAATGACGGAAATAAAATAAATCATTGCTGATGGTTTGATTTTCTTTCTATTTTTAATTCCGAATTTAAGAAAAAAACCTAATTTGATTTTATATCATTCCATTATTTAAAAGTTAAGTTGATTTTTTTGAAATTTGATTAGATACAATATACACAATATCTAATTTTTTCACGATTTTTGTCTTGAATTTTAAAAATTCACAAAAGTAATTTGTAATATGAAAAATATCAAAATCACTATTGTTTGTGTCTCTAATCGATTTCACAATGATTTCATAAAAAGATAACTTATATGAAAGAGAGGAACTATCGTACGAGTTGTGTGGTCACCTTTTTTGGTACCAGTGTTACTAAGAGTGAAAATGATAGGAAGCGCAATTGAATAAAAAATAAACTCTTTGAAGTAAAACAAGTAGACATACATATTTGATACAAACACAGTATTAAAGTTTTTATAATAAATATTCATTGACAAATAATGGTTTATAAATTCTGATTTTGTTTTTAGTCGTAAAGGTGACCATGGATGGATTTTTCAATCATAGTTCAAAATTTTCGCTCAAAAGTATTATTAAGACAGTATTATTTTAAACCCCAATACTATATAGGTACTTTGAAAACTGTATACACCACTTAAACTTAAGACCCACCAACTCAATTTTTTTTTTCTTCTTACGTTGAATATATAGTTTTTAATCTAAACCTCACTGAACTGTTGCAACCTGCCACAAAACTCTCATATTACATTTTCTAAGATATTTTAACTACCTGCCGATTAGGTTCAAATCTTAGATAAACGTATTATAATCAAAGTTTTAGATCTGTTGAGGATTTCATTTGTAAAAAAAAAAAAGTTACGAGCTCCAAGATAATCCTTAGAAAACTTTGAATCTACTAATATATTATAATAGTAATACTTGACATAACAATGACAATGACATTGACAATAGTAATCTTTGTGGAAGGAACAATATTTTTTAATTCTCTTTTCACATGATAATACGGGACAAATAATATACCGTAGAATAACAAAATTTAGGTTACAGTTATAACTATCATTGAAATTCGCCATTGAAATTTGTTTCATTGAAAAATTACATTATCCAGATATAGTAACTAAGATAATGTTTTAATAATATTTGGTGCCAAATCAAACTAAATGTAATTTTGTGGTTAGATTATATCATAAATTTTTTTCAATAACAGGCAGAAATGGGAAGAAATGAAACATATACCTATCATTCGAATAATTTCGTTTCATATACAAAATTACTGATTATCTCTTTAAGAATGAATCTGGGAAATTATAAAATAAATATAAATAAAAGAAATATTAAAATTAAAATTTGAAAATTAATAGCTGGATTTATTAGTTGGAAAATATATATATTTTTTTTAATGCATTTCTCTGTCACATAAATGTGGATAGGAAATTACACAGCCTTTCTTGTTTAAGCATGGCTGTAAATGTCATAAGGGGGAATAACTCTTACGACATGTGTGGAATTCGAACACACATCTCTCGGTGTTTACAGCGTGTTTTATACGCTCTTACCCACTAGACCACCGAGGCCCCTGGAAAATATTTAACCCTTAAATTTTATACGTATATTGTCTTCGCTGTAAAAAAAAATTTAAAATAAAAATTTCACTGAATTATTTAAATGATAACTAAAGCCTTAAACTGTTTTTGAAAATCTCAAATTAAAAAAACGTATTACGTATTGCAAGGTGTAAATAATATAAAATAAAAAAAAAAATCCTTTTAAAAAATGTCCTTTATGATAAAACTCTATTTTAAAATTTTATTTGAATTTTTCAATGTAAAATTTGAAAAATTTCATTTACTTAATGGCATATTGTTAGTAATTTAATTAACCAAAAAAATATTTTATGTTATGGCGAATAATGTAAAAACTAAATAAAATTTAATTAAAAATATGTTATATGATAATTAAATGAAATATTTTTTTTTTTTTTGTAATATTTAAATAATATTTATTGATTATTTTAATATGCTTGTAATGTCATCCAATAAATCATAAATAACGATATATTATTGAAGTTAATTAGTAAGTGATTATTAATTTAATTATTTTAATTAAAAGTGAATTTATAATAATAATATTAGATATGAAATTGTGAAAAAAATAATTTAGAGGTGTATAAATAACTAAATAAAATGTACATAAATATTACATACTAATATGCATGTAAGTATACGGGATTTACAATACCTACTGTGATTTGAAAATGTGTCATAAGATGTAGAAAAAATATGGTAAAGGAGATAACAACAAGAGGCAAAAAGCTGTGAAAGTGAACTATTGCTGTATGAAAAATTTATTTAAAATTTTGTATAGAAATTCCGATTAATTTTCATATAAATATCTAAAATAATCTTAAGATTTTCTTTTAAATAAATCATTAATTTTGATAGCCAATAATGTTTTGAAAGGATATTTTTCATTGCTTTTTTTTTTGAAGAGTTGCAAAAGTTTTTTCGTCTATTCTTTGGGAAGAAATGTTTTCAAAAACAAAACACTTAAATTTTTAATTTATTAAGTGAAGAACTTTATTAATTTTTATATCCAAGTTAATTTATTATTAAGAAAGAGCTATTAAAAATTAAAGGTATTATAAATAAAATTAGAAACGGGGTTTTAACCTTAAAAAGCACTTTCTATTTACCAATAATAGCGATTATTAGTCTGTTTTTGATATATAGTAAACAATTGATAAATCAAAATAAACCAACTCTATATATTTGAGGAAAAACGGTAATAAAGCCTTTTAGGTTTTTAATAAAGATTCATAGACGCTGTTGTATTTTTTAAAAAGTTAAAGGTTATCCAGCAAATTAATGCAAAATAACAATTTTTACACATAAACAGAAAGAAATTGAAAGAGAAATTAACTTAAAATGAAAACCTAAGAGTAAAAGGTGTAATAGGAAAGTTTCAAAAATTTAAAAAAAAAATTATGGGGACCAACTGAAAAATTGAGTCAAAAAAAAAGCCATACATTATAAGTCCTTGGCATACCTATAATAATTGAAATTAAATGTTTAAATTTTATTATGATCGTAACTTATAACCTCGGTGGTCCAGTGGCTTAAAGCATGTAAAATACGCTGTAAACACCGTGGGAGTGAGGGTTCGAATCCAACACACTTCTTAATAATAATTCCCCCTTACAACATTTACAGCCATACCTGGAAAGGAAAGAGTGTGTAATTTTCTTGTCGCAACTGGTAAAGAAATAAACTAAAAAAACTAAAATTTAGTTCCTCCGCCATCTCATATAAAATATGATAATGAAATAAATTTCGTCTTTTTTTTCCTTCCTAATTATGTTTGCGGTATAATTATTAATAAATTATAGTATTTATTTTGCTATCATATTTTATATAAATTTCGACGTAACCAGAACGCGAAACCTGAAAGTCTGAAAGACCGGCGACTTACGCACTGAGCTATATTGGTCAGATATAAAAATTCAAATCTACAATACGAGTAAAATCGAAGGCAAATTTTATGTTATATAATAGAGATAGTATCAGTTCAAATTTAGCGGTAAAAAACTTCCCATATGCAAAATTTATTTTATTTCTAATATTATTGTAATTTAATGATTTTTTTTTTTTTTACTCCTCGTGAGAGAATAGGGGCTTAATGATTATATTATTATCTTAAAAATTTTAAATAATTTTTTTTGCATAATAATTTTTTTCTTCATTAAAAAATTTCTTCATAAATAATTCAAAAAATAATTGTCTTTATTGTTCTCCTATTTAATACTGGCTAGTAAACATCTTTTTTTTTTATCCTTAATTTGTATTACATTTTTTTTCACCCTTAGTATTTATGCTGTATTGGTTGGTATTTTTAAATAATTTTTTTGGAATAATGAAATAAAATTAAATATCCCCATAAAAATGGTGTCCTTGTGGTAAACTTTATAATAACACAAATGAGATGAAAACAATAACAGTAAATCATAATTATCTGAAAAGATTAATGAGAACATTTTTTTTTTTTAAATATTTCCACTAGAATTTTAAGTTTGGTGTTATGAAATGAATCATCCGTTTGGATGCATAATATTGTTAAAATAATGGTTAAAAAGTTCCATTAAATTGACTTATTTATTTATTTCCGTGTTTCAAAACATGGTTGCAATTTGGCTTGACATTGATATCGACCATTTTTTATAAATATGTAGTTTCATCATATTTCAATATGTAATAATATGTAGTTAGGTAGTTTGTTACTTCATGTTAGGGACATGGGTCGAATTCATAAAACGGAGTTTGAACTGAAATTTCGCTTTTTTTGCAAAAAAAAAAGAATAACTTTCCTATTAAGATTTCAACCTTAGTTTTTGTTTGAAAAAATAAAATCTGAGTATTTAAGCATTTGATTCATATATTAGGCTTAAAAAATGTATAGTTTTGTAAAAAAAAGAAAAATCTTTAACATTGATATTTTTAGCCTATAGTATGATAAAGCAAAGTGATTAAAATGAAATACTTTATTGACTTTAAATTAAGTTTATCTATGTATGTGTCGCCCTTTTTCCTTTCTATTTAAGTACTTAGTTCAGTTGAATGGTGGACTCATATTTTGTGTTCGGTAATAATCGACCGTAAATTTTTTTAAATATTTGCTATAGATGTTCAATAAAATTTGTGTGTTGGGAGATAATTTTTATTTTTATGACATAAACATTGTGTCAATTTAATAAACACAGTCTCTAAATTAACAAAAAAGGGGATTTTTGTTTGTGTTATAAATTTATCACAAGAGAAAATATAGCCTCTTCGCTTCTATTATCTTATTCAGTATAAGTAATTTTTAAAATTCAGAAGTTCAAATGTTCATATTTTGGAATTTTATACAAAGCAACTAAATATTTTGATTTTTCAAAGAGGTGCAATTAAATGTTTTAATAGTATAAATTTTTTATGCAATTTTTTAAGATAATTTTTTACAATTTAAACTTAAATAAATTTTTAAGAATTAAAATAATTCTTATAATAAAATCATTTTAATATACATGGATAATTAAATCATTTCCTTTATCGATTATTTTTAGCTTATTAATATATTTACAAATCTTTTTAAATTCAGATAAATGAAACTTAATTGTAGAGATCTAACGTTTTTAATAGATACTCATATTTTTTTTATCTGAAAAATAATTTAAACAAAAGGACAGAAGTTTTTTGAAATTAGGTATTTTAAATAGTGTTATGTGAAACAAATTTTTAAAAAATTTACTGTATTTTGTTCCGTGGATTTTTAAATGCTCTAGGATGGTAATTTATGACAAGATCAGGTATTTTAAAAATATGTTTTTTTTTTATTTTCTGTCGTTTAAAAGTTATGAGCGATTAAAAATTTAAAAATATTCATTTTTTATACAAAATTAATTTTTTACTTATGTCGAAAGCAGTTTATTAAACATTTTTTTACGACTTGAATATTATAGTTAGTAATTTGTTTTAATTTGTAAACAAAAACATTGTTAGTAAATTTATTTATTTATTTATTTATATTAATATTACATACATAAATGTAATGCAATATTATTGAACCATCGGCTACTAAAGGCCATTATAGGTTTTTATACTATTATATACTAATATTATTTATTTTGTTTATATTATAATACTATATATTTACATTATATTTGTTCGTAAGGGGGGTATCTAAAGAAAAAAACACTTACGACTTGGGCAGGGATCGAATCCACACTCCTTCGGTTAATACGCCACACGCCTACCGACTAGGCTACCGAAGCCCCGCTGTTAGTAATTAAAATTTAATAGGTATTTAAAGTAAAAAAAGGATTGCATACAAACAGGCGCAATTGTTTTTTATTTAAACAATAAATCAAAATATATTTGAGAATAAAATATGATGAAGAATATAAAGAATATTCTAATCTTAGAATAAATTATTTTTTGAAAAATTGTTTCCGCTGTTCTGGTTTTCTCTTTGTTTTTTGAGTTTCTGTCATTTATACTAAGACAAAACTAATAGCAAAAATGTTAAAATGACTTTTTATCATGTGGTCAAATAATGAAAGATAAAATATATTATATAAACAGAAAATCTATAATTTAGAATAGATCGCTTTGAGCACCAAAAAAATTTTCAGTAACCTGAGTTGTTATTTAGCTATTATATTTAGGCTTAAACTAAAAAACTTAAATTCATTCAAAAAGTGATAGTGTTTCAAAATAGCTAAAGTTAGTCATTCAATAGCTAAAGTTAGATGCAGCGAAAGTTTTCCATGCTATAGAATGCTATAGAAACATCAATTCCTCAACAAAACCTACAGTTGAGCTCCATGTGTATACCCAATTTTCTAGAATGTATACATTTGAATGTCACGGTTGATCTACCGTTGGTGAGACGAACCAGTAATTAGTTGACGTCATGTTGGATCTTTGTGGACTTAGTTTCGCCATACTGTTTTGGCTAGCCTTTATATATAAGTATAAATCGGAAATTTGTATTTGAAATTTGTAACACGTGGAGAGTTGGGTGCCTTTATAGCTTAACTCAAACTCTAACCCGTATTTTGTTGGTGTGTCAGTAGAAACGTTCCCTGGTGATTAGGTGATCATACCCTATATGATAAAAATATAGTCCTGTACTAATACTTCCCGACAGTCCTCAATCATCTTAAATATGATAGCTCTAGATGCTAATAATTTGATTTCCGCTTTACTAATAGAATAGAATAAATCTGAGCGTACAGGTTCGAATCTCTGCAAAAATAAAAAAAATTTTTATCTAGTTTTTGATTGAATTAAATTATCAGTTACAAATCAGTTACAAATTAATGACAAAATTATAGTTACAGTATTAATAATAGCAGTAAAATAAAAATATATACACAGATAAAACATTTGTTAACTTCTAATTTTTAACTCATCGGCCTAAATAATATCTAAATTTAACAAATAATAATATTCAAATATAAAAACATTACACATTTTTATTATACCTTATATAACTCATATAAAAAAATTTATCAATATATAACCAAATAGAAATTGTATCGATTTAAATTTAAGTAATTCTACATAATATTGTAATCAAGCTTAACTGTCTTAAGGTAGTATTTAAGTACGAATAAATTGATATCAATATTCTAATCATAGTAATATACCAAACATATTCCCATTTCCTTTATCCACCATACTCCTATTTTCCTAGCATATTAATTTACCTCTTGTTTGCTAGGAACAATTGTTGAAAAAATTGATTTAGGATCAAATAAAAAGTGTGCGGCAACATAGGCCAGAATCTTCACATAAATTCTCTGAGAAGATTTTGTTTAAAATTAGGTGTAATATTAAGTATATAAATTTAAATTAAAAAAAAATATCATTTGAAATAAAGGACCAGATGTAAACCATTATAATTTTAATTTTTCAAGCAAATAAACTTTAAATTGTCGCATAAGTCAATTTGACTCATATTAAAAATACATTTTTTACATATTTTAGTAATTTAATTTGAAAAGAATCAAATCTAGTGCCAGATTTAGTAAAATTATTAATATAAAAATTTCACATTAACATGCTACCCTATGTATATTTACTACCCTATTGCTATGTATATTTTATGTAGGCTATGTAGGCTGGTATGGTAAACTCAAAAATTTTAGTTTAAGTAATATCCACATTACTGGTAAATCATATAGAAAATTTTCTTTTAAGAAGACATTATTTCTGGCAAGGTTTAGACTAAATTCAATATACAATTAAATTAGAAAGAGCAGAATTTAATCTATAAATGTCTGGAGCCATATTAAAAAATTTTAACTTTTTCATTTATAATTTTAAAAAATTAAAAAGATTACAAGAATTTTCTTATTTTCATGCTTCCTCTTAAAGTTTTATCAGAAAACTAAAACAGTTTTTTTTTTTTTTTACTAGGGTTGGTGGAAAACTCGACAGTCACCAAGAGATACTGCACGTGCTTTCGCAGGGTAGTATTGGGCTTTAAGCAACCAAAACTATCCCCCTTTTAAAACCAAACTTTAGGATGGAACATTTAATACAAATGTACAGTTTGGTTTTGGAGATAGGGATGTGGGAAGGATAATTGGGGAAATTGGAATTCGGAAATTTGGATTATGAGGGTAGGAAAATTTGGAGATATATTTTGAAGAAAGATGTTAAGGTTCTTCTTAAACCTACGTAATTTTAGATTGTTTATATCATTCCATTTATTTTATCATTAAAATTTTTAATATTTTTTAATAAAATATTTCGAAAAACTGAAAAAATTTTGCGGTAAATATCATTTACAGATTCACCACAGAAACAAATTCCAACAATCTTCTACAACACATATAATTGGCATTTTAGATTAAAATTTATTTTTTATCAATACCTAAAAAACTCTTTTTACAGTTAAATTTTTTTTTAGATTAGTTTTTCAAAATTTTTTTTTTTATAAGGTAAAGTTTATGTTATTGGTACACTGCAAAAAATAAAAATGTAGAACGGGTAGAACAATAAAAAAAATATGATTGTTTTTTTGATTTTGCTTTTATATAAAATAATAAAAAGCAAAACAAATTTAATTCAACGGTTATTAGTAACAAAAAATATTTTATGTACATAAATAATATAAAAAACAATGAACATTAAAACAAGCATTTAAAGTGTCTAAGTTTATTTTAGAATGTTAGTATTATTCGGATAGTTAAGTGAAATTTTATCATTCATATTTTTAATATTTTTTAATAAAATATTTGGAAAAACTGAAAAAATTGCCATGCCATTATAATTGACAAAAACATGCCATTAATTAATGAATTTACCTATACACCTAATTAATAAAAACAAAAATTGAAAAAAATTTATAGTTTTTTGCTATTGTAATTTAAGTCGAAAAAATACGAAAAGTAATGTCCGGAAAAATATTTCAGTATACCGATCCGTTTAAATATACAAGACAACGAGTCCTATTATTTGTCAGTTTAAAAACATACGATGTATAAATTATTGATATTATATATTGTTCCATATTTATATCAGACAATTTTTAATTGAAGAAGCTTCTCTAATCAGAAATTTAAAAGAAAAAAAATATATTATCATTAAGCTGATTGCCAATTTCTAAGAAAAGATAGAGATAAACTTTTTTTTCCTTTCGAAAATTTCTATATCATAATATAACGGGGATGGTTCGATTTGTTGAAAAACAAAATGTCGATTTAAAAACGTAGAAAATCCCACCGTAGGACACAAATCCGAAATTGAAACAAATTTTGGAAAAAGGGGCAATTCTGATTTTGAATTCAACTCTAAAACTTTTTGTAATTATTTTTATTATATAATATGCATTTTAACAACAAATCACTTAAAACAGTGTGGGATGTCGCCTCCCAAACATATCATTAAAACTCTTATATTTTGTTTTGTTCATTCGTTCGTAACTAGCTCTAAAATTTTCATTAAAAAAATGTCGAAAAATTTTTTTGAAATTCGTCTTTTTTGTCCCGACATTTTATTTTTCGATAAAAAATCTGGCTCCTCTTATTAAGATATAAAATACATAGAACTGTGATGTAATCATAATTATAAATTCTTTATAAAATTAAAAATTAATGAAACTGTAACACAAGTTGTTATAAAAACATACTGCCTAAGTATAGAAGCTTTATTATTTTTCATAAAATTAAGAAGTGAACATCAACTAAAAACTTTTATGTAAAATTTCTGAAAAAAAAAAAACAAAATAAAAAATTCTATAATGAAACAAATTTTATCAATTGTTGTTTTAATTGCTGTTATTTCAGTTGTTACTTGCGATCATGCAACATGGGGATCACGTCAATCATATGATCGCTTACTTGATTCAAAAGTTTATACTAAATCAAGTAAAATGTTACAAATTGTTTCATTGGATATAAATTATACTGGCTCCTATAATATTACTATGATTAATGCTGTGGATAGATCTAAAGGTGGTATTCCAACATTATTAAGTGGTGGACCTGGTTCAAAATCAGCTGTTATTCATTTGAAATCATTACGTGGTAAAGGACTTGATTATCATTTAGAAATTTATGGAAGATGAATATTAATGTGTTTCATCGTTTCTTATTTTAATTTAATAATTACTGAAAATATCTATTAAAAATATCAAGAATAAAATGTCTTCTAATGAAATTTTATGTTTTTAATGTTTGATGTATAATTTGAAAATTGATGTTTAAAAGTTTAAAGTTTATATCAAGTAAAATAAATTTTTGATAATAATTGATAATAAATTTTTGATATAGCGTAAAAATGAAAATCTTAAGGATCCGCTTATACGTCTTTTATTAATTTTTAAGAACTTTAAGAACTAATGTTTATTTAGTTGACAAAAATTTGAACATTGTTTAAGTCTAAGACACATGCTATGAAGGTAGTCTTTTTATTTCTAAAGATATTTAAATATTATTAGACAATTAAAGCGATGATGACTTTATTTATTTATTTATTTAGTTCAGTTTAGTTCAAACCATTACAAATTACTATGCGAAGTATTTAAAATAAATTTAATACAAGAATAAAAAAATTATAAAATAAAAATAAACAAGGTAGAATGTAAACCAACGGTTTTTAAAAGCGCACATTTCCAAAACTCAATACAAACTGTTTAGAAGTGTGACTTACACAAAAATTTGAAAATTTCATGTAATAAGAAAAAATGTGAAAATAGGACATTTTTGAAATTTTGAGGGGCCGTAAGTCTGGAATCCTATATAACTAAGAAAAGCCGTTAACACACGTAAAAATATATTATTGAACCTTTAATTTTCATGTCTTGCCGAAGAAAAATTTGTACAGGTGCCTAAGTTACAGGTGTCTAAAAATAGCAAATTTTAAATTTTTGAGCCCTAATAGCTCATAAACAGGGGGTGGTCCGAAAAAATTTTCTGAGCAAACTTATACTAATTCTAAAAGTTCTTTCTTGTCTCAAAATTTCAGGTTCCTATCTAAAGGGGTGCCGGAGTTATGAAAAAAGAAATTTCATGCAAAATGTGGTTTTCACATAACGGTAAATTTAAATAGTAAATTACAAAATATTACATAATTTTGATACTGTTTTATTTAGATAATAAAAATTTCGATTTTCTGACGTTTTTAGATTGCAAAATTATTACGCAGAGCCCGAGATATATACATCTGAAAATGGGCCTTTTTCGCAATTTTGAAGAGCTGCAACTTTGGAACCCTTTACAATTAATATAAACCTTTCACACACGTAAAAATATAGTACTGTAGCTTTAATTTTTATATCTTGCAGAAGTAAAATATGTACAGGTTCCTAAGTTACAGGTGTTTAAAAATAGCAAATTTTCAATTTTTAAGCCCTAATAGCTCATAAACAGGGGGTGGTCCGAAAAAATTTTCTGAGCAAACTTATACTAATTCTAAAAGTTCTTTCTTGTCTGAAAATTTCAGGCTTCTATCTAGAAGCGTGCCGGAGTTATGAAGGTAGAAAAATCATGCAAAATTTGGTTTTCACATAACGGTAAATTTAAATACTAAATTTAAAAAAAATTGTATAATTTTGATATTAATTTACAAAGATAAAAGAAATACCTGTCGAATGACGTCTTCAGATTGAAAAAATCTTAAGCAGAACATAAGATATATGCATTTAAAAATAGGGCTTTTTCAAAGTTTGAGGGGCTGTAGCTCCGTAATGGGGGGGCTACATGAAAAAGTTGTTCCACAAAATTATTTTTTTTATGAGACCTACCTATGGTTAAAATTTTTTTTCTCTATCTTTAACGGTGTAGAAGTTTTGTAAACAGACGGACGGACTGACGGACGGACGGACAGAGTGAAACTAATAAGCACATTTTTTCAAAATTTTTTTGGAAATGTGCTAAAAACTACGACTTAGAAAAGTAACAACAAGCTATAATAGTTTAGAATGCAATATGGAAGACTCAAAAATAAGTTGTTCTTTGATTAAATTTTACTCATATCTAAATCAATGAAGTTCTTTTAAAAATTAAATATCATTTAATATTCTATTGGTTCAATTTTGACATAGTTAGTTCTATGGAACGGCACGTAGACACAGTTTTCGAGTAAATTTCCCCTTTTATGATTTGCTTAATAAATGCAAAAGCAGCAACTAACCTTCTAGAATTAATAGAGTTTAAACTGATCAGATTTAAACTGAAGAGAAAATTATTGTTTTGTTCCATTTTTATTCGACTATTACTTCTTATCAGACATCAGCCACCCCACCATTTTCTTTCCTATCCTGAATAAGAAAATGATAAATTTTTGGTTTTTATAATTTAATTTATTCTTCTTAATAGTTTTTTACCATCTAAGAAAATCATATTAGAGTATATGATTATGATATAAATATGATATTTCGGTAAATATGCATTTCAAAAATTCAATGATGATTCATGTCTGTTATTTTGTTTTTGCATGTTACCATATACAGACCGGCAAGCAGAAATAAATTTCGAATCAAATTTTCAATGTTAAATTGATATTTTTATAGTTTAAAATGTTACGAAATTGGTGAAAATATTTAAAATTATTTTTCTAAACAATTTGAAAACAAATTTTGTCTTGTCGTGGTGTTTAACACAAGAATTTGAAGTGATATAGGGTAACTGAATTGGAATTGACATGTGAGGTTAAAATATGTAGAGTATTCTTTAAAAAAGTTGGTATAAATCCGATTTCGAAATATCAGGACTGAAAATTTTTTGAACGTGTGTTTATAAAAAAAATTCATACTGTTTTCCGTTACAAGTTAACAACAAATGCTAGCCATCATATGAATAAAATTTCCTGCGACTTTAAAATTATAAATTTTTTATTTTGAAAATTTCATATATTTTTCATTTATTTTTGAAATAATTGTAAACTTGTTAACAAGGTTATATTAAAATTACAATATGTCAGCTAAACTTCCAAAGTAAAATATTAAAAATTAAAAAAAAATTTTTGTTTTTTTATTTTATACATAAAAAAAACTTTAGTTTAGAGAAAGTTGATAAATATTAGTAGGTAACTTAAATTCAGTTTAAGGTAACTCTTATTATTTTATATTCATCATCAACTTTATAAAGGTTCAAAACGTATCTAAATACGTTGATCATATTTTTTAAAAATGGTTTAAGAAAACAAATCAACTTTATTGTTATTATATTTAGTGTTGTCCAATTTAGACCATTTTACTAACCCCATTAATTACTTTAACTATTCGATTCCCTAATAAATAAAACTAGGGATCGTACTTTATGATATTAATAATTGTAATCATAATCTTTGGGACGAACACAAAATTTATAATATTATTATATTTCTTTACCTATATATTAGGCCATTATCAGGCCTCTCTTCCACCAACCAGTTATCCTTAATCAAATAATCAAATAATCATTTTTTTAATAAGTTTTTTTTTTTTTTACACTAAAAATCATATTTGGTAACAACTCAATAAAAGTTTTGATTAATAAAACACATTCACTTATAAAAAAAAAATGATTATTTGATTAGCGATAAGTGGTAATTACAATTAGGGCACACATTCTTTAATTTGCCGCTATCAAATCAGTAATTCAATTCTTAGACCGATTCTGACACAATTAAAGAATTCCAATGACAAAAAGGTTTATAATTCTCAAATGGTTTGGTTATATCCCTAGACCCTACATCTGAACTTAAACCAAAATTAATATGCCCTATACTAGCTTTAATAAAGTTATCTTAATTTGTTTTTCTCCATTTCTATTTAATTTTGTTTTAAACAATGTTCGTCATATTACTTTTTAGAAAAAAAGGAAATGCAAATTACGTGCGCATACAAGGTAATGTTATTGTTTGTGAAAACGGAAACGTGAAAACAAGATTTTGAATTTTACCCATAAATGTATTTTTAGTGTTAGTTAATACATAAATTAAAACTGATAATTACGTGAACAATGTTATAATATAGAAATGTTTTTTTTTTTTTTAAATGATGTGAATAGCTATAACATCTGTGCCAATATTTATGTTTGTAAACAATTTAGTAAATTAACACAAAACAAAAGTGGTTGTTTATTAAGATATGATATTTGTATAATTTAAAAATATTTATTTTTTATTATTAATGTATTTAAGGCGTTACATAGGAGCAATGTGAATTAAATTTGTAAACAGAGAAGAGTGTCGGTTGTTAATAAGAAAGGTATTTTACTGTCATGACCTTGATATTGCATTGAATGTTTTATTTTATTTAGAAAGCATAATATTATATCAGTGCTGTTCTATATTATATTAGTAAAAGTGAGAGAAAATGTGTACGCTACTCGCCTACCTATACCTACTCATTTCATTAATTTAAAGTGTATTTATTTAAAACCCGTCACGGGCAAAGATGTTCCTTCCAGGCTCTTCAAATGATTACAAAAGAGTTATTTATAAAATTATTTCTAATACTTCTACTTCTCTCCGCTTAAAGATTGGTGTCGATAATGTTAAAATTTAAAGCCCACTTTCTAAGCTCGTCCCTTAGTTTGATTTCATACGCATTTACTTCTGTTTCAGTATTGATGTCTAATTCCAGTATCCAATTATTCTTGATGACGGTGTCACTTTCTTCCGAAATAAGCTGATTATCTTCGTGATTATCATTGACTAAAATATATTAATAATTAGTATTGAATAGAATTGTTTCATTTAAAATACAAAATACACTTACGTAAAAAATTTGTTTGTTCACTGTTATTCTGAAGATGCTGTGAAGAAAAAATTATTTTTTTTCTAATTGAGGAACGTAAGTCTCGTTTGCATTTTATTCAATATTTATAAACTTTAGTTTATTTTTTTGCACGTGTTGTGCTTTTTTTAAACTTTCTCCAAGATTGCAAATTCATTATTTTAATTTTTTTTTTTTCTTTCTTTTCCTTTGCGAGCATAGGGCTTCCACAAAGCCTTTCCATCTGTTTCTATTTAGTGCTATGACTTTCATTTGTGACCATGTTTTATTTAGTTCTGTTATTTCTCGCTCTACTGTTCTATGCCATGTATTTCTAGGTCTACCAACATTTCTCTTTCCTTGAGGGTTCCATTCCAGGACTTGCCTGGCTATGCATGTTTGGGGGTCTTCTAAGAATGTGACCTATCCACAAATTTTTTGTTTCTTAATTTCTATTTCGATAGGTTCTTGACCGGTAGCTTCCCATAGATCTTCATTTCGTATTCTTCTTGGCCAGTATATTCTTCATATAATCGGGAGGCACTTGTTTACAAATACTTGTAGTTTGTATGTTTCTTTCTTATTAACTAGCCAAGTTTCACTACTATACAAGAGGACGGATTTTATACATGCTTGTAATATTCTAAGTTTGATTTTTCTTGCAATTTGGGATGACCTTCATATTCTCCACATTCTTCCAAATGTTGCTCTGGCTTTCGTTAGTTTATTATTAATGTCCTCTTTAAAAATAGAGCTCTTGGGGAAATTATAACGCAGCTTAAATCTCGAAAATAATATATCAGCTTTATATAGAAATATTAGAATTCTTTAAGATTTAATAACGTATAAAAATATATTATAATAGAGCGATTTAGAATAAAATCATTTTAGTTCTTAAAGACTCATAATAATATATTATTTGCTGTACAAATGTGGAAATAGAGCGAATTAACATTTAATTAGTAAAGGCTGTATAAAAGTATGAAAAACTGTTGTAAGAGAATTTATAAAGTTTGTATATAGAGCTAATAGCTCTTTATGCTAATAAAGCTAAAAGATGTTATGAAAACCATTATAGAGCAACCTTAATATTCTTAAAGCTGAAAACGGCAGAAAAGTGTACTTTAGAGCGTCTTGTATCATATTAAACTGTTTTAAATCTTGTTAAGAGCAAATTAGCAATTTTTGTTTCAATTAGCTTTTAGAATTGTTACTTGGGTTATGTTTTTATATCCACCCTAGATCCACACTTCTTTTCATACTTCTTTTCACTACACACCACGGCCACTACATTCACACTTTTTTTTATATTTTGGAATTTATACCATACATATTCCAAGTCATATCACAATACACATATTGTGAAGCGGCCTTAAAAAAAAATTTAAAAGAAATGTATTGGAATTTGTGTATAAATAAAATTAGAAAACCAGAAAATGAATTTTAGCACTTTTATTCGAATAAATTTGTATATAAGATAATAAACTGTCACATAAGTGAATGGAATTAACAATTTTATAATAAAATAAATAAAAAATCATTTTGTTTGAGAAATAAAAAGTTTCGAAAATAGCTTGGTAACCCATATTCATAATACCATAATAAGATATATATTCAAGAGGCAATAAACACGGGACTTATAGCCTCGGAATATACACCTATGCGAACCATTAATACAAAAATTTTGAAAATATAAAATACCTATTAAATTACAATAATATATAATAAAAAATTTAAATTAAAAGTAAAAAATTTAAGAGATTAACAAAAATTTTAAAATTACTCCTATTTACTCTCTTTTTTTTTTTAAAATATAACTCTCAGTATGCGAACAGTTATTTGCATAAATGTCATAGAATTTTTTAAATAATATTTTCTTAAAATTTAAAATTTCATTTTAATTAATTTTTAAAACCAAAAATATTTATCTTAAATTAATAAAATATTTTTTTTTTTGCACTGAATAGTCACGATTACTAATTTTATAAAAATTATTTAAACCAAAATTTAATCATGTAAATTTTCGCACATTTAACCTCAAATATTATTTATCTTATATTAAAACTCAATTCCTACTACCTATCATACTTTTAAATTCTAACCTAAAAATAATAATATAATTACTTTTACTCATTTGATGCTAATATACGTATGTGTTTGGTAGGCTGGTGATGTTTTGAAATCGTGTACCAAAAAATATTTCAATATCGTATAATGTATATTATACACAGGAGAAGGTGGCAAAAAGAAACCATTTAAAAAGGTAAAAAAAAAAAAAACTAAAAAACTATAAAATTCAATTTTAATTTTATACAAAGTTGTTTGAAAAACTGGGCTGGGATTTCTACACAAGAATCTTGTAAAATTTATTCAATATTATTGTGGTATAGGTAACCATATTTTAAAGTCCGTTAGTTCATTAATTTTACAAATATTTCCATGTTTTTTTTCTTGGGGGTTTATTCCCGTGCCACATAAATGTGACAAGGAAATTACACAGCCTTTCCTTTTCAGGCGTGGCTGTAAATGTGGCTGTTTTCTGAGGAAATTCTTCTTACGACATGTGTGGGATTCGAAGCCACGCTCGGTGTTTGAGCGTATTTCATACCCTCTTATCTGCTAGGCCATCGAGACCTCTCCATGTTATTAATTTCGCAATTATTGACAATTTTTAAAGTAATAAAACTTTATATTAATATTTGTATACAATGTATCTCTTCCTGAGCTATATGTATGGTCATGTAAAAAATTTATTGAGTATTTATCGTAAATTCATTTGTGGTTCTTGAAAAAATTTCTTATAAGTGTACATTTTTGGCCCTGAAAAACTAAAATTATTCATCATAAAACGGTGTCCTTTTTTCCAATGGAAATGGGTAAGTATCTATGAGTCATACCATCTAATTCTTCTCCGTACGAAGTTTTAAATTATGAATAGTATCTCCGATTACAAATAAAAAAGAGGTAATATAAAAATAAAACAAAAGCTTTTATAATTAATCTCCTGTGTACGGTTGAGAGGATCAAAGAATATTAAAATAAATGAAATTAATTTCTAAAGCAGCTGCAGATGACGAATCTTCAGATTGCGAACAAATACTATAAAAATTATTTGTGTTGTATTTGTACATTCTTATATATACATACAATGGCTACAAAAAAAATGTTTGCAATTGATACTACAGCTATAGTATAGAGTAAGTGGTATATTGTAGATACTTGTTCTAAAGCTCCTTAATCTCACTGTACATAGAAGCATAAATTTTATATAAAATGTAAAATTTTTTTTTTTTTTTAATTACTAAAAAAACAACATTTTTTGTTCTTTTCTTTTTTAAAACATTTCTAGCCAACAAATGTTGTGTTACTTTTTTTTGTGGAATTATGGGTTTCAGATATCAAATGCAATACATGAAAATTGAAAACATGTTTTTTTTTTGTGTTTTATATAATGTAAATAGATAATATATTTTATATTTTAACGGAAACAACGTTTTGTTTAGGTTTTTTATACATAAATCTCATGTTGTGGTGTAAAAAGTGTGTTTTTCTCATCGTTTACCTATGAATTGTTATTATTATTGTTAAAATCCTTATGGTAAAATCAAAACTTTCCAAATGAACACCAATAGTTGTTATTGTATCTATATACCTTGTGGGAAGAAAATATTTTTTTTAATTTTTTAAGGAATATTAAATTACCGTAGAAGTAAAATAGTGCAGTTAAAGTTTATAAATTTTCTCTTTGGTGCAAAACAACGGTGTTATAATATATATAAAGATTTATTTTTGGAAAAAGAAAGGATTAAGGAAATGTTATTTTGGACTCATATATTTGAATATTTATTTTAATAATATTATAAAAAAAAAAAAATATTTAAGATTAGATTCGGTAAAACTTTAATTTTTTTAAATTTTTTACAATTTTCAGAAGTGGAATACATTTTCTTAAAAGTATGGTTAGCCTTATCGAAGAGTTGAGATGATTTTGTATATAGACAGAAACAGCGTTTTCTCATATTATGATAAAATTATAGAAATTTATTTTTGATTTATTAACTGTTAAAATTTAGCCTTAAGGGATTTAACCTTAAGGGGATAAGTACTTTTGCTTTTCATATTATCTTAATAATATTGCATTTATGTATGATATCCATTTTAGCAATGTTTTTTTATACTCCAAAAACCACTTCAGTTAGAAAAATAATATGACACTTTTTAGAAAGAATAAGAAAATAGCATATTCTTATAGCACGTTGAGACCCACGCTAATCGGTGAACATAGAAGGAACTTGCGTTAAGTAGCACGTGTATTACCGGTGAACATCACTCAAATATTTTAAAATCCCATACTCACCGGTAAACGTAAAAATAAACTTACAGTGTCAATTTAATACCGCTGAACATTTTTAAAGGTAATTAAAAGTATATTGATTTTGGATTTTGAGAACAATATTCACGGAGAATATACACTTGGGACGTCACTTTATTTTTGTGTTCACCGGTGAGCATGGGATTTAAAAGCATTTGAGATATGTTTACTGGTGATACACTTGGGGCTTAACACCTTAAAATCCTAATGGTAGTTGTTATCTTCTTTAATGGCGGCAATTACAAATCGTAAATCCCGCATCATGACAAAACATGTTTATTCATGCATGTTTGTGCAAAATTAAATAGTGATGGAGTGTGGAAGCTAAACAAAACTGTAGTTGGCATTTTATGTCGGTTGTCCCTTTTTTAATGGTTTTGTTAACTCTTTTTTCATATAAAATCTATAATTTAGTTTAAAACATAATATATTACAGGAATAAAAATTAATAATTATAGACTGTAATAAAAGTATTAAATTAGGTTCTAAAGATGATTTAATTTGTCGAAATTTTTTTAACAATATTCTGTTTTAAATAAAAATATTTCAAATATTTTATGAAAATTTTTATAATGAACTTTCATTTAAATACTGTTATGCCTTGATTTATAATATTATAAAACAATCAAAAAAAGATTTAAAATTTTAGAATATATTAACAAATATCATTATTTTCTAGATTAAGATCTTTATCGACATTATAATAATATTAAATCAAATGAAATTTAAAATCTTTTCTGTTTATTAAAATAACTTTTAATTTTATTTGGATAAGATATAAAATAAATATTTAGAAAATATTTAAAATTAAATTATTTAAAAATTTTGTTTTTATATAATATTTATATTGGAAAATTTAAATTAATTGCATTTTAAAGGTTCTAATAAGAAATAAATTCTCCTTAATATACTCGATAATTGCATCAAATTATAGAAAAAGTTTTTTTTTGTTTTAACCTTTTAAATCCCAATAGCTATTTCTTCAAATAAATATTTTCTTTATATAAATATTATTACTCCCAACTACACTAGCGTTTGAAAAACAGTAGATAGGAGTAAAATTGCGCACTTAGGCCAGTTTAAATCTGTTTTTTATACCTTAGATCAATCAGTATTTTCTCCTAATTAAAACCATTGCTTCTTACAAAGCGCTGTAAACTGATTTAATTCATCCACGAGAAATAGAAAAGATTATTTATGCGGAATTACACTCCATTTATACCAAATAATTGGCATTATAAACATAAGACTAATGTAAATAATAAATTTATTAATACTTATGTAAAATTTCAACAAAGTCATCTCAAAGTTTTAAGCCAAGGACAAGCCTACTAAGCTACATGTGGTTTATCACATTTAGCGTGGAATAAATTACGACAAGAAAATTTCATCGTTGTAAAGGAAATCGAATGACATATATAGGTTTTATTGGGTTAAATATTTTTTTCATAACAAGGCTATTACTTTTATTTTCGTAAAGTTTTCGATATTTTGAGTTAAGTTGTACTAAGTTTTATATGCTAACAGTACAGTAATAATACACTTCATTAATTTGCCTATTAAGTATTCAAGTACTAGTCTAATTTTGAAAATTTTATTATCATGAAAAACGATTAATATTTGTTCCGCATTATTAGAGATTAATATAAGGTTCTTTTTTGATTTCATAAGTTTTGAATATAACATTCTGAGCGTTTTTGTTGTGTCCATTCACAATTCTATAACTTAATTTTTAAAGTTTTATTTTCAATAAATTTTGTATTAACTTGAAGTTTTTCCTCCATTTTCTCCATTTTCCTGTATCTTATTCCTATTTTCTTTATTACATTATTAATATCATAAAAAACTTCATCTTTTTCTTCTTAAACATTATTTTTTATTTTTAAAGATACTTTTATAATATTTTTAAGGTCTTCTTTTATTTAGTTATATGATCCTTTTCATTAAAGATATAAGAAGTAGGTACTCAATTCTACATATACCTATTTCGGTTAACCATTGTTATTTATTAGTAAAAAAAATAAAAGGTTTAATGTAAAATGTTCTTGCCTAACAACCTAGAACCTCAATGGGTTAAATAACACTTTCATAGAATAATTATTTTATTGTTTGTATAATTTAATTATTTATGTTTGAAATGGCTTCTCTAATAATCATTTAAATAAATTAAAAATTTATTAGTATCTTAGTTCTTTGAATTTAGATTAAAACTTTATCACATTTGTTGTTGGTCTTTTATTTAAAAAAATTTAATGCAATTTAATTATTTTGAAAACAAAGTTTTCAAGTTTTTGATTGTTTTCATTTTAGTTTTATACTTAATACTTGCATAATGTTGTATGGAATGGACTTATTTGTTTTTAAAACTAATGAAATTATTTGTGAAGATTTTCCATTAAAAAGATTAATAGGTTTTTTATTAAATACTTTTGCGGTATCGAGAAAAATTGTTTTACTTTTATATTTGTTTTATAATTCTATGTAAGTACAATAGATGTGTGATCACCCACCCAAATAGTTTTTTACATTATTAAAGTTCATCAGAAATTTGTGAGAAAAACTTAGTAGCTATAAGTAACACGGTGGTGAAAAGATACTTAATTGATACTTTACCGGAATGAGAGAGGATAAAAGTAAAGAAAACGGGAAAGACTGTAGAGTTCAATGTGTCAACTCTAGGATAACCGTACGAACATAATGATATTCTTTAATATTCCATAAAATTTTAATATTTTTTTTAGAAAATTTAATACTGAAAATACGAGTAGGTCTCATACATTTCTGAAAAATATTTATATAAATTTCGGAAATGTATGAGACCTACTCGATCCCGTTGTGTCAAGCCAACAAAAATTCTTGCTATAAATCACCTTAATTACCTTTTACAAAACTTCAGATGTCTAGCTTATTCGACATTGAGCTATCGGTACTCATATAAAATATAAAGTTATATGGTAGATATACTCGAACCCGTCCGTCAAACTTATTCAATTTCGATAAAGAATAGCATTTAGGTACATAAAAATGAAAAAAAAAAAAAATTTCAGAATTCAATAATGGAATTATTCTTTGAGGTATAGTACGAATCAATGGACAGAAGCACTTAGCTAAATTAACTAATAATGTAAATCTATGAAACAATAATGTTGTTATACATATGTTGTTTTTGTTTTTCATATCAATTTTGTCTTCTTTAAGATGTCACAAACTTAATGGCTAATTTATTACACCCTTGAACTATATTTATACGTGTATGAAATGTATATTGAAAAGTAAATTGGTTACAAACGAAAAAATAATGTTTTTAAATGAACGTAAGGAAATATTGTTGATTTTATTTTAATGAATCTAGCTTCTATTTATCGTATTCCTATATATAATATGGATGAACCCATATAAATAAAAAAGTAAAAACAGGTAGGTACATATTTCATTTAAAACACATATGTATTAAATTTATGACAGGTGGAAAAGTTGAAGCAAAAAACAGTGGAATGAAAAGTATTTACAAAAGAATTTTTATATGTTTTCGTATTGGTAAGAAGACTTTTTACCTTACCTTTTATTTTGTTCTATAAAATTTTTAAGTACGGACATCTTTTTTTTCAACATTTTTTATTAGTGTTTTTGAAATTAAGTTCGCAGACTTTAGGAATGCTGGATTAAGCTAAGATCTTTGGAAGGCTGGATTACACACTTTAGATCATGAAATTCAGGTTTTGAGCTTCATGCATATAATAATTGCTTTCTCGCATATAAAATGTATTCTTCAATTTAGCTCTTTAAAGTTTTACTATCTGATCTAAAGCAATGTCAAAATAAAACCAATGCCGTATAACATATCTGATAACCCTATACAATACATTATAATTAAATAAAATGCCTCTACGGATATATCACAAATCTTTAATATATAGTCTACTTATATAATAAGTCTTTAATATTAATGAACACTACTAACCACTAATAAGGGATTTATAAGCTTATATCATTAATATGGAATATGATCTATACTAACACTATTTATTACTTAGGACTATTCACATGTTGTATTATATACTAAAATTTTTAACCAAGATAATTAAAAATTGAAAAATAAATTAGGCAAGTAAAAAATATGATTTAATTTATATTGAATTTTCATTTATTTTTATTCAAAACTTAAAATATTCGTAAATTTTGATATCACCTATTAACATTTATGTTTTTACATTTACAATATAAAGAGTAAAACCTGGTAAAACTATCCGTTGTACCAAATTTACCATAATATCTCTAATATTATACTAGAATATATTTTGAGAATTACGTATAATAATAAAGAGTCTAAGTTATTCATCAAGAAATCCCGAGATTAATCCTCCCTGAACTTAAACTTGTTCTTCTGGTGCAATATTGATTTTTCAAAAATATTTTACTTTAATTATGCTATATTTTGTATGGCAGCAGGAAAAAGTCCCCAAAACAAAAATGAAGAAAGTCTCCAGTACAAATCTCCAGTCTCCAGAATCTCCAGAAAGTCTCCAGCAAAAAGTCCTCAAAATACAATTTTTATAACAGTCCCCAAAAAGAAAAAAGTGCCCAAAATTATAAACAAAATTTGGTGTCTTTCTTCATTTTTGCTTTTTGCCAAAATTTTATAAAAATTTAAATAGGAGCGTATCGAAGTCGATCGTTTTTTGAAAACTCTAGGTATTCTCTTTTTCTAGAATATTTATATATATTATGTATAGGTGAGATTCTGAATCAGAAGAGATTTTAGAGTTGGACTCAAAATCCGGGTTACTTTTTTTTCCAGAGCATTTATATATATGTATAGATGAGATTCTGAATCAGAAGAGATTTTAAAGTTGGACTCAAAATCAGGGTTACCCCTTTTTCCGGAATATTTATATGTATGTATATGTTAGATTCTGAATTAGGACGGATTTTAGAATTGGATTGAAAAACAAAGTTACTCGCCTTTTACAGAATATTTATATTCTATGTATACAAAATTATATGAAAATTATTTTACTTATGTGAGTTAGAGACAAAAATCAGGGTTTCAACAGTTTTATTAGCGGGATTTTGGGGGCGGCAGACCCTGTTATTAAATATCAATAAAAATGTAAAGAAATTTACAAATTTAATATTTTTGTATAAATATATGAAGAAAATTCTATTTTTATTGCTTTTGTATGAAGTAGGTAAGCCGTATCCGTACAGCCCTCACTATTTTGAGATTTTGGGTATTTTTTTTTGAGGATTTTTTTTTTGAAGATTTTATCTAAGCCTAAAAGTTTAAATTGGTAATTCCAACTAGCCTTGAATTCACCAATATTTAAATTTTACGCAAAACCAATTGAAACTAACTGTCACACACCCAGAAAAATGCTTTTGGAGACTTTTTTCCATAATAATATTTAAAAATTAAAAAAAAAAAAAATGCAATGTTTATAAAATTCCACAAAATAAAGGAAAAAAGTCTCCAATTTTCGTACAAGTTTTTTCAAGGAGACTTTTTTCATTTTTGGTTTTGGGAAATTTTTTCCTGGGCTCTTTTTTCATGCAGCCATTTTAAATATAGGTTTTAAAAAAGGGAATATAGGTTTCCACTATTGCTAATTTCATTAAAACTAGTATCTATAGTTAAAAATTGATAACTTTTGAGAGTATTTTTTCTTTCAAGGAAAATTGAAATCAAATTATATGGAATTAAAATAAATTATTAAAAATAAGGAAAGAGTTGTTAAGAGTACTTGGGAAATAGTTGATAAATGGAATGATATTTTAACATAACCATATTTACTCCTAACTATTCTTTGTTGTAGACTGATGCAGTTGGAAGTAGAAAAGAGTAGTATCATCTGTAAAAGGAACGTAAACATTATAACCTTGTTTAATTTTTTTAATTATACTTTTACAACGTATAAAAAATTAATTAAAAACTTCTTTTAAACATAATTATTATATATTCCGTTCATGCTACACATATATAATATAAGTATTCATTTTTAGTTTATAAGAAATAAATTTAAATAGTGAAGTTAGGATAACTAATAAAACCCTTTTTTATTTATTTTTTTTATTTATTTTATATACGAGTATGTATACATAATAATTTGTAATTTAATTAAAACAAGAAACAAGTTTTAATAGAAATTTTATCCTTTTATGGTATATTATTGAATATTATTGATTTATAGCTCTTTATTTAATTCGAAGATTATCTTTTCAATTATAGGTAATGTTAAAAGTTTAAACATTGAACAACATATAGGATAAAGATAATAAACATAAATGGTAAATATAAATTAATTATACAAAGTTAACTTTAATTGAAATTCTGTAATAATTTAAAAGAAAAAGCACAACAAAAAAAAAAACTCCTTAAGATATTTTAATTTGATATTTCTTATCAATGTTGGCTGTATAAATAAAATGATATCCAAATAAAATGACGAAAAAAAATTATTATGAAAATATAATATACATACATTATTTGTTAAAATTAATTTTTTTGTTTTACCTATAAGTTGTAATAATATTCGAAACATATCAACTCCATTCTGATCAAAGAATATCTATTACAATAAGAAGGGACACTTACTCGATTTTGCTAACTTTTTCTATGACCTTGGTACTATTATTCGTAACTTTAAGTTTTTTTTTTGTAGGAATAGATTGTAATAAAAAGTTAACTTTCAAGAAAGCTATGAAAAATATATGGAATTATGGTAATCTGAAACATTTATTATAGGTACTACATGGTATATAAAAAATGGGAGCACCCCAGTTGGTCTAAATCTATTTTTGAGAAAAGGTGTTTGGTATAAAAAAAGGGCTTTTAACATAAAGTCAGTTAATATAAAAAATCATGGGCTTTGGTAGCCTAGTGGGTAGGCGTGTGGCGTATTAACCGAAGGAGTTGTTGGGTTCGATTCCTGCACAGAGTCGTAAATGTTTTTTTCTTTACATACCCCCGTTACGACCAAATATAATGTAAATATATAGTATATAATATAAACAAAATAAATAATATTAGTATATAATTGAATAATAGTATAAAAAACCTATTATGGCCTTAGTAGCCGATGGTTGAATAATATTGCATTACATTTATGTATGTAATATAAATAAATAAATAAATAAATAAATAAAAAATCATTTAGCAAAATTCCATTTATATACTAATGGGACACTACACATACAATCTTGTTAGCAAATGACACATTATATATTATGTCATTTAACTGTGCTTCAGTTATTCATATTCTGTAGAAGGTGTTTAACTCTGATTTTGTAACCAACTTTAGATCCCTCCAAACACTTTTTTTTTACATATATTTTACTAAATGTCTTTTTATGTTACCTGGCTGATGATTGTAAGTGTTTTTATATTAACTGTCTTTAAGCCAAGTGTTTTTTTGGGAAATGGATTTATAATAACTGTTATAGACTCAAAAAAATTCCAATGGTAGTTTAACTAATTTCCATATTGTTTAAAATATATGAACACTGTAGAAATGCTTGAGTCTTTGATACACTGAACAAAAGGGACAAAAAAAAACGTATTTATAAAACAATAATGGAAAAACGAAAAAAAATTGAGAATTAAAAAAAAAATTCTCTCAATAAAAACCAATCTTTATTTTGTTCCTTTTGATTCCTGTCGGTTGTCCTGTCCTTATTCCTAGTATCCTATCATTTAATATTGTTTTTGTTTAACATTACGTGTTATCAGATTTGAAAAATGTAGAGAAAAAAAGTCTTCATGAAAGAGACAAAAAAAAAAGACAGCATATGAAAATAATTATTGCAAGATAAGATATTTTTTTCCTTCTTCTTTTTATTTTTCAATATTTATTTTATGTTCGCAAAATCGTTTATTTTTAAGTCTAATTTGTCTATGATTTCTGTGCCTATAGATAGTAATTTAAAAACTTAATTTTTATTTGATTAAATGTTTTATAATGTAAAACACTATTCTTTAACCACAGATACTAAAATACCAACAGATTGGATACTATCAAATATGATACCACAAAAATTTAACAAAAAAATTGTCGGATAAAGACAGAAAAAATATAGAACGAAATTTTTGGTGGCTTCTATATTAGTCTAAAAAAAGCAGCTTGTAAGGTAGGTTATTAGTTGTAAGGTAGGTTATTTAGTTGTAGGGTATTTAGTTGTAAGATAAGTTAGAGATTAGTTTTAAGTTTAGAAAGTAAGTTTAGATTAATTTTTATCAATATGTAAAAATTATAGTTGGTTTTTTAAATTTTCCAAAAAGCTCTATATTTAAATTGTTATAGCTCAAGTTGTATAAGGTGTATCTTCATTTTGAAAACGCCAAACGATTACTACTTTCATTAGCTTTAAAAGTATATATACAATAAATATATATTTGTGGCACACGGTGTCTTAATTTACCGTTATGCGAAACTCAAATTTTGCAAAATTCTTTAACCCTTCTATCTTCTAAACGGTTAAAGTTGGAAACTTGAAATTTTGACAGAAGTTAGATCTTTGAAAATTAGTATGAGTCATTTCAGAAATTTTTTTTGTATCACTCCCCGTTTAGGAGCTGTAAGGGGTCAAAAACTGAAAATTTCCTATTTTTAAACACCTGTAACTTGAACACCTGTTAAAATTTTTTTGAAGTAATACACAAAAATTAAAGCTTCAACATTATACTTTTATTGCTGTTAACAACTTTTTTTAATAATATAGGGTTACTTTATAATTGACGAAGGTGTTACTTGATTTTTTCAAATTTTCTAACAAATTTCTTTAACGAATTTTTTCCATTTTGTTTTACTCGATAATTTGAAATTGTTGAGGATAAAATGCGTAGTATAAAAAAATGTAAATAAATAAACAACATAACGGTTGCTTGAAGAATTTTTATTTATATGATATTGATATATATACATACTTATATAATATCATGTTTATTTACATATCGTATATGTCACTAGTGAATGAATGATAAGAGTATATATGTATATTATATAGCGCCGTATTTACATACATATATGTATTTTATTGTACTTATAAGAAATTATTCTGTCAATGGAATATTTAAATATAATATAATATAATATAATATATAAAATTATATTTATTATTTTGTACTAAGTAAATATAATATACAATTACCGCTTAGTATTAAATGGTACTATAGAATATTTGAAAAAGTTTTGGATTGATAATCGTTATGTGGAAGGTTAGAATCTGCTTTAGAAGAATGTACATATAAACATATAGTTTGAATATATGTACAACCCATAGTTCTAGAAATTGTAAAATTCACCCAAATTATTTTAAAATACTAAAATATTAAAAAAATAATATTGTAAGCAGAGATATAGATAGATATTGACAGGCTGTGAACGTACTAACGGTTCGTACGGGTATCTAAGAGTTGGCAAAGGCAACTGTATTCTTCCTCGTTTTTATACAAAATTAAAAATGTGTGCAATAAAACTAGAAAAACATATGGACATATGACCAGATAGACATTTTTTTATTTAAATAGTAAAAATTAGTTTTTTATCATACTTATATGGTTCTTAATATTTATACCCGTACGATAGGATCGGGTATAATAAAATTACTCCTCCGTTTGTAACACCTCGAAATAAGCGAGCTAGATATACCTTCAAAGGTATGGATCGGATCAGAAAAAAATTCTAAGACTTTTGAGCCATGTCCGTCCGTCCGTCAGCACGCTAACTCAAAAACTAAGAAAGCTAGAATCTTGAAATTTACACAAAATATTTTGGAAGTAATTTGTAGGTTCCCTATTTTTTTTGGTTGAGTTTGGACCTAGCCTTAGGGTAGCTCTCGAACACCTAACTTTTAGATCCCCACATTTTTTTTGCAATAGAGCTATGAAATTTTAACTACTGATAGATCTCACAAAAATATTAATATTATTTTTAATAACTTTTTTTTGTAGCCCCACCCGTTACGGAGCTACAGCTCCCCAAAGGTTCAAAAAAGCTCTATATTTAAATTGTTATAGCACAAGTTGTATAAGGTATATATTCATTTTGAAAACGCCAAACGATTACTACTTTTATTAGCTTTAAAAGTATATATACAATAAATATATATTTGTGGCATACGGTGTCTTAATTTACCGTTATGCGAAACTAAAATTTTGCAAAATCCTTTAACCCTTCTATCTTCTAAACGGTTTAAGTTGGAAACTTGAAATTTTGACAGAAGTTAGATATTTGAAAATAAGTATTAGTCATTTCAGAAACTTTTTTTGTATCACTCCCCGTTTAGGAGCTGTAAGGGGTCAAAAACTGAAAATTTCCTATTTTTAAACACCTGTACCTTGAACACCTGTTAGAATTTTTTTGAAGTAATACACAAAAATTAAAGCTTCAACATCATACTCTTATTCCTGTTAACAACTTTTTTTAATAATATAGGGTTACTTTATAATTGACGAAAGTGTTACTTGATTTTTTCAAATTTTCTAACAAATTTCTTTAACGAATTTTTTCCATTTTGTTTTACTCGATAATTTGAAATTGTTGAGGATATAATGCGTAGTACAAAAAAATGTAATTAACTAAACAACATAACGGTTGCTTGAAGAATTTTTATTTATATGATATTGATATATATACATAATTATATAATATCATGTTTATTTACATATCGTATATGTCACTAGTGAATGAATGATAAGAGTATATATGTATATTATATAGCGCCGTATTTACATACATATATGTATTTTATTGTACTTATAAGAAATTATTCTGTCAATGGAATATTTAAATATAATGTAATATAATATTTAAAATTATATTTACTATTTTGTACTAAGTAAATTTAATATACATTTACCGCTTAGTATTAAATGGTACTATTGAATATTTGAAAAAGTTTTGGATTGATAATCGTTATGTGAAAGGTTAGAATCTGCTTTCGAAGAATGTACATATAAACATATAGTTTGAATATATGTACAACCCATAGTTCTAGAAATTATAAAATTCACCCAAATTATTTTAAAATACTAAAATATTAAAAAAATAATATTGTAAGCAGAGTGACAGGCTGTTAACATACTAACGGTTCGTACGGGTATCTAAGAGTTGACAAAGGCAACTGTATTCTTCCTCGTTTTCATACAAAAATAATAATTTAAACTAATTTATTTTGAGAAATTCTTTTTTTTTTGTTCATATAAATTATTAAATAATATTCTTCAGGTATACATAGGTAGATATTAGAACGGTTATTATAAAAGGTTTAGAATTACAATATATTAACTTAAAAAGAAGGTGATGAATTGTTGATTTTGAAAATTAAATAAAATTGGTACATTAATAGCGGTTTTTTATTGAAAAATTACAGTTATTTATAAAAACAGTGAAAAATATAAATATTTTTCGTATTTAAAACATTGTAACTCTTCAACTAAGAATATTAGTGTGAAACCCCATAACTTCAGCTAGCTGCTGACACTTAAACGAATCTTCTATTATACAGAGGCAAAGATGTTGTTACCTTTTTAAAAAGTTAACGAAAGTACTTTGAAGGATGTTGTCTCGGAAACCGTTAGAAATAGACCCGCCCCACTGCAAAACAATATTTTGCTTTTTATGAACTTCTCTATCACCTCCTTTCTTCGTGACTTTAGAGTTTCAGACATTCTGTATATACAAAATTTAAGTGTGATTTGAAGAAAATGTTTTTTGGTATGTAGTGTATGAACTACACTGTCACAATTTATGAAGTTATAAAAGTAATAATCAAAAAAATTAAGATAATTTAGTTGAAAATATGTAGGTATATAATAATATGAAACTACTGCAATCAAACAATATTTAAATCAATATACAACAAAACATGATACATCCCCGTACAAACATTTTAAAGGTACTTTAGGATTTGAAATTGCCCCTGTTAATAAAGTATAGAATTAGTTATGACAGCTCATGTTGATTCAAGCGTATGAATTCAATCAGTATCGAAAACTGAGTCGATTTAGATATGTGAGTATGCCCAACGATCCACCATTTAAGAAACAGTCTTCAATTAACATAGCTATAGAGCCATGAAATTTAAGAAAAATTTATTTAAAAATATAATTTGTAAGTTCCTTATTTTAAAATTTTTTAAAACAAGTTGAGCTATATTTGCAAATCTATATAATAAGGAGACTAGTAGAACTAGGAAATTTTTTTACTAGGAGACAAAATAAAATTGGAAAGTTATGTTAAAAGGGTTTCTTCGACAAAATTTTAAATTATTGAAACGATATTTTCGACTAGCTGTCATACAAATGTTTACATCCGATTTATAAACCTTCGGAACTAATATTTTAACAAAGTTAAAATTAAAAATAGGCTTGTAAGCTGACACAGCAAAGTGTATTTTTAAAAACATGAAATACAATACAACATTTTTAAAAACAATATTTGCAATAAATTTTGGTTGAGGTTTGTCATTCCACTTTTGTGACTTTGTCTCTTTTTTTAATTTTTGAAAAGATTTAATATAAAAGAAGAGTTTCTTTCAAAACAGAAAAGCCATCAACTGTAATATGAAGTATTTTTGGAAACTTAGAAAGAGGCTTCAAATAAATTTTCCGTATTGAAAAAGATAATTAAATCAGAAAAATACAATTAATTGGAAAACTGGAAAGTCTAGATTTTTCAATTGAAAATTCACAATCAAAATAATAGAGTTGCACAAGCACTGTCTTTTACTGTATTTTAATAAAAGTTTCAAACAATTCTTATTTATATACGTGCATTACAATATACGTACACGTTGAAGTTATACGTAAAAGTCAAGAAAAGAACACAACCGTTTCATTTTATATAAAAATTCCATTTTTTTACGCTTGAGTTTAAGTTTTCTATAATAGAAAAATAATTTTTATTATGTTTTAGACAAATAAAGCAAAAACAGATATTATTTAAAATTTTTTTAAAAGGTTGAACATTATTCTATTAAGACATAAAGCGAAAAAAAAACGTTTTTAAAAAAATTAAAAAGGTATATTTTTTTTTTTTATCAGATTTTGTCTTTAGGGTAAAATTGTCTGTAAAATTTATTTTTCATTTAATTTCCATTTACACCGTCATTTTTCTTGTTTAGATAAAAAAAAATAGAACATTCATTTACATTTTAAGTTATAGAAAAAATATAAGGTATAGCTACTCTTTTTTAAGTTTGTTAATTTGTCATTTTCTAAAAAAAAAAATGTTCTCTAACTGGAGAGATAAATTATACAGCATTAGAGATATTTAATTTATTAAGGAATATTAGCTAAAGATACAAAGTTATATAGCTTTTAGATACAAAGGTATAGTAATAATATTATCATACTGTAATGACACTGCGAAAACTTAACTTAAATTACTAATCTAAGAGAATAAAATCAAATTTCATTTAATTAACAATGAAGAAAATTTAACCACTTATGAAAAAATAAATAATATGTATGTGCTACATAAAAAAACATCGATAGTTACAAGCCTAGCTTATAGTTGAACAAAAATCGAACTTTTTGTTTTAGACGAACAACACCAATTAATTACTTGTCTGTGTAAATTTACCTTAATTTTTTTTCTTTGAACTACTATTATATTTCTTAGAAACTGCTATTGTCGAAACCATTAAATTACTAAACCTTCGTTGTTATTTAAGAAAAAAAAGTAAATTCAAAGATAAAAGTCTTTTATTTTTTTTATAGTATTTTTTTATAAGGACTTGCAGTTATAGATACTTATATAAATTATTATCCATTTTTACTAGCCCGTTTTTTTTTTTTTTTTTTATTTGGTGTAATAAGAATTATGCGGTATTCTTATACATAAAATAATATATATATTAGATACTGTAGATAGACTAAAATTATAAAGAGTCTTATGATTTTTTTTAAATTAGTTTAAGAAATATTAGGTTTGAACAAAATATGCCAGAAGGATAATTTAAAATTTTACACGTTCACACATTTCTTTATTATAGAGTTTTGTTTGATATTTTTAATTTTTTATTTTTCTTTAAAGGATATTATGTTTTTACACTAATGTCGTAGAAAACAATAAAAAATAATGAATACACGTCATCTTTTAATAAAGTTGTGTTTTATTCTTTTTAAACTATTTAAGGATTTAGTCAGTATAAAAGTAGATAATATATTATTTACCTATATAAGATTAAGTATAATAGTATAATTCAATAAAATATATATGAATAGGAAAATGAATATATCACATAAATATCATAGCTCCATTTTTTTATGACAGCATTTCTATCTCCTATTCCAAAATTTGTTGTCTTCTATCTTTGAATATTACACATATAAATCTCTTAGATCCATTTTCTTATGATATCATTTTGAGCTCCTCTTTCACAAGTTGTTGCCTTCTATTTTACTTTATCTTTGTTTCCTTTTTCAAGGTCTGATTTAGAAATATTTATATAATATTAATATCGATATTATACAACAAGGAAACACATAATTTTAATTAATTCCATAAGTTTTTGATTTTGATCATGATTGTCTTTCCGCTGTAGTCTTCAATCACTTTTACAATATCTAAAGTTGCATACTTATTATTAGACGATTTCGATCACTTTAATGCACATCCTTCTCTCTTTTCTTAAACTATTCTACATATTTTCGATACAAAAATGTTTACCCCACAATTCTTCCATTTGTTTTTTAAGAGAAGCTGTATCACACAATATGTTTTCTCCTGTTGTTTTTTAGAGGAGTTGTTACATTACGTTCAATAATTTTATTTTTTATTTTTCCTTTAAAGTTTTTCTGACTGAGCGTATAATAAATTCTAAAACTATTTATTTAATTTATTGTTTTTGCATAATAAATATAAATTTAAAAATTTCCAAATAATTTAATATTTTGCTCTTCGACGTATTTCTACTTTAATAAATTTTTTCTTTAGAGTTATTATCACAATTTGTTCAATATTGTATTACAGGCTTGTGTTCTGTGTTAAGCATGATATCAAACTGTTTTAGTTTTTAATATATAGACTTGCAAGATGTTAAGTTATATGACCGAGGTAATTTAAGAAATATGTTATGTATATAATTAAATGACTTTTATAGGACGATGTCAAAGTTTTCTCTTCTATTAATATAATATTTAAAATTAGGTGGGGCCTCGGAGGCCTAATGGGTAAGAGCGTATACAATACCGAGGGAGTGTGGTTTCGAATCCCACACAGGTCGTACGAGTTATTCCCCCTTACGACATTTTCATGTGGCAGAGAAATGCATTAATTAGCTTTCTATAAAACACTTCAAAAAAACACGTTTGTTATTTGAGATATGGAAATCTTTAAAATAGAATAAATGTTCTTTTAACCTTTTTATACCCGTACGATAGGATCGGGTATAATAAAATTACTCCTCCGTTTGTAACACCTCGAAATAAGCGAGCTAGATATACCTTCAAAGGTATGGATCGGATCAGAAAAAAATTCTAAGACTTTTGAGCCATGTCCGTCCGTCCGTCAGCACGCTAACTCAAAAACTAAGAAAGCTAGAATCTTGAAATTTACACAAAATATTTTGGGAGTAATTTGTAGGTTCCCTATTTTTTTTGGTTGAGTTTGGACCAAGCCTTAGGGTAGCTCTCGAACACCTAACTTTTAGATCCCCACATTTTTTTTGCAATAGAGCTATGAAATTTTAACAGCTGATAGATCTCACAAAAATATTAATTTTATTTTTAATAACTTTTTTTTGTAGCCCCACCCGTTACGGAGCTACAGCTCCCCGAAGGTTCAAAAAAGCTCTATATTTAAAATGTTATAGCACAAGTTGTATAAGGTATATCTTAATTTTGAAAACGCTAAACGATTACTAGTTTTATTAGCTTTAAAAGTATATATACAATAAATATATATTTGTGGCATACGGTGTCTTAATTTACCGTTATGCGAAACTAAAATTTTGCAAAATTCTTTAACCCTTCTATCTTCTAAACGGTTTAAGTTGGAAACTTGAAATTTTGACAGAAGTTAGATCTTTGAAAATAAGTATGAGTCATTTCAGAAATTTTTTTTGTATCACCCCCCGTTTAGGAGCTGTAAGGAGTCAAAAACTGAAAATTTCCTATTTTTAAACACCTGTAACTTGAACACCTGTTAGAATTTTTTTGAAGTAATGCACAAAAATTAAAGCTTCAACATTATACTCTTATTTCTGTTAACAACTTTTTTTAATAATATAGGGTTACATTATAATTGACGAAAGTGTTACTTGATTTTTTCAAATTTTCTAACAAATTTCTTCAACAAGTTTTTTGCATTTGTTTTATTCGATAATTTGAAATTGTTGAGGATATAATGCGTAGTACATAAAAATGTAAATGAATATACAACATAACGGTTGCTTGAAGAATTTTTATTATTTATATGATATTGATATACATACATACTTATATAATATCATATTTATTTACATATCGTATATGTCACTAGTGAATGAATGATAAGAGTATATATGTATATTATATAGCGCCGTATTTACATACATACATATATGTATTTTATTGTACTTATAAGAAATTATTCTGTCAATGGAATATTTAAATGTAATGTAATATAATATTTAAAATTGTATTTACTATTTTGTACTAAGTAATGTAACTAAGATTGATAATCGTTATGTGAAAGGTTAAAATCTGCTTTCGAAGAATGTACATATAAACATATAGTTTGAATATATGTACAACCCATAGTTCTAGAAATTATAAAATTCACCCAAATTATTTTAAAATACTAAAATATTAAAAAAATAATATTGTAAGCAGAGTGACAGGCTGTTAACATACTAACGGTTCGTACGGGTATCTAAGAGTTGACAAAGGCAACTGTATTCTTCCTCGTTATTTACCCTTTTTTGTGTCAGTTATTTTAAATCCCTAATATACTATTTGTACTTTGTTCAACAAAAAACATCTTTTTCTTTAAAAACCACCTCTACATTCTTAAGAATTTTCTTCCTTATTTGAGAAATAAATTTAAATTATTGTAATACAAAGTCAAAAAAAATCCGAAAATTTTTCGAGATATTAATTTAAATAACATTTTAACTTTTAAAAGTTTCTTATTTTTATTTAATTTTAGTTTGTAGATTGTATATTTTGCTTCTCGTTTTATACATAAATTATTCCTTTAAGTTTTTTATTTAAATATCGAATCTTTACTTCTAAATAAAATTTCTGTGTATATAATAATATTCTCTATCATTCTAAACTTACCATTCTACAAAAATTAAAATAATAAAACCTCAGAAAACAAAATATCTCAACAAAATAACCATAAATAAACTGTTTATTCAATTTACCTTCTACTTATCTTACGTATTAACTGTCATCATCATAATAACTATTAAAGGAAAACATGCAACCAGAGACTGTTTATTACATATACTATACAATTAAGTGCTAATATTTTTTTATAAATATTATAACTTAGTGTAACTATCATCATAAAATTTGTACAAAATTTGTCCACAGAAATTACATATACATACGTATTTTTCTAAATGTATATATAAATAGAATAGAATAAATTGTTTTCATAATCAATTTAAAACTTATGAGGTATTCATCATTTTGCCATCATCTTAAATAAATACTTAATATGACCATTCTTTATGTTACTTTTCTCCCAGGATATGATAATAAATGCTTAACACGTCTCATAAATATATAATGAGCCTACATATATATTCATAAAATATAAAACTTGCACTATAAATATATATATACCTATGTAACGTATATGTATTTACTCATAACTTTTAAAAAATTTTTATAAAACCTTACTCTTGCCAATATTGTTTGTGTTGAGGAAATACCGTTAAAGTGACGAAAATTACACAGAAATTATTTTTCGCTGTTGTGGTTATACTTTCTAACGATAGTTTTGTTTTCTTACTGAAATTTATTTCATTGGTGTTTCTGTAGATTCTATATATTATATGAACCTATAACTTTTATAATTTCTCAATTTTACTATACATATATTTTGTACTAAAAGGACATAATGACAGCATGTGGGACACACTCACAACAAGAAACAAAAAAAAAAAAACAAAGATTTATTTTATCCTTCACCGTTCAACTTGGGAATTCATAAAAAAAAAAAAAATTTTTTTTAAGGACAAGAACGATAAAATTAGACAAGAGAATATACAGGGTAAAACAAAGAATATTTGAAACATAACCGAAAGTACAGTCATGTTTTGGAAAATGTCAATTTTTTTATTTTTGTAACATCCCTTCAATTTTAAATTCAGTAAAACTACATATAGCTCTCATGAATTTGCAGTATAAAAATGTTAAATAAAACATTTACAATAATTTAGTTAGTAACTAATGTTATGTATGTGTTATGTAGATACTCAAAACCAGAAAACTTTTAAAATTTTATTGTTTGAAGGATATTTTCACTTACTTTTGTAAACGGTAAACTTTTCGTTGTCTCTATTTGATAGCTGAATATTCAAGCAAAAAAAAATATACAAAAATTTAAAAAAAAAAATATAATCAAAAAATTAAATTTGAAACTTTATTTTACCAATGTTTTTGTGCATTTAACAATATTTCTACTTTTAACACATATATTTTGTTTGGTTTTAAAGTTCCGTTTTTTTTGTGGTGATGTAAATTGGAACATGAAAAATTTTCTGTTTACAAAACATCAATAAATTTTTATTTTTTTCTGAAAATGTGATATAAATTTTGACTCCCCTTTTTATACTAAATTTGCGCTTCGTAATAATCTTATATACATATTTGTAACAAAAATATTTCATCCTGGGGCTTCGGCAGCCTAGTGGGTAGGCGTGTGGCGTATTAACCGAAGGAGTGTGGGTTCGATCCCTGCACAGGTCGTAAGTTTTTTTCTTTACATACCCCCCTTACGACCTAATATAATGTAAATGTATAGTATATAATATAAACAAAATAAATAATATTAGTACATAATTGAGTAATAGTATAAAAAACCTATAGTGGCCTTAGTAGCCGATGGTTGAATAATATTGCATTACATTTATGTATGTAATATTAATATAAATAAATAAATAAATAATAAATTTCATCCTTACCTTCATCCTTAGAGTTTGGTATAGTTGATGTGGAAAAAAGTATTCACAATCTAGGACACCTATGGATTATATAAGGATAGTAGATTTAAATTTCTTTAAAAAAGGATTATTTCAGTTGCCATTTTTCTTTGCAAGGATATTTATTTGGCAATTATGTCTCGACAATTAAAAATTTATTGTTGTATTGTTATTTAACAATATTTTGAATAGATTTGATTTTTATTAATAATAAAAACCAATTGGACCTGGATTGATTTTGGAATGTTTGTCAATAAAATTATATTGACTTTATAAGTTAAAAAAGGAATTAGTTTTTATAGTTATCAACCGAACAAAGGCAATTTATTAATGTGCTTTACTAAAACCTTTACTAATTAAAGTTGTCCTATTAAATTTCTTTAGCTTTCATTTTTAAATTCAATATTGATGATTAGGGTATCAACACATATTTTAATTAAAGAAGTAAAATCTTGTATATTCAATGAAAGTTTAAATAAATAATCCATTTCACCAAAATATCAAACTGGAGAAACGTTACTAAGTCCTTAATTGTAACTATACCATTCTCTCTTATTTTTTTTAACCTATATTCTTGATTACCTTCATATCAAAAACAAATAATATACCTATTAGAAAATTTTTATTTTTTTATTTAGTTAAATTCATGGTTCTTAAGGTAAACCGAGGTCATCAACATACATTTTTAACTTTAGACTTTAGTTTTCTTTACTAGATATCTAAGTAATAAACTTTAAAACAGAACTATATACGTTAAGAGCGAACAAAACTGTATGTAATCATATCCAAACTCATTTTATCATTATCATTATAAATATGGTTTTAGATTTGGATCTAAACTTGTATCTGAACCATCACCTAAATATCAGCCTAAATATAAATCCAAATCCAGCTTAAGTTAGACAAAATCTTAACTTAAACCAAACCCGTAAACTTGAATCGAAACATAAACCTAAATCTAAAATTGCTCCTAAGCGGCCAAAAATGATGAATAATGAAATGCGGAAATAAAAACTTCTAGATAATTAATCAATAGAACGTAAAATAGAGTTTTAGGAATAACAAAAAAATATGACTAGAAAATTAATATTAAAAATTGTGATGAAAAGTGTTTTAGAGACATAATAGTTCAAATTTAACAGGAGAAGCCAAATCCGAGTAATAAAAATTTCGAAAATTTCAAAATATTTTGAAACAAATTAATTTAGTTATCAGAACTAAGTTGAGGAGATTCATATAAAAATAAATATAAGAACAATGGAAACCTAAAAGGTAAAATAATCTAAGTTTGACCAAGCTAAGATTTTCTAAAAACATAGAATGCTGACATATATAAAAAATTAGTTTGATATTCAATTTTGTATTATTATATCAATTTTTATATCGGAAATAATTCTTTCTGAAACCGGAACAGCCCTTTTTTATACCCGTATGAACTATGTTCAAGGGTATAATAAATTTGCTATTACGTTTGTGACACCCTAAAGGATTCGAGCTAGATATAGTGTCAAAGGTATGGATCGGCTCAGAATCAAGTTCTGAGTCGATTAAACCATGTACGTCCGTCCGTCCGTCCGTCCGCACGATAACTCAAAAAATAAAGGAACTAGGAGGCTGAAATTTTTTTACGTCACTTTTGCAAAATTGTTACTGAAACGCTTTTCAGCATTTTCGGCCGCCGGGTTCGAGTAGCTGGCATACAACTTCTGCCTTTATATGGTATCTATTCAAGCTAGGTATCTGAAATTTTGCAAATGATAATCAAGTTCTATGGGAACAACTTCCGTAAAATTTGGTTGTGATGGTACAACAGGTTCGGGTAGCTGCAATACAACTTCCCTTTTTAAATGAAAATAACTCAGTGTCTACTGAAGCTAGCTATCTAACATTTAGTGAAAAGACGTCGAATTACATGCTAACAATTTTTGTAAAATTTGATTGGTCTAAAGAAGCCGGTACAGGCTTCTTGCATTTCTTGTAACTTAATGAAGCTAGGCGTCTAAAATCTTATAAATGATGATTAAGTTTTATGGCAACAACTTCTGTAAAATTTGGTTGTGCTTGTGCAATAGTTTCGAGTAGCTGTCATACAACTTCAAAATTTACATAAATATAATTCTGTAGTTAGCGTCGGTACTAAAACATCTGAAAGTTTTTAAAAGATGGTCAAGTTTTATAGAAACAGAGTTCCCAGAGTTGACACACTACTCTACTGCACTCTTCCTCGTTTTTGATAAACTTTGATGTTATTGACGAATAATTTCTACACACATGAATTTTGTAATTTTAAAACTACAAATTTTAACTTAATTTAATTAAACTAAATTTTAATTGTTTCTAAGTAATAGTTAATAGAAAGAAAGAATAACATGTGAGTTATTATTATAAGTTGTACGAGTACTTTATTTTACAACATTTGATTTAAAATGAAAAACAAAATTTAAATTTAAATTTTGTTGAAATGAAATTTTAAAATAAATTTTAATAATAAAAAAATAATTTTCTTTTTTTTTCAAACCACTAAATACGACTGAAAGAAAATAAAATTAAGTGAATTTATTTTTATTTAATTTCAGAATAGAAAGTTATTGTAAGTTATAACATATAGATGTGTATACTAATGTTATATTTTAAATTATATGTTATAATAACTTATCTTATAAATAAAATTTAATTATTTTATAAAATAGCTTTATGTATCTAAGTACCTATACATTTTGTTTTGATTAGAAAACAAACACATTATCGAAAAAATTATAACTCAAAAATTTTCTTATTAAAAAGATTTTATTGACTCGAGGACGGCTTAGAAATTGCTCAAGATAACCAACATTATCTAAGCAAAGATGAAAAAGTTACATGGTACACAATTCCATCTACTAATTCTTTATCCCGTGCTTCTCGTGAAAATGTTATTCAAGGCCGAGTCGGTCTAACAACTTACGCTGCTCAGAGGATTTCAGAGCTGAAAGACTCTTTTAATTTGTGCACTATTTAGCCAATGAAAAAAGATGTTATTCGCTTTTCTAATATTGAAGGAAAAAGAATACACGAAAAAGATTTTATGGAAATTGATGATATCGAGTTTGACGGTTATTTGGGTATTTTGATTCTGAGTGGTAAGTTTTTTTCATAAAATATATTGATTCTGAACAAAATACCAACAGGTATTATATTTTTGTGGCTGCAGGTGTTTATCGTTCATGTGGCAAAAGCATTCTAAATCTTTGGAATGAAGATCATGGTCGTCCAATTTTTAGGGCTGCAATGTCTCCTACTCGGTTTGTTCAAATTTCACGCATTCTTGCATTCGATGACAGAAACTTCCGAAGAACTTCTGACCTACGAGGAGACAAATTGGCCCCAATTCGAGATTTTTGTGAAAAATGGATCGTCAATTTACAATATCTATATGTGCCGAAGAAAAATATTACACTTGATGAACAACTAATAACTTTTAGAGGCACAAATCCATTTAAAGTATACATGCCGAGTAAACCTGGAAAATATGGGATAAAAGCCTGGGTGGTAGCTGATTCTGAAAATGGGATCGTTGGGATCATAACGAAAATGTTTAATATCGTGTTAATTATCGTGTTATCCTATTGGATAAATAGGAAAGAAATAAGTGACAGGAGTCGTATGCAATGAAATAATCAAGGTATTCATATACAAAAGTAAGATAATAAGAAAAAAATTTGATAGTAACGTGATCAAAGGATAAAATGAAATGTGACAAGAAAAGATAAATTGGAAAAATTTTCATAATAGCCAATATCAAAGAAAATATAAGTGAAAAAAACTTCGTTTAAATCTTCGACCATTATATAGATTGAGTATTATATGAAAAAAATTGTACGCATTGTTCCGTTTTAACAAAATTACATAAAAACATTAGAAAAAAAATTTCTAAAAATAAAAAAAAAATTAAATAGAAATTAAGGTTCGCTTACAATTTATTAATATATTTTTTAAAATTAATAAAATTTAACAAATTTTTTTAAAATTAAGATTTAGAATAAATTATCTAAACTAAGAAAGCTAGAGTCTTGAAATTAACACAAAATATTCTTCCATCAATTTGTTGGTTCCCAATTTTTTTTGGTTGAGATCCGACCAAAACTTCGGGTAGCTCTCCAAGAACTAACTTTTAGATCTCCGCATTTTTTTTGAAATAGAGCCATGAAAATGCTGATCGATATCATAAAAATATTAATTTTATTTTTAACAACTTTTTTCTGTAGCCCCATCCGTTACGGAGCAACAGCTCCCCAAAATTGGAAAAAGCTCTATATTTAAATTCTTATAACACAAGTTGGATAAGGTGTATCTTTAATTTGAAAACGCCAAACGATTACTGATTTTATTAGCTTTAAAAATATATATACAATAAATGTATATTTGTCGCATACGGTGTCTTAATTTACCGTTATGCGAAACTCAAATTTTGTAAAATTCTTGATTCCTTCTATCTTCCAAACGGTTTAAGTTAGAAACTTGAAATTTTGAGAGAAGTTAGGTCTTTGAGAATAATGTATGAGTCATTTCAGAAAATATTTTTGTATCGCCCCCCGTATCGGAGCTGTATGGGGTCAAAAACTAAAAAAAATCTTATTTTTAAACACCTGTAACTTGAACACCTGTAATTTAGAAAAATTAAAGCTCCAACATTATATTTTTATTTCTTTTAACAACTTTTTTTAATAATAGAGGGTTACCTTAAAATTGACGAAAGTGTGATTTAATTTTTCTAAATTTTTCTAACAAATTTCTTTTTACTCGATAATTTAAAATTGTTGAGAATGAGCGCGTAGTACAAAAAAAAATTAAATAAATAAAAATATAACGGTTGCTTGAAGAATTTATGTCTTTATAATATTAGTATACATACTTATATAACTCATGTTTATTTACATATCGTATATGTCAATGACGAATGAATGATATATAATACATACGTGTAGTATAAATTATTATACATTTGCCGCTTAGTATTAAATGGTACTATATCAAATTTGGAAAAGTTTGGGATTGATAATCGTTATGTTGAAGGTTAGAATCTGCTTTTGAAGAATGTATAAACATATAGCTTGAATATATGAACCAGCCATAGTTCTAGAAATTATAAAATTTACCCAAATTATTTTAAAATACTAAAAAATTAAAAAAATAATATTATAAGCAGAGTGACAGGCTATGAACATACTAACGGTTCGTACGGGTATCGAAGAGTTGACAAAGACAACTGTATTTTTCCTCGTTATTTATATACTTAGTAAATAATAATATTATATAATAATATGTTTGTACAGTATATACCTACGATTTTCCAAATTTCCTATTTTTGTTTTTTTTTCTATTAATAAAAATTAGAAAAGAAATTAATTTTTTAAATTTTGTTAGCAATTTTTGCTTTTTACCGGCAAAAAAAAAAAGACTTTGTTCACCGGAAATTATCATGAACTTCAATTAAGGTTTTTCTTAAAAAAAAAACAAGAAAATGTACAGTTGTACCTTTCATTAAAAATGTACAGTTCAATAAATAGTAAGAAACTTAGCTATTATTAAATGTTTTCATTTCTGTTTTTTTTTACGAAATAAAAATGTGTTTTTTTCCTTCAAAATTTGTACTGTTGAAAGAACACCCATGGGATTACTTGTACTTCTCTGTTAACAAAACAACTATACTATCGTCATACTTCCCTTTGAATCAAAATACTTCTCTTGAATATTTTTAAAAATTACTATTTACTACCTACCTATTTTGTAAAATATTCTTGTATTATTTTTGTTTTTATGAATTCCCTCTTATGATAATTATTGTGAATTTTTCTAATATTTCAAAATTTAAAAAAATGTATTTTTGTAAAATTGTGAATAATGTACAGTGATTGACATTTCGTGGGGTAAATTAAAAACTTTGTACATAATATATTTTTAAATTGAAATACATATTATTAGTATTTGTGTTTTAAGACTTGAAATTATTTTATTATATTAGTTTTGAAGAAAATCCAACTTTTTATTAAAGTTAATTATTTTTTATTAGTTAAGTTGAAAATTATAAGACTAATATTTTGCGTAAGAATTAAGTGCGTTTGCGTAAACCGTAAAAATTAAGTTAAACTGATTTAAAAAAAAATGTATAATCTCCAAAGATACCTAGCTAAAGATAGCATATATTATGTTATATTTATTACCAAAAACAGACTGTTTTAAATTTTCAGTTTTTTGTCTTTTATAGTTAAAATATTTTGTTTTTTCTATGTTTTAATTCTATGTTTTATTTTCTATGTTTTAAATCATTCAGAAGTTTTTTCTATGAATTAATTCATTTAAAATTGTTTTTTTAAACCATACAAAGGAACAACTTCAATACACCCGAAACTATCGCAAGGCTATAAAAATAATCTTGAATAGTTAACTCAAACTCTAACTCTACCCCTTAACTATAACAATACTTCTTTAGAATTAGAAAATTTACTCCTCGATTGATAATCAAAACGACAGCACTGTAAATTATAATTTTAAAATTTTCTTATTTCTCTTCTATTGTTAGCATGGTAACCGAAAAATTCAATTGAAAAGAAAAATAATTGAAAGCAAGGAAAATTACCAAAGAAATATAAAAAAAGAAAAATATCTTTTGAATGTTTTCCAATTTTTTATTTGGCATATTAGTACTATTACTTTTAAAGGTTAATTTTATACCAACTACTATACATAAGTACAAATACATACTTCTAATTTGAACTAAACGCTTTAATTTACAATATTATTTTTACAAATGATTATTCTACAATATAAAGTTAATGTAAATATGTTTTTAGGACGGATCATTGATATACATATTATACCTAAATGTTATTATTTTTTCAGTTATCGTTCGGACGGACGTACATGGCTTAAATGACTCAGAATTCGATTCTGATCTGATCCATACACTTGAGTCTACATCTAGCTCGGCTCCTTTAAGGTGTGACAAAGGTAATAGAAAATTTGTTATAGCCTTGAACATACGTTCACACGAGTATAAAAATATTGATTAGATAAATGTGATTGGATTCTAAAATATTTCCAAAAAACTATTTATGCACAAGCATTTATTTTTTCTTTACATTCGATTTTCAATCCATATTATATAACTGCGCAACTGTGCTATGTTCATTTATCTATTTGTCGTTTTATAATTTTGAAAATTGTTTCTATCAGAAACTACATGGCTCTCCAACTTTTTAAAAATATTGTTGGAAACATTTTTTTTAACCTCTTTTTTAAAATATTTCAACCACTGCATCGGAATTACTTTAAGTAAATCATCATAGTATAATATTATTCTTTATATCATAATATAGAAATCTTTTTCAAATCTAATATATTTTTATATTTCTCCCATAATCCTATTGTGAACAATGTTAGAACCATTTATTTTTCTTATCCTTCCTACTTAGCAAAATGTTTATGTTTTTGGCTGGTATGTCAAGTTGACAATGAAAACCAGTTTAATTTTTTTGATACCCGTATGAACATAGTTTTAAGAGTATAAATAAATTTGACATTACATATTGCAACTTTTGACTTAAAGAGAGTAAATGAGATATGAAAAAGTATATTATATTCTTGTTAAGGCTTGAATGCTATATCAATTTAGTTATATATGCATCCGTCCATACGATAACTGAAAAAATAATAAAACTAGAATTTTGATATTTTTTTATCATTTAATTTTAATATAAATAAATGCAATGTCTAATTGAGCTAGGTATCTAAAATTTTGGGAAAAAAAAGTAAAATTTTATACCAACAACCTCTGATTGATGAATTTGTTCGATCTTGCACAAGAATAATAGTACTTCTTTTTTTTATATGAGCAGAGCTTAGTTGTCTTTTCCCTCCACATCTATTATCTAAAGCTGGATATTTAAAATTTTCTAAAAAGAAGTTAGGGTTCAGGCCAACGATTTCTTTAAGTCTGATGCAATAGGTTCGTGTATTAACAAAATTTATATCTTCATATCTTTGTACTTAAAAAAGCTAGATCTGCTTTGGGTCGACAGGGTCGAGTAATTCATAATTGTACACAACAACGAAAATTACATAAATATAAATCGGTACCTATACTTAATAAAGTCATATAATATCTTAAATTTTCTAAAATTTGATTAAATGAATGGAAACAACATAATATTATATATTATTATGTTCGTGTGAATATCCTATTGTAGACACTATCAACTTTACACTATTCCTCATTTTAGACTTAAAGTAAAAAATATATTGGTTTTCCACTCAAAGATCAAGGATAAGAAAACAAATAAATATTTTTTATCAAATAAATTTTGTTGATGGAAAAATATTTATAAATAATATATTTTGGTTTCTTTCTTGTAGTTACAAGGACAAAACGCTTGAATAGAACCTTAATTTTAAGTGCGTTTTTGCAATCCTAAATAGTGTTGACTTTTTTTTTAGTTTTTTCAACCATAAAAACAAGAATAAGTATCTCATACTAACATAACATGTGCAAAATATTTTTTTTAAGGAATAAGCTTAAACGTGATATTGTTGGAATTTAAAAGTCTTTTTTTTTTTCATTTCTAGGAAATTCTTCAAAAATTTTTCCAAATGAAAAAACTAGTGTTATTTTAAAAGATTTTCAGGACCTTAAAAATAAATAAAGATGCTTAGTCGAAAAAAGAGACAATCTTCTCTATAAGAAATTAGTATTTATGGAATCTAAATTTAATATTTAGTAAAATCATTTCAATACAAAAAAAAAACAAGGTAGAATGTAAACCAACGGTTTTTAAAAGCGCACATTTCCAAAACTCAATACAAACTGTTTAGAAGTGTGACTTACACAAAAATTTGAAAAATTTCATGTAATAGGAAAAAACGTGAAAATAGGACATTTTTGAAATTTTGAGGGGCCGTAAGTCCGGAATCCTATATAACTAAGAACCGTTAACACACGTAAAAATATATTATTGAAGCTTTAATTTTCATATCTTGCCGAAGAAAAATTTGTACAGGTGCCTAAGTTACAGGTGTCTAAAAATAGCAAATTTTCAATTTAGTAAAATCATTTCAATACAAAAAAAAAACAAGGTAGAATGTAAACCAACGGTTTTTAAAAGCGCACATTTCTAAAACTCAATACAAACTGTTTAGAAGTGTGACTTACACAAAAATTTGAAAATTTCATGTAATAGGAAAAAACGTGAAAATAGGACATTTTTGAAATTTTGAAGGGCCGTAAGTCAGGAATCCTATATAACTAAGAACCGTTAACACACGTAAAAATATATTATTGAAGCTTTAATTTTCATGTCTTGCCGAAGAAAAATTTGTACAGGTTCCTAAGTTACAGGTGTTTAAAAATAGCAAATTTTCAATTTTTAAGCCCTAATCGCTCATAAACAGGGGGTGGTCCAAAAACATTTTCTGAGCAAACTTATACTAATTCTAAAAGTTCTTTTTTGCCTTTTTTGCCTAATTTCAAGCTTCTATCTAAAAGTGTGCCGGAGTTATGAAAGTAGAAAAATCACGCAAAATTTGGTTTTCACATAACGGTAAATTTAAATACTAAATTTAAAAAAATAATTTTGATAATAATTTAGAAAGATAAAAGGAATACCTGTCGAATGGCGTTTTCAGATTGAAAAAATCTTAAGCAGAACATAAGATATATGTATTTAAAAATAGGGCTTTTTCAAAGTTTAAGGGCTGTAGCTCCGTAATGGGGGGGGCTATATGAAAAAGTTGTTCCACAAAATTATTTTTTTTATGAGACCTACCCATGGTTAAAATTTTTTTTCTCTATCTTTAACGGTGTAGAAGTTTTGTAAACAGACGGACGGACGGACGGACGGACAGAGTGAAACTAATAAGCACATTTTTTCAAAATTTTTTTGGAAATGTGCTAAAAAAACAGTTTCACATGTTGATGGGAATTAAATAAATTTATTATCAAACTATTGTTCGAAAAGAGCTCAAAATAAAAAATATAACAATACGGTTAAATATTTTCTACATAAGACCAATAAATGCTCAGTAGATATTTTAAATTCACCACCAATTCAAGACAAACTATTAACAAAATTCTTCCATTAGTCATTATAGATTTATAGTATCAAACATATTTTTTAGTACAAGCATCCATTAATTTATAATTTTGAGAAATATCACTAAGTGAAGTTAAAATTTTAACTCATTGCCCTAACAGTTTCGATTACGCAATTTAAAAGAAAAATCAGTTAAACAATAAAAATTAATCATGTCCTACAGTTTTCACAATCTGAAGAAGTGATACAAAGTTCAGTGAATCCTTTAAAAAATCACTAAAATAGGATGTTATATTTAAAAAAAAAAAAAAAAATTGTTCGTCAACCTCAATTGCTTCAGATTTCCTCAAATATTTCATTTCAAGATTATAATAACCTGTTATTAATGTTTAAATATCATTATTTTTATTCAGTAAATTAAAAACTAAAAAGCTAAACTAAAAAATATATGATTGACTTCACGTAACGTCCATTAAAAAAATAATGACCAAAAAAACCAAAAAACTTCCTTAATCACGTTTTATTATTATATTCGAGGATCGAACAAAAAACACTGGATAAGAACAGATTATTTGGGGAATAATAAAGTAAAAAAATCCTCCAAAAACCACAAATCATTTTATAAAATCTTAAGTTAACTTTTTTATTTTATTTTATTGAATTCATATCCTGATAAAAAAATAGATAATCACCATTTTGTTATAAAATTTAAAGATAAAAATTTTTGGATAATTTAATAAATTTCTGGTTCTGAATACAAAATTAACATTTGCTTTCAATCTTCAAACCAAAGTTTGTTTTTTTCAGGAAATCTAAAAGAAAAAAAATTAATTTTTTATTGTTCTTTATTTTTTATTTTTTTTTGTAAAATGTTTTAAATAGCCTTGAAGTTAAAGAAAACTTTGCATATTGTTTATATCTTTCTCTTATAAAAACTATTACTAAGATTTACTGTTGAAAATCTTTACTGAATATTAAAAATGTGATGGCAATATATTTTACTTGACATTAAAATCATCATCATTATGCACGAATAAATTCTGTGACCAGAACAAAAAGTTACACAATTTTGATTTATCTGGTAAAAATCCTTAAGAGTTTTGTGTCTAGAATAAATTTTTTAAAAAATTATTTTAAATTCGTAATATTTAAAATTTTACCCAAAATGGAAGATGAAACAGTTGACGAAAATGATAAATTATCATCAGTTACTTTTACTGCTTAACTGAATATTATTAAGGAATTATATGGCGAATAAAAACTAATGAATTGCAATATTAAGAAGCTACTAAAGCAATCAAGATCTAAAATAAGAAGAAGATAGAACCTTTTAATTTTTACATAAACTAATTTTAAAATAGGCATAAAAAACAAATACATAACTAAGTTCCAACTTTCTTTAAAAAATCCAGTTTAGTCTATAATTATTCTTCGTGACCATTGATATTTTTCGTAGAATTATTTTTCATATCCTTTTAGATATCCTTTGAGAAACATCTATTGAGATCATGAAGAAAAATAGTTGACCTCAACTTAAACCAATATATCAGTCACATCCTGTTCTATCAAATTGTAATATAAATCTGGAGAAATGTAATGTCGTAATTCTAGTTGCCAAAATATTATAAGAATTTGAATTTGTTTATTTAAAAACAGTCATTTGCTTGGTCATATCATGAATCTATGAATATTATTGAAATACATTATTATGCAGATTAATTAAATAGAAACGTGTAAGCTGTTACTTACATATTTACAGGAAACATTACAAGAAACTCTCAATTTTTTGTAATATCATTTTAATTCCAATGAGTAATAGAAAGATAAAATCCGAAAAGTTTAAAAAATTGAAGGTATAACATGAGGTTTAAGACTTACCTACTTTAAAACATTTTCTCTATAAATCGACATATATTTTGTCTTCAATTTGATATTATTTAAAAGTGCTCTGCTAATATTATTTAATATGAAACCCTTTTTTATTTTGTTTTACACGCTACCCCAACGATTAGAGTCTTTATCCAAAGTTACTGTAGGATTTGTGAAATCAGGGGGGGGGGAAGAAATAGGATAATAAGGGAGGATTGAAAGGTAAATTAGAAACTTCTCAAAGTTCTCTAGTTGCAAATTATATAATGAACCAAATCTATCAGATGGGCGAAAGCAAGCATTTGACTAAAGCATGTTCCACATTTTAAAGGTTCTCACAATAATTGAGTTTTCATAACCAGTTTTAAACCACCTAGTAATTTCCACAGTATAGGAATTCCACAGCACTTGCAGCGTTCCTAATGTTGGGTTAAATTTGTTTAAGGACTGGCGTTAGTGATTTTAGTTCAATAGAACAAGGTAATGACCTACAAGATATGTTATACTCCAAAATTTTGCAAGATATATAATACTTATATTAGACATATAATACTCCAATATTTCGACGTATGCTAATTCCCCTGTATTATTTTTTTTTTATTTTTAAGGTATAGGTACCGATTTTAATCGCTTTAACCATTAATGAGTCTCTTCTTGTAATAATAAGATTTGTTAACGTGTTAACACACTTGATAGAACAAAAATTTTTTTAAAAGGATATTAAAGTAGCTTTGCTGAAAAAGTCAAAGCTAATTTTAAAATTTCATAAATAGGAAAGGAGGTAATATTAAAAAACATATTTTGCAAATTTCAGAGACCTTCATTTAAACAAATTATTCAGAATATTTTCTACGTTCTAAATAACTTTTTAGTTGTTTCGATTTATCAGTAACTCAGCGGTAACCCAGAACTTTTAACAACCAGATACCCATCTATACATAATGTGATTTTTACTTAAAACAATACCTACCTTATACATAATTGTATGCGGTCGGTAAAAATTTATTCACTAAAATTGTGACAACGGTAAACTATTAAGTTTAAAACAAGATTTTATTATTTTATGTTTTGGTGATTAATTTTTTACTGAATTGAAGAAAATCAAAAAGATTTTTTTTTTAGTTTTTTACAAAAGCATTGCTAATAAAGCTGATAAAATATATTTTATTTTCTACAAGTCGTGAAAAAATTCAATTTTTGACACAAACATAAATTTATTCCGAATTTGATCCTGATTTAAAATTTAGTTGTGCAAAATAACAGCAAAAAAAAAAAAACAACAAAAAGATAACTGGAAACTAATTTGTATGTACAGCTGACAGTTGCAGTTGTAAAATGGTATTACCTTGAATTTAAAAAAATTCTCTTCTATAGTTTTTTAGAGAATAAAATGGTAGATCACGTTTTAAAAAAAGAGATAATAAATAACAAATTAATGAAGTAAATTAAAATGAAAAATTGCATTGTGTTGAAATTGCGTAAAATACATAAATAGGTATACTTACATATATAAGTAACAATATCTGGAAATTTGTTCTTTATTTGTCAGAACAGTTTGTTGTCTTCATATTCGACAATTTAATACGAAATACTTAAAATTTCAGAAAGTAAAATTTTATACAGGTCAATACAGGTAAAATTTTATACAGGTATAATTTTATACAGGAAATCTGAAGACAATGTCACATTATAATAGAAAAAGTAGTATTTTAAATAAAATGAATGACATTAATTGACATTCAAGAATATCATTTTTTTGATGTGAATGAAATAAATGTAAACCGTTGCAGAAATAACAAAAATAAATTTTATATCATAAAATGGCTTAAAGGTTCTATTTCACAGAATCATCTTAAAGTTTTACAGAATCATAAAACTTTTAACTCAAAATCAGGGTTGAAGCTTTGGCAGGGTTCCATAGAAGAGATATATAGATATTAAATTGTAAAGGTAAAGATTTTTAGGAATAAATTATGACCGTTTCACCTAAAATAATAACAAATGGAAAGTTTTCACTCCCGTTACATAATAAGTGAAATGCTATAAAAATATTATTATCTGCATTTTGGAAACCCAGGCAATTCTTTTTTTTTTTTGAAGATTATTTTAACTTGAATTTTTTTAATTAAATTGAGTTCAAGAGATATTACAATATTTGATTATTTTAGAAATCTGAAGACAATGTCACATTATAATAGAAAAAGTAGTATTTTAAATTAAATGTAATGTTTTACATTTTAAATTAAACTTAATTAAAACAATATTTAGATACATAATACGTATTAAAATAATTCCCTGTTCTTTTGAATTATTAAAAATAAAACAAAGGGTTTTTTTTTTTTTATAAAACTTTTATTACACATCATGTTTTTTGTTTTATAGCAGCGGTGGAGCCCTTGTATTTTATATAATGTTATAATAAAAGTTTATTTATACTTATTTTGTTGTATTTGTTCCTGAAAATAGAAATGCTTAACTATACTCAGAATGTATATATAACATTAATAGTTGCTAAAGAAAATTGTATTAGTAGAGTATGTATCACTAAGAATAATTTTTCCATAATAGACGATAAGTGATAATAAAAAGTTTTAATATTAAAGATTTATCCTTCATAAGTTTTTAATAATATTAAAGGAAAATGCATACTTGTATTAAACATTAAACGTAATAAAAGATAATTTTTAATAAACTGTTCATAGATTGAATTGCTTTGTAGATATATCTATGTATTATATTATGTATTATGTATATGTGGGTATAGCACATTTATATTTCATATTTATCATTATTGTTTAGGTACATTTTGTTAAAATGATATTAAAGAAAATAGGTTCAGTACATTTCATCATATAGACAAATACAGTATTAATCTAAAATTTTATTTAAAAAAGAAGAATTTGTCGTCTTTTAAATTAATGAAAATCAAAGGTGGTGATAATTATAATCAGTCGAAAATTTACAATGGAAAAAGTTTTAAGATTGAAATTACATAATAATCCTTCTTCTTATCACTTAAAAATTTCTTTGATAAAGCATATTTACTAAAGATCAACTGTACTTTAAAGTAGAGATGATGAAACATATATTATGGCTGTTGGAACATTCTTGTCTGGTATGACACATCTAACCATTTTATTAAATTTTGCTTCTATTTTATTAATTTTATTTCAAATATTGTTACTAAATTACTGTTATTGTCTCAAATTCTGCAGACTTTTATGCATTATTTAATTTAAGAAACTCTAACATCTCTTAAAAAAGGTCAAAGATCTCAATTGTTAAAAAAACATGTCAAAGATCAAAGTAGCAACATCTATGCCTTAAGAGTTATGATACTTGATTAAACGCTATGAATCCTAGAGTTTAATAGAATATACAAATATTAATATTAAGTCAAATGTGGTCCATAATATTATATCAAATATAATCCGTTAATTAAATTTCCATTTTAAGAAATTTATTCATTCTTTTACAAAGCTTTCCAATTTTTATATTTTATTCTTACTATCAAAACCGTTTGGTGTGATTTGAATATTTACAGAGTTCCAAGTGTATGAACTCCCTATGCAGACATTATGTGGATTATAACTGTAGATTTTGTAGTGCATGATCGTGAAGCACTTTGCCTGCATCTGCCTCAGTCTTTCTAAAAAACATAAATATATCTCAGCAGTAATTTTCAGCGTGACATAAATCTAAAAAAACTTAACATCGGAGCCTCGATGGCCTAGTGGGTCAAAGCGTATAAAATACACTATAAACACCGAGGGAGTGTGAGTTCCAATCCCACACACGCCATAAGAATAATTCGCCCTTGTGGCATTTATAGCCACCCCTGAAAAGAAAAGGCTGTGTAATTTCCTTATCACATTTATGTTACAGGGGAATAAAATAAATAAATACTTAATATTAACACATATTTATATAGATTCCCCTACTTTTAAGAGTGGATTCTTCTCCTACTTTTACCAATGCGTTTGAGTCTTCTTCAAAAAAAAAAAAAAAATATTATTAATCAGATATTTCAAAAATTTATAATCGTTAAAGTTGTAATTAAAACTGTTTTTACTTGTTTCAATTTGAGGAAAACCTAATTTAACCTTTAAGGAACTGACTTCTTCTCTGATTCTTAAATGCTTCTAATAAGCGTTCTAATATTGTTATTGTAATAATAATAATAAACTAAAGATTTTTTACAAATTTTCAAATTCGATTATATGTTCATAAAATTATTTTTACAGCTTCATAATAAAACTATTCATTCAATATTAAAATTAAATTGAATTGAGGTTAAGTATACTTTACGTATAATATTTATGTTAGTTTTATGCACAAAATTGTAATAAAACTGTTCTTATATCATAATATTATTAACATGTTATCAGTTAATCTTTATCTTGAAAATATGCTAATATTTTTGTTTGTATATTTTAGAAAATAAAAAGTTTTCTTTTATGAGTTTATTATGCATACATTCAATTCCCTAACCATTTCTCAACACTTTTGATGTTAAGTTTCTTTTATTTTGTGTAGATTTGTTGATGATGTCTTTGCTTTGAATGTGTTAATAATTTCTTGCATTGTTGTAAATAAAATTAATTAAATAATAAGTGAATTCCGTTATTTGCAGAAAAGACATGCAGAAAAAATGTTATTTTTACGATATTGTTAAAGAATACAATAATTTTACGAGTGTTGTGGAACGGAGAGAATAGTTTGCGTTAGATTTGTAAAAATCATGTCATGTCATGTCATGTAAATTTTATTATGCATATTACAATATAATTAGGAATACCTAAAAGTTTTGTTTCTAAAACTAACGAACTATATTGAAATCTGCTGTACGTAATAGATATTTTTATTCAAGGCCTATGCATCTGTTGAGATTTAAAAATACATACTTAAGCATTTTTGTACTAATATGTTAAAAGTTAGTACAGAAAACTAAAAAATCTAAATATCAAGCTACTACTAATTGAAGAAAATCTATAAATTGGAGAATTTTTAAAAAGAGCAATATGAAAATTTTGTAAGTGAGAAGAACAGGAGCATTCAATAGTTACTCTAATCCTGAACTTCCAACAGTTGCTCTGAATTTAAAAACAATTGCTGACATATTATATAAAACCTAAGTAAAAATCCAAATTCCATATGTAACTAAAATATGTTTGGAATTTAGATTTGTAAGATATTTTCTGACCAACCTAAGAAATTGACGAACGCCGAATGAAAATTACCATGTGGAACGATAGTTGTATACTTTGTTACGTTACGTTGCACAATCCTTGGTCCTGTTTATCTATAACCAACTTTTAATAAGGAATGAACTCTTAATTATAATTTTTTTTCCAAATTAATAACCATATGATTACAAACATTAACAGAAGTTTTATTTATTTTTTAAATTTTGAGTTGGAAAAAATTTAAAAAAATCTTATAGGAAATTTGTAGACGTGCCAAAGTTGCGAGAGAAGAATAAAAAAATTTTCTGAGGTAACTTATGCTAATTTTAAAAGAATAATTCTCTAAAAATATCAAGATTCTATTTAAAAGTGTGCTGAAGTTATGAAGATAAATGTTGAACATTTTATATTCATATATAACAGTAAATTTTAATATCAAATTTCAAAAAATTGCATAATTTTGATATAGATTTACAAAGCTAAACAAATGTCCTTTCGTTTGAAAATAGCGCTTTCTCTTTATTTGAGGGATTGTAATTTTTTTTAAACGGTGAGAAATTTTGTAAACGGACTGACAGAGGGACGAACGGGCGATAGACATATTTTTCCAAATTTTTTTTTTTGGAAATGAGCTACAAAAGAGCAAAAGTGGGGAGTTTTTTCTGTGGAGTTTTCTGTGTTAATTCTAGGATAATCTTAATAATCCTTCATAACCTTGATAATCTCAATATTTTTATACAATTTAGGTATTATTATTATATATAAAATTCTAAGAAAAATTACAAATTTTGGTGCATCACACCAAATAAATTAATAAATTGTCTTTAGGAAAATGTGCACCTTTAAAAACCTTTGATTTTGAATACTGCTTTTTTTTTTTTAAATGTTAAAGTAATGTAATAATAGAATATTAGTAATATATATGTGTCTAAACGTATTCAAAAATTTTACTTGCATTAAAATAATAAAGTCTTGTATAAAACATAAGGGTTAACAAAATGGTCCATTAAAATACAATTGAATCACCAATTTTTAAATCAGCCATATTTTATGTATATTTTCATTTATTTGTAACGTTTAAGATTAAAATATGGTGTAATTTTTTATTTTGCTATGATAATAATTTTATTCATTATTCATTCATATTACTATAACCAGTATCATTATCGTTATCATCATCATCATCACCATCATCATCATCATCATCATCATTCATTATTAATTATTTTTATAAGTGTCCATTAAATTTCTTGATAGATAAATTTTTAAAACAATTTGAAGGCATTCTGAACCTAGATTTTACCTTTTAATAAAATAATAATAAATATATAATAAATCAATTTTTTTTAATAAAAAGCAAACATCGCACTCGAACATAAAATTCGGGATGATTACAATTTCTGTTCACAGGTTTAACGAGGACGACAGCACTTTCATTAGTCATATTACTACAAACCGTCACCCTATTTTTACTCCATAGTGGAATCTTCTTTTGCCGAGACACTGCTCAAATCATTACATTAATAATTGCCAAAGGTTTTCTAACCTGTTTTTTGGTCAAAAAGGAAAGTGGTGTTTAAGTTCCATACGTTAATAGATTAATAGGTTCCCACCTACCTCCGTAAAATAAAACATTATTGTAGAATTATTACTATTGCTTTTTATTTTAAACAGTCTTTTTAGGTAAGCAATAAACTTACTACGAATATAGTTTGTGCTAAGATCGCCCAGGCTTTTAGGCATCTGTCATTGGCATTTAGTCAATTCGACTTAGTAAACCTAAATAAATTTTAAACTTTTTTGAATGGTGTGTATCCTACAGTTGTCACGTCATTTTTTAGATATTTCCTTACATTTTTTATGAAGAGTACTTTTAAAAAGTTGAAGTAATGAGGTATATTAAGGGTCATTGTTATGAATTTTTGATATTTATAGAATTTTTTTTATTCGTTTCTTTCATTAATTTTTTTTTTCTTTAAATTCCTCATTTAAATAATTCAGAAGGAAAGAATTTATAATCATTTTAAAAATTAAAATTTAAATTAAAGTTTTAATGTTTGTTTGTTTATTTATTTGCGATCGACTAAAGTCAACATTATTACTAAGACAAGATTTTTCAGGGAATTTTTTGAATCTGGAAAACTTGGATTTTTTTGGATTGAGTCGTGTTTTGTTTTATATGCCTACATCAGAGTCTGTTAATTTTTTTTTTCTTGTCATTGCTAAATGGTTGAACCGTCTAGTGTCGGCAAATACTGTTTTACTTATCAGTTAAGCCTAATGGTGTAAACCTTTACAAAAATCATTTTTTATAAAAATATAGTTTTCCGTTTTATTTCTATTTGTCAACGTTTGACAACCCTACTTGTAGCAATATAATACAAGAATTAATTATGGTAATTTATAATATTGTCTTTTATTGTCCATGATGCTATTTAAGAAATATTTTTTAAATGAGATCCTGTTGTATAATGATTAGAGAATTTAATTCAAGAGTAATATTATAAAGAAAAATTTAGGAACTGAAATTCAAGAAATAATAAAATAATGAATTTTTAATGGGATTGCTTTTAATTTATATAATAATTTTGGTATTAAAATTTTCTAACAATATTTGGAATTTGCCGAAGAAAAAGAATAACGGGAACAAATGTTTTATTTACTTTGTATTTATCTGTCTTTAAGACAAGTCTTCTGTCTATGTTAACGCTGGGTTTCTAAAATAAATTTTCTTCAATTTTCTGAAATTGAACACACAGCAAAAATACAGCAGAAATACAGGATTTCTTTAAAATTAAAGAAATTGTCTTTTTATTTTCCCAATTTTTTCTTACATAAAAACTTTTTTTACTTTTTTTGCTAAAAAAAAATACCAATTTCCGTACGAAAATAGTGCAATAGTCATACAATGTTCTTATTTTCTTTTTAAAAATGTTTGCCTTGAACAAAAAAAATTAGAATCTTTGAATAAGTATATCACCATATTCTACAAAAAATTCCTAAATATGTTTCATAGACACCATGAAATAACTCCGCGACTCAAAAATGAAATAATCCTTCAAAAATTTTTTTTTTTTTTTTGATGAGGAATTATTTAATTTTGTGCTGTTTTATTTCATTCCTATTTCTTTCTCTCAGAAGCTTCTCAGAAACTTTAAACGGAAACGATAAACAAAAGCCATAGTAAAAAGAAATTGAGAATTCTTATATGTTTCTTGTGAGGATATTGCAGCTAAAGTATTAAAAGAAAACTGGATATAATATATTCAGATTATGTCAAAAAGAATACGAATCTCCAGAACAGATACTTTAAAACTGCAGAGCTTTATTCCGAGCAAGATATTTGAATCTATGAGCATATTACTATACCAAAGATGAACGGCAGCAACAAATCTCCTATGGTTCTTAAGATTTGTTAAAGGCAGTAGGACTGACAGAAGTATTATAAGTGGAAACAAAATTGTAGTAGTAATACGAAGCACGACTACGAGGTTAAAATTGAACATGGACAAGTAACGTAACAAAGTATTTGGAAAAATTATCAAATAAGAAGCAGATTTGAAGTAACTGCGCCATCCAAAAATTTGATAGTACATTATATTATGTTAAATAATATAACGGGTATTTTAGAGTTGACAAGGCCAACCGCATACTTCCTTTTTTCAAATATATAATTTTTAATCATATTGAACAAGAAATTAATTAATTTTAAAGTTTCCATAAAGTATCAATATTAATTAAAACATATTAGAAAAATATGAAATTTTATTTCTAAAATTCCTCAAATTTCCAACTTGTCAATTGAATAAATGGTCAAGTTAAATACCCTATACTTAAGATGTAGGGTATAAAAAAACCAACATAAACAATGCCCTCCCATAATCAAATTTATTTTCAATGGAAAAAATTGTTTTCGTAAATTTATTAAAGTAATTAATTTCAATAACAAATTCTCAGTTTCCTTATTTAATTAGTGAATATTTATCAATATAATAGAAGAAAAATTGCTTTTGTCCATGTATATATGAATATTGCTTCTTGAAAATTAATTTTGATTTAGATTAGTTGCTTGACAAATTGTATAATTTGAGAATTAATTGATTAAAAATATACCCTACAAAACTAATCTATTTAAAAAAAAAAAATCCTTGTTCTAGATTAAGATTGAAACAATATAGTATCTTATCTGTCACAAGTAATAATTGAATTAAATTCAAAATTCGCGAAATAAGTCCTTATCTAAAGTCAAGTATAAAACCAATGAAAGGATTATGTGCTAAAAACGATCTTTCTTTATATTGCGCTACTAAACATGGTTTAAACTAAGGATTATAGCTAATCTACTGATAAATCATGTTATTATACCCTACACATTAAGTATAGGGTATATTAACTTTGGGTATGGTGTTTGTAACCACCAAAAGAAAGCGAGTTAGGTATAGACATGTATATATATTCTGAATCAGGATCACCTCAGGAGTCGATTTAGCGATGTCCGTCCGTCCGTCCGTACGCACGATAACTCAAAAAATAATGATGCTATCTTGTTGAAATTTATACTGTAGGTTAACAATGACTAAGGTAAGGCGGGGATTGTAAATGGGCGAAATCGGACCATGCATTCGAGTACCTCCCATACAACTCCCAAAACCTAATATGCATATTTTCGAAATTAATAAAGATAGAAACTTAAAATTTTGTACGAGGGTGTGCTTTTCTGAATCACTGATATCCCCAAAAGTTGAGATAAATTGGAGTGGTTGTTCGGGTACCTCCCATACAAATCCCAAAACCGAACATGCATATATTCGAAATTAATAAAGATAGAAACTTCAAATTTGGTACTAGGGTGTTGTTTCCTGAATCCCTGATTTGTCAAAAATTTGAGATGAATTGGAGGAGCTGTTCGGGTATCTCCCATACAACTCCCAAAACCGAACATGCATATCTTCGAAATTAATAAAGATAGGAACTTCAAATTTGATACAAGGGTGCTGTTTCCTAAATCCCTAATTTGCCTAAAATTTGAGATGAATTGAAGTGGTCGTTCGGGTACCTCCCATACAACTCCCAAAACCAAAGAAGCATATCTTCAAAATTAATAAAGATAGAAACTTCAAATTTGTACTAGGGTGTTGTTTCCTGAATCCCTGATTTGTCAAAATTTAAGATGAATTAGAATGGTTGTTCGGGTATCTGCCACACAACTCCTAAGACCAAACAAGCATATCTTCGAAATTAATAAATATATAAACTTGAAACTTGATATAAGAATGTTCTACCCTGTTGATGTCTCTAAAATTTGAGATGAATTGGGGTGGTGGTCCGCGTGTCTTCACACACTTCCCAAGACCTAACAAGCTTATTTTCGAATTTAATAAAGATAGAAATCTGACATTTTGTACAAAGATTGTAAAAGTATTTATTTTTTTAGCTTAGTTGTATTAAATACCTAACTAAAATAACTTATGGATTTTTAATTTAATTTGAATTTTTTAGGTGTAGGGTATAAATAAGTCGGTTGCATCGACTTACTGTTACTTTTACCGGTTTAAATAGTATTTTGGTTTACCTTTCAAAATTTGTTTTATTTACATACTGGATGTTAAGAAAATGATACAACAGATAGGCTACCTAAGTAAAAAGTTGATATATGTAACAACAATAATTGAATAAAATTTTTAGAAAATCCAAGATGGATAATAAAATGAAGGCAGATTTTTTAAAACATATTAATAGTTGACAGAGGGATATGCAAAAGGATAAAATGTTGAACAACCTCAATATTATTTTATATAGGTACCTTATAAAGAACTGCAGTTCAACCAATTTGTGGAATACCTTATTTGTTTTTGACTGCCATTAATGAAATGTAAAATTCATGGATCATAAAATCTACTTCTTAAAAAATCTATATACTTACGATGCAGCAAATATCTACCATAAGTAAATTATACCATATTTTAATCAGATTTAATCCCTTAAATTCATAGAATTAAATTTTTATATTCGTTAAATAATTTTCAACGAATTTTTTAATTAAATTTTGAAAAATTTTGTAATTAAAATTCACTTAATTAAATTTAAATTAAACAGCAGTAAACAAAACTTAAAATGTTCTTAAAATTCTAAGAAAAAATGTCAAGATAAAAGGGGGAAAAAAAATAGAGGAAATATTTTTAAGTAAGACTAACATGTACTAAATTAATGAACTTCTTAAACATGCTGAATTCTTTAATATTCTATAACATGAATTGTAAGGTAAGATTGTGATTAAAATAAGAATTCCATTTACTGGACACCCGTAGTGACAAAATATTTAAAATTATATCCTTAAACAGGAAAAATAAAACTGTCTGTTTTATATTAGATTTGGAGAAATTTTTTTTTTTTTTTTTTGTGGACCTTCTGGAATGAGAGATTTAGAATATTAATTATATTTTTTCTAGTCAATGTGAAAACAAAAAACATGCTTGTAAACTTTCTTGTGAAAAAATGTCGTGCAAAAAATAAACTGTAATATAAATTAATGTCACCATAATTAAATTTAGCAGTTTTTTTTTCTTTTGACTTAATTTTTCATTTAAAAAAGAGTACCTATTCAAATAAGGGTGCAAAATATTGAATTCAGCAATGATATATGCAAACATTATAGTATTTCCTTAATTTTAGTCCTTACATTTTTTTTTTTTTTCATTTATTTAATTTTAATTTTAAATTTAGATTTATTTTATTTTAATTACATTTACGTATTTAATTTTAATTAAAATACCTTGCAAATATATTTAAAGATATTTATGCTCTTAAAAATCTAATTAAAGGGGTGTTTCAAGGTCAAGAAAATGATTATGGGTTGCATAAAATATTAAAAGTTTAAATTGTTTGAATTTTGAATAATTTATTAGAAAAAAAAATTGTTTGTTGGTTTGTTTATGTTGGTTTGGTATGCATTGTTTATGTTGGTTTTTTTATACCCTACATCTAAAGGAAGCGAGTTAGATATGGACATATATATATATTCTAAATCAGTATTACCTCCTGAGTCGATTTAGCGATGTCCGTCCGCCCGTACGCACAGTAACTCAAAAAGTAATGATGCTATCTTGATGAAATTTATACTGTAGGTTAACAATGACTAGGGTAAGGCGCGGATTGTAAATGGGCGAAATCGGACAATGGGTTCGGGTACCTCCCATACAACTTCCAAAACGGAACACACATACCTTCGAAATTAATAAAGATAGAATCTTAAAATTTTGAACGAGGGTGTTATTTTCTGAATCCCTGATATCTCTAAAATTTGAAATGAATTGGAATGCTTTTTCGGGTACCTCCCATACAACTCCCAAAACCGAACAAGCATATATTCGAAATTAATAAAGATAAAAACTTCAAATTTGGTACTAAGGTGTTGTTTCCTGAATCCCAGATTTGTTCAAAATTTGCAATGAATTGGAGTGGTTTTTCGGGTACCTACCACACAATTCCCAAAACCGAACAAGCATATCTTCGAAATTAATAAAGACAGAAACTGCAAATTTGATACGAGGATGTTGTTTCCTGAATCCCTGATTTACCTAAAATTTCAGATGAATTGGAGTGGCTATTCGGGTATCTCCCACACAACCGAACAAGCATATCTTCGAAATTAATAAAGATAAAGACTTGAAATTTGATATAAGAGTGTTCTACCCTGTTTTGATGATATCTATAAAATTTGAGATGAATTGGGATGGTGGGCCGAGTATCTTTACACATTTCCCAAGACCCACAGAGCATATCTTTGAATTTAATAAAGATAGAAACGTGAAATTTTGTACAAAGGTGTAAAAGCATTTATTTTTTTAGCTTATATTAAATATCTAACTAAAATAACTTATGGATTTTTAATTTAATTTGAAATTTTTTAGGTGTTGGTTATAAATAAGTCGGTTGCATCGACTTACTGTTACATTTACTTGTTTTTATTTAGGAATGCAGTAGGAAAGAAAAGAAATTCCTATGTTACAAAACATTTCGAGGCTATCTCGATTCCTCCTGCCATATCTTGGAAATAATTATGAAAAATTTGAGCAGTTCTTATCATTTTTAGACATATTAAATTTTTTTAGCAATTGTCAATTTGAATTATTGCAGGGCCTCTACTTAGATGCTTTATATAAATCGTTCCAAAGCCAATGAAGCGTTTCTACGGTGAGTTTAAAAGTCTATGTTATGTCCACCACCACCACCTAATTCCAAGCTTTAATTTATTTAAGAAAAGAAGGATGCTTCCATTAAGAAATTTTTACTTTTAGAAAAATATGTTCAAGATTTTTATTATTAGATTTGAGAATTTTAATATGTCATATTATAGTGCTTTTAATTTGAGAGTTAATTCTAGTAAACTCTTTCTATTTCCTATAGGTGTAATTTTTGCAGCTTCTTTAAACTGATAGCGTAGCATCAAGCATAATAAAGCGGATCAGTATATTAGAAACGTTCGTTCACTATCAATTTTCTTATCAATACTAAAATCCGGTTACAAAAATATTGAACTGTCACGAATCTGCTTAAGATAATAAATTTCTTGATTATTTAATTTACACGAAAAAAAAAGTGATTTTTGAAAAAATTTCTATTATTTGAAATTATAGATTTAGACAGATCTCATGAAAAATTTAACAGGTTATAGAACAAATTTTTTATGTATTAGAATGGTCATAGCTACGCCTTTTTCTTACTTTTTCTAAAATATCATAAACTTTATAAATCAAAACTTGCATAATTGTATGATTTTTCATAATTAAATATTTAAATTTATTGTTATGTGAAAGAAATATTTTACAAAAACAATTTTGAGCCCACCTTATCTCGTAAACGCTTAAAAAAATTTTGAAAGTGAAATTTGGAGATCTTAAGAATGCATATAAGTTACTCCAGATAAAAACAGTTATTTCATACAATATAAAGTATATACAGAGTTTTCCAATTTGAGTGATATGATTTCTTTTCAAAAAAAAAACACACTAATTGTTAAGGAAATTCAAATGTTTTTTATTTTATGTGAAGTACAATAGATACAATTACGTTCTGAAAAAAACGTCATTCAAATGTCCTCCACGACTTCTTTTGCAGGAAAGAATTCGATTAACCCAATTTTCAAGCACTTTTTCCACTAAATCAAGTCGTATGTCATGAATAGCACGTTCAATATTGACTTCTAAACCTTGAAGGGAGTTTGGTTTATTGCTGAAGACCAATGACTTCAAATAACCCCACAAGAAGTAGTCTAATGGTGTTAAATCACAACTTCTTGGAGACCATTCAATGTCACAATTTTTCTCGCAATAATTCGGTTGTTGCACGTGCTGTGTGGCACGTAGCCCCGTCTTGTTGGATTCAGATGTTGTCAAATCAACTTTTTGCAATTTCGGCCATAAAAAGTTGGTTATCATCGATCTATACCGCTCTCCATTGACAATAACGGTGTTACCAGCTTCATTTAAAAGAAGTACGGACCGATGATTCCACCAGACCAAAAACCACACCAAACTGTCAATTTAGGTGAATGTAATGGTTGTTCATGAATAATTTGTGGATTTTCTTCACACCAGAATCGACAGTTTTGTTTATTTATCGCACCACTCAGATGAAAGTGATCCTTATCGGATAAGAACATTTTCTTAAAAAAATCGTTATCGTCTCCAAGCTGTTCTAAGACAAAATCAGCAAATTCACAACGTTTACAGTGGTCCATGATGAAATTGTAAACATTACTGAATACAATGAAAAAAAAAGACAGATCATGACATACTACAAATGGCCGAAACGTCACTTAGAAATCATATCACTCAATTTGGAAAACCTTATATTAATAAAATTAAATTAAATATCAATAAATTAAAATTCATTTACATACATTATTACATACATACATTGTTAACTTCATCAATTTTCATTTCTGTGCATTTCAATTAAGGTTATGTTTCGTGTTCGCTTAACTTAAAAAATGTTTCAAACAATTTATTTTTCTTTTTTAAATAAAAGAAATGAAAAAATATAGAATGTACGTGTTAGTTCACCTTTTCTATATAATATAATATTATGTACATTTTAATAATGAAAAGTTGTATAGTTTCAAGAACAATTACAAAAACAAAAAAAATACAAAAACCTTACAAACTCTTATATATTTTTAAAAAAATAGCATAAGCGTGTGTTAGTTATAGTGAAATTTCAGTTAATAAAAACGTAATATAGGACAACGTTTGTTGCATTTACAAAATATAAAATTCAGGTAAAAATTCTTTTTTTATTAAATAAAAAAAAAATAAATATAAATTTAGTTATTTAAACGTCAGCAACATTAAAAATCTTTTGAGATGCTTTCCATCTTTAAGAAAGACTAATTTTTTTTTGTTAAAATTTTGAAAATTATTCAAGAATTGACGGTACTTTTAGAATAGTGCAGTGGTTTTCTTTTTTTTTACAGTATAACGGTTTTCTTTTAAATGGGAAGCAATAGTTGTGGGATCATAAAGCCATAGACTCATTTGAAAGAGTCATAAAGCCACATTCGTGAAATATGAATTTATGAGCTATGTGTTTATGACACGCCGTTGTAGCGTCATGTAGTCACAATAGCCTAAATCCCACTAATGTCTCACTTTATAAATTTTATCTCTAAAACTTTTTCGCTCAAAAATTGTCTAAAAAGCGGTTCACCTTTAGGTTATTGTTATAATTTTTTTTGTTTTACATTGCAAATTAATTACCTGCTAGTTCTCTACCACTGCTAATTTTACTTGGCGGTGGATTTTAAAATTTTCTGAAAATCAAAACTATATTCTGGTCTGTCATTTAAATTTGTACAATATTTTTTTATATCAACATAAACATTGTAACATTGGAATATCTTTAGAAATTTTAAAAAATCTGTCCTGAATATATTGTAGAGTAAGGAGACTTTTACAGTTTTCATTTGTTTTCAAACTAATAGTAATTTTTTAACATATCAAATTTTTAACCAAAACTATATACAGAGTCAAAAAACAAGATTTTTAACATGAATTTTAAGTATTTCTTAAAATTAGAGCTCACGATTGATCAAAAATCAGATCAAAAAATTGGCTCGAATGCGTAAAACGGGCTTAAACTCAAACCGAACTTTTCCAAAAAAAATCTACAAGTTCCAGCGTCAATTTTGTTTGAAAAAGTGAGGTTTGAGTTCATGCTCAGTTTTATGCATTGGACCCATTATCTATGTTATTACTAAAATATGGTTTTCTTTATAGTTCCTTATTAGTCAGTTGTTCACATTATTGATTTTCAGCATTGAATTCCAATAATTACGGAATTATATTTTTCGATTTTTTTGTTTTTTTTTTTACGTGGGACGGTGGAAAACATAAAAAATCACTCAAAGGAACTGCACGAGATTCCTCTGGGTAGTGTTGGATCAACCAACCAAAACCACCCTCTTTAAAACCAAATTTTAGGATGGATTTTCAAAAGTTTTTATCACAGTAATTTCCATAATTTTAGCAATAGATCCTTTCTGTGGATTTCTTGTATTTTAGTATAATATAACCACAGACTAAATATATTATACAGACGAACAGTTTCATATAAAAATTTTAAGTCTTTTTTAGGAGCCATCATAATAGTATTTTAGATATTTAAATAGCAAAAACAAAAATTTATAGAATATTCTTTTGTATTTTCTATTTTTGTAATTTAAATATTGTAAAATACTTAGTCTAGCTCCAAAAACAACTAAAAATTTTCATATGAAACTGTTCGTCTGTATAGTTTATTTAGTCTGTGATATAACGTAACTAAGATTGTGATATAACGTAACTTGCGGAATTAACTTGTTTAGCCTCGCGGAAAATTAATACTACGATCTGAACATTTCGAGAAACGATTTTGAAACATATATACCTATTGGTAAACTGAACATCTTGGGTATTTAGTTAGATCATAAATTAAATTGGTCCAACAATATTTTTGTATAGCAAGATATTTGGAGTTCCTGTCTAGATATAAAATTTTCTTCTCATTTTCTAAACTTCTTAATTTTGGACAAGAGCATCTAAAACAACATAGAAATTTCTTGATAAAGTGCAAAACAGAAGAATTTGTGGTAAAACTGAGATGGCAAAATAGTATAATTCATCATATGGAAACTCGTTTTTGAGTCAAACATCGTGAATGTGTTTCTAAAATTGGGGATAATTATATTTTCAATTTACATAGGTTTAAACGAAATATTAAGATCTTCGTTCATTACATTCTTACAAACCTTAAACCTATTTTTGCTCCTTACCACAATATTTTCTTACCCGAACATTACAATAATGCTAATAATCCCCTAAAAAGGGTAATGTTTAACTGCTTAAAGTTGGACACATTGATAGAGAAATTGTACTCTTGCTGTACCTCTTTAGAGTCTTTTGAATATTGTCAAATATTCCCGTTTATTGTTCGAAGTGTTAAAATGGTAACAATTTATTTTAAATACCTAACTAAACTTCTATTAAAACAAACATTAGAAGAATAATTTGTTGATCTAAACACCGGAATATGTGTCAACTTAAATGAATATATTTGATTTAATATAATGCCCCAAATAATTTTCTTTTGGGGATTAAAGTTTTCATTACTATAAAAAATGTATGGTATTATATTAAGACATAACTATAATGAAGCATAGATCCATTAAATTATTTATTATTCATATTTGACTAAACTGCAGTTTTAGTCATCAACGGAATAATAACTTTCACTAAGCTGTTGGTTACTCGGTTGTAGCTATTGGACAAGCCTATTGAACACAAATAAATATTTTTATTTGTGCGTCATCTATAAGATATTATTATCGACCAAGCCAGGAAAAAAAATACTTAAAAAATGTTGTCCTATAGTGGTCATCAATAACATATGCTTACAATTTTTTCAAACAAATGCTATCATCTAAATTTTTGAAATAAACTGTTAGCGACGTAACTGAAATACCTTGAAAAAACTATTTTCACCTTTCAACAAAATTTTTACAATAGAAACTAACTCGTGGCAGTACCTAAACCATTTTTATATTCGATTTAAAATTTAAAAGGCAAAACAAGAGCTGACGTAAAGGAACAAATTATTTTAACCACAGCATTATAAAAAATAAAACTGATGCCAAGAAGAAAATAAAACAAAATTTTTAGTAGCAGCAGTAACATGTTTTGCTACTAAAAGAAAAATAGACTTATATTTAAAAAAAAAAATCAGAAAACTAAAAATCTTGAATAAATAAAAAGTGAAAAATTTAAATAAAAAATTAAAAATAAAAAAATGACTGTGTCATGGTATTAACTTTCTCATCTTAATTTTTTTGAAAAATATAAAAAAAAAACTTTTGAGAAAAAATCGTACAATTTTTGTCGATATCTGCAGTTGGCATTAACACGTCATGTTGGCAAAACTTTAAATAAATGTTTATATATGAAGACTAGGTACTGGGAAAAAAAAAAATCAAAGTCAATTTAAACGAGGAAGAATGCAGTAGAGTAGACTGTGTCAACTCTGGGATACCCGTATGAACGTAATATATCCTGTTTCTATAAAACTTGATCATCTTTTAAAAACATTCAGAGTTTTAGTACCGAACTACAGAGATATATTTATGTAAATTGTGGAGTTGTATGATAGCTACCCGAATCTATTGCGCCTAGCTTCATTAAGTTCCAAGAAATGCAAAAAGCCTGAACCGGCTGCTTTAGACCATTCAAATTTTACAAAAGTTTTTGGCATGCAACTCGACACTTTTTCACTAAATTTCAGATAGCTAGCTTCAATAGACACTGAGTTATTTTCATTTAAAAAGAGAAGTTGTATGGCAACTATCCGAACCTGTCATATCATCACAACAAAATTTTACAGAAGTTGTTGCCATAAAACTCGATTATCATTTGCAAAATTTCAGATACCTAGATTGAATAGACACTGGGTTATTTCCATTTAAAGAAAGAAGTTGTATGGCAGCTGCTCGAACCCGGCGGCCGAAAATGCTGGAGTTAAATAGCAAAACTAACAATTTTGTAAAAGTGACGTAAAAAAAATTTCAGCCTCCTAACTCCTTTATTTTTTGAGTTATCGTGCGGACGGACACTGAGTTATTTTCATTTAAAAAGAGAAGTTGTATGGCAGCTACCCGAACCCGTCGCACCACCACAACCAAATTTTGCAGAAGTTGTTGCCATAAAACTTGATCATCATTCGCAAAATTGCAGATACCTACATTGAACAGACACTGGGTTATTTCCATTTAAAGAAAGACATTGTATGGCAGCTACTCGAACCCGGCGGCCGAAAATGCTGGAGTTAAATAGCAAAACTAACAATTTTACAAAAGTAACGTAAAAAAATTTTCAGCCTCCTAGCTCCTCTATTTTTTGAGTTATAGTGCGGACGTTCTGAGTTCTTTAATTTAAAAAGAGATTTTGTATGGCAGCTACCCGAACCCGTCACACCACCACAACCAAATTTTGCAGAAGTTGTTGCCATAAAACTTGATCATCATTCGCAAAATTGCAGATACCTAGATTGAACAGACACTGGGTTATTTCTATTTAAAGAAAGACGTTGTATGGCACCTGAACCCGGGGACAGAAAATGCTGGAGTTAAATAGCAAAACTAACAATTTTACAAAAGTGACGTAAAAAAATTTTCAGCCTCCTAGCTCCTCTATTTTTTGAGTTATCGTGCGGACGGACACTGAGTTCTTTTCATTTAAAAAGAGATTTTGTATGGCAGCTACCCGAACCCGTCGCACCAGCACAACCAAATTTTGTAGAAGTTGTTGCCATAAAACTTGATCATCATTTGCAAGATTTCAGACGCCTGGCTTTATTAACCGCACGATAACTCAAAAAATAAAGGAGCTAGGGGGCTGAAATTTTTTTTACGTCACTTTTGCAAAATTGTTAGTTTTGCTATTTAAATCCAACATTTTCGGTCGGCGGGTTCGAGTAGCTGCCATACAACTTCTATCTTTATATAGAAAAATAACTCAGTATCTATTCAAGCTAGGTTTCTGAAATTTTGCAAATGATGATCAAGTTTTATGGCAACAATTTCTGTAAAATTTGGTTGTGCTGGTATGGCGGGTTCGGGTAGCTGCCATACAATTTCTCCGTTTAAATGAGAATAACTCATTGTTTATTGAAGCTAGGAATCTGAAATTTAGTAAAGAGGTGTGGAGTTACATGCCAACAACTTTTGTAAAATTTGGTTGGTCTAGAGCAGCCGGTTCAGGCTTCTTGCACCTCTTGGAACCTAATGAAGCTAGGCGTCTGAAATTTTGCAAATGATGATCAAGTTTTATGCCAACAACTTCTGTAAAATTTGGTTGTGATGATATCACAAGTTCGGATAGTTGCCATACAACTTCTCTTTTTAAATTTAAATAACTCAGTGTCTATTGAAGCTAGCTATCTGAAATTTAGTGAAAAAGTGTCGAGTTGCATGCCAAAAACTTTTGTAAAATTTGATTGGTCTAAAGCAGCCGGTTCAGGCTTTTTGCATTTTTTGGAACTTAATGAGCGCAATAGATTCGGGTAGCTATCATACAACTCCACAATTTACATAAATATATCTCTGTAGTTCGGTACAAAACATCTGAATGTTTTTAAAAGATGATCAAGTTTTATAGAAACAGGATATATTACGTTCATACGGGTATCCCAGAGTTGACACAGTCTACTCTACTGCACTCTTCCTCGTACTTTAATTTGATTAATAAAACGTGTTAAACATTATTAAGTAAAAAAGTCATTGCATTGCATGTGTCTTGGTTGTGTACACTCTGTGCCTTATATACATTTCTTTTATAGGTTTGTACAAGGAAAAGTTTTGAATTATGATTCTTAGAAAATAAGTTCCCACAATTTAAAAAAAAAAATAATTGATTATTTTTGCCTTGTAGTTTTCATTATATTTTGAAAATTTTTTAATAGTTTCACTCTGGCCCGTCGTTCGTGTATACAATTTTTACAAAAACCACTTGTCCGACTATTCCCCCTTACAACATTTAGACACGCCTCAAAAAAATTTATGTGACAAAGAAATACACTAAAAAAAAAAAAATCTGCTACCAAAAACCTGTAGATGGGACTACATGAGAAAGTTATCAACAACATTAATGTTTTTATGAAATTTCTCAAATTTTCAAAATTTTTTTTCAAAATTTTTTGGAAATACGCTCAAAACGATTAAACGCTAAAAAGATGCTACGTTATGGACCAAGTAGAAAATTGTGTCTATTATAGTTACAAAATTAGAGGCTGAGGCACAAAATGGTTAAATTTCCTAATTTTTAAATAAATAAAGTTATTGTGACTTTGATATAACACTATGACTATCATTTTACTACATAGTTACTTATAAATGCAATTTGATTTTATGTTGTCCATTTCGTAACTTTTGTGATTTAAAGAGAACATTTCTTGTTACGATAACTGAATATGCTTACTTCTAAATGTAACCGCGATTACAATATCATCTTTGTGACTACTACATGTGACGTTAACTTTTTTTTAATCTTTAATGCCACATTTGTGATTGCCACATTTTTTTTATTATTATAAAATCGCAAATTTGTGTACATACAGTCATATTAAGGGCAGCGCGTATATTCGGTTACATTTTTTGAAAAAACGCAGTTTGTAAAATTCTTCACTTTTTGACCGTGTCGTATTATAATATATACTGGACGAAAGACAAACTTAGTAAACGAAAACAAAACTTTATGAAGGCAATTTCAATCAAAAGTATTTAAATAGAAAAACCTCAAAAATCCTTCTCTAATAAATAGGTAAATAAATCAATTAATTTCTACAACTCGATCATAAAAATCAAAAAATTAGTTTAAAATTTTTTAAATATCTATTTAAATAGAAAATTTTTCAATTAAAAATTTTCAAATTATTTTTCAATTTTCTTTTCTAGGTTCAATTTAATTTCAATCTTCTTTTAATGACAGAATACAGATTTAAATTAAGGAAATTAAAGAAATAAAAAATACGTAAATGAATACTAATTACAATAATAATTAAAAAAAAATTTTTTATATAAGTCTGAATGAACCAAAATCTTTTTGTCTATCAATTTTAACAGTTGGTACCAATTTTAAATAAATATTAAAAAAAGAAAACATTTATCCTTCGAATGACATTAGAAAGCAAAAACAACTTAGATTTTATTTAAAAGTAATGATAATTTCTAAATTCATACAATAAAAAGTAGAAATGGAAAAAATAAACATTTAAGGGAAGGGCAAACGAGTTAAACGATTAATTACCACTAACCAAATCGCGCATTTATACGATGTAAACACCTCTATTTCATAAGTGCTCATATTAATAAAATTTATACCTTTTACTTTTTTTTTCATAAATATTATCGTTACTGCAAAAAAATTGCTACCTAATTAAAGATAAAAATAACTTCTCATCCTATATTCTTTTCGGACATAAAAACAAGCATTTTGTTTACCAAGGAAAAATCTGAAGTTTAGTCAGGAACTATTATTTTGAAACAGAGATTTTCAACGATTTCTAAAAACAAAATAGTTGTTAAAACTTTTAACTTATAGATTCTTTAATTTTTTTATTTTTTACGTGGTTGAATGGGAATCAGTGGAATAAGCATGAGTCCTCCATGATATGTCTTCTAAACTATAGAAACCCTATTTATTTATTAAACTATAGAAGTATTATTCTTTTAAATTTATGGTAAAATATTATAATGATAATATTAAACTGAAAATCTTTGCTCGGAATGAGAAACTACTAGAACAGACAAGGTTATAATTATTTTCATATCTATAACTTTGGGGAAAAAAATCCTTTTAAAATAAAATTCCATCAATATATTATTAATTAATATTGAAATTCAAGTGTAAAAATATTAAATATATTTATACCTATTATAATTATAACCTTGGTCAGTATGTTTTTAAGCAATCAGTTTTTTCAAAATTTCTTCTTTTCATTGTCAATACTACCCTAAATTTTTATAGAAACGTATAATCTAGTAAATTGTAACGAACTATGTCAACATGTTTTCTCATTTAACATTCAGGTTAACATAATATTATATACATAGATACATATATACACATATAGATTCTGGTATATGTAGGCTCTTAATGGTCTTAATCGTTAATTCGAAGTTGATTTTTTTTCACGATTCCAATACTTTAATGTTATCCTTTTAAGATCCGTCCCACACGTTTGTGTTGGTAATATTTAAACTATTAATTACCGTTCATCATAGTAATATGATTTTTCTTCTTTTTTTTTTTTTATTATATGTATTTTGTTTTTTCATTAAATTATCATGTTTATTATGGTTTATTAATATTTAAATATTTAAATATTTTTTTTGGATATACTTTATTTTAGGTACATTGTCCGATTGCCTTGAAATTTTACATAACGGTACCTAGTGACGTCAAAATCTTCCAGAATATATATATTCTTATATATATGCGAGATTCTGAATTGAGGATGTATTTTAGAGTTGCATTCAAGATCGGAGTATTCATTTTTCCAGAATGTAAATAAGGATCTCAGAAACGGTAGCACTGCTTAAGATGAAACAAGATATTTATTAAAGACAATACTAGGCCCCATAATGTTGTAAAAAATTGGTTCCTGTATACTATCGTAGACGAAAATATAACGATTTAAGTAAAATACTTCAAAATGTTAGGAACATTTCAAAATAATCAATTTGACCTTTAAATACCCTTGGCCCTAAAAGTAATGTTCTATGAAATATAGGTGACGTCAATAGGTACCTTTATGTAAAACTTCAAGGTAATCGGACAATGTACCTAAAGTAAAGTATACCCATTTTTTTATAACATTTAAGATGAATAAACTCAAAAGATAGGCTGATTCTATTTAGGATGATGAATAAAGACTCAAACATTGAAGGACAAAGGAACAAAGAACCTGATAAAGATTTTGCAAAAGAAAATGAGTGAGAAAAATTTTTTGTACAAGTACAAAGTTATTGCATCAAGGCAGTATACGTCAAACAAAATTATTTTTTGAAGTTGTTTATTATTTTTTTCTTTAAATTTTTTTTAAAATAAACATAAAAATCCAATCATTCGAACTGATAAAAATTTCATTACGGATAACAAGTAAACAAATTAAAAAATTTATTCGCAATTAAATTAACATAGTTAATTACGTAGGTAAATTCAAAAAATATTAATTGGATATTGATTAACACTTTTTTGTACTATACTGCCGTCGTAACGAAAAAGGGCTCAAACACCAAAAAGTCAAAATTTTATATTTTTGTATATATGTCCCTAACGATAACTCCTTTCTTCCCATTCAACTGAAACTATAAAATTTTATATTTGTTCTGATTATTCTCCCAATTGAAACGATTCAATCGAGAAATGATATGACGATTGTAACTTTTATAGAGAGCGCTTTTCAATTAAAATTAAAAAAGAATTTGAAGAAGAAGAATTCCAAGATTTATACTTTTTGAATACAAAAATTAAAACATTCAAAATTTCTATTCCTCCAGTTCGTGATAATCTTAGAAGTATTTCTATAGATCGAAAAACCGACCTATTGCAAAAATTGAGGAGAAATTCTTTTTGCAAATTGAATGAAATTTTTGGTAGATATACCAGTTAGCAAATAGAAATTATAAAAAAAAGTGTAAATGTAAATCAAAAGCAAGTGTAGTGCTTTTGTTTTAAGTTTAAAAATTTATATTTTATGAAGAGCAATCCACTTTGTCTTTTGTTTCAAGATGCTTATAATTTTTTTATTTCTTAAATTATTGTGACTAGTGCCAACTAGTGCTAAAACTAATTATAATTTGTGATTAAATATTAGAAGTGGAATATTATTTATTTTGTAACGTCTTGATATTAAAGATAAAAATATAAAAAAAAACAATATAATTAATTATGATAAAAATTTGAACTGCATTATTATATGTTCAATATTTTTAGATAAAAGTTTAGGAAGAAAAAAATATAAAATGATGACAAATCTGGTCCATTACAAGATCATGAAAACGGAAAGTTTAGATTTATGTTTATTTTAATTTAATTAAATTAACAAGAAATATGTTTTAGGTTTGTTTATAATTTGTTGTAATTCATTGAGTTTCTTTAAAACTGGGCTGTTATTGACCAAAATACTTTTGTACTTAGGATCGGGAACATTTTACTGATGGGAATAAGAAAATAAGGATTAAAGTCTTACATAATATAAATATCCATTTTCTCACAAACTTACAATTTTTTCGTCCAGGTTCCTTTAAACACAAAAAAAAAATTATTCTGATAAAACCAGAATTTAAGATTTTATATACCCATTTATAATGCTAAAGAAAAGATCCAAATCAATTTACAAAATGTTAAATAACTCAAAATAATCAAAATGGAGATGCGACCATTTCCCTTACGATGGCAGTATAATAATAAAGAAATTAAAAATTATAATTAATTTTTGCTAAAATGAATATTCTGTTATATTTTTGAATTGATTATCAGTTTTTTTTTACATTGTTCATATTTTTAAAATTATTTTAATAACTTGTGAAATTGCTTGTGATTATCTGAGTCGATAAAACATGAAATTAATATAAATTGGAAAGGAAATGTAATCCAAAAAGGATTAATTAAATAATGTAAAGTACTCCAAATTCTGAAAAAAAAACTTTAAAAATTTAAAATTAAAGAAATAAAATCTACGTAGGGACCTACTATTTATTTTGTAAGAATAGTAACAGTAGGAACAGTAACAGTAACAGCAATAATAATGAAATCTAAGCGCATCACTTGAAGAAAATGAAAACTCATAAACGGCTGTGATACTAAAAATTATGAATATGATTCTTATGTTGACAATTAAAAAAAAAAGCTAAATATAATAGTTGGAGGCAAACAAATATTGAAAGATTATCAGTTGAAATATACATATACTTGTCAACATTAATGATACATATATATAGACAAATACAAAGTTTTAATTTACGCATAGTTAGCTTAGGAAATATTAAACATTTTGATCTCCCCTCTGTGAACCCCTTTTTAATCATAACATGTCGTATGCTGCTCAAATATTATCTTTGTTGTCTGGAAGTACTTACTAATGTTGAAATAAACGAAACTCATTACCTACTTGAATTTTAATTTATATAAGAGTTCTGATCATTATACCCGTACGATAGGATCGGGTATAAAAAATTACTCCTCCGTTTGTAACACCTCGAAATAAGCGAGTTAGATATACCTTCAAAGGTATGGATCGGATCAGAAAAAAATTCTAAGACTTTTGAGCCATGTCCGTCCGTCCGTCCGTCCGTCCGTCCATCATGACGCTAACTCAAAAACTAAGAAAGCTAGAATCTTGAAATTTACACAAAATATTCTAGGAGTAATTTGTAGGTTCCCTATTTTTTTTGGTTGAGTTTGGACCAAGCCTTAGGGTAGCTCTCGAACACCTAACTTTTAGATCCCCACATTTTTTTTGCAATAGAGCTATGAAATTTTAACTACTGATAGATCTCACAAAACTATTAATTTTATTTTTAATAACTTTTTTTTGTAGCCCTACCCGTTACGGAGCTACAGCTCCCCAAAGGTTCAAAAAAGCTCTATATTTAAATTGTTATAGCACAAGTTGTATAAAGTATATCTTCATTTTGAAAACGACAAACGATTACTACTTTTATTAGCTTTAAAAGTATATATACAATAAATATATATTTGTGGCATACGGTGTCTTAATTTACCGTTATATGAAACTCAAATTTTGCAAAATCTTTCAACCCTTCTATCTTCTAAACGGTTTAAGTTGGAAACTTGAAATTCTGACAGAAGTTAGATCTTTGAAAATAAGTATGAGTCATTTCAAAAATTTTTTTTGTATCACCCCCCGTTTAGGAGCTGTAACGGGTCAAAAACTGAAAATTTCCTATTTTTATACACCTGTAACTTGAACACCTGTTAAAATTTTTTTGAAGTAATACACAAAAATTAAAGCTTCAACATTGTACTCTTATTTCTGTTAACAACTGTTTTAATAATATAGGGTTACTTTATAATTGACGAAAGTGTTACTTGATTTTTTCAAATTTTCTAACAAATTTCTTCAACAAATTTTTTGCATTTTGTTTTACTCGATAATTTGAAATTGTTGAGGATATAATGCGTAGTACATAAAAATGTAAATAAATAAACAACATAACGGTTGCTTGAAGAATTTTTATTTATATGATATTAATATATATATAATATATAATATCATGTTTATTTACATATCGTATATGTCACTAGTGAATGAATGATAAGAGTATAGATGTATATTATATAGCGCCGTATTTACATACATATATGTATTTTATTGTACTTATAAGAAATTATTCTGTCAATGGAATATTTAAATTTAATATAATATAATATTTAAAATTATATTTATTATTTTATACTAAGTAAATTTAATATACATTTACCGCTTAGTATTAAATGGTACTATAGAATATTTGAAAAAGTTTTGGATTGATAATCGTTATGTCGAAGGTTAAAATCTGCTTTTGAAGAATGTACATATAAACATATAGTTTGAATATATGTACAACCCATAGTTCTAGAAATTATAAAATTCACCCAAATTATTTTAAAATACTAAAATATTAAAAAAATAATATTGTGAGCAGAGTGACAGGCTGTGAACATACTAACGGTTCGTACGGGTATCTAAGAGTTGACAAAGGCAACTGTATTCTTCCTTGTTATAAAATAGTTTTAATTGACTTTGATAGGTTTTAAAAAAACATGGTGTAGTAAAAACTTACTTGGGTAGTACACTTTTTCATGTAGACGAAGTAAAAGTAGATTAAAGGTTTTATGCAGAGAAGGTTAAAGTAAAACTGTAACAAATTATTATATAGCGCTGCATTATATAGCAAATTATTATCCATGCATTTCTATTACAAGAGTGTATTTGATTTGACTGTATGTCACTTGATTGTCTGTATTATCATTTGACTGTATTCTACTTGACCGTATTTACTTTGACTGTATTTTATTTGACTAAAATTCATTTGTACGCGTCTCTAAAATCTCCCCTAAACAACAAAACATTTAAAAGAATACAGACACTCCAAAGCCCTGCTGAACAAATTATTGAAACTCTAATTTTGTAAACAACTCGAAAATCTAAAATCAAATGAAAAAGTGACAAATAAAATACCGGCAATTGAAATAAGTATAATCAAATGATAATGCAGGTAACTTGTAAAACATACATAATATAGTCAAATGATGTACTACAGACAACTGAAAGATATTTTGATTGTATCTTGAGCTATATAAGAAGTGAAATTTTCTTTAATAATAATATATTAATGGAGCCTCGGGGACCTAGTGGGTAATTAGTATATAAAATACGCTGTGGGTTCTATCTAATCCCATACATGTCGTAAGAAAATTTCCCCCTTACAACCTTTGCAGCCACGTCTGAAAAGGAAAGCTGTTTAATTTTCTTATCACATTTATGTGATAACTATTATCATTTCTGTGTGTAAATATATAAAAAAAATAAAAAACAAAAAACGCAGAATAAATTAAACACCATAATTTTTTTTATTTTTCGATTCAATACCTTTTATTAAAAATTATTATTTATAACAAATCACAGATTCTAGGTTTTTTTTTTTTTTTTATCTTCCATAAATTTCAATTTGATAATCAAATCCTTTGCCACGTAATGATTTTAAATGTATAACAGCTGTTCTTGCACCAGGTCCACCATTTAATAATCTAGGGGAACCAGCTTTAGATTTATCGATAGCATTTATCATTGTAATATTATAATAACCATTATAATTTACATCCATTGATACAATTTGCATCATTTTACCAGATTTTGAATAATTTCTTGAATCAAGTAAACGATCACCTGGTTGACGAGAGCCCCATGATGCGTGGTCACAAGTAACAGCAACAATAGCACCAATTAAAATAACAACTATCAAAATTTGTTTCATTTTTAAATTTAAATATATTTATATTATGTCTTTACGTGCTAATTCTTAATAAATATTGAATGCCATTTAATAAAACACACCGTTTTTATAATGAAAATTTTGAACCTAAGTACTCGTTTTTATTTTATTCTTTTTTTATCAGTTCCCCGATTTGATATAAAAAATTATAATAGCTAATTAAAAAAATAAAAATTAGTTTACGTTTAATTTTTAATTTGTTAGCGCTATCAGTGATTCATTTAAAAAAAAAAAAAAATACTGATAGAGTTTTTTTTCTAGAAGACAATACAAATTCCGCTTGAGCTTTAAAATTTGTGAGTACAGGTGAGTACAAAAAATTTTGCTTATTTTTCTTTTAAGTTTTATGATAAGAGGGAAACTTTTTTTTTTATTATCATTTTTGCGGTATTAAAATAGTGATAAAAAAAATGAATTTGTATAAAAATAATTATAATATAAATTGTGATAATATTGTGATTTTCTTAAAAAAAGTTGTAATATATCTTAAGATATGAGTGATAAAATGTTTGATAATACTTTGAAAATTGCGTCACAGGTTACAGTATTATTATGTTATTAAGAAAAAGGTATTATTATAATTTTACAATTTACCTACTAATATTTATTTCTTACTAAGCCCCAAATAACGCGCGATTACATCTTGACGAGCGACTAGGCTCATTTAAGATAATAAATGGATGTACAAGTATTTAAAATAAATATACATATTTCCCTTTGAGACGAATTTAAAAATTTTAAAATATACAAATACACGTCTTTCGACCATCTATTTTGGATCGAATTTTGGATTTCACGTAATATACAAAGTATACTGCCATATAAATAACATGGTTTTGATGGGCAATCTTCTCCATCATTTCATGCGCGTTTTTTCTCATTTATGACAGAAAAAAAAAGAATTAGATTGAGTTTTTATCAATTTTAAAATGTTATCTAGATTCTAGATGATACAACTAAGCTTAATATACAATTAAATACCTTTCATTATCTGAGTTATGATTAAGTTTAACAAAATTTTAAAAATATGAAATATAATTTTTAAATAAATAATGAATTAGGTCGAACTAAAGTCTAAACACTCTATTTTTATAAAAAGAACAATTCCTATAGATATGATTGTTCTTTTATCATTTCGTAGAAACTGAAATTATAATACAAAAAGTATATATGTATATGCACATAATTCAGAAGTAAATAAATTTTTTTATGTCTATTTTCAAAAGTTTTTTAAAAAATCGGTAATCATCTTTACTCCGTCCTTCCTTCTGAGAACTCCATAGAAAAACTTCTAAAAAACAAAATAGAAATTTTGATAATTGCAATTCCCGGATATTTTACAGGTACCATCATTGTAAAAATGTTCGCATTTAAAAATCCTTTAATTTTGCATACTTCCTTTTACTTATTTTAAGGAAAATTTTTAAATATTTTATTGTTTGCACCTGCGACTAATGGTTTTTTAAATGGTCTTTTAAAAAAATTACACATAATTTTGTTTTTTTTTTGTTTCCATTTACCATAAAATTTCAACGGGTGAGAAAAAAAATTCTGATAATTTTTTTTAATTTAAAATAAAAGAGGGACTTTTGTTTTATTATCTGTTATTCTGTTATCATTTTTCCGGTTTTGAAATTGTGACCAAAATTTGGATTTTTTTATTGCTTAATTACAATTTAAATTGTGTTTATGATTTTTATTATATTTTTATTATAATTAATTTCAATATAAGATACTTTAGATAATACTTTAAAAATATAGTATTAATTTAAGTATACGTGTATATCAAGAAATCCATAATACCATAAATATATATAGTTACTAAGCAATTTTCAAATTTTAATATCAAAGATAAAAGACCAAATTTAAGATAAAAAGTTACGTTAAGATAAAAAATATGTTTCAAAAGTCATTAGAATCTTATATTTTAAAGTAATCTAATGCAATTACTCCTTTGCTATAGAAAGATTTAGATCTATTTTTTTATTCCTTATAATTTACAAAATGCGCCGCAATAAATAAGTAGATACTTTAGGTGATACATCAGAAGAATGTATTTCTAAAGACTATCTAGATGAAAAACTTTAAGTAACTTTGATAAAATTGATTACGACTGGGTTTGAATGAAATTACTCAAGGTGGTAAAATCAACCCCTAGAATTAAAATTCTATTAAAATCTACTGTATATGTTTCAAATTATAAAATGCTTGAATGGTTTCTTCTTAAGAATTCATTTTGAGTAATTGTCACTTTTTAGATTTTTATTAAATTATTATTTTCTTAATCATAAACACATTTTTTATTTACTATACTCGTATGTTTAATGTTATAAAAATTGTTACACTTGATTCATAGGATGTTAAACAACCTAACTAACGTAGAAGTGAACAATGTCAAATTTTTGCGCCAAAATGTCATTCTGTCATAGAATTTAGACAATCCGATTTGAATTTCTTTTATTCTTAAATAAAGTACATATTACTTAAAAAAAAAAAATAAAAAAAAAAACTTTTATTTATATTATAATAGGCTTTTATTTTTACTTTCATTATGTTGTATAATTCTCGCTGATGACTTTTTTGACTTTTATCTGCCAAAAATTTCAATTGTATAATCTATTCCTTTATTACGTAATGATTTTAAATGGATATCAGCAAATTTGGAACCAGGTCCACCACGTAATAATGTTGGAATGCCACCTTTAGATCTATCAATAGCATTTATCATTGTAATATTATAATAACCGTTATAATGAACATCCATTGTTACAATTCGTAAAAATTTACTAGATTTCGAATAACTTTTTGAATCAAGTAAATAATCACCTGGTTGACGTGATCCCCATGATGAATGATCACTGGTAACAACTGCAATAACAGCAACTAATAAAGCAATTAGTAAAATTTGTTTCATGGCTTCCAATAAATATCTTCTAATTTTTGATTCTTTACTTTTTAATTGTTAAACAATTATTGAGGTCCATATTGAAAAATGTTGTGTTTTTATAACAAAATTGTTTTATAGCTTTTGTTAATTTTTTGTTTTCCTTTTTGAAAAATTGCTCTGAAATCTTTTATATGAGTTTTAAGAAATTAAAAAAAAAAAAAAATGCCATTTGTTAATAATAATTTTTTTTTAATTTACCTACGAATGGTTGTTTTTCATAATATTGATTGACAAAATCTATTTTTTTTTTTTTTTAAATTGTTTTTAAACTTGGGTTTGTTATTGTTTTAATATCTGGTTTATTTTTATTTTTGTTTTACCTGTTTTGTGTTTATTATGTTCAAGGGTATAATAACTTTGCCATTACGTTTGTGACGCTGTAAAAGAGCCACACTGTATATTGATCGGATCAGAATCGAATTATGAGTCGATTAACAATAGTACATCTGTCCGTCTGTCTGCACCATAACTGAAAAAATTAAGGAGCTAGAATTCTAAAATTTTTACTACGTCACTTTTGTAAAATTGTTAAATTCGCTATTTAACTATGTATAGAACTTCAGTTTAACTATATACAGTGCTATTAATACAACTTATTTTTTCATATCTCTTGGTACTTAATATCATCTTGGTAATTTTTCATCTTGGTACTTAATATCATAAGATCTGGATATCTGAAATATATATAAAAATATCAAATTTAGTCGCATTAACTTCGATGAAGTTTAATTGGTCTAGCCCAACAGGTTCAGGTATCTTGCACGTCTCGGAACTTAATAAAACTAGGCATCTGAAATCTTACAAAAGATGATCAAGTTTTATGTCAATAAATTCTGCAAAATTTGGTTGTGCTGGTGCAATAGGTTCGTGCAGCTGTCATACAACTTCTCTTTTTAAATGAAAATAACTCTGGATCTATTTAAGCTATACGTATCTGAATTAATTAAATTAATATAGGTATCCCAGAGTTGACACAGTCTACTCTTACTGCTCTCTTGGTCGTTTTAAATTAAATTTGGGCGGCTCTAATAAACAATAAAATAAAAATAAAAGAGATTTTAAATTAAAGTATTATTAGTTGACAAAAATTAATAAACGAGATTTTTATAAAATGAGATGTTGAAAAAATAAGATTATGAGAAACGAACTTGTGTAATCTTCTCCAATAGCTATCACTTTAAGGAATTCATTCTAAAAATGAATCATCTTTAAAAAATACTGATAACGATATTTTATTGCAACATATAGTGTTATGATGAGACATTTATTTTTAGTATCACCTGTTTATTATTTACACAGGTGATACAGACAAAAGAAAAAAATAAAAAAAATTTTATTCCATTTAATTAATTAGTGATAAGAGATGTTTTGTGTTTATTCTTTTATTATCGTTATCGGGAATTTTGATTTAAATTTCTTGACAAATTGTACGTAACTACATTTTATTTTGTTGACTTGTATTAACCCAAATTAGTCTGTTTGTTTTGATAATTTTTTGTTTTGATTCTGAAAAATTGTATTTCATAAATAATTTTTAATTTGAAATAAACAATTTGAAAATGTAAAGTAAATAATAACAATAATAATTACAACAATAAGCAATATATTTGGTTAGATACATAATATTCTAAATTACAAAATTCTCGCTATTACAAAATTTTCTATTACAAAATTTTCTATTACAAAATTCTGAATTACAAAATTCTCTCTATTACAAAATTTTCTATTACAAAATTCTGAATTACAAAATTCTCTCTATTACAAAATTTTGCTATTACAAAATTCTGAATTACAAATTTTTTCTAGGTACATTTTGAATTAAAACCCTGGATTTAAACCCTGATTTTATAACTGATACTAATTTCTTCTAGAAAACGGTACAGAAAAAAATTTAAAACACAAATAAGAATAATTAAAAAAAAATTAAAAATTTCATAATTTTGAGAATTTTGCACTTCAGAATTTCGTAATTTCAGAATTTTATAATTTAACTTTTGATACGATCACTAATCAATTATAAAGAACGCAGGATCTAAAGCCAAGGTTTTCAAAAATGTATATTTTCATCTTGTATTTTCAGTTTGGATTGTGATCACCAAAATTTATAATTTTTCTTAGAATTTTATATAATGTATCTAATGTATAAGAAAAAATTGAGAAAAAATACAAAAAAGAAATGATTTCTTCAATTTTAAGCAAATCTTATATAATTAAGCAAAGCTGTTATTACCACATGTAAAAATGTAATGTTGGAGCTTTAAGTTAATAACATTAAAAAATATCCTGAGTCTCTCTTTTAAATCTCATTTAAATGGGTGGAATTATATAGAAAAATTGTTTCACAACATAAATTGTTTTAAAAGATCTATACATAACGGTGTAGAAGTCTTGTAAAACAGTCGGAAGAGAATGTGAAACTAATAATGTTTTTGAAAAATTAGTTAAAAGACAATATTGAAGTTCATAAGAATAAAAACTAAAAGGACTGGTAAAAACAAAACTAAAAGGACTCTTGATTACTAATTTTAATAGTAAACCATACTTGGTTTGAAATCTATAACTAAATCTTAAAGAATAATTAAAAATCATATTGCGTCAACACAAAATATTAATGTATAGTGTAAAAGTAGGTATAAATTATAGAGGAAAAGAAATGATGAAATTATTAAACTATCCTAAATGGATCTAGTAGATAAAATAATGATATCTGTAATAATTTTTCCTTCTCGTGGGTTGCTGGGAATCTTTAAAACATAAAATAAAAGGTACCCCATCGCACAATGTATGCCCGATTTTTATTTGTTAGGCTAAACATTTGAAATTTTCTAAAAAAATTATCAAGTTTTATGGCAATAACTTTTGTAAAGTTAGGTTGGGCCAGCGCAAAAGATTTAGATAGAAGTCATATGTTGGCATTTAATTTGGTTATTTGACATTTCTTAAAATTTAATCAAGTTTTATACTTTTATAGCAATAACTTCTGTGTCGAGGCAACGGGTTTTTGTAGCTTTCATATAACTGCAAAATTTATATAATTACGGTTCGATAATCAAATAAAATGTCTCAAATTTTGTAAAAGATGATTAAATTATATAGTAACAGAACACCTTATGTTCGTACGTACACACTCAACTATTTATACACTGTTCCTCGTTTTTAACAGACCTTGAAACTATATATGTATGTAATGTAATATGTATGTAACTATTACCTATGGATCTTTGTAAAAATTTAATACTTTCACGTTATTCTAAATATTTTTACCGACCGCATACATTAATGTACAAGGTAGGTATTGTTTTCATACTAAAAATTTGTACCCGAGATTTTGGCAAATATACACTACTCCGGTATGGAGAAGGCTGTAAAATTTTGTTTAGTATGGTGTCCATCTGTGGGCAACGACTGAGCGGATTTTTTTGCAATTTTATTTTTAAGGTTTTGACCTTTTGGAGCAAATTGGACAACCAGTGTAGTAGTTTACTAGTGTACTTTTTAAGTTTTTTACGAATATTTTGTAACAGAAAAATTTTATGAGAAAAATTATTAAGAACGAGGAAGAATACAGTTGACTTTGTCAACTCTTAGATACCCGTACGAACCGTTAGTATGTTCACAGCCACTCTGCTTACAATATTATTTTTTTAATATTTTAGTATTTTAAAATAATTTGGGTGAATTTTATAATTTCTAGAACTATGGGTTGTACATATATTCAAACTATATGTTTATATGACCATTCTTCAAAAGCAGATTCTAACCTTCCACATAACTATATAATACTACTATATAATATACATATATACTCTTATCATTCATTCACTAGTGACATATACGATATGTAAATAAACATGATATTATATAAGTATGTATATATATCAATATCATATAAATAAAAATTCTTCAAGCAACCGTTATGTTGTTTATTTAATTACATTTTTTTGTACTACGCATTATATCCTCAACAATTTCAAATTATCGAGTAAAACAAAATGGAAAAAATTAGTTAAAGAAATTTGTTAGAAAATTTGAAAAAATCAAGTAACACTTTCGTCAATTATAAAGTAACCCTATATTATTAAAAAAAGTTGTTAACAGAAATAAAAATATAATGTTGGAGCTTTAATTTTTGTGTATTACTTCAAAAAAATTTTAACAGGTGTTCAAGTTACAGGTGTTTAAAAATAGGAAATTTTCAGTTTTTGACCCCTTACAGCTCCTAAACGGGAGGTGATACAAAAAAAAATGTCTGAAATGACTCATACTAATTTTCAAAGATCTAACTTCTGTCAAAATTTCAAGTTTCCAACTTTAACCGTTTAGAAGATGGAGGGGTTAAAGAATTTTGCAAAATTTGAGTTTCGCATAACGGTAAATTAAGACACCGTATGCCAAAAATATATATTTATTGTATATACACTTTTAAAGCTAATAAAAGTAGTAATCGTTTGGCGTTTTCAAAATGAAGATATACCTTATAGAACTTGTGCTATAATAATTTAAATATAGAGCTTTTTTGAACCTTTGGGGAGCTGTAGCTCCGTAACGGGTGGGGCTACAAAAAAAAGTTATTAAAAATAAAATTAATATTTTTGTGAGATCTATCAGTAGTTAAAATTTCATAGCTCTATTGCAAAAAAAATGTGGAGATCTAAAAGTTAGGTGTTCGAGAGGTACCCTAAGGCTTGGTCCAAACTCAACCAAAAAAAATAGGGAACCTAAAAATTACTCTTAAAATATTTTGTGTAAATTTCAAGATTCTAGCTTTCTTAGTTTTTGAGTTAGCGTGCTGACGGACGGACATGGCTCAAAAGTCTTAGAATTTTTTTCTGATCCGATCCATACCTTTGAAGGTATATCTAGCTCGCTTATTTCGAGGTGTTACAAACGGAGGAGTAATTTTATTATACCCGATCCTATCGTTCGGGTATAAAAAGTTGTTACATAAGTAAAGAGCAACAACTTTGCCATAGAACAAAATACTTTATATACATAACACTCCAAATACATTTCATACATAACACTCCAAATATGAATTTATATGAACAATTTTTCTTTGTTTCTTTTTATATTTCTGAAAATTTATATATACATACATACTTATATCTATGCATATTATTCTTTTGTTTGTGACATAAAATTAAAACGCTAAAATTTTTGTTGGCAGATTTAATATTAATGTTATGTTTATTTTGTATTTATTTGTTTACAGTTTTTATTATTTTTTACTTTTAATATTTTTGAATGAAAAAAAATCTTGTACCTATGTACATTACATAATAATGTAAATAGATGTATAAATGAATGCACATATGTATTTATTATTATACGCATATTTTTACGATTTCATTGCTTATTATTGTTATTGAATAAAACAAAATATTGTTAAATTATTAGAAGTTATTTTGCTTTGATATAAATTATTATATAAAAAATCTATAAATTTTGGCATTGTACTTTTTGTGTAGTGGTGGTCGGTCCTGTGGTGGAGACAGCCGATTTTATTTTCTATATTGCATGTTAATTGTTTTAACTACTACTCAAATATTTTACAAAAGCATTTTTGTAAAGAAAATAACAATGAATTTAATTTGAATACGGTAAATTCATACATAAAAAAAAATAAAATACAAGTGTTTAAGTTTTTTATTTTATGAATTTTGAATTTACAGTAGTTCTCTAATTAAAGTCATAAGTTCTAGGAAAAAAAATTTATATAGGTATAAAAGTTATTATTTAAATATGCAAAATTTTATTTAACACATCATCTTGTTTGTTTTTTTTATTATTTTTATTTAAAAACGTACAAAATTATCATTTGATCTGTTGAATTTTATATATAAGGTGTTCAAAATAATTAGAATTTTTTAAATTGCAATCTACTGTTTAGTGAAACGTTAAAAAAAAAAGAAAAAATGAAATTTTACGGTATTATTTTATTTGCTCTGTCATGTGCATTTGTTGTTGTTACAACTCATAATGTAACTATGGGATATCGCAGTTGGAATGATGTTTTGTTATTAAAACAAAATATTATAATTCATGGAACTGTTTGGCAGCCACGACCAACTTATAATTTAACATATCCAGGAAGGGTAAAAACCAAATACAAAAAATCTATCTATCTAATAGATTAAACTGAGATAAAAATCTTTTAATTATTGTATATTTTATCTTACAGGGCTATAATAACAGAACAATTTCATTTATTCAAATTAAAGATTTATCAAGATATCAAAATGGTGGTTCACCAATTTTATTATCTGGTGGAATTGGTTTTAAACGTGTTCAATTTTTATTAAAGCCACAGACAAGTAATGGATTAAATTTAACTGCTGAAATTTGGGGGCGTTAAAATAAGAATTATAAATTGATTTAATAATTATGTACCTATTTTTGAATAAAAAATTTAATTTTCTTAAAGCTTAAAAATTGTTATAATTTTTTTTTTTTTTTAAGTTTGTATATTTCTGTGCTAAATAATTATATTAAATTGTTTTGTTTTTTTGTTATTGATAAAATGTTATGTACTAGACTATTATTTTTTTTTTTGAAGCACTTGTTAAAACTTTTTATTAATCGGAGAATTCAATGTCATTAAACTTTGGTATATTTTTGATGTAATATTTTTTTTTTTTTGTTTTCTGTTTTACACTTTCAATTAATTTTATCATTATTCTCTTTGCTTATCTGTTCGTTAAACGACTATATCCTGGTTCACAGATCATTAAATGAGCTGAAATATTGCACACTGCCTTATGTCACGACATATTTTAATCTGTCAAAAGCCTACGGTCCTTGGCCTGCACTACAAAAAACATTTTTATTAAATTTATATTTCACAATTTTATTAGAAATTAGCCACCACTTGTATAGGAAGGACATAAAAATTATTTTTCATAATTCGATACTTGTTTATTAAATTAAATTTATTTTACTTTTGTGATGGTGTTAATACAATTGAAAATAATTTTTTTATAGGTGTGATTGAAATCTATTGGAATCGATCTAAATAAACATTTCCATTTAATATTTATTATGTAAAGATGAGTTCACAATTTGCAGTTTATTATCCATTAACTCAAGCAAATTCTTTTCGCTTTTAACATAAGAAAAATAATTTAATTTCTGGTCTATTTTTAAATAATCTCTTATAGGGGACCAAACAAATGAAAATAATTACCTTATAATAAGATGTAGTATAATAATAACCTATAGCAGAATATACTTGAGAACTTTTTTTAAATATTTATCATTCTACTATGAAATTTCTTTATCTGCTAATAAACATATGCTTGTGCTGTGATAACACATAATATATAGTGATGACATATGATATGTTCTGCTTTTAAAACACATAATTAAAATACAAATTTAACAGCTCTAAACTAATCAAAGTTTAAAATGAGATTAGTAATAATAAGGATTAAATAAAGGAAATTGTATAATGGTTGATATAATAAAAATTATATCACATTGTCACATATTCACATTTCTGAGCCTTGAGCTTTAATTATGCCATGTTTTTCTTTTGATCAATTCCCTTTTTTCAATGTAGATCACATTAATTCTTCTTTTTCTTCTTTTATAGTTACAGTCCTCGTTGGATCTGAACTTCCTCTATAATTCTCTTCCATACATCTCGAACTTGTGCAACTCTCTTCCAATTTCTTATTCCTAATACTCATAGATCATCTTTAACAGTGACTTGCCATTTTTTGGTCGGAATTGAAACAAGTAATGGAAAAACCAAGAATTTTCAAAAGAGCACATTTCCAAAATTAAAAAATATTCCATAATAAGCCTGGAGTAAAGACTAAAAAGTAGGTACTCGTATATTGAAAAATAAATTTGTTTGATTTTTTTTTTTTTGAAAAAATTGAGAAAAATGATATCACACTTTCGTCAATTATGAGGTAACCCTATATTATTAAGAAAAATTATTAACACAAACAAAAATGTTGGAGCTTTAACAGGTGGACAGGTGTTACACCTGTTAAAAAATTGGACAGGTGTTACAGGTGTTACAGGTGTTTAAAAATAGAGATTTTTCAGTTGTTGACCCCTTACAGCTTCTAAACGGGAGGCGACACAAAAATATTTTCTGAAATGACTCATACATATTTTTAAAGATCTAACTTCTCTCGAAATTTCAAGCTTCTAAGTTTGAAAGATAGAAGGGGTACAAATTATTGCAAAAATTGAGTTTCAATAACGATATATTAAAGTACCGCATGGCAAAGTCACATATTTATTCTATATATATTTATTAAGTTTATAAAACCAGCTAACATTTGGCGTTTTCATATTGAAAATATACCTTATGGAACCTTTTTTGTAATTATTTAAAAATAGGGTTTTTTCGAACTTTGTAGAGCTGTAGCTCTGAAACGGGTGGGGCTACAGAAAAAAGTTGTCCAACAAAATTAGTTTTTTTTCGATGCCTATTCGTAGTTGAAATTTCATTGCCTTATTTCAAACGTTGTAGAAGCTTTGTAAAATCCCAGACGGACGGACGGACAGACCGTCTCTTTTGGGTCTCAAAATTTTTTTTCCCATGCTTTGTTGATCGTATATGACCTGTATATTGTTGATGTTACAATTCTCTGCTTTATATAGCTGTACATATTTAATTTCTATAATACCTACTTCTGTGTCTAGCGGTATAACCTGCCTGCTATATCGTTTCTTTTCATCAATTTGTTTTTTGAAGTCCGAAGCACATATCACCTAATAGCACATAGAATAAATTCGAAAAAAATTGATCAAAATATATAGTTTTACCTTCAGTTCGGTTAGAATTATATCGTAATTCTATACTACTAATTTAATTACGTAGTATAAATGTTTTATTTTGTTAATTTTAACGACATTTCGAAAAAAGATATTTTTATAAATCATAAATATTTTCATTTAGTACTTATATTTCCCGTTATATGAAAACAAAATTTTGCAAGCTTTTACATCCTTCATAACTTCGGTATGCTTTTAGTTAGAATCTTAAAATTTTAAGGGAAGAAATTTCTTTTAGAATTAACGTAACGTAATTAAACGTAATTAAATTAATGTGAGATTTTTTGTAATTCCTACGAACTTAAAAAATCAAAGTAAAACAAAAATTTTTGAAAAACAATTTTTCATCAAAAATTGAAATATGGTTATTTCTAGACACTTGAATGTACACCTAGTAACCATTTTTTCAAAATAAAACCCAAATTTCAAATATTTAATCTTACGTATTGATGGATTTCTCATTTATATAGGGTTTTCTTAAAATATTGAACTAAAAGTGTCTCTTGATTTTCCAGAATTTTTCATTACATTCTGAGAGAATTTATAAATTTTGGTGCAAATAAGAATATTCTAAACTGTTTGTGTTGTCTTTTGGAAAAAGTACTCTATTTTTTAATAATTAATCTATATTTCATAAAATTTTGTAAAAAAAAAAATGGTTTTACCTATCTACCTACGTATAAAAATAACACCTCAATAAATTCAGAAGAATTATATCATAATATCAAAACAAATTCAGTGGAATTGATAAAAAACGACAACTAGAGGCATGTGTTTCATGAGCAAATAAATTGTAGAAAAAAATTTGTTATAAAATAAAAGAATTGACTAAAAAAAATTTAATATTCATTTAAAAATTCTAAAGTAAAGATCGTAAAATAAATTTTACTCTTAAATTTTAAAATAATGAAACAAATTCTAATATTTACTGTTTTGTTCATTGCTATTACAATTGTTACATCCGATGACGTCACATGGGGTGAAAGACAAGAAGGTGATAAATTAATCAAAACTAGAGATTTTATAACGAAAGCACGACCAAATTCAGTTCAAATTGGGGAAATTTATATAGATTTTAAAGCGATACTTACAATGATAAATGTTTTTGATCGAGGTCATTCTCGTATTCCTAAACTGATAAGTGGTGGGCCTGGTTCAAATGAAACTCATATTCAAGTGATGTCATTTCCAAATCAAGGAAATAATTTTCATTTTGAATATTATGGAAAATAAATAATTATTTTCTTTTAATACAAAAAAAAAAAAAAAAATAAATAAATAAATAAAATGTTCAGTAAATAAAACATAAACTTAAAAAAAATTCTATTATTATCGTGTTTTTTGTTAATTTCATTCTGAGACTCACTCATAAAATCATGTTTCTCATTTTGTCTGTTTTTAAATGTAAAAGTACAAACTTATTTTTAATTATTAAAATTTGGATATATTATATTAAATATTTTGAAAGGTTTCAGTTCTAGATAATATAATTTTCATTAGAAATACCGTTATTTTTAAAAGAATTCTTAATAAAATTTATAGAAAAATTTTTGACTTTAAATCACTTCGAATTTAAATATCTGTCATAAAATAAAAATTTGACAAATCAACAAAAAATCGTTTTTAAGAGTTGTGAGTTAAAAAATCAAATTTTTACTTTAATAGATTCTTTAAGATTCTGATTTTTATGAGATTTTTTTATCATATTAATGAAGTAAGAATAACAAAAAATTAATCTATACAAATAAAAGCAGTAAATGATTGCTACATAATATTATTTTCGATGCAAACTGAAAAACAAATACCAAAACTGTATATGTAACATAACAGAAAAATTAAAACAGCTCTATAAATCCATCCCCTCTCCAATCAGACCTGAGCTCTATAAATTCGTCCCCTCTTTCGACCAGCTTTAAAAATTTTTCTTAACGATTTTTCTGTAATTTTCCATCTGGACTTTATAATCTAAAAGAAAGACCGTTACAAATTTGTATTAGGCTGTGTTAACCCATGTTTGCGCTATAACGTATCAAAAAACATTTTTAAATTTTTTCTTTTTCTGCTTAAATTGAATTAAAATTAACTAAAAGCATTGTTTTCTATAATTGCAAACTACTGCAATCTTTGGTTAAGATCTCTAAACTTTTTGCGACATGAGAGTATGTTAAAAATTTCGTTTTTAAATTCTTGAACTCAAATTTTTAAACCGATTAGATTCAACATTATTCTTTACTAGGAAAGGCCAAAGAGGCCCAAAAAAAATTTCTGAGGTGACTTATCTTAATTTCAAAAGAGTTTTCTATTCTCAAAATTTCAAGGTTCTAACTAAAACTTTTACGACGTTGCACAAAATTTTGAAATTTTTATTAGAATTCTATAGAGATGTATATAAGGGCAAGGCAAAAATTGTGAAAAACTAACTTGCATAAAGAAAGTTCATAGAAAATTAGTACAACTTTCCTCAGAAATTTTTTTGCACATGTGCAAATTAGCATAAATTACCTCTGACAAGTTTTTGGATTTTTATACCTTTCTTGAAAATTTCAAGGCTCTATTTAAGCTGAGTTGCAGAGATATAAAGGGAGCAAAATCTTGCAAAAAATTTCTTTTCAGTTTACCGTAAATTTAAATAGTAAATTTAAAAAGAAAGTATATAATTTTGATATTGATTTATAAAGGTAAAAAAAATTTCTGTCATATGGCGTTTTCAGATTAAAAAAAATATTAAGTAGATTAACCTGATATATACACATTTAAAAATAAGGCTTTTTCATAGTTTCTGGAGCTGTAGCTCTTGGGTCGGGCTACATAAAAAAGTTATTTTACAACAATAATTTTTTTATGAGACCTATCCATGGTTAAAATTTCATTACCTCTATCTTTAACGGTGTAGAAGTTTTGTAAACAGACAACAGAAAGACGGAACAGACAACAGAGCTCTCTCTTTTTATATTTTTTTTTGAAAAATGTGCTAAAATCAAACAGCACATATTATTTGCCTTGGTTTTCAAACTTACAACCGAACATGTTCATAAAAAAGAACAGAAAAATGCAATAAATAATAATAAAAATAAAATTTCTAAAAATAATATTTTCTACTAAATCTCTTCCTTTTTTGATAAACCCACTGTCATAATTCCACCAATTCCAAATTTTAATGTTTCTGTAGGAATGTAAGAAATTTACATCTGTGTAAAACTTAAACAAGGTAGAATGTAAACCAACGGGTTTTAAAAAAGCTCATTTTCAAGAGACAATACAAACTGTTTAGAATTGTGACTTGCACAAAAATTTTAAAATTTAAGAAATTTTTTGTAACAAGAAAAAATGTGAAAATAGGACTTTTCTGGAATTTTGAAGGGCTGTAAGTCCGAAACACTATATAACTAAGAAAAACCGTTAACACTCGTAAAATTATATAACCGGAGCTTTAATTTTTATATCTTGCCGAAGAAGTTTGTACAGGTGCTTAAGTTGCAAGTGCTTCAAAATAGCAAATTTTCAATTTTTGAGCGCTAATAGCTCATAAACAGGGGGTGGTCCAAAAAAAATTCTGAGCAAACTTATACTAATTCTAAAAGTAATTTTTGCCCTCAAAATTTCAAGTCCCTATTTAAAAGCGTTCCGCAGTTATGAGGGTAAAAAAATCATGCAAAATTTGGTTTTCACATAATGGTAAATTTAAATACTAAATTTAAAAGAATTGTATAATTTTGATATTAATTTACGAAGATAAAAAAAATACCTTTCGAATGACGTTTTCAGATTGAAAAAATATCAAGCAGAACATGAGATATACGCATTTAAAAATAGTGCTTTTGCAAAGTTTGAGGGGCTGTAGCTCCGTAATGGAAGGGGCTACATGAAAAAGTTGTTACACAAAATTAATTTTTTATGAGACCTACCCATGGTTAACATTTTTTTTTCTATCTTTAACGGTGTAGAAGTTTTATAAACAGACGGACGGACGGACGGACGGACGGACAGAGTGAACTAATTAGCACTTTTTTTCAAATTTTTTTTGGAAATGTGCTAAAAACAAGTAACTCAAAAAACTTTTAATTTTCCCAGGCAACACCTGGCAACCCTGTTAGAATTATATAAAGAAAGATTTATGCAAATTCGTCAGTAATATACAAAATTATAAATAAATAAAATTCGCAAAATTTTTGACAATTTTTGGGATAAGATAAGAAATTTCCCGTTTTAAAATGTCATATTTTAAATTGTCATGTTTTAACGGTTCATGTTTCCAAAAATTTTAATACTTTTATTAAAAACAATAAATTAAAGAGGTTAATGAAAAATCTGAACACTTTAAGCAAGTACAACAACTTAATAAGGCATTTATGTTACAAAATATTATTATCACAAAATAAAATGATTATAAAAAAATTCTATTAATAATTCAATTATTATAAAATAATTCTATTTTAAAATATTCTTAAAACTTATTACGGTTGTACTATTTCATTAATTCTTTTTTTGTTTTCAAAAATATTCGCGAAATGATCTACTAAAATTTTAAAGTAAAATCAACATTAAATCCTTGTTAATGAATTTATTTAGTTTTTTTTTGCATATTTAAAATTGGTATAGGTAATATCTAAATAATAATATGAAAGATCAACATTCCTTTCTTTGGATTCATTCTGATGAAAAACAATAAAACTTTTTTTTTAATTTTTAGCACATTTTAGCAAAAATTTTGAAAAAATCTGCTTATAGTTTCATTCTGTCCGTCCGTCCGTCTGTTTATAAAACTTCTACACCGTTAAAGATAGAAAAAAATTTAACCATTGGTAGGCCTCGTAAAAAAAATAATTTTGTGGAACAACTTTTTCATGGAGCCCCTTTTATTACGGAGCTATAGTCCCTCAAGCTTTGCAAAAGCACTATTTTTAAATGCGTATATCTCATGTTCTACTTAATATTTTTTTAATCTGAAAACGTCATTCGACAGGTATGTTTTTAACTTTGTATATTAATATCAAACTTATACAATTTGTTTAAAATTAGTATTTAAATTTACCGTTATGTGAAAACCAAATTTTGCAATATTTTTCTACCTTCATAACTCCGGAACGCCTTCAGATAGGAACCTGAAATTTTGAGACAAGAAAGAACTTTTAGAATTAGCATAAGTTTTTTTTAGTATAAGTTTTTTGCACCACAACCTGTTTAAGAGCTATTAGAGCTGAAAAATTGAAAATTTGCTATTTTTAGGCACCTGTACAAATTTTTCTTCCGCAAGACATAAAATTTACAGCTCGAGTAATATATTTTTACGTGTGTTAACGGTTTTTCTTAGTTTTGTAGGGTTCCGGATTTACAGCCCATCAAAATTCCAGAAAAGTCATATTTTCACATATTTTCGTTTTACAAACGTGGAAGAATACAGTTGCCTTTTCTTTTCTTAATTTCTTGAATTTGATTTCTTAAATTTTCAGATTTTTGTGTTAGTCACAATTCTAAACTGTTTGTATTGTGTTTTGGAAATGTGCACTTTTCAAAACGGTTGGTTTACATCCTACCTTGTTTATTTATGTTATCACTGTTTTTCGTTAAAATTGAGTTTTTAAATTAAACGTATTTTGAAAAAATTAAAAATGCTCGAGGCGAATCCAAAAAAAAAAAACCAAACTTCCAAAATTTTAATATTTTATTCACGCTTAATTTTTGGTTTTTTTTTTAATTTATGGAAATAGATAAGGTTTAATTTTCACAAAGAAACCATATCAATAAGATAAAACAAATTTTATGACAAAACGAATCTTAAGTACTTATATATGTATATATAGAACTATAAATAGATAATGTGAAAATTTTGTGAATTTTTTCAATAAAGAAATTTTCAAAAAAAAAAAAAAAATATTCATGTTTTGAATACAAAATTTTTTGGTGAAAATTTAATCGGAATCCGGGAATTAAATTTTTTATTAATAAATACGGGAAATTTTTTTATTTTTAGAAAAACAAAATTGTTTTGTTTTAGAATTTTCAATCATTTTTAAGATTTTCTTCTTTTTTTCAGAATTTGAAAACAATTTGAATGAAATTTTTAATTTTCCTTAACACAAAAGAAAAATGAATTTTTTACTCGGAAAAATGAATATTAGGTAAAATGAATGTAAAGTATGATAATATCATATATTAAAATTTTATGGACAAAATATATATGTATATATATATAGAATTGTATTGTCAAAAAATTTAAATTACCTTTTTTTTTTAAAAAATAATAATCTAAAGTGATTTTTTAGTTCTTTAAACAGATTTTGATTTAGGTATTTAAGATGATGTCTTTTTGACACATGATTTGAATATTTTTTTTTCATTTATATTTAGATTGAAAGTGAATAGAGAAGATGAAAGAAATTTAAATGTGGAAAATCTTTGAATTGTTTTTATTATATTTTAATATGATGTCGGTTGAAACATTTTTGTCTTGTTTTTGTTCTATAAAATTGAGTTTTTGCTTTAATAGGCATTTTGTAACATTGTACCAAATTTTATAGATATTTTATGATAGAGATAGAATATGTCATTAAAATAAGGATTTTATGTAACAACTTTTTTATACAGCTAAATCTTATTACAGTTTGACAAAGCACTAAGGACATTCAATTGCTATATAACTGAATTTTATACTATAGTTTTTGTTTTTTCGGAAACGTCAAAAAGTTAAAATTTTTCATTGAAATTTAGCATTATTTTCAATCAAAATTGTATAAAATTTTTAGAAATTTTTTTTATACCACCCCCTGTTTATGAGCTTTTAGGGTTCAAAAATTTAAAATTTTCTATTTTTAAACACCTGTAACTTAAGTAACTGTACAAATTTTTCTTTGGAAGATATACAAATTAAAGCTCCAGTAATATATTTTTACGTGTGTTAACGGTTTTTATTATTTATATAGGGTTCCGGACTTACAGCCCCTCAAAATTCCAGGAAAGTCCTATTTTCACGCACCTATTTGCTTATTACATGAAATTTTCAAATTTTTGTGCAAGTCACAATTCTAAATAGCTTGTATTGTCTTTTGGAAATGTGCGCATTTAAAGACCGTTGGTTTACATTCTACCTGGTTTTTTATAAGTGGTAGCACCTGGGTCAGATCGAATTTGCTATTTTATTTCTAAATTTTTCATTTTTTCCCATAAAAATCATTTTGGAAAAATTAATTGATAACAGCTTGGGCCAAACTCATGGAATGACTTTGTGCCAAAAAATATTTTTTTTTATATCAAATATATGCTATAAAATATCAATTCAGAAATGCATATTCCAATTTGGTCCTCATAAATCGACATTTTTAAAAGCAGTTTTATATGATTTATCTTAAAAAAAGAAAAAATAAGAAAAACTAGTGATAGAATCTACAATTCCTAAGTTAAACTTTAAAACTTTAACGTTTATGGAAATAATAGTAATTATGAGAACTGTTAATAAAATATGGTACTAATCAATATTGTGTTCACCTCTCTTGGAAATACCACCTCTCTTGGCAATACCAAGTTCAAATATCAACTCCCCTACTCCACATTCCTACTTCCTCCTTCATTTAATCAAAACTACACCAACAATGAACAAAGAAATACTTTCTTATTTAAGAAATAATCATTAAATTAATTAAAGAATTTTAAAATTGGATAAAATTTTTAAAAGTTTTTAAGTAGAAATTTACATAAAACTAAAATTTAAATGGTTGGAGCAAATTTCAGAAGATTTTTACTTTCAATCAAATTAAAATTTTAATTATTTTAAAAATAAACTATTTAAATTATTTATTATTGTTTAAACTTATTGTTATTCCATTCAATATCTTTAGTTTAATTTATTTTACAAATAGATTCAAAATATAATTTTCTTAATTAAATTTATTTATTATTTAAAAGGTAAGAGGATTTTTATTTTTTTCTAGATTTTCTTTGAATTGCAATTATTTTAATTGTTTTATTTTAAGTACAAGAACTATGCTATAGAAGAACTATATGTCTTAAATATACATATGAATAATAACTATATGAAATGAAGTTTGTTTTTTTTTTGTTTCCCTCACCACATACATTGGGATGAGGAAATAAGTAAAATTTTCATTTTTAGGGGTAGTTGCGGTACCTATAAGTCTTGTATTTAATATTTCATAAAATATTTTGATCTGATCAGAGTTTGAATTCGAAACCGACGATTTAAATCCTGCACCATTGGTCAGTTTTCTGGAATATTGTTTTGTATTTAATGAAAACTTTCAATAATTTGCTTTATTAAAAATGCTGTGAATTTATAAATTCAAACTGAAAATTCATTATTATGGCTTCTCTTTCATTATAAATTAATTATATAAATGAGAAGCAATTTCCCTTCTCAACCCTAAAATATTCCTACATTATATAGTATCACTCGTTGCTGATAACATTATTTTTAAAACTTTTGATTATTTGATGGTAACTATTCCAAGTATTGTTTAAACAATTTTCAACTTCGTTTTAGTTTAGTCTCATAAATTCGTAAACATCTATAACAGCTACATGTGGCCTGATTTCTTCAAGAAAGAACAATATATTACCCCATAATTTTATATTGCCCCAAAACTATTATGAGTTAGTTTTATGACTTTATGAACTATCGAGTTCGTAAAGGTATAAAAATGTAACCCCGAATAAATATATGTTGCTTTATTTATTTCGTTGCAAAGTAATTAAGACGCGAGTCTTTCAATCGAAGGGTCTAGAACTCAAAGTCAACTCAGATCATATAAAAACATTTTTAATTTTATATCGTATAATAATAATAACAATAGCTGCTACAGTTCAATTGTCTTCAGATTTTACCTCATGCAGGAAGGTCTTATATGCCACTGAATATAACTGATTGATAATTTCGTTAATGTTAGTACAATATGAATAGTAATAGGTCATTGTTCTTATATTTTCGTACTCTCCAAATCAAAGTTTTCCCATCCCTGCCTTTTCCTTTCCTACAGCCTAGTCAATAAGGTAATCCCTAGTATATCGCATTAGAAAATTTACAAATTGTTTCAAAAATATTTTGTATTAATGTCATGCATGAATCTAACTTTCTTGATCAGACAGACGGACAAATCCTAATCAACTATTTTTTCGATTTCAAACTGATCCCATTATGTTTATTTCGTACTGCAAACAGAGAAGCTATTATAATGTACTCGTTACTATCATTTGTCTAAATAAAAATCCAATATATATTTTTCAAGCCATAGAAAATTGATCATCTTTAAAAACTGTGTTTATGATCTCAGCGGGCCCTTTACCAATTCCTCCTATTTTAGAATTAATTTTTTCTCAAATTTGTTGTCCGTTGATGTGAAGATATCAGTCTATATTGTAAAAACTTTTAAACCGTTTTTTCAATAATTGTACTTAAAATTTTTTGATAGGTAATAAAATGTACTTTGAATTACTGAGTGATTAAAAATCGCTTTAATGAGTAAATTTAGAAATAATCATAATAAAATACAGAAAACTAGGAAGTTAGCAATTTTAGTAGAAAAATTTTTAATTTAAAAATGATCTGTTCGAAATTTTCTCACCCTAAAAAAATATTTTACTCATATAAACAAATTTTCCTTTTTATGTTAAGTGGCTTTTCGAAAAATTATATCTGCTGCTAACATAATGACAGGCACATATACATATGTATGTTTTAAAATAAATTACATTATATATAATCTGCTTGACTAACTTTTCTAAAATAGACACTGAATTATTAGTTATCGAATTTTTTAAATTAAATTTTTAAATTAAACTATTTTAAATGTTATTTAAACAAGTAATGAAAAAACCAAAAGTTTTCAAAAAAGCACATTTCCAAAATTAGTTTTTGATAAAGAGTACATGAATATTAAGTTGAATAAAATAAATTAATAATAACCCAAAATATGAAAGAAATCTTTAGAATAACTTATTGGAGAGCTTGGGAAAAATCAAGTCACATTTTTATCAAATTTAAGGCAACCCTATATTATTATGCAAAATTATTAACAGAAACAAAAATATAATGTTCAAGCTTTAATTTTTGTATATTGCTACAAAAAAATTTGGACAGATGCCGAAGTTACAGGTGTTTAACAATAGAGAGTGTCCGGTTTTTGATCCCTTCTTATAGCTCATAAACGGGGAGAAAATACGTCTTATAGAACCTGTGTTATAACAATTTAAACTTTTTCTTGCTTTTGCTGCTGCAAAAACAACTGCTTTTTCGAACTTTGTAGAACTGTAGTCCGTAACGGGTGGGGCTACAGAAAAAAGATGTTCCACAAAATTAGTTTTTTGGCGTAGTTTCAAAATTTCATTGCTTTATTTCAAACGGTGTAGAAACTTTGTAAACACCCAGACGGATGGACGGACAGACGGACAGAGTGAAACTAATAAGCATATTTTTTTTCAAAATTTTTTGAAAATGTGCTAAAAAGCGAATCATTTAACTTTAATTAAAATTAAATGAAAATTAACTAAGCCGTTTTAGCATTATATTACTTACCATTTCATATTACTTGAATTAAGTAAAAAAGTTTAAATAAAATTATAGTATATACTTACAATATTTCTGTGTGATTTCCAAAATGTGGACATAGAAAATCAACCCTTTGAATATCAACCTTTTTGAATTATAAATATTTAAAAATATTAAGGTAAAATGTAAAATCAAAGAGTTTTAAAGGTACACATTTTTTAAAAGACAATAAAAAAACTTTAGAATATTGTGATGTGACTTGTACCAGAAATTTGTAATATCCCTTAATATTTTATTTATTATAAAAAATCAAGATATATGTACTTTTTTCAATTTTAAGGAAATCCTATATAATTAAGAAAAATTGTTAAAAGGGAAAATAATATAATGTTGTAGCTTTAATCTTGGAATTTTTTTTAAATAAAATTTGTACAAAATTCTAAAAATAGTAAATTTTCCATTTTCCAACCACTAATAGTTGTTAAACCACTCCAACCACTAATAGTTTTTAAAAAAATTAAGAGATCTTTCTTATGCTATTATTTTTCAGATAATTGTTGTAGATAATATATGAAGGAAGCAAAGTCAAACAAAATTTTGTTTAAACATAACGGTAAATTTGAATACTAACTTTAAAAAAAAAAGCCTATAGCCTCGATATTGATATATAGCTAAAAAAGATCCTGTCGTTTCATATCTCTAGATTCAAAAAATGTTAAGCGGAACTTGGGATATAAATGTTGAAAAATAGTGCGTTTTTCTAACTTTGAGAAACTGTAGTTCCGAAACCACCCTATATAATCCCTTTATAATTATGCAAATCCTTTAACACATTAACACATGTAAAATATAATACTGGACTTTCAATTTGTTTTTGTCTTACAGACAATAAATGTGTACAAATATCAAAGTTTGCAGGCGTCAAAAAATACTAAGTTCTTAATTCTTAGTAACTCTTAAACAGGGTGTTGTACAAAATATTTTCTGAAGTAACTCACACTGATTCTGAAAGATGTTGCTTCTCCGAAAATTTCAATGTTTCATCTAAAAATGCTCCAGAAGGAAGCGCTCCATTTAAAAGCGATATGAAGGAATCACAATTTTCCAAATATTTTTTTTCCGCTTTTTACATAACAGTAAATTTAAAAACAGAATTAATGAAAAATTGTACAATATTAATATTAATTTATAAAGCTAAGAAATTATAAAACAGAACCTGAGACTATATAGATACATACCTAATTGAAAATAAAACTTTTTCCAATAATGAAGAACTGCGACTTCGTAGTGGTTCAAATGGTTGAGTAATGGATTAAAAGATCTATCCGTGGATAAATTATTCTACCTTAAACTGTGCAGAAGCTTTTTAAACAAAAGGATGGACGAATGGGCTGAGTGTAATTAATAAACAAATTTAAAAAAAATTTTTTTTTTTAAATTGCGCTAAATAGAGAAAATATATATTCACTCCAATCAAATTACTTATCAATCTATCTGTTTTTAAATATATGTTCTAAAATATTCTTGAAAATATATTTTGCAATTATAAATTTTGTTTGATGAGTTTTTAAATGAATTTTCTAAATAAAATTTAAAAAAAAAAACAAAAATAAAGTAAAACTTAAAGTATACTTTGGCAAAAAGATTGATTTTTAAATGAAATAAAGCAGTGCATAAGATCAAGGGTATTTAAAGGAACGCATTAACAAAATGATAATATAATAATATTAACGCATTTAAAGATTTTTTTTATGTATCAGAATTTATAATTTATAATTTTTTTGTAAGAGAAACTTTTAAAAATAAAAAGACATTTTCATTAATTTTAAGAAAATCTGAAAAAGATGTTAACATAAAATTATATCTGATGTTTATACACCACCGTTTGCACCATTTTTAGCACATTTCCAAAAAAATTTTGAAAAAATGTGCTTATTAGTTTCACTCTGTCCGTCCGTCCGTCCGTCCGTCCGTCCGTCTGTTTACAAAACTTCTACACCGTTAAAGATAGAGAAAAAAAATTTTAACCATAGGTAGGTCTCATAAAAAAAATAATTTTGTAGAAAATTTTTTCATGTAGCCCCCCCCATTACGGAGCTACAGCCCCTCAAACTTTGAAAAAGCCCTATTTTTAAATGCATATATCTTATGTTCTGGTTAAGATTTTTTCAATCTGAAAACGTCATTCGACAGGTATTTCTTTTATCTTTCTAAATTAATATCAAAATTATACAATTTTTTTAAATTTAGTATTTAAATTTACCGTTATGTGAAAACCAAATTTTGCATGATTTTTCTACTTTCATAACTCCGTTACGCTTCTAGATAGAAGCTTGAAATTTTGAGGCAAGAAAGAACTTTTAGAATTAGTATAAGTTTGCTCAGAAAATTTTTTCGGACCACCCCCTGTTTATGAGCTATTAGGGCTTAAAAATTGAAAATTTGCTATTTTTAAACACCTGTAACTTAGGAACCTGTACACATTTTACTTCTGCAAGATATAAAAATTAAAGCTACAATAATATATTTTTACGTGTGTTAAAGGTTTATTTTAATTGTGAAGGGTTCCAAAGTTGCCGCTCTTCAAAATTGCGAAAAAGCCCCATTTTCAGATGTATATATCTCGGGCTCTGCGTAATAATTTTGCAATCTAAAACCGGCAGAAGATCGAAAATTTTATTATCTATATAAAAAAATATCAAAATTATGTGATATTTTGTAATTTACTATTTAAATTTACCGTTATGTGAAAACCACATTTTGCATGAAATTTCTTTTTTCATAACTCCGGCACCCCTTTAGATAGGAACCTGAAATTTTGAGACAAGAAAGAACTTTTAGAATTAGTATAAGTTTCCTCAGAAAATTTTTTGGTAACACCCCCTTTTTAAGAGTTATTACGCCTCAAAAATTGAAAATTTGCTATTTTTAGACACCTGTAACTTAGGCACCTGTACAAATTTTTCTTCGGCAAGACATAAAAATTAAAGCTTCAATAATATATTTTTACGTGTGTTAACGGCTTTTCTTAGTTATATAGGATTCCGGACTTATAGCCCGTCAAAATTTCAAAAATGTCCTATTTTCACATTTTTTCTTATTACATGAAATTTTCAAATTTTTGTGTAAGTCACACTTCTAAACAGTTTGTATTGAGTTTTGGAAATGTGCGCTTTTAAAAACCGTTGGTTTACATTCTACCTTGTTTAAAAATGTGCTCAGATTTGCGTGAGTTTAAACTAAGTTTTAAAATTAGTTTACTTCAATTTCTGACCCTCATAACATATTCCGATATTCTGATTTTATCAAAATCAATTGATCTTAACTGTAAGCATTTTGAAAACATGACAGTGCGCTAAATAAATAGTTGGACAGATATAATAAAATTAATAAGCACAGTCTTTTGAATTTTGTTTTTTTTTCAGATATACTTAAATATGTCAGGATGACATAAAAGTGAGATAAAGGGAAAGAGAAACAAAAGTAAATATACCTACATGTAATTATTTTTTATCAAAGTATGCTAAAATGATTAAAAATAACCCACACATTAATTGTGATAAAAAACAAATTAAGAGAATTTGGACTTTGTAAATTTTTAATAACTAAGTACTTGCTTGTTCATTCAGTGCTTTAAATACCTACTTTACTAATTACACCTACGTCTCATTCATGTAATTGAAGATTAAATCAAAAAAAAAAAACTCAGTATTGAAATAAATTATCAATAATCTACCACTCTACACTAAGTATATTCATGGGGAGATACAAAGTATTTTATTTAGAGTACAAAATTGCAATTAAATGACATTGATTTATTTTCTACAAAATGACTAAAAAATATGTTGCAGTTCTCTTGTAGAAATGATAGTGAAAAAAAATCAATTAAAAACAATGACTGAATATTTTTAGAAATGAGAAGTATTGAAATAGTTTTATGGTACGTCATTAATTAGTTGACGAAAAATACAAACAGTTAATGTTAAAAATTATAACATGATTCCTATAGAAAAACTTTTAGGCAACACTGCTATATCACATATCTGTCATTGATTAATCCTTCATAATTATCAAAACAAAAATAAAAAAATTGTAAATATTAAAATCTCCTAAAATCTATAATAATCGTTATTATCCAAAGCCTGTATTTCATTTGACTGAATTTAATTTAATTGTATTCAATTTTACTGGATTTTATTTGCCTGCATAAACATTGCCTAACTAAACCTTTTAATGTGGGCAACATTAATTATATATTCAACTGTAAAAAGAAAACATATTTATTTACATATACATATTTCAAAATCAAAGAATTCAAAATTGCACCCTGATAAATAAATTATTAAAGCCCTGATTTCAAAATCTCTTCTAATTATTTTTGAATGAATTCCTGACTTTATGACCAACTTTAAAATCACTCTTAATTTAGAATCTCGCATATATTATATTACATAATATAGTCTGGAAAAAATAAATACCCCTGATTTTGTCTCCAAACAGAAAATCTCTTTTAATTATTTTTTTTTTAAATATTACATTTGAAATGAACCCAGTTAAATATAAAAGCTTTCAGATAATAATCCAAGCCAGGCAATATCATTCTAAACATGTGACAATCAAATACAAACATATGACATGCGCCAACTCTATAATTAACAAAACCAAATTTTCAAAATCTTTTAAATTAATATAAATTGACCCCGACTGGGGTCTCGGTGACCTAGTGGGTAACAGCGTATAAACGCCGAGGGAGTGTGGGTTCGAATCTCACACACATCGTAAGAGTTATTCCATGTTATGACATTTACAGCCTGAAAAAAAGGCTGTGTAATTTCCTGTTTACGTGGCAGAGAAACGCAAAAAAAAAAAAAAATTTAAAACTTACTAGTATTCACCCGCCCCTCGAAATTCGAGGTGTTTTAATTAGTAATTACAATACAGTAATACAGTATAATTTCTTTATGATTTTATTTAAAATGTAAAAATACAATTTTCAATAATTAATGCCGTTATGAATTTAAAATTTCTTTGCAAATAATATTTTTTGTAAAAATATGGTTATTATTATCTTTTAGAAGATGCCCTTGATTTATTGAGTATTGGAAAATCATTGTGTAAAATGATTTTAAATTTCTATCATTTACAGATTAAATATTATGATGATATTATGATATGTAAGAATTTATTTCGTTTAAAAAAAAAAAAAAAAAAAAAAACAGAACTGAATCGAACTTGCAAAATTAAAAGGTAACTATTAAAAACTCCACACTCTACTGCTGTACTAAACACTAAAACATAGGTTTATATTCAGTTATATTGTGAAATTCCTACTTCTACCTACCATACAACCAATATTTTAAAATTTTTAATCGAAACAAAAACAAAAGGAAACAAAAATTTAACGGAATCAAAGAGCGTCTTTTTGAATATGTATATTATAGGTATAGATTATACATACTATATGATACATATGTATATTCTTTACATGGGCTTTTAATGAAAATGGAAAATTAGTAATGAAAATCAGAAAATTTTGGAAAAATATTGATCTTGATGGCTGTACTGAATATTTATCATTTAAAAAGAAAAAAATGAAAGTTGGTTGGTAAATCATTGAGTAAAAGGGTTTTAAATGTCTGTCATTTACAGATTAATTTAAAACTTATTTTTCAAATCATAAAAAATTTTAGAAAAAGTAATTGTGGCGAATTTTGGGTGAATTTAATAAATTTCGTGAATAAAAAATTTCCTTTATAGTTATAACAAAATAAAAAGTCATTTAAACGTAGTATAAACGTTTATAAATCTACACATCTACTTTGAAATCTAAATCAACATTTAAAAGAATTATTCTACTTGGCACATCTCCATTTCTTTAGAAAAAATTACTGTATTTTTAAAAATTAGATTGCAAAAAAAAATTCTAATTAAAATTTTTATATTCTATTCTTTTTTTCTGAAAATAAAATTTAAAAAATAATTTGTAAAAATCGAAAATAGAGTTTTTTTTTTTTTTTAAATAAATTGAAAAAGGTTGATGGTTTCCCGGATTCAATTAATTGTATTGCATTAAATTATTCAAAAGGTTTATACATTTTGAACAATTAAAAATTTTGAGATAATTCGATTAGTAATAAAAATTGCTAAAAGCTTTCACTACAACTCATCAAAAAAAAATTAATTGGAATTTTGCAAAAATTAAATAAATATTAGGTACATTTTAGTATTTTTGTATTAATTTTAGTTTGTATTTTTAGAAAACATAACACATATTTTTTTATTAATGCAGAAACTAAAAATTAATTATTTGGAATTTAATTAATTCTAAATAATTTAATTTTTGATAATTTAAAATATCTATAATATAATACGATAATACACAAGATGTTGGCGAGACCTTGCCAACATGTAAAAAAAAATATTTTATATCTATAATAAAACACTCACGCTGAATGTAAATTAAACTGGCAATGATGATATATTTATTTAATAATTTAAAATTTTATTATCAGAGACACGAATCTTTAACTCAAAGTATTATCAAGAGACACAAACCGTTCATTAAAAATATAAATAAATTTAGTAAATATTATTACCAGAGACCAAATTTTCCACTAGAAGTATTATCAGAGACACAAACCGTTCATTAAAAGTGAGTACAGTCAAAAAAGGAAAAGTACATACATAAAAAACAAATTTTCAATAAAAATAAATTCAGCAAATTTTTAATTTTTTAATTTGACCGCCACATCCATTATGAACTGGTCGCAGTGGTAAATTAAAAATAAATTATTAATCTTCTGTTGGCGTTTTCAATCTTTGTTTTGGAAAAAACAAAAAATTTAGGTACTCTTAATAAAATTAAAACGCTTGAAGGTGAAAAGAGCAAAGTTTATAGTAAGCCTCATATTTGTAAGAAAAAATAATAGGCCGATTTTATTCTTGATTTTGTTTTCATTAGTATAAAAGCTGGTAAAAGCTTCGTAACAGACTTTAAAGTAGTTTTGTTTATTTAGGTTGAAATTTAGATTTTTAAGCTAAATTTTCGGTATAACTGATACAACATAAAAGATTCGAAATTTTTTTATTAATATAAAATTCGGCAGACTTAAATAATCATATTTCATAACAGAAGTCTGGAACTTACCAAATGTTATAAAAATGGATATTTTTCTTAAAAAAAAAAAACTAACATAGAAAATATCATTTTTGAAGCCTTCTCTCACAATAGATTCATAATTTTGTACTAATTTATTATTAGACCATTAAATTAAAAAGCTGTCGAAAACGACCGTCACAAAAAAAAAAGCCCCCGAAAATTTATGAAATTTCATTATCAGAGACATGAATCTTTTATTAAATATACCAAAGACCTCTTCTAAAGTACATTTAAATCAAATAAATTCAGCAAATTTTTTTCAAGCAAAAAAAAATTAACGCAAGAGACTTGAAAGTAGTTTTGATAAATAAAGTAATTTCGCGGCGAAAACAACTATTTTACATCGACATAAAAATTTTTTTTAAAACTAAAGAAAAATAGAGAGTAAAATTTTAACAAATATTAAAATTATTTCCTATTCGCATCGAGAGCGGCGTCGTATTAAGTCAAACGGGAAATTTATTTTTGCGGACAGCAAATTTAAATTAAAAAATTAGGGGATCAATAGTGAAAATAAAATTTTGGAATTAGGGGACCAATAGTGTAACATTTATTTGGAATTTTTGAGATAAAAAATTAAAAAAAATCTTAAGTGGAAGTGGGTGAAATTAGTATTATAAAATCGCCATTTGGCGTAAAAAATTTTACATTATATATTGTTGACTTGGAAACGGTATTTTATATTGTTTACTTAATATAAACAAAGTGCCTATAGAAAATATTTGCATACTTTTAGGCAGTATTTTAGTATGTAAAAATGCATATAGAGGATTTAAAAATAATATTAATATCAATAAAATTTAAAACTGTACTAAAAACTTTTTATTGCATTCGCAAAGATAGTTCTTGAAAACTTTTAAAATAGTGTGTGATTCGAAAATTTAAAAAAAAAAAAAAAAAAAAAAAAAAAAAAAAAAAAAAAACAACAAGGTAAACAGTTTAAATAATAAGAATAAAAACAAATAGTTGTATGAAAAACTAAAAAACTGTGAAAACTTTAATAAAAATAAATAAATTAAAATAAAAACATTTAGATAAAATTGGCTTAAATCAACTCTGATAAAAGAATAAGCTAAAAAACTAGAGTGTAATACAGGGATAAAAAGTACTTTAAATTGGGTAAGAATATTTTAAATATAATAACCATCTTTTTCAAGGATATTCCGGAGAGGCTGGAATTATCCAACCGCTTATAGTGGTAAGCTAAGGCATTAAACCGGCCAACTATTTCACAGGAGGGTACTGTGGGATAGGAGGCAGGTAGACAAGACATTTCGCTTGACAGGCAAGGTTTATTTGCCTGTTATAAGCATATAGTACCAACTATTCAAAGAATTAAAAAAACGGACAGCTCACTAGTTTATTGAAGAATAAATTGGTTGAGCACCTGACCGAACTGTAGGGGTGCGTAATATATATTTAGAACTCTATATTATAAAAACAAATATTTACCAAGAAGATACGAAGAAAACTATTAGTTAGTGCATAAGCACCCGACATGCCTCCCAAAGGGGGCAACAATCCGTATGGGCTGTTGGAAGACCCTCCCAACCCCAAGAAACTAAAAACAGGAGAAAAAAAGTCAACACTGGGGATTGCCTTTCCGGCGCTAGGCATGAGAAACGCCGATTTAGAGAAAAAATTTGTAATCCTGAAACCTAAAGATCAGAATAAATGTATGAGGGACTTCAATGTATGGACCTTATGTAGACAAGTGGCGGACATCTGCGTAGGAAGCAAGTCGAAGTTCAACAGGGACGGAAACTTAATCACAGAAGCACCAAATAAGAGAGAGGCGGAAAAGCTAATTAAAACTAAGTTCATCCTCCTAAAGCCGACAGAAAGCGTGGAAGTACAAGTTGAATATTTCAGAGCACTGAACCAATCAAAAGGGATCTTCTTCGCTTATGATTTGGCCAGCGACATGTATGATGACAAAGAAATTATTGAAAATATAAATAAGGACAACAAGGGAGTGGAAGTGGTTGATATCTACCGCTTCCCTGGCCGGAAACCTGACCGGAATGGGCAAATAAGGAAGTACAGTGGTGCGATCAGCGCAACTTTTGAATCATGCGAACCACCAGAGACCCTAAAAATAGCTTTTTCTGTAGTTCAAGTAAGAAAATCGTACCCCAACCCAATGCGTTGTAATAGGTGTCAACGATTGAACCACCGCGAGAAATTCTGCAAGTCAAAAGCGAATTGTTCAAAATGCAGTGGTGAATTAGTAGACGCAGAAGCAGAGGAGCACAAGAAAAGCTGCTTAGTAAAGAGATGCATAAACTGCTACGCTGAAGAATGGGAGGATAATCATGCGCCTAATGACAAGGACTGCCCTTCTTACATAAAGGAGAAGGAGGTCCTCCAACTAAAAACTGATTATAGAATCACCAAAGGGGAGGCGTACAAATTATACAAAAGAAACAAAGGGCGAACTGACGCCATAAACTCAAGCAAAACAATTATAAGAACAGACAAACCATTCATAGGTTATGCCAATACGGTTAAGGAAGCCACACCAAGTCTTTCAACAACCATGGTGGCTATCCCAAGTGCAGTCACAGGTGCAATCATAAAAAACACGCTAAACCATACCGGAAATAACTCTAACCAATTTATCAAGAGAAAAGAAGCAGAGAACATTACAAATCCAAAAGAAATTTGTCAGACACCATTAATAAACAATACAGGAAAGACACTACAACATCAAATGAACCTACAAAATCATAATACCCATACAGAATTAGAAACAAAAGTTCAAACTCATCAAAAACCCCAGCCAATAGTAGTAAAAAAGCAAATAGAAAAACCAATCCAAGCAAAAATTCAAAACCATAACAAAGATCAGACCCCAGAGCAAAAAACAAACGATTTAATAACAAATCACTCATCTTATGAAGAATCAAACATTCAACAAGAAATTACCAAAAAATCAGAAAAGCCGCAAAACAAAGAAACTTATTTTATAAATTCGTCCTCCTCGGAAGACGAAAACCAGATAACAAGAAAAACAAGAGCAGCAATCAAACGCAACAAGAACAAACAAAAGAATTCAAAGACCTCAGGAAGTACAGGGAAATTGGAAAAGATGGATGTGGAAGCATCCACCAGTGGAAAAACACAAATTACAGAATACATGGGAAGTTTGGTAACTGCCCTGGATCATCCAGCTATCTATAGCAATTCGATATTAAAGGCAGACAATAATTACGAAAAAGCGGCTCTACCAAGCAAGAATATTGGCCAAGGCCAAACTGATCTTGACTAATATGGCTACAGAAAATAACATAAATCATACACCAAGACCAGTGCAGAGATGGCAACCTGTCATCCTGCAGTGGAATCTAGCAGGTTTCGAAACCAACAAAGGTTTTCTGGAGATACTGCTAAGGGAACATCAACCCCTAGTAGTAGCACTACAGGAGACCCACATCTCAAATAACCAGGCGAATGAAGTTTGGAAGAACTACACCTGTCTGCTTCCCCCTGACAGGGACCGGTGGGGAGGAGTGGGCTTCCTAATTCACCCAAGCCTAAATTATGAAGAGAAGTCGATCAGAACCTGCATAAAATCAATAGCTATTGTCACGGAACTTCCAGGTTTCCATGGTAGGGTGACTATAGTAAATATCTACATAAAACACAACACTAGACAGGTAAAAGAAGATCTCGGCAGAATTGTAAGGCAGATCGAAGCTCCTTATATTATTGTAGGAGACTTCAATGCTAGAAACATAATGTGGGGAGATTTAACCAATAACTTACTAGGAAACCAGGTAGAAGAGTGGCTCGACGACAACCAGAGTCTCAAGCTGCTTAACAACGGAAGCCCAACCATGCTGGCGGCATGCGGGACGCTATCGTGTATTGATCTCACAATAGCCGACTGCCAAACCGCTAGAAGCTTGGACTGGAAGATAACAATCAGCCCTAAAGCCGCAGACCACAACCCGATAGTGATTACTATCAAAGGGTTTAGGCAACGCACACTAGAAGAAGCTCCAAAAAGAAGAGCATCGTATAAGGACAAGGCTGCGGACTGGCCAAAATTCGAAGCTGAAATAGTGAAACAACTATGCACGCGACCTTACTCATCAAACGTGAATAGGGAAGCCGCAATTTTAACTAAAACACTGAGAACAGCGGCCAACAACACAATTCCCAGAAAAGCCTTAGTAATCGATACAAAAGAACCAATATGGGCAAACAGAAAGATCAAAGAACTGGGACAAGACAAAGACAGACTCTGGAGAGCATATAAAAGATCAAATGGCAACACTCAGATTCTAGTAGCCCTAAAGAAAACACAAGCTCTCTTGAGAAAAGAAATAAAAGCCGCGAGAAAGTCCAGCTGGGAGAACTTCCAAGACTCCATTGACGGCAGTGACATGCAGAACACCTGGGCCAAAGCTAGAAGGATCCTAGGTCTAAAACCCAAAAAGATTCAAATGTTCTTAAGGACAGAGGAAGGATTAATCTTGGAAAAGGCTGTCATTGCTGAGAAGTTTGCTGAACACTACCAAATCGAAACTGGTAGATGTCAGAGTGTTCTCAGAGAAGAATTGACCACTAGCATTTCGGAAGATCAAGAACCCGCAGAAGAGTGTATGGAGATCCCCATCTCAGACCAGGAAGTGGATAACGCCATTATCAGCGGCAAAGGTAATTCCCCTGGACTAGACGGAATAACTTATAATATGGTCAAAAATAGTGGTGGGAGATTCCGTAGCAGACTCAAAAAGCTGTACCAAAACATAATAGAAGGCGGGGAAATCCCACACGGCTGGAAGCTGGCGGAGCTTGTTCCCATGCATAAGGCAGGCTCTAACCCACAAGAAGTGACAAATTACAGATGTATAGCTCTGATATCAGTTCTGTCTAAAATATTAGAAAAAATAGTGGCGAACAGACTGAGCTGGATAATTGAAAAAAACATTAACAACGAGGTACACGGATTCAGACCCGGAAGAGGCTCGGTATCGATAGTCTATGAAATCGAATACGAAAAAGCCATGCTGCTAGAGAAGAAGGAGCACGCTGACATCTTGTCACTGGATTTGTCAAAAGCCTTCGATAGGGTTCAGCCAGGGCCCATCGTCTCCCAAATGAAAGAATGGAAGGCCGGTACCAGATTCATCAGATATACAGAGAGGTTCCTCAAAGGCAGAAGATTCACAGTAAGAATAGGATACATCCACTCCAAAACCCAGAGAATGCTGGGCGGAATACCTCAAGGATCGCCCCTTTCCACGAGGTATTTTAATCTGTACATTGCAGACTTAAGCAGAAAACTGGGGGAGCTGAACGGGCTAAAACATTGGGTGTATGCGGATAACTTGATACTACTGGCCCGAGAGAACATCACAGAAAGAGAACGGCTATTAACATTGGCAGTCAACTTAATAAAAGATTGGTGCAGGGTGTATGGCGGAGAGCTTGCGGAAAACAAGTCGGAAGCCATTCACATCTGTAGAAGCAGGTACTGCGGTAGGATGTCCCTGAACTTGGGAGGAAACCTTATAAACTACAAAAACAACATCAGGATCTTGGGAGTTCACATCAGCCGCGGACTAAATTATGGGGTTCATATAAACAACTTAGTGATAAGGTTAAAGAAGGTGAATAGCCTTCTGAAGCTAGTTTGCAGGAAAAAGCACGGGCCACCAGTGGCAGTGGCGGCCAATATAGCGAAGGCTTTGATTTTTGGAAGGTTAGATATGGCAATAGACATTTATGGCTTCACGTCGGATTCTAACATTAGGAAAATCCAGGTATGCATAAATGACGCGGCGAGAACGGCCCTAGGGGCGCTACCCTCCACAAGGATTGAGCCTCTCCTACTGGAGGCGGGTTTTCCTTGCTTCTACGAGAGACGTAATATGCTTGCAACGAGGGCAGTGATCAAAGCCCTATACAACGGCCAACACCCAAGACACGAATTTACATTAAATGCCATAAAAGAAAACATCATAGTACCAGGGAAATCAAGCATAATGAAGACGCTAGAACTCCTCGAAGCGGTAGACTTCCAGTTGAATACTAAAATAAAATACACGAAACTTCAGCCCAACTGGATAAGACTGAGAGGGTGCATCGATAACTCACTGGCGGTTCACGCGAAAAAGGACACCACCTGTGAAGCTTTCAAGTCACTTTTCGAGGAAATGAAGAGCAATTTAAATCCGGACAATACAATATACACTGATGCGTCCAAAAGTCAAGCGGGTGTAGGCTATGCAGTGATCCTCAACAATCAAGTAGCGGTCGCAGGGAGAATGGCAAACCTCTCGTCGATATATGAGGGCGAGAGAGAGGCTATCCTGTCTGCACTAGAACTAGCAGAAAGAAACACCGGGAAGACCGTAATATTTACTGATAGTCTAAGCGTGACAACGAACCTGGAGAATCCATCTACAAAAGAACACCACATACACTGGGCCAGGAATCTTCTAAGAGAAAACAAAGGAAGAATCAAAGTCTGCTGGATACCTGGGCACGTCGGTATAGCAGGCAACGAGAAAGCCGACAGAGTAGCAAAAACAGCAGCCAGGTCAACCGGGGAAATCATTACACCAGCTTCAAGTATATATGCGTGCAAAGCAATCTCGAACTACAACATCTTCGTAAAACAAAGGAATTGGGAGCAAATAGAACACCTGATGAAAGAGCTCTACCCAATCAGAGAAGACCATCAGAAAGTGAAATCCTCAAATAGATCACTAGGAGTAAAACTAGCAAGAATACGACTGGGCACAACATTAGCAACTCACGGCCACATATTCAATCGAGAAGCTGCTCCCAGTTGCAGTCTCTGCCCACATAGACTAACAATAAAACATATTTTTGAGGACTGCGTGAGGCCCGGACGAGAGGCCTCACTCAACTTACTAAAAATCGCTAATGAAGATGACATCAAAAAGATTGCAGCCATATGCCAAGTCCACGGTATATGGAATTCATTATAGAAAATTTAATACAATTAAATTGGTAATAAGTAAAATAAGAAAAAAATAAAAATATAAATTAAAAAAATTATAAAATAATAAAAAATAAAAAAAATAAACCAAATTTTAAACTTAATATTTATATTTGTAGATTATTAAGAAAAAGTAATTTGGTAATAATTTTAAAATTTTTAACTTCTTATCTAGCAATATTTAGAATTTATTTGGATAAAAAAAAAAAAAAAAAAAAAAATAAAAATAAAAAAATAAAAAAATCTTGAATAGTTGTAAAATCAAAAAAAAAAAAATATATATAATACAAAAAAAGAACTCTGTTTAGTTAACTTAGAGTTTTGTATCTATTATTTACATTGTATCCTATCTTTTATTAGTTTCTAATTTTTAATTTTGTAAAATCAATTAAACTGTGAAATGTAAAATTTTTTGTTGGCCCACATCCGTGAGGAAAAGGGCCCTCTATTTTGCAAGAGCATTATATGCCCTTGGGAAATTGTAATAAAATAAAATAAAATAAAAATAAAATTATTTCGATTATTGGTATTGTTTTAAATGTAACAAAAAAAAAAAAAATGTCGTAGCGGTTGGTGTTGGTTGGTTTTTCGCCTGTTTTTATTGTGCACTTTATACATGTGTTTCAAACAATTTTTGAGATATCGGCACGAACTTTTACCCTGAATGTGTTTTTAGCTTGGACCATTTTTCTCAATGATTAAAAAACTGTCAAAAATTACCGCCACGAAAAAACGACGAGAAAAAATTAATAAACTGCTACCTAACATTTTTAATTTTATGTGTTTAGATTTGTTTTATGTTTTTTTCCTATTACATCAAGTAAGTAAGTGATTCCAACGTTTTTTTAATGGTGCTGATGTAAAAATGAAATTTTTAGGTAGTTTATTAAGGGAGTCAGTATGATAACGGAAATGTTTTTGAATCTATAGAAATTGTGCAATTGCACAGGGGGATTTTCTAGTTTATAAATAATATTTGTTGTTAATATTTAAAAAATTTTTAAAATTTATTACGAACGATTTTCCTAACCATTATATTGTTGTATTCTTTATAAAATATATACAAGAGTTTTTGATTTTGTTTGAAAAATTTATCTTAATCTTTAAAACATAGCAAAAAAAAATTTTTAATTACTATGTCTGCTAAACATCATGCTAAATTTTTTATTCATATACGAACTTTATGTAAACTGAATAAAAATAATTTCTAAAAAAATTAAACCAATATTAAACCGATTAAATTTAAACTTGAAGCTCCATCTATTAATAATGTAAAATTAACAATTGTAAAACACACTTATGCGGAAAAATAACACAATTCGATTGAAAACATAATATTTCAGAAAGAAGCTTTGCATAGTTCTCAACATACTTATGTATTCTGGGTATCGAGTTAAACCATAAATTGACTTCGGCAAATCAAATTTTTGTTATAACTAAAGATACAAGTAAATTTTTGGCTTTTTTATATTACTACAAAACTTACTTCTTCCGGATGTACCAGATGGCCAGATGCTGCCGACTCCACTTAGCCATCACCGTAGAGTTGAGTCATCGAAATTATATTTCGATCTGTTCTAAAAAATATAAAACAGTTAATGCTTTCCATTCTAAACTTTCCTATCCGAAAGAAGAAGTCAACCCATCCCAACACTGTTCAACTTCTTCTTAAAAAAAAAAAATAAAAAAAATAATTAAGATTTTTCTTAAATCATTTTTCCTAAGGAAGCCCTGCCACATCCTTTTCAAATAAACCAAACTGTTTTAAAAAATAGTATTAAAGATCTCATCTTTAAAAAATGGTTGAAAACAGAGTGGTTTTTTTTAGTAAAAGTTCAATACTATCTGGAAAAATAACGTGAAATTCCCTTACGTGATATTTTGAAGTTTTTCACCAACCCTTGCAAAAGATAAAACCAAAACATAAAGATTAGTGAAAATATAATTATTGGCAATGCAGGGTTAAATAAAATGACAAAAATTTTCCAAAAAAATTTTTTATCCAATTAAAGTATTTTGGAGAATTTTTGAACCCTTAAAGCTATTTATATTTACTTTTTAAAAATCTTAATAAACTTTTCTACTATTTAATAAATAATATTTTAATTAATTTCTTCAGTTTAACATAACAAAATAATAAAACAAAATATATATATAATCTTATATATGCCCCTACCCAAATAAAAACATTTGTCTATTATTATAAGATAACTAATTTTCTTCCATGTCTGTTGAGTAGGTTGTTTTCCACTTTTTAGAAAAAAGCAAAAAATTGTATAGATTTGCAAATTGTTTTTAAAGGTGCTTTTTTTATCACTAGAATTTTTTCATTTGATCAAATCAATGCCATTAAAAAAAAATTTTTGATTTCTTAAACTAATTTTTTCCCCTTAAACACTTGAAAAAAATATTTTAAGTTTTAAAAAATTTAATAACTCTCTAAACATTTTATTTTTAATTAATTTAACTATAAAGATACGCATACACATACATACACACAGATTTTAAAACGAAATAACCTTATAAAATCATCCTTTTTTATTCACATCATTTTAATATTTTATATTTTCAAAATAATGAATAAAACTTTCATCAACTCATCCTTTTAATGTCAACATTAAGGAAACAACTATATAAGAAACTATAATATATACCTCTATATAATGTAAAAGAAAAATATCAGGGAACTTATCAATTTAATCCTTTTAAAGGCCACTTGAGATTTAAAACAAAAGAAAAACACATTTGTATATACATATAAATAATATATGAGTTAATTACAGTTCATCTTCTACTCATCTGATTATACAACAATAACAGTGCGATTCTTAAAAATTTCTTAACAAAGTTGATTATTAAACGGTTTTTTTTTTTTTTTTACTCATTCTTTACAACACACACAAGTCTACAAGGACGATAAAATGAATATTTATATTGTCGGGTTAATTAGGAAGTTTTTAATAAAAAATATAATTTGCATAAAACTGGGAGTAAATTTTTAAAATTTTGTGTACACAAATAAAATTCTTTTTATAAAACGAAAACTTAATAAAAATTTAATTATTTATTGTTTTGTTACAAAATTTAACTAAAAAGTTAAGAGACAAGATAATAAATATTTTTGGGGTAGAATTGTACAATACTTAAATTTCATTAATATAAAGTGATAAAGTTAATAGTGAGATGAAATTAAGTGAAAAATAAATTAGTTAATATTTTTTTTTTTTTTTTTATAAAGTTGAAAATTTAATTGAAAAATTTTAAGAAAGGGTTTTTAATAAAAGACTTGTACATTTTACATACATAATAATTTGTATATGTTTAAAATGTATAACTACTCTTGTATTTTACAATGTACATATATAGAAATAAAATGTAGAATAGACTTTAAGATTACAATATTATAAACAACTTTAATGTCAAAAAAAAAAACAAATTTAATATTTTTTAAGAAATTTTAATGAAAAGTATTTTATTTAAAATTTGAATGGTGTTTTTATTAAATAAATTTTTATATTACCTTTAAACTGAAGATATCCCATATATCAGCTCCATTATAAACCTATCACAAATACGATTGATGTATCTTTAGGAAATTTTCAAATATAATAGGTATATACTGTATCTATTGTTCCGATAGAACAGAAATTAATGTAAATGTATCAGAAATATCAGAGATCAAAAAAATTATAATAGGTAAAACTTTCTTGTACCTATACATGCTTTTAAATAAATGACAAGGTATACAGGATCATGTAAAGTAAATTATATTCAGATTTTAAATTGATAATAACAATTTATGCGAATACATCGTTCTATAATAATTGATAAAATACTAAATAAAATAACTCTACTCTCACTTACTATAATAATGTAATTCAAAAATTTAAAAATGTTAACTTATTAAAATAGGATGAACTAGAATCGATGGTCTAAGAAAAATAAAAATAAAACAAATTTTTTTTGGCTAAATTCAATTTAAAGCTAACCATGAAAATTAAGAAAGAGGGTTGATATTTGTTCTTCTGTATAGTATATTTTGTAGATTATAATGTCATGGCTAATGGATAAGACTCGGATTTGAGCATTTTTGCATGTAAAGAACATAGAGAAGTAGAACTGATGACCTAAATATATCACAAACACTTTTTAATGGTGTTTGGTCACTATTGCCCGAACATTGACGATATATACCCGGATAGGTATATTTAAAAATCTTAAACATAATTAAATTTTCAACACAATTGATCAAACCGTTTAAGAACGACAACAAAAATATTCAAAAACTTCATTGAGCGCTGGAGCCGAAACGGGTTAATGGATATAGTAACCAAATTAACTTAGTGAACTTTTTTGCTAAAGAGTAATATTTTCAGACCATTAAATTAGCTTACAAAATTGCACATAAATCTTAAACAGAACCAAATTAAAAACAGGGCCAAACAGGGAAAATAACAGAGCCAAATTCGGTTAATATATTGCAACGAAATTTCTTCACTATTAAAACAGATAAAAGAACAAATTTTATCTGTGGCAGGACAACGAAAAAACCAAAAAGCTTTAAAAGGCTATCGGACCGCAATGGGTTAATGAACGGCAATGAGATAATAGCCGGTAACTACTTAGGCTCCTAAAAATATTCCTGCAAAATTTAGTTACAATCGAAATGGTGGTTTTCACGTGATTCTGACACAAACAAACAAACAAACATATTTTCTGCTTTAGACATTATTAGATACCTATGCATGTATTTACGTAATTTTTTTATGCTTTATATGCTATTACATATTACATATTTTTATCTGTCTATCTCTATATGCTACAAAAATTAATGGCTTGTAGTATTGTATATTTGTATATTTGGTTGTTGCTCTCTATTATTTTACATATGTATTATACAGATTATATTATACATAAACATACAGATAATAACATAAAAATGTATTGCTTTGACAAAAATAGAAACACAAACCTTTTTTATACGCTGGTTTGATTGTTATGTTTCCTACAATTTTATTCATATATAAAGCTATGAAATTTGACAAAAAAAAAATGTCCATACAAAATAAATATTTAACATTGAAAAGAGAACGAAACTGTAGGCCCATATTTTGTCTAAAAAGAATACTCCATTTATTTTTCTACTATAAAATCTGTGTCACAATCTGTGTTTCTTTAAAGACTTAAAGTAAACTTTTTTTTACCGACCGCATACATTAATGCATAAGGTAGGTATTGTTTTTTTGGTGTATTTCTCTTCCATATAAATGGCAAAAGGAAATTACACAACCTTTCCTTTTCAGGCGTTTCCTGTAAATGTCGTAAGGGGGAATAACTCTAAGGGGGATTCGAACCTACACTTCGTCTGTGTTTACAGCGTATTAACCATTAGATCACCGAGGCCTCTAAAGTAAACTTTGTTAATAATATTAAATTAAAGTTTAATAGATTTAAAATTATTAAATAATAATGTTAAGAAAATATAATATATGGAATATAAATCAATTTATATCAATTTTCCTAAAAATGAAATAAAAGGAAAAAATCATTAGGAAATGTCATTTTTTGAAACTTTCTCTCACAAAGAAAGCACTAATGCATTCAATACGTTTTCACATACGAGCTTTTAATTATTAATAGTCATGGTTGTAATTTTAAACATGGAACTCAAATTTATTAAAAATTTTTAAAATTAATATTCTGTAAAAATTTTCAAATAGAGAAATTCTTAAGAAAAAGGTTATATCTATAAATACAAAATTACACCATAATAATGTTGTATTGTTTGTAAATCAAAAAAAAAACTATTCACGCATTTGTGTTTTTTTTTTTTTTTAAAACAAATTATTAAAATGATAATTTTATTAAAAAATTAACACAGAAAATAAATAATGTTTATAGTTTTTTACAGTATCACAAACTAATTAAAATGTTTCTTTTTGTTTTAACAATTTTTCCAATTCAAAGAATCAAATTATTTTATACAATATTTTTATTCTCCAACGAACATAGTTCTAAATAAAATTTTGAGACATATTACCTATATGTGCTTGTCCGTTCATTCGTTCGTTCCTTCAAACGCATGATACCTCAAAAATGATGATAGGTATACTAGAATTCTAAAAATTTTCAACATTTCTTTTGTGTACAAATGTCATATTTGTTATTTTGAAAAAAATCGATTGGCGAAGTCGTTCGAGTATCTGATATACAACTTTTTTAGCACATTTCCAAAAAAATTTTGAAAAAATGTGCTGTTTACAAAACTTCTACACCGTTAAAGATAGAGAAAAAAAATTTTAACCATGGATAGGTCTCATAAAAAAAGTAATTTTGTGGAACAACTTTTTCATGTATCCCCTCTCATTTCGGAGCTACACCCCCTCAAACTTTGAAAAAGCCCTATTTTTAAATGCATATATCTTATGTTCTGCTTAAGATTTTTTCAATCTGAAAACGTCATTCGACAGGTATTTCTTTTATCTTTGTAAATTAATATCAAAATTATACAATTTTTTTAAATTTAGTATTTAAATTTACCGTTATGTGAAAACCAAATTTTGCATGATATTTCTACTTTCATAACTCCGGCACGCTTCTAGATAGAAGCTTGAAATTTTGAGGCAAGAAAGAACTTTTAGAATAAGTTTGCTCAGAAAATTTTTTCGGACCACCTCCTGTTTATAAGTTATTAGGGCTTAAAAATTGAAAATTTGCTATTTTTAAACAGCTGTAACTTAGGAACCTGTACACATTTTACTTCTGTAAGATATAAAAATTAAAGGTATAGTAATATATTTTAATGTGTGTTAAAGGTTTGTTTTAGTTGTAAAGGGTTCCAAAGTTGCAGCTCTTCAAAATTGCGAAAAATCCCCATTTTCAGATGTATATATCTCAGGCCCTGCGTAATAGTTTTGCTAACTAAAACCGCCAGAATATCGAAAATTTTATTATCTATATAAAACAATATCAAAATTATGCAATATTTTGTAATTTACTATTTAAATTTACCGTTATGTAAAAACCATATTTTACATGAAATTTCTTTTTTCATAACTCCGGCACGCCGTCAGATAGGAACCTGAAATTTTGAGGCAAGAAAGAACTTTTAGAATTAGTGTAAGTTTTTTCAGAAAATTTTTTGATAGCACCCCCTCTTTAAGAGTTATTACGACTCAAAAATTGAAAATTTGCAATTTTTAGACACCTGTAAAAATTTTTCTTCGGTGAGGCATGAAAATTAAAGGATCAATAATATATTTTTACGCGTGTTAACGCCTTTTCTTAGTTATATAGGTTTCCGGCCTTACGGCCCCTCAAAATTTCAAAAATGTCCTATTTTCACGTTTTTTCCTATTACATGAAATATTCAAATTTTTGTGCAAGTCACAATTCTAAACAGTTTGTATTGAGTTTGGAAATGTGCGCTTTTAAAAACCGTTGGTTTACATTCCACCTTGTTTTACATACATATTAATATAATTCAGTGTTTCATTAGGCTGGGTATTTAAAATTTAAGTTTTTATACCAACGACTTCTGTAAAATTTGAATGGAAAACATTTTCAGGTATTTGGAATAGATTTGTTACGGATAGAGATCACAGAAAAATTTATTTTGCGGAACAACGAAACAACGAGCTACAGACCTTCAAAGTTCCAAAAACCTCTATATTTATATTGTTATAATACAAGTTTTATAGGGAAAACGCCAAATGATAGCTACTTTTATTAGCTTTATAAATTGTATATGTATATAATAAATACATATATAATTTTGCATTACGGTATTTTAATTTACCGTTATACGAAACTGAACTTTTGATTAAATTTTTAGTCTTTTCTATCTTCCACACGATTTAAGTTAGAAACTTGAGTTCGAATTTCGAAATCAATATGAGTTATTTCAAAAAATATTGTTGTGTTGCCCCCCATTTAGCAGGTGTATGTTGTCAAAAAATGTGTTTTTTGAAACCTCTTGATGGTTTTTTCATTACTTGTTTTTATTATTTATTTATTTCTTTATTTATTATTTATGAAATGTGTAATATAAACTTGTTTTTATTTCATTTAAATTATTATCTACTTTTTAAAAAAAATTATTGATTGAATGAACAAAATAACAAATTAAGTTATTAAATGTTATTGATAAATCATAAATTTAATAAAATCATAATATAATAAAAGAAAAACGTTAAACAAAATGAATTACAAATTATTAAATTATTAGCATAAAAGTAGTACAGATAAAAATAAAAAAAAAAAAATTTTTTTTCTTTGTATTAATTAAAATTAACAAAAAAAAACATAAAAAATAATTTTTTTTTAATTTAACCCCTTTAGTTCTGTTATTAAAGTTTTGTTATCACTGGAAAATATTGATTGATAATGAAAGCATAAGTTGTTAAACTATTTTACTAATCACTGGAATACCAGCATTTTGTGTTTGAATAAAAAAATATTATTCGATTTCGTCACTTTTGTCCGAACACCGACTATTTTCTTTCGCTATTTTCGCTATATTCGCCGAACAACAGCTATTTTCTTTTGAATGAATAAAAATATTATAGTATGATGTATTTTATGCTGTATGATGTATTTATGTTAGTATGATGTATTTTATGCTGCCTATACACGGCGAACTAAACGTAAACTTGGTACGCGAACAGGTTTAAGAACCATACCACACACTTATCCAACCTATCATCCAACCGTTGTAATTATGTACTTTATATTTTTATTATTTTCTCAAATCAAAAAATCTCAATGTTAAAATGACATTTAAGTTGTACAACTTGCCCTTACACGATACAACTCAACTACAAACCAAAGACTCCGCCCACAAAAATCAATATTCTTCCAACCAACTTTTCAACCATCAAAATGGTTTTACAACTTGCCCACACATACGATACAACTTATCAAGTCTGCGTACCAAGTTTTCAACTTAGTCCGCCGTGTATGGACAGCATTACACTTTGATATTATGTATGATAAGAGTATGTTACATTTTTGATGTTCAGTAAAATTTGTTTTATACTTATAATTTAGTTATACAAACGGTCATGTGCAGTTAAATCATTGAATATATTATGAGTTATTTATTTGTTTTGTTTTATAATTTTATAAATGTTAATTATTTATTTATAAAATAGTAGCAGTTTATTTAATAAATAAAATTAATAATAATAAATGATGGTTGGTTGGTATATTATTATTAAAATATTTTTGTTTTTAATGATAATTATTTTTTTGTTATAAAATATTTTAATTAATGATTTCATTTTAATTTATTTTATTAAATGCAAAAATAATAATAATTAACATTTTTGCGATTTATTGTATTTTTACGAGTACTAAGTATATACAACAAAATGTTTTTCAAAAATTTGAATAAAATAATTCAATAAATTCAATCGTTTGATATTTTTGAATTCATTTCAGTTATTATTTATCGAAAGTTGAAATCATATTTGAATCGGCTCTGTGAAATAGCGTCTAATGAAATAAGAACTAAAAGTAAAAAATGAAATAACATCTAAAATTTTACTGTTTCTTAGATCTAAAAATTTTAGTGAAATAAGATCTAATTATGAATGAAATAACACATAATATTGAAATGAAATTCAATCTAAAAATACAAACAAAACAACAAAATGAAAAAAAATGAAATAAGATCTAAAAAAAAAGTATAAGCTTACAAAATCAAAACAAAATCATTTACAAAAATCATAATAAGTTTTATATATAAATATATTTAAAAACTTATAAAGTTTCTTGCACAATGGTTCGGCAGGGGTTGATCATAAAATTCACAAACCAAAATCCCCATGATAAAATCTGCAAAAATAAAATCCTCAAAGACAAAATCCCCAAAAACAAAATCTTTGTATTAAATCTAAAAATATATATATATATATATATACTTATATATATATATATATAAATATTCTGTAAAAGGCGTTTACCGCTGATTTTGCAACTAACTCTAATATCCCTTCTAATTCAGAATATCGCATATACATACATAATAGATACTTATTATGTATATGAATATTCTGTAAAAGACGTATTCTTATAATTTTGTAACGAACTATAAGATATTATTCTAATCAGAATACTACTTTAAATATTTTAGTATTGAGTATTATGTTAAAAAATTATTAGTAAGTTTTCTAGAGTTGGTTATAAAAGAAGGGTATTCCTTTTTTCCAGAATATCTGTCTTTCTGAAATTTTTAATTAGGTAGTGATTTTAGAGTTAGTTACAAAATTAGAGGTATTTAGCCACTAGATAGTATGATATATCCAGCCAATGGCGTAGTGGTTAGGACCCCAGCCTTTCATACGAAAAGTCTCGGGCTCAAACCCCAGTTGGATCATATAGATTAATAAAAAATAATATAGATTTTTCTGATAATATATAATATGTCCTATAAATTATAATCAATATCTTATTGTAAAAGTGATATAATAAAATAATAAACCATAATTCTTGCATAAGATAATAGATGGCGTAGAAAAAAATAAAACGTCTTAGTCTTATACAAATAGCTACAGCCGAGTAATCAACGGCTTAGTGAAATTAATAAAACTGAAGCTTAGTCTAATTTGAATAGTAAATGACTTAGTAGACGTCCTATGCTCCTCATAGGAGTGACAAGGAAAAAAAACAAAATTTACAGAGTATTTATATATTATATTATATAATATTATGTATATGCGAGATTCAGAGTATAAAATCTAAAACATAAATTTAGGAGAAACATCAGTAATATTATCAAAATTTATAAAAAATGTTTCTTTTCTTCATTTTATACATTTTTACTTTTTAAGAAAATTAAATAAGCTCTTAAATTTATTTTTTGATTTTATTTCATTATTCACTTTTAGATTTCATTACGTCATTTCATTTATTTCATTAGATGCTATTTTGCAGAGCCATTTGAATCATTTGATTACCCATGACTACTCATTACCCAAAAATAAAATAAATCGTGTAGATGCATTATATTATATAGGTATTATGATTTTCACTTTTTCTTACTAAAACAAAGTACCTACATACAGTCATACAGATTTTCTTTGGCATTGTTTGCCAAATAATAAGCAAATTTAACTATTAAAACTATTAAAAATCGATAAAATCACAGTAATTCATATTCTTCGAAAAAAATTATGTTTATTTTTAACCAGCATTCTTCAAAGAGGAAAATTTAAATGTTTTTATTTTTATTTCATAATAAACCTTCGATATATTATTGTTTAACATTAGGCTTAGGATCCTCTTTCTTGTAATGCATATGTATATTATATTAGGTTTAGGGACCTCTTTCTTGTCATACATATGTATTTATATTATATCAAATTACCTATTACCGATCTGTGTATGCAAAATAAAATATTTCTTCAATTTACACTAAAAACTATAATAAACCTTCATAGACCTTAATATAACTTGCATCAATAAGAAAACTGACAATATAAGTAGACGGTACTGCGAAAATAGGGCTTACAGAAATAAGAACTAAAAGTAAAAAAATGCAATGAACATTTTTTGTTAGATGTGATTTTATTTAATTTCAGATTCTATTTCATTTATATATTATATTATATCATAGCGAAATAATGTTTAAAAGTAAATAATGAAATAAAATATAAAAATAAATTTTTAATCTTATTTCATTTCTCTAACAACTTATAAAATTACAAGGCTGAACATCATGGATAAAAACAATTCGTTGTATTTATGCCCGCTAAGCTATTTGTTTTTCACTTTCCTGTTAAATTTCTCTAAAATATTTTATTGCATACATATTTCAACAACAAGACATTTAACATTCAGACCAATACAATCAAGTAAGTGATCTAGATATTTTTGGAAGATTTCTATCTTCGTTGAGATAAAACAATAAAAAATGTTTTAATTTTTACAAAGATGTTAGCCTAATGTCATCAGTATGAGAGGTAATATAGGCACCCTAATCATTTTTGATTTTGTTTAATGCTTATATAGAATAAATCTAAATTAAATTCGATCAAAATTTATTGCCACTAATTAACAAAAAAAAACATAATTAATATCATTTGTATTGAAACATCAAACATCAATAAGTATAAATGTATAATTCAAATGTCAGGAGTGTCAAAAGCATTTAGTATACACATTTTCAGAGTTATAAAAGTGATGGTAACTATAATAGACAGAAAACAAAATATTTTCACAAGTAACATTTAAAATCTTATCCTTTGACATTTCTGTTCATATTTGGAAAGATTTATTTTATAAAATATCAAAAGATAACTTTGTAGGTGTTTTATACAATTTTATTTATTTTTTTTTTCAATATACGAATATACGAAAAGTGAAATTATAATTTTTTTGTTTCAATCAAATCAAACACACTCATAATATTAAGTAAAGATTTTCATTTTATCTAAAAATTTTATCATATTTTGATGACATTTCGAATATAAAATGTACTCGTATTTTCTCCTAATAAAAATAAGGAACTCAGGGGAAAAAAAAAATGGTATCTCTAAAAATTTTGTAGGTGTTTTGTTTTTTCGTTTTCTCTTTTATTGGAAAATAATGAAATATTTATTTGTTTTTTGTCTTTTTTTTTTTGTTTTTTATTTGAATGAAAATAAAAGTAAATGGATCTCATTATTTTTTTATTTTAAATTCAATGCTACTCTTTTATATTGTAATAATGTTAAAAAATTTCCAATTAAGCAGAAACGTGAATATTTTTTTTCGTTTTTTTTTTTTTTTTTTCTACATTTGAACATATTTGTTACATTTGAAGAATTCCCAAAAACAAATTTTGCAATTCGTACTTTGTTGAAAATTGAACGGTGAATACAGAAGACAAATGAGAGTTAAATTGTATTAAATTAATTCCAATAAATCATAAAAGAAAATCAACATTATTTTAAAAGACCAAAAAAAAAAAAAAAAACATGAAGAAAATTTTATAAAGTTTTCATATGTACTTAAATTTCTCAAAAAAAAAAGAAATAAAAAAAATGGAAAGGAAAATTTAAATAAAGATCTCTTTTTTTTTTGCTTTGTAGATTTAAATAAACATTTTCCAAAAAAAATAAAACGTTTTTTTTTTTTGTTTTCCTTAATTTGTACGTTTTTTAACTCAATTATATTTCCGGGAACATTTTCACAAATTTTGTGAATCCTATCCCTATCTACCCTTTTTAATATTATTCATTTTTCATATGTGACAAAATGAAGAAAAAGCATGTTTCAAATGGTATTTCTTCGCTTTTTAAAATTGGTTTAAAAATAAGGCGCCTTTTATAAATTGAAGATTTAAGATAATCTTTAACTTTAGTTTTATTTGAATTATTTTTATTTTTTATAATTTTTAATTGATTCAACGTTTTTTTCCAGCTTATTTTTAAGAAATCTGAATCCTTCAATAAAAATTTTCTTAACAAGATTTCTTCATAAAGATCTTCTATAAAATAACTGCGGATCGGAGGGAAGTGGATTTTATAATGTTCTTACTTAAAAAAAAATATTATCTAGTGATGTGGAAGAAATATTACTACTTTAAAATAGGATTTAAAAAGTATAACTCACTGCATATAGCAATCACTATATCGATAATCGTTCAATACGTTTTAAAAGCAATCAAAGAGCTTCTAAGAGCAATATACCGTAAACGGTGTGACGTTTGGATTCTTAAATTTTCCGTAGACCGCAATAAATCATAATAGTCTGGAGACTGGCATTTTATAATTGTAAAGGCATGTGTGATGATACATTGCTGCTACAACATCAGTTTAACAATTAAGTAAAACTGTTAAAAGTGATAGCAACAATTAAATTTTAATATGTTGTATACATTTTAGAGAAGGATACATTTTTTTTTTTTTTTTTTTTTTAAAACATTTCTCTGCCACATAAATGTGGACAGGACATTACACAGCCTTTCCTGTTCAGGCGTGGCTGTAAATGTCGTAAGGGGGAATAACTCTTACGACGTGCGTGGAATTCGAACCCACACTCCATCGGTATTTACAACGTATTTTATATTCTCATACCCAGTAGGCCACCGAGGCCCTTGGAAAGATACATTTTAAGAAAATAACATTTAATGTTAAATCATATAAGAGGAACATAAATATATAAAGTGTAAGTAGTTTCAATATTTTTTTCCAAAAATTTATTCTTATTATAAGGATGATTATGTGAATTTATCAAAATATCAGTTATTCAATTTTATTTTGGAAACGATGTCCTTATTTTAGGATAATTTCATTTTCTTTAGTTTAAATTTTACCAGAATTTTTTTTTTTTTTTTGTTATCAAATCAATACTCTAAGGACATAAATTTTAAAGACATGATTTTGAATTAAAGAAAAAATTCATTATTCAATTTTTCTTCAGAAAAAAGAAAAAGAAAATAAAAAAGAATTATGGAGATAAAACAGAAAAAAACCATTTTAAAAACACATTCAGAAACAAAAAAAAAACACACACACACATACGATATATGAAATAAATTATGACAAATAAAAATTCTCTTCTGGAAAAAGAAATGGAACCAAAAATCAAAAGAATGGGATTAAAATAAACACACCAAGAATTGAAACGCAATTTCAAAATAAAGTAACACCCTCTGTTTGCTTGTATTATTATTATTATTATTATTATTTTTTTTTTTTGATTCATTCATTCATTCATCCATGTTCAAATTTAACATCGTAATTTTAACAGAACACAAAACAAATATTTACGTTTAACTGTATAACATTTAGAAGTTATCAAACATAATAACAATTACAATATTGAATGAATTTTTTAAACGTTATTATGATTATAGTAACTTTTACTTATAATCATTTGGTTTATGTTAACCCCTTGCTATTGTTGTTATTATATTCAGTACAGTAGATTTATATAATGTGACAAAATTTCGGCCATTATATGCTTATCTCGTACTTGTATCATACTCGTATCTATTGTATTGGTTTCAAACATAACAGCCTAATGCGGTAACTAGTGCACATCGTTCGGGCACAACAGTCTAAATTTTTTTGTTTTTTTTTGTTTTTTTGTGATCTACCTTAATTTAATGGTTTGAGCGTTTAAAATCCAAATTAAACAAAGATTATTCCTTGGTAAAAATGTTCATTGAATCAAATATACGATAAATCCACTGATGGCGCTGACTGTGTAGTAAAATAATAATAATATTAATAAGAATATTAATACCAATAATAACAACCGCTACAGTGACAGTGGGGGTTGCCTTCAATAATTACCTCATGTAGTAATAATATATATACTACTACTACATGTTGTAACTGTTGTGACGGCTTTAGTCACTGTTAGCAAAATAATAATAAGCGGATTCATTGTTTCCTTACAGTCCCACTCCCAATTCAATGTTTCCGTATCCATTTTCCTATCCTTTCCTATCCCTACTCCCTAGCCAATATACTGCGTTCGCAGGTAAGGGTTTCATCCCACTATATTGGCTAAAGAGGGAGGTGGATTTAGTCAGTAAGAATCTGACACTACCAAGGGGAAATTCTTGGTGTCTTTGGAAGATTCTCACCCCCCTTAGGAAAAAAAAAAAAAAATTCCTATTTTGGTCCGGCAGTTTGTCAAAAAATTATTTTTAAGGATTTTTTTATTAAGCATAAGGTTTTACGATATGTTGTAATCTGTTCCATTAACGCTTCACGCCACTTAACTGTTTTTAATTTTTTTTTTATTTAAAGAGCAATAAATTGAAAGAAGACTCTTATGATCAATAACATAAATAACTGACACATTTCTAGGGTTGAAAATAAAAGAAGGGTATAAAAAACCTCTAATAATAAGGAATCTGAAGAACTATGGCATTATTTATCTCAGTTGGAAGAGAATTTTTTTCATTTTTTTTAACTCTCATTTAAATTATAGAATAGCCTGACCAAGTTGATTGTTATTCTTATTTATCACTTTATCAATATTAGTAATATCTTTTTTCTTGATCGTTTGTCAGAATTATTTTGCCTCCCCTATTTCCATCTCACACGCCAACTTTCTCAGGTAATCTTATTATTCCTTTAGCTTTACTCTCTTTAGAGCTGCAAACAATGCACCTTTATTATTCTTATTTTTGTGATGTGAAATTTTTCTAAGTTTTCTTATGTGTACAAATACTATACTTTTACAATATAAAAAGTAACCTTTGGTTGATTTAGAAAATTTTGCTCTAAAGTTAATAAAATTTAAAAATTACATATTGATTAATCTATCATGGTGGTAGGAAATGAGGTCTAACTATTAATTTATTAAATTAACAAAAACCTCATCTTATAGGCTATTCCGATTAGGAAAAAAATAGAGTTTTCGTTCCTAATATAAAATAAAGTAGATGAAATATAAATATATATTGTTATTAAATTCACGTTCATATGAGCTTCCATTAAAGTCAAGTGTGTTAAAATATTGTTTAGTTGAAGATTTACAAATATGATGTTTTTCTTGTGTCGTTGTATTGTGTAACTTTGTCCTTGATAGAATGAAAGAAAATGAAAGAGGCAAGGAAAAAACTTTTTATATCTATTCTATAATCATACCAATATAATATATGAATATATTTAAAAGATATATAATAAATTTGCCATTACGTTTACAACACCTTAAAGGCAACAAGATAAATATTGAAAAGTATATTCTTATATAGGATCAAATTCTGAATCGGTTTAGTTTAGTGAGTCCTTTCATCTTTTTTTTGACTAGAGCAACAGGTGCAGGTAGAGGTTATACTATTTCTTTTTGTGCCTAATTCAGTGTTCTTTATAAGTATCTAACTAAGTGAATAAGAACTCTGTATATAAGCTAGATGTTTAAAACGTGGTAAAACGTGTTTAAAACGAGTTCTGTAAAATATGGTTAGATAACGCTACAGGTTCGTGTAACTACGAAATTTATATGTTTACAAAACGCTACGAAATTTATAGTGGTGGTTTGAAAAGTTAGATATTTGAAATTTTGTATTTTAAGTTTTATGAAAACAGGATGTAGTATTACGTTCATGCAACAGTTAGTATGCCCCTAGAGTTAACATAGTCAATTCTACACTGTCTTCCTCATTGCTTCTAAACCGTATTTTAATACAGCACGTGAATTTTGTTAGAGGTGGATTTTTCTTTTTTTTTTTGTTATGGTTCTTGAATTTTTTTGGATATGGATGTTTGGTTTTGTGCTTACTTTTGCATTTGCCGCTTATCGTTTGAATAATTTTGATGATGATGATGTTATCTATGAAACATTCTACTTTAGTTAGCATTAGAATTGCGTTTTTATAACAATTTCATTCCAAATCGTTGATTTTTCTTATTATTATTATTATAAAATATTTGTGTATTATTATTTTCATTGCTATTATTATTTATATTGTTATTGTTATTGAAATGTAAAAGAAAGTAAAAGAAATCTAAAAGAAAAATTAAAAAAAAAAAAACAAAGAAAGTATTTAAAAGATTTTTTGATGACTAGGCGTTCTTTTTGTTCTAATTTCATTCTCTCTTGTACTTGTGGTGAATGCTTGGATAAAGCATTAATTTTTAACGAGAATTATTTGAAGTTTCTTGTTTTCTGTTTTATTTTTTAAATTTTATTTAAAAAGAAAATCATAATATAATTTCAAATCTTCCTTATGTTTTCTGTTTTAATTTCTTAGGCTTTGTTTTGATGTGTTTTATTTAAAAAGAAAAGTTCCTCTATTGTATACAATAAATAATTATTATATAATATATATTTTTTTTTTGAAATTTTTCATTACTAATAAAATTTGAAAATTTTGTATTTTTTCTTTTTATGCTTATGTTTTTAATTTAATTGTTACGGTAATAGAGATTTTATAGGAGAATTGATAATAAATTAAAGTTCATAAATTTAATTAAAGAAATTAAAAAAAAACCCAAAGATAAGTCAAGTGGAACTTAAGAGAAATAAATAATTAATATTTAACAAGAAAATACAATTTTTCCCCTCTTTAAACAGTACACAGTACAACAATTAATTTTTCTCAGCTACGAAACTTAGAAATGGAAAAAATATAAAAATTATTGGCAGCCAGTCATTTTGTTGAAAAAGAAAATGTCGTATAAGAAAAGTCGAAGAGCCAAAAAAGTTTAAAAACAAGTAAACCCTACACCTGAATAATCTAAAATTCGAACCCACAGTCCAAATTCTCTAAAATTTCAGAGACATAAACAAAACGTGAAAAAACTCCATTGTACCAAATTTAAAGGTTCTAACTTTTGTTAGTTTTGAAGATATGTCCGTATACTACGGAATCATTCGGAAGCTTCCAGAATCCGAACCCATGGACCAATTTTGCCCAAATGCAATTCCCGCCTTCCTTTCCTAATTAGTAACCTAATGTAACGAACGGACGGGTAGACAGCCGGATAGACGGAAATCGTTAAATCGACTCAGGAGGTGACCCTGATTAAGAATATGTATAAATTTTGCTATCTAACTCGCTTCTTTTTGGTGGTTACAAACACCATACCAAAGTTAATATACTTAATTTCTATGTTTAAACAAGGTAGAATGTAAACCAACGGTTTTTAAAAGCGCACATTTCCAAAACACAATACAAACTGTTTAGAATTGTGATTTGCACAAAAATTTGAAAATTAAGAAAAAATTTTTGTAATAAGAAAATATGTGAAAATAGGACTTTTCTGGAATTTTGAGGGGCTGTTGAACAATTTAAAGTTAATATGGTGTAATTATGACGTTTCATTGGTATTGAAAATTATATAAGCTTTAATTGTGCCCATTGGGTTGCGAAATCTAAAACATTCATAATGTATATTTCTTTTTGATTAAAATGAACAGCGCCATTAACTGTATCTTTGCTTATTTTAATACGCCATCTATTTGTAGGAAAGTTATAGTCTATTTTAGTACCTATATTGTCTGTAAAACAAAATCATCCTATGTCTTTTATTAAAATGTTAATTAAAACTTTTAAATGTAAAACTATGTCTCAATAATTTTTGTCTCAAGACTACTATAGTGAAATTTGGTATAGACTACATGAAATTTAGGTATATAGGTAGGTATATAATCAAAATTATACTAACATTGAAATGGATAAAGAAACATTAAAATATTCTAAATTCATCTTAATAAATTCATCATAAAATCTAAGTTTCTTATGACCGTAGTCTAAGCCGTTTGGTCTTATAAATTTTGAGGATTAACGTGTTGGTTGAAATAAGTAATTATTACCAATTATAATTAGTAATTTTATTCTTTTTTTTTTTTTTTTCTTCTTGTTTTAATTCAATTTATTATCTACAACTAAGTTTGAATATAAGATTTTTGATAATATTTTAAGCAGTTTAAATTTAAAAAAAAAAATTTTAAAATTAAAATTAAAATACAGTTTAATTTTTAAAAATTTTCTTAATATTTTAAGCTGTTTAAAAGTTTACAAATTTTGTATATAATCTTTTATTATCTTTTTAAAATGGATTATGTTGTTTATGTTTTTAATTTCATTAGGCAAATCATTGTATATTTTAAGACAGTTGTATAGACAATTGTTCTCGCGATTACCTGTCCTAAACAGAGTTAAATAAAAGTTCAATCTGTTTCTTGTATTACGGTTATGAATATCTATCGATCTATTTAAGCTAAAATTGTGCTTAATTTCGTTATTTGTATAAAAATATATGGAGTTATTTTCTTCGAAACAAGATCTATATGTTCTTGCCACTTCATTTTATTATCTATTACTAATCCTAAGTAGTTGAAATTTTTTACAATTTCAATACTTTGGTTATTATAAATAATATTAGTATTTTGGAAATTTTTGTTTTTGAAAAATATAACTTTAGTTTTTTTAATATTTAAAAGAAGGCGATGTTTTTTCAACCATTCATCGATCATTTTAACATCCATTTCAATATCATGTTTTACTTCTTCTTCGTGTTTCCTATCGTATTTTAGTACAGCATCATTTGCATAAAGCTGTATTGTACCCTTTAAATTTAATCGCGATATGTCATCTATGTAGATTTTAAAAAGATCTGGCCCCAAGATAGAACCTTGTGGAACACCTTTTTTATTCTCTTTTGGTTTGCTTTCTATACTGTTAAGCCGATACTTATATACTTTTTGCAAACGATTGCACAAATAAGATTTAAAAAAAGACATTTGACTTGGGTTAAAATTCATTTTTACTAATTTAAATAGGAGAATTTCATGATCTACACAGTCAAATGCTTTTTGTAAATCAAGAAAAACGCAGGCAACATATTTCTTATCATCTATACTTTTAGAAATAAAATTTGTAATATTTAAGCAGGCAGCGGTTGTGTTAGATTTTTTTTCAAAACCATATTGATTCTCACTAAGTATCCGATTATTATTAATAAATGAACTTATTCGGTTTTTTATAATTGATTCGAAAATCTTCGAAAAAGCACTTAGGACAGAAATTGGTCGGTAGTTTGACTGATTAGATACGTCTCCGTTCTTAAAAATCGGACTTACAACTGCTGTTTTAAGTGATTGCGGGAAAGTATTTGTAAAGAAAGATAGATTTATAAATTTAACTAAAATTGGGGTAAGATGATGTGCGAATTTTTTAATAAATTTAGCTGAGATGTTGTCATACCCAGTAGCTGCTGTTAATTTCAAGTTATTAATCACAGTGCTCACTTCTTCAGCATTAGTTGGACTCAAATTAAAACTCTGATGGATATTACGAGAAAATTTATTCATATAATTATAGTCCAATTCCTCCGTAGACACATTAATTTCTTTCGTTACATTAATGAAAAAATCGTTTATTGATTCAGCAATGTCACGCGGATTATCAATTATTTTGTTGCTAACCTTTAAAGTCTTGATATTATTTTTGGTGCTCATACATTCAGTATTATACATAACATTTTTATATAAATCCCAGAGTCTTCTGCCATTACATGGATCGCGCGCGATTTCAGTAGAACAATAATTGACTTTTGCCTGATCTATTAGATTCTTGAGTTTTTTTTATCTATATAAAACAGATTTTTAACATGGGCATTATCTGGGTACTTTTTTCGGAATTTAAGGAAAGAATCCCGTATTTTAATAGCTTTTTCTATTTCGTCATTCATCCACACATTTTTTTGTTTGTTTTTTACCGGTATAGTCACAGTATTGCTTGCTATAATCATAGTTAGGTTTTTCACCAAGTCATCAAAATTTTGTATAGAATCTAGGTTTCTCCAAATTCTATCATTGGTTATTTTTTCATAATTTAGGGCAGTTTTAACTTTTCTTGTTTTTTCTTTTTCTATTTTTGCAATTATGGTTATAAAAAATAATTGATGGTCGGAAATATGAGTATCTAATATATAGAAGATACTCTATATTGATACTCTAAAATATCTATTATGAAACGATCGATTATGGTCCGTGAGTTATTACCAATTATTTCTAAAATTTCTCTAGTACTAAGTGACATATTTACATATTTTTATCAAAATGAGTTAAAAATTTGAAATTTTTTCCTTAATTTTTGACAGTTTTATTTTGAAAGTTTCAAATCAACTTCAGACTTTTGCTAATAAATTTGCAAATCAAACGCACACTTTTCCAAAGATAATTTGATGTACTCTTGGTAAGTGAACAAATTTTATACCTTGTAGTATGTACTCACAACGAACTGAAGAAGGGTAACTGTAAGGAATGTTTAAATCACACTGTAAATAAAAAGGATTATTAAATTTACGGTAAATAATACATTGAATATATTATTATGATATGGTTTATAGATATAAATCAGTTCGTTGCCGATCATTAATATAAATGTACATGAAATAAGATCACAGAAAATACTATATGAAGCAGAATTGATTAGCTGCCTCTTACCAAATATTCTTTCAACGGAACTTGTGTTGAACAAAGGAATTAATTGCAAGAATGGTTAATGTTTGTAGTTTCTTTCTGAAAAGTCAACACAATATTCGCTTTAAAAGGTCTGTTAAAGCATAAAGCATTGGTTAAAATGTTTTCGAATACATTTGGCGGAATAAAAAAAATTCCAATTTAAAACATTTTTTAAGAAGACGACGGAATATCATGGACGTATATAATCCTAGCAAAATCACTCATTTAGCAGTTACCGGAAAAACAAGGTTGCAAAGAAACTTCAAAACTAAAAATAAGCATAAAAATTAAAGAATACTGTTCTATTATCATTTCTATACGGGTAAGTATACTATTTAAGAATAAATTAAAACAAAACAGCATACCTAATTAAAGCCATGCATTTTTCAAAAACTGTTAAATTCATTTTTTATGCAGGGAATACAGACAAGGACCACACAAAAGTAGTAGACTTCTTAATTTAGAACAGTGTAACAGTAAAATGGGTCAAAACTATGGGTCAAATTCGGAAAAATCATATTTAATTTTAAACAATACGAACCATTCAAGCATATTAAAGTTTTTTTTCGATGAACGTTGAAGACCAAAATAAAAATTAAAATATATTCAATATTTATATTTTATTTTCCTTTTTTTTACTAAATGTTTTTTAATTGAATGAAAAACTTATTCTTAATATTATACTAGGAAAATCAGATCAATCTGTAATATATTCCAAAAAATTTTAAAGATAAATTTCCATAATAAACCATATCTTCATTGTGAAATGATGTTAGGGTGAAAATTTACAAAAGATCAGTTTAAATTTATATGTTTAGTTAATTAATATGTAATTTAACAGTGAATCAGATGGTGGTTATTCAAAATTAAAAATTACAGATACATTTTTTTTTAAACATTATTTTCAAATTATAAAATCAAAACTGGAGGAGGTAATCATAAAAGAAAATGTTTATAAAAATCACTTTAAGAAATATTAAAAATGTAAAAACTAAATACAGGTAGAGGAAAATTCCTCTTATAGATGTATAATAGGTCTTATAATTAGAAAATCAATTTGGTTTTTTTTTTTTAAATAAATTCTAAGAAAAAAAGTATCAATTCATTGAAACGGAAACATTTTTAAAGTACCTATTTATAAAAATATAAACATTATATATTGTTACTAGAAACGCTTCTATGAATAAAGAGATGTTCTTAAATATAGAATGAAAAAGGATAAAATAATATATTATATTAGTGATAGTAGATTTCTTTATAACACACATCAGTATAAAATTGTTTTTGTACTTAGTTTGTAGTTTGGGATTGAATTAGGATTTCGGCAAATACGCATGTTACATCTAACTCACTTTTTTTTTTTTTTTTTTTGTTGAAAAAAAAGGGCTTCACACTATTAAAGCGTTCTCATAATATGATAAAAGTTTATCTTATTTATTTAATCTGAAAAAGGTAAAAAAAGTTGAGATTTATTAAAATTATGCATAAAATTCTTTTAGGGATTTTCATTCGTAATATTCAATTTTCATAAGAATTGTGAATAAAAAAGAAAATATCCTTTTTTGCATCATTGAAAATTTTCATTAAAATTCTGATTGAAAGTTTTGATTAAAACTTTGGTCTGCTTTTTAAATTAAAGATAAAATTCTAAGAAACAAGAATCAATAACAATGTTTATAAGTATTGAAAGAGTTAAGGAAACACAAATAAATTGGACTAACTCTTTAAAAAAAAAATTTAAAAGGATTCAGTTTTTGTGGTCTAACAACTTTCAAAATAACAGTTTTTGTTATTTTTTTTTCTAAGGAAGGTGCGAATTTTCGAAAGACACCAAGAATTTCCCCTTGGTACTATCAGATTCTTAGTGACTAAACCCACCTTCTTCTTTAGCCAATATATAAACACAAATAAATTGGACTAACGCTTTAAAAAAAAAATTTAAAAGGATTCAGTTTTTGTGGTCTAACAACTTTCAAAATAACAGTTTTTGCTATTTTTTTTTCTAAGGAAGGTCCGAATTTTCCAAAGACACCAAGAATTTCCCCTTGGTACTATCATATTCTTAGTGACTAAACCCATCTTCTTCTTTAGCCAATATATTGGGATGAAACCCTTACCTGCTAACGCAGTATATTGGCTAGGGGTAAGGATAGGAGGAAGAGGAAATAGGATGCGGAAACATTTAATTGCGAGTCGGAGTGTAATGAAACAATGAATCCGTCTATTATTATTTTGCCGTGACAGTGACTATAGCCGTTACTACAGTTACAACATGGGCGATATATTATATATAACACCTTCCTGCATGATATAACCAAAGATAAGCTCAACTATAACAACTATTATTATTATTATTATTAATATTATTATTACAATTATTATTGTTATTATTATTGCTATTATTATTATTAATTGTATTTTTACTATTATTATTTTTTTACTACTACATGTTTTTTTTTATTTATATGATCTGATCTAGGGTTTGAACCCAAAACCCTCCGATGGAAAGGCTGGCGATTTTACCATTACGCTATGAGTCATATAATCTTCGCATGGCTCAAGAAATGTATCTGATGGCTTTAGATATGTTTGCTTTTCATTTTGATTCAATCTTATGAAATTTTAATCATTTTTTTATTTATTTGCCCAATTTTTTAAATTAACCTCGTTTTCTTTCCAATTTTTTAATTTTATTGTATAAGAAGTCAAAAAGTATAAATCGCCAGTGTTTTCAGTACCTATAATATTATTTAGGAGAGGCAAAGATACGCTCATAGAGAGGTCCAAATCCACTTTAAGTTTCTGCATGGTTCTGATTTTAGTCTACTCTTATTTAGTAATTTTTTTTAAATTGGCTACGAAACGGAGTTAAATATATCGGAATCAATTATTTGGTTATTTTTAATTTTAAATCTAAACAAATGATTGAATGAAATAATACCAAACTCTTTTGTGTCATAATAACTTTTAAAAGTAAATTCTCACCTTCAAATTAATCAAAACATCATTATATTAAAATAATAATTCAATTAATTCATTTGTATTTTGAAAAATTAAATTAATTTTCTAATTAAAAGAAAGGATTTTAATACTAAAACGTTTTATATGTTTAACATTTCCCGTAATCTCACAAAGTTTTTTAAGGATTTTATTATTTTATTTTTTATAGTTACATAATAATGTAATAAATATATAATATATAGATAGATTTATGTATAGTTATAGCTAGATTGTAAATTGCAAGACGCCATTTTTCAGTTCATATCAAAATAGGACAGAGAGACATTTTACAACTTTTCATTTGGCATAATGAGACATTTTACAAAAAGATATTTGACAGACATATATTTTGAATTAAAAATATTATATTATATTTAAGGGGAAAGGGTTATATCTTGGTTTTTCAATCAAATCTAAAATCCCGCCTAACTAATTATTTTTTACTTTGGTTTTTAGAAACTATTTTGTTAAAACTCTTCTAGCGAAGTCTTCCTCTCTTATTAAAAATTCTTTTTTTGTGAAGAATCTATAAGTCTCTCTTGTCAAATATTAGATTAGACGAAATGTCTCTTTGAGAAAAGGATTTAAGCAAACTGGCTTTTTCGCACATATACATACGTAACTTGATTGTTCAATATTGTTTTGCTGTAAGGTAAAATTTTTGAACATAATATTGCAATCTATAATAAATATTTAAGTATGCCTTTTAAACATAACCACAGCATAAATTTCTATAATTTTCAATTAAAATATAAATTTGTAAGGATGCTAATATTTGATTGAATATTCAGGAACTAATAAGCTTGTTGATTGTATTATTCTAAACTTTGTAAACAGATATTTTTTTTTGGTTGGAAGGGGTGGAGCGGGGAAATAAAACTGATTTTAAATTATAATGGGTCGGACTTTTTGAATGGTAGATATTGGATACGTTATAATATATAGTAATAAAATATGGTTTCTTATTGATTTGATTTTAATTTTCTCTTTTTTATATATTTTGATAACAATGAAAAATTGGGATTCATTTGTAGGTTTTTTTTTTTTTTTTGTTGTTCATTTTTGGTTCATCCTTTATTCTTTTTTTATGGAGATGTTTACAAAATATTTGCTTTTCAAGGTTGTTGATGAGATTTTTATATTCTATACTATATACCTATATATATGGGTATATAGTATAGATATCTATAGTTAATGTGGATATCAAATAATAAGAAATTGAATAATATAAATTTCCTAGAAATTGGTTTTCAATTTCAAATTGATTTAAATTATTTATCCTGAAAAAGAGGTTAATTGAATTAACCTTATTTTTTTTTTTTTTTAAATGTTACCAGAGAATCAATATACAAGAAAAGTTAGAAAGCTGAAAGAGATAAAAATTAAAATTAATTTTAAAGGTGAAAAAAAGGTTTAGGTATTCCAAAATAAAGAAAGTTTTATGTAAAAACAAGGTTTTTTAATAGTACAAATTTTCAAAATAGTTATAAATATTATATTCGTTGTGTTTAAAATTCAGCCATTTTGTTCTAGTCTACATACATCGTAATATTGAAAATGTTATATTGAATTTTAATAGAATGATAAGTAGATAAATGATAAATGATAAGTACGACGATTGATAAATGATAAGTACGACGATTGATAAATGATAAGTACGACGATTGTACGACGAACATTTGACCTAGATAGTTAAATTATAGTGTATGAGCTTCAAAACCTAATTTTTTTTTTATATTATCCAGATATAAATATCGTCCAGATATAAATATCGTCCAGATATAAATATCGTCCAGATATAAATATCGTCCAGATATAAATATCGTCCAGATATAAATATCGTCCAGATATAAATATCGTCCAGATATAAATATCTGCCGATATTTTTAGGACCCTTTTGCCTTTAGCATGTGGGCCATCTCGGTATAAGTATTCAATTATAATTATATTTAATATTTTGTTTACATTATTTTATTATATTTTATATATTATTTTTGACCTGACCAGGGTTTGAACCCGAGACCTTTCGCCTGAAAGACCGGTGACTTACACACTGCACCATTGGTCAGATGAAAACCTAATTTTAAATTTTCAAATAAAAATTTCGTTTTAGTCACAACTCTTAAACACAGATATAAAACTTCGCTCTGGTAATAACCTATAAAATTTCAGTTCATAGCTTGTAATTTTTGAAATACAGTGTATTCGAAGTTGTGTGATAACAGGACGCCTGCAAAAATAAAGCCGCTTTGCAAATTCTTTCCTTCTTTGAAGATATTATATTCTTTGATGTTGAAATATGTATGTAATATTAGGTGGAATTTTAGTGTTGATTATACAAACTCATATAAAATACAATCAAAATTATAGGCAGTAAAAATGATACTATTGAATTAAGGAGAGTGTGCAGAAACAGAAAATAATACAAAGAAAGAGGATCGGAGATTTATTAGTTGGGTACAATAAAATAAAATTTAGTAAAATAAAATACAGACTCTTGATAGTAATCTTTCTGCTACTCAGTCGGTTTTAATTCTTTTTCGAAATTAACATAAATAGCCTAGTACCATTAAGACCCGTGGCCTTTAATTCTTTTTGAAAAGGAATTAAATCCCACGTATATAAATAAAGGAATTAAAGCCGACAGTCGTTCTGTCACTCCACCATTCGAAATTCAATACAAAATTATATTTTCAATTAGTTATAATCATCAACCATACAACTAACAGAATCAAACTGATAAGCACATTTTTTATAATATTTTGCAAATGTGCTAAAAATTATCATTTTGACTTTCATTTTTGAATTTAACAAAAAATGTTAAATTTTGAATGAAATTAGGATCGGCACGTTTTCTTTATTAAATATTTAAAATTAATTTAATAGAATTTTTTGTTCGAATACAAATGGAATGGGATCAAAATCGGAACAAACATTCATTACAAAATGAAAACTTATTAATGAAATAATAAATGAAAGTAATTATTACAATATTTTTTTTTTTGTTTTCAAGGTTTTTATATAATTTTTAATTAATATTTTTTCTTATTGAATTTTTTTTTAAATGAAATGATAATTTTTATCATTGCTGTAGCGTCCCTTAAATTTTTACTTCAAAGAAGTTTTTATCTAAATAAAAAATGGTAAAGAAATAAATATCCTTGAGATATTCAAACTTTTCTTTCGGTTTAATTTCAGAGACATGTTAAAACTAAATGAATATAAGCGTTTTTGTTTTATATATGTAAATATTTCGCTTCGATTTTATGGCGTAACAGCCCATTTACGCCTTGAACTCCTCATTAAAAAACTCGAAGATCTGAAAAGGAGTGCAATTATTAAATCAAATGTATGTGAAATGGATGGAATTGGAATATTTCTTCAAAGAATGATAAGATTTAAATATAAAATATTAAGTCTAAGTAAGCTGCAATGGAGCTCTTTGTTTTTTTTTTTGTTCCTAAATAAAACTATTAAGACTAGAGGTTCCAACTTTACTAAATGTGCTATTAAATTTCTTCTCTTGCCATTGATAAAAATTTTTTCGCTGTAAATGAAATTGGAAACTTTTATTTAAAGAATATTTTTCCAATTGTTTTTTACCTGTAAATTTTCAAAATAATTCAACAAGAAATTCAAAAGAAAGAAACAAAAAAATGGCGTCGTTAAGAGCAATTATTATTATTGTATTTTCTATTGCTTTTTATCACAATATTTAAATTAATTATCGAAAATTAAAAAAATGTTAAAAATTTAATGAAAGGAAAATATATTTAGAAAATAAAATGAGATAAATTAAATTCTATGAATTATAAATTAATTTAGGTAATATTGTGTTAAATGGACAATTATTTTTTGAACTAAAAGTACAATATAACAGTTTATAGTAGGTGTTGACGTGTTGTATTATTTTTATTTTTTTTTTTGTTATTTTTATATTGCTGTTATATTGTTTCATTTTGAATTATAAAAAACGTGATTTAAAATTTAATTATCAAAATAATTTGTATTGTAATGTATAAGAGATTTAATGACAGAGTTTTAATATTAAAAAAAAAATAACATTCGTATATATAATATGTCTATAAGAGTTTCTTTAATATTGCAGATTAAAATTTAAGTATTGATTTTTATTAAAGTAAAGATTGAAATTATTAAAGTAAATTTTTTAATTATTTTAATATTAGTGTTTATTTTGTAAAACGACTATTGATATTAAATTAAATTTCATAAGCTGTGAATAAAATATTTTTATGAGAGACTACATTGAAGTTTTAGTAAAGGCAGATAAAAAACTATCAAAATCGTACTAATACTATAATACTGAGATTGATTTTAGATTTATTTCGATCTAATTTAATAAAATGATTGTCTGTTTTTGTTTAATTGACATTTTATTACTATGTTTACTAACATTACGCCATTGTCATTTTGTCGTTGCGCTTATTATGTTCCACAAAATTAATTCCAATATAAAACCAATTCAAAATTAATGCGGATGTGTTCTTTTGCCAATCCTTTTTCTAATATTTATAAATTATTTTTTAAATATAAGCTCCATTCGGATCTACAAATTATTACAACTGCACAACTTTTACTCTTTTAATGACAACGATAGTAAAAGTTTTACTTCAATTACAATTCGTCTAACAAAGAATCCTAATGTCAGCTCAAAAGTTCTTTTCACTTGGCTTTCGGCATTTAATAGAATCACTTACACTGTTGTATAGATAATGGTTTGTAGATTCAAGTCCCACACACCCATCAAGAACTTGTGGTCGCTAACGTTGCAAAACAAAAATCATTAGTTTTATAAAAAAAAGCCAGAAAAATTTGACTGATCCAGGTTGCTAATTCATTTTCTGCTGTAGTATTCATTGAATTGCTTAAACTATTAGCCGTTTATTTATTTTATTGCAGGATCAAATATCAAAATGATCAACTTAACATTTTACTTCCGGAAAGTTAATAGTAAACATAAAAATATAACTGGCACTTTCTGGTTAGTTAACGTAATATTTTTTTCGAAAACTGTAATTTTGATGCAATATTTATAGCACTTTCAAACTTACTTTTAATCTTTTAAGACTCTGCTTTTTATATTGTTATAAAGTTTTTGCTGAAAATCGACTGTTTACTGTAAGATCTTTCAAGATAAATGACTTCTTCTATTATATAAACTCCTTCCTTCTACTACATCAATATTTCAGTTTTTTTTTTTCTTCTTTATGGAACATATTATTATTATTTGAAAACTAATCATAAATTAAACTAAAATAATTACTATTTTCCCAAAAAACTAAAACAAAATTTTTGTTAAATTTTGAAAATAAATTAAAATATTTTTCTTTTTAATTATGTTTTTATTAGGATACGACCAAATGGCACAATAATTTAAAAGTTATAAAATTTATTTTATTTATAAAACACCCATTTTTTTTTTAAAGGAATAAAAGAAAAAAATAGACCATAACCTACCTATTAATAAATGGTTTTTAACCTCACAAAAGAACTTTATTGCAAAACATAATACAAAACTAGAAATAACTATTTAATAGTTAGTTTTTGTTCATTTTATTTATACAAATGTACATTAGAACATGATAACCATAGATATTATAAAAAAAAAAAAAGGATTTAAAAAGTAGTATATTTATTTTTAAAATGAGAGATTTAAACTATTGATACTTCGATAGCAGTTCCTTATATTAAATAAATTTTCTTAATTTTTAAAAACCGAACTAAACCTTTTTAAATTATTATAAAATTGATTTCTATTGGACACAGCAAAATATCAATCTAGTCAATCATAGTCAATCTAGTTTCTATTGATGCTTTGCACAGGGCTCCTTTGAGAACTGTTATACGATTTGTCTTCAGTATATATATATATATATATATATATATATATATATATATATGCAATTAAAATGTAACATAAATGTTTGTTTTATTGCGTTAGTGAATAGTATAGTGGATTAGGCTAAGATGTTTAATTTGCCTTTTAAGTAGGAAATAAAATAAATTTTTTTCAACTGTAAATGAAATCTGTGGAACACTCAACGTTTTATTTGAGACACTCAAATTCAATTTCTGATAGTTTTTTGTGCAAAACTGTTATCTGGTTTTTCAACCTGATTCCGTTATCAATCCCCATTGGTTTCTAATTTATCACACAAACAAATCTATACTTATAAATCAATAAAGTGGAAATTAAAACCTATATCCTTACTTACCTAAAGAGGAATCTCCCCAATTTTTATGTTAATCACACGATTCACATATTATTATATTATCCGAATCTAATTTTAAAATTACTAAAATCTGAAAACAGCACTTTAAGATTCTTTAGTAGGTACCATTTTAATGTTGCTTTAAATCTATACTAAATTGTAAGGGTTAATAATGTGTGGTTTGGTTAGTAAATTTATATATTGTTAAAGTAGAGTCTTTGAGGAAATTATGACATAAAACAAAAATAAAATATTCGATTACAATTTGCAACCTAATTCTTGATGAGATCTAACTTCTAAGTGATTAATTTTTCAGACCTTTCTAAATTTCGTAATTAATTTTGTTAATGTTTAGCAAATTAAACATGAAAATCAAATATTGAAATCAAATACAAAGTTGGCCAGATAATAGAAAAATGTATCAAATTAAAAATATTTTAGAAATTGAGCTAATATCGAAGAACTTAAAGTAAGGAAAAGTATAGGTACATATATAAGAAAAGTTATAATATTTCGTCCTTAGTTTTATTCACTTGGATTTTACATTTTTTTTTGTTGTCTGTATTAAGTCGTTTATTATTATGTTTTATTATTTTTGTAATTAAAATATTAAATCTAAGACCTCATGTCGTTAGCAGAGAATATAAAATATTTTAAAATCTATGTTGTATTTATTTAAAGTTGTAAATAAATTTGTAATTTAATAAATTAAAAAAATTTTTGAAATTGTAAGTTAAAACGAGGAAGAATACAGTTGCCTTTGTCAACTCTTAGATACCCGTACGAACCGTTAGTATGTTCACAGCCACTCTGCCTACAATATTATTTTTTTAATATTTTAGTATTTTAAAATAATTTGGGTGAATTTTATAATTTCTAGTACTATGGGTTGTACATATATTCAAACTATATGTTTATATGTACATTCTTCAAAAGCAGATTCTAACCTTCCACATAACGATTATCAATCCAAAACTTTTTCAAATATTTTATAGTACCATTTAATACTAAGCGGTAAATGTATATTAAATTTACTTAGTACAAAATAGTAAATATAATTTTAAATATTATATTATATTAATGCGCACATAGTATATTTATATTGTTATAAGTATATCGCCATACATTGCAATATTTCTTTAAAAATATTTCCATTCATAGAATAATTTCTTATATGTACAATAAAATACATATATGTATGTATGTAAATACGGCGCTATATAATATACATCTATACTCTTATCATTCATTCATTCATACGATATGTAAATAAACATGATATTATATAAGTATGTATGTATATCAATATCATGTAAATAAAAATTCTTCAAGCAACCGTTATGTTGTTTATTTATTTACATATTTTTGTACTACACATTTTATCCTCAACAATTTCAAATTATCGAGTAAAACAAAATGCAAAAAATTAGTTAAAGAAATTTGTTAGAAAATTTGAAAAAATCAAGTAACACTTTCGTCAATTATAAAGTAACCCTATATTATTAAAAAAAGTTGTTAACAGAAATAAAAATATAATGTTGGAGCTTTAATTTTTGTGTATTACTTCAAAAAAATTTTAACAGGTGTTCAAGTTACAGGTGTTTAAAAATAGGAAATTTTCAGTTTTTGAGCCCCTACAGCTCCCAAACGGGGAGTGATACAAGAAAAATTTCTGAAATGACTCATACTTATTTTCAAAGATCTAACTTCTGTCAAAATTTCAAGTTTCCAACTGGAAATGCATAATTGATTTTTGTTGCAATAAAATTTTTCATTACTTCTTAAATTCAAGCTTTCCACAATTAAAAATTAAATAACTGTAACAATAAGTACATTATTGTAATCTAATAGATAAAGATGTTGCAATTTTTTTGCAAAAAGTATTTTTTCTATTATTGTTATAGTTATGTACTATATATAAAAACTGTTTCTTTAATTGAATGCAAGGCATTTTTAATTTAAACCAAAGGATAAATAAAGCAACTTTTAAAAGTTAATTAGGGGTAAATTTTTAATTTTTCTTCTTCTATATTTTGTACAATGAGACTGAGACTGAGAACATTTAAAAACAAAAAAAAATGACATTGTGAGATAAACAACAAAACAAAAAAAAAAAAAAAACAAAAGGAAGAAAAATGTTATATAATTTTTATCCTTTCATGAGATTAAAACAAATAATACTGAATATTTCATCGAAAAACTTTCCACTTAATTGATCCAAATATAACATTATACAATACATTTTAGAATATATATAATAATATTATATTCTACAAGAAAAGAATAGGAAATAAAAAGATAGAGAGAGAAAATTAATTGCAATAAAAAGGATTCAAAGTACAACAACAAAAATTGTTTTTGACAATGAAATTTATTAGAAACTTTATAATTTGTTGCTTTTATTTTGTTGCAGAGAACTTTACAGAAAACAACAAGAACAACAATAATAACAACAAAAATAGAAATAGCAAATAATAATAATTACAACAATAATAAAAAATAACAAAATATTAGTAATGATAGTAATGATAACATATAAGAATGAATGCAGAAAATTTTGAACTTAATTGCTTTGTTTTTGACTTTTTGAAAGTTAAAAATGTTACTTTGTTTTTGTTGGGGTTACAAATAAATTTATCATTTTAATGATAATGTTATGTTTTCGTGTTTCCTACTATCTTTCTTCAATGGTTATTTTTAGCACATTTCCAAAAAAAATTTGAAAAAATGTGTCTATTTCAATCTGTCTTTCGGTCCTTTTGTTTACAAAACTTCTACACCGTTAAAGATAGAGAAAAAAAAATTTAACCGTGGGTAGGTCTCATAAAAAATTAATTTTGCGGAACAACTTCTTCATGTAGTCATATACATTACGGAGCTAGAGCCCCTGAAACTTTGAAAAAGCCCTATTTTTAAATGCGTAGATATATCTCATGTTCTGCTTAACATTTTTTTAAATCTGAAAACAACATTCCACAGGTGCTTACCTTTATAAGTTAATATCAAAATTACAAATTTTTTTTAAAATTTAGTATTTAAATTTACCGTTATGTGAAAACCAAATATTGCATGATTTTTTTACCCTCATAAGTCCGGAACAATTTTATATAGAGACTTGAAATTTTGGTGTTAGAAAGAACTTTTCGAATTAGTATAAGATTGTTCAGAAATTGCTTTTTGACCACCCCCTGTTTATGAGTTATTAGGGCTTAAAAATTGAAAATTTGCCATTTTTAAACACCTGTATAACTTAGGCACCTCTACTCATTTTTCTTCGACATGATAAAAAAAATTAAAGCTCAAGTAATATATTTTTATGTGTGTTAACGGTTTCTTTTAGTTATATTAGGTTCCAGAGTTTCTGCCCCTGAAAATTGCAAAAAAATTCCTTTTTTCACATTTTTTCTTACATGAAATTTTCAAATTTTTGTTCAAGTCACAGTTCTAAACAATTTGTATTGTCATTTGAAAATGTGTGCTTTTAAAAACCGTTGGTTTACATTCTACCTTGTTTTTTTATATTAATTCAATAGTAATTAATTATAAAATGTATGAAATCCATTTATTATGTATTTATATACAAATGTAAAGGAAATGTTATAAACAGGATATAAAAATAATAAAAATGAAATTTAAAAAATATGTACCTAGCATTTTGTTTAGCATTTTTTAAATCTTTCAATAAAATATTATTTTTATAAAAGTTATTTCTAGATCAGATTGAATGAAAATATTTTTCTAGTAAAAACAAAAAATCGGAATTAAATGTTTTGTGATTTAATGGAGAAATATTATTCAATAGTAAAAGGAATTTTTAATTAAAATATGCTTGATTTAAAATAGAACTTTCGAAATAGGAAGGATTAAAACTATTTGCTATTATGTGGATTTCTCGAAATGTCAAATGAAAAATAAAAATGTCAAAAAACGCAAATGAAAATGTGAAAAAAATCAAATGAACAATTTCTGCCCGTTTTAACTAAGTATTTGAGCAAACAAAAGAGAATATTGTCAAAATAAAAATATTTTTTTTTCAATAAAAATAATTTGTATATACCTTTATTATTTTCATACCTTTTCAATATTTTCAAATTTATTTTGAAACCTGTCCCATAATTGTTATTCCATTTTTTGTACGCTAGAAGACCGAAAATTTTCTTATTTCTATAAAACAATATCAAAATTGTGCAATATTTTGTGAATTACTATCTAAATTTACCGTTATGTGTAAACCACATTTTGTATTTCTGCTTTCATACCTCCAGCACACCTTTAGATTGGAACCTGAAATTTTGAGAAAAAAAATAACTTTTAGAATTAGTATAAGTTTCCTTAGAATTTTTTTTTGTACCACCCCCTGTTTAAGAGTTATTAAAGCTGAAAAAGGCCAGCAATATCTGTAAAATTTGATTTGCAAAATTTGGTTGATCTAGAGCAGAGGTTCAGACTTCTTGCACCTCTTGGAACTTAATGAAGCTAGACGTCTGCAATCTTACAAATGATGATGAAGTTTTATGGCAACAACTTCTGTAAAATTTGGTTGTGCTGGTAATTTTTTAAACTCTATTTTTTGGCAATAGAGTCGAGTAGGTGTCATACAATTCCACAATTTACATAAGTATGTCTCGGTTATAGTTAACGTCAATACTAAAACATCTGAAATTTTTTAAAAGATGAACAAGTTTTGTAGAAACAGGATATATGACATTCATACGGACATCCCAGAGTTAACACAGTCTACTCTGCATATTTCTCTTAAAAATTGGAATTTTAAGCTGGAAAAAGAGTTATTATGTAGAGGACCATATTTCCATATATTAAAACGAAATCCGAAAGTTGTAGCTAAATTTTATCGTCTGTAAATGGATTTTGAAATCACCAAATCTTTTAATCGATTATTTTACCATTTCCAGGCGCATTTTAAAAATTTTAAGAATATTTTCATATAAATTTTGCTGTTTCAGTAAAACCAGCATATTTCCCTTAAAAATTAGAATTTTAATCTAGAGTTATTGTGTAAAGGATCATATTTCTAAATATAAAAACGGAATCCGAAAATCATAACTAAATTTTATCTTCTGAAAATGGATTTTGAAATTACCAAATTTTTAAAACGATTTTTCTAACATTTTCTAAATGATTTTTATAAAATTTAATTTAAGTATAAAAGTAATCGAAAGTTTAATTCTTATTGTCTATAGGAAATTCATTACAACATGTCTACTGAAAAGTCCAGTAGTGTTGACGAACGAAATACTCCTAAAATGAAATTAACAAAAATTTTCTTTAGGGCCTTTTTGGTTTCATTCAAATATTTTTTTAATAATACGAATTGTGAGTAGATTGGGAGTAGTACAAATAAACAACATTTTCAGCTCTTTAAATTTATCATTACGAATGCTAGGAATAACAGTTAGATCTTTTAGAAATCATGTATAAATTGGCCGATGACATTATCTGATCTAGGCAAATTTAAGTATTCAGAGTTAGTCCGTTCAAGCTTTTCAATTCCAAATCCATTCATCACTAAAAAAATGAAATTAATTAATAATTTTATAACTTTAATAACACCTAATTTTTCTTCAGAATAATTGAGAAATTAAAATTCAGATTATCGGTTTTTTGCAATTTAATCAAAATAAAGAAAATGAAGGTTGTGATGAAAATTAATGAAAAAAAAAGAATATTTTAACACCAGATTTATTTAAATATTTCATATATCATTTTCTGATCCTTGAACTGTTTAACAAAATTAAAAATGAAAAATTTCAGAAAATGTGTTCAGTAATGTTAGCATTTTGATTCATAAATGCAAATTACTATTTTCTAAATTTAAATTTAATTTTTTTTTTTTACAAGGAATCAACACAAAAAAACAACACAACGAAAAGAAAACTTTAAAAACTGAATTAACTTATAAAATATAACATATCATTTTTGACTGGAAAAATTTAATTTAACTTTTTGAAATCAAAAAAATTATGCAAATGTTGATTGTTCATGAATTTTATTTGCATATTAAAAACTTGTCTTATATTTATTCTTCTTTTATAACTAAAATTAATTATTTTGGTTCTTCTCTTAATTTAAAAAAGTATAAAACTTTCTATTCGTCTAAAACAAATGACTTAATTTTCCATCCAATAGCCTTTTTTATAAATAATGCAAATAACACTTTACAAGTTGTGAATCTGCGGCCCCCTGGAGTAAAAAGGCCCCCTGGAGTAAAGCTATAGTAAAAATTACAACAAAAATAAAGTATTGAGCATGCGCACCTTTCTGAATCATTAAAAAAATTTCCAGCTCATTTATTCGTAAAACAAAATGTATTAATAAACATCTAGTGATATTTTAGAAAATCGATTACATTTTCAGTTTTTATTTGAATGCTGAAACGACAGGTTGCGTAGTATCGAAAATATTTCAGATTTTAGATTTTTAATCTAATTATCATTATCTATTTATTATTTCTAGCATTATATTACACATAAATTTGATGTCGTAAAATATCTGTGACGCATAAGTTAATGAAAACTTTGTTAGTTTAGTTTTAAAGTTTTGAAGACAATCATGAGCATAGTTTTTAACTTTATGTTGAAAGTAACATAATATATCAACTATATAAATAGAAGCAATGATGACAGAATTCAATTAATAAAAAAACTAACTACAAGATTTTTGGTTTACTTGATTTCATCCGAAGAGTTACTTCTATGTCTTCTCTTCTATCAATTATGCTTGTTTATTATATCCAACATCTGCATTTTCTTCATTTATTAGAAGACCGCCATTAACCGTTCTTTAATATTTTTTTTTAATTTAATGGCGAATTTATATTCTAGTTTTATTATTTTATTTAAAATATAAATTTAATTTGTGTAATTTTGAGTGAGCTATTGTTATTGATGATACCATTATTGGATAAAATTTTCACCTGTTTTCAACCATTATAAAGTAAATAAAAAAAAGTAACTGTTAAACCCCTACGCTTTCAATAATCAATTTTTTTAATGAAAAAAAAAAGTAAATTGAAATATAAAATAAATATATCTGATGACATAAAAATATTCAATTTTAGTTCTAAAATGTTCTGATATTAATCAGTTATTCTATCGGATATCAGATATGATACATCTTATTATGCTTGATGCAAAAAATACTTTGCATCAAAAATGTAATTGGATGGTTAAGTTTCAATTTTTTTTTTTTGATCTTCTCTCAAATAAAAATCTAAATAATTTTCTTCTCTTCTTCAAGGTTTTACTTTTATTTTTCAGATACATTATTGTGTGAAAGTTAAATATTGTATTTAAGATTAGCCAACTACTTTATTATTCAAATTTTTATCTTTTTTTTTTTTATAAATTCTGTATATTTTTAAAAAATATTTCTTTATTAGTTTATATAAATTGCTTTTTGTGTGGTCTTGAAACTTATAAATTATTTATATTTTATTTTTTATTTCTTTTAAGCATTATTTTAGATTTTTTTTTTCTATTTTTAACTAAAACAAAGAAATAAATTTCAAATAACTTGTGAAACATTGAGAAGGGAATTAAAAAAAAAAAATTTTATGGATTATTTAAGTTTTTATATATAGATACCATATATAGGTACCTAGACCTACTTATACTTATAATAAAACTAATATTAACTTGAAAGAAAAATAAAATCTTTGATATTACGCAATGGTATGGTATTCTTAATTTAAAATAATTTTAAAGAGAAGTTTTTTGTTAGAACCGTGTATACGACTCTCTTTCGCCTAGGTTTGTCATATTTTCTTTAAGCTATATATTTTATTTTTAATTTTGTCTTTAGCTTTTTATTCTTCAATCAGTTTATATTTTAATTAATTTGCTAGCCAGTAAATACCTAAAACCTCTTAAATAATATAACATTAGAAGAGATGGTTTTTGGTATCAGATTAAAAGCCGAGAGAAAAAGGTTTACATTCGAGAACAATTTCTCTTTTCAAAACTTAATTTTAGATTTTTTTTTATACAACTAGTTTGATTTTTTATTTTGCCAATCGCCCTTTTCCTTTTTATGGATAAAAATTTGATATTATATCACTATAATCTGTTACTCTTTCCGCCAATTAATTTCCTTATACATTATATTATATTCGCTTGGTAATGTATATCAAGATATAAAAAAACTTTTAAAAATAGTTTGATAACATTTTTAAGTTTTTTTTTTTTTTTTTTTTGGATGATTTCAATTTTACTTTGTATTTTTTTGTATATTGTAAATTATTCATCCGTCCCATGAAATATTTACTCAGCATAAAATCCAAAAACTCCTTGCTAATAAAATTGAGATCACTGAAAATTTAAAATAAAAAGAATAAAAATATTAGAATGCATTGGTGGCCGGAAATAATACCCTAAGAAATGAAGCCAAGTAAAATTTAATTGAGAAGAATTTTTGAATTGGTTACAAAATCAGGCTTTCAATAATTTATTTAGTGGGATTTTATTTTGGCGAAATTTTGAAAGACAAGATTTCAAAAATGTGGAACTCAAAATCACATTATTTCACCAAAATCTTTCCTATCCCAATCTTTAACATGTATATTAAATATATATTTTCATTTGATCATACTTAAATTAAAATTTCTGAACAAAATTTCAGAAATATTTTTATTACAAAAATAAAATTCAACCCTATTTCCTTTTCAACTTCGGCTTTATTTCCTTTTCAAAACGGAAACTAAATCGAAACAAAATCTATGCAGATTCAGACTTATTTCCGCGGGGTATCATTTCCGGTCACCGAATGCATTTAGTCACAACAATTTTTGTCTTCCAATTTACTAAAGATACAAAATAAAAGAAAGAATTTGAAAGATTCTTTGAAAGACGAATTCTGATTTTTTTTAACTTGAACATAAAAAAAAATCATATCAGAATAAATTAGTGAAAATACATAATACATAACATGGATGTTCATTTATATAAGTATACAAATATTTGTTGTATTGTTTTCATTTTCTTTAACAGTTATATTTCGTCCTTTTAAAACAAAAAATAAATATTTAACAATAGAATGAAGTTTGCATTGTTATAAAGTTACAATTTTCAATAAAGCGGAAAATTTTCTGTTGCATTCTTCAAAAATATAAAAATAAAATTTTTATGTAAAATAGTTTTAGAGAAAAAATAAAAATAAATTTGTAAAAAGAAATTTGAATTATTATAATTACTTTCAGCACGTTTTCAAAATTTGGTTACTTTATTATTTGCTTCAATACGTCCGCTCATCCGTCCCATTGTTTACAAAACTGCAGCGTTAACACATTTTAAAATAGAGTGATGAAATCAATCCTTGGTAAATGTCATTAAAACATTAATTTTTCAGAAGAACTTTTTTATTTAGTATCTTCCGTTAAGGAGAGCCACTCATAGTTGGGAGTCAAAAATCCTTATTTTTAAATGTTTATATCTCAAATTATCCTAAACATTTTTTCAATTTAAAAACATCAAACGAAGAAAAAATTAAATTTTATTTATTTATTTATATACAGGTACCGTGGGTACATAAATGTGCCAGGTAGCTATAACCCCTGTTTCCTGGTAGGAATGTGGGGTGTACGAGATATTATGTGATATATTAAGTATTTATATATTGCGATATATGAATATTTTTTTTTTTTATATTATAATTATTGTACCCAGTCGGGAATCGAACCCGAGACCCCTCATTCCCTTATGAATGAGAAGCGGTGCGTCAACCACTGCACCAATGGCTGGATCAAATTAAATTTTATAAATTGATATAAAAATTACAAAATTTTTTGGAATTTAGTAGCTATTTAAATTTATATGTTATGGAAAAGATTTAACAAAATGTATTTCCTCTGTATCTTTGAAATAGATACAGCTAGGCAAAACATTAATATTTTTAGCAGGGAAAATTCTTAAAGAATGAGTTTAAGAGTTGATTCTGTTGAAGGGCATGTTTAATACTTCTTAGCGATCAAAAGGAAAAGTTATCATTTTAAGCAAATTTGGTTAAAGTAAATCACAAAACTTAAAGTTTTAACATGATAATTTTACATGTCGTAACAGTTTTTTTTTAATTACACTATAGCCCATAAGAAGGAAGAAATTGTCTCTTGAATTTTCATCATGAATTTCTTCTTATATTAAGGTATAGAAAATTTCAAGAAAAATTAAAAATTTTTATTGAAAACCGATGCAATATTAAACGGTTCATATTGTTTTTTATACCCTACACATTAAGTATAGGGTATATTAACTTTGGTATGGTGTTTGTAACCACCAAAAGGAAGCGAGTTAGGTATAGACATGTATATATATTCTGAATCAGGATCACCGCCTGAGTCGATTTAGCGATGTCCGCCCGTCCGTCCGTCCGTACGCACGATAACTCAAAAAATAATGATGCTATCTTGATGAAATTTATACTGTAGGTTAACAATGACTAGGGTAAGGCGGGGATTGTAAATGGCCGAAATCGGACCATACGTTCGGGTACCTCCCATACAACTCCCAAAACAGAATACGCATATCTTCGAAATTAATAAAGATAGAAACTTAAAATTTTGTACGAGGCTGTGTTTTCCTGAATCCCTGATATTCCTAAAATTTGAGATGAATTGGAGTGGTTGTTCGGGTAGCTCCCATACAACTTTCAAAACCGAACAAGCATATCTTCGAAATTAATAAAGATAAAAACTTCAAATTTAGTACTAGGGTGTTGTTTCCTGAATCCCTTATTTGTTCAAAATTTGAGATGAATTAGAGGAGCTGTTCGGGTACCTACCATACAACTCCCAAAACCGAACAAGCATATCTTCGAAATTAATAAAGATAGAAACTGCAAATTTGATACCAGGGTGTTGTTTCCTGAATCCCTGATTTGCCTAAAATTTCAGATGAATTGGAATGGTTGTTCGGGGATCTCCCACACAACTCCCAAGACCGAACAAGCATATCTTCGAAATTAATAAATATAAAAACTTGAAATTTGATATAAGAGTATTCTACCCTGTTCTGATGATGTCTCTAGAATTTGAGATGAATTGGGGTGGTGGTCCGGGTGCCTTCACACACTTCCCAAGACCTTACAAGCATATCTTCGAATTTAATAAAGATAGAAACCTGAAATTTTGTACAAAGGTTGTAAAAGCATTTATTTTTTTTAGCTTATATTAAATATCTAACTAAAATAACTTATGGATTTTTAATTTTATTTGAATTTTTTAGGTGTGGGGTATAAATAAGTCGGTTGCGTCGACTTACTGTTACATTTACTTGTTTTTTTTTTAGAAAATGTAGCCTTTTGTTTTTAATCTTAAAATGCGGCCTTTAATTTTAAATGATTTATAAAATAAAAAAAATGAAAAACATCCTTTTTTTTGCAAAATGTGTAATAATTATGCGAAGAAGGCAATTTCTATCCAATTTTGAAAAGTGTGCCGAAATTTATTTTCAAAGTCGTAAAAATCAATATGTGCTTTATATCTATCAAAAGTAAGGAAAATCTATTTATATATTCTTTTTTTGTTCCATTATTGATTCTGTCATTTCGAAACTTCGACACATGTTTAAAATACCTACAATGTACAAATAATTAAACTATATAAATTATTTTCTTTTTTAATTGGCAGTTTAATTATTTATTTGGTCTGTCTTTAATATTTAAAAGAATAAAAAAGAAGTCGTACCACAAAACATTAACAACATTATAGGTATATGTTAAAAAATATAAGACCATTATAAAAATTTCATCTAAGAATTTTTCAATAAAAATAATTTTAGTCCATTTAAATTAAATAAATAAAAAAACGAGGAAGAGTGCAGTAGAGTAGACTGTATCAACTCTGGGATACCCGTATGAAGGTAATATATCCTGTTTCTATAAAACTCGATAATCTTTTAAAAACATTCAGATGTTTTAGTACCGAACTACAGAGATATATTTATGTAAATTGTGGAGTTGTATGACAGATACCCGAATCTATTGCGCCTAGCTTCATTAAGTACCAAGAAATGCAAGAAGCCTGAACCGGCTGCTTTAGACCAATCAAATTTTACAAAAGTTTTTGGCATGCAACTCGACACTTTTGCACTAAATTTCAGATAGCTAGCTTCAATAGACATTGAGTTATTTTCATTTAAAAAAAGAAGTTGTATGGCAGCTACCCGAACCTGATGCATCGGCACAACCAAATTTTGCAAAAGTTGTTGCCATAAAACTTAATCATCAATCGCAAAATTTCAGATACCTAGATTGAATAGGCACTGGGTTATTTCCATTTAAAGAAAGAAGTTGTATGGCAGCTACTCGAACCCGGCTGCCGAAAATGCTGGAGTTAAATAGCAAAACTAATAATTTTGCAAAAGTGACGTAAAAAAAATTTAAGCCTCTTAGCTCCTTTATTTTGAGTTACCGTGCGGACGGACACTGAGTTATTTTCATTTAAAACGAGGAAGAATACATGTTGCCTTTGTCAACTCTTAGATACCCGTAAGAACCGTTAGTATGTTTACAGCTAACACAGCTAACAGCTAACTCTGCTTACAATATTATTTTTTTAATATTTATGTATTTTAAAATAATTTGGGTGAATTTTATAATTTCTAAAACTATGGGTTGTACATATATTCAAACTATATGTTTATATGTACATTCTTCAAAAGCAGATTCTAACCTTTCACATAACGATTATCAATCCAAAACTTTTTCAAATATTCTATAGTACCATTTAATACTAAGCGGTAAATGTATATGAAATTTACTTAGTACAAAATAGTAAATATAATTTTAAATATTATTTTATATTATATTTAAATATTCCATTGACAGAATAATTTCTTATAAGTACAATAAAATACATATATGTATGTAAATACGGCGCTATATAATATACATCTATACCCTTATCATTCATTCATCAGTGACATATACGATATGTAAATAAACATGATATTATATAAGTATGTATATATATGAATATCATATAAATAAAAATTCTTCAAGCAACCGTTATGTTGTTTATTTATTTACATTTTTTTGTACTACGCATTATATCCTCAACAATTTCAAATTATCGAGTAAAACAAAATGAAAAAAATTCGTTAATGAAATTTGTTAGAAAATTTGAAAAAACCAAGTAACACTTTCGTCAATTATAAAGTAACCCTATATTATTAAAAAAAGTTGTTAACCGAAACAAAAGTATAATGTTGAAGGTTTAATTTTTGTGTATTACTTCAAAAAATGTTAACAGGTGTTCAAGTTACAGGTGTTTAAAAATAGGAAATTTTCAGTTTTTGACCCCTTACAGCTCCTAAACGGGGGGTGATACAAAAAAAATCTGAAATGACTCATACTTATTTTCAAAGATCTAACTTTTGTCAAAATTTCAAGTTTCCAACTTAAATTGTTTAAAAGATAGAAGGGTTAAAGGATTTTGCAAAATTTGAGTTTCGTATAACGGTAAATTAAGACACCGTATGCCACAAATATATATTTATTGTATATATACTTTCAAAGCTAATAAAAGTAGTAATCGTTCAGCGTTTTCAAAATGAAGATATACCTTATACAACTTGTGCTATAACAATTTAAATATAGAGCTTTTTTGAACCTTTGGGGAGCTGTAGCTCTGTAACGGGTGGGGCTACAAAAAAAGTTGATAAATATAAAATTAATATTTTTGTGATATCTATCAGCAGTTAAAATTTCATAGCTCTATTTCAAAAAAATGTGGGGATCTAAAAGTTAGGTGTTCGAGAGCTACCCTAAGTTTTGGTCCAAACTCAACCAAAAAAAATAGGGAACCTACAAATTATTTCCAGAATATTTTGTGTAAATTTCAAGATTCTAGCTTTCTTAGTTATTGAGTTAGCGTGCTGACGGACGGACGGACATGGCTTAAAAGTCTTAGAATTTTTTCTGATCCGATCCATACCTTTGAAGGTATATCTAGCTCGCTTATTTCGAGGTGTTACAAACGGAGGAGTAATTTTATTATACCCGATCCTATCGTACGGGTATAAAGAGAAGTTGTATGGCAGCTACCCGAACCTGTTGCACCAGCACAACCAAATTTTGCAAACGTTGTTGCCATAAAACTTGACTATCATTTGCAAGATTTCAGACGCTTAGCTTCATTAAGTTCCAAGAGGTGCAAGAAGTCTGAACCGGCTGCTCTGGGCCAACCAAATTTTACAAAAGTTGTTGGCCTGTAACTCGACACCTCTTTACTAAATTTCAGGTTCCTAACTTCAATAGACCCTGAGTTATTCTCATTTAAACGGAGAAGTTGTGACTCCTTTAAGGTGTCACAAACGTAATGGCAAATTTATTATACCCTTGAACATAGTTCATACGGGTATAAAAATTTGCTTTAAAAATTTCAATTTTTAACTTTAAGAGTAAGTACACGAATTGACTACATCATAATGGAGCAGGTCCCTAAATTTTTTTGTATTTATAAAATTATTAAATCCTAAAAATTAATGAAAAAATTATGGGAAAATATAATATCTACATAACAGTAATATTACATAGCAAACCAAAATCATACTATTTAAGATGCTTTCCTACTTTTAGAGGTTTTAGTTTCGTATCTGTTGACACTCTATAAGAAAGTTTTTTCAATCATACGATCTATACCTGGTTAAAATTATATTAACTTATCTTTAAAGGTGTAGACATTTAGTAAACAGGTGCCTTACCGCGTACTGACACTTTTGTTAAACATTCGAAAATTTGGAACTTGTGAAAATTGAAAGTCGCATGTTCTAAAAAAATAAAAGAATTAATGCCTCAACTCAAAGTTTTCCAACTTGAAACAGGAGTGCAACAAATGCCCACCCATAGATTGTCAAGTTGTCAAGATGGCGTAACGCAGCATTCGAAAATTCGTTTGATATGCGCAGGTCGTGTTCATGAAACCTTATGCCTACACATGTGTTCCCAAAAATTGGTAATGCATTTGTGTATAATATAATGAAATTTATAAAAAACATTAACATCCTTCTTCAAAATAACTGTAGAAAATTTTCCCTTCATCCTCCATAATCCTAAGTATCTCAAAGCAAATTTCAGTAATCCTTCCATCATCCTTTTCACCAAAACCAAACTGCACATTATATTACAAAGTACTAAAGGACCCATCCTAAAGTTTGATTTTAGAGAAAGGGGTTTTGGTTGGTTCAAGTTCAACACTATCCAGAGGAACCTCGTGCAGTTCCATTCAGTGACTTCCGATGTTTTAAACTGTCCCTCGAAAACAAAAAATAATAACTAATGAAGCTTTACTTATTCCCTAATAAAAAATATGCCTATGTACATTAAATATAAATGAAAGCATTTTCTAAAATAATTAATTATATTGTATTTTATTTTACTTTGAGTTACATTCTTTACAAAAAAATTCTTAATTTATCTGTCATTTTATCTGTCATTCTTATATATTTTATTGTACTATTAAAACTTAAGATTTTCTTTCTTATATTCATTTAATTCTATGTATTTTAATTTATGAACAGACATTGATTGTGTTTATCTTTTCAATGTTGATTGACTTTTGTAATTTTAACATTTTATTTAAAATTCATACTATATAAATTTTTATAATGTTGAACTATTTTGGAACACATAACACATACCATAATTGAAGTTTAATTTCCGGCAAAAAAAAAAACCAAAAAAAAAAAAAGAAAAGAAAAATATCATTAAAGAACACATTATCACGTCTACCATCAACTTGTTGCTTTCGTTTTTTTTTTTTTTTTTTATATGTTATAGCATTGTAGTTTCTGTATAAATGTGCAACAAGTTGTTGTTATACCACAGGATATTATGGTTTGAACCCTAAAATTAAGTTCTTTTTGTTTTCATAAAATATCAGCCACATTGATTACACATTGACTCAAAATTGAAAAGTAACATTTTGGATTTTGAAAGAAGTTTTGGAATGCTTTAAAAAATTTTCGTGGTTTTTATAACAACTGAATATTTTTTTTTTTTAGTGAATATTTTAAATGTTAAATCTTAATCTTATGCATTAATTTTTTTTTAATATTCTTAGATTTTTAGAACTGAAATTAAAAATTTAAATTAAATAAAGAAGAATGATAAGTAAATTACCAACACAATGTCAAAGAGTCCATGTGAAAATCCATTAAAATTAATTAGAAAAAAAAAACAAAAATAAAAAAAATTTTATATATACTTTAAAAGCTTTCAGATAATTAGCATAAAAAATATAAAAGAAAGAAATGTTTTAACATTAAATAAATTTGCATTTCAAAAGTCGAAAAAAAAAAAAAAAAACAAATATATTAAAAAAATATTAAAACTGATATTAGGAATGGGATACGTACATGAGTATTATAGGGGTACTCATATCATTAGAGAGCTGTTTTCAATGATAAATTGAAAAAAAGAAAAAAAAAATGTTTTTTTTTTTTTTTTAAATAAAAGCATGTCCTCGTAATCATGCTAATGTTTATTTTAATGTTTTGAAACAAAAAAATAATAATAAATACAGTCTTAAATGTACTGAAATTCTTTTTATATGTGGATATGTTATAATATTATAATATATAATATCTACGATACAATTTTATTTTTTCAGGATCAAAGAAAAATAATAACATTAGATAAAATAATTAATATTGGATTAAAGTGTTAGTTGGAGATTTCCAGAAACTCGCTGATACACTGAAATTATTAAAAGAACGCAATATATTATTTAGGGACTAATCTTTAAAATCTAAACGTATCTATTAGAAAGAAACTAACATGTTTAAGACAAAATTATCAGATCAAAGATAAATGGACAAGCGGCTACCGGAGAAGCACACTTAAACCGTATTTGGTCCATTGGGATACCACATTGAAACTTTTCTATCCCACTCGTTAAAACCAATTTGAGCTTTTTCCAAATTGAAGAAAACTCTTAACATTTTTACCTGTTAGATCACTGAGGTTGTTGAAAAGATATTATTCCAAATGGGCTGGACATGTACCAAGAAAATGAAGAGTCGTTCTTTCCTCTTCTTCATCTTTTCAGGCTGTACAGTAGCCTTTTGTGAATTAGCAAAGTCTTTTGCCGTGCTTTGCTATTAGACAATGACCGGTAATTATAGCCATTGTCATTCTAATATCTGCCCTTAGATCGTCTCAAATTGGTTTTGGGCCAGGCATTTTACTTAATCTTAATCAAATAATTCTCTAGAGTGTTTAAATAATGGTGGTATTTATATGGTGGAAATAATGGTGGGAATAATAGAAAAATATTTTCTTAACTGTCTTAGCTTTTTTATTTCTTTAGACAATAAATTATTGTATTTTGAATTTATTTTTTAGTTTTTCGACATTTTTGGGCCATAAGTTTACAAAAAAGGCATTTAATAGTTTAAACTGCCAAATGAAATTAAACTTTTGTACGCATATGTATGTCTTTCAAAAAGTATAACATAAATCGTAAAAAAAAATACAACTTCAAGTTTTTAATTAGTTTCAATGTTGTTCTCTTCCTTGAGTAGCTAAAACTTATTTATGAAAATATATGTATATGTCGAATGTATCTATGTGCCAAATAAAACATCTTTAAATTAAATGATAGATAATCGAAGAATACGCTGTTTTATCAAATTAGCTTCAAACAAGTAATAAGAATTCTGTTTAAATATATATAATGCAATCTACAGTTTAATAATATGCATATATGCATAATATGAGTAGGTCCCAAAACAAAATATTGTATTGTCTTTCTACAACAAAAGTTGTTGATAATTTCAAATCCTTTTTCCACAAAAAAACAATATGGGAGAATAGAATGTACAAAGTGGTAATTTCATCAAATGAAAATTTCCATTATGAAAGATTTTTTATTGTAGAGTGATATGTAATATAAATGATATCGTGAGTGTAGTGTGATTCAATATGAACATTTCAATGAATTCTTATTTTTAAATACTAAAATATTAAAAAATGTATTTATCTATAAAACCCACTTTTAGGAGAAAATGCTTTCAGTTTAATTAAAAATTATGGAATGAATCGCATTTAAATTAAGGACAGAAAGAAAATAAGCAAAAACACGCTTCATGTTATGCTATTGCTAATTTGCATATACGGATTTAAAATGAGTTAATTTTCTTTCAATTCTTTAATACTTTACTTCCAAAAATAAGAAAATATTTAATAATTAATTTGCAAAATATTTATTTTGAAAATATTTTCTTTTTGATTCTTATTTTCAATTTTTATTTCACTTAAAAGTATTTTCCCTAACCAAAAAAAAAATACATTTATTTTTTGGAATATGTGTTTGGAATATCTATCGAAATTTATAAATGGAATTTTTTTACAAAATAAACTTTTTCTTTTTTTTTCTTTTTTAATGAATAAGATGGAATCTTAGTTTTTTTTTAACTTAAGAATATCGTATGACGAAAAATATCGAAAACTTTACTAAAATGGGTATGAATTACATGAGATTGAAAAATCTTCCTACATATGTTTGAGAACCAGTGAATTTACGCATTTTACAAAACCATGTTAACATGGTGATATGAAAGAAGAACAGTTCTGTAATCATAAATAAAATCAAATACAATAAATTAAAAAAATTTTGAAATAGAAAATAATTTAATTGAATAGGACGACTAATTAGTCACATCATTTTTTAAATCTTTCTATGAATGAATGAACGAAGACAATGTAAAGTAAAAATTAACAAATTGAAAAAGTTGGTGGATTTGAAAAGCTGCCATATAATACAACCGGTGGATTTAAAGAGCTGCCATATAACTTTTTTTTATATATGAACATAACTCAGTCGTGCCTTATAAGCTGCGTATTTAAAATTCTGTCAAAAGAAGTTCAGTTTTATGTTAAATACTTTTGCAAAATTTAGTTAATCTAACACATCAGATTCATGTAGCACGAATATTATAAATTCATATTATCTTTGTACTTACAAAACATTTAAAATTTTATAAAAGACAACTAAAATGACATAGAATTTTATAAAAGATTAGACATCTAAAATTTTATAAAAGATTATAAACTTTTATGGTAACAAATTTTGTCAAATTTGGTTTTTGGTTGGTTTGGAGCAACTGTTTATCTAAAAGTAATATCTCAGTACTTAATTATACATCTTAAATTTTCTTTAAGTCATTCGAAAAACGATATAGATACTTCATGAGATGATTCTAAAGAAGGAATTTAAAACATTTATATTATGTTTTCCTGGATATCCTATAGAATTGATGCAATCAAGTCTACACTCTTCGCTGTTTTTTTAAAAAAATAATTTTCTATAATTACTTTAAACAAATAATTACAAAGAACAACGATGAGTTGCTGGTTCCTGAACGAAAAGCTAAATCATTTAATAATTTACCATAGTAACAAGAAATCTAAAAAAGATATTAAATTAAAACCATTCAAAACTCATAAGTAAAAAAATGCACCTACAGAAAATTATACTTGATTGATTACTCAATCATTCAATATTTAACCAGAAGATAAAAAAATTAATTGCATAACTTAATGGTTCAGTGGATATTTTACTAATCTCATATAAAAAATTGTCTTGAAATTATTTTTATTGTCTAAAAAATTTTATTTAATATACGACTTTTCTTTAAAAGATCACGTTTTGTATATTCTTTCAACACTTTTTCATTTTGAACTGTTTAATACGTACATAGGAACTGGTTCCTACTTTTAAAAATACCATCATCATTATTCACAAATTAACTTTTTATATCACTAAAATAAGAGAAAAACTGCTCAGAAGGTTGCCATATTTTTTTAAGTTTTTATATTTTAATGTTTTTCTATAAAATATCATCCCTTTTTGTTGCGCTATCCATGTATGTATGCTGAAATTGGGTAATGGAATTTCAAAGTTTAAAACTACAATAACAATTACAAACAAACTATAATAAATTCATGAAGTTCGGAACAATTTTTTAATCTTACAAAGAAAAAGTTTTTCATTTTGCAGTTCTTTCAACCACAGATATCCTTGAATACCTATACCTAATAGATATTTTTGACAGACATCCTTGAATGGAATACCTACTCAATAAAATGAAAAGCATTCTTAAGGAAAATCTTAAAATTTTCTAAACAAAAACAAAAAGCCAAATTTTGTTAAAACTGAACTCATGCATCTTAACAAAACTTCCAATTTCAAAAACTGAAAGAATGCAAAAGCTAAAGCTTCAAAAAAAAAAAGCAGAAGAAGTAGTCGACAGAGGATTAATTCGTCTAAATTTAAGAAATTATTATTTATTTTTGTTACAATATATTTATATTTTAACTTTTAGTTTAGTTCTAGAGAATTAATTTATATGTCCATTATAGTGAGGGAGGAGCCACTTCCTCAGAAATGGTATCTTAAACTTTTTTAAGTTTTTATTTTTGTATTTTTCAGTTTACATTTTAATGGAAAAAACAAGAGAAAAAAGACTAACTTTTTTTTTAACATCAATTTTCTTTTGCAAGATACATTTTCTTTTTAAAATTTAGTTTGAATTTATAGTTTTTTATCACAACAGTTTAGATTATACCGGAACTGAAAAAGCATCTTTTAAAATATTAATTGATAGTATTAGGAAGGAAATCTGTTTTTGAAAATGCTTTGTAAGTAGTATCTATGTTTTTAATAAATACATTATTATTTTTATTTTAATTTAAAGCAAAGTGTATTTTGCCATCTTTATTATGGATTAGGGTTTACGAAAATTCATCTTTTTTGTAATTGAAATTCTAGTCCAAATAAAAGCCATTGTCCGACCATTAATCCAATAAATCAGTTTTTTTTTATAATTATTGAAATTTTTGTACCAATAAGTTGTTATATTTTATGAAAAAAACTAGGAAGAATGTAGAGTTGACTGTATATGTCTATTTTCTATAAAAAGTGACAAATCGATTTCTATAATTGCAACATTAGGTATCATTTACGTCAAAGTGTAATACAACAAAATCTTGCATACAAAATCTTGTTTTCGAAAATCTTTTAAAACAAAATCTTTTTTTCAAAATCTGCTAGGACAAATTCTGCATTCAGAATGTCAAATATTCTTATGTATAAATATTCTCGAAAAAGTGACAACCTACTTTTGAATCTAATTCTAAAATCTCTCCTAATTCAGAATCTCACATATACATATATATAAATATTCTGGAAAGAGCGTATTAAACCTGCTTTTGAATCCAACTTTAAAATTCTCCTTAACTATTTGTTTATACATACTTTAAGAATAAAGCCACAATCTATTCTTTTAAAAATATTTTGGAAGATTTTGCCCGTGAAAGATTTTAGAGAGATAGATTTTGTAATGCAAGATAAAAAAGAAAAGCAAGATTTGGTCGCAGGTTGATTTTGGCGTGCAGGATTGTGACCCGGTCCCCTATAATTTAATATTTTTTAGTTTTGCAGATTGAGGAAAGCATATGTCTTCAATCTTATTTTAAGATATAATGCTATATTAATTTTGATTTGTTTGGTGTCAAAAATCGTCATGAAGGTTATGTCATACCTAAAGAAACTAAGGTTTCAATTTTCATATTTTATCCTACAAAGCAAAGTATATCATCAATTTAAGATTTTTCGTTCCAATTTTAAGCCTTATATTAATTTTTATAGTTGAGGATTTTTATACTTCACGTAAGTCTTTTTTTTTTCATTATATTAACACGTCATATTATTTTAACAAAAATTAAAATAAAATGTTTTATAACCCTTTCAAATTATATATTTTTACATTAATGTAGTTTTAAGAGATTTTTTTACAAAATTTACAAATTTTTCATTAATTGTGATGAAATATTCACGATTATAAAAACTTTTTTAGATTTTTCTATACCGGAAACTTTTTAAAGTCTTTAAAATCTTTTTTAACATCTTTGACGAATGAATTAAAATTTATATTAATGTATTATTTCACTTGAAATTGTTGGTTTCTATTTAAAAATTTAAGAAATAAACAATCAAGAAAAAAAAAAAACAAAACGAAAAAGGAAAAAGGAAAAAGAAAATTTATTAAGGAATTTCACTTTGTGTTAATTAACAAATTCTTCTAACCATAAAATGGGTTATTATTTTGGCTAAAACATTAGGAAATAATAACAAAAAAAAAAAAATAATAAGTACCCATATAAAAATAACGGTCCCTAAAATAAAAAAGAAATTCTTCATAAAAAAAAGCAAGAAAAATTCATTAATAAAAAAATATAAAATTATTGTTTTATACGTTACTAAAATAACAGTAGCTAATATTGAGAAATCCCTTAAGTATGCAATTTTTCTAAAATGAACGGGGATGTAATACAATAATACTGCAAAGTGTTAACATTCTTAAATACTGTTGCAACTTAAAAAAGCTTAATTTAAAACTAATTTTAGTAAAAATAAACAATTCAACCATTCTACCAAATTCGACTTATGAATTTAAATACCATTCAAACCTTATATACAGGTTACTAATATGCGGTAAGGTGAGAAGAATTAAAAGTATTAATTGCATATATGCAGGAATTTTTACGCTTTTCAAATTGTGTACTATTATAAGGTCATTGTAATATAGTTTACTGTATAAATTCAGTTCGTCACAAACGTAAGTTTGTAACTTAATTTTGGCAAGGGGCATCGGTGGCCTAGTGCGTAAGAGCGTATAAAATTAGCTGTAAACACCAAGGGAGTGTGAGTTCGAATCCCAGATACGTCGTAAGAGTTATTCCCCCTTACGACATTTGTAGCCACGCCTTAAAAAGAAAGGCTTTGTAATATGCTGTTCACATTTATGTGGCAGGGAAATAAACTAAAAAAAAAAAAAAATTTTGGCAGAACAGATTATTCGCAATGAGAAAACGAATACTACTTTATAAAGTACCCTTGAAAAGGTTTATAATATATAAGTTATACAAAAGTAAGAAAAAAGTCAAATACTTTTCGTTAAGTGAAAAGTTCAGTTATTCGCTAAGAATAAAGGTAAAATTTTCGCTAATATTATGGTAGAAAATAAATTCATTTACAAAAAAAAAAAAAAAAAATTAATAAGAGTGGACTCGAAATAAGTCAGTCTTGATTTTTTTTTTTATTTTAATAAATTCTTTTGTTCTGTCCTTCTAAAACATATTATCCTTCTTTCGATTATAATTTTTTTTTTTCTTTTTTTTTTGAAAAATTTTTTTTAATGTTTGTTTTCTTAAATGTTTTGTTTTTTAATGTTTGTTTTTCTTTTGTTTTCTTTAAAGTCTTTTTGAATAAAAATATAAATAAAAAAACGAAAACAAAAAGAATTACGAAAAAAAAAAATAAATTAATAATTGCTTGTTATTTTACTCCTTTTTTCTACTAAATTAAAATTATTAAATTTATTTATGGCATATTATATTCTAGGTGCTTTGAAATGCAAAATATAAATAAAAATATTCTAAGAAAGGAAAAAAATCTTTAATTACTTTAAAAGAACAAAAGAAAAATAAGGAAATAGCATTAAAAATTAAAGAAAATGATAACCATAATGATTTTCCGTTTTATCTGACTTTAAAATTCCATTTTGTAAGAGATGTTGTTTTTTCGGTAAAACTTAAACAATTTACCGTTATTTTATTTACTTTCTGCATTTAAAAAAATAAAGGATTTAAGGACTTGAAAAAAATTCAAAACCAATTGCATGATTTTAAACTATACAATAAATTCTGTTCATGAATGCTTGCACAAAGTTTTTCAAAAATTATTTAAAAAAAGGATTTAATATTCTCTTAAAAGAATACAGCTATCTCTTTTCTAAAGCAATTTTTTATAATAAAATTTCATAAAAGTCGTATATCTTTTTTTACTTTGTATTACCATATATCCTTGCTTCTTTTCACAAAACTTTTAAACCGTTAAAAAAAAACGTAGTAAAGGAGTTAAATTTTCACTATTAAATAAATATGCTTTAGCTGCAGAAAGTGTTTTTTATGTATGAAGGTACAGCTTTTTAAAGTTCTTTTGTTTGTGTTTTTATGGAGTTACAATTTATCAAAGTCAAATATTAGTGCTACAATCAAACTGATTATTCAAACTAAAGTTTTATTTGATATTTTATTTTGACTATAAATTAGAAGAATTTTTGGCTCTGTAAATCAGTATAAAATATGTAATCTACCGTTATACTGTGATTTCCTCTCTATCATATAAATCTACCAGTATCTTCCAGATTAAAGTTGAAAAATTGTAATTTTGAGAGAAATAACATTTTGTAGAGTTTCTTTAAATTAAAGAAAATTTCTCTTCATTTTTTAAAATTTTTTTTATTAAAAATATTTATGAAAAATCACCAATTTTAATTTAAAAGCTTTTACATATAAGCAAAGATTTCATTTTTGTATATTTAATGCTGTTCGTTCCATGTAAGCTTTCACCATTTACAACTATACAATTATTAATTATTGGTACATGTTTCTTTAGAATCATATATTTCATTTTATTGATACCAATTTTTAGTTTGCTTTTCTTAAAGTATTTATGAGGTGCTTAAATCAATTTACACGCTTTCAAGAGCAACTTCCATAAAATCTTCAATAACCTTGCCAGACGTCATCGGAAGTAAAAAATAAATATTAGAGTTCCAGTCAGAAAAAGTTTTAAAATGTCATTAATATTATACTACATTAATAAGTGACCCAATAATGGTACAGGAACACGCCTGAGGTACACGTTTTTTTTTAAAATTGACAGCACACTTATTTTTTCGGATTTAAACGTATTTCTATTATTCAAATAAAAATTTACATATTGCACAGCTTCATTTGAAAAATGAACTGTTTTAAATTTCATTAGCAGAACACTTTTTAATTGGTAGGCAATCATGTTTTAAAAAATTGATTCCTGAATAATGTTTATAACTTTGCCTGAGGCTGATGTCTACTTGATAAGAAAATAACAGCAAAAGTGGTTCTTATTAATGCGGATATCATTTTAGAGACGTGTGTCAATTTTTGGTAAAAAAATAATTCGTTCAAATGGTTTAGAAATTACTGGAAGCACAGATATTTGTTTTCTTCTTTTACTCCCTTGGGAAATATAATGCTTCCACATAGCTTCTCCATCGTAATCTGTTTTAGGTTATTTGTTTTATTTCTACCCATGTTTTACCGATCTCTTCTATTTCTTATGATATTATTCTCCACCATGTCATGCGTGGTCTTCCTATTTTTCTTTTGCCCTGTGGGTTCCACTCTAATGCCTGACGAGCTATAATGTTTGGTGTCTTTCTGTGTGTGTATCCAATCCACTTCCATTTTTTCCTTTTCTTTTGAAGTACAATTGGTTCTTGTTTCGTGAGAGATCACAGATCTGTGTTGGAAATTCGGCTAGGCCAGAAGATCTTAACTATTGTTCTTAGGTATTTATTCACTAATGCTTGCAGCTGGTGGTGGTTAACTGCTTTACGAACCAAGTCTCGCTCCCATATACCAGGACTGATTTCACACAGGTATTGAAAATTTTTATTTTGGTGTTTCTGTTTAGGTTTGAGGATCTCCATACAGACCACAATCTGCCAAATGCCATTCTTGACTGTTTTAATCTATTTTCTATGTCTTCATCTACCTTTTCATTTGTAGTAATTATACTACCGAGATAGTTGAAGCACAAAACATCTTTTATTGTATTATCATCTTTCTTAAGCTGTTGGCTATTTGTGGCATTTATCGGTAATGAAGCACAGATATCGCCCTTTAATTATTTAGATTTACCTTTTAGATTAAGATTTGTATAAAAGTGTAAATTTTTATATTTTTAACATTTTTATATCTTTATTACTATCGGTTTGATAATATCTGGCTTATGAAACCCTTGATTTTTCATACTGCATTTGTTTATAATTTTAAAGAATTAAAAAAAAATATTATGTAAAAGTACGTTTTCCAGCGCAATGATTTCAGTAAAGACAGCACCTTATATTCGTAGCTATGAAACAAAATTAAAGTTTTTTTTATTAAACCTCTTATAAAGACTTTGGTCTTTGATCTAGTTACCAGTTTTTTTTTTTAAGTTCTTTTGTATCTGCAAATAAAATTATAAAAAATTATAAAATTTTAAGGAGCGTAAATTCAATTGAAATTACTTAAATAATATTTTTATGTCAATGATGTTAATTAAGGCATTTCACAAATTGGTTATATATATGTAGGTAACTAAAAAGATATTAAGAGATACAAAAAATTATTTAAATTATAATTTTTTAAAAATCATGAAACATTATTATAAAGTATAGCTGCATGTTTATTGTTATTATTCTGACTAAACTTTAAAGTAAAAGATTGAAATCTTTTTTTTTTATTTTTGTACTAATTAAATTTTTTTTTTAAGGATTGTAGAAACTTCAAAGACAAACATAATAATAATTATTATTAAAAAATAAGGTCTATAATAGTGGATAAATAATTGTTGAATGGTTTGAATCTTACTAAAATATGAAAAAAGATTTTTTAAGCAGACTCATGCACAAATTTATAAACGAAAATTGAAGAAGTGGTTATTGTTAAAAACTACAATTCTCGAACTTCAATAGGTAGGTTTAAATCTTGACTCAAAACTTTATTTTAAAGAGTTGTCGAATTTTAAGACAATTGGTAAATTGTTTTATGGTAATTTCCATGCAACTGATATTTATGTTTAGCAAAAATTTAAAAAAAAATTTCAAAGTTGTTACAATTTTCATGTATTAAAGAAAAGAAATTGCTCGTAGGTATTTTGATCTGGTATTAATTCTCGTTTGTCTTCTTTTGTCACTTATTAATTAATCTATGAGTGAGTATACATATATGAAAACATATAGATACTTTTATTTACCTGTGCCATGAAAAAGGCAGAATATCTGAAAGTTTTTTTTGTATTAATTAAGATGACAAAATAAAAAATGAATAAAAAATTCTGTAGGAAAAACTGCTAATATCTCTTGCTATTGCATAATATAATTTTATAGGTTATGGTTTTTTATAGAATTATAAAAGTATCATTTATTAGTTAAAATAATTTTAAAATTGTTAATTTTATAAAATTTTTCTTTACTTACTTTAACCTCTTTATAACCTCATAGGGCGAATTAAAACAAAAATTTTCTTTTCCTTCATCATTAGCCCTTAATTCTTGGAAACCGAAATGAATTTTTTTATATGATCAATTTATATGATCGTTACAGAGCTTTGATAAATGGTTATTTGTTTTCAAATTGAATTGAGATCTTACTTAAGTACTTAAAAAGACAAATTTTATCACAACTTTATATATAGAAATATAGGAATAGCTACATGTATTTTATGTTGCTGGATTGTGGTTATATAAACCAGTAATAGTTGGTGCATTAGAAATTAAAATAACTCATATTATTATGGAAATAAGATTTTAATTGCTTGAAAAAGTGGTTATGAATTGAATTAATGGAATACCATTTATTAAGTTGTAAAGTTAATCGTGGTCGCCATATATATCGCCAATTAAACTTTACTTTACAGTACTTTAAACATTTGGATTCAGACTTAGTGTGTATGCGCGTGTACAATTTATAACTGTATCTGAACCCGCTCGTTAAACTTGTGCAATTTCTATAGAAAATGTGACATTTATATGTCAAAACAAAACCGAGTAAAATTCCAAAATCCTAGCACCATTATTTTTTAAGTTATCGTGTGGAATAACGGAAACAGAAGGAAGGATGAACACACTCAGCTGTTTGTAACAGCAAAGGGATATGAATAACAACAATATTTAAATACCATTCCCAAAAAAAATATTTTTTTTTAATTTAAAAAACTTAAACAGAAACATTTATTAAATTTAATACTTACCAATACAAAAAATAATATTATTTCATTTTCTTAATTACAAATTAGTGTTAAAATAATAATAAAATGTAGGGTTTACCATAATAATGTGGTATGCAGTTGTGGTTTACTTATTTTACAAACATTACGATTATTGATAATCACATTTTCTGCGGTATCAACCTTATGACGTATTAATTTTAAATAATCAAATTTATACTTATGCCAATAAAATAATTAATATTTTAATAATTAATTATACTTTTTTAAATTTATTATTAATCGTTGACCATTCTTAATTGTTAATTGCTCAATCAATTCAATCATTTTTGATTGTGCAAATTTATACAATGGCTGATGAAGTTGTTATTAATTTTTCTTTAAAAAATTATTTATTAATTATTATGATATGTTATAAATAGGGGCCTTGGTGGCCTAGTTAGTAAGAGCGTATAATTTACCCTGTAAACATCGAGGGAGTGTGGGTTCGAATCCCACACACGTCGTAAGAGTTATTCCCTCTTACTTCATTTACAGCCACGCCTGAACAGAAAAGGTTGTGTAATTTCCTGTCCACATTTACGTGGCAAAGAAATCCATTTAAAAAGAAAATAAAAAAATATGTTATAAATAGGTACAGCACAGGTATAAAAATCGATTTTAAAACGATTCTCAAATTAAAATTAATTTATACGACTAGCTTGAAATTTTTTTCTAAACTGGTGTTCATTATTTTAATAATCGATTACAGAATACGCTGTAATCGATACAGAAACAAGAAAAACCGAAGTCTTGAAGAATTTGGCTTCTTCTACGTTCGGACAAAATTTGAGATTATACCTAAAAAATGTGTAATATTTTTTTATGGAAATGCAATAAATTTTCTATGAGCTTTATTACCAACTTCTTACATTCTTTTGATAATTTAAATTTAGAACTGGCTCATAACATTAATTCTTTAAATCTCTTAAAGCTGCAAAATGGTTGCAACTGGGATTTGACACATTGGCAAACATTTTCAAAATCCAATTTTTTCTAAAAGTATTCAAATCAATAATTAAGAACACTTATAGAATAGATTTATACAATAGAAGATACAACGAGGTAAGGAATTTGGCACAAGACAAGAGCTTGGAAGGGAATTTTTTTTTAATTTTTTTTTCTTTTCCTTAACAAAAAATTATTTTATTGTTTAACACCGAATTTGTTTTCGTTGTTTTTGTTTCCAATATAAAAATTTTCTACCGACAGTTTTATACAAAATTTAAAAACTGAAAGATTTTGTATTCCTTACTTACTAATCCTTACCTACTAATGCTGTTACTTTCACTTTACTCTGTTTCAAAGATATTTTTTTTTTAATAAAAAGGAAGTTTTTTGTTGTTGTACCTATCTACGGTAATAAAAGCATGAAATTTTTTTACAAAAACCTTTTCATAATTTTATTAGAAGTACAAAAAAAAATCTAAATTTACTTCTTTATGGTCTATTTGTTTCTCTTTATGAGGAAAAACACTTAAGATTACAATAAGTATTAGACCATATCGATAATAACAATAACATAATTATTATAACGGGCCAACATTTAAGTTTTTCCTTAATAAAAGTTCAAAACTGTAAAAAAAAAATTCTTTTGCTTGTTTTTATTGTCTGTCAATTAATGCAGAATATTCTGACCGTTAATAATATATCAATATTCAATAGAAGTGGTCATCAGGATAAAAAAAAATAACTTAATTAGGGACACATTTAGGAAGGCTAATAATTCGACCATTAAATAAGTTCTCGTTGGCAAATTTCCAAGACAAAAAGTGAGTGAGAAGGCTCAAAATATATCTGGTGAAGAATAGTTGTGCTACAAGAAAAACCTAGCGAAACCTCGGTTGCCTAGTGGGTAAGAGCGTATACAATACGTTATAAACACACCGAGGAAGTATGGGTACGAACCCCACGTCGTAAGAGTTATTCCCCCTTTCGACATTTACAGCTACGCCTGAACAGGAAAGGTTGTGTAATTTCCTGTTCACAAACAAAAAAAAAAATTGGCTACTATTAAAATAGTTTAGCACAAAATAGAATAAGAGGAATAAGATGCTTGGTGTAAGCTCTATACTCCCTTTTACCACTCTATAAGAAAATCGGGAAATCGAATTAATTTTTCATATATACCTAATAAGTTTGCAAACTAATATTGTAGTACGTAATATAGTAATATTTTTGAGCTACTAGTCATACATTCAAAATAAGTCAAAAAAAATATTCGCAGTATAGTCTTTGAAGATGTGTTCCTTTTTAAACTTTCTACAAATACCATTGACTACTATTATGCGAGGATGATAGTAAATATTTAACTTAAATTTTTTTTTAACAATATCCTTTTAACATTTATCGAACTATAAGTATACATACATAATTATATCCTTTTTATTATTTTTAAGAAGTATATATGAAATTTTGTTTACAGATTTTATTTGATATTTGTTTGGGTTTATTTTTGAAGGAAGAAAAATTATAGATAAAAGGATCGAATTTAGATGAAATAACAATTATTGTAGCCAATATAAAGGGATTTTGAAACTCATATATTACAGCAATAAAAGATAGAATGAACAATAAAAATATTGAAAAAGGTAAAGTGGTTTATAAAAGATACCACTACTTTTTTCAATAACTTTAATTTTTTTTTTTTTTGGTTTTATTGTTTTATATGCATTGTATTTGTGGTAATAAACCGGAAATTGAATGAATAAATATTTAAGAGAAAAAAAGAAATGTATTATTTAAATATATAAAACAGGTTTTATCATACTTATATTTTTTAAATTATAGATACTTTTCTTTCTAAATATTAATTTAATTTTATAATTTTCTTTGAGTATTTTATCTTATATTTAAAATTTATTCTAAAAAGTTGACTTGTGTAGAGTTTGAAAATGGTTCGGAAAATCATCTTAGTTCTGGAAAAAATTTTTATCTAGCTATTATATGGAGGAATAGCTTCAGTTTAGCTATTTAACGGAGGAAGTGATTGTGATCAATTAGTTAAAAGTCCTTTTTTTTACTTATCAGCTTTTTAAAATTTTGTATAGGAACATAAATTTTCATTATATTATTTTTTTGTTTTTTAGTGGAAACCCTGCCACATTAATGTGCCAAGAAAATTACACAGCCTTTCTTTTCCAGGTGTGGCTGTAAATATCATAAGGGGAAATTATTCTTACGACGTGTGTGCAATTCAAACCAACATCCTCTTGGTGTTTACATCTTATTTTATCCGCTCTTACGCACTAGACCTCCGAGGCCCCTATCATATTATTTTAATTCGCAAGAATATGTATATAAAAAGTCTAAATTTAAAATACACGAACAATTATTTTTTTACTTCTTCAAAATAAATGAATTCGAAATCTTCAAGATTCCGAGAAGATTAATAAAAAAAAAGAAATATTTAATTTTTACAAAACCTGAACTTTGTAGTTTCGTAGTTTCGAATTACAAACATTGTATACCGATCATAGTATTTTATTCTAATTTTAATTTTAATCTAATTAAAAATGTTCGCGTTTTAAAGTAAACGCGAATACACCATTACAGAATCTACATATTATGTAATATAGCGAGCTGCTGTGAAAGAACAAATGAAAAAAAAAGGTAGAATTACGAAACAATAACGTAAAGTGGCCTCTTATTTGGCCCTCACTTTGAAATTAATAGTAGTATGATAAATTTCGTTCACTATTTTCTTATACCAAATGATCAGTCTAAGCTTTTCCAGCTTTTATTGGGAATATATTTTATGTTGAGCTAAAAATATTTTTAATACCGAAAAATATGATCTTTCATTATGATTTTTTTCTTGCATTAAATTTAAGTAAAATGCTAATTCACTGTTTATCAATCTTTTACTACTTTCACTGTTTATTTACAATCAAACAGTTTTTATAAATATCATTAATTACACACTATATCATTTCTTTAACACTTTAGTCGTATAAATCGCATTAGATTTTGCATTACGACATTTTGATTTCTGTGAGTTATAAGGTATGAGTTAAAATTGTTTATTTAAATTTTATGTTCTTTTGTGTTTATGTTAGTTTTTATATAATATGTATATATTTTCCCTATTATTATTAATATATATATATATATATAATATATATATATATATAATATATATATATATATAATATATATATATAACTATATATAAAATTATTTAATTATTGTTTTGTCATATGAGTCTAATGACGATTAATAGCTAAATCAAATAGAAAACTAGTTACATTTCAAAATTTAAAAAAAAATAGCAATCATTTTCATTATATTATAATACGAATTTAAATTAAAAATATCTAATTTGAACAAAATAGAGAAAAAATTAAATGAAAAACGATAATTAAAAAAATGCTAAACCTTTGATTTCTTTTTCAAGTTTTCATCTTTTCATGTTAAAAGTCAATCCTTTTATAATTGAAAGATCTTAATTGGAACCTAATTAACTGATTTACATAATATTAAAAAAAAAAGTTTCTTAATTACCATCTTTTTTTCACAATATTTAAGTTAAAAATAATTTAAAATGTCAAAAAAAAATTGAAGAATTTGTTTGAGACTATAATTATTGATAAATTAAAATTTAAAATAATATACAAAAAAAAGAAAAAGGTAAAATCAAAATGAAGATGAAAATTGAAATTATCATAAATTATTCTTATTTTGTTTTCAATTAATGCAACATCTCTACCTAAAATTTTTCGATTGATTCGTGGAAAATCCCAAAGATTTCCTTTGAGATTAATCAAAAATATTATGGTTCTTTTCTTGAAAATTTATTAAAAGGTATCTTTTCGTTTTTAATTGATCTTAGGGTTATTTTTAATTGTTTCATTATTTTTTATTCAATTAATTTAAAATAAAACGGTCTTAATTAATAATTGTAAAAATTATAAAGATTTGTAATCAGGCAATTTTTTTTTTTTACAAATTAATTATAATAGGGTTATAGGGTAAATTTAATTTAAATCTGTGTTTTATAATTGTAAAGTATTTAAAGTTATGCATATTATATCAAACGAGGAAGAATATAGTTGCCTTTGTCAACTCTTAGATACCCGTACGAACCGTTAGTATTTTCACATCCTGCCACTTTGCTTACAATATTATTTTTTAGTATTTTAGTATTTTACAATAATTTGGGTGAATTTTATAATTTCTAGAATTATGGGTTGTACACATATTCAAACTATATGTTTATACATTCTTCAAAAGCAGATTTTAACCTTCCACATAACGATTATCAATCGAAAACTTTTTCAAATATTCCATAGTACCATTTAATACGAAGCGGTAATTGTATATTAAATTTACTTAGTACAAAATAATAAATATAATTTTATATATTATATTATATTATATTATATTTAAATATTCCATTGACAGAATAATTTCTTATAAGTACAATAAAATACATATATGTATGTAAATACGGCGCTATATAATATACATCTATACTCTTATCATTCATTCATCAGTGACATATACGATATGTAAATAAACATGATATTATATAAGTATGTATGTATATCAATATCATATAAATAAAAATTCTTCAAGCAATCGTTATGTTGTTTATTTATTTACAGTTTTTTGTACTACGCATTATATCCTCAACAATTTCAAATTATCGAGTAAAACAAATGCAAAAAATTTGTTGAAGAAATTTGTTAGAAAATTTGAAAAAATCAAGTAACACTTTCGTCAATTATAAAGTAACCATATATTATTAAATAAAGTTGCAACAGAAATAAAAGTATTATGTTGAAGCTTTAATTTTTATGTATTACTTCAAAAAAATTTTAATAGATGTTCAAGTTACAGGTGTTTAAAAACAGGAAATTTTCAGTTTTTGACCCCTTACAGCTCCTAAACGGAAAGTGATACAAAAAAAAATTCTGAAAATAAGTATGAGTTATTTTCAAAGATCTAACTTCTGTCAAAATTTCAAGTTTCCAACTTAAACCGTTTAGAAGATAGAAGGGTTAAAGGATTTTGCAAAATTTGAGTTTCGTATAACGGTAAATTAAGACACCGTATGCCACAAATATATATTTATTGTATATATACTTTTAAAGCTAATAAAAGTAGTAATCGTTTGGCGTTTTCAAAAGAAGATTTACTTTATACAACTTGTGCTATAACAATTTAAATATAGAGCCTTTTTGAACCTTTGGGGAGCTGTAGCTCCGTAACGGGTGGGGCTACAAAAAAAAGTTATTAAAAATAAAATTATTATTTTTGTGAGATCTATCAGTTAGCAGTTAAAATTTCATAGCTCTATTTCAAAAAAAATGTGGGGATCTGGTGTTCGAGAGCTACCTTAAGGTTTGGTCCAAACTCAACCAAAAAAATAAGGAACCTACAAATATTACTCCCAGAATATTTTGTGTAAATTTCAAGATTCTAGCTTTCTTAGTTTTTGAGTTAGCGTGCTGACGGACAGACGGACGGACGGACATGGCTCAAAAGTCTTAGAATTTTTTTCTGATCCGATCCATACCTTTGAAGGTATATCTAGCTCGCTTATTTCGAGGTGTTACAAACGGAGGAGTAATTTTAATATACCCGATCCTATCGTACGGGTATAAACATTAACTGTTGTTGAAGAATTATCGCACATTTGGAGATAATATCTTTACTATATATCTATAATATAATACACAAGATGTTGGCGATAATAAAACACTCACACTGAATGTAAATTAAACTGGCAATGATGATATTTCTGTATATTTATTTAATAATTTAAAATTTTATTACCAGAGACACAAATCTTTGACTCAAAGTATTATCAAGAGACACAAACCGTTAATTAAAAATATAAATAAATTTAGTAAATATTATTACCAGAGACCAAATTTCCCGCTAGAAGTATTATCAGAGACACAAACCGTTCATTAAAAGTTAGTACAGTCAAAAAAGGAGAAGTACATACTTAAAAAACATATTTTCAATAAAAATAAATTCAGCAAATTTTTAATTGTTTACATCCATTATTTACATCCATTACCGCTGCGAACTGGTCGCAGCGGTAAATAAAAATAAATTATTAATCTTCTGTTGGCGTTTTCAATCTTTGTTTTGGAAAAAAAAAATAAAAATAGGTACTCTTAATAAAATTAAAACACCTGAAGGTGAAAAGAGCTAAGTTTATAGTAAGCCTCATATTTATAAGAAAAAATAATAGGCCGATTTTATTCTTGATTTTGTTTTCATTCGTATAAAAGCTGGTAAAAGTTTCGTAACATACTTTAAAGTAGTTTTGTTTATTTAGGTTGAAATTTAGATTTTTAACATAAAACATAACATAAAATATTCGAAATTTTTTTATTAATATAAAATTCGGCAGGCTTAAATAATTATATTTCATAACAGAAGTCTGGAACTTACCAAATATTATAGAAACGGATATTTTTCTTAAAAAAAAAAGAAAAAAATAACATAGAAAATATCATTTTAGAAGCCTTCTCTCACAAAAGATTCATAATTTTGTACTAATTTATTATTAGACCATTAATAATATTGTTAGCGATGGAAAAAAATAAGATTTATTAATCAGATCAGATAATATCAGAAATTATATATATATATATGTATTATTTATTTAATAATTTCCAATTTTATTATCTGAGACACAAATTTTCGACTAAAAGTATTATCAAAGACACAAAATTTTCATTAAAAGTAAGAATTTAAGATTTTTTACTTTTTAAAAACTACTTTCGCCACATCCATTATAAACTGGTCGCAGCGGTAAATTAAAAAGGAATTATTAATCTTCTGTTGGCAGTTTTCAAATGACTCTTTGTTTTGACAAAAAAATTAAAATATAATAATATATAATAAAAATAAATATAATAAAAATAAATAAAATTAAAAGGCCTGAAAGTAGAAAGAGGAAAGTTTATAGCCTCATATTTATAAAAAAAAAAATAATAGACCGATTTTATTTTTGATTATGTTTTGACTATTATAAAAGCTGGTAAAAGCTTCGCAACAGACTTTAAAGTAGTTTTGTTTATTTAGGTGGAAATTTTGACTTTTAAGCTGAATTTTTGATGTAACATAAAATATTAGAATTTTTTTTATTAATATAAAATTCGGCAGACTTAGATAATTATATTTCATAACAGAAGTCAGAAACTTACCAAATACATATTATAGAAATTGATATTTTTCTTAAAAAAAGAGAAAAAATAACACAGAAAATATCTCTCACAATAGATTCATAATTTTGTACTAATTTATTATTAGACCATTAAAAAGCTGTCGAAAACGACCGTCACAAAAACAAAACGCCCGAAAATTTATGAAATTTCATTATCAGAGACATGAATCTTTTATTAAAGACCTCTTCTAAAGTACATTTAAATAAAATAAATTCAGCAAATTTTTTTAACGCAAAAGACTTGAAAGTAGTTTTGGTAAATAAAGTAATTTCGCGGCGAAAACAGCTGTTTTTGATTGACATAAATTTTTTTTTTTAAATAACCTATCTAACCTATTTAACCTATCTACGTATGTTAGCAAAATGACATTAAAAATTGTTTTTGACTTTAATGTCACAATAATATAACTATATTGATTTAGCCGCTACAAATAAAATATAAATTTTTCAGCCGGGCAAAAAAATCGCCGGTTTTTATTGTGCGCTTTATACATGTGTTTCAAACAATTTTGGACATATCGCCACGAACTTTTACCCTGAATGTGTTTTTAGCTTGGACCATTTTTTCTCAATGATTAAAAAACTGCCAAAAATTACCGCCACGAAAAAAGGGCGAGAAAAAATAATAAACTGTACCTAGCTTTTTTAATTTTATGTGTTTAGATTTGTTTTATGTTTTTTTTTTCTTTTACATCAGGTAAGTAACCACTAAGCATCACGTTCATTTTTTGACCAAACAATAGGTGATATAACCTTTAGAATTAATGCATTGCTTGGACAGGTTAACGGACACTGTTTGGGCAAGTTAATTTCAGGGAATGAAAATTGATATCAAATTGATATCATTTTGAACGAAGTTGTTTATATTCAATTTTTGAACGTTGTATAAATAATTCTCACCAATTCTAGGTAACACATGGGGTGAGAGAGGGTTACACATTTTAAGATGAGTTAATTTAATTGATGTATACTTTATTACAACTACATAAAATGCTTTTAACAAGCTTATTGGCATATTTCCTTTCGAATGTGAGTCAGCATTATAATACATATCTTTCAATCTATCATTTTACAATTTTTTACTTTTCTAATATGAAATATTGACTTTCATTCATTGGATTGCGTCAAGATGTAAGAAGTTAATTATTTTGAAATGGATAGTGGGCATACAAGAATAGATGAGATATTAAAAAAAGAAATAGGATAGAATTATACAACTCTTTTATTGGTCCACAAAAAGTTCTTTTAACAGACTGTTAAGGATAAAAATATTCAAAGCTGACAGATAAATTGGTGCCATAAAATAACACTACAAAAAAAAAATATCGTCGCAAATTTAATTTTTTTTTTTTTTTTTTGAGGTATTATTTACTTTAGTTGCAGCATTGTTTTATTATATTGTGGCGTTATTTAATTCTTGTATTTTAAACTGAAATTAAATTAAATAAAGTTAAAACAATTAGAAACTAAATCTTGAATATTATACAGATTATATCCCTGATTTTGTATATAAAATTCCTCCTAATTCAGAATCTCTATTAATAATATAGTCGCCATATATAACGCCACAAAAATTTTAACATATTCTGTAAATCTTCTTGGAAAAGGTGAAATATTTTCTTTATATACTCGCTTTAGATTTGCTTTATTCCTGTTGGGGGTTTTCTACATGACGTGTATTATCATCTACCAAAATATATAAATGAAATAATGCCTTAAAAAGTTTAAATAAAACCTCAAAAGACTAAAATAACGGCCGAATTCCCATACAAAATTTTGATAAAAAATCAGACCATAAAAACAAATGAATAACCAACTTAGGGGCATATTCTCAAAAATATTATTTTACTTAAATGTGCATTTCATGCTACTCTGTATACAACTTACAAGTAATGGTTAATTCAATTTTGCAAATTCTTTAACAAAATACTTTTTGTCAGATCATTTTTTTGTCTAATTATCTTAATTGTATCTCTATTTTAATATTTTGAACTATAAAACGCTGGTTTTATCGCATCTGAAGGATATTTAGATAAATTTTATTAATTAATATTAATAAAAAATTAAAACAATACACAAATATTGGTATCTAATTAACAATATGATAAAATTAAAATTTAATTTACGACCATTAATTCAAATCTGCTCACGATACCAGAAAATTGTTATAATAATGGGGTTGATAATAATTAACATAAGATTTATATATTTGGTATAAAAATATGAAACTTAGAGAAAAATTTTAGTTTTTAATACTCGATAGAACTCTGGTCATAAATTATCAATTAATTCCATAAAAATGTTTGCACCTGTATAATTTGAAAGCCATTAAAAAGATTTTATTAATAGAAGAGAATAGAAGAGAACACGATAAAGAGGTGCTAATAAAAAAAAAAAAATTCGATATTCTTTTGAATAATGTATAAAATGAAAATAGAAATTTCGTTTAAGCGATGGTAAAAAAAAATTATTTTACCTGTGTTTTAACAGTTTTAATATTATATGGTTCTGATGGTACTATATATGGTCTACTTAAGATTTATCTAAAAAATTATGGTCTACTATATTAAAATTATCTAACAAAAATCATTTAAAAAGGATAATCCTATAGTAATTTATTGTTTTTGAAAATAAAAATGAAGAAAATTAAAAAGGTAGAATAAATAATCTTAAAAAAATGGATGCACAAATTAAAATTGTTTTTATATGCCATGTTATATTTAAAGATTCATCAGCAATTTTTATTTCTCTTAGCTATGCAAATAAAAAAATTATGGTTTGTTTATAAGTAGTCTCGATAGGTGGGATACCATAAAGCCTATAAAACCATAATTTTTCTTAATTATACTTCCAGTTTAAAAAAATATGATGAAGTTATATCCCTCTGTTTGTGGATATATGATTGTTCCATAAGCTTATGGTTTATAATTAATATGTCAGAATTAAATGTCCTGATTTTGTCAAGAAGTATACTCAAAAATTACTTGTCTTTAAGATATAACAATAACACAAAGGGAATATCATTTGAATCGGAGAATTATACAATATTAGTTGAAAAGAAATTGGTCCACATTCAAGACGAAAAGGGCTTCAGCTTTTATTTGTAATATTTAAAATCAAAACAAAAATTAAATTACACCCAAAAAAATTGGGGATTATTTCATTATGAAATAACACGCAAAATTCAAAATGAAATATTTCCGCAATATAGTGAAATAATTTGCCCAAATTAAAATGAAATAATCCCTCAAATTGTTTTAAGATGTTATCTATTAATAAAAATTAAATAAGAGATGTTAATTAAAGGACCATTAGATTTGGACGAACAACTAAATCCCGAAAAATAGGAGAATTTTAGTTGGCTACGAAATCAAACTGTTCCCTTTTTCCGGAATATTTACTGTATAAGTGAGATTCTGTATTAGGAGGGGGTTTTATAGTTTGTTACAAAATCAGGGTTATTCGCCTTTCACAAAAGATTTATATATTTAACTATAGGTATGCGAGATTTTGAATTAGGAGGGATTTTAGAGTTGGATTCAAAAGCAGTGTATTTCCTTTTTCCAGGATATTTATGTAATACGAGTATAGATATATGCGAGGCTCTGAATTATGAAAGATTTTAAAGCTAGATTTAAAATCAGGCTTTTTCCTTTTTCTAGAATATTTATATACATGTATATAGGATGTTTTCATATTAGGAGGGATTTTAGAGTGGATTACAGAATTAGTGTTACACATTTTTTCAGAAATTTAAAAAATAGGAAAAGCTTATAGGTTATAAAGTATCAAAGTTTATAGGTTATAAAGCTCAACATTACTAAAATAAATAAATCAAAATAAAACATTCACCAAAATAATGAATTAATCCCCAAAATATAGTTGTTTTGCGGGGTTACTTCATTTGCCATTATTGTGTTTTGAGGGATTATTTCATATGAAATAAGGCCAAAAAAAGAAAATGAAAGAAGGACGCAAAACTCAATTAACGCCCGAATTTTTGGGGTGTAATTTAATTTTTTGCGACGTTATTTCGCATACAAAATTTTGCGGCGCAATATTTTTTTTTTTTCGGGATTATTTCTTGCGGAATTATTTCTAGGAGCCTATTTTTATTTTTATTGTTTTAGTGACATAATAATGATGGTAAAATAGAAAAGCTTCCACTACTAAAAGAAAGAGTAAATAGAAAAACAGCTAGAAGTCGATATCCTACACGTTGGTCAGATCAACAGCAACTGAAAAAGCCGACCAAATCAACACATATACCACCAAATAAATTTACATGGCAGCAGCATATAAATAATCTCACCACATAATGTTATTGCACCCTGAATACGATATTGGTAGCAGAAGAGTTAGTGATATCTGAAAACATATTTTATTTTGATATTCATTATTATTAAAGAATTTTATTGATACTACTTTTCTGTTGTTAGTAATTGTCATAATTTTTCTAATAGTAATTTCTATGTTAATTAAGTTTTTTTTTTATGTACCGTTTGTTGCTATCGTGCACTCTAAGTAAGTTAAGCTAATTTTACTAAATTTTTGTTTTAAACAATTTGTAGAATACAATGCAAACATTAGTTTTCAAACATTATATTTTAAATCTCTCTATTATATAATATTGTAAATGGCTTTTTTTTGTTTTGGTTTTTTCATTGAAAATGGTTTTTCTCATTGGACAAAGTGTCACTTGATATTTCTCAATTTTCTCATTCAAAAAAAAAAAAAAAATCTAAGAAACAAATTTAAATTTTGATGGCAGAATTAAACTCAAAATTTATATTGTTTTAATCAAATGTGCACCGTTAATAACCGATCCACACGAACTCAGCCAACCAAGTAGTTTAACATAGTGGTATGTTTATATATTTTCAGTAGCATTAAATTTAAGACATCAAAATTTCCATATTATTGGTTTTTCCTTTTTTTTAAATTTTGGTTATTGAAAAAATCTTACAGTGACAAAAAGTCGTTGCCAAGAATCATATGCTAATATCTAAAAAAATCAGCTCTCTCCACCACAGGACCGACCGCCACTACACGAAAAGTACAATACCAAAATTTATAGATTTTTTACATAATAATTTATATCAAAGCAAAATAACTTCTAATAATTTAAAAACCATTTTGTTTTATTAAATAATAATAATAAGTAATGAAATCGTAAAAATATACATATGTATGTGCATTAATTCATACATCCATTTACATTAATATGTAATGTACGTAGGTTCATGTTTTTTTTTCATTCAAAAATAACTGTTATACATAAGTAAAAAATAATAAAAACTGTAAACAAATATAAAACAAACATAAGATAAATATTGAATCTGCTAACAAAAATTTTACCGTTTTAATTTTATGTCACAACAAAAAAATAATATGCGTAGATATAAGTACATACATATGTATGTATGTATGTATATAAATTTTTTGAGATATAAAAAAAAACAAAAAAAAATTGTTCATATAAATTCATATGGAGTGTTATGTATGAAATTTGGACTTAGAAAAAAAATTAAATAAAAGTTAAAGTTACTCGGATCAAAAAATGTTTTATGGCAAAGTTGTTCCTTTGAAACACAAGTAAAGTGTAACAACTTTTTTTAATAATTTTTCTCATAAAATTTTTCTGTTACGAAATATTCGTAAAAAACTTAAAAAGTACACTAGTAAACTACCACTTGCGGTTGCCCGATTTGCTCCAAAAGCTTATCAATCCGAGATATTTACGTCAAAACCTTAAATATGAAATTGCAAAAAATTCTGCTCAGTTGTTTAAGCTGTACACGTGCCCACAGACATACTCACACACCCACGTACCCACACACACATACACACAACAAGACGGACACCATGCTAAACATATTTTTACAGCCTTCTCCACACCGCAGTAGCGCATATTTGCCAAAATCTCGGGTACAAATTTTTGGTATGAAAACAAGAAAACAATACCTACCTACCTTATATCCACAGTATGTGATTGGTAAAAACAAAATGTTCTTTCAAGTTTTTATTCACTGATGTAGTTATAGAAGAGTATATATTTTGATTCTCAATTACATTATAAACAAAAAAAATTTTTTTCTCTATTTGATTGAAAAGACGATTACATAATATTATTTTTCTTTAAAAAATATTTTAAAGTTTTTCTAAACAGATTGTTTGCTTGTACGTTTGCTTACTACTATTGAAATATTCATTATCGCTTATTCTTTCAAGTATAGATAATAATGCTGGTAACACATTGTTAAACGTGGTGATTAAACTTGTTTTAAATTTATATTGAGAACATACCAAGTTTTCAACATGATTCTGTAGATTTAGTTAAGTTACATATTTTGCAATTATTTTGACTGTTGAAAAAATAGTAGGAAAATATCAAAATATTTTTGATTCATATGGGCGTAGCTTTGGCAGTGCAGTTTAATATTTGAATGTGTCTGGGGAAATTAAACAACAGTATGTACAGAAATAACATTTTAAAAAATTATTTTGTAGTCAGTACAATGTATAAAAGCATAATAATTGGATTTTTTTTTGTTTGTAATGGTTTTTATAATTAAATTGTTTTGTCATTAATTGAAAATAAAATGTAGAAAGAATCTTTTTTGAAACGTTCAATATTCTCCAAAAAATTTTCAGTTACCAAAAATCGTAACATGTTGATAATATTGTATAGAAAATAATGTTTGCTACATACGCATTCTATGTGGTTGTTTGAATTATCTTAACAATTTTACATCAATTATTTTTAAAATATTATTTTCTATCACCTTTCTCCTTCTTTTCGAACCTATAACAACATATTCTACTATATAATTGTCAAAATATGACTCGTCTCACTTATAAATTAAAAAAATCCAAATATTTTGACACTAAGTAACTTACATAAAAATTACATTTAAAAAAGAATTAATAACGGTTTTAAAAAAAGTTGCAAAGGATGTTATTCAACTATGTTTTCAACATGATTTTAAAATTTAATAATGTATCGACAACATAATAGAGAATTTAAGTGAAATTATATTTTTAGAAAACTTAACTGTGATAGTAATTTTTCACATTTAATAATTTTGCATATTTTTTTTAATGATAAAAGAAAAGAAAATTTAAAAAAGTGTTTTTTAACATTAATTCTCACACAAAATGTATTATAGGTATAAGAAAAAAAAATTGGAGATTTGCCAAAACCAAATAAAGTTAATTCTTATGCAAATTTTCTTATATTTATTATATTTTACATAATACTTTTCAAGCGAAATTAATTAAGAAAAAGAAATATAGGATTATATTCTGCAATTTTTGTTTTATGAACCGTATTTTAATTTTAAGGTCAATATTTATGAATAATTTATGGAGCATTGTGAAATTTATTCAGCATTTTAGCATATTTTTAGTCGTGGGAATATCATGTATAAGCACAGATTAATGAAAATAATGCAATGCAATATTTAATTAAATTTAAAGGAAAATTTTTCTAATTTAGATACTTATTTTAAAAATTATAAATGTTTTATATTTTAAAAATAAATAGAAATTTTAACCGTTAATTTAATTATTCAATATTCCTATTCAAATTATTCATGAACTTTTTGGTGCAATTGATTAATTTCTTGTGAAACATTTTTGTGAAAAACAGATTGCAGCACGATTCTCTCTCATTTTAATCTTCTATTCTCATTGTAATTGTTTCTGAGCAATTTCGATAGACATCAACAAACACACATTGAGTTGAGTGTAAATAATAAAATGGGTTAATAATCAGCAAATGAGGATCTAAATCTTTTAGTACCTTTATAGTAAAATAGTAGACTTTTTGCTGTAAAAAAATATCTTAATAATCTTCTTATTGAAAAATATTTGAGTACGGGATAGGAAAATGTTAAAAATATTTATTTAGTTTTAAAAAATGTACATCGAATTACAGAAATAGAAAAAAACGAGAAAGAGTGTATAATTGACTGTAACAACTCTATGATATGATTATGATATAGCTTATGAGCATAATTATAATGGTGTTACGATAAAGTTTAATCGTATTTTACAAAATTTCAGACATCTGACTTAATTAAGTACACCGAGATATAATTATATAAATATTGGAATTACATTATACCTATCAAATTTGAAAGAAGTTATTGCCAAAAATCTTGATTAAAAAAAAATTTTAGATAATATCTAGCTTAAATAAGTACCTTATGCTATCAGGATATAAATTTCACAGTTACCCGAATCAGAAGTTATTAGCATAAAACTTAAATTTTTGACAAAATTTAAAATACCTAACTTATATAAACCTAGATACTGAATTATGCTCATATATGACAACAAGTTAAATTGAACCTACTTGAATTTCCTGTTCTAGACCAAAAACATTTCTGAAGTCGTTAACAATAAACATAACTTCTTTTCAAAAAATTCCGGATACTCAGATTCTATAGACAGAGTTATTTATATAAAAAAAGGAAGTTATATGACAGCTACTCAAACCGAATATTAAGTATAAGTCACCTTTTCGAACTTTCGACTACTATACAAGAACTGAGAGAGGGGTCAAAAATTAAAAATTGGCTATTTTCATACACTTGTCAATACTTACTCTTGAATTAAGTTCAGAGCAAATTGTTGTTTTAATATTTTTTTTTTTGAATAACTAAAATAAACAAATATTCATCTACAACTCACATTATTTAAAAATTGTGACTAGTGATATGTAGCACTGTAACGGGCAAAATTTTTTATAAAATATCTGAACACTTAAACTAAAACATCTGTTTTGTAAAGCCATATAATCCGTTCAAATACCAAAACTCTTTTCAAATCTTCTACATATTTTGTAATTAGTAATTACAAAATTAGCACATTCAATTAGTGCGAATCTACTTATCTTATTTAAATAATATTTTATCTTGTGAAGTCGTTTGTTTCATATTGAAGTGAAAGAATAGTTTTTACAGCAGTATATCAAAGGAAAGCAAATGATAAGTGTAAGTAGTCATCCTTCTCCTAAATCATATTAATCTTAATAAATTATAATCACAGTACAATAACTAATAAAAAATACTTTTATATCAATATAAACTATCGACTATAGATAGTTTTCTGATCCCTAGAAATTTTCATAATTAATGTTTTCATTTAAATAATGGGATTCATTTGTTACGTTAGTCGTAAATTTTAAAAGTTGACGTAAATTTTTTTAATTCAATTAAAGTTTATTTTTTTCTTTTCTTATATTCATGATACATATTTCATATATACGCTATACTTTCATTTCCAAAGTATATTATAAGAAATTAAATTTGAGTATATTTAAAAAAACAAGGTAGAATGTAAACCAACGGTTTTTAAAAGCGCACATTTCCAAAAGACAATATACAAACGTTTAGAATTGTGATTTGCATAAAAATTTGAAAATTTCATGTAATAAGAAAAAACGTTTTCCGGAACCTTATATAACTAAGAAAAACCGTTAACACACGTAAAAATATATTATTGAACCTTTAATTTTCATATCTTGCCGAAGAAAAATTTGTACAGGTGCCTAAGTTACAGGTGTCTAAAAATAGCAAATTTTCAATTTTTGAGGCGCAATAACTCTTAAAGAGGGGGTGTTACCAAAAAATTTTCTGAGGAAACTTATACTAATTCTAAAAGTTCTTTCTTGTCTCAAAATTTCAAGTTCCTATCTAAAGGGGTGCTGGAGTTATGAAAAAAGAAATTTCATGCAAAATGTGGTTTTCACATAACTGTAAATTTAAATCATAAATTACAAAATATTACATAATTTTGATATTGTTTTATATATATAATAAAATTTTCGATCTTCTGGTGGTTTTAGATTGCAAAACTATTACGCAGAGCCCGAGATATATACATCTGAAAATGGGGCTTTTTCGCAATTTTGAAGAGCTGCAACTTTGGAACCCTTTACAACTAAAATAAACCTTTAACACAGGTAAAAATATATTATTGTTGCTTTAATTGTTATATCTTGCAGAAGTAAAATGTGTACAGGTTCCTAAGTTACAGGTGTTTAAAAATAGCAAATTTTAAATTTTTAAGCCCTAATAGCTCATAAACAAGGGGTGGTCCGAAAAAATTTTCTGAGCAAACTTATACTAATTCTAAAAGTTCTTTCTTGCCTCAAAATTTCAAGCTTCTATCTAGAAGCGTACCGGAGTTATGGCAAAATTTGGTTTTCACATAACGGTAAATTTAAATACTAAATTTAAAAAAATTGTATAATTGTATAATATATTAATTTAGAAAGATAAAAGAAATACCTGTCGAATGACGTTTTCAGATTGAAAAAATCTTAAGCAGAACATAAGATATATGCATTTAAAAATATAACTTTTTCAAAGTTTGTGGGGCTGTAGCTCCGTAATGGGGGGGGGCTACATGAAAAAGTTGTTCCATAAAATTAGTTTTTTTATGAGACCTACCTATGGTTAAAATTTTTTTTCTCTATCTTTAACGGTGTAGAAGTTTTGTAAACAGACGGAGGGACGGACGGACAGAGTGAAACTAATAAGCACATTCTTTCAAAATTTTTTTGGAAATGTGCTAAAAATGTTTTCAGTATTTTTATTCTGTTTATCCCTTCATTTGTATCAATAAAATTTTAACTACTCGTATATATATATAAAAGAATTCCATGTTAGTTCTTTGTTAGTCATTGGAGAATTTTAAAAATAAATGAAAGAAATTTTCTTTTATCAATTATAGCTTTATAGAATTATTTTATTAGCCTTAATAATTATTAGATTATTAAATCTAATTTACAAGATATCAGAGTACAGCAACTTTATAGTGCAATATTATAAACATAACTCAATCTTTCACCAACAAAAATACTTAACGAAGAATGAAATTTTTTATAAACTTATATTTTCTGTTAGGCATAGGGAACGTACGCTTTTATTACTTTTACATGACGTGCATATATTATGCAATTTAATATATAGTTTCACGCGTCACCCATAGTGCTCCAAAATTAAAATAAAAAAACTTTAGTATATAATTCCAGTTCTACTCTTCACTTAAAACGTCAAACTGTAGAACGGTAGAAAATTTGTGAGTTCTTTAAGCAAAATAAAAATATTTTTGGCACTTTTACAATAACAATGTACTGTTATTAAATTTGAAGGTAGTATTCTAGTATTGCTTTGTAAATAGGTATATGCTAGTTATTTGTTTATCACTCTTTATTTAAAAGCTATAAAAAGTTCTAATTTATAAAAAATTGCTATTTGAGATTACCTTGATTTCTATTACGACTTTTCAAATTTCTTAACGATGAGACACAAATATTAAAGTTCAAAAAAAGAGGAAAGGTGACTACGCTACCTATATTTCTAGAATTTTCTTTATACAAAATAATTTATTTAATAAAAAAATAATTAATCAAATTTTTTGTAATATCGTGCCATAATCTGCTTCATGATATCGTTTCTGTGCGTCTTTAAAAATTCTTAGTACCTTTATTACTTTGCTTTCTAATTACTTCTAATAATTATCTTTCGTTCATTTGAAAAAAATTAATAAAACAGACTATTTACACAATTGCTATAAAGTTTCGTAACAATAAGATATTTTTAATTATTTAACAATAAGGTAAAATTATATTTTTTAAATTTAAACAAATATAAAATTCTATTCCTAATATAAATACATTTGTCAACATAAATTAGTTTTTGCTCCACATTTGCATTCTAAATAGCTTTTCAATTAAGATGATTGTAATAAACTGCTTTAAAAATTTCTGTTTAAAATCAGGTGCTTTGTTATTATTATTATATTTTATCATTTTACATTCTGAATCTAATTAAGAACGAGATAAATCTTATTTTTAAATGGAATAATCTTTGATCTTTTAAATAAATCTAAATCTAAAAACTATGCGAAGAGAAGTTTGTTAAATGTTAGATTTTCTGACCGGCAGATGTCACTACGAATTTAAGAGTGCTTTTATTATTTTATTATGTATTCGATTTCATCAGTTCGACAGTACAGTTTCAACTGAACTGAACTTATGATTTAACTTTATTTACATATAAAAACAAAAAAAATTATTAGCTCAAGCGATGATCTTTTGCTAGGTAACATAGAATCGTAATATCATAACAAAGAGTTAAATGTTTATGCGCTTGATAAATTTTAATTAAGATAACTATATGAACTTTTTAAGTAACTTCCGGTTAAGTTTTGTTTTTTTTGTAAGAAAAATCTCTTCATATCCAATTATTTGTTTTAAGTTTAAAATGAAAATATTCTTTAAAAACAACTAAAATAAAATAAAATATAAATTGAAACATTTAAAAAACAAAAAAAAAAAAAAAATAAATAACTAAGTCCACATGTGCACTATTATGTCCCAAAGTAATTAAACTTTTTACTTTTAAGAAGAAAGAAAGTTTAACTTTTTAACAAAATATTAGTTTTAAAGTTTTCTTCATTTTTATAATAAATTTTACCTTAATTTGTTTAAATTTTTCAGAAAAACTAAAGTATTCATTTTACAGTATCTATCTATCTTTTCTTTAATAGAAGTTTTCACTAAGTACAAAGAATTTTTTTGTTTTTAATTTAAAGAAAAAATGGTCTCATGGTAACAAAACATTCTAATATTTTAGTTATTAAACTTTATAAAAAAATTCAAAAAAAAAAAAAGTTAAAATATTCTTTTGCTTTTCACAAACAATTTTCATTGAATTATAAAGAATGGGGAAAAGTTCTTAGTATTTTTCAATAATTAAAGTTATACGCATTCTCTTAATTCATATCTCTAGTGCACAAAATGCAATACAAAATTGTCAACAATATTATTATTTTATCAAAAAAAAAAATATTATAATGTTTTGAGATTTAACTTTAAATAAAATCTAAAAGGAATTCTTATGATTTCCATATCTTTTTAAATATTCTTTTCTGGGAAATGGGAATTAAATTTCACAAGCAACTTAGGAGGAAGCACTATACATTGGTAATTAATTTTGCTTAATATATTTAAAATAAGGGGTAACTAGAATTTTTTTTCTATTTATTTTATAAATACTATATGAACTGCATTCTATTTACTCCTGATAATAATTCGATTCCTTTCTTTAATCAAAAGAATCATCTCATGAATAGCAATACGATATGGATATAATAGCATATATTATATTCGATACAAAAGAAGGTAGGTATTATAGATTTTTATATTTCTTTGTAAATTGTGTTGAATAGAAAGTGATTCTTTTCCATTATTTCAAAATTTCTTATAATAATTCAATTTAGTTCAAAAAATTTTTTCTATCCGGCTGTGTTTATCAAGTAATCAAAACCATGTACGAATTTTCCACTTTTAAAACTGATCTCAACTGATCTTATCTAAATTTTCAAAAGTGTATCATTTCTATAATTTGTTAATTTCGAAACTAAACAATTCCTATATAAAAAGCAATTTTGTAACAAAATTGATTCTCTTCCCATGCAATCGGTAATGCTGCTTAGAAAATTAGCTATACCCTTTTCATATTGGCACAATAAATACCGAAATTTTTGTAATTTTGACGAGATAGGCGGGATAGCAATCCCTTCAGATAAAATTTGCGCACAAATTAAAATGAAAAAAAAAAAACATTAAAAAAATTGAAACTATGTATTAGCATCGTTATAGTGATACAATGAATTTAGAACATTATGATTTCTTGCGTCAGAAGCTGAAAACGTATACGATTGAAACATTGTTCTGTCGAAATTTATAAAGTATTCGAGTAACTGGCACTTTAAATTTAACCAAGCTAAACGATTTTTACTTATAAGATCAACTCAGCAACAGGTTTTTTTTACTTATAAGATCAGCATTCAGGAGCAGAATTCTTACCGATCTGAAATGGAAGTAAAACAATAAAGTGTATTAAAAAGACATATTAGGAATAACTATAAATAAATAAACTATAAATATAATAAATCCAATGGAATTGGAACTTTTACCAACAAGAGTTAAAATAAATCCGCAAAAAATTAAAGATGTGGACCAATTGTTTAAGATCCTCCTCAGCGAGTAGTCATTTTATAAATAAATGTTCATAGGAAAGACCTTTCCTGAAAAATTTAAATAACAATTTCTAACTATGATAACCCACTTATCATAGTTACTTATCGTATCAGTAAAGAAATATTTTAATTATTAGTATCTTTATTAATATTTACCTGGGCAACCGAAAACCAGGTGTTTTTTTTCTCAAGTGTTATTGAAAAATAAGCTAGATATTCATCCCGCATCCGTTTTATGAAAAGTTATGCATTTTAAGCCTTATTTGTTAGAGCATGTTTTTGCATATTTCATCGGTTACAGCATACTTAGATACATATTTATATATTTCAGGAGTTAAAAAAAATCTTTAACATATTTTATGGAAACTCCAAAAATATTTTTATTTTTGGTAAATTTCAAGAATGTCCAGAAGAACATTCCAGAACAAATGAGAGAAGAATAAATCCAGATTCCAGAAGAACATTCTGAGAAATTGAAAACCAATATACCATTGGTTAGATTTTATCTTTAAAATTTGTTACAATAACGTTTGTTGAAGTTCTACCTGAATAAACGTTCTAGGAACAAATTGACAGTTTGAGAGTTTTGATTTTTTGAGAGCATATTTTAAGTGCATACAGCATATTCTGCGTTTTCAAAATATATTAGATATATACAAGATATATTTAGAGCGTGTTTTGGTTGCCCTAGTAACAATTATAAGTATATAATAAATCTTAAATTTTAATTAAACAATTTTTTTAATACAATTTTTAATATTAATAAAATATAATAGTATCTTTAATGTTTTATCCATAAATCTCAAGAGTAAAACTAAGAATTTCACCTAAACCTGATTTTAAATTAAGAATAACACTTGTAGCACCAACACCACCCCCAAAAACCAGCACACTGCCACATCCTCTATTGTCAATAACATTTATCATAGAAATAATTTTAGAACCTTGAAATTTAATGTCCATGCTGACTGTTTCTGATGGCACTGCTTTTTTTGTAAAAGTTCTATAATCTAATAATCGATCATTGGGAAGTTTTTCACCCAATTGTAAACCATCAGATACAATAGTAGTTATCAAAATACTCAGAATTAATAAAATTAATAATGATTTCATTTTTTTATATACATATGTATTAAATATATTTGGATAATATATAAAAATTCGTGTAAATTCAAAATGTAACTGACGAAAAATTCGAAAAAATTACCATATTATATAAAAAAAATAATTGAAATTTCCATTTTTTGCTTTTTCTTTTAAAGATAACTAAAAAATACGACAGTTTTAGCGATAAGAGTTTTAAAATTTTGTAATAAGTAGAAAAATAAATAAAAAACTTTCATATTTCAGTGTTGGTCAGTCAGTTGGGTCAAGTGTTAGTCAATATAACAGTTTTTTATATATATATATTTTTTTTTTTTAATTTTATATATACCTTATCAAACTTTGAATTTACTTTCTGATATTATGAGATTTGATTAACTAAAGTTAAAAATTTAAATCATTGACATGATAACAAAATATTGTATTAAAAATAAATAAAATAAATCAAAATAAAATAATTTTTTTTTTTTTTAATTTTTATTAATTTTTAATAATTTTACAAATTAAAATTAATAATTTGGTACTGTATTCAGAGTTCAGACTATAAAATTTATCTGCCATAAATTTCAACGGTAAAACTAAGACTTTTACCACGAGCTGATTTTAAATGAAGTTTAACAAAATTGGAACCAACACCACCATTTAAAATTGATGCACTACCGCCTCCTTTATTATCAATAGCACGAATTGATGTAATATTAACGAATCCACGATAATCAACATCTTTTACAGCTTTTTTTAATGGAAATGAAGCTTTTGTATGAGTGCTTAAATCCAAAATACGATCACCTGGTAATCTAGAACCCCATTGTGAACCTTCAGATGCAACTGTAGCTATTAAAACTCCCAAAAATGCTAATGATATTAAAAATTTCATTTTATTTTCGTTTTTTTTTTTTTTTTTGAAATACAGGAAAGCGATTAGTTGATTTTTGTTAAAATGTCAAAACACAACTGTAAATGCTTCAAAAAATGGCAACATTTTTATAGAAGAAAGTTGAAGTTTTATTGTTTTACTATTTCTATTTAAAAAGAAACGTTTTTTTTTGTTTTGCTTTCCTGATTGTTTTTATTTATCATTTTTTTTTAAAAGATAATTTTTTTAACAACTTTAGATAACGGTATATTGTCTAATTGACAGAAGGAATCGAAAAAAACAAGATCAACGATTTTTATTGTTTTTCGTACAGACAATAGATAAGATTTTTTTTTAACAATAATTTTGTTATTACTTTAATGATTTTATTTTATTTTCGAAAATTATATGGAATTAGTGCTTCAAGATTGTTTAGATAAAGTAAAAACTGGCATTATGTAAATGTGTGAGAAAATTAAAATTATATATTTATATAGTTTTTTAATAATACCTTTCAACAAAAATTATTTGTCTTAGCTATTAGTGTGAAATTTCCGCACTAGAAGTTAATCTATTGATTTAACAATACTATTAGAAATGTATTTTATCAAAAATTCTTACTATACATTAGCCACATTATTTTATCAATTATTAATGCCATATTTTTTTTATCTCAGACTAAACTTCCGGTAAGAATAAAACTATAAACATAGATAATTTTTTTCTTATAATATGAACTCATATCTTAGAGTAATTAGAAATATGAAAATAATAACAATAAGTGTATTTTAAATAATTTTAGATAAAGTGATTTGGCTTACAAAATATTCTATAGACTAATAATTTGACAGAAGTATAGAAAAATTATTATTATCGATATTTTAGCACATTGCCAAATACATTTTCTAAGTGAAAAATATAAGTAACAGAATATTTTAAGTGTTATGTTTTTTCAATACATGCAGGATTTATAGAATCTGTCATCTAGAAGTTGACATATGGCTACAAACAGTTTGCATTTTGATATTATTTCTCTATGATCTAGCTGGTTGTTCTAAATCCAGCTTGTAGAAATTAAAGATTTTCATTCTGGTTTCAGCTATAGGGTCGGATGTTCACAGAAAAAGTGATTTCTTCTATAACTTTTTTTTTCCAATTCTACATTATTTATTGTGAGGAATACTTACTCTGCTTGCATGATACATAATATAAATAAAATACAGAGTGTTCCTATATTTTTATATTTCCCTCTAAATTATAAGATTAATTAATTGGTGAAATGAAATATAATGTATTTATCTGTTAGCACCACAGAAATATAAAATAAAAAATTTGCAATGGAAATTAATGGGTTGCTATCAGGGAAGAGTTAATTTATAGGGGACTGTTCGTTTTAGATAAAACCATTTTTGATTTTGCATTGTTTTTTATTGTCTTTTTATGTTTAAATTTGTGGCAGGATATTTAATAAAATTTTAATTTTAACACTTTCAAAAGTTTCTCAATTGCCAATGTCTACCAACAAAGAGCAATACTTTTTTTTTTAGTGAATTTCTCTGCCACATAAATGTGAACAGGAAATTACACAGTCTTTCCTTTTCAAGTGTGGCTGTAAATGTCGTAAGGGGGAATAATTCTTAGATTCGAACCCACACTCCCTCGGTGTTTACAGCGTATTTTATACACACTACGCCACCGAGGCGCATATTGGGTATAAAATACGATGTAAAATAGACTTTTAACAATTTTCTAGATAAATTCCAAATTGGGTGGATATCTTAAGAAGTGGATTATTTTCAATAACATGTGTCTTACTATGACGTGGAAATTATTACTATACTGAGAACAAAAATAACTTTCAAAATCTATTTGTGTAAGATATGGTGACATGTCATAAGTCCCAAAGTCATAAGTCCCATGGGACTTATGACCCACTTCAGTGGGTCTTAAAGGAAACATTCTAATTAAAAACAAATCGCAAGAATCTTACACTCATATGTTGCAGTTCATCCAATTCGAACTTATTCGAATTCCGTCCATCCTCTTTTCGGTTAGATTTTGAGACGGGTGTAAGAAATGCAATTAATTTTGTTTTTCCTGGTGTTGAAGTAAATGGTTGTTGGTTCCATTACAAGAGAGCATTAAAAAGGAAATTATCAAAAATGCCAAATTTGTTTAAAACAATCAAAACGGATAAAAAAATGTATGCCATTTTTTTGAAATTTTTAGTACTGCCTTTGCTGCAGACAAAACATATTAAAAAAGCAGTCGAATCATTAAAAACGGAAATTTCACAAAATTAAAATGTTACATATGTAATGAAATTAAAATTTGTGGGACAATTGTTCAAAATATTGTAAAGGTTTTCACTTAAAATACTTTTCACTTAATTTCACTTAATAATAAATTTTGAATTGGTATGGAGCCAATTATTTGTTTTGAATTTCCTTATTTTATTTTTTTTTACAGAGGTTCATAAGTCCCATTGGGAACAAAAATAAGTCTATTGAGTGATAAGTCCCAGAGTCATAAGTCCCCATGGGAATTCCCGTGGGACTTATGACTTACTTTGGTGGGTCCCAATGGGACTTATGACTCTGGGGCTTATGATCTGTCACCCTAAAGTATACTCCACAATCCAAATAATATTCTATTAGGTCATGTTGAAACTAAATACATCGAAGTAGCTTTAATTAAAATTCACTAAAGTACAATTTCAAATAATAATTTTCAATAGTGTCATTAGATCTGTGGATATATGGGTGGGTGCAATATATTATTATTATACTTAGAAAAGAAAGTTACTTTAACAATAATACCACAGTATACACAGTATATTAGTAGGTACTTGAGGTTGGGGAATATTTTTGTATAAAATATTAACTAAAATAAAATTATTTAAAAAATGTCATATTCAATATTTAATAATATATTAATTTTTTATTAATTTATATTTTTTATAATTACAAAAAAAAATTTTTTTAGCTTTCAATAAAATCTAAAATTAAATAACTTTACATAAAATCCTGTTTAAAAAATTAATTTATGACTTTAAGAGATAGATCTTATCTTACAGTTTCTGTATAGTAATATTCAATTACTTACTTTAAAATTTAAAAATTTTCTTTCTTTGCTTCTGAGCCCAAATTCTATTTAGTTTTATTTCAGGCAACAGTATACTGCTTGCTAATTAAGGTTTTTCCTCTAAACTGTTCTTTAAAAATCTTTTTGAGGAGCCTCGGTGACCAAGTGGGTTAAGAGCGTATAAAATGCACTGCAAACCTTTTTGAATCAACTACATTTACCTTTATCCTTTTTTAACAATATTATTAAAATAAAAATAAAATAATTTTCTTTATTCGTTTATAAATTTTTCTTTATTTTTGATTTTTCTCAACATTTATTATTTTAGTATTTAATACATCATAATATTCTTATTATTATCTTCATCATTATCTTCATCATTTTAATATTATATGTTAAATAAACTGTTAATTTATCTACCATAAATTTCAACAATAAAATTAAGACTTTTACCACGACCCGATTTCAAATGAATAACAGCACTGTTAGAACCAACACCACCACTTTTAAGTGTTGCACTACCTTCACCTTTTTGATCAATAGCATTTATCATTGTCAATGTTCTAAATGGAGAATGTAATGATACATCCATTGTAACTTTTCTTAGCATAGCTGAATCTTTCTTATAAATTTTTCTATCCAATAAAAAATCACCTGGTTGTCTAGAACCCCAAAATGCTCCTTCAGATACAACAGTAGCAACTAAAACACTTAAAAGTGCTAAAAATACGAATGTTTTCATTTTAATTTTTTATTGTTTTTTTTTTTTTTTTTAAATGCAAGTACTTGGAAAACGTTTTTAAAAATTTAATTTTAAAACTGAAATAATTTGAAAAAATAGCATCATATTTATACGAAAAAAAGAAAAAACAAAAACTAAACAAAGAACAAATATTAAAATGAAAACAATTTACGAGTATATTATTGTGCAAATAATTTAGAATTCTATTATCTGTAAGATATTTTTTTTTTCTCTTCTTTTCTTTGTTTTACTTTCTCGTTTAATTTAAAAATTTTATTTTTCCATTTTTTTTCGAAATAAATTAAATATATCAGTTAATTACAACAGATCTTGAAATTCATTTTTTATAGAAGAAGAGAGTGGAAAAATATATAAATATTTTTTTTCATTGTTGTTTTTTTTTTTTTTTTTGATAACAAAAAATTTATCAAGTTTTGTCAGACTAAAAAGATTTAATCACTTTTTATCTGTATTATATTTTTATCTGAGAAAACCGCTTAAGAAACGTTTGCTTCCAGTTGACCGGTTTTTGCACAAAAATATAAAAAACTCAGTTTGCCGAAGAAAAATGTGTACAGCTAAGTTGCAAGTGTTTAAAAATTGCAAATTTTCAATTTTTAAGCCCTAATATATTAATACTAATTCGAAAAGCTCTTTCATAACGGTAAATTTAATTACTAAATTTAAAAAAATTCATCATTTTTTAGCACATTTCCAAAAAAAATTTGAAAAAATGTGCTTATTAGTTTCACTCTGTCCGTCCGTCCGTCCGTCCGTCTGTTTACAAAACTAATACACCGTTAAAGATAGAGAAAAAAAATTTTAACCATAGGTAGGTCTCATAAAAAAAATAATTTTGTGGAACAACTTTTTCATGTAGCCCCCCCCCATTACGGAGCTACAGCCCCTCAAACTTTGAAAAAGCCCTATTTTTAAATGCATATATCTTATGTTCTGCTTAAGAGTTTTTCAATCTGAAAACGTCATTCGACAGGTATTTCTTTTATCTTTGTAAATTAATATCAAAATTATACAATTTTTTTTAAATTTAGTACTTAAATTTACCGTTATGTGAAAACCAAATTTTGCATGATTTTTCTACTTTCATAACTCCGGCACGCTTCTAGATAGAAGCTTGAATGTTTGAGGCAAGAAAGAACTTTTAGAATTAGTGTAAGTTTGCTCAGAAAATTTTTTCGGGCCACCCCCTGTTTATGAGCTATTAGGGCTTAAAAATTGAAAATTTGCTATTTTTAAACACCTGTAATTTAGGAACCTGTACACATTTTACTTCTGCAAGATATAAAAATTAATGCTACAATAATATATTTTTACGTGTGTTAAAGGTTTATTTTAATTGTAAAGGGTTCCAAAGTTGCAGCTCTTCAAAATTTCGAAAAAGCCCCATTTTCAGATGTATATATCTCAGGCTCTGCGTAATAATTTTGCAATCTAAAACCGCCAGAAGATCGAAAATTTTATTATCTATATAAAACAATATCAAAATTATGTAATATTTTGTAATTTACGATTTAAATTTACCGTTATGTGAAAACCACATTTTGCATGAAATTTCTTTTTTCATAACTCCGGCACCCCTTTAGATAGGAACCTGAAATTTTGGACAAGAAAGAACTTTTAGAATTAGTATAAGTTTTCTCAGAAAATTTTTTGGTAGCACCCCCTCTTTAAGAGTTATTACGCTTCAAATATTGAAAATTTGCTATTTTTAGACACCTGTAACTTAGCCACCTGTACAAATTTTTCTTCGGCAAGGCATGAAAATTAAAGGTTTAATAATATATTTTTACGTGTGTTAACGGCTTTTCTTAGTTATATAGGATTCCGGAATTACGGCCCCTCAAAATTTCAAAAATGTCCTATTTTCACGCACCTATTTGCTTATTACATGAAATTTTCAAAGTCACAATTCTAAACAGTTTGTATTGAGTTTTGGAAATGTGCGCTTTTAAAAACCGTTGGTTTACATTCTACCTTGTTTTATATTGATTTATAAATGAAATAAAAATTCCTGTCGAATGGGGTTTTCAGATTGAGAAAATGTTAAGTAGAATATAAGATATACGGTGTAGAAGTTTTGTAAACAGACGGACAGGCAGACAAACAGACGGACAGACGGACGGAAAGACAGAGTGGAACTAATAAGCACATTTTTTCAAATTTTTTTTGCAAATGTGCTGAAAAGAAAAAGCGCAGTGTGAAAATAAAAACATTCATTAAATGTTTTATACTTATAGTTTGCATTTTTGGGAAGAATATTATGCTTAAGAAAAAAAAGTTATTCACATACAGGTATAAAAGTTGAACCTACAGGTATAAAGAAGGTAATATTATGTACCTACTTATAAATAAAATGGTAAAATATGTGCTCATTTTTGACAATACAATGAATATTCAACAAAATCTTAGAGTAAAAATTTTTCTCGATTTCAATACTTTTCCTAAAAAATCTATTATCTATACAAAAATATTAAAAATTAAAAATTGTGAAATTAAAAGATTTTTCAGGGAAAGAATACGAATTTTAATAGTGTGCGATTTTTGTTTTTATGGCAGTGTTTTGAAATTTTAGTTTTTGATATTAAATAAATTTATAATCATCTATTGATTTTGCTATTAAATTTTGCTAGATTATATTCTGTGGTATATTATTATCAATAATATACCTACAACATGAGATCTTTGCTATACAAAAACCATTAAATGTAATCATTTCAACAAATACAATTTTATTGATAATCAAGTAATTATAAAATAAGAAGTGATAGTATGTACCCAACAACTGTCGGAAAGAATAAAAGTCAATATCCGTAAACAATATCACTTTTAAAATTATTAACTGACTTCACCAATATAACAGTTTCCTGCATATAAGCTACAGTAATTGAAAGCTGGTTCACTGTAGCAGCTAATATTATTAATATTCGATAAACATTATTACAATATGAAGTACTACTTACTATTCTATTTCATCTGACTGGGATTGAACCCCAGAAAGGATGGCGACTTAACCATTTAGCCATGAGTCAGAACCAATGATAAGTTTTCGGAAACAACACCAACTTACTGTTGATTAGTATTTTTAAATAATAGTTTTTTTAAGATTTTGAGTGCATGTTGAAATAAACGAAAGATATTGAATTAAGTGCAGTAGACTTGTAATAAAGTCGTGAAACCTCAAAAATTTCCAAACCCAATTATCGATGACGATGATAACTAAACGTTTAGATATTACAATTATATTATAAATAATTCTACTAGATAGATTAAAATACAGTAATTCAGTAAAAGGAAACTAGTTTATTTTACTTTTAGAATGTTAATAATTGTTATATTAATATTAACATTCATTCTCTGATTCAAAACCATGTAAGATAAATAAGACACCTATACAAGAATTATCATGGAAGCTGGCTTATATGTCTAACAAACAAAATGGTTTATTATGACATAATATTCTGACTAGTATTGATACTAGTTCGGTAAAAAATGAATGACTAAAATATGTGTTTATACTTTCTTCTCATTTAATTTCAATGAATAATCAAATTAGGATTAAATTTTATTTATACCTACGTACTTAATAATAGATAGGTACTATTAAAACAAAATTTATTGAATTTTTTATTAGTTGCTATATAATCATAATAAAAGTTAAAAATCATTTCATTCATAATTAAGTGATTTATTTTGATAATATTCTGAATTATTTTAATCTGAATTGGTCTGATTATTTTAATATGAGAAGCTTCAAAATGAAAATATTCTTAATAATTGTATTCCTTATCTTGATAACTTACCCAAAAATTATATAAAAAGTAATATTTCTAATAACTCAGTAAATAATACTGGAGCTAAAAGATAAATTGCTAAAAAATTGAGTATCTATACCTAGACAGAATGTTTTGTGTTCAATATAAAATAACATTTTGTTTGATTTACTTACTACATAGACCTTTTCGAAACTGATGATGATACATTGACCTTCTGAATCTGAGATACGCTCTGGTTAGTAACAGAAATTTATTTGGGGTTCCTTAATGAATCTCGGTATATTGCTCTAAACATGTCTAACCAACTAGACTTTCATGACTCATTATCAATATTGGTTATCTTTCTGAAGTGTTGTGAGTATAGTAAAAATATAGTAGTTAGAAAAATCATTAGCAAGCTTTTTACAGTTCTCAATTTGGTTATCTGATGATAAAATAAAAGGCCAAATGTTGATGCAAATATTCCAAAAGATAATAATAACAATTTACAATTTAAACTTATATCAAAATTTATATTTTTTCTTAAAATTTCATTTACCTATAATATAAGAAAAAATTATAAGAAAAGTATATAAGAAAAGTGAGAACTTGGAGCACTTTCTTTGCAGATGTCCGGCCCTAGCTAGAGCCAGACTTCGCTCACTCGGTAAACCGTTCTTTCACAACCTCAGCGAGCTTTCCAAACACAAAATCAAAGAACTGATTTTGTATCTAAACCGCTCAAGTTGGATATAAAACTGCAAACAATCTAAAAACACAGGTCACGTGAGTGCAGTGGTATCAAAATGGCGCAATCTAGTGCGCAACCTACCTACCTACCATAAGAAAAAATTGTGAAAATAAAATGACACTTTCTTCACTTTTAATGAAATCTGAATAAAGACAAGCGCTTAATAGCTGATTTAAAATATACTGTTAAAGCTAAAATTTTTGCGTTTTAATTTTAAAAAAATTGGCACAGGATGTCTAAAATTGGAATGTTTTTTAATTTTTTGACCTCGGCGTAATAAAATACTTAAACAGGGTAAAATCTAAAAAAAATTTTTTGAGATAACTAATGATAATTCTGAAAGATATCTTTTCTTTGCAAAATTGCTAGGTTTTTTCTAACCAAAAGCGTGTAGGTGATATGAATTTGTGGTGCCATAAATACAGTCCTATAGTTTTGTATATAGTATAACATATTAATTGATAGTAGAATTATTTTTAGGCATATTTACGTAAAAAAATTATATGTCATAATAGTTTTGAATCTTATAGTTGTTTTGAGATGTAGAAAAAAATACATGCCGCCTGAAAAAATTTTGCAAAAAGTTTTAAAATGAAAAAGTACGGAATTTTTATATTTCTTACTATTAAATAATAAGAATCTACAACTAGAAAGCTTTAAATAATTAAAGTAAAATCAAAAGATTATAGTTTAGCTCTATATGCAACAAATTTTAATATTTTGGTTCCTGTCGATTTACGTTCTAAGCTAATAAGAAAATCAATTTAGGGACTCATTGTTAGAAATTCCGGAAATTAATACGAATATGTTTTTAGTTTTCAAGATCCAATTATAAGATAATATCTGAAAAGAACTTTTTTGACAACAATGATTATAATAAAATTACATACAGAGACTACAGAGATTCTGTGTAGTATCTGCTGCAACTTATATTTGCTTTGTATTTGTAGCCGGGACATTTTAAGAATTTCGGAAGCATAATCTGCATGTTATACGACTTAAATACTTTTAGGTACTAACTTATAAAACTCATTCCACTTTAGGTATTTGTTGGTACTTACGCAACCACCTAACTTGCTATTTAAGATCTTCATTGTTTATAAAATTATATATTAAGTATGTACCTATAATATATAATTATATTAGATAAGTTTTTATAAAATAATATATCTTATTATTATTAGTTATACATTCATTAAATTTTATACAAATATTATTGTATATTCATTTTATAATCCTATCTAATTAGTTTAATTATAAAAATTTTAATTTTATCATTATGAATGAGTCCATTAGGTTCATTTTTTTGTAAATAATACTAAAGAAAATGATTCATATTCTAATTAATGAATTATCAATAATAACTGGAATATAAAATTAAAATGTTGATTTAAATAATCATAAATGAAAATAAATAAAAATCAATTCATTCTTTTTTTTTTTTTTTTTCTTAGAAAAAAAAATACCCTATTAAAATTAATCTGAAGTACTTTAAAAATAAAAAAATAAAATTTATATTTTGATAAAAAAACATTATCTTTTTAAATATTATAAAAAATATTTAAAGTACCTGAAAAACTGTAGGTAACGTTGCAAAATAATTTCATAACTTTAATTCAAACAAATAACAGAACAGTTGAGTTACATAAACTTTTAAATATTTATAAATTTAAAATATTCACTCTAATTTACGCTTAAAGAATTAATATAAAAGTTATTATTTAGAACGATTAAAGACATGGTAGAATGTAAACCAACGGTTTTTAAAAGTGCACATTTCCAAAACACAATACAAACTGATTAGATGAGGCTTTTTCGCAATTTTGAAGAGCTGTAACTCTGGAACCCTGTACAACTAAAATAAACCTTTAACACACGTAAAAATATATTACTGTAGCTTTAAATTTTGTATCTTGCCGAAGTAAAATGTGTACAGGATCCTAAGTTACAGGTGAAATAGCAAATTATCAATTTTTGAGCCCTAATAGCTTATAAACAGGGGGTGGTCCAAAAAAAAATTTCTGATCAAACTTATACTAATTCTAAAAGTTATTTCTTGCTTCAAAATTTCAAGCCTCTATCTAAAAGCGTGCCGGAGTTATGTAGAAAAATCATGCAAAATTTGGTTTTCACATAACGGTAAATTTAAATACTAAATTTAAAAAAATTGTATAATTTTGATATTAATTTACAAAGTTAAAAAAAATACCTGCCGAATGACGTTTTCAGATTGAAATCTTAAGCAAAACATAAGATATATGCATTTAAAAATAAAAATAGGGCTTTTTCAAAGTTTGAGGGGCTGTGGCTACGTAATGGATGAGGCTACATGAAAAAGTTGTTCAACAAAATTATTTTTTTTATGAAATCTACCCATGGTTAAAATTTGTTTTTCTCTATCTTTAACGGTGTAGAAGATTTGTAAAAAGAGGGACGGACGGACAGAGTGAAACTAATAAGCACATTTTTTCAAAATTTGTTTGGGAATGTGCTAAAAATAAAAAAATGCAACTGAATTTAGTAATTAAAAGATACTAAAATTAAATTTTTTTTTAATTTAATAAATTTTTTAATTACCTGATTCGATTTTCACACTTTCCTATATTTGTTTTTTTCCTAAGGAAGGTGAGAATCTTTTAAAGACAATAAGAATACCCCATTGGTAATGCCAGTTTATTTTACTGACTAAACCCACCTACCTCCTTAATCAATATAATGAGATGAAATCCATAAGCTAAGTAAGTAGTAGGAATAGAAGAGGATAGGACAAGGATGAGGAATCTTTGAATGACGGAGTGGGGTGGTAAGAGAATAATGAATCTGCCTATTATTTTTACTATTTTATCTTGTTTATGAGTGAGAAAGCCATCAACAATATGCAATAGTATTTATATAACCTATCATATTTATTATGCAATATGCAATAGTGTATAATATAACCTAATTTAATATTATTACAATATGCAATAGTATATAACACCTTTCTGCATGAGTTAATTATTGAAGACAATGGGGCATGTCAGTTATTGTTATTATTATTATTACTATACGATAATACATTATTACGATGTAAAATTACCACTTATATATAGCTAATATATTAATATTTTTTTTTATGACCTGAACCTAGGATTTCAACCCAAGACACTCCAATTGAAAATTAACTTAACCTAACCACTATGCTATGAGTTAACTGTATGTTTTTAAAGCTGTTGCCCACATTTTTGTCAAGATTAGTTTTTGTGTCCATCCGATAATGATTTTAATTTCTATATCAAAGGCGGAAGACTCTCTGTTATATTCAAATGGTTACGTTTACATAATACATAATATTTGTTTTAACTTATACATTATGTTAATAACTCGCGCAATTTTTGACTTAACGGAATTATTAAACATAAATATGAGATATCAAATGTAAATTTGAAAATAATATACGATTATTGACCATAAATGTATATATGAGGGATAACGATTAAGATAATTTTAAATAATAAAATGTGCAATGTTGATTGTAGTGAAAATGTTGGTTGTATGAGAGGTTAAAATTTGAGAATTTAAAATTTTGAGGATAATTAAAATTAGAATTATAAAACTAAACCTTATTATGTTAACAAATTATTATATTTACTCTTCTTAAATTTCTTCCAAAAACTATTTATACAAACAAAAAAGTTTAAAACACTTCAATTTATATGAAAATATGTAATAATTGTAGAGCTGTTAAAGGAATGTTAAGAAATTGCGGTCGGGAGATGGTAATACTTGTATATGGTACTGTACATACCTTTTCTGATGTTCAACATTGGAATCTCAAAGGAAAATAACGTTGGGAAAGCGTTACTGCTGAAATATCTTTCCGAGATGAGTCCGACTGTCGCTGTTCAATGATTATCTCAATAAACCGTTGTGATAAACAAATGCATCATAGAGTTCGAATGCATAACAGATCGAGAAGAATTGACTAAGATTGGTCGTTTATCCCTCTCGTTCTCAAAATTTCTTAATTTGTGTTTTTTTATTAGGTACATATATTTTATTATTTGTAAATGATAAAATTTCGTACTATATATAAAGCAGTAACCCTTTTTCTTTTTAAATTTGAAATTCGTTAAAAACTGTTTACAGTTAGCGTTAAGTCATTATATTAAAAATTTCAAATTAGATCAATTGTAATTATGTTTATTGGTTTTTCACTTTGAAAATAAACGAATAGAAAACGTAAGCAAAAAAAAAGAAAAAATATTTCATTGGAATTAAAAAGAAAAAATAAATCTTTTATCTCATGTTTAATAAATTCATTTTCTTTATCAGTATGAATGAAACTTGTTGCGCTTATGTATCTATAGATAAGATAACACAACTTTACACAAAAATTATAATAGATATTAATTGTATATAAGGTAATGATAAACATTTTATTATTTAGTTTGACTTGTTCATTTCGAAAATTCGATTTTAAATCTAAAAACAAAAAATTTAACAAAAACTTTAACTTTTTCGCAAAGGTATGATAATAGTTTTTTTTTTAAAGCTAGTAATTAAAAATGAAGATTTTATATTTAAATAGTTTTACTATAAATCTATATTGATTTCATATAGAAAATGATTAAGTGATAGAAAATTTTCTACAAATTAAATTTGTTTAAATTTTTAGAATTAGTTTAAAATTTAAATTCAAAACTTAAGGATAGCTCAAAATTAGTTTTATACAAGGGCACAAGTTGAATAACTAGATAAATAATTCCTATATAATTTTTATTACAGATGAAATTTTTAGGCTGTTTTGTCCTTGCTTTAATTGCACTTTTTGCTGTTGTATCAGCTAGAAACGCTGCATGGGGTTCTCGTAACTGGAATGATCAAATAATATACCGTCAAAATATTACTATTAAAGGATCAAACGCTAATCCAAGACCATCATTCAATTTAACTTTCCCAGCTAGAGTAAGTTGCATTCTGATATTAAATTCTGCTTTGGATATAAAATTTATTTCAGACATTTGGTAATTGAATTGAATTTTTGTTTTTTTTTTTTTCTCTTTTAAAGGGATTTACCAATACAAGAAAAATCAGTTACATTCAAGTTAATGATCGTAACAGATTTGGTACAGGAGGTATAGCTTCAATTTATCATGGTGGAATTGGTTACAAAAATGTTACAATTTTATTCAAATCAGAAACTTTGAGTGGTCTTAATGTTACAGCTGAAATTTGGGGACGTTAAATATAAATAAAAATATTATTTAGTTTTTGTTTTGACACACTTTGAAGTAGTTACCATCGAAAATCAAACTGAAACTTGTGATAAAATGAAAGTTATTGATAATAAAAAAAAACTTTTGTAAACTCGATATAAAGTTATTTATATATATTTTTTTTAATATTCTTAGCATCTTAACTGAATTATTTTAATTTGGAAATGTTAAATTTTTGAAAAAGAAATCTCTAATTAAAAAAAATACATACTCATCTGGAGATAATATAAAATTCGAACTCGAAAATAAGGAATAATGGTATACATGAAACAGCCCTTATCATTGCTTTAAAATTAATAGTAAAATGTACGACAAATTATGCATGTAAACCCACAAAAAGCGTATAAATATGATTTTGAAGAATATTTAGAAAAAGTTCATTTTTAGCACATTTTACGAAACAGAAAATTAAAATTTTTTTTTATCAATTTCACTCTATCCGTCTATCCGTTTCTTTATAAAACTTCTACATTCATAACAATTTTTTTCTGTAACCGCATCATTGAGAAACTACAGTCCATAAAATTTTAAAGAAGTCCTTTTTCAAATGCATATATCTTAGGTCCTGCTTAACTTTTTTTCAATCTAAAAACGCTAAATATGGTATAGAAATTTTTTTAGCTTTATAAGTTAACATTAAAATTATTCAATTTTTCCGCAATTTCGTATTAAATTTAAATTTTGGGAAAACAATTTTGAAGATTTTGCTCTCATCATATCGGAGCACTGTAATAAAAAAACCTTGAAATTAAAGAAATATCTCTCAACTTTTTTTTGTACCACTTCGAGTGTAAGAGCTATGACGTCAAAAGTTGAAATTTGGTATTTTTTGACATCAGTCCTGTAACTTATCAAACACCTGTACAAATTGTCTTAAGTCCTCCAAGCTGTATTAGGTAAGCTGTAGGAAAGCAGTAGGAAGCTGTATTAACATAGACTATCAAAATATGGCAATCACGATTGATGAGAAAATAAAATGATTGTTCAAAAACTGAAAGTTTCTTTACATTTCATTCTTATGACTGACAATCAAATGAAAAGTATCTGCCATAGTTCGAGTATAAAAATAAAGGTGTTAATTATTAATAATATATGTTATAAATATTATGTATAATGAAAAGTAAGAAAATTAATATAATAATATAATTTTGAAATATTTATAAAATAGAAAACGTAAAACAATAAAGTTTTAATATATAGTAAAAGATATAGTAATATAGTAAAAGAAATAAAGTAAATATTTTTAAAAACATTATCTTTTATATATAAAAAAAAAATATTTTCTTGAAAAATAAACAAGAAACATTCTTTTTCAACAAATATCAACTCCAAAGACAATCTTTTTTCTTAAATTCTTCAATAAATTTTATTAATCACTCTCATTAATAAAAAAATTAGCTGACAGTTGACACTAAAAATTTTAAAATGAGAAGTAAACAGCTGACTATTTTAAGATTTCGCCATTGATTTTCTTTATATTAAATAAAATATATAAATGAATAAATAAATAAATATTGTCTCAGTCAGATTGATAAAAGATAGCTGAGTTTATTAATTTATTTTCACTCTCATGATTCACCATTGTCAGCTTTTAAATGATTTTGTAACAGCTCACCATCATCTTATAGAATATTTGGGTAGTATGTTCTTGGGTAATGTTTGATGTGTAATCTCTAATAACTTATATAAACTTTAAGTTTAATTTGGTTTTAATTGAACAAAACAAACTTGGTTTTAATTAAATCTAATGTGTCTTCAAACTTAAATCAAATTTAATATCAAAATCTTTCCGATTCATATCCTCCTGTTTGGTATTTTTCAAAAACTTGAGAAACATTTTATGTACAAAATACGAATACCACAAAAATTGTTTTTGATAAGTAAAGTGCTTCTTAAAGCACTTTTTTTTTTTTTTATTATAAAACAATTTTATATTATATATATTTAAACCTTTGCCATATTCTAAAAATTATATTTAAAAAAAAAAATTTATTTATTTTAGAAATAATTGAAAAAAAAAAAACACTTTTTATATTCAAAAAACATTTTAAAAAATATTTTCTAATTTAAACACAATAAATACTTCTTTTCATTGTATGAGCAACAAATTTAAAATTTAAAATTTTTTGAAGGGGTTCTCAAATAAATGTAAAATAAAAAAAAGAACAATTTCTTTTAGAAACAATCTTTTCTCTTCTTTTCTTTTCTCTGAAGAATTCTACAAAAAAAAAAAAAATTGTTTGCAAAAAAAAAAAAAAAAAATTTAATTTTTTAAAAAAACACTTTCATTTTTAAAATTTATAAAATATTTTTATTCAATTACATTAATTGTTATAATTTTAAATATTTAATTTTTGACAATAAAATTTAACAACTAATATTTAACTTAGACGCAATAGATACAACCCTATATAATATAATCAAGAGTTCTTGAGTTTACATTAAAAATAAAAAAAAAAATTGAAATCCAAAATAAATAGTTGGGTATTTTTTTTGCACCCAAATCTGAATTAGCAGATACTTTTAGATAAGATAAAAATAATTTTAAAATTTTTATTCAAATCAATTGAGATAAATATTTGTATATAAATCTAAAGCTGAAAAGTTTCAAACTCAGTTTTACACGATTATTTCGACAATTCGATTTAAAAAAAAAAAAAAATCAACGAAAGCTTAAATTATTCACAAAGGTATGAAAAATATTTATTTATTTTTAATTAAAATAAAATTTAAAAATAAAATATTTAAAAAAAAAAAACTTTTTCAAAAGTTTAAAAACAATCTGTTATTTGTTTGCTTAGCACGAATTTTAAATGCTTTCTAATTATAACAATTTACACTTTAGCCTATATATGTCTTTGTTTTACATTTAAACATCAATTAGTATAAAACTACGTTCAAAGAAATACATGTTTAATAATATAGAATGTCTATTTATTAAAGTTTTAATTACAGTAAATTTAAGAAAGAAGTACCGTTAATACTAAAAAAAAAAAAAAATAAATAAATTTTATAATTAAATTAAAAATATTTGATAAGATAAAAAAAAAAATTAAACTTGTTATAACAATTAATATTTTAATTAATATACTATTAATAGATATATTAATAGATAATTATTTTAATTTGCATTCATAATTCTTTATACAGATGAAATTCTTGAACAGCTGTTTAGTAATTGCTTTTATTGCATTTTTTGCTGTTGTATCAGCAAGAAACGCTTATTGGGGTTCTCGTAACTGGAATGATCAATTAATTTTTAGTCGAAATATTACAGTTAAAGGATCAAATGCTAATCCAAGACCAACATTCAATTTAACTTTCCCAGCTAAAGTAAGTATTCTTTAATTAATTTAATTTTTTCAAATAGCTAATATTTTTTAATTTTAATTTTGTTTTTTTTTTAAAAGGCAGGAGCCAACACAAGAAACATCACTTACATTTTAGTTAAAGACTTAAATAAATTTGGTACTGGTGGTATTGGTACACTTAATAAAGGTGGAATCGGTTACAAAAATGTAACAATTATATTCAAATCAGAAACTTTAAGTGGACTTAATGTTACAGCTGAAATTTGGGGACGTTAAAAATGCAGTTAGTTCGAGCGAATTTAATTTGAAAAAATTTTGTGATAAAAAAAATAAAAATATATAATATATATTGTGCTTCCGTAAACTCGATATTTTTGTGTTTAATTTTTAATATTTTCCAATTTCGGACGTGTAAGTATAACATATTATTAAGTGATGGAAAAGAAATGGTAATATTAAACTAACGCTTTTCTAACTTTGGCACGCTTTATCTTCATAACGGAATAGTTATTAAATAAAAAAGTTCTTTACAAAATTAATTATATAATTTGATATATGATGGTTAAAATTTCATTACATCTAATTGCATTTCATTACTAAAACAGTAATTCAGAAAGCTTGAAAACAGAAAGAGAAACAAGACTGAATGACACAGTGGTTATATAGTGTTGAACATTCATTTAGGCCAATTTTATAAGACCTAAGTCTGTTTCATGTAGAAATTAAATGCATAATAATTATGATTAATTCCATTAATAAGAGTAAACTCCCATCACACGCTCATTTCGTTTATCCATAATATTCAGATTTTCATAGCTTATCTGCCCCTGGTTTCAATGTGCATCAACACCCCCTTGTTCTTCTTCCTGTGAGGACGGGGTGCTGATGACTAAATCTTTAAAGAATAATTTTTGAATTCAATAATTAAATGTTTGAATAATTTTTTTTTTTTTTTTACACGCTAACTAAACTCTGGGAATGGATTCCTTTATACATATGTAGGTTTAGTTATTAGGAAAATAGGATGTTAAAGGGGAATTATTGGGAAGATTGGAAACGAACCTATAAAGATTCGTTTTGAACTGTAGTACGGAACGTTATTGACAGAGGGGATTACATTAGATGGAAAAATGTTCCATATCTTAGCAGTTCTGACAACAAATGAGTTTCCATGGCCAGTTTTAAACCATCTTAGAATTTTAATATTACATGTATTAAATTATATTTAATTATATAATATTAAATGTATAAAAAACACTCCAGTTTTAGTTCTCTTAGTGGATAAATAGAAAGAGAAAACAATTTGTATACATCTATATAATATATTGCCATAAATAATAGATATTTTTTTTTAATTATTTTCAGGAAATTATTGAAAATATTTCATAAAATGTTATTTTTTTTATTTAAGTTTTTACTTTATGTCAATTTTATTTTATTTTATTCAAATCCCTTTTGTTATATTGAACAAAATCATTTAATATCGAAAAACGAATCCTTTCCTGTTTTGTTTCAGCATTTTATTCAAAATTTTTCTGTTTATGACTTTTTGTAACACATTTATTATTTGTTTTCTTTTAATTTTGATATAATTTTACTTTTCATATTGTATAAAAATTGTCCATCGCATTAATTATTTTAATTTTTGAACACAAAGTAAAAGCAAACATTGTAAAGAGAACTAAAATGAAAAATAAATCAACAAAACAATGAATAAAAAAAATCTTGTTCAAAAAAATGTCAAATCCATTATTTTACATATTATATCTGTTTTATTTTTTTATTTTTTTTAATATATTAAGGGGATAGTTTCGAAAATTAATCTGAACCAACAAATTTTGATGCCTATATATTTTCAAGAGAGAAAACTATAAAAAGCTTATAAAGCGGAATAAAAAAAAATATTGGTATAGCGTTCAAAATTCAGAGGAAGGGTTTATTTTTCAAATCATATTTCATTTATTCATTTCAAATCATATTTCCTCTCTTTCAAAATCGATCTTAACATCCAGTTTTCTTATATCAAAATTTTTATTTATTTTTGCTAAGCGAAATGAGAATCTTCCAAAGATATCAAGAATTATACTTTGGTAGATTTTTGCTTTCTAAATCTCTTTTCCCCCTTAGTCAATATAATGAAATGAAGAAACCGCTAGGTATCAACGCAGTTTATTAGATATATGGATTAGGGATAGCAAAGGTTACGATAGGTATGCAGAAACCTTAAATTAGGTAGTATGGGATTATAAGTTTTACATCTTATAATGGTACATATTATATATATCATCTAGATTATACTATTATAGTATTATTTTGCAAATAATATAATCGGTATCTTGGGTAAAAAATCCATTATTGCTTCTCTAAATAAAAATTTTGATTCAAACCAAAATTCAACAATCACAGATTGAAGATTAAGTTTTATTTTAATTACTATTTATGTTTATACAAAAAATCCTTAATTTAAAGTAACAAATCTTAAATGCAAAGAATTTGAACCCTCGCCAGAACAATGACTTGGACAATAAAATAGGAAAAGTTTCAATATAAAAGAAATAATAAAGGAATCAAATTGATTACATCTATTAATAATTTCAGTAAAAGTAAAGGTTTTGATATTAGTTCTAATTACAAGTTAAGTTTTATTATAATCTAAAAGCTAGCTGAAGACTATGTTATATATTAGGTCTTTTACTATACAGAATAGTATAGTACTAGTTCTAGTTAATAAATAAACTAAAATAAAAAAAAATACTTATTAAACCTAACTAAATTATACTCAGTATGATTCTTATAATCATCTCAAAAGCTTTTAACTTTTAAATTTTACACTGGAGAAAAATAAAGGAAGCAAGGATCATGTAATCTTCAAATAAAAATACTCTATAAATTATTGTATATAATATATACAATTGATATAGGTAAGTATAGGTACTTGTACTATGGAATTTTATTTCTATTGAATTAAGTCAATATTTGGGAAAACAGCCTTTAATAGATTTTCTTTTTTTCTGTACAACAAATCTATAAAAAAAAAACAACAGTAAAGAATTATTGTTAATAGTCCTTTAAATAAAAAAAATGTTTTTGTAACTATTGTTTTCATTGTTTTCCAATAATGAAAAAAAAAAAAATAAGGAACCATAAATAAAATATAATAAAAATGAAAGATGTTTACTTTTTTTTTCACTTAAATTTTATTATAAAGAAATGATTTTACACGGCAAGTGTCAAATTCGGATTGTGTAAAATTATGTAAAACAATGTGGGACGTCCACTTATATTTTATTTATCCATTTTCTTTTTTGTATAATTTTCGTGTTGTTAAGTAAAAATTGTTGTAATTTTGTTTTTGTAATTATTTTGGTAATTATTGGTATTTTTAAAATTAATTATAATATTATTTTTGGTGAATTTTAATAAAATATTGTTATGAGTGAATATTATAAGTGATATTTAAATAATAAACACCATATTTTATTTTTAATCATCTTAGCATTATTAATGGTCATTCATTATTTGGATAAAGCGGTTTTTTTTACAACAAAAGACTTGTACAATAAGTCAATAACGGAATTTAGAAATTAAATAAAAGGCTGATTCTTACTATTACGCTTAAACACCTTAAAAAATATTAGTAAAAACTTTTTTTTAGAGGGTGCTATCAACTAAAACTCCCAAGTCACTAATATCCAAAGTCAAAAATGAACTAATCTCCACATTTTTTGCGTGTTATTAGTTACCCCCCAATATCAATTGTTAAATACCCTCCAATATTTTTCAACCTACATCAATATACCCCCAATATTAATTGTGAACTAACTCTACAAAAAATTAAGTAATCCAAAATATGGTGTTGGAATTTTTGGAGATTAGATTACATAAATTATGGATTTAGAGATTAGTTTACATAAATTAATCCCCAAACTCTAAAAATGGACTAACCAACAAAAAAAAAAAATTAATAACCTCCAAATAAAATTAACCTAATCCCAAAAATAATGAACTAACTCCTAAAAATAATTAAGTAATTAGCAAAAATTATGCTACGATACGAATTAAACGCGAAAGAAACATAAATTATTAAATCCTGATTTTCTTTCCAAGTATGAAATTCCTCCTAATTATGTTTTTTACATCACACTTTTACATAACCCAACATAAGTTACATAAGTGACACATAACCTTCTATTAAGTATGTATCTTAATTGAAAAAAATACAATATCTAACCGTCCAAAAAAGTTAACTAATTGCCAAACAGAAATGATCTAATTCTTAAACAAGGTAGAATGCAAACCAACGGTTTTTAAAAGCGCACATTTCCAAAACTCAGCACAAACTGTTCAGAAGTGTGACTTACACAAAAATTTGAAAATTTCATGTAATAAGAAAAAACGTGAAAATAGGGCATTTTTGTAATTTTAAGGGGCCGTAAGTCCGGAATCTTATATAACTAAGAAAAGCCGTTAACACACGTAAAAATATATTATTGAACCTTTAATTTTCATGTCTTGCCGAAGAAAAATTTGTACAGGTGCCTAAGTTACAGGTGTCTAAAAATAGCAAATTTTCAATTTTTGAGGCGTAATAACTCTTAAAGAGGGGGTGTTACCAAAAAATTTTCTGAGGAAACTTATACTAATTCTAAAAGTTCTTTCTTGTCTCAAAATTTCAGGTTCCTATGTAAAAGAGTGCCGGAGTTATGAAAAAAGAAATTTCATGCAAAATGTGGTTTTCACATAACGGTAAATTTAAATACTAAATTTAAAAAAATTGTATAATTTTGATATTAATTTACAAAGATAAAAGAAATATCTGTCGAATGACGTGTTCAAATTGAAAAACTCTTAAGCAGAACATAAGATATATGCATTTAAAAATAGGGCTTTTTCAAAGTTTAAGGGGCTGTAGCTCCGTAATGGGGGGGGCTACATGAAAAAGTTGTTCCACAAAATTATTTTTTTTATGAGACCTACCTATGGTTAAAATTTTTTTTCTCTATCTTTAACGGTGTAGAAGTTTTGTAAACAGACGGACGGATGGACGGACGGACGGACGGACGGACGGTCGGACGGACGGACAGAGTGAAACTAATAAGCACATTTTTTCAAAATTTTTTTGGAAATGTGCTAAAAAAATTAACTAATCGTCAAAAAAAAAAATGTACTAATCCCCAAAAATATATTTTTGGAATTTTTGGAGTTTAGTTCATAGGGATTAACCTCCAAATTTTAAAAATGAACTAACCCCCAAACAAAATTTAACTAATCACTAAGTTAGTTAAATTTAAGCAAAAATAATTTGAGTTCATTTTTGTTTTGGAGGGTCACTGTCTTGGAAGTTAGTTCATAACTCTTTTTTCAAGTTACTTAAATAAAAAAAAGTTCTTTCTAAAACTTCTACTTTCTTGATTATTTAAATATTGAATCTTGTATTGTTTTTTTTTTTTTTTTTTAAAAACTAAATATTAAATATAATTGACATTTAATCCTTTTTCATGTCCTTAAATTGTATATTTTTTTTTTTGTTTTGTATAGAAAAACTGAAATTAATTTTAAAAGTTTTAAAACTAAGAAAGACAACAAAAGAATATTTTTTTTTATTTTTTTGTGTCAAAGGATCAAACAAAACTTTTACAATTCAAGTTAAGATCTCGTTTATTTGCTTAAAAAGTGTTAAGAATTACTAAAGTAATATGGTTTAAGGGAATTTTAATCGTCGTTAGGAACTGGTAAGTCGTATTAATGCTTCTATAAAGCATTCATAAGTATAAAAAAAAAAGTCAAATTAATGGGCTTTTACTATTATTGATATTTTACCTTACAAAAATTTTTCTTAATTTCATTATCAATATAAAAAAATTTTATTTTAACAGAAACTTACTTTATATTAATTTTTTTCGCCGCTTAAAAAAAGTTTATTAAAAGTTTTATTTTACTGACAGAAAAAGAAAAGTAAAATAGAAACAAAACCACTTTGAAGTCTTTTAAAACTATGTATTTTTTATTATTTTTTGAAATTTAAAAGAATTTTAAAGATAAATGAAAAGTTACCCTTAAATTATTACAATATTCTTGAAAAAATGAAAAACAGTGTATAATTGACAGCATCAATTCGAGGATACCCGCACAATCATAAGTCACGTTGTTTCAGATATTTAACCTAGTAATCTTGATAATATATTTTATGTAAATTTCAAAATTGGAAGAGTGCTACTCAAACCCATTGCCCCAAACCAACCAAAATTTTGAAGAAGTTGTTGGCATAAATTAATACCTTTTCACAAAATTTTAGATATCAGCTTCAATCAGTGTCTGTAATTTATTTTCATATAAAAAAAAAGAATCGAACTTGTCAAGGTTAAACTTGTTCAATTTTAAAGAAATTTTATAAAAAATAAAATGGTAAAAATTTCAGAATCGTAGGTCTATTTTGTGTTGTGCCGACGGACGGACGTAAATAGCTAATACAACTCTGAATTCAATTTTGATCTACTCTTTCATATCTATTTCATCTTATTTAAGCTATTGAACTACATTCATACGGATCTAAAAATAACGAAAATGTATAGTTAAATTTTGAATCAATTTGAATCAATTGATTTTCAGTCCAATATCCTAGAAAATTTTTATTAAAAAGCAGGCATATGAGAATGAAATTTTTTTATTAATGTCGGATTTTGAGAGTAGATATCATAAAATATTCCTATCCCATTAGAAAATGATTAAGTTATAGGTCATTGTCGATCCTATACGACTCTTTTATAATTTTATTCATATGTTCTGCGGATCCCCTTAAACTAAACCCCTTATTAATCCGCTTATTCATTTATATAAAGTGCCAGTTTTGAATACCTGAAATAAGTTATAAAAAAACAAAAACTAGCTGAGATATAATGAAGGGATAAATATAAATATAAATATAAAAGAATCAACTTTATCAATGAAAAAATTTTTGATATTAAAATCAGATAAAAATCTTTTAATGATGACTAAAAAACTCTTTTATTGCGTAAAGTAATAATAATTGAAAAGGTCCTTTCGGAACATGTCATCAACTTGCAGAAGGATCTGCCAATGTTGAAGTTGAATAGATTTGTAGATGTCACTACTTTTAATATTATGTTAAATAAAAAAAATATGATAGATAAATAAAATAAATGTGTAGTATTCAAAAGGCTTAAAGTAAAAAAAAAGAAACAAAATTATTATGTTTCATCAAAAATTTTAACATTTTTAATTCAAAAGTGTTATATACTGAATAAAATCAAATAAAATAAAATTTAATCCTTTTATTTTACACAATAATAATACTCAAAAAATTTGCTTTTTTAAAGGATATTTATTTGCAATTGCACAGCAAAATAAAATCATAGATGCTACTTTAAAAATCGAAATCTGTTCAATTTAACAGATAACTAACATTAACGGTAAAGCGAAAATGTTATTTTATATTTTAACAGAATTGAACAATAAATAGTTGAATAAAATTTAAGAAGAGCGCAAGTTTATTTTATGCAACGATTTGTTGCTTTAAAAATTCGAAAACTACTTTTCGAAAAATGATAAGAAAAATGTGATGTGATATGATAGAATAGAAATGATAAGTAAGAATTATTATGTGTTTCTTTTAATTCAGTATAAAAAAGTTTTTCTCTTAAAATAGTTTAGTATTATTATCTTGATTTTTAGAATTATGTGATATTTTTTTTAAATACCCGTTGTGCCAAACCAACTAAAATTTTGAAATGTGAAAAGTCGTTGGTACAACTTAACACCTTTTCACACTCATCAGCTTCAATAGACAGTGAATTATTTCCATATAAAAATTCCATATTCCGTTCGGTCAAACTTGCTCAGTTTCAATAGTGCTCCTCAGATTTTTATAAAAATGAAACCATTTACTATGTTTAACAATTTTCAATACGATTTTTACGTTTAGTAGTTTCTGCCCAGAGGACTGCACAAAGTCTTCAAGGTTTTAAATAAATAAAAAATTGAAAATGTTGCGTTTTATTTGATTCGAATTTATTTATAATTTAAATTGTTTTTCTTCTCTATATGTATCTTACATTCCTTATGCACATTAAATATTAATAAAATTTCTTTTAAAAACCTTTAATTTTGTCTATTATGGCATATTATTCAGTTAGGTGAAATTATCAAATGGGTGATAACTAAATTGTTTAGACAATAGCAAGTTGAAAGGACAGAGTAAAAGGAAAGGGCACTCGAAAATAAATAATGGGGTAGTGCAGAAATACGTTGAGGATAAAGTAACCTTAGTTGTTGCAATATATATTAAATGGAAGGGCGTGAAGTAATGAATAACTAAGACATAACAATCTACATCGACAAATTCTAAATGATCAATGGAGTTGGCCATGTCAGTATTTTCTTAGAAAACTCAATATTTCAAAATTTTCTAGATTTTCTTCAAATTACAACACGTGGACGCAAAATGTTAGACGTGGCAATAAAGTAAACCTAATAAGAATATGTTTCAATTTTTTACAAAAATAAATTAAACTAGATAAAAAATTTAAAAAACGTGAATAATAACGCCATACGTTTAATATGAAAAATGGAAGTAGTTACAGTTTTACAAGAATTAAAAATTTTTGATTTGAAATATTACATTATAAAAGTTGTTGGATAGGTATCAGAAAATACTACAATCTTTTATCTATTATATAATCATTATTGGTTTTTTTTACAGTTACTTACATATAGATTGGGTCCTTCAAAATTATAAAATTTATTAATATTATCTTATCATATTGTTTATCTTTTTATTATTCTAACTGTATAATTGAATTCAACTGCATATCACTCCAAAAACAAAAATAGTAATGTTACATATGTAATTAATTATCTTAGATAAAAAATTTCTAAAATTTAACTGTGACATTTTCTAAACCATTTACACCATAAATTTATTGTTTTTATAACCGTTAATGTGAAAAAAAAAAAAATTTTATACGATATGTGAAAAATTAGAATATTACTCACGAAGTTACATTTTTACATATTATTTTTTACAATTTTATATTACATATTTACATATTATTATCATGATTTATGAATCATTTTATACTCATATACTTTTTAGCACATTAAAAAGCAAAAAAATTACAAAATTTTCTTTTAATTTCATTCTAATCTATCCTTCCGTCTCCGTCTGTTTACAATACTTCTACATTCTTTAAGATAGAAGAATTTAATTTTAACCATGTATAGGTCTCTTAGTCTCTTAGGTATCTCAGTAGTGGAAGAAAATGTTAATGTTGTTTCATGTCATTTCCACCACATCCATTACAGAGCTATAGGATCCACCAAGTTTGAAAAAGGGTAAACGACAGGGTATTTTTTAAGCTTTATGAATCAATATCAAAATTGATTTGTAATTTAGTACTACAATTTTATGTGATGATAACATTTTGCAAGATTTTGTTTCATTCATAACTCCAGTACGCTTTTAGGTAGAATTTTAAAACTTTAAGAGATGAAAGATGATCAGTTATGTACCTCGATCATATACTTAAAAGCTATTTGGGATCAAAAATTTTAAATTTGCTATTATTTTGCTTTTAGATATCTATAACTGTACAATCTTAGGCACCTGTATAAATTGTTTCAAAACCAAAAGTTTCAACACTAGATTTCATTAGACAACATTAGACATAACATTCTAAATTCACAAATTTACAAATTTTAGAGCAAGTCACTATTTTAAACTGTTTATACCCGTACGATATAATTTTTTTGTACCCTATATATACGATATTTGTAACACCTAGCAATAAGCAAGCTAGATATACCTTCAAAGGTGTGTATCAGATTAGAATCAAATTCTGAGTCGATTAAACTTTGTCCGTCAGCACGATAACCGAAAAACTAAAAAAACTAGAGTCTTGAAATTAACACAAAATATTTTTGGATCAATTTGTAAGTTCCCTATTTTTTGGTTAAAATCCGACTGAAACTTCGGATCTTTTAAATAAAAATTTAAAAAATAGCTAATTTTTCATCCCTCTGTGGCTAAATTCGTCTGATTGTTTACCAAACTTCTACTCGTTTTCACAACTTTAAATCTAAATATAGTTCTAAAAAAATACAATGTAAAATTAACCATCTATAACAAGTACTCAGAAATAAAACTTTTCTAATTACTTGAAATTTTGTAGATAAGTAAAATAATTACTTTATTTCATAAGAAAAACTTATATTTTGCCTAAAGTAATATCTGCTAATTAAAATTTATTTTTTAACTTTTTTAAAAGATTTTCTGAATTCAATATGATTGTATGTAAAATACATTTGTTTTTATCCTTAATAATATATTAAATGTGGAGTAATGGTTGAAGATAATGATAGTAATATTTATCTATTTTATCTCTTTATCTTCAACTGGCAGGAGTTTTTTTCAAGACTTAAAAATGATTGAATTTGCCTTTAAGTAATAGTAAAGGGCAAAAAATTATGGCTTTCTCAAAAAATTATGACTCTCTGTTAATAATGACGGTATGCGAATTTTAAAAATGTATGAAAATACTCTCATAGAGTATATGAACATATACTCTATGAGTCATAGACTCATAAATTCTCATATTTAAGTTAAATTTTGATATTCTAATTATGACAGGTGGTAAATGACCCCACTTACATTTTTTTTTTCTTCATAAATCAAAATCCTTTAGATTGTGGTCTCTATAATCCTTTGTACTAAAAAAACAGTTGTAATTATATGAGATGATATAGGAAATGAAAAAAATGCGGATAAAGGGGAGTTGGGAGGTAAGTTAACAATCGGTTTATATTAACCTTGAATTTGGAAAACTCTAAATCAAAAAATTGCCAGCTTTTAGGAATACTTTCTATGATAATAAGCTCCACATTTTTGTAGTTCTAACAACAAACAAATTGCTATATAACTAGTATTGTAGATATCACTTAGGTAGCTCCACATGGTTGAAGTGAGCAATTGCAGCCCCTCTAGTGGTATATTGGAATTGTTTAAGAGGAAGCAACAATCATTGAATTCCATCTGACTAAGTGTTATTACCATAAAAGATATTTATATAAAAAGAGAATGTAAAGACGAATGTTAAGAGAGATAAGAGTATTAGTCACAACGTGATCATCAATAAGAAGAATGACGCATTTTAGAACTCGGTCAAAGTAATTTACGGAAGTAAATGAGGCACCAGCCATTATATGTGAATTGTATTCTATATCATAGAACGTTATACATATATTTTAAGGGGAAATCAATATTTTTATGAAGTTTTTAAGGTATTAGGTATTTTCTGGTTGTGTTTTAATAACTTGGTATCAAAATTAATTTTTTTAACAAGATTCTATTTTTCTCTGTAGGGAACTCACTAGAACTAGACATTTTATTTTTAACTTTAAATTCTCTTTTGTTAGAAGGTTATTATATTTTTTTATTGTTATTAACGAAAGCTGATTTTCATTTTGATTTTGTATTAGGTATTTTTCATTTAATATAATAATTGGTCCGCCAAATTATCCGTGCTATTGTCAAGTTGTGAATAGAATAGTTATAACTAGAAATAAATATCAGTCATAACTGACATTAACAATAACATATTATTGTAGCAAATTCATCAATATAAGAAAATTTATCAAAGTTCGACTTCTAAAAAAAAATTATAAATATGAAGAGATTGAGGACAAGAAAATTAATACTAAAAATTTTAAGAATGTAAAATAAAAAATAAAGAATTTGTTATAGTTTTTACCATACCTATTCACCTCACGTATTAAGCTTAGCGTCTCATCAACTTCTTAATTTGTTTTTTTGCTCCAAAAAAAGTGAAGATTTTCAAAAGGCACCAAGAACCCCCCCGTGGATCCAACATCATTTGATGATATTTAACAAGTTGAGTAGTATAATAGTTGAAGGGGGCCTCGGTAGCCCTAATAGGTAAGAGCGCATAAAATACGCTGTAAACATCGAGGAAGTGTGGGTTCGAATCCCACACACGTAGTACGAGTTAATCCCCCTTACGACATTTACATTCACGCCTGAACAGGAAAGACTGTGTAATTTTCTGTCTACATTTATGTGGCAGAGAAATGCATTAAAAAGAAACAAAAAAAAAATAATAGTTGAAGAGTAAGGGTGTAATAGATTTATATTAAAATTTTTTATTTTCCCCTCTGCAATTTTTCCTGTGTTTTATAAAATATTTTGGAGCGTGTAAATAACTATAGTTCAATGCTTTAAATTAATAAAATATCTTTTCTTATAAGAAAGTAACTATATAATATTAATTTCTTAATGGATATGAAGGAATTATAATCAATAACAAAAAAAAAAAAACAGAAAAACAAACTTTATTTCTCATGTACCTATATATACCTAAGTTTCAGTTTTACAACTTATAATAAAATTTTAAATATTTACAAAAGTAAAAAAAAAAAAATGGAGTATATTAAATTATAATCTATTTAAGGAAGAAACAAAAAAAAAACAAATTTTATTTTCTCTTTTTCTAATAATTATCCTTAAAGAACATGAAAAGATGGTCCTATAACAATATTTTTTAGTTTTTCTTAAATGTTTTATTATAGTAACATTTGTTCTCCCCTTCTTTACCATATTCTTACTATCCTTTTCTTTCTTTGGTAAATTTTTGTAAATAAATAGTTTTTTTCTCCTTCTCTTTCTTTTCTTTTTTTTTTTTTGATTATTTTAATGTTTACATTTTGTTATGTAGATATTATTTACTATATTATTTTTCATTTTCTTTTTCTGCCTATTTTGTTGTTGATTATGTTAGTAAACAGCACCTGGTGTACCTGAAATTCTTAGACAACAATAATAATTTATTTAAAACATAGTACGTACATTGTTTACAAAAATACTGGAGCACACCATACATCAGAGAAGTTTTGGAGGGATTGGTTAGTTTTATTTTTTGTATACTATGTACCAATTATTGTTATTATTATTATCAAGTTGTATTTTCCAGGCTAATTTAAATTTTATTTACCTACTAAAGATTGTTAAAAAATAAAATAAAATTAAATTGGAGAGATGTTTAACAACTTTATTAAAAAATATTAATTTTACAAATGGGGGAAAAAAAAAGAACATAACTTGTATTTAAATATCTGCTTCACTTCTGTTCCATTATTGTTTTTGTTAACTTGTGATAATGATAATTTATGAGTTGAGAGAAGAGTGTTTTTAATAGACCAGAATTTAAGGTACAATAATATATTAATACTGGGAAGAAATATAAGTAAAATATTTTTAGATATAGTAATAAAACCAATCAAGAATAATTTGATCACTTTATATAAATAATTAAAATATAACATAATAAGTAAATATTAACATTTAATGAACAAATATATTAGAAAGGTTCATCAGAAATGTTACTGAGCGCGTATAAAATAATTTAATGAGTATAATAATTTTGAAAAGTTTTAATTATGATGATGATAAAAATAATGATGAATCTTAGTTGTAAATGTAATGAAAAATGTAAGAAAATGTGAACTTGCATTCGGCAATTAAGGAAAATTGTAAAGCGTCCCTCATCATTGAAAATAATAGTTATTCTTTTAGCATAAATAATAGTACATCCGTTTAGAATCTAAGTCCTACTCAACACTTTCGAAAATCATATGATATTTTTTTTTTCACGTGATTCTTTCGGATAGTTTTGAACTTTAACCAACAAAACCACCGCTTTTTATACCCGTATGAACTATGTTCAGGGGTATAATAAATTTGCCATTACGTTTGTGACACCTTACAGGAGCCGAGCTAGATATAGTGTCAAAGGTATGGATCGGCTCAGAATCGAATTCTGAGTCGATTAAGCTATGTACGCCCGTTCGTCCGTCCGTCCGCACGATAACTCAAAAAATAAAGGAGCTAGGAGGCTGAAATTTTTTTTACGTCACTTTTACAAAATTGTTAGTTTTGTTATTTAAATCCAACATTTTCGTGGGCGGGTTCGAGTAGCTGCCATACAACTTCTTTCTTTATATAGAAATAACTCAGTATCTATTCAAGCTAGGTTTCTGAAATTTTGCAAATGATGATCAAGTTTTATGGCAACTACTTTTGTAAAATTTGGTTGTGGTGGTGCGACGGGTTCGGGTAGCTGCCATACAACTTATCCGGTTAAATGAGAATAACTCAGTGTTTATTGAAGCTAGGAATCTGAAATTTAGTAAAGAGGTGTCGAGTTACATGCCAACAACTTTTGTAAAATTTGGTTGGTCTAGAGCAGCCAGTTCAGGCTTCTTGCACCTCTTGGAAGTTAATAAAGCTAGGCGTCTGAAATCTTGTAAATGATGATCAAGTTTTATGGCAACAACTTCTGCAAAATTTGGTTCTGGTAGTGCGACGGGTTCGGGTAGCTGCCATACAAAATCTCTTTTTAAATGAAAAGAACTCAGTGCCCGTCCGCACGATAACTCAAAAAATAGAGGAGCTAGGAGGCTGAAAATTTTTTTACGTCACTTTTGTAAAATTGTTAGTTTTGCTATTTAACTCCAGCATTTTCGGACCCCGGGTTCGAGTAGCTACCATACAACGCCTTTCTTTAAATAGAAATAACCCAGTGTCGGTTCAATCTAGGTATCTGCAATTTTTCGAATGATGATCAAGTTTTATGGCAACAGCTTCTGCAAAATTTAGTTGCGGTGGTGCGACGGGTTCGGGTAACTGCCATACAACTTCTCTTTTTAAATGAAAATAACTCAGTGTCCGTCCGCACGATAACTCAAAAAATAAAGGAGCTAAGAGGCTGATATGTTTTTTACGTCACTTTTGCAAAATTGTTAGTTTTCCTATTTAACTCCAGCATTTTCGGCCGCTGGGCGTTTTCGCTGCCATACAACTTCTTTCTTTAAATCGAAATAACCCAGTGTCTATTCAATCTAGGTATCTGAAATTTTGCGAATAATAATCCAGTTTTATGGCAATAACTTCTGTAAAATTTGGTTGTGATGATATGACAGGTTTGGGTAGTTGCCATACAACTTCTCTTTTTAAATGAAAATAACTCAGTGTCTATTGAATCTAGCTATCTGAAATTTATTGAAAAAGTGTCGAGTTGCATGCCAATAACTTTTGTAAAATTTGATTGATCTAATGCAGCCGGTTTAGGCTTCTTGCATTTCTTGGAACTTAATGAAGCTATGCGCAATAGATTCGGATAGCTGTCATACAACTCCACAATTTACATAAATATATCTCTGTAGTTCGGTACTAAAACATCTGAATGTTTTTAAAATATGATCAAGTTTTATAATAGGATATATTACGTTTATACGGGTATCTCAGAGTTGACACAGTCTACTCTACTGCACTCTTCCTCGTTAAACTAAAATTTAGATTGTGATCTTTAATTCAAATGTTTAGTTTTTATTTACAGAATATGAAAATGGGAAAGATTCGTGCGAAAAATGTTTTAGGCAGAATTTAGAGATAAGAAAATTTGGAGGGACATTTGAAGAAAAATGAAATTTCCTTTTGGGCCTCGATGGCCGAATGATTTAGTACATGGTTTATAAAACCTAGAGAGTAAAGGTGCCAAATCAGCACAGATTGTAAGAGTTCTTGTTTGGCTTTTCTTATGTTTGCAGATGCCTACGTACCTAAAGTCTAGTGACTACTGATATATTAGCTCAACTATCATTAAAAAATATATCCTTATACTTAAAAAGTTTATTTAAAAGCTCAAATGTTCACTGATGTTACGAATTATTTTGCAAAGTGATAAAATGTAAGTTTTTTATTTGTTACAAATTTGTTATTTTTAGGGAAAAACCATTTTAGTTCTTATCAAATTAATTTCAAGCATAATATTGAAATTTTTTTAAAACTCTTATGTATATTTAAAATTTTACAAGAAAGAAAAAATAAATATTAAGATATATATATTTTTTATATTTCATTCTTAAAAATATATAAAATTTCGAAAAATTTCCTTATTAGTTTCACTCTGTTCGTCCGTCCATCCTTTTGTTTACAAACTTTCACATCGCTTAAAATGGAGCAATAAAATTTATTTTAACCCTTAATTTGTGTCATTAAAAACTTTATAAAACCTCTACCTGCGTATCTAAACCTCTACGGAATTCAATTTAATGTTGGAAAGCAATCACAAAGACTATGATTTCTAATTGTGTATTATGTTCTACGGTTCTACTTAATATTTTTCAAGCCAAAAACGTCAAACAAGAGGAGATTTTCCGTTACGTAAGGACAACATATAATATTTTACAAGGTTTTTGGTACTTCGGTATCTCGCCAACATTTTTAGGCAGAAACTTCAATCTTGGTTGTGAGAATTAGAAAATCTTTATGAAAATGTGCATTTTTAAAACTCTGTTTTTCTTTTGAAGTGGAAAAACAATTTTTAATAATACGATTTGTATTTTTAAGTTTAAAATTAAATGCTGGGTCAACAAATTAAAATCAATAATTTCAAGATATTATGAAAACATTTTTGGATTCAATTTATTGTCGAGTTAAAAATACATATTTGTTTTTTTTTTTTCTATCAGAAAAATTTACGAACTTTTCTTTTTGTTTTGATTCTTGATTTTTTGAGTTTTGTTTTTGGGGACAAAATTGTAAAATTTCTTAAGTAAAGTGAATGCTAATCTTGATTGAATTATTAAATAATTAAACAAGATGTTGTTACGTACGTTTATTTTGTTTTAATATTAAAGTTGACAAATATTATGAAACATAATGTAAATGAAAGGTAAATTTAAAGGTAATAATAATTTTAATTTATAGGTAAACTATCAAATTAAATTATGTTTTGACTCTTGGTAAAAACTTGACATTTATTTATTCTATGACGATTATTTTATACACTTTTTTTATTTGATTATGTTATACCAATAAAAGATTTTCTTGATTTTCTACTCATATAAGGAACATTAAGTCACTTAGAATAAGTACATGCTTTTTAAATAATTATTTTATCTAAGTCGTTGATTATCTAACCATTGCTATTGTATAACAATACAAAACAAAATAATAAAACAAATGTTTCGGTTTTATCCCCTTTTAAAGCTCTTTAAAGTTAAGTACTATATATATATATACGTCTGTATGTCTGACCAACTAATTCTGCTTTGCGCATACTGTGCTTTTATAGTATTAAAATATATTTATAATTTTCAATAATAAACGCACCGTGGCTACAATTAGATACTTAATTAATTAGATTAATTAAGTATCTAATTGTAGCTTCAATATCTAATTGTAGCTTACTTAATTAGATTAAATAAATAGTTAGATAAAAATATTTATTGAATATTCGGTTTTGTTTAAGTTAAATGATAATTTATATAGCTCATTGTGTATTTTATGTTTATAGATACTGTCTGTTTTTACATGATGCTTCCTAGAAATGTTTTTATTTATCTTTTCATAACCTTACCTTACTAAAAATCTGATATGGATTAAATTGTTTATCACTTCCTCTAATAAACATCATAAATTTGAATCTTCTTTTTATACATTTGCAATATGGAATGCCTTTAAAATTTTTAACGATTCCGTATATATAATGTAGATATGAATGAATCTGGTATAAATCACAGCAAAAAAACATTCAAATTATGGTAAGTACAAAATTTTTTTTATTAGCTAATAATTTTCTAAGGGCTTTTTCAATTTAATTGGATGTTCACGGATTTTATTAACGTTAATACGAAATTATTTATTTATATTATGTAATATTGGTAAATTAAATAATCATCTATGTAATAATATTTTGAAATTGAATTATTATTATTCAAAAAATTTACAAACTTTCCCAAAATAACATTGTTACGTTTTTTTTTTAATTTTGTTTTTATGCCTTGTTTTTTATTTTTAATTTTATTTCGTTGCCCATTTTTAGAATAAATATGCATATATTAGGATTATTTGTAATAATCTGCCATTTATTTATTTTCGTTTTTATATTAATATAGCTTAAGTGTATAATAAATTTTCCATTTTATTTGTGATATCATAAAGGAGGGACATTTCAGGCGAATTCTGAATCGCTTAAGCTAAGGCCGTCCGTTCGTCCGTTTGAATTTTGAAATTCTTATCATTTCATTTGTTTAAAAATGTCAGTTTCGTTATTGAAATTCAGAAAGTTCGACCGACAACAAGCTGCCATAAAGCATTTTCCTATATAAGAGTATAATTATTATTATTATTTATTCATTGTTCAAGAAAATTGTATGTCTTTTCTGTAAAATTTGGTTACTTTAACACAACAGGTTCGGATAGGTATAAAATTTATTAGTTCATAGTTTGATACTTTAAAAAGCTAAATATTTAAAATTTTGTTAAAGTTGTTAAAGTTTTGTTTTGTTACAGCAAGAATTTTACAAGAAGAATTTGTTTAGTTTGACGTAACGGGGTTGATTAGCTAACATAGAACTCCAAATTTTACACAAATCTATTTGAGTTGGTACTTATTTATGTTAGATAACTTAAATTTTCTAGGGTTAAATTATTAAAATTTCCCTTACGTTTATTTTTTAATAATTATAATTAAAATAAATTAATTTTGGCGATTAAATTTTATGGAAGCAACATAACATAATATTTTTGTGCAGGTATCCTAGAGTTGGGACAGTCTAATCTATTCTCTTACTTGTTTTATGTGATCCGAAATAAATTTTGAAATAATTTAATAAATTTTTATTTGAATTTTAAACAGCAAAAATTATAAACGAGTAATTTGAAATACAATTTAAAATTTAGTCTTAATATATTTTTAAAAGATACGAAGGTTATAACGATTAAATAACCACTTATAATAATTGCTAAATTATTCAGAAAGGTTAAAAATTAATTAAACTGTCGAGAATTACTTCATTTTTATAACCGCATGAACTATGTTCAAGGGTATAACAAAATTTGCCATTACATTTGTGACACCTTAAAAAAGTCGAGCTAAATATAGTGTCAAAGATGTGGATTGTCTCAGAATCGAATTCTGAGTCGATTAAGCCATTTTTTTTACATAACTGACATTTTTTTTACATCACTTCTGCAAAATTGTTAGTTTCGTTATTTAAATCCAGCTTTTTCGGTAGCCGGGTTCGAGTAGCTGCCATAAAACTTCTTTCCTATATATGGAAGCAACTCAGTATCTATTGAAGCTAGGTATCAGAAAATTTAATTGAGTCTAGGTATTATAAATTTTGTAAAACGGTATCAAATTGAATGCTAACAACTTCTGTAAAATTTGGTTGAGCTAGAGCAGTAGGTTCAGACTTATTACACCTTTTGCAAAATTTATAAAGCTAAACGTCTGACAAATTACAAAAGATGATCAATAACTTCTGTAAAATATGCGTGCCGGTGCAATAAATTTGAGCAGCTGTCATACAACTACACAATTTACATAAATATATCTCGGTAATTAACGTGGGTACTAAAACATCTAACATTTTTTAAAAGATGATCAAGTTTTATAGAAACAAGATATATTATGTTCATACGGGTACCCCAGAGTTGACACAGTCTACTCTACTGTACTCTTCATTTATTCTACTGTACTCCTCGTTACGATCTTATTACATTCATTTTTTAACCCTATTTCATTTATGGTAAGTCCAAATAATTTTTGTTTCATATTTCTAAATTTCTAAATTTTTGTATTACAATTACCATACAACATGAAAATTACCACATTACATAAAATAAAATGTCTTTATTTTCACAATTGTTGATACATTAGTTAAAAAAATTAATTTAATACAACATCTTATTTTTTATTAATTTGACTTTTTCCCTATAATATTAGAGTACCTACATATAAAGTATACATAAATCCTAAATTAAGATATTAGAGGAATAAAACATTATATATTAAAATTAATGCAATATCAAACTGAAATAAATATTAAATACATATTCCATGATTTCATCGTAAAATTAATGAATTTGAAAAATTATATAGTTACGCGGATACATCCTTTTTGGAATAATCATAAAAAAATCTCGTATCAATGAAGATTAAATAATTTTTTTGATAATTAATTGTACTTTTTTAGAACTAAAATGAAATTTAAATACTAACGCTAAATGTCAAATCTGTAGATATTTTAAGCATAGAAAATACTTTTATTTTAATATTATTTAATAATAGTCCAAATACGAAAGGAAAAGGACTCATACATTTTATTATAATATTCACAAAAAATATAATTATATATATATATATCTTTATATTATTAAAGATACATCTATCTATAGATAGATGTATCTATCAGTTCTAATAGTTGGCAAATTTATTTCAATAAAATTTCTTCCATTTGAAAAAATAACTTGATTAATTTTAGCAATATATTCATTATCAATTAAAATTTATTTTTTATCGTTTGTATTTCAAATGTGTTAAATTCTATATTTAAAAATTAATATTATAAATTCTCTGATTAATTCTAAGCTTATTAGCAGTGAAAAATCAATTAGCGGAAAATTGTTAAAATAAAAATTTCTATTTTTAATTTTAACTAAACCTTTTTTAAATTCCAACTCCTACAACAATTTTATGACATACAAATCATGTGAAAAGCTTATATGTATTGTTCAATATTTTCAATATTAGTTTTTGTTTCATACCAATATTACACCAATTAATTTAGAAAAAATATAAAACAAAAAAATTTATTATTTTAGTTAAGATAAAAAGTTTTTTTAACTGAAATTTATTAGAAAATTAAGCGTAGAAAAAAAAAATGTAGAAGATTTGCAATAAAAGAATTAAAACAAGTAAATGTAACAGTAAGTCGATGCAACCGACTTATTAATACCCTACACCTGAATAATTCGAATTAAATTAAAAATCCATAAGTTTTTTTGGCAGCTGCTTGAACTTCTTCCCTTTTCTGTCTTATTCAACTCGAATTTCAGGAACGTAAAAGAGGCATCCTCTTAGGATATGCTTGGCACCCTTGTAAAAAATTTCAGTTTCCATCTCAGGAACCCATCCATCCATCTCAGGAACATAAACCCAAGAATCCATTTCAGGAACATGAAGAAAACATGCCAGAACACCATTGTACTAAATTTAAAGGTTCTACTTTTGTTGCTTTTGGAGATATGGTCGTTTACTCTTGTGCTCGTTCGGAAGTTTCCAAAATACGAACCCATGGTTCAAATTCTTTCTAATGTCAGTTTCCAATTTTACAGAAAAGGAAACATAACAGAACACCCTTGTACTAACTAAGGTTCTATCTTTGTTGGTTGTGGAGATATACTAGGTTGCTCTGGGGCTCCTCCGGAAGCTTCCAAGATTTGAACCCATGGACCAAATCCTCACAAATTTCAGAAACTTAAATCAAACATGAAGGAACACCATTCTGCCTAATTTAAAGGCTATATCTTTGTTGCTTTTGGAGATAATCTCATTTGCTTTGGGGCTCGTTCGGAAGCTTCCAAAATCCGAACCCATGGACCAAATCCTCTCAAATTTCAGAGACATAAATCAAACGGGAAGGAACATCATTTTAAAAAATTTAAAGGTTCTATCTTTGTTGGTTTTGGAAATAATCTCGTTTGCTCTGGGGCTCGTTCGGAAGCTTCCAAAATACGAACCCATGGTTCAAATTCTTTCAAATGTCAGTTTGCAATTTTATAGAAAAGGAAACACAACAGCACACTTGGGTACTAAAAATAAAGGTTCTATCTTTGTTGGTTGTGGAGATATACTGGTTTGCTCTGGGGCTCGTTCGGAAGCTTCCAAGATTTGAACCCATGGACCAAATCCTCACAAATTTCAGAAACTTAAATCAAACATGAAGGAACACCATTCTGCCTAATTTAAAGGCTATATCTTTGTTGCTTTTGGAGATAATCTCATTTGCTTTGGGGCTCGTTCGGAAGCTTCCAAAATCCGAACCCATGGACCAAATCCTCTCAAATTTCAGAGACATAAATCAAACGGGAAGGAACATCATTTTAAAAAATTTAAAGGTTCTATCTTTGTTGGTTTTGGAAATAATCTCGTTTGCTCTGGGGCTCGTTCGGAAGCTTCCAAAATACGAACCCATGGTTCAAATTCTTTCAAATGTCAGTTTGCAATTTTATAGAAAAGGAAACATAACAGCACACTTGGGTACTAAAAATAAAGGTTCTATCTTTGTTGGTTGTGGAGATATACTAGGTTGCTCTGGGGCTCCTCCGGAAGCTTCCAAGATTTGAACCCATGGACCAAATCCTCACAAATTTCAGAAACTTAAATCAAACATGAAGGAACACCATTCTGCCTAATTTAAAGGCTATATCTTTGTTGCTTTTGGAGATAATCTCATTTGCTTTGGGGCTCGTTCGGAAGCTTCCAAAATCCGAACCCATGGACCAAATCCTCTCAAATTTCAGAGACATAAATCAAACGGTAAGGAACATCATTTTAAAAAATTTAAAGGTTCTATCTTTGTTGGTTTTGGAAATAATCTCGTTTGCTCTGGGGCTCGTTCGGAAGCTTCCAAAATACGAACCCATGGTTCAAATTCTTTCAAATGTCAGTTTCCAATTTTATAGAAAAGGAAACATAACAGCACACTCTTGTACTAAAAATAAAGGTTCTATCTTTGTTGGTTGTGGGGATATACTCCTTTGCTCTGGGGCTCGTTCGGAAGCTTCCAAGATCCGAGCCCATGAACAAAATCCTCTCAAATTTCAGAGACTTAAATAAAACATGAAAGAACACCACTCTGCCAAATTTAAAGGTTATATCTTTGTTGGTTTTGCAGATAATCTCATTTGCTCTGGTGCTCGTTCGGAAGCTTCCAAAATCCAAACCCATGGACCAAATCATAGTAAATTTCAGAGAGATAAATCGAACGGGAATGAACATCATTGTACAAAATTTAAAGGTTCTATCTTTGTTGGTTTTGGAGATAATCTCGTTTACTTTGGAATCATTCGGAAGCTTCCAGAATCCGAACCCATGGACCGATTTTGTCCAGATTCGAACTTAGCCTTCCTTTCGTAATTAGTAACCTACTATATAAATTTCATCAAGATAGCTTATTAGTTTTTGAGTTATCGTGCGAACGGACGGACGGATGGACGGACATCGTTAAATCGACTCAAGAGGTGATCCTGATTCAGAATATATATACATGTCAATATCTAACTCGCTTCTTTTTGGTGGTTACAAACACCATACCAAAGTTAATATATCCTATACTTTAGGTGTAGGGTATAATAAAACAAGTCAGAATGAAAACCAACGGTTTTTAAAACACCGTCATTTTTGAAAAGACAATACAAACAGTTTAGAATACTGTGATTTGCACCAAAATTTGTAAGGTTTGCTAGAATTGTACATATAAGAAAAAATTACGAAAAATCAAGAGGCATTTTTTTCAATTTTAAGACAACCCTACATAATTAAGAAAAACTGCTAATACATGTAAAAACGTAATGTTAGATTCATTTTGTACTTTTATTTTGGGAAAATATATACAGTTGGTGTTTATAAATAGTAATTTTCCAATTTTTAAACCCTAATTTATAGGCCTTATACAAAATTTCCTCATATATAGAACATTTTTTCCTAACCAGCTTATAAAATAGGTGTTTTTTTTTAAGTTTAACTCATAGCTCTCAAATAAAAGGAATATGTACAAAAATGTTATCCTAAAAATATTAAGCTTACTTTTAAAGTTCCACGATCCTTCTTAAGATTTGTTTTAACATGCTTTTTAAATATATCCGGTTAGAATTTTCCTTATTCAAAACTTCCGTTTCAGATAAGACTATAGGTACCATTAAATAACAAAGTAAAATATAATGTATTTTATAGGTCTGACCATTGCAATGGACATTCCAATCGCAGCCGTACAAAAACGGGGTCACGTTCAAACCTCAGTCAGGTAAATATTATATGAAACATCGCTTTCTTTTTTTTGTTTTTTGGTCTAAATTTAATTATTATGGCCCATATATTGTTACTTATGTTCAGTCTAAAAAAACAAAGTTTTGAATGGATGTTTAATTGCTTTGTTTCTACAGATTATTGTAATACATATACCTAATAGTCATATACAATGTTTGGAAATTAAAAAAAAACAAGAAGAATGTAAACCAACGGTTTTTAAAAGCGCACATTTCCAAACTCAATACAAACTGTTAAGAATTGTGACTTGCACAAAAATTTGAAAATTCCATGTAATAAGAAAAAATGTGAAACCTTTTTGAAATTTTTAGGGGCCGTAAGTCCGGAATCCTATAAAACTAAGATCCTATAATCCTATAAAACTTACCGTTAACGCACGTACAAATATATTATTGAACCTTTAATTTTCATGCCTCGCCGAAGAAAAATTTTTACAGGTGTCTAAAAACAGCAAATTTTCAATTTTTGAGGCGTAATAACTCTTAAAGAGGAGGTGTTACCAAAAAATTTTTCGAGGAAACTTATATTAATTCTAAAAGTTCTTTCTTGACTCAAAATTTCAGGTTCCTATCTAAAGGCGTGCCGGAGTTATGAAAACAGAAATTTCATGCAAAATGTGGTTTTCACATAACGGTAAATTTAAATAGTAAATTACAAAATATTGCATAATTTTGATATTGTTTTATATAAATAATAAAATTTTCGATCTTCTGGCGGTTTTAGATAGCAAAACTATTACGCAGAGATATATACATCTGAAAATGGAACTTTTTCGCAATTTTGAAGAGCTGCAACTTTGGAACCCTTACAACTAAAACAAACCTTTAACACTCGTAAAAATATATTACTATAGCTTTAATTTTTATATCTTGGCGAAGTAAAATGTTTACAGGTTCCTAAGTTACAGGTGTTTCAAAATAGCAAATTTTCAATTTTTAAAATCTCATAAAAATTTTCTGAGCAAACTTATACTAATTCTAAAAGTTTTTTCTTGCCTCAAAATTTCAAGCTTCTATCTAAAAGCGTGCCGCAGTTATGAAAGTAGAAAAATTATGCAAAATTTCGTTTTCTCATAACGGTAAATTTAAATACTACATTTAAAAAAATTGTATAATTTTTATATAAATTTACAAAGTTAAAGAAAAAACCTGTCGAATGACGTTTTCAGATTGAAGAAGGATGGGGCCCCATAAGGATGGGGCTACATGAAAAACTTGTTCCACAAAATTATTTTTTTTATGAGACCTACCCATGGTTAAAATTTTTTTTATCTATCTTTAACGGTATAGAAGTTTTGTAAACAGACGGACGGACGGACGGACAGAGTGAAACTAATAAGCACATTTTTTCAAAATTTTTTTGGAAATGTACTAAAAACTTATTATATATATTTTATATATAAATATTTTTTAGAATTTAATAATTTGTTTTTATCTGAAACAAAAAATATTTATTTGTATTGTTTATGTTACAGATAGATATATAAGTATTTTTTTTTTTTTTTAGGGATAAAAACCTTAATTCGAAGAAAAAAAGTTGTTGAAATAACTGACTTATTTATTTGATTATAAAGAAATACTTGAATTTGTTTTATTTAATATATTGATTTGTAAGAATAAATAAAATAATGAAAATAATAACAAAAAAAATAGATAAATATCCTATGTTGACCTCGGATATGCCCAGCTTCCTGACATCGAATTCAAAAAAAAAAAAAAACGAGGCGGTATATAATAAAGGATTTCTAAAATTCTGATATTTTCTAAAATGGATAATGTAAGCAATTTTAGAATTAGGATAACATCTTATATGTATAAATCTTTTGAATTGGGTTTAGAATTATTTCTGTAAAATGAAAGTTAGACTAAATCCAGTTCCCCTACCCAAAAATTTGAAAAAAATTTAATTTGCTGAAGTAAAAAAGCATCTTTTTAGAACTATGTTTAGTTTAGTTTCCAATTTTAAATTTTTGATGCCTTAATACTCTTAAACAATCGAATATAGGAAAATTTACTCTTAAGTAAAATGTCGTTTATTTAATTTTATCTTAAAATTAAAATTACAGGTTTTCTGTTTCCTATTTTTACGTTTGGATTAAAATAAAGTAAAAGATTTAAAACTTTGCCTAATGGGGTTGTGTTTCACATATCGGCGAGTTTAAAAGCAATATTATGTAAACTAATTTTATATTTTTGTTTTAATTTAAAAACTTTATGAAATTTCGTATCGGTGCGTTTTATACGTATTGAGTGAGACTCAAATTCGTAAATTATTTAGTCGGAATTTGAGTTATGAATATGATTATTTATTAAGTTTTGTGACTTTAACTTCCTAACGGAAGGGCTGTTATATACAAACAAATGTCTGAATTAAATTAAATTTTTAATGAGATCTAAACCAAACCTTACTTAGAATTTGAAAAAATAAAACAAATTTTTATCTAAAACGATGTAGAAGAAAAAGAAGTAGAGAAGAACAGCCAGTATCAAATTATGTTGAACGTTTTTAAAAAAATGTTTACAGAAATAAAAAATGTATAAATTGGGAAAGAACAATTGTTATTTTTTCAAAGGTTATATTCTATTGAAAAATACTGTAGGTACTATTGTCTTTTGTATGTTCTATTGAAATATTATACATATTACAATATTAATTTTGATATTCTATGCAATTTCTATTTTAATATACATTTTCCTTTGTTTTTTTAAAAATGGAACAAATCATATAGGATAGGTTTCAGATCCTACAAATTTTGTGGTAAAAAAAAATTAATTACTTAAAATAAAAAATTTCTCTTTTAACGAGGAAAAGTGAAGTAGAGTAGACTGTGTCAACTATAGGATACAAGTATGAACGTAATAGATATATTCTTTTTCTTTGAACTTGATCATCTTTTAAAAAATTTCAGATATTTTCAAACTATCGAAATATATACATACATGTAAATTGTGCAGTTGCATGACAGCTACCCGAATCTATTGCTCTAGCACAAGCAAATTTTACAGATATTATTGACCTATAACTCGACATCATTTTGAAAAATTTCAGATACCTAGCTTCAATAGACAGTGAATTATTTCCAGAAATACTAAATTTAAATAGCGAAAGTAACAATTTTGCAAAAGAAACGTAAAAAAAATGTCAGCCTCCTAGCTCCTTTATTTTTTGAGTTATAGTGCGAACGGACAGATGGACGGACGGACGGACGTACATGGTTTAATCGACTCAGAATTCGATTCTGAGCAGATCCATTGCTTTGACACTATATCTAGCTCGACTGCTTTAAGGTGTCAAAAACGTAATTGCAAATTTATTATATCCTTGAACATAGTTCATACAGGTATAAAAAAGGGGTAGGAACAAATAGTTACATATATCTATATTACATGTAAGTAATCCTAAGTTATTTTAATAATTTAATTTTTATTTTTCAACTGTCAAATATACCTATCGGATTAATAAATTTCATACAGGAAGGAGCAGGAAAAATTATTTGGTAGCATATTGGTTGCAAATTTCTACAGAACACCAATTTTTCAGTTAACTCACGATAAATAAGGCAATATATGTAAAATGAAGGCTTTTTAAAACAATAATATAAAATTCTAAACTTGCGTCTATTTTAGCATCAAGATTATTTTTATTTTTGGAACTTCTTCTGTAAGGAAAATGCGAGATTCTTCTTTACGTGAATTTTCTAATTTTAAATAGTTAACAGATAAGACGATAGTGTAAAATTTTGCAAAATTTATACTAGTTTTCCCATCATTTATAAAACTTAACGATTTTGTGATCTTTAAGATTTTCAGATTGAAAAAGTTTTAGTAGAATTTGAGTAATAACATAATAGAACAACTTTTTCACCTTTGCGAAACTAAATAGATTCAATACGAGTGAGACTAGACAAAGAAATGAATAATAAATACTGTTATTTTCATTTGTAAGATTTAACCTATGTCTTTATTTTATTTCTTTACCTCAAACGAAGTAAACGGAAAAAATTAAAAAAAAAAAAATTAAAGATTAAATTAAAAAGGTCAGCTGGTTCACTTCTCTTTATTTCTCTTTTTCTTGCCATATTTTTAGTTGGAATAGTTTTACCTTGTTACTTTAATTTTACTACCGGTTGCCAACTGACATAAAAAGTAGCCTTGGAATTTCCATAATGAATACATTTTCTTGATTAAACCTCTATTTTGGTGATGTTAAAACATTTTCTTACAAAGTTCCTCACTCGTTTGTTCTTAATCAGAATACTACATTGGGGTTGGTTACATAATCTTTAGTATCAGTTGCTCAAATAAATTTCGTTTTAATAGTTCCTATATATCTGGCAATGATTAACGAAAAATAGATAATCGGAAAGAATTTCTAATTTCATTTTTTCTAAACTTTTTTTTGAATTTAAACTCGTATATCGTACATGAATTAAATGGGACATAAAATATTAGACTGTTAAGTACCTGTTCCATGATTTATGTTAGTGGTATTAAATTAATTGCATAAAAACAATTAGAAGTAAAAAAAATCAGAAAATTTATTATTTTAATGAAGATAAAAACTTTATTTAAATTAAATTTATTTGTCAATTTAACGTTTGAACAAAAAAAAAATATATAAAAAAGCTTACAATTAAAGCCATAATTTAAAAGAGAAAAGGATAATACAAAAATAAGAAACTGATATATGTTTTAAATGATTTTTAATAGCAAAATGTACAATAAATGTGATTTTTACCACTTATATACTATTTTATAGCAAAAGAATGCAGAAAACTCATAGATTTTTTTATTTTCAAATTCTGACACCACAAAAATTAAAATTTAAATCGATGTAGAACGGCAGATAAAAAAAAACCTTTAAAAATTAGACTGCATTGTATAGAATGCAAGGTTATAATACACAAGGTAGCATTTAAAATTAACGCTTATTAAAGGTGCCCATTTTCTAAGAGACAATAAAAACTTATTAAGATTATACTTCTTTTGCATTAAAACTCGTTAGAATGTTTTATGTGAGAAAAAATTGCCAAAATTCTGGAGAAACTTCTTCAATTTTAAGAAAATACTAAGGGTATTCACGAGTTGATGCAAAAGTGCAAATTTTTTTTGCACCGTAGCACATATTTGCACCAACTCGTTAACAACGCTAGCATGAATTTTTATTGAACTGTCAAATATCGTTGATGTGCTTGTTTTGTTTTCATAAAAATTTAATATGCCTACCAAAAATTTCAGATATTTGTATATCTTCATATGCTTGACTAAATAAATAATCAGAAATAATTTTTTCCCACTTTTTTTAGGCATTTTTATCTAATATAGCGCTTACAAAAAATATATGAACAAACTTTGCAATGGTCTTGCACAAATATGCAATAGGGTTTAGGTCTTGCATAGTCTTGCAAAATTTTGCACATTAACTGTCAAAAAATTGAAATATGTTACGGTGCAAAATTTTGCACTTGTGCAAGACCACTTTGCACCAACTCGTGAATACCCTTACTATACACACATTTTTACAACATAAACAAAATATAATATTAGAGCTTTAATTTTTATGTCCTACTTGCGAGATATCTATACACAGAGGTCCAAGTTACAAATCTTTGCATTTCAATTTATGAAACCCAACAAAGCTTGAAATGTAAACAATTGAAAATAGGGATTTATCCTAATTAGAGGGGCATGTAGTCATCTTTGCGATGAGTATGGGACTAAATAAAAAATCTGTTCCACAACATTAATTAAAATCTCCATATTAAAACATGTAAAAGAAGGAAGGATGGATAGAGTGAAATTAATAAGCACATATTTCAAAAAGTTTCTGGAAAATATACTAAAAAAATATATTAAATGTATTCAAAAATTTGTAAAAATAATTGAAAAGTAAGAAATAAAAAAAAATGCCTTTGTTCTTTTACAAAATGAAAAAAATGGGATCTTCTTACAATGCTGTAAATGACAGCTGAATTGCAGGATCTAATGTACAGGGTGTTTCCAACTCGATATTCTTCCTTGAAATGGATGATCGGGCATGTCGGGACGAACAAAAAATTGTAATAAAGCAGTGGGGAAGGGGAAGGGGGTGGTTCTATTCTGAACCCTTTTCGAGATATGAGGGGTTAAAGATGTTTTAGAGATAATTTCAACTGATTGACAATTATCTTGTCTATTTTCAGCCTAAACTCTTTAGCCAAATCATTAAATTATAGTCAGCTACGAAATATAAATTAATGCTGACAGAGATTTTATTGATTTTTCAAGAGTTACATAATATTATGAAGTGAAAATATATACACAAACATTTTTTAAACATCTAACATTATCACTATCTCACATGATAGAAGGCAAATGGTATTAGAAAGTCGAATGCATAAAACTGAGCTTGAACTCAAATTTAATTTTTCAAACCCTATCTATGTATGAACTCGCGTAAGTTTGTTTTAGAAACTGATATTTGTTTTCGAGCTCAGTTTTATTGATTCGGCCCAGAGTATCTATATTTCATATCTTTTAAATCTTTTAAAACCAATAAACGATTCTATTAATATTTTTGTGTTTTATACTAAAACTACTTAAGTTAAGAAAAAACAGTATGTGCTTTGAAGTCTATTACGATATATAACAAAGTTTTAATGTTTAATAATTAAATTTCATGTTCGAAGTATTAATAAATTTTTTTGGAACATAAAGTTTAAACGATATATATATACATACGTAAGTATATACTGATATAAGAACCATAGAACTAGAGAATGAACCATTCATCAGTTAACATAAAAATTTTAAGTTTAAATTTTTTTTTATTTCTTTAAATTTTAAAAATCTTTTAAATTTTATCGAGATATAATAAAAGTTATTAAGGACAAAAAAAACAAAACTGATATATTGTTATTAATATCAAATTAAATTTTTTAACTAATTTTGAGTTCTTATATGTTATTACGAGTACCAAAATTATTTTTAAACTGAAGTTCAAGTAAAATTTTCAATTCGAATCCATTAGAATTTTCTTTTATTAATTAGTTTTTCGTAAAATTTTTTTTGGGATTTTTCATAGAATTTCATTATTTTTATTTTTTAAAATGAACCAAAAAGATTTTTTTTTTGTATTATTATTTATGAAACAGACATTATATGATATGAGTACCTATTCTTTCAGAAAAAAAACAAATTAATATAAATTCAAAAAAAAAAAAATTTTTTTTTGTTCCTCTTTAAATATGAAAGCAATGTTTCAAAATAACTGACAGCATTTTTTATTTAAATTTTACAAATCTTTGAAATTCTTTTATTTAGTTTTAATCCTTTTTCTTTAGAACTAAACTAACAATTTAAATAGTAACATATATATTATTATGTATTCCTGGAAATTATTTCTAGTATTCCTGAAAATTAAATTGGTCTCATATAAAAAAATTATAGAAAAAACGAGGAAGGGTGCAGTAGAGTAGACTGTGTCAACTCTGGGATACTCCGTATGAACGTATCCTGTTTCTATAAGACTTGATAATCTTTTAAATAATTTCAGATGTTTTAGTACCGACGTTATAACTATCGAGATGTATTTATGTAAATTTCAGATACCTAGCTTCAATAGACACTGAGTTATTTTCATTTAAGAAGTTGTATGGTAGCTACCCGAACCAGTCGCACCACCACAACCAAATTTTGAAGAAGTTGTTGCCATAAAACTTGATAAAAATTTGTATGATTTCTGATGCCTAGCTTCATTAAGTTCCAAGAGGTGCAAGAAGCCTGAACGGCTGCTCTAGAGCAACTAAATTTTACAAAAGTTCTTGGCATGTGACTCTACACCTTTTACTAAATTTCAGATTCCTAGCTTCAGTAGACACTGAGTTATTTTCATTTAAAAAGAGAAGTTGTATGGTTGCTACCCGAACCTGTCGTACCATCACAGCCAATTTTACAGAAGTTGTTGCCATAAAACTCTGTAATGATCATCTTTGGATTTCAGCACCCGTTCAACGTGATCATTGAATTTCAGCCCCCGCAAAATTCAACGTGATCATCAAAAAAGTGCAGCACCCTAGCTCCTTTAATTTTTGAGTTATCTTGCGGATGGACGTACATGGCATAATTGACTCATTCTTTCTGAGCCGATTCATACCTTTGACACTATATCTAGTTCGACTCCTTTAAGGTGTCACAAACGTAATGGTAAATTTATTATACCCTTGAACATAGTTCACACGGGTATACAAATTTTGTTTTTTTAGGGCAACAACATATTAACGAAGAGCAAAACTATCAATTTGGGCTCATGTCAAAGGTTATACTTTTATTTGTATTCTATTGTCTACAATTTTATTTTGATAGCCTCTACCATATTTATAAACGTACGAACATAGTTTAAAGGCATAATAAATTTGCCATTACCTTTGTGACACTTTAAAAAAGACGAGGTACAACATATTTTGACTCACGATTGAATTTTTAGTTATTTTGTACTTTTTCACCGTATATACGATAACTCAAAAGATAATCGACCTGATGGAGCTTAAAAAATAATAAATTGTGGAGTTTTTATCATTTTATTTTTATATAAAAGTCCATTAACTTAACTGAACGGTACTCGAACCGGTAGCAAAAAAAATTATGAGTTTGAGTAGGTGGCATGCAATTTTTTTTTTTATATACATAAGTGTAACACAGCTGTGTCTATATAAAATGTGTATTTAAATTTTTTTTTAAAAGAAGTTAAGTTTTATGCTAACTGCTTTTTAAAATTTGGTAATGGAATCAGATACGAATAGCTGCTCATATGTATTCAAAAAAGCTGGACAACTTAAAATTTTGTAAAAGATGATTAATCTTTATCTAAACATCATATAATTATTTACGTGCGGATATCCTACAATTAAAAGAGATAACTCAACACTCATCCTAATTTTTTATTGTTTTAATAGAAAATGTCAAGAACTTTTTTTTTGATTTTTTTAAATTTTTAAAAAGGATATATTTTTTTGGACAAATAATACTTGAAATTTTAACTAAAAAATGCTACCCAAAAAATGTTACAGTCAAAAGAAATAATTACTTAAAATATAAGAATTCAGTTTTGAAATGGAAGAAACCTTTTGAAGATAAAATATTTTAAATCATTGAAATGGGCAATTTTTAGTTTTAAAGTTATGTTTTTTTTTTTTTTTTTTTTTGTGAAAGAAATATTTCGACTTAAGAGATTGTTGTTTTTAATTTTCAACTTTTGATTGAAAATGTATGAAATATAGAAATTTTTTTGTATATTTTACGTTCTACTGACATTTGTATATTATATAAAAATGTGTATACCTATCTATAGATATTGAACACAAAATAAATTTTGTACCACAATGTTGGCAACTTGAAATACTTAATGAAACAAAACTATAAAATAAAGGCGTTCAAATTGAATAACAATAACGATTATTAATTTACCTAATTTTTTACATACATTTCCTGAGGTTAAAATATGATTAATTGATTCAAAGATTTTTACTAGAGGACATTATCAATTTTCTTATCCTTTCGCCTAAACTAAACTGTATCTTTTCTAAAATATTTATAAAAATTATTCTCTTATATCCTAAAAATCGAAAATTTATATTTTTCATTATTAAAAATTTACTTATCACTATCTAGACTTATATTATCAATACCTAATCAAAACATTTTTTATCAATATTGTAAAGAGATTAAAATTTTCGGCTGATATTTAATTCGCCAAATTATTTCGACCGAAAGAATACAAAAAGAAATGTTATTGCTCTTGTCTATTATTAAAGATACAAACCTCTTTGTTCGAAATTAAACGAATAAATTATTTAAAAAAAGATAAATTAGTTAAAAATAAATTATTTCATATTTTTAATTTTATTTTTTGTGCAATAACAATGATATTGTTTTATTTCAGTTAATTGTGCAATATATTTTTTGCTATAAAAATCATGTCATTTTTTAAATTTTTACAGTTCTTTTTTGTTACTTTAAAATAAACGTTAACTCTCTCAGAAACAGAAAAAAAAAAAAAATTCCAGAATGAAAATATTATTATTATTTGCAATTTTGGGTATTTTTGTTGTTGCTGTTGCATCGAAAGGAGGAATATGGGGTTCCAGGCAATGGGGTGATTATTTATTGGAAAAAAATTTATATGAAAAACATTCAGTCAAATTGAGAAAAGTTACAATGGATGTTTCATTAAATTTTGGATTTAAAATAATTACAATGATTAACGCTACAGATCTAGTTGGAGGTGGTAGTATATCAATTCTAAAAGGTGGTATTAGTACACAAAATGTTCTACTTCACTTGAAATCTGGTCGTGGTAAAAACCTTAATTTTTACATTAAAATTTATGGTAGATAATTAAATACATACAGATATTTTTGTATGATTTGAACAATAATTTTATGATTATGTCAGTAAAAAATTTGAATATTGAATTGATTTTTATCGTGATAAAAAACTAATAATATTGTAAAGATAAAACTGAATAAATTTTGTAAGAAAAAAACTTTTTTGTGTTACAATCCTCCAGATCGAAAAAAAAAACACATCTTTCCACATCTTTTATTTCAAATTTTTGTAATAATTCAAATTCAACTAAAAACTTTTGCAATCAGAACTCTTCACCGGATTCATAATGCTCTCAGCAGTATGCCTCGTACGTTTTTAACTAAAGATAGCTATGTAGGTATATAAAAAAGGTAAAAGAAATAAAAAATATGTTTTAGCAGGACAAATATTTTTCATAGAAAAATAAGTTTCTTAATGAGAACCATAATTAAACAAATTTAGTGCGCACAAAATGAAATGAGACGCAATTTGATTTGTAAGTATAAACATATTAACCGTATTAATTAACAAGTGTTTAAGCTTAAGCTACCGTTCATTAATCTTAATGTCATTTTTATATGACGCTAAGTTCAGTAACAATCGAACCTTAAGTACGTGTAAACGTTAAACAAAAATAATTAAAAAAAAAAAACAAAAAGATTTTATTGGCGAAAATTAAAACATTTTTTTTTATTTATAGGTACCTCTATAGGTTTTTTATAGATTAAAGTTTTTTTTCGCAAATTTTAAATACAGAAGTATAGACGAAACATATTATTATATTTACCAATTTGATACAAGTGGTAAAAACCACAAAAATTAATGAATTATATATAAATACATGAATTTAGTTTTCCTATTGTTTTTAATTTTTTTGTTTTAAGGTCTCGATTACACGTCTTCGTCATTAAAAAAATAAATTCATTATAAATTTCCTTGCTTTTTAAAATAAATTATGAATCGAATCCAATACTTCGCATTTAATAAAATTTACAAAAAATGCGAAATGACTTTATATGTATATATATTTTTTTAAAGAATACCCCAAATATGTCTATTTTACCAAATATCTCTATTATACCAGAGGATAAAAAACGTAAGAAATTTCATACGAATTTTTCGCAAAGTGTAAACGAGTAACTAGCCAAAATGAAAATATAATGACGATAAAATCACACGCTTTTATTTACAAGTTACTGTGTGGAATTAATATAAATTTAATTTTAAAATTTATCTGTTTTTATTGTTTTTAAAATGGATAAAAAAGAATTGACAATTAAGGTGAGCATTGTAACTTTAGTTAGGTAGATTGAAATGTATAAAAGTAAAATAAAAAGTAAATTTAACAGCAAGTCGATGCATTATTAACACCCTACCCTTGAATAATTCCAATTAAATTAAAAATCCATAAGTGTTTTGTCCACTTCTTTTTTCTTCCTTATTGAACTCGAATTTCAGGAAAGTAAAAGGGGCATCCTTTAACACCCTTGTACAAAATTTCAAGTATCTTCATTAATTTCGAAGTTATGCTTGTTAGACCTTGGGAGGCGTGTGACAGGCACTCGAATTCTTCAAGTTCATTTCATGGACATAGAGGAAACATTACAGAACACTCTTGTTCCAATTTTGAAGGTGCTATGTTTTTGGTTTTAGAGATATACTCGTTTGCTCTGCGGCTCGTTCGGAAGCTTCTAAAATCCAAATCCATGGACCGAATTGTCTCAAATTTCAGAGACATAAATCAAACATGAAGGAACATCAGTGTACCAAATTTGAAGGTTCTATCTTTATTGGTTTTTAAGATAATCCCGTTTGCTCCCCAATCATTCGGAAGCTTCCAGAATCCGAATCTATGGACCGATTTTGTCCAGATTCGAACTCCGCCTTCCTTTCGTAATTAGTAATCTACTACATAAATTTCAAATTTCAAAGATCAAGATAGCTTTACTAGTTTACGGACGGACGGACGGATATCGTTAAATCGACTCAGGAGGTGATCCTGATTCAGAATATATATACATGTCCATATCTAATTCTTTCCTTTCGGCGGTTACAAACACCATATCAAAGTTAATGTACGCTATACTTTAGGTTTAGGGTATAAAAAAAGAAAGTTGAAGACAAATAAAAAAGAAGAATATGATCAATAGGAACAAAAATAAAGATGGATACTTTATAAATAATAAAATATATTTGTATTTGTATGTTTGCATTAATGTAATTTTAAAATTTTCGATAAATAACTTTTATAAACAACAACTAAAATGAACAACTTTTTACGTAAATAAATATTGAAGTTATATGTATTGCCTTCTATTTACGCGAAACGTGACCTTTCTTCGGTTTACATGAAGAGAATTATTTACGAATTATTTCTCAACTCGCAAACCATTTGTTTTAATTTTAGATTTAATGTTTTGGTATATTGAAACTATAGAAAATATTTACTTTTATGTTATATTGTAGGTAAATTGTCACTTTTTCGTAACGTTACCTTCAGTTTGTTTTAATAGTACCTAATAGTTTCGTTTCGTTCATTTTGGTTCTGACTTAATTTAGATCAAATTTTTCTTTTCCATCGTTCTTTAATAAAAGTTAAATTTTAAGACTTATACAAAACTATAATATTATGTAAAACTTTTCTCATAAAAAAATAGACTTTTAATCAAAAAAAAAAATGTTTTTGATTTTTAAAAACTTTCTTTAACAAAATCAATGACATCTTGAATTTTACTGGAACAAAATCAAATCAATTTATTTATATAATATTTTATATTATTATAAAAAATAAAGAACACTATTTTTTATTCAAAATTAAAAAAAAATTTCAGAAAATCTCTTAATAATTAATTGTTTTGATATTTACTGAAACTTTTTTTTTTAGCCTTAAAGCTATGCAATTTATTTCAAATACAAAATGGATTCGATTTTATGTTATTAGAATGAAATGACAATTTACAAAATTTGTCTTTTTATAAAAAATTCTTTAGAAATTTAATAAAATATAAAATTGGCGTACCTAATAGTTACTTTTCATTATAATTTTCAAAATAATTGAATGAAATTAAAATTTTTTTTTTTTTTTATATCGTTTGATCAAAAATTATTCAATATAAATTTTACCATTTCTATGAAATGCGATATGTCATAAACGTTATTAAATAAATATTGAATTGCTATAAGCTATTATATATATCGAACGTACCATTTTAATAAAATGTAACAATATAAAATAGTTTAGATAAAAAGCATATTACCAAATTGGTTTTTTAAAAAAAATTTTATATAAAATGTTGTACCTACCTATAAATTATTATTTAATAGCGGATGGTATACAAAAGGCAAGGCAATTTTTCATCAAGTCTTTCATTTCAGTCGTTTTAAGATAGAACGCATGTTTGTGCTGCATATTTAAACTTTGTAGCCTTTTTTTTTTTGTAAGAGTGGGAACCATTAAAATACACAATAGAGAGGTGGAACCACCACGAATCCACTATGAGCCTATTGGTGGCCTATTTTGACCTATTAAACATCACCTCTCTTTTTTATCAAATTATGAGTTATATGACCTTTAGTATACTCATTCATTACTTGATCAAAGGAAATTAAGTTATGGAATGAAAATTGATATCAAATTGGTCGGCATATTCTCAACAAAGTTCTTAATCTTCATCTTGGATCTTTGTGCGTTGTATATCAACGCCAGTTCTAGAAAACACATGAAGTGGGATATTGTTCCATATTCGTACCAAAAACGGATTTACGTAAGCCAAATTAAGCCTAATGATAAAAGGGGTTGATCTTTACAATTGCCATTTTTTACAGAGTTGTATGTCCTTTATTAATCTCTTTTTGTAATATTTTATTCAGAATGATGTTTTTTAATAATGTAGCCTAAGTAAAAAAAGTTATGTTACATTGATTTATGGCTGTGAATGATGACAATTTTGTTATTTGCTTTTAAAATTTTCCTATTCTAAGTATTTATAATATAAGATTTGAACATCGAGACAAATTAATTTTTTTTCTAAAAGTTTTTTTGAATATTTTACCAATAAATGATTACAAAATTTTGTTAACAATTTTTTATAATATGTTTTAAATGTGGTTCTAAATTTTATTTAACGAATTAGTAAAATTCAATTTTCAAATTTTTGATAATATGTAAAGCCCCTAGAGCTAATTTTATTTAGTAAAATTTTTGTTTAAGTAAATGTTGATGTAAAAACTGAAGTAATGCAAAAAGGTTGCTTATAGTTGTTAAAAAAAAAAGCCTTAGAAATTCCACAAAAAATTAGAAAAATAACAAAAAAAAAAATAGAAAATTTTAATTCCATTTAATTTTAAATGTATGTAATTTGAATTATATGAATTTGAAGTTCAATGGTACTTTAATTAAGTTAAAATTTGTTAAATAATTTGAGCATTTGGAAATTTAATTAGTCTATTCTGTATTGGACAGTATTAAAAATAAATTTGTTATATGCATTTAAAGTACTTAGTTACCCACCGTTGCATTTAAGATGGGGAAAAGCAAAATTAATATTTTATTTTTATGAAATATATTTTTCGCAATAAATCGTTTTTTTTTTTTATGTTAATAAAAGTTCCTCAATAAGTTTAAATATGGAGTTAATCTCTTCTCTTAGAAGAGATTTCACTTTATTTCACTGTATTTCACTTTTATTAATCTTTATTTGCAAAATGTCCTTTTTTTCCTTTTTTTAAATCGTATTTTTTTTAATCTCCTTTTCTTTGAAATTCCCTTTTTTGAAAATTAGCTCTTTTCTACAAAAACTCCTCTTTTATGAAAAAATTTCCTTTTTACATGAGACAAAAAAAAAACCTTGGGGGGACTTGGAGTTGATTACAATACGAGGGTTCCAATAATTTGTTTATTTTGGATTTTTTCTGGGACTGCAATGAAATTCCAATAAACCAACTCCAAAGGATACAAAATCTCAAAAACAAAAGAATCGCGAATTTAAAAATTATAATTTTATGTTTATATACATTGAAAAATTAAAAATTTCCCCCATTGTATTTTCAATACTTGGTTGTTAAAATATGTATGTATTGAAAATAATTAGAAGATTCTTTAGAGTTGAATATATAATCAGAGTTATACTGTTTATCTATATATGAAGCCTGTGTGAAATCGATTCTACTCTACGGCAGTGAAACCTGGTTAATCAAAAACTCTTCAACAAATAAATTACAAGTATTTGAAAATAAATGCCTCCAAACAATTCAAAATATAAGATGGCCTAGAAGAATATCAAAAGAGGACCTACTAACTATCTCTAGACAAGAAACCATACTCTGACAAATCAAGAAAAAGAAATGGAGATGGATAGGTCACACACTTCGGAACGCACCAGAAAACATTGCACGCCAGGCGCTCGACTGGAATCCACAGGGAAAAAGAAGCGTGGGTAGACCTAAAATAACATGGAGAAGGTCTAAGAAGGCTAAGGAAATTGATAATAGCGGTAAAGCATGATCAGAAATCAAACATTTGGCCCACAATCGAGTGCGATATAGAAGCTTTGTGGAAGCCTATGCTCCTCCAGGGGGTAAAACAGGTTAAAAAAAAAAAAAAAAAATACTGTTTATCAAGACTATGTATATGTGAGACTCTCAATTAGGAAAGATATTTTAAGTCGGAAATATTTTTTCTTGAAATTGTTTTTTAGGTTTTGGGGTTTTAATTTTTTTTCAATCCTTTCCTGTTTTAATAATTAGGTACATATGCAGAAGAATAAACAGGATTTTGAATAAAGAAGATTTGCAAAAAAAAAATACATTTTGAGAAAGACGAAAATTTTTTAAAAAATATTTCTTAATATACCCTAATTTCTTGCCTAGAAAAGATGGTTAACAGTCACTACCTCTAGAAACAAAATATTTTCATATTATTTTGCTTCAATATAATATAAACTAATGATTTGTTCTTCAAAAAAAAATATATTTATTGATTTCTTTTCCTAATTTTATGTAGGTATTTGTTTTAAGAACAACTTCTTAAACAAGTTAACAAAATCTTTACATAGCTATGATGATATAAAAACAGTGTGTTTTGATGAAATTATTGGAGACTTAAATCAATTCATCACTAAATTTAATAACAAAATTAAAATATATTAATTTATTCTATATCAAGTTTATTTTACGAAAAATTCTTTGAAAATTTCACTAATCATTTATATTTATTTATTTTTTTCATTTATTTTAATATAATAAAAAGAGAGGTACTTATCATACTAAAATTAAGAACATTTTCTGCAAGGCAAAGATCTAATCAATTAAATTTTCTTTAAATTGAATCAATTTCCAATATTAAACCATTTTTATCAGTTTAATTATTTTTTATATGTGCTTAAAATATGGTGCATGGAAATAATGCCCCAATATATAAAATCGTATCAACTTTATTTTCTTTCAGACAGTGAAATAAAGACAAAATTGTCAAATAATACGAAAAACGAATAGGAAGTAAAATCAAATTTTAGTTTTATTTTTGTTTTGCAAGGGTAGGTAGGAATCATCGATATGCACTATATAGAGAAATGAAAACGAGCACGCATCCTTTATAAGTACGTGGGACCTTAACCCACTAAATATCATCTGTCTTTTTTCACCAGACAATAGCTTATACAACCTTTAGTACTCATGTCAAAAATTAATTATTATTTAAAAAAAATGTTTTATCTTTAATTCAGCTTACTGCAATGCATATATAACGCATTGTTTTGCAACACTTTTCGGACTCGCTAAACAAATTATTAAATTCTGATTTTGTAATCAATTATAAAATCCCTCCCAGTCAGTCTGAAAAAGAAGATACATATATTATATCCCATTTTCCAAAAAGACGATTATAAAATATTTTGGTTTTGCTATAATTTGTATAAAGATATCACAATTCACAATACAAATATTCATAACCAACGCGAAGACAGGCCGTTCATTTTTAACAAAATACTTTCGAAAAAGACAAAGTAACTTTCTGAAATAAACAGATGGAAGAACTAACATTTTCTAACCACAAAAGGATAAAAAAGTAAAACGCAGAATAATTTGTAAAACGGAAATAAAAAAGTCTATTTTTGAGTTCATTTTTCTTTTGAAGCGATAAGACTGGATTTAAAACAAAAAAAATCACGATTTCGACATTTTTACCCCTTTAGAAGGAAATAAATCTGAGTGAAATTATTTCCCGACACCGTTTAATGTTCTCAATCGTTAGCTAACCCTTATTTGGTTTATTTTAAGAAACATTATTCAATGCAAATTAAGAATGCAAAATAATCATTTTGCAGATATTGAAAAAATTTAATTTAATTTTATATAAAAATTTTAAATAGAAATAAAATTGTAGAAAATTTTCTTTATAGAAATTTTATAGTATAAGGTACAAACAAGGTAAGATTTTATATTTATTTTATTTAAAAAATTTGTTTTGTTTTTATTTTAAAAATATTTTACATATATATTTACAATATCCTTTTCCTTTTTTGTAATGCAATAATCCTTGGAGAAAATCTTTTACATCACATACACGTATATATTGCATATTTTTTACTTTTCTTAAAATTCTCTAAAATGTGAAAATTGAATATTTGGAAATTTTATTTTTTCTTCTTCCTTCTACAAATTCTAAAATATTTATATTTAAGATAAATTTTTTGAAATACAAAAAAAAAAAAAATAAAGAAAAAAATTCAAGAAGTATCAAAAAAATTCTGACAGAAAAAAAAAATTTAAATAAATTTTTTCTGTGGCTTTTCCGGTTTAAATGAAAAACTCTTTACAAATTTGTAAATGTATGAAAAAAAAATTTTTGATTCAGATTCACATCATTTGTTGCAATGATTTTTGAACTTTTCTGAAAAAAAAAAAAGAAAAATTAAAATCAAATCATTTGTAAATTAAAAAGTTTTTATTTTAAGTTTTTTTTTTTCAAAGTGTCTAGAAATAATTTGTTTTTTGCAATGAAATTTTTTATTTTTTTCTCCCACTTTTGGAAAAAGATCGGAAACCAAAATAAAATGAATTTCTTCACGATTTTCATTTAACTATTTTCGAAATCTTAAAATTTTAGAAATGTTAGAAATTTAGTTTGTGTGTAGTTGTTTTAAAAAAATCAATGCACAATATTTCCAATTTAAAGTAAAGGATTCATAAAATTACGAAAATTCGAAAATGTTAAAGTGAAAAACTTTTTTTAGTACTTTTTATATTATATAAATACATATTCTTCTGGGGCTTCGGTGGTCTAGTGGGTAAGAGTGTATAAAATACGCTGTAAACACCGAGGGAGTGTGGGTCCCAGACACATCGTAAGAGTTATTTCCCCTTACGACATTTACAGTCACGCCTGAACAGAAAAGACTGTGTAATTTCCTGTCCACATTTATGTGGCAGAGAAATGCATTAAAAAAAAAAAAAAAAAATTCTTCTTTGGTGCACCTACTATATTTAAATGCATTCACTAAAATACAATATTTAGTTAATATGACACAGCAAATAGGATGCATTCAGTAAAGATAATAACAATAAGGAAACTAATAATTTATTAGGTACTACTTACATCGATTCAACATGAAGATGGTGGTTTTTGGTACTAAAATTTCTTAAACAAAATAAAATGAATTTTATATGGAGATAAATATACCTAATTAAATTTTTGAAGTTTTTTTACTTTAAAATAATATAATCAAATATAATAATAATTTTAATTTTCAACTTTATACAATTATAGAAAATTTCTATTCTGTTTTTTGGTAATATCCTTAAAAAACCTATTTTAGTTAAAATATTTCCTTTTGTACATGTATAGATATTAATTTTTAACCAGATTTCTTTAGCTTTTAACATATTTTATTCAATTATCCTTTTATTTTAATTAATTAATCAATACATTTTGAATTCTATATTATATTTTTTGTATTTTTTCCTATATATGATAATTAATTGAATTTCGAATTATAAAGGATTAGAAAGCCCTGAAGAAACAAGCGAACCAAAATTATATGTTTTAACTTTAACAATGCTTAAGAATCTCTCGTTTCGTTATTAAACTATTGAATGAAAAATCTTTTGGAAATTAATTTACAGATTACAACAGTTATTAACGGAAATAAATAATATTATTAATTGAATAAAATAATTCCTCTGGATTTAGGCCACAGTTAGATTATTGAGCAAAAGATAGAAAGAGGTTGTAGATACAGTTTTAGACAAATATAGACCCGCTGTGATACTTTGGGTCAGCTTTTTCCTAAATGGAAATTGATTACAAAGCGAATTCAGTAACTCGAATAAGTCCACCACCAATTGATCGAAAAGGTTATTTAAAAATCATTTTCCCCAACACTTCTTTTTAGAGCAAGAACTGGCATTTACACAAAAGGTGAAAAATTGTTTTCTCTTCCTCGCCTCTTCATCTTTGGTAGTTTCTGCAAAAGTCATGTGAGGGGAAATTCTAGACTTCTGGCATGTCTATCAAACGGATAGTGTTTTGTTAAAACCCTTTACTACTTCATCGATATTGTGATAAGCGAAACTATTAATAGAAAACCATCTTCGATTTCTTAGTTTATTGGATTGTTCTTGAGAGCAATATTTATGTAAAAGGAACTCCAAAGAGTTGAAGTAGGTAAAAGCAGCCAAAATGTTTAAGGCATTTATTTCTAACGATTTCCGTATATATATATAGAAATAAATGAAAATGTTATATATTTTTGGGCATTAATATAATTCATTGGTCATTAAATTAATTCCAGATTAATGAAGCAATCAAAAATATTATAACATCTGTGACTACAATTTGTCATTATAGCTCTTAAGTAATATCATATAATTTTATAGAATCCATGCAATAGATTTTAAAGCAAAAATATTAGGTAGCATATCCGTTTATAATATTAGTTATATGTTTCTAACTCCAATAAATCTTTTTTACAGCCAGTCTTCTTACAGTTAAATAACCTTTGGGAAATTAAAAAAACTATAAGCAAATATGGATAAGCTTAATTTAGTATAATTCTGTGTGAACATTAAGTATATATAGGTATAATTATTACAATTATTACAAACATATTGCAATTATGTTCGTGACAGAAAACGAGATAGCTATTATTTTTGCTTAGCCTTCAATTCTGAATCGATCCGTCTGTTCGTCTGTGCGCATGATATTTCAAAAATTAATGGAGTTGGGATTCTCAAAATTGTTATTATTCATTTCGATAAAAATATCAATTTTGCTATTAGCTAATTGACTATTGAAATTTACCATAAGTTCAACTGGTTATTTCAAGTAGCTGCTATATAACTTCCTTTTGTAGATAATTCGGTGTCTAACTAAGCTGAATATCTTAAATTTTATTAAAAGAAGTTAAGTTTTATGCTAACTAATTTTTTGGTTGATCTAACGAAACAGTTTCGTGTAGCAACTTTCATACAACTACTGTGAATTTTATAAATTTTCTTACTTTGTATGGTACTTAATTGAGCCAGATATTATTATGAACTTTTGCAAAAGAAGACCAAGATTCATGGAAAAGATTTCTGTAAAATGTAGTTGGTATGGTGCAATTGTTTCGACTATTTGAACCAATTTATTATAATGGTACTTAATTAGTTCAGATATCTGAAATTGGAAAGGATATTGGAATTGTGGAATTGTAAAGCGTTGTAAAGAATATGATTAAATTTTATGGAATTTTTTTTGCGGGTATCCTAGAGTTGACATAATTAGTTTTATTCTTTTTCTAGAAAAATCTGATGACATAAAGAAAACTTTTTTGATGACATTTTTTGTTCAATTTCTTTATATATTATTTATTTTTGGTCCATGCTTTCTTATTAATAGTTAACAAAGTTATTCTTTTTTTTTTCTAGTTAATTAGAATAGAAAAATTTGCCATAAAGTCAAATTTATTAAGATGTCTAATCAAGTAAAGTATATAATATAGTATATAATATTATCTATATTGTATATATATATTTTTTTTGTCTCGTCCTTGTCCTAATTATTTTTATAGTCACTTACTATCAACGCTTTGTAAGACATTTATTTTTCTTTTACTTATTATTGTTTTTGTTTATTTTTTTATTTATTATAGAATTTATATTCTTTTTTTCTTTATCTGTTTTTATTTAAGTCTTGATATAATTAACTATGATATAAATAGATTTTCTATATAAATTTTTAGAAGAATTTTATGTTTTTATTGATATAAGAAAATGATTGTTAAGAAATTGCGAAAAAAAATATGGATCTTCACTTTTGTGAAAAAAAAAACATTTTTTGAGTTTTTCTTTTTTTTGTGTGAAAAATTCTGTTAATTAGGAAAATTTTACGGTTAATTTCATATGAAATTTTAGTTTTCTTAATAATTTATAGCAATTAAATTTGTACAAAAGGGTATAATGATACAAAATTGTTCATAGAAATATTAACATCCGAAAAAAAAATCTGCTATGAGGTAAGACTGACACCGATTTTTTTTGAAAAATTAATTTTCTTTGTTTAATTGTTAACTAATTAATCAATGTGCATAAGATTCCATTATGTATAAGCAAAACCTGAAGTTTTCTTTTGTTTGATCGAATAAGTTTTTCCTAAAACAATATAGAAGAGCTGAAAAAAAAATTTTTTTAATGGATAGGAATGATAATGGATATAACTAAGTGTTGTATAGTGCTAAGTAAATTAAAAAAAAAATAATACTCTGTGAAGGTAAATGATTAGGGTAAGTTCAAAGGCTGGTTGCTTATTCAAAAATTAACAAAATAAAAAGTATTATTAATACTTTTAACCGAACCTAAGTCGGAGATTATGCAATAATCTTTTTATTCTGACAAATACATTCTATTAGACTGAATTTTTCTTTTATGTCTACCGACAGCATAAACTTAACAAAAGTTTGCACTGCTTTGCTCGTATTTTAAATTTTAAAATCAATTTAAATTTTGAAATGCCAATTCTAAAAATTAATTTTGATTGAAAAACAAAATATTATTACAATAAATTTTGGAAAATCATTTATTACCCCTTAATTTAAATCATTTTACATGACATTAAAGCGTTAGATTTATTTGTAACAGTGTAGGAATTAATAGAATTTTCTGCTTCCTTTTGAAAATTTATTTTTAGGATTCAATTTTTTTGCTCTTTAGTATTAAATTAATAAAAATTGTGTTATAATCTGAATGAATTTAACGGTTAAACTGTCTGCCCAGATTGATAACATTTTTCCCTTGCTTAAGATTGTCTTCACCGTAAGTTGATGATTAATTATGACGGGTCAAAATTTCAACAAATTATTCAGTTCAGTTGAATAACGCAGTTAATGGAGGATATTCTGGGTAAAAAAAAAAGGGAAAAAGAAAAACATAATTATCCCTTATTAATTCTTTTTTTGTTTTTTTTTGCATATTTCGAAGAGGAAGGGTTTTTTTTTTTTCATTATACAAATTGGAAAAATAAGGTAATAACGAGATAGTAAAAAGATTTTTCTGCTAATTATTTATTAATATGGGTTAGTATGTTATGTATATTTTTTCTTCAAAAATCTGTGAAGATGAAACTTAATTCTTTAAATGAAAAATAATTTAATTGAAATACAAGCATTAATTAACTTTTTTAGCTTTAATTTTTTGCTTTTTTTTTAGCAAATTCAATTAACATTCGTTAATGAATTTTTATTTTATATTTTTTCAAATTCTTTTCAATGTAATAAAAATTTGATTAATTTTAAGTATAAATAATCAGATTATAAAGTCTAGTATGGTGAATATTTTTCTGGCAAGTAGGTTTCTATTTTAAACACTTTAATCGCATTAAACGATTTCATTGAATTAAAAAAAAAATTAAATTTGATTACCTTAAAAAATGTATGGAAGAAATAAACAAACAAAGATAATCAATTTTGGTAACAAACAAAGATAATCAAACTTGGCAGGTGAGTTTTGGGACCCCACTTATCGAAACTACTTTATGTGACTTATGTGAGACCGATACTTGAGTATGCATCTTAGGTATGGTCTCCATATTGAAACATGGGCATTGGTTAAATCGAGGCTATTCAGAGACTTCTTGTGTTTTGCTTTATGCCACTACAATAGATCTGATTCATTCAGTTTACTAAGTTATGTGAATAGGCTAAATTTTGTATAGCTCGAGCCTTCAAAAAATTCCAGTGTCTTGGCAGACATTGTGTTTATTCACCAGATTTTTTGCGGCAAAATGTTTACATTGATTGTGTCTGAAAAACTAGCTTACCGCAATAGTGGATACACTTTGAGCTCCTTTCTACTCCATTGTTTACGGTATGTTTGAACCCATTACAAGAATGCTACGTACAGTAAATGTGACCTCTTCTAGTTTTGATATTACTGACAGTAAATTAATATTAAAACGTAAACTTAAGAATTGTTTGATAACAATTAGTAGGTAGACAATTACTACTATTAATTTAGTAAGCCTCATTCAGTTTAATATGTACATTTTATTGTATATCCTTTTAAATTCTATACTAATTGCGTATTTCTTATTTAACTCAAAACTCGTTACGCTAATTTTTTACTGCATGTACATATTTTTTTTTTTTATTGCATTTCTCTGCCACATAAATGTGGACAGGAAATTACACAGCCTTTTCGGTTCAGACGTGGCCTTAAATTTCGTAAGAGGGAATAACTCTTACGACGTGTGTGGGATTCGAACCCACCCTCCCTCCTTGCAGAGTATTTTATACGCTTTTACCCACTAGGCCACCGAGGCCCCTTTCATGTACATATTTGGTGTACTATATTTTCACACATGCTTCAAAACGGCTTATGTAAATCAATCATCACTTAATGCTTCCTCTAAACATCCTCACAATCCCTACTATCCCATCTCTCCAAGTGAATTATCATTCAAATTGTTAATTCTTTATAATCAATTGTTGTAATACATATTTATAATTCGCTATTTAACATTTTTATTTTATTTTGCTACAAAAATTTGTATGATGACCCTGTATGTTGTCTTACCTCTTTGACTATAAAACAAAAAAAAATATATTAATAAGATATGGTGATTCCTCGCTTGCGGTCTTGGGATATTATTATTATTATTAAACTATAAAAGTGTGGAACGAGCACTAGTCCTTTATTAATGTGTTGGACTTTAATCTACCATACACCAATTTACATTTTTGACCAATCAATAGGTTAAATTACCGTTTCTGTTAATGTTAAATTGTGCTTGGACAAGCGAAGCTAAGTTTAAGAAATTAAATTTTTGTTTTAAATTGACAGGAATGTTGTATACATATATATTATTTACCTTATCCACGCGAACTATTATAACTTTTTCTAATATACATTTATATTTTTAACTGTTCTAATAATATATAATGAAAATAATCATAACATAATTAAAGTTGAGAAGATCTTTAACAAGACATAAAACACTTTTTTCCAATTTTGAGGAAATCCTATATATTATTATTATAATTAAAGCTTACTAAAGATAATATATTTCTTCATGTGCCTAAATTACAGGTGTTTAAAAATGTCAAATTTTCAATTTTGCTCCTGTAATACATCTTAAACAGAAGAAGATACAAAATAATTTAATGAGGATGAGGACATCATAATAATATAATATATGCTAATTTTAAAAATCTTTCCTAGCTCAAAATTTCAAGGTTCAATATAAAATCGTACCGGATTTATAAAGGAAGTAAAACCTTACAAAATTTTGTTTTAAAATAACGGTAAAATTAAAATACAAAAATTTGTATTAATTCATAAAGCTAAAAACATGTCTAGCTCTTTGGCGCTTTTAGATTTCTCAGTTAAGCAGAACTTTATTCATACAGATTTGAAAATAGAATTCTTCAAATTTTAAGGAAATGTTAGCTCCGTATGTGTTAGACTATATAAAAAAGCTATTCTATCACTTTTTTTTTACAAAACCAATTCAGGGTTAAAATTTCATTGCTCTAACTTTAATGGTGAAGAATTTTTGTTAACAGATAGAGAAGAACAGACACGATGTACGAAAGATCCTGTTTCTTTCGAAAGAACGTACGAACAAAGTGAAAATAAAGATGAAATTTTTGGAATTTTTTTTTTTTGAAAAACCTGCTAAAAATTGCATCTTATTTATACTATAAAATGTACAATTTTATTTTAGTTTATAAAATTAAATTAAATGATAGGTAGCTCTACTTGGTAATAGGTTTTTTTTTTTTGGAATACTTTTAATCAATTTATTTTTATAATTTGTAATGATAGCGAGTTAAACAGTTTACACAGGTTTACACTAACCTTCTCATGAGATTATTAGTGCTCTAATGTAGTTAGATAAAGATCATATCCTGTTGGATCTACAAAATTTTAATATTTTATTGTTTGATTTTTCTTATCCAATTTGTTATTTCAATTCGGACACAATATGCGTATTATGTTATAAAAAAATTGCATTTTAAACTTATAATAAATTTATAAATAATTATGTTAATACAATTCTAAAACATAATGTAATATAAGTTATTCATTCATATAAAAAAAGAATAGAGAATATTAAAACACTTCAATAGGATTCAATTTCCTTTAAAATGTTTAATTACAAAAGTAAGAAGAAACATAATAACGTTAACAATTTTTCATTTTTATGTATTCTTTTACCTTAAATTTTAAGTAGAAAATAAAAAAAAACGAGGAAGAATACAGTTGCCTTTGTCAACTCTTAGATACCCGTACGAACCGTTAGTATGTTCACAGCCTGTCACTCTGCTCACAATATTATTTTTTTTAATATTTTAGTATTTTAAAATAATTTGGGTGTATTTTATAATTTCTAGAACTATGGGTTGTACATATATTCAAACTATATGTTTATATGTACATTCTTCAAAAGCAGATTCTAACCTTTCACATAACGATTATCAATCCAAAACTTTTTCAAATATTCTATAGTACCATTTAATACTAAGCGGTAAATGTATATTAAATTTACTTAGTACAAAATAGTAAATATAATTTTAAATATTATATTATATTATATTTAAATATTCCATTGACAGAATAATTTCTTATAAGTAGAATAAAATACATGTATGTATGTAAATACTGCGCTATATAATATACATCTATACTCTTATCATTCATTCCCTAGTGACATATACGATATGTAAATAAACATGATATTATATAAGTATGTATATATATTAATATCATATAAATAAAAATTCTTCAAGCAACCGTTATGTTGTTTATTTATTTACATTTTTATGTACTACGCATTATATCCTCAACAATTTCAAATTATCGAGTAAAACAAAATGCAAAAAATTTGTTGAAGAAATTTGTTAGAAAATTTGAAAAAATCAAGTAACACTTTGGTCAATTATAAAGTAACCCTAAATTATTAAAAAAAGTTGTTAACAGAAATAAGAGTATAATGTTGAAGCTTTATTTTTTGTGTATTACTTCAAAAAAATTTTAACAGGTGTTCAAGTTACAGGTGTTTAAAAATAGGATATTTTCAGTTTTTGACCCCTTACAGCTCCTAAACGGGAAGTGATACAAAAAAAATTTCTGAAATGACTCATACCTATTTTCAAAGATCTAACTTCTGTCAAAATTTCAAGTTTCCAACTTAAACCGTTTAGAAGATAGAAGGGTTGAAGGATTTTGCAAAATTTGAGTTTCACATAACGGTAAATTAAGACACCGTATGCCACAAATATATATTTATTGTATATACACTTTTAAAGCTAATGAAAGTAGTAATCGTTTGGCGTTTTCAAAATGAAGATATACCTTATACAACTTGTGCTATAACAATTTAAATATAGAGCTTTTTTGAACCTTTGGGGAGCTGTAGCTCCGTAACGGGTGGGGCTACAAAAAAAAGTTATTCAATAAAATTAATATTTTTGTGAGATCTATCAGTAGTTAAAATTTCATAGCTCTATTGCAAAAAAAATATGGGGACCTAAAAGTTAGGTGTTCGAGAGCTACCCTAAGGCTTGGTCCAAACTCAACCAAAAAAATAGGGAACCTACAAATTACTCCCAGAATATTTTGTGTAAATTTCAAGATTCTAGCTTTCTTAGTTTTTGAGTTAGCGTGGTGATGGAAAGACGGACGTACGGACGGACGGACATGGCTCAAAAGTCTTAGAATTTTTTCCTGATCCTATCCATACCTTTGAAGGTATATCTAGCTCGCTTATTTCGAGGTGTTACAAACGGAGGAGTAATTTTATTATACCCGATCCTATCGTACGGGTATAAAGAATAAAATAAATTGGAAAATGCAAAATAATACCAAAGTGTTATACTTTTTGTTTTCTCTTTTATTTTCTATTCAACACATTTCATTGTTCGTTTATTTGATTTATTTCAAGGGAAAATTCGTTTCACTTGGGAAAATTTTGAAAAGACGATGAATTTAAAATTAAAAAGCAAACAAAACTAAAAAAAAAATTTTTTTTACTTTTGTTGACTTTCAGGATATTCAGTTTGTTTAATTATCCTTTTGTTTAATTTTTATTTCTTAAAAAAAAAAATTCTTAATCCCATTATTTTGTCAGTTTGTTTTTTTTGTTTGGTTGATGTTACAGCCAAAAACAAAAGAAAAAAGAACTAAGGTTCATAACAATACAGTCTCAAAATTTTTAAGGTTGAAAAAATCCGTAAAAGGAATAAAAATGAGGAATTATGAAAATAATGGAAAAAATAATAAAATGTTAATGGATTTTTCTATAGAGTATTAAATGTTTGATTTTTTTTTTATTAACTGTTATAAAAACTATAGACACAGTGTTTTAAACTGTAGGTACTTAATTTTCATGATTTGAAAACCATATTTTGTTATAAATATAAATTATTTATTTTTAACCAAAAAAAAAAAAGTAGCTGGTTGCTAAAATGACAAAATAGGTAAAAAAGATATAGTATACGTAGGTACTGCAAGTCATATTCCTTACATTTAAATAGTTCAAGCGACTTTACAAAAGAAAATTAATTTTTCATAATTTAATATTTTTAATATTTTTATCTTACATTATTAACTGGAAGGATTACCTGACGTTGCGTGGAAAAATTAATAGTTTTTGTTTTTTTTTTTTTTTTTGAGTTTTATGAAGAGAAAAATTTTAAAGCTTTATTTGTAAAGATATCAAAAATTTGATTTACCTAAATAGAGATGATTGTACTAATTTGATTATGATCAACCCATTATGTGCATATAGATTTATAATTATTGTCCCCATCAAAAGCTCTATGACCTCATTTTTAGCCAAACAAAGAAAAGTAAGAAAAATTGTTTGTGTTTGATGAACCATTAATTAACTTTATGCCGAAAAGTGCTTCTGCAAAGAACAACAATTATATATTATAGTTTACACAAGAGTTTAGTTTTAGGAAAAACTAAAGTCCTTTTTGGAAATGTGCTTTCAAAAAAAAATTGAAAAAATGTGCTTATTAGTTTCACTCTGTCCGTCTGTCCCTCCTTCCATCCGTCTGGATGTTTAACAAACTACTACACCGTTTGAAATAAACCAATAAAATTTTAATTATATACAGATAAGCATTGTCAAAAAGTTAATTTTGTGAAACAACTTTTTTCTGTAGTCTCACACGTTACGGAGTTACAACCGTACAAAGTTCGAAAAAGCCCTATTTTTAAATTGTTATAACGCAAGTTGTATAAGACATATTTTCAATCTGGAAACGCCAAACGATAGATATGGTTTTATAAACTTTATAAATATATACAAAATAAATATGTGGCTTTGCCATGCGGTGTTTTAATATACCGTTATGTAAAACTTAATTTAGAAAAACTTAAGCAATAATTTGTCTTAACATAGAAGCTCGAAATAAGATCTGTAGAAATAAGTATGAGTCATTTCAGGAAATATTTTTGTGTCGCCTCCCTTTTAGGGGCTGTAAGATCAAAAAGTGAAAATTCTATACTTTTAAACACCTGTAACTTGGGCACCTATCCAAAATTTTTTGAAGTAATATAGAAAATATAGGGTTAACTTATAATTGACAAAAGTGTGGTTTTTTCAGTTCATTATAAAGTATTCAGATAGGTATTATAGAGAGATTGTTTCTAATTTTTTTTCTACTTTGTCTAGCCGAAATTTTAAATTTTTGCTAAATTAATAAGGACTTAAATGTACTGAATGGATTATGGTTTTGTGATTAGATCTTATGAATATACAAAACAATGAGACAACTTTAAGAGTTTTTTTTTTTGAGCATGGGGTTTGTAAATCGTATATAAGTGGCTTATCCAAGTACTTCAGAGGAGCGGCTATAAAAGATGCCCAAATTAAAATTTAGCGGCTTATTCTCGAAATCTAAAATAAATCTGACAATTCAAGGGAGTTTGTACATTTTCATGAAATCGCAGAGAAAATTTTCTGCTATTTAACGCACGAGATAAAAATTGAGGTTAACAAGACAATATTTTAAACAGAACAAAGAGAATAACAGTCTTATCCAAAGTGAACACTTAACAGAAAACGTTAATCCAATTGAAATAGTAACAGATCATATGAAGCTGAATGAAACGCTCCTATCAAAAGGATTTTAAACAAAGAGAAAAAAAAACGTAAATTTTAAGAAATTTTTGTTTCACTATTATTTTGAAGGGGATTTTAGTTATTATGAAATACTGGAATACATAAGTGAAAAACCTTCAAAAAATATTCAACAACTTTCTAAATTGTAATTACATAATTTTTTATTCAAGTGACTTCGTATAAAAATATTAAATGAAAATATATTGAGTTAAAAGTGTATATTTTAGAAAAATAATAAAATTTTATTAAATAAACTCAATATATAGTAATTTTTTTTCTTAAGTTATGTATACCGAATTTACATAACATTTATTTATTTCAATAAATCTGCTTACCATGATACACTAACACTTTTCTATACTCCGAAACTTACAAATTTATTATACTTCATACTATATTTTAATATTTAGAAAATAAAAATTTGATAATTTATTAATTGAAAATTTATATAAGATTTTATTATAAAATTTATCTTTGAAAATAAATAAAATATAAATAATTATACCTTGAATATAAATTCTGAATTAAAATATTGCATAACTATATAATTAAATTTATTGCGTAATCGAGTATAAAATTTTGTGTTAGCTATTTTATAATATTTTAGTTTTTTATAGGTACAACAAATTTGAATTTTAATTGGTAATGTATCTTATATAACGGTATTATTTCAGGTAATTAGAATTTCCTCTTTTCTTTAGAAATTTAATTTAACATATTCCGGAAATATTTAGTAAAATTTAAATTATGGATTCACATAATATATACAATATGTATGTAAAAAATATAAAATTATTTGGTATAGGTAATGCAATCTATGATAATTATTCAAATATGCATAATTATATCCTTTTTAGTTACATAAAGACTAATACACATAATTAATTTTCTTATGTCTTCAATATATTAAATAATATTAAAATTTTCAAGATACATTTTACAAGCATTATAAGAGCTAAAAAAATTTTGTTTTAATATAGTGTATCATAGATAGTATTCTAAAATTTACCCCGTTCACAAACTATATGAAGAGTCAAATATTAAAAATTTAATATTTTTAGGGAAATGAAATTTAAGCGTACAAATATTGTATATTGCATTGGTTTATATACTGTTCTAAGCCGATTTCTAAATTTCAAAACGTCATATTGTCCAATATCTTTTGGCAAAAAGACATTTTGTAACTTTTCATTTGGCATAATGAGATATTTCGTAAAAAAAAAAATAATTGATATTCTTTAAAAAGACTATAAAATATATTCTGAAAAAAGCATATAAACTTGATTTTGTTACCAACTCTAAAATCTCGCCTAACAAATTAGTTTTGTACATACATATTTCAATAAAAAGTCTTTTTGCTAAAGTAACTTTTTGTTAAAAGTATTTTTGGGAAACTAGATTTTGTTAGAAGTCTTATTTGTCAATTAGCATTAGGTAAAATCTCGTCTTTATAAGAATTATATTTAGGCATAACGACCTTGTTAAAAAGTTTATATTAAAAAGTTTCAAATCAAAATAGAATCAAAGCAAAGTTAAGGCAACAAAGGCTATCTCTGTTATATTAACACTAAAAAAGTAATAATAAAAGAGAAATTTTAATAAACAAATCAAAAGCATTCAGTTAGAGGTAACATTTTCGTTGAATTTAAAAATAACAAGGTAGAATGTAAACCAACGATTTTTAAAAGCGCACATTTCCAAAAGACAATATACAAACGTTTAGAATTGTGACTTGCATAAAAATTTTAAAATTTCATGTAATAAGAAAAAACGTTTTCCGGAACCTTATATAACTAAGAAAAACCGTTAACACACGTAAAAATATATTATTGAACCTTTAATTTTCATGTCTTGCCGAAGAAAAATGTTTACAGATACATAAATTACAGGTGTCTAAAAATAGCAAATTCTCAATTTTTGAGGCGTAATAACTCTTAAACAGGGGGTTGTACCAAAAAATTTTCCGAGAAAATTCAAACTCAAAAATCTCAAAGCGTACCGGAGTTATGAAAAAAGAAATATCATGCAAAATTTGGTTTTAACATAACGGTAAATTTAAATAGTAAATTACAAAATATTGCATAATTTTTATATTATTTTACAGAGGTAAAAAAATTTCCGGTCTTCTAGTGTTTTTAGATTGTAAAACTACTATGCAGAGGCTGAGTTATATACATCTGAAAATAGGGCTTTTTTACAATTTTGGGGGATTGTAACTTTGAAACCATATATAATTAAAAGAAACTATTAACACACATAAAAATATATTACTGGAGCTTTAATTTTTTTATCTTCCCGAAGAAAAATGTGTACAAGTGCCTAAGTTACAGGTGTTTAAAAATAGCAAAATTTCAATTTTTGACCCCTAATAGCTCATAAACAGGGGGTTGTGCAAAACAATTTTCTGAGCAAACATATATTAATTCTAAAAGTTCTTTCTTGCCTCAAAGTTTGAAGCACCTATATAAAAGCGTACCCGAGTTATGAAAGTAGAAAAATTATGCAAAATTTTGTTTTCGCAAAACGGTAAATTTAAATACTAAATTTAAAAACTATATGTTATTTTGATATTGATTTATAAAGGTAAAAGAAATTCCTGTTGAATGGCGTTTTCAGATTGAAAAAATGTTAATCAGGACCTGAAATATACGCTTTTAAAAATAGGGCCTTTTCAAACTTCGAGACGTTTTAGTTCCGAAATGGAGGGGGCTACATGAAAAAGTTGTTCCACAAAATTAATTTTTTTATGAGACCTACCCATAGTTAACATTTTTTTTCTATCTTTAACGGTGTAGAAGTTTTGTAAACAGACGGACAGAGTGAATCTAATAGGCACATTTTTTCAAAATTTTTGTATTGTATCGAAAACCTAATAGTTATGTTGAATTTGACATTATGTATTATATTGCTTATAAATTATTTTGAATTCTATTATAATTGAAGATGGGAATTAATAGAAGACCACTTTTAAAGACGGCGAATGTCTACTTTGACGATAATTTTTAATGAAAATGAGGTAGAATCTTTTCTCTACAAATACAGAAATACGTAGATACCCATTTTTCTTCATGTCTAATCCTAAATTTTTCGTAACTATTGGTTGAACTAGATTCCTAATACAAAACAAGGCTGTAAAGAGACGAGTGAAAAAAAATTGTTTTTTTAAACAAAATTTTATATTAAACTATTTTTTTAAATTCAGCCTCCTTCCTTTAACTTCTTTAAAAACCATAATATTTCAAAAAAGATTTAATGCTTATTCAACGGAAAATCTTAAGGTAAACATTTTTATACCCGTATGAACTATGTTCAAGGGTATAATAAATTTGCCATTACGTTTGTGACACCTTAAAGGAGTCGAGCTAGATATAGTGTCAAAGGTATGGATCGGCTCAGAATCGAATTCTGAGTCGATTAAGCCATGTACGTCCGTCCGTCCGTCCGTCCGTCCGTCCGTCCGTCCGTCCGTCCGTCCGCACGATAACTCAAAAAATAAAGGAGCTTGGGGGCTGAAATTTTTTTTACGTCACTTTTGCAAAATTGTTAGTTTTGCTATTTAAATCCAACATTTTCGGTCGGCGGGTTCGAGTAGCTGCCATACAACTTCTATCTTTATATAGAAATAACTCAGTATCTATTCAAGCTAGGTTTCTGAAATTTTGCAAATGATGATCAAGTTCTATGGCAACAACTTCTGTAAAATTTGGTTGTGCTGGTGCAGCGGGTTCGGGTAGCTGCCATACAACTTCTCCGTTTAAATGAGAATAACTCAGTGCTTATTGAAGCTAGGAATCTGAAATTTAGTAAAGAGGTGTCGAGTTACATGCCAACAACTTTTGTAAAATTTGGTTGGTCTAGAGCAGCCGGTTCAGACTTCTTGCACCTCTTGGAACCTAATGAAGCTAGGCGTCTGAAATTTTGCAAATGATGATCAAGTTTTATGGCAACAACTTTTGTAAAATTTGGTTGTGGTGGTGTGGTGGGTTCGGGTAGCTGCCATACAACTTATCCGGTTAAATGAGAATAACTCAGTGTTTATTGAAGCTAGGAATCTGAAATTTAGTAAAGAAGTGTCGAGTTATATGCCAACAACTTTTGTAAAATTTGTTTGGTCTAGAGCAGCCGGTTCAGACTTCTTGCACCTCTTGGAACCTAATGAAGCTAGGCGTCTGAAATTTTGCAAATGTTGATCAAGTTTTATGGCAACAACTTCTACAAAATTTGGTTGTGCTGGTGCGACGGGTTCGGGTAGCTGCCATACAAAATCTCTTTTTAAATGAAAAGAACTCAGTGTCCGTCCGCACGATAACTCAAAAAATAGAGGAGCTAGGAGGCTGAACATTTTTTTACGTCTTTTTTGTAAAATTGTTAGTTTTGCTATTTAACTCCAGCATTTTCTGTCCCCGGGTTCGGGTAGCTGCCATACAACTTCTTTCTTTAAATAGAAATAACCCAGTGTCTGTTCAATCTAGGTATCTGAAATTTTGCGAATGATGATCAAGTTTTATGGCAACAACTTCTACAAAATTTGGTTATGGTGGTGCGACGGGTTCGGGTAGCTGCCATACAAAATCTCTTTTTAAATGAAAAGAACTCAGTGTCCGTCCGCACGATAACTCAAAAAATAAAGAAGCTAGGAGGCTGAAATTTTTTTTACGTCACTCTTGCAAAATTGTTAGTTTTGCTATTTAACTCCAGCATTTTCGGCCGCCGGGTTCGAGTAGCTGCCATACAACTTCTTTCTTTAAATAGAAATAACCCAGTGTCTGTTCAATCTAGGTATCTGAAATTTTGCGAATGATGATCAAGTTTTATGGCAACAACTTCTGCAAAATTTGGTTGTGGTGGTGTGACGGGTTCGGGTAGCTGCCATACAAAATCTCTTTTTAAATTAAAGAACTCAGTGTCCGTCCGCACGATAACTCAAAAAATAAAGGAGTTAGGAGGCTGCAATTTTTTTTACGTCACTTTTACAAAATTGTTAGTTTTGCTATTTAACTCCAGCATTTTCGGCCGCCGGGTTCGAGTAGCTGCCATACAATTTCTTTCTTTAAATGGAAATAACCCAGTGTCTATTCAATCTAGGTATCTGAAATTTTGCAAATGATGATCGAGTTTTATGGCAATAACTTCTGTAAAATTTTGTTGTGATGATATCACAGGTTCGGATAGTTGCCATACAACTTCTCTTTTTAAATGAAAATAACTCAGTGTCTATTGAAGCTAGCTATCTGAAATTTAGTGAAAAAGTGTCGAGTTGCATGCCAAAAACTTTTGTAAAATTTGAATGGTCTAAAGCAGCCGGTTCAGGCTTTTTGCATTTCTTGGAACTTAATGAAGCTAGGCGCAATAGATTCGGGTAGCTATCATACAACTCCACAATTTACATAAATATATCTCTGTAGTTCGGTACTAAAACTCTGAATGTTTTTAAAAGATGATCAAGTTTTATAGAAACAGGATATATTACGTTCATACGGGTATCCCAGAGTTGACACAGTCTACTCTACTGCACTCTTCCTCGTTTTAAAAGAAAATGAAATTGGTGCAGAATATTATTTGCAGCAAAAAACTATTAAATAATTATTCTTATTATAATATTCTAAAATAATATTTAACAGTAATGTAACAAGGTAAAATATGTAAAAGTTTTTTTTTTATATTTTCGTTTTTTTTTTTTTATGAATTTTTATGTAATAAATAATTTACTTTTAAGTCCAAAATTACCAACTTTTATATTTTAATTTGTAATTGTAAGAAATAAAAATTTAAACAAAAGGGAGAAAAATTTCTCACATTTTTAGTACAAATTTACCTATTAATTACTTGTCCGCCAGTCCGTCTACGTACTAAACTTCTACACTGTTTAATATTGAACAACAAAATATAAACTATGAATAGGTCTCTTAAAAAAATGAATGCTATATAGAACAATACTTCTATGTATCCCAACCCGTTTATTCCTATTTTTAAATGTTGTAAGAAATCTTTATATCTCGGGTTCTGGTTAACCATTTTTTCAATTTAAAACGTCAAACAACAAGATTTTCTTTTATTTTTATAAATCAATATCAACATTATCTTTATGTATTTATTTATTTATTGGGATTCGAACCCAAACTCCCTCGATGCTTACAGCGTATTTTATACGCTCTTACCCACTAGGCCACCGAAGCTCCCATTATCTTTATAATATCAACATTGTAAATGTAGTATTTAAATTTACCGTTATGTAAAAGCAAAATTTTGCAAGATTATATTAAAGAGATAAATATCTCCACAACGTTTTTAGATGGAGCCTTGTAATTTTGAGAGAAGACAGATTTTTAAGAATTAGCATAAGTTACCTCTGTTAGGGGTCAGTCAAAATTACTGTTGTAGTTACAGCTGTTAGAGGTCAAAAATTTAAATTTTACTGTTTTTTGACACCTGTAACTTAGGCACGTACGCAAATTTTTTCAAAATAAAACACAAAACTTATAATTTTACATTGTTTTAACAGCTTTTATTAATTATATAGGGTTTCGTTAAAATTTCATTGTCTAACTTTTGGTACAAGCAACAATATTCTAAATTATTTGTATGTTCTTCTGAACAATGTGCCCATTTAAAAACCGGTTCTGCCTTGTTTTTTATCTATACTTTATGAGAATTCTATGTAAAAAAACTTGGAATATTTAAAGCTATATTATAAAACAAATTCAACGTTTTGAAGTTCGTTATTGATGATTAAAAGGTACAATTAAGTTATTAAGATGTTTTATTTTATTTTTTATTTTTTTTATGATGGTAATTCTAAACCTAGGATTAATAAATATTAAAGACAGAATACTCTTCAACTCTGTGATTTATTTTTCAATAATAGTAATGTAAATTGTACAGTGAAAGGATTTTGAACTTATTTCATAAGGTATCTATACATCTGAAGAATATGTACTGGAATTTCTTTTGACAATAGATATGTTAAAAAATATGGAAGTTTAGCTTTCATTTCATTGATATTTTGTTTGAAATCCTTTTATCCCTTCTACTTTCATCTTTTTTAATTCGTGCACTTGATTTTTTTCCCTATAATTCTCTTAAACTAATCAGTAATACTTTATGTCATTATTTAAAGAAATGGCACCGAATTTTTAACAAATTTTCTTTTAATTGTATTTATGGAAAATATTCGAACTGAAATTCTAGTGTTGTTTCATTATAATATTTCTTTTAAGTCGCTACAAAGATAAAGTAACACTTTTGTAAGATACATAAAAGAAGATTTCATTTGTCAGAATAATTTTCTAATTATTCCTAGAAAAACTGTTTTATTTTTAAGAGTTTCTTTTCAAAATAAAAACTATATGTTATTAAATTTAAATCCTTTTTATAACGGTAACAATATGAAATTAAATTTTATTCTTTTGAAACTACATTTTTTAAATAATTTATATTCTTCCATTTCGCGTTAGACATTACGCATAGTTGACAATTTTTTTCTTGGAAAATTTAAAAAAAGGAAAATTCTTTTTAATTTTTTTTTTTTTACTTGTTCAAAGACAGGGGAAAAAAAACAAAAACAATAATTCTTTTAACGATGTAAGGTTAAAACACACTTATAAATTTTTAAAAACAAATTTTAATCTAAAATCTAAAGGAGAAAGTTTTTTTTGGTTTGACTGAAATGAATTTGGTTTGGTTTGACTGAATTAAATACTACATTTACACAAAGAAAGTCTCCTTACTAGCTGCAGATGTTTATTGGCTATGTTACATTTTGTTCCGTTATGCGGTATCAGAGCTATACTATCAATTTTTCGTTTTATTAATTTTCTTACCTAAACATTCTAACTGTTTGAATTTAAAATTTCCGAAATAGTTACACCTTCCCAAAAAAACTTTTCAGAAAAATTTGATCACGACCTGTTTACCCTTTCTGAAATTTCAATCCGTCATTACTGTTTTCGCAAAATATCGTAATTAGAGTCTAGTTAAATAGAAGGCTTTAAATACCATAATACAATGCCTTATTCAAATAATTTAACCTCTTGCAATAGATTATCTTCTGTAGGTACTTGTTTTCTGGTCATCACATATCTTTTAATAGTAAGCAAAGTAATTTTGAAAAGAGCAATTTAATCATTATTCCAAGTAAGGAGAATATAACTTTTATCAAAGATATCGTTTATATTTCAACTTTTTTTTTTGAGGTTCCCTACAATTTTGGAAAACATGCAGAATGAAGATGTTCTGGGATATTCTACTATTATGTACCATAGGAATAACGGACAAACAGGAGAAAGGATAAACCTTGTTATGCAAGTGAGTATTTAATTAATAAAAACATTCCCATATAGAATCAATATAAATTTTAAAACTAATGAATAAAAGCTTTTGAAAAGGTGGAAGAAGACTCAATGCGGTTTTTAAATAGAAATTTTATTAATATAACATATAAGCATAAATTCATTTTAAAAATGTGAATATATTCGAATTATTAAAATTAAATACAAAAAATATTTTTGAAAATTTAGTAATAAAATAGTGTAAAATTTGATACTGAATTCTAATTCGTTTTTAATTATTTTGCCAATTTTTTGAAATACGAATCAATGAATGATAATGTATTAAAACTGCCTAAAAATTAAACAGAACTACAGAAACTGCAGTAGTATGTCGTTGACGAAATCAAATATAATTGATAATTCTCTTTTTCTATTCTTCAAATATTTTCATTTCTGGATATTATTTATCATGAGCTTGATTGATGACCCTATTGTTCAGAAAACGTTTACTCCTCTTAACTCACGCCGAAATATTCTAGTTTTATCTCTTTTTCATAGATATCTTGTGTATAATAAAACTTGCTATTGAAATTTCTATTAAATTGAAATCGATAATACCGCCTTTAAACAATTCCAATTTTAACTATTCCAATTTTAACTATATTTTAACTTTAACTTTTAACTATAATTCCAATTTTAACTATAAGGAGGCCTGCTCATTTATGCACTGTCAAAATTTTTAAGAGGTTTAAAACTGGTTATGGAAATTCATTTATTATAAGAACTGCTAAAATGTGGGACATGTTTCCATCCAACATATTCTCCTCCGATAAAAATTATCGATTATACAATGTGTAACTTTTCAAAAAGAACCTGTATAAATTCGTTTCCAAATTACTTTTCAATTTTCCACTTTTATCCTATTTCTCTTTCCTCCTCTTTTCCTTCCTCCTCTTTAAAACTCGTCTTTCCCTTATTAAAACCTACAAAAAATTTGTATAAAGGAATCCTTTCCTAAAGTTTGAATAGTGTGAAAAAAAAATCAAGCAATCAGTTAAACTATTTTAATTCTACCTTTTGGGGGCCTGAGTGGCCTAGTGAGTAAAAGCGCATAAAATACGCCTTCACATCGAGGGAGTGTGGGTTCGATTCCCACAAACGGCATAAGAGTAATTCCCCCTTACGACATTTACAGCCACGCCTGAACAGGAAAGGCCTTGTAATTTGCTATCCAAATTTATGTGGCAGAGAAATGCATTAAAAAAAAAATCTACTTTTACAACTTTTACCTAAAATTCCATTTTCAAGCAGAAGTCGAAACCTTCAATTAATATTTTTGGAGATTGGAGAAAAATACTCAGTTATTTCCGATGATTCCTAAATCCACTATTTCTTGTATTTCTTAATTTGCATCCGAAAATATATGAGTTTTATAATTTTTAATATAATTACAAATTTTTTCCACATATTAGCCAATAAAATTTGATAAATAACGACGAAAGGTTAAAAAAAAAAATACCTTAAATAATTCATTATAAGAAAAAAATCTGTAACAGTGAAATTAAATGCAACTGACTTAACTTCTTGTACAAGGATAGTATGTATATATGTATGTATGTATATTTTTATTTCTTTTACTTTCATTCTTCTTACCATTTATTTATTTTTTATTTTTAAAATATTTTTCAACACAATTTTTAATAGTACCTACATGTTTATTTTGCGAAATCAAAAGCAATTTAAACAAACGTTACAGTTTCTCTTTCTCATATTTTGAAAAACAAAAAAAAAACTAATTATACAGTGTATCGTAAAATTGCTCGTTTTTGCAGAGTTTAAAAAAAAAGGTGTCGTTATAAATTTATCGTTTTTATAGAATTTATATTATTAAATTTGGAAATTTTTAATTTGAAATTCGTGTAAATATTAAAGCTTATGTTAAATCTGATATTAAGCTTTCCGTACACTAAGTCAATTATGTTACCATACAATTGATACGATCAAAAAACACGATACGCGGCATTATTAAAAAATGGCTCCTAATTTCTTTTAAATTGAAATATGTTTTTTTTTAATGAATCAAATTTTTTTTTATAAAATATTTTAAAGTCAATGAACTAAAACAAAAGCAAAATTAACATACAATGTAAACTTTAAAAAAGTAAACAAAAAAAACAAAATAAATTCTCTAAGAGTAAAAATATGTTGTGTTAAATTTTCTGAGAGTAAAAATAAGCCCGTTTCAAAATTAGAAATTCCAATGTTCAGCGTTTAACGTCGCGTATTTCGGTGAACTTCATATAAAATGTATGTGCATGAACAAATTTTGACAGACGTTATCCGTCGAACGTTTTTATTTAGGTTCGGCAGTAAATCAAATTCAGAAAATAAAAACATATTTTATTTTTTTTTATTATTCATACGTCAGCGTGTCAATGGAAATGATTTGACATTAGTTATTCTGATAGTTTGTTTTTTACTTAAATTTATGAATGAAAAGTATACATTATCCTATATTTTTGTTTTACAGCTCTGGATAAAAGCATAAATTTCTAAACATATAGAAAGCATAAATTTATTTTTTTTAAAGAATATTTTAATTTTTCTAACCCAAAATATATCCAAACATAGATTAAGGACGGCGAAAAATACTCACTTTTAATAGAAAATTTGAAAATTTAGTGGTTATATATTAAAAAAAAAGACAACAAAATTCCTATCCTTAATTCCTATTTTTACTCTCAGAAATTGCCTGATAAAATAACCAGCAGTGTTAAAACTGTGGTTTATGGATTTTTTTTTTTAAATTAAAATTCAATCAACTACAAAACTTTGGCATATTGAGTTTTTCTCTCAAGCCCTTTTTAGTGTAAATGTAGCATTACCATAATTTAGACAATAATTTTAGGAGATTTTATAAGAAATTGGAACAAATATTTTAAGGACACCCAGTATGAATACATTTTTTGTTTTTGTTTGCCCTTGGGACTGGAAAAAGAACACGACAACTTAATTCTTAAATTACTCATAATTTTAAATAAATATTTTAACATTTAACTTTGTACTTGTTTACATAAGTAAATGTACATAATATACATAAATATATAAGTATCATTTTTTATAATCAAAATTATAAAGCAAAAATGAAAATTTTACGTAAAGTTATCCTTTTGTTTTAGAAATCAAGGCAAACAGACATAAAAAAATTCTTTACATTCATATATTTTTGTTTTTTTTTTTCTTTAAAATGAAATACACTTTTCTAGACAGGATAATTAACGGTTTTATTTAAAATTTAATTTATTAAATTTATTCATTGTGTAAATTCTAAGTAAATCTGTAGTTTGTAGAGAATTCATTATGTTAAACAAAAAAATTATTTAGTAGTAACGACATTAATAACGAGTAGTAACGACATTATTATCTAGGATAGCTTCCTTTACAGAGTTTTGTCACTGTCAAATTAAAAAAAAAATTACGAATTAATTAATACTTAAAAACAGATTTTTTATTTTTTTCTCTTGTATTAAATAAAATCCTTATTTTGAACCTTTTGTGTTGACATAAGATTAATAATTAATATTATAATTTTAAAGAATAATTTGAAGAGACTTGTAGTCCTCATTATTTCGTATTTATGATTATATAATATTCAGTTGTTTATTTTTTAACTTAACCCTTCAGTACTCGCGCAGTATTTATTTTCATAACTAATCGCGCTGAGTCATATTAACCCAAATTTAAAAATACATACAGCTTCTAAACAGGAAGCGACATAAAAATATTTTATATTTATATGACTAATACTAATTTTCAAAGATCTAATTCCTTTTAAAATTTCAAGTTTCTAACTTAAACCATTTAGAATAAAGAAGCGTTAAGAATTTTGCTAAAAATGAGTTTCACATAACAGTATATTAAAATATAGCGTATGACAAAACTATATATTTATTTTATATTTATTTAAAAAGCTTATAAAAGCAGATATAGTTCGGCGTTTCCAAATTGAAAATATACCTTATAGAATTTCTGTTATAATAATTTAAATATAAGACTTCTCGAACTTTGGGGGGGGGGTTGTAGCTCTGAAACGGTGGGGCTACAAAAAAAAGTTGTTTCACAAAACTAATTTTTTTTGCGATACTTATCTTTAGTTAAAATTTCATTGCTTTATTTTAAACGTTGTAAAGTTTTGTAAACCCACAGACGAATAGATAGATTGACAGAATGAAATTAATAGGTATATTTTTTAAAAATTTTTTTAGAAAATGTACTAAAAAGAAAAATTCAAAAAAGTGTCAAAATAAAAACTTCCATAAAATATTTTATATTAATTATATTTTACATTTTTATTGACACTTTTTGTTGCAGCTGCTGCAAACGTATAGCAAAATTCGTGACACATTACAGTCTAATGTAAAATTTGATAATAAACATTTCATCAATACAAAGTTAAATAGTGTTTCAAACAAAAAAATTCAAAATAATAGGAAATAAATTTTAGGAAATTAGAAATTAACTGACCTGGACGGTTTTTCACTTTGCAAATATACATTTAATAAAAAATCAAAGAGAAAATGACAGTTAGATATTGCTTCAAAAAATATTAAAATTCAGCTACTGCGAAAATGGAGAACATTATGGTTAAGTTATTGACTTCCAAAATAGTCTTGGGTAAATAACCACGCAAATACTAGAGGGTTAAAAAAAATTTATGATATAAAATTAATACTCAAGATTTTAAAGATATATATTGTTTTTATATATAATTTATACTTAGCAAAATGTTTTTATGCCAATTTCAATTTTCTTTGTAACATAATTAACATGCACTTAAAATTACTCATTACTTTAATTTTTATACCCCCCACAAGTAGTATATAGTAAAAAAATTTCTTTTAATTTTTAATCTTTTCTTAAAAAAAGCCACTTGAAAAGGGTTCCCTTATAACTACAACCATAATCCCAACAAATATTAAAAGTTTTCTTATACTTGAGTTTTTTTTCCTTTATTTTGTTTTAAGCGTAAATCATGAGTCGATTAAAAAAGTTTTGTGAAAGAAACTTTTACAGTCTTATTCCTTTATTTAAGATTTGTTTCTTTGTTGTTTCTTATTTTCGTTTTTCTTTTTTGTTTCTTTTTTTGGTTTTCATCCAAAATCCATCTGCTATCGATTTTATGAGTTCGGCATCAAAAGAAAAATCCTCTTTCATTTTAGATTTGTTTTTAATGACTGTAAGGATTTATATAATGCTTTTAAACAAAATAAAAATGTGTGAATTCGAAAATTTTTTCTAATACCCTAAAGAAAAATTTTAAAGAAATAAGAAATAGAAAAGTCTAAAATCACTATATTTTGTTTTTGCATGTGGGATTTCAAAAGATAACAATAATAGCGGTTTTAAAACTTCTTTCAAATCTGATTTCTATATCCCACAATTCATGAGATGGATGGCATGATTGTACTGGAAAATATTTCTTTTCTTTGAATATCGTTTAGGATCTTTGTAATAGGTTTCGAAATTGCACAATTTTTTAAAAATTTGTTCGAACATGAATAAAAAAAATTATTTTATTTATCGTTATCGAGAATGAGAGGAAAAATGTAAAAATACATTCTTCGTACTATCTTAATATGTCCATTAAATACCCATTTTCTTAGGCTTCCTGTTAACTATACGTATTGGTCCAACATGTACAGATTGAGCACATTTTACAGCTGTAACAGGTTTTTCTATCCATTTCCTCTTCTTGTAATACTATAACCAATATTTGGGGTTGGCTAACGTTGGTGACAATCTTAGCTTTAAGAACTGTATCTATTTTATAATATAAATACTTAAAAATTCAAAAAAAACATTTTGTTGTTTTCAAAAGTAAAAGTTAATTGCAAAAGTATTAGTTTCAGGAATATATTAAACAAGTTAGAAATTCAAATAGCCGTAATCAATACCATACCGCTTATAATACCCGTATCAATACCATACCGCTTTAGGTTAAAATGTTACTGCTGTAAAGATGAACCTAAACTCTATAAAATTGAAATGTTAAGAAATTTGAACATAATTTGGTAAATGTGAAATGTTGAAATTTTACTGAAAAAATCCGTTTTCTTCCAAGTTTTTGACATTCAATAATAATTCCTTAGAACAAAATAAAATAACATCATGTGGATATGATACGTCTTTATTAATTTTAAAATATAATATGTCTTATGTCATGTCTTTATTAAGTTCGGAAATAGGAATGAATATTACGATTTACGATATTAATTTTAACATACAATATGTCTTATATCATATCTTTATTTATTTCGGAAATGAGAATGAATATTACGATTTACGATATTAAATTTTCATATGCTTTTATTTATTTAGCTCTAAATAATGTATGTTATAATATATACTGTTACTTTTTTCTTTTGAAAAGCAAATAACATTTTTACTAAAATTTCGCAAAACTAAAAGCTGAAGAAAATTGGTGTCGGTCAACATTCTTTACTAAATACCACACTGATAACAATAAAATGAAAAGATTTATAGTGGTGCTCTACATAAAAGAAATTGGACCTATAATTTACTAATATCACGTTGGGTTTTATCCTAGCTTTCTACAAACACATATTCACCCACGAAAATCAACCACATTGTTCAAAATGATCCCAGCCTTTACATATATAATTGAGGACTGCTAATACAATCGTATTCGCTTCAACTTAAATCTATCATTCCTTCAAAAACAAAATCCACGAAAAAGTAAGATTTGATATCAGCATGAAGTATATTTATTTGGTTAGTATGATGTGAACTTTAGTTACCAAAATTTTTTAAAATTTTTTCGTCCTTATTCAGTTCTATAGGTAGGTAGGTTTAGTATAAATATAGTAGAACTCAACCTTTCTTAGACAGCTTCCAAAAATCTCTTCAATTCACGAACCCTTATATAAAAATTAATAAAAAGGCCTGTGAGTTGAAAGAATTAACGTAAAAAAGTTGATTTTGTAATCAGTCATTGAAAACCCAAAATTCATGATGTTAAAGGTTATATAGAATATAGAATAAGTACCACTTATTATATTTCTTTCAGAAGTATAATATTTTTTATTTTTAAATTCAACTTTAGTATTTAAAATATATAAATAAATTAAATATTGCATTTTTAGAACACCTCAAATATCGAATATCTATTTATTTATTTATTTATATTAATATTACATACATAAATGTAATGTAATATTATTGAACCATCGGCTACTAAGGCCATTATAGGTTTTTATACTATTATTAAATTATATACTAATATTATGTATTTTGTTTATATTATATGCTATATATTTATATTATATTTGGTCGTAAGGGGGGTATGTAAAGAAAAAACACTTACGACCTGTGCAGGAATCGAACCCACACTATTTCGGTTAATACGCCACACGCTTACCCACTAGGCTACCGAAGCTGCATCGAATATCTATCGAAGTTTCATAAAATTTCAAAAAACAGAATTGCATACTTATAGGAGTTATTTTTAATTTTCTTCAGTTAACGAAATTTTTATTATGAAAATAAAGATTTTAATTCAACTCTACCGTAAAATACTCAATAAATGTATTAAAAATCAAGTTTAATTTATTCATTAAAATTTAATTTGATTGATGTTTTAATGTAAAAATGTCAGATTATAAAAATAGAAATTCTTTCAAAGAATTCTGATATACTAATTTAAATTCTTTGTAATTTTATATGCTTTTTTTTTTTTGACTTTTATTTTAAAATAAATTTTTTAAAAATAAAATTTTTTTTATAGAAAAGAATAAATACAAATCTCAAGATGTGTTTTTCTTTTGATCCAATGTTATGTCAATCATAATAATATTATTATGGTCTTATAAAAGATTGTCTTATTTTATGAGACCATATTTATGATGTCTCTTAGAAAAAAATAAATTAAAGTAACGGAAGTTACCCATAGTTAACAGTTTTTTTTCTCTTCATATAAGTATAAATTTCTTTTACTGTTTATTATTTGTTACGTAAGTTTTAAAAATTACATTACATACGATACAATTTGAATTACATAACATTATACTTGTAAGTCATAAAAGAATAAAAAAATTTATTAAAAATGTCGTAATATTTTATTTTATTGACATTTATATGAGACAAAAATTCATTCATTCATTCATTTATTCATACCGTTTATTCATACATTTATTCTTTTCTTTAATATGAACAAAATTGAAATTAGAAAGAGAAGATTGATATTTTTTTCTCATTTTTTATTGGATATTTCATATTTTTCCATTTTCTTGTTAGATTGGTATTTATTTTCTCTTTTTTATTTTATTTTTTTTATCTATAAGAAAATTGTTGAATATTTTGTACACGATATTATATGGTTTATGCATGTCAATCCTATAAAATGACAAAGAACTAACTATGAATGAAATCTTGTCATATAATCAGTTTTTAATTTTTAGAAGTGCTGTTTTAAATTCTTTTTTAGTAATTTTGTTCACTTTATGTGCAGGTGTGAATTTTCTAGAATCTCATCAATATTTACTTATGAAAAATTCTTCGTTTAAGTGCTCATGGAAGTAATCAGTCCATCTTGATTGTATTTCACATTAATTAGTTTTTAGCTCGTTTTATTTTCAATCATTCTAACAGTTGGCATAATATATTTTTGGGTTGTTGTGGTGTTGTTTTGTTAACTTAAGGAATATCCTTTTGTACTTCTGTTTATTCAATTGAAATACAGAATTTTTCCTTTCCTTAATTTTTGGCCTTACGACATCACATTTTATTAGCTTATGTGTTTGTTCATACAGTTTCTTCTTTTCTAGTTTTTATTTGCAAATGTTGAAAACTGCCGTTTCTTATATATTTCTTTCTTTTAATTTCTTACCTTTTCAAGTTATTGAATCCACCAGCATGCCTTTTTTTCAATATTTAGATATCCTTTGAACTTAACGACATATGAAATGCTATTTTACATTTATGATGCCAAATTAGTATACATTTTCCCTGTTTTTTTAATTATAATTATTATATTTGCTTGAATTGGAGAATTTCCGTCGGTCATGAAACCAATACCATTCCGTTGTTTTATTTTGTACCAATTAATCTTTTAAAGTTTCTATTATTTTCGTATTTATCGAACCGCAGTATTATACAGTAGTTTGTTAACTAGGAGGGGATATTGCGTTGTAGGTTGTTTGCCCAAGAAGATCCTACAATTTTTGGAATATTTTTGCTCTCCATGATGGTACTTCAAATTTATGTTTCACAATTACCTCTTTTATATATACGTTATTAGTTGTTCTCTCATTCGTATATCATATCAAACTAAAAATGTAGAAAGTTTTTATAATAAAGTTAATTTTAATAAAGTTTTGATATTGGTATTTTATTCTCGCAAATCATAATCTCTATGTCATTTGTTACATTATTTACATACTTTCCCAACATGATCGGTCAGATTACCCCGGACCAATTTTAATCTTTTGTAGGTAATCTTTTCTGGCTGAACAATAAAACTTCGCAGAATTAGTTCATTTTTAAAAACGTATGCCAATTTAGCACTACAATTGTAAAATCATCATACAATTATGTATCATAGATAATATCATAGGTAGAATAAAACGGGGTCACTATATATTATAATAAAATTGAATATACGCAAATCCAGAAAACAAGTTGGTAATAACTATGATAAAAACCATATCTATAGTTTAATTTTAATATTTTATTATACGGATATTTTATATACCCAAAATGATCTTTATTCTAATGTATTCACCAACATAGAATATTTCTTTTAATTAAATAAAGCAACTTTAAAAGTATATAATATAATAGTGATCTATATCAAATTATATTAATATATTTATATATGTATCTACATTAACCAATAGAAACAAAACCAAAGTCAAATCTATCTGTTGAATTTTGAACTTACACATATCAAGCACTTTTCAAAAATTTAAAATTTTAAAAAACCAATTAAGAAAACTAATAAATCAAATTATAACAATTGATTCGGAAAATATAAAAAGAATGTGATTCAAATATCATAACCACTACACAAAGACATTCATTGTTGTCAAGTCACATCTTTGTTTACATACTCTTTTTTTATGTGAAAATTTATACTTTAATTCAGTTTCTAAACAATGGATTTCCTCAATACTATCAGGACAAAAACAAGAGACGATTTAAATAAAAAAAAAAAAGAATTTAAAATAAAAATACCGGAAGAATACAGGAAAATAGACAAAAAAATTCAGTTGGTATTTTGTATCAAAAGTTTATTTTTAAAAAAAAATATTTCGTGTATTTCATTTTGAGTATGCTTTATAATAATTTAGAGTCACTTTAAAAAGTCACTCAAAATAGATAATAAATGTAGTAAATTTTTACACTTTAAATTTTCAAAATAAAAAAAAAAAATAAAATAGAAACCTAAAATGTATACTTAAAGAAAATTAAATAGAATGTTTCAGAATCCCCTTAAAATAACTTTGCCTTTTTTGTTTTTTTAGAAAAGCAATTTCTTAATTTTAAACAATTCGAAAATTCGAAAACAACTGCAGCCAAGATTTTTATTTTATGATGGCTCAAAACTTTATAAAAGTTTTTATTTAATAAAATCTATATTCACATATAATCTAAACATCTCATATTAATTAGAACTTAAAGAAAGATAATTAACTAGAATTTAAACCAGCCTTTTGACTTCTCCTTTTAAGGTAGGCATATAATATTATAATATATACTTATATATACTTTTTCAATTACTCAAATGGTTTTATATAAAAGGATCTAGTGTCTAGTCACACGTACTTTAATATAAGATTGTGCTTATGATAGGTTTATGCAGTAATTTGATGTTTTCCGTTTTTTTAATGAAGACTGCACTATAGCGTCAGTAAGCACTAGATACTAGTTCTGTAGTGCATTTTCAAAAAAAAAATTATTAAACAAGAGTTGGTCTTAAGTTTCCCTAGATTTATACCACTATAATACAACTCTGACGGAAGAACGTTAGAAAGCATCTCAAATTCATGTCAGAAACTTTACCTAAAATCACCTACGAAAAAGAAACTATATAGAGGTATTTTCGCCTTTTTCTTGGCAGACTGGAACATGTGTAAAGAAGTGATCCACAATCTTTGTAGAATCAATTCCTCTGTAAAATTTACAGTTACCATACACATGAAAACTTAATATTTTAGCATGTCTACCGATAAGAAAATGGGTGTATAATATTTGATTTATATTATAATATATTATAATAAATGAATTTTAAGGTTGTAATTGATTGATTTTTTCAATCAATTTGAAGTAATATCTTATCTTACAGTGGGTTACTTAGATTTAAGAATTGAATAATAATATGTATAAAACCACCATACGACATTTTTGAAATAAATTGTTTAGATCATGTGAATTATATTAATCAATCAAAAGACCATATGCTGTGTATCTATAAAATTCATCAGAATTATTCAATTTTAAGATTAATTCATAATATGAATGACGACAATTTATACTATCAATCATATATTAAAGAGTTCACTGGCATTTATTGTTCTTCAGTATTTTTTTTTTTCTATTATTTTGGTGACTTTATTTCTTTTGTCATAAAGCATAGAAATCATTTCTTTATAATATTTTTACATTCATTTATGGTAACAATACAATTTGATAATCCTTTGATCATCTTCAATCATCAAACCTTTCAACTTAAGAGAAAAAAAAAAAAGATTTCCATTTAGAAAATACTTTGCTCTTTTTTTTTCTTTTGCTTTATAACATTAACACCAAAAACCTTTAGGGGAACGGAAATTCTTTCAAAATAACATATTAATATTCCTTATTTTCTTATTTCCTTGTTAAATAAAACAGGAATATCTTTTTTTTATATTATCTTTGGGATTCGGTTTACACTTAAAAAGAAGAAAAAAGAAAACAAAAAAATATTATAGGATAATGGGAATCAAAATATCTGATTTGTAATAATGTAAGTCTACAAAAAAAAAAAAAAAACTGTAGATATACAATGTTTTTAAGTAAACATAATAATAAATTTCCTATGTGAAACTATACCTGTCTTACTTTGTAATAATGAAATACTATTTTTATTTATATTTGCAAAAAAATATCCCTAAAGGTGGGGTTTCCCCTATTAAACATTCATGATTAATATGTTCAAGATACTGTTTTTTTTTTTACGGGTGTTGGTGGAAAATTCGAAAGTCACCAAGAGGAACTGCACGTGCTTCCTCAAGGTAGTGTTGGACTTTAACCAATCAAAACCACCCCTCTTTTAAAACCAAACTTTAGGATGGAACCTTTAATACGAATGTACAGTTTGGTTTTGGGGATAGGGATGTGGGAAGGATAATTGGGGAAATTGGCATTGGGAAATCTGGATTATGAGGGATAGGTAGGAAAATTTGGAGGGGCATTAAGTTGTTAATAATAAAAGTATTGTGATTGTGTAAAAGAAGTTATTATTTTAAATTATAATTTTTTGAAAGCAAATTACAGAAAAATTCTTTATAAACTATCATTAAGAACTTATATTGTACTAAACTAAGATTTGGTATATTACTAGAAACTAAATTTGTGGGATTTTAAAAGGGAAAAGGGATTTTGTTAAAAAAAAAGTAGTTTTCGTTTCAATCTGGACTCGCTCGATTAATACGACACTTACTTAACCACTACTAGATAATAATACAAAAATCATTTAAATTTGCATATTTTTAGGTGCACATTTTTTAAATTTAAAATTTAAAACTCGCTCTTAAGTCAGCACCCTGTATAACAAATTATTAGTCGTTTTTAGTAAAATTAAGTAATATCATTAACTGATTATAATAATAAAATTTGGCAAATTATGACATTAAGACATAATTATTATTCTTGTTAGACAGAAGGACAGTAAAAATAAAATTAACACAATGTTTTATTTTCTTTAAACGTTTTCTAAAATATATTCGCTAAGAGACTTTTCTTGTATCACAACGAAAACTCTTAACAATATTATAATAAACTAAAAGTACATTTCAATAGATTTGTATCTTGATGCATAAATATTAGGAAATCACATTGAAAATATTTTTTTTTTTGTTTTTGATAAATTGAAGTGAAATATCCCTTTATATGTAATATTATAATACTTTCTTATGTTTAAATAATTAAATATATCTACAAGATAATAAAGAAATATTTAGGTAAAAGAAATAAGAAAAAGAATATTTTCTAATTATTTAACTTTGATTTTTGTCTCGTACAATCTAATTTATTATTAAAGTAGTAATTCCTTAACAATGTTATTGGAATTAAAACAAAAATTTACAAAAAACAAGAAAAAAACTTAATTACTTAAGTAAATAATTTTTGTTTTGGTTTTTTAGTATTGGTATTAAGATTTATATACACGGTATATTCTTTCTTCACATTTTACGTGCTACCGATAAACACATATTAGATTTTTCCTTAGCAGTATATAAACGGTGATGATTTACAAATGCAATTAGCGTTTTGATCTTGTTTGCTCTGAGGAGGTGCGAAAATACTGATGATATTTACGAAATCTCAACGTATTAGCAATATTGAAATCTAGTGATGATTTAGGTGTTGTTTAGCAGTTGTAGGAGTTTCTTTAGGAGTTTGGAGATTGTCTAGGAGTTGTAGGTGTTGTTTGCTTTACAGACACAGTCTCTTTTTAAATATTATGTTCTATAATATACTGTGCTATCATTTTTATTACTAATCTGTTATGAATACTGTTTTTCAATGCAATTAACGTTTATAAAGGATTTAATTAAGAAATAATCCTTTTTAAGAAATCAAGGAAATTAGAACTTACTTTTTGTTTCTATAAATCATACTTCTGTATTTCTTTGGCTTGTTTTTGATTTGACATTCGTTACCTTCATAAAAATATTCTTGTCCTTACATTCCTAACCTTATTTCGAAATATGCTGATTAAATTTGTTCTTTTACTGTGTCTAATATTTACCTCAAAGTTAATATAATTTTTTTCTGATCTGGGTGAGAATTATTAACTTTCTGTAATTTTTATACCTATTCGGATTCTTCTTAAATTTTATTTTGGACAATTAGATTGGATTTGGACGAATATATGTATATAATAATAAATTAAAAATTTAATTATTATGTTAATTTTTTATACCCGTACGATAGGATCGGGTATAATAAAATTACTTCTCCGTTTGTAACACCTCGAAATAAGCGAGCTAGATATACCTTCAAAGGTATGGATCGGATCAGAAAAAAATTCTAAGACTTTTGAGCCATGTCCGTCCGTCCGTCCGTCCGTCAGCACGCTAACTCAAAAACTAAGAAAGCTAGAATCTTGAAATTTACAAAATTTTCTGGGAGTAATTTGTAGGTTCCCTATTTTTTTTGGTTGAGTTTGGACCAAGCCTTAGGGTAGCTCTCGAACACCTAACTTTTAGATCCCCACATTTTTTTCGCAATAGAGCTATGAAATTTTAACAACTAATGATCTCACAAAAATATTAATTTTATTTTTAGTAACTTTTTTTTGTAGCCCCACCCGTTACGGAGCTACAGCTCCCCAAAGGTTCAAAAAAGCTCTATATTTAAATTGTTATAGCACAAGTTGTATAAGGTATATCTTCATTTTGAAAACGCCAAACGATTACTACTTTTATTAGCTTTAAAAGTATATATACTATAAATATATATTTGTGGCATACGGTGTTTTAATTTACCGTTATGCGAAACTAAAATTTTGCAAAATCCTTTAACCCTTCTATCTTCTAAATGGTTTAAGTTGGGAACTTGAAATTTTGACAGAAGTTAGATCTTTGAAAATAAGTATGAGTCATTTCAGAAATTTTTTTTGTATCACCCCCCGTTTAGGAGCTGTAAGGAGTCAAAAACTGAAAATTTCCTATTTTTAAACACCTGTAACTTGAACACCTGTTAGAATTTTTTTGAAGTAATATACAAAAATTAAAGCTTCAACATTATACTCTTATTTCTGTTAACAACGTTTGTTAATAATGTAGGGTTACTTTATAATTGACGAAAGTGTTACTTGATTTTTTCAAATTTTCTAACAAATTTCTTTAACGAATTTTTTCCATTTTGTTTTACTCGATAATTTGAAAATGTTGAGGATATAATGCGTAGTACATAAAAATGTAAATAAATAAACAACATAAAGGTTGCTTGAAGAATTTTTATTTATATGATATTGATATACATACTTATATAATATCATGTTTATTTACAATATATCGTAAATGTCACTAGTGAATGAATGATAAGAGTATATATGTATATTATATAGCGCCGTATTTACATACATATATGTATTTTATTGTACTTATAAGAAATTATTCTGTCAATGGAATATTTAAATATAATATAATATAATATTTAAAATTATATTTACTATTTTGTACTAAGTAAATTTAATATACATTTACCGCTTAGTATTAAATGGTACTATAGAATATTTGAAAAAGCTTTGGATTGATAATCGTTATGTTAAAATCTGCTTTTGAAGAATGTATAAACATATAGTTTGAATATATGTACAACCCATAGTACTAGAAATTATAAAATTCACCCAAATTATTTTAAAATACTAAAATATTAAAAAAATAATATTGTGAGCAGAGTGACAGGCTGTTAACATACTAACGGTTCGTACGGGTATCTAAGAGTTGACAAAGGCAACTGTATTCTTCCTCGTTTATAACGAAATCAAAGTATTTTTCTGCAGTTTCTGAATTTCGGTTATTGGAGTTGACTATATGGACTAAAGTAAAATGAACTAACGTTGGAAACACCTAAATGAAATAAGATCAAAAAAAAGTTCATATTGTGAACCAATCTTGAAAAAAGTATCTAAACTTCGGTAAATTTAATAAATGAAATAAAACCGAAAAATATTAGTGATATTTGAGAAATGAAGTAATGCCGAAAATTTTAAACTTCAATTTATATGAACCAAAAAAACTAAGAGGTAACACCACCGGGGTGTCTGTGTGGGCAAGAGAGTACTAAAATGCTTTGTAAACACCGAGAGAGTGTGGTTTCGAATTTCACACACGTTATAAGAATAATATCACATATTACAACTCATACAACCACATCTCGAAAGAAAAGTCTGTGCAATTTCATTGTCACATTTATGCGGCAGCGGAATAAATTAAAAAAAAAAATTAACTAAAATCGAAAAACTTTTAAAAAAAACCTTATATTACGAAAATATAAACCAAAACCAAATATTTTCCTTCTCCCATCAGGAAGTTTTAATTGTATATTGTCAATGCCGTTGTTGATAAAATTATCTGGAAAAAGACGGAAATACTTGCTTTTAACTCTGAAGGGGATTGCCTTCAATAATTACCTCATGTAGTAAGGTGTTATATACTACTACATATTGTAACTGTTGTAACGGCTATAGTCACTGTTAGCAAAATAGTAATAATAATAATAGGCGGATTCATTGTTTCCTTACAGTCCCACTCCCAATTCAATGTTTCTGTATCCATTCCCTATCCTTTCCTAACCCTACTTCCTAGCCAATATACTGCGTTCGCAGGTAAGCGTTTCATCCCATTATATTTGCTAAAGGGGGTGGGTTTAGTCAGTAAGAATCTGACACTACCAAGGGGGAAATTCTTGGTGTCTTTGGAAGATTCCCACCTCCCTTAGGAAAAAAAAATAAACTCTAAAATGTCTTGATCTATAAAATTTCTTTAAATTTACCCTTTTTCCAAAATTTTTTTCTATAAAACATGTTTTGGTCATGCATTTCAATACGAAATACAACAATAAATAATTTCGCTTCAAAAATTCTGAAAATATTTAAAAAAAGTCATTTGTTTATGAAAATGAAATAAAGCCAAAAATTATATCAAAAATTTTTTCGACTTTAGTTTATTTAAGTATTTTAGATGTTACTTCAATCTGTTTTATGTCACCCAGCCAGTGGAGTTCCAAAAGTTAAATTTACTGAAAAATTCATAAATATATTTTAAGAATTCTATTTAATTTCAAAACAAAACATAGAAAAACTTCTTTTTTTTTTTTTTTTAAATTAATACTAAACTATAGGATACTAAAGAAAATTATTTTCTTAAAATTTTCATTATTATGACTTTAAAGAAAATATATTAATTTGATATGAAAAACTAACTTTGATTTATAACTTTAATAATTTTCAAAACTTTTAAAATCATAAATTTTGTTCTATTTGAAAATTAATTGCCAGATAATGTTATTGTAAATTTGTATTTATTTTGTACACGAGAATTCCAACTTTCACGAAAAATTAAAAATAATAACAGTAAATGAAATTAAATCAACAGGATAATTAATCCTTGAATTCCGAGTTACAATGAAATTCTTAAAAATAAAAAAATAAAAACGGAATTTGTTGTATTGCACTTCCTTAAAGTTAAATGTACCAAATATATCCTTTTTTTTTTTTTGTTTTTGTTTTTAAAAATAAGAATTTCTAGATTAAAAATGCATTTCTGCTGTACAGAATGAAAACAATAGAATAAAAACTCTGGTAATTTTTCTATTTTTTCGTTATCCTGGATAATTTTATAAGATTAAAAATGATTGCAAAAGTTTTGTTTAAGTTTTTTTTGTTTGTTTGTTTGTTTGAAATTTCTAATCAGAAAATAAAATGAAAAAAAAAAAAAAAGATTTTTTGAAATGATTAAAAGAAAATTTTATTTGTTTTTTTGTAAAGTTTTACTAGATGTGGATTAATAAAGATTCATAAGACAGACTTAAGGATTTTACAATGTAATTAAAAGGTATTAGTTTTAATATGATGTAAAAGTTACAATAAAAATAATTACAATAATTACAAAGATAAGGAAAACAATTACTTTTAACTACGATTTAAAGATATCTATAGTTATTATGCATTTGTTAACAAAAATTATCTATTTAAAATTAAATTATAACTAAATTATAATAACTAATAATTTTATTGACATACTTGACATATGCCCTTCGTTTAAAGACTATTAGCGATGAAAAATTGGAAATTCGATATCTTTAGACGGCTGTAATTTGCACAACTTGTTGTAAGTAAGACATAAAAGCCCAGCTTTATATTTTTACATATTATATGTTAAAGGTTTTTTCTTAATTATAATAAACGGGTTCCATAAAATTGAAGAAAATGTCTCTTAACATTTTTATGTAACAACAATTTTCATAACAATTGAAATTTTTATGCAAAAGTAGTCAAAATTTCCCAACTGTTTTTATTGTCTTTTTGCAAATGTGCTGATTTTAAAGAAGTTATTGTCATACAACTTAGTCATCTTTTTCAAAATAAATTTCATATCATATCTAGCTTAATTATGACAATTTAACCAAACCTACTGCGGTTAAAGTATCACATTGTAAAAGTTGTTAGCATGAAACCTAACTTGTTTTTACAAAATTTTAAATGTCTTCCTTAATTAGCCACAGAATTATTTTCATATAAAAAAAAAAGTAGTGTATCACCTACTGGATTCCAGTCAGCCGATTGAATTTGTTCAATTCCAATATCTTATAATATAAAAAAAAATATAAAATAATAAAAAATGTTGGAACAGTTTCATTTTTTTTAAGTTATGGTGCAAACGGACAAATGAACGCAATCAGCTTAATCGACTCAAAATTTTATTTGTTTTTTGAGCAAGAATATAATAATACATACTTTTCATGACATGCCCATACCATTTTGTCTCTCTTAAGGTTTCACAAACACAGTGGTAAAATTATTAAACTCTGAAAACCAAGTTCGCACGGGTAGATTAATTTAAAATATACACAAAGTGGACCCTTAAATAGGAGTACCAACAGAAGAAGGAATTTTGCTAAGTAGGTATTTCAAAGTATAAAAGAATAACAAGGGCATTCGTGACCTAGTATGGGTAGTAAAAGCCGAGAGAGTGAGAGTTCGAATCTCACATGTGTCTTAAGAATAATTCTCGTTTACGAAATTGAATTAAAGAAAACGAAATTAAAGGAACTTCTGGAAATGAAACGCTATGTAATTTTCATATCGCATTTATGTCGCAGAAGAATAAGCTACAAAAAAAATAATAAAGCTGATTACCTTCTAAATTGTTAGAAACAGAATAATAATAATGCGTTTTCTTATATATGTGTTCTAACATTTAAAATATAATTAATTAAACAACGACGTATTAAACTATATTTAATTAAATTAATTAATTAAATTAAATGAATTTTGCAAAGAAACATTTTATGTCAATTGTAACAATTAAAATAAATTTTTTCCTAAATAATAGGTACAAACTTTCATTTTCACGGATTTTTTTACGGAAATATCGAAATCATTGAATTAATTTTGTAAAAATGTATTTATTTTAGTAAAATAAACTTTTTAACCCATAAAAATTAATTACATAAATTGAATTAAAATTTTCCTCATTATTTTTGTTTTTTTTTTTTACCATCTTAAGAAAATTAACGTTTTTTTTCTCCAAAAGTTTAGAAAGCTTTAAATATTTCCAAAAACGAATTTCTTTTAATTTCTTGTGAATTAATTGTTAAAAAATTTCAATTACCGCAGCAACACTTTTCCAAAGTTTTTTTTTTTATTTGTCACTTTGTAACAACACTTTTAAATTAAGTCTATTATAACTTTTTTTTGTTTTTTTTTAAACACATTAAAATGAATGATTAAATCCCGTTAATTAATCAATTTCCATGTTGTTTATTATTTTTAATTTTCTCACCTTTAACATCTATAATTAAATATGCAAACATGTATATGTATATTAATTGATTAATTTACATTATGTTTACATATTGCGTACATAATATGTTTAATTTTTCTAAAAAAGGAACAGTGATTGTAATTCAAATTTTATAATAAAAATCAATTTATATACGGCCCTTTGTTACTCAAACATAATGTAGAAATATTGAAACAGTGGATATTAAACTGTAATTTATTTTTTAATAATTTAAAAGTCGTATAAATTTAAAATTTTTGCAATAGTTTATTTGACTGGACAGCTATAATTGTTTAAATCTTTTTTAACTCTCTTGTCAAACCCAAAATCCCAAAAGCCCAAAAGGTAAGTATGTAAATGTTGTAAATGAACATTTCAAAATTAAGATTTTTTTTTCGAAGTTGCTCGGAAACTAACAACGGTTCTTTCTAATAAATCACAAACTAGACAAAATGAGTTTGGCTCATTTTACGCTAATATCTTAATTATAATTATTATGTCAAAGAATTAACAAATAAAAACTTAAAAAAAAAAACTAAAAGTTATACAGTTTTTGAGAAAGCCATAAAATATTTAACTAAAATAAAATTGGCTCCTCACCATATTTTAGTCATCAATTTCATTAAGAATTTCAAAAAATTTATTTTTTTGACTTATCCGTATTTGATTCGCTGACTTCATCATTATCATTGCTTATAATTAAAATGTCATTTTAAGATATCATTTTTTTTTTTGCTCTAGTCCCACCACTCGTTCTACCTTTTTTAAATACCGTTGCTTCATTTAACATTTTATGTAAAAAGGGTTCTAAAATTAATATCACTTAAACTTCTTTAACGCCGTACAGGGTTATTCTTGAAATTGAAATTTTGACAATGAGATCAGAGATTTCACTGCTTTCGTTTAGTTTAATAATATGAAAAGGAATTACAAAAGGTTTACGCCTTTATTGCACCAAATGCTTAAATTTGTACCTTCATAAGTCTTTCAACTCTTAGAAAATGTAATTAGATATGCCTTAAATAAAAATTTTTAATAATGAACTTGAAAGATCTACATAATATACATAGTTCCTATATATATACCTAATCTATTAAACTATGATATTAAACATTTACATAGATTAATTTATTTTAATCATATTTTTTTAATATTTAGTTTTTATATTTTAATATTTTAAGTCAAACAATATAATATTATAATATCGACATCATTAATTGACTTAAATAAGAAAAAAACACTTTAGAATTCTGTTGATTGAACAATTCAGCTTTTAAACGTCAAGATCAAACTAGAAATTTCAGTATAATTTTGCTCAAATTGAAACTACAATGTGTAAATTCCTAATATCTACATCAAGACAACCAAACATCTCTTGACAGTTTTGAAGCATCATCTTCTATGAAAAAATTTTGAAGTTTGTGAGTTATAAGATATGAATTAAAATTGTTTTCTTAATGGATAATTTTTGTGTATTTCAAATTAATGAAACAGACTCATATGAATGAAAGCTATAGTTTAAAATCTATCCGGAATATAATGTTATATTTGAATCTACAGTATTATATTAATTTAATTTTTTAAAATCTGTGAGTAAGTATTTATATGTGTGTATGTATTGTATATTGTAAGATATATAAAAGTATTCATTTCAAATTAAATTAATTATCACAGTGAATAGATGAATGGATGGATGGATGGATAATGTTAAACCAAGGAAATATTACAAGGAGCGGAAGAAAAGAATGTTTAAAAAAAATAAAATTACGTTTCCTTCCTATACCAACAAAAAAGAAAAACAAAAAAAAAAAATATTTGATTTAATGTCAAAATAATTATTTTTTTTTAAATTTTGTTCGTTTCTTTTATGACTTTTTTTTATTGTTTTATTTGGAGAATTTATTTCTTATTTTGTAAATTATTAATAAATATTTTCTTTGAAAAAATCTAATGGGTGTCATGGTAAATTGAATTTTATTTTTTTTTTTATAATTTTTTATTCAATAAATTGGATGAAAAGTTAAGTACAGCACAACATTATATTTTTTGGTAATTTTATCAAATTTTTTAATATCAATTTATTTTAATTGGTTTTATTGATTTTTTGTTCTATGAAATAAATTCAAATTTTAAATTTCGTTTTAATAATTAGGTTATTGCCAAAAAAAATAATAAACAAAGAAATGATGTATTGATAAAAAAAAATATTAATTTATTTTATAGCATATATATATGTACTTTTTTTAGAAAAGAAATTATGTTGTTAGGTCTTAGTTAAACTTTCATCGAAACAGTGTACAATTATCGCATTTCAAAAGTTTCTATGACAAATTTTTATTTGATTTTTGAACTTTATTTTTTCTTTTTATTTTATTGGTTATTATAATGATCGGTCCTACCCCTTATTTTTGATATTAGGAGCTTACCAATAATTTAGCCTATTATATTTGATTAAACATTTGGTTTACTGAACTTTTAAATTTCAGACAATTAAATTGTGGTAGGCTTGTCTCAACTCAAAATTTGCTGTAGTTAAATCTCTCAAACGTTTTAGATTAATGTCAAGACACTCTGACAGATCTCTCTAGCAAAAATTGCATTGTTGTATTTTTACACACTTTATCTAATTCTATAATTTTATTTAATCAGAAGTTTTTTTTTATTTTTTATTGAAAATAGGTACTATTATTACACTTAATCCAAATTCAATAACATAATTTTTTTTTTTTTAATATCTGTTTTTACACCAAAAAAAAAAAAAAAACACAAAAACACAAAAACAAAAAAAAAATAAGAAGTTATGATAATATGAAAATTAAGGTTAGATTAGTTTCACTTTTTTAAATAATTATATAAAGTTGTTTCGTCCTTGTTCAGTTTCTTTTTTTTGAACTCTTCAGTAGCTATAGAAATGTAAAGTTCAGTTTTGTTAGACAACATCTGACAAATTCTTCTAACTCACCAACCTTTATATTAACAAGTAAATGTAACAGTAAGTCGAAACGACCGACTTATTTATACCCTGCACCTAAAAAATTCAAATTAAATTAAAAATCCATAAGTTATTTTAGTTAGGTATTTAATATAAGCTAAAAAAAATAAATGTTTTTACAACCTTTGTACAAAATTTCAGGTTTCTATCTTTATTAAATTCGAAGATATGCTTGTTAGGTCTTGGGAAGTGTGTGAAGGCACACGAACCACCTCCCCAATTCATCCCAAATTTTAGAGACATTAGGAGAACAGGGTAGAATACTCTTATATCAAATTTTAAGTTTTTATATATATTAATTTCGAAGACATGCTTGTTCGGTCTTGGGAGTTGTGTGGGAGATACCCGAACAACCATTCCAATTCATCTGAAATTTTAGGCAAATCAAAGATTCAGGAAATAATACCCTCGTATCAAATTTGCAGTTTCTATCTTTATTAATTTCAAAGATATGCTTGTTCGGTTTTGGGAGTTGTATGGGAGGTACCCGTCCAACCACTCAAATTCATCTCAAATTTTAGGCAAATCAAGGATTCAGGAAACAGCACCTTCGTATCAAATTTGAAGCTTTTATCTTTATTAATTTCGAAGATATATGTTTGTTCGGTTTTGGGAGTTGTGTGGAAGGTAACCGAACAGCTCCTCCAATTCATCTCAAATTTTGGACAAATCAGGGATTCAGAAAACAACACCCTAGTACCAAATTTGAAGTTTCTATCTTTATTAATTTCAAAATATATGCTTCTTCGGTTTTGGGAGTTGTGTGGGAGATACCCGAACAACCATCCCAATTCATCTCAAATTTTAGGGATATCAGGGATTTAGGAAAATACATCCATACAAAATTTTAAGTTTCTATCTTTATTAATTTCGAAGATATGCGTATTCGGTTTTGGGAGTTTTATGGGAGGTACCCGAACCCATGGACCGATTTTGTCCAGATTTGAACTTAGCCTTCCTTTCGTAATTAGTAACCTACTATGTAAATTTCATCAAGATAGCTTCACTAGTTTTTGAGTTATCGTGCGAACGGACGGACGGACATCGCTAAATCGACTCAGGAGGTGATCCTGATTCAGAATATATATACATGTCCATATCTAACTCGCTTCCTTTTTGTGGTTACAAACACCATACCAAAGTTAATATACCCTATACTTAATGTGTAGGGTATTACAAGGCAGAATGTAAAACAACTGTTTTTAAATGCGCACATTTCCAAAAGACTATACAAACTGTTTAGAATTATGACTTGCAACAAAGTTTGAAAATTCTCTTAGAATTTCATATAATAAGAAAAACGTGAAAAATAAAGAGACACTTTCATCTATTTTAAGGGAACTAACTCTTCATAATTAAGAAAAACCATTAATAAAATGCCTTATGTGGATTCAAGACTTGTTAGTTAGTCAACAAATAATTTTTTTTTTTAGAAATACATCCTCTACCTATTACAATTAAGAAATAAATCCTTTGCCTCAGCCTCTTACAACATTAATTTTATATAATGGTATAATTCTGTTTTACTAACTACGTATTATCGTTTTCCCATTTTCGTTTATTATTAGAATTGTCTGTAAATTTTTAACTCTACTCTATAAGTTGTTTTTGTTTATTCATTCCAAAAAAGCAATAGGCGGAAAATAATAAAAAAATACTATAACAAATTAAAACCTAGTATCCAATGTTCATTCCGAAGGAACCTATATTATGTTGCAGGCTTTGTTTTAAGTCCAAAATCCTAAATAATCCTCAAAATTCTAACTAAAGTTTATAATCCTAGTATAAATTATAAACAAAATTAACATTAAGTATAAAAATAAACCAATGTCCAAAAATAAAATTATAAATAGACCCATATTTAATTGTTCTTTTACAATCTTACTCCTTAATTCAAAGTTTTACCATCTTCATTTTATCTTTCCCTATAACCACTCCCTATTGAATATATTGAAATATATAATCCTATTATATCAATCAGATCAGTAAGAATCGAACACTATCAAAGAGGTATTCTTGATGTCTTTGAAAGATTTTCACGCCGCTTAGAAAAAATAAAAAATATAAGTAAACAATTAAATTTTGTATATTTATCTATCGTATATGTATATAGTAATCAAATAGTAAACGATCCTATTTTAGCTAAAACTAAATAGATACAATTATTTTTAATAAAAGGCAATGATATATCATTGATATTGTGTATGATATTGATTGCAAAATAAAGAATAGAAGAAGATCCTGTACTCGTTATATTTTTTTCCCTTTATTATATCATTTAATAAAGGACTTAGGGAACATAGAGGTTCCAAGAAACCACTGTATCAGATTCTGTTTTGGGCTAGTCTCTTGATTTCAAGACCAGACGTGTCATAATCTGCCAAATATCGTTCTTACGTGGTTAGCCTTTGCTCCACATCTTTAATACTACCATCTCCAGATATAGTGCTGCAAAGATAGTTGATTTATGGCCCATTTTCGACTCTATTATTGTCAATTATGATGGGTGTATTATTAGTTGGGTTTATTCTTAAACATTTTGTTTTCTTGTTGTTAATTTTTGCCCCGACCAAAGCTGCTTCTTTGGCGACGTCATTTAGTTTTGTCGGTATATCATTATGTGTGTGGGCTAGTACTGGTCAGATTCCATGTAATGTGCCTTGGAGTATTGTTATTTCTCCCCAGTAAGGAGATCAGGATCAATGATATGAGGGCATTCTTGTCTAACACCGAACTTGATTGTTATCAGTCTGTTAAGTTGTAAGAATGTATTTAGGATTTATACAGAATCAGATTATGTCGAATTCTGGACTCTGTATTTTGAATTTAGTTACAGTACAACTACAAATTTTTGGTGTGAAAACAATACCTAGACTTTATATATTAATGTATGCGGTCGGTAAAAATAATAAATCTTTCCCCTTTTTTTTTTTTTAAATATCTGATAGTTTGTATAATGCAAACACAAAATAAAATTTAATAATAACCTATTAAGAAGTATTTAAATCAAAATTCTTATAATATTTGTTTTTTCTTTAATTTATTTTAAGATTTCTTAAGAAAATCATCTTACTCATCCTATTCTTCAAAATGTATGTTTTTATTTTAACTTCTTTTAAAAGATTAAAAATCCAACAAAGATTAAATTTTATACCTAATCTGTTGAAAGTTTTCCTTTTGTTTTTTTTTTTTTTTGTAACTATCTGTGAAAATTTATGGAAGGTATACAAAAATATATTTATAAAATTTTGTATCTGCATTGTTTTAAGATCAAAAACTATTCTTTTGACATTTCATTTGACTTATGGTTTATTTAAGGTTCTTTCATTTATTATCCCGAGAAAAAAAATTTTCGAGAAATAAAACTGTAAGAAAAAGTTAATCATTAAAATGAAAATTTTGGAACTTTCTTTGTAGTGAGTATAAAGAAGACGGATAAATTTTCGAAAAACTTTAAGAAAATATCCTAAAAAAAAAAAAAAACTTTTCAAATTAAAAAAAAAAAAGTTTTTGGACCGTAAAAAGAAAAAAAAATTCTTTTGTTTGAGAATTTTTCATTAAAGAATTTTATTTCATTAATTCAATAATCCGACTATTATAAAGCTAATATATAAGTTTTATTTTATTTTATTTTATTTATTTGTGGAGAAAATTTAAAAATCTCATTAATAATTTTTTTTAAAAAAAAAAAAAAATAAAAAAATTATTACATTAACTCTTAAAATTTTATGTTACTAATAAAAACAAAGAGGAAAGTTTTTGAAATATGGTTTAGATAGATAAATATCTTCTTCTTTTTTTTTTTTTTTTTTGGTAAATTAAGTTTTATTTGTCAACAAAATTGTCCTTAATGCGAGATATTACATTTGAAACAATTTATAATAAATTTAATTTATCCTATTAGATATAAAGATCATGATACAGTGAACTGGAAAACGGCTTTAAAGTAAACACTCATCATTTTTAAAATCGAAGTTTTTGCTTCAGAGCAAAATTTTTAAATTTCAAAAGGGAACTCAAATTTGTTTTCTCTTTTTAAGTTCAGGCAAACATTCTTGCATCCTAAATAAGCAAATTTAAACAAGAGATGAATTGTTAAAAATCAGTATTGATATGCTCTTGAAATTTATGATGAATGGATTGTGAACTTATAAACTATGTATTTATCTTTCTATATCTATTATGCATGAAGCAAACTGCAGAAAGTATGTTGTTTTGGTTTCCTCGTTTGTTTGTTTGCTATTTATGCTTTTAACCAGGAATGGTGCTAGTTTGATTTTAACCAAATTTTGTAGAAATATTCCTATAAACCGGAAAGGTGTTCTACACTATTTTTCCTTTCGATCCGTTTATCTTAATCGGCACTAAAGTTTGTTGAATATTTTTCATTTTTTCGTTGTTCTATCTATAAAGTACGATGGATTGAATTCAAATTTTATCAAAACGTGGTTCTTTAGAACTTACTTCGTTAGATTGATATGATTACTATCAATTAAACAGTTCCACAAAGCTGACCTATCAAAAAAGTTCTATACGAAATAGTGTTTAATTTGTGATAGTACTTTAATGACATTAAAGAATAAATATCTTGAGAAATACTGTTAAGATATTCCGACGCTACGATATTTTCCATCCATTTATAGGGTTATTTATACCTTTGAGTTCTTTACAAATAGAATTTTAGTCTGTTTGTGAATATGTCGATTCGCTCTTTTTGAGCGTTACTTTGCTTATGATTTGTTAGCGCGTTCCGTAATGTCAATTTGTATAAACAGATTGTTAACCAAATCTTTTTCAATATTTCCGACGACTTTGTAGTTTAATTTTCATGTTTCCTTTCCTTCCGGTTTAACTAATTAACTAACGGTTTAACTAATTAACTTTAAATTTTCTGGAAATATAGGTCCTCCTTTCTAAAGGAGTTTGTTAGATTCTTCCGTAAATTCTAATTTTTTTTTTAATTAAAATTTCAAGAGCTGAAATAACGTCTAAAAAAACTCGAATAAAAAACAATGTCAGATAAGAGATATAATTTTCATTGGATATGGATATACTGCCTGTAAGCAAAATAAGTGTATACACAATGGCAACACCAATATAATTAGTAATAATAAAATCATTGCAACGCCCTATTTAACCCTCAACAATTAATGTTAGTGCAACATTTTATTGCCCATAATATTATATTTTACTACAAAATCCCCTGTGCAATTGCACAATTTCTATAGATTCAAAAACATTTACGGTATCATACTGACTCCCTTAATAAACTACCTAAAAATATCATTTTTACATCAGCACCATTAAAAAAACTTTGGAATCATTTACTTACTCAATGTAATAGAAAAAAAACATAAAACAAATCTAAACACATAAAATTAAAATTGTTAGGTACAGTTTATTAATTTTTTCTCTCTGTTTTTTCGTGGCGGTAATTTTTGACAGTTTTTTAATCATTGAGAAAAAATGGTCCAAGCTAATAACACATTCAGGGTAAAAGTTCCTGCCGTTATCTCAAAAATTGTTTGAAACACATGTATAAAGTACACAATAAAAACCGGCGAAAAACCAACCAACACCACCCGCTACATTTTTTTTTACCAATAATCGAAATAATTTTAATATTTGTTAAAATTTTACCAGACTCTCTATTTTTCTTTAGTTTTAAAAAAAAATTTTTATGTCGATGAAAAACAGCCGCGAAATTACTTTAATTACCAAAACTACTTTCAAGTCTTTTACGTTTATTTTTTTTTTGCTTAAAAAAAATTTGCTGAATTTATTTTATTTAAATGTACTTTAGAAGAGGTCTTTGGTATATTTAATAAAAGATTCATGTCTCAGATAATGTAATTTCATAAATTTTCGGGCCTTTTTTTTGTGACGGTCGTTTTCGACAGCTTTTTAATGGTCTAATAATAAATTAGTACAAAATTATGAATCTATTGTGAGAGAAGGCTTCTAAAATGATATTTTCTATGTTATTTTTTTTTTTAAGAAAAATATCCATTTCTATAATATTTAGTAAGTTTCTGATTTCTGTTATGAAATATAATTAGCTAAGTCTGCCGAATTTTATATTAATAAAAAAAATTCGAATATTTTATGTTATATCAAAAATTCAGCTTAAAAAATCAAAATTCCAACCTAAATAAACAAAACTACTTTAAAGTCTGTTGCGAAGCTTTTACCAGCTTTTATAATAGTGAAAACAAAATCAAGAATAAAATCGGCCTATTATTTTTTTCTTATAAATATAAGGCTTACTACAAACTTTGCTCTTTTCACTTTCAGGTCTTTTAATTTTATTAAGAGTATTTTTATTTTTTTCAAAACAAAGAGTCATTTGAAAACTATCAACAGAAGATTAATAAAATAATTTATTTTTAATTTACCGCTGCGACCAGTTCATAATGGATGCCAGGTCAAATTTAAAAATTAAAAATTTGCTTTAAATTTTGTGTCGAAAGTACTTTTTAAAAAGTAAAAGTTTGTGTCTCTGATAAGACTTTTAGTCGAAGATTTGTGTCTCTGATAATAAAATTTTAAATTATTAAATAAATATACAGAAATATCATCATTGCCAGTTTAGTTTACATCCTGTGTGAGTGTTTTATTACAGATATAAAATATATTTTTTTACATGTTGGCAAGGTCTCGCCAACATCTTGTGTATTATTGGTATTACCGTATTATATTATTTAGATTACATATTCAGATAAGCAGCATAAAAGTGTAATCCAGAAAGAAATGATGTGACATGAAGAAAAATTTATCTGACATTTTTACTGGACGCCACATCATTCATATTTAAAATGCAATTTTGTTGACAGGTATTTGCGAATATTTGTGACAATTTACTTGTCTATATAGATACTAATTGCATACTGTATAGATTACTGATATAGTTGTATACTAAATAGATTACTGATTTCATAAAAGATTAAGATTCCATAGAAGATGAAATTAATGATTTTATAGAAGATAATTATTATATCCAATTCTTCGTTCCGTTTAAAAACTAAAAAAAAACTGTAAATATAATTAACTGATATTAATTAAATGTAAAACAAATTAACATCTAACATCTGTTAATACATTTTAATCATTAAAATATATTAATATAAATACTAATGTAACAAAATACTCTCGGCAATGTCGGAAATTTCTGCTAGTTACTAATAAAGAATAATGTCAAATTTAAAATTATGTTTGCGAAAGAAATTGTGTTTTTTTTTTTCATGTTTCCTTTTTAAGTTTTAAATATTTAGAAAATACACAAAGTATTGTACTACTAAGTGTATTAGTCGAATCTACTGAATTTATTTATTTATTTATTTATATTAATATTACATACATAAATGTAATGCAATATTATGAACCATCGGTTACTAAAGCCATTATAGGTTTTTATACTATTATTAAATTATATACTAATATTATTTATTTTGTTTATAGTATATACTATATATTTACATTATATTTAGTCGTAAGGGGGGTATGTAAAGAAAAAACACTTACGACTTATGCAGGGATCGAACCCACACTGCTTCGGTTAATACGCCACACGCCTACCCACTAGGCTACCGAAGCCCCGAATCTACTGAATTCTTTATTAAATTTTTCATAATCACAAGAAAAATTGCATATATGTAGGAGGAAATTTATTTTCATTATAATAAATTCAATTTTTTGATAATCATCGTTTGGTTTATCATTACCTTCACTACTTTTAAAAAATTAACGTTAAGAATTGCACCAGATAAGAAATTATAATATACAATTAATATTAATTATATTTACATAATTTATTCTATTAATTTTATATTTTGCTTATTTTTTTTTATTTTTATATTTTGATTATACGTACCCATATTGATAATACAATGTTAAAAAGAAATAAATAAAAATTAGATTTAATGGATTTTCTCTTAAATAATATTATATCACAAAATAAAATTATAAAATAGCTTGCATATAAAAGTTAAGTTTAAAATCAAAATTTTAATTTCTTTGCAAATAAAAACGTGCCTTGAACTATTATGTATTTTCCTTTTGTTTAGAATTCCACCTTTAAAATTTTTTAAGTTTTTTTCCTAAGGTGGGAAGGTGGGAGGTGGGAAGTTTACACAAACACCAGCAATACACCTTAGTAATAATGTGCAAAACACCCACCTCCCTCTTTATAACCACCATGGGACGAAACTTTTAAATGCCCACATTGGGTATTGACAAGAAAGTAGTAATAGGAAAGTTACAATGCACAAATAGATATAATTTCGAGAAAAATTATACCATTTTCATTAATCAAGGATTCAAAAAGATGTATTTGCATATACTGACTACAAGGCTCTATAAGGCTTCAACTTAATTTTGAAATAATTAATTATAATTAAATAATAAAATGTTAAAAATCTGCAAATGCTAATGAAAAACTTATAGTATTGCATCATATATATTTTAACATACCAGCAGAGCTTTTAGAATTCTACCATGCAATCTTATATCAACTTATTACCTATACTCACAGTTCAGAACTATAACGATAGTTTCATTTTTGTAATAATGTGAAAAATTTTAATTTATTTCTTAAACGTTATTTTTTAACTTTGCATTGGGTCTCTGGTGGCCGAGTGGGTAAGAGCGTATAAAATACGCTCTAAAAACCGAGGAAGCGTAAGATAAAATCACACACTCGTCGTAAGAATAATTCCACCTTACGACATTTACAGCCACGCCTGAAAAGAAAAGACTGTGTAATTTTCTTATCACATTTATGTGGCAGGAGAATATACTAAAAAAAAATACGTTAAATTTTTCTTAAATATATTAAAATATTATGTTTCCCTTTCAACTAAATTCAATTTTAGTTTTAAATATTTAAATATATTTTTTTAATGGCAATTTAACAAAAATTGTTAATTTGATTAAATTTTGAAATGTTACACTTTAACATTTTTTATTTGGTTCTGGTCCTTTTTATACTTATCGACTGGAGATGATCATCCTAAAAAATATGAAATGCCTCATTTAAAATGACCATGGTAAGAAAATATTTACAATTTTTTTTTGAAAAATAAAAAGTAAAATTTGTTTTTCCATTCCGTTTCACAACAGTTCTTTGAAAGATGAGGAAATTAAAATAACAAAATAAAAAACCAAAAAAATAGAAATAAATAGTAAATTAAAGCTGGGTAAAATTTTCTTTTTTTTTTTTTGAATTTCTCTGGGACATTTTTTTACTTTTGAATATTTTTCTCTTCCTTTTTTCCTGATTTCCATTTATTTGTTTCTTTTTTTGTTGTGTATTCCACATGGGTTCAAAAATTTATCATCTACATCGAGATCCGGATAGAAAATTAGAAAAACAAAAAAAAAAAACAAAGTACAGAACAAAACCTAGATGATATCTTTATGTATGTATAAAATGAAATGTTAGGGGATGAAAAGCGAATAATCACGTAATCGTCCGTGCATTCAGTTTCTCAAATGTTGAAATATTTTTATTTTGTTTCAAATTTTCTTAAAAAGATTTTTAATTTAATTTTTTTTTTATCAATTTTCAATTATTAAAATATGATTTTTGAGTTTAAAAATAAAATTTAAATAATTTCGTGATAAATTAATTTTTTTAATATAAACAAAAGTAATTAATTAAAAAAATATGTTTAAAATATAATTCCACGAGTTGTGTTTTTCACAAAAAATTATTATTGAACCCAAAAAAAAAAAGAAAAACAATATTATCAATGGAGTGGGATATAAGGTCTAATCTGAATAAATTTTTATTTACACGCTTAAAGAAAAATTATTAAATGAAAACGATTGCGATCAATGGTTCTTCTACGCGGGTTTCATTTCGAAACACGTGTTTTAAACAAAACTTTTTTTTATTTTTTGTTTATTTTTAAATCTTAAATTGGGAACAGAGTCGATTTTAATTCAAAGAAAAAACCCAGTACTGTTTAAGTCTGTTCCAAAATTAACCCTTCAATCCTAAGCATAACTTTTCAAAATGGGTTTTGCAACATGCTGGCGAATTCAACCTCTTGGCCAAGAAACTAAAATAAAAGTAAGTTTTTTCCAATTATATTATTGGTATAACGAGAGAGGAAGCCTGTTTCCACCTTTAAACATCTATAAAATATATTATATAAGGACAAAAAAGGAGTACAATACACACACAGTCCAAAACTGATCAATTCGTCTAATAAACGATTTCAATATCACATCAACGTCCTTTCTACTTAGTCTCTTTCAACAGGAACACTTATTATGTTTTCTAGATCCCTTAAGCAATGAGTACTAGTTTTGAGGATATTAATATTTTCTTGCCTCAATTCAAAGCCTTTCAAACAGAAGCAGAGAGGTCTTTTGTCGTTCATCCCTATATATGTACATAGTTCAAATTTCCATAGACGATGTAATTATACGGAAATTGTTTTGTAGTACGAACATCGCAAACGTGGAATCATCTTCATAGCAAAAATTCAAGTTGAACTTAAACAATTTTGTTCACAATATTCATTCAAAATAGATATGATTTGCTAAACTTAACTTCACTTGATCAAGCACTACATTAGTACTAAAGATCAAGCACTAATGCTAGCTTAAAACTAGTACTAAAGGTCATATAACCCAATCCATAATCAAAAAAAAACAATTTTATGCATGATATATACTTTATAAAAGGCTGGTCTTGGTTTCACTCATCAATATTATTATTTTATAATCTTCACCTACCCTGGTAAAACAAAAAAACCAGATGTCTTTTTGTTAATTTCAAGTTTAGAGTTTAATGCTAGCTTTTACTAGTAAATTTACCAAACACTAAATTTAATAAGAATCATTTAATCATCCCTTAATTTTATTACTAGATTTCTATTTTATCATCAAAAATGCAGTTAAATACTTCAATTATTCCTAAAGAAGCACGATTTTAAAGTATGCAAAACAAAATAAGCTTATCATATTATTCAAAAGATACCTTGTACAATCCCCTCAATTAGCAATAATTTCCTTAATGACTAAAAATTCTGGGAAAAGACTTGAAGGTTTTTTCAGATAAAGCAAATTTACAAACTCATATATTTTATGTTATTAAATCCATAATGAATAAAATCATAAATAAAATAACTTATTTATATGAATCGCTTTGTTACTCCTAAAAGGATAGAAGTTTTACCAAAAATTTTAATTTTTTTTTTTTTTGTTTCTAATTTTAATCAAAACTTCAACACTGTTTATGTAAAATACAAAATATATGTAATATTAAGGTATAAAAGTAAGCGCGTAGATCTGTGATAAGAGCTGCAAGTTTTTCATTTTAAAATCATTGGATATGCCTAAATTAATGTGGAAAATAAAAATAAAAGAATGGTTTTAATAAGAACATAAGTTGGCCTCCTTAAGGGGCATCTTTCAGAAAAATACTCAAAATGCTCAAAGTTTTTTTCTTCATTTTAAAGTCTTTGCGATTACACCATGGGATTTCACCGTTAACAAAGACAATATAGAAATTAATTGAAGCCAAAATATATTAAACCTTCCTTAATTGCGATTTTATTTAGAATTTTTGGTTAAACAAAATTGTAAAAAATCATAATACACTTCTTTTAATTTTAAATAAGCCTTAGATAAGAAAAATCTTTCACATTAACAGCTATTAGTGGACTTTAAACATGCACTCCTTTCAAAATTACAAGTCTATCTATTAATATTAATTACAAGCAATAGATATATTTGTTGAACTTAAGTTAATTTTAAACTACAAGTATTTGAACATAGAGTTCTTGTCAATTTTGGAAACTGCAGTTTACAAATACGTATGTTTTATATGAAATAGGTTTTCTACAAAATAAATAAATTTTTTTATAAGATATTGTTGATGCACTTAAAAGGGATAGATAACCGTGTAAAGGAAAGGACAAACAAAGTGAAAATTATTAGCAAAATTTTTAAATATTTTATAAATTATTTAAATTAAAAGCAAATGAAAATGTTTTATAAATTACACAACAAATTTCAAACAAAAATAAGACAAATTTTAAAAACGTACTAAAATTATTCAACATGTAAGGGACAGTGTCATATAATAAAAAAAAAATGATTTTAATATCATTTGCCAAGTATTTGTATTAACTTTTTATTTATCCGTCCAAAATTATTAAACCAAAAAAAACTATGAATTATGGTGCTAAAGTATAAAAATTAAAATAGTCCTCAATTTGTGATGCTAAAATGCCTCAAAATTGCTTAAAATTATTGTTTTATTATGAAAAAACCAAAAAACGTTTCAAATCTCAATAACATTTTTTCATTTAATTTTCTGGCGATCCTTTTTGGGGAGTAAATTAACTAAACCGAAAATTGAAATTAAATAGCTATAGGTAATATAATATTATTTTCCTTTTCTTGTTATTTTTCATTAATAAAATTTAATTTATTTTCAAAATTCATTTATTTGAAAAACCTTCAAAGTAAATATTTAAAGGTAAATATTATGTTTAAAATTTTTACAATTAATATCAGTTTGGAAAAATTTTAAAATCCCTTATGTTTTTTTTTTATTTTTTTTTATTTTTCATATTAAAATAATTTGTCTTTATGGTCTAAATTAAATTTTCTTAGTTTGTGTTGTTTCAATCTTCATTTTGCCACAAACTCTGAACTATACAACTTTAAAACATCATAAACAACATTGCATATTTAAAAATATCTAAATATAATTTTATGGTTCGAAAATTAAAAAGAAAATCACGCAACACTTATGAGATTTACAACAAAAACAAATTTATTCATGCTTAAATCCCATTACAACCTCATTTTATTTAAAAACTCTGATCCACTTACCTTTTCTACTTTATTAGAAATTCTTTTGAAAAAAAAAATATTGACTTCTGGACCTTTTGATTTAATTTATTTTAAAAATATTTATTTATATATATATACATATTTTTTTTTCATAATAAAAAAAATTTGACTTGTTTTTACCAGCTAAAAATAAATGAAAAAAAAAAAAAAAACAACATTTCAACAAAAATCTATCAGACCCATAAGTATTAAATGTTACCCCAAAAAAAAAAAAAAATTAAAAATTCTAAATTTAAAGAACACTAATACTAAAATAAATATATACATAGGATGCGACCAGAAAAAAACATCTTCTCAATATTTAATAATTCTAATAACAACAATAATAATTAAAAAAAAAAAAAACAAAACAAAAAAAAAACCCACAAAAAAGATAAAGGAATAAAAAAAAAATGAAAAAAACCTAATTTTCAAAAAATTAGTTTAGCAGGTCAGTAAAGGAAACAGAATAAAATAAAAAAGGAAATTTTCAATTCTTTACGCAATTTTTTATAATTTCGAATTTATGTTTTAAAAGTGTTTATATAAAATTATTCCATTTTCGAAATTAGACATGCGCAAAACACGAATACCGGAACAAAAACAAAAAAAATTCATTTTGAATCTTTAAATTGTATCTGAAATATACAGAGAAATTTCAAAAGAAAAAAGAAAAAGAAAAATTCTTAGATACCACGTGTTTCAATATTTACATTTAATATTATAATAACAATAAAAATAAAAATAAAACAAAACACGATTTTTCATAAATTTGAACCGAAAAGAATATATAAAACTTTAAAATGTTAAGGAATGTCCTTGAAATTAATATCTTAATCCTAAACTAATAAATTATGACATTTTATTAAATATTATTAAGAAATATTCTTGAGAATTAAATTAAAAAAAAAAAAAAAAAAAATTGTGAGTGTGTAACCTTTAAAAAATTAAAATAAAAAAATTAAAAAATTAAAAAATTAAAAATTCGTAAATGAATGAGTGAATGTAAAAACATGAATTATAATTGACTCCTAAAATTAGGATATTAAGATGGATTTATTTTAATGTTAATAGAAAGTGGATATTGATATTATACCTATAGAAATAGTATGATAAGGTTAATTACCTTTGTGATCTAACAAAAATGATAATAGCTTTGTTTTTTTTGAAAACGTGTATAACAAATAGATGTATATCTGTATATTTAACGGCTTATTTTTCTCAACTTCAATTATTTCGGTACAGAATAAGAAAAACTGTACTCAACCAAATTTACTGAAATATCAGCCGAAAGAATTTCTTTTTCTGGCCGTGAAGACGTTTCTTCTTTTTAATATTCTCGCAATATTTCAAAGAGGTGAAAAACAGGTATACATTTTCTATTTCGGCTCTATTTTTTGTTTTTTTTTACTAGAAACAAAATGAATTACTATGTATAAAAATGCAATTTATTTGCGGTTGCGGCTTAACAATTTGTAGCCGACTAATTTTTCTACACCTAAAACCAAATCGATTTGTAAAAAAAAAATCTTTTTTTTTTATTCTTGTTTTTATTATACTGTTAATAATAAAATATTTTATTATATTTTTTTATTATTTATTTACTTATTGCAAAATTACATATAGGATATTCCAATATTACAAAACCATTGCTATATATTTTAGTAGCAAGGGTGATTTGTCAAAAAACAAAATTACTTTTCAGTAATTTTCCTTACAGTTAAAAAATCTATTTAGAATTTGAAACCGCACTCCCTCGGTTAATAAGCCATGTATTTAATAACTATGTAGGTCACCAAAACCGCGGAATATTATAATTTTTCAAAAAAGAAAAAATCAACGGCTACTTATATTGCTTTCAAAACTTAGCATAGTTTTAGGAGGAACATAAATACAAAACTAATAAATATTTTTGATAACTGATATAAAAATTATTTTATTCATTTATTATTTATTTTAATATTGCAAAAGAACAAAGCATTATGCAGTATTTTTAAAACAAGTGGGTACTAAGGCCCTTATTATAGATTGAAATACTATTTATACTACTTTATATTATATTATTGAGTTATTTACACTAATTATTTGGTCGCAAACTGTCTCACTTTCTGTGTTGAATACTAATTTATGTTTATAACATGAGTAACATAATTAACATCTCAAAAACAGAAAATCCACCAAAGTCAAATATGTTAAAAGTCATATAGCATATTATAATCAGAAGAAAATCGTACAATGAGAGAAATAGAGAGTCTGCTGCATGCATCTACATTTGCTGCTGGGAAAGATGACTCTTAAAAATGCAAGAAAAAGAAAATTCAATTTTTTTATGTCTTAAACTATAATAAAATAAGCACTTTTTGCAAAACACTGTTAACACTCTACTGGCCCACGTCTGAAAGGAAAGAGGCCCATCGTTTTGCAGGGGCATTGCAATGAAAGGCATTGAATAAATAAATAAAACACCGTTAACACTCTGATTTATATCACTGTCAATTCTGAAAAAAATCAAAACAAAAAAAAAAAATTAATTAATTATATAAATTTTTCTTCAACTCTTCTGTCAATCGAAGGGTCTGGCCAAGACTTCTTTGCATTTCAAAGAGATATTTTTTTATCGAAATATTTGACAGAACTTTCTGAAATTTTGTGTCATTATAAACAAATTAGTTATGTGCTGTTTGTTATTTGGTATTTGTACGTAATTTATAGGTTTTTGTGTTTGTGTGAGTTGTTTTTTCAATTTTATATGAAATTTATATCTTTTTTGACTGATGACATTTTTAATTTTAATGAAGACATTTTTACTTTAAGTAAATTTTTTTATTTCAAGAAGAAGTGAAGAAATTTCAAATTTAAATGAAGATATTTTTTGCTTTCTCTGCCACATAAATGTGGACAGGATTTTAAACAGCCTTTCCTGTTCAGGCTTGGCTGTAAATGTCGTAAGGGGGAATAACTTTTCGAGGGTTGCTTGCAAATATGTTACAGAATCGATTATTCTTTTACCAATCGCTAGAAAAAATTTTATCCCCAACATACTAATGTTAAGCGAATATAAATGAGAAAACAGCTAATATTAGAGATTTGATGGATAATACTTAACTTCAATTTAAAGAGTCCATATACCCATTTCAAGCAATTATAAGATGGACGAACAACTTTTACCGTAAAGAAGAAGAACACGATTTATAATGTAAAACCACTAAATATATTATGGTTAAAGTGTTGTGAACTTGCGATTTTTCAAATGCTAAATATTCCTGCAAAATTATTCTAATTATCGGAAAGAATCGGGACAATAAAGGAATTTTAAGAAAAATAAATTAATTCTGCTTGAACTTTCAACAAAATTTAATATTTTATATTATGATCTTTGTGAAATTTAGTCAAATTTGTAGACAAAATATATGAAAGATCGGCCCAAACTTTCCCATCATATACCTAATTCTCATCATATACCCATCATATAAAAAATTTATATAATAAACAAAGTTCCAATAATTGATATCTTACTAAATTACGTAAATAACCTATAAGTTTAAAATTCTTACTTCTTTTTTGCCATTAATTCTTTAATTATTTTCTCTGTTCTGTTTCTTCCTTACTAACATAATATGACATAATATTTTTATTTAATTTTTATTTCAGTATTTGCATCTTCAAAATAATTTAAGTATTGCTAAATAAACTATTTTATTTGTTAAGTAAACGAAACTGGAACATAATCTCTGATATTTTTTCATCACTGTAAATATAGGTAGTAATTTTCTAAAAAAAAAAAAAAAATATTCTAACAATCTTAAGTAAATTTTATCTTTTAAATTTTAACTTCCTTAAATAATTTCCATTTAAAGCTTACAGCAAAACGGAATAAAATAAGAAATAAATTTTCCAGATAATTCAAAAAACAAAAAAAAAAATTTTAATTTAAATCCTCAGGTGTATGTAAGTTCTATAGTAGTTACCTAGTTATTACATGAAATTTTAAAATAAAGAATATTTTCCGTAAGATTATTACTTCCTTTTAAAAGAAAACGAAAATCTTTAACAGTCGTTTTCTGATATTCTGTTGCTTTTAAAAAATAAATTTTCACTTCTTTCTTCTTGCAGAGATGCATTATTTATGATGTAAAATGTTCTTATAATTCGTGGAAAATGTTTTTTTTTTTTTTACATTGAAGGATTAAAATTAAGGAACATCTCAGTTTTTTTTTTTCCACGTTTTTCCAAAAATCCAATAAAAATTGAAAAACAAGAAGATTTAAAATTTGTTATCTTTTAATGCAAAACTAAAATCTTTTTTTCATGCCATAAAATAATTTATGAAGTAAAGAAACAGTAAAAGTTACACTGAAAATCTAAAAAGTTTTTCTTTAAAGTGAAAATTGAATTATTTTAATTTTTAGTTAATAAAATTAAATCTTTTGAAGCTCTTAAAAGTAATTGTAAATTGTGAATTTGATCTTTTGAATTATTTTTAAAATCACTGATAGAAATAATAAAGTTTTTTTTTTTAAATTTTAAGATGTATTTAGAAATATGGCTATAATATGGTAGCTTCCCTTTCGTACCAACATAGCGAATTGATTGCTTTAATATAAAACTTTGTAGATATGACACAATATTTTAGAAAGCAAAATGTATTAATAGGAAAACAGTATAATGTTAGACTATTCGTTTTTAAAGGCTTATATTTTTTTAATTTTAAAATAATCGTAAATTCTGAACTGAAAAAATTCCATTAAGACTTAAGGAAAGCATTTTATAAAATATTAACATATAGTACAAACCTTTAAAAAGTTTAGACAGTAATCAAAGTTCGACCGGAAATAAAATTTTCCAAATTTTTTTTTTTTTTTTAATTATTTTTCGCATTATTACAAAATGTTTCGTATCTTTGAAAAAAAACAAAAAATAAAATTATGTATTTTCTCTTTAGCATAAATTTCAAAAGATTTTAGAAAAATGTTCTTATTAATTTTACTTTTTCCTCCCATCCGTATGTCTGCTTAAACGACTTCTTCATCTCTTAAGATAGACCAATGACATTTTAAATATGTATTGGTTTCATAAGAAAATAATGTTGCAGAAGAACTTTTTATTTAGGTCACTCATTAGGGAATAAGAGCCTCTCAAAGTTGAAAAAAATTCATATACCACAACTTCTGCTTAATAGTTTTACAATTTAAAAACATCAAACGACGGAAATTTTTAAAGTTTTATAAATCAATAAAAAATTATACTATATAATTATTGTTTGCAATTTAGTATTTAAATTTACCGTTATGTAAAACCATATAATATTGCAAAATGTTTTTTCCTACATTTCTCCGGAACGCTTTTAGTGAGAATCTTGAAATTAAGAGGAAAAACCCAAAGTGAGAAGAAAGATCTTTTAGAATTAATATACAGATATAGAGATGTGCCTTTAAAGACCTATGGTTTTATGTACAGCATATTGTTTGTAACGTCTTTTGTTTGCATTTTTTAAATTCAAAAAATATTTAAAATAGCTTGAGTTATTATCATCAATTAAATATAGAACTCCATTTGACTTTGAAGGGTTATACTTACTCAAAAATGTTCTTAATAAAATTATGTTTGAATGACATCTATCCATATGGTTGAAACATTTTTTCTTAATCTCAAACGGTTTATAAGATGTTTATAAGATTAATTCTTTTTTAAATTTTTCTTAGCTAAACATTACATAAATTTCTAGCAATCAAAACAAATATGCAAGGATCGAAGGAAATGAAAGTTAAGCTAGTCAAGAAAGCCACTACGAATGAACCAGATCTGAACTTTAAATCGTACCACCAGCACATTATGGAACTAATAAATAGACACATATGGAGGAAACACATCATTAAATTAAATAACAAAACCTGCCTCAAATAGACTTAAAGAGATCCAACCAGCAATTTTTAAATGCAAAAACATTGAGCGAATTGCTTCTTACAAAATCCTCCTTACGCGATTCAGAATTGTCACTTCCATGCTTATCCGCAGTTACCTTTTTGAAATTCAATTTACTAATTCACCAAATAGAAAAATACAAAAAATCTCCTTGGTAGACCACATTTCAAACACCGAAGTTCTAAAACGTATGGGCACAGAGAGAGCACTGCTTCAACTTGTTAAAAGAAGAAAAACTGCATATTTTGGACATCTGATGCGCAATAACAAGTATAAACTCTTACAGTTGATAGTTCAGTGAAAAATCGAGGAGTAGGCAGGAAGCAACTGTCATGGCAAAAAATATTAGGAATTGGATAAACATTAGCTTGATTGGGGAGTTAATACACTTAGCAAGTAATCGGGATTAATTCAGCAATATCGTTGCAAAACTTTAACCGAACCAAACCAAATATGTGATCGCTTTACATCCAACAATTGGATAATGGCAGCAGAGAGAAAGAATTCATCAAATTACTCCTGCAACTTTGGCATATCCGTCACTATATACAATATTCTTGAAGAACGTTCTCAATACAACAACAGTACAAATTTAACAAAGCAGGTCAAAATATCCTGACGGAGATCTCGGTGCGTATCACTGACAATATTATCAAACTTGTAGTAAGTCATTATTATGTGGGCATTATTATTTTATGAAGTAAGACATTATTATTATTATTATTATTATTATTATTATTATTATTATTATTATTATTATTATTATTATTATTATTATTATTATTATTATTATTATTATTATTATTATTATTATTATTATTATTATTATTATTATTATTATTATTATTATTATTATTATTATTATTATTATTATTATTATTATTATTATTATTATTATTATTATTATTATTATTATTATTATTATTATTATTATTATTATTATTATTATTATTATTATTATTATTATTATTATTATTATTATTATTATTATTATTATTATTATTATTATTATTATTATTATTATTATTATTATTATTATTATTATTATTATTATTATTATTATTATTATTATTATTATTATTATTATTATTATTATTATTATTATTATTATTATTATTATTATTATTATTATTATTATTATTATTATTATTATTATTATTATTATTATTATTATTATTATTATTATTATTATTATTATTATTATTATTATTATTATTATTATTATTATTATTATTATTATTATTATTATTATTATTATTATTATTATTATTATTATTATTATTATTATTAGCATAATACTAACATTAACGTAAACTCAAACACACTAATAACAAACTAAGCCCACATAATAACTTATACTAACATAATACAAAATTAACGTAACAGATGTAAGATCTAAAATAGTTCATGGTTGAGGGTAAATAATAAATAAAATAATCCTTAATATAAAATATTGTTAGTTAGAAAAATATTATTAGTTATAGAAACAAAATTTGGTTGACGGCTTATAAAGAAACTTTAGAGTTCTTAAGCCCATTAAATAAATAATTGTATTACATTATATTCAATTACGAGGAAGAATACAGTTGACTTTGTCAACTCTTAGATACCCGTACGAACCGTTAGTATGTTCACAGCCTGTCACTCTGCTTACAATATTATTTTTTTAATATTTTAGTATTTTAAAATAATTTGGGTGAATTTTATAATTTCTAGTACTATGGGTTGTACATATATTCAAACTATATGTTTATATGTACATTCTTCAAAAGCAGATTCTAACCTTTCACATAACGATTATCAATCCAAAACTTTTTCAAATATTCTATAGTACCATTTAATACTAAGCGGTAAATGTATATTAAATTTACTAAGTACAAAACAGTAAATATAATTTTAAATATTATATTATATTATATTTAAAAATTCCATTGACAGAATAATTTCTTATAAGTACAATAAAATACATATGTGTATGTAAATACGGCGCTATATAATATACATCTATACTCTTATCATTCATTCACTATTATATAAGTATGTATATATATCAATATCATATAAATAAAAATTCTTCAAGCAACCGTTATGTTGTTTGTTTAATTAAATTTTTTTGTACTACGCATTATATCCTCAACAATTTCAAATTATCGAGTAAAACAAAATGGAAAAAATTCGTTAAAGAAAAAAATTTGTTAGAAAATTTGAAAAAATCAAGTAACACTTTCGTCAATTATAAAGTAACCCTATATTATTAAAAAAAGTTGTTAACAAAAATAGGAGTATAATGTTGAAGCTTTAATTTTTGTGTATTACTTCAAAAAAATTTTAACAGGTGTTCAAGTTACAGTGTTTAAAAATAGGAAATTTTCAGTTTTTGACCCCTTACAGCTCCTAAACGGAGAGTGATACAAAAAAAATTTCTGAAATAACTCATACTAATTTTTAAAGATCTAACTTCTGTCAAAATTTCAAGTTTCCAACTTTAACCGTTTAGAAGATAGAAGGGTTAAAGAATTTTGCAAAATTTGAGTTTCGCATAACGGTAAATTAAGACACCGTATGCCACAAATATATATTTATTGTATATATACTTTTAAAGCTAATGAAAGTAGTAATCGTTTGTCGTTTTCAAAATGAAGATATACCTTATACAACTTGTGCTATAACAATTTAAATATAGAGCTTTTTTGAACCTTTGAGGAGCTGTAGCTCCGTAACGGGTGGGGCTACAAAAAAAAGTTATTAAAAATAAAATTAATATTTTTGTGAGATCTATCAGCAGTTAAAATTTCATAGCTCTATTTCAAAAAAAATGTCGGGATCTAAAAGTTAGGTGTTCGAGAGCTACCTTAAGGTTTGGTCCAAACTCAACCAAAAAAAATAGGGAACCTACAAATTACTCCAAGAATATTTTGTGTAAATTTCAAGATTCTAGCTTTCTTAGTTTTTGAGTTAGCGTGCTGACGGACGGACGGACGGACGGACATGGCTCAAAAGTCTTAGAATTTTTTTCTGATCCGATCCATACCTTTGAAGGTATATCTAGCTCGCTTATTTCTAGGTGTTACAAACGGAGGAGTAATTTTATTATACCCGATCCTATCGTACGGGTACTCTTATTTCTGTTAATAACTTTTTTTAATAATATAGGGTTACTTTATAATTGACGAAAGTGTTACTTGATTTTTTCAAATTTTCTAACAAATTTCTTCAACAAATTTTTTGCATTTGTTTTATTCGATAATTTGAAATTGTTGAGGATATAATGCGTAGTACATAAAAATGTAAATAAATATACAACATAACGGTTGCTTGAAGAATTTTTATTTATATGATATTGATATACATACATACTTATATAATATCATGTTTATTTACATATCGTATATGTCACTAGTGAATGAATGATAAGAGTATATATGTATATTATATAGCGCCGTATTTACATACATATATGTATTTTATTGTACTTATAGAAATTATTCTGTCAATGAAATATTTAAATATAATATAATATAATATTTAAAATTATATTTATTATTTTGTAATAAGTAAATTTAATATGAATTTATCGCTTAGTATTAAATGGTACTATAGAATATTTGAAAAAGTTTTGGATTGATAATCGTTATGATAATTAATAATATTGCAAGCAGAGTGACAGGCTGTGAACATACTAACGGTTCGTACGGGTATCTAAGAGTTGACAAAGTCAACTGTATTCTTCCTCGTTTTTATGTTGCTTTTAAATTATGTCATTTTACTAAGCAATAAGTCATATTGTTGTCGTATAATACTGATATTATTGTTTTGGTTAAATATTCACATTTACATTAAGTTGATGTTATCTATAAAATTTACTTCCTTTCGGTTGTGTCATTGAATCAGTTGAATCATTGTTTTGCACTGTAACTGTATTACAATGTTTTAAGAAATAGGGGATTCTTTATTTTACAATTTTTAAAGGTCAAATAGTTGTGAACTGTGAATTTTCCAATTAGAAAAAAATATTTATAAATTCTAAAAAATATACTGACTTTGTCATCACCATATTATGTAAAAAACTTAAAAACTTTTTAAATTTTTGTAAAAAGGGAAACTTCTAATTAAAAATTTATAATTTCATTTGTTTAATCATAAATTTATAAATTTTTTTTTTTTAGATCTTTATTTAGATCTTATAAATATAACTTACAAAAAAAAATTTAAAAATATCAGTTTACTTCTTTGTTTTATAATTAATTTTAAGATGGCATGATTTCTTATTTTATTAATTTTGGGTTTTATATTTCAATATTACATTAAATCTTTGAATGTTCCATGGTATTTTACAACCTTATATTTATTATTTTTTAGCAAAAATTTCATTTAAAAATCCAAATTTATTTCTATTGAGTTTTAAAATAAAAACTTAACTTATCTTAACCTATCTTAACATATCTTAACCTATCTTAACCTATATATCTAATCTAATTTACCCTATGCTATCCTACTTATCCTAAATAATTAAAAATAATTTTAATCTTCTATGTAGGTGTTTTCTAACCACCAATAATTTCTACTAATGTTTTTGTCCCTTTCTGGTATATGTCTATCAAATTTCAACATCGAATAATCTACGTTTCGCGGAATATAGTCAATGATCTTGCACGTGGCCCGCCTATTATAATGAAATAATAAGGGAACATGGTTTTGATCTCGAATGTAACCATTTGAATCTAGGTATATAAAAAATTTTGGTGCAATGAATCCTGTATTCAGATGAATTTATAAAATGCTGATGATTATTTTATGATTCAGGCATAAAACTTTTTATATTTTGTTATCTTCAGTTTGCGATAAAGAAATGAAATTTTATACATGAAAATATTGAAGTTGAAACAAACCTCTATATATGACATATATATTTTAAATATTGCAGTAATTTAATTCGACTAGATAATTTTTCCATCTGAAAACAAAAGGAAACAAAAGGAAATTCTTATGCTTTATAAATCAATACGAAAGTGATACAAGTTTTTAATACTCAATGCTTTAATTCACCATTAAAAGTTATTTCGTCTTGAAGTCTCTTCTAAAAACTCCATCGTGTAACTAAAAACTTAAAATTTTAAGAGAACTAAAAAGAAATATGAGTTAAAAATAAAATTTTCTTTTGCCATCTATTTAAGGTCTATAAGGCCTAACATTTTTTAAATCTAGTCGTCAAGAACTGATGTTCACGTTGATGGAAATTTTTCAAAGACAAGATAAAAAATGAAACACTAAACATTATAATACTATTAATATATATATATATATATATATATATATATATATATATATATATATATATATATATATATATATTTATATAATATTATTAGGTCAATTAAGGGAGTCTTTTTGGTTTAGCCTTTTTTTCATTTTGAAAAGTCAAAAGTAAAAAGTCTAGCAATTATGGAAGTCTAATTTTTTTTTTACTTTTATTTTGTATTCAATTCATATCTTATTTTAGCTTAACCTAGAAAAAGTTTACAAAAACGGTTTTAGTGCCTAATTTTGAATTAATTAACATTTAAAAATATATATTTTTTTATAATAATTTATTGAGTTATATTATCATTTTTTTTTTTTTTGTTTTAATGCGCATGTAATTAGATTCATTTTTTTTAGATTTTTTTTATTCATTACATTACCCGGGTTGTATTCAATGCTTTTGCATGTAGCCCTTCCACAATAGTGATATAGTAGGAGGACATGATTTTGGTTTAAAATATAACAATTCATATCTAAAATAATAAAGCCCGTGAGCAATGTTTTTTTAATCTACTTTTAATTGTGGTAAAATATATGGGATATTAAACCATTTTTAGGAGTATTTTGTGCTCTTTCTGGAGAAAGTTTAAAAAATCTAATAGAATTGTAAAAAAATATTTTGCATAATTTTAGGATGACATTTAAATATATTTGTATGAAATGTCAATTAGATACAACATATACGTACTTCTTTTCTTTATGATCCAGTTTTAAAAACACCTCCTCCAATCAAAAACAACAAAATGAATGAAACAACAAATAAACATAAATATAGAAATTGTTTTGTTTTTCAACTCTACTTAACTTTGCAGTAGACATTTAGTGTCAAATGTTTAAATTTAAAACATACATTATTGTCGTAAACTAACCAAATAAACATTCAATTTTTTTTATAATAATAAAAATAAAATGTTTACTTATTTTTACTTATTTTCTTTAATAAAAAATTCTGATTTTATTATAAATCTACCACAAAAATACTTTTGACTTTCAAACACTAAATTAAAAAAGTAAATACCCATAAAACCAATTAAACTCCCTTAAAATAGTCTCCCTTAATTGACTTTTATGTTGGCAACTTATTTTATTTATATTGAGTTTGTTAAAAATTGAAAAAAATGTAATCTATTTTATATGCTTTTATATTAACTCGTTGCTGTCGGTTTATTTATTTATTTATTTGTCATTCTGTCACGCTTTTTATTATCTTCGTAATGTGTTAGCAACATTTATAAGTGTTGTATGGTGCAGAGGAAAGTGTACAGGTTTCAAAAGTGGGGGTCGTGTTGTTCGAATCCAGTTCACATGCAACTTTTTTTTTTTTTAACTATCTATTCATCAACATTTTTTGAATAAAATATCTATATATTTTGTATATATGAATTTGAAACTTAAATTTTTATCTCTAAATTCATGCATATAATACACACGCAATATATTTTTGATCTTTTCTCCTATAATAGTATATTTTTATGTATGTTGCTAAAATATTTTGTTTACAACATTTGTTTAGTATTTAAATCAAAATATTTGCTGTCAACATTCTTTAATGCATATTGAATATGCATGGTTAAAAATTAAGATTTTATGTTCGTAACATATTCATTAAATATTTAAGTGTTGTATAGTGCAGAGGAGAGCGTACAGGTTTTGAAAGTAAGAGTAATTTGGTTCGAATCCAATTCATGTAGGTACATTTTCTTTTTTTGTTAACTGTATTCATCAACATTTTTTTAATAAAATTTTATGTATAATATACACATATTATTTGATCTTTCCTCCTGTAATAATTTAGTTCAATCAATCTTGACGTGCACATGTATTTTGTATCAGGATTTAGCAAAACACAAAATATATAGGTACAATATTTTTATGTTGCTAAATTATTTTGTTTTAAAATATTTGTTTAGGATTTAAATCAGAATATTTGTTGTCAACATTCTTTATTGCATATTGAATATGTATGGCGTTAAAAATTAATGTTTCATGTGTTTATTTAGGAACATTTATTATGTCTATTGTGTATATAGATATACATATAAAATTTCATTCAAAATAATTCCAATTGCCAAATTCAAACTCAAAGGTACATACATAATATATTTTTGTATGTACATAGTAAAGAATATAAAAAGTAAAGATCATTACAAAATTATGCTTTTGCGCATTACGCATTATGATTTACAAACAAAATTTTGTCAACACAAAAAATTAAAACGTATGTAAATATGTACGTACGTATGTAAATAATATTATGTTAAACTAATTTCCTAAATTATTTTCTTCCGCTCCATTTGTTTATAATTTAAATCAAGATATTTGTCAACAATTTTTACTGCATGATTTTATTAAAGGATTAGGTAGGTACTAGGTGTTCAAGGTTAGATGTTTGTTTGGATATACGATATACTACTAATGCTATACTATAGAAATATACAGTAAAATACATTTATGTACAATACGAGTATATATCATTTTCATACGTGTTAGAAATGTTACTTCAACTAAAATTGTATTGTAATATTTATAATCACAGTATTTTGGTACATATTTTACTCTTCGGGGTACTTTCATTAATTATGAATTACATACTGGAATAAAAAATTTTTACTCTTGCCATATAATAAAAATATCCCATATTTTTTAAATTTAAATTATGTGCTTCATTTAAAACTAAAAAGTATAAAATAAAATAATAAGTAAAAAAAATAATTTTTAAAATAAATATGCTTTTATCGAAACCGAATTCGCCCCCTAAAAAGTAGAAAATAAAATTGATTGCAAAACTTTAGCTTTTTGGACTGTTATAAAAGTGAGTTGCTAGTGCAAGCATTTTAGACTGTTATAATATAAAAGTAAATTGCTGGAATAAAAAAGAAACACGAACCTCAAAGTTCGCAGATTTTTATTTAACCTTATTCCAGCAATTTACTTTTATATTATAACAGTCCAAAAAGCTAAAGTTTTGCAATCAATTTTATTTTCTACTTTTTAGGGGGCGAATTCGGTTTCGATAAAAGCATATGTATTTTAAAAATTATTTTTTTTAACTTATTATTTTCCATAAAATTTACAAATTAAAAAACTAAAAAAAGAATCACTAATTTTCATAAAAAATTAGTCACAATTTTAAAATAACAAAAAATATTATCATCTGTATCTCAATGTCTTACCACTTTTTACAATGAAATACTACTTTTTTTTGCTAAAAAATGATATGGGGAACCACAAATTTTAGGACTCACAAAACAAAAACTTCTAATAATAATCTGATAAAAAAATATTCCTGATTTCACCCTATTCAGAAGTTATAACATTACGGTATTTTAATTACTTATTCAATCTATTTTCCCATCTTCTTAACTCGTAATTTCAACTTAAGTTAGGTTAGGTTAAAGTGGCTGCCGGAAACCGTAGACACCGTAGACCGTAAACACACTTAGACCGTATTTGATTCATTGTAATACCACATAGAAACTTTTCTATATTAATCGTTAAAACCAATTTGAGCTTTTTTCAAAGCGAAAAATCATTTTTACCTACTTGGCCACTTTTCACATTTTTACCTACTTGACCACTGCTGTTGTTGAAGAGATAATGCCTCAAATAGGTGTTTCATTTAGCCGACAAAGTATGTTCAAAAGAGATGAAGATTCGTTCTTCCTCTTCTTAATCTTTGCAGGCTCAGCTGTAGTCGTTTGCGTGCATAAGCCAAGTCTTTTGGCATTGCTTCCCTATTAAACAGTGAACAGTGATTATACTCATTGTTATTTCAATATCTGCCTTTTAAGAGAAAGCAGAGTTAAGTTAAGTTTAAATTAAATTTGAAATAAATTTTGCAACAAATTAATTTTTAAATTTTAAATAATTTTATTTAATTTTTTTTTTAATACATAAAATATATAAGTACTTAATAACATAATTATAATACTATAACTTAATTAATAATACTAATAATTAACATTTTGAGTTAAATGTTCAATAAACCTTTTTCATATTTATCTCGAATATCTAATTCATCCACTTTTTCATTATCTTTAATACAAATATTATGAGATGTTGCAACACAAACTGGTTTGTTACCATCAAAATAATCTTTACGCCAATAATTAATATGTTTTAATGAAGCAAAAGTTAAAAATTCATCTAAACAATGACATTGCCATGGATTTCCTTCAACAGCAACTTCTGTAAGTTCAGGCAAAGAATTGTTTGTAATAGAGATGTAACTGATTTGATTGTGATTAAAAAAAAAATTCTTTAAATTTGATAAAGATTTAATGAATTCTGGTGTAAGTTCATTAATTAAATTATATCCCAAATCTAATATTCTTAAATTTTTTAAATTTTTACCAAATTGTAAATCCAAAAATTTTATTTCATTATTATGAAGTTTTAAAATTTCTAAATTTGGTAATGCTGTAAAAATATTCGGATTCAAATATGAAATACTATTTATTGAAAGATTTAAAATTTTTAAATATTCCAAAGAATTTCCAAATATAAATGTATTTAAATTTTCTAAATTATTTCCAGCCAAATCAAGATATTCTAAATTATTTAAATTAGCAAATGTAAAATTTTCAATAATTTTAATATCATTTTCACATAATGATAACCATCTTAAATTTTCCAATCCATTAAATATTGTATTATTTAATTCCGGCAATGAATTGTGTGATAAATCCAAATTTCTTATAAAATTTAACATTTTAAATGTATTTGATTTTATTATACGAATATTATTTGAATTAAAATCAATTGATTGTAATCTAGGATTAATAAGTCCATTGAACATTGTTGAATCTAATATTTCTAAACTGTTATATGATAAATTAAGAAAACGAAGTTGATTTAATCCAGCAAAAGAATCTGATTCAATTTTTTTTAAAGAATTATCCGTTATTATTAAAGTTTCAATTAATGGGGTTCCAATAAATGTGTTTGAGTGTAAAATTTCAATAATATTATCACTTACACTTAAATATCGTAAATTATAAATAGTACCAATTCGTATTTCTTTTAATAAATTCTGATTTAAATTTAAATTTTCTAAATTGTAAATATTTTTAAAAGTATTCTCTTCAATATTATTTAGTATATTATTAGATAAATTAACTAATTTTAAATCTCTTAAAACTTTTACATTATCTGAGTTTAAATTCTGTAGTTTATTAAAAGAGAAATCTAATATTTCAATTGTATTAATAGAATTAAACCATTCTGATTTTAATTCATTCAAATTTAAATTTGAAAGATTGAGAAATTTTAAAGATCGTAAATTTGAAAAACCTCCATTTTCTATAGATAAAACACCGACATTTGAAAGATCTAATTTTTCGATGTGATGTAAATTGTTACCGTTTTCAATATCTAAAAATAAATAAATATAAAAAAAAAAAAAAATAAAATAAAATTAATAGAAAATTTTTTCAATTATTTACAATAAGATAAAATGAAGGTGTAAATTATTACCTGAAACATTAAAATTTACTCCCACTTTGTTTTTAATCAAAATATTTGTACAATCATCACATTTTATATCTAATGACAATTGATTAAAAGATTCAATATCATTACATTGAATTGATTCTGATTTTTTATTATTTACGATGGTTGTACAAGTGCAATCAAATAAATTTATTTGTAAATTTATGAATAATAAAAATGTGACAAATTCTAAATACTTCATCTTTTACTTTTATATTTATATCTATAGTTTAGTGTCTAAACAATTTCACTCGAAGAGAATTTAAATGTAACTAAAGCTTAAATTGAATCAATTTGTTTATTTATATTCTATTGAATTCAAACAAGCTGTACTGTAGTCTTTAACTTAAATCGTAGACAATTTTTTGTTTGTATTAATTTTTTTTTTTTTTTGTTATGCTTTTAATTCTCTCTCGATTTTTACACTCTTTAATGTTACGTTAAATTTTTAAGAGGGTTTTTATTTTTTTTAAGATCATTTATTACTTATTACTGCTAAATTAGCGATGCCCGAACAGCCTGATAAGAAACGGGGTTTATTTAAGTTTTATTAGTCAAATATAATAATTATAGAGAATTTGGTAGTTTTGAGAAAAAAATTTAATTTAAACAAATAATGCAGTAAAATATAATAATACTATAAGTAAATACTATACTGTATATTGTGTAATTATAAATACAGTGTTGGACGATTGTTTCAAAACAAAAACAGTAAATATTTTAAATAATTCAAAGAAAAAAACATTTTAAGAAATCGAATATTGTTTTTACAACTTACCATTTTTATCTCTGATATTAATTGGAAAAAAACCAAAGAGATACCGACAATACATCGAACTCAACCAATATTGGCAATAATATAATGAATAAAATTCTCAAATATTAAAGGTGGATATTCAACAAGTTATTAGTGAAATTGAATCGGAATCATAAGAAAAGGTTATGAAGATATAATATGAATATCGAGTTTCATCAATATTATGGTAAAAGTTTTTTTTTTTTTCAGAAATAAAATGTTGACTGCATGCTTCTTTGAGCCGTACGAAATGAGAATGTCTTTGAATAATGAGAAAAGTGAGTTTAAAGTTTAGAATGATATATTTGGACTGATTATTGGTATAAACTTTGTGTACAGGGTGATTAGTAAGTGGCTTCACATATATCAACGTTTAGGGAATAACATGGAGATAAAACTTTTATATATGGTTAGGTTCTGGGCCCAATAGTTAGGTAGGGCCTTGAAGAAGATTTAATGCAATTTTTTTTTTGTTTTGATTAAAATAACCATAACTTCTGCTACGAATAAATTTATAGCACTTTTCTGGTACATTATCGACTGACCACAACTGTATTTGCAATCAATTGAATTTTTGAATGTTATAAATGTTAAAGAGCAAAAGCCCTATTTATAGATTATACTGGGGAAAAAAAATTTTCCCATTTTTTTTAGTCATTAGAAGGTGATATGAAGTATCTTTTTTTTAATTCATAGATACTTTTATAAAAAAAAAAATTTAGTTTTGTTTTTATTAAAATTTAAATGAGTTTCTTAAATTTAAGATTGTGGATGAGAAGGTTTTCAGTTTCTTTTGAATAATGCAAGATAAAAGCTGTTCTTTTTTTTAAGTTGAAATTTCAAAATATGTATCTTTACTCACTTTTCATATTACTTTATTTATTTGAGGGAATTTTTATTGTTAAGGGATTTTGTTTTTAAGGGGGGCTTTTTTAATAGTAGGTATCTTCCTTTTTTTACACTTGTTAACTATAAAAATATAAAAAAAAATTTGTAATAGAATTAATCATTTCTAATGTTGTTTAAGCTCTGTGCGTAACCCTTTTGTTTTCTTTTTGATTTTTAATTTTTTTTTTAATTTTTGATTTTACTATTAGAGCTTTCAAGAAATAAAAATCTACAACTTATTGAGCTGTTATAAGTTAAAATGTTTATATTGGAAATTATAGTTTGCTCTTTGATCATTTCTGAATATTTCTATTGAATTAAAGTTTGTTATTTTTATGAGAATTTTATAAATTTGTCATAATCTGTTGATTTATTGTTTTTAGCTTTATTAAAAATTTTTAAAATAATTATTGAGATATCTCCGGCATTACTAAATAGTAAAACATATTTTAAGTAACTGTATAGCTTTTGTATGTCTTTACATACTATATTATATTATGTTATAATTGAAGTGCATATTATTTAAAAAAATTTAACCATATGGTTTCATTAACCACGGAGATTTGTGTTGGAGATCACAAGCATTCTTGAGTACTTCTTCTCCATCTATATGTGTAATACGGACCTAGAATCGAATGAAAACTTATTACTGATGATCTGAATCTTCAAAACAACTGATGCTGATGCATTAACTGAACCTAGAAAAAAAGACTCTAAATAGTTGAAAGGCACTATTTGTGAATGCTAAAAATTCTCTGGTAATTCTAAAATTTAACCCGACGTATGATGGGTATTCCCATTTATGAGGTTGAAAGTAATTTAGTAGCTTTAATAGTATCATTTTTATTCTTCAAGTTATTTTTTCGAAATAATTAAAAACAAAAATTAAATTAATTAATTTGGTAGTCGAGTAATTAAAAACTCGAAAAAAAAATTTTTTTGGTGCTTCACCAACTTTTTACACTCATTTACTTACATATGTAAATTCACTTAAAATTGAAGCTTTTAGGTTTATATTAATTTTATAAATCGTTATAAAATTTTGAATCTTAAAAAATTAAACTTTTTGTTCAAAAGTAAATTTAACTAAAAAAGCTTTCTTTTTTTATAATATTTAGTACATTCAATAAAAGCTTCAACTTTTAAATAATATAATTTTGCTTGTAAACTGTTAAATAGTTTTTAATATAAATGTCAAATAAATTCAAACTTAAAAAAATGTTTTTATATAAAAGTATAAAAGGCAATCCTTTGCTTTAACCGTTAATATTTTATTTGAATTGATAAAATTGATTTTAACTGTATGAAAATTACCAGAAGGAAAAGGATCAAATGATAATATGTGGAAAAATTTTAGTTCGAAATTTGATGTAAATGCATTTAGGAACTTAATAATAGGAACTTCAATCCGTCCATTTTTTAAAATCTATTACTAATTTTTCATTAGCCATATTTTGCAATAAAATAAATAAAATTATTGATTTAATATGTTAAATTAATCGAGAAATTTTTTTTTGCTCGAAACTTTCAGATCAAATTTAAATTTTTTCGTCTCTTTTCAAGCCCATTTTCAAAAATATTTTTTTTTTTTAACTTGCTTATTAGTTTCATTTTGTCCATTCTTCCGTCTGTTCTCTGCACCTTTTAACATTGAACAATGAAATCATTACCATGGATACGTCTCTTAAAAAAATTAATGTTGTAGAACAACTTTTTTATGTAGTCTCAGTCATTACGGAACTACAGTCCCAAAGTTGGAAAAAATTATTTTTTCAAATGTGTGTATTCCAGGTTCTGCTTAAGATTTTTTTTCAATATAAAAACGTTTAACGACAGAATATTTTTTTAGCGTTATAATTTAATATCAAAGTAATACAATTTTCTGTAATTTAGAGTTTAAATTTCCCGTTATTGAAAATAAAATTTTCAAAGATTTTGCTTCCATCACAATTCCTATACGCTTTTAGTTAGAACCTTGAAATTTTGAGGAAAGAAATCTTTCCAAATTAACATAAGTTATATAAGCAGTTACCATTTTTTTCTACCTCCCCCTTTTTAAGAAATCAAAAATGATACAGAAAATTTTTTTCAGAATAAAAGGAAAGAATTAAAGCTACGGGATTATATTTTTCCATGTGTTGACAGCTTCTTTTTTTTAATTACTTCGGATTTCCTTAAAATTAGCGAAAATGTCTCTTGATTTTTCACAATTTTTCTTACATCTAAAAATCTAATAAAACTGAAATTTTGGTGTATAAATCAAAAATTGTAAATTGTTTTTATTGTCTTTTGAAAAATGTGGGCCTATAAAAATCTTTGGTTTACATATTGCCTCGCTTTTTTATATGTACAACTCTGTTTAGTTGTTCGTTGACATTTATTAAAAACAAATGTAAGTCGTCATACGTCAAATATGCTTTATTTCATGTTTCTTTTGCATAAAAAAAAGTACTATAAATCTAAAAAATCCAATCGAAATCGATATTGACTAACTAGTTTGGCAATAAATAATGGTAGTTGATTGGTATAAATGCCTGGTTTCTTTGGTCGTTACAAAGACTCCAAATAGCGCGAATTTAATTTTAAAGCCATTTTGCGCCTTTCCTTATCATTTCTGCAGGCTGCTTAAGTGCTAAATTGCTAAAATTGTTGAAATCATGGCTACCCAAATTTACTTTATTGTGAACTGTATAATGGTTTCTTTCTCATCCTATTCACGACGACAACTGCGGGATGATATATTGAATTGGATATCTAGTTTTACCGCATGTTCGCCAATTGATCAGCCATAAAAAATAATATGATGTAAAATTCCATATTATATGGACAGATGGCACAGTAAAACAGTGTGCCAGAGTTCAAGGGAGGAAAAAAAACAACTTTTTTATTGCTACATTAAAAAAAAATTTGTATTAAAAATATTTTAAATGCTCATTCTAGATTTTATCATTTAAAATTATTATATTATGAACATATTTCATTCTTAACTAAAACTCATAGAGTTTGCATTTAATATAATCATTAGCTTAGCCGAAAACGGATAAGTGCACATCAACCAGACAAATAAAACTTGTGCAGTTATGAAACATTTGCAATTACATCTAAGTGCAAATATTTGCACTTAGATGTAATTACACATATTTGCATTTATGTATCTATAATATGTAGAAAATTTGATGAACACGTTGTGTATGTGTATGTACTACTGTAACTTATGTGACATTTTTAAATATTGAAATACTATAAACTTAAAGAAAAAAATTTTCTAACTTACTTTTGAAAACATGAAACATGAAGAAATAATAATAAATGAAGAATTGTCAGTTATCAAATCAATGTTGATCAATGTTGATCAGTGTTGGCACTTAAAAAATTTATCAAAACTATTCAAATAGTGATCGACCTTTATCAATTTAGAAAAAAAAATTATTGGTTAATAATTTCGAATTTTGCACTTATCCTTTACTAAATCTGTGAAAACTTTAGTTTTAGGTTTAAAAATTCTGTGCATTTATTAGAAATTTCCACTTATAAGTTTTGCAGTTATCCAAACAAATTTGTTTAGATATTATTAAAAATGGCAAGCGGATTAAAATAGAAATTTTTGACCTTATCCGTTTTGCAGTTATTCCGTTTTCGACTGTATTACTTTAAAGTGTTTCAATACACATAAGTTGCAAAATATAATATGCATGCAGCTCATACTTAGTATTCTTTAGAAATTATCTAAAGAAAAGGATAAAAAAAAATGTTCGCACTGGTTTTCTGGATTAACAAAAGATGAACGAGAGAGAAATTCAATGGATCTAACGGTTGAATTCAAATTGGTTTAACTTTTCATACTTACCTCAATATAAATTCTATTCAAAAACCATTAAATAAAAAAAAAAACATTTATTTAAGATTCAATTTAGCTTTTTTTTTGTTTTTATATATATTTCATCAGTATAATAGTTAGTAATATTTTTTTTTTTTTGTTTTTATTTTATATAAATAAAATTAAATTTTTAGCATTTTGTTTTTTTTTTTTTTTTATAATATTATTATTGTAATAAACAAATACATATATGTGTATACAATTTATTTTATATTTTTATTTTATTAGGTATATATAAACATTTTCTTTGTAATATACATACACATACATACATATACTTGTATATATGCATATTATAATATCATAGCCAAAGAGGAAAAATATTTAATAAATATTTTTGTGATTTTTGGATTTGGAATTTGCTATTGCTAATTTAATGATATATAACAGTGTATTTTGTTTTTAATTATTTTATTATTAGTATAATAGTTTTTTTTTTTTTTTTTTGTCATTTTATGTTTAAATATTAAATACATTTTATAATATTATGTATTTTCTAAAAAATATTTTTAATTTTAATTTTTTTTTTTTGTTTTTGTATTTTAGGACCATTTTAAATATTTTTTTTGTATTAGTGTTTTATTAAAGAAAAAAAAACAAAATAACTGTAAATATTCGTTTAACAAAAAAAAAATTATTAATAACCTACATACGAGTATAAGGTAATATTATTTATTTCTAATACAAAAAAAAAATGAAGTATGTAAGGTACAATAATATTTTAAAAATTAACACTTTCTAGTAGCAAAAAATTTAGATATGTTCATCATAATTATTATTATAAAAAAAATTAAATTAAAAATAATATAAAGTTATTAAAATTTTAAAAGGAAAAACTAAATAAATACCTATGTATCTACGAATGTATAGTAAAAAAAAATATAACTGTAAAAATATTAATTGTTTTGTTTTTTTTTTTTTTTTTTTAAATATTAACTAAAATATGGAAATTCAAAAGATTTTTCCTAAAACTGATTGTCTCAAAGAACAATATTAAAAAATTTTTTCATGTAAATGAAGCGCAGTCTATTGAGAAAACATAACAGTTTACATAGTAATAGAATAATTTGCAGTTGGATAAAGTTGAATTTTTTTTAAATTTATATCCGCTGATATTTAATAATTATTATATAAATTAAATAATTAAAACAAACAGATTTGATTATATGTACGTTAAAAAATAATGTAAATAATATAATTATAATTTATTAATTACACCCTCGATTGCATCTAACAAAGAAAGGTTGATTTATTTTCTCATCACATTGTATGAGGTGGGGTAACCAAAATAAATAAATAAATTTTAAAATACATTAAAGTACCATTTAAACAATATTTATAAAATATCTTAAATATAAAGTTATTACAAAATTAATAACATGTAACAAAAAAAAAAAAAATGGTAGATACTAACTGTATATGGTTTTATTAAATTCATCATGGAATTTGGACGCAAGAAGAATAGATATTTATTTTTAAAATAAATGACTATTATAAATGAAAATGATTTAAGTGAAAATTTTTACTAATATACAGAGTGTGAAATGTTGTGGACATATTGTAAAACATTTTAATAGCCGTATAATTTATTATAAAATCTAGCGTTAAAATAATTTAAGTTTGAAATATATGTATGTATATGATACTGAATAATAACGGATAATTTTGTTTTTTTTTTTTCACACGGTTTTGATTAAATATGAATTAAAAAAAAAAAATATAACATTCACTTTTTGTATGAGTTTGTTTCCATTTAACACGATTGCTACTCACAACTTTACTCACAACTTTACAATTGGTCGAAATATTTTTAAATTGTGCTGACTATTTCATTTTCACTATAATATTTTTTTATTTTTGAAATGAATCTGCCATAATTATATATATTTTATAGATAATATATTAAATATTTTACTAATTAACTACATAAAATTTGGCTTTTCTGACAAATTTATTACATTACCATATTCTAATCAATTAATTTTCTTTTCTTTTGTATTTTATCGAATAAAAATAATAAGAGTCTCTTACAATAATTTTTTTACGATCTTAGTGTAGATCTTATATACATATGTATTGCATAATTTTAGGTAAAGACAGTATTTGGGAATAATTGAATTGAATACTGAATATAATAGTGAATAGTACAAAAATAAAATAGAAACAAAAAAACTAAAATAGAAAAAAAAAAAAACAAAAACAAATCAAATTAAATTCAAAATTAAAAAATAGCTGTCAGAAATCACAATAATATTTTAAGATATCGTTTAATTCCAAGATATTTAGAATAAAATATTGTAAACAACTGTAATACTAAAAATTGACGAAAAATAATTAAATATATGCTCTGTCTTCAAATTTACAAATTTTCCAAGGTATTCTCTAGAATTTTAAGAATGATAGGGCTTAAATTTTTTATTTTTAAAGCTGCTATAGTGCAGTTCATGATACGCAAAAGGCATAAAGTCTGAAAAGCATAAAACGTGATGAAAACATTTGTTTTCCTGGCATATTTATTAATCATTATGGTTTTTAGACAGGCATTTTTTTAATTAAACATTATTTAAAGTTACTATATTTATTCATATTAGGTACTTTTACTCACTTCACTGAAAAAAATACACAAAATCGTTTTACTTATGTTACCTATACAGTTTTAGTGAACAAAAATATGCAAAATTTATATTAAAGAACCGACTGCGGTCGTAGTGTAACTTAATACAGGTAGGTAGGCTTAATACAGGTAACCTAATACAGGTAGGCAGCTAATTAAATTAAAATTTCAATTTGTCAAAAACAAATTTTGCTGATGACCCAACGCGATCCCCTGCCATTAGTAAAAAAAAACAGAAAGTGAATAAATCTGACTCAACACAAAACAATTAGATAGTTTATTATCCCGTTATTAATGTAATTTTTCTCTTTGCAGTAAACTAAAATTTTTGAAATAAAAAATAAATAATAGGTACCTAATTTCAGAAAAAAAAATAAATAAATAACAAAATAAAAGAACAAAAAAACCAAAAAACAATTTTTTTAAATTTTTAAATAATATATATATATTTTTTTTTATATTATATTTATTTTTAATTTATTTTATTTTATTTTATTTTTTTTTAAAGTCATATTATGTTTTATTTTTAATTTTAATATTTCGTCTAAAAAGGAACAAAAATAGTTTTTATATTATTATAATATTTTTCTCAATATAATATCTTAAACATATACATATATAATATTATTATTATTATTAATTCTACACATTAATAACTTACATAAAAATATTATAACATAGAATATAAAAAAAAAAAAAAAACAAGTAAATTTAAAAATAAAAAAAAAATTAATAAAAATGTTGTGCTATTGATAAGCCTCCATTTAAAAACTTAAAATTAAAAAAGTTTTTAAAATTATCAAAGTTTATTAAAAAAAAAAAATTTATTTTTAAATAAAATTAAATAGAAAGTATTTGTTTTAATAATTAACTATTTCTCTATAAAAAAAAAACAAAAAAAAAAACTATTTATTTTTATATTAATATTATATTATTTTAAAAATAAAAAAAAAAAATGATAATTTGAGACAGATTTCGGTGTAAATAGAACCAGAAGAACATTATAACTTCATTGTATAACAAAGAAAAAAACAAAAATTACATAAAAACAATATATTAATTAATTAATAAGAATAATTAATAAAATAATAATAAATAAAATTTTATTAATTAATATAGTTTTTTTTTTTTTATTACCATTAATGTTAGTTTTAAAAACTGTATTCTTTTTTTTTTTTAAACATTTAATTTAATTATTTATTTTATTTTTTATTTTTTTATTTTTTTTTTGATAAATAATAATGATAATTATTTTTTAAATTTTCCGTTTATTCAGTTTTCCTATTCCTAAAGCCTACCTACACTTTTTTATTTTTATTTTTTTTTTTTTTTACTTATTAATTTTTTTCTTTTAATTTGTAAATAGTAAGTATTGCCATTGCATTTTATATATTTTTTTTTTTTTTTTGTTTTAATAATAATATTATATTATAATATTTTTATTTTATATTTTTTTATTTTTCAGACTATTGTTGTAACTGATCCATTATTATTAGTTGTGAAAGTTGTTGTTTTTGTTGCATTATTATTATTAATATTTTTATTCAGATTTGTATGTGTTTGTGTTACAATTACATCAAAGCAATTTTTGTTATTATTAGTAATATGATTATGATTACTGTTATTATAATTAATAGTACTGCCATTTTTATTAATTATATTATATTTATGATGATTATTAATTAATAATTTTGAATTTTTTCCATTTTCAGTTTCATTTTCATTTTCATTCCCATTTCCATTCTCATTATAATATTTATGATTTTCTGAATTAAATTTTATACCATTACTATTATTATTATTATTATTATTTAATAATATAATATTATCATTATTTGTATTATTGATTTGATTATTACCATTAATAATTAATGATTTATCAATTTTATTAATATTATTAATTGTTTCATCATTTTTTTTAATATTTTTATTAATAAAATTATATTCTTTATCATTATTAATACCATGTAAATTTATTTTTAATTGTTTTTGTTGTTCTTGTTGTTGTGGTGGTTGTTGTTCTTGATAACATTTACCATTTGTTAAACCATTTTTATATAAATTTTCATTAAATTTTTCATTATCTTTATATTGTTTTAAATCACCATTTTGTAATAAATTTTTTTTATTATTATTATCAATTTGGTTTGTTGATATTATTGTTGTTGTAGTTTTTAATACTGTTGGTATTGTTGAATTATATTTTTCATTAATATTATTATTATTATTATTAATATTATTAAAATTTGTTATTGATATTGGTTCACCAATTAATGTTGTTTTAACTGGTTTATAAATTAATTTATCCCATGGTATTGATCCTCTTCTATGATTATTATTTATTAAATTATTATTATTATTATTATTATGATTATGATTATTTGTTGATGTTGTTGGTGATTTATGATTTAAATTTGTAAATGTTGTTGATATAACGGTATGACGACGTGATGTTGGATTAAAATTTGAATTTGAATTTGAATTAAAAATATTATAACCAGTAACAGATGGTGATATTATTTCAGTTGTTGTTGTTGTTGATGATGATCCGGAATTTGGAAGATTAATCGTATAACTAGTGTATTCTGGTTTACTTCTAAAATTTAAATAATTAAAAAATAAATATTAAAATAAAAACAAAAATTAATTTTTTTTTTTTTAAAAAAGAAATTATTTTAATTTTAATGGAAAACTAGAAAGAAAAATCTACATTTTTAATTTAAATACTTATTTGTTTTTATTTACAAAATAAAAAAAAAAAAAAAAACAACGGCAACACCATGCAATGTTTATTGTGTTTCTAATTATTTTTAATTATAATTTTTTAATTTTTTTTAGCATGTTTTGGCATGATGTAAAAAAATTATTTAATTAAGTATATTAAAAAATAATGAATTATTTATGAATTTTTTTTTTTTTTTTTTCTTTAAATTTTCTGATTTCACACCACCAACACACACATCTAATTAAAAGCATTATAATAAATTTATTATATTTTTTTTTTCATTTTATGTTTGAATTTACCTCATTTTTCTTTAATTTTTTGAAAGCATGCAAATGGTAAAATTTTTTTGTTAAAATTTTACATTTTTCTTTACATAAAGGTATTTTTTTTTTAAACAAAAAAATTTTATTTCATTTGGATAAAAATATTTTTTATTGGAATTTTTTTTCAAAAATTTTATATTAATTTATTGAAAAATATTGAAATGAATAAAAATGGATCATAAATTTTGTATTTTTTTCTAGAACTGATCCATATTAGTTTTCATGCTAATTTAAATTTACTTTGTTTGTGTTCTTTAAACATTATTATGGAAATTAAAATTAATATATTGTACAAATGGAACTTTTGGAATATACATAAATATCTGGAACGTGTCATTTTATAATTAGACAATATTAAAAATCAAACAAACATACAATGAAATGCTATAGTAGGCCATTTTCAATAGTCAGAATTTCATTGAATGCATAATTTCACTCTGACTACGAATGCAATGTGACTATTTTTTTTTTTTTTTTTGTCAAAAACAGGACCTCAAAAATTAATGAAATAATCTGAGAATAATCGGCAAAATAAAATGTTAAATTGTGATAGTGGAATTGTTCTTTAGTGAAATTATACAGAGTAGAATAATTGTCGTAGTGAAATTCTGTCTAAAGCTGGTTATACACTGACATACAGTAAATTTTACATTAAAAAAATATTATTTTTTTTTTTTGAATTTAATGAGAAATATTAAGAAAAAGAAATTTTTTCATTTCAATGAAATAAAATAAGGTTTTAAATTTGATGTTTTACATTATTTTTATAAAATATTGTTTAAAACTAGGTACAAAATTTTTCAAGACTTAAAGAAAATTTTATTTATTGAATGTGATTTCACCTTTATTTCAATATTCATGTGACTGTGAAACGAATTTGAATTTAACATTCACTCGAACTATAATCGTGCGTTTTAACTTTTACTTGTTTTCGAATTTAACATTTTATTATACAAATTTATTTTCAATATTTTGGTGTAAATTAGAAAAAGATTATGATATTAATACATGTTGTATGCTAACTAATTAGATTTTCATTATTTATAAAAAAAAAAAAACGAATATGAAAATGAAATTTTATCAATATTTTCTCATATTTTTTTTTCTTAAACTTTTCACTTTTATACGTTTTTTATATGAAATACAATGGTCCTTTAAAAATTCGTCTAGAAGTGGATAAAATCGGAATGATTGATCGAAAATTAATATATTGAAGTTGAAGTTTAGCAAGGTATAGGGACCAACTATTATGATTCTATAAATATGTTATAAAAACAAAATGTTTGTAAGAAATTGTAAGTAAGAAAATCGAAGACAAATAAAATACAAGATATTATGATGTGATAAAAGACTAATTTTTAATATTAATATTTTTATAAAATTAAATACGCATCGAATACTGTAACACGAACATTCACAATTCAGTCTAATTCACATAATGTAAATGTTTTGGCTAATAATTAAAATATTTATTCAATTCATTTTAACTCATTCATTCATCGTTTGTTTTTTTTTATTTATATTACTTTTCAACAGAATTAGATTTTAGTTAAATATATTAATGACGATACAGGGTGTTCAGAATACTCAGTGTATTATAATACTTCACTGCTTATGATGATGTAATGAACAAAAACTGTATGCTAAGGGGGACGTCTTTTTTAACCCTTACTGCGATATTTGAACTTAACCATTTGATTTTATTTTTTTTATAAATTATCTTGTAACTAAAATGATTTTTTTTTTTTCTGTAGAACTAAGCGCTAATGCTTGACATTAATATAAATTAATAAGAAACATAAGTTTTAGTCTATAGTTTGAAAACTGATAATCGGTTACAGCAAAAAAATCCTCTTGACTCTTTGTTACAAGATACATATATATAATTTATAAAAACTTAAAAAAACATTTTACATAATTACAGTTAAAGAACTTTCTAAAAATTTCTTACCTCAAAATGTCAAAGTCCTAATATTACGTAAGTAAAGCCTAAAAATAGATCCTTCTACATTCGAGATTTTTCGTTCCTTATATCATAGCAAATCATGCTTTGAAGTATTATAAACTGAGTCTCAGAGGCACTCTGTCTATTACTTTTTTTAGGGAATGAGTATTTTCTTTATGAGTTTCCCACATAGTATGGCATGACACTATTAGAGTTACTACCTATTCTTTAATATTTTTTTTTTTCATTTTTTCATTCAATTTTTTTTAAGCAACATGTTAATTAAAAAAAATTCTTAAATATAGTGTTAAAAATAACGTAGAAAAATTGTCTGGGAATAAAAATATCTATAGTTTTCGATTTTAGTTAGGTACTAAATTTTTTATTTTTTTCACACAATTCTATAGTCTTTATTTTCTCTTTACTTTTATATGACAAAAAGAAATTAAAAACGTTAATAACTATTTTTAAGATTAACAAAAATTTAAACAAAAATAAAAACAAAAGAAACAAAACAAGAGCTAAATAAAAACAAAAACAGTTATTCATTTCTTTTTTTTTTTTTTTTGCTTTACATTTAAATATACAAACAATAAAACTTTTAAAAATAACGACTTAATTATTGTTCATTTCTTTTAATTTTCTTTTTTTTAAATATTTCTGTATTTTATTTGTATATTTTTTTATTAAATAATTTTTTTTTTTTTTTTTAAATATTAATAAATAAAGAAAAACAAAAAAAATAAAAAAAAAAAATTATTTATTTAAAGGCACGAATTTAAATTTGCATCATGAGCCCATGAATATGTTATGTGTATTATACAAATTAGGTTAATGGCACACAATAATATAACGGCCAATATTAAATCACATAACAGTACCTGATCAAATTGAAGCCTATTACAAATTTGTTTGAATATTCAATTAACGGATTTTGATTCCCCCAAAAAACATGGATTTTTTTGTTTATTATTTCGATATTTAATTATTTAAATTTTTGTTTTTTTTTTTTGAATAATTATTTTTCATATAAATATTATTAATAATATTATAATTAAATAATTAATAAATTAATAAATAATATAAATAATTAATTAATTAAATAAAACAACAATAGAAAAAAATATTTAAGTAATTATTTGTTAATTAAAAAATATATAAAATAAATTGTTAGCATTAATTTTAATGTGAGAAAAAAATTATTAATTAAAATTTACATTAAAATATTAATTATACCCATACATGAAAATCCATAAGTTTTTTATTTTTATTTTTTATTTTTTTTAATTATTTTATTTTTATTTTTTTTTTACATATGATTTAATTACAAACGTGAAAAGAGGCAGCATGAAAAGATTCATAAAAAAAAAGAAAGAGAAAAATTTACAATTAGAAAATAATGGTAAGAACAAGAAAAAAAAAAAATATATGAAATAATTTCTTTAATTAACCGTTAAGAAAAAAAAATTAATATTAATTTTGTTAAAAAAAAAAAAAATAAGAAAAAATAAATTTTTTTAAAAATGGGAATGAAGAAATATGTAATATGTTTTATAATTAGAAAAAAAAAAAAAACAAAAAAATTAAAATAAAAATTTTGCATATTATGTTGTGGTGTGGCTGTAAACATTATTTTCGATTGAATTGATTGAGCACTGTGAAAATTTTTTTCTGTATTAATATGAAACTAAAATCTAATTTTTAATTTTCCTAGTATAAAAATTCGTGTTAAGTCAGCTGTTCTGTATGTGATACTACAGTGCTGCCATATCGTTTCATTTCATCAATTTTCTTTTTTTTTTTTTTTTTGATTTTATCAAGAGTTTAATTGAAGAAGAAAAAAAGAAGGATTAAACTATAAGTTTAATTTTACTTTCGTCATTATAGTACCTAGTATTATAATAAGGCCTAAAATTTCTAAAAAAATATATATTTTATCTAATATAAAAATTCTTTTGTAAAATGATGTTTTAAACATTATTATAAAGTTTCTCATCAAGTTATCATTTAAAAAGATTCTCTTAATACAATTCTCTTAATAATATGTCATAATGTGTACTTTTTTTTTATTATTAGAGGAATTTCTGCCTAAATCTGACTTAAAGGTTCATTTAACAATATCGAACAAAATTAATTAATAATATTTGTTTTAAATGGTAATATTTTTTAGCTGAGGGTATAATAAATTTGACTTTACATTTGCAACAACTTAAAGAAGGTGAGATTTGTATGGCAAAATATGAAAATATCTGGCATGTCAATATATTCTTGCTCACAATCGAATTCTGAATCTATTTAATCATATACGTCTGTCTAATCGTCCTTGAGCACTATAACTCAAAAAATAATGGAGCTACGATTCTGAAGTTTTTATTATTTCAACTTTGTAAATTATTAGTTCGTTATTAAAATTAAGCAAGCTCAACCAGAGGGTTCGAGTAGCTGCCATTCAACTTCCATTTTTATATGAAAATCACTCAGAGTCTATTGAAACTAAGGTAGAGAAAGGTGAAAAGAAGTCAAGTTTCATGCCAACAACTTCTGTAAAATATGGTTGGGGTAAACGCAAATGGTTCGGATAGATGCAAAAATAATTATTCTCAAATCTTAATACTTAATAATGAACTTATGGAATTTTGTAAAAGTTTATTAAATTTTATGGTACAGCAATATAACTTATATTCGTGATGGTTTTCTCGTTCGTTTATTTTAAATCAAATGTTACTAATTTTATTTTCTACTTAACAGTTTGTTAGTTGTTTTTAAACTTATTTCGGAGCAGAAGATTTTTCAATTTTCTTTTTTTTTTTTTTTTGTTTATTCTCCTGCCACATAAATGTGAATAAGAAACTACTAATATTTTCATTAAACAATATTTATTTTCCAAGTGTGGCTGTAAATGTTGTAAGGAGTAATTATTCGTACGCCGTATGTGTGAGAATCGAATTAATACTTCTTCTCGGTCTTTATAGATTATTTTAAACGCTCCTATCTTCAAGGCCATATCGATATCGCTGTTTTTTAATTTATAATATGTTACCTATTAGGCGTTTTATATTTTAACAAAATCATATCTTGAAACATATTGGCATCTTGTTCAAAACTCAAAATGAAATTCTAAAAAAAATCTTAAAGTTTTTTCTTAAGGTTTAGGGATTGACTTAAATTGCAATTTTTTTTCGAAAGATGTAAATTAACTACTAATATTTAGATTACATTTTATAAGCACGATGCAGAAATGCACGCATAATAATTATTAATAACCTCTTTTTAAAATTTTGACTCTTAACTAAGATTTGTTAAAACTTAATTTTCTTTTAATGTTCCTGATTATTAAACATAATATATTACAACTTTTATATTTTATTTTGGATTTTTTTTTTTTTCAAAACAACAAAGAAACATATAATATAGAAATTCATTTTATTTTACTTTAAAAATAAATATTTTATTAATAAATATGCCACTGAACTTTATTTTATGAAAAGAAATCATAGATTTATACTTTTTATATGTAATATTTTATTACATATTGTGATTTACAACCTTTTAAAATTTCAATTTTTCTTTATGTATTTTTAATTAACCAGAACCATATATTTCCTATACATTTATATTTATGTATTTATGTTTATGATTTTTTTCATTATTTTAATTTTACATAAAAAAAAAAAAAAAAAATTTTCACAGTAGCTCACCATTTATATTATTAATTGTAATAAAATTATTTATTTTATATGTTAAATTAATATAATCTTCCTTGAATAAAATTAAATAAACTGAATAAATTCGAATTAGTTATTGTTGTCGTTACAAATCGATTATCAACAAATAATAATCTTAATGTTAAATATAATCGATTTATTGGATTACAAAATGTTAAAATATTGTGAAAAAAATTTCGATTTTGATTATTTAAAATGAAAACATTTGTTAAACTACTATTAATGTTATAACATAATATATTATTATTATTAATATTAATATTATTAATAATAAATTGTTTAAAATTTAATATTTTTAATTTAATTAAATTAAATTTTTCTAATAGAAAATTATTAAATATATTAAAAAGATAAATAAAAAATTGTGAACTATTATAAATATGATTTAATATATTATAATAATTATTATTAATTGTATTATTACTATTATTAATAATATTACTATTATCATTATTATTATTAATGCTATTTATTAAATTATTAGAAATTAATAAAAAATCGAATAAATTATTATTATCGATTAATAATTGTAATTGTTGTAATCTTTGTAAATAATTTTGTATCATATATAAAATATGATTTGGTAATTTCTTTAATAAATTTATAAATTTTTTTATATTTATATGAAAATTTTTAATTTCGATACTCTTACACCTGATTAATTGTAGCATAAAATATTTATGTATATATTATGTATATTTAAATCAGTTAGTTTTATAGGTGAAAAAAAATTAAAAAAAAAAAAAAAGAAAAAATAAAGAAAAGAAAAGATAAGTAAATAAATTTAAGAAATAATATAATAATAAAATGAAAAAAAAAAAAATTAAAAATATATAATTAAATTAATAATAATATAAAATAATTAATAATATTTAAATATTGGTATAAATAGGTATTGAAAACAAAAAAATTATACCTGCTTAATCCCTCTTGACCTATCGATAATGGACGAACCTAAAATAGAAAATAAAATATTTAAATATGTAAAATTTTAATATTATTTAATATATTGTATAAACTAGTAAGAATAAAACAGATGATGTATGTCTTACAGATAAAAAAATCGGAAGCTTATACAATTTAAAGTTATTTTTAAGTTTTATCTATCTTATGATTTTTTATCTATCTTATGAAAACTATTGGAGCTAATTCTGTAAATTAATTATATCATTAGTAGCCATTCAAAATAGATGTTTAAAAAAGTTTCTGTTGGAAACTGGATTCTGGAAAAGAATCATTAGAATTTTTCTGGAAAGTTAGATAGAGTCATGTAGTATTAACCTACAGAACTATCAAATTTTAAATTTTGCGGCTGGTTCTATATATTAAAATTTACAGAAATCTTCTGTAAGTTAATAGAATTAAATGAGAAAAAAAAATTTTTTGTTTTTCCATAAAATTTGGTAATGGCTGAAATTACAAATTAAAGTATAAGAATGATTAGAATATCTACTAATTTTTCAAAATTTGATTTCCCTAGACATTAAATTTGTTTCCAAATCTTTAAAGATTTCTTACTGACAAGCCTTCATTTTCGGTTCAAGGAGCAGTTCAATATTTTGAAAATATACAAGTCCTAAATTGATAATATTAAAAACTAAAATTAATTTTAAACTTTTTTAATGAAAATTTTTCAAACAGCCATCGTAAATTATTAAATACTAGAAAAACTCGGCGTAACATACGGACACTAGTAATCCAAAAATAATATTGGTTAATAATTCTAGTATCATAGTATATCATAGTATATAGAAGTAATATTGATTTTTTGTCACTTAACTTTTACGTGAAATAAAAAGAAATGTCTTTCTGTTCTAATATAATTTTTATTTATCTTAAAAACATTTTTTTAGAGCTATATTCCCTTCACGAGTAAGAGTACCTAACTTTTTACAATAAGAATAAGAATGAATTTAAATAAACATAAAAACGTAGATAACAACAGTAAGAAAACTAAAGAATATTTTGTAATTGGGGTTTGGGGGCGACAGGGGCGTACATTCAAAAATAATTATAATTTTCATAAAAATGTCTAAATTCGTATAAAATTTACTATTTTTTGAGTGAAAAGTCAAAATTGAATACTTTTGTTTACCCGGAGGGGGGGTTTTCAAAATTAATTATTTTTCATATGGAAATGTTCAAATTTAATTTTTTCAATGAAATTGGTATAATATATGTATTAAGTATTTATGAGCATACTGTATGTGTCAATAGTTGGATTCAAAATCAGAGTATTCCCCTTTTCCTGAATATTTATATGCATATATGTATGTACGTCTATGCAAGTTTTTGAAATTTCGGGACTTTGATTTTTGGAATTTCATAAATTCGACGTTTTAACTTCCGCGATTTTGATTTTCGAAATTTTGATTTTTCGTGATTTCGTAATTTTTAGGTTTTGAATTTAGGATTTTAATTTTCGGGATTTTGTACCAAACCCTAAACATTTTTTTTTATTCGTTTTTTCTGTTATGTGCAGTTAGTTTTGCTATGAAAAATGTTAATGTTGCAAACGTTTACGGCTTTTATATAATAGATTATCATTATATTATACCATTGGTTTTATACCTTTATAAAGTAATTAAATTTCTTTTATTCATTTTAAACTTTATTGGTACTTAAAACCTATATTTAAAACAGTCAAAAAAAAAAAAATATGTTAATTATAAGTTTTCGGTTAAACTAACATTATTGATATATTTGATAATTTCATATTTCAACGTTTTTCCATAGTTTATACCATTTGTGGTTAACAAGAAGAAAATAACTATAAGTACATTTTTTTTAAAATTGAGTTTTATACGTAATCTAAGTCAAACATATATGAATTTTTTTCTGACAAAATGCTGCAAGTCAGAAGAACATACCCTAAAAGATATTAAAGTAAGTTTAATTGTAAGCTTAGTGCATTTTGCCTGTTAAAAATATACAATACCATAAAATTTCAAATGACTTATACCTATTATTATTATATTTTAACAACTAAAAATATTATTATACTAATTATGTACTTACTCTTTCAGTTTGGGTTGCCGTATTAACAACTTCTTTTTCTAAAATAGATGAGGATGGACTTGATGATGTTTGGCGTGATTTTTCACTTTCATTTTCTAATTTTTCAATTAAATTCTTTTGAAAACGTATCGTTCTTTCACGATCATCAACTTGGCTCTAAAATTATTTATTTAAATAAAAAAAAAAAAAGTAAAATAAAAACAAAAATAAATAGTTAATTTTAAAATAATTAATTAAAAAATTAATATAATTTTTTTTTTTTTTGTTTCTAAATACAAGAAAATAATAAAATGTACTTTAATTTATGAAATTTATCAGTTGAAAAATTTCTGTATTCAATTATTATTAATAAATTTTCCCAAACAATTCAACAAACATTTAAAATTATTTGTAATGTTTTATTTTTCCTTAAAATGTTTGGTTTTACAAGAAAATTTTCCAACTGATAACTGAAAAATTGTTTAATTAAAACAGCAAAACTATTAGTTTACAAAATCTAAGGCAAGATCATAAAAAAAAAAAAAATCTAAGTCTATTTTAAGATCTAACAAAGGTTATATTGAGTATACAAAACATTTTAAAAAAAGAAGAATAGCCTAAGAAATTGTTGCAAATAAATCATTAAATCAATAAATTATTTTAATTTTTAGTCAAAATTTTTAATATTAAGAAGGGAATTAGTAGTAGCATAAGAGGATATATAAACCTTCTAGTTCTTAAGAAAAGAGTTTTCTTTTTCTTAATACTTTACTATTTCAGAATCTTTTTAGAAGCTTTCAGAATCTTTTTAGATGATTTTCCTAATTTTTTAACCATGTGAGTAAAACAGTGAAGGACAAAATTACACAAATATTAACAAAATTTTATTAGAGCAAGTGACATTTATGGGAAAACAACTAACAAGCAAGATATCAACCTTGATGTACATTATACAAATATGAAGTAGCTATACAACAATGGATATAGGTTCTTGTTACAACTTAACGCTTAATATAAAAGTATATCAAGCGATGCGTACTTTACATATTTTCTTTTTCTTAAAAATTTCAGAATAATTTTACAATAGATACATTTATCGAATATTTACCTAGATGAATGTTCTCAAAGTTTTTTTTTTAGTGCATTTCTCTGCTACATAAATGTGAACAGGTAATTACACAATCTTTTCTTTTCAGACGTGGCTGTAAATGTCGTAAGGGAGAATAACTCTTACGACGTTGTGGGATTCGAACCCACACTTTCTCGGTGTTTACAGCGTATTTTATACCCTCTTACCCACTAGGCCACCGAAGCCCCCTAAAAAATTCTATGGTCATGTGGAGAATGCGCAAATACTTTACAATGCCGAGTCTAGAAATTACGTGTATTTTTGCACTCCTTGTCAATTTTTGATACAAAGACACTGAATTTTTGTTAAAAGCAAAGCCTTAGTTTTGTAGTTTCTTAGAATTTTGATACGATCCCATCTTTTTCATATTATATTATTCTGATTTATACGTAATTTCATTTTTCAAAAAAAATATTTTTTTTTTGTTTTATAAAATACTTTAACTAATCAAAATTTGCAACAAAATCTTAGACTATCAAAATAATTTTAATTAATTGAAATGTTAATCAAATGAAAAAAAGAAATAATTCCATTCAAAAATCGTTTAAATATTAAAAGAAGTTATGAAGTGTTGATTTGTTTTAAAAATGTGGTAATTCATAGTTACAAAAAACAAAAAAAAAACGAATATTATGTTAAGATACATTCAATTTATATGTTACATATAATATGTATATTATTTTATTATAAGTGTAAAAAGAGTACAAAAAAAAATGTAATGTTTGATAAAAAAAATTGTATATATTAAATGTATATTATGTCTATAATATATAAATGTCGGTATATATATATATAATGAGCGAAAATAAGAATAATGATAATTAATAATGATTAATATTAAATAAGCCATAAACAAATTATGTTAAAATATTTAATAATTAATAAATTATTTTTCATTTTTATCTACAAAATTATTTATGTATTATAGATCATAGATCAGATATCTTATACATTCACTACATCTATATATTATGATAATTATAATATATATATATATATCTATATTTATCATGCAGGGTAATTTAACACGAGATTCATCACAAGAAAAAAAAAAAAAAAATTAAATAATAAAATTAATAAATTAAAATTAAAGATAATTAAAATAAAAATAAAATAAAAATTAACAATTTTTTTTTTTCTGTTTTTTTTTTTTTTTTTTAGTTACTTGTTTTTCTTTTCCCAATTATTAAAAAACTAAATAAATTAATTTATAACATTAAATTTAATATTATTGCCTTTAATTTCTTTTTTTTTTTTTTTAGTAGTCTGATGAATTCATCTGGAAAATATTTTTCTATCTATGAAAATATTGAATAATTTCTATAGTTAATTTTCTCATCCACTAAAAAAAAACTGAGTAATATGTGAAAGGACATTGATATGAGAGGAGAGCATGAAAGCGATATGTGACAAAATAAGGTTTGATAAGGATAAAATTTGGAAAATATAGATTAAATAAAGGAGATAAGGATATAAAGGAGAAATATAAATTAAATAAAGCAGATAAGGATATAAAGGAGAAATATAGATTAAATAAAGGAGATAAGGAGATAAAAGAAAAATATAGATTAAATAAAGGAGATAAGGATATAAAGAAGAAATATAAATTAAATAAAGGAGATAAGGAGATAAAGGAGAAATATAGATTAAATAAAGGAGATAAGGAGGTAAAAGAGTAATATAGTTTAATTAAAGGACATAAAGAAGAAATACAGGTTAAATGAAGGAATCGATAAAATTTTTAATAATAATTTTAGGATATATATGTAGGTATATAAGAGATAAATGTAAATTGGATCAATTATCAGTTAAATTAATCATATTGATTTAATTTCTCGTCGTAAATTTTAAATTTAATTCTAATCAGGACCTGTCTTAAAAATATAAATTTTAACAAAGAGTAAAAAATAAATAGGTACTATATGGCCTAAATATTATAAAAAACTTTAAAATTGATTATGTAATATTAAAACTAAAACATCTAATTTATATTTACGAACTAAGAAGGATAATGAAAAGGATATTAAGAATAGATTTCTAAATAGATAGAAAAGAAATTGAATATAATGAATTTTTGTTGTTTGTAAATCTGTACGAAAAAAATTTAATTTAATAGTTTTGATTTGTGTTAATAAAATATAAAATAGATTTTTTATAGAATTTGTAGATACATTTTGTTAAACAGGATATTTGCAACAAAAAAAAATAGTTTAATTTTTTTGTTACTCAGATATATTTACTAAAAAGCACTGTTTTAATTAATTTTTATTCCTATTTAAATTAGTAAATATATTATTATAAATCATTTTTCTATAATTAAAATCTTAATTTGATTCCTGTAAAATATTTCTACTGTTAACATTTTAATTTTAAACAATCGCCTTTAAATTTACCTCAGATTTAAAAAAAAAAAAAAAAATCGAAGAAGAAAATTTTTTTTAATTGTTTTACTAAATTAGAGATCGTAATGATGCACAAAATTATTTCTTTTTTTTTTTAAATAACTTCAAATTTTAATTTTAACTTAATTTGGTACAGTTTTTATCAAATCAATATACGGTGAAACTATAAGTTTTACTTTTATTATTAATGGAGATTATATTTTACAATTTTGGTATAAGATTAAAAATGTCATATTAGTTTATAATAATGTCAAATGGTAACATATACAGAATCTTGAAAATAAATTACTCTTTTAACCCCAGAATACAATACTAATATTAGTCGATTCGACTAACACTTAACAAATTGTTTGCTCTCCATCCCTCTCTCATTATCAAATCAATCTTTCTGATTTTTTGTTTTTTTGTAGTATCAGTATTCATCTGTACTTTTTAGAGTACAGTCATATTTTTTGGATAATTATTCTTATTTTCGAGTTATAAATTTTGGTCTAAACGATCTTTGTTAGTGACACTTGTTCTATTGAATTGAAATGAATAATGCCTCCCCTTAAACAATTCCAACACAACACGTGCTCAAGTGGTCATTTCTACACCGTAGAAATTCCTAGGTGGTTTCAAACTGGTTATGGAAAGTCTTTTATTATCATAACCGCTAAAATGTGGAACATGCTTCCACCCAACGTGTTCCCCTCTGATACAAATGGTCCATTATACAATTTCCAACTTTTCAAAAAGAACCTATTCAGGTTCGTCTCCAATTTACCCGCCAATTCTCCTTTATGATCATATTTTTCTTGAACTCCTCTGCTTCTTGCTCAAATCTACAATAATTTTGTGAAAAGGAAAACTTTCCTAGAGGTTGGAGCGTTTAAAAAAAAAAAGACTGAAATAGAAGTCCGTGAAGGAAAATATTGAATTGAATTTAAAAGAATATGTTTAATAACTAATAATTTTGTTCCTTTTTGTGTCCTCAATAATACCTTATTAAAATATACTTTGTCAAAAAAGAATTAATGTCTGAAAAATAAGATTAGTATTCTGGGTTTAATATAACATTAAATATAATTAAGAAATATTATTTTTAAATGTTAGCTATGTTTACGTTTTAAATTTCATTAATTTTTAAGTAATTTCTTTTAAATTTTTCCGAAAGATTAACTTTCTTAAATTTTGTTATCATTTAAATAAATTTTAACCCATTTTCCATAACTTATATTTTCTTTTATTTTTTTCTTCTATTTTTTTTTTTTTTTTTGTTGAAAATTTTGAGTGATATTTGAGTGATAATTAATCACACTAAAATTCGTTTCATTATAGCTCGTGTCACATTTTTTTATGAAGAAAACCGTTAGAAAAAAAAAACGCACAAGAATGTCTGCAATACAAAAAATAATACTATTGAAAAAATTAACCTTGAAGTCAAAAGGTTGACAGTAATTTTGACAAATAAGATTTTTTTCTTTTTTGAACCTTGTCGACCTTTTTTTTCACTCATTATAATTTAAGCATTACTTTGTACTGCTTTTTGTACACACATAAAATTTAAAAAAAAAAAAAAAAACGTTAAGTGAAAGTAAAGTATTTACACGGCTTTTATATTATTTTTTAATTTTTTTTTTTTGCAGATTTACAGATTTATTTTTCTTTCCACCTTTAGAAAAAGAAAACAAAAAAAAAATGACAGTTGAAAAGAGAAGAAAAAAATTTGTTTTTTTTCTAACAAAAGAAACAAAAAAATGTTAAATTAATTTTAATTTATTACTTTTTTCTTTTTTTCTTTTTTATGGAAAAAGAAGTCATTATTAACACGCAACCTATATACTGTTTACTACCAATGCAATATGTAATTTTTTAAGTAACGGAATATTTTCCTTTTTTTTTTCTCTTGTTTGTTAAATAATTTATGTATATACAATTTTTTAATTTTGAATGAAAACTAATATTTTTTTTTTCTATTGTCCACGTGCATTAGAGGAAAATATAATGGTCATAATATGTAAATTATAGTTATGGTTTAAGTAATATGGTCACTTTTTTCTTTTTGCTATTTTTTTTTATTCAATTTCAGTGTTTTTTGTTATAAACACTGATTTTGTGTTTAATGAGACGACCGACGAAGTAAATACTGTTATTTTATGTAACTAATGTTTTTACTGTTATTATTTAAATCAAAACTCTTAAAGTAGTAGTTAATTATAGATATTAAATTAAATTGAAACCTTTATGAACGGTTTCAGTTTAACTAAATGATTAGTTTTTTGATTTTTAAGTTTTTAATTTTTTTTCAGTTTTTTTTTTTTTATTTGTTGTCAAAAAATTTCATTTTGAAGCAAAAAATTATAAAAGAATTTTTTTTTTTTTTTTTCAATTAAAGAAAAAATATTTTACAATTATTAAAAAAAAAAAAAAATTACCATTAAAATAAGAATAAAAAACGAAAACAAAATAAAAAAAGAACGAACAAAAATTTAACGTGCAAATACCTGAAGATAAACCACCTGTCTACGTAAATCCGCTAATTCTTGTATTGGATCATCTAATGATGTTAAAGATTGTAAACTATTTCCAAAATTTATTTTTTCATTATCACTATTTCCACTGCTAGCACTACCACCACCACCTCCGCCAGCGCAATACTGTTGTGCGAGTAAATCACTAATATTATTGGAAGAATTATTTATTATTGATTGATTATTATTTCCAACTTTATGAACTGTTGTTGCCCCTGCTAAAGCTGTTGTTGTTGTTGCAGTTGTTGATGTTGTTATACCATGAATTGGTGAGGCAAAGAATTGCCCATTGTTCACTTCAAATGGGTTGAGAGTATCGGTCTAATTTTATGTTTATTTTTTTCATTTGTTTCGTTTGTTTAATGTAGAGGTGGATTTCGTTTTTGTTTTAAGTTAATGATTAGTATACAAATTGCATAAAAAAATTTGTTATGAGGTAATAAAAAAAAAAAACAACATTTAGAAAAAAAAAAAAAAAGAAAACAAAATAAAAAAAAAAACAAATTAATTAAAAGAAATATATTTAAAAGCATAAAAATAAATATTTAAAACATTATTATTAGTAATATTTAGTAACGTATACATTTAAACATTTAATAACTAAATGTAAAATAACATATTGATTGATATAATATAGGTGTTAAGTTGCAAGTGATGAATATTAAATATATGATTATTATATTAAGTTAAATAAATATTTTGTAGATGTAAATATTATATTTATTTTGCAATAAGAAAGAGTAACATTTTGTTTAATTTATAACAACAATTAAAAGTGTTATTAATTGTAAAATATTTAATTTTTTCAGGCATATCTGAATTTACGACAACTCATATTAGTTATACCTAATACAAATATTTGCCTGTGAAAATTAATGGTATTATATTGAATTTAACATAGAACTTCTCAATGGTTATATTACCGTGTTATAGAAAGTCCTTTTATACAAAAAGTCTGTTATGTTAAAATATTACATACACTTTAAAAATTTTTAATTCAAATTTACTATTATTATACTTTAGGACACGTTTGATTCTCACCATATAAATCTTAAATTGATTGATTTGCTTCAAACTAAATATCGTGAATTTATTCATTTTATGAAATTTACTCATTTAATGAGTAATTTAGGTGAATTAGTTCATTTATAGAGTAAAATTTCCACGTTTACACTCAAAAGCTGTTGTTTTCAACAGAAAGAAATATTTTTACTTTACAAATAAAGTAAATTTGTTGCAAATATTATTGTTTGTGTTTACACGCGTCTTCTACGGTCAATTCTTTTCAGCACATTTTTCCAAAAAAATTTTTTAAAAATATTTTCCAAACCCATTCAAATATATTCAAATTTAATATTTTTCAATTTAGTATGTATTTAAATTTACCGTTATGTGAAGAGAAAAATTTTTTCAAGAATTTCCTTTCGCCATAGCTCTGACACGTTTTCAGTTAGAACCTTAAAATTTTGAGAGAAGAATGATCTTATAGAATTAGTATAAGTAAACTCAGAGATTTGTTTTTTTGTACCTCCCCGTGTTTAAGAGCTATTAAGCGTCAAAAATAAAAAAAATTCTGTAATTTAGGCACGTGTACAAAGTTTTTTTTAAAATAAAACGAAAAAATTAAAGCTTTTTTTTGTTTTAACAAGTTTTCAGAATTGTATTGGATTTCCTCGGGTCTTCCTCAAAATTAAAGAAAATGTCTTCTAATTTTTCATAATTTTTTTTACATATAAAATTTAAGTATAACATAAATTTTTTCATAAGGAAAAACACATAAATTTTACATAAGAAAATTTAAATACTTTGTTGCAAGCCACAGAGTTTATCTTGTCTTTTACATTCTCCCTTGTTAATTTTTAACTTTAGTGATAACAACTTGATCTACTTGGTTCTAAAACATAATTATATTATTCAATTACTAGAAAAATCAAGAGCTAAGTTCTCCAGGTATATCGGATATAATTACTCCAATTTTCTTTTAACATGAGGCAGTAAAGTAAAGTAAAATATTTTTAGCGTAACCAACAAACCAAGAGCATAGAGAAATTAACATATGGAAGTTTCAATTGTATAAAAAGCTTCCTACCACTATGTTTAAAAGCTTTCTAAATTAAGTTGGGAACAAACTTTTATTTTAAATGTGTTGTATATGCATAGGCAATTATTAGATTTTTTAATCTTTTTTGCAATGGAATATGGCCACCAGTGCAAATTGAACCACCAAAAATAAAAAATTCTAACACTTACCTATACATACATCACAAATAAAATAAAATTGTCCTGACTTAATCTAAAACAAGATAGAATGTAAACCAACGGTTTTTAAAAGCGCACATTTCCAAAAGACAATACAAACTTTTTAGAATTGTGACTTGCATAAAAAATTTTAAAATTTCATGTAATAAGAACAAACGTGAAAATATGACTTTTCTAGAATTTTAAGGGGCTGTAAGTCCGGAACCTTATACAACTAAGAAACACAGTTAATACAAGTTAAAATATATTACTGGAGCTTTAATTTTCATGTCCTGACGAAGAAAAATTTTTACAGATTCTGAAGAAACTTATACTAATTTTAAAAGTTCTTTCTTGTCTCAAAATTTCAGGTTCCTATCGCAAAGCATGCCGGAGTTATGAAAAACGGAATATCATGCAAAATTTGGTTTTAATATAACGATAAATTTAAATAGTAAATTACAAAATATTGCATAATTTTCATACTGTTTTATAAAGTTAAGAAAATTTCCGGTCTCCTAGTGTTTTTAGATTGTAAAACTACTATGCAGAGGCTGAGATATATACATCTGAAAATAGGGCTTTTTTGTTATTTTGGGGGGCTGTAACTTTGGAACCCTTTACAATTAAAAGAAACCATTGACACACATAAAAATATATTATTGGAGCTTTAATTTTTTTGTCTTCCGAAGAAAAATGTGTACAGGTGCCTAAATTATAGGTGTTTAAAAAAAGCAAATTTTCAATTTTTGAGCCCAAATAGCTCATAAATAGGGGGTGGTACAAAGAAATTTTCTGAATAAACTTATACTAATTTTAAAAGTTCTTTCTTGTCTCAAACTTTCAAGCTCCTATCTCAAAACGTGCCGGAGTTATGAAAACAGAGTTATTTAAATACTAAATTTAATAGCTATAATTTATTTTGACATTGATTTATAAAGGTAAAAAATATTCCTGTCGAATGGCGTTTTCAGATTGAAACGAGGAAGAGTGCAGTAGAGTAGACTGTGTCAACTCTGGGATACCCGTATGAACATAATATATCCTATTTCTATAAAACTTGATCATCTTTTAAAAACATTCAGATGTTTTAGTACCGAACTACAGAGATATATTTATGTAAATTGTGGAGTTGTATGACAGCTACCCGAATCTATTGCGCCTAGCTTCATTAAGTTCCAAGAAATGCAAGAAGCCTAAACCGGATGCTTTAGACCAATCAAATTTTACAAAAGTTTTTGGCATGCAACTCGACACTTTTTCACTAAATTTCAGATAGCTAGATTCAATAGACACTGAGTTATTTTCATTTAAAAAGAGAAGTTGTATGGCAACTACCCGAACCTGTCATATCATCACAACCAAATTTTATAGAAGTTATTGCCATAAAACTGGATCATCATTCGAAAAATGTCAGATACCTAGATTGAATAGACACTGGGTTATTTCCATTTAAAGAAAGAAGTTATATGGCAGCTACTCGAACCTGGCGGCCGAAAATGCTGGAGTTAAATAGCAAAACTAACAATTTTACAAAAGTGACGTAAAAAAATTTTCAGCCTCCTAGCTCCTCTATTTTTTGAGTTATCGTGCGGACTGACGGACGAACAGACGGACGTACATGGCTTAATCGACTCAGAATTCGATTCCGAGCGGATCCATACCTTTGACACTATATCTAGCTCGGCTCCTTTAAGGTGTCACAAACGTAATGGCAAATTTATTATACCCTTGAACATAGATCATACGGGTATAAAAATGTTAAGCGGAACCTTAAATATACGAGTTTAAAAATAAGGCTTTTTCAAAGTTTGAGGGGCTGTAGTTCCCTGATGGATGGGGCTACATGTAAAAGTTCCACAAAATTTATTTTTTTATGAGACCTACCCGTGGTTAAAATTTTTTTTCTCTATCTTTAACGGTGTAGAAGTTTTGTAAACAGACAAACAGACGGACGGGCGGACGGACGGACAGAGTGAAACTAATAGGCACATTTTTTCAAAATTTTTTTGAAAATGTGCTAAAAAGCTTGGTAGCAAGCTTTTCAAACAATTGAAACATCTATAGGTTAATTTTGTCTATGCCAATAGTCACTTTTATATTAGTTATCATGCTTTAAAATGAATACTATGGAACATTAAGTCCCAGTGGACAACGAAAGTTTTTAATTATTCAGAAGTAATAAGCGTTTTTTGCAAAACAAATATTATAAGAAATAAGAAGGCAAAAAATTATTTTTGATATAAGTAAATAAAATTATTTAAATAAACTTTAAACGGTTGAATTTAACATTAATAACGAAACACGATTTTAAAATATTTGAATATGCAAATCGAACACTTTACAAAATTTAATATTCTTCCATATTATCACCTTGATTAAATGTATGAAAATAGAAATTAATCTATAAGAAGCCCAAAATATTTTATTGTATTAGATATAAAGATAAGAAATTTTTTATTAACAACTTCATTAAAACTCTTTAGTACAGATCTCTTAACTAAATTGAAATATTGCATGCTCAAGGTATCGGGACATTCTGTTAGAACTTTTTCAAGTTGTATGAATAATTATATCCATATTAGTATATTTGAAAGGTATAATAAATTTAACGTAACGTTTATGACACCTTAAAAGAGACGAACTAGACGAGCTAAAGTCTATTATATTAATTTATTGCTCAAAATCGATATCTGAATCAATTTAACCATGTACTTTTATATTCGTGTATCATGTACTTAGCCATGTAACCATGTACTTATGTTCTTCCGTTACTTCTATATACTTCTAAAATGTTGTAAAAGATGACCAAATTTTATGGTAATCGTATATAACGTAATATGTTTGGAAGAGTACCCTAGAGTTGACGCAGTCGTCTATAATATTCTTTCTCGTTTTATTTTATTGTTAAACATCTATCATTTTCATTTTTGCATAAACTTATTTTTCGTGCATTATTACTTTGTAGTTTTTTAGTAACACAGTGAAAAAAATTAATATTTTACTATCTTTTAAGTATAATTATAAGGAAATGGGGGCCTTTTTATTCAATATTTTTTAATGAAATTTTATTTCCAGTCACGATAATATTAGAAAATAATGAAATACTTCAATTGTTAAAAAATATATGAATATTATCTTCGTGTTATTTCTTAAAATTGTGTTTATGTACATAAGTGCTTAAGTTTAAAAAAATCATTCATAGTATTCTTATTTAATATTGCGTAAAGTGAAATTGCCACATCGTTATAAAGTCGTTAAAAATTGTCCACTTTATTAATAATGCTAATTTTTTATAGTTAAAACTTATTGTAATAAAATTGTTACATTTTTGATTATAAGAAGTAAAAAATGAACTTATCACTAATATTAAAGATATTATTACATATTTTTAAAAAATTCTGTGCCCACATGAAATAAACGATTAAGTTGAAAAATTTTCTTTTAAATAAAATGAAAATAAGCAGAAAGGGTTTTAAACGAAATATGGAAATAGATATGATAACAATTTTATTTCTTGTATGTTTTCATCTTAACAATGTCTTATTTGATTTTTCTGTCATATTATAGAATATACTTAGATAAGAAATATTATTAGAATATATTCATTTATTGAAATCGACTGTCGCTTAACTCAATCATAACTTTTGTAGCAATATCTCTATATTAAAAACAAAATATCATAGTAAATTTACAATAGCAGAATATAATGATATTCATAAAAAAAATTTTCTATAAGTATGTACATCGTAAAACTACGGAGCTTTACACTGATCAAGATATCTGTATCTAGAATCATATTGCTTTGCCAAAGAAGAACTGCCAGCTATAAATATCTTTACTTTCTTAAACACAGTACGGCTGACAGAAACATTATATGTAAGGCAAATTTCACAACACGTAGTAACAGACGAAGCATAATAGATCTAAATGAAAAGGTCGCAAAATCACTTAAACTCCAGTAATATAATCTAATAATATTATAATATCGTTATAACATTTAGATTAAAATTGTCATATTTTTTGATCGTGACTATTATGATAACTTTTAGAATTTTATTCAACTCAATTTTAATTTAATTCGATTTAAGTAATTTTGTGGATCTTACAGAATAGAACTAAAATTTTTCAAACAAAACTTTTCATTTCTAGTACAAAAAAATATTTTACAGAATTAAAAAAAAAAATAATTTTAATTTTAAAAATTATAATCGTCCTTGATACGTCATCTTAACTATTTTTAACTAAATATTTATAAATTTTTAAATATATTTAAAAAAAAAAATTCGTGTAAATTAAAGGTAAATGTTACATTCCGTTTTAACCTACTTTAGTTTATAATGACATGCACTTAAGTAAAAGTTTATATAGAATGTTTTATTTATTGCATTTAAATGTTTAAATCTATAAAAACCTTCTTAAAGCAAAAGTTTATATAATATTTTTATTATAAATAAACTTTTTTCATCTAAATCGTTAAATTATTGTAGAACAACATTTAAAAACAAACTATTTTAAAAATAAATTTTTTTGCAATATTAAAACTAAAAAGACATGAAAATTTTAGTAAAAAAATTGCATGCGATCTAAATCTAATTTTTTTTTCGTATTGTTTGCGATAAAATTGTAATTATGCTGATTTAAAAATACTTTCCTTTAAAACTTGAAAAAAAAAAAAAAAATACATCTAATGTGAAATAATTTAGGCAAAATTCTAAAATTGTAACATTTTAAAAAAAATTCATAATGTAAAAATTGAACACGGAAATATTAGTCAAAAAAAATAGGCCAAAATACAAATGATTTACTATACAACAAAATAAAAAATGAAAGTCTTTTGAAAGTGATACGTAGTTCGCTGTATTAAAAAAAAAAAGAACCTAGTAAGAAAATTCCCTTTAAATAAATGAGATTTTATCACGAAAGTCTAAATTTAATTCAACTTAAATTTTCTTATAAGACTTTTTTAATGTTTTGCCTGATTTCTGAGTTTCTTATTATTTTATTTTGCGTGCCTTTTGTGCAAGACTGTGGAATATATACTAAATTTATTATATACAGTATATGTGTTATATTATTACCTAAACAACGTGAAAATTGATAAAAATCATTGTTTTATAATCAAAAAGTTAGAACTGTAGCGTTTTGAAAAGGATTTTGAAGTTATTAAAACAATATATTTAAAACTGTTGTAAGTCTATATCTTAACTTTGTAGTGTTTTACAGTAGATGGAATCATGACATTAATAAAAATTCCTAAGATTATTATTATTTATTTATTAATATCCAATATCATATAATGAATTAAGCAACATCAGTATTTATTCTCGTCTACCAACGCCGTTATGTGCTTCCAAAAATAGTTCTTCAGTAAAAAATGTACTATAATTGCATATAAATAGGCGTGGAAATAATTTTTTTTTTTTTTTTTAAATTGAAATAATTATTAATTCAAGTCAATAAATGTGTATGTTACTAGCTCAAATTATTGAAAAAAAAAAATGATCTAACCAATGGCACAGTTCTTAAATCACCAAACTATTACAGGAAAGTGGTTTTGGTTTCAAACCCTGCTTAAGTTATACCCAAATACGCGAAACAAATATATCAAAACTAACAATATTATTACCATATGATAGTTTCTTCAATTATTTATAACTGACGGAAAAAAAAAAATATTGAAAATATTGAAAATTAATAATGAATGGAAAGTAATATATTTACCTACAACTGCAGTAACGTTTAATTTAAAAAAAAAAAATGTTTTTTATTTTCTAAAATTTTTGATTGCTATTTTTTTTCTTTTTACAGGCAAAATTTAACATACGACGAGTATAAAAATTTTACCATAAAGAAGGGTAAAAAAAAAATACCAATTGGTATTTAAGGTTACTCTATTCTTATTGCATACAAATACTATATCCACTCTAGTTTTGTTAATTTATAACATAAAAGAATGCATGATATGTAAATTTTTATTTTGTTCACAGTTTTAAACTACAAAAATGAAACAAAAAAAAAAAAAATGACAAGAGAAAAAAACAAATGGCACCTACCCTCTGCAAACATTCTTCGTCCTTTTGTAATTTTTTATTTATTTTTTTTTTTTTTGATTTTTGTTTTTAATATTACGAAACAGTAAATGTTATTACATTTATTTTTACATTTTGTTTTTTTGTTTTTATAAATATATGTAGGTATTTTTTTTTATAAGCATGTGTGCAGCATTGCGTTCGATAGGACAATTTCAAGTAAGTGTGTTTTTGTGATAGAAGAACATAATTTATTTTTTTACATAATATAAAAAGTTATTTAATAATATTTAAAATATATATTAAACATGCGGCAACATAAATATGGAAATAAAAAATAAAAAAAAATTAAAATAAATTAATATATAAATAAAATTATTAAATAAATTAATAAATAAATTAAAAACACATTTTAATTAGACAATGACAAAAACATAAAAAAAAAATAAAATTAATTAAATTAAATAAACAAAAAATGAAAATATTAAATAAAAATGAATGTATAGGTAAGTATAAATAAATTAAAAATTTTAATAATTACCTCCTGCAGAATTCTTCTTAATCTTAATAATTGTTTTTTAAAATATAGAACATCTTGTATCATAGAATTTCTAAATGACTTATCATATAGCAAAAGATCATCAGATGAACTATTTATTTCACGATTGCTTAAATGTATTGATGATCCTCTTGATGACGGTTGTTTACGATTTAAATTAAAGCTATCATTTGATTTTGGACTATCTGATCCAGCTGTACTATTACATAATTGTGCTTGTTGTTGAAGACGTGATCTATTTAATAGTCGTGTTGCACGAGCTGGTAAATGTGAACTAAAAAATATAAAAAAAATATATATAAATATATATAATAAAAATAAATTTAAATAATTATTTTTTAATTTATAAACAAATGTTATTCATAAATAAATTCCCGATTCTTTTAAAAAATGTAAAGTTGGCTTAAATAGGATTTTAATCATTCGATGGAAAATATGTATGTACTATGCAAATTTTTCTTTATTTCAATTTTTTACCAAATTTTTTTTTATCAAACACTTTATAAATAGATTAAAACAATATGAATGGAACTCTACCGGAAACAATGCATTTTACAATAAAAAAAATTGAAGGGAAAAATTTGAAATAGAAAGTCGAAAATTTAGGAATGAATATTGTAAGGGTTAGTGTGCACTGTATTTCATTTCCCTAGAGTGTCATTTAACTTTTTGCAAGTTGACTGTTTTCAATAAGTTGTTTGTTGTTCAAATTTAAGTATGAAAATACTTATGAGAGATTTTAAAATTGGTTTCAAATTTCAGATTTCAGAAGTCTATTTAAAATACAAGGACAGAGCGCTTCAAAAAGCTTCCTCTATTTTTTTTTACAAATTATTTTAAATGCTCTTTTGATGAAATATCTATGTATAAAACAAATTATAGGAGAGATTTGAAAGATGGTTTCAAATTCGGGCTACAACCTTTTCCCAGCGAAATCCAGGCAAATCCAGTCAAAAGGCAAACTAGTCAAATGAAATACTATATCAAATGAAAATCAGTGAAATAATATTACAGGCAAATTAAAATACGGGTAAATGATACCCTATCAAATTCCAAACATTCTTACGACACTTATCCATATTTTGATATCCTACAATACATTTTACGTTTTACACTTAATAAAAGAGCTATTTATATTATTCTTCACGAAATTTTTTTCTATTTTTAAACTATATAACCCATAACATTCTAACTCATGAGCTATTATTGTAGTATAAGCACTTATAGTGTTCATTTATATACCTTTTTACATATTAAATTCACCTCATCTTTGTGGTAAATATTTACTCAGTATGAGAAAGCTTTAGTAAATAAAATTATCCTAGTTTTCGTGATTTCTGTTCAAGATTATTAACCTTTTCCGGTAAACATTCTAACAATATTTTTTAATAATTATTGAATAATAATTAAGAATAATTGTAAATATTTATTATTTATGGTGTACACCATGGTGTAGAGTGTTCTATGTAGCAAAATAGAACATTTCCCAATTAGATGACTATATTTTACAAAAAAATTTATTAAATTTTAAAAAGTAAACAAAAGATTTTCAAATTTAATTTTAAAATTAACAAGTACACATAGGTATAGTTTTGATTACTGAAAATTATAACAATTGATTTTTAATAACAAAATGTCCTTATTAATATGTACATATATCATATTTTATCTTTTTATAAGTTCTAATTTATTTAACCTTCATTATCATTTATATATTATGATATAAATCGACAAAAGGACTCACCCTAATTTTAGTAAATTTTTCCGAATAAAAAAGGATATTTATAAAAACAAAAAAAAAAAAATAGGCAAAAAGGACATTCATAAAAGCCAAAAAAAAAAAAAAAAATCATAAACAAATAAACATTTTGTTATTTAGTTCACAATATATAACATAATCTACACCCAAAATCTATTAGAATTAGTGACGTCAATACTTATCACACAATTCATTCATTTTAATTAAACAAAAACAGTTTTGATTTAGACTTTAAGTTTAAGTATAACTAATACTATTATTGTATAAAATGCGACTTTTCAAGGATTTTTTTTTTTTCTTTACAAATATTCAACAGACCCCCTATTTTGCGTAACCGCACCTTTTTAAACCAAAACGAATTATTTCTTTATATATGAAGACTAATATTTATATTAAGACGTATCTATTACCTCAATGGAGAAGAAGATGGTGGGCAACTAGATGAATATAAATATTGATGATTTTGTTGGTACTGTTGATGATAATAATTATTGTGTTGATGTTGATATTGTTGAAATTTTGTATTTGTACTATTAAATTGTTGCGTTTGATTGTTGTAATATGTTGTTGTATTAGCATATCTTCTTGGACTTGGTTTTCTGAGAGTATTAGGTGGTGATACAGCTCTTGAACTATTATTATTTGCTAATAAATAAAAATTTTCTGATGTATGTAAATCAGTTCGTACACGTCTTGCACCAATATCAACCGGTTTTGACATTATAATTATTTTTGTAATAATTTCAAAATACTGAATTGAAAATCACTAAATTACTTAAAATGGGAATATGGGAATATTCTAAACTAATTTAATTGTATAATATAATTATTATTGACATTTTCACTGCGGTAACATTTTATTCAAATACGGATTTAATAATATTTTCTAATAATTTTCTTTCTTGTTTTTTTTTTTTTGTATTATCCGGCATTAAAAATTTTGATTAGAAAAATAAATACTTATATATATATATATTTTTTTCGATTCTTATTGATTTTCTGATCCTGTAGGCACTAATATAAAAGGATTTTCAGATTATTTGGTTTTTTTTTTTTTTTAACTTTATTTTACTTTATTTTTACTTTCTATTTTTAGTTTACATTTTAAGCTTTATACCAAAGTGCTTCAACAAAACCGAAAAAATTAAAGAAACTAAAAATATAAAATAATTTTAGCTAATATTTTATTTTTTTCGTAGTATAAAAAAAAATTTTTTTTTTGTTTCTTTGCAAAAATATATCTTTTGTTTTTTGTTTTGTTTTTTTTTTTCTTATTTTCCCCTATTATTTTTATTGTATTGTTATTTCAAATGACACAATTCGCGCAATCGTACAACTACTACTAAAAGAGAATAAAAATAATCAAAGTTTTTGCATCCTTATTTTGCTATTAGAACGTTATAAAAAATATAATTACAGGGTGTTTCAGTGAGAAAAATAATAATAAAAATTATTAAGCCGCAAGAATACACTTATTATGTTTTCCATCACTCAGTTTTATGTGTAACATTACAGTGCTGCCATTTCTTTATAAATTATTTATTTGTAAAATGAATTGAAGACACAAACCAATCTTAAACATATCAATTATAGAATCCAAACCAATCATTAAATACACATGTAGTTTTTTCATAGCTAAAATTTGGAAGAATTAACAAGTGAATGAAAATTTAAAAAGTAAATATTTATAGGAATGATAAAAAAGTAGAATTTATTTTACTTCCTATTTATGAAAGATTACGTGGATATTTAATAAGATTTTAGGACATTTATAGAAAAGGTACAAGTGAATAATTTAATTAGCCAAAAATAATGTGGAACAACGTGATAATTTCATAATGTTTACAAAATTCCATAAAATTTACAAAAAAATGTTGACTCTTTTTTTCTCTATCTTAAGTTATGTTGTGTAATTCAAACTAACCTTGTGCAATATTTAATCGGAGGTCAATCACCGCATCCACACACATATATTTTAAACTGTACTATAATTTTCCCATTATGTTCCCTCAAAAAAACTAAAATATAATTTTTTGTTTTAAATATTTGACAAAAAACTAAAATCAATAAAAAATTAAAAAAATAAAAATCATTAATCAACCTGTATTATTAAAATTTTTTTTATATTATTGTGTATTTTATTTTGTTTTTTAATTGTACCGAATTTCATTCGTCAAAACAACTCCTTATTATGTCTCTATTCCCAGTAGTGCAATTTTACAGCAGCTGACTGTTATGATTTTTCTTGTCACTAAAACAATGTCTTGAATTCTAAGGAAAATCTTTTATAACTATGTTAATAATTTGGCACTAAAAATGCCAGAAATAATAGACATCATTAAAAAAAACATTTACATACATAAAACTGCAGTTATTTAATGTCATGTATATTTATTTGTAAAACATCAAAAAAAAATGCAACATTGTCCTTTATATGGCACTTAAGTTAAAAAACATAAGAGTATATTACTACGCAAACATAAGTTGAAAAAAAAAACCCTAAATAAGTAATTGAATAGGAAGTCTCGGACTACCACATTTACTTCTTGTTATTACTAAAGTGATTTAAAAAAAAAAAAAAAAAACAGGCTATTTTAATACTAATATTTTATTTCGTGCTCCAAAAACATGTTGCTACGTGAGCAAAATAATTTTTTTTATTGTATCTAGATTGAAAAAATTTTATTTGCAATTTGTTGGTTCGATAAAGCGAATCATGATGTGTGGTAAGAAAAAGGGAAAGATGTATTAGTAAAGAGTTTTTTTTAAAAGAATTTTGAAAAGATTTTTAATTTTATTGATTAAAATTTTGAAACAATAAAGTTTGTAGGTATGTATACCTACATATATACTTTTACTTATTTTTTTTGAAAGGTGACTTTTAGTATCATAAAGGTGAAAATGGCTTTTACGCAAAATTTAAAATTATTTAAAAAAATTTTTTTACATGAGTTCTATAATACAATCTACCAAAAAATACTAGATACAAAATATATTTTACGAAACATATGACTTTGACATTTGCAAAAAAATTTTTGCAGCCGAATGGACTTCATACAAATACCAATTTTTTCGAATGTGGAATGGACTTTTTCATTCGAACGATTCTTTCACCGGACTTCAGCATAACTATATTGTTTGTTCATGTTATGTTTGTTTTGGATTTATTTACAGTTTTATTGATTTTTACTTCTAATATTTTTGAATGGAAAAAAAAATTATTAACATATGTATGGATGTATGTACGAATTTACATATTTTTACGATTAATGCGATATTTCGCATTGTTTTTCGTGTAATAGCGGTCGGTTCTGTGGTGCAGACAGCTGATTTTTTTCTTTAAGAGACACACAGAACTTTTTAAAAATTACGTGTAATAGAAGTTTTTTAGTCTTTATATTATAGTGATTTTTTAGTATAAGGATAACATTCAAAAGTAAAATACATTCAAAATAATTTTTATACATAAATCGATGATGTATTAAGAAGAATTTTGAGCGGTTTTAGAATAAATGGAAAATGAAGAAATTTTAAAAAGAATATTTTTAAATTTATAACTTACCAAAACAAAAATTATCTTTTTTTTTTTTTTTAAATTAAAAATTATTTTACACTAAATAACACTTCTTTCTTGCTTGCGAATGATTAATTGTGTCGAAAGGAATTTCATTCATTTTCATTTATTAAAAGCTAAAAAATAAAAATGTAAAAACAAAAAAAATTCGGAATAAAAATGACGTTTAACAGCCATGAATAAAATTCTGATTTCAGCCATATGTGGAATTTTTGTTCATCGAAACATTTTGATGGACTTGAGCATAACCATATACTTAAGAATTAATATTAGATCTATATTAACAAACATTTTACGGCTTAAATTTTGAGTCATCAGCAAGAGAATATAATATTTATGTATTGGTATATGAATAATTGGCCTTGTTATACGAATTTTTAGAGATATAAAAAAAAAAAAAACAAAAAAAGTTTGTACATATTATGCATATGGCGTGTTTATAATATGTATGAAATTTCAACTTAGAAAAAATTAAATAAAATTTAAAGTTAGTCGGATCAAAAATGTTTTATATGGCAAAGTTGTTGCTCATTACTTGTGTAACAACTTTTTCTTAATAATTTTTTTCACATTATTTTCCTGTTACGAAATATTTGCAAAAAACTTAAAAATGATACTAGTAAACTGCCAGTTGCATTTGTCTGATTTGCTCGAAAAGCTTATCAATCCGAGATATTTATGTCAATATTTTAAATATGAAAATGCAAATAATTCCGCTGGGTCGTTTAGGCTTTACAGCTTTACGTATTTATGGTGTGAAAACAATACCTATACCTTAAATATTCACGTATGCGATCGGTAAAAATTAGAAAATAATGAATATAGATAAAATTTCGTAGTACATTTGGCAGCCATTTACTTATTAAACATGGCATTTAACTTTAAGGTCTGAATCTAAGGTCTGAACTTGATTGAAAATTTATAGAATTTTATAAAATTTTGGAATTATTTTATTGAACATTAATTGATTAGGTATTTTATAACAAATCCTAGACTTTTTTTTTTGTAACACTTGATTGTTTTTTTTGGTTTAATAACATAAAAGTTAGTAGAGATTTTTATTTTATAATTTGAGCTTAAATTTCTTGTTTATATGTAGGACAATAAGGATTTACTTATATTTCTTAAATAAAAAATGATGCAAATAATTTTTCAAATTTTATTTTTACTGCATTCTTAACTATTCAATTTTCTTTATTTCTCAACTATATTTACTTAGAGACATTTTTTTGTTTTCATTAAAACTTTAATATAAGTATAGGATCAAAGAAGGTTCACGTTTAATACAGTTAAATCTCATATTAGGTTCATATACGTATATACTTAGATCTTTATCATTATCTTTTCTCAGATAATTTGTTGAGTCCTTTTTCGTCTTTTAAAATACCAAAACAACAAAATTTTCTTATTTGTAAAAAATGTAACAGTCATTATAATTTTAGCAAAGTTTTAATTAAAGTGCCTTGGGAAGAAAGAGGTCTTAAAAGTTTGATTACATTATATAAGATTAATCTTTGTAAGCAGGGAATTTTCTCTTTCCCTTAATGTCAAAATTTTGAAAAAAAAAATTTACAAAAGAAGCATAAGTTAAAACACTACAGACATTTCATAACAGTTTCATAACTTTTCATATAACAGTTGAACCTTGAGTGAAACAAAAATTTTTTTATAATAGTTAAAATGTACGTAATGTGTAAGATATTATCTACAAGTATTAGTGGAATGTATATTTTAGATGCTATTTTTTTACTTCTTTTGATCTTAGAATTGGTCGTAATTCTACTATTGCGTTTTGATATTAGATATATCACAAAAGATTTTCTACGCAGATAAAAAAAATATTTTTTTTTTGGTACAATTGTGAGAAGAAAAAGTACAATTAGTTGTGATTTAACTTACGAATAATTAAATCAAAATTAATATCATACTGTATGGGAAATACCTAAGTGAAACTGAATACAATTGAATATTATATTAGTAAAATGTATCCCGCATTTATCAAACAGATTGAAAATATTTAATACATAAGTTAATATTGACAAGTTAAAAGAACAAGTTTTGATTATTTCAAATTTTATAAAAAAAAAAAAACAAAACTAAAAATTAACCTAATAAATACACGTCTATTGCCACACTAAAATCTATAATTAAACTCTTAATCTATAGTATTTTTCATTTCAAACAGACTCTTGAAATTTATAAAACTCAAAAGATAATGATGATATTTAATTGAAATCAATTTAAAAGTACAAAGTAAAGAAAAAAAAAAAAAACCATGATCTTTAAAATTATTAAATTATTAAATTTCATAACTTACATCATCTCTAGCCCACCTATGGGTTTTTTATTTTTTTTTTTCATTAATATTTTACCTTTAAAGCATAATTTTTTGTTTTTATTTTTTTCTATTCTCAATTACATTCTCTCTACATGATGAGATTGGCAACAGGTGATTTTATCGATACAAAAAAAAAAAAAAAAAATATCTATGATCAAAAATTTGATTTATTCAATCTATGAACTCCTACTGATTTCATCAATTATTTCCAGTTCTCCAAATCAATCTTTTGTAATCAAAAATTTTCTTGTATTTAAAAATCAGTACAAACTAAAGTAAAAAAAAAAAAAAAATTAACTTTTTAATAAATTCGTCCTCTATGCCATAATGATTACATTAAAAATAAAAAAGTTTTTTTTTTTTTGGTTAATATTTCGATATTTATTTATAACAAGGCATTTTTTTTTTTTTTTTTACTTTAAAATTATTTCAAATTTCATCAAAAGCGTTGATAATTTCAAGATATAGATCGGTTATAATTTATCCGTTTAACTAAAGGTAAATTATATCTAAAAGTTGAAATTTTTTGAAATGAATCTTAGTAATTTTTTTTTTGTTTCATATTATTTTTTCTTATTATATTTTTTATTTTTCGAATATTTTCAATTCAGTACTTAAATGAAAAAAGAAAAAAAAAAATTATCGGTAGATTGATAGCAGTTGCTTGTGCATTTGTATAATACAGCCAAAGACTTACATTTTACCTATAGAAGAATATATCTTATCGTTTTTGGAATATAAAATTAAGTTTTTCGAATAACTTTGTCTCGTATATGATTTGTAATTATAAATTCTTAAATTTGTATCTTCAAAAAAATGTTCTATTGAGCAGGTTTTTGTTGCAAATTTTAGAGTCAAATTCATCATATTCGATATAACGGTTATCTTCAAATAAGTTTAACAAAAAGAAATATAAGCACTAAAATTAAAGTGTTTGGTTATGATAAAAAAAAAAGTTAAAAACAATTTTTACAAGTGCAAAAAAAAAAGGTTTTATATAACAGAGTTTATATTCTCAAAAGATATTCGCAATTTACAGGAGCATACTATAAATATGTTGATCTTATGTTTCAAAGATATCGCTTCAGATAAATGCACCAATTATAGTATTGCCGTTTGAGGATTTAAATGTTGGCATAACACTTTTGAGGAAAAAATATGACTAATAAGTACATTATATGTTATAATTATATGTTATAATAGATAATTAAATTAAATTAGATCATTCACTAATTATCTATTAAAAATGTTTCTAAAATACCTACTAACTATAATTATATTTTGTTACAGCTACTTTTTAATGTAATTGGCCAGCGAACATAATTTTAAGTAATGAATTAAATAAGCTATTCGTGTTACCTGTTGTTTATAACTACTAAATTTTTCTCTCATGATAACTATAATAAAAATAAAAAAAAATACAAAAATAATTTTTTTATAAAATTCATTATCAACCAAGCCCAACCCAACGAACCACCCCAATGAATATATGATATAGATGCAATATTATACACAATAACTACTACATATGTATATATAATTACTTAATGAATCTTCAAGTACAAGTATTGGAAAAAAGTACTGAAAATTCTTCAGTTCTCAATTACTCTAAAATTCAGTTTTATTGATGTTGTTCACGAAATTGTAACTATACCTTATGGAAAATTTGCGAAATTATCTATAATTAGTTTCTAAAAACTAACTTTACTTATCAATTTTAAAATATTTTTGTGTAAGTAACTGTCCAATATTTACAATACAGACAGTCAATTTTCATATACACAATGATTACTTTTAAAAACGATTAAAATAAATAAATGAATGAAGCAAAAAAAAAAAAAAAACTGACAATAAATGAAATAACTATAGTATATGATGATAGCCTGAAAAGGTTAAAAATCAAAAAAGATGTAATAATTCCCTTCTATTACCACTGTTTTTGTATCTATACTTGTACATTTTTCTTTACATATAAAATAATAATAATATATCTATACTTTGCCGCAATCAGTTGATGAATGATTAAAACGCGTAAAAAGGTTACCGACGATTTGTTATGGTTTTTCAGAGTAACTCTTTTTTTTTTTTTTGTTTTTTTTTTCTATCTTTCTATCTCTTTTTATTTCTTTCTTAATAATTGCTTTGTTATTGTTTTTTTTTTTGTTTTTGTGTGTTAACTTTTCAAAGTTTTCAGGTCATTGTTATAATTTTTAGTTTTTCATTTTTAATTTCTTTTTTTTTTATTTTATTTTTTTTTTTTTGTGATTTTCATGGATTAATAGATTGCTATTACCAAATTTAAACAAAGCGTAAATGAAACTTCCGCAAATGAAAGACTTTTATTTTATATTTTAAATTCTATATAGAAAATGTGGGTTGAAAGTTTTTTTTTTTTGGAAGAAATTTAATGAACAGTTTAAAGTTGTTTTCCTCTTTTGTTTTTCTCCACTTTTGGTTTTTAAGTTTGTTATAAATTTAATGTCAGTCATATAATAAATAATAAAATGTGTTATTAGTTAGTGAACATTTTCCGGAAAAAAAGTACAGTTTTTTTTTTCTATGGAAAATTGATGGAAAATTATTAGAATTATTTCTAATTGAGAGCAATTTAGTTAAGAGGAAAAAGTGTAATCATCCAGGAAATGGAGAAAAAAAAAATGTTTGTACATTTAAAGGAAAATTATAGAGACTTTGAACGCTCTATATAATATAGAATAATTGACATTGTTATTTAACGATTACATACTTTTATTATTTAAATATCAAAACTAATTAGTAATTACTATGTTTTTTATTTGTTCTGTTTTTGGTTTTGAATTGACAGGTGAGAAATATATTGAAAAACAAAAAAATATTCTTAGATGTTAAACTTCCTGAATGATTTTTAATTTTGGTTAAGTAACATGATAAAGACAACGAAAGGGTACCCTGAATAGTATTACAATATCTTTTATGTATTTAAGGTATTTTTTTATGTGATTTCGTGTGCTCGATTTATATTTCGAATCTCGTGAACGTTTCCTCCTCATTTTTTTTTAATTTCTATATAATTTCAAATTTTCCTACTTAACTCACTTGCGAATTCGACTTAGCCAATATAGGTGATCTGCTTTTAACTGTTTTGGAATAGTTGCAGCTTCCTTATTATCGGTTTTATAAATTAGATTTAAAGATAAATTAGATATGAGATAAATCTAATTTATAAATTAGGATTTTAAGGTACAATCAAAATATTATTCATTTAAAGCTAATGTCGCTTAAGTAGCTTTAAGTGGCTTTGTGGAAGAGTAATTCTCCCTCAAGGATTTTTTTAAAAAATTATTTTAGTTAACACTATCGGAGGCGTTTTAAGAGGGATTTTTAAAAAATTAACTAATTTAATATTAATAAATGATCAATACTTTTTTTTGTTTTTCATTTTCAAAAATTTGTACCATCTTAGTACGTTAATACTTTATTATTAATCAATTCGTAATCTAATTACTTTTTAAGTATAGAAATAAAATCGTTTTATACTTAGATATTAATCTTAAAAATGTACAGCGTTATCTATAACACATCATTTACAATAAAATAACATATTTGTTTCTAAAATCATTAAAAAATTTTGCACTATAATATATCAAGTTATAATATTAATTACTTATTCAGCCGAATTCAATTCATATGAAAAAAAAGAAATAAAAACTCTCAAAGCCAAATGTAAATCAGTTTAATGACAAATAAGTAATTAGAAAAAAAAAATAAAAAACTTGAAATATTCTCAAAACAGATTAGATAAAAAAAACTACTAACACCAAATCTAAGTATAAAACCAATTTCAATTTTATTACTTTAAAATTACCTTTAAAACTACTTATGTATACACATATATGTATATATGTGTACTTAAATAATTACTTTCCTGTCAATAATTACTTTTCCATTTTAATTTTTGTTTTTTTTTTTTTTACTATTTTAGCTAACTGTGAAATATAAAAATCATTAAATTCAAATTATTGTTACAATTTCAGTATTATTTATATTTCTTTTTTCAACGTTAAGATTATTAATTGTGCATTAAGATAATATATATATACCCCACCTAAGATAGTTTTAATATGAAAGAAATAATTTATTTTAAATTTTCCTTTAATTTTGTTGAACCGCCTACTCTTTGAGATATAACAAAAAAAAAAAAAAAAAAAAATGTTGAAATTGACAGTTTTGAAATATTCATTTGTGAAAGGTATACATACAGGTTTAATATATAAGTTACTTTATTTATTTGTTTTTTAAGCTACTCAATAATTAACTAGAAAGGTTACAAAAAAAATTTAACCTCATACGTTATAGTTATAAAAAAAAAAAAAAGTACCTTTCAAATATAACTGCTTAAAATAAATTCACCATGAAAAATGAATTCACCACAAAAAACACACAAATGATAATCCAAATAAAATTAAATATACACTAAAATCTACATTTTTTTTTTTTTTGTAAATAAAAAATAAAATATTATTTTCTTTTATCTGAAGTAAATCCTCTTTAATAGCCCCATCTATTGTTTATTAATGAACTTAATCGTTATAACAATATACGTATAAAAACTTAAAAAAAATTAAATGATTTCTTTTCAAAACAAAAATAAAAATAAAAAAAAAAAAAAAATCTGCAGGTTTATGATTTTTAAATTTTTTTTATTTTTCATGAATTTTTTTTAATAAAACACAATACAAAAATAAATGAAACAATGAAACAATAAAATTGTAACTCATCAATCAATATTGATTCTTCTATTATAATATTATTTAGGAATAGACCATTTCTCTCTCTTTCTCCTTTTCACTGTCATCACAAACAAAAAAAAAAAAAAAACGAAAACCCTCTTCTAAAAACATTATTTTGATATCCTGAATAGACCATTGAACACAAAGTCCAAAAATTCAATAATTTTTTTTTTTTTTTGTGCTCTGTATATTTATGTAGAATAAAGTATCTATATCTATTGTTCATAATATATTATTGTACTTGTACATGTATATTGAAGCAGAAGGGACTATGCTATGAAACGAAAGATAAAAAAATCAACAATGTAAAACAAAACAATTGTAAAAATCATCTCTTAAATAAGAGGTGATCTAAATAACAATAGAGCACAAGATAAGATCACAAAAAAAAAAAAAAAAAAACAATAACAACAAATTTAACTATTATTCTAATCTAAAAAAAAATATAAAAATACAACAAAAAAAACATAAATTATTGTAAAGTTCAAAAAAGTTCAAAAATAGTTTATTAAATCAAGCATTTTATTCTTTCCATTAACGGAGTACTAAAAAAAAAAAATACGTAATAAATGTACCTCTAATAGTTAAAAATATACCGCAGTATTTAATTTTAGATTAGGTACATTATTAGGTGAGATTAATAAGTGTTTTGAAAATAAATTTGTAGTATATACATTAGATTGTTGTATTGCTTATTTGTATGAACCATTCAGGTGATATCATTATTACAAAAATTTCTTCAGTTTTAATTTTAATCTTTCAGATTAATTCAAGTCTATACAAAAAAAAAAAAGAAAAGTTTTTTTATTTGTTAATTGAAACAAGGTAGAATGTAAACCAACAGGGGGTGATCCAAAAAAAAATTTTCTGACCAAAATTATACTAATTCTAAAAGTTCTTTCTTGCCTCACAATTTCAAGCCTCTATCTAAAAGCGTGCTGGAGTTATGAAAGTAGAAAAATCATGCAAAATTTGGTTTTCACATAACGGTAAATTTAAATACTTTTAAAAAAATTGTATAATTTTGATATTAATTTACAAAGCAAAAAAAAATACCTGTCGAATGACGTTATTAGATTGAAGAAATCTTAAGCAGAACATAAGATATATGCCTTTAAAAATAGGGCTTTTTCAAAGTTTGAGGGGCTGTAGCTCCGTAATGGATGGGGCTACATGAAAAAGTTGTTTCACAAAATTATTTTTTTTATGAGACCTACCCATGGTTAAAAATTTTTTTCTCTATCTTTAACGGTGTAGAAGTTTTGTAAACAGACGGACGGACGGACAGAGTGAAACTAATAAGAATATTTTTTCAAATTTTTTTTGGAAATGTGCTAAAAACGTATTTTTTAAACATCTGACATTATTACTAATTTCGTGAATTTAAGAATGTAGGTACTAAGTAGTTAAATCAGTTAGTTAAATATACATTATTTTATAGTTATAACAGAATATTTGAAAATAGGTTGAAAATAATTTAGTATGTGAAAGAGAGGTCGAAAAAAATACTTAATTTTCGAAGATAAATTATCCGAAATGAAATATATACTTTTTTTTCTTTTCTCATTTCCTTAGGAAACTTAATCTTTTTAGTTTAGATCATTACATTCAAATTAGTTAATTTTCTTTATTTAAACTTGTTTTCACCATTACTTGTTCTTGGTCTGCCTATACTTCTCCCTGGCCTTGTTAATTCCACCCCAACGTTTTTCGTACCACTGATGTTTAAGAACGCCTAAATATATGTTCTATTTATTTTCATTTTCATATTATTATCTAAATTGTAGAGGGTTTTGGGGGCTTCGGTAGCCTAGTGGGTAGACGTGTGGCGTATTAACCGAAGGAGTGTGGGTTCGATTCCTGCACAGGTCGTTAGTGTGTTTTTCTTTACATACCCCCCTTACGACGAAATATAATGTAGATATATAGTATATAATATAAACAAAATAAATAATATTAGTAAGTATATAATTTAATAATAGTATAGAAACCTATAATGATCTTTAGTAGCCGATGGTTCAATAATATTGCATTACAGTTATGTATGTAATATTAATATAAATAGATAAATAAATAGAGGGTTTTATTTTTTTAGCATCAACAAGTCACTATTTGATATGATTCTTGACTAAATAAATTTTCGGATATGATTTTTAAGCATTTGTTCGTGCAAACCTATAATTCGTGCATGTTGATCTTTCTTGTAAGGCAGGTTTCACTACTAGAATATTTGTATTGATTTTCCTCATGTGTTGAAAATCGTTATTTTTGTGTTGATGGATAAGTGCAAGGATTTCCAAACTGGTCATAATCAAAAACATTTCTTACATTTGTTAATCTGTTTTCTATGTTTTTGTCTGCACCTCCATTTATATATTATATGTTGCCAAGGGAAATTATCTGGTAAGTATTCGATAACAGTTTTGATATAAATATTTCAAATCTAATGTCTATTATCTATCAAAATCTCTTAAAATATCTAATAAAATTTAAAAAAAATAGGTTTGGTAAAGCAATAAGTAATATGCCATGGTCTAACACAAAACTTTATATTTTTTGTCAGTTTGTAGATTTTAATACTTAACTACATAAAGTCTCACTAAACTCAGCATATAGTAATTAAATTATATTCTTGTTATCTCATTTTACCAGCATAGTTACCCCAATTTAGTTTTAATATGCATCTGTGGAAGCTTACAAATCTAAACATTTGAAAAATAGAGACATAAAAAAAACTTTCAACTTCTTATGTAATTATTTTTTATTGTTGGAATTTTCTATAATTCCATATTCAAGATTTGGTATTATTATATCGAAAAATTTCTGTAATCATCAATTTAAATAACGAATTTGAAAACACTTTATACATAATTTTCTTGAAACTGGTAAATAATTATTCTTTAACTAAACACTGCTGAGATAAATTTTTTTTTGAGTAAAAAACTTATATAACATGTCGAACTTTACTAAATTAATCAAAACAATTTCAAGAAAAAACTGGACAATCCGAAGGTTAACTTGATTTGTAAAACAAAATAAAAATATTATGTGTGATCTGTAATACTTAAAAAAAAAACGCAAAATAAAAAACTCAATAGTATAATATATAAACAAATAATACGTCACCCGCAGCTTATTCTTAAAATTAACTATAAAATATTTATACATATAAGACTTAAAATTTATATCTTTATTGAATACAGTTTTATTATTTATTTTAAAATTTTTTCTGATACCATAAGTTTTTAATTACCTATACTTCGTTTTAATTATTATTCATTCTGATATTAATGGCTTACAACACCAGTTAAGTACCTACTTATACTAAAAACAATTATTTTAAATAAATTAAAGTGTAAGTAAACTCTTTTCCAATTTATGTCAGATTAATCACGATTTTTTAACCTTACTGTTACTAAGTACTTTTAAAGCACCTAACAAAGATCACAGATTTAATGTTTAAAATTAGCAAATAAAATTTCAATCTCTCTCTTCGATTTCTATTCATGACTTTATATTAGCGGAAATATGTTTAGAAAGTTGCGTTAAATTCTTGTTAAAATGCTCTTGTATTCATTTCGATCCATTCCCATGTGTATCAAATAACCTTCCATATATATATTTTTTTTTAATACATTTCTCTGCCACATAAATGTGGACAGGAAATTACACAGCCTTTCCTGTTCCGGTGTGGCTGTAAGTGTCGTAAGGAGGAATAACACTTAGAACGTGTGTGGGATTCGAACCCAGACTCCCTCGGTGTTTGCAGCGTATTTTATACGCTCTTACCCACTAGCCCACCGAGGCCCCATATATTTGATACACCTGTCCAATTCCTGATGTTTCTTAAACATAGTATTTAATCATATAGTATTTGTTTATTTGTTTTCGATCAATGCCTCTTTTGCCTTCGTTTTTGCCTTGCACGGCAATCTGTAGCATTTCGTATTTTCAACCTCGCTTCACTTGTCCAAAGCATGCTATTTTTCTTCTTTTTATTTTTGGAAGAAGCTGTCGATTTTTATTTATTCTTCGAAGAACTTCAACATTTGTGATACAATATACTAATAAAATTTTAAGTGTTCTTCTAAACATATTTCGAAAGCTTTCAGTTTTTTTTATCTGAGTGATTGCAAAGGTTCAAGTCTCTATCAACATGTCTCCATATAACATAACTGACCATAAACATAGCATTTCATAATACAAAGATCTAAAAAATTTCAATGTTCCTATTAAAATGTTCTTACGTTAAAATCACTTGTCATAACTCATTAATATAAAATTGTTCACTTTTAATAATTGAGTCTAAAATATTTTACAAGACTAAAAAATATAAATCCTCTTGGCAGTTATTAAAAGGATTATTAGATCGAATACTTGAACTTATAGTTTTTGTTTGAAAAATGGAGATTTGAGTTTAAGCTTAGTTTTATGCATTCGACTCATTGCCTCATCTAGTACCTATTATTAATGCAAGAAAAAGTATTGACAAATTCTCAAATCATTTTTGTAAAAACTAAAGTTTTTTAAAATGTAAGTTTTAGCTACATATTTTCTCAATAACTCGACGATCTTTCGAACGTAAATATATATGCACTTTAGAATAAAATCAATAAAAACTCTAATTTGAAAGCATAAATTATCAGATTGGATGGAATTCTGTCAGTATAAGTACACTCTGACAGAAAGAAAGTACATATTCATATTAAAAATTAAATTTAATCTTTAAAAACTAGATAGAAGGTATGAGTATATATAGAAAGGTTTTACATTTCTTGTAATAAATTATATTAAACAAGCAAATATCAAAAAATTAACAAACTTATTTTCAAATTTATGGTTACAACTCACTCAAAACCAATTTAAATCTAAAAATTGCTCAAAAATATAAAAAAAAAAAATCAAAATAAATTCTTTCCGTTTCAAAGCAGTTAGGTACCCCTTTAATCATCTAATTGTTAACTTAAATTAAATACTTAGATCTAAAATACAGATTTCTTTATATATAGAATGCCAATTAATTGGCGGATTATTTATTATACAAATACCACTAAAGGGTTAATAATAATAATAATATATTTCTTGAAAGATTTCTTAACCATTAAAATTATAATAATCCTTTATTTTATATATTTTTTTTTTTTAATTAAAAATAATCAACGGTAGATGGCATAGAAATGAAGCGGTATTTAAAAATATTCATTTTGTTTTTATTATTTATATTATATTTTATATATTATAACGAAAAAGATTTTTGACCTTTATGTTGTGCAAAATTCTACAGAATAAGTAACAGTTATTTTAGTATAAAAAAAAAAATTAAATTTTACTACAAGTATTAAAAAATTATATATGTACCTTTGGATGTATATATATATATATATATATAGTAAATACTTGGTGACTTTTAACATTTTTAACAAAAAATAAACAACAATAACTGCTTTCTGTTATATTAATATAACAGTTATATATAGTTATATATTAATATAACTATAAAAAAAAGAAAAAAACTGATCTTAAGAAATTGATATTGTCTCAACAGACCCAGTTTAATAAAATTCATGATTTGGAAGAATTCAGATTTATACTGATACATATCTTGATCATTTTATGGTATGCAATAATAGAAACTTTTTAAGATACAACATAATAGATATAACTATACCAAATAATTTGGATTATGGTGTAGGTATATAATATATGTATACCAGATCAATGTTATGTTTTAATTGTATTACAAGTTAGACATGCTAAAAGAAAAAAAAAAATAACGAAAAGAAGAATTTTAGCATAAAATGTTCGCAATCATTTTGCTTCTATACATATTTAATGATTTTCTCAAGCATCTAACGATGCATAAATACAGTGACTTACAAAAATTTGAATATCAAAATAATAAGTAATTACTTTAAAAAAAAAAAAAAACTCTTCGTTTACTTATTAATATTGCACATGGATTGAGATTTGAAGACTAGAATTTTGAAAACGAGAACACTTTTAAAAACTATAACTTTACTTTTATAAAAGAGTTTGCAAGATTTGTAAATTTAAAGTAAGTAACTATTATACTTGTCTGTGAAAAGAGAAATTATTATCCTAGTGCAGCAATCATGTCATTACTTTAATAATTTAATGTTAATCAGGAAAATCCAACTAAATGAAAAATCAAATATTGCATATTCGGTTCAAACTAAAAAAATTATCTATTATTAAATTCTAAAGTCAGTTTCCTTTCGTTTTAAATGTAATTTCATACTTGACCGTTACATTATTTTTCAATACAGTAACGTTATTTTTCAAAATCATCACAAGATATGTATTTTACTTGCGTGTGAGCATTCGTCTTCCCATTGCTTTGTTTTTAAAAGTAAAAGTTATAATAATTAAGCGATATCTGGATTGCATGAGATATGTATCATGTATATAGCATTGAAACATACATATAAACCTATATAACTAACAAAGGACAAAGCTATGTATTGTTTAAAACTAAGTTCGAAAGCTTTGTGTACATTCCTCTTGTTATATATGTATAATAAACCAATGAACTAATCAATGTTTCACAATTTTTTTTATCATATTTTGAAATTTACGACAACTTCTTCTCAACAACCCTTAAATCCCTAAACTTCTTCTTCCCTAAATCCCTGAACTTTTAGAATCCCGCTGAAGAAGCGATTTTACAATGCTTATAAATGCTTTATATGCCAGTAAAGTACAGACCATAGTCTTTAAGTCATTTTTAATAATTAAAAAATATGAAAAAAAAAATAATTGTGGAAATTTTAAGACCCACTGTACAATATAATATGATGATCAGATTTAATTCGCTTCATATACCGCTTACATTTTTTCAGTTTCTTCTTTTTCTTTTTTCATTTTTAATACTGAACAAAAAAATTTAAGATGGATGCAAAAATATATAGTAATAATAGTAACTATAATCAGTCAATCTTAAGATGAATAGAATGGAATTTATGTTTTTTACTTGTGCTTCATTTAAAAAAAAAAAAAAGCAAAGAAAAACCAAAAAAAAAAGATCATTTAAAGTTGTTCAAGTAAAAGAAGTAAAATAAAATGGAAATTAAAATAATAAATTAGTTAGTAGTTGTAAGCCGTTATTGTTGTTTTTCTTTTTATTTATTTTTTTTTGGTTATTAATGAATTCATATCACTTTTTATGCCGGTGGGAAAAATTAATGTTTTGATTTTACTTTTTTTTTTTGTAACATGTACATTTACTTTTGGCTATCATTTATATATTTAGTGTGCACTCACTCTTTTGTAACCACCAAAGCTTACATGAAAATAAAAGTACTTTTTTTTTTTCTGTTTTACAGCTGTAACAAAAAATAAAAGAAAACAACAACAGTATTTAACATACTATAATATATAACAGTAACATCATCAGTAACAATTAAAAAATATAATTTGAATTTTAATGTTATTTCATTTATGAAATCATTGTAACAAATAATTTTATTAAAAAATTATATTATTATACATAATATACCAACGGAAAAGAAGTAGCCATTGTTCAATTGAATGGTACCTACATTATATTATATACATACATATTTATTTTTATTATAATATATACATACATGAAGAAATAGTGGCACTGATTCATGACTGGATCATCATCAAACAGAATACATACATACAATAAATATAAAAAATGTTGCGAAATAGTTTGGGCGATGTAGAAAATTACTTTTATGTTTTTTTTTTTGCTATTTTAGTTATTATTTTAATGCAAAAATAATTTTCCTTTTAAAAAAATAAAAATAAAAAACCGCAACTATTGTTAAAGTTATAAAATAAATAAAATTATTATAATGTTGTTGTTGGATTACGAAACAAATCATCTGATATTAAAATTTTTTTATTCTGCGACCTCGTCATCATCAGGTAGAATAATAAGAACGTGATTTTAAATCTCTTCAAAATTAATAATAAGTATACATACCTCCTACAGAGATATCTTTTTTACTTAAGACCCAAAAATATAATCTTAGATTAGTGTTTTTTGGTTTTTTTTTTCTTTTTACTTTAAAAATATTTTTTTGGTGAAATTTCAAAATGTCTACACGGATAAAAAAAAAAAGCTATCAAAATGGGAGAGCACGATATATTTTAATCAAAAACTAACTGTAATCAAGGAAGAATGCAAAACCAAAGGTTTTTAAAGGTCCCAAAAGAAAATTAAGACAGTTTAAAATAGGTACGATGACTTGCATCAAAATGTAAAAAAAATTTTCGCAGAGAATATGTAAGAAAAACTGTATAAAATATGTAAGAAAATCAAGAGACATTTTCACCAATTTTAAGGAAAGCCATTAACATATTATGTAATATTATAATATTGAAGCCTTAATTTTTGGGTTGTACTTTGAAAAAATGTATACTTACAGGAGTCAAATTTTTGACCCCTAATAGCTTTTTAACAGAGGATGGCAAAAAAATGTCTGAGTTAACTTACAATAATTCTAATAGATCTTTTTTTCTCTTAAAATATAAAGGTTCTAGAAGTCGTTCCGCAGATATGAAGAAAACGAAATCTTGAAAATTTCGTTTTGACATACCTAACGCTAAATATAAATAGCTCAATATTATAAAAAAATATGTAGTACCTATTGCTTTGTTTTGTTCAGCCACAAAATCTGCTGTTGTTTTCCGTTTTTTATTTGAAAAAAAATAATAAAACCTTAGATAAAAATAGGGCTTTTTGAAACTTTGAGAGGCTGTAACCCCGTAATGGGTAGGGCTACATAACACAAAATATTCTAGAACATTATTATTTTTATTTTTATGGTTAAAATTATGTTACTCTGGCTTTAACTGTACATAATTTTTATAAACATACAGACAGAGAGACAGAGGAAAACTAATAAGCAAATTTTACTTAATTACAATTCTCTTCTCAATTCCTTATTCTCAACTTTAAATTTTTATTGCAAATAAAAAAATTAAAGTCAGTCGTATAGGGCAAAAAATCAAATAGACACGGTTTATTCCCTTATTTAGATATTTTTTTTTTAAGTAACCCCTAGTTTAGTTTACACTAAACTAGGTAGTTTACACTTTTAATCTAAATTCAAGATCCTAATCTTGTCTAAAAATATGAAATTTTTATTTTTCGAAGAATTTGTATTTTTTAACAAATACATATCAATTCCATATATTATGAAGTCCATTCGACTAATCGCTAAAAATACGCTTAAAAATATCTTCATTACAAATTTGGACACCAACAGTTCCTTCCGATGTATCTCTTCAAATCTATATTTCATTGAAGGTAAGTATCTTTATAGATATTCAGAAAGTCCACTAAAAAACTTACTGCTATTATTTTGTCCACCAGCGCACTATTTGATTAAGTATCAACTTGCTCTTAACTAAAATAGTTTATGAAAAAATCATTTGATAGGATGATCTGCTTTTTAAATATAATGACAGGACAGTACTCTGGTTATATCACTTCTCTAAGGAGACGAAAAATACATTTTGTTCTAAAGTAATAAATTATATTGTCTTAATAGTAATACTTTATAGTTTGATTCATCACTTCTTATCACATATTAATCAGAGAACTCAAAAAACGGCACAGTCTTTAAAATAAGTCTTAAAAATAGAATTGTTACTATTATTATATTGAATACCTGTCCTAAGTCCTAATATATATGTATGTATATATTTTTTTTGTTTGTCACTAATTTAAAATGATCATATTATAACTGTACTTATTATATTTAATACAACAAAATTCAAGGGAAAGTCAATTTTAATTTAAACAAATAAGTATACATATACATATTATAAATAAAGGTAATTGTAGATTTTAACTTTCATTAATAAATAGTAAAATCCCAGTTACTTGCTATATATACATATTATTATATATGTATATTTAAATTTAAAGAAGATGAATGTTAGTTAAAATTAAGTACAAATAAAATAAATTAATAGATACCAACATTACATATAGTTATAAGTACTTATGGTGGTTTTAATATATGAAAGGAGATTTTAATGATAAGTTAAGCAGTTAAGCATTAACTAACTTCTTTTGTTACTTTCTTTAATTGTTTTTTATGTTGTCTACTGAAGATTTTTCATGCTATTGTAATTTTTTCTTTGAAATAAATATTAAACTTTATGGATGAATGTTAAACAAAGTTTTTCTTTTCGTTTCATTTCTGTTTTACCGACCGCATACAATTATGTAATAAGGTAGGTATTGTTTTCATACTAAAAATTTGTACCCGAGATATTGGCAAATATACATACTACTCCGGTGTGGCTGTAAAAAAATGATGTCCGTCTGTGTGTGTGTGTGTGTGTGGGTATTGTGTGCACAGCTTAAACGACTGAGCGGAATTTTTTGCAATTTTATATTTAAGGTTTTGACGTAAATATCTCGGATTGATTGAATTTTTTTTTGGTTTTTTTGTTATATCTCTAAAATTTTGTTCATATATCTTTGCATATTATTCTTTTGTTGATGATATAAAATTAAAACGGTAAAATTTTTGTTAGCAGCTTCAATATTAATGTTATGTTTGTTTTGTATTTGTTTACAGTTTTTATTATTTTTTACTTCTAAAATTTTTGAATGAAAAAAAAAATCATGTACATTAATTTTTACGATTTCATTGCTTAATATTGTTATTGAATAAAACCAAATTATGTTAAATTATTAGAAGTTATTTTGCTTTGATATAAATTATTATGTAAAAAATCTATAAATTTTGGCATTGTACTTTTCGTGTAGTTGCGGTCGGTCCTGTGTTGTATACAGCTGATTTTTTTTATTTTTGTTTTTTGTAATCTTCAAATTTAATATTTGCAATTAAGTATTGTGTTTAATTTAAAAGCGGGTCTTTTCTATTCACATTATGATCATTTTATGATTCTTATTATTATTATGCTTATTGTTTTTTTTTTTAATTAATGTGACGTTGATTTTATGACATCTTAAAAATTAGATGCGCTCATTGTAATATTTAAGTAGCAATAAAAAACAACAACAAAAAAATTAATAAAATATTTAAGTTTGTCATTATTAAATTGTAAAAGTTTAATTATTAAAAAAATATCTATAGTTAGATCGTTTTCGTTTGAATTCACATATACTTACATTATACAAAAACAATCTTAGTGTCATTTTAATTTTTTTTAGTTGTACAAAATTAGATATTATCGGTTTTTATGTGCAACGATCTTTTATAGAAATTTTATTAATTGCTATCAATAAAATTTTATTATAGTGATAATAAAGATACTATGATATTCAATATGTTGTTAAAGCAATGTGCCGTTATGTAAAAAAAAAAAACAATCCTGTAGATACGAAGCATAATATATAAGTAGATAAGAAGAATTTAATTGAAATTTGAATACATCATATAAATAAATGAAAACGGATTCAATTTACAGTTATAATCTTCGATTTATTTAATTGAAATTAACAACTTTACTAGCTTTAGTAGCTAATTTATAGAAGGTTTTTATATAATATAGTTATTATATGTATATTAGTTATAACTATACAAGCACCAAATATTAATAGTATTATAATATTTGATATTTGGTTACGATCATGATCATAATAATGGTATTACTTTTATTTGGTTACTCTTTTTTCCAATTTCCTTTTTTCTTAATAACTGTAAAATTTACTAATATTTTGTGAGTATTAAAATATCTTTTTATGTATTATGTATGTACTTAATATGTCTGAAAAAATAACTTTTTATTTTTTAATTTTATTAAATAAATATTAAATAACTTTATTAAATATTAAATAAAACTATGAACTTTATTAAATATTAAATAACTTTTTAATTTTAAATTATTATATTAAAATTTTATTTTTCATTAAAAAATTATAATCTAAACATATATATGTATGTATATGTTAAAATTAGCTTCAAAAATCTACAAAGATGTTGAACACCTCTAAGCTTTTTAGTTATAATTATATACAAAAGTAGTTATGTCCGTTATAATCAAACTCCTTTGTACATTTTTGGTGTAGGTTTGACTAGATTGGGGGAAGAAAATAGAATAAAAGAAAGGAATTGGAATGTAGATTGGGAACGTAAAATGGAGTATAGCCAACTAAGACGAACACATTAGATGGAGCATTTTCTTTTTTATTCTTCAATTCTTTTAAAAAATTAGTTTCCATACCATAACCTGCTTTAAACCATCTAGGAATTTTCAGTTCAGTACATTCAGTACAGTTTATAGATATAAGTATTTCTGCCTCTCTTGTGTTATGTTTGAATTATTTGAGAGAAGGCATTAATGATTTTAGTTAAGTTGAATAAGTGTCGTTACCTAAACGGTATTTTTAAAAAAACGATAAAATTCTAATATTTCCACGAATGACGAATAAATGAAAAACAGTTACTAAAATGCCTATTTGGCGGATGGTTTAGTTTGGTTTGCCGTGGTAACTCAATGACGTTTATAGGTCGAATGTATGCTTTATAGATATTAAACAGATCTCTGGAAGAAAAATAAACTTTAAACACCAAAACATTTGATAGTCTTCTTGCCCACATAAAAAATATGTTTAGAACAGAATATTTTTTGATTTAACTAAGTATGTACATGCCTAAAATATTAAAATTTCCCGACCATTGTATATAATTTCTCCTGGAAATCGTTGGGTTCGATCAAGTTGATTTTTGTTGCAAAAAATCACACAGATTTGATGAAGTCTATAGAAGTATTGAACTAAACTCTATTAACCAAACTTCAATCAGCTAATTTGACTAAATCATGCATGGTTGACCAAACTATATAGTCATTACATTTCTCTGTAACCTGATTCTGGATGGTGTGACATTAGATTTTCTTTAAAAAAAAACGGTAGAATGCCACCAGAGTGCTATAATCTGCAAAGTTATTTATTGAGTTGAGGATATATGATATAATATAATATGTTTGAAAAAAAAAATTTAATTAATGAAGCATTGCAGGTAGGTATGGTGGTGACCTTCACGATGCTGCTTGTAGGCCTCAATTAGCACTAGATTGCGCCATTTTGATACCACTGCACTCATGTGACCCGTGTTTTTAGATTGTTTGCGGATTTATATCCAACCCGAGCGGTTTAGATACAAGATCAGTTCTTTGATTTTGTGTTTAGAAAGCTCGCTGAGGTTGTGGAAGAACGGCTTGCCGAGTGAGAGACGTCTGGCTCCAGCTAGGGCCGGACATTTGCAAAGAAAGTGTTCTAGATTCATTGCAGACTATGGTTCATATTATGTGGTTGAAACATATATGTAAGTAAGTATATGCATATATATACATATAGTATATGTCTATATCAAATATTATAAATAATTGTGCATTAAACTGCAAAATATTAAAAATTGCGTAAGGAATCATTAGCTTTTCATTGGCTTATAGAATTGTAAATAATGATATTTTATATAACGAAAAATATCCCAGTGTTTGGTAATTCTATCCAAGAATATCCACCTTTTTTTTTCTCACTTAAAAAATATTTTTGAAAAGCTTAAACCATCATTAAACTGCTTACTTTAAAATAACCTTATCTGTGTAATTTATATATTATAGTACATGTACTTAAGTAAGTATATAGATATACATCTAATGATAAAAAATTATTTATATCTAATCATTGAAATTACTTAAGGGCAATGTATATATATAAAATAATAAGTATTTAAAAAATAGTTGATATCTTTTTTTAAAATAGTTAATTAAAGAAATTATACATAACGTATTTTGAAAATTCGATGAAAAAAAAAAAAAAGAAACATGTTTTCTTGTAACAATAATTTCTCACAACAAACACTAACTATCTTTTACTATACTTAAATTATAATTGTTGTTTAATATTGTTGAATATTTATTATAATTTATGTTTATGTAAAATGTATATAAAATTATTTTATTTACAATTCATTGGCATTCATTGAATATTAAATGGGCTTTAATTTAAGTAGCTATACACTTACATACATAATTCTGAACTTTTCCAGAAATGAAAAATTTTTCAAAAGACAAAATTCCAGATAATATAAAAATTTATATATATATTTAAGTATAGTTATACTTATTAGTTAATAACAATTTAGTCGGATCAACTTTATTATCATTAAAATTATGTATTGTTAATAGGAAAAATATAAGAAAATTATTTTATTTTATCTTTTTCATTTTTATTTCATTTAGAAAAATCAGGTTTATTACGGATTATTACATAAAAAATAAATAATAGTTATATACAAAATTTTGTAAAAACCGAAATAACTTAAAAAGACAAGTTTAAATAATATTTTTGTTATTTTTGGAACAAGTTTACACAAATTTTTACAACACTATACTTTAATAGTGTATATAATATAGGAAAAAATTAATAAAATAAAATAAATTTAATATAATATTTAAGTAAAAAAAAAATAAAAAATATTAGTTACCAGTTTACAGTGCTATTATTATCCATTAAAAGTATATTTTCGTTATTTTTCATAATGATTTGTTATAATGTATATATACAAAAATTTTGCGTATTGATCGCAGATCGTGAGAACACAAGATATTTTTATGTATCTATAGTAATATTTTTATTCAGTTAGATATATCAAAACTGATTATATACATATTCATTGAATTAGTTTATTTAATCAGTTACTTATAAATTTTAAAATTTTCCTCTTTTTTTTTTTTTTGGATTTTTCATTAAAAATTTTCGTTATTTTTTATTTTATAGCTTTTTCTTTTAATTTTGGTATTTTTTTTTGTTTTTTAACATAATAAATATTCAAATAGTTCATTACCAACACTAATAATAATTTTATTATACATTTTGGTTAAAGTATATTTTATTTTATGTTAATTTTTTATTTAAAATCTTTTAGAAGATTTTAATCTTCTTTTTTTTTTTTTTTTTTATTTTAATCTTTTAAGCAATAATTAATGAAAAAGGAAATCTATAATAATATAAGAAAGAAAAGTTTTTTTTTTTAGTAAAAATCTAACGCACGTAAGTGCTAAATTTATGGCAATATTTAAGTTATATCTGTTTGAGTGTTGGGAAATATAATAAATATAATAATTTTTACAATAATAATATAAGTAATATGATTTCAATCTGAGTTCAATGTCTCTGTTTTTTAAAAGGAAAATTATTTTATTTTAATAGTTAGCACTGAAAATTGAAATAATAAATTAAAATTGAATTGAAATAATTAAGAAGAACTTTAAAGCATTTGTTGTTTAATTGGATTCAAAAATTAAAATTAAAGACATTCAGTCCTGTATATATTCTATAAAATATAGTTATACTGTTCTTAATATACGAAGAGATGGTAAAGAAATGTTTCTTTAGTTGCAATATTTACGGGAATTCAAATTTCATTTATTTATAAGAGAAAAAAATTAGAGTATTGGAATTGAGAAGTGGTATTGTTTCGCCAAAAGTAAATTAATATTGTGATTAGGTAAAGTAATTAATATTGTGATTAGTAAAGCTTATTATTAAATTATTCAGGTATATTGGACTTGTGGTGTGGAAATCGACTGAAAACAGTGATATTTAACTATTAAGTTCTATTTGTCGACGGATTACTTGGGGCATACTTCATCATAAGAAGGTATTAAGATGAACGATAAAAAAATTGACTTTATTAAAAATTTAGAATTGTCCAAAACATGCAAAACAAATTAAGAGTTTTCTCGGTATAACAGACTACTACTATAAGTTCATAAAGGACTATGCATAAAGTAGCACAATCACTTACAAAATTCCTTAAGAAAAATACTAAAATTGACATACCTAATACCTAAAACCTAAAGGTGACAATCAGCGAAACATGTACTCAATTCCACCAGTACACAACCTTTATCCCAATTTTGGAGATTTCGAATCTCAGAAATAAACTTTATGAAAAAGTACATGTTTTCGCTGCACTTTCTATACTTTCTAAAAGAAGTTGACTTTGCAATAAGCTTTCTTGATTACCGATTACAAGTTTCGATTTTGTTCATAACAGATCAATAAAGTTTGACATACATTTTGGTTCCATTTCATATTTTCGAAAAACTTCTATCTTTGAACTATAGATATCTTTAATTATAGGTATTTATTCGCAACAGATCTGTTTAGGTGATTTAAAAATACTGTAGTAACCTACAATTTTTAGATTGTTAGAATTGTTATAGATAGGTAGATTTTACTAATAATGTCACAACAATTGTGAAAATCTAGAAATAGTGATATTTAACATTAGCTCTACCTAGTTTTTTTTTGTGTGATTTTTTTTTATGTGCGATTTTGTTGACCACATAAGACTAAACAGTGTAATCTTAGTTAACATGGTAGTAATTATTAATGATGAAAGTTTAAACTACTTATAAAAATCTTCTTTTATTTTTTTAACTTTAGAAATAATAACGAAACTGTTCTATATAATATTATTTTAATTAATATTATTTGAAAAAACAACGATAGTTATTTTATTATGTGTTCTTTTTTGGTAACCGGTCTCAGTAATTAACTCCATATTTACAAAAAAAAAAATCTTGTGTATGATTTTATAATATGAAATTTAACATCTATACAAGAAAGAAATTATAAAAAATCATCAAAATTTCTTAAAGTCAAGGAATTATTTTAATTTTAACATTTTTTATATTTGATAGAATTCCGCGAACACAAAAAAGCAAAACATTATAAAGGAAAAATTTTAGTTCAATTAACTGCTAACGGAAATTCTATTTCCATTTGTATTCTGATTACAGGAATTTCAAAAAAAAATTTTAAAAATTTTTAACATATCAACCCCGCAGGGCGAAAAAACTTTTTTTTTATAAAAATAATAAAAAAATTATAATTATAATAAAAAATTACTTTACAATCCCATAAAAAGAACAATTGATATTCTTGTTGCACGAAATAGAACAGAATCTACAGTTTCTTTCTTTTACTTTATAAATCATTCCATTCTAAAAATATTATTAATTCCATAAAAGGAAAAACATGAGAAAAAAATAATTGAAATGTCATGATTTTAAAATTATTTAAAATGCTTTAGAATTTTAATTAAGTTATAAGATTATTTCATTCTTTTTCTTTTTTGCTTGAATTGCATTCGACATTCGCAATTTTTTTTTAATTCGTTCAATTGAAGGTTATTATAAGTATATAGGCATCACCGTTTGATGACAATTTTTTGTTACAGTGTAGTCCAAAAATTTTGTGGTCCTTAAACAATATTGCTAACGCTTTGAATCCTAAAATTCTTTATTTATTTTTGTTTTATACCCCTTTTATTTTGTTTATGATAAGTAGGTTTTACAGGGCGATCCTGTTTACAGTATGGTCCAAAAATTTTGTAATTTTAAAGATTATTTGTGTCCTTATTAAAAAAAAGGTAAACGATTTGAAGTCTAAAATTTTTTATTTATTTTGATTTTATGTCCGTTTTAATCTTTTTAGGGGAAGTAGTGTTTGCAGTACGGTCTTGTTACAGTGTGATCCAAAAATTTTGTATTTTGTAAAATTAGATAAGTCTTTAAAAACAACTTAAAACTTTGAACCCTAAAATTCTTTATTTATTTTTGGGGTATGCCTGTTTTATGTTTTTTTTAGGAATATATGTCTTTTAGGTGTTTGGTTGTGGAATATTTTTTTTAATTTTAAAATTCATTTCAATGAATTATTTTAAAATTAAAATTTAAATTAAAATTGAATAAATAACTATTATTTTAGCATCATGATTCATTATTGTTAATTGTATCAGATACGATAAGAAGTTATTGTTCATTTATTTAGGATAGGTTGTTATAGATTTTTTTTTTTTAATTGTATGATGGTTTGAAGGTCAATGACCAAAATTTAATAATAATTGTTTAAAGTCTCTCTTAAAGATTTTAATATAAATAGATTTTTAAAAGTATTATGTCGCAACACATTTATAAATTACATTAAAGTTAAGTATATAAGTATATAATTTTAAATTTGTAAAAGAACTATACATATATACTTGTACTAAAATATAAAAGTTAAGGATATCTGTACTTCTTAGTGAAACTGAAAACTGTTATATTCACTTTAACAATTCTTGTCAATTTAGAATTTAAAAAAGGAATAAATAATAATAACGAACATTGTAACAAACATTGAATCAAAGTAGTATTATTATGTACATATATACTTTTTAAATATATAAAGTAAAGCATATAAATATAACATTATTTTTTTTTTTTTTGTTTAACATTTGAACTTATATTTTGAGTCAGCACTCAGAAAAGAACTAAATAGTATGTAAACAAACTATATATTATTATAAACTTATAATATATTGTATATGTCGTTATGTATATCTTAACTTTAAATAATATACATAGGTATTAGGTATATACTAACAAAGTTAATATAAATATTACACTCTTTACGGGACAAATTTATCGATTTGTAACAAAATTTCTATATACAATATACTATTAATTATCACCTATCACTATTATATTATTATATAAGTAAAGTAGGTATATATGTATGTATATATTTTTAATATAACCAGATATAATCATATATAAATATGTAATAATTACTAAGAAACTATTAAAACTTTTTGTTCTTTTTTGTTCAATGTATATTTAAACAAAGTAAACACCTAACTATTGATAGGTACTAAATTAATTGCACCGATTAGTTTTTTTTTTAAAAAATATTAAAGATATGAAATAATTTCCATTTAAAATCAAGTTTCCAAAAATTTATAGAAACCTTTTAAAAGTTTTTCCAATACATTAAAATAAATTCCATAAATTTCCGAATTTAAAAATCATTTAAGTTCAATCCACTTTTAAAGTATCACTTATTAATTAATTTTCATTTTAAATTCATGATCTGTTAAGTACTACACGGTGTTGTCTAATTAATTTGTATTAAATTACACTTCTGTAATTTATTTTGTTTTTGTTTTTCTTGTTTGTTTTTTTTTTTTTTAATACCAGTATTTATTGTTTTTAATCAAATTGTCAATTTAATTATCATACCTATATACTACTTGAAAGTTCTACTAAAGTTCATTTATTATACTACCAAACCATTTTATACCATATGTACATATTATGTTCGTAAATCGTAATATTATGCCAATAATGCCAATCGAAATTGACGACCGACCAACTATCAAAAAGTATACAATCAAAAAAAAAACCAATGCCGCAAAAAAAAAAAAAAAAAAAAAAACCGCAATTACAAAATATTAAATATCAGCACACTAGAGCGCACTCGACGCGGTTTTTAAATAAACTAAATCTAAAGTAAAATTGTTTAGTCTTTCATACCTGTCGTCTGTATATAATAATATATTTACACAATCAATTGTACATACTGGTTATAGTAGTGAACAGTAGTATATTATACCAGTGATATTTAGAATGTAAAACAACATAAAAAAAGAGAAAAAAAAATAAAAAAAATTTTTTATATAAAAATTAAATCAAAGCTGTACAGGTATTTTATTTGGTGTTAATTTTCATGGAATACATAAAGTAGTTTCATTGTTCATTACAGCTAGTAAATGAGGGTTTTCTTTTTTTCACCAATTTATTTGTATTAGCTATGCAATAATAAAAGTTAAATGTTTTGATATTTGAGTAGATTCCATATTTTGTCTAAGGGTGGGTGGGGGTGTATTGAATTAATTTAAAGATGGAAATAAAAGAATGGAATATTTATATGTACATATTATAAGAAGGTTCTAAATTAATAATGCTGTCATTTGGATTATCAATCGAGGAGTAGTATAAGAAATTTCATAGTAAAATATTATAACATAAAAACATACATACATTTTTGACAAAAATAGTTTTTATTATTAAAAAATATTTTAAAATCGAAATAGTAGAAAAAAACTAAATGAATTTTTTTTAACTATGAGTATATAACATAAAAATGATAGAGGACTCTTATACAAAATAACTTGATTTTGGTAATAAATATTTCATAATAATATCTTTGATAGAGTAGATATGTATATTTTTTTTTTAATTATACTTTTAAAAAAAGTTAAGTCAGTATAACTTAATTCAACTTAATTAACAAAATGTTAGTCTTATAATTTTCCAATTTTTAACTAACAAAAATAATTAAATTTCATACAAAGGTCAAATACATCTCTTCTTCAAAACCATTATAATAAAACCACCGTTAACCTAAAAACACAAATAAGTTAGCAGCTATTATACATGAAAGTACTTTCGAGTTTCGACATAACTATACTTTAAGCCATTATAACGTTATAGAAATGAGCATGTTAATATTTTAATAGCACAAATACGATATTGAATACTTTTTTAAAATGACTAGCGAATGCGTTACTGTGCGGGAAATTATTTCTGAGTAAGCTATGAAAACAATAATGAATAATCAGAAATCAGCTAACCTATAATACATAATATATGTTATGTATGCATATTGTATATTACATTCTTGCATCAAATTTTATAGTCAATAATATAAACTGTTCCTTTTTTAACTGTTCCTGATTTATATTATTTTTTAAACCGGCAATACTTTGTTATTTTGAGGTTTTGACTATACAAAGAAAAGCTATAAGTAAAAAATTAAGATTTAAAACACGTAGTTCCCAATACTGTAATAGAAAAAAAGCAAAAATTTAAAAAAAAGTGCCGAAAAGTGGTTTTTGGATTCTGTTTTTTGGGGCGGGCTTAAATTTGAACTCTTTTATTTTTTTTTTTATGATATTTAAATTTTACTACAAAATCGGTGAGTACTGAGTACCTTTTTTTTAAACATGTCGGAACGACTTCTAATTCACAAATTAATGGGCTTTCTTGCAACCTATACTATCGTATAGTCATAGGTTATTTATAAAAATGCCTATATTCACATAAATATAAATAAAATACTTCATAATTTTTTCGTAAATCCATTTTTACAAGCCCTCATTTAACAATTTCAAAATGAGAAAATTTGACATTTTAGATGAGTATATTATTCATAAAATATGACTATCAAAATCAGCTTTTTTTCATTTTTTTTGACTATCGAAATCAAAAATTTTGTTTTTCATAAAAAATGAAAGTGATATGACTATCGAAATCAGGGCCAATATGTATAAAGTTAAATTTATTTATACCTTTATTTCAAAATCTAATATATGATAAGATATAGGTACAGTTTCGTTTTATTTTATTTGTGTCTAATAGACTCACTACTACATAATCAAAAACAAAAACACAGATTATGATAAAGATATAAATTTTATATCTTGTTTGCTTGTTATTGATAAAAATATAAAATTTTCCTTTAATTTGATGTTTAATTTTTTTTATAAGATAAGAAATTTTTATATTCATCAAAAATAAATGTTCCTCATGAATTTTCATAATTTTAAAGTTCAAGTTGAAAAAATATAATAATTTTTTTATATTGAAAATTCTACTACATTATAATACCTAGAAGGTATCTATTTATCTACACTTAGATACTGAATTTCATAGATAGGTAGTATTTTTTATTATTTGTATTTAAAACATATTCAATAAAATGTTATTTTTATTTTACAAAAATAAATGAAATCTAATGCACATTTGTAAATAATTTTATTTTAATCTAATATATATCGCAGATTAAAATAACATATGGTATACTACAACATTTTAACATTACATATTTGTTCAATTATTACGATTGGTTTTTATGAAGGAAAATAAATTATGAAAAAAAAAACTTCTAATGTCTTAAAATTCCCTTATTCTTCTATTATAAAATCTAAATTTCATAGCAAACTAAAATTCACCGAACAATTTACTCATATCATTTGAAAACAACAATAACAATAACAACAAAATTAAATCTTTGAAGTAAAAAAAAAAAAAACATACAAATTCCAAATATCTGCAGGTTATATAGCATGTGGATGGATAGAAAACAGGTATTCAAACCCAAGCGAAAAACTTGTAAAATGCAAAACAATTTCTGTTAAACCTTTTTTTTTTTTTCTTCCGCTCATTTCTTGTATTTTTTTTTTATATTTTTGCTTTTTAAAAGATTTTTTTTTGTTTTCGACTCTACACTTCTCTTTCGTTCTCTTTCTTTCATTTACGTTACGAAATTACTTGCGACTTAAAGAAAATTAAAGAAAATCACAAGAAAAAAAAAAACGGAATAAAACGAAAATAAAAAAATGCATAATTTATTTTTTTCTATTCTGTGGAGACTTGTTTAGCGCTATCAAAAGTAAAGAAAAACTATTTTTTGTTTTTTTTTTTTTTCTTTACCTTTTTTATTAGTTTACCTGTAAGGTAATACATAATTGAAAAATTATTATTATTAGTTTTATATTTTTTTCTCCGAAAATATTGAAAAAAAAAAAAAAAAAATTATTCTTTCCATATTTGCCGCTAGAGGAACATCAAACAAAATTTATCTATAAAAAAATCCATACATGTAAGTACTCATTTAACATATAAGCAGATGGGAAACGGTGGAACTAATTAAAACGGTATAATATCATGTATGTAAGTACATTAGGAATAATAACTGTTAAAAGAAAAATAATGTAAAATATATATATGTTTGTTTAATTAATTAACATAAAGGTAATAAACTATTTAAATACAACATTTTTATACAACACCCAATCTGAAATTATCCCATAAAAGTAATGTTTAACTGTTATACAATAAATTTCTCCTACTGACTGGATAGGTTCCAAATATAAAAATAAAACATTAATCATAAAATTTGACTGTTGTTTGATTTTTTTTTTTTTGTGGAAAATTTAATTTTCTAAAGCGCTTAAAGTCATTTTATTAATTACAAAAATCAAGTAAACATATTAGGTACACTACACATAATATCAAAAGTCATCTATTTTATTTTGATACTATTATTTCCACTTCTATGTAAGTACCTACCTATACTTTGAAATTTTTTAAAAGCGTTAAATTATATACCTACGCACTAGATAAATATAAAATATTCCTAACTTTTACTCTAATTGTTTTAAAGAACATTTCCGCCCATAAATTATTCTCAGATTCAGATAATTAATTCACATTAAGTTTCAAATTTTGCGCCAAATTTTTAATAGCCAGGAAATCGAAATGATTTTCTTAAATCTTAAAAGAAAAAATTAAAAAAAATTGAAAATTGAAAAAAAAAATTTGTTATTTTAAAATTATGTATTATTTTTTTTATAGATAGGTATGTATGTAATATGTATGTATTAGGTATCATCTAAGTTCCAGTGCATTCAAATTTCACAATTTTTAAAATAAAGAAAACCGCTTGAAATGTACATAGCTATATACATAGCTTCATATAATATGTAAATATGTGTTATTTTTCCAAAAAATGTTATACCTGCACTAAAACTAGGTCGAGAAGTTGCGCGATCTCAAACAAATGAGAAAATAGGATAGGATAGTCATGGCTGCATGCAATGATAAAATTGTAGTAAAAACATAACAGATAAATTATAATAAACATACATACATATTATGTATATAAAATCTCTTATATCAATTTTTGAAAAAATCTAAGTAAGATGCCTTCAAAAATAATTGTTATTCCAATATACAATAAAAGGTTACAAACACAAGGTAAAAACTATATTTTGTTGACAATTGCGGGCCGATGTTTCTTAAGTAGAAAATCATGTTCATATGGTTCACAGATTATTTATTAAACTTTGTTAGTTTGAAAAATTTATATTCTTTAATCTTTATCTAATTATTTATTAAACTATGTTAGTTTGAAAAATTTATATTCTTTAATCTTTATCTAATTATTTATTAAACTTTGTTAGTTTGAAAAATTTATATTCTTTAATCTTTATCTAATTTTAAATAACAACAAATTCATTTTCATGTGTAAACACAACCTTAAGTTCTTAATTATTACTTTTTTCTATTGTAATTTTTTGTATAAAAATTAAAATCGATCAATACTAAATGTCTAGTATGCTATGCAGTATGCTATGGATATCGCTATGTCTATAACAGTATGTTTTAATTATGTTCATACGTTGTATATTTAGTTTGAATATAATATAAAATATGTATATAAATATGAATATATGTATGTATATATAAAATAATAGGAAGAGAAAAATAAATAGCAAAGTTCAGAACCTGTTTTTACAGTAATAAAATAAATTCTCAAATTTATTTCCCCACTTTATCTTTCTACATATAAAAATAATGCCGTATACGCTGAATATAAAATAAAATGTGTGTTTTGTAAATATGTAAATTGCAAATACAAAAAAAAAAAAAAAAATTAATTCAGCCATGCTTTTTCTATTGAACAGCTGGTTTCAGTGATTTTAGTTTTGATTTTAATTTTCTTTTTTGTTTTGATTTTTTTTTTTTTTTTGTTGTTTGATGTTATGTTTATTATTTTTTTCGTTTTATTATGTTTGAAAGAGTGAATAGTCTTGAGTACGTCATTATTCTGCATATTTTGTTTGTTTTTGTTGTTATTATTCTGCGTGTTTTTATTTTTGTTCTTCTTATGAGGAAGTCGCATTCCCATATACCTTCTATACGTTTGTTTTTTTTTCTGTTATGTATATTTACATACATATATGGTACATAAATAATATTATGCCCTATATCTGTAGCGACTTATTTGGATATTTTTAATAAGATGTCAGATAGAAAGAGATAGAAAAATTTTGTAAAAAAATATGGTATGTATAAAGTAATTCATATTGTTTTGTTTTATTATTAATTTTCTTTTTATGTATTCTTTTGTTGATTACTTTACTGAATACTGATGATTAATGTGACCATAACAACATGGATTAAGTAACACGCAAAACATAAAAAAAAAAAAAAAAAACATTTTTATCGTTTTGCATAGGTTTTATTTATTTTTTTTTTATATTATTGAACAACTTTTAAGACTCGTTGTCGTTATTTAATTAGTGCTGTAGTAATACTACATAGGATGTAGATGTAATAAAATTATAAGACAAGTGGTTTTAAACGCGAATAATCAATTTTAAAATTAAATTAATAAAACTTTCAACTTTTAAATTACATAAGTATCAATATATATAATATGTATGTACATATTATGTACATACATTTGTACATGTGCACATTATTTATGAATATGAATGTACATTATGTATGTATGTATGTACCTACCTATGCACTTTAAAGTTTTTTTTTTACAAACGTTGACTTGAAAAGAAAACGTAACTTATATGTAAATACTTAGGTCCAATCTTTATAATATATATGTACATGCATATAGGAACCTATTTAATGTTATATCAATGTACCTATACGTAATATAAAATTTTATTTAAATTTTTTTTTCTGGAGAAAAAAGCCTTAAAACCGTAGTTCCTGTAAATAATTAATTGAAAATTGATATCAAGTGTTTTAAAAATTTGTTCACTGATTATGTGGAACACACGCGATATTTTTTTTTTTTTGTTTGATTTTAATTTTGTCATTTTAAACAAATTACAAACATTTAACTTCAAATTATGATACTTTTTATCATTTTATTATTGTCAATTTTAGAGTTAGGTACTAATTATAAAAATTCATGACATGCAATTGAATTTATATATGTTAGTACGTATGTATGTATGTATGATTGTACTTAAGTAGTTAATTTAAATTTCATCTTTAGTACTTGACCTAAAAGTTTAATAATTTTGAATTTTTCTTTTCGGAAATTGGAAATACATACATATGTACATTATACGTACATATATTTATTACATTCTATTATTTAAAAGGAATATAAAATAAGTAAGATATGAAATTTAAGATACTCCTCAATTTGATTGGAAATGATATACAAATACCCCATATGGTGTCAGGCAACCGAAGATCAAAATAAGAAATTTCATGACGAATTAAATTAAATATAAATTGAAGAAAATTCTTTAAAATTTTACTTATGTAGCCCGTTTTAAGTAATAATTGAGTAACATTATTAATTACTTTAAAATAGATGAAATATTGAATGATAAAATCAATTATTATAAACTATAATAAATTATGTATTAATTAAAGAAAATAGAGTATTCATATTTTTTTCCTTCTTCCCACTCCTATAAGGAGCTTAGGACTAAATCATTTATTATTCACATTTGACTAAGTGTCTGTTTCGGTAATAATTAGTTTCACTAAGGCGTTGATCACTCGACTATTGCTATTTTACAAAACTATGAAAAACAAAATTTTTATTTTTGCGCCATCTATTATCTTATACACATATAAGATTCATTTATTATTTAATATTACTATAATATATATGATATAGAACAGATATATACTTTTTTTTTATTTAATTCGTTATTATTATACTAATTTTATAATATAGGAAAAATCTATATATAGATATTATTTTTATATATGACCCAGCCGGGGTTTTAACCCAAGACGCTTTTCAAATGTCAACATTAGAACATTTGACTGGATACAGTTTTCATATTATATATTTTTTATAAATTCATTGTATTAAATAACTACAGATTTTCCCAGTGAAACTTTATCTTTTGTAACAAATTAAAAAAAAAAAAACTATATATTATGTACGTACATACATACATACATATGTATCTAATTCCTTAATAAAGATTCTTCTGTATATTTTTAAAAAATTAGCAATTAGTGAAGGGTTTTAAAAGTGTATGGTTTTTACTCTTTGAAAATGTGTGTGTAATACTATATAGATTTGATTAACTACTAGGTATCGGTGTCTTTTAATGTCTATTTTAAACTTACTCTTCATTGCAACCCAAATAATGTTTGTAGACATAATTTATTCAAAGCATATAAGCACTTATATGTACGTTCTCAAAGTATTAACAAATGCTATACAACTTTTTAAATACTACCCTTTTACAGAATTTATTTTTTATTTAAATAGGTATTTAATTTTATAACTTAAAAATAGTCACATAGTCTGGATTAATCGATCAATTATTTTATTAGAAACACCCATTTGTTTGGTAATTTTTTAAAATCTCATGTTATAATTCATGTATTTTGAAAAATAGCAATAATTTTCGAAAAACTTGACTATCCTTTCCACTATTATACTATTTATTAAAAGTATGATCAAATTAAAAATATATAAAAGAAAAAAAAAAACTTACATAATACTGTCTTTTCCAGTTCTATGAACTCTTAAAATATTATTCCATTCCCGGATCATTTCGTCACCTTTACTTTCAAATTCAGCTAATAATTCTGCGTCATCAATTTTTGTTGATGCATTTACATTACGAATGGATTGTGAAACTCTAAAAAAAAAAATAATCAAAAACACAAAGACCAGAAATTAATAAAATTTTGTTCTTTTCATATATGATATTATATTTTTTATACTCTATATATACCTGTCTATAGAATCCATACTGCTTGTTTCAAAATCCATCATTAAATCATCTGATGCAATCGATTCACATGGTGATAATGTATCCCAAGATTCTGCTTTACTTAACATTGTTGCTTTACGTAATGAAATCGGTGTTCTTAAACTTAATTCAATAGCTGCTTGCATTAAATTACGTTTTGAACTTGATTTACCAGATTTTAATGATCCAGCATTTGTAATTGATTCCATTAATGTTGGTGTTGTATCTGTTATAGAATTTGTTGTATGTTGTCCATGTTGTTCATGTGTTGGATCATTTTTTTTATCATTAAATAATAATGCTGGTTGATCAGCAATTTCATCATCAATTAAAAAATCTTTTCCAATATCTGATAATGAAAGTGAATTTGATGCATGTGTTGGTGTACCTGGTGATAATGGACTACATGGATCTAATTCTGGTGATATTTCATCAATATCTTTTTCAGGAATATCTTCATTTGTTTTTTTTTTAGTCTTACGTAACATTGCTTCTTCTGATTCTGTACTACTAACTAAACTATCAGTTGGTGATGTTTCATCATCTAATAATATATCGCTAACAGCAGCTGCCATTTCAGCAAATTTAATTGGATCACCAACATCTGATAAAATTTTTGGTTTTTCTTGTATAATTTTTGTTTTATCCAATTGTAAATGTAATTGTTGCTGTTTAAATTGATTTAAATTTAATTGTTGATGCTCTCGATCTAATAAAAATTCAAATTTATTATCAACTATTTTTTCATCATTATTATTTAGTGCATATTGTTGTTGTTGTGGTTGTGGTAAAGAATTTTTAGGGAAAATGGCACTAGATTCTGTAAGTGAAGCTAAAAAATCGAAAAAAAAAAAACAAAATTTTAATTAAACATCCTTTAAAAAATATTTCTAAGGTTTATATAAATATTTCTAAGTACTTACATAAAATACTTGGCTTTTCATCAAATGTTATTGAGCTAATTTCTTCTGTATTTATTGTAAATGTTTTTCCTAAACGATTATCTTTGCTATCATCACTGCTACTAATACTTAAACTACTACAGTCCTTTATTGCTAATGATTCACCAGCTTGACACCATGATGCTCTAGAACTTGCTGGCGATGAATTTTTGCTTGAGTTGCATCCAATTATTGAGTTCTAAAAATGAAAATATTTTCTATAAAAAACAGATTAGACAGTAATTAGAAATGATTCGAATAAAAAAAAAAATTAAGAGAGTAAATAACAAAAGGGATTAAAACAAAAGTGCACTTCATCGAGAAATAAATGGTGCCAGCAATTTTGGAGTTAGTTTATTTATTTATTTTTTATATATTAAATTATTGTTGTGAGTATCTATTATATTTTATCTTTAGTATTATAAAATGTTATAGCTAAAAAAAAATAACATAAAACGATTGTCCATTACACCAATTTTTCATTAGTGAAGTTTTTAATTAATTTTTATTTTGCTTTTAGTTCTTTTAAAATTATACTTAAGTAGTTTTTTTTTTAAGTATTTATGACTCACTTTATTTGTGTCTTTTTCTGCTGTTGATCTATCTATAAATAATTTTTCTTCATTAATACTATCACTTTCAGAATTTGTTCTAGATTTTCTCATGTCTTCTGGTGTAGATTCTGGAAATACAAAAAAAAAAAAAAAAATAAATAAATAAAAATAAATAACAGTAAAGGAGCTTCAATTTGTTTTTTTGACAGAAAAAACAATTATCTTACCTTGAGTCGTTGAAGCTGAATCACGACTCAAAATTGTATTATTTCGTACTAAACCACTCAATGGAGCTAATGGTTGATTATCAGATGAAAAAATACTTGGTAATTTTGGAAGTGCTAATGGTTCAACATTTTCACATGATGAAAAAGCATCTAAATCTCTTACTTCAAATTTATGCCGACCATTAAAAACCATCTCTAAATTTCTTGGTCGATTTTTTGATAATTTTTTTGGTGAACCACCACTTGCGCTACTAGCATCACTTGATCCAGATGGTTTTGATGATGAAATTGGTCTTAATATCGATGATTTTGATGCATTACTATTATCAAGTGTTGCCTCCATACTTGATAAACCCGAATCAGTTGATATATCTCTTGGTCCAAAAACACCTTTACGATTATTATTTGCCATTTGTTTAGCATTTTTTGAATCCATTGTTGATGGTGCTGTTGTTGTTAAACTTATTGGCACTGGATATTGTGGTTTTGGTAGACTAGCTGTATGTAATGTAAATTTACAAGCTGCTGTTGTTGCTGTTGTTGTCATTATTGGTTTTGGTTTAAGACTAAAAACAAAATATATATATATATATATATATATATATATATATAAAACAAAAATGTTTAATTTTAATTTATTTTTTTCTATTATAGAAAAAAACATTTTTAAGGGAATTATTTACATGACATTTGTGTGCATTCCAGTTGTTATAATTTGCTGATTCAACATATTACCATGTTTATTCATCATACCGGATGATATTGTACAACCACCACTATTAAAAAATTGATTTCTTAACATATCTGATGTCATACCACCAGATCGACGCATATCATTTTGATGTTTCCAATGTGAACGTGAATTATTATATTCTTCATCCAAATCATGTACTGATGTTATATAATTTATTTTTGGATTTTCAGCAAATCGTACCTCATTGACAACTTTTTGTTGTTGTGGTTGTGATTGGTCACCACTATTACGATTTACTAAAGTTGAACGTTTTGTTGTTATTGTTGCACCAACTGCATTACTACCAGTTTCATTATTATTATTGCTATTCCGGTTGTTATTATCATTATCAAAACTATCGCGAGTACTACTAACTCCTGATGCACTCTTTGAGCGTCTCTTCACTGTATTTCATTTCATCAATTAATTATTATAAGATCGGAAAATAATTAAAAAAAAAAAAAACAAAAAAAAAAAGAAGAAAAGAATATGTAATTAAGAAAATAAAAATATATATATATAATATAGGTATATAGTATAGGTATATAAAAAATATAAAATAAATAAAACAGTGAAACAAAGTAAACTTTTTGAAAAAATTTTTTTTTTTTTTTTTTCACTTAAATTTATTGGAAAATCAAAAATCAAACAAAAAATAAAATCTTTTGAACTCATTTCAAGTTAATTTTAGATTTTTTTTTTTTATATTTTAAAACAAAAATTTAGATTTTGAATTTTTGTTTACTGACCGCTTATTAAATATCAAGATAAAGAGTTTGCGGTGTATATTTAAAATGTTCATACGGTATATTAAACAGGTAAAAATTTTATAGGTTAATGCAAACAAAAATATAATGGGTCATAAAAATGCGTTCTAAATCTAAAAAAAAAAAACTGTTCCAAGTACCTATACATACATATAAGGAAAATTAAATTTTTTGATTCAGTAATTTTACTTAAATATAAAAATTATTGAGTTCATAAATTAAATGGCATTAAGAATCTTTTTGGAAATGAATTAAGAAACATACTTATTTTTTTTTTTTTAACTTTCGAAATTTTATAGACTGAATGGTACCATATTGAAAAAGATTTTTTTTTTTTTTTTTGTAAATTTGGTATTGAAAAGTTTGTAGCAATAAATATAGATCAAGAGTTTAGACTTTAAGAGATATGGTACATTATTTTGAAAGGAGACCAAAATTAGAAAATATTTTCTGAGAAAAAATCTTAAAGATAATTTTTTTTTTTTTTTTGTCTATACTCTTAATGATGTTAAACTAAATGTTAGTATTATATTACATAGTTTTTTCTTTCAAAAACTTTAAATTTTATAGAACCGTTAGCACTTCGCGTTTTACTATAAAAAAAAAATCTTAGATTTTTAAATTTTGAATTTTAATATTTTAAAATATGATTCGTTTGTCTTTTAGAATATTTGACGAGTTTTTCAAATGTACCAACTACAATAAAAAATTAAATTTAATAAATCACATATTAAAAAATTGCATATGCAATTAAAGTTAATTAATCATTAATTAGAAAAGGATAACTGCTCTTTTTTTTTTTTTACTCTTTATATAACTATTATAGTATATAACTGTATATTTTTCAATATAACTTACCTGTAATGCTATTATTATTATTGTTATTATTATTATTTATATTGTTATCCTGTAATTCGGTCATATTTGTTGGTGTAAAACCAGTTGATGCTGGACGTATTATATTTGCAGAACGAAAACCAAAACGATTACGATTTGAAATATTATTATTACCATTATTACCGGTTGTATTACCACCACCGATAATATTTTTTTCACTTCCATTACCGTTACCGCCACTCATTAAACTGATTTGCTCTTTATTTTGTGATAATTGGTTTGATGCAGCTACCATACGATTAGTTGCCCATGTTGTAGTATCATTTTTATCATTTTTATTTGTAGAATTGAATTTTTGTTGTTGTGCTGCTGTTGCGTTTATTATTGTTGTTGCATCAGTTGTATCTTTTATATACAAAAAAAAAAAAAAAAAAAAAACAAAAGAAATATGAATAAAAAAATTATTTGAAGAAAAATTGAAAATTGAAGACATAAATAAAATTAAAAATAGAAAAAGAAGAAATAAACAAAAAAAAAACATTAAAGAAAATAAAGAATTAGAAATGAAATCTATAAAAATGAATAAGATATAGACTTAAGTGGTTTTGTTTTGTTGTATGGTTTTTTTCTTTTTTAGTTAATAGAATAACTAAAATAATAAATTACAAAAACAAATTAATTTTTTTTCATTTCTCTGGTTTTTCTTTTATGTTTTTTTTTTTTTTTTTTTTGTGTAATTTCCAAAATCTATTTTTGACCATCAACACACGTTCAATTAATATAGGAAAATAAAAAAAAAAAAAAAAAAAAAACGTTTTTGAAAAAATACCCTTAAAAATCAAAATTTTCTTTTTTCAAAGTGATATCTCCGCTGTGTGTCAGAGTTACATGAAAATTGCAGGAAAATTTTTTTTTTTGTGATATTTTTCTGTTTTTTTTTTTTTTATTTGATATTTTTGGAACATATAAAATAAAAAGAAAAATTTACGAATAGAAATAATAAAAAAAAAAACCTCATAATTTCTCTTTTACTTTAATTTTTCTTTGTACTTTTGTATAAGTGATGGTCAGCATGAAATTTTATTTTCATGACGTGATGATACTTGAGTGCGACATCATATTGAAATGATGCATTAATTTTTTATTTTATAAAATTGTGGCGTTTAGTTTTTCAATTTGAGGAAGAAGAAAGCATTTGTTTTTTTTTTTTTTTTTAATTAGATTATAGTCTACCACAAATTTATAGATTCAAATAATTAAACTTAAAGAATATTTTATTTTGAGAGATAGGTATAAATAAATAAATAAAAAAATATATTTCAATGGTACTGAACTTTGTGAATATTTTGTAATATTGTTATAGAATTAGTCATTGCTATATTCATGCAAGATTTAAAATTATATAGAATCAATTTATCATTATTTTGTTTTTAGAGTCTAATGTTTCCAGATAACATTTTGTTTAATTATATTATTACTTAATATTAAATCGGTTTAGATAACCAAGCCCAGATTACAAGCCTATATTAAAACTTAAAGTAATCGAAGCGGTTAGATAATAATTAGTTGCCATAAGATAGAATCGTTAATATCTTGAAAGATATAAAAGTTTATATATAGATTAGGGAAACATGAAAAGTCGTGATTCATGCCTTTAAATAAAGATGAATCAATTAAAAGAAACGCTTTTGTCTTCTTTTCCCTTCTCTATGTCTGAGACACAATTTTATGTAAGTATCGGTATTTCTTTAAACCTATACTAGTTGCGGTAGATTAAAGTATGGTTTACAATTTTTTGATGCCTTTTAAGAACACTGCTTCAAATAAGTTCAAAGGATCTTTAAAGAAACTCAATTTTGTAAAGTGAAGCGTCTAAGTACAGAAGTTGCATATATTCCATAAACTATAACATAGGCATTAACTTTAAATTTGAAGTTTTCTCAATTTTGTAGGTAAAACAGAAATACTAATTTAAAGGAAATATTTTATTTTATTTCATATTATTTTATTCCAAATGTCTTTTTTTTTCTTTTAATTAGAAAAAAATTACATGCCTAGACAAACAGAGAAGTATGTAAAACCAAAGATTTTTAAAGGAGAATGTATCCAAAGATGTAATTTGTGTCTAAATTTGTAATTTTTCTTAGAAATATTTATGTAAGAAAAAATTGTAAAAAATCCAAAAGACATTTTGTCCAAATTTTAAGTAAAAGGTAAATTTGTATACAAACTTATTATAAAAAATTATAAAACTTAAAACTTTTCTGTCGTTTAACGTTTATAGATTGAAAAAATGTTCAGGAGAACTGTATCTATAGACATAAACCTTTAAAAATAGAGCTTTGTCAACTTTGAAGAGATGTGGTTCCGTAATAAATATGGGGCTACATAAAAAAGTTTTACATTACATACATTTTTTATAATGAAACCTATTCATGTTTAAAATTTTTTTGGTTCTTGTTAAATGGTGTACCTAGAAGTTTTGTAAATAAACGGATGGACCAAATGAAAGCAAATTATTTAAAAAATAAATTTAAAAAAAATTTGCAAAAAAGGTATTCGAATTCAGCCAATAATAATATTGAAGCAAAATCGTATAAGTATATGTAATTCATCGATGACTGTTCATTTATTTTTGTAATAAATACAAAATGCTATTTTTTTTGGAGTCAGAAATCGCGAATCATTGTTGTTAATGGTTTATTTAATGGCTTTAACCTATATTATGTATAGACTAGATTAGATTTATTTATGGGGTATAAATGACCCTGCGACCTTTTGCTGTAGATCTATATTGTGCCGCTCCTATTACTACATGTTGTGGATTTTGCCTCCACTTATAATACTTCTGTCAGCCCTAATGTCTCTAAGAAAGTAAAGATTTGTATAGGTTTTATTGCAGGCAGTTATATATTATGTATAACTTGTTTTCATTTTTAAATACTGACTTTTATAATTTATTTTATATACACTATAGATCTCTTAAATTTTAGTAATATCTGACGAATCAGACAAGCTGTTCACTTACATTACAATATCACAAAATGGTAAAACTGGTAGAAACGAAAATTGTAGGCACATTATTATAAAGGTGTTTCCTTTAAGTGATTGGATTTTTAAATGTACAAGGTTGTTAACAATTCTGAAAAGTAATTCTTTTAAAAAAAGAAACCTTTTTTACATTTTCCTCACCAGATAATAAAAATGGCTAATAGTTCTAAAGATTTTGACTTTTATGTATTGTTAAGTTATAGAATGCAGAATAATATTATAATAGTATGAAAAAAATTTTAATAATTTTACCATTTTTATTTTTTTGTTTTTAATGTTATATAATTAAACTCACCTGAATTTCCATTTTTATCATTAAAATTATTTAAATCATCTAATACAGGATTTGTTATTATTGTACCATCAGTAATATTGTTGCTATTAATACAATTATCCTTTGAATTTTTATCCTTTAGAAATTTTTGTTTCTTTGGTGTATTATTATGTTTTTTACGAAAACCAAATGACATCGCTGTGCCCTTTGTATCGGGACCGATATTTTTTGATTTCTTTTTACTTTCTGTTTGACCCTGCAATAAAAATAAAATACAAAATAGATAAGAATAGACGTTTGTTTAAAAAGAAAAAAAATGAAAAAGGAGAAAAAATATTTTTATAGTGTAAATACCATTGGGAGTAATTTATAGATTTCTATTTTTAAGGTGAGGTTTGTTTTTTTTTTTTTTTTTACTTAAAAAAAAAACCCAATATAAAAATTTAAATAATAGGTGTTAATAAACTGTTGCACTCGCCTTTTATCGATGAAGGTTTCTATAAAAGGAGATGAAAATAAAGTTTTAGTATTTTTATAATATATACATAATTTAAATGAGCTTTTAGGAGTCTTTTTGTGAAAGGTTTATATTAAACTAAAAATAAAAACGAGTGATACCTTAAGTTTCTTTTAAAATTAATTCAATATAGTTTTTATCCTTTTTTTACAGTATATTTGATTTTAATGTCTTAACAAAAAGGGAAAACTTGCGCCGTGGAATAAAATAAAATACCAAACTGGATTGTTTTTACCGTTATCCTTGAATATTAGAAGAAACACCGATTCTTTTTTGTATACTTATAATGTGATATTTTCCAAAATCTTATAATATATAAGGCAAGAGGTCGAATGCATAAAACTGAGCTTGAGCACGAAGTAAGCTTGAAGTGAGGTTTGAGCACTTTTCCAAACAAAAACTATATTTCAGCTTCTAGTTTTTGTTTGAAAAAGTGAGATTTGAGTTCAAGCTCTATTTTATATATTCCACCCATGGTAATCTTACTACATAAAAGCAGAATTAAAATTTTATAAAATAGAATTTTTGAAAAACAAAAACGAAGTTCAATTTTTCACAAGAAAATTAATAAATTCAAATAAATTAGCCTATTAATAGGTTGTAGGATGCATTTTGATGGATTTTGATCATGTTCCATTTTATACTTAAGAACAATATTGTCAGACCTTTATACATCAATAGCCCTGAAAAGAAATTTGAAAATAAAATATGCCAAATATCTGCCAAATATCAAAGAGTAACCTATAAGCCGGCTCTCATGATATTTCGAACATAAAATGAAAAGTAACTATAGATGTAGTAGGGACTGGTTTATTTCTTTTAAAAAAATTTTTTGATTGAGTTTTAATCGGATTGAATCAAACCCATATCCTTGAATGGTATGATTTCAAAACAGTTTAAAATATGTTTATTTTAGATATTTGTAATAATTTCTGATAATGATTAAATAAATACCTAGTAACTTTTTAAAAATTAATTTGATAAAGTTAAAAATAAATATTTCAATCTATACTTTTCATTTTTGCATAAATAGGAACTTATTCCATAATAATTATACCTTGAACTTGCGAGTTAATCGTAAATGCGTCGTTAAATATATAACAAATTGTTTCATTGATCCTAAAAAATACAAGAAAAAAAAGGGCAACAACAATAACAACAATAATTATAAAAATTATATAGTTTCAAGGATTATTAATAACAAAGAAATGCCGCTGTATAGAAAAAATAAACACAATTGGTGATATAATACCATTATTCCTAAAGCTTTATTATTTTCTTTTTCTATTCTGTCTCTTCTTTTGGCACTTTAAGTATTCAAGTGAATCATATATTAATAATTTATTTATTTTGTCATTTTTTGTTATTCTACAAATTCTTCTTCTTCTTTTAAATTTTTTCAATGTGTCATGTCATAATTTACGTTATTATTTAAAATTCCTTTTACACATTTAAAAGAAAAATATAAACAAAAATCATATTCCATAAGCTGGTGCCAGTTTGATTTCATTAAGAATTAAAATTTTTATTTAATGACGTTTACGTAAATTAGAAGTTGTACTATTTAAACCAGAAAAATGGCCTATAGGAACCCATGCAACCGAAATGGATGTTTCTTACAACACACAGTGTATAAGTTGCAAAGAGGAAGAGAGACACTTTCACAAAGAGAAAAGGTTGGAGGAGATTATTTATCATTTTCTCTACACATGTTCGGCCCCAGCTAGGGTCAGACAAGAAATCTGACGACCTCCTATCCTCTCAGAAATAGTAAATCTCCTATGTCTGAGAAGATATCTCCCAATTATCAGAAAGTAAAATTTGGAGAACTAATTTTATTTCTTGAGGCTAGCTAGTTATAGAAATAGTTGAAACTCAAAAATTATGGGGAAGGGGTATCAAAAGGCACTTTATTTGTGCTAATTGAGCTTTGTGCTAATTTGTGATAGATTTCTAGCGAGCGACTGCTCCAAACCAAAAACTTGAAAATTATATTAATATTATAGTTTTTATTCGAGATATCAATTATTTAAATTGTGACAGAAATTGGTGAGTTTTATTATATGTATTCTTACTGTAAATATTTTAAAATATATTTAATGAAATAAAAAAACTATTTCTTACACTAAAAGAAGATTCACAGTGAAATTGCAACCTATAGCATTTTTTAAATGTATTGGCAAGTAAAATAAGAGTTTTAAAAGGTTGACATTTTATTAAAGAGTTGCAAGAAAGAAAAAAAACAATAAGTATATTAAGTCACTGCGTAAAAACTGTAAGTATTTTTCATTCTAAGATCTTTTCAAAAGAAGATAAAAAAAAACCACTTTTGTGTTTCCTATTAGTAAAAGATTTGAAAAAGTGATAGTTAATTATTCATCCAATGCAACTACTTTTTATTATTATTAAAGTGTTTAGTTAAGAATAGTTAAAAATGTAATAATAATTGTTTGTTTTTTTAAGTGAATTATTAATTTTTTTTTATCTTTTGCAATATAAAATATAATCGCCTTCTTATGTGCTTGGTCTGCAGTACTCGCTCTGTGTGTTTATTTTTCATTTACATTTTCAAACAGTAAAGAAAAAATGAAAACAATCATAATAATTTTACTGTTATAATTTTTTAATGTTTATTATTCATGTACTATATGTACCGTTATTATATATATAAACACTGCACATACATATTCATACAAAACTAACTGTAGAGATATAAATGTATATAAATGTATATCTATTAATTGTACACTCTTGGAATGAAAATGAATCATCGTGACACTTATTATAATATTTTTTGTTGTATTCTAAGTTTTAATATTTTTGTTGCGTTTGTTTTTAATTTTTTTTGACGTAACAAAAGAAAAGAAAAATCAAAAATAAAAGTGTTACCTCCCGACCACCATTTCATCATCAAACAAACATCTATTATATTATTATGAGTTATGACATTCAATATGACATGCATTAATGTTATATTATATGAATGTTTGACGTATTCTCAACCTTTGTTTTTTATTTGAAAAAATAAGTAACAAAAATTTTCCAAATAATATATGTACTATACAATCTTGGACAAAAAAAAAGTGTTTTATCAACAATGTAAGCCATGGTGGTTAAAACACCGGTCTTATATTGGAAAGACCTCAGGTTCAAACTCCGGTTGGATCATCTTATACTAATAAAAAATAATATAGATTTTCTTTTCTAACATTTAATTAATATAATATAATTAAATAAAAATAAGTATACATAGATCCTGTGATTAATATAATTTATATTGTAACATATCAGAATAAAATAAAAAACAAAAACAATTCTTGTATAAGATAATAGATGGCGTACAAATAAACCGTATTTGTGTTTTATAGTCTTGTACAATAGCTATATAACCGAATAATCAAAGGATTACCGAATAATCAAAGGATGATACTGTATTGATTCCAAAAACATAAGCTTAATCAAATATGAATAATAATTGACTTTGGGGATGCCCAATGTTCTTTATAAGAGTTGAAAGAATGAATAAGACAAAAAAATAAAAAAAAAACAATCATATTTAAATGTCGACATTGATATTTATTACAAACTAGCGATAGTACAATCAAAAGAGAGATATTTTTTTAATTTAAAGAGTGTTACATTCCAGTTTTTGTCAAAATGAAAAACAAATTCAATTGCATTCAAAATAATGGCAGCATATAATTCCCAAGAAATACATTGATATACAATTTTAGTTTGAATTACTTTCCCTGAAGCTCTGTAAATAATAATCAACACAATCATGTGTTAAGACGTTCAATATTCTGTCAAATAACATAAAAATAAAAATGAAAAAAGAAATAAATTAAGAATATAATTTTCAACGTCTTTTCATATTTTAGATAACTATGGCCGTTCAAAAGCTTTGAGCATTTGCACGAAAAAAAAATTTAAAAAATACCGAATTGTTAAGTTTTTTTTTTTTTTAATTCGTTTCTGCTTAGTTTTTTTTTAATTATTCCAAATACCATAAAAGATATAATTATCTCAAGAATTGATGGAAATAGACCTCCGTTTTATACACTCTCCCAAATACACTCTATAATTATTTAAGTCCGAAAAAAATCATCATGTGTTGTAGAATTATTATAATGTATATTTAAAAGGGTAGGAACAAAAATCCACAAAAAAACAAAATTTATAAAGATTTTTGCCACAAAAACAAAACCCACAATTATTTTAAATACTCAGTTGTTGAAATATGTATGTAAAAATGTTGTTGTTGTTGAAATAAAATATGTATGTATAAATAAAAATGCTGAAATAGAATATGTAGGTATCTAAAAATAATAAGAAAGAACCTGCTCTAAAGGTTACAAAATGAAGATTCAATAATTGGTTTCGTGAGAGCTTGGAGATCAGAGTTTTTTACTTTTTTCAGAATATTCTTCGCACATTTTTAAATGAATTGTGGTTTTTTTTTTGTGGATTTTGGCTTTTGGATTTTTAATTATGGATTTTTGTTTGTGGATTTTGTCATCAACCCTATTTAAAATTGTTTTTTCTTTTAAATATTTTTAGCAATTTTTTTTTTATAGGTTACTAAGTACCTGGTAATACTTTTTTTTCAGTTTAAATTTTAAATAATTAGTTTTACTTTTAATTTTGGTATTTTATAAAATTCATTTGTAATAAAAATTCATAGGTATATTTTAAGTATTTTAAAATAGTATAAAATCTTAAATTTATTATATTACAATAAAGCAATTAGATTAATTATATCATGAATTCATTATATAGCTAAACGCTATTCTTTTAGCAACTATTCTTCAGTTCAAACGTTAGAAAAATAAAAAACCAAAGAAATTTTTGAAAATTTAAAACATTAGGTGGTCGCTATAATAATATATATATCCAAAATTAAATACATGCATGTATTATATAGTGTAGTTATATTCCAAAAAACACCCCTCCCATAATAGTTTTTCAAAAATCGGATCAGGATGATTTGAATAATATCCTTTTCTACAATTTGGAAATAAATTTCCTCATAAGTAAATCTACAAAAAATAAGAATTTTTTCTATTTCCATTATTTATTTATATATGTATATGTATAAATATAAAATATATACCTATATATTTAGAGCTAATTTGTAACAAATTCTAATGTATATAAGTTCCAGAACCAGAAAAAAGAAAATTTTTTTTTTGACCGTAGGTGTATAATAATAAATGGAAGCTTTGGTAAAAAAGAAAAATGCTTTTTAATCACTTTTAAATATAATATAGAGGGCAAATATTATATTTTATACCTAGTCATATATATATATATATATATATATCATGTTATACGTTAAATGAATAAATTTTATATACTTATGTAAAAATTAAAAGCATTAGAATCCTACTCATGATATTGCAATTATGTTTTAATGCATATATGAACATGGGTACATACTTACATACATATGTAATTATTTCATAAAATATAAGAATCTCTGTTTTACAAGTTCTCTTCAATATGAAAAAAAAACAAAAAATAATTGAAAAAAAATCAAATAAAAAAAAAAAAATTTATATTCCTATTCTTTTGTTTTGCATTTTTTTTTTTTTATCCTCCTACCACCACATGTCTTTTTACTTGTCGTTCTTTTCAGTTATTGTACATTATTTCCTTTATAATATTAATAATGTAGTATTAAATAGGAGCCCATGTTTTATATCCTATATATACTAATATATAATATGTATATGCAATATTATGTAAATGTATATTATGTATATAAAAGTTCATTTTCAAGTGTATTGTTTTTTTTTTTTTTTTTTTTTTTTTTTTTGGTTGCTTATTGAATACTAACCATTGTTTCAGCTACTTCGTCATTAATTGCTGCCTCGTAATCTTCTAGATCGATGACGAGGTTTTCACATTCGTCCATCTTGATCAAATCGAACCCGTTTTGAAAATTTTTGTTTCCTTGGGTAAAAATTTTGTCAAAAAACAATTTCGAGGAATTATTTAATTGACAAAATTTTCGCTGTTTTTTTGATTTTTTGTTTTTTTTTTTTTTTTTTTTTTGCCTTTGATGTTCTAAAGTTAGTCAAGACAAGAGCTTGCTGTTATTTAAGTTTCTTGATGTTTTTTTTTTTCAATTTAATTTAATTTAATTTTTATTTTATATATAATTCCCAATATTCTTCCATTTTTTTAATGGTTTTTTGTTTTTTTCGTCCTGTTTTTAATTGATTTTTTTCTTTTCCACACAAAAATTTACAAGGATTTACTTGTTAATAAAAAAAAAAAATATATATATATATTTTATTACTTTTTTGTTGATTAATTATTTTAATACACTTTTTACTTTTTAGATACTAAATATTAAGATTTTTAAATATTATAATTCATTTTAGAAATTTCATTTTCTTTTCTTTTAATTTTTTTTTTTTTTTTTTGGTGAATTGGAAATTGAATTGCGTTTTAAAACACAGAACAACACATTAACAGTCACCGAAAAAAATTAGGAATGATTGGTATATATATTAAAATATATAAAGATATATACAAATATTCGAATAATCGCGTGTATATTAAAAAGAAAAGAAAAAAAAAAAAACACTACAGTCGTCTGCAAAATAAGGTCCTTGATGAGTATAATGTTTCTTTCGTTTCAAGTATAGATTTGAGTATACTATTCAATGAATTTTTTTTTTTTTTTGTTTTTTTTTTTTTTGTTTTTTTTTTTTTACTTTTTTCACATAAAAAGAAATTTATTTCACAATATTTTAAATGCAATTTTATTGATGTTTTCACATAACTTTAAATTTTTCCATTGAGATTTTAATTAAATTTTAAAAACATTAATTATATATTATATTTTTTAGGTTTAATATTAAACCTCAGAATTAAATATATTTTTTTGAAATATATTTTAGAATTTAGCTAATTGCAACTTCCTCTTGTGTAGAAACATCTAAATGTAACAGTAAAATATTTCTTTAGTAAAATTGCAATATTGTACAGTGAGAAACTGGGCGAACGCATGCGTATATCTAACAGGATATTCATACATTCAAATCCGAAAGAAAAACATAATAAAATTGTTATGGTGTTTTGGAAAATCAATAATGAATGGAAAATTCAAAAAGTGACATCTATGATTTCATAAAGAAAAAAAAAAAAAAATTGTTTCAATAAGGGTGTGTTGTTTGTTTCGTTTTGTCTTTTCTTGTAGAATTTTTGGAAAATAAGTATCTAATGACTGTAAGGTGAGTTCAGTACACATTTTAAATATTTTTAAATGTAGTGACATCTATGATTATAATAAGAGTTAAATTTTTCAAGTGAAAATATAATAGATGGTGTTAAGAAAATAATATAAATTTAAATATTATGTATAGCTATATTATAGATCAATGGAAATAGTCTTTAAGTTAAAGTTTTATACAGGATTTATTCAGTTTTTTTTAATGAAACCAAGACGAACAATATAATATGAATATTAAAATTTTTATACAGCTCCAATTAAAATTTAATTTTTACTATGTGAATGTGAATAATGTTTTAAAATAATATGTTAATAATTTTCAAGTCATTTTTTAAACAATTTTTGTAATTAACAACGCTGTTTACATATATGACTTAAGTGGTTTTTGGGTTTATTTATTAAAAATATTCTATAGAACGAATTTAATTTTTTTTTTTTTTTTGTTCCATATTTACAATTTACAAACCTAAAAAACAAAAAAATTAAATAAGACAGAATATAACCCCAAAGATTTTTAAAAGCTAACCATTTTTTAATGGAAAATGAAACAGTTTTTGAATTTTAACTAGGAGCAACGTTTGTAAGTTTTCTTAGATATTTTATATTTAAGAAAAAATTGTGAAAACCTACAGACACATACTTCAGTTATAAGGAAACCCTTTAAAAAATATTCTAAATTTTAAATTTTTACCGATAATAGTTTTCAATAGGGGATTTTCTGAGATAACTTATCCTAATTTTAAACAATCTTTCTTCTCTCAAATCTTCAAAAGATTCTAAATAAAAGTATTCCGTAAATATAAACGAAAAAAATTGTTTGTTTGACATAACGGAAAATTTAAACACTAAATTGCAAAAAACTTGTATTATTCTGGATAATGCTAAAAAAACAAATTTGTCGTTTACTTGTTAATGTTACGCAGGATCTGAGATATACATATTTGAAAATAGAGCTTTTGGAAAATTTGGTGCGGTTGTACTGTTGTAGCTCTCTAGTAGGTGAGTCTACATTAAAGAGCTGTTAAAATCTATAATTATTTTGAAATTATTATAAATGACTAAAATATTTGTAAGTCATCGCTGAAATAGGAACTCTTATTCTCTAAGAAGGTTTAGGTTTTCTTGCTGTCTATTTAAGATGAAGATTGAAAAAACCATAGGAGTAAATAATTTTTTTTTTCTTTTTAGTGCATTTCTCTGCCACATAAATGTGAATAGGAAATTACACAGCTTTTCCTTTTCAAGTATGCCTGTAAATGTCGTAAGGGGGGATAATTCTTACGACATGTGCGGGATTTGAATCCATACACACCCTCGGTGTTTACAGCGGTTTGATATGCTCTTACATACTAGGCGACCGAGGCGTCATAAAAGATTAATATTCGTCAATGAGAATTATTAATCATGGTTAAAATTTTAAGGCGTTATCTCAAAAAATGTAGATGTTTGGTAAGAAAACAGATAATGAGCGAAAATATAGTAAAACTAATAAGTACATTTTTCAAAATTTCTTGAAAATGTGCTGAAAATGAATAAAAATGAAATATGAGTTTAACTTCTCAAACATTTATCATTACTATTAAAATCAATTAATTAATTGGTATGTGCCTATAGAGGTTAAACTATATTTGATTATCGAAACTTTGACTATATAGAAACTAATAAGATATATATTAGAAACGAGGAAGAATACAGTTGACTTTGTCAACTCTTAGATACCCGTACGAACCCTTAGTATGTTCACAGTCACTCTGCCTACAATATTATTTTTTTAATATCTTAGTATTTTAAAATAATTTGGGTGAATTTTATAATTTCTAGAACTTATGGGTTGTACATATATTCAAACTATATGTTTATATGTACATTCTTCTAAAGCAGATTCTAACCTTCCACATAACGATTATCAATCCAAAACTTTTTCAAATATTCTATAGTAACATTTAATACTAAGCGGTAAATGTATATTAAATTTACTTAGTACAAAATAGTAAATATAATTTTAAATATTATATTATATTATATTTAAATATTCCATTGACGGAATAATTTCTTATAAGTACAATAAAATACATATATGTATGTAAATACGGCGCTATATAATATACATATATACTCTTATCATTCATTCACTAGTGACATATACGATATGTAAATAAACATGATATTATATAAGTATGTATATATATCAATATCATATAAATAAAAATTCTTCAAGCAACCGTTATGTTGTTTATTTATTTACATTTTTTTATACTACGCATTATATCCTCAACAATTTCAAATTATCGAGTAAAACAAAATGGAAAAAATTCGTTTTAAAGGAATTTGTTGGAAAATTTGAAAAAATCAACTAACACTTTCGTCAATTATAAAGTAACCCTATATTATTAAAAAAAGTTGTTAACAGAAATAAGAGTATAATGTTGAAGCTTTAATTTTTGTGTATTAATTCAAAAAAATTTTAACAGGTGTTCAAGTTACAGGTGTTTAAAAATAGAAAATTTTCAGTTTTTGACCCCTTACAGCTCCTAAACGGGGGGTGATACAAAAAAAATTTCTGAAATGAATCATACTTATTTTCAAAGATCTAACTTTTGTCAAAATTTCAAGTTTCCAACTTAAACCGTTTAGAAGATAGAAGGGTTGAAGGATTTTGCAAAATTTGAGTTTCACATAACGGTAAATTAAGACACCGTATGCCACAACTATATATTTATTGTATATATACTTTTAAAGCTAATAAAAGCAGTAATCGTTTGGCGTTTTCAAAATGAAGATATACCTTATACAACTTGTGCTATAACAATTTAAATATAGAGCTTTTTTGAACCTTTGGGGAGCTGTAGCTCCGTAACGGGTGGGGCTACAAAAAAAAGTTATAAAAGTTATTATAAAATTAATATTTTTGTGAGATCTATCAGCAGTTAAAATTTCATAGCTCTATTTCAAAAAAAATGTCGGGATCTAAAAGTTAGGTGTTCGAGAGCTACCCTAAGGCTTGGTCCAAACTCAACCAAAAAAAATAGGGAACCTACAAATTACTCCCAGAATATTTTGTGTAAATTTCAAGATTCTAGCTTTCTTAGTTTTTGAGTTAGCGTGCTGACGGACGGACGGACGGACGGACATGGCTCAAAAGTCTTAGAATTTTTTTCTGATCCGATCCATACCTTTGAAGATATATCTAGCTCGCTTATTTCGAGGTGTTACAAACGGAGGAGTAATTTTATTATACCCGATCCTATCGTACGGGTATAAAAACTAATAAGATATATATAGTGAAACAAGTTATAGATCTTTACTTTAAAATGATTTTGGGGTACCGATTTATAACTATATTGAAATTTAACCTGTTTAAGTTTAATTTTCGTTAGTATTGTTTTTTTTAGAATCATTTTTGGTATTTGCTTCTTTTTTTTTTAGACGTTGTGTAAACTGTGAAGTGAATGTTTGAAATATAAAAATAACTGCTGAATGACCTGTAAAGTGTTTATTTAAGTAAAAAATAAATAAATAATTTAACTTTAATAATTACTTTGGTTTGCAAAGCGTAATTAATAATCAATCTCTATATTCCTAATAGTAAGTTTAACTATATGAACTTCATATTTCATTCATAATAATTAAAGAATGAAAGTAATAATTAAAGAAAAATTCTTTTATATAATAAATAAATATAAAAATAATATAATAATTGTGCTAAATAATTGCATATAATAAAAAAAAATAATAATTTGAAAGTGCATAGAATCGTTAAAAAAATTGGAACATTTAATTGATGATGTAAAATTTTCCGATTTCCATTTATTTTATAAATTAAACTTTTTATCAATTATTTATGGAGTGTTCAAAAGTAAAATATAAAACAAATGAATGAAACTATAAAGGTAAATAGATACTGATTATAGGATACTCTGTAATTAATAAAATATGTAATATGAATTTAAGATAATTATGGCATCAACTACAAAATTTAAATTATGAAGACGATATATGTCTGCTGTTGCACAAGTTCAGCGATATGCAAAGAACAAACCTAGAGCATCAACAAAGCCTCGCACTCAACGTTAAACTTTAAATCAACGTAAGTAAAAGAAAATCGATGAAATTTAAAAATAAGTGCACATAATATCTTCGTCAGCAAATCGTCAAAGACTTCTGTGGAGTATAGTATCAATTAGCGGAGGAGTCGAGGAAGATGTGGAAAACGGATTAAAGAAAGTCATAATCGCATTTCAAAGATTGTAACCCATATGGAATAACTATCCAGACATACCAAACTTAGAATATTCCGCTTCTGTATAAAATCTACTCTGGTGGCAAAATTTAGCCAACATCAAACTTAACAGATTGCAGATATTTATCAGAAGAGTATTTTGGCCGAGAACAATAATATTTTTTATTTAAAAACAAACCACCTACTAATCAAAACATTTTCTTTCGAACCTTTGGATACCCCATTTATACATTTTTCACAGTGATGTCACATTGATAACAAATTATTTCATTTAATAAACACACTTAGTTGATTTAAAAAAAAATGTAAGACAGTGTAATGTACCAGTGTAATATGAAAAATGTGCTGTACCTAGGTCCTAGAGATATTAATATTTAAAATACAATTAGGAACCTTCTATAGTTCATTATCTAACATAATTAGTGGGTTAACTTGTCTTACAATAGTTCAAAAATAAGTCTAAGGGTTAAACATATTTTCATAATAAGAAAACGATATGTGAATTTTTCTGAAAGGGAAAATCATAATGCATCCTTTTCAAAACGAAAAAAGACAAAATAAAAATCAATTAAATTTTTCTAGAATTCTGTAGTAAAAAACCTGATGAAAAGTTAAATAGAATTACAAAAAAAAAAACATTTTCATTTTCATTGTCATGTTTTTTGATTTCTATTTTTTATTTCTTTTATTCTTATCTTTGTTTATCGTTTTTCTTTTTTTGTATTCTTCTTTTTTTTTTTTTTTGTTTTTTTTCTATGGTGTTCCTTTTTTTCTATTTTTTTTATTTGTTTTCCTTTTCATATTGCTTTCACTAACGGAACTTCTAAGTTTTCGCTTTCCTCTTATTTGTTGTAACGGTATATCTTATATATTTTGTATAACTGTATATTATAGGATTACAATAATATATTGAGTTTTTCTTTTTGATAATTGTGTCGATTACTAAAGGAATAATAGGTTTCACTGATTAATTGATTAGTTTGATTATGTATTTCTGTTTTTTTTTTTTTTTTTTGTTGTTTTGTAGCGGAAAAACATGGAAAATAACGGAATAGAAAAAGTCAAAAGAAAACAAATAAAAGAAAAACAAAAAAAAAAGAATATAATTTAGTAAAAAAGTTTTTTTTTTCTTTTTCGTTGTTAGTTTTTTATTTATTATTATAGTGTTTGTTTTTTATTTTTTTTTTTTCTCTTCATTGTATTTTTCAAGTTTCGATGATATTCTGATAGGATCAGCGAAATAAAAAATAGAAACAAATAAAAAACTAACTGTAAAAATACAAAATAATTGCTGAATTATTAAAAAAAAAACGAAGAAGAGAATTAAATTAATACTTTTAATACAAAGTGAAAACGAAAAAAAAAAAAAAATAAATACAAGAGTTCTTGTTTTAATTTTCTAAAAAGTTTCAAAGTTTCATAGAAAATTTATAATACAATAGAAAGGAGAAAAACAAAAGAGAAATATAAACGTAATAAAAGAAAAAAAATTAAACATTATAATTGTATGTGACAGAAAAGTTAATTTTATTTATTTAAACAATTATATATAAATATTATTTTTGCTATCAATAAATTAAAGAGAAAAAAATTCATGAAAAAGAAATTGACTGATAATATAATGTTTGCGTTCCTTTTACAGAGTAAACTACTCTTTTCTACTCTCAACTACACCAACCTTCGAGAAAAAATAGATAGCAGTAAATATGATTATGTTAAATTAGCGTTCCGTTTACCAAATACTGCCAACTACTCTTTTCTTGTAAAAGGAACCCAATTAATGTTAATTTTGATTGCAAATAATACGAATTCAATTTAATAACCAGTAATTATACAATTTGAAATTAAATTATATTTAATTTCATAAAGCAAAAAGTTGGTCTAAAAATTTGATTATAATTTTTATATAATTGATAATTAATAAGAACTTATGGTTGTAATAAATGGAAAAGGAAAAAAAAATGGAGCAATTTAACTACTGGCCTTTGGTGATTTTTTGTTTAGTATTCCGAAAATTAAAAAGTGGCAAATCGAATATAAAATATTCAAAGAATAAATTGAAACAAGAAAAAGAAAATTTACAAGTAGGTAGGTACTACTAATACAACATGAAAATATTGACAACTGAGTAATCAGCGGTATAATGAACTTATGATTTCAGAAACTGAAGCTTACTCAAATATAAATAATAAATGACTTAGTGGATGTCCTATATGCTTCTTATAGGAATTGAAAAGATGCGAAATAAAAAAAGCTATATTTTTAAAGTGGTATAATAATTTACTTTTACATTACGTTTTTTTATCTGGATATCTAACTGTGAAAAGCGAAGAAAAAAGAAAGAAATACTGGATATTGAAATAATTAGTACAAAATTTGCTGTATAAGAATGATACTACAAAAAATGATTATTTTCATGGGTTGAGCTTCAAAATTTTGAATTACAAAATTCTGAGTTGCAAAATGTAGGGGTTTTTATATATTTAAAAATAAAATATAGCGGAAACATGTACACATCTCCAGAATAGACAGGTTGATGTGCGTAATAAGACTAATCTAAGTTTGTTCTACCCCCATAGAAACAAATAAAGCCTATATAATTATTTTAAATTTTCCAAAAGACAATAAAAGCAGTTTAAAATATTACTTCGACTTTGGTCGAAAATTTGAAAATTTTCTTAGATTTTTATATAAAATAAAAATTTGCGAAAATCATGTGACACTTTTTACAAAATAAGAAAACTGTACATAATTAATAGAGGCTGCCTAATATAATTTTAAAACAGGGCGAGGTACAAAATAATTTTCAAACATAAGTATCGCATAACTCTGAGAGATTCTTTTTTTTTTTCTCTAAATTTAAAGGCTATTATAACTAAAGGTGTTCGTTTTCATATATATTATAAATTATAATTTTCATATTAATTTTGAAAAACTAAAAATAGGGGGATATTGCTTGTAGTAAAGATTGAAAAAAATTTAAGCAGAACATAAGAAAATAAAGATATTTCAAATTTTGAGGACTAAAGCTCCGTAATGGATGGGGTTACATAAAAAAAGTTGTTCCACAACATTAATTTTTTATGAGATCTATATTCATAATTAAAATTTCATTGATCTCTTTTAAACGGTATAGAAGTTTTGTAAACAGACAGAGAACAGACAGACAGAATAATCCTGGAATAATTTTTTTAAACTCAGAATTACATAAAATCAAAATGGAAAAGAGAAGTCAAAATTTTGTAATACAGTGATTTGCTAATTGCTAATAAAAACACCTCGAATTTCGAGGGGCGGGCGAATACTATAATATCTTATTTTAAAAATTTAGATTGTTGTTATTAAGTTATTTTAAATTTTTTTTTACGTGTGACATCTATTAATGAAAAATGACAGCTTATGCTTGTTGTCATCATTTTAAACAAGCTTTTTTTTTTTGGTCATTTAGATTATTTTGGTTAATAACTTACAGTGTAGTGCACAACTACCACAATGAAATTCGAACAGTAACAAAACTAGTTCAATTTTTGGGCAAATATTAACTTAAGATAAGGTCAGAAAAAGTATGAATTTTTAAAAACAGTTTAAAGGTGAACTACTAACTATTCTAACGAAAAGTTATTTTTTAATATTTAGGGCCTAGCGCAATATTCTTTACAATTTCAAAAGTTTACGACAACGACAGGCGATTAAAAAATTCCCACATTTTTTTTCCTTTCTTTTCATATAAAAAGAGTAAGTATAGGGTATCTAGAAAGTCATAAAGATTAGACTTTCGAAGACTTTCAAAGTCATAAAGATTAGACTATGCGATGAACATAGCTCAAGGGTATTATAAAATTGTCATTATTTTTGTGACACTTTAAAGGATACGAGATTGTTACTGGAAAAATAAGTACATATATTATTGCTTAAAATCGAATTCTGGGTCGATTTAAACGTGTCCATCCGTTCGTCCGCATGATTGAACTCAAAAACTTAAAAAATATTTGAGATAAAATTGTGAAATTTTTAGCATTTTACTTTTATAAAGTTGTCAGTTTTGCTTTTGAAGTGGAACAAAATTGACGGACAGGTTCGTATAGCTGCCATACAACTTAATTTTTGTTATGAGCAAAATTCAGTGTTTATTTGCTGGGTATTTAAAATTATATTAAAAAAATTAGGTTTTATAATAACGACTTCTGCAAAATTTGTTAGCCAAACGCAATATGTTCGACTAGTAATACTAAAATGTTGAAATTTACTAGATCGTTAAGACTATAGTATGTCATCAAGATAACAATGGTTTAATTCAGTGCATTGGGTCATAAATATAAAAAACAACGGTTAATGGCGAACTTTTAACTTTTGTCCTTAAGGTATGTTAATTTTTAAAAAACTATTAGATATTGAAAAAACCAAGTACTTAATACAAGGAAAAATATTTTCTTAAATTATTGAAAATACTTTTAAAATAGGATTAGAGTGAAGAATAAATACCACAACCATTATAATTAACATTATTAATTTATACATGCATTTAAGTTTAAGAAACATCATATTATCATTTATAAAAGTATCTCATTAATAGTTAAATAAAAAGATTTAAGTAGTTTTTAAATTTTTTTCTAAACAAAATTTTCTTTACATACTTAATATAAACTTTTTAATTTTTATAATCTTAAAGATATAAAATTAAAATATTTTTAAACAAGAGAATAAAAGAAAAAGAAAAAAAACAAAAGACTTGTAGTTAACATATTTTTTTTTTAACAAAGATGAAGACAGTTTATTAGATTGTAAATATTAATTCACTGAATTATTTAAAACTTTAGGTATATACATATATATTTTTGTTTCTTATATTTTTTTTTATATCAACAATACGATATTTTAAAAAGAGTTGTGCTTCCTTTTATTTTTTGTTAAACAAAATAATTAATAAACATTAATAAAGTTTGTTAATAAATGTAACACTTAAGTAATTATTTAAAATGATTCTTTACAATGTTTTACTTTCTTTTTACATTATAATATTATAGTATCTAATATGTAGATAAAAAAACAACATCTTTTTAATGTCTGAAATAGATATACGCTAGTAAAATATAAGTTTGTTTTAAAAGAAAAATATAAGTTATTAGTATACAGTCACATATATTAAAAATCCTCCTTACATTATAACATATTAGGATAATAATTGCTTACATATTTAATTAAATTGAAATTATTGAATAACGTATAGTTTACTGATGCTTCAAAAATATCCGAAGAAACTGAATCTGGGAGTACATGCACCAGGAACCAAATACTCAGAATCTTTGAAAAAATTTGTTACTAATACTTATTTCAAGCTGAAATAGATGTAATCGAAAGATGCGTACAATATAATCTCAGCAGAAAATATTGAAATAGAGAAATAGATACTCTGGTATCATAAAGGCACGAAACTCGCAGCAATTAAATCTTAATTATGTATAGTTAAACTTAGTTAAACTAAACTGCTTAGGAACAAAAAATAAAGTAACTCCCTACTGGGTACCTGAACATCTAGGCAAAAAGAAGAAATGAGGAAGCGGATCGACTTGAAAGAGAAGGAGCCGCAACTTCCATTTACAGGTGCCGAATCATCGGTGACGATACATGAAGATTCTGTCTAGAATAAAAATATTCGTTAGGAAACATACGGAAAAACTGCAAACTTTACTACAAGCAAAATATTTTTACATATGAGCATACAACTTTACTAAAGAACGTAGTAAAGTACTTTATTAGACAGTGTATGAACATACTGTCAGCACTAAATCCTTTACAGATAATTAGTTTTTTGGAGGCAGTATGGGTAACAAAAGTATTATAAGTGGAGCCAAAATTTACAACATTTAGTATAGTAGCGGGAGCGGAATTAATCTACATCAAATAGTCGCTGTGTTACTTATATCCCTTTTATATAATTTAATCTAATTTAACTTAATATAAATATCTTCTAGTGTGTTTTAATTTAGGCTCTTATGAATATTAAAAAGAATCGGCTTACATGCTGTTAAATACAGAACTATTCAGCTTTATCAAGCCAAAGTCAAAATCGCATTTTGTTTTCAAAAATAAAACTTCAAGAGATTATTACAATATTGCTAATTGATTTTTAGTTTTAGTTTTCCTAACTCCGAACATTCACAAAAAATATCTTTTTAGTCAATTCAATTTAAGCTTAAGATTCTTAAATCAATAATTTGATTGAATAAAAACATTTGAAGCAGAAGAAAATTTGATGATACTTTAAACATTTTACAAAGGATCACTGCGTGTATGAAACTCAACAGTATTTTTCATCTGACATCTTGTAGGATAAAACAAAAAAAAAAAAGAAAAACTCTTCTTTAACTACCTACTTTAGTTTTTATACTTTAGTTAAGTTACTGTTACTTTTAATTTTATTTGAAAAAGTATAAAAACTTTAGAGAAGAAAAAAAATGTAAAAATTTTTGATCTCTTTCTTATTACATTCATACATTTTATTTTTCTCTCTTTTTTTCTTTTGTAAAGTGTAGAAAAAAGGTAAGAAAAAATACCTTTCATTGCGTTAAGTTCTCTAAAACAATAGGTACCAGTCAGTTTCTATCTATATTATGTATACGGATCTATATTATGTATAAATACAAAAAATAAAAACATGTATTAAAAAATATAAAGTAGTAACTAATTTTTTTTTTTTTTTTTAAATTCCTTAAAAAATAAAAATAGATTTTTTATAAGAGGAAAACTTATTTTAATCATTTTAACAAACTGAAACGCTGAACATAAATCCTCTATGTTGTATTATAGGGTAAAAAAATATAGAAAGAGACAGTTTATATTTTCTTTTGTAATTTTTTTTTTTATAGTCATCTTCATCTTTCACTAATTTTTGTTTGTGTTTTTGGAAGAGAACAAAAAAAAAAAAATTTTTTTTTTGCATGAATACCTACATAAAAAGTTTCTACCGTTATATTTAATAAGTATTCAACAGTAGTTTTAATATAAAACAGTTAATTGAAAATTTTAAAAAATTTTTTTAAGGAAGAAAAACAATAAAACTCATGTTTTTCGTTAAATTAATCATTATTGAAACAGGTTAAAAATTCTACTACCTCTGTATTACGATTAAACATTTTCTTTAGTTAATAAGAAAGTGAAACTTAAGGGAATTACTTAAGATTAAGTCGTTTACAAAAAAACAACATAACATAAAAAAGTTATTTCGAAAATGTGTTAATTAGTTTCATTTGTAGGGAAATTGAAAACTGAGAGGTCGGAAAAAGTCTGCATATCTGAAAATTGTGCAATAGCTATATATCTAAATTATTTATTTATTAGTAAGTAGTAAGTAGTAAGCATAATTTGTTTGAAATAGACAGTTTTAAAATATAAAGGTTTTTTTTTTTAATTTTCAACATTATAATTTTTAGCACATTTCCAAAAAAATTTTGAAAAAATGTGCTTATTAGTTTCACTCTGTCCGTCCGTCCATCTGTTTACAAAACTTCTACACCGTTAAAGATAGAGAAAAAAAATTTTAACCATAGGTAGGTCTCATAAAAAAAATAATTTTGTGGAACAACTTTTTCATGTAGCCCCTCAAACTTTGAAAAAGCCCTATTTTTAAATGCATATATCTTATGTTCTGCTTAAGATTTTTTCAATCTGAAAACGTCATTCGACAGGTATTTCTTTTATCTTTGTAAATTAATATCAAAATTATACATTTTTTTTAAATTTAGTATTTAAATTTACCGTTATGTGAAAATTAAATTTTGCATGATTTTTCTACTTTCATAACTGCGGCACGCTTCTAGATAGAAGCTTGAAATTTTGAGGCAAGAAAGAACTTTTATAATTAGTATAAGTTTGCTCAGAAAATTTTTTTGGACCTCCCCCTGTTTATGAGCTATTAGGGCTTAAAAATTGAAAATTTGCTATTTTTAAACACCTGTAACTTAGGAACCTGTACACATTTTACTTCTGCAAGATATAAAAATTAAAGCTACAAAAATATATTTTTACGTGTGTTAAAGGTTTATTTTAATTGTAAAGGGTTCCAAAGTTACAGCTCTTCAAAATTGCGAAAAAGCCCCATTTCCAGATGTATATATCTCAGGCTATGCGTAATAGTTTTGCAATCTAAAACAGCGAGAAGACCGAAAATTTTATTATCTATATAAAACAATATCAAAATTATGTAATATTTTGTAATTTACTATTTAAATTTACCGTTATGTGAAAACCACATTTTGCATGAAATTTCTTTTTAACTCCGGAACCCCTTTAGATAGGAACCTGAAATTTTGAGACAAGAAAGAACTTTTAGAATTTGTATAAGTCTCCTCAGAAAATTTTTTGGTAACACCCCTTCTTTAAGAGTTATTACGCCTCAAAAATTGAAAATTTGCTATTTTTAGACACCTGTAACTTAGGCACCTGTACAAATTTTTCTTCGGCAAGACATGAAAATTAAAGGTTTAATAATATATTTTTACGTGTGTTAACGGCTTTTCTTAGTTATATAGGATTCCGGACTTATAGCCCCTCAAAATTTCAAAAATGTCCTATTTTCACATTTTTTCTTATTACATGAAATTTTCAAATTTTTGTGTAAGTCACACTTCTAAACAGTTTGTATTGAGTTTTGGAAATGTGCGCTTTTAAAAACAGTTGGTTTACATTCTACCTTGTTTATAAAGGGTTTTAGAAAACATGTAAGTATTTTCATATAATGTAATTAAATTAGTAGAAAATAAACTGAATTATTTTTTTTGTGAGTAGATTAAAAAGAAATTAAAACATATTAATAGGTTCATTGAATTGATGAAAGAAAATCAAGCTCCAAAGTATAACAGCTCAAAGAGGTTGGCATAGAATTACTATATAGCACTGAATATTCTTGGATCACTATATTTTTCCCAAGAGAGGCTGACATAGTGACAAACGATCACTACACATCCATATACATAATTATGTATAGATATTTTTTATACCCGTACGATAGGATCGGGTATAATAAAATTACTCCTCCGTTTGTAACACCTAGAAATAAGCGAGCTAGATATACCTTCAAAGGTATGGATCGGATCAGAAAAAAATTCTAAGACTTTTGAGCCATGTCCGTCCGTCCGTCCGTCCGTCCGTCAGCACGCTAACTCAAAAACTAGGAAAGCTAGAATCTTGAAATTTACACAAAATATTTTGGGAGTAATTTATAGGTTCCCTATTTTTTTTGGTTGAGTTTGGACCAAGCCTTAGGGTAGCTCTCGAACACCTAACTTTTAGATCCCCACATTTTTTTTGTAATAGAGCTATGAAATTTTAACTACTAATAGATCTCACAAAAATATTAATTTTATTTTTAATAACTTTTTTTTGTAGCCCCACCCGTTACCGAGCTACAGCTCCCCAAAGGTTCAAAAAAGCTCTATATTTAAATTGTTATAGCACAAGTTGTATAAGGTATATCTTCATTTTGAAAACGCCAAACGATTACTACTTTTATTAGCTTTAAAAGTATATATACAATAAATATATAATTTTGGCATACGGTGTCTTAATTTACCGTTATGCGAAACCCAAATTTTGCAAAATTCTTTAACCCTTCCATCTTCTAAACGGTTAAAGTTGAAAACTTGAAATTTTGACAGAAGTTAGATCTTTGAAAATTAGTATGAGTCATTTCAGAAATTTTTTTTGTATCACCTGTAAGGGGTCAAAAACTGAAAATTTCCTATTTTTAAACACCTGTAACTTGAACACCTGTTAAAATTTTTTTGAAGTAATACACAAAAATTAAAGCTCCAACATTATACTTTTATTTCTGTTAACAACTTTTTTTAATAATATAGGGTTACTTTATAATTGACGAAAGTGTTACTTGATTTTTTCAAATTTTCTAACAAATTTCTTTAACGAATTTTTTGCATTTTGTTTTACATACTCGATAATTTAAAATTGTTGAGGATGCGTAGTACAAAAAAATAATGCGTAGTACAAAAAAATGTAATTAAATAAACAACATAACGGTTGCTTGAAGAATTTTTATTTATATGATATTGATATATATACATACTTATATAATATCATGTTTATTTACATATCGTATATGTCACTAGTGAATGAATGATAAGAGTATAGATGTATATTATATAGCGCCGTATTTACATACATATATGTATTTTATTGTACTTATAAGAAATTATTCTATCAATGGAATATTTAAATATAATATAATATAATATTTAAAATTATATTTACTGTTTTGTACTTAGTAAATTTAATATACATTTACCGCTTAGTATTAAATGGTACTATAGAATATTTGAAAAAGTTTTGGATTGATAATCGTTATGTGGAAGGTTAGAATCTGCTTTTGAAGAATGTACATATAAACATATAGTTTGAATATATGTACAACCCATAGTTCTAGAAATTATAAAATTCATCCAAATTATTTTAAAATACTAAAATATTAAAAAAATAATATTGTAAGCAGAGTGACAGGCTGTGAACATACTAACGGTTCGTACGGGTATCTAAGAGTTGACAAAGTCAACTGTATTCTTCCTCGTTTTAGTATAGGTTTGGAACGATTTTAAATTTGAAGTTAGAAAGAAATTTTCTAAGTACTAAGTAAATCACCTTAAAACTGGTCGTGAAATACAAGTTAATCTTTAATACAAGTTACTGATATTTCTCTAAAACCAAACGCACGATCAAAAACAATTTTTGGAAATTATGAAAAAGAAAAACATTAAAGGAATAAAAAACTCTATTGCGAAAAGAGAAAATCCATCACCTACTCTCAGAGAAAATTCATCACCTACAAGGAAAACAAATTAAAGAATATATAAACTAATTATTTGAACAAACTTCTGAACTAAAACTGTATAAAAAAAAACTGTATAAGACTGTGTTTCAAACAGAGGATGAAAGAAAAACAACTAATAAAGTTAAAAGACGAAAGATCTGAATTTACGCAGTGTCCCTAATATTGAATCAACTAATCAACTAACATCAAGGAAGCTACAGTGGTGATCCTGACGTTATCTGGTTTTCGCCAGCAGAGTCCCGCAAAACACGGTGTACTTGAACCATCAAACACAAAAACATAAAAAAAAAAATAAAAAATACCGTTTCATTTTAAACAAGGCCTTTGTGACTTGATAATACAGAATACCTTCACAAAAAAATGTTAGAGCTGAAAAAGGGGAAACAAAAAATAAAGAGTTAATTGTTGTATTTATTTTTTGTTTGTACCTTGTTACGTTTGTTTGTATTCTAAAAATAGTTTTTATTTTGGAAGTAAAAAATGTTTGTAGATAATAATAATAAAGAGTTGGAATTTTCAATATAAAGAACAATTATTTTAGTCTTTCGTTTTATTAGTATTATAATTTAGTACTAATTTTTACCGTAACATCACTTGCATACATCATTTATATTTTAGAAAATGTACCTATTTAGAAATCCCCATTCGAAAAAAAAACCTAAAGTCTATTTTTTAAAAGATAATATGAATTTATTTATCGGTCATAATGAAATTTCCACCCGACTCACATATATCACAATATTTTAGTTGAAGATACAGACTGAAGGCTTAAAAAAGGTATATAAGGTTGATATACAAAGTTGTAGTTGTCTGATTTTCTTGAATAGTTTTCAATGATAGGTTGGTTTCATCTTATTGAATTATTTCAAAAATATTTTTTCTCCATTTATACATTTTAATATTTTAACCAAACCTTAATTTAAATTTTTACTGAAAATATTCTACAAATTTATTTGAATTTCTTTGGTTAAAAAATAGACAAGTAGATTTATAATCATATGTATATGCACATACATACGTATTATATGTATATGTTAGAATTATAAAAATATTTAGTACAAACTGGTACATTAAACTTCAATAAGCTGATTTTCAATAGTAAATACCATTTTATCATCTATAGTGATTATTGTCGGATAGTCGTCTCTTTGCTTTATTTTCTTTCTTTTATAGTAGTATCCTTTACAATTATCCTATACAGGATACCTTTACAAAAATAAAATAGAAAAGAAAACGGAACAGAAATAAAATAAGAAATGGTAGAAAAAAGAATGAAGCCAGTTTGTACCGGTATTCAGTAAAACTTTTAATAGATTTTTTTTTTTTGTATCAGTTCTTTCGTAATAGATTTTTAGTTTGTTTACATCTTGCTTTTGATATCTACTTTTTGGTACCGGGAGTTTAAAAAATGTTAAGATAAATAAATATAAAAATTAAAATTTTATATTTTATTTGGTTTTACTTTTATATAAAATTTCAATTTAAACAAAAGATCATATTTTCATTTTATTTTCAGATCATAAAATGCCAATGGTAGATTTTGTTTATGTAAATTATTTTTTAAATGCCTAAAATTCAATCTAGTAAAACAATAAGAGTCCTAAAAATTGCCTTTAATGCCTAATATTTTTACTTACAACTGGACTGAAAATTGTCAATGTTGAAACTTTTTATAATTTTAGGTGTTTAATAAAATGAATTCAGTTTTCAGAACAAATTGTGCACAAAACACACGTCATTTTCGTTATTGAACAACTTTGTGCTTAAAAATATATCTTATGCTGCTCTAAAATAATTTCAAATTATAAAAAAAGCTAAATTAAAAACGTTAAAGTTTCTAATAAATTCATTTTAGGTACTTTTTCTCTTGTATCTACTGTCTCTATATCTATATAAAGATCGTGTATTTACTTTAAAATACATGATCTTTTTATTTCGTAAAAACATCCAAACAATACAATATGTCATCATCATAATATGCTACATATGTCATCTTTATGTTTTTCCCGATTTGGATGATTTCGAACAATTTATATAAGTAAATCCTTTCTTTTCAAATGTAAAATTTCTTCCTTTCTCTTCCTTATATAAAATTGACAACACTATTTTATTACACTATAGCTAAGAGTGTAATAAAACTTTTATTTAAATCTTTCTTTTAAAAATATCCAGTATTTCCTCAGGATAAAAAAAGATTTGGGTTTTCAATTAAATAAAGAAAACTAACTTTTATTGACTCTTTCGAAACTCACTGTTTTATTTTAAATTTTTAGTTTTCCTCAACAATATAAGGAGAACTCATTTTAATCTCCTTTGCACTGAGCTTTTAAGAAAACAAGGCAGAATGTAACCAACGGTTTTTAAAAGCACACATTTCCAAAAGACAATACAAACTGCTTAGAATTGTGACTTGCATTTGAAATTTCATATGGTAAGAAAAAATGTTAAAATGATACTTTATTGAAATTTTGAGGGACTGTAAGTCCGGAACTTTATATAACTAAGAAAAACCGTTAACACACGTAAAAATATATTACTGAAGCTTTAATTTTTATGTCTCGCCGAAGAAAAATTTGTATAGGTGTCTAAGTTACAGATGTCTTAAAATAACAATTTTTGAGGCATAATAGCTCCTAAATATGCTCTTACACTAATTCTAAACGATCTCAAAATTTCAAGTTCCTATTTAAAAGCCTGCCGGAGTTATAAAAAAAGAAATATCATGTAAAATTTGGTTTTCACATAATGGTAAATTTAAATACTGAATTTAGTATTTGTATAATTTTAATATTGATTTAGAAAGGTAAAAATTCCTGTCGAATGGCGTTTTCAGATTGAAAAAATGTTAAGTAGAACATAAGATATATGCATTTAAAAATAGGGCTTTTTCAAAGTTTGAGGGGGTGTAGCTCCGTAATGGGAGGGTCTACATGAAAAAGTTGTTTTACAATATCAATTTTTTTTATGAGATCTATCCATGATTACGTTTTTTTTTTCTCTATCTTTAACCGTGTAGAAGTTTTGAGTGAAACTAATAGGCACATTTTTTCAAATTGTTTGTGCAAACGTGCTAAAAACTACTCCTATAGAAAGTAAAATAGAAAACAAAACTTTGAGTATTATTCTTTCAAAAAAAAAAACAAAAATTAAAATAGAAATTTTTATTTTTAGAACGAAGGACGAAAGAAAAATTTGGAAAAAATAAAAGAAAAAAAAAACAAATTAGCTGTCCGCTTTACGATGACAATATTGCTAACAAGAAAAGTTTTTTAATAGCCGCAACACTATCATACTTTAAAAGATTTCTTTTATCTCATCATTTTTATTTTACTTTAATACTATACTAAAGGCAAAAGCAAAGACTACATGCTATCAAAATAAACTGTAAAATACATTCATTTTTCAAGGAAGTAAGTACAGTTGAAAAAAAGGCAAACTTTGGCTATTATTATTCTGATTTTTATTTTTTTCGCTAGAAGAACTTTAAAAAATTATAGTTAATGCTGCATACTCAAGGATACAATTGAGTGTACAGGCTTAGGCTAACCAGAATTTTTAATAAGTTTAATTCTGTGATTTAATTTTTGTCACTGCTTATTAAATTTCAGAGTCCTTTCGTTAGGAATGAAAAAAAATTAGCTATGAGTTGATTTTGGGAACAAAGTTTGACCAATACCTAATTACATTGTTCAAATACTCTTATATAGCTGATTTATTTATTACACTTTTCACATTTTTAGACATAACATTTTGTTTGAAATATTTTTTATATGTTGATACCATATATACTGTTGTTTGTAATTCAGCTATATAAGAAATTATACCATAGTTGAAACAAAATGCGTACCTTGTCATTTTGAAGCCTTTATAGGCATAGGCATAAGAAATAACATATTGTTATTATTAGAATACGAAATAATATTACAACCTTTTGTAACTCACCTATCTCAGCAACAGTCTCATAGAAAGTTTTCCTTATTATTTTCGTGACTTTATAGGCATTAGGTCATCAGTCACTGTTTTTGTTAGAATCCGTCATAAAAATTTTTACAAATCAACAATCTAAGTATCATAGTTTCAAGCGTTCCTTTTTCTTTTGAAGAATTTATAGGCATAAGCCATTAGGTATTTCTTTTGTTAGAATATAAAATTATTACTTTTGTATGTATTATAGTTTAAAGTCTTCCTTAATATTTTGAAGACGTTATATAGGTATAGACTATTAGTTATTGTTTTTTTTTAGGATATTTCATATATCCCTGTCGTAGAAATTTCCTTTTCTTTTTAAATTTTACCTATAATTAATATATTTTAAAGTGGCTATAATTAACAAAAATATCAAAACTGATATTATTTGTGCAATGAAAATTTCAAAACGGATATCCATTATCAGCAACCACATTTTTTAAAACTCTTTTTTTTTTTTTAACTTTCTCTATTTCCTTAGTAAAATCGAAAACGAAAATTTTTATTGGAACTTTACAAAAAGACAAAAACAAAATAATGAAAATGAAAAAAATCTGAAAACTTTATTCAAAATGTTCATATTATTTTATATACTTTTTTATGACTTAAAAAATATCTGAAAACTGAAGACATTTTTTTTTTTTTTTTTTGAGAACAAAGAATAAATAAAAAAATAACTGTTCTAATTAGCTTCCGGTCCATTATATAATCCATCTTTAATGGACTGAAATAAATTCAAAAATTTATTTAAATTTTTATTTATAATTTTTTTTTGTTGATAGACCTTTTGAGGAAGAGGAAACTATTTAAAGGTTACCGGATCATAAATATACAAATTTAAGAAGATTTATTTGATTTTTGTTGATATTTTTGAAGTTATTAATAGAACTGATAATTTTGTTGAACTAATAATGTATTTTTTCAAAATTTTGAATACAAACTATTGATGATAAAAAAAAGCCTTAAGGGTTCATAATAATTATGTAATTTAAAAAGTAAACCCTTGAGGATTTAATTATAATATTAAAAACTTTATAATGTAGTTTTAATTAGATTAAACATTTAGTTTTTTTTTTTTGCTCACGTATTTTAATGTTTATATTCCTTTATTTTGTTAAAATCGTTATGACTTGTTTAGACTTGTTTTTTCTTAAGGGAGGTGGAAATCTTCCAAAGACACTCAGAATTCCCCCTTGGTAGTGTCAGATTCTTACTGCCTAAAGCCATCTCCCCCTTTATCCAATATAATGTGATGAAATCCCTACCTGCTAACGCAGTTTATTGGGTAGAGAGTAGGGATAGGAAAGGATATTACAACAGGATCCGAAAACATTGAATTGGGAGTGGGATTGTTAGAAAACAATGAATCTGCTTATTATTATTCCTATTTTGCTAATAGTGACAATAGGCGTTACAACAGTTACAACATGCAGTAGTATATGCAGTAGCAGAAACCTCCACTGTCTTTGTAGCTGCTATTATTATTGATTTAGTATTACTTATTAATATTATTTACTACAGAGTTAGGGCCATCAGTGGATTACAACGTGTACCATCTTTCTGCGTGATATTGCTAACCAAAGATAGCTCCACTGTACCAGTTATTATTATTATTATTATTATTAATTATACGGTATACATTATTATGATATAAAATTACTACAAATTTTTTTGATTTAAATTTTAAAAATACATTTTTTAATATAAACAAACAAATTTTGCAAAAAATAACATTCGTAAGAAAGAAATAACAATGAAATTCCGATTTTATATTATGTTTTATATTAAAAAAAAAAATCATATTAAAAGCAATACAGTCTCTGGTATTACTTTTAGAAAATATTTTTGTTTTAAATTCCGCCTAGAATTATTATATAAAATATTTATATAAGAATATGATAATACGATAAATAAAAACAAAAATTATTTAATAAATATGGTATTCAAATTTTCAAAAAAGAAACAACTGTAGAAAGCAGGAGTAAAATCGCATCACGAAATTTAAAAATTAAGTTTTTCTTTTTTCAAAAGTTGTATTAAATCATATGAAATTAGAATTTACGTCAATTCAGAGTACATTGAATAATATTTAAAATAAATTGCATATTTTTAGGAATTGGTATTTTTATTGTCTTAAGTTTAAACATAAAATTTTCTGAAAATAAAGCAAATTAAAACAACACATATGTTTTTAAAAATTTTTAAAATACAGAAAAGACTTAAGTAAATAAAAATGTGATGAATTATGTCTTAAATGAAAATGGTAACAAAATGTGTCATCAAAAGAGACTGTATTCAATGTTTTATTGAAAATAAATATAAACATTTCCAAATTTGAATAAAATATTTAAAATAAATTTTAAACATAATATTGTTTTTGTATTAATCTCATTAACCCTTTACTAATACAAATTTAACTATGTTCTCAAATAATACACTGAGATATAAGAAAAGTTTATTGTTTTTTGGTTTACCAAACCCTTTCCATTCTTATAAGGAGCCTATGGCGTATACTAAGTAATTAATTTTTTCTTTGACAAAGTTTAATGTTTCTGTAATCATTAGTTTCATTAAGGTGTTCATTACTGGCTGTACGAATTATAGAAGTTGTTTCTGCGCCATCTATTATCTTATACAAGAATTTTTTTTTTTTATTATATGATAACTATATGATATTTAATTGTAGGATATATTAGAGACTTATTTTTATTACTCTACCATTGACTGCGGTATAGTGGGTAGTTTCCACTCTTTATAAATTTTCTTCGATATATTTTGAACAAAAGATTTTATTTTGATTTTGTTGAGAATAGATGCTAAAATATTATTATTATTAAGATTCAGCTAGATAGAGATGTGGTATATAGAGAGAGACTGATTGAGTTAAACGAGTTATGTAAGCATCATCATTCATCGTATTCTCTGAAAATTTTCTTTTAATTTTACCTTAAGCAATTACCTTAGCTTGATGGCACAATAGTTAGAGTACCAATCAAGCATTTGGCTGGACGGTCTGATAAAACTTTTTTTTATTTCTTGACGTAATTTAATTCTAACTATATTGAGTTTAATCGTTGGCTTTAAAATAAAAGGTGTCATAAGTATAATTTTGTATTTTTATATTCAAAACATATTCCTTATAGATATAAAATGTCTACTTATGTATCTATTTTTGCTCCAATATTATTATTTATTCACCATTTCTTCCTATTCCTATATTTCTGGCATATGATTTTTCTTGTTCTAACATGTACCTGTTTTGTCTTTTAAATTTTGTGAACAACACTACAAAATGAATCTGATTCATGACTTTTAATAGAATATAAAATCAAAGCTGATTCGGAGTTTTTTTTATTTATATAGACGTAACCTAAATCTGATAAGCAAAAGAGCCTTAAAAAAGTCATTAGAAAAATAAAAAGCCATAGAGAATAAAGCAAAATTCATAGAAGAACATTTAATTGTGTGGCTGAACGAGGAGCACTTAAATAAGAAACATATGAATTTGAGTATACATTATAGTGGTTCTTAAATTTTAAGTTTTTAAGGTATCAAAATTAGTTTTATAACTTTTAGTATGAAATTAATATTTTATGATTGAAACTTTTAACTTTAAACCTAATAAGCAAGTGTTAGTACTTATAATATTTTAATAAAATTCTATTTAGGTACTTTATTTTTATTTATTAAATGTTATATAATTTCAAATTTTCTTAAAAAAACATAATAATATCTAAAAAATTAATTTAATACCATTTTCTATACTAAAGCTTTCGAAACTTTTATCTCTTTCGAATATAAAAGTGTAGAGATTTAAATTTTAGTACTAATTTAATGTTATAAATAATATATTTTTATTTTAAGAAATGAAAATGCAACACAGAAAAAAAAAAATTAATTATTAAGAGTGGAAATTAAATTCAAAAATATAAAGAAATATCTTAAAGGTTAATTACATCCCAACTTAAACTGCAACGAGAATATAAAATATAAAATTAGTAAAGAAAGTAATAAGTGTTTAATGTCAGCAAAAACGGTGTTCTATAGAAAAAAACATAATACATACATTTAAAAACAATTTACTACAAAACATTAATGACTCCACCACTTACATATGGTTTACCCATATTCTACAACATTAGCAAAAGTTTAATAGGAAAAGTTCGCAAGTTTAAAAGAAAGCAAATAAGAATCTGCATTAATAACATCGCATTTCTGAATCCCGACTACAAGAATTTTTACTCCAATTAATACTTGTATAAAAGTCATACGAATCGGTAATTTTATTTTAAAATTGGTTCGATATAATATTGTTAGAGCATTGAAAACTCTAGAAAATGTTTTGATATTTATAAGATTCCATTCACATTCACACCACAACAAGCAGTACACTAAAACGATTTTCCTCAGGGATTTCATAACCCCTGAGTATTTTTATATTAAAAAAAATAGAAGCAGTTATATTCAAAACCACAATCATATTCCTATATAATTTCAATAAAATAGGCGTTTATAGCCAAATTTAAAAAAATACTATGTAAGATAGATCACTTAAAACAAAGTTTTATCAAAAAACGGCATGTCTATTATAACTAGTGTAGGCAAATCAATACGTAAAATGTATTGGTAGATAGGCACGAATTATATTTAAACAACTTATAAAGTAGGATAAGTTAGGCTAGAATAAGTCAGGCTAGGTTAAATATAGCTATTTAAGTTATTAAAGCTAGGCTAAATACTAATTAGATACTATTAACATTAGTACTAATAAAAAAGAAATACTAAAAATATTCAGATATAATAACATCATATTCATGATAATATAACATCATATTCATATAAATAAAAGCTGTTTGAAAACTTTTTTGATGTTTTAAGTTAAATTAGTAAGAAAGTATTTATTTATATTAATATTACATACATAAATGTAATGCAATATTATTGAACCATCAGCTACCAAGGTCATTATAGGTTTTTATACTATTATTAAATTATATACTAATATTATTTATTTTGTTTATATTATAATACTATATATTTACATTATATTTGGTCATAAGGAATAGGTATGTAAAGAAAAAAACACTTACGACCTGTGCAGGAATCGAATCCACACTCCTTCGGTTAATACACCACATGCGTACCCACTAGGCTACCGAAGCCCCCAGTAAGAAAGTAACGAGTTAAAAAAAAATTAAATGTTAATAAAAAAAATTGCATATTTTTAGGAATATTATTTTTATAGTCTTCAGTTTGAATAAGAAATGCATGCGATCACTGCAATGAATGTTTTTAAAAGTTTTATAAATATAAAAAGGATTTAAGAAACATTTAATCAGTAATATGTAACTTTGATCATTATTATACAAATAAAAGTTTAACATAATATATGTAGTGTTATTTTTAGCTCCTTCGTGATTTTAAAACTTCTTGAGCATACAAAATAGTAAAGAAGGAAGAAATATTGTCGTAAATTTCATTTTATATGGATTATAATTATAATCTATATTGATTTTCTTGTAATGTAAGGAAAAAACTATAGCGCTGTATTACAAAATTTGGATCAATTCCTGTTAAAAAGAAATTAGCGAATTGAAACAGCATATCATTTTTATTTATGGATATAAAAATATTTTGAATATTACAAAATAAGGGGCCTCGTTGGCCTAGTGGGGAAAAGTGTAAAAAATACGCTATAAATAACGAGGAAGTATGAGTTCGAATGCCACACATGTCGTAAAAGTTTTCCTCCTTACGACATTTACAGCCACGCCTGAAAGTGAAAGGCTGTGTAATTTCCTGTTCACATTTATGTGGAAGAGAAAGGCGCTAAAGAAAAATAAAATAAAAAAATAAAAAGAAAAGAATGTCAATATTAGTTTAATATTTCTTTACAAAACAAAAGAATCTATTCATTTCTTTTTTTTCTTTAAAATCTTTTATGAATCATTCAAAAAAAAAAAAACTATAAATTAGTGGAAATGGGTTTTCTTTTAACATATGAAAATTAAATCATATCTTAATATTTTAGAACCAAAAATTTAAATGTATAATGGAAGTATTAATTTTCATATTATTTTCTTTTCAATAATTTTACAATCAAATCATTTAATTATATTTCATAAAAAAAAGTATCTATATTTTCCATTGTTAATTTTCTTTTAAATTAAAAAAAAAAAAATGTTAAGTGTCATGTTGTACATGTTTTTAATTTCCTCGAAAACAGAATAATCGATTTTATTAATGTTTTTTTTTTCCTCTAATCAACATAACAACATAATTTTATTGTACAATATACTCGTAATTAAAAATTGCCTATAATAAAAAGAAAAAAAATAACTAATAAAAATTATAAAAAGTAAAAAATCTAGGGATATCAGTAGTGTATAACAATGAATTTTATTCACGGTTCGATTTCAATATTTTTTTTCTTTTTTTTTAATAAACTGCTATCCATAAAATAAATGTTTTCGTGTTATAATGAATACTGAAAGTTTATGTGATATTATTAATTAGCGGGTTGTGTTCCTCTGTGGTTTATTGCTTAGTGAATCCCTTTCACTATTCTTCTTATATATACATCTAGTTATATATACATCGATTTTCCCTTGAATTATTAATTGAGGTAATTCATATTAATTACAACCCCTAATAATGTGATTTAGGTATGCAGATTTTTATTTTTTGATCGATATTAAAAGTTTATAGGAAGTTAACATTCTTTGTAAAAATTCGAAATTTGCAATGAATAGAGAATATTTTAAAACACTCTTCTGTCTTTTCTTTTAACATTCTTTAACAATTTGAGTGTCTTGCAAAATTAAGTCATGTGTTTTATTCGAAGCAACCATGAACGTCTGTTTCATATTGCACTATTAACAAGATATAGCATTTAAAAAAAAATGTTGCTATAATATTGGTGGAAAATTTTTTCAATGTCCTTCATTTTTCTATACATTACGATTTTGATTTAACCACCAATGAAGATATTTAAAGCTGCCTTCCCTTTATTCAATTACTACTGAATTTATATTAATATTACTAGGCTGAATAATTTTTGTTGAAATATATTGTAATTGCTATTCAAATGATTTATGTACGTACTTGATTCTTGTCATAAGCTTATATTACTTAAACAAAACTAAAGTCATCTATAATAAAAGAATGAATCTATTTCAATTAGGTAAAATATTTTCCAAAAATATTTAAAATAAAATTCGATCTAGATAATCTTTTGGCTGGTAGTTTTAATTTTTGTGTCTTATGAACTCAATCTCTAAACAAGTAATAGATCGTAGAAAATGCATTCTTTTGAAAAAGTGACAAAGTCAATTTTTATATCTTAAAAAAAAAAATAAAAAAACTGGCAATGCGTATAATGGTGATTTTTTAAGAAACTTAAGAAAATATTGGCAATTAAAAAATACCATAATAATTTTTCTTTATATACTTTTTCACCATAACCGAATAATATAAGGCAATAAGTAGATCTTTTTTTTTATAAAGGATAAGTGATATAACTCCTTATAACAGAGGATTAAAACAATGCCTATTGGCAGGATTAAAATGATACCTAAGTCTTTTTCTACAGAAAAATTGCAGCATTCAAAAAAATAAGAATATGTACCTATATATCCTCTTTAGATTTTTCAAAATAGGTGTTGTAGAGTTGTATAAAAATTTAAAATCCTAATATCTCTTAAATAGTTCCATAGAAATTCGTACAAAGACATACTAATTAATTGTAATTTTTTTCTTTATTTTAGTTGAAACTTCTTTATTGTAATGGACAAACTATCTTGTAACTATGAACTATCAGTAGTTCAAACAAAATATATTTTTATATCTGTATTCATTCTATACAACCTCTTCAATTAGACTGAATCTCAACACTACAAGTTCATCTATTATAGGATATCCTCTTTACAGAGTAGGTATAAACAAATAAGATATAATAATCTCATCAAAAATAATAGCATATAATCTTATATTAAATCCCTCTTCTCTACTATTATAAGGCGTCAGGATAGAACATACATATTTTTTCTTTTCATATAGTTTCAATTTTTAATGCGTAAGAAATCTTATACAGGAATAATCAAAGAAATCATTTTTTTTTTTTTTTGTTTAAAAACAAAAGTAAATGACTTTCTTTTTATCAAAAGGAAAAGAGTTAATTATTTGTTTATCCTAATTAGGTCGATCTTTTTGGTTTTTGGTAGTTATAGATACTATTCATTCTTTTGATTGTAAAAATTTGAAGTCATTTTTAAAACAATTCAATTTAATAGACCTAGTTATGATAATAAAGACGTATAATGAATCAATTTATAATCATTATTATCCTGTAATGAAATTTAAAACAATAAAGACATTAATGGTATTTAATTTGTAAAGTAAGAAAAAAAAAAAAATCAAAAAGAATCATTTGAATGGAAATGGGCTTAACCTCAACCCTTAATCAAAAAGCAATGAGCTATTGAACCTATTATTGCGAAAAAAGAAAAAAAAAATTGTGTACAAAACATAATTACAAAAAAAAAAAAAAAGAGTTTCCAATTACAACGACTAAAAATTTACATTTTAATAATTTGTTACTTTGAGTTTTTCATTCTAGAAAAGATGTTTTGAAATTCACTTTTTATGAAATTAGATATTTTACTACGATTTAAATTAATAGGAGGAGTATGGTTACGAGGAAGGAAGGGTGGTTACTTATAAAATTCGTCCTATATACTTTGCTGAAAAGTTAATTAAGTAATAAATAGTTACACAAATATTAAAATATGAAATGATAGGAAAATAAAATAAAGTAATATATAATTAGTAATGGTTTTTGAAATAGATATTGACTTAGTTTAACATTAATAAGTTTACTTTATTTCACACTTTACCTAAATTCTAAAATCTATTCTTTTACATAAATATTATATTAGATAAGGAAATATTATATTAGGAAGAGGAAATGATGGGGAATAGGATGAATGGAATAGGATGATGGCGAAACTGTGCAGTTTCTTTTTAAAAAGTAGCATATTATATTATAATGGACGACATCTATCAGACGAGAGCACATTTTAATGAATTTCTATAGTATAGAAATGATCATACTTGAACTCAACCCTAGTTTTGTCCTTCAATTATTTAAAGGAGCATTAATAATTTTGGTTCAATAGAAACAGCTTTACAACGAAAACAGAAACTTAAATATTTAGCAGCTTTCTTCGCTACAATTAACGGTTTTCGACTCTGTTTACATTACCCCAATCAGCTATTTTCTCTAGGTCCCATCGTTAATAGAGTTAGCCACATTTTTACGGTAATGTTTACTGATTACGATAAAATTATGAATTGGGTTGAGAATTGAGTTTTAAGTTCGTTATTCCTACTCCCTAACCAATATACTGCGTTAAAAGGTAAGGGTTTCATTCCATTATATTGACTAAAGGGTGAGGTAGGTTTAGTCATTAAGAATCTGACACTACCAAGGCGAAATTCTTGGTGTCTTTGGAAGATTCTCACCTCCCTTAGGAAAAAAAATGTTATTGAAAATGTATATTAGTCGGTACTTCCCTTTATCTGATCTAGCAAAAAAATTAAATTAGTCCTACTAGGCTTAATATTGACTTCAGAATTTCAGTAGAAGTATTTTTAATTTTAATTGTAAATGATAAAAAATAATATCAAAAAATGCTTCCAAACATTTTCACATTACAGTAAAATATTTTTTTTTTAAATCTATAATTAACAGATCTATAATTGTTTTTGAAGTCCTAGAGATCTTAAGAAATGACGCAAAATAAACATCCTAATACACACCATCCCGTAGTAAAGGGTGGGCAAAGCACATGCATGACATGCAAGAGGTAATCATCTTATTAAATATTCAGAGAGGATATTATGAAAATGTTCCTACAACCTTATTAAAGTATTGGAAGGAGAAGAAAATAGTCACTTCAAATTAAATAAACTTGTAAAAGTTCATTCGAATTGCAAATCACTATTAAATTATAAAAATTAGAGAACATTCAGGAATAAAATTATCTATATAGAAATTGATTAATTAAATTTTTCTTATCAGTAACAAAAAAAACATTCATTTAACTACTCACCTCATTATATCGACCACAATTATTATTATTTTCTTTAATTAACTCTTCTTTTATTTCCTTTTCATTTAATTGTTGTTCTTTATCTTCATTTAATTTTACATCATTCTTATCTTTTTTGTCCTTTTTGTCGTTAATATTCTGATTTTGATTATTATTATTATTATTATTGGAACATTTTTTTGTATTAAGGCTGTTTAAAATTTCTAAAGTATCTAAAGAATCTTGACTTTCATTTTTACTTAAACATGAACTAATTTTTTTTTTATTAAATCCACTGCTTATATTATTGGATGTATTGAAACTAATGGTGCCACCATTTCGATTATTTTTATGTTCATTATAATAATAATGACAATTTTCATTATTTGAAGAAGTATTCTTAGTTGATTGTGTTGTTGTTGCTGTTGCTATTGTTGTGGTTAATATTGATAATGATGATAGGATTGATGATTCTTTTAAATTTTTTTGATTGACTGATTGATTTTCACCATTGATTGTTGTAATTGTGGGACAACTTTCAATGTTAAAAATTTCATTGTTGTATTGATCATCACTATTGTATGGTTCATTGTTGATGGTGCTGGTACCGACTACTTCAATTTTTTTGTTATTTGAATTTTCTTGAATTGTTTTATTGTTAAGTTGTTGGTTATTTAAATTTAATGCTAAGATGGAAGTTGTTTTAGATTCTGTTGGTTTTATTTCTAATTGTGTTTTTGTTGAATAAATGTCATTTTCATTATATATATTTTCATCAAAATTATTTGTAACATTTGTATTATAAGTTATTGTTGCAGTAGATGTTGGATTATTATTTGTTGTTGCTGTTGTTGTAAATTTTGAAAATTGTGATTGTAAATTTCTTACAATATTACGATTTGCTACAACAACAATTTCTGTTGCACGATTATGTTTCTTTTTTTTATTTCTTAAAATGTTATTTTCATCGTTACTATTTGCGTTATTGTTGTTGTTCTTGCTGTTGCTGTTGCTATTGCTTTTGCTATTACTATTGCTGTTCTTAGACTGTTCTTGTTTAGTTTTTTTATTTTTATAATCTTCGATTACTATAGTATTGTTAGAAAGATTTTTATCATTTTTATAATATTCTGTATCAGTTGTTGGTATAGAATGACTGGATATTTTTCCTTCTTCTGTTGCTTTTTTTATTGTTGTTGTTGTATAGTTACTACTGATGTAGATATTGTTATCGGAATTGGTATTTTTATTTTTTATTGTTATAGAATCGGGATATTTTTCAATAAAAATTTTATTATTTGATGTCAAATATTCTGCTGATGCTATTGTTATAGCTGACGGATGTTTAGAAACGCACTTTCCCATAGAAATTCTTTTTTATTTAAGTTTAAAAGTTTTTTCGTGGATGATAAAAACATAAGTAGTATTTTAATAAAATATTGATAAAAAAATACTTGAATTTAAAAAGGAGAAAGTAAATTTTTTTTAGGTTATTTTTCTTGAGATCTCTTTAAGATTTTGAAAATCGTTTCTTAAACTTGGAATCTGAAATTAAGAAAAAAAAATTAATATTAAAATGTTAAGTACATATTTTAAATTTAGTTTTATAAAAATTGAATATTGAGGTGAACTTCTTATTTACTACTGTAATTGATATTTTTGAATTTATCGGGATCTAAATTACACCTAAAATTTCAAGACCTAATTGAGCTACGTTGATTAAATAAAATGTATCTTTTTTGTTACAGGGGTCGGTGGAAAACTTCAAAAATCATCAGAAGAATTGCACGTGAATCTTCCAGACATGTGAGAGGGATTCTTGGAGTAAAATTTGGAGTGACATTTTGAAAAAAGGTGTTAATGTTCTTCTTAAACTTTGTTAAATCGTACACATATGAGTTACCAACGCGATGCCCCTGGTGAAGAAAAGTAATTTTTTTCAGTAATACAAAAATCAAAACAATTAGCTGCATCTTTAGCTATACCAAAAATGCGATTTAACAAAGTCAATTTTTGGTTTAACTCGATATTCAGAATGTTAAAATCTGTTAAGTGTTGCAAAATTTCTTTCTGGAGTACTAGATATATAAACCAAAATGCTTTATCCACTTACAGAAATAACTTATATTATTTGTGAATGTATATTTTTTTTCCCGTTCAGACGTGACTGTACATGTGGTAAGGAGATTTCTCTTACGACGTGTGTGGGATTCGAACCCACACTCCCTCGGTATTTACAGCATATTTTATACGCTCTTACCCACAAGGCAATCAAGGCCCCTAAATTTATATAATATTCTATAATGAAACTTTTTGCGTTTGCTTACTTTTTTAAAAACTTCCTTAGCCAATTTATTATTTTCCTAATATTTAAAACTCCTTGCATTATTTTTTCTTTTTGTTTTCTAAATCTAATAGGTAATATGATAATTTTGATGTAAAGATTTTTTTTATTTTCTTTATATTTTCGAGATTTTTAAACAGAAAAAGGAATCATTTACAAAAAAGCAGAAAACCTTTTAATATCATTCGATAATGCATTTAAAAAATCAAATGATTTATTTTAAAAATCAAAAATAATTATTAAAGACTATTAATTTCATTTAAATTTAATAAATAACTAATTTTAATAATATAAATAATATAATGGTTAATGTGGTTAAAACAATAACGCCACAAATAGTAAATAGAAATATTTTAATATAATAATTATTAATTTCCAAATTTTTTTGATTTCATTCAATACAAACATATTAATTTTTCCCAATAAAAAAAATTTTTTTTTCTTTTTTCGTAATTTAATAAAATATAATTATGTCTTATGCTTTTATAATTATGATGGACATTATTATAATATAATAATTATATAATTTTTAATTTTTAAATAAAATATTTTTCATATTTTATTTAATTTTAAAGTAAATGAAATTTGACATTAAAATGTTAATGTGGTAAAAAATTAATTACTAAATTCGATTTAATTTCACCATAATTATCATTCATTATTGAATTAAGATTTTGTGGTAATAAAATTTATTTAATATATAATAAAGTGCATAATATTATAATAAGTATTAAGTACATTTATTAAGATTAAATTATGTGGTAGCGAGAATAAACATAATGAGATACAAAATATCCTTCTGAAGGAGTTATAAATTTATTGATAATATCCTTTATATAAAATCAATTTAATCAATATTTTATCAATATTATGGAAACTGAAAAAAAAAAAACTGTCTCAGAAAAAAATATACCGTTTTACGCGCGACAGACAAGTGCTCTTCCACGGCTTGAAGTATTGCTGATAGTTAACCATTTATATTCTTTCAAAAAAAAAAAAAAAACTGGAATTTCGAAAACATTTCATTCACGAATTTATCAAAAAAAGAATGTTATTTAATGAAATTTCAGTCAAATTAACAGTACTAAAGGACAGTATAAACAGTACTAAAGGATTTAAATTTCGAGTAGAAAATTAAAAAAAAAAAAATTTAAAAATTTAAATTGTAAGATAATGGTGGTATGAAATACAGTGGAAAGAAATAAGTAAGAACAATTCAAAAATGAAATAAGTGTGAAATTTCGAACTTATAATATATACTTTTTTTCGTTGCTAAACCTTCTACCATAAAATATTTTGTCTTTACTACAATTTCTTTTAATTAAAATTTCTGGAGAAATGAATTTATATCCTCTTTTCCAAAAAGTTTCCAATTTCCATAAAATATTTGGATTGATTTTTTGTTTTGAATTTATTTCGTTTGATTTTTCACGATTCAAAAACATTTACCAGTTTAAAATATTTCATGCACAGAAAAAAAAATCTTTTGCAAATAAGTATAAAAATTTCGAACATATTGGATTACAGATTTTTTTCGTAAGAATTTTGTTTTCGAACTTATTTTATTTTTGATTTTGTACTTATTTCTTTCGATCTTATTTTAATATCACCGTAAAATTTCGAAAAAAAAAAAATAAAAAAATTAAAATACATACTTAGATTTAGTGTCTGTTTAAATTTTCGAATTTTACTTTTTAAAAATTTTTAATCTTAAGTTGTTTTAAAGTTTTAAACGAAAAAACAAAAGAAATATTCTGTGTTATTAACGTTGTCATATTTATTAATGCATTAAAACTTATGCAACTGTTAAATATTAAGGATATCACAGTTATTCTAATGGGAATTTTTATTTTTCTTTCGTTAGAGCGTGTGATGTTCATTTAAAACATGTTAATGTTCTTTAAGGAGATTTTATAGTGCTTATTTTCTTATTTTCTTTTTTCTCTTAGTCAGGTTATTCTTCATCTTAACGTAATGTTGCTGATAAAGAAATATTGATGGAAATATTTAGCTTCAACACTGTTACATATATTTACTTTTAAACCTAAACAAAAGTAAACCAGATCTATTTGAAACCACTTCAATGAAAGAATAAGGTACGTTTAAATTTGGAAAGTATTATATGGAAAACAACACAAACGGTAATTCTAATTATTAAAAGACATACAAGCCTAAAAATAACATAATCATTGATATTCCGTTATTCTAAGCTAAACTATTGTATCTTTAGCCATATAGGTTTAACGAAGCAAGAGACTTTTCTGCACCAGTTTGAACCAACTATAAATTTCCATTGTGTAGAAGTGAGTTCTTGCTGCCTATCTCATTATATGTTATAGAATTGTTTTAGGAGAGGTATAATTTATTTTTGTTCAATAGATTATGTTTCATTATAAGTACCAACTATAAAATCTATAGAAGAGTGAAATTGCTCCAATATTTCGACAAATCTTAAGAGGAGTTAGTATTACTAGCTCAACAGGGTCGGCGTAAAGTACAATTTTCTGGAGGTAACTCAAATATGTTTGAAATTCGGAGGCCATATGTGAAAATTATCTCATCTTAAGTTGAATGTAGGTTTTATAGGATGTTTAATAGCTCTTAGAGAAAAATATATTTCACAACAGGTAAGTAAACTCAATTCACAGCATCTTTTAATTTAGCGGCAGGCCTAAAGTGCTTAAAATTTTGAACTGCCATATAATGTGCTTCTGAATAAGCAGAGTTGGGTTGAATTGATTTCTTTCATATTTTTAAGATATATTAGAAGACATTAAAAAGAATTTCTTAAAAAAAAAAAATTAAGTAAAAAGTAGCCACAATCGTAGATTCAAAAGTACAATATATTAATACTAATTACATGCATTTAGTAAAATTATTTTAATTAACCTTAAAGTCTTTTTAAGTTATTTATTTAATCATGAAATAATTTTATTATAATTTTATTTTGTTTGTATTTACATGCGGTTATATCTTAAATAGTTTAGGCATTTAAAGATTAAATAAGTAATTAATTTTTTAATAATAATATGCATATAGGTAGTCAATTTACATTTTTTCAATTTATGATAACCAATCATAGCATATGATACAAATTTAAACCGAAAAATAGAAATTTATACAAATTATTAAAATATTTTCTATTTAGATTAGATAAAATACATTTTAAAAAGTTATAGAGAACAGTCATACTGTTCAAAGTAATTCAAAGTTATCCTAGGGGCATTGACCAACACATTAAAGACAAACACCTTTACATTTTATGTAATATATAATATATATTATTGTTATATCAGAAAAGTGTTATTAACTGTAAATCCTCATGTTTTAATATTGAAGTTAACAAATAATTTGTAGTTATATTATATTGATTTAAAATAATTTTTACTCTTTGCGCTATATATAAAAGATATATTTAATAGAGTTAAGAATTTTGTTTCTTTCTTGGCAGTGCGATTTTTTAAAAGTAGTTTGAACGCAATAGTATTTTCTTATCTAAGGGCAGTTAATCCAAACAGTGACACGAAAAGAACTTAATTATTTTGCTTCTTATTATCCACTTTAAAGAACATACGGCAGCCACAAAATCTATTTTAAATTCAAATTTATCTAAGTTTTAGTTTCTTCTATTTCTAAATTTAGTAAGCTGCTGATTAATTCAGTTATAGGGAATTTAGTAACAAGTCAATATTATATTTTAATTGTTAATCTGTTCGGTTGTTTAAACGGAGAACTGTTTTCTTCTGATACCAGTATTTTTAGGGTGAATTTTGTGTAGCAATTATTTTTTTAAATTCTATCTTCTTACTTACAAAGACTAAAGTTTAAAATCAAGAAAGATAACAATAGGTATTCAATACTAAGTAAATCTAATAATAAATAATTTATACCTACTGTAATGATTTTCTTTTTTCCTGTTTTTTTTTGTTTTCCTGACATTTTATTTTGCCCAGATTTAAAATTATTTGATTTTATTATGAATTTCTCTTGAATAAATTTATATATTTATTATATATTATAGTATCTATTAATATTATCCTTTCTTTTATTGTATAGATATAAAAATAAGATATAAAATTAGAGTATAAGAATAGGTATGCAAGTTACAATGTTATTTTACGGGCTTTTAAACTCTTAAAAGTCCAATTATAATAATTGGCTAAAATTCATACTTAAGATTGAGCTTTTTTTCTCAATTATTGAATTTTATTATACAGGGTGTCTCGATATAAATGGGTAATGAACAGTAATATGTTTTAGAGGAGCCTAAAAAAATATTAGTCTTCTTTCTGGTTTTCAGTTGCATGAAGTTTAAGTTTTGGAAATAATAAGACCTTAAGCCTTATTTTATTATGATTTATGACTTTAATTAAAAGTATACTATAAGTTTCGTTAGTACACGTTAAAAAGTATCATTTAAAATTTTGTAAATTATTTTCCAAATTAATATTTTCAAGATTATTTAATTTAATTCTAGAATAGAATTATAGTGTAGAATCTTTAAGCTCTGATTTTTACTTGTTTCAACGTCCCAAATTATCCCTAATGTGATATCCTGTAAATTAAGACTGCTTATAACTTCTTTCTATGGTAAATTTATATTATATAGTATAATATTTTAATACATACATGTATGTATGTGTATTATTTGTTAGGAAATGTACATAAATATAACTAAACACTATATTATTATATACATGTATAATGAGTACAAAAATGTAAATTATATGAATGTGTAATTTAAAATCAATATTTAAGATGTTATTTTATATTATAGGTGATTATAATTATGTTCCTTTTATTTAGGAAATTTAAGAAATGTAAGAAATGAAAAGAATTAAATGGAAAAAACATATTCTTGCCAAATATAAGTACAATTCATTAATGAAATAAACAGTAGACCCAGTATTTTAATTAACTTTTCGAAGAAAAAAGTTTCGATTCCTTGTAAAAGCAAATCCTGTACATTTTAAAAATATTAATAATAAGATTAAAAATTAAGAAAATAACTTTGATTGGGGATTTCGGTAGCCTAGTGGACAAGAGCGTATAAAAATAAATAAACACCGCTATAAATGCCGAGGGAGTATTGGTTCAAATCCCATACAATAATACCCTCTTTCCGACATTTATTGTCACGCCTGAAAAGTATAGTCTGTGTAGTATCCTTGTTACATTTATATGGCAGGGGAATGAACTAAAAAAAAAATTGATCGAAAATCATTATATATCTGAATTTTTTTTTGTGCCGTACAGTATCATTTCTTATTTAAAGCTAATCATCAATTCGTGCACATATCAACATGATTCCACTAATCTTTTCTTTTTGTATGCCCTTCCTTACAAACTATTTGATTTGCAGATGTGTTCGTAGCGTAAACACCATTTTCTTTAACAAAATTTTTTAGCACGGGACCAGTAACTTACTAATACAAATAAATGTCTAAAAACATTTCTTTAGGGTCTAGAATTTTTTGATTTTTTGCGGTCAGATTATAAACCAAAACAAAAAACTAACAAAGGAAAGTAAAGGAAAATGAAAATATTTTAAAATATCTACAATAAAATATAGTAATATACTTTAATAATAGCATTAATAATAACATTTTATATAAATCTATAAATACATACATAATATAAAGCTTAACACATTGAGTCCTCATAATATAAAGTTTAACACATTGAGTATCACCGAGGATATTTTCTTAAATATTTTAAAATCCTGTAGTCGCTAGTGAACATAAAAATAAACTTGCATTAATTCCCACGTATATCACCGGCGCGCATTGCTAAATGTTCTCAAAAATCCGAATCAATTTAATGTTCACTGGTGACTGGTGAAACAGTTTTGGTCAAAAGTTGTAATTAAAATGTATTTTTAAAATAAAGTACTAAATTATTAATTTAGAATTAATATTTGTCGTTGCTATTAAGTGTTAGCTGCTACTATAGAAAGAGTACTAACTACAATTTTTACAGACAAAGTCTGGTTTTTTGAATTTTTTAAAGTCAATTATCATGCTCTCCAAAAATATTTTATTTTAACATTCGTTTAATATCAGAGGGCTAAATGTATAAAACTGAGAACTTAATTAATATGCATCCGAGTCCCACACACGTCGTAAGAGTTATTCCCCCTTACGACATTTACAGCCACGCCTGAAAAGGAAAGACTGTGTAATTTCCTGTTCACATTTATGTGGCATAGAAATACATTAAAAAATAACTAAAAAATGCACTAAATAATAAAAGAAAGTTATTAAATTATAGTACAGCTTTTTAATTCATTAAAAATGTGCAATAAAAAAAAGTCTTTTGATTTATTTTCCTTAAAAATTTTAACCGAAAAAGAAAATAAATGAAACACAAACACTGCAGGGCTTACTTTAGTAACTAAGGCCACATTAAGGTTAATTAATTCATTAATTTTATAATTCTTATTAACTAACCTATAAAATTTTTTAAATGCATTGACTAACAACAGTTTGTATAATATTAAATTTTAAAAATAAAAAAAAAATCTTGTAAGATAATAAAGAAAAATTATATTTTTTCTTGAAAATTTAATATGTATTATATATACGTAAGTATATAAAAAATTTTCACCTTAAGGATATCAATGTAATTCAATATAATCAATTAAAATATGTTGTATAATGATTTCTTTAGGAGTGTAATATATACACTTAAAATAATGAAAGGAATTTAATTGAATGAAAATCATTTTATATAAAATAATGAGGGTAAATGTTTTGTAATGCCAGAGGATGTAATTTAGATTAGGTATTAAACATTACAAAAATTATATAATTAGAAAATTCTATACTAATTTTAACATTTAGAAAGGAAATTTGTATGTATGTATGAATGTAATTTTGTTATTATGATTAAGAAATAATTGAATATAGAAAATTAATCTTTTTTAAGTAATTATGTACAAAATATATAAAAATACTTATGTTAAAAGAGGAAAAAAATGTTGTATCTAATATAGAAATTATACAGTAGATACACATATAGAATCAGTTCAAGATAATTTATGAATTGAAAATTTGGTATGTCAAAGGCGAACATTTCTTTTATTATAGGCATAAATAATTTTAAAATTATGAGTTTTTCTTTTTTCTTTTTTAATTTCAGTGATTCTTGAAATTATTATATTGTGTAAAAATAATTGTGAAAACTCAAGGGACAGCATCTCAGATTCTTGTTCTTTTTCTTTGCAATAATATTGGAAATTTGAGTTAACCGAAATCTGTGCAAGTAAAATTTACAAATAAAATCGTACCAAACCCCATAGCCATAAAACTAGGTGGGAAGCTCAAGAAAAAAAGGTCAAAATCCTTAAGTCTGGTATTAGACGTCAAGCTAAGGTGGGAAAACTATGAAAACTATGTCAAGAGAATATATTGAAATAGAATCGAGATATAGAGAAATGTATTGGCTCCTTGGTCGAAATATTCTATATTGTCAATAGAATAAAATTTTGTTATATAACCATAATAATTAAGCATAATAAAACTATGTATATTAAAGAAACGCATAAGCAGAGCATCCAAATTATTCAAAATAAAATATTACGTAATATGATTTGCCCTTCTTGATACGCTTATGAAATTTTATGATTTATATAGGCATCTGGAGATAATATCTAGAGATATAGAGATCTAGAGATCGTAATATAAACGAAGAAATGAAAAATATATACTAAAACATAACATATATTTAGAAGGGCACGTAAATCTAAAAGTATCAAAATTCCTACTTTTCTGAAATTTAAATAAAAGGTTTAAAAGAACTATGCCATAAAATTTAGCAATAAACACAGATTCATCTTCAAAGAGATATGCCAGCTCTATAGTAGATCTTTAAGAGTCATCGAAAAATTTATGAATAATCTTTAAGACTACTTTTAATTTCTTATCACAGGGTTGGTGTTTTTAGTGAGTTAAAATCTGACAAATAACTGTGTTGCGTACATTGTTGATTCTCTCCACTCTTACGCAAAAAAAGGTTTTGCAACCTTTATACAGTTAAGAAAATAATTTTGAACTAATTAAAAAATAAAAAGTAAATTTTTTATTTATAAAAGAAAAAAGCTGGAAGGTTTAAACGTTAAAAAGATGCAAAAAAAATTGGCAGATCTATTATCTTCGTGTGCACAATATATCGGATACATACAGAAAAGCCCTGCACGCACTTTATTTCTATTTAACTCATCTATCGGTAAATTTTGTTTGGTCCATCTCACAGCAATTTTCTAAACAACTGGAGGGACGCTCATAATTATAAAATACTAATAACTATATTTAACCAAAATTGGAATTCTATTAATTGAAATGTCAATTTAAGAGTATTAAATTCAAAGTAAAATTTTAGATTTAATTAAATCAGTAGGTATATAATTATTATCAAAATGTTTTTAAAAATTTTCAGTATTTAGAATATAAGTTTACACCTATGTAAAAAAAAGTATATTAAGCTGAAGGCTTAAAAGTAAATTAAATTATTTTCAAAATCCTAATATTTTTTATTCGTTTCTTTTTTACATTTTAGGATTGAATTACCAAATTTTATTAATTTCCGGTTTTTTTACTTTTCTATGTTAGATTCAATAAATTACTAAATGAATCTAAAATTTTAAAAAGTCTTTGATTAACTGGATAATCCTTGTAAAATTTAATTTTGGATTTCACATAATATTGGGGCCTCAAGACAAAAATCATTACACATATATATTATAAAACAAAGAAAACTAAGTTTGAAGGTGTTTAGTAGTTACTAGTGCAGTTATGCAATTATTGATTTTTGTCATGAAAATGAGGAAAACTCTTTTTAGCACATTTCCAAAAAAAATTTGAAAAAATGTGCTTATTAGTTTCACTCTGTCCGTCCGTTCGTCCGTCCGCCTGTCCGTCTGTTTACAAAACTTCTACACCGTTAAAGATAGAAAAAAAAATTTTAACCATGGGTAGGTCTCATAAAAAAAGTAAATTTGTGGAACAACTTTTTCATGTAGCCCAATTCATTACGAAGGTACCGCCCCTCAAACTTTGAAAATCCCTATTTTTAAATGCATATATCTTATGTTCTGCTTAAGATTTTTTTAATCTGAAAACGTCATTCGACAGGTATTTTTTCTAACTTTGTAAATTAATATCAAAATTATACAATTTTTTTAAATTTAGTATTTAAATTTACCGTTATGTGAAAACCAAATTTTGCATGATTTTTCTACTTTCATAACTCCGGCACGCTTCTAGATAGAGGCTTGAAATTTTGAGGCAAGAAAGAACTTTTATTAGGGCTCAAAAACGGAAAATTTGCTATTTTCAAACACCTGTAACTTAGTACACATTACTTCGAAAAGATATAAAAATTAAAGCTACAGTAATATATTTTAACGTGTGTTAAAGGTTTATTTTATTTATATAGGATTTCAGAGTTACAGCTCTTCAAAATTATGAGAAAGTCCCATTTTCAGATGTATATATCTCAGGCTCTCCGTAATAGTTTTGCAATCTAAAACCGCCAGAAGACCGGAAATTTTACTATCTACATAAGGCAATATTAAAATTATGCAATATTTTGGAATTTACTATTTAAATGTATCGTTATGTGAAAACCACATTTTGCATGAAATTTCTTTTTTCATAACTCCGGCACACCTTTAGATAGGAATCTGAAATTTTGAGAGCAGAAAGAACCTTTAGAATTAGTATAAGTTTCCTTAGAAAATTTTTTTGTGCCACTCCCTGTGTAATTTTTAGGCACCTGCAACTTAAGCACCTGTACAAATTTTTCTTCGGCAAGACATAAAAATTAAAGCTCAAGTAATATGTTTTTTTATTCCGGACTTACAGCACCTCAAAATTCCAGAAAAGTCCTATTTTCACATATTTTCTTATTACAAAAAATTTCTTAAATTTTTTTTTTCAATTTTCAAATTTTTGTGCAAGTCACAATTCTAAACAGTTTGTATTGTATTTTGAAAATGTGCGGTTTTAAAAACCGTTGGTTTACATTCCACCTTGTTTTTTTGCTTTAGTTTTTTCCACAACCTTTATTTTTCAGGAGTGGATGGGGGAATTGTTTTTACGATGTGTATAGAATTGAAAACACCCTCTCTTGGTGTTTGCAGCGTATTTCAAACTGTCTTATCCGTTAAGTTACCGTGGCTCCGGAAAACCCTTTTTAACTCTTTTATCATAAGTCAAAAGTTGTAAAACTATGTCACTTTCATGATTAAAAATGAAAATTTTAAAGTAACTTAAAGTTCCAAAATGTCGGTATTTTTGATTAAATATTTTATTTTAACTCTTTGAATTGTTACTTTAAATTTAATTTTCTATAAAATTACTTAATAGATATTACAATCAAATATAGTTAATATTATAATTAAATTAATTTTAGAACCATTACGTTCATAATTGATTATCCATCTAATTGAAATGGAATATTACTAAAATAGAATCTTATTATAAAACTTATTTTATTTTAATAACTTAATATTAATTTTTTATTGTTCTTTTTCTTTTATTTTAATCAATAAATTAATTACACATTAAAAACAACTTAAAACGAAAAAATATTACATGCAATGAAATAATTTTCTTAATTATTATCATAAATTTTGTATCAAAAGAATAGTTTTTCCTTTTTTTTTTTTGATTGACCCAAAAATCATAAATCCATTACCTTAATCATAAAGTCAATGACCTATATTTATGAAGTATACCTAAATAAGCCTAATGACTTCCTTTGGATAAAATAATTTACGTATAGGTATTATAAAATTCATCAATCAGTGAATAAAATATACAAAAAGGTCATTATAGATTAAATAATAGCATTAATTTATAATATAATATTATTTTTTGTATTTTTTTTATATATATAATATTGCAATGTAATATATTTAGACTATATTTAGTACTAAAACATGTTACCAGGGGGTTGTTAAGAAAAACCACTCTTTCAGTAATTTTCCATATAATTAAAAACTCTTGTTATCTGTGTAGGATTTGAATCTCTGCACTACCTTGCTATGTGCTTTACCACCAGGCCATTGAGGCCCTTTGAAAACTATTTATTTATTTATTTATATTAATATTATATACATAAATGTAATGCAATTATTGAACCATCGGCTACCAAGACCATTATAGGTTTTTATACTATTATTAAATTATATATTTACTAATATTATTTATTTTGTTTATAGTATATACTATATATTTACAATATATTTGGTCGTAAGGGGGGTATGTAAAGAAAAAACACTTACGACCTGTGCAGGGATCGAATCCATACTCCTTCGGTTAATACGCCACATGCCTACCCACTAGGCTACCGAAGCCTTCCTTTGAAAACTAATATTTTAAAGTTTTTCTTTTATTTATTTTATATTTAGCATAAATTTAGGCGTTGTTTCTATAATGGTTCAACTTTTTATTCAAATTCACTTTTAGCGGTAACAGCATATACCTCAAAAGTTAACAATTTAAGTGTTCTTCAGAAAATCCCTAAATCATTATTATCAATAAATAAAAAGTTATAATTCAAATTAAGTTAATTTAATTTTCTAATCAATCTTTTAATATTATTTCTTGAAGAATCAGTACCAATGCGGTGAAAGGTATGAATAATTCAAAAATATATATGTAGGGAACAATAATAAATAATGTTCTGTGGAATATGACAAGTAAGAAACTAATTGGGAAATAAACAAAGCAACAAAAATGGAGTTGATTATGGCACTCACTTAAAAAACAGTCAGAAAACATTGAGAGGATAGCCTTGGAATTGAACTTGAATGGCATCAGAAGACGCAGTTCAACGAACAACACTGGTTCTGGTGACGAATAATATTTTGGAATTGAATAGGATTGGCACATAAAGGGAAAATACTAAAAGAATTTACTATGAATCGAGTTTAATATAAATATCTAGTGAGGCATTATACTCTCAAGAGGAATAAGAACGAACAAAAAAATATATAATATATATAAAGAGTTTTCTGCATATTATCTTTTGAGTCATGCTATTATCACTTCACAAATATTTTAAATTAAATTCCTTAAAATCAACATGGACATAAAAATTTCTCGTAACATCATTTGGAAATTGGTTGGACTTTCTTTACTCACAATAATAATTGCAAATTCTGAGGAAATCTTAATAACTTTGTAATATAAGTAGTTAAAGTAATACAACTTTTGAAATGAAACAAATATGCTTTATGATATACAGGAAAGTGAAAGAGAAACAGCGTTACGTCGATAATAGGACTGCAGTTGTAACGATAATAGGATTAAATAATGTTAAAGAAATTCAGCTTTTCTAACTATTTAAAAAAATTTGAATTTTCTCTTTTTTAGTTTTCTCGTTTTTCTTTTTGAATCTCCTTGGTATGTTTTTCAATTTTCCTACCACCAATTTCAGCAAATAAAGAGAACAAATAAATAAAGAAAATAATTCTCTACTCACCAATAAAATATTAAGGCTGCATAATAATTTTTTATTTTTATTTTTATCTAGAAAACTAAATTTTTTTTTTTTATTTTTTTTTATTTATAATTTTTTTTTTATTTCCAGTTTTATTATCCTTTGGTAGTGTAGTTATTCGTATATAATGGTCATAAAATAATGTCCTTTCTTCGTCTACCACATTATATATAACTATTTAAATATTAAAACTATACCACCCATATCATAATAAAGACATTATTCAAGTCCAACAAAAACTGTTATTCTAAGTTATTTTTTTTTTTTGTTTTTTGTTGTTGTCGCTGCTTTTTTTTTTCTGAAATTGTTTGTTGCTTCGTTACTGTTAAAAATTATTATGATGGTAGTAGAAAGTTAGTTGAGAATGTGATGGTAATTACTGAATTAAAATCTCTTTTATTTTTTTCGGGTGAAAGAATATCGTTTCTTTCGAGTCTATTTTTAATTCCATCTAATAATAATTGTCGACTTTATAGCTTTTAGTACTAAAAAAAAAAAAACAACAAAAAAAAAAGGAAAAGGAAAAACAGTGTTTGTTGTATGAGACAACAAACGTTAAGAACATTTACAGTGTTGTATAAAGTACGAACAACTAATTTGATATTTTGAGTTACAGTTTTTTATTTTAATTTTTTTAAGTTTAGTTTTGCACTGTTTTAAGTTGAAATAAACGGTACAGAAATGGACATGTTTTGTAAAATTTGCAGCAACATTTCTTTAAATTTGTTTTACTAAAAAAAATTATGGACTTGATTTTTTCGAAATGGTATTTAAATTTTTCTCGCCTGAATGTGATTAAAACTTTTAAAAAAGATTAGAACAATTATTGTAATAAAAAAATGTTTATATTTTTTTTATTTAAATCGCAATATTCTATTCCTACTTTATGCATTACTTTGGAATATAAATTGTATGATAAAATTAAATTTCAATAATTTGCATTTACGAGCGTGTCATATTGCTGTATTTTATTAGATTGTATTTTTGCAAGCTGTCTGTTTTATAATTTGACTGTATTTTATTTAACTGTACATCATATTTGATTTGAATGTATGTATTGAATGTATATGTAGTCACATGACTGTATGTAAATACATATAATTAGAAAGAATTTAAGAGTTGGTTACAAAATCAGGGTTTCATTAATTTATTAAGCAAAACTTTGAAGATGATGGCCCCATCTGTTATTGAAATATGTGTGTAAAACGTTTAATTAGGAAAGATTTTAGAGTTGGTTACAAATGAAATCCTGTCAAATGAAATAAATATTCTCTGTTATACTCTGTTATACTTTGCATTTTTAGGTATGTAGCTGAGCTACTATCTATCGTATATCTATCGTATATAAATTATAACACTCTGTACGAGCTAATTGCTCTTTTGATATAAAATAAATGAATAAATAAAAAAAAAAAATATCTGTTTACATTATAAACTTTGGTTCATGTTTTATTTTAAGCATAATATTTAATTATGTCCTTTAAAATTATGGAATATTTTATTTAATTCTCATCATAATTTTTTTATCAAATACTGTAAGTAGAGAATCTTATAAAAATAGTGAAAAAAAATTTGTATTATTTTATTTTTTTATTATAAAAAGAAAAGGAAGCGTAAAACGCGAACACGATTTTTGAATATTTGCACGTTTGAAAATTTTATTGCTCACGTTCAGTGTTTCATTACTTGAAAAGCTTTTAATTAGTTAAGTCATAAAAACAAATAAAAACAAATAAAAAAAAAAATTGTTTTATTAGCACAATATTGTATTACAAATGAAATAAGTAAGACCTAGTCAATTTGGTATTAATAGTTGAGAGGAAGGAGAAAAATATGAGGAATGGTTGTTTTCTTGGAACTTTGGTAATTATGTAAACATCTTGGAATAAATTTAAAATATTAAAAATAAGGAAAATAATAATATAACAGTTAAAAAAAAATAAATAAAATACTAAATACTTTAAGTTTTTACATTAAAGTTTAAGTTGAAGTAAAATAATTTAAAGAAGGTATTTTATAAGGTGGTGGTGGTAAAGGTATTTTATAAGGTGCTTTTTTATTTTTGATTTGTATAATTAAAGGTTGTATTATGTATTTTTATAATTCTTAACAATAATCTGTTGAACTTGAGTTGAGATATAGTTTCTTCCATTATTATGATAAGTTCTATAAAGTAAATTTTATATAATGGTAGAGACGTGTACGATTCAGCAAATAAAAAGAATTTTCTAAAGATCTTTTTAAAATTAATTAATTTTATTGCATTTCTTTCATTTGATGTTTAGTGAAATTTAAATTGCCAAATACAAAATATGAAGTACAACTTAAAAGATAAAGTAAAGTAAAACAAAAAATAATAGGTATTATAAGAATTTCCAAAACCATATGTTAGTAAAAATATAATAGGACAAACAGAGAAAGCTAACAGTTTGAAATACAGAAGCTAGATAAAAAATTATTGTATGCTAAAATACAAAAGCTATATGATCAAAAACTGTTTATAACAATGTTTAAAACATAATCATACTCCAAGCTAAATGGTTGGGGAATTACATCAAGCAGAAAGGCGAACATTTCTTAAAGCACAATGTAAATAATATTGTACTTATTGTGCAAAAATTGCTATAGAAAAGAGTTGGAAGGTAACATGGAGACCAACCTAGGTATATAGGTTCTCTTTGTAAATGTATAGCAAATAATAAAATGGGACATTTTTATAAGGGGGCAAAACATTAGAAAGCATGTTGTATATTTCAGATATTCTTACAATAAATGTGTAACATTTTTAAAATCACCTTAAAATATAGGAGGAATAGAAGTGCGCATATATTTTGTAAAAATTACATCAACATTTTATTGAATTTATTTGATCAAAAAAAATTGTGCAAATTCAACTGATATTTTTCCAAAATTTCAAGATCTAGAGAAAAAAATTCTTTCACAGATGTTAATATATAGTTATAGATGTATGCCCTATATAGGAAAATGTCTGTTCAAGACTTTCATTTTATTAAATTAGTACCTTTTGACATTTTCATGATTCTGTCTTTGATATTTATTATTATTTTATATTATGTTTACAGATAACTTTTCTATTAGTGTCTTTTTAGCACATTTCCATAAAAATTTTGAAAAAATGTGCTTATAAGTTTCACTCTGTCCGTCCGTCCGTCTGTTTACAAAACTTCTACACCGTTAAAGATAGAGCAAAAAATTTTAACCGTGGGTAGGTCTCATAAAAAAATAATTTTGTGGAACAACTTTTTCATGTAGCCCCATCCATTACGGAGCTACAGCCCCTCAAACTTTGAAAAAGCCCTATTTTTAAATGCATATATCTTATGTTCTGCTTAAGATTTTTTCAATCTGAAAACGTCATTCGACAGGTATTTTTTTTAACTTTGTAAATTAATATCAAAATTACACAATTTTTTTAAATTTAGTATTTAAATTTACCGTTATGTGAAAACCAAATTTTGCATGATTTTTCTACATTCATAACTCCGGCACGCTTCTAGATAGAAACTTGAAATTTTGAGGTAAGAAAGAACTTTTAGAATTAGTATAAGTTTGCTCAGAAATTTTTTTTGCACCACCTCCTGTTTGTGAGCTATTAGAGCTTAAAAATTGAAAATTTTCTATTTTTAAATACCTTTAACTTAGGAATCTGTACACATTTTACTTCTGTAAGATATAAAAATTAAAGCTACAGTGATATATTTTTACGTGTGTTAAAGGTTTATTTTAGTTGTAAAGCGTTCCAAAGTTGCAACTCTTCAAAATTGCGAAAAAGCCCCATTTTCAGATGTATATATCTCAGGCTCTGCGTAATAGTTTTGCAATCTAATATTTTGGAATTTACTATTTAAATTTACCGTTATGTGAAAACCACATTTTGCAGAAAATTTCTTTTTTCATAACTCCGGCACTCCTTTAGATACGAATCTGCAATTTTGAGACAAGAAAGAAGTTTTAGAATTAGTATAAGTTTTTTCAGAAAATTGTTTGGTAGCACCCTCTCTTTAAGAGTTATTACGCCTCAAAAATTGAAAATTTGCTATTTTTAGACACCTGTAACTTAGGCACCTGTAAAAATTTTTCACATGAAAATTAAAGGTTTAATAATATATTTTTACGTTATATTTTTTCTTAGTTATATACGATTCCGGACTTACGGCCCCTCAAAATTTCAAAAATGTCCTATTTTCACATTTTTTCTTATATACATGAAATTTCTAATTTTTTGTGCAAGTCACAATTCTAAACAGTTTGTATTGAGTTTTGGAAATGTGCGCTTTTAAAAACCGTTGGTTTATATTCTACCTTGTTTTAAATTAAATAAAGAAATATTTATATCATAATCGTATGTATTTTAGGTCGCCATGTACCTATTTTAGATTTATATAATTATATAAATTTTATAAAATTTTTCCATATTTTCCTTCAACAAAAAAAATTCGTGCATAATTTTAAATTCCTATTCTTTCATACTTATATTAGGATATCATTGTTTTTTTTTTATCATTTAATTATTTGCTTTAAAAGCTTTAAAAACTTTAAGAATTTCTTCAAAAATTTTTCAAATCAATACGGGACTGTACATATACCTAAAATAACCGTAAAAATAAGACATGTCCTTCAGTATACTATTCTTTACCAAAGCAAAAAAAAAGACAATATTTTTTTAATAACTTTATTTCATCTCCCAAATGGTAATAAACAAAAAAAAAAAAAAAAACAAATTCTATAATATTTAATGAATATAAAATGAAATTTTATTGACTTTATATGATTGACCTGAAAAACTTGAAGGAATCAAATGAAGAGAAAGAACCCTTTAAATAAATTCCCAAAGTTATTGAATTTATTCCTTACTTTCATCATACTTCAAATTTATAGATATATGTAGGTACATATATAGAAATTTATGTAAGTATATCTATATATAATATGTTTTGTATATATATATACGTTTATGATATTTATTATAAAAATGATTAAAGGTTCGCAAAAAAAAAAAAAAAATAGGAAGTAAACAAAAATTAAAACAGAATGGAAAGGAAAGAACAACTTGTGTCCTAACAACATTTTTTGACCCAATTGGGATTTTTAATTTTTTTCTGATATTTTTTGTTTTTGTTTTTGTTTGATAGGTTATGAAAAACGATGGAGGTAATGTCTTAAAAGCCGATTAAATCATCATAACAACAAAAAAAAAAAAAATTAAATAAACAAACCTTTAATTTTTTATATTTATAAATCTATAGTAAAAACTAGACAGGCTTGCCGAATTTTATTTATTTTGTTATTTCGAATACTCGTACTTGCAAAGATTGAGGTCGAATGCTTCTAGATACTAATTAAAGATCTCTTGTCAGCAAAAACTCCGAGGACCTACTAATATTCTTTATCCCCATTAATTTATTGAATTTCGTAGAAAATGTTTGCTTTAATTCGTATATTTAAATTTTCGTTTAGGACATTTTGTAAGCCTCTAAAGTAAATGTGGTTAACTAATAAAATTACAATTTATTAACTTTTTGAGTGCCACTTTGAGTGCCACTTATAGCTTTGTTAACTTTTTCCTTTTCACTGCTATAAGTGGCACTCAATAAACATCGTCAATATTATTTATACTAGAACAAGAGTCAGTTTATTGAATTATTATTTTTGCTATGCCATTGATTACTCAACTAAACTTATTGTACAGAATTATGAAATACAAATGGTTAATTCTCTTTAACTATTTGTGTGCCATCTAGTATCTTAAACATTAAAAATTATTGCTTCTTTTCCCCTGAGTACAATTATCTATTAATACTGTATATACTGTACTATATTTATAAGTGTTGTGTTATGAAAAATAACTTTTTTTTTTTTATATTACTAATATTGGACTTGATCAGGATTTGAACCAAATACCTATCGTTTGAAATACCAATTACATTACATAACAATTATGTATTTGGTCAAATTTAGTATATAATTTTAGATTCAGAGAAAATACCAGGAACTACCACGAAAATTTAAATTATTTTTTCGAATTTGATATATGCTTTGTAAAATTTTACCAAATTCTTTAGTATAGAAGATTGAAATAACTTGAGAACTATAATATACATTAGATATAGAATGTTTATAATACCTAAAAATAAACAAGCTAAAAAGTAATTGGAAGGAAAGAACATTTTTATTCATCATTTTCAACCGTAAAACTCATAATACTAAGCTGCTAACATGGTTGTAGTTATACAACCATAAATATTCGTTTTAAATATTTTTTTCTTATTCCCAAATTATTTCACTCTGATTGCTTCAAATTGTTGCAATATATTTTTATTTGGTTTTTAGCATGGATGAATGTTCTTGGTATGTATGTTATCTGTGGGCTCTTAGCTATCATCTTTGCTTCTTTATTCGCTTTTTCATTACCAGGTATACTTGCGTGACCTGGGACCCATATTAACTTAATTCTGCCCCTGATAGCTCCTAGGTTGCCTGTGTAAATGTTGTTTTTTATGATTATGTTGTTCGTTTTGGGATTTAGGTTTATTTCGGTTAAGTCAATTAAATTAATTATGCTATTGGTCTATTGCTGATTATTTGGAGGCTTGAGCTGATTCATGATAAACATCGAATACTAACTGGTGTAGGGGATGGTTCGGTTGAGTGTACGCCTTGACCGCCATTGTACTTGCCAAGATATTTCTTCTTTCTATAAACGAAAAGAAGCAATTTTAAAGACTTATTAAGCCAAGAAAGGTGCATTCATCTAAAAATGACTTGTTTCTTATCACAATCTTATTGAATTTTAAATGATATTTCAAATTGTATTGAACCTCACACATAATATGCGTATCTCTCACTTCAAACCTTCCAAAGATTTGTTATCATTAAATTGTTAAAACACTACTTTTTTTACGTTGAAAATTAAATTTAACCTTTTCAATCCATTATTAGGATTATTATCATCCATTTTTCTCAATTGAGATATTCTATATATTATTCGAATAATTATCAAGTTTTCATTTATTTTTGAATCTTCCTTAATGAAACCCATCATTTAACGTTTTAAGTTAGAAAAAAATTGTTTATGAATAAATTATATGAAATCTATTGGCAACCCATATAATCCAATTATATGATAAAATACATAATACATAATATATTAAATAATTTATATATAAATATATTATTATAATATATAAGTAAATGAAAAATGACATAAATATTATAATAAAAAATAAAAAAATTGATGAAAAATGAAAGGACAAACCCCGGAAAAGAGAATTTTAAATATTTTCTATAATAATACATAAAAAAAAATATATATATTTTCTATCTCTTTTTTTTTTGTTTTTTATTTTGTAACGGATATAAAAATTATTTTTTGTGTGCCTTTTTTTTTTTTCTTTTTTATATTTTTTATGTGCACAATTTTTTTAACAGAAGAATAACAAAACCATGAAACGAACAATAGGGGTAAAATTTTATGCTGAAAGTTTTTTTACATTTCATCACTGAAAGTTCAGAATTTTTCAGAAAAAAAAAACAAAACAAAAAAGAAATATTAAAAACATTGGAACCAAAAAATATGGTTATATTCGAAAAATTTAACAAATGAAAAGACAAACCAACCAACGAACCAAAAGACAAAAAGAAAAAGAAGGAAGAAAAACAAAAAAGAAATATACCGCATAAAGTTATTGCAACAGCAGTATTATGTAGCATAAAAAATACATCTGAGCATTACTAATAGCAATAATACAATTTTTCTTATTTTTTCTTATTTTATCTCTTTAAAAGAAGTAGACATTGCTTAAATTTTACAAGGGTTGATTAAACATTTTTTTTTTTTTAAATAATGTCAATATCCTTTCTAATATTTTTTGTCCTTTTAACAATTGTAAACCAAACATTATTGCCTTTCTATTGTCAGCATACATTTGTGTTTATTAGCTTAAAAAAGGAATAACATTTCTTTAAATCTTGATTATGTGGATTTGGTCATCTTTGATCATGTGGACATCCAATGTAGATTTGTTTTATAAATCAATTAAATTTCATGAGTAATTAATGACTCTATACTATAATATTTAAAATTTAACTTTAGATCTTTGACGGTAATTGAGCTTAGATGATATACTGCAAATAAGATAAACGACAGTAATGAAGCTAAATAATTCTATATGTACTAATATACAACTCATCAGGTATATCTCTATAAGATTTATATAGCCCTGCTAAAAGAGATTTAACATTTAATCTTACAAAAATTACAGGAGATGAAAAGAAACAACTTTAGACCTTAAATTTATAACTTTGATGGTAACTGATCTTTGTCGGCAACTGAGCTTAGATGATGTACTGATTATAGATGATTAATAATTAAATAATTCGATATGTAAGTAATATACAACACACAGTCATTTTATCAAATAGACCTAGCTACAAGGGAAGTTTCAACTTAATTTCGAAAATAACACTAATAATTGATTATTTTTTAGGGCTCAAATTAAATTAGTTGTCGCTATTACTGAAACAATAATTTTTTTTTTATTTATATAACATTAAAATAATTATTAAAAATACCTCGTACTTTATTATTTATCATAATAGAACATACAATTTTGTGTACATACGATATTACTCGTATAGGTCCTAGTGTTCATGTGTATCACTTCCATTACATTTGGCCATAATTTTTTTTTTTTTTTTTAATATTTTTATAGCTAATATAGGGAACAAATAAACAATTTTTATTTTTATGGAACATTCCCAAAAAATATTTTCTTAATTTTTTTATTATTATTATTTTTTTTTTTCGTTTTTTCAATAATATTTTTTTGATCCTTGGCAATAACATAGCCATGATATCCCTTTCACAAATAAATACAAAAATACAAGTGTTATTGGACAAGTAGGGGTGAACAAAAAAAAAAAAACCAAATATCTACTATACAAAACAAAAAAAAAATATTATATTTAATATATGAAATTTGAAATGCCATACAAAATTTAAATCAAAAAATGTAAAGGTATGTACCAACAACCAAAAGGTGTTGTAATGAAAAACAAAAAACAAATGGCAGAGACGGTTTTTTACTTTACACATCAAATTATTGGAACACATCCAGTAAAATAATTTTAATATTATTTTAAAGTTAAGGATAATATTAATTTCCGTTATGAGTCAATACAAATAAAAATTTCCACTTAAAGTACTGGTTTATCCATCACGATATATATATAAAAAATACTATAATATATTAACTAACATTTTGAATAAACATATAGATAATAATGAAGAATCGTTTAAACTGCAATAAAAAAATGTTTCAGCAGCTAAAATCCTTATTCAAATGTTATGCTTCGAAAAATATATCATATCTGGTTCTCCAATTAGATTTTGTACTGATATCCATATCTTATAATAAGTTATAATAATACATTTTTTTTTTTAATTATTTCTTGCAGTAATAATGTTATAATAAATCCCTTTTCCTTTCCGGTATGTGTTCTATCACTTCAGGTTCTGGTCAGATGTTTTGTATCTAAATACTTTTATAATTTATATAGTCAGCCTATAGAAGAATTGTCTTATAGCCAAAGAGGGCCTTGATTGGAACCCTCAAGTAAAAAGAAAAGTGGGAAAACCCAAAATTACGTGGAGGAGGACAGTAATGAAGGAGATAGACGAAGCTGGCAAAAACTGGTCTGAAGTAAAAATGCTAGCACAAAATAGAGTTAGATACAGAGGCTTTGTGGAAGCCCTATGCTCCCCAAGGGAGGGAGGAAAAAAAAAATAGAAGGGTTAACTAATTGAAAATCAATTTTTCACTCATTTTTTTAGAAACTTTTACAACCTGTTACTTCTGTGCAGGTTGTTTTTTTTTTTAGTGCATTTCTGTGCCACATAAATATGAACAGAAAATTAAACAGCATTTCCTTTTTAGTCATGGCTGTAAATGTCGTAAAGGGAAATAACTCTTATGACGTGTGTGTGATTCGAACCCCACACCTCGGTGTTTATAGCATATTTTATACGCTCTTAGCCACTAGGCCACCGAGACCCCATTAAAAAATCTACTTCAAAATTTAATAAGAACCATAAGTTTTTGACACAAAACATATTGTGTTGAACCATATTATGTTTTGATATCTTTGAATACTACATATTGTTGAAGATATTAATGAAAATTCAAAACCTCATCAATATATAGCTATTCATAAAATAATTAAAAAACTCAAAGAATTTTTGTAACGTATGCAAATAATTATACATTTTGAATGATTTAGAATTTTTCATTTTGGAATTTTTGAATATTTCTTAAACCAGTTGAAAGAATTCAAAACAAATTTGTTAATTACTGATGAAACAAAAATGACCAAAAATTTACCAAAAATTTAACTTAACTGAAAGGACAGATTAAAAACTATAATATATCTATCTACAAAAACATTTTAAGAAATCTCTTTTTATTGAGTTTTGTTCAGATTTAATATTGATCTTTTGTATTGATGTTTGTATGATAACAAAAATCTTTAAAACATTATTCTTTTAACTGAATTTAACCGCTTGTATATCAAACACTATTTTAGTCTATCAATTTTAATTTATTTCTACATTTCATGGTAATTTATGTTGATGCAAATAGAATAACAAAAATAGCCTTATTTTTAGCCTCATTTTTAGCCTTATTTATTAGTGCTATTTTATTTACCATAAATACCAATCGGAAGCATATTATTATAATATGTATAATATAAGCATATTATGTAAACTGCAATAATAAACAAATAAACAAAAAACATGATTTCGCAAACGCAAATTAATGTAACACTAATATTTTTCATAATATTTTGAATAATTGTAACCCAGAGACAGAACTAATAAAGTGCATTGATTTCTATAGTTGCTATTAACTAATAAAACATAAACAAATACAACTATATATATATACAAGTAAAACAAATATAATATGTTAACTAAGTCGTATTAATTGATATAACTTAATTTATTTGCTTGAATTCCTGAATGTCGCCTAAAAGTATGCATTATCTTTGTATCTTATTCAAATATTCTTAGGGGATGCCACTGATATTAAAAAAGCGTTCAAATTAATTTTTATATTGTAAATTTGATATGAAAATATTTTTGTTTTTTAATATACATATTATATGTACATAATATATTTTTAATAAGAAAAAAAATATCTTTAAAACATTCATAATATTGGGTTATAAAATGTTTCCAAGTTTTTCTTTCGGTTGTTGTTTTTTTTTGCAAAACATAACAAAAAAAAAAAAAACAAAAATAAAAATAACAAGAGTGTAAAATTTTCCTTTAGGCATCCATATTGGATTAAAAATCAACAAAAAATTGAAAAAAAAAAATTTGTGTAACATCAGATCATTACTAAACAAAATGTAAGTGTACACAAAGAATAATACACCAGAGAAGCAACTGGTGAAAGGCCAATAATTTTTCATACCTTTTAAAATTGTCTTTTTTCTTTCTTTTTTTTTTTATTCTATTGTTTATTTACAGTTATATAATGTATAATATACAGTTATTACATCTTATATATTAAATTATAGTCCTTTTATATTCTAATAAAATGAAATCTTTTTTCTCTTTCTATTCTTAATAAAAAACATTTTTTTTTTTGTTTTTATTTTAAATTACAACTCTTTTTGTATTTTAAATAGAAATTTGTTATTGAAAATTAACAAATAAAAAAAAAAGGATAGAAAATGTTAAAGAAAAAAAAACTTTATGTAACATAAGATTGCTTGAGATTTTTAAGAAAAAAAAAAAAGAAGCTTTTGACATCTTATATAAAATTTAACTTTAGCACAATTGGGATACTAAATGTGACTATTTAGTTAAGGAATAAAATTAATTAACTATTAAAATCATTATAATATTAAACAATAAAATAACTATTTTATAAAACATTTAAATATCGAACATTGTTCTTTGTGAAAAACAATTATTGCCAAGAATCAACAACAAAATATCATTGAAACAAATATTATTTTTTCATTCTTTTCGTAGTTTTCTTACATTCGTATATGTTCAGTTTTTAATTTATTGTATGCTAAAAACCTTAGCCCAAAAAAATAGATTTTAAATTTTAAAAAATGTGATAAATTTCAATTTTTCGGCAGAAATGAGCTAAACATTTTCATAATAGTAGAGATCTAATCATAGTTAAAATGACTACCTAATCTATTGAATATTTCCTCTATCTGCTTCAAAGTGAGACTGTTTAGTGTATGTGTACTGGAGAAGTCACTGTAATGATATTAATTAGTAAATTAACGAAAAGAAGTTTTAGTTTTTTTTATTTTACCCTTTTCTATTCCTTTGGGAAGCATAGGGCTTCCACAGCACCTCTTTATCTAACTCTAATTTATGCTAGCAACTTGATTTGTGACCAGCTTTTCCCTGTTTTTTTCTATTTCTTTTATTACAGTTCTCGTCCTTTCTTTTCTTCTTTCTTGACGGTTCCAATCAACGACCTCTCTGACTATCGAAGAGTTTTTCCTAAGAACATGTCCAATCAATTTGTACTTCCTCTCTCTAATGAGCAGGAAGTTTATAGATTCTGTTTGGTTATAATCCATAAATCATTGTTTGAAATCTTTTGAGGCCAGAATATTTTGGATATTATGTGCAAACATCTATTGAGAAAGACTTTTTAGATTATTTTCTCCGTCACTGCCGTACTTCACTAGTCATCTTTGACTGCCGTACAGCAAGACCCAGTTAACACATGCTTTCAATATTTTTAGTTTTGTGGCTCTGTTAATTTGTGATGAACGCCATACTTTCCATAGTCTTGCAAACACCGCTTTTGCTCTTTTGATTTTAAAAATAGCGATTAGTAAAGAAGTTTTAGTTAAAAGGAGCAAATCGTTTTTAATGTTGAATGTATAGCTACTAAATAAAATATTTAGAAACGCAGCAAAAGAACAACTTTAAAATTGGCTTATTATAGAAAACTATAAGTTCGAAAAATTTTTTTTTATATCAATAGGAGTTCAAAGTACTGCATATTTAAATGAATTTTTTGTTTTTATGATCAATTTGTGAATAGTGAACGTGTATAAGAATAAAATCTCCATATTACACAAAAATGAACATTTCTTATTTTTTTTTTCGCATTTTCTGGTCATTTTTTTTCTATTATACAAATAGAATAAAAACAAACTTATTACAATATATAATACAAAAATTAGGTGAGTTCAAAACAATTTTAAATAAATCCTTCTTTTTTTTTTTTTGTAAATCTTGACAGTTTTCCATCTCTTTTTTTCATGTTGTTGTTTTTTCTTTAACCTTTACTCTTTGTATCATTATTTTATTTGCAAATATTATATTATGTATGCTAAATTGTATGCAAATTATTTACCTTTTTACTGATGCAAAGGTTGGTCTTTAGAGTCCTAAATTTCATATATACTAAAAAAACATAATAATGTAATAATAAAGAAAAGAAAGGAAATGTAACTTTTTTTACACATCGAATGATCAAATAACAAAGAAAAAAAAACGAATACGAAATAATGTGTAAATAAGAAAAAAAAAACAAAAAAAAAAAATAAAATAATTTCACCAATAAACAAAGTGACATTTACATTTTATATTCAATTTTTGTTACAGCTATTTTTTTTTTTTTTTACATTATATTTTTTATTCGTGTTTCATTTTTACTTTTTATAATTTTTGTCATCTTAACGGTATTTTGTTTATTGTTTTTTTTTTGGGTTTTGTTTTTTTTTTTGTTCTTGTTCCAATATATTTACGCAAAAAAAATGAACTTTAGTATGAATATTACACAAAAAAAGTGTATATATACAGGGTTTTCCAATTTAAGTGATACGATTTCTTTTCAAAAAAAAAACACACTAATTGTTAAGGAAATTCAAATATTTAAAAGTACAATCGATACAATTAAGTTCTGAATAAAACGTCATTCAAATGGCCTCCATTACTTCTTTTGCAAGAACGAATTGGATGAGCCCAATTTTCGAGGACTTTTTCCACTAAATCAAGTCGTATGTCATAACAAAACTGTCGATTCTGGTGCGAAGAAAATCCACAAATTATTCATGAACAACCATTACATTCACCTAAATTGACAATTTGGTATGGTTTTTGGTCTGGTGGAATCATCGGCCCGTACTTCTTTCGAAATGAAGCTGGTAACACCGGCACTGTCAATGAAGAGCGGTAAAGATCGATAATAACCAACTTTTTATGGCCGAAATTGGAAGAAGTTGATCTTGACAACATCTGGTTCGAACAAGACGGGGCTACGTACCACACAGCACGTGCACCAACCGAATTATTGCGAGAAAAGTTTGAAGATTCGATTATTTCAAGAAATTGTGACATTGAATGGCCTCCAAGAAAATGTGATTTAACACCATTAGACTATTTCTTGTGGTGTTATTTGAAGTTATTGGTCTTTAGCAATAAACCAGACTCTTTTCAAGCTTTAGAAGTCAATATTGAACGTGCTATTCATGACATACGACTTGATTTAGTGGAAAAATTGAATTCAGAGAGTTCTCGAGAATTGAATTCAGTGAATTCGTTCCTGCAAAAGAAGTCGTGGAGGCCATTTGAATGACGTTTTATTCAGAACTTAATTGAATCGATTGTACTTCACATTAAATAAAAAAAACATTTGAATTTCCTTAACAATTAGTTTGTTTTGTTTTGAAAAGAAATCATATCACTCAAATTGGAAAACCCTATATATATGCATATATGTTAAATAATAATATAGAAAATATCAGACAAAATAAAAATGATTTTTGTTTTTTTTGATAAAAATTCATTTTTACTGTTATGTTATACACCAATACACAAATTTTAAATTTGACAAAGAAAAATGTCAAATGTACATTTACATATTATTATTATTATATGTAAGAAAATATCAATAAATTAAGTATATTTATATTATATTTTATATTATGTATTATTAATGTAATATGAATATAATAAAATGAAAATGAGATTGTAAATAATATTATTGGTAAAAAATAAAATAAAGGGATAAAAAAAGAAAATGTAAGAGTAAAATTCTTATGACAAAGAAAAAAATAAATTTTTTCGTTGAAATTTTTTTTAAATTGTCAGTTTTTATTTTTAAATTAGCAAAAAAAATTTTTTTCTAATATGTATGTACATTGATAAAGTTGAATTGAATTAGAAGAGCTAAAATTTCATATGTACACAGAAAAATGTACAAACTTTTTATAAGAGGTTTGATAACTTCAAAACTAAATTTTTTTTTAAACTCATCTGCGTATACGGAATTTTTTAACTAATTTTTATACGTTTAAGTTTAAGGATAACCCTGTTATAATGTTATAATAAAAAGATGTTTCACAATACAGTTATCAACATTTTTTTTCTCATCATGACATTAAGGATTTCTTTTATTACTTTATATTTTAATTTATTTTTTCTATATAAAATAATTAAATGATTGAAAAAATATTATTTTAAAAGTAGATATTCAATATAAAAACGAAACGACCGAAAACTGAACAAAAATTTCTAAAAACTCATGTATATGACATAACGTTAATGGAATCAAAAACATTGTTCTCATCACCCACTTAATTCTTTTTACATAGAGCCACGTATGTTTACAACTTTAACTCAATCGTTAAAGATGTTTAGTCACATGAAGCGAAAACCTAAAATCTATTGTACCGGAAAGATTTAAAGAATCAACGAAAAATGACACTGGATCTTTTCGCAACTCAGAAGAACATTTCTGCAATGTTTATACTTTCCATCGGATGTTGAGTCTAACAATGCATAGAAAATAATTAAACATGAACTGGGTTTTGTAAGGGAAAGTTTGTTCTAGATCTCCATCATGTTATATGCAAAAAAGGAGCAGAAGGAAGTGAAATAAAATAAATAAAAGAATAAAAAAAAAAATTTTAATGACCTGAAGAAAAGATTACAAAGAAGATGAACCTATTTTTTTGTTCTATATAATTCTCAAAAGAAGGCAATAAATTTAAGTTTCTTTCGAAAATTCTTGTTAGTAAATTCAGTTTTTATGAAAATCATGTGTACATTAATTTTTCACTCAGCAATATATTTTTATTGAGGTGGAGATTTAAATAAATACTTCTTACATCCAAACATACATTGATATTAAGATTTTTTAATTGGTATAAACAAAATACGATCCATTTATAAACACTTAAATATTTACATTGGTTTTGAAAATTCAATCCATTTTATATTCTTATCAATTAAAATGTAGTTTTTTTATTAAAAAAATTTAATTAACTTTCTCCAAAGTAGTCATATTTTTTTTTTTTAAAACCAAACTGGTTAAAAAAAAATATTAATTGTGTTATAAGAATTATTTTTTTAACATTTACTAATCAATCTATCTAAATAACAATTTAATAGACATTTTTTATGGCACATTATTAGCATTTCTTAAGATAAGTTATTCTTACCAGATATTCAAATTAAAAATACTAAAAAAATTTTAAAAAAAGATAAAATAATGTACATAATAACAACAGGACTTAAAATACGTAATTAAAAAAAGAAAATCAAAAACTTAAATTTAAGTAAAACATAAATAAGACATCAATGATCTATTGATATTGATAATATATTTGACGGCATGAAAATATATATATACATACATATCATCATAAAGAAATTATTTAATTGGTTCTCTTTGTTGCCTTTTTTACCTGATGACTTTAATCACCTCTATAATACATTCTTTCTCCTATATCAATCAAGTAAATTATTGGCAGATTTTTTAAGTTAGTTCCTATAATTGAACAAATTTGATCGACAGTCATTTATGCATTCTTATACATTGAAACCGATTAAAACCAAATTTTATAAGAATTTTTCTTTGAATTCAGAAGGTGGCCCTGCACTACTTTTTGATTCGTTAACCCAATTTAGCAAGAGAGTATTCGTACAAATATCTATCGTTCTTCGTATCATCGTTATCATATATATACCTTCCCCACCGATTGAATTTAAACTTTTTTTTAGAAATATCGTTCCTTAAAAAACTTGTTTTGATGACCTGATCTTAACATGATTACATAGTTCTTTAACTCGTTCCGATATTATCTAATTTTCTAAAAGTATTTTAATGACTGTAAAGAACAACCGCGACAATTTTATGTATAGTTCTGTTAACATTTTCCGGTGGCGCTTAGATAATTTACAAAAATTTTTACCTTTGTATATTATCATGTCATCAATGTTTATCAGTTTAAGCTTAGATTTTTTAAAAACTTAGTTTAAATAGCAAAAGATTTCTCTTGATATCTTTGTTTATTTGTTTATGATTTGTTAGGATTAAAAAAAAAAATTCCTAACCAATTTTTTGTTTCCAATTTTTCCCGTTTCTTTAATTAACTCTAAAAAGAAAAGTTAATCATTTTTATTTCATAAAATCAACAAAACACTCCGGGTAACACCGAATATTCTTGCTATTATAATATAAAAGCAAAATGTACCTATATACTTAAAGTTAAGGATAATAATATAACTGCCACATAATAAAAAAATAAATTTTAAGTAATAAAATTTATTTTTACAAATTATTTAAACAAAAAAAAAATTTTTAACTAAAAATTACTTTATTTATGCCATTTTAATCTCTGTCATGAACTTAACAACACATGGAATATGAAATTTAAATCAAAGCTAAAAATTAATAAAAACTATAACAATGTATTTTAATGTTAAATTTCGATTAGATTTTATTTATACCACAATATATTTATAATAATAATAAAATAAACTAAACTAAAGTATATAGGTACTTATTATATATATTTCATATATTATTAAATATTTTAATTTTCTCGATTATTATATAGGCTTCAAATATGTCATTTTATTTAATTTTTCATTTCCTTTCAGGAAATTTATCATTGTTTTTCATTCATTTTCATTATATTGTTTTTTTTTATTTTTTGTTTTTTTTTATAATATGCGCGTTCGATTCCCTCATCATAATTACAATTTGTGTTGTGTTATAACAATTTCCTAATGTCATTATTATTTTATGGTTTTCTCTTTTCTTTTTTCCGACCGCATACCGCATAAGGTAAGTATTGCTTTCATACTAAAAATTTGTACCCGAGATTTTGACAAAAATGCACAACTCTGGTGCGTAGAAGGCGGTAAAAATTTTGTTAGCATGATGTCCGACTGTGTGTGTGTGTGTATGTGGGTATATGCTTTTTACGAATATTTCGTAACAGGAAAATATTATGAGAAAAATTTTTAAGACAAGTTGTTACACAAGTAAAGACCAACAACTTTGCCATAGAACATTTTTTCATCCGACCAACTTTAACTTTAATTTAATTTTTTTTCTAACTCCAAATTTCATACATATTATTATAACACGCCACATGATTACAGGGTTGCCACTTCGATAATTTTCTACCAAATTTGGTAATTTTATTCAGATAATATTTTTTTTGGTAATTTGGTAATTTTTTTGATAATTTGGTAATTTTTTTGGAATAATTTGGAGAATAGCAAAAATTAAAATCAGAACCCATTTTTGGAAAAAAAAACTATTTTTGAAAATAATGAACTATGAAGTTAAAATATTGTGTAGCCACCACATAATTACATAGCTTTAACGTAATTACAATACATTAACGAAATATTAAGTTAAATATTAGTTTGTTTAAAATAAAATGTTTTAATTTTATTAAAAATCTAAATTTTTTACGTTTGTTAAAAATGGAAAAATAAGTTGCAAATTTGCTAAAATAATTTAAGATATATAATTCATAATAAACTTCTTCCTGCAGATATTTTGTGAACAAAAAAGCTCGGCTTGTGGATGTGGATGGATCTCACTCGCAAGGTGAACAAGATAATGAATCTGCTACGGTGACTGTTAGAAAATTAAATGAATTTGATTGTGAAGAATTAAATTCAAGTTCAACAAGTAATGAACGTGAAAAATACCTCAGGAAATTCCAGATGCAGTAGACAGAGAAATTTTCATGGCTAAAAGAGAAGAATGGAAGTGGCTAAGGAACTGGATAAAGTAAATAAATCGGCTTGTAGAGTTTGGTCTGCCAAAAATGAATTTTAGTTTAAGTTATATATATATATATAAACAATTTGTGTTCTAGGTTTTACATATTTTACCTTAAAAATTTTATGTTCCTTGACAACTAATATTGTTTGTTGATAAATAGTTAAGTGGTTTAAGTTTTAACATTTTTTGTTTCGTCAGAATTTGTTTTGTTTTTTTTTAGTTTTGGTATACATGAATTGTTTTGTTTTGTTTTTTTATGTTGCATTTGCATATATGAATAATTGTTTAATTTATTTTTATAATATATAAATAAATTTTAATATCAAGCAAAACCATTGTGTTCCAATATCCAACATATTTTGGTAACTTTTTTATCCATTTGGTAACATTTTAAAACCAATTTGGTAAACAAATTTTTTTCTGAGTGTTAACCCTGCATATGAATTTACATTATATATGAACAAATTTTTTTTGTCTTTTTTTTTAAAACTAAAAATTTATACACATACATACTTATATTTATGCATATTAATCTCTTGTTGATGACGGAAATTCAAACTGTAAAATTTTTGTAAATTATTATTTTTGTATAATAGCGATCGGTCCTGTCGTGGAGAAAACTGACTTTTTTTTATATCATTTTACATTATATTATGTATATATAACAATATAAGTACCTACATACATATACATATATATTATTATAATTATATATTAAATTTAAATGTAAAACATAAAATAAATAATAATATATTTAAAAATTCAAATAGTTAAGTAGCAATATTTGGTTTAAAAAAGAATTTATTGCCCTCAAACTGTTAAATGGCATGGATATTGGATGTGGTGAAAATTGTTAAAATTTTATTTTTTTTTTTTTAAACTATAAAAAAAAATTTTCACTAAAAATCAGTGTTTAGTTTTTATTAGATTCTAATTTAATTATTCATTAAAAAAAAAAAAATTTTTTTTTTTATGTCAAAAAAGTGATCATAAAACACAGTGTGAGAATAATTGTAGATTTATTTAAAAAAAAAAACAAAAAAAAGAAAAAAAAAACAAAAATAGATAAAATTTTAATGGTAGTAAAAGAAGAAAAAACGCTTTGTAAATTTTTAATTGAAATTTTTGTTTTTTTTTTAATGGTTTTGAAACCCCTTAAAAAACTAATTACAAAACATAAACATCCATGATGGTGTTAATTTAAGTATTAAGGAGTTTTGATGTTTAAAATAAAATATTGAATTTTCATTTCCTTTCATAATCCTTTCATCTTAACTACAAAATACCATTTTACTATTAATTCTAATATTTTATGATTAGAAAGTAAAAAAAAAAAAAAAAGTCCAAGAGTGTTGAAAAAAAAAAAATGTATTTACTTAATATTTGCATTTTTTTAGCCGCAATAAAACACTGTACAATAATTAAATCATTGAAGTAAAGGTGTAAAGAAAGGAAAAGATTTATGTTTCATTTAGAATTGATTTTTATAATGAATTTTAGAAGGAAGTTTAAATAAGAAATTTCCAATTGAAATTTAGATAATTTTTCTTAATACATAAAATAATATAAAACCATAAGGTTTTTAAATGCGCTCATTTTCCAAAAAATAATAAAAGCAGTTTCAAATATTGAACAGTTTAGAATACTTGCATAAAATTTGTAATTTTTCTTAGCATTTTATATATAAAAAAAATTGTGAAAATTTTCTTCAATTGTAAGGAAACACTATGTAACTAAAAAAAAGGTCTAAACCACATCTAAAAATATAACAATGAAGCTTCAATTTTTTCACTTTACTTGTAGAAAATTTATACAGCTGCCTTAGATACATATTTCAATGTGTCTAAATATAAAAATAAATCACATTTTGATCCCTTACAACTCTTAAACAGGGGGAGGTACAAAACAAAATTTCTACTCTATTAATTTTTTCTTCTCTCAAAATTTAAGATTTTATCAAGTATTTTAAGATTTAAAAGCATTCTGAAAATATGACGGACGCAAAAAACTTGTTTCTATATAACGGTAAATTTAAATATGTACTAAATTAAAAATAAATTTTAAATTTTAATATTAATTTATAAAGTTTAAAAAATTTCCAATACTTTGGAGTTTTTAGAAGTGTTTTAAATATACACAGGAATGAACAGACGTATATGAACGAAAAAAGGGGATGTATGGGCTGAAGAAGGTAGTTATGAACGGAAGGAAGGGCGTATGAACGGAAGGAAGGGCGTATAAGGGAAGGAAGCATGTATGAAGAGACGGAGGGACGTATGGATGGACGAATGAATGTATGGAGGTATCAAGAAACGTATAGCGGTCGAACAAACGGAAAGTAACTAATAAGTAAATTTGTTTTTGAAAAATGTGCTAAAAAGTATTTTACAAACTTTTAAAAATTTTCGATATTGATATAGTAATTAAAGAGATAAAATTATATAGTCAACGTAACTTCTAACTTCCATAATGTCAGTTAAAATTACAAGTGTTAAAAAAAGGAGAATTTACTTAACAAAAGTTAACTTAAGAACTTGATATAAGAATTTTTCTTTAAACAAAAAAATTTTTACTTTTTTACAGTCCTTTAAAGTAATCATTCAATTATTCAGTTGTTTACATTTACATATATTTAAGTGGACGTTTTAGAAAATAACCTTAATCCTAAACTTAAAATTTTTAAAACAAAAGCTTAAAATAAAGAGAAATTATACTATTAAAATAAATGATGATACTGTATGATACTGTATAAATTGTTCAAGAATTTAAAAAAAAAACTGTTGTCTTTAAAATCGATTAAGAAATTTTTATGAAGATTAATCTACAAAGAAGATTAAGATATTATTAAACATAAACTGTAATATTAGTGGATGAAGTATCTAAATACTACAGAACTTTACTTAGTTAAGATATTTGTTTGTTTTTTTTTTTTAATTAACACAACAAGAAGATCAAATTTATTAATGTCTTGTCTGGTAATCATTTAGACAAAAAAAACATCTAAAAGACAGACAGAAAGTCATCACAAAATCCTTTAATTATTAAAATATAATCAACGAAATCAAAACATTTTAAAATATGTTTCGAATCATTGAAATTGCAACTAAAAACATTTATTACTTTTTTTCATTTTCCTTCCATTAAGAAGTCATTTATTTATTCATATTTGACTAAAAAGTTCAGTTTCTGGAATCATTTATTATCTTTGATTGCTCGGCTGTAAATCATTTTTTATGAGACAATATATTGTTATAAAATTTAAAATTTTTATTTTTAATATTTTTAATTTAACAAAATTTTGTTTTACATAAAAAAGAAAATAAAAATATAATATTTTAGATAAAAATATAAAATATTTCCAATAATTAATGATATTTAATGTTATTTGTTGTATTAAAAATGTTTGAACACCTTATGTGATTTTTATTTTAAAATTATTACCATTATACATTTTTACAACCAAAAACTTTAGAAAAAAAAAAAGAAAAACTACCATTATTTTTTTTTTTTTTAATAAATTAAATTTAAAATTATAATAACTTCTGAAGTTTTCTTATTCTTTTTTTTTTCTATATAATATTTACCTACACAATATGTATGATAAAATATTGAATTCCCCAACCTATTCATACATTCATATTATTTAAGTTTTAAATTTATTTACAAAATATTACCATTATTTCATTTCTATTTGTAATGCTCTGTACTTTACCATAATAATAATCATAGACATGAAAGTAAATTAATATATCTTAAGATTGTTTTTTTTTTTTTCTTGTTTTTCAAAATAGATAATATACAAAATTCATCTTGATAGGGGGTCTTTATAGATTATAATAATATTACATAAACATACATATTATATATACACACATATTAATATTTGATTTCAAGCTAAAATATCTTTATTATATTACACAGAACAACAATTTGTCTGTGAATTATAATATGTAGAGGTAAATTGAATGTGTATTTTTATAATATAAAAGTAGATTTTAAGCATTTATTATGTGTGTAAGAAAGGAGGTATATCTAAAGGATATTGTTTCGAATCGTAATAACAATTTATTTTTATTTTATGATTGTTTCCTTGTAAGGAAGTTGTTTTGTGTCTTTTGTTGCTTTTAATGTTAATTTTTAGTACATTTTATAGATTTCATATAACGTAAACGAATTATTATATTTAAAACTTTCAGTTTGTCCAACGCATTTAATTCAACAGGAAAGGAAATAAGTTTTCTTACATAATCATAGACAGAAGTTGGAACAATGAGCTTTACCAATTTGATATCTTTATTATTACATATAATATATATTTTAAAGCAGAGCATGCTTTTTAAACATATTTTAAAATATTTTTTTACAAAATTTTATACCAAACTCTATAGTTCTTAAGCAGATGCTATCATCATTTCAACCTGATTAGATTTTTATATAATATGGTATTTTATCTGAGCTCCTTGAGGCACAACAGTATGTATCTGAGGAATAGCAGTACTTTAAGTATTAATATATAATGGGATTCCAGAAATTCGGCTGTTTTTTATTTTACAAATATTTTTTTACAAATTTTATACCAAACTCTAATTCTTACACAGCTGCTATCTAACACTTCAACTTGATTAGATTTGTATGTATGGTATTTTATCTGAGTTCCTTGAAGTATAGCAATAGATATACCCCTGAGGAGCATTTTTAGTAGCAGTAAAAATTAGAGCAGTATTTTTAGTAGAAACATATCCTGGGATTCCAGAAATCCTTCGACGAGTTGGTTATAAAAAGGCGAGTTTCTTTGTTACTTTGATAAAAAAAAAAAAACTATTAATATTGTTACTGCTAAAAAACAGATCCTTTCTTATACAATAATTTGTTATTGTGTAAAAAAATCTCCCAAATCAAAGTGGTTAAAATTTATTGATGTCATGTGTTACTACCATCTTTCAAACAAATCATCTTCTGAAAGAAATTCAAAAAGTTACCAGAAAATACTTCACAAGTCACATCCGAAAGCTTTAGACCATATAAAGATTTACGAAGGAACAATATTATGTATACAGCAGTAGGAATTCTTGCGATACGATATTTCTTAAAAAATGTGCACTTTTCATTTTCTTAATTATAAGTAAAATTTAAATTCATATATACATAATATAGACATTTTTTTATTACTTTCAAATAATTTTTTATTTAGTTTTTGTTTTTCATGTACCAAATTAGCTTTTCAACATGTTGATAGAAATTAAGGGTACCTATACCTATACATATAAAAATGGTAACAGCAACTGAGCAATATTCATAATTAAAATGTAAGCCGATTTATTTAATATGAAAAGATGTTCAGATACATTTTTTTTTTTTTTTTCTTGTTTTCATAATATGAAAATGTAAAAGTTGTAAAATTACCTGGAAAATATAAAAAAAAAAAACAAAAAAATAAAATTAAAAAATCTAGCGTTAAGGTGTAAAACAATAATCTGAAAATATGTACATATAATATAAAATGAATTTTTTCTTATGTATATAATATTATACAATACATATTATATAATATCATATAATATTATGTACATAATAATATAAACAAAGGGTAATTTGTAATAAATTTATATATAGAATAGGATGTTATTATTACATATCTACCTAATTGAAACGATAAGATATAAGAAAAACAAGGTAAAAATTTATTTGTATTTCTTTTTTTCTTTGTACATCCAATTTCTAAAAGAACCGTCTGATATGAAATATAATTTGAAAAATACAAGGTATAAATCCTGCAGGCTCTTTAATTCTATTTAGAATTGTTTAAAATTTGTACTGAGAATAAAGATTAGTAGGATTTTTTTTTTTTTTGTTTTTTTTTTTAGAATTACCAGAGTTAATGCAAATGATCTTGTTGTATAAGTATAGAAAATTGTATCAACTTAATTTAACGTAAGGTAAGAAGAAAATGAAAATAAGATTAATGATTATCGTATACTATAAAGTTAGATTATTCTAAACTATAATTAAACAAAATATAAGTGGATAATTATAAGGAAAAAGATACGAAACAATGTAAGTTCCAATTAAAAGTCATGCCAGATATATTTTTTCAAATATTTTTCAGATATTTGAGGAAAATTCTTGATTTAAAATCTTTATACAAAATCTTTCAAATAAATAACTAAATAAAATTATTTAGAAATCCTTTTCAATATCCTTTGAATCAAATTTACATTTTACAGATCATTTAAATTGGAAAATGAATATTTTTGAATTTGAAAGATTCTCTTGGTTTTAAATAAAATTTTCTTAAGAGTTTCAGATCAGATTTTCGATGAAGTAGATCACAATTATTCCCAATTTTTTATTTAAATTTAGTAATACTTCAGGCTAAAAAAACAATTATGTAATATATAGATCTAAAGATTCTCGTTCATTAAAAAACCGATAAAGTTTAATAAGAGAATGCAATTTAGATTGGTTATTTGTTTATTTCGTTACTTTAGAATACCTTCAAATAGCAATCTCAAATATTTTATTCCAAAAAAAACCTTTCCTCTTTATTGTCCTAACACTTTATGATTGCTGTAATAAAAAAACCTATTCTTTTCAATAAATTTAGTAAATCTTTTTCCTTTTATACTGTATGTATATATAAATATATTGTAACCTCAAATTGATATCAAATTATTGCCTATTCAAAAATTACAAAAAGAAAAAAAAACTTCTATAGTAGAAAACCTATTGATTTTGATTGTTTAAGTAGTTATAGATATTCAATTTGTATGATCTATCAAAAACAATAATTGTTTAGAGATAACATAATGTGTATAAAAAAAAATCAATACCAAATGGTACATGTCATTGGGTTAATGTGGTTTTATTTTTCTTTTTTTTTTTTTTTTGTCAGAAAAATAATCGGTACTATCCAATAGAATATGGGAAAAAAATAAAAAATAATAAAAATTGTTTTCTTTCTTCAATACGAAAATTACTTTAGAAATAATGGATTTTCATTTTGGTTATTGTTTATTTATTTAATTTATTTTTACTGAGGGATTCATAATCAAACAATACAAGGTTGATTACATGCGATCTAAATTGAATTCTATCATATCTACAATCCTAATTCTATCTTTCTTCTTTGTCCCAATACAAAGTTTCCTCATCCTTGTTCTATCCTTTCCTATCCCTACTCTCTAGCTAATATGCCTACTTCAAGCGTTTTATCTTGCCATATTGGTTAATTTCCTTACATTCGCACTCCCAATTCAAGGTTTCCGCATCCTTAGCGAATGAAATGGGAGTAAGGATAGGGATAGTCAATACACTAAGTTAGTAGGTAGGGGTTTCTCCCCATTATATTCGCTAAAAGGCGAAGTGGGCTTAGTAAGTAAAAATCTGAGACTATCAACGGGGTTATTGGTTAATTTCCTTACATTCGCACTCCCAATTCAAGGTTTCCGCATCCTTAGCGAATGAAATGGGAGTAAGGATAGGGATAGTCAATACACTAAGTTAGTAGGTAGGGGTTTCTCCCCATTATATTCGCTAAAAGGCGAAGTGGGCTTAGTAAGTAAAAATCTGAGACTATCAACGGGGTGTTCTTGATGTCTTTAGAAAATTTCAATCTCACTTAGAAACAAAAACGGGACACTAAATATACTATCATAATACTTATTAAAATACTTTTGTTTTTAGGTTTTAAACCAAAATATTCTTTTTCTACTATGTAGCACTCCTGTTTTCTTGCGTTTTCTTCTTCTGAATGGAAAGTAGAAGAATACTGAAGTAGATGAAAATTTGTCATATAATATACTATTATGATTACTCTTCGATTATAGTTAATACTTCCTCATTTCTTTTGTTTGACATAATATAATAATTTCAAAACAGGTAATTTTCGTTTATATTCACTGATAAACAATTTATTTTTTCCTTTCCACTCCAATAAGCGCGAGGAGCTTAAGACTATCTTGATGTGTTATTCATATTAGACTAAGTTGCATTAATCATTATTTTCACTAAGCCGTTAATTACTTGAGTGCAACTATTGCACAAGATTATGAAACACAAATATTATATTTGCTCGCCATCTATTATCTAACACAAGAATTATTTTTTTATTTATTTAATATTATGCCATGGACTTTAGTAATATACTTTTAAGATTAGACTCTATGAATTATGGCCTACCCAAGGTTTAATCTCAAAATTGTTGTAATTTTTTACCTATATAGATTGAAATTTTTTTCAATTAAACAAAAAATTTTGTCTTATATAATTTTGGAAAAAAAAAGGACTAGGATTTGAGTTTTCATTTTTTTCGACAACCTGTAAAGTAACTTATAACTATGATAATATTATATTGAACTAGAAAATGTATTTTTCTTAAGAAGAAAATAATATAAATAAAAGTACAAAGAATAAAATTGATTTATTTTATTAATTAATTGGTTAAAAAAATAGAAATGAATTGAAAATAAAAATAAATAAAGAATAACAGAAACAAAATTCTTTTTGTTTATTTTTTTTTTGTATTTGTAGACTAGACAAACTTATAACAAATGCCCATAAAATGTCTGAAACTAAAATAAATATCAATTAAAAAATAAATTCTTTTAAAAAAAATAAAAAATAAATTAAAATATGGAAAAATATATAAATAATATTATAGAAAAGATTTTTCTAATTAAATAATTTAAGATATGATTTTGAAAAGTTATTCTGTAAAAGGACGAAAAATTAAAGAGTACCGTTTTTAATTTTTTTATTCAATGATAGCATAATTATTTTTTTTTTTGATAACTAGAGAGTGAAACAAAAAATTTCCGAAAGATATACTGCAGTGTCTTCATGACTATTATTTTCTGCATAGTTTTAGCAAAATATTCAGAAATATTTTAAAGTTCTTATAAATTATTATTATAGCTGTAATCGACATTTCCATTTTTCTATATAACCATTTATTCTTGATGTTGTATATGAGGAAATTCATACTAGTAATTATCGTTGACGTTTTAAACAGATTTTTTTTTATTATTTTTTATTTTTCGTTTTAAACAGGTTTTTTTTTATTATTTTTCTTACTGATGAGTAAAGTAATTGTATTGATGAGGTAAGTAATCAGTAATCACCAGACAGGTCTGTATATAGTGTATCTTCAAAACGTATAGGAGAACTTATTCAATCAAAGTTTGTATTATGATTGTCTAGATTTACACCACGATGATACCACTCTGACGGAGAAAGTTTTGAAAGCTTAAATTTGAAAAAAGAAACTACCAAAATATTTGACAGGCTAAGGAAGGCTAAATATAATACGGGCTAAGGAAGGTTGAGAGAAGGGATCCGCGCTTTCAAACAAATTCATCCACTGCTACAGACAGATATTGATAAATCTAATTCTAATCTAATATTTTAAGTTTTTAAAGAAGATTTTGCAGGATTTTTTTTTATTAAACGAGTTAATATTATATTAAACATTTTTAAAATATTACAATATTTAAGATTTACAATAAGTCATTTTCCCTTTTTTTCTGTTTTGGAGAATTCTTTTCAAAAATTTGTAAAACAATTAAAATTTTTCACTTTAATTCAAGATTATGTGATAAAAAAAAAGATAAAGATTAATAAAAGGTAAACGATAGATAACTATAAAATAAACATAAAAAATTCATTGTATCTAACTGTCAAGAGAAAAAATTCCGTTATAAACATATTTTTAAATTACAACCACTTTTACTAGCATTTCTTTCACTTTTACATTTATTTTAAACCTATTTACCTAAAAAAAAAAATAAAAATTTGTACCTGATATTCAAAACCACAAAGAGAAGTGAATCCTAAAATCAGAATATGGAAAAAATTTTAAAAAAAATATAGAAAATATAAACCAAATTACAGGCGATCATTATTTCTGGTCATGTCAGGCATTTTAAATTTTTCTTTGCAGATTTTCATGTTTTTTTTTTTATAGGAATTTTATTTGGTATTTCTTCTGTTTTATTTTTATTTTACAAGTAAAGTGGTTTGCCCCGTTTTGGGTTTGCTGTCCTAAATAAAACAAGAAATTTGATTTTAGTTATTATTTAAAATAATACAAATTTTGAAAAGAAGTAGGACCCTATACCTAGACTTACACAATTTTTTATAACCTTCATTTAAATGAATGCATTACAAAACTTTTGGTTTTAGTATATAAAAGTAAATGTTAAGATTAAATACATCTATTTTGTTCTCATTGGATGTCGGCAGACTACAGCTGCACATTAATTGTCACTCATATTTTTACTTTAAGCGCGGTGCAGTCGTAAATTTTCTAAAAGGGGTCTCGGAGGATTTTCAATTAATTTGAAATAAAAAATGAAAGTTAAAAAAAATCAAAATGAGCTTCATTTATCTTTTTGCTATTGTTATCTAAACACAAGATAAATGATAATGAAAACGAGGAAGAGTGCAGTAGAGTAAAGGGCTTCTTTCAAAGAAAATAATAAATTTTGAGAAAATTTTAATTGTAATGTGTGGAAAAGAGTTAATTATATAATAAATTGGACATTAGATTTCATAATATTTTAACTAGCTTGAATCAAGTTAAGAGAAATCTGATGGTTTTTTTTTATCAAATACAAATTAAATTATGAGTGTAATAATTTTATATTATTATTTTCTTGATAATAATAATAATAATAATAATAGGCTAAGTCTTTGTATATGGGATAATAGGACATCTAGTTGCAGAAAAAGTGTACAACACCACCCCCTACCCCCTAACGTTTGAGAATAACATTAATATTTTTATTCAAAACCTCCTTTCAAAATATTTTGCATCCTCCTTTCATACCCATCTTGCATAAAGCAAAATTTCCTGAACTCAATTTCCACAGGGATGCTTCTAAAATCCTTATCCTTAAAAGCAAACTGTACATTTTGTATTGAAGGTTTCATCCTAAAGTTGAGTTTAAAAGGAGAGATTTTGGTTTGGTAAAGCCCAACACTATCCGAAGGAACTACATGCAATTCCTTTTGATGACCTTTAAAGTTTACCCTTGTAAAAACAATGTAAGAAATAAAGCCGATAATAACATATTTTTCCTACATATTAAAAATCGAACATTATACACATGCACGCAACGTGCATATATGTTGTATAAAATAAAAAGAGTATTTGATTGTTTGTTCTTTATGTGTACTAAAATTCATTCCTATACGATTCATCTTTTGTTAGACAAGTGCATTTTTTTGCATAAACGCATTAAACATTTAAATAGTTATTTAAATTTCAGGAACCTATTATAGAATATAAGAGGCCATTATATATTTTTCGTCTTTGCTTGAATTAAAGATAATGACATGTTATATAATATGTTCAACTGATTAAATTCAAACTTTGTAGAAACGTTGTCACGCAGAAATTCCTTGCATTATTTTGATCCGATCCGTATAAACTGGTTTTGATAGATCGTAGTAATAAAAAAAAATTTCTAACAGAATCGGCAATCCAATTTATTTAAGACTAATTTAATATTCTTAATGGAAAACATATTTTTGTGCAGTTCTGATTAGCCCGTTGGTCAATCCACGAGGTGCCTTCTGTTTCCATTGTTTTCGGTTTTCGTCCTTTTTTTTTTTTGTAGTTTTTTACACAATATGTGACAAGAAAATTAATTACACAGTGTTTTCCCTTTCAGGTGTGGCGTATGGGGTTTCCTGTTTTAATATTCCAATATCTATTCCATATATTCGAATATCTATATCTATTCCAATATCAATTTTCATAAAACGAACAAAATATTTAAAAGTAAAGCGGCCAACAACAGTATCGCACATATCAAATTAACAAGTATGCAGTTATGTGCTTTATTTATTTTTAATAGAAAAATCATTTTGATCTTTTATTGTAAAAATTTATTTTTCAGAATAAGCAACTGTAAAAATTTAATATGGTATTCAAATACATTTATGTATAAATATATTATATTCAACTAAAATATAGTACAATAGTAAAAGTACAAGTTTAGTACAAGTACAATAGTACAATTTTATGTAGTTTTCATAAATCCTCCTTCAAATTCAAATCAGTTTCTTAAAAACATTTCTTTTACCATTTGAAATTTTTTAGAAGAACTTTTCTATTTTTAATTTATGCTCTGGGAAAATCTTTTCTATAACAAACATTTAAAATAAAATGAAGAGAATGATTTTTTTTTTAAATAAACGAATTGGATTTAAATCAATTTGTAAAGATGGTTATAACTCGCTCTATTTTTATTATCGAAAACCTTTACGATGCCATTCACTATAAACTATTGATTTGATAGTATAGCCATTGAATTGATTGATGGAATTTCATTTTTTTCCCATTTTTGTAGATATTTACTATGGTAAAATGTAAATGTTTTTATTCACCATGTTAGTTTTATTTTTTTTTTGTTTTTTTTTTCGGAATTGATTTTGCAAAGAGATCATTTTAAAATTTTATTTGTTATTTTGATTGTAGACCGCTAGTTTTTATTTTACCGTTGCAATATATTTTTTATTGTACCTTGTTATAAATGCCAGATTTCGTTTATAAATTAGGTTACACCTTTACACTATACAAAGTTATTTACAAAAAAAATACTTTACTTTGAATCTTTTAATTGAATTAAACAAATACACGGTTTTCACATCTCATTCACAGGTTTAAAAACTCCTAAACTTAAATATTTGACCTGGAATGCCACCTCATCTTATTAATACAGAAATAAATTAAGGAAAATTTATTAATTTCTTTCCGATGGACTTTTCATACCTCAAAATTTACTTTTCGTTTCTTTCGATGGACTTTTCATACCTCAAAATTTACTTTTCGTTTCTTTTTTTAATAAAAATTTTTTTTCTGGAGATAAAAAAAACTGTAAATGTTAAAATCAAGACATAAAATGAATAAGCATTCACGCAAAAATTGTTACGTCAATAATATTACCTAAATAATAATTTTTTTCCCCTTTTCTATTTCCTTTAAAAGCATAGGGCCTAGACAAAGCCTCACCATCTAATTTTTGGCTATTAATTTGACTTCTATTCATGGTTTCCCTTCTCTTTCAATTTCTTTTCCTATTGTTCTTCTCCATATATTTCTGGGTCTGCCTAATTTTCTTCTTGCCTTGGAGTTTAATTTTAATACCTAATTAGAGTCACTTCTCAGTATGTATCCTATCCACCTGTATTTCTTGTTTCATATTTGTATGTGAATAGGTTTTTATTGTGTTACTAGCCACAATAATTCTTCATTTGTTATTCTTGGCTAGAATATTCTCCATAATATGCACAGACATTATATTGATGAGAATGTGCAGCTTAGTTTATATGGAGTTCGTTTATAAGCCAAATTACGCTTCTATATAGAAGAATATTCATTTCGCACGGGAGTTGAATATTCTGATTTTTATTGTCCTGGCTATGCGTGTAAATCTCTATATTCTCCATAATCTGCCGAAAACTGGTGTTCCAGCTTTTAAAAATAGTCAAGGACCTTCAAAATTTGTATTTAGGTAATTATTAGAATAGTTGCTAATATCTCTTTAGAAGATTTTGCATTAGATTTTGCTCTTTAAATCGTATGCAATAATAAAATTTTAAAATTTAAATTGAATATAAGAACTTAAAGTTCCTTGTTAATTTTTAATAGTATTTTAACAGCAAAAAGAAAGTTTTATTGAATTAAGGTCATATTAAAAAAAAAAAAAAAAAAACTCATTAGATATTAATAGTGTTTTAGCATTTAGAGAGTAGAAGAACTTATGTAACTGAAAATGTTTTAAAATCAGAGTACAAAAACAAAAACTTATCTTTCCAAGAAATTATAAATACAAAAAAGAAAATCTATCCTCTATTATGTGAATACCAGCTCAATACGATTTTAATTGCTTTCATTTATGTAAATTAACAATTAAAATATTTTAATCTTATACCATAATATCTTATCGATGAAAATGTATTTTAAATCTGTTTGAAAACAGTATAATTGTTTTTTTTTTTTGTTTTTTTGAATTTTTGTAATAAAACAAGAAAAAAAGACAATAAAAAGGATTAACAAAAATAAATGAAATAAAAATGCAGGAGCAAAAAAAATTATTTTTCCCTTATTAACAATATCAACTTTTATTCATATTCTTGTTTGTTTTTTTTTCAGTCCCACTCTTTTTTTTTTTTTTCTTTGGCAATACTATGACCACTTTTATTTTCATATAAATAATAATATATACATATATTATAATATATGTAAATATATAATATGTATATTTTATATAATATTATATTATATTATTATGTTCAATATATATATTTGTAACTGTTATAATTGTAGTTGAAAATTTTGATTATACGTTATTTTCTTACTGAAAATTTTCATGTAAGAATATTTTTTTATTTTATTTTTTTTTTATCTATTTTTCTCTTTTCTTTTTTTGTTTTTTGTTTTGTCTCTTTTTATTTGTACTATAAACCAACTATTCGCTATTTTTATTCAATAATGTTGCTTTAAGTGATTTGATTTCCTTTGATTTCATCAATTTTCTATAAGAACAAACAAACAAACAAACAAAAAAAAAATAACATTTTTAACAATTGAAAAAGAGAGAAAACAAAACCAAGATAACATAACATTCGTATATAAAAAGAGATTGAGAAAGAGAGAGAGATAGAGAGAGGGGTCGCTTTTTTTTTTGTGTTGTGGAAAATTCTAAGAATTGAATCAAAATAAAATCATGATAAAAAAAAAACTAAAGTATATAAAATATATAGAGTAAAGATAAAAATTTATTTATTTTTTTTTTTTTGTAAAATAAAATAAAAACAAAGATTTAAATCAGTTTTCATTTTACTTTTATTTTTACTGTTATTTTTTGTAATGTTAAATGCAACCTGATAAAAAACAAAATGGGGAAAAAAAAAAAAACTGATTTAGTCAAAAAGAAGAAAATAGTTACAGATGAAGACAAAAATAATAAAATAAACAGATTATAGAAAATAATATATAGGTTTAGGTATATAAATTGCTGTATTGAATTTGAGGACAAACTGCACGTGACCTGATTTGATTTATTTTTAAAGATATTATATTAATATAGAATTTATATGAAATGGTAAAAGAAAACTGTAATGTAAATTAATTTGTTTTTAAGTTAAGGTGGTTTTTGTTCGTAATGGTTATTATTGTTTTTTAAATAATTAATGATTGTATATTTTAGTTCTTTTAAAGAAATTATAGAAAGTGAGCATAATATATCAGCTTACAATTTTCATTCTTCACATAATTATTGTTGAACCAGCTCTTATTATCATACCCTAATGAAATTTAGATTATCTAAGATGAGCGAAAATACTTTTCTCAAGAATCAATTCTGAACCAATAGTAATCCGGCATTCATAAGCTATGTAGGCATTCAACATGTAGTGCTTGAAAACTGAAAAAAAAAAATTTAGGAGTTTAATTAGATTTATTTGATTCATCTGTTCTCTGGCCAATTCCCAACATTTATAGTCAAAGGTCAAGTTAAAGTTAAAGCGCCCTCTATCTAATATAATATTTCGAAATAAGTTATATTTCATTTTAAACAGAAATATACAGTTATATCATAATATTTAATCTGTAAATGATAGACATTTAAAACCATTTTACTCAATGATTTACCAACCAACTTTCATTTTTTTCTTTTTAAATGATAAATATTCAGTATAGCCATCTTACAAAATTAATATTTTTCCAAAATTTTCTAATTTTCATTAATAATTTTCCATTTTTATAAAAAACCCATGTAAAGTATATACATATGTATCATATAATATGTATAATCTATACCTATAATATACATATTCAAAAACGACGCTCTTTTATTCCGTTGAATTTTAAATTTTGTTTTGTTGTTTTTGCTTTTTGTTTTTTTTTCTAAAAACATAAAAAAAATTTTAAAATATATTTTGCATGGTAGGAAATAGAAATTTCACAATAAAATTGAATATAAACGTCAAAACTTCAGTGGGGAGTTTGGTGCAGTGGTAGAGTGGCCGCTTCTTAAACTTGAGAAGTGTTTAGTTCACAAGTTCGATTCTATTCTATTTTTTTTTTTTTATTTCTAATATTTTATATGAAATAAATTCTTACATATCATAATATTTAATCTGTAAATGATAGACATTTAAAACCATTTTACTCAATGATTTACCAACCAACTTTCATTTTTTTCTTTTTAAATGATAAATATTCAGTATAGCCATCTTACAAAATTAATATTTTTCCAAAATTTTCTAATTGTCATTAATAATTTTCCATTTTTATAAAAAACCCATGTAAAGTATATACATATGTATCATAAAATATGTATAATCTATACCTATATTAAACATTTTTAAAAAAGACGGTCTTTGATTCCGTTAAATTTTTGTTTTATTTTTCTTTTCGATTAAAAATTTTAAAATATTGGTTGTATGGTAGGAGTAGGAATTTCACAATATAACTGATTATAAAGATTAAAATTTTAGTTTAGTGTTTAGTACAGTGGTAGAGTGTGGGGTTATTAATAGTTGCTTTTTGTTTTTGCAAGTTCGATTCAGTTCTGTTTTTTTTTTTGTTATTTTTTTTTATATTTTAATCGAAATAAATTCTTACATATCATAATATCATAATAATATTTAATCTGTATAAAATAGATATTTAAAACCCTTTTACTCAATGATTTATCATCTTAGGCTTCTTATAATATATACATATATAATAGGTATATATTGAGTTTCCAATACTCAATAAATCAAGGGCAACTTCTAAAAGATAATAATAATCGTGTTTTTACAAAAAATATTATTTACAAAGAAATTTTAAATTCATAAAGGCTTTAATTATTGAAAATTGTATTTTTACATTTTAAATAAAATCATAAAGAAACTATTGTAATTGCTAATTAAAACACCTCGAATTTCGAGGGGCGGGCGAATACTAGTTTCTTTTTAAATAATAAAAACGAAAAATAGTTTTATTATCCCTCTTGCTACTAAAATGTATAAAATGTATATAATATAAATAAAATACCTAATATTAGTGTATAATTTAATAATAGTATTCAACCTGTAATAGTCTTAGTAGCCGATGGTTTTGTAATATTGCAATATTCTATGTGATTTGTTATATTAATATAAATAAATAAATAAATTTTATTATCAATGCATTAATTTAACCTAAAGTCAAAATAATTATATAAACTTTAAAAATGTAACCCTAACACTTATAATTGTTTTTTTTTTTATTACCTAAAGGAAAATCTGTGTTTTATTTTTTTTGTTGATTTAATTGGTAAAATTATTATTAATTGCACAAATTGAATAAAATTTTACCAAATTCTAAGTTTTTTGGGAGTGAATAATTATAATTTTATTTTCAATTATATATATATAATATTTATATTATATTTTATTTTTATAGTATTTGAATACCAAGATATATAATATGAATGTTCATAATCTATATAATATGCTGATGTTATTGAAGAGTGATATTATAGTTAACAGGTTGAGTCTCACATCTATTCCCGGTAAACATCACTCAAATGTTTCAAAATCCCGATGAACATAAAAATAAACTTGTGTTAAGTCGTATGTATATCACCGGTGAATCTTAATGAATGTTTTCAAAATCCCACATCAATTTATTTTAATTTTTCTTTTACCTTTAAAAATGTTCCCCGGTGATACATTTTGACTAAAAGCAAAGTTTATTTTTATATGTTCACCTGTGAACACGAGATTTTAAAATACTTCAGTGATGTTCACCGATGATGCACGTTACGGAAGTATTTTTTTATGTTCACCAGTGAGTTAAAGGAAGTATTTTTTTATGTTCACCAGAGCGCAGGACTCAACCTATTAAAGTACAGTTATCACTACAATAAAAATACTTAGCAGATTACGACGACTAACTGTAATAATTAATTATTTTTTCAAATTATTTTCCAACGAAATAAATTTAGGGTAAAAAATAAATCTTCAGGTTCATTTTGTTGTTTTAATCTAACAGAAGTTCGGTTCATTTATATTATCTATTCCCGAAAAAAATCACTTTTCTTTTTCAATGATTTTAAAAATAGTGACTTTTCGGTATCATAGCATAAATTTTAAAACAAAAATTTTAATCTAAAGTTGGGGAAAAAAGAAAAAAAACAAACATATTTTTTTTTCTGAACTGTAAAATTGATTTTCATCATATCGAAAAACTTTAAACTAACTTTATACATCGAAAAAAAAAATAATAAAACTGAACGCAGTAAGCGAAGCAAAATAAAAAGTTTTTCCTCGATTTTATATTCTAGATAACTGGAAAATGCATTAAGCCAACATTTTCTGATAAATTCCTTAAAACAAGTAAATGAAACTTTTTTTTTTTCATTTCGATCTCATTTTCTTTTTTGTGTGTTTTTAGTAGTAACCTATTCACTTTTTAGTTTAGTTTTAATGCAAATTAAAAAAAATAAAAATAAAATAAAATTAAAACAGTAATTGGGAAATAAAAAGTTTATCAGATAATTTTGTTTTTTTTTTTTTTTTGATTGTTTGTTTCATAAAACTTGTACCTATGCTATTCTAAAACAAAAAAAAAAAATACAGAATTTGGTAACATCGCATTGAAATTATTTATCCATTGGTCTAAAAATTGAATCAATTTACTAAACATTTTAAAACTTTATTTAAAATTATTTTATATCTTTATTTTTTTAGAAAAAAAATTAATTAAAATGAATTTTTATATTTAGGTACAGGCCCAGTAGTTATATCAGAAAATATTAGTCCTATTGGTATAGTTCGAATTTTCAAAAGAATAAAGTATAGTCATTATTAGAAGCATTTATTATGTCCAATTTTTTTAAGGGTGATGGGAATTTTCCAAAGACTTCAGACTTCAAGAATATCTCCTTAGTAGTGTCAGATTCTCTTCAATTAAACCAACCTCCCCCTTTGGCCAATATAATGAAAGGAAACCCTTAACCCCCTTTTTATAACGTAGTATATTGCCTATGGAGCAGGATAGTATAGTGTAAGGCAAGTATATAGGACAAGAACCCGGAAACATTGAATTCGAGAGTAGAACTATAAGAGAACAATGAATCCGTCAATTATTATTACTATTTTGCTATCAGTGACGATAGCCATTAACAGTTAAAAGATATGGTCATATGGTAAAAAAACGTGTCATTTTCACAATATACAAAAGGTTCGAATAAAATAATAATTTTAGATGGTGGCAATATCATAATTGGTAAGAAATTAATTCTTAACACTTAAGTTTTAAAATTTAAAATTTTATGTTTTGCCAATAATGAAGGAAGAAAACACTGCAATTTGTATTGTAAGTATTAAAGGTTACTTTTAATTGTAAAATTACAATAATTTGCATTATGCCCTCTACATTTTTTTTTTATTTTATTTTATTCTACATTATGCATTAACTTTTCGTGTATTGTTCCGTTTTGTTGACTCTTTCATTTTATTTTAGATGGTTTTTTAACTAATTTTTGTTTTTACTAAAAATGAACACGTGCTTTTGTTTTTTTTTATTGAATGAAATAAAGTGAAAATGAAAAACACAAACAAAAAACTTTTTTCATTCATTTTTCCGGATAAAGTTTAACATTGTCAGTAACTGTATGATAATATACAATGCATACACCAAAGTTTCAAACCATTATATAAAAATAGTGGAAAAATGTTCACATATTATTATAAATTTTTATTACAATAAAATCAGCATATGTTTATAATTTTTGTTAGTTTACTCTTTCTCGTACATTGTTTGAAAAATTAAAATATTTTAAATTAATTCTAAACTCTTTCTTTTATTTTTAATTGAAGTTAAAGTTTTGTTAAAAACAGAAAAAAAAGATCAATTATTTGGTAGACAAAATATCAATATAATTGCATGGTTTTTTTTAATCCGAAAAAAAAAAAAATCCAAAAAAAAAAATTTATGAAAAAATGCCTTTTAAAATTGCAAAATTTAAATTTTTTTTTTAACTCAGAAGCTATAATATATATAAGCGCTATAATTATCACCAATATAAAAATACCAACAAAAGGCTTTCATCAACGCATTTTTTATAGATTTTTGCTTTTTATAATAAAAATTAAAAAAAAAAACAAATCGAGAAGAAGTGTAGAGTGGACCGTGTCAACTCTAGGAAATCTGTATGAACAGAATATTATATGCTGTTTTAATAAAATTTAATCATCTTTTAAAAAATTTTAAATACTTATCTTAATTTCGGAGTTATACGACAAATGACAGTTACTCGGACCCATTGCACCAAAATAACTAAATTTTTTAGAAGCTATTTCCATAAACTTGATCAGCTTTTACAAAATTTAAAGTATCGAGCTTAGTTTAGTAACAAAATATAAAAATATAAATTTCGCTATTGTATAACAACTCTTTACGAACTTATTGCGTTGGATCAAGTAACTTTTGACAAACTTTTTTCAACTAAACAAAAAATCGAATACTCATTTTAATGCGACACTAAGTTATAATAAGATATAAGATCTAAACAATTGAAAAAACCAAGAGTTTTTAAAAAAAGCACATTTCCAAAATTAAACGGAGGAGTAATTTCATAATACTCGATATTTATCGTACGGGTATAATAAATTTGTGTGATTTTTTTTTGGTAAGAAAAAATTGTAACACTTTCGTCACTTATAAGGTAACCCTATATTATTAAGAAAAGTTGGTAATAGAAATGAAATTATAATGTTGTAGCTTTAATTTTTGTATATTACTTCAAAAAAAATTGGACAGGTGACCAAGTTACAGGTGTTTAAAAATAGAGAATTTCCAGTTTTTGACCTCTTACAGCTCTTAAACGGATGGCGACACAAAAATATTTGCTGAAATGACTCATACTTATTTTCAAAGATCTAACTCCTCTCAAAATTTAAAGCTTTTAAGTTTAGCCGTTTGAAAGATAAAAGGGGTCCAAATTTTTGCAAAAATTGAGTTTCACATAACGGTATATTAAAATACCGTATAGCAGAACAACTTATTTATTTTATATATATTTATAAAGTTTATAAAACTATCTAACGTTTGGGGTTTCTAGATTGAAAATAACAACTTAATTCTAGGGCTTTTTCGAATTTTATAGGGGTCTAGCTCCGTAACGGGTAAGGTTACAGGAAAAAGTTTTTCCACAAAATTAGTTTTTTGGCGATGCCTATCCGTAGTTAAAATTTCATGCTTTATTTCGGACGGAGAGAAGGACAGAGTGAAACTAATAAGCACATTTTTTCAATTTTTTTTAAAAATGTGCTAAAAAGACGTTGTATGTCAGTTAGTTGAACCCGCCAGTCAAACTTGTTTTATTTTAACAACTATATTTAAATTTCAGAATCCTAGTTTCATTCTTTTTTGAATTATAGTAAGGACGGACGGACCCACACAACTACCATTTAGAATTCAATCCTAAATAAAATTATTTTATAATAGGTATATCTTTCCATATATATTGTGTTTCCGTTACATTATCCCAAACGTAATGACAAAAATATTATATCTCAAGTACTTTGTATGTATGCGGGTATAATAAACAAAACGTGAACAAAAAATGAAAAATTTTCAAAACTCAATTTTTTTTATATGTATTCCATCAAAAAGCATTAACATGTCAATCATGCGGAACTAGGAAATGACATTTTGATTATGATGTTCTAATAAAATTTAAAATAATAAAAACCAAAAAAAAAAATAGATATTGGATGATATTAAGTTGTTCTTTCTTAAATGTTTCCAATCCATTGAATTTGCCAATCACCCTTCTTTTTTGTTTCGATACTATTTGTCGCATTTAATATTTTTGTTATTATCCAATTTGTACTATTGTAAAAAAAAAAATTCGTTTTTTATATGATTTAAAAAAATTTTAGTTAAATCAAAATGGTATATTTATGTTGTTCTTTCTAAATATAAGAATTAACTATTGTTGTTCCGTTAGAATTTTATAACTCACAGATAATTTAACAATTTTATTTTGAAACACAATACTTTTTGTTATTTGAATAAAGGGTAAGGTTCTAATATTGAATTTATCTGATTGGTTTGTTTGTTTGTTTTATTTTCTATACAAACCGTTTCCTCTGAGGATTCCTTTTATATAAGCAAAATACATTAAGCTGTAGCATATTAATTTTAAAACTCACAGATATAATTGAATTAAAATAAAGACATAACTAAAAAATGGTACAATTTTTTTATAATTCCAGAAAATCTAATGTTTGTCAGCGAATTTCCGCCATCTAGAGCCGCCATCTTAAAGTGCATATTTTTTAAACTAATATGTACGTTTAAGTTTTTTAAATTAATTAAGTTTCACTTCTAACATTTTTTGTTTATAAATCAGTAGATCGTAATATAGATCTCAGCTTTCCCGGAACGACATTTTTTTCTTGGTTTTTAATTTTTTCTGTCAAAAATAAATGAAAACTGTTTCTGAAAATAGTTAAAGACTGCCTATAGTTGAAAACTATTGTAGTCGATCTGTATTCTAGCACTCAAAATGTCATAATAACTAGAAATTTTTTTTAGATTTAACAACATAGATAATATCTACTAACGTTCCAATTTTGAATTATTTGTTCAATTTTGTAAGAAAAATTAAGTACCATCACTATTTCTTATTATTCATTAGTTATTTTTAATTTTTTTTATGTAATAGTTTTGTCAAATTTTTTGAAAAATGTGCTAAAAATCAACCTTGATTGTTGATTTTTAACACATTTTTCAAAAAATTTTACTTATTATACATAGTCAAGTCAGTTCATCTGTCCGTCAGTTTTAAAAATAAAGTTCTACATGGTTTAAAATAGAATCATGAGATTTTAACCATTGATAAGCGTCTTAAAAAATTATATATTATAAAATGAATAGTGTTAGAAGAACATTTTTATATAGTCATTAGCATTACAAAGGCTACAAGCTCTTTAAGTTTTAAATTTTAAATGTGCTTACGTTTAGGTTAACATTTTTTCAATCAAAAAACGCCAAACAACCGACAGATAACATTTTTACCTTTATCAAAATCAATCAATATAAATTTACCGTTATGACAAAATTTAAGAGAAATAAATTTAAGGAAATAAATGATTTATAGTTTCCTTCATAATTCGGCATAAAAATTTTACAAATGAAAGAACTTTCACAATTAACATAAGATACGTCATCATAAAAAATGTTTTTAATTTGAAAATTTGATATTTTCAGATACTTACCAGTTCAAAATTTTTTTTTTTTGAGGAAAATGCAAAAATTAAAGGGTTTAATGATATAGACAGGGTTTTGTTAAAATTGAAGAAGGTCTTTTAGTTTTTGACTAATTTTTTTTTACTATAAATTTTGGGTGTAAATCACTGTATTCTAAACAGTTTTTATTGTATTCTGCCTTGTTTTAGGTCAGATTTATATTTATTTTGTATTTTTGTTCGAATAATATCGATTTTGTATAGTTAGTGAATAATGATTTTTACGTAATACAATTTTCTATGAAATTAAAAGTACTAAATTTTCATTATATAGAAAGGAAAAAAAAATGCAGTTAAAATTTTTTTTTGAACAAATTCAATATTGTATTTAAAACTTTTCATACAGGTGGTTCGAATGCCAGCTTTTTTATGTTATACTATGACCTAAATAAATTCTATTTAGAAAAAATCTGTTGGAACGTTTTTTATAAATTAGTATAAAATCCAAATAAAGAATGCACAATATTTATTTTTTTTTTGTAAATTAATAACAAAACACTGCATCAATTAACACCTTTTTGGGAACAATACATAATTAGCGTTCCTGAACTATTAATAAAAAAAAAACAAAAAAATTTTCTTTGTTTGGGAAAAAAATTTCTGTTTTTGTTAAAGAAAAAAAAAATTTAATTTAAAAATTTTTTTTTTTTTTTTATTTAATTTATAGGTATTTATGTTTATACTAATGTGAAATTAATTATGGTTATTAATCGTTTGTTTTTTTTTTTTTTTTTTGTGATTTCATTGATTTATTCAAACGAAACTTTTGATATAGTTATGTAATTAGAAATTTATTAAAAAATTTGCAGTACAAACATTATAAATTAATCATAAAAAGAGTTGAAATGATTATGAAATATTTTTTGTATACAAAATTTATCTACAAGTTATTTTATTTTTCAATATTTTTGTCCGCCTGGTTTTTATTCTTTGAGAATCACAAACTTAGATAATATGGAAATCTTGGTGCATTAGTGCACTATAGAACTGCATAGTACTTTCAATGAGTTTTCAGAAACCTCTGAAGCTTTCATAGTAAAGAAAGACATTGCATCAAGTCCTCAACCTAAGGTCTACACATAAGTAACGATTACACTTAATGTTAATTTTAATAAATGTTTTCACATTTGCACGGTATTAACTTCCTAATTTAGTTGAACCTTTCTTTAGTATTTGTTAAACAATTGTAAGAACAATTTTACAATAGTTCTAATAAAATAATAATTGTAATGTTATATAGCAAGAATATATATTTTTTTTTTTTTTTTGCTCTTCCACATAATTGTGACAAGGAAATTAAATAACTTTTTCTTTCCAGGTGTGGTTGTAAATGTCCTAAGGAGGAATTATTTTTACGACATGAGCTTATTTTATACAGTACTTATACTCACTAGGTCACCGAAGAATATTTTGAATATAAAATTTCGTTACAAGAACCGATAAAAACTTTAAGAATCCGTGTTTAGAGAAGAGGTAAATAAAAGGAAAATGTATGAAAACGATTGGAAATTGCACTGGACTGAATGAAATAAATTCTTCTAAATAAATTGCTTCTTTTTTTTCACTAATCTTCTAATAGAAGCAATAGTTTTATATAAAATCAACATATAATAAATCTGTGCTTATTGATTATACCTATTACGCAGTTAGAATTTTAACCAAACTCATTAATAAAAAAAAAAAACAAAAACTACAATTAAATTGATATTATTAATAACCGCGGATTGAAAAGTTAGATACCTAATATTATTAATTACCTATAATTAGAAATCAAAATACTTTAAAACCATCAAACAAATTATTTAAAAAATATTCCAAAAAAAGCACATAGGTTTATAATTCTAAACGTTTACATATACCCATACCATATATAAATATGCTTATGTCAGTCCAAAAAAAAAAAAAAAAAGAAATGAAGTTATTGAAAAAAAGCATAATTAATTTTATGAGTGATTAATTATGAAATGTTTATTTTTTTTTAATTATGTATGTTAAAGTTTTTTTTATACTCAATCCATTATAGGTGATATGAATATGAAAAATTATTTAAAAAATATTTTTTTTTTTTTTTTAGGAAAAACTAATCAACAAAAAAGCGATTGTAATGCTTTTCGTCCATTATTTTATGTTGTCACCATCAAAATAGAAGAATTTTAAAATAAATGTTTTAACAAAATAATACTAGTCTTAAATAAAACTATATTAAAGATTTGAGACAAAGCAATTTTAAAGGTACATTGTATTACATTTTAGATTTAGAAAGATTTTACACAAAAAGAAGGCAATTTCATTAGTATCATGGAAAACTTTACGCATTTATCATCAAATTAAAATATCTTGATAAATAAGCTAATAAGGTAGAGTGTAACGAGTTAACTGTGCCAACTCTAGGATATTTATACGAATATCATTTTTTCGGAAATTGAAGATATCTAATTTAATTAAGTCCCGAGAAACATTTATGCACATTCCCGAATTGCATGAAAACTACTCTTACCCGTTGCCCCAAACAAACCAACTTTCCCTGAAGTTGTTGCCATAAATTTTAATCATCTTTTACAAAATTTCCTTTGTCTACCTTTTTAAAGTACCAAGATATCAGCATATAAATTTTGCAGCTAAACAAATCTGGTGACCCTAGATCAAATTTTTACCAGAATATTTTGTATATGTTGTTGGCATTATTTTGATAAAATTTTAAATACCTAGCTTATATAGATACTGAGTCTATATAAATTTTGTGTTCTTTAAGATATTGAAATAAACAAAGATTATACCAAATTTATTATATTACCCTTGAACTAAAAAGTTTAAAATTTTTTAGTTTGTTTTTTTACGGTTCTTTTTCGATGTGCGCATTTTATATTTAACACAATTTTCATCTACGATATTCTAAAATCATTTCATAGATATTTGAGTGATTCATTTGAGTGGTTCATTTGAGTGTTTGAGTGATTCCCCATGATGATATACTTTTTGAAACCACATTTCAACTCTTACCTTATCTGTAAGCTAGTTATTATCTTAATATAGATACCTGAAATAAAGACAAATGTAACAAAGCCATAGGTTTAATTCACACATAATTAGAAAATAAGGACAATACCTCGAATTTTGTTTTCAGGGTTTCTGTATGATATTATAATATGTATATGTAATGTCTGATATTATATTATTATGTTTTAATATAAAATTTCAAAGTACCTATAGTTCCACTTGAGCTTTAATTTATAAATGTTGCTTTCAAAATTTTTATGTCAATCTACAACAGCTGGTACGGTCAATTTACCGTAACCATGTACAACATTTAAAAATTATACAAATTATTGATAAAATATGATTTTATGTTATGTTTTTTCTAATTAAAAAATATGTTTATTAGCTTTTATTATGACTATGACGTATTCATTTCAAACTAAATGTTGTTTTAAATAGCTATTACACAAAAGTTTAACAGGTTATTTTAGTATTCACAGTAGCATTTTTACAGTTTGTACTTAAAAAGTCATCAAATTATTCATATACATGTTTTACCTCAAATTTTGATAAAAAAAATAATAAAACATCCACTAATCAATATTAAAATTTTATTTAACAACAAAAGTATAAACGATAAGAAAAAAATAAAACTATAGTTACCAAAAAATTACAAGCGATAAAAAAAAATAATTAAAAATAATAAAAATTTTTAAGATACAAACATCTGGAACTAATTTGCATAAAATGCAAAAAAAAACAAGGCAGAATGTAAGCCAACGGTTTTTAAAAGTCTGTAATGTAAAGCCAACGGTTTTTTAACACGTCCACCAAAATTTGAAAATTTCATATAAGAAAAATGTGAAAATAGTACATTTTTGAAATTTTGAGGGGCTGTAAGTCCGGAACCCTATCTAACTAAGAAAACCCGTTAATACACGTAAAAATATATTACTATAGAGCTTTAATTTTTATATCTTGGCGAAGAAAAATTTGTACAATTGCCTCAGTTGTAGATGTCTAAAAATAGCATATTTTTTAATTTTTGAGTTCTAATAGGTCTTAAACAGGGAATGGTACAAAAAATTTTCTGAGAAAACTTATACTAATTCCAAAAGTTCTTTCTTGTTTCAAAATTTCAAGTTCCAATCTCAAAATCTGCCGGAGTCATGCAAATTTTCCATTTTTGAGCCCTAATAGGTCTTAACCAGGGGGTGATCCAAAAATATTTTCTGAGAAAACTTATACTAGTTCCAAAAGCTCTTTCTTGCTTCAAAATTGCAAGCTCCTGTATAAAAAGCGTGCCCGAGTTATGAAAGTAGAAAAATCATGCAAAATTTTGTTTTCACATAACGGTAAATTTAAATATGTACTAAATTTAAAAAATTTATATATAATTTTCATATTGATTTACAAAGGTAAAAAAAATTCCTGTCGAATGGCGTTTTCAGATTGAAAAAGTGTTAAGCGAAACATGAAATGTACGCATTTAAAAATAGAGCGTTTTCAAAGTTTGAGTGGCTGTAGTTCCGTAATGGATGGAGCTACATGAAAAAGTTGTTCCACAAAATTAATTTTTTTATGAGACCTACCCATGGTTAAAATTTTTTTTCTCTATCTCTAACGGTGTAGAAATTTTATAAACAGACGGAAGAATGGACGGACGGACGGACGGACGAACAGAATGAAACTAATAGGCAAATTTTTTTCCAAAACTTTTTTGGAAATGTGCTAAAAATATTTTTTTATAGGTACATATATGCATATATACACACATATAAACATTAAATATATAGTTAGAATAGTTTCACTCCTACCGAATTACTAAAACTATATCTTCATTTTCAAAACTACTGAATTGAATTAAATTATTCATTATAAAATCAATTTTAATTGCTAATTTTCAATAATTTTCATGCTTGATTACATTTTCTTTCTTACAAAAAAAAAAAAAAGAATCATTAATTTTAAAATATGTATGTATGTATGTATCTAGATATGTATTTATGTATGTATATTTTAAAGATTTTTTACCTTACACGATTATAACTTTAAATTAATTATATTGAATGATTTCCTTCCCTTTTAGTTATTTTTATATATTATATACTATACATACATATATAATATATACCTATGATTATAACAAAATTTAAATAAACATTGACATCAAACAGATGTTTGTGTCTGTAAGTTTGTGCAGGAACAAATGATACACATTAGTGCATATAGTTATTGGAATTTCTTTTTGCGTCACCCTCTTGATTTGTAACTGCATATAAAATATAAAAATATTTTTAATTTTTATATGCAGTTACAAGTTATTATTTTTTTTTTGTTTTTTTTGAATTTTTAGCAAATTTTGCCTTTTAACGTTATTCTATTCGTCTGTCTGTCGTTATGTCTATTTACAAAAATTCTACACGGTTGAAATTGTTGCTATGAAATTTTTACCATCATAAAAAAATGTATGTTGTGGAATACCTTAATTTTGTAGCCCCATTACGAAGTTAGAGTCCTTCAAAATTGGAAAGGGCTTCATTTTCAAATGTTTACAATATATCTTAAGTTCTCCTTAATATTTTTTTAATCTAAAAGACGGGAAATTTAATAAAAGTTATAAATCAATATAAAAAATTATACCATTTTTGCAATTTCGTATTTAAATTTACCGTTATTTAAAACCACAATTTTGCTCAATTTTGGTTGCTCCGTATCTCCAGAATCCTTTTAGTTAAAATCTAAAAATTTTTAGAAAAATATTTGAACTGCCACGTGTCACAGACAGGTGTAAGTTTAATTTTTTAAATTGAATTTCTCAAAACAACTGCCTGTGGCATTAATGCCTTGTACTATATGAAGCAAATTTTATGTTACTGGATTATCAAAATAAGCGGGTACTGTTCTTGAACAAGCAACTACAAATTTGTCTGTCCTTTTGTATGTTCAAAATATCCAAACTTAAGTTTTAAGAAGGTATGCATAACTTGAGTAAGCACCATATAATATGTATGTGCTGAACATCAAACACAACATCATTAAGATTAATAAAACCGATTATATTTTTAACACTTATAACTTTTATAAAATGAAAATAATTGCATTTTAACATACCTTCACTCTGATTAATTTTCTTAATCACTCCAATTTAATTAAATTTCAATGCTTTGTATTTTATTTTAAATTGCAGGTATTTGATTTTTATACCCGTACGAACATAGTTCAACAGCATAATAATTTTGTTATAACGTTTGTGACATTTTAAAGCAGACGAGATTACACTAGATTAGAATTTGAGTGGATTTAACTCAATAAATCTGGTCGCCTGCACGATAACTGAAAAAATAACAAGCTAGAATTCTAGAATTTTTATTATTTCATTTTTATCTAAATGTCAGTTCTCATATTGAAATTAAACAAGTTCGACCGACAGATTCGAGCTAGAGCTATACAACTTATTATTTTATATGAGCAACTCAAACTCAATGTCTAATTAAGCTACATTTGAAAAGAAGTTAAATTTTATGCCAACCATACCTTTGCAAAATTTTGTTGAACTAAGGCAACAGGTCCTGGTGACTATCATACAACTTTTTTTTTTTATATATCCACAATTCAGTGTCTATATAAGCTGAGTATTCACAATTTTGTTAAATTTTATGCCAACGATTTCTGAAAAATTTATTTAGGCTAATCTTAATGCAACAGGTTCGGACAGCTGCGAAATTAATATGTTCATATATTGGTATTTAAAAAAAACTACAAATCTGGAATGTTGTAAAATAAATGTTCAAGTTTTATGGCAACAACTTCCGGGAAATTTGGCTTCTTCGCACAACAAAAATAAGTAACTGTTATGTACTTCTGAAATTTATATAAATACATCTCAGTACTTAATGAAGAGGGATGTATTCGACTTTGGAAAAGATTATTGAATTTTATCGAAACAGCATATAGTGCAGATATCCTAAAGTTGACACAGTCAACTCTATACTTTTTTTTCGTTTTTTTCAAAAATTTAATTAGTAAATTTCCGCCAATCACATTGAAAATGTTAAGATATTTTCATAATTAGCTATGTATCTACAGAATATGATGATATTATTATATATAATATTTTTTATAATGTTTGAATAATCAATTAAGATTATTTTTTGTATAGACAAAACATAACTAAGAAAAATATTTCAAATATTGTCACCGGCAAAACAAAAAACAAATTTTTATGTAATGAATACAAAATCAAATAAAATATAATTAATGTTAATATTTGAATAATTGTGCAAAACAAACAAATGATAAAAAAAAAAACAAATAAAATTTTCAAAAAACGTTCACTTTCAGTTCGAGAGCATAACCCTGAATTTTGAAATGAAAAGAAAATTGAATGAAAAGGTTATAGCTAGAACTGATAAAAAGGTCAATGTGTTTTAAAGAGTATAATTTATTGGGTGGTTGTAAAATAAAATACTTGTATAATAAGGGGTGTTAAATATTATATTATATGTAGGTCTAAACATTTAAAGACGCACATTTTTAAATAGAGGCAATAAAAATCCTTTTTCTATGAAATTATATATTTAAGATAATATTTATAATGTTCATCTTAATTCTGTAAAATAATGCATATTGTTCCAGAAATCCAGATATCAGTTCCAGAATTAGGAAATTTTTGATTTTTGATTCTTGATAGATCTGAAAAGGGGGAAATCAAACATTTTTTTTTTTTTTTGGAGCAACTAATGTTTACTTATTCTTATCTTGCTAACTTATTTTCAGTTTTATTTTATGGTTTTGCATAATGGTAAATTCAAGACGTATAAATTTCCAAAAAATAATATTCCTTCCATGTTGACAAAGTCAAAGTTTCTTCTTGTTTCGTACTGAGTTTGTTATAACAATTTGAATACAGGATTTTTTTCCCCAACTTTTCGAAATTCAATTATTTCGAATTGTATTACAAGTGTTATAAATGACTACGTTTACATAACGGGATGATAACACCAAATTCGAAAACCGAAATCCATAAATAAAAATTCAAAATCCACAAAACAAAAATCCACAAATTCAAAAATATACAAAGAATATTCTGGAAAAGTGAAAAAAACTCTAATTTTGTAACAAACTCAAAGTTCTTCGTAATTATTTTTATTGGAACATTAAAAAATATAAAACAGTGGAAGTCCCGCCCCCAAACCCCCATTAAACCAATTATTATTGAACCCTGATTTTATAACTAACTCTAAAGTAAATCCTTATTATTCTTATATTTCAACAACTAAGGGCCTTTCCGAACCATCACACTAAACATCGCATTTCGCAATAAATACTATTTTATTGTCCGAAAACTCCGAATAGTATCAAGTGTTGTCCGGAATTCATCGCACTTAACACTTGATTATCTGTCAAAAATTAGTGTTTTTAAAACCACACTAGATGATCGCACTTGCACTAAAAATATTCTTTTTTGTTTTCGTTAAAAGTGAATAAGTAAAAACTAATAATAAAAACCTTTTATTAGACATAATATTTTTAAAAGTTATTAAATTAAATCATATTTCTCTTTTTTCACAATTTTAAAATTTGAAAACTAAAATAATAACTTACTTTTTTGACAATTAATGACAATATATGTGCATTTAAAATTTACTCAATATTGCCATAGTGATCATAAATAATTCTAAATATAGTTAAATAATGCTAGAATAAAATGATTTTTAGCACTTGTAAAACTAAATTTGAGATAAAAATGGTATAAAAATATGCATTAAGGTAAGGCTGATTCTACTCCTAAAAATTTTTTAACTGTCATAAATTTGTAATCCGGACAGAAATTTAGTGCGATATTTAGTGCGATAATCAAATATTTTTGGAAAGTGCAAGTGCGAAGTGCTAGTGTCAAGTGCTAGTGCGATGGTTCGGAAAGGCCCTAAGTATTAGGTATTTAAACTAAGGCCGTTTTCGAATCTATCGCATTAGCACTTGACACTAGACACTTCACATTCTTTTCTTACATGTATTACTCTTTTAGGGCGAACACTTAGTGTAGTCGAGAGTACACTAACAGATTGACAGATAATGAAGTGTGATCAGGCAATTTAGTGCACTATTTTCAAATGCACTAAAAAATGTTCGTAGTTTTTCGGAATTAATTTAGTGCGATTAGCCAGTATTTAGTGCGAAGTGCGATATTTTCGAACATGGTCTAAGTATTTAGATTTTTGTTTTATGTATTTTTTTTTTGTGGCAAATATCATTATAGATTTTGTTTTTTGTGAATTTTGGGACTCACTTTTAAATAACATTTTATAAAATGATAAACGTTATAGTTTATCCTTCTTCCATGTTAAAGGTAATCGATTTTTCGATTACAGAAATCACCCAAAAATACAAGACTGTTGGAGAATCTAAATATGCTTTTTTTTAATTTTTTTAAAACTAGGTCAAATAACAATTTATGCATACTAGTTAAATAAATTATTTTAACCTATTGAATATTATCTTCATGCCATATAATTAAATTAAGTTCTTTTTTAAGATTTAATAATACCTATTAAACTCATTATTGTCTCACAAATAATAAAACAACAATTTACATTAATAGTTATGAAGGCAGATTTTCTTGTAAAAAATTTTCACAAATTATATTTTAAAAAAGAGTCAAATTAAATTAAACCGAAAATACATTCATTTTCACTATCATTATCTAGAAACAATTCATATAAAACTTTAAAGGTTACAAACATTCGTTTTTCACTAATTTTTTATTGTTTTTTTTTTTTGTCTTTTTTTGACTGTGCTGTTCAATATTGCGTAATGAACATTCGTGTCGAAATTATTATTATAATGACAACATTGGAGTAGTAGAATAGAGTATAGTAACATTAAAATGACAATTAACTTGAAAAGACAAATTTTTACATTTTTCTTGAAGACTTTTTTTTAAATTTGTTTTTTGTGTTCTTTTTTTTTATTATTATTGTGTTAAAGGTCGCGTGAATCAAACCTTTTAAAAATTGTTGCTTTAAATGTTGGTATTATTGTATATAAAATGTTTTCTTACTGTTTCTTATGTATTTTTTTTTTTGTTTTAATGTCGTTTAAGTGAAAATCTTTTTTATTCTTATTTTTGTAACTGACGTTTGAATTGACTGAAAAATAATCAACGTTTAATTTTACACGCGTTTTTTCACACCGCAATGACACTTAAAAAATGATTAAAAAGACACAGAATTGTGCTTGAAACTATTGTTTTTCTTTTTGATTTGTATGTTATTTTTGATATTTTAGGTTTGCTTCTATTTTATTCTGTAATAATTATCTGCACATCTTATAAATTAAACAGAATGTTTGCAATACATGAAGAAACTGAGAAATATAAGAAAAAAAACTGTAAAAAATGATTTTCAAACTCAAAATATTTGTTTTGTAGCTCTAAACTTTGATTACACTATTATAGACAATCAAAATTACGAAAACAAGGAGGTGTATTTAAGTTCACTAACTTGTGCTTAACTTGTGTGTTTAAGCGGATTCATTGTTTCATTAAAGTCTCACTTCCCAATTAAATAATTCCGGATCCTTGTTCTATTATTTCCTAACCATACTTCCTAGTCAATGTAATGAGTTAGCAGTTAAGCGTTCCATCACATTATATTAGCTAAAAAGGGGAGGGTTTAAACAGTAATAATGTCAAACTACCAAGGACGTATTCATGGTGTCCCTAAAAGATTCCCTGTCTTTAGGGAAAATAAAATTCACTTTAATAATATTGGAAAACTTTCACTTATTTTAACTATTTTGAACTTTTTAAGATGCTGAGGTTATTAATTCAATAATTAGTATTCACCCATTCAGCTCCCATAATAAGGAAGTATAACTAATTTTCTTTTGGTATTTTTGAATAGTTTGTTAATAATATCAGTATAGATAAGAAAATAAACACGAAAAGTAAATTTTGAATTTGCTTTTTTTTTCCATTTTAATTTTAGTTTTATGTTCGTTGTTTATAGAATTACTTATGACATAAGTATATGGATGTTTAGAAATAGATAGAAGTGTCATGATAAGTTAGCTGTTAGAGTATAAAACAATATGTACATTATTATAAGAAACTAACAAATGAACACAATAAAAAAGTAATGATATGAATTAATTTTCAAATCGTTAACAAAATAACAGTCAATCATCATTTGAAGTTAAAAGTTAGATTTAAGATTTAACCTAATATAATTAATCGAAGATTTAACCATAGATTTGACTAAATTGAACTAGTTTTAGGGTTGAGAAAGTTGAAGTCTTTATTATTAAAAGTTGTTATTCTTTAATAAAAATGTTTCATCTTAAAATTTAATATTTTATATTCGGGTTAATATTTAAATTGGTGACATAACGGTACTTCCTTTCTATTAAAATGATGACAATCTCCGTCTTATTGTTGATCTTTTTTAGAAAATTGAAAACGATATTATTTGCCCCTGTTGGTGTATTAGTCAGTTGTAAATAAAGTATAAGTTAAAGCTTAAAATGTGTTAAAAAAGTTCATCAACTATTTTTTTTTTTGTTATAATAATATTGGAATGAATTTATGTTGTGTTTTGCTATTTAATTTGTGCCATTGTTGTTTTAAATTTTTTTTTTGTTTTCTTTAACTGTAATTGAAAGTCATCCCTACTAGACTGTAATTGAAAGTCATTCCAAAAGTTTGTGCAAAATAAAAATAACAAAACATAAATAATTTATTAAATAATAGGTTATATGAAAAGCATTTGAAAACTAAAATTAAATTACAGTATAGCTATACAATTCATTTTTATTTTTTAGTTATTTGAAATTTAGATGTTACGACAAGTTTTTTGCTTTTTTTATATTGTTAGATTTTTATTAGTTACATATAAGTTTTCGGGATTAAAGAAACATTTTTACAAACATTTTTGTAAATATATACCTTAAATTTGACGTATTTTTTTAATAAAAAATTAAATATATTGCGTATAGGTACTACTAATTAAAGTGATTAAAATTGAAAATTTAATGTAGAATTCTTCAAACTTTTTTGATTATATCATACCATTTTTTTAGAGCGATAATTAAAAATCAAAGTATTTCTTCTGTGCAGATTCGATATATTAAAAAATTCTTTAACAGTGATTTTAGACCAGTATAAGAAGACAAAATGTAGAACTTCAAAATGAATGAAAACGTTAGGTTGATTGTTTGATCGTATAAAAAAGAAATAAATAAAATCAAATATCTAAAAATATCATAAAGGATGGAAGATTATATTTAATCATTATATTTACATTATATCTACATTATATTTAATCGGCTTATTTTTCTCCATACAACAAAATTGTGATACTTTTAGCAAAAGTTACTGAACCAAATTTAAATGAAATAACAGCCAAAAGAAAGGTCTTCTTTCTATAAAATATAGGATAAAAAAAAGTATAAAGTTTCTGTTGCGACTCGATTTGTTTTCGCCACTTTTTCGCCGTAGAGAAAAACGCAAAAACAAAAATTCTTCTTCCTTATACATATTTTTATTCTATGTATGTCGTAATTTTAATGTAATATATTGTGATGAGAAGGATAGTATACTTGTCCTGGAAGTTGGAGTGTTATCGATTAAATTTCGGTTTTTCGTGTAATGAAAAATATATGTAAATCAAATAAAATTAATAAAGATCCGGTTCTTTTCAACCAACAACCAACAGAACTAACAGTTCCAATAGAAAGAATATTTAAAAAAATCTAGATTTCTCTCGAATTTCGAGCTCTGGACGACACTTGTCTTACTTTTGATATATCATTCTATACATTATGGTCTAAGAAACGTTATAAATTTTTACGTCAACAAACATGATTTGAGTTGTCTTGATGGAAAGTATTGAAAGTAACCATTCCAAATATAATTTCAAGCATTCATTTAGTGCTAAATAAAGTAAGTACTTATGTATTTGAACAAAAGTCAAAAAATCTCATTCAATTTGTCCTCTAAAGGAAAGATTGTATAGATTTGGCAACTTTGATCATTTTAGGGATAATTTGAAAATGTTTGAGAAACTTTAAATTATAAATGTATATTTTTGACTGTTTTATTGTCACAAAAAAAAATAATTTGTAATAATTCAAATAATGTACACAAAACCTTTTTCTTGCCTTGAAATTGAAATATTTAAAATTTTTAAAATTTATTATGATAAACATGTGAAAAGAAATCAAGTAATTCCAATGTGTGAATAGAACAAAAGTCAATAATTAAAATAACATGACTTATCTACATAGACAAGTACATATAATATGTACCTATATGTATATGTATTATGATTTGAAGCGAAAAATTTGACATGATGTGAATATACTCCAAATAAAAAATGATCAAAGATTATAAAATCCAATTAATCATATTTCACGGGAAAATCATTTTTTTTTTTTTACTTTTTAATCTCTTTAAAAGCAAATAAATCTTATATGAACTTAGTTTGTAATAAAGTAATTAAAATGACCTCTAAAAAAACATAAAAAAAAAACTAAAATATAATAAAGTGAAATTGATCAAATGTATCGAATTAAATTTCGATACTTATCTGATTATTAAAAAAATATGTTCGGAAAAAAAAATCAAAAGAAAATAAAAAATTGAACACCGATTGATTGTATAAATAGAAAAAAAATAAAATTTAAAGAATTTGCAAACAAAAAAAAACCCATTATAAGCATATTATTCGCGAATCTTTTGATCTTTTTATGGTTCTTTTATTATTAGGGATTTTCTTTTTTCCTTGTTTATTTTTTCTTTTTAAAGAATAAAAACCATTCTGTGATCTAAATTGAGTATTAGTTTCTTTTCCACTTACTTTACTACAATAATATGGCTTATAAAGAAACATTTTTTGCAAATATATCGATTTAAATTAAAATCGAATATATGTATATTGTATTACTGTCATTTTTTTGTTTGTTAGTTTTAAATATATAAAATTCGCGTAAAGATAATAAAAGAGTAACGGAACATTTGAAAAGGTGAAAATTTTCAATTAAAAGTCAATAAACGTTTTTTAAAAGTCACTTTTCATTATTTTTATCAAAAAAAAAAAAAAAAGCCTAAAGGAACGAACTTTAATTATATTATCTGGATGTTATATTTTACTTTTGCTAAATCTTCAATTTTTAAAAGATATGCCATATCATTCTTAAATTTTCTTTTTTTTTTTACTTTGCTAACAAAAAATAAACAAAGATTTATTAAGATAAAAATTTTGATTTTACAATAAAGCTTTTAAAGTAGGTAGTCTAGAAATAAATGCGAAATTAACTTATTGTAGCGTAGATGTCCACATACTATAGAGAAAGTTAAATCATTAATCAAATTATTTAGCTTATCTGTACTGTTAGTTTAGTGAAGACTCGAGTTCATCAAAAGCAATAAGTTGCAAAATTAAACCAGCGAAAACTGTGTTTTCTAAATACAAAAAAGTGCTCAGCAGTCGTGACTCAGATTAGCAGTCGAGAGTCGAGATCCATAAAATTCAGATTCATTAAATGCTATGTTATTTTTGGACAGTTTTGCGGTATGAACTCTAAAAGTGGCTGACATGAACCAGATAAAGGCTTTCCAAATGAGAAAACTAAATATATCTTCAACCGACAGAGTTTTTAATGCTCAAGAATTAAGAAGGCTAAACAAAAATCATGAATTGATTAAATATAAACGTATTATAATGGTATAGTTCGGTCACATTATCAGAAATCTTAAATACCAATTTTTTAAAATACCAACTGATAATTTAATTATTGCAATTCATAATTCCATATTATATAGTAAAGAAGAGAGTATAGGAAGAGAGGAAAAAATTATGGCTCAGAAACATCCGAAATCATGAACCAATGTATGTACACCATGAGTGAATTATTTAATAAGCCAATAGACTCAGATATTAACAACAATATAGTATAAAGAAATTTCATAATCGCCAACATTCGAAGTTCGATAGCGACAGTGCAAGAACAAGAATGAATGTGCCATGTACATAATATATAAGAATTTGTATTGAAAGAATTCAAAAATATTTTAAAGGAAATTATTCCAAAATATTCCTCCCCTTTTATACAGTTCCAATTTTTCTTAAAGCTCCCTGTATTAAATAATATTGAATTTAAATTAGAAGTCACATTATTTACATTTTTATGACGAAAAATTTTCATGTATTTTAAATTAAAAAAAAAAAATATATAAAAAAATGCATAAAAAAAAAAGTGTGTCACTTGATAGAAATTTTAAAATATAAATGAACATAAACATAAACATAAACATAACATTTTAATAATACAAAAATAATATATGAAATAATAAATATGTTTCCTTTTCTAATGTAACATTTTTTTACCTTTCCAAAGAAGTTCACTAATATTTAATATAAAATCCAATATTCAGAACATTTGTAGCATATAAATTGTTGTCATATTAACTATTTTACAATTTGTGTCATCAAAATTCATAATTTAGTGATGGGTCTTATTGATTAAACTTTCTAATATTCATTTCTCACTTTTCTTTGCTCTCTCACAACATTTTATAGATAATTTTTAGATATTAATTATCAATTAGTCACATATGAATTTACTCATGAGAGAGATGACTTTACTCATCCACTACCCAGAGAGACTTTAAGCTGTCATTTATTTTGTTTTTAATTTATCTTGGTAAGTATTTTAAAGTAGTATATAATATACTTAATTTAATTTGTCTGTTGTCAGAATTGGCTAAATGAGAAATTTAAATAACTGCAAAAATTCAATATCAGAAACCTCGGATCATCGATATAATATACAAAATATTTTATGTTTAAAATTGATACCTACCAAATATTCCCTTTTAAATTTTGTTATTTAAACTTTAAAAGAATTTAAATGTTATATTTATAAATTTTCAAGGTTTTGTATGACAAATAGATATTATTTTCTTTATTTACAGCCAATATAGCAAATAATAATATCAATTAAAAATCACGATTAAGTATAAAAAAATTAAGACTTTATTATTTGTTAATGAAGGTCAAAAATTCCTAAAATTGAAAATTAATTTAAATTGTAAATTTTTAATTAATTCAATATGGTATAAGGTATAATATAAAGACTTTATAGATAAAAAATAAATATCACTATAATTTTGAATTCATTGATTTAATTGATTTATATAATATCGCTTTAAATATGGTTTTTTGTTTCTGTCATATTTCAATTTCTTGTTAGTCATAATTATTTTCATATTTTAACTGATCTTTATGACTTCAATAATAAATTGATCATCATCATTTTTTTTATACTAAATACGTTCATATTTCACATTAAATATGGTAATGCCAGCTTCAATAAATTATGAAAAAAAAAAAACAAAAAATAGAAATATAATAACAAAATTCTAAAAAAAAAAAAAAAAAAAAACAGCACAACAATCACCATCACCACCCAACGCAAATTTATAGAAGATTTGTACAAGTCACCGCTCTTTAATTGGGAGGAAACTGACAAACGTGACAAATTTATTAATTCAATTAAAAATTTAAAGTTTTTTTTTTTTTTTTCACTTTTATTATTCACTTCTTTGGAGTTTTTCTATTGTGTTTTTCTTTTTTTTATATAATTTATTCACCTTTATTATCATTATATAGTAAAGTGAGTTAAAAAAAAAAAAAACTGAGATAGACTATTTGAAGAATTTAAAATAATTTTTTTTTTTTTGTTGTACATTTTTGGCATGAAAACTGAAAAACTGAAAACAATGAATCAATTACTACTTCTACTATCTCTATCTTGTAGCAATAGTATAGAAAAAAGTAAAAAAAAAAAAAAAAAACAAAATAAATTTTTTAAAACTGACTTATGATACACAGTCATACATAATATAACTATTTGTTTTCTTTTTTTTTTTCTTTCTTTAAATAAAATGTTCACATATGGTTATCTGAGCATTAATATTCATTTTTAGTGATTTGTAATTTTTTGAGAATATCATAGACTTTAAGATCTCATCGAATCAAGTGAATAAATACATATAATATGTAGATAATGTTTAAAAGAAAATGTAAATATGTAATAATAAAAATAATAAAAATTTATAAAATTTATGAAATGAATCTGCAAAATACAAAAAAAAAAAAATAAAATAAAAATTACTGTCCTTATGTTATTCATTTGCAGTTAACCTGATGGGATAAACCATTAATTCTATATTTTCTCATGTGGGACTATTTTATAATAAAAAAAAAAAAAAAAAATGTTACCGTTATTAAAGCAGACAATTTATATTCGTAAGTTGTAACAGTTTATTTCAGTATAATTATAACAGTATAATAAAGTCCAGTAACAGTATAATTTAGTTCTTATAAGTTTATTATCAATATGGGAATCAGATAAAACATTTAATCCTACCATCATCTAAACTGAATAAATTTGAATCTTGTAGATATATAAAGTGGTTTTTTTTTTTTGTATTACACATTTGCTTAATCCCAAGCATCAGTTATCTTATTCATTTAGTAAAATATCACAATTAACTGAAAAAGTCATCATTTACAATTGGGTTAGTTAGTATCGGTTATTATCCACTGTTAGTAACTGCCTATTAATGTTAGTGATGTCATTAATGGTTTTAAATATTTTAATTTATTTATTATTCACTTGTTTAGTTTTAAATTTCATTTAATAAATAAATAAATAATAAATTAAAATAAAAGTACAATAATATGAATGCAGTTGCTCTTAATTACCTATTATGTAACTGTTTTTATTTTTAACTTAAATTCCGCTAAATTACGGCGTTAAAAAAAATTAATTTTATTTCATTTATATGAGCGATAACTAAGCTATTTATTATGTATTTCAAAACAATCGTGACAAAACGATTGAAAAAAAATCTGGCAAAATTTTTCTTACTTTAGATTAGATTTCTTATAGTGAACATGAAACTTTTTAACAAACTTCTCTCCTTTTTTATTCTAAATTTTCTCTAAAAAAAAAACAGATTTTAAAGTTTTACAGATTTTAAAGACATTTATAGCTTAAGTATATTTTGGTGTGCAGTGAATATGATCATATACTATTATGATCATATAGAAACTCTTATTAAAATACTACAATTTTTGCGGAAAAGTAGTCTATAGTTTTTTTAATACAATATCTGTGTACATCAAAATAATGTGTTCATGGTTATCTAGTACTTCCTTTAATACTTAAAATTTAAAGTTCCCCAATATACTTATAGAAGGTTACTATAGTTGGAATCTAAATTGTATTCTTTTATAATTTTAAAGTTTATAAATAAACTTAACCGATATATGTTTATAATGTAAGCTATATTTCATCAAAAAGAGGATAATATTTAAACTTTTAGAAGTATCTATAGTTTTTTTTTTGTGCGAAAAAAATTAAAATTATGTAGTGACAGTAGAAAAAAAGCATGTTATTTATGATACAACAACTACAAATCACAAATTCTTGTATTCTAAAGATTTAATTGTTTTGGAATAAGGTATGGAAAAAGAAGAACTTTGTAAATAGTTTAAAAAGAAATTAGGAAATAGGTAGACATAACATTTACCCTATTTTAGATATTACGTTAAATTCAGCGATTTTCACCCCATATACAAATTATAAAAGATTGTGCTTTTTTAAGGTAATCTAACAATAGATCCGTACTCTTTACCATTGAAATCGAAAGTTGCAAAGACTATAAGGATTTAATGTATTATGCAGATTTTATATGTAAACTAGACTGATCATTATATAAATTATTAACATAAAAAATACTTTTTTAGTCAAAAAAAAAATGAATTTTTAGTCAAAATGACGAACAGACATATTTAACTTAGAGATACATAAGATACATATTGCAGTTTACCAGATTACTTTCTAACAATCAAACAAAATAAAAGCGAATTGCATTTTTTTTTTTACAATAATATTATCTATCTAAGTATCTATTTTATAATAGCAAATTGCCGCACTCTAGAAAATGAATTTTTAATGTTACAAGAAAATACAAAAATACAAGAATAATATTGTAAAAAAAAAAAAAAAAAAAAAAAATGTCTCATGTCTGGTACATCAAATTTCCATTCTAAAAAGCTATTAAGGTTAAACAAAAGCAGAGTTATTTTTTATTTTTTATTTTTTTTTTTTTTGTTTTTATGGTCGCAAATTTTCTCTCAATAAAACTGAAATTGCAAAAAAACAAAAATTATTTATTGCTTTCTTTTCATTTTAAAGTGAATTTTCATTGAACAAATTCATGTTTATTAGATTTTAACTTATAGGTTACCTCTGGTGCTATAAACTGATGATAAAAATTTAAAATTAAGCAAAAAAAAAAAAAAAAAAAATTAATAGTTAGTTTTAATGCATTTGATTTAATTTTGTTTTTTTTTTTTTTTTCGCTTTGTTAAAATGTTGTTGGTGTGGTGGCGGCAAAATATCAAATTTTTTAATTCATGTTTTTCATTTTTCTTTTAAATTTTTTTTTTTTTTTTTTTCAATTTTTATTTTCTATCTCTGTCTTATTCATTAGACAAAAACAAAAAAAAAAAATAAAACAAAGTTTTCTGTAATAACAAAAGAAAAAAAAAATTTACTATAAATTGTCATTTTAATGTTCATTTTTATTCGAAAATGATGTTATATTTGTATAAGAATGCATGTAATATAACATTTTAGAAAAAAAAAAAAGGGTATATACATAAAATAATTTGTTTTTATTGGTTCAATAATGGTATAATTTGGTGTTAAACTTTCATTTTAATAAAATTAAAAAAAAAAAAAAGGTTTTTTTTATTTTTCGAATTTATATTTGCATTAAAATTCTATGAAAGCTGTGCTATTTCTTTTTTTTTTTTATTTCCCTTATGATTTTAATAGTAATTTACTTTTGTAATTGCTATGTACGTTACCTATATATTAAATATGTACATGTAGATTTATTTTATTTGACCGCAAAAAAACAAAAAAAAAAATGTAAATTACAATTTATGTAGGCTGAGAGTACTGGCTATTATTTCGGAGTAGGTACACTCTGCATAGTTCAAATGATTATTACTTACTTTTACGAGTGCTACTAATTATTTATTCCGAAAAAAAAAAAAAAAAAAACAAAAAAAAATTCATGAACTGAAACATAAAATCTGTGTACATATGGCCTAATTTTCTCTCCTTTCTTAATAGTGTTGCAAATCTTTGGGAAAATTTTTCAATAGAATAAATAAAATTTAGAATTTTTTTATACATATAACAGTATAGAAAGTAATAGGTACATAGTAGGTATATTATAAATATAAAAGTATTTCTAATTATTGTTAGAGTCGCCTCATGAAGTTTTTATATTTTTATTCAAAAGAAAGGGGTTTTTTTATTACTACTTTATGTTCCATATATGTATATAAAAGGGAACGTATGTCTGTTTGTCTATTTTGTCTGTTTGTTTTTGATTTGTAGACTCCTAAACTGCTCAGCCGATCATCATGAAAATTTGTATATAATGGTTTTTGAGTACCAAGTTGGAACTGTGGTGCAAATATTTAAACTTTTGCGCTCTCTAATAAAAACGGTTTGACCGATTTACTTCAAATTATATGTATACGTATTGTTCTTTGACAGTATAGAGTTAACACTATTAACAGACTTGGAATTCGTTAAGTCATATCTTCAATTAAAAGCCCATATTATATTTATTGGGGGGCACAGCAACGCGCACCGGATATTACCTAGTTAACTATATAAATGTGTTTTAAATTTGTAACATGAACTTGTTAAATAATGTTATCCTTCTTTTTTTATTTTATGAACTGCTTCAATATTAACAATAAAATTTTTTGTTGTTTCTTTAAGTTAGTTCAACTTTGGTTGAACTTTTCTAACGAATATAAATACAAAGTCGGAAGTAACAATTTAAAGTTATTTATCAATCTAATTATTTTTTGGCTCATGTAAATACTTAAAATATTTCTACATATTTTTGACTTCCTATCTTATCTGCCCTCCTTTACGGATGGAAGTAAAGGAAATCAAATTAAAAATTTAAAATCAGTTTGATTTCCTTAGAGTATATAGACTAATTTATAATATGACTCCTTTAATTTAGTTTTAATTATAGTACAAAACTAATAAGATTGTTCATTTACAGTCTAGTCGCATTGATTCACTTATAAAATTACTTGTATAGGGAGGGTATACCTACCCTCTTAAACTAAATGTTTAAAAATATCTGCTTGCATAATTCATTAGAAATAATAGATTTTCGGGAAAACAAAATTATTTAGGAAAAAATTGCATATTATTTTTTAATTTTTTTAAATTTTTTATTTTTTATTTTTTTAACTGACTTTCTTTTATTAATAACTTTAAACTTCTTACTGACTTTAAAAGCCACCTAAGTTGACTGACTTTAAAAAAAAAAAAAAAAACTATTTAACTATTTTCCTTCTTTATATTTCGTGCTTTTTTCTTTATATGTATTTTGCTTTTTTCTGTTACTTTTTTATTTAGTGCCAAAGAAGAGTCATATATTTATAACTCACGAGTTGAATCAATAAATTTATTTTCATTCATGGGAACAACAGCTTGAAAATCGCCTACAACAAAAATCCACACTAAATCACGATCTCTTGACTTCTTTATGAATTTGTTAGTGTGTCGTTTTTTTTTTTGTTTTGTTTTTTTATATTTTGGGGTTTTGTATTTTTTTTGCACTCTTCTTCTATTATTCATGTCTAGTTATTGCTTTCTTTTCTTAAGTTTTATTTTATGTTTTGCTTTAATTTTTATTTTTATTATAAAATCTTTTGGTTATGTGGAATATTTAAGAAATAACTTGCAGTTTTTTTTTTTTTTTTTCGGTACAGGTATTTTATTTATTATAGTTAACTTCTATTATTTTATAACTAAGTTACGATAAATTTAAGAGATCAGCAATGATTTCATCTTATTTTATTTTATATCAAAAAATATTTTCGTTTTTATTGAATTGATTGTTTAACTCCAATTTTTTAAAAAAGATAAAAAATTGGGGTAAAACGAAAATATTATTATAAGCCTTGCTAAGAGTAGATCCCAACAGGACTAAAATATCAAAAGTTGTTAACTTTGTTAAAATTTGTTTAGGGGACTGCTGACAAAATATGTTATGATAACTAAAAACAATTAAATTTATAAATTTTCTGATTTTAAATACATACAAAAAATTAGATTAGATTAGTTTATTTAATGAGTATTTAAGTAACTTTTCGACATTTTGATTTAAATCTATTATGTTCGCATTCCATTACTATGTGTTGTAGATTTGGCCTCTACTTATACTTTTGATAGCCCTAGGTACTTTAAGAATAATAAGAAACTAAAGATCTGTAGAGCTGTTTTATTGTTGGCAGATCATCTTCGGTAAAGCAGTACATATGTTATGTATATATCTTGCTTCGAGTAAGTTTCCTAATACATACAAAATAGTATAGACTAAACATCTATAACTTGCAATTAATTTTTTGAAAAAATATATTAAAAAGTGCGGAGATTAGAAATCAGAAAAATTATTTAACTAAATTGATCGAAATAATATTAAAAATGAAAAGTTTAGTCAAAATGTACGATTACTAAAAAAAAAGACTACTAAACAAATGTAGTGTCTAACAGTCTAGATACTAAAAAACTAAAAATAATAAATAAAGGATAGAATCAAGGCAAAATTGTAAAGGAGATAGCTAACTGTAAATCGAGATTATAACTGTACAATTATGAAAAACGAGGAAAAATATAGTGAAAGAATATAATATGGCCTTTGTCAACTCTTAGATACCCGTACGAACGAACCGTTAGTATTTTCATAGCCTATCACTCTGCTTATATTATTATTTTTTTAATTTTTTAGTATTTTAAAATAATTTGAAATCGGTGAGCTACCCGAAGTTTTGGTCGGATCTCAACCAAAAAAAAACAGGGGACTTACAAATTGTTGTAAGAATATTTTGTGTTAATTTCAAGACTCTAGCTTTCTTAGTTTTTGAGTTATCTTGTTGACGGACAGACGGACAGACGGACGGACGGACGGACAAAGCTTAATCGATTTAGAATAATTTGATTCTAATTCGATCCATACCTTTGAAGTTATATCTAGCTAATTTATTTCGAGGTGTTAGAAACGGGGGAGCAATTTTAATATACCCGATCCTTATCGTACGGGTATAAAAAAGAGTATCATCACAATTTCGAGTAACATCATTAATTTTGAATATCACCATAACTCATATTACAATAACGGTAAAATTTAATACTTGGTAATTTTTCGAAAATTTCATTCTTAATAACAAATAAGTAGGTATCATATTTTGTACGTATAGAAATTAAGTTAAATCAGAGTTATTCACGTTATATTCATAACATAATAAAAATCTTGATTAACAAACTCTTATTTGTTCGGTGATTATTTCTTTCTCTTTCTTTTTTTTTCATGTTTATGATATCTTTTTTTAAAGAAATATTTTTTTTTTGTTTTTTTTATTAAAGATAAGTTTTATTAAATTGTCTTTTATAAATTTTCTATTATTTTATTACTTTATTATATATTACATTATATGTATTTCCTATTATAAAATGTGTTTAGTTAGTTATAAAAGATTTTAAAACCGCACGATCAATGTTCATTGATGATATTTTTGGGGGTTTTAAGTATATGTCTTTATAATGATTGAACGAGGGGGAATAGATAATATCATGATTGGTTTACCATGATTTACAAAAAAAAAATTATAGTAAAGAATTGAGAGAAAATAAAAAAAAAAAACAAAAAAAAATAAAAACAGTGGAAGCAAAAGATAATTGTAACCTGTTCTGAATTTGGAAGATTTCAAAAATAAAGGCAAAAAAAACCACAGTAATGGTATCACTGCTATTTTTGTTTTGTTTGCAAAGAAAGCAATAGTCTAATTGCTAATTTATGGTTTTCAATCAAAGAAAAAAAAAATAAAAATAGAAAAAAAAAACACAGAACTCCACCACCATTTAATCTTTTGTTGTTTTTTTTTTTTTTTTTAACTCAGGTGTAACATTTTAACTTATAGTTCGTGAATGGGCTGATTATGCACCAGAATAAAGAGAGAGTTAATTGTAGGTTCCGGATTAAATTGATTTTTCATCTTTTGATTTTCTTTTTTTTTTTTTTTTGTTATTTATATCTTAAAGTGTTATGAATTACTATTTAATAAAAACCTGGAATTATTGTATTTAAAAATTTGATAGTTTTGAAAATGCAATAATTGAAAATTTTTTGCAAATAAAAATTATTTACAGGCGCGAGATTAAATGCAATTACAAAAATTGAATTTTCTTTTAGTTTTTTATGATTTATTTAATGTTCAAAATGGTGAATATAAAATAAGAAGATAATTTAAAATTATTAAAAAAAATTGATCTTTTGTAGCAAAATGTCTTACAAGAAAAGAAAAGCGTTTACATAAATCAATTTAAAAAAAAAACTAAACAAGGTAAAATGTAAAAGTAAGGGTTTACAAAAGGGCATATTTTGCAAAAGACAATAAAAGCATTTAAATAAAATTTGTTATTTGAACTTAGAATTTCAATTGTCATGGAAATGTCATGTACCTACTTAAGAAAAGCTGTTAAGGAACATAAAATTATAATGTTAAGGCTTTAATCTTTGTACTTTATCTGAATTAGTGTAAAGCAAATTTTGAAAAGTTTTGACGCATAAAAGCTCTTAAACATCAGGGCAAGGGAATACAAAATTTTCTCGAGAATCCTATGTTAATTTTGAAGGATCTTTTTTCTTTCAAAATTTCTATCTAAAAGCTTCCCTTAAAAGAGGAGATATGATGGAAGGAAAATATTGCAATATTTTATTTTCAGATAACGGTAAATTTAAATACTAAATTTAAACGAAACTGAAATAATTTTGATTTTAATTTATAAAGTTAGAGAAATTTCCTGCTGTTTGAAGTTTTTATATTGAAATAATTTTAAACAGGACCTGAGATACATTTCAAAATAGGGCTATGCAAACTTTAAGGAGATGTAGTTCCATACTGGGTTGTACTACAAAAAAAAATAGGTGGACTATAACATTAAACTTTTTATCAGACCTATCCAGGGTTAAAATTTCATTTTTCTGCCTTGAACAGTGTAGAAATTATTTAAACAGACGGATGGACGAATAAACAGAATGAAACTAATAAACATATTTTTCAATTTTTTTTTTGCATTTGAAAATTAGGGTTGTTTTTTTTTTATAATAAGAGCTAATAAATATATCAGATCGATAATAATTATAAACGCTTCAAGAATTTTAGGAAAATTTAATTGGAGTATTTGTAAACGGGAAATAATAAATTTGAGAATAATTTAATCATTTTACTGTATCGTGCCATTGTAAGTATAGTGCATTTAAAAATGTAAAACCTTTTTTTTCAATATTTTAAATTCAGGAAATTACTTATTATATCAGTAGCAATGTGCCAGTTTAATATATATAGAGTGAGTTTTATTTACGTTAGTTTAATATGATCTGGAAACTGCAAGTTAATTTTTCCGTAAAAATTCTCCACAAGTAAAAAAAAAAAACTAATAAGTCATTAGTTGCAGATTTTTAAATTCTTTTGAAGGTGTTCAAGGTGTTTGTAGATTCTTTTCAAGATTTTCAAGTACTTAAATACTTAAATCATAACAACATTAATTTCTGAATTTAGAAATTACAATTTCGTTTAAATTAAAGTAAATTAAAGGGAAATAAAAAAAAAAAAATTATACCTAAACTGTAAATATAGGAATTCAGTAAACTAAACAACTTACATAGTTACAATTTCGGTAAGTTATTTAAAATAATATGGTTTCTAAATATTAAAATAAACGAACCTATTTTAACTAGATAGCTTTCTGTTGATATTAATTGTAATAGAGATACGAGAGATACTAATTGTATGAGACGAGATATTAATTGTAATAGAAAAACTTTATTTATCATGAGTGCAGACTTATGCATAAATTGCAAATTTTCACATTGCAAAAAATCATTTGGCAAAAAACTCGTTTCGCAAAAACGCATTTGCCAGAAAGGGTATAAGTCAAATTTTTACTTTGCAAAATATCAGTTTGTCAAATTTTCAAATATCGAATAGCTTAGGTATATGTATATGAGGGACATTTAGGTATATATATTCTAGAAAAAGTTTATAACTTTGATTTTGTAAGCAAATACTAATTATTCTTTTTCTATATATTGTATTTCATTAATAAATATTCTAGAAAAATGAAATACCCCGATTTCAAATCCAATTCTAAAATGGCTCCTAGCATTACTTATTACACACTTACATACTTATTTCAACAACGAGGCATTTAAAATAGTGGGCGCTACCACCGCCAAACTTCCGTTAAACATATGATTGAAACCATGATTTTGAAACCAACTATAAAATCTCTCCTATTTGAGAATCTCAAGTATAAAGTATATATAAATATTCTGGAAAAGGGACAACTTCGATTTTGTAACCAGGAATAAAATATCTCCAAATTAGCTAAAGAGACATTTTTTTTAATATTTTGACAAATAAAGAGACATATTTTGACAAATTTTTTTGAGAAGTGGAGTTAGCCGAAATAGATGTTTGTCATCCGAGTTTTGCCACTAAAAATATATATGTTTTTATATATTTGGGTTCCCCTTGTACATATGTGATGACAAAATAAAACAATCTTTGCTTTTCGCGGAAAGTGTAGTTGCGATAATAGTAATTAATTATAATTTAATATTTAAATAAATTTTAATAAATTTATTTAATTATATTATTAATAATTTTTTATAGTAATTAATTATTGTGACGTTTTAGTTCCAATGTATCACCTCAGAATATTTTTAAAGGTGAAAAAAACAGTACCATAAATTTATTCGGGCTTTTGAGAACATTCAGGAATGTTCACCGGTAATACATGCGAGACTTACCGCAAATTTATTTTTATTTTCACTGGTGAGCACAGGATTTCGAAATATTTGAGTGATGTTCACCGGTTATACACATGGGACTCAACTTGTTAAGATATAAAATTAAAAGTATTCATTATTAGTTGTTCTTCTGATGGAACCGTCTTTGACTTACTTAAATAAACTTCCAACTACTTACTTCTACAAATTACAAATCAACGTCTAAACTCAACTTTCTTTGAAGTTTATTATACAATATAATTAATTTGATACTTTTTTTTTGAAAATTATACCATAATATTTTACAGCATTTATTAATGATTATTAATCTGACAGATGATCCAAAATTCCAAGTTCATTGTACAATGTGCCGTACCATATTTCGTATAACACTTTAATTTTTATTTTCCAAAAAAAAAAAAAATTTGGTTCTAATACAATTTTTAATGATACAAAAACAACAACTCCTCTAATATATTATAAAATTAAATGGGATAATTTATGTGATCCACATGGAACTGAAAAGATCTTTTGATATGTCATTAAAATTCCTTGCACAATCATAAATCTTCTTTATAAAGTATTTTAAACCTATTTAAAAAACCAAAAAAAAAATAGCTTAGTAATAATATCATGATCTTGTAACTAATTACAATTCTTTATAGTTTTCAGTAATTTTAGTCACATGAAATTGGCTTTTTAATGGCCATTATAAAGCGACGAATATAAAGAAAAACATGTAAAAAGATACTTATAAAGAAAAACTAAAAATTAATAATAAAGAGTTTTTTTTTTTTTTTTGAAAGCTTATATTGACTATGATTAATTACACACACAAATGTTTATAAATTTTACATTTGATTAAACTTAAATTTTAAACTTTTAAATATTAAGTAAAAGAATATTTTTGAAATTAATCACATGAATTTTTGTATAATCAACCTAAGAAAAAATCAGAGATTATGCAAGTATATGATAAAATAAACTTAAAAAAAAAAGATCGTGAGAAAAAACAAAACATTCTTTAGAGAATTAGTATCTAACGAGCAGCATTTTAAGCACATTTCCAAAAAAAAACTTTGAAAAAATGTGCCAATTAGTTTCATTCTGTCCGTCCGTATGTCCGTCCGTCTGTTTATAAAACTTCTGCACATTGTTAAGGATAGAGAAAAAAACCATGGCTAAGTTTCATAAAAAAAATTAATTTTGTAGATCGACTTTTTGATGTAGCCCCATCCATTACCGAGCTGAAGCCCCTTAAACGTTGAAAAAGCTCTGTGTTTAAATGTGTATATCTAACGTTCTACTTAAAATTTTTTCAATTTAAAAACGCCATTCCACTGGATTTTTTTTTACCTTTGCATATCAATATAAAAACTGTAGGACTCTTTTAAATTTTGTATTTAATTTACCGTTATGTTAAAATCAAATTTTGCATGATATTTCTTTTTTCATAACTCCGGCGCGCTTTTAGGTAGGGATGAGACAAGAAAGATCTTTTAGAATTAGTATAAGTTTCCTCAGAAAATTCTTTTGTACCATCCTATGTTTAAGAGCTATTAGGGCTCAAATTTTAAAATTTGTTATTTTTAGACACCTGTAACTTAATTAGGCTCCTGTTACAAATTTTTCTTCGGCAAGACATAAAGCTTTAGTAATATATTTTTACGTGTGTTAACAGTTTTTCTTAGTTATATAGGGATGCGGAATTACAGACCCTTCAAAATTGTAAAAAATTTTCTATTTTCACATTTTTTTTATTATATGAAATTTTTAAACTTAGGTGCAAGTCATAATTTTGAGTAGAATTTATATTATCTTTTGGAAATGTGCACTTTTAAAAGTCATTGGTTTACATTCTGCCTTGTTTTCTGTTTTTTCAAAGATATGATATTTTTTAATTTTCCGATTACACCTAATAAGAGTATATTTAGAGTACATATATTAAATACTCACTTAAATTATACTGACTTTCAGTATTGCGTTGTCAGAAGCATTGAAGTGTAAGAATTTATTGCTTTTTAGATTTCAAAATTGAAGAAATGAAAATATTTAATTTTATGAAATTTTAAAACATTCCCTTATCTAACATTTACAATTTTTTTCGTACAATGAATTCTGTAATTTTATACAATAATCACATAGCTAGGTTAACATAATTTAGTTAGTAGTTTTCCAGGTAAATACCAGATACAATAAATAAACAAGGAAAATATGTAAAACCAATTTTTTTAAAATGATAAATCAAAAGACATTTTCTTCAATTTTAAGAAAACTCTATATAATTAAGAAAAACCGTTAACATGTGGCAGAGGTTTAATTGTGTCTTACTTACCACAAATTTGTACAGTTCTCTATCCTTCGCCTTTTATTTTTCGCTATTCCAATTACCCTAAACGCATTTTCCCAAGCATCCTTCCCACGTTCCTACCTTCAAAACCAAACTATACAACATATCACTATGTATTAATCGACTTATTATAATGTTTGGTTGTTTAAAGTCAAATACTACCAAGAAGAACCTCGTGTAGTTTTTCCGAATGATTTTCGATCTTTTCATAAAAAAAAGCTAAAAATAATTAATTTTCAATTTTTGACCGCTAATAGCTGTAGCTTCATAATATGTGAGCATATACATAAAAAAATTGTTCCATGATATTAATTTTTTAATGACATCTATGCATGGATAAAATGTCATTGCTCCATCTTAAGCGATATATAATATGTTTTGTAAACAGGCAAACGAAGCAAAAGAAGCAAAGGAGCTAAAATTTTGAAAAATGTGCTTAAAAATTGAGAATCATCAGAAAACATTATAAACTAGTCGAATGAACACAAATCATTTATTAGTGCGTAGAATCTAAACACAGCATTCTTTTTTTGGACAGGACACTGTTAAGATTAGGGAATTCAAATTATTTTTAGATTGCTAGGAATATTATTTACGAAATCATTACTAAATTTCATCTTAAATGTTTGAATGTGGTAGGTAACCCTTGTAAAGTTTAGAGAACAGCTGTCGTTTAGAATGTTGTTACATATTCTCAATATTCGTACGTACAAATGAATTTTTATAAGCCAAGTTATGCTATTTTGGAATTTAAACTAAGTATATAATGTATATGTATATGGACAATTCAAGCTCTTCTTGATATTCTGGCATAATGATTGTTTTTGACAATTAAGCTATATGTATTATACATTAATGGGCTCTTCTGCAGCAAATATTGTAACAAGTATATCTCAATGATACAATGTTGATACCTTTCCATAAATATATGCCCTTTATGACGAGATGCGCCTTTAAGGTCATATATTAGTATTTTTGAGAAGATGCCAACACCAAATCTCCTAGAGATATACTGCTTTGGTTCTATTCCAGTACAACATTTAGTGTATATAAAATATATTTTCTTTAAAAAGTTTTTAGTAGGTAGCTATATTTGAATTATTTTAATCAGATTAATAAATTAATAATATTAATCTTATCTTAAAAATAATATTTAAATATCAAAATACAAAAATTTAATTTTTGATTATTTTAAGTAGATAAATATTTTTTTTTTGTTAATTTCCTTAAAACTCTGACTGTAAATTTATTTTTATAAAGTTATAAATCTATTAAAAAGAAAATGTTGAATTCCAAAGAAAATCTTTTGGAAATATAAAATTTAAAGACAATATTTAATAGCGAAATCAAATCATTTTAATTTTAGCAATTTCCTAGTAATTAACTAACTATAACTACAAAAAAAAAAAAGAAAAACAAACTATTGATTGCATTGTAGTTCAATCAACTCCTACAAGTATTTTTATTTTATATGTTATTTATGATATATACATATATAAATATTTTTCACGTATAAGGCCAAAAAAGATTTGTTTTTCTTTAAGTGTGTTTATTTTTTTTTTTGTTTATAAATTTAATTGTTTATTCGACTTGAACAGAATGTACAAAGTTAAATAATAATAATAATGAATTTACCTTTAAGGTATAAAAAAAAAACAAAAACAAAAAAAAAAAAAAAACAGGAACTTTAATTTTTCTACCATATGTGTATTATAATAAAATTTATATATGTATATAATATAAATAAAGTCCCAATTAGGATTTTAATCAAAATAAAATAAAAACAAATAAAAAACTCTACTCATTCATAGATTTCCCATATATAAATCAAATATTGTAAATAATATTTAAGTTTACATTGTATATAATATATCTATTATACATAATGGAGTTAACTGACATTTTCAATTTTAATAACTTATTCATATAATGTTGTCTAGCATAAAAATGTTTATATAATATATACCATATAATACCAATATAATATATTTTATTGATAGATAGATGTCTCTATATTGTATATATATATATAAAAAAAAAAAAAAAAATCATCATTAAAATTCAGACCATAAAAATTATTGCCATGTCTCTTTTGATCCCAAAAACCAAATAAATAAAAACAAAAATATTAAAAACCTTGTTAACAAAGTAACCAGACCGTGACTTTGACTATATATAACTAAATAAAAATAATAGTAAAAAAATGAAAAATAAAGAAATAAATAAATTAAAAGTTGATCTGTCTAACTTTTGGATTTTTTCTGGGAAAAATCTCAAAAAAAAAAAAAAAAAAACAGTTCTTTTTTAACGTTTTATTAGAAAATTACTGTTAGCATTATAATAAAACAGATTATTTTAAACCTAGTTGTCACTATAAAGAATTAAGGAACCTTTTCATCCAGGATAAATTTATTTTGTCCCCCTTAATAAAAAATATTTTAGCACATTTTTTTATAATTTTAAAGTTAAATTTTACAAATAAAATATATTTTAATAGTTTTAGTTTTAATTTTTACCGTTACTTATGTATGGATGTGTTTGGATGTGTTTCGTTTCTTAATACCAAAATTAATTTATAAAGTTTTTCTAAAGTTTAAACAGGAAATTCTGATTCTTAAACAGAAAGTTCTTATTAGTAAATGAGAAATGATAAAGAACGGCCAGTTTCCTGATCAGCGGAGCTTTGTGAACGACTCTTTACATACTCTATGAAGATCATTTTACAATTTAATACCCAGCACTCCGGCTTAAAACCATTGACCAGTGGTCCTACAACACTAATAGGATGCTCTTATCTTAAAATTAATTCACACCCCCTCAATATCGAATACGCTGTTCCTATAACTCTCTCCTCCATAAAAATTTTTTTCCACCTATATCCCCTTTAGAAATGAATGGGGTAAGGAATTCACACTGGACAAGAACACCATCAAAATATATACTGATGGCTCCAAGTTGGACGAAAACGTTGATGGTGGGGTATTCTTCTATAATCTAGGTGTTAATGTAGCTTTCCACTGGCCGGATCATTGCAGCGTTTTTCAAGCGGAAATAGCTGTCATAAAGGAGGCAGTGAATTTGCTGAAAAAACATTTTTACATCTTCAGAGATAGTCAAGCTGCTATTAAAGTCTTAAATGGTGCTTGGCTAACTCAGCGGATATCAGTAACTGCCTTTCATCTTTAAATAGAGAAAAGTTATTGACCCAACACTATCAGCAATAAAAACTTGGCAGTTAACAGGCAAAGAACTAGTATCTAAGGATCTAAATTAAATATAAAAATGGATATGGATAGTACACACTATGAGAAAACATACTGGAAATACAAACGAAATGGACCTAGAATGGAATCCCTTAGAAAGCTGAAGACATGGTATACACTAAATAACAACAGGAGTCGAACAATAATATTTTGAAATTTCTTGCAAAATTTCCAATAATTAATTTAATTTAAGATTAAATTGGTTGGGACACGTGTTCATAATAAATGAAAATTATTCAATATGGTTGATGAATTTTAATACATTTTTTCAAACCTTTAATTTTTAAGATGTTCAAGATTTGTATTTTTTTTTTAGCATTTAATTGAAAATTTTTATAAGAGGTCTTCCAAATGTATAACAAAATTCATAACAGAAATCAATGCTTTTGTTCTTTTTTTTTTTTAAATATAAATTTAATATGAATTTAAAATAATAAAAATAATTATTATAATAATGGTAAGTAGGTATATAATATATATATATATATATATATATATGTATAATAGTAACTGTGATGCTGATCATTTAGTTTCTTGTCTTCTATTATAATTTTGGTCGGCTTTCTTTACTATATATGGATTAAAAATAAATTATAGAACTTTTTTTTTTTATCAAAATGAAAAAAAAAAAAAAAACAAAAAATAAAAACAAAAATTAATAATAATAATTTTTTTACTTTTCAAATAAAATCATAAATCAAAAAGGAAAAATTATTTATTTTTCTTTCACTATGTTTTTTTATTTTTATTTTGTTTTAAGTTTTGTCTTAAGTATCACAATAATAATTTTTATAACTTTCTCATAATTTTTTTTTTTTAGGTATAAGCGCAGATTATAAAAATGAGGCAACAAAAAAAAAAAAATTTTTTTTTTTTAAAAAAGTCTTATTAAAAAAAAAGTGTCTTAAAATTAAATTTTAACCAACAATGTGAAATAAGTGTTGGTTTCGGAATTTTTCATTTGTGTTACTGATTTCTTAAATATAATTTAAAAGTTATAATTTTTAACTATACTTATACTTAGTTAGTACTACCTACTTATTTTGATGTTTTTTTGACTGCCACCAAAAAAAAATTTTTAAATTAAATTTTTCTTTCTTAGTTTAAAAAATTTTCAGGAAATAGTTAAATAGGAAACTATAAAAGTTTATTAGGTTATTGGCTTATAATTACTTGTGTAAATTTCTTATTCCTTTCAACTGCAAAAAAAAAAATAAAAGAACAAAAAAAACACTTTATACATTTTTTTTTTATGCCAAAATGTTCTAATATCACATTTTTCTGATTCTGAAAAGTTTAAAATTACTTTAAGTTGAAAAGAAAAATGTTGCGAATAATATACGAAGACAATTACTCTAATGACATAAATTTAATATAATCTTAAAGATTATTCATTTTTCTGAGCTTTTCAAATCATCTAAAAATTTCATGAATTAAATGTTATTTATAACGAGAAGGACTAAAACCACGCAAAAATAACTGTTATAGTGCTAAAAAAAAAAGAACTTAATCATCGGATTTTGTAAAATATTTTCCTTGGTTCCAATTTTATTGAAATGGTGTATTACTTATTTTATAATGTTTTTTTTTGGACAAAGTTTGGACATTTACTATTATACTATGTGTATTTGCTTAGGCCGTTTCCGAACCTATCACACTAGCACTTAACACAAGACACTTCACGCTCTTTTCTTACATGTATTACTCTTTTAGGGAGAACGTTTACTGTAGTTGAGAGTACACTAAAAGATTGACAGATAATCAAATGCGATGAGAGAGGGGGTCGCATAATGTCAACGTGCTAATGTCAATTGACACTATTCGCGTTTCACTTTTGAAAAAAAAAAACGCATGATGTCAATTGACATTGTAATTTTTTCAATATTGACATTATGGGTCTTTTCAAACACGCATAATATTAATAATATTCATCCGAAGATCAAATAAGATATCTTATTTATGATTTTTTTTTATTTCTCATTTTTATAGCGGATCACGGGATGGTTCCAAAATCATGGTATTCCTGCTTTCTGGAATAATCAAAGTTATAATATGATCACCGCGCTCGGTACGTCTGCCGCGCATCTGCTGTTTCCTAGGATGCTGTCGTGAGTACGGCCCGTGACCGGCATCCACGCCGCTGATCATATTAGAACTTTCATTATTCAAGAAAGAAGAGATACCATAATTTTGGAATCAACTATTAAAGAGGAATTTGTAAGCAATAGTTTCTTCTCTTTAGAAGCGTATATTTTGTTTGCATCGATTTAGTCTATTTCAGATGTTTGTAGTTTAGATGTTTTTAAAAAAGGAGATTAATGCATTTTTATATGTTCCTTTTGTTTGTATGATTTGTCTAATGATGTTCTGTTTAAATTTTTTAAATGATTTATCTAATTGTGACAATTATTATAGATAGATTAAGGAAAAATTTATAATTTTCCAGTTTAATTTTGACATTAATATTTCTACCTATGTTAGATATATCATATACGAGTTATAGTTATAACTATTCTAACATTTTTTTGTGATCAAACAAAATAACTGTGAAACAACTATGAAACTAGATTTCAAAAGTTCTTATACTTAAGAAGATTAAAGAACAATAGATTAATTAACCAAAAATAAGGAAAAAAAAAAAAATCAAAATTTAAATCAAGTTTATTAGATTTTTCAGATACAATATATTATAATATAATAATACTTAAAATCACATAACTACTTTTTTTTGAAGCTTCTAAAACCTGAAAACTTTCTTTCAATTTATTTTTTTAATATTTTTAATCAACTTAAAAATAGAATGCATCACCTAACCAAATATTAATGAACAAACACTTTTATAGTGTTGATGTCATCAGAGGAATTACTGTTATAATAAAATTTATTTGTAGATGTATAAACAAATATTTTTATAATAACATTAAGACGTGTTACAAGTTTTTTAAAAGTGCTGAAAATAATAGTAAATGTATATATAATATGAGTGAGTGGTTCAATTAATTGGAAACATAAAGTCAATTAGTTTATTTTAGTGTAACTGTTATTTTATATAAATAAAATATACGTTTAAAGGTGATATTTGTCTACCAGTACTTATGGGATAAAAATTCACTTTATTTCTTTGTAATATTAAAAATAAAACATACGTGTAAGATACTATTAATGTCACAACAATTAAATATAATAAAATATAATATAATATGTATAATATAAAATATAATGTAATAATATTAATGAAAGGTCAACCCTGACGAAATTATTGTAAACAAAATGTTTTTAAGAAGGAAGAAAACAAATTTTAGGCATTTTAAAAAGAGCAAAAATAAAATAAAATTCTCATATTATTCTTCCTAGATATTGATGATGTATTCAGCTACCATAATTTTGAACCCATAATATTGGCAATCATTTTAGCCATTTTAAATTTCTTCTTTGATTCTTTGACTTATTTAATCGTTTTAATAGAATAATATGGTATTGTTTTCTTTTCCAGCGCTAGTTAAGAGGTAAAGTAAAAGGCATCCACAAAATCACAAAGATTAGACTGACTTAACTGAACCTTCTTGAGTCATTATTATCACTAAGTCGTTAATTACTCGGTTATGAAACACAAATGTGCGCCATTTGTGACCTTGTACAATAAGTAGTTGTTTTTTTTTGCTATAATTAATTATTACGGTACTATTACGATATAAAATATAACTATTGGATATGATCTGAACGAGGTTTGAATTCAATAGATTTTTACTGAAAGGTTGTCGACTTAACCACTACATCATCGGTCAGATAACGCGGGTGAGGTTTAGATTCTTATATTGCTCCAATAAACGTCCTCTCATATTATATGAAGACAACTCGAAACATAATAAAACTTCTATTAATTATTCAATTTGCTCAAAGTAAAAAAAGGTTCATAAAATGGTTAAAAATTACATTTTGTAATAATATTTTTTACATTTTAAAGAAAATTTCAACAATTACAAATTAAGTAAAGGTTAAAAATATTAAAAATACTTTATAATACACACAGTATATACATACGTAAAAAAATAATAATTGCACTTATTAAAACAAAAAAAAATCTTAAAAAAGTTAATGACAATTCTTATTACCATATAATTACATAAAAAAAAAAAATAAAAATTTTAAAACTACAAAATAAGAAAATAACAATAAAAATAATTAATTTTTATTTTTATTTAATTGTTTGCAAACGAAAAACAAAATAAAGGAAAGAACTGATAGAAAGCAAAAACAGCAACAGCAATAAAATTAACAAATAAACTGTTAAAAAAAGAACAACATAATATATAACAATAAAAAGAAAAAAAAAACCAATAATTAATCTTATTTTACTTAACGCCTAATTAATTTTTCAAGATTATTATGTATTACAAATTATTTTATTTTTCTTTATTTTTATTACCTACATACATGACGTGCACACTTTCATTTAGTAGATATTTATAAAAATTTATTTAACTGTACATACATAATTATATCTCTTTGCAATTAAAAATATGAACTTAATCATGTAAAGGATGTCCAATAGATGTAAAGTTCTAAAAATCAAAGGATTAATTACGAATTATTTTAGAATAAAAGTTTTGAAACACACAGATGCATTAGTTAAGTAATTGTAAATATATGCTCTGAAAGATCAAGAAAGATGAAATTTTTCTGGTCTACCATTACAAACTTTAACGCAACTCTATATACTATGTCTCCATTATCCGAAAATGAAAAAGTACAATAAATTCATAATAATTAATATAAGCGAGAATATAAAAGTTTATCCTAGGATGCAGTTCTGCATTGAGTTAAGGTTCAGCAATTTTGTAGGGAATCTATAATTATATAACTAAGACCGTATTGTTTTGATTTCTAATAACAAAGCCGGTTCAAGTTGTAATTATGACTTAAATTAAGGCAATATAGTGAAACTATTATTTCCAGGCCCACTTCTTTAATCAATAGAAAAAAATAGACTAATTTAAAAAATCTGGAAATTATAAAACTGGTTTTCTAACCCAAAACTAACCACCGACAATTAAAGAAGTGGAGAAACAGTTAACAATATGCAAAGAAACCAATGTTTAATAGCTATATAAGGTTAAGGAACGACCCAGTTTCTTAATTAAAAAGTTAAGAAGAACTATATAAAATACGCTATAGACACCGAGGAAGTGTGTGTGGAACACCTTGTACATGTATATAAAATTAATTGTTAATCTTTTACAAAAAAAAAAGAATTAAACTTTAAAAAAAATCTCCCACAAATTGTTACGTTTTACAGTTAAAATCTTCATAATATTTAATACGTACGTATATGTATATATGAATATTTGTATAATATATTATTTTTTGTGCCTCTTTTCATTATTTTTGTTATCTTTCTATTTATTTTTATTGTTCTTTTTATTATTTTTATTATTTCGTTTTTATTATATAGACAAGATCCCAACCTATCTTTTAACATTATGACATTTTTCAGTTACAGCCCAAAAATATATTAATATTATTTATCATTTCCTCATAAACAGTTAATAAAAGATAAACATACATACATATGTATATATGTATATGGATATAATACATATTATGTATAACAATGATTTATGTTTGTGGAAATGTACATATATAAATAGGTACATAACATATTATTAAGATGAGAGTTTGATTGAATTAAACGGTAATACAAATAATGATAATAAATGTAAAACATGTGATTGCTGTCATCTTAAATGTCTATGTTTGTTCTTTTATTTTTCTGAAAATGTCAAAATTATTGTTATTATTATATTATGATTTTTTGTGTTTTTTTTTGCATTATTTTATTGTTATGTTTTAAAATAATACGTATGTATTATTATTTATTATGTTTATTGGCATGCAATTTACCTTATCTTAAATTTTATTAAACAAATGAATGTAATGAGTAGAACTTTAGTTAATTTTTTTATTCAATACATCTTTTAAGTACTAATCAAAGCTAAACATTAAATATTTAAGAATCTATAAAAATGTCGATGGTGTTGCCAGAATTAAAGAAAAACTTGAAGGAAAAAATGTTATTATGGTTATTTATGAAATTTAAAATAAATAACTCGTAAGCACGCTCGTTGCTTCTTACGAAGAGAACATCAGTAATTATTCTGTTTCGCTTGAGTTAAATTTCGATTCGGACTAAATTTCAAATTGGGGCAAAATCAACAGAGTTGATTTTAACTCTAAGAAAACTCAGTGCTGTTTAGTCTCTCGAAAAAGAAACATTTCGGCAACTTTAACTTTTCAAGGGGAAGTTTTGCAAAATGCGGGTGAGCTCAACATCTTGGGCACGGAGCAAAATTAGAAAATGAGATGGTCAATCATATTTTTAGTATAGCTAAAGATACAGCTAGGTATATGGGTTTGTTCATAAGTGATTAAGTAGTTCAAATTCCCAGATGGCATAATTCAGCTTATGTAAATTCGTTTGTAGTACGAACATCGCGAATGTAGAACCATCTTCCATCTCATGTGTGCCCCAGAATTGGTGATGATTACATTTACAACGTGCAAAAAATCAAGGTGAATATTAACAACTTTGTTCACAATATGCCTGCCAATTTGAAATCAATTTTCATTCTCTAACTTCACTTCTTTTGACGAGGGAGTATATGAGTACTAAAGGTGGTATAACCTATTGTTTGATCAAAAAATGGAGGTGGTGTTTAGTGAGTTAAAGTCCACGTTTTCACTCGTCTATAGTGTCTTTCGATGATTCCCTCCTTTCCTCGCTACAATAAAAATTCAGTCTAAGTGCATAATATTTGTATAAATATAAAAAGGATATTTTGGATGATTGTTACTTAACTTGATTTTTTTTTTTTTTTTAGTTTTATTTTAATTCAAGTTTAATTTTATAAAATATTTCTTACCAGGGACAAGTTCTTCAAAAAAATATTTGCATTGAATAATACAAGAAAAGTAAAAATTTGAAGTCAACCTCTTTAACTTCCTATAAGTCTCAAATGTAACATGGTAGGTACATCTCGTCTAGTTTTCTAGTTTCTTGATTTGTCTAAATGTCACTGTAAAATGTAGATTTCTAAACATTATATAATAATATGTAGGTATGTAGTTTTGTATTCATCTGTATTCTCTGTGTTTTTGTATTCATCATTTTTGTATTTTTGTATTCATTAAATATTATGATATATATCAAAATATATTATTTTATTGAATTTAAAAAAATATTTTTAATGATGTTCTTGAGTGTTAGGTGTGCCGTAAAATACATATTTAGCACCAACAAGGTTCTATGATGTATAAAAATGCTAAAAAACATTTGTTTTTGGTATAAAAAATTTCCAAACAATGAATAACTAAATAAAAATATTATTAAGAAAAAAATTCAATACTTCTTGAACACCTACAATTAATTCCTTCTTGTATTTTAAAGGTTAAAAACTGTTCAGTTTTTTCATCATGTGAAAATGATGTAAATTAAAAAGTTTTCATAATAAAAATTCTTTTACTATAACATAACATAGTCTACTTAATACCGAATTAGTTCTAATCCATTCAAACTGAAATAAATTATGCCTCAAAGTTGTGTACAAGAATTTTATAAGTACTTAAAAAAGTTTAATGAATTTTTATAATATTTTTGTAATAGTAAATCGTTAAGTTAAATCAAGTCATAGTCACATGGTTTAATATACAATACAACCGTTTCAAAAAAAAAATTTATTTTTAAATAAATCTTTAGTATAACTTTATAAAAATTGTCCATTTAATTTATAATTATAAAATAGGTACTACTTACTTATTCTGTTTGATATTTTCCAAACTTGAATAACGGTATAACCTCTATGGTCCTCTTAAAAATAATTAATGTATTTTTCAAGTATATGTACCTAGTTGTACTTGCATGATACATTCATTACAAAACTACATAATAATATTATAATGATATATATATATGTATATTTATTAAATAAAAACAATAGCTTAATTTTCACTCAAATATTCGTAAATAATCATCATGCATGTTTCGTGTACATTAAAGATAACAAACGTCTTTCTTAAGTCTGTTTTATTTTGTTGTTCTGTTAATTTAATGCGGTAATAAGTTCAGTTTTATAGTTTATAAATTAAATATTTAAAATAGTATTAAATGATAAATAAAATAAATTTAAAAGTAGAATAATATAATGAAGATAAACAAACACGTATAATACAGCTATACATATATTTATATGTAAATGTTCTCCTTTAAAATTTGAGAATAAAATAATGTAATTACCATAAAATATTTATACTCGTACTAAAAAATACACTAAAGGTTTAACTTTTCAGTTGATTTAAAATCTAAATAATAATAAATATTGAGAAACTTGAGAGAAATTCAGTTATTTTGTAACAATACACATGACATTATAACTGTAATAAATAATTAAATACATTAACACCGGAAAGTTTTTGTGACAAGTTTAAATATATCTTCTAAGAATGTGATTTTATTAGAAAAAAATTTTTCAGTTTGAATTTACAGAAAAACAAGACATTTTTTTTGTAGAATATTTTTGGGCCAAAAATAAATCCATATATGCAACCAATTTAGCTTTTACACCTTGACTTTTATTGAAATTTAACTTAAAATTATTATTAAATAGGTACATATTTATTTTTGAGTAATAAATGCTCATTCTGAGTTAAATTAGAAAATTTCTCATACTGCACTTCATTTTCAATGGTAAAAATTTGGGCATTTGCAAAAACAAAAAACAATGTTTCATTGTTAATTTCGCTAGCTATATGCAGTACAAATTTTAAATTCCAGCTTTCCTTCCCAGTGATTGCTTCTTAGTTATAAACATCAATATAAATACATGGGTTTCCGAAAAAAAATTTTTGCCAATTTACAAAAAAAGATAAAATAGCTTAAAAAATATATAGATCCAGTTAGTTCTAGATTTCAATCTTCTATAATGAAAATAAAATAAATACAGTGACTTCAAAAATCAAATATTTTTGTTATGAAAAAGGGATCTCTATCTGCGCTAATTTAATTAGTATCAGTAAGCTGATAAGATAAGAATAGTGTGTATCAAAAATTTATTGGAAGATAAATACTCCAAATAAAATAGATTATTATTATATTTTAAAAACGAGCTCTTAATAATATTATTAAAATTGAAGTGATGGCTTTAAAAGAGGATGTGGGGTTGGAGGGAAAGTCGGAGCTACTTCAACATTATTTAATAGAGTCTCATTCGAAATACACCGACTACAAAAACAGTTTATTATTAAAATTTAAGCACTTAAGTTAATAAAATTTTCAATAAAAATAAAATTTAAGAACTGGTGAAATGTGGGCCTACTCTTTTTTGCTTTCTTTGTTTGACGATTTTTATTTTTATTTTTTTTTTATATAAGAATATATTAATTATTTATTATTTATTTTATATTGTATTTTATAACATACTACCTAATACCCGGTGCGCGTTTCTGCGGCCCCAAATAAATAAAGCCCATGACTTTCTAATTGAAGATATGAGTTAATAATTTCCAACTGTATTAATAGAGTCTACTCCGCTGTCAAAGAGCAACACACACGTATTCAAAATTTGAAGTCAACCGGTCAAAATTTTTTATTTTAGAGCGAAAAAGTTTAAATATTTGCACCACAGCCAAAACTTGACGACCTGTTAGAGCGGAAAACTCCCCATACCGAAAAACCTTTATATACAAATTTTCTTGATGATCGGCTGAGTTTAAGAGTCTACAAATCAGAAAAGGACAGACAAACATTCGCTTTTATATATGTAGGTACATATATAGAAGATAACATTGGAAAATCTGTATTCTTACATATAAATTTGTATATATATATACATATAATAATAAGCAAACAGTTTTTCTAAAGTTATTTGGTTTACAGTTTGTAAGTTACATAGACAGTTTGATAAGACTAAGATTGTGCAACTAAGAATATTGAAGAGTAGGATTCGAAGTCGGAGTCGATGTTCTCGGTAAAAAAAAGTAGGAACTCGCAATTGCTCGAAATCGAAGTTTATTACCAACTCCCTGTTATAAAATACGAATAACTGAAAAAATTATTAAATAGTACGTCAAACCTTACAAGGTATATTAAATACATATGTATGTATGTATATGTATGATTATAAAACGATGCTATTTTAAATTTTAATTAACTTATCTTTAACTTTTGGTCAATAGTGTATTTACAAAACAAAAACCAAAAAGAAAAACAAAAAAAGACAAAACAATATAATTTAATACTGTTTATTGAACTGTGACAACTCAACTGGTGAAGAAAACATAACTGAACGTGATCAGTAGTTAAGTCAACATAGAGTTCATTTTATTATGTAGCATTTTTTTTTTTTTTGATTGCAATATCTGGAATTTCAGTTTTTTTATAAAAATAAAAAAAAAAAATTTTAACAACAAACAATTCAACAAAATAAATAAAAAAATTTAAAAAAAGAAATGAAAATGTTGTAAAATTAAATAATTGTTCAGAATATTAGATACAGTTAATAAAAAAAAAAAAATTGAAAAAGGAAAAAATAGGTGTAATTATATTAGATTTATTAACAGATTGGGATAGGCCAGCCACTCGTAATGACTAAACTAAGTAACTTTTGTTAGGTATATTGAAATATTGAGTAAATTATTGAAAATAATAAAAAATCTGTTTTTTACAAAGGTTTTTTTTTTTTTTTTTTTTAAATAATTGCGTATTATAAAAATTCAATTGAAATAAAAATTAAATACGCAAGTATTTTTCAAATTGTGTTAGAAAAATTCATGAAAATCACGAAATTTTTATTAACAAAAGGTAACCCTTTCAGTTGTGAAACACAAACAAAAAAAAAATTATTGAATTGGATCAAAATACAAAATAATATATAAAATCTATGTTTAGAGGATCTATTGCATTGCTAATATTGTGAATAATTCTATTTTCCAAAAGTATTTTATATTTAGATACTCCAATTATAATACATAATGTTATATTACAATAAAAATATTACCAAAACTAGTATGTCACTATGTATAGATTTAACCCATTTGATTTTGGCAAAAATTAATATACAAAAAAAATGTTGATTGGACCAAACCTTGAAATTCAATTAACCTCAGAACAAGTTGTTTTAAATGTAGGTCTATTTAAGTCAAAATATTCGAAATTTTTAATTTATTTTATAAAAAAAAACTTTTTAATCCTTTAGTACTCTGTTTAATTTTGTCGCTATGTTTGTTATAAAAGATTGATTTTATCTATGACCTTAGAACTGAACGAAATTAGTTCGTAATTAATTATTATTTAGACGTAAAATTAATTTCTAATAAGTAATTACTTTAAATTTATAAATTTAAAAATTATAAGACTAGTTGAAGGTGGTTCAAGTTAAAATATACCTTTTACCATTAACTGAAAACATTTTTACTTTAAGTGAAGAATTTTCTACTCTAAGGGAAAATTTTTATACTTAAATTGAAGACATTTTTACATACTTTATGCCTAGTTCACCATTTCTGCAAATTTGTTCTGAACTATTTAAAAAAAAAAAAAGATAATTCGTTTGTTGAGACGATTCATCGCTTCAGAAGAAAAAAAAGATGTACCTATACAGAGAAAATGGGTTTCATTCAAGTCAATTTTTTTTTTTTTTGAATATGTCACAAAATGACAGTTTGAAAAAAAAGTTCTGAAGAAAAAGTTAAAGTTAAATCAAATTGTTTTTTTCAGAAAGAAAATGAGAATATTTAAAAAAAGAGAGAATTAAAATTTTCATATAAAAAACACACTCGTACATGAATTCAGAACAAATTTCTGAACTAGTGAATCCAGCATTTAAGTGAAGATATTTGTAATAAAAAAAAAAAATGTCTGCAATTAAAAGTAAAAAAATCGTCACTTGAAGTAAAAATGTCTTCACTTTACAAAAAAAAATGTCTGCAATTACTCTAAAAAAGGTAAAAATTGATTATGTGAAACCAATATAAAAATTTTAGAAGTTCTATTGTTGTTTATATAGAGAAATAATAATTATGTTTTTAGTACTTGTACTAGAAACTGATCATAGTTTGTACACGTGAAACTGATCATAGTTTGCAGGTTTGCAGTTTTGCACGCCATAAAAAAAAACTATGGCTACATACTATGGCTACGTTAACATTTTAAGTATTAATTAATTCAAAAAATTTATTTACAAAGCTTTAAAATTTACTTATAAAACTTTGAAACAATAATCCATACAAATTTGAATATATAATTTTAATTGAATGATTTTTTTTAGTGTTATTACATGTAATAATTTTTAATTAATTTTAATTTACTCAAACTTCATTAGAACAAAGTACAAAATAATTAAAAAAAAAAAAAAAAATTGAAATTAATTTAAAGTTATATAATTGCTAAGGGTTTTATTTTCATAATAAGTTAATTTAAATATAAACATCTGACTTTTAGTTTTTATTTTAATTTAAAAGTTTTTTATAAATTATGTACATATGTATATAATAATTATCTAATTTTAAAATGCTTTATCATTATGATCTCAATGGATAACGAAATAAATAAATTTATATAAAAATAATACTTATTTTTCAAGGTTATGTTTTTTGTTTTGATTGACTTGACTTTTGTTTATTATTATTTTTTGATTTTGTTCGTAATAATATTATAATTATACCCTATTTTCAAAATAAGAAAATTATATTATTTAAACACTTGTTTAAATTTTATTTTAAATTAATTTAAGTACATGTGTTTGTTTTTTAATAATTTTTATAGAATAAAAAATAAATTACGTTAATCGTACGATAATAATTAGCTATAATATTATTTAATAATAATTTTTTTACCAAAAATAAATTACTGGCTCCCTGTTGTCTAATAGCGTCACGTAACAATATAGTATACAGTAGAACCTAATGACATTTTGTTTTGCTTTCGATATTTCTAGTTTCGATAACACTAAAAAACTAACAGTTTATTAAACCATCAAAAAATACTGATTAAAATATTAATAGCGCAAATAGAACAACATCTTTTTAACCCCAAAAATTTCAATTATATTCAAACTATTCATAAGGTCGTATAAACTTGCAAAATGAGTAAGTTCTTTTTTTCTCATTTTTAAGATGTTTAAATAATTTTAAAGAGAAAAATATTATCTCTTTTTTTTTGTTTATATTTTTAAACTCTTTTAATTCAGTCAGAACAGAATTCTCTTACAAAAACAAAAAATTAAAATTGAGTAAATATTTTTCAGAAAAGTAAAATAAGTGACGACCGAGAAATGTTATAGTCAATTTAGTCCACGAATTGTAAAGTAGAATATTTGACTCAAGCATTCTTCGAAAAATTTGAAAAAAAAAAAATTCTTAAACTCAATTAGATTAGGTAAAGTGGAAGGAGATCGAACTGTCATTTAACTTAGGGTTGTAATGTATCTTTCTGAAAAAATGTCTGTTTAAAACCAATATCGAACATAATTAGATTGGGATTGCTCAGAGAATAAATCCAAAAATATTTTCTATTAGCCTTGATAACATTTTGGTTAGTTTGATAAATAACAAACTTAAAAGGAATAATGAGTGTCCTTAAAATAATTTCTATTATATTGAAAAAAATTGAATATGTGCAATAAAAAGGAGTTAAACAGCTTTACTTTAAATTTTTTTTTTTAAATATTTACAGTAGTTTACACCTTTTTACTGCAAAACTATTGCAAAAAGAGTTTTCGAACAAAGATAATTCTTTAATATGGTTTTCTTTTTGTATACTGAAAATATAAGATTTTGGACTTACATATTTTACAACTTGACCCATAATATATTTATGGAAAATTTAAAATGGCTTCAATGTTAATATTTGTTTTGAAGTTTTTAACACAAATAATTTTGTAAACATTTTTTCTCATGGCTTAGAAAAGATGCATTTTTATGATCTATATTCTGTATCAAGATATCAAGAGATTAAAAAAGATTAGGTTGAGTTTATAAATAATAAAAATATCGTAAAACTTTTTAAATTTTAAGAATTATTTATCATCTAGGTGTTCAGAAATTTTGCTAAATTTACTTTATTTATAAAGTTTTTAAAGTGTAATTTCTATAAGTTAAGTGTTTTTCCTTTTTATTCACCATTTAGTTTATTATATTAGCTAAGCAAAGACATAAATTTGAGGATTTTTTTGTATGACAAAAAAAAAAAGCAACATTTGCAAACTTGAACTATAATTTTATTTTTTTAAATTTGTTTTATCATCTGTTAATTCTTTATGGATGTGACATCACTGGAGAAATATTTAACCACTTTTTTATCTTCTTAAAATGCAAATTTTTATTTTTTTTTTTGAAATATTAAACAAAATTAGTAATAGCAAAAATTTTTTATGCTATAATATAAATATAATAACATAATTTTTGTTGGGATTTCTTAACCTTAATCTGGTTATTGTGTGGTTATCTTACTGTACTGATTGTAGTGTTAAGCTCTGAAATAAATTGTTCTAAAAATTTTTATTCATTATAGATTAAAAACTAGGGGTTTGGGTGGCCTAGTGGTTAAGAGCGAATAAAATATGATGTAAACACCGAGGGAGTGTGGGTTCCCACACACATCGTAAGAGTTATTCCACCTTACGACATTTACAGCCACGCCTGAAAAGGAAAGGCTGTGTAATTTCCTCTCCACATTTATGTGGCAGAGAAATGCAATAAAAAAATAATAAATAAAAAATAATTTAAAAACTAAAAGTTAGATGCCCATAAAACAATTTTTAAAGTTAAATTTTTATTTGCCTTTAATAAAAGCATAACAGCACTTTGAACATAAAAAATGTATTCACTTTAAAACGAAAATTCATTAGTGAAAGGGTTAACAAAAGTAATAACAAAAGTAAGTAATAACAAAATATTACATTATTTTAATTTTGAATAATTTTGAAACAAAAATTTCTAAATTGCCTTTCGAATGATTTTGTATCAAACGCAATTTGTATCGAAGCAGTTTGTAACATTTCTTAATTTAACCTAACAAAATAGCAAATAACCCTAAAATAGTTAAAAAAATTACAACCCCTTAAGTGATTTAATTTTGTATCACAATGGACCAAATACGATTTAAGTGTGAATATCCGGTATACCCTAACCTATACCCTCCGGTATACCTATACCCTAACCTAACCTAAGTGATTTAATTTATTTATATTGATTTATTATGGTTTCCCCTCACAGTATACAATTTGATTAAAAAATAAATGGCAAACCTTTCCAACCTTTCCTTTTCAGATGTAGTTGCGGCACAAATATTAAATATTATGTACATATTTATTTTGTTGACATTATTTTATTATATTTTACATAATATTGTGACTTGACCAAGGTTTCAATTATATATCTTTCGCCTGAAAGATCGACGACTTTACGTACTCCACCAATGGTCAGATTGATTTAATTTAAATTAATAATAAGATAGTAGGTATGTACATAAGTAATAAAATAAACACCTTAAATTTATTTTGAATTAATGAGTTTTCAAATTTTGATTTTGTGGCAAACACAAAAAAAAAAATATTTTAAGTTTTTTAATATCTATAGATATTTTTGGTTTTTGTGTCATTATAAATCGTTTAGATAAACAAAAAGAAAAAAACAAAAAACCTAAAAAAGAAACTCAATAGGTAGCAAAAGAAAAAAAAAAAAAAGAAAACAAATAACTAAATAAATAAATAAAAAAAAAATGACTCATAAAATACAAATTAAATATTAATCAAAATCATAACATAATCAAAAACTAAACTTTTTTTTAATATATATATGTATACAGTATAACTACATCTGATTAAGTTTAAGTTATTTTTAATAATAATTATTGAATAATATGTATAGACATACCTTGACACTGATTATAGTATGCAGGTAATTCCATATAAATATAAAATCAATTTGAAAAAAAAAAAATTACTTTACTTAAAAAAAAGTAAATAAAAAACAATTAAATAACACCATTTTTAAACGCACATTCCAACCTTGTTACGAAAATTATTCTATATTTTTATTTTATTAATTTTTTTTTTTTTTTTATTTTGTTTTTTATATTTATTTTTTCAATTATTTACGTAATTTATTCTCTATTATTCTAATATTTTTTCCTTATCGGTAAATCATATGATTTTACTTTTTATTCCAAAAAAAAAAAATAATAATTTTCTATTATAAAATAATTCTATTTATTTTTTTTTTTGTTAAAATATAAAAATAAATTTATTAAAAAAAATTCATTAAATTATAATAAAAATAATAAAAAAAAAAAATGCTTCATCACTTAATCAGTAAATCATCAATAATTTACCCAAAAAAAAAAAAAAAAAAACAAAATAAAACAAACAATTAAAACAAAAAAAAAAAAAAAGCGAAAGAACAATTTAAGAAAATTACGACAACCGTTTTAAAAATTTGAACGAATACCGCGATCTAAACTTTACGGTACGAATGAATTGCGCGATCTAATAACTACTCAACTACTGTCATCGTTCATTTTTGTTTTTTTTTTTTTTTGGTTAAAGTCAGATGGAGAGAAAAAGCAAAAAAATGTTTTTATTTTTATTATAATTATATTTTCTCTTATTGTTTTCCTTTTCTTTCTTTCAAATTCATTCTGACTATTTTTTTTTAACTAGTTACCGTCTACTGATCGTATTTTATTCATTACAGTAGTATTATACTAATATTAATAAAACAAAAAAAAAAATAGTAATAAAAACAACGCACGGCACGATCAACCTACGATAGGTACTTTTTTGTTTTTGAAGCCATATGTAAACACTAAACAGTAAATGTATATAATATTTTTTATCGTTATACTATTTACATTTTCACAATACAAATATATATGTATGTATATACAATTATAATATTCATAAAATGAATTGGACCGACTTGACATGGAGCGAATTTTTATCTGAAATGAAATTGATCAACAAATGATCAACTGATCATTTGTTTTTGTTTATTGTTTTGCGCTCATTTCGAAATTTAAAAAAAAAAAAACAAAAAAAAAAAAAAAAACAAAAACAAAAATCAACAATATCGGTTTTTAATGAATTGAATTCACTGTGAGGGTATCGTTTTAATTTCGTTTAACTATTATTATTATACAGTACAGCCTGTACACAGTGAATGAACTTTTGAACTTTCGTTTAAAACTGAATATACTTTCTGTATAGGCTAGATAGAGTGAGTGATTGTGTACATATAATTTTTTTTTTTGTAGACCATCTGGAGAGATTTAAAAAAAAAAAAAACATAAAACAAAGTATAAGAAAAAATGCTAAATCGTGAAATTTTAAAACAAATTTTGATTGCGATTTTGCGAATATTTTGAAAAGAGAATACAAAAGATATATGGAATATGGAAAATGTTATACATTTTGGAATATGAAGTAGATATAAAATAAATGTTGATAATTTGATTTTATTTTAATATTTTATAGTAATAAAGAGACTGATATCTAGTAGTTGTCTCGAAATATTGTTGCATTGCAAATATGTATAATATCTTTGAAAGAAAATTATTGCTCTTTAATTGGCGAATTTAATATAAAATGGAGTAAACAAAAAAGATTTAAGTTTTACACCATAAAAAATTAAATTATTTCATTTTAGGACCAATCTGTACAATTTAGTAAACGAATAGGTAAGTAAAAAACTTTGTTAAGTTTCTTAAGTAAAAAACTTTTCAAAATAACCAATTTGACAATTTATTTTAGCATAGTCGCAATAATTTTCGTCGCTTTCTAAATTTACATTTGAACGAAATCCATTATATTCTATCTAATACAAAAACTACAAAATGTACGTACATATATATTTTCTCCTACACATCCCTAAATGAAATATTATATAAATGTAAATATAAAAATATTATATTTTTTCCCCCACACTTCATTTCAATTCCACAACAATACTCTTCATCTTCTTTATTAACGGCTATTCTTCGCTTTACAGAGCATCTATTCCGCCAGTTTACACTGATTGCAGTTGCAACTTTTTCTTTTTCTTTCCCACTTCCTAGCTTCTACCAAAAAAAAAAAATTTAAAAACGAAAAAAAAACGACGAAAATGCGTAAAATTCCCAAAATCTTTATTCATTTTTGTTAACCAAAATTTAGCTGCTTTAGGTGTTGCAAATCACCAATAATGTAAAGCAACAATTAAAAATTTTATCAAGTCAATAAAATAAGTTATAATATTAACGTACATATTATATAAAGTTGCAACAGCAAAATACAACTTAATATAAACGTGAGAGTTTTGTAGCACATTTTAAATACAAGAATGTATACATCATTGCATACAGAAATGTTAACAAGAATGTAAACAGGACCATTAAGCTAAAATTTTGAATCGATTCTATCGTAATTCGAAGTTCCCAATAGCTAATTTCAAAAATCTATTTTCTACGTCTTACGAATTTTGAATTTCAACATCAAAATGCTTATTTGTACAATCAGCCTAAATATATGCAAATTAAAAAACAAATGGAAAGTATGAACAACATTACAGTAAAATAAATTATAATAAAGGACTGGCTGGACGAGTGGTTTAAGCACGTGTTCAACTGTCACTTGTATCAGAAACCCACCAAATAATTTTTGTTTCTAATTGACTTATGAAGTGTTATTTATTTAATTTCTAAAACTACTCAAGTGCTTCATCTACAACATAAAGACATGAGAGAGTGTTAATTAAAAATTAACAAGAGCCGCGATTTCCAGCTAAAATTATGTCATTGCTATACTATATAATATAACCACAAATAAATATGAAACAAAACTATTTTTGAAACAGATCCAACGTAATCCCACTCTTAACTACTAAATTAGTTATAAATTTTAAATTGAAACAACTTGATTATAAGCTGTACTCAAATTTAAGCTTTAGAAAATTTATTCAAATCTTTGTATATTGAAGGATTGATATTATTAACTAATAATTTACAGGTTTTTGTTAAAATTGAAAAAAAAAAAATTTCTTTTGATTTTGACAATTTTCTGAATAAAAAAAAATTCTAAGAAAAACGCTAAAATTTGCTATAGGATGCTTTTCTACCTATTTATATATAACCTTTTTTAATACCCAATACGTTTGTGATACTGGAACGGGGACGAAATAGATTTCGAAAAGAATAAAATATTCTATTCTTAGTCGCAGAATTAAATTTTGAGTTGATTTAGATATGTGCATCCATTCGTCTGTCCGCACGATAACTAAAAAATCATTGCACCTACGATTGTAACATTTTAACAAGATTAACTTGCGAGTTTGAGTACCTCTAATACAACTAATTTTTCAAATGAGTATAAATAGCTGTTTAGACTGGTTATCTGAAATTTTACCCATCATTTCTGAACATTTTGTTGCAACAGCTTCGGATAGCTGTCATATAACTGCAAATTTATATCGTTAATAAATAATCTAAATATTTGAACTTTTGTAAAATATAATAAAATTTTGTATTAATAACTTTTATAAAATTCAGTTGGTTTGACGTAACAGTTTTGAGTAGCTGTCATACAACTCGGAAACTTACATAAATATATCTAAGTATTTAATTAAGTCGCATTATCTGAAATTTTGTAAAAGATGATTGAATTTTATGGAAATAGCATAATATTATTATGTATTATGTGCGTTCGGATATCTTAGAGTTGAAACAGTCTATTTTCTACACTTTTGCTGGTTTTTTTTTTACTTATGATTGAATTTATTAATGTAAAATAATCATAATGTATAAACATAATGTATTGATATAATGTATTAATGTTTCAGAATAACCTCCATGTTCATTTTCTATAGCCATATTGAAACCGTAATTAACTTTTTACGTAAAAAAATTTCAACAACTGAAATCATGTCAACACTATACATTTTTTCCTCTTCAACACGTCTTCATATTTAAATCTATTTTGAAGAAATCCCTCAGTGCACTTCAAAATTTTAATTACAAAATAAGTTATAAAATAAGAATATTAATTACAACAATATTAAAGTGTTGTTGGTTGATTCAAAATGTAGTTGCAGTTTTTCACTATTTTCTAGAAAGCTGAAATAAAAATTTTTTTTTTTATAGTTTTTTCCAACAATTTTAAAATTTATTACTTTTGTAAGTTATAAAGTGATTGGTTAAATGAGAAATAAATAATGAAAAAAAAAAAAAAAAAAAAAATTTAATTAAAATGTGTAAGAGCAGCAGCTGCTTTGGGAATTAACGACTATTTACTTAGCATAAATATTCTCTTATAAAATTAATTACATTTATTCCTGGCAATCCCTAAAGTTTTAAGACTATACCATGTTTTAAGTGAAATGAAAATTTTATTTGGTAATGATTTTTATTTTTTTATTTTTTTTTTTTTTTAGTTTTAGTTTTAGTTTTAATAAAGTTTGAATAGTTCAGAGTTATTAATTCAGAATTAATTAACAAACAAAGATTTCTTTTGTAATATTTTATTATTATTTTGTGATTATAAGATACAATATAATTTATAAGCTTAAATGTTGACCAATGGCTTTTAATAAAAAACTAAACGTTTTAAATATTTAGAAAAGCATAACATTAGCAGTTAATGTTAGTGGTTGTGATTTAAAAAAGAAAGTATGGAAATTTATGGAAATATTTTTGAAAGTTATTATAATTTTTCTAACTGAATTTGAAATATTATAGAATTGATATTATCAAATAGCTGCAATTAAACCTAGCTAATATAAATTAATGATCAAAATTAAAAATTAGAATAGAATTAATAGAAATTACGAATAAAAATCACAATTTTGAAAATTTTTATTGGTACAGGAACAAGTTGTTTTATAGTCGGAAACTGTATTATAAAACGGAAATTAATTTTATCTAGGAAGTTAACTAATACTAGTTGAGTATCAAGTTCGTCAACGATAAACGATAATGAGGGTCGGTTAAAATCTCCTAAAACGAAAAAAACTGTCATTCTCATCCATAGAAATAATTATAGAATTACTTCTATGGATTAGAATGACAGATGAGTTCAAAAATTCGTTTTAAGAGGATTCGTCAGAATTTGAAGAAAAATATTGATGTCTCTAATCTAAGTAAGTGCCACTTACTACCAGTAAGTATTTTTAGAAAATGTTCATTCAAATGATAAGAAAGTGTTAAAACATACGAATTCATTTGGAAAAACCATTATTAACAGCAATTATAATGCCATCATCTCTAGAAGGACCAGTGGAGATATACTTACTATCATTTCTATAAATTAATCAAAGGTTATCAACAATTTCTGCCTGGTTTCAGTTAATATTAAAATATTAAAATGACAGGATTTGGCATCGATGTGAAGACTTTTATTTTACTTCTTAAATTACTGGATTTTGCAACTATCATAATAGTATTACTGTGATGTTTAGGTACTAGGCACCAGAAAACTTATCTTTTTAGGCATTATAAAACAGCTTTTAATTGATATCTCTAAGTTAAGTTAAGTTTTTGGATACATTCAACATCCTTTGCTGGCTGCATCGGCACAAAAACACTCAAAAGTACTTTGAAACTATATTTTCAAAAGTTAAGGAATTTTTTACGGTTACAAAAACATACTGTTGTGGAATCATTCTTTTTATGATTTCTCAACCTCTTATTAGTCTTAGTTTATGTTCAAAAAAGAAACATTTTAAAAAAACTTATTAGCAACTCCACACATTGCATTTAATATTAAGGTTTTAAAATACAAAAAAATCTAATACATAATATTAAAGAGAAAATATATTTTTAATTCTTTTAATGGAACAGTAACTTGAAGTTAAAAAGAAAATTTAATTATTCAAACCTAAAAACCTATTAAGAAATTCTTTAAGATAATATTGAAATTCAAAATATGTTAATTCACTGTGTTATTTTGTTGCGCTCTTTTTGATTTAAATTAATATTTTAATTAAAAACTATCAAACAATAAAAAAAAAAAAAAATAAGAATTACATTATACTCATTAGGGTTAATAACAATAATCAGTTAATTACAACCGTTTTAAATAAATTTTAATAACGGTACAAATACTATATTTATACTTCAATATCTAACCGTAATTGTATTATTTAAATTATTAAAAATTAATAATTTCTTATAAAAACAAAAAAAAGAAAAAAATTTGAATTCTTTTAAATAAATTTTAACTGAAAGGTAAAGTAATAATTAGTACTTACATATCCATCAAGATCTATCCATAAGATGTTAAAATTTTTTTCGCTTATTCTTCTTTTTTTATTCTTCCTGTCTTTTTTTTAATATGGATTGCATTAGAAGATATATACCGCTCTTAATTATAGCATTTCTATTGTAATTTCATCATAATTATAAAATCATCATTTAAAAGTCTTCATTTTCATGTCTTCAAGATGAAAAAAAAAAAAACAAAACAAAAAAAGTAAATATAAATAAAAAATAAATTTATCATCATCATAATTTTATACATTGTCATGAGGGTAATGGTGTCATATTTTATATTCTTTATATATACCTGCTGCTACTGTTATTTCTGTTGCATTACTTACATTATGCAACTGAAACAATATTTCAAATTCACCCATCAATTAGAACTGTAGTTGGTTGGTTTTTCAAAAAAAAAAAATAAAATAAAAGTAAAAGAAAAGAAAACCTACACTAATTTGCAATCCAAACATTCAATTCTTCAAAAATACATATGACATATACAACACACATAACACACAATAAATACACATCCGCACGATGCTTGCCTTTCATTTAAAAAAAAAAAAACAAAATAAGTTTTAAGTCATTCAACCATCATTATTCATTCAATTTCTTACACTGTTTAGCACATTTTTCGATAAATTTTTAGAAAAAATTTGATACCTACATTCAGTTTGTCTGTCTGTTCTACATCTTTTTAGATAAAGTTTAGCGTTTCAGATAAAGCAATGAAATTTTATCCATAATAAAATAATATTGTATAATATAAACTTACTTATATATAGTCTTACACCTGTTCGGTGTATCTGAATCATGGCGCAGTGGTTAAGTCGCCAACCTTTCAATCGAAGGGTCTTGGATTCAAACCCCGGTCAGGTCATAAATAGAAAATATGTAGTACTTTTATATCGTAAAAATGTATATCGTATAATTAATATTAGTAATAATAATAATAGTAATAATAATAGCTGCTACATTAGAGCCATCTTTGGTCATATCATGCAAGTAAGGTGTTATATACTGCTCCACGTTGTAATCCACTTATGGCGCTGACTTTGTAGTAAAATAATAATAATATTAATAAGAATATTAATACCAATAATAACAGCCGCTACAATGACAGTGGGGTTGCCTTCAATAATTACTTCATGTAGTAATATATATACTACTACTACATGTTGTAACTGTTGTGACGGCTTTAGTCACTGTTAGCAAAATAATAATAATAGGCCGATTCATTGTTTCCTTACAGTCCCACTCCCAATTCAATGTTTCCGTATCCATTTTGCTATCCTTTCCTATCCCTACTCCCTAGCCAATATACTGCTTTCGCAGGTAAAGGTTTCATTCCACTATATTGGCTAAAGGGGGAGGTGGGTTTAGTCAGTAAGAATCTGACACTACCAAGGGGTAATTCTTGGGGTCTTTGGAAGATTCCCACCTCCCTTAGGAAAAAAAAAAAAGGTACAACAGTTACGAGGAACTGAGATTTTGTCCCCTCTGTATATTTCAAACGCGCGAACTTAAAAATTTGAAACTTTAAGAGGTCTAACAACTTGAAGAATAAAGTTAAAATAAAACCAAAACATTAAATCCTTATATATCCTCCTATCCTCCTTATATTCTCCGTATATAAAGTAAACTTGTACTCTTATTTTTATGTGGTTCCCTTAAATTTGTATAAAGTTTCTCTTCATTTTTCTCAATTTTCTTCGTAAAAAAAATTTTAATTTCAGAATTTTAAATACTCTTTATTTTAATTTTGAAAAATAAGATAAACATTATTTTTTTTACCTTATGATTTTAATTTTTTACATTTCATCATCACCATCACCATCACCATCACCATCACCATCAACATCAATATCATTATTATCACAATCGTCATCTTTCTTGTTGTTTAATCAACAAATTTTCATGATGATCTTCTTCATTGCAATCTTTTTTTATATTCTATATCTATTGATTAGATACAGGTGATGAATGAAAAATTTTTCACAGATTGTACAACAGTTTCTAATAATAATAAAAAAAAAAAAAGGAAAGAAAGAAAAAAAAAATTACTAAAAATAACTGCTATGGTTTCGTTATCAAAGTAAAAAAAAATAAAAAATTAAATGAAAAGAAAAACATAATGGAATTTTTCACATCATATTGCAAAAACAAGAAAGGTTTCAATTCAGAATCATCTCATGCTGTTATGAATTTTAAAACTAGGAATGAAAATAAAAAAAAAAAAAAACAAAAATTATTTGCATTTTTAGTATGATTTTAGTGTATTATGAGTTGTATATGCTATGATACTATTAGAGATTGAAATGCAAAAGAAATATTGATTGCGAAATAGCTAAAAAAATATCCAAAATAAGCAAAACAAATATGTTTTAATTTTAGTGTTAATATGATTACACTAAAAGTTAGTACCGATACTATTTTAATTGTCTAATAAATATATAATTACTCAATTTGATCAATTTAACAAAAATCTTTTTATGCATCTTGAACAATTTTGTACTATTTTGAACCCTCAATATTAGATTAAAATTTTCCAGAAGTTTGTTAATATATTAGCTATTAACAATCGTGTTACAGGAAGAATAAAATACATGGCTAATTTACATATTGTCTTTTCTTTTTGGTTTCAATAGATCTTATAGATACAGTTCTTATTGCAGTTTCATTTACATTATCATGTTCATCTAAAACTTTGAACCTTGTATTATTTTTGTATTTGTATTATTTTTGAAATTTGTGTTATTAAAATTTAAACAATTTTGCATTAAAATGTGAGCCTCGAAAAAAGAGCATCACGACTTAAGACGATCACGAAAGCCGAAAACATCCTTAATTAGGTGAAAATCAAATTTTCATTTAACTTGTCTATAATTTTGTAACAACACCATCATTTTTAATAGCTTTAATTTTAGTGATTCAAGAAAAACACTGCCATAGATTTATCGATATTATTGACAAAACTTATTGGTGGCGCGATAAAAATTTTTTTTTAGTACATTTGATAAGGCTAACAATAATATTGTAAAATTCAATGCATATTCAAAAATCTGACAGATCATTCAACAGATCCTCAAGTTTTTTGTTTTAAAAAATTAATCCAAAAAAAAAAATCAAACATATTGACACATTTTTCTTTTCACTTTTTTATCTGTTTTTAGCACCAGTTAAAATATAACCACCATTTTAATGTAAAATTTGCTTATTAGTTTTACTCTGTTCGTCTGTTTACAAAACTTTAAAACAGTTTAAGATGAAACAATGAAATTTTAACCGCATGAACAGAATTCATAAAGAAATTTATGTTGTGGGATAACATTTTTTTTTAAATATATGTAGGGCCCCCTATTACAAAATTACTGTGCTTCAAAATTGTAAAAAACCCTATTTTCAAATCTTTGTATCTCAATTTCTGCTTAACACATTTTCATTCTAAAAACGCATATCTACTACTAAAAATGTATATAAACTACATAACATATTTACAGAGCATTTTTTATTCTTTTATAATATTTTTGAAATTTAATATTTAACCAAAATATAAACAAAATGTTGCCTTCTCCATATCTCCGAAATACTTTTAGTCAAAAAACTTGAATTTTCCCTTCAAAAATTTCCTTGAGAGAACGAAGATCTTTTAAAACTCGTATAAATTTGGTCTTTGAACTTTCGCTATATTATTATGTGCAGAGGGTTTACCTAAAATTAAAAAAATTATCTCTTGCGGTTTTTATTGTCTTTTAGAAAATCTGCACCTTAAAAACCTTCGATTTTGTTATTTTCATTAACATATTAAGGTAGATTGTTCATTTTGAGTTTTCATCTTTCATTTTAACGTCTACGCAGTTTTTTTTTTCATTTTTTTACTTTTCTATTTCTTAATCACCATTGCTTTTTCTATCAGATTAAAACGATTTGAAACATTACTAATGTAATATTAATCAATTTTTTTTTTTTTGAATAATTCTGTCTGAACTAAATAGTATCTTAACTATAATTTTCCCAACAGATAAAATAAAAAACAAACTTTTAAAAAAAACTATTAAAAAAAAACTATTAAAAAACGAGGAAGAATACAGTTGCCTTTGTCAACTCTTAGATACCCGTACGAACCGTTAGTATGTTCACAGCCTGTCACTCTGCTCACAATATTATTTTTTTAATATTTTAGTATTTTAAAATAATTTGGGTGAATTTTATAATTTCTAGAACTTATGGGTTGTACATATATACAAACTATATGTTTATATGTACATTCTTCTAAAGCAGATTCTAACCTTCCACATAACGATTATCAATCCAAAACTTTTTCAAATATTCTATAGTACCATTTAATACTAAGCGGTAAATGTATATTAAATTTACTTAGTACAAAATAGTAAATATAATTTTAAATATTATATTATATTATATTTAAATATTCCATTGACAGAATAATTTCTTATAAGTACAATAAAATACATATATGTATGTAAATACGGCGCTATATAATATACATCTATACTCTTATCATTCATTCACTAGTGACATATACGATATGTAAATAAATATGATATTATATAAGTATGTATATATATTAATATCATATAAATAAAAATTCTTCAAGCAACCGTTATGTTGTTTATTTATTTACATTTTTATGTACTACGCATTATATCCTCAACAATTTGAAATTATCCAGTCAAACAAAATGCAAAAAATTCGTTAAAGAAATTTGTTAGAAAATTTGAAAAAATCAAGTAACACTTTCGTCAATTATAAAGTAACCCTATATTATTAAAAAAAGTTATTAACAGAAATAAGAGTATAATGTTGAGCCTTTAATTTTTGTGTATTACTTCAAAAAAATTTTAATGTTCAAGTTACAGGTGTTTAAAAACAGGAAATTTTCAGTTTTTGACCCCTAACAGCTCCTAAACGGGAAGTGATACAAAAAAAATTCTGAAATGACTCATACTTATTTTCAAAGATCTAACTTCTGTCAAAATTTCAAGTTTCCAACTTAAACCGTTTAGAAGATAGAAGGGTTAAAGGATTTTGCAAAATTTGAGTTTCGCATAACGGTAAATTAAGACACCGTATGCCATAAATATATATTTATTGTATATATACTTTTAAAGCTAATAAAACTAGTAATCGTTTAGCGTTTTCAAAATGAAGATATACCGTATACAACTTGTGTTATAACAATTTAAATATAGAGTTTTTGAACCTTTGGAGAGCTGTTACTCCGTAACGGGTGGGGCTACAAAAAAAAGTTATTAAAAATAAAATTATTATTTTTGTGAGATCTATCAGCAGTTAAAATTCCATAGCTCTATTTCAAAAAAAATGTGGGGATCTAAAAGTTAGGTGTTCGAGAGCTACCTTAAGGTTTGGTCCTACCTCAACCAAAAAAATAGGGAACCTACAAATTACTCCCAGAATATTTTGTGTAAATTTCAAGATTCTAGCTTTCTTAGTTTTTGAGTTAGCGTGCTGACGGACGGACGGACATGGCTCAAAAGTCTTAGAATTTTTTTCTGATCCGATCCATACCTTTGAAGGTATATCTAGCTCGCTTATTTCGAGGTGTTACAAACGGAGGAGTAATTTTATTATACCCGATCCTATCGTACGGATATAACTATGAATGGTATAGGGATATAAATGAATAATAAAATTGAATGAACTGCATATCGTTTTACTAAACACTAAATCAATTTTTTTAGTTAATTCAATTTCAAAATCTCAAAGTAATAAAGAGAAAAAAACAAAAAAAAACACAAAATTAAAAAAAACCTAAATTGCATTTTAATTTAATCAATGAAATAATTAAATTTAATATAAAAGATAAATTTGTTTTCCTCTTAATTTGCTTCCTGTCCATTCTGGTTGTAATAAACATTGACCGGAATTAGTGTTTATCACCACAACACGATTCTTGTTTTCTTGACTGTTTAATGTTTTTTTTTTTTATTTTTTTTTGCGAACACAAATTTTGTGTGAAAACAAATTGCAAAAAAAAAAAAAAAATTTTCTTTTATTTTTATCTTTTTTTGTTTTGTTTTTTTTCTTCTTTTTTTTTGAAAATCTTGAAATGATCAAAATGAACTTTACATTTTACTTGTTGTATTTTTCAATTTATTTGATATGGTCATTTGTACATATTGGAAACAAATTAAATTTCCGGACTTTACAATGAAGCAAAAGAGTGAAAAAGACAAAAACAAAAAAAAAAAAAACAAAAAAAAAAAAACAAAAATAAATAACAAGCAATGAACGAACGGAAAGGGAATTAGAATTGACGTTATTATAAAGTTATGGAATGGTATAAATAGCAGGAAAAATGAAATTTTCTTTTTTCTATTTTCTGTTGTTTTGTTTTTTTTTTTTTTTTATTATTTTGTTCTTTGTCAAATAATTAAGTTTAAAGTTAGTCTAAATAAGATAAGAGCAAAACAATTACTATTTTTATTGAATACTGAAAGGTATATAAAGATGAAGTAAAACTGCAGATTATATAATAGGAAACAAAATATATATAAAAAAAATGGTAGTTAATTAATTCTGTAAGAAAATAAATATGGAATTTAAATTATACAAGAGCTGGCGTCACTTATCATATAGGTACCACTGCATATAAATAGAAATAGTAGAATCAATGACCGTTTAATTATAATATCTGAAACTTCAATAGATGTCATTGAAGAATGCGAATAATTAATGATGATATCGTTTAGAAAAATAATTTTGTTAGCTGTCATATATAGTGATGATGAAGTTGATTCATTTTTATTTAAAATTTCTATTATATTTTCATTTACAAAATAATTTTTTTTCATTTTAAAGATATGTTTATTAAATTAATTTCAGAAGGTTTAGAGTTTGGTAAGTTTATAATTTCTTAGAAGGGCATCTGTTCCACTTTATACATATTTAGTACATATTTAGTACATATTTTCCAATAACGTTTGTAGAGTCGTTTGTGGAGGGTTTTTATAATATTTATTCTTATCTTTTTTTTCTAAATTTTTATTCATGATTATTTGAAAAGACACGGTAATTTTTCCCCTCTAAAACAGGTAGTATTCTATAGAAGGTATTAGGAATTTTAGACTTTATTGTAATTCTGGTGAAGATTATTGACATGAACATCCTAATAGGTAACTATTGGCTTTGTATAATACTTCAGCAGTTTGTTTTTTTTTTTTAAGTTTATTCCCCTGTCACATAAATATAACAAGCAAATTATACAGCCTTTCCTTTTCAGGCGTAGCTGTAAATGTCGTAAGAGGGAATTATTCTTGCGATGTATGTGGGATTCGATCCCATCACACTCCGTCAGGAGTCACAGCGTATTTTATACTTTCTTACTCACAAGACAACTGAAGCTCCACTTCGAGTTATAAAAGGGGTTAAATATTAAAAAAGTAAAAATTTGAAAATAAATTCGAAATTTCAATTTCGAAAAGGAATAAATCATTTTTAAAGTTCTAATTGTGTATAAAAATTAAAAACATAAGCTAAACATCTTTTTATTCTAAGAATAGTTAATTTTTAACTATTATTCCTTTAGAAAATATGTCAAGAAAATTTTTGATTAGTATGAATAGAAGTTTTAATTTGAACTTTGATTTGGAAATTGAAAACTTTTGCAGCATACAGGTATATGAAATATGTATTCAATCTGTAAACTTTGAAAATAAATTAAACAGATAACATTTTCTAAATTTAGAGAATATTATCTCAATTTTATATTCTCGAGAATATTAGATAATATATTGTGAGGCTGTAAAATTATCAATTATGTATCAAATTATCAATGAATCCGACGTGACTAAATTTTTACAAAAAGACTAAAATACTGCCTGGAAATATTAAGTGAAGTGAAACGGTTTAAAATTACAATTTATTTAAATAAAATAGAAAAAAGTTTTAGTTTAAGTTATGTAGAGCATCCATCATATATACTTTTCTTTAATTTTCATTCATAAAATATAGTTATCTATTATCGTATTAATTGCTATTCCAATGTTACTATCATTTTTTGATTCGTTTTTCAATCTTATATTATTTAGTTTTTTATTATTCTATTTAAAAGATATCTATATTTTTTTTTTCTATTTGTTTCAGAGATCAGAATATAATATACAATATGTATTCTACCGATCTGTTCTACTTTCCTTTCAAACATTTTTTTATATATTATTTGGTATAATTTTTTGTTTTTTTTTTTTAATCCTCCTTTTTTCTATTTAAAATTTTATTTCACGTTTTTGTTATATAATTTTTTTTTTTGTTTTTCTTTATCTTAGTCACAGCTGTCATAATAGTACTAAATTTGCTTAAATTCAAAAAAAATTATCACTTTTATCACTAAGGAACTTTAGTGTATATAGATATGGGTTGGTCGATTTAGATGGTATAGCACTGTCTCTGTATTTGTATGCATTATTAACTTCCTTGCATAAATAGCCTGAAACCATTGGGAAATTTTCATCTTTTACATTTTCTAATAATACAAAATATAATAATTTTTCTATTCTTTTCTTACCATTTTACTAATATTAAATATTGTATATAATATCCTTTAGTCCTAGAATGAAAAAACCTATGAATTTTATCTGAATATCTAATATTAGTACCTACTTATTTTATGTATAGTATAGTATCTATAAAATAGAATCTAAATTTAAATATCCATGTAATTTTTATTTTTGATGCAATTACAACGCGTATCATGAATTTTGTTTATATAAAAAGAAAAACAACAAAAATATAAAAATAAATTGAAAAAAAAAAATGTTAGAAAAAAAGCAAGGCAAAGGTAATAATTGTTGGTCTCCATTGAAAAGACATTTTCTTTTAGTTTGCATTTTCTTTTTAATTTTAAATTTAGTAAAGAGAAGAAACAAAAAACTGAATAAAAGATTTGTTTCTAATGCTTCAGGATTTTTTTCATTTCTATTAATTTGAAGATTTCTAAAAAAAAAAAAAAAAAACAAATTATTTTCTTTTGTCTAAAGTGTATCTTAGTTCATTGTTTTTGGATCATTCGGTGAAGGACTTAAGAATTTTTTAAATTAATACTGTCTTGTTTTCCTTTTCTTTTCTATACTCAGATTGGGATTTTATTAAAGTAAATTTTTGCTTCAAATTAATATTCAGAAACCAGAAACTTTGTAAACTAAGAATAAAATTGCATTTTTTTTTTTTATCAGCTCTCCTAAATACACATTCATTCTAAAAATTTTTTTGCATCATAACATCATATGAAAGTTATTATAAAAAAATGATGATGATGATGATGATGATGATGACAATGATGTTTTATAAATGCATTGCCGGGACGTATGAGAATTACAAGAAAATAGAATTTTATCTCATCATACAATCAAATATTATCGCTAAGGATAAATCTTAGAGTGGTGAAAAAAAAAAAATAAATGAAAAATAAAAAAATCAAAATGGTGGAAAGTTAAAAAAAAAAAAATGCAATTCTTTTCATAGGGTTTTTTCTTTTTTGTAATGAAAAACAAAGCGTTTGAATTAAAAACAAAAAAAAAAAAACACTTTATTAAGAAGAGTTTCACAGGAATGAAAATTAAAAAAAAATAAAATAAAAAACAAAGATAGCAATACTAGGCTATAATAAAAATAAAGAAGACTTGATTCCGTTTTATTTTAATTTTTTTTATTTTTATTTTTTTAATTTCTATTTAAGACATTTTTTAAGTGCTTTTCAACAAAAGTATATTTTGTAACTTCAATAAATGAAGATATTTTCATTCATTTTTGTTCATTCATTCATTGAAATACACTGAGAAAAATAACCTTCAAAAGAAAAAAACCATTTCTTCTACTTTAACAAAAAAAATAATTTGGCATTAAAAAAGGGTCAAGATGTTTTCTAATTAGAAAATTATTTCATTAAATATTTTATTTTATTTTTATTTTTAAATAGGTAAGTAAAAATAAAAATGATTAAGAAGGTTATTAAAAAAATTCAACATTTTTATACCTGTACGATAAGGATCGGGTATATTAAAATTGCTTCTCCGTTTGTAACACCTTGAAATAAGCTATCTAGATATACTGTCAAAGTTATGTATCGGATCAGAATCAAACTCTGAGTCGATTAATCTTTGTCCGTCCGTCCGTCCATTAGCAAGATAACTCAAAAACTAAGAAAGCTAGAGTCTTGAAATTAACACAAAATATTCTTACATTCATTTGTAGATTCCCTATTTTTTTGGGTTGAGATCCGACCAAAATTTCGGGTAGCTCTCGAGCACCTAACTTTTACATCCCCACATTTTTTTTTTGAAATAAAGCCATGAAATTTTAACTGCTGATAGATATCATAAAAATATTAAATTTATTTTTAAAAACCTTTTTCTATAGCCTCACCCGTTACGGAGCTACAGCCCACACATAAAAGCTCTATTTTTAAATTGTTATAACACAAGTTGTATAAGATATATCTTCAATTTGAAAACGTCAAACGATTATTACTTTTATTAGCTTTAAAAAAATAAATATATACTTGTGCCATTCGGTGCCTTAATTTACCGCTATGAAAAACTCAAATTTTGCCAAATTCTTGACTTCTTAATGCTATCTTCCAAACAGTTTAAGTTAGAAATTTAAGTTTAGTTGAGTTGAAATTTTGAGAGAAGTTAGGTCTCTGACATTTTCTGAAATAAGTATGAGTCATTTCAGAAAATATTTTTGTATCGCCCCCTGTTTCGGAGCTGTATGGGGTCAAAAACTAAAAAATTCCTTATTTTTAAACACCTGTAACTTGAACACCTCACCAAATTTTTTTGAAGTAATATACAAAAATTAAAACTCCAACATTATATTTTTATTTCTATTAATAACTTTTCTTAATAATATAAGGTTACCTTAAAATTGATGAAAGTGTGACTTCATTTTTCTAAATTTTTCTAACAAATTTTTTTAACGATTTTTTTGCATTTTTTTTTTTTTTTTACTCGATAATTTGAAATTGTTGAAGATGATGCGTAGTACAAAAAAAATTAAATAAACAAAAAATATAACGGTTGTTTGAAGAATTTATACTTATATGATATTAGTATACATATCATATATGTCACTGATGAATGAATGATATATAATACATAATACTAATACGTACTAATAGCATATTTGGAAAAGTTTTGGATTGGTAATCGTTATGTGAAAGGTTAAGAAGACTATGAACGGTTCGTACGGGTATCTGACAGTTGACAAAGGCAACTGTATTCTTCCTCCTTTTAATTAGACTTTTAAAATGTAAAACTGGACTTATTAAGACATAATTATAACGTTATTGAAAGGTACTGTAAGAACTATAATTTGAAAACTAACTGTTAGAAAGATACCTTTTGTAAAAAAAAATAAGATTTTTTATTCTAAATATTTTTAACTGTTAATATTCAAAGTAAAGAACTCTTAAAAATTTCAAAATTTGAATAAGTGAAGGAAGGGTTTTTTTTAATTTTAATACACATTTTTTACCATATCTAATTAAAAAGAATGTTATATTAAGCCTTGTAATAATGTTTTTAGCAGTGAAAATCAATTATTTTATTATTTAATGATGACTAAATTTAAAAAGAAAAGGGTCAACTTTAAAAAAAAAAAAAAATTTCCGATGGTGATTAATTATCACAATTTTTTTTCATTATCTTTGCGTTTTTCTGTTTCTTATTAAATAAAATATTATGATAAAATTAATGTAACAAACGTAACACACCCTGTACTTGTTGAATCAACAATAAAATATTTATTTAATAATTTTTTTTACTCTAACTTATAATTTTCCCTTTAGAAAGAAGTAAAAATATAAGGCAATGATAGATTAATATTATTTTATAATATGGAAAGACATCCAAAAAATTAAACCAAGTTTCAGTTTCATGGTTCATTATTTTTGAAGTTATTATAAAAGATTATGAAATGCAAATCAGACTATGGATTTGACTAGATAGATTATAGGTACCTAATCTTATATTATATTATGTATATTATACATAAATACTTGTATAATAAAATGTTCTTTTAGACATTAAAATAAATACCTTTAATAAAAAAAAAAAAAAATTTTTTTTCTCTGTGTAAAAAACAACAGCGAAGGGAAATAATCTCACATCGGAATTAAATCCACCATTGAAAAAATTACCTCTATCAAATCATGGTGAACTTAATTACCTCTATAGCAATGGATTATAATATCTGGTTATTATAAAATAATGTTCTCCATTTTTGAAACAGATAAGAAAGAATTAATTCTACTTTTTAAAAAAGAGTCATACTTATGGGAGTTCAAAAATATCTATAGGTAATCAGAATTTTATAGTTAATTAATGATTTCAAATTCAGAGAATTGTACGCTTTTTCTTTCAGATTCTGTTTTACAATATCACTATTCAGGTACATATTCTGAAAAAAGAGTATATAATCCTGATTGCTGTTATGATATATGAAAAAAAAAATTGTTAATTGAGATATTATAAAAATTATAAAACAGAAAATCATGATTAATAAGGTTATCCTGAACACGTGGTTAATAAAGAACTTTAAAAGAACTTGCTTACCTTTTAATCATATTGTGAAAAATACATACGAGTATAAAACAAACATAAAACGGTTAAGAGGAATTAAGTTCACCTTCATTTGATGGAATTATTTATTCTCACTTTTTGTGTTTTAAATTCCTATGTGGAGTTAATGTTATGTGGAATTAATTCCCTGCACCAAAATAATAACAAAAATTGAAACGTCCATTTTCGATACAAATAACAACAATTTACATAATAAAATAAAATAAAACGAAAATTATCATAACTTCGACACAAAAATTCGTTAAAGGAAAAACAAAAAAAAAAAAAAAAAAATCAAAAATAAAAACCATTTATATATAAAATAAAGTTGTCCCTAGTTTGAAATTATTATTTTCTTCTTTATTTTTCTTCTTGTTATTAATATTTATTTTTTTTTTTTCTTTTATTATTTTTTCAAAGTTTTCTTCTTTATCAATTCATTCAATTTCTATTTATTTATTTTTTTTTTCTTAAATATTGCATATTATATTTGTGTTCATCGTTATAAGAATCTGGATCAAAATACATGATTATAGCACCCAAATGAATCCCATTTATTCGCCTTTAAAAAATATTACTTCTTTTAATTTTATTTTTTTTTCATTTTGTTATTTTTGTTTTTATATTATACGTTTATCTTGTGTTTGTTCACTGTTTATTCTGTTGATTTGTTGTTTTTTTTTTTGTTTGTTTTTGTTTTTTTTTCCTACCAACTTTTCTATTGAAAAACAAAAAAGGAAAAATTTTAAATAGGATTTTTTTTTCTCTGTGTTACTTTTATTGCTTCTGAATGCTTTTGACAATTTTTTTTACTTTTTTTTTTTTTTTGTTGCCAATATAATATGATTGTGTGTTTGTATGCCGTACACTTCAGTGACATCATCATACACACTTAACTGTAAAAAATTCATCGTTACTTTTTAAGTGTATATGCAATATAACTACCTACTGATAAATAAAAATAAGAAAAAGGTACCTATGGAAGAAGGTAAGAAGTGGAAATATAAAATAATAGAAAACAAAAGTAACAGTAAAAAAAAAAAAAAATTATAAACAAGAGGTGACAAAAAGGAAAAAAAAAAATTATACATAAAGGACTTTAGAAACATACAAAGCCGTGTAATAAGTAACAAAAAAAAAAAACAGAAGGAAAACTGATGCATAAAATGAAAGAAAAAAAAAACATTATTAAAAAAATGGACTAAAAAACTTTAGGCGTTATAATATAAGAGTGAATAAGAGCGTGTAAAGCGTTTTATTAATTATGCATTTGCAAATATTTACTAAAAATTAAAAATAAAAAAAAGAAAAAAAAAGTAAGTTGTTTCTTTATTATAAGTTTTTTTTTTTTGTTGTTATTTTTCTATTTTTTTTTTTTTTTTTTTGATTTTTTATTTCCGATTAGAATGAAAGGCAAGAAAATTTTTTTTTATATTTTTTTTATGTGAATTGTAAGGTTACATTACATTATAATATATAAAATATGTACAAACATATTGGTGTATATTACATTTAATTATTTATTTATAAAATAAAAAACAAAATATAAATTTTTTTTTTAATTTTGTTTAAAAATAAAATTTTTTTTTTTTGTGTTTTTTAATAAAATTTTTGTTTTTTTTTTATGGGTTTTTAAATTTCAATAGGTTACGAAAAAAAATGTTTTGTATATAATATATAGTATTATATTAATAACGGTTATGTTGTGCAAGGTATGTTTTGTTTTAAATAGCAGTCATCATTTTGAAATACGAAAAAAATGCTTAGAAATAAATAGGGTTTCCAATTAATAACTTTGGTCTGAATAAAAAATTTGATCTTAAGAAATTAAAAAAATGTGTTAACTGTGTTTGTATTCCTGTAAACTCAGGAATACATAGGTTATAATTATTGCATAATAAATAAATTTAATTTATTTTTCTCTTTGATTGCCTTAGAAATAATAGGTTTAGATAACAATAGGTAAGAAAGGGTTCCGCAAATGACATTTGTTCAGATGAGATAAAATCGCTGCTGGTGGATGGATAAAATCCACCTCTTAAAACATTCCAGCGCATCACTAGAGGGGTCTCAAATGCTCATACCTACTATGTGGAAGTTCCTAAATGGTACTGTTTATATCAATTCGTTTGTTGTCAGAAATGAAAAAATGTGGAACCTATTAGGTACCATCCTCTGTGTTTCCAAAAGTTGACGATTTTTTGATTTACAATTTGCACAAATTCAAGAGGAATCTTAAAAGATTTATGAGGCAATTACCGTCTCATTCCCTTTATCCGCATTTTTCCCTTCCGTATCCCATCCATCCCATCCAATTTAGTCTCAACTACTTTATATAAGGGAATATATTCCTAGATTGAGATTATTAATAACAAAAAATAAAAAATACTATAATTTTCTTTTTCTTGCGCTATTCTTTTAATTCCTGTCTAAAAATTTTTACTTCTTCCTATCTCCTGAACGCTAACGTTTTTTTCCAAGTCGGTTTAGCTTTTCTCGCGTTTCTTCTAATTTGGAGTTTCCAGTTCAACACCTGATATGTCACTGATGTTGTGAGGCGTTGACATCTGACGACTTGACCGATCCATCTCTATTTTTTCTTCTTCGGATTTGTGTTTTTTATTGGTTGTTGACTGGTTCTTATGCCACATAATTATGCCACATAATTTAATTAACTAAGCTTGTAGCCTAAATTTTATTCTTATTTCGTTTTGAGATTTTTAAAGGTAATCAAATTCAAATATAGAAAAATTCGCTATTAGGAACAATAAACGGCTCCCTTTATCTAACAAACAAATTTGGGCAATGGGGTTGTAATGTGATTAAACTGTATGGTTTAATCTTATTTTATCAATTTCCTATTTGCCATTAAAAACAATGAGAAAGAATTCTAAAAAATTCTAAAAACGAATTAAAAAACTGTTTCCAACTTTTATTGTAAAACATACAAAAATGTCATTGTAAATAAATAATAAGGTTTTAAATTGGTTTAAAAGAATTTAAGTATTTGAAAAAAAAGTTTTAAAATAATTTGATCTTAAAGTAGGTGAAAGTAAACAAAGAAAATTCATGTTCTATGGCATTAATTCATTATTGCAAAACCAACAATTGAGGACCATAATGCATACCTAATCTTGAAGTATCCCTACAATTCTCCTAAATAACCAATTGTTTACTTCAGATCTAAAAATATTAACATCATACATGTGCTTTACCCTTTTTGTACTTAGTTCCGCCCACATAGTTTGGGGTTTCATTTTGCATTAACTTCCTTTTTAATATTATTTTAAAATTAAATTCATTTTTATAATAGCTGGCAACTCTAATTCTATTTTAAGGAATATATACCTTAAAATTCGAACATGTATGTAATAACTGCAAGAAAGTATAAGTGATTTAAATAGAATTTGAGGTATTAAAATATGTTGAGGCATATTTTGAAACAATGTATTCTAGATTTGAATACACAAAGTGTTGAAAAACAAAAAAAAAGTTTAATTTTTTTTTTGATACAATTTTTATCTTTAATGGTTGCTTGGAGATGAAAAAAGATTAAATTTTACATTTTATAATATTATTTTGAAAAATAAGTGAGGTGTTAAAAATTTTCATATTTTTTTTTAAGGAAATTCATTTATTTGTATTGACAATAATAATATTTCTAAAACAAATAAGTTTTAGAAAACAAAGTTTGTTTTTGTTTCAAGGATTTTAAGCTGAATTTTTTTTTTTTTTTACCATTAATGGATTTTTCTTATTCTTATTATTTATTTGACAGAAAATAATATTTTTGGTTGATTTTAGACGATTATCCTTAGTTTTCAATTAAAAAAATATTTTATTATCTATAAATATTTTATTTTAATATTTAGACTATATTAATATGGTACATTAATTTTCAATGAAATATATTTTTATTTCCGAGTTTTATCTCTAAATAATTTTTAGTAGGAGTGATTTTTTTTTTGGCAAAAGTGTTTTATTTAAAAGAAAATTAAAAATTTATTTATTCAAAGTTTCTTTATTTTAAGAAATAGTAAAAAAAAACTTTGTAACGCTTTGTAACTTTGTAAAATGGTGAATTGATAATATGAAATTTTTTACAAAAGAATCACTTTTTAGAAATTTTAAGGAAATAAAAAATTTATGTTTAAGCTTATAATAATAAAGAATGCTTTATGTTTAGCAAAAACGGGAGAATAAATATGCATTAAAATCCATTAAAATTTGTCCATTGATTTATCCATTAAAATTTGTCAAATTTTGTTTGATGATGTAATATAAAATAGAACTTTCGAGATTTTCTAAAAGTGCAATTTAAAAATTATACTTCCTTTTCATTTCCTTTTAATCATTGAGCTTTTTTAAACATTAAAACGACTTCATAGTGCTTACTTTTTAATTTTCTTAACGACCAAAGACAAATTTCAAAATTTTCTCGGTTTTAATATTTCATCAAATATTTTTACTGAAAGTTTTTTCAATATCAAAGATCAGTCAATAATTTTGATTAGAGTTTTTGCTAGAATTGTAACGATGCGATGTATACAATGTATGCGATGTTATTTGATTGAACGTATTTATTTATTTATTTATTTATATTCAGGTACCGTGGTACATAAATGTGCCAGGTAGCTATAATCCCTGTTTCCTGGTAGGAATGTGGGGTGTACGAGATATTATGATATAAATATAAAGTATTTATATATTGCAATATATGAATATTTTTTTTTTTATTATAATTATTGTAGCTAGCCGGGAATCGAACCCGAGACCTCTTATTCCCTTGAACGTATTTAAAATTACTTTTTTTTTTTTTCATATTTTTAAATCATATTTTTTTTATCAAAATTTTAAATTTCATAATGCTAAAAATTAATATAAAATATAAAGTCAGAGCATTTTATTTTTTGTTTACACGCTACATAAAATCTAGAAAAGGATCATTTTATACAATATTATAGAAGGTTTTAGTAAAAGCAAGAGGAATTGGAAAAAGAATAGGAAGATAGAGGAGAATTGATAGGTAAATTGGATACAAACCTAAACAGGTTCTTTTTGAAAAGTTTCAAATTACTTAATAGACAATCGGAGAGGGAAACATGTAAATTTATTTTGATTGGACTGCATTAAGTACCAGCTATACGTGTAATATTTACATACTTATTACTTTTAAATGATTTTAAATGATTAATGATTTTTAACGTTGTGATATTATTCAAATTCTAATATTTTATCAAATAAGAAAAGATTCTACTCTGAATTTACTAACAGAACTGTCAGTATATCTTTTAGTACTTAGCAGAGAAAAACTAAATCCATTACAACTTATAGATTTCAATGTTGTCTTATCTTGTGTGGATGGGCTACACACAAGATGCGGTTATTGATTTTTATCCATTATATTTATAATTAAATTAAATAATTCCTTACTTTAAACAAATTTTTTCTTTATCAAACTTTCTGTCTAATAGAAGTCACGAAAATTTTAAAATTTTATTGAGGATTTAATGTTGCCCCTGAACTACATGTTTTCTTGCTATTTGTTTTGAATAGAACGCGTACCTACTCGTAAATAAACTCAAATATAATTTAATTTAATTAAAAATCATGAATATTTTTTTAATTCGAAATATTTGTTTTTTTTTTTTTTTCATATCAAAAATTTTCTATTTCACTTTGAATTTCATTTAAAAAAATTGCAACAAAAATAAAATCCCGCATATCAATAAAAAATGAACAGCAAAATATTTATTTAATATATGAAATTAAAAAAAAAAAAAAAAACCATACTGATTAGATCATAACAATTTTTAAAAAAGGTGTAATTAAGATCTTACCACATAATTTAATTTATTTCTTAAAAACAAAAAGTTAAAATCGTAATAAAATGAAAAAAATGATAGAAAAAAAGAAAAAAAAAAATAGAAAACCTTTCAATGACACTTAATTTTACTGCTTGGGGGATAATTCATTAACCCATAAAACTCCAGTATTTAACCACAATATTTACACTTATAAAAGTAGTTAATAGAATTAATAAAAAACAAAAAAGAAAAAAATAAATAAAATAAATAAACTATAATTATTTTAATTAACATCATTTACAAAAGTATTCTCATATTATTATTACAGATTTCAAATAATTTATAATCAATTTTTTTTTTTTTTTCTATTTTTAATTTAAACTTTTTTTTTTTTTTGTAAATTTAAATTAATTTACTTTCACATTATAAATTATTCTTTATAATTTAACATTTATTTTATTTTTTTTTTTTTATATATTTTCATTTTTTATGTACAAATATATTCAGAGATGGTGCATCAATAGTAACCAAAACATATTATTTTTCAATGTTAAATACAGAAATTGTTTTCGAATACATTTAAATATGGCCAGATATGGCTAATATGAACCAGATAAAGACTTTTGAAATCTTGCTATACCAAAAAAGTACTAAAAATATCATAGACACACACCAGTGTCTCTAATGCCGAAATATTAAGAAGGATATAAAAAAACCGTGAATTATTTATTAATTATGACTCATAAAAAAAAGAAAAACGGCATATTTCAGTCACATTAAACGTTAAATATCAATTATTAAAACTCATAATTCATGAAAAAATCTATTTCTGTGCAATTTATAAAAAGAAGCAAAAATCATGTCTCAAAAATAACAGAGAATGAACGAACCTACACATAGATTATCAACAATGTAGTATAAAGCAATTTGATGGTCTCAAACATTTCGAAATCGGATATGCAGTGCAAGAAGAAGAAGGAGAAGAATTTAAGTAAAGTCTAGAAATTTAGAACATCGTATAGTTTACCTACATACTAAGAAATCACGGTAGGTTCTAAAACAATATAATAATTAATAATTATTAAATAGAAAAAAATAAGTCTAATATTGACTGCAATGTAAAAAACAAATACTTTGAGATACGACTGCAATTGACTGCAATAACATTGACTGCAATGTTAAAAGACAAATACTTGATACCCATACTTGACGTATAGTCAAAGCAGTTGGTTACAATTACAACCAAATTTCATAAGATAATTCCGGTTGTGAAATAATTTCTGAAGAATTTTCCCTGCAATATTTCAATTTAACCCGCTATACTATTTAGGCTCAATATATAACGAATAATCTAAGAAATTTTTTTTAAAACTCTAACTAAAAACATAAAAGACACAGTACATGATATTTTATTTTTGAAATATTTATAAAACAATATAAGTTAATATCGAAATAAATTCAATCCAATTCAATTTTTAATCACATAATATCATATCAACTATAAAAATCATATTAGTGTATAAATAAATAAAAATGGAAATTTTTTTTTTGTAATAAATAATAATTTATTATAAAATAAAAATATTTTTTTTAATTTTTTTTTTTTTATTCAATTTAATGTTGTCAATTAAATTTAATTTCTATTTACAACGCTATTCTTTTTTTTATTTTATTTTATTTTTTTTTTTGTATTTTTTTATTTATTGAAAAACAATTTATATATTTTTTGTTATTACTAATAAAGTAATTAATTAAATTATGTCTCTTTCTAACAATGAGTAATAAACATTTTTATTAAATTAGACTTTTTAACTTAATTAACGAGATTATTAAATTTAACCAAATTACTGAAAAAAAAAAAAAAAAAAAACAAAAAAAAATATTGCATACATTTAGGAGGTTCATAAATTTCAAAATAAATATTTTTTTTACGATATTATTATCAAATATGACGATATGACATAGTCACATAACTATAAATTGCTATAATATGTATTTTGTTATATCAGGTTATATTGTATAATAGTTTGAAAAATAAAATATAGAATAAAAAAAAATAAATTGTAAAAATTTAAAACTTTACTTAATTTGTTATTGTAATTTTAGTTAATCTTTTTAAAGTATTCGAGTTAACGTTGCTGTATAAAAATTTTTAAATTTGTATTAGAGCGATAAAATTATTATTTATAATATTATATAGGATTTTTATCTTTCATTTTCACTAGTTAGGAACTTCGGTATTAAGCTTTGTCATTTTTAGTATATTGTTCAAAAAAAATTGTTTCATCAAAAAAATGTTGTACATTATAATTTTACTTTATTTGACGGTTCGTTTAGTCGTTAGCCTGTCTGCGTACAAAATATCTACATATTATATTGTTTCAAATAAAGGAGTACAATTTTAAATAATAAACAGAAATCTCAATTTAAATATTAATTTTTGCAACAAGTAGAAAATTTTAGCCTTGCCGTCGCTGGTCTTAAATATGAAGAACTTAAAATCTAAGTACCTACTTTATATTTTTCATTCTGAAAATGTCGCACTTGTCGAAAATGTCGTTTTTTTTTTTATTTTTAGAAGATTTTAAAATTTAGTATATGAGTTGCAACAGAACAAGGTTTTGGAAATGGAAGTTTAAAATTTTTTTTTGAAGATAGATAGAATTAATAAAGATTTTACATTTTAATTCATTTATTTTGCCTATCATTTTCAAAGGTAAAATTTATGGAATATATTATAGTCTGTTTCTGGAAAGTGTAACTGTTGTAAGTAAGAATCGTTTTTGCTGACGGTTACAATAATGTCAATTTCTTTGAATATAAAATGATGGCTAGTAAAAAGAATGTATAAAAAATAATTTAAAGTATCATTTCAATTGGAATTTTTGAATGATAGAAAAAAGTTCCCAAACGCTTTGTTCACTTATTTGTTTGAAGTACACCTTTTGAATGGCCTACCAGTATACTATAATATTGACTAAATAAGTGATTAAGATGTTGTTGCAAAATATACATAATATAACGGTTAAGCAGTTATACATAACCGTTATAAATTAATATAACCGTTAATATAACTGGTTAAACAGAGTTTTCACTCAAATTATACTTCATTAAATTTCGTATACCCTCTATTGAGTAGGTGGTTCTGATATGGCTGCATGCTTAGTAAAACTAAAACAACCCTTAATGAGCCATGCTGATAAAACGAATGAGAGATAAATTATCAGATTTAAACAATTATTTTATGTTGTTCTTTTTAGATCAGTTACAACAGTTCCCAACACTAACAAAGCCATTAGTTGTAGTTCAGTTTATGTTATAAATATTAGCAATTTCGATCGTGTAGTTGATTCTTTGATAAGTTCTTTCTTATTCTATACTAAAATTATAGTTTATTCCTATTTTATATTATTTTAGTTATAAAGTTACTACTTTAGCTATATAAAAAACCTGCAGTACGTTGATATACATAGTAGCAAATATTGATTCAATATATTAGAATCTAGGAAGATAATAATTGTCAAATTGTATTGTCATTCTAATAAATTCCAATGAACCCCTGTTAAAGTTTAAGTTAATTCTGGTATATAAGTGATCCAATCAATCTGTTACAATTACAATTTATTTTCATTACAAATGACTCGAATCTCTTAATAGTTCAATATACTTAATTTTAGTTGCCTTAAATAAAAAAGATTTCAAAGATTTCAAAAATTTTTAATTAAATACTTTTTATTGTACTAATAACTGGTACTTCATCGTTATTCTGCAAGATATTAAAGAAAAGTGCGCTTAATATTAATGATGTCACAATTTACAGTTACTCTTATAAAATTATCATTAATCAACTATTAGGTGTTCATTTTCACTACTGTAAAGGTGTGTTTAATGTACTACTGGCTTGCTATTTTTTATATATTGTACTATTATTTAAATTTTATGCAAATTTCCAGGAAATTCAGTTATCGTTACGTTTGATTGAAACTATTTTCATTCCATTTTATTTTTAAAACTATTGTCTTCCCTCCCTTTTGAAATTTGAAAATTAGAAAAAATTAAAAACAAAAACTGAGTAAAATCAAAACAATAATTTAGATTTGTATTTACACATGAGTAGAGTCAAACCTAACAAATCAAAAACTAATCAACTTATTTAATTATATGCTAAGTCATGTTCTTTATGTTCTTAGCAGTTTCTGAATCTATTTGAAATTTCAAGTTCAATAGAATTTTTTTAGGCGAATTATATACTATTAGATGTGAAGTACATGATGTACTAAAATATAGGTAGAAAAATTATTTTAAAATCTTTAAATAAAAATTAAGTTATCTAGATATATGATGGGTGGAAACATCGAGGAAGTATGGGTTCGAATCCAACACACGTCGAAAGAATATTTCCCCCTTACAATTTTTACAGTTATACCTGAAAAAGAAAGGCTGGTTAATTTTCACATTTTACTGGTAGGGGAAAAAACTAAAAAAAAAATTTTCATTTTACTATCATTCAATAAATCAATATTATAATTTATATAGTTTTAAATTCCCAACGATTTAAAACTAAAATTAATTATTTTAATTTAAAACCCAAGTAAGTGACATAATATCAGATGACTAGCATAGAAATATAGAGATATAGAACTAAAATCCATCAAAATTTATTCAAAAAAAAAGGAAGAGTGCATAGTAGACTGTGTTAACCCTAAGATACCCGTATGAACATAATATTATGTTGTTTCCATAAAACTTGAACATTTTTTACAATATTTCAATACTTAATTAAGTACCGAGATATATTTATGTCAAATTTAAAGTTGTATGAGAACTATTTTCATCTGTACATATAGCTTAATTAAGTTTCAACATATGCCAAGCTACCTGAACCGGCTACTCTAGCATAATTTTTTCTTTCTTTTTCCTAAGAGAGGTGGAAATCTTCCAAAGACACCAAGAATTTCCCCTTAGTACTTTTAGATTCTTACTGCCTAAACCACCTCCTCCTTTAGCCAATAAAATGGGATGAATCCCTTACCTGCTAACGCAGTATATTGGCTAGGGAGTAGGGATAGGAAAGGATAGGAAATAAATGTGGAAATATTGAATTTGAAATGGAACTGTAAGGAAACAATGAATCCGCCTATTATTACTACTATTTTGCGAACAGTGACTATAGCCGACAGCCGTTACAACCGTAACAACATGCAGTAGTATATAACAACTTACTATATGAGGTAATTATTGAAGGCAACCTAATTTTACAGAAGTTCTTGGCATGCAACTTGTCAACTTTTCACAAAAAATCAGATACATAGTTCCACTAGACAGCTATAATAATTATTTTCAAATTAAAGAAAGAAGTCGTATAACAGTTACTCGAACCCGCCGGCCATATTTATTGGTTTTAAATAGCGAAACTAACAATTTAACAAAAGTGGTGTGGTAGAAATTGCAGAATCCTAGTTCCTTTATTTTTTGAGTTATCATGAGGACACGAATTAATCAACAAATTTTTCGATTCTGATCTGATCCATATACTTCAGTAATCAGAATATAATCTAGTACAGCTCCTTTAAAGTGTCACAAAGGTAATACCAAATTTATTATACCGTTGACCGTACAGGTATAATGTGAGTTGCATTTTCAATATTTAAAATAGTAGAAGTTGCCTTTTTAATATTTTATTTTTTTAATTATTTGTTAACAATTACTTTGTTTCTTTATTTTAAATTGAGCTAAAAAAAAAATTTTCTGAATCGATAATATTGTATAAAAAGTTGTCCGAATGTTTTTCGGAGTTCTTATGTGCTAAATGAAGAAAAAAGGTAAATATGGCTACTAATGTGTTAAAAAGACAATACTGCTCATTACACTGGTTACTGGAACAATTGAAATAAGAGTAAAAAGATAGCAACTATCAAAGTTCTATAAATAATTTCTTAATATCATTTAAAGGACACGACATCTTCTCTTCTTACAAAATAAATTAAGTTTTTATGGCGTAAATTTTTCAAATAAAAATATTATTTAAAATTTTACTAAGTAGGTAATTATATTTTATTAAAGTTGTCACTAACAAAAGAAACTTTTCTGTTATCCATTACATTTCTTTTTAAATCCAATTTGAAATCAAAAAAGAAATCTGATATTTTTTTATTATATTTCATAGATACTTTTTTCAGCAAAAACTTTGTAAAGATATAATTTAGTGATGGTTCTCCAAAATTAAAAGAATGATAATTAGATTATTAAACTTTTTTTTTTATTTTTCTTTTTTTTTTTACAATCATAAAAAACATGAAAACGATCTGATAAAACTATTTAGAGAAACTTTAAATTAGTTAAAAAAAAATTTTTTTTTAAAAGAAAAAAACTATTCTCTAATTTATCTTCAATTAAAAAAGGATGCATCAAACTGTTCTAAAACTATTTTGTTCCTTTAATAATATTAAAAAAAAAAAAAAAAAAAAACAAAAAGACAATAATTAAAAGGGATTAATGGTAGAAAAGTTTATTAGATTATTAAAAGCAGTTACAGCTCTATATTTCAAGCGAACTCATAACTTTATTAAATTCATCGGTAAAAGTTTTTCTTTTAGCGACGATAATAATTATTCCGTTAGTTAAAAGTTTTCTTTTTTTTGTTTTTCTCAACAAAAATATTTTAATTTGGAACGAAAGCTATTTTAATTATAAGAGATCAACACCCCGATACTTATTAAAAAAAAAAAAAAAAAAAAGTCTGCAATATTTTATAATTTAATAAATAGGAGATTCCTGGAGAGGTCTGGAATGATTGATAGTCTTTTGGTTATTTAAGCATTAAATAAGTTTTACTTTTACACGCGTATATACATTAAATTTTTGAACTTACAATCACTCTTTACTTGTAGACACCGTATAATTTAAATTTTTGGTGTAAAAAATCCCCTTTTTTTTTCTTTTTACCTTTTTTTACCTTTTTTTATTTCTATAAGAGTTTTTTTGTATTTTTAGAGCATGTCGGATTAAGAAAAAAGAAAATTTGTTACTAAAATTTTAAGTGCATTAACCATCAACAGAGGGAATGTTTTTATTCTTCATTTCATTTTCTTTTCTCAAATCTTATAACAATATTGTAATTATCGGAAAAATATGATATTATAATCAGGAATATTCCTGATTATAACATCTCAGGATCAGAACATCTTTTTATTTTACAAAAAAATGTAATAATTCTTTTTTTAAACAGAATAAGTGTTTCAAGAATTTATTCCTTAAAAAATAGATAAAAGAAAAACCAAATGTATTTAATGAAAATATTTCGGATGCAGATTGAATTGTTGAAAAAAAAATAATTTGGTATAAAGGAAATGTTAAGCAAAAAATGTCAAATTAAAGTTTTACTTACATACATAAAAAAAAGACTAAAGAAGTTATTGAAAATCTTGATTCTGTAACAAACTATAAAAATAATCCTAAGTATTTTTGTTCGTATATATGTATATTTCACTACCCCAAACATTTAAAATACTGATGATTGCCGATTCAAAGAGCTCCGCTAAACAAATGATTGAAACATTGATTGAATATAAAAGTAGACTACAGTATTATTGCAAAGTGGAACCACTATAGCTTTCAAATACTGCACAATTACAAATGTCTTGTTTGAAAAGATTAAAGTCACGTGATTTACCGCTGTGTATAAATAAAATTTATGCAGCGAATATGGTGTTGTCGCCAAATCATCGGCCTTTTATTCGAAGCTTCCGAGTTCAATCTCCGGCTGAATCATATAGATTAATAAAAATAATATAAATTTTTTGTTATAATATTATATAGATAATTAGTATATTATTATAATTGAATAAAAAATAAGTATATATTATATATCTATAATTAATATTATATTGTAATATATTATAATAAAATAATAATAAAAAATAATTCTTGTATAACATAATAGATCGCGTAGAAATAAAAACATCTTATTGTCTTATTGTCTTGTAGAATAGCCGAGCAATCAACGGCTTATTGAAAGTAATCATTCTAAAAATTAAAGCTTAGTCTATTCTATGCTCCATATAAGAGTGGGAATGTAAAACAAAATAAAATTGACATGGTATTTCGCATAATAATGGAAATATTTAACGGGGTGATTGTCAGATTAAAACTAGAAAAAAAAATCGTACATGGGTGGGATTCTATTCTAGATTTGTTTTCGATATATTGAGACTTTAATGTTTTTTATTTACATTATTTAATGCCGCACAGCTTTTTATTTACACATTCACGTCACATAAACTAATTCAATCTTGTTTGAAAACAGTATTTTTCAAAGTTTTATATGCTAAAGGATTTGTTTTTGTCCTAAAATTTTAATTACTTTTTAAATTAGAACTAAAAACATCCAAACATTTTATATTTTTTAAAATATTTTGTTTTTATTTCTGTAAACCTTGTTTTTGTCACTTATAAAAAAGATATCATAAATAGTAATAATTTTGTCAAAAGTAGTAATCTACAACAAATTAAGGATGTCATATGAGTTGATATCCAAATCACACATAGACATCGTGATTAACATAGGTTAGTGGCAATCATTACAGGCCACATTAGTGGCAAACATGGAAGCCCCTCACAACATTTCCTGCATGAGTTGCAAAGAAGCAAACGAAAGTGAGAACCTTGAGCACTTATTTTTTGTAGATATCCGGTCCAAGTTAGAGCTAGACTCCTCTCACTGGACAAACCGTTCTACCACAACCTTAGCAAACTCTCTAAACACCCCAGAATCAAAGAATTGATTTCGTATCTTAACTCCTCGGGTTGGAAATAAAACGCAAAACAACCACAAAACATAGGTCTCGTGAGTGCAATGGGATCAAAATGACGCTAATTGAGACCTTCACGCAGCATCATGAAGGCCACCACCCTATCTACCTACCTAGTAATAATTTTTAAATAATAATTATAAGATGGCACTATCCAATATTTTTATTAAACAAATGAATCAATGAAGATTAAAGAATATTTCAAATTTCATTGGGATAATGTTTAAAATTTTCGATGAAGAAATTCCTTTTTAAATTTTAAAATATCCCAGGGTAATTTTGCATAAATTAGAATTTTAGAACCGTCTTTTTTTCGCTTCTTGTTTATTTTTTTATTTGTTAAATATTCTATTTATTTTTTTAGAATATTTTCGCTGTATTTTTTTATTTTTTATTTAATTTAATATAAATATTGTGTAATTTTACAATTATTTACTCAAGTAAGGATTTCCATTATTTTAAACCAAAAAAAAAAAAAAAAAGTATCTGCAATTACTAATGAGTTAATTTTTGATATAATTTGCAACTGAATTTTTTAGAATTATGTAAAAGGTAAAAAAAATATAATTTTGTAATAATAACTAAAAGATAAATATTAAATATTATTTTATGATTTTATAAAACAAATTAATTAAAAATAAAAGAAAATGTTCAGTATCATATTATGATTATTTTCCATTATTATCATAATCATTTTCAGTATTTTCTCTTTTATTTTTATTTTAAAGAGATGCAATGTTTTCCATGCAGCGGTTTTAATTTTTTTTTTTTTATTTAAATTGAATTAAATTCTAAACTATATAAGCAATAAAGTGTATATGTATGAAATGTATATGGAAATAAATTTACCTCATAAAAATGCTATATAGAATAAACTGCGTTAAGTAAACCAATGAATGATTTAGGCAAATGGCTGTCGAAATTAATTTATAATGCTTTTGAAACTAATAATCATTAGCCAGGAAAGATTTTTTTTTTCCTTTCCACTCCAATGAGGAGTATAGGGCATCCACTAAGTCATTTATTATTCATATTTTACTAGGGCAGGGCAGGAGTATAGGGCATCCACTAAGTCATTTGGATTTCACTAAGCCGTTGATTACTCTGTTGTAGCTATTGTACAAAACTAAAAGACGTTTCTTTTATTTCTGCGCCATCTATTATCTTATACAGGAATTATGGTTTTATTATTATTTTATTATATAGCTATTGCAATGTGATATTAATTATAATTTATAGGACATATAAACTTATTTTTAATTTAATTATATCTGAATATATTCTAATAATTCTATATTATTTTTTATTAATCTATATGACTCAGCCGGAGTTTGAACCCGAGAACCTTTCGTATGAAGGCCGGTGTTTTAACCACTACACCATTGATTGGATAGCCAGGAAAGGTATAGTACAATAAAATTTCTAAAGAATATTGAACTGCTGAAATTAATTATATATTTAAAGAAATCTTCTTATACTCAAAAGAATCGTTTTTTGTTCCAGTTTCAAAAATATTTGGACTTATAGAAATTAAAAAATTAAAAATACTTACCTATAAAAAATTTCAAAATGACAAAAGTGTTATTCAAATTAAACAAAGTGTTATTTACCGTATTTTTTCCGAAAGGCTTTCGGTTGGAGTATCAACGAAAGGCTGGGGTTGGGGTAAAGACGAAAAAAAAATATAACATATGATTAGTATAATGGAATTAAACAAAAAATAAATCATTTCTTTTTAAAATCTTGTAACATAGTAGCTACAGTCTAGTGCTCAACAGCGTGACACTAATGATTAGTGACACTAATGATTCCTAAAACTGAAGCTTAGTTAAATATAAATAACAAATGACTTTAGCGGGTGTCCTATGATATTGGCATGAAAGGTGAAAAGTAAATCATTTAGCTTATTTAACAAGCGGTTGAGACTTATAAAATTTGGAACCGATTTCAACTATACCTACATAATATATATCATGTTTAGACGTAATATGATTTTCGTCATTTTATTATAGCAATCAAATGTTATTTGAAATTATTTTTTTTTTTACAATATAACTAAATTTATTTATTTTATATTTTAAAAAAAGACTAAAAATATCTACTTTTACCTAATTTTCAAATATATGATTAATTTACTATTCAATTTATTACGTAATATAATACCTGTAATAACATCAAAATAAAAAAAATATTCATAAAATTAAATGAAGAAATAAAACAGTTAATGCCTCCACTTAAAGTTTTTCGAAGCAAAAAAACTATTGTCACCGTGCCCAGCGCTACACTGTAGATTATCTAAGTTGGCGTAACACAGCTTATAGATGGAGATGCCGTTGCATGTGTTCCCTAAAGTTGGTAATTCATATGTGTACGTTTAAGTTAAGTTTAAGAAGTATATTAATATCTTTCTTTAAAATGTCCTCTCCAAATTTTCTTACCCATCCTACATAATCTTAAATTTTCTTAAATCCATTTTTCGCTAGAACCCTATTCAATTCCTTATCGCATAATCCAATTTGTACATTTATATTAAAGCTTCTAACCTAAAGTTTGATTTTAGGGGGTGATTTTTGGTTGATTAAAATATAACACGATTCAGATGAATCGCTCCATCAACACTATCCGACTCTAGTGTGAAAAAAAATGAATATATTAAAATCTGTGCTTGTAAAATATTTTGCACATATATGGAGAATTTTAATTTTTACTTTATAACTCACAGATATTAAAAAAGAAGCTTATCAACAAATCGTTTAATGTATGGTATTACAGGATAACAGTTCTAAATCACACTTTTTTTCAATTCTTGTTTATTTCCGTTTTAAGTAAATTCTAAATTAAATTTTTTAAACTTTTAAAAAATGTAAATCTAATTTCCGTTAACTTTCATTCAAAAAAATTTGATTCATAATATCAGTAACGTTATTGTTTTACAAATTTAAAATTTAATAAGTCAGATGACAGTGTTAGATTGTGAGATCCAAAGTGTTTATTTATTTTATATATTCTAAATAATATCATACATAATTCACTAGAACCAATTATAAATGCTTTGTAAAATTATTTTAAATTATTAAATTTAAATACCGTATCTATACATAATTATATATGTATGTACATATTATTTTAACATTTTCATGTTGCAATAATTATTTTAAAATTTACCCATTTAATTATTTATAATTTTTTCACCTGCGCATCTCAAATCTTATATATAACTATCCAAAAATAACCGTTATTATATGATTCTAATGACCAGTACTAATTATAATTGTATACTAATATACCTAGTAGCATTTTATTTAAAAACCAACAAAAATTAAAAAAAAAAAGGATATAAAATTCAATTATTATAAAAAAAAAAAACTTAACAAACATTTTTAATTATTTTTTGTTGTAAACTCATTTAAAATTAAAATTTCAGATATTAAAAAAAAAAAAAAACAGCCCTTCAATATAAAACAGAACTAAATTTAAAATATAACTAATACTTTATGTAAAAATTAAAATATAAATGAATTTAAGTTCCAGAATTAGGCGGATGTATTTATGAGTTTTATTAAAAATATAATAGTCAAGGACTAAAAATTTCATTTGTCAGTTAGAAATTTTTAATGGTTCAGTATTTACAAATAAAAAAAAACAAAGATTGTAAAATGAAAGTGTTAATGGAAAGTAAAAATTATCTAAGAATACTCACCCATTTAACAATGCACCCTATAAGATTCCGTAAGAATTAATTGTCCACTAAAGCCGTAACCAAAATGCCGTAAATCGACATTAATATAAATGTCAGTTAGCGACATACATATTATAGATTTTCAGTTCCGCTTATGGAAATCTAATGTTATTGTCCATAATAGGCATATGATAGATTCGTTAAGTTACTTTAAAAATAGTTATTCTTATATTTATTCGATCAGAATCGAATTAATGTAGTAAATTTTAGATTTCTTTCTTGATAATTTTTTTTCTCATAGTCTATTACATCTTTTAAACTTTTAATTATGTCAAACATATTTGTATTTTTTTCTTAAAATTTTGCAATAAGTATGTTCTATTTTCCTTTGTTTTGGTGAAATATATGAGCTCTTATATGAATATATAATATATGAACTCTTTCCTTTGTTTTATTGGCGAAATATATGAGCCTTTGTTTTCCTCCTTTTTTCTTTTTTTTTTTCCGAAGTTTATGTTTCTATACAATATATGCTATTGCTATACATATAGTTTGAAATTTGAATATGAATGATATAAAAATGTACCTACATATGTATTTATATAGCTACAGTGTTAGGTATCTATATAGTCTATGGCTATACGTATTTTTAGCACATTTCTAAAAAAAATTTGAAAAAATGTGCTTATTAGTTTCACTCTGTTCGTCTGTTTACAAAACTACTACACCGTTAAAGATAAAGAAAAAAAATTTTAACCATGGGTAGGTCTCATAAAAAAAATAATTTTGTGGAACAACTTTTTTATGTAGCCCCTCCCATTACGGAGCTACACCCCCTCAAACTTTGAAAAAGCTCTATTTTTAAATGCATATCTTATGTTCTGCTTAAGATTTTTTCAATCTGAAAACGTCATTCGAAAGGTATTTCCTTTATCTTTGTAAATTAATATAAAAATTATAAATTTTTATTAATTTTTTTAAAATTAGTATTTAAATTTACCGTTATGTGAAAACCAAATTTTGCATGATTTTTCTACTTTTATAACTCCGGTACGCTTCTAGATAGAAGCTTGAAATTTTGAGGCAAGAAAGAACTTTTAGAATTAGTATAAGTTCGCTCAGAAAATTTTTTTGGACCACCCCCTGTTGATGAGCTACTAGGGCTTAAAAATTGAAAATTTGCTATTTTTAAACACCTGTAACTTAGGAACCTGTACAAATTTTACTTCTGCAAGATATAAAAATTAAAGCTACCTTAATATATTTTTACGTGTGTTAAAGGTTTATTTTAGTTGTAAAGGGTTCCAAAGTTGCAGCTTTTCAAAGTTTCGAAAAAGCCCCATTTTCAAATGTATATACCTCAGGCTCCGCGTAATAGTTTTGCAATCTAAAACCGCCAGAAGATCGAAAATTTTATTATCTATATAAAACAATATCAAAATTATGTAATATTTTGTAATTTACTATTTAAATTTACCGTTATGTGAAAATCACATTTTGCATGAAATTTCTTTTTTCATAACTCCGGCACGCCTTTAGATAGAAACCTGAAATTTTGAGACAAGAAAGAACTTTTAGAATTAGTATAAGTATAAGCACCCCCTCTTTAAGAGTTATTACGCCTCAGAAATTGAAAATTTGCTATTTTTAGACACCTGTAACTTAGGCACCTGTACAAATTTTTCTTCGGCAAGACATGAAAATTATAGGTTTAAAAATATATTTTTGCGTTTGTTAACGGCTTTTCTTAGTTATATACGATTCCGGACTTACGGTCCCTTAAAATTTCAAAAATGTCCTATTTTCACGTTTTTTCTTATTACATGAAATTTTCAAATTTTTGTGCAAGTCACAATTCTAAACCGTTTTGTATTGAGTTTTGGAAATGTGCGCTTTTAAAAACCGTTGGTTCACATTCTACCTTGTTTGTTTTAATTTGTTTTTTATGTGTCTATACAATATACGCTATTGCTATACATGTAGTTTGATACGAATAGTATAGATATATGTATGTATTTCTATACATATGTAGCTATGTAATGTTGAGTATTTATCTACATATTTTTTGTTTTGTTATGTGTTTTTTTTGTGTTTTTCTGTTTTGTGTAAAGAATGAATGTAAACATAATATGTAAGTGTGTGTATAATATGATGAATGAATGTGTATAATATATGAAAGGGTTTTTTAATTACTGAGAAATTGTGTATGAAAGTACATTTTGTAAAAATAAAAGCTAAAAAATGTGTGCATTGTGTATAAATAAAAATTTGCTGTTATTGGAATGAGTATTCGTAATTATTCTAATAAAAATTCGTCGCTTCCATTGAGGTATGTAATATAATAGGAAAAATTATTTGTATTTTTTTATTTTAAAAATTGAATTGAATTGTAAACCAGTAAAAAACAAGTACATACATAGATATGTACTATGTATTTTTGAAATTTTTTAAGAATAAAATTTAAGCCTAGATTTTTATTGCCTAGAAAATTTATAGGCAATAAATGTACTAAATAATTTTCATGCAATTCACAAAATTATTTGTTGAAGTTTGCATCAAAATTAATATTATGATACATAGATACATACATATTTATATTATTTATGCATCACAAATTCAATAATTTTGCACTTTTTTCATTCAAATCAAATATTTTTTTTTCTTAAAAATTTGTTAAGAATTAGAAATCTTATTGCTAAAAATAAAAGTATTCGAAAATAAACGTTCAATAAGAGGTATATTTATGTATTAATTAAAATATGTGACAAAGTTCAAACCATACTAGAAAATATTTCGCCAGTCCTTCAATTTTATTTTTAATAAAATTTCAAACTTACTTGTTTCATATTATGTTATGCTTATGTTATTATGGTTCGACATAGTACGTTTTGATAAATAGCTACCAACATTGCCAACATGACAAAAAAATATGACATTTATACATTATATTCACTTATGTTGCATTTTAGTTAGCGCTTAAACCATATCGATTTTGACGTTATTGTAAATTGCACTTCACAATAATTGTAAATTTTTCAAATTGACGACTGAAATGAAAATTCAAAATAAAAAACCCTTTCATTATAAAATGTAGTATGTAGAATTGTTTGATAAGGATTAATTTGCATTCCATCATTTGTAACGAGTTAATGATTAACTAATTAATAATTTTATTCTTAGAGATAGATTTAATTTATATTTTAAATTTTATTTTAATATGGTTCAAAATAAAACAAGCGAAATCTGAAGAAATTAATTTTTACAATTAGTTCAGACTTCAGATTTTACCAAAAACAAATGAAATAAAAGGAAAAAAGTATTAACAGTAAAGTAAGTAAAGAGTAAAGAGTAAAGAGTTAAATTAGAGGAAATTTTGCTTGCGCAAAAAGTTAGCAAATTCATTTTTTAATGCTTGCTATGAAAAAAGATATTATTAAAAATTTTACACATCCAGAGATCCTACTAAATTTTGTTTTCTAAGGAAAATTAATTGTAAGATAATCATTTTGATACCTCTTTAAAAAACACTAGAAACTAAGATATTATTAGTTTAAGAGTGAGTGTAAATGATAGTAAAGAGTTCGACTTTAAGAAATAAACTTTAAAAGGTATATTTATATCATATTATATATTATGTATAATTTGTGACATCAAGAGATGTATAATTTGAAGATGTAACGAAGAGATTTTTTCCATAGATTGGTTGATAGATACAATGTACCACTTATTAAAATGTGTGCCAGATTTTTACTGGCTAAACCTCACCCACCAAATTAACTATTAATTTTTTGTTAACTTTATCAGCACATTTTCAAAAAAAATGTTTGAAAGAATGTGCTTATTAGTTTCACTATATCAGTCTGGGTGTTTACAAAACTTCTACAAAACGGAGCTACAGCCCCTCAACGTTCTAAAAAGCTCTATCTTTAAATTTTTATAACACAGGTTCTATAAGACATATTTTCAATCTGAAAACGCCAAACAATAGCTGGTTTTATAAACTTTATAAATATTAATAAAATAAATATTTGGCTTTGTCACGCAGTATTTTAATATACTGTTATGTGAAACTGAATTTTTGCAATAATTTGGACCCCTTCTATTTTTCAAACGGTTTAACTTAGAAGCTTATAATTTTGGGTGGAGTTAAATTTTTCGAAATCAGTATGAGTTATTTCAGAAAATTTTTTTTGTGTCGCCCCCTTTTAGGCGCTGTAAGGGGTCAAAAACTGAAAATTCTTTATTTTTTAACACCTGTAACTTGGGCACCGGCCACATTTTTTTGAAGTAATATACAAAAATTAAAGCTTAAACATTATATTTTTATTTGTGCTAATAATTTGTTTTAATAATATAGGGTTATGTTAGAATTGGTGAAAGTGTAATTTGATTTTTCTCAATTTTTCGTACCGAAAAAAAATCTTATCAAAATTTATTTTTCAATATATGTATCTACTTTTCACTCTAGGCATATTACGGAATATTTTTTAATTTAGGAAATGTGCTTTTTTGAAAACCCTTGTTTTTTTCCATTACTTGTTTAGTGTAGTCTTATGTATACTTTCTCTAAGGAAATTGGTACTTTGTGCTATATCGATTAATAAAGGTTTTTTTCTTTTAAGCTTTCCTGTAGTAAACTGATTTTATACAAGTAGAGCAGCTACTATATTTGCCGTTCCAGACGAGTTTTATTTTTTATGGCATATCTCTTTATTTCATCTGAAACTTTGAAACTTCTAAAATATTTATGAATATAATTATTACGGACATGCCAGAGAGCCCAGAGGATTTTATTTTGGAAAGTTTGTATTTTTTTTAATGCCTATGCGTTTGTTTGGCACAACCCTGAATTCGAATGCATTATAACCATAAAGGTTTTATTACGTGGTTATAAAATAACACTTTGTTCTATGCCGTTAATTTAGATTTACAACCTAGGAGTCAATAATTCTCCCAGTAAAATAAATTCTATCAAACTTAAAAATAGTATTAAATGGTATTACTTAACATTTTAGGCAGGATTTTAGTCGATTTATTCCCATAAAAGTCAATTTTACTATTTACTATAAATTGCATACAATATGTTTTCAATCATTTTCAATAAATTTATTTACGTATATATGTATCTATAGAAAAAAAAGTGATAAACCAAATTTTTAATTAAATTAAATCGAAAAGTTTACAATAAATTCCATGCTCTTACCATATTATTAAATAAAAATTATTTATTTATCTAAATGATTATTTCTAAAAAAAATGTAAATAATACATATTATTTAAAGTAAAATATTTAAAAATTGAATAATATATACCAAAAAAAATAAACATTAAAATGGCGTATACCTATAAATAGTTATTTTTTTTTTAAAAGAAATCTGATAATATTTTATTCATTATACAAATTAAATTTGTATAAAACATTATTTAACTAATAAAACTTCATTTTAGTTGATCTATCTTACAATAGGATAATATTTTCGAAATCTTATAAAAAAAAAATTAGCAGACTTAGAAGAATCTACAAATCAAACAACCAAAATATATTTGACACTAGTACTGCCACTATCATAATAATAATATTAATATCGATTAATTCAAATTTCGATTTGTGAATTTAAAAACTCTAACAACAAAAAAATTCACCACTACAAACCTGCTGTACACTAGATCAAGTGTTTCTCATCCTTTTTGTCCAAAGTACCCTTCATTTTTTTTTTATTTATAGGTAATTTTGACATTCAATAATAATTTTTTATTTTATTTTTTTTTATTTTATTTATTTATTTATTTTTATACCCGTATGAACTATGTTCAAGGGTATAATAAATTTGCCATTACGTTTGTGACACCTTAAAGGAGTCGAGCTAGATATAGTGTCAAAGGTATGGATCGGCTCAGAATCGAATTCTGAGTCGATTAAGCCATGTACGTCCGTCCGTCCGTCCGTCCGTCCGCACGATAACTCAAAAAATAAAGGAGCTAGGGGGCTGAAATTTTTTTTACGTCACTTTTGCAAAATTGTTAGTTTTGCTATTCAAATCCAACATTTTCGGTCGGCGGGTTCGAGTAGCTGCCATACAACTTCTATCTTTATATAGAAATAACTCAGTATCTATTCAAGCTAGGTTTCTGAAATTTTGCAAATGATGATCAAGTTTTATGGCAACAACTTCTGTAAAATTTGGTTGTGCTGGTGCAGCGGGTTCGGGTAGCTGCCATACAACTTCTCCGTTTAAATGAGAATAACTCAGTGTTTATTGAAGCTAGGAATCTGAAATTTAGTAAAGAGGTGTCGAGTTACATGCCAACAACTTTTGTAAAATTTGGTTGGTCTAGAGCAGCCGGTTCAGACTTCTTGCACCTCTTGGAACCTAATGAAGCTAGGCGTCTGAAATTTTGCAAATGATGATCAAGTTTTATGGCAACAACTTTTGTAAAATTTGGTTGTGGTGGTGCGGCGGGTTCGGGTAGCTGCCATACAACTTATTCGGTTAAATGAGAATAACTCAGTGTTTATTGAAGCTAGGAATCTGAAATTTAGTAAAGAAGTGTCGAGTTATATGCCAACAACTTTTGTAAAATTTGTTTGGTCTAGAGCAGCCGGTTCAGACTTCTTGCACCTCTTGGAACCTAATGAAGCTAGGCGTCTGAAATTTTGCAAATGATGATCAAGTTTTATGGCAACAACTTCTACAAAATTTAATAGTGCTGGTGCGACGGGTTCGGGTAGCTGCCATACAAAATCTCTTTTTAAATGAAAAGAACTCAGTGTCCGTCCGCACGATAACTCAAAAAATAGAGGAGCTAGGAGGCTGAACATTTTTTTACGTCACTTTCGTAAAATTGTTAGTTTTGCTATTTAACTCCAGCATTTTCTGTCCCCGGGTTCGGGTAGCTGCCATACAACTTCTTTCTTTAAATAGAAATAACCCAGTGTCTGTTCAATCTAGGTATCTGAAATTTTGCGAATGATGATCAAGTTTTATGGCAACAACTTCTACAAAATTTGGTTGTGGTGGTGCGACGGGTTCGGGTAGCTGCCATACAAAATCTCTTTTTAAATGAAAAGAACTCAGTGTCCGTCCGCACGATAACTCAAAAAATAAAGGAGCTAGGAGGCTGAAATTTTTTTTACGTCACTCTTGCAAAATTGTTAGTTTTGCTATTTAACTCCAGCATTTTCGGCCACCGGGTTCGAGTAGCTGCCATACAACTTCTTTCTTTAAATAGAAATAACCCAGTGTCTGTTCAATCTAGGTATCTGAAATTTTGCAAATGATGATCAAGTTTTATGGCAACAACTTCTACAAAATTTGGTTGTGCTGGTGCGACGGGTTCGGGTAGCTGCCATACAAAATCTCTTTTTAAATGAAAAGAACTCAGTGTCCGTCCGCACGATAACTCAAAAAATAAAGGAGCTAGGAGGCTGAAATTTTTTTTACGTCACACTTGCAAAATTGTTAGTTTTGCTATTTAACTCCAGCATTTTCGGCCGCCGGGTTCGAGTAGCTGCCATACAACTTCTTTCTTTAAATAGAAATAACCCAGTGTCTATTCAATCTAGGTATCTGAAATTTTGCAAATGATGATCGAGTTTTAATGCAACAACTTCTGTAAAATTTTGTTGTGATGATATGACAGGTTCGGATAGTTGCCATACAACTTCTCTTTTTAAATGAAAATAACTCAGTGTCTATTGAAGCTAGGTATCTGAAATTTAGTGAAAAAGTGTCGAGTTGCATGCCAAAAACTTTTGTAAAATTTGAATGGTCTAAAGCAGCCGGTTCAGGCTTTTTGCATTTCTTGGAACTTAATGAAGCTAGGCGCAATAGATTCGGGTAGCTATCATACAACTCCACAATTTACATAAATATATCTCTGTAGTTCGGTACTAAAACTCTGAATGTTTTTAAAAGATGATCAAGTTTTATAGAAACAGGATATATTACGTTCATACGGGTATCCCAGAGTTGACACAGTCTACTCTACTGCACTCTTCCTCGTTTTTTAATGCATTTCTCTGCCACATAAATGGGTGGATAGGAAATTACAAAGCCTTTCCTGTTCAGGCGAGGCTGTAAATGTCGTAAGGGGAAACAACTCTTACGACGTGTGTGGGATTCGAACCCACACTGCCTCGGGGTTTTCAGAGTAGTTTATACGTTCTTACCCACTAGGCCACCGAGGCCCTAATTTTTTATTTATAACATATTATATTAAATATTAATGACTAATTTGAGCGTGTTTGGCTGATACCAAATTATCTATTCTAGGCTTGATATTCTGCAAGCTATATGATATCGCTTTCGGAACATAATGTATCTCTCTTTTTATTTCTTAGTTCATCAGTTAACACAGAAAAACTAACACAAATATGTGCTTGAGACAAATATGTGCTGGGAAATGGCAAAAGTTCTCTGAAAGCTTCACGAGTGAGATATTTCTTCACTCGTGATATTAATTTTTGGTTTTTTGTTAAAAAGCTGAAAAATTTTCTTCCATCTTCAATATGGTGTCCATTGAAAGCTCAATTAGTTTTTCTTTCATAACATCTAAAATTCCGGCTTGTTCAATAAAATTATCATTGAATGTATCTAAAATCCAGAGTTTATGCTTGTATTCATTTTAATCCATACTAGGAAAAATATTGTTCGAAGTTTAATTCTTTCTCTTTTTGTAAAATGTAACCCAAAGAAAATAAATTATGAAAATAAGTTGATGGGTTACATTTTTCGGCTAGACAAATTTTGGTTTCAATTTTGGTTTCGGTATACTATTTTCATTTTGGAACTTTTAAATATTTAGTCATTGACTGTTGCATTATAAAATAATACTCTTGGGAAATCTTAATGGAGTTTTTTCCAAATTGAAGCATTTGCACAAATTCAAAATTTTCTCAAAAACAAAGATGTGTTATTCAACAACCTTCAATATTATGGCAGGCACTCTAAAGGGTACGCGTAACCACGTTGAAAAACACTCCGCTAGATGGCATGTTGTCAATTTTTTATTAAAATTTTTTTGACGGTACCAAAAAAATGATGTATTTTTATTTATATAATGGAAGACAAAATTATTTTATACTTTTGAGGGCACTTAATTAAATATTAACTTTTAAAAAAATTTTGGTTGCATTTTTTTTTTTTCTTAATTAAAAATGAATTAGATTATAAAAAAAAAAAATTATTTTTATTCTAATATTGATTATTGTGATTTTGTTTTTATATTAGGAATCAGTTAATAGTTGAATAGATATACATATAAAAAAATATCACAAATCCCACTACTACCACTATAATAATAGAAAACACTATCAATACCACGACATATTTACACTAAAAACTAAGAAGACTTAAATTGCACAAATCACATTTAAATGGCCTTAAATTTTCATATCAATTTTTTAAATATACTTATATAAATTTTTAAGGAAATATTCTGTGAGTTAAAAAAAAATACATAAAAAAACAGCACTATAAAAATTATTAACTATTTCATTATAATATAATATAATTTTTGTATATTTTTTTTTGTTTTTTTTTTTTAAATTATAAATTTGTTTTTATGATTTTTTGAAAATTTATTGTAGGAGTAGTTAATTTTCATAATTATCTGACTGTTATTTTAAACATTATGTAGTAGTTAAGTGGCTAACCTTTCAATCGGAGGGTCTTAGCGTTTGAAACATACAGATGACCTTGACTTTGTAGATAATATTAATACTAATAATAATAATTAATAATATACTAACACCAAGAATAATATTGTGACAATAGAGGTGGCATTATTACCTCATGGAAGATGTAATATACTACTGCATGTTCTAAATGTTGATGACTTCGTCATTCATAACAAAATAGTAATCAAAATAGGCGGAATTCATTATTTTCTTACAATGCCACTGACCAATCCAAAGTCCTTATTCAATCCTTGTTATATCTTCTCTTATACTAGTTCCTCCTTTTTCATTAAACAGAATTAACAGTTAAGGGTTTCATCTCATTATATTGCTAAAGAGGAATGTGGATTTAGTCAGTAAGAATCTGACACTAATAAGGGCGGTATTCTTTGTTGTCTTTGAAGCTTCTAACAAAAAAACAAAAAAATTAATTTTTAATTTGTGAAATTATATTAAAATCATATATTGTCATTAGACTTTCACCAATTTTGAAAACTTCAACTCGTACGATTCAGGAGAAATTAGTGAAATTTGTGTTTTAAAATTTCTTTAGTTGAAGACAAAATGAATAAATAAAATCATTATGAAAGTTCAATCAATTGACATTTTTTTTTTATTTAAAATATTTTTAAATTGTTCGAAAACAACAAATATAGAAGTAATACAAGAGGTATTAGTAATTTTTTAGTTGTATTGTAGTTTAAAAATGATTTCTTTTGCAAGACGCCTGTCAGTATTTAAGTGAGAAAGTTTCAGTGTCACTACATAAGGGTTAAAATTGTTATTGTACGTAAGTATAGATTTTTTAATTGAATTATGAATTTATAAAAAATATTTAGTATTAATATAACATAAGTCATATTTATAAAAAAAAAACATTTTTTTTTTGTTTGTAAAACAAATTGTCATAATAATTAATTAAAAATGTAATTCTATATTTGATTGGGAATGCAATTAGTAATGAATAATAAATTAATTTTTTTTTTATTCTAAAATAAATCATAATATAATATTATATTCCTGAACTTAATAGTATCTATAGTTTAATATTTTGATTACTACATTTCTCAGTAACGTAATGCTTTTTTTTTTTATATTATATCGTTGCAGATATAAATATTTGCCGATATTTTTAGGACCCTTTTGTCTTTAAAATGTGGGCCATCTCGGTATAAGTATTCAATTATAATTATATTTAATATTTTGTTTACATTATTTTATTATATTTTACATATATTTTTTGATCTGACCAGGGTTTGAACCCGAGAGCTTTCGTCTGAAAGACCACTGACTGAAGCACTGCACCATTGTTCAGTTGTAATGCTTTTTTATTTGAAAAAATTAAATTTATAAAGTTTTAGTTAAATTATAAAACTTTCATTTTAAACTCATATTTAAACCAAAAATGAAACCGGACTGTGAAAGATGAGTGCCAAAGGATAAGAGGAAAATTGATGGAAAATTCATTAAATGTTAACTGGCACGCCAAGATACATCTTCAAACTTGTCTTCTGAGTTTTATTACAATATACGGGATATGTTGCTCAAGTTAATTGAAAATGGTTTTGAAAACACTAAAGTTGTTCGAAATAATCACCGTTTTATTACAAAAAAAAAACCAGATTGATTTTATGAATTCCTTTCGTAAAGAACTAGGTATTTGTTTTTAAAATTTTAGGTTAATCAACCAAAACACACAAGTAACACCACAAACTTATAAAAAAAATTATAACTTACTAACGTCTAGCTAAGAATAGTATAACTGAACTTCACAAACGGTTTTCAATTTAAATTGAATAAACTTATATTATATTTAAGTACATATGTATATTATGTTTAAAATTATCAAGGACCTGAATTAACTGGAAAAAAAAACCGTGGTCTTAAAATAGAATGTTGCAGATAGCAGCTATCTCACATCATCATCATCCAATACTCCAAGATTAAGGAAGAAAATTAATTGATTTAAAAGACCTAAGAAAGTTGATAAGAGAACTAAGAAAAAATAGTTTAAGTTACAAGATTTCTACTTACTATTAAACAATCTGTCAATGATAGAGAAAGATGGAAACATTTTGTGAAAGTTCTAGGAATTAGTTGACTCTATCTATCAAAACGTTCTATCATATATTCTAATTGATATAATATATAAAATTTTATCACTAATTGTACTGAAATTGTACAATATCTAAAAAAAATATGTAATCTAATTAAAAAGTCCTTCATAAAATATTAATTAAGATTTTTTTTTTGGATAATAAATTTCAATTTTATTTGAAAAAAAACACTTCCTATACAAAAGCAAAAGTTATTTTAAGGTCAACTTTTCTTTTACTTAAGTTAAATATTTACAAAAACAAAAAAATTAAAAAAAAAAATGATTTTAATTAAATTTTATTCATAGAAACTACAAACAAAAAATTAAATTAATAAATGAAGGAGGTATTCAACAGGTTTATTTGAAACTTTAATTCTTGAAAATATCTCTATAATAATTATATAAAAAATGGTGGTGTATAAAAAATTTTTTTTAATAAAATCTAAATAAATAAAAAGTTAAATAAAATAAATTTTAAGTAAAATATTTCATTAATTCTGCGGGTTATTTAAATGAGCTGTTTATTTAACCACAATTTTTAAAAATTAAAATTAAATTAAATATAAGAATTTTATATTAAGTTTAAGGAAGGAATTATAACTGTTAATCTATCTTAGATACATAATTATCTAAAAAAATTTTTAGCTGATTTTATGTATAGTAGTTTAAAATTTAAAGAAAATTTTTTGAAATTTAATTTTGAAAAAAAAAAAAAAATTATAAAAAATATTCTTATAATTTATAAAAGGATAATTAATATAAAAGGATTTTAGATATTTTTTGGTGATAAGATTCACTCCTTTAATAAGTACAAAATATCTAACAAGAACATTGAAAGCAGAACATAATTTTGCTTGTTATAGTTGAAGCATCTAATTTAAAATCTTTAATATTTTAAGAAAAATACAATTTGGGAACTGTGGTTTCGTTTCATAACTCAGCATATTGTTGCTTGCTGCATCTTATAATACTTATCAAACTTATAATACTTAAGTCCTACAAGAAACTATTTTAACTGATGGTGCATTTTTATTTGAGCTCTGATAATCGATAATAGTGAGGATGCTGTCGAAGTGTCCAGGTGTAGAATATTTAAAACGTGTTTTCTACTGCAGTGTTTAAATATTGAACTTCTATTTTCTTCTCTTATCGAAATTAACCAAACACTTGAAACGTAAACTACATTAGAATGTCATCTTTGTTATCTAAAATTAATACTAATTAAATGGATCGAATATATAAAACTGAGCTTAAACTCAAATTCCACTTTTTCAAATAAAAGCTATGAATTCAGATGTATTTTTGTTTTAAAAAGTGAGGTTATGCATATGAGTTTAAAATATGCATACAAGTCATAATTATGCATACAAGTCATTGTCTTATTCACCTTTTATTAGTGAATTAAACAATAAATGTTGAGAGGAGATGCAATTTAGCATTTATGTTATTTAAATTTTCATAAATAAATTTTAAATAATAGGAAAAAATGTTAAGGAGTTAAAACTTAAACTCTAAAAATGATTTGTAATCCAAATTTTGTTTGAGTTGTGAATTTATTATTATAACATTATCTAAAGACACTATAGGGGGAGTGAAACGAGCACAAGTTCTCTATGAATGTGTTGTGTGGGATGTTAACTAAACTTGACCTGTCTTTTTTTGAACAAATAAAAGGTTGTATAACTAAGGCAAATTAAGTCTAGAGAATGAAAATTAATTTTAAATTGATAGGAATGTTGTGAACGAAGTTGTTAATGTTTATCTTGAATCTTTTAAAGTTGCGTATAAGTAATTTTTTCCAAGTTAAAAATTATATTTAAAAATAAAATTAGTCTTAAAACCTCTAACAAAACTTTAATGTTTGTTTCATTAAGGTTACGAAGAATATATTATATATTAGGTACAAAAAAATAAATATAGCTCACTATTGTAGCTGAAAAAATATCCCATTATTAATCAAATCGAACCAAGGATAAAAAAAATAATAATAAGTATAAAATTTTATATTCGAAGATTAAGGTTATTAGGTCATCGACATGTTATTGGAGCACTAAATCTATTTTATAGATATTTTGTTGATATAAGAATTTGTTCAGAAGAAATAAAAATCTTAATACATCTTCTCAAAAATTTCAACCAAGATACGAGTATATGGAGAGCTGCACAGGCTTACCCATATAACTTAAAGAACCCCTGATGGCACACCTTCGCAAATGTAAATTCATTTGTAATGTGTATAGCGCGAATATGCAATACCTTACCGTTAGAAGTATTCCCTGAAATTAGCAACTATAACCTGCATGATAGTGATAAATTTAAGAAAAACATCAACATCTTTATTCTAAGTAATCCCACCAACATACAATAATTTCTGATATTCCCCAAAATTTTTTATTCCTATTTTTACAGTGCCCTAACCAAACGGCAATTTGGTTAGGGTTTTAATATTTTTTTTTAATTTCACTAGTGTGAATATTCTTTAACACCTGAGGATAATAAAAAAGGATCTTCGTCTTCAAATGTTCCATTTTTCGTGGGTTTTAAGATTCGGTTGCATATAAACGAGAAAAGACAAATATTATTATTTAATACTATTTATTTACTTTGATATATTGTAACTTGCATGTCCGTTCCAGTATACGGTCATTAAAAAAAACTTACCACATAGCCTCAATGTGTTGTCAGCGAAAGAAAACAAGTATAAATCAGTTTGTGGCAAAACTTCCAGTTTTTTGTCTTCATTGTAATGAAAAGTAATCATGTAATGTTCTTAGCTATGATAAAATAAATCTAAACGTCCTAATCAAAATATTTTATATTTCAGATGTAAATACATTTTTAAATTTAATCGAGTTTTCTTTTTAATATTAAATAATTCAAGAGAAAAACAATTCAAGAGAAAAACAAGGTAGAATGTAAACCAACTGTTTTTAAAAGCGCACATTTCCAAAAGATAATAAAAACTGTTTAGAATTGTGACTTGCACAAAAATTTGAAAATTTCATGTAATAAGAAAAAACGTAAAATAGGACATTTTTGAAATTTTGAGGGGCCGTAAGTTCGGAATCCTATATAACTAAGAAAACTCGTTAACACACGTAAAAATATATTATTGAACCTTTAATTTTCATGTCTTGTCGAAGAAAAATTTTTACAGGTGACTAAGTTACAGGTGTCTAAAAATTGCAAATTTTCAATTTTTGAGGCGTAATAACTCTTAAAGAAGGGGTGCTACCAAAAAATTTTCCGAGGAAACTTATACTAATTCTAATTCTTTCTTGTCTCAAAATTTCAGATTCCTATCTAAAGGCGTGTAGGAGTTATGAAAAAAGAAATTTCATGCAAAATGTGGTTTTCACATAACGGTAAATTTAAATACTAAATTTCAAAAAAATTGTATAATTTTGATATTAATTTACAAAGTTTAAAAAAATACCTGTCGAATTACGTTTTCGAATTGAAAAAATCTTAAGCAGAACATAAGATATATACATTTAAAAATAGGGCTTTTTCAAAGTTTGAGTGGCTGTAGTTCCGTAATGGATGGGGCTACATGAAAAAGTTGTTCCACAAAATTATTTTTTTTATGAGACCTATCCATGGTTAAAATTGTTTTTCTCTATCTTTAACGGTGTAGAAGTTTTGTAAACAGACGGTCGGACGGACGAACGGACGGACAGAGTGAAACTAAAAGCACATTTTTTCAAAATTTTTTTGGAAATGTGCTAAAAAACAATTTAAGTAATGTGTAGGTACCGAAATAGTTCAATAAAAAATAAAAATGTTTCTTTTAAGGATAATAATGTTCACATAATTTTTCTCTTTCTTTTTAAATAAAATAAAATCACATAAATTCTAAAGATATTAAATCTGATACAATATACAATTAATTTATTTTTGTTTTTTTTTTTTTTTGAAATACCAATTTTTTTTTTTTTCAGGACTGTGGTGAACAAATTCAAAGAAATCATATAAATTCGAGGGATAAAAGTTAATTTTTTTTAAATTTTATGAAGAAGAGAGAGACAAAGCGAAAAGTTCCAGTATTATTTTCACAGAATCATTTAAAAATTACATGAGAGTCTTATAACAGAATAAAAGAATAAAAGAGACAAAATGTTAAAAAAGAAAGAGAGACAAAAAATTTAAAAAAGAAAAAAAATTCATCTTTTTAAATCTGTTTTTTGCCTAAAGTCCTATAAAATTAAATGTTAACTGACCCCACTGATTGCTTTAACACACAAAAAAAAAAAAAAGTTAAGTTAAAAATTAAGGAAAAGAAAAAATATTACAAAGAAAGAGATAAAAAATAAATTACAAAAAATTAAATTACTACATAATACGAAAGGGCTAAAAAAGGCAAAAAAAAAAAAAAAAAACTTAAAATAATTTACAAAAATGTTATATTTTTCATATAAAAGAAGAGTTACTTTACTTTCAAAATGTTCTAAGGCAATTTTACTGCTCTTTTTTTCCCTCCTTTTTCTTTTAATTTTTCTTTTTTGATAATAATTTTAATGATATCAAAAGAAAAAGGATTTCTGTTTGTTTTTCATCAAAAGATTATAGTTTTGTAATGTTACAAAATGTAAATATTGTGGTAGATATTGTGATATTGACTGCAAAGGGCTATAAGATGTTTAAATAGGAAATAAAAATTTAAAATTACAAAAAATTATCAGAAATGAATAAAAATCTTGTTTAGTTTTTTATTATTCAGAACCTTTTTGGAAGATTTTTTTTGATTCAAATAAATTTTTTAATTCGAATAGAGGCTGATTAGAGGTTTAAAAGCGAAAAGTACAAGTAACAAAAATTTAAAATAATATTTTTAGACGAAAAATTTCTCAGATTAATAACAGCTATTTTTTAAAGGTTATGTAAGCTAGATCTAATGTTAGTAATTCAGTACAATTTGAATTCAACTTTTTCTGTATTGATACATAAAACTTAAGTCGTATTCTTCAGTAATAAATTTTGTAATAAACTTTATCATTATTTTTACTACAAATAAATACATATACCTAAAATAGTGCACATTGTATTTCACATGCGAAGGTTTGTAATTTACTATACCAAATACTGCAATTTACATATAAAATACTGTAATTCACTGTACAGAATACGGAATGTGTTTATCTTTGATATATTTTTTGCCTTACTCCTCTTGGGAGCATAGGGCTTGCACTTGAGAACTCCATATATCACGCGATTTCTCGCTGATAGGGCCATTCGTGCTGTGCTTGTGTTCTTCTTGAGCTCCTAAATGTGATACAGCCCAGATAGTAGAATTTGTTTACAAATTCTATCTGGTGTCCATTCAGTTGGATTAGTGCAGTCGTACTAGACAACTTCTTTGAGTATATTGTCTAGGACGACTGTAAAGAGGAAAGGTGAGAGCGAATATCTCTGTTTAACTCCGGATGTTGTGAAAAAGGCGTTACTGGTTTAGCCCTTGTGTAATACTGCGACTTCGCCGTTGCCATAAAGTGCCTGGATGAAACGGACTATTTTTTCCAGTATTCTCTTGTCTTAATATATTAGTGCTGAATATATTCTTATGATAATAAAGCCATCTAAAAGAAATAAAAATTTATTAAAGTTTACCGGTAATATTTGATCCAAGTGATTCTTCGATATCATTTTTTACAAAAAATGAGAAAACGGCAAAGCATATAACAAAGATTTGAGATCACCCGACTAAAATTAAATATAAATATGACTGATCTATTAGTCAAATTATTGAATATAGCTAAGCACTTTAATTGGCATTTCTTATTTTCTGAATTTTAAATTAATATAGGTATTGGGAAATTGGTATATCTATTCTTCAGTAGTTTAATCTTCGTGGCAAGGCGATTTTTCACAGAAAATTATCCAAATAAATCATTAATTTGAAATTTCTGGATAATTTTAAAGAAACTTAAAGAAAGATTTAAAAAATTATAGTTTATATTAAAGAAAATCATTTGAAAACAAAAAAAACTCAAACAAAAATAAATTTAAAGGTTAAATAAATTTTCTTTTGAATTTTATTTTCTTTATGAATCTTTTTCATTCAAAATAAATTATAATTTTTCTTTCCGGTCATAGTTTTCACATTAAACAAATTTTTAATTCAAATTCAATTTTTAAACAAATTCGTTAATTTTTGTATTCGTTTTTATGTTCTTTTGTTTTTACATTTTGCATATTAATATATTATTTCATATTTTCTTCTTTAAAGTTATAAATAATAATCCTTTTATTTCTACAGGATATAAAAGTGGTTTAAATACTTTTACAATACAAGAAATACAAAAAAAGGACACACGGAATCTGAATAAAAATATGGCCAAGTAAAAACAAAGTCAAAAAGAAGGAAAATCAAAAGAAGAAAAATTAAAATAAAAATTGAATAATAAATTAAAAAGAAATTTCAATGATTTTTTTGTATAGTTTGTCGGCTGGTTGGTTAAACAAATCTTAAATTAAGAAATCCTTTATAATAATAATTAAATTTTTATCATTTTAAATTTCATAAATTTAAAATATTTCTTCAGAAAAAATCTATTGTTTTAGTTCTTTTTAGCACGTTTTCAAAAAATTATTGAGATATTTGCTTATTAGTTTTACTCTGTTCGTCCATTTGTCTGTCTGTTTACAAAATTTTTATAATTTTTAGATTAGAACAATGAAATTTTAAACATAAACATTATAGGTCTCTTAGAAAAATTAATTTTTTTCATGTAGCTTCATCCATTGTGGAGTTACAGCCCCTCAAAATTAAAAAAACTCCTATTTTCATATGATATTATAACTTAGATTTTGTTTGAATTCGTCAAATCAATTTTTGTAATTTAGTATTGAAATTTACCGTTATGGGAATACCAAATTTTGAAAAATTTTGCTTCCATCATATTTTCGGAACGTTTAAATTTTGACAGAACCGACAGATCTTTTAAAGTGATGACCCAATGCTCGCGTCGCTTCTAAATGGATCTTGACCAAATAGAAAAGCGACGCTAGAGTAGAGCAACTTTCAATTTTTATTCGCGTTGACAATGAATTTGTTTGGTTTTTTTATTTTTTTTTTATTTTATATTGATCATAAAGCGACGCTAGCATTTGGTCTTTATTTTATTTAAAACAGGACGCTAGAAGCGACGTAAACATTGGTTCATCACTTTTAGAATTTGAATAAGTTACCTCACCAAATTTTTTTTTGTATATTTAAAAGTCATTAGGGGTTTCAAAGTTGTGTTTTAAAGCCATTAGAGCTATAAAATTGAAAATTTGTTATTTTTAGACATCTGTAACTTTGGCTTCTATATAAACTTTTTCAAAGCTAAACTCAAAATTTAAAACTTAGCATTATAATTTAACATGCTGATAACAGGCTGTCTAATTATAGGAATACATATATGAATAGGAATATTTACAAATTTTGATGCAAATTACAGTTCTAAACTGTTTTTATTGCCTTTTGGAAAATTTGCGCCTTCACAAAGCTTTTGTTTTAGATTCTACGTTATTTGTTTTTATGTACCATTTGAAAATTTAGTGAGTCATTTATTGTATTGTATAAAGATAAGATAAGATTTTAGAGAAATAATAATTAATTAACATAAGATTTACTATCTTACTAATATTAGAAATGAACCTTAAAACTTGATTTTTAAAAGAAAAGTTTTCTCTTCAGTAAACAGAAAAAAAACTTCTATTATTATGAAATGCAGTCTAGAGAAAAGAGTATAATATTTAAATTTATAACAATAAATTTGATGCCTACTATCTAATTACTTTTATTATTTGGTTTCAGCACATGTTCAAAAATTTTGCTAATGTGTGTTTCCTGTTGGTTCGTCTAATGTTTTAATTAGTAAAATTAACTTCACTAACAAGAAGCTATGACAATGTAATAAAAGTCTTATATTGTAACAGCTCTTAATAACGACCGGAAATTTCTTAAATCTCATAAAGTAAAACAAATATCAAATAATTTATGTTAAGTATACATTTTATACAGGTATACATTTTTATTGAAGAAAAATTGCAAATAAGGGGAAATTATATTATAACAAACTTTTGTACTTCAATCCAAATACTTTACACCAATTATTCACCTCACAATCACCTCAAAATTTCTAATATATAGGTAGGTACTACTTTTTTTCCCATAATAATTCATTTTAACTTAAAAAACAAAAAAAAATCTTTTTAAATTCAAGAGCACAACTTTTAAATGCATTAGATTAGATAATTATTTTTTAAATAACATATCAAACAAAATATAAATTGAAAAGGGGCAACCTTTACTTCATATACCTAATGATTAAACAATTTTACAATACTTAGGTATCATACAAAAAATTTTAAATTAAATTTTAAAGCTATCAGAAATTATTATGATAGCAGAAATTTAATTTTTTTTTATATTCACAAAATGTATATTCGTCTATTCATTCAAAAAAAAAAAAATTTTTGAAGGTTTTAATGAAATTTCACATTTTAAAAACTAAATCTGAAATACCTAGTTTATCAGTTTTCAAATTATATCTAAAATATTGTGAGTGTGTTTGAATGTAAATGTGACAGTATTAGAACTCTTTTATCTAGACAAACAAATTCTGTATACTTCATTTTTGCCAACACACAATGGTGTAGTGGTTAAGACACCGGACTTTCATTCAAAGATCTCAGTTTCCGGCTGTTAAATAAAAAAATAAGAATAATATCTTATAATAGTTAATATTATATCTATTGTAATATATAATAAAATAATAATAAAATAATCCTTGTACAAGATAATAGATGGCGTAGAAATAAAAAAATATTTACGTCTCATAGTCTTATACTATAGCTACAGCCAATTAATTAACAGCTTACTAAAATTAATGATTCCAGAAACTGAAGTTTAGTTAGAATCCGGTAGTGTTGACTTCGTACAGTTCCCTAGGTGGCTTTTGATCCTTCCCACCTTCCCTCGTAAAAAAAACAAAAAAAAAAGCTCAAGTCGCGTCGCTTATTTAAAAACAATGGCTAACATTTTTTTTTGTTTGTTTATAATATGTAAATTATAATCCATGTTCTTCAAGACGCATCACCGAAGCGATGAAAAAATAAATCGTATCAGATAGACGTATGAAAAAATTTTCGTAATATTGCTAATACTTGCTGTTATAAAAAAATTTTTTTTTTGTTTCGAAAACTAAATAATGAAGATAAACAATATATATTAGAGATAAATCAAATTGGAATTACCTTCGACATTGAAGTGAAGAAATATACTTCTGTTATTATTTTATTGTCTATACCAAGTCTTAAGTAAACAGGCCAAGAACTGAAAAGACATGAATGTAGTTGTGAGAGAATTACAATCGATTCTCACGTATCGCGCGTATGAATAATTTCATAATTGATGTGAGTCTCGATTATAGCCATATAAGCGTGTACAAAATTAAAGTATTAAAGTAGTTCCGACGTAACGTAATAGTATACGATATTGAGCCAATTTATCTTAAGAAGCTTTTAAAATAAAAAATTTAAAGGAAGACAATTTTTTAAATGCATATTTATGAATGAAAATATTATATTTAAAAATATTTCTCTTTAATATATGAATTATGTAAAAAAGATGCGACTTTAATTTTCTCTTTGGACCAAATTGAATAAAGTAAATGGTTTTTGTGTTATTTTAAAATTTATAGTCGGCCCCCTATTGTTTTCCATAAGACTGCGTATAAATTTGTTAAAAGCTGACCCCTCATTAAGCTTTTACTCTCTGCACTTCATGGTCTGATAATTGACGTGAGTCTCGGTCTATACTAACAGAAAATAAAAATAGTTTTGCATTTGCAATATTATTTCTAAAATGAATGAATTAACATAAAAAAGCTTTCATCATAAAACAAAGCTGTTGACAGTTAATTCCGCGTCAATTTAAAAATATCACTTATGAGTATAAAAAAATTACAAATCGTCGCGTAGCGTCATAATAATTCTTGTCATAATAATTATTTGTCAAATATAAAGTGGGGCCTCGGTGGCCTAGTGGGTGAGAAAGAGCGAGCGAATAAGATATGCTCTAAACATCGAGGGAGTGTGGGTTCGAATGCCACACACGTCGTAAGTTTTATTCCCCCTTACGACATTTACAGCCACACATGAACAGGAAATGTTGTGTAATTTCCTGTCCACATTTATGGGGCAGAGAAATGCATAAAAAAAATGTATATATATATAAACTGCAAAGCCCCATTACCGGGAGGATATATAGCACATTTATTTATTCTACTTATCATTTTCATCATTTAATTTTACCTTACGTATAATATTAGAAAGTCAATTGGTAATAATTACCCTGTAGTGATATTTAATTTTTTTTTATTGGCAAAAATGATTTTATATAAATAAAAAAAAAAATTAAATAAATATTATTATTATTTTGTCAATAGATTTATAATTTAATTTTTGATTATAATCAATATAATTTTGTTAAATAATATTATATACTAATTAAATGATTGTAGCTACAATAAAAATTTAATTTAGCTACCAATTTGGAATGAACAAAAAAAAAATTAAATTAAATTAAAAATTCATGCTAATGAACTATTAAAAAACTTGTCAGTAAAATTTGATTTATTTGTGCAATTAATGAAAATTTAAAAATAAATTATTATTACCTTTAATAAATCTGTTTTGATATTATCGCAAAGTAATCAAAGTAAATATAATAGAATTGTCAAGAAATTGTCAAATTTGTCAAAATTGTCAAAATTTGTCAAAGTGTAATTTTCTTAAGTAAAATTAAAACTTTTTCTATTATAAAAATAAAAAAATTAATTCAAATTGAATATTTGTAAGAAACAAGGTAGAATGTAAACCAACGGTTTTTAAAAGCGCACATTTCCAAAACTCAATACAAACTGTTTAGAAGTGTGACTTACACAAAAATTTGAAAATTTCATGTAATAAGAAAAAATGTGAAAATAGGACATTTTTGAAATTTTGAGGGGCTACAAGTCCGGAATCCTATATAACTAAGAAAAGCCGTTAACACACGTAAAAATATATTATTAAACCTTTAATTTTCATGTCTTGCCGAAGAAAAATTTGTACAGGTGCCTAAGTTACAGGTGTCTAAAAATAGCAAATTTTCAATTTTTGAGGCGTAATAACTCTTAAAGAGGGGGCGCTACCAAAAAATTTTCTGAGGAAACTTATACTAATTCTAAAAGTTCTTTCTTGTCTCAATTTCAGGTTCCTATCTAAAGGCGTGCCGGAGTTATGAAAAAAGAAATTTCATGCAAAATATGGTTTTCACATAACGGTAAATTTAAATAGTAAATTACAAAATATTACATAATTTTGATATTGTTTTATATAGACAATAAAATTTTTGATCTTCTGGCGGTTTTAGATTCCAAAACTATTACGCAGAGCCCGAGATATATACATCTGAAAATGGGGCTTTTTCGCAATTTTGAAGAGCTGCAACTTTGGAACCCTTTACAATTAAAATAAACCTTTAACATACGTAAAAATATATTATTGTAGCTTTAATTTTTATATCTTGCAGAAGTAAAATGTGTACAGGTTCCTAAGTTACAGGTGTTTAAAAATAGCAAATTTTCAATTTTCAAGCCCTAATAGCTCATAAACAGGGGGTGGTCTGAAAAAATTTTCTGAGGAAACTTATACTAATTCTAAAAGTTCTATCTTGCCTCAAAATTTCAAGCTTCTATCTAGAAGCGTGCCGGAGTTATGAAAGTAGAAAAATCATGCAAAATTTGGTTTTCACATAACGGTAAATTTAAATACTAAATTTCAAAAAAATTGTATAATTTTGATATTAATTTACAAAGATAAAAGAAATAGCTGTCGAATGACGTTTTCAGATTGAAAAAATCTTAAGTAGAACATAAGATATATGCATTTAAAAATAGGGCTTTTTCAAAGTTTGAGGGGCTGTAGCTCCGTAATGGGGGGGGCTACATGAAAAAGTTGTTCCACAAAATTATTTTTTTTATGAGACCTACCTATGGTTAAAATTTTTTTTCTCTATCTTTAACGGTGTAGAAGTTTTGTAAACAGACGGACAGACGGACGGACGGATGGACAGAGTGAAACTAATAAGCACATTTTTTCAAAATTTTTTTGGAAATGTGCTAAAAAGTTAAAAAATAAACACAATTTTATTTTTTTTAATTTTTAGATCAAATATTCAAAATAACATAATGAATTTAAAATTTATTAATTTATTACTTTGCTTTCATTTTAACGACTTTTTGAATTTGGTCAACCAACCTTCAATCTCTTTTTAATTTTGTGAACAAAATAATAATGTAATTTAGTTCAATCGTCCTAAGAAATTAAAGAAAAAAGTGAAGTCATCAACTTTATTGATTATGAATGCATAATTTGAGAACATTTAGTTAATATATAACATATAAAAGACTTTATTAAATCTTAAACGTTTCAGCTTTTCTATTATAAGCAATAATATGTAAATCTAATTAAAAAAATCTGTAGGTATATGTTCTGTAGATATGTAATTAACACCAAAAGTCAAAAATAGCAGAATTCTCATTTTAATTTTCAAGTATTTTAAATATAACACATAAAAATACGATAGATATTGCGGCTTTTAATTTTATACCTCATAAATTACACAGGTATTCAAGTTACAGTGTCTAAAAATAAGGATTTTGAAGTTTGAAGTTTGAGGAACTGTAGATCTTAAATATGTGGGACTACAAAAGTTATCCCACAATAATTTATAGCAATTAAATTTTCTGTTGTTCTTATAAGTATTTTATGCTAACATGCCTACATTTTTTAAATTGAATAAATTGATAAATTGTATCTGGTTTCTACTACGAACTTTAGAAACAAAATACAAACATCTTTATAAAATGCATACTGCCGTTGCAAATTTTTTTAAATACTATCATCATACATTGTAAGGTAAGTAAACAGATTACTGACTTTCATGAAGGCTTAGCTAATATGTCAGTAATCACTAGACTTTTGGTCGGTAATGCACCTTCAAAACTTAGAAGAACCTATTCTGACGGAAGCAGTTTTGAAAGCTTCTCAGATTCATATCAGAGAATTCACCTAAATCTTTGAAAAAGAAACTACCGAAATATTTCAGCCTTTTCTTGGCAGACTGAGACAGGTGCACAGAAAGTTGTCCACGCTCTTTAAAGCATAAATTCCTCTGCAAAATATACAGTTAAAATCCACATGCATACCTAATCTTCTAGTTTGTCTTCAGATAAGACAATAGCTCGTAATATTCTTCTCCCTCCAATACTCTATTCAAGGTATAATGACCTGCTTTTAAAAATATTTCCTCCTAATAATATTAAGTTCTTCCTAATATTTAATTTGAAGCTACGTGTACAAATGAGGTATTCTCAATGCTTACCTGAAGCTTTGATGCATGCATTGTTAGCTCATTCGTCAACTCGGTTCTTGTAATACCCTCATCCTTTGGCACTCAAATTAAGTTAATAGAGTTCTATCTTGAGAGTAATTTCAATACTTTTTGACACCCTCTACTTTAACGCTTGTAATCGAAACTCGCTTATTAATTGTTTTTTTATTTATTTACTTACTTATACATATATTTATTTATGCACTTTCAAAAGGCTATATGAAGTTTAAAAACGGGGAATTAACAGCTATTGTTGTTTGGGTAAAATTTTCATTATTTTAATATCAATCTAGAAGGTCTAAGAAGTTTAAGTTATCATCAAGGGTTTTGGTAATTCATTAATTTGTTGTCTATACTTTACAATTCAATACAATAGAATTGAAAATATTACATTTTTATAATCCATCACTAACTTTTGTCTACCATTAAAATTTATCCGAAAAAAAAAAACACTCTAAAGCAGTCAAATAACAGAAATTCAAATAAAAAATTTCAATACATTTTTTTATGAGTTAACAACATCAAACAAAAACAACTAAAACAAGCGCATCAGTCAGTTTATCTCATCTTCTTTTATTATTGCTTTTAAAATTATTGTCTTGTTGTTGTTACTGCCATCTCTTTCTAAGAGTAAAAATAAAATTTAACCAAAAGAATATAAAAGTTTTGTAGCACATCATCATCATTATTCTAAGAAATTTTCAAAAAGGTAAACTAAAAGATTTTTTTTTATTTTATAACAATTTAGCTGTGGTTGTAAGTTGTTGTAGTTGAAGGTTCTATTGTTTGTTTTGTTACTGTTGATAGTTGGCATTATTTTGTGTATAGCTGTTGTCGTTTTTACAATGTTTAAAACTTTAAAGTTAGAAGCTGTTACTAAAATATCAAACAGTTATATTAAAAATTTTTTGTTGTTTTTTTTATACATCTGCAAAAAATTAAAAAAACGCTCTTAAAAATAACAACAGAAGCAAAATATTACAATTTTATGGAAACTTTTTAAAACATAAAAAATTTTATTTATGATTTTTCATGTTATACACATACAACATAAATTTCGCGGTTTTTCTCATTATTTTTATTTAAAGAATTTCTATAAATATTTTTACTGGAAAAACTTTAGAAATTACATAAAATAAAAGATAGGTATGATAGATTCCTTTAACAGTTAAAAAAGAGAAATAAAAGCAGACAAACGAAAGTATTATATAGTAACCATTAACATAAAATTATGAAGTACTTACCTAAAAATAAAATTTTTGTTATTTAAATAGTTTAGTTCCTGAGTACGAAGCGTTACTAAAGGACACAATATAACCTATTCTTTAGTCATCAAAGGGAGGTAGTGTTTAGGGGTTATAGCGCCACGTACACAAAGAGGAACTCGTAGTACTCATTCCATTTTGTCTTTCGATGATTTTCTATCTACTCGTTCACTACAAAATATTTTGCAGCAAAAATTAGTTTTCAAAAATTTAAAGGTAGATAGATGATGACAAAAAAAAGAGAATTGAGAAAATGGAATTTAGTAAAACAAAATATAATCTTATTTCTGAAATTTTATTAAAATTACGGGCGATGTCTTGAAGAAAATCGAAATGTTAATTATAGATGCCTCATATTTTCTCTTTAAAATATTAAAATAAAGAACAACAAAAAAACGCACAGCTAGCACCTACACAGTTCTCTTCCAAAAGCAAATTTAATAAAATTTAAGAATTATTATCCATTATTATAATATCACTTAGGTCAACCTTTAAAACTCACGCAGTACGTATGATATATTTTTCATCAAGTTTTTTTACTTAAATATTATGTATGCTTTAGAATAAAATAATAAATGCATCTACGTAAAAACTGTCAGTAAGTAGATACTGAACTAATTTTCTTAACGAAAAGAGGAAACGATTAAAAGTATTTAAATAGAAAAAACTTTATGTAACTTAATGTAAAGCGTCGTTATTTTTAAAAATATCATGAAATTCTATCAACACTTACATAAACAAACCCTCCAACATAAAAATAAAATGCATTGAAAAAACTTTTATATAATTTTTGCAAGCACTTTACTTACACACACAATTAAATTACAAGCCAAATTAAGGTTTTAGAACGGTTATTTTTATTATTGTATAGCATTACTAAAAATAAAAGTGAGTTTACAGTAAAAATATCATGTGATATAATTTTTAAGTGGCTTTATTTTTTGGTGGATAATTTCTAATGAGAAATTATTTTTATAATAGAGGTTAAATTTGAAACTAGGAAAAAATACTATCTTTAGATACATTTATATAATTTTTTTTTTAGAAAAATGCAATATAAAATTTGTCATTTTTATATTTAAATAAAGAAATATAAAAATATTTAAAGAAAGAAAAAATTTATGAGCATTGACAAAAATAGTTTTTTTTTTTGTGAATTAAATAAAAATGTATGTTAAGTCAGGTTAATACTTAATGCCATTTTTAAAACTTGGGATGATAAATTAAGATTTAATTTAAAGTAAATTGAGAATTCTGTGGATAATCAAAATATAAATTTTGTGTTATATTGTTCTATTGAAAAGTTTCAACCTCCTATAGGTAATTTTTTGGTGGAACACAAAGAGTAAACTAAGATCAGCACGGTCCGTGAAAATTTGCTATTTTTAAACACCTGTAACTTAGGAACCTGTACAAATTTAACTTCTGCAAGATATAAAAATTAAAGCTACAGTAATATATTTTTACGTGTGTTAAAGGTTTATTTTAGTTGTGAAGGGTCAAAGTTGCAGCTCTTCAAAATTGCGAAAAGCCTCATTTTCAGATATATATATCTCAGGCTCTGCGCAATAGTTTTGCAATCTAAAACCGCCAGAAGATCGAGAATTTTATTATAAAACAATATCAAAATTATGTAATATTTTGTAATTTACTATTCAAATTTACAGTTATGCGAAAACCACATTTTTCATGAAATTTCTTTTTTCATAACTCCGGCATGCCTTTAGATAGAAACCTGAAATTTTGAAACAAGAAATTAGGGTTAGAATTAGTATAAGTTTCCTCAGAAAATGTTTTGGTGCACCCCCTCTTTAAAAGTTATTACGCCTCAAAAATTGAAAATTTGCTATTTTTAGACACCTGTAACTTAGACACCTGTAAAAATTTTTCTTCGGGGAAGCATGAAAATTAAAGGTTCAATAATATATTTTTACGTGTGTTAACGGTTTTTCTTAGTTATAAAGGGTTCCGTACTTACAGCTCTTCAAAATTCCAGAAAAGTCTTATTTTCACATATTTTTTTATTACAAAAAATTTCTTAAATTTTATTTTTTAAATTTTCAAATTTTTGTGCAAGTCACAATTCTAAACAGTTTGTATTAAGTTTTGGAAATATGCGCGTTTAAAAACCGTCGGTTTACATTCTACCTTGTTTTTTTCTAAATTTAAATAAGAAATAGTTCTTAGAAAAAATTGTATTTAACGGGAATTGAAATTTTTATCAACTAGGTTTACAAACGGAGTTCTCAGCGTATAAAAATTCGCCATTACGTTTGTGATACCTTAAAGAAGACGAAATAAATATGGAAAAGTATATAAATTCTTGCTCAAGATCGAATTATTAGTCGTTTAAGTCATATACGTCCGTCTGTCCATCCGTTCGCACGATAACTCAAAAAATAAAGCACCTAAGGTGTTTGAAATTTTTACCACTTTATCTTTTTAAAATTGTTAACTCAGTAAGTTCGGCCGGCGGGTTCGAGTAACTGTAATACAACTTCGTTCTATATTTGACTCAGTGTTCATATTGAAGCTATAGTTATCTAAAATTTTGTCTTCTGCAAAATTTCAATAGCCTAGAACAGCAGGTTCAAATAGCTCCAAAATACAACTCCAAAATTTATGCGAAAATATCCTGGTACTTAATTGGCGAAGTTAAAAGTCAAATATACGACATCTGGATTTTAAATTAAAAAACATAATTCATACACACATAAAACATTATGTAAGTCATAGAAAACAAAAGTAATTTTATTAATTATTTGATTTGTTTTTACTTTAATTATTTAAATGTACAATTTACAATTACTATTTTAATTTTCATATTTACATTTTTAATATTTTTTAAATTATTTCAGATGTAAATGTCCTCGCGTAAGGTTTTCAGCGATCGCCGATAGTTGGTAGCTTTACGTTATCAAATAAGCCAAATATCTGAAAATTTTGTAAAAGACGATTAAATGTTATGGTAATAATAGCATGCCTTATGTTCGTATAGGTATCCAAATTTGACACTGTCAACTATATACCTATACTCTTCCTCGTTTTGTATAAAATCATTTTACCAATATTAATATTGTTAATAGAATTGAGTATTTCTAATTTCCAAGTAATTATTTTCGTATAATATGTAACATTGCTATATTATTATATTATACTTTCTATTAATTTACATGTTTTTTTTACATTGCCTCTGCTCATAATTTATTAATTTTTATTGCTTTAACTTTAATTTTTATTGTTTTTTTTTTTTTTTTGGATATTGTTATGTGTTGTTTTTATTTGTTTTAATTTTAAATGAAAAAAATAATTTAATCATAAGCAGTTCAAACCCTAAAGAACTTTAAGTTACAAATTCTGGGTTATTAAGTTTCCTTTCAACACGTAGACTTTTGAAAAAAGTAAAATAAAAAAAAAAAGACTGAAAATGAAAAAGAGAACAAAAGAAAAATGGCAAAAAATGTAAGTGATTATAAATAGCAGCTTATTGTGATAAGAAATAACGGTTATTATTACGTCTAGAAATCACGCGAATTCTTTTTGATTGTTTGTGTTTGTTTATTATTTCTTTCTTATTTTTTCTTTTTTTTTTTTTTTTTTTGATATAGTAAAGTTTAATTTTTTTTTATTGTTTCTATAAGATAAGTTATCATTTATAAATCGTAACCTATTAATTTTATGTTGTTAAAATAAAACTTAAGAGTTTGTTGCTCATTTTAATTTGTAGAAAGGAATTTTGCTTTTTATTCTAATTGATTTATGTTGAAAATTAATTTTTTAAATCAATAAGTTATGAAAATATATTTATTAGATTGATTTGTATATTTTTTCTTTTTATTAGTCATATTTGTGTGTACTAAATGGATCGCAGTTATATATTCAACATGAAAAATTAAAAATTTTGAAATCAATTTTATGATATTTAAAATTGGTTAGGATTGCTTTTTTTTTCATTTTATGAAAAACATGCATCAATAAGCCCAGATTTTAATGATTTCAGTTATTTTGATGTTTTTAGCCGAAAACAAATGTCGTGGTTACGCAACATTAGGAACTGGACATGTATATCAAATATTGGTCATTGGGCTATTACACTAGCGATGGATCGAAATGAATACAGAAGCATTTTATCCAGATTTTAACTCAACTTTCAGGACATATGACCGCTAACATCCAGTAGTGGATAGGCATTGGAGAGAGAGAGTTATTTTTAATTATTATTATTCTTAGAAAAATCGAATCTTCCATTTCTACTAATTAAAGATGGAAGTCTAGATTTTATAAAGGATAAATTAAAGAATAATTAATGAAATTGGAAGTTGAAAAAAGTCTTTAAGACTTCTTTTCATATTCAAATGCAAAATAAGTTCTTATTCCTCATCGGAATGTAAAATAACACTTTAAGGCTTTATTACTTAATTAAAAGATTATATTATGCATATACGAGATTCTGAATTATAAAGAATTTTATAGTTGCTAACAAAATCCGGGTTTCGATATTTTATTTAGCGATGGTTTGGCTATGGCCGTCCTTACTATTTCAAATTCTTTGATGTTAAAATATGCATGTAAAAAAAGTAATTAGGAAGGATTTCAGATTTGGTTATAAAATCAGGATTTATAATTTGTTTAAAGGGGCTTTGATGGCAATAAGCCCAATTATTTTGAATTTTTTTTGCATTAATGAAACATTAAAAAAATGCCAACCTTTTAATTTTACAAGGCAAAAAAAAATTTTAATTTTAATAGGTACTAAAATTTTTTAATTTTCTGTTACTTCTGTAATTTCACTAATAAAACATTTTAAATTTAATATTTTACTTTATACATATTTTATCTTTGTAAATTTCTCCAAAAAAAAAAAAACAAATTTACCTATCTATAAAATTCTTATTTCGGTTTATTACTAGGTTAAAAAACAAAGTTTTTCTACTCGTGCTATCCCATGGAAATATTTCCTCTTAACACTTATGCTCTGATTGCAAGTAGAAAATTATCATATTATTTAATTATACTAGAAAATCCCCTGTGCAATTGCACAATTTCTATAGATTCAAAAACATTTGCGGTATCATACTGACTCCCTTAATAAACTACCTAAAAATTTCATTTTTACATCAGCACCATTAAAAAAACTTTGGTATCACTTACTTACTTGATGTAATAGAAAAAAACATAAAACAAATCTGAACACATAAAATTAAAAATGTTAGGAACAGTTTATTAATTTTTTCACGCCGTTTTTTCGTGGCGGTAATTTTTGACAGTTTTTTAATCATTGAGAAAAAATGGTCCAAGCTAAAAACACATTCAGGGTAAAAGTTCGTGCCGATATCTCAAAAATTGTTTGAAACACATGTATAAAGTGCACAATAAAAACCGGCGAAAAGCCAACCAACACCAACCGCTACGACATTTTTATTTTTGTTACATTTAAAATAATCCCAATAATCGAAATAATTTTAATATTTGTTAAAATTTTACCAGACTCTCTATTTTTCTTTAGTTTAAAAAAAAAATTTTTATGTCGATAAAAACAGTTGTTTTCGCCGCGAATTACTTTAATTACCAAAACTACTTTCAAGTCTTTTGCGTTTATTTTTTTTTTTGCTTGAAAAAAATTTGCTGAATTTATTTTATTTAAATGTACTTTGGAAGAGGTCTTTAGTATATTTAATAAAAGATTCATGTCTCTGATAATGTAATTTCATAAATTTTCGGGGCCTTTTTTTTTTGTGTAGGTCGTTTTCGACAGCTTTTTAATTTAATGGTCTAATAATAAATTAGTACAAAATTATGAATCTATTTTGAGAGAAGGCATCTAAAATGATATTTCCTATGTTATTTTTTCTCTTTTTTTTAAGAAAAATATCCATTTCTAAAATATTTAGTAAGTTTCTGATTTCTGTTATGAAATATAATTAGCTAAGTCTGCCGAATTTTATATTAATAAAAAAAATTCGAATATTTTATGTTATATCAAAAATTCAGCTTAAAAAATCAAAATTCCAATCTAAATAAACAAAACTACTTTAAAGTCTGTTTTACCAGCTTTTATAATAGTGAAAACAAAATCAAGAATAAAATCGGCCTATTATTTTTTTTCTTATAAATATAAGGCTTACTATAAACTTTGCTCTTTTCACTTTCAGGTCTTTTAATTTTATTAAGAGTATTTTTATTTTTTTCAAAACAAAGAGTCATTTGAAAACTGCCAGCAGAAGATTAATAATTTATTTTTAATTTACCGCTGCGACCAGTTCATAATGGATGTGGCGGTCAAATTTAAAAATTAAAAATTTGCTTAAAATTTTGTGTCGAAACTACTTTTTAAAAAGTAAACATTTGTGTCTCTGATAAGACTTTTAGTCCAAGATTTGTGTCTCTGATAATAAAATTTTAAATTATTAAATAAATATACAGAAATATCATCTTTGCCAGTTTAGTTTACATTCAGTGTGAGTGGTTTATTATAGAAATAAAATATTTTTTTTTTACATCTTGTGTGTCTGGTATTAATATCTATATGATATTTAATATCTTGTGTGAATTGGTATTATCAGAGACTACATAGAGATGTACAAATTCATACAAAAATTTGTACTAATTTTTTTTCAAACGGGCCAGCTAAAACTGGCTAGTTTTAAAAATTTTAAAGCACAGAAATATTTGATTTGTGTCATAGCTAAAAGAATTTAGTGAAAACCAGAATCTTCTGTAAAATCTGGTGTAAAATGTAAAAATTATCATTCATATATTTTATGCATTTACAAAATTTTTTTATCTTTGTGAATTAAACCATAATCATTATATTGTGTATATTATCAGAAATTCAGTCATTAATTTCAGGTATTATATTATCTGATCTGATTAACAAATCTTATTTTTTTCCATGGCTAACAATATTATTAATGGTCTAATAATAAATTAGTACAAAATTATGAATCTTTTGTGAGAGAAGGCGTCTAAAATGACATTTTCTATGTAATTTTTTCTTTTTTTTTTTAAGAAAAATATCCGTTTCTATAATATTTAGTAAGTTTCTGACTTCTGTTATGAAATATAATTATTTAAGTCTGCCTAATTTTATATTAATAAAAAAATTTCGAATATTTTATGTTATACCAGTTCTACCGAAAATTTAGCTTAAAAATCTAAATTTCAACCTAAATAAACAAAACTATTTTAAAGTCTGTTACGAAGCACCAGCTTTTATACTAATGAAAACAAAATCAAGAATAAAATCGGCCTATTATTTTTTTCTAATAAATATGAGGTTTACTATAAACTTTGCTCACTCTCACTTTTTCACTTTCAGGCGTTTTAATTTTATTAAGAGTACCTATTTTTATTTTTTTTTTCCAAAACAAAGATTGAAAACGCCAACAGAAGATTAATAATTTATTTTTAATTTACCGCTGCGACCAGTTCATAATGGACGTAGCGGTCAAATTTAAAAATTAAAAATTTGCTGAATTTATTTTGATTGAAAATGTGTTTTTTAAGTATGTATGTACTTTTCCTTTTTTGACTGTACTTACTTTTAATGAACGGTTTGTGTCTCTGACAATAATTCTAGTGGAAAATTTAGTCTCTGGTAATAATATTTACTAAATTTATTTATATTTTTAATTAACGGTTTGCGTCTCTTGATAATACTTTGAGTTAAAAAATCGTATCTCTGGTAATAAAACTTTAAATTATTAAATAAATAGTAAAAAAGCCCGTCATACGACGGGTATAAGTAGAAAAATAAAGCTTTTGTGAAAGTTTCCTCAGTTTTATGAACAATTTAATTTTAGTAAATTTATTCAAATAATTATATGTATTATATTTAGATATTGATAAATGTAAAATTTATTGCTAAAGTGTTTTAAATAATGAAAAACCTCAATGATGCTGTGAAGTAGTTTCTTTCAAAAATGTAATAAAAATGATTATTTAATAAATCTCATCTCTTGTAAATTTCTTTGTCAAACTTTGGATTAAAAAACCAAAGGTTGGATTAAAAACCAATGGTAAATAAATTTTTGCCAATAGTATCAAAAATTTTCGCTTCGAAAAAATACAGTATCAAACTTTATAATTTTGAAACTAAACTACACTGATCTGATGCATTTGCCTAATTATAATATATAGTACACTTGTTATATTTTTCTATGGTTGCCATAGCAAATGCTTCAAAACTTTCTTTGTTATATTTTTCAAACAAATTTTTACTCTATCCGTAATAATATTCTGTCTCTTTATCTATCGCTTTCTCTACAAAATCTTCACACCGTAAGTTTTACGCACCTTTTATGTAAAACAATAAAAATTGGCTGTGCATATAATGTTGAAGTTTTAGAAAATAAAAATCATAAAAGAAGCATAAAATTAAGAAAATGTTACACATTCAAAATTTAATTGAAAATTGTGATTTTATAATTTAAATTGCGCTCCTTTAAAAGCTTTGGTTTTACGCACCGCTTTATTTTATAATTTCTACTTAAAAATGCAACTCTTTAAAAACTTTGATTTATGCACTGTCTTGTTTTTTCATTCTTTTTATAGCATAACATTTTAATTCTTTTTTTCTATCTGTTATGTACCTAAATATCAGATGTACGTTTCTTTCTTTTCATAGCATAGCATTTAATATTTCTTTTTCTATCTGTTATGTACGTAAATATCAGAGGTATGTTTTTTCATTTAAAATCATAACATTTTAATAGTTCTTTTTTTCTTTAAAAATATTTAAAAACAGTCAAAGTAACATTTTTTGTTCTCTTTTTTTTCTATTCGTTTTTATTTTTCTTCGCAGTATTACATTTATTTTTTTTTGTTTTCTGTTATTTACGTACGCTAAGTATTTCTTTTATTTTTTTTAAATATTAAATTTATACATACAGTCTATTTAAAAAATATAAATTATAACCTATAGAACATTTTGAATTTTTTTTTGTTCGTTTATGTTTACCGTCCATTCATTCATATTAATAACTGTTGCCTATACAAAAAATAATAAATCTATAATAAATCTAATATATGTATACCCATATTTTTATTCATATATCTATATTATGGGCTAAACTTCTGATTCTAAAATTGTACTATATTATGGCAAAATTTTTAAAAAATTAAGAAAATGTTACTTAGCAAAATTTAAATAAAAATATTATTGCAATTTTATAATGTTCTACTTAAAAATACGACCCTCTAAAAACTTTGATTTATACACTGCCTTGTTTTTTCTTTCATTTCATAGCATAACATTATAATATTTATTGTTTTCTATCTTTTATATGGGTAAATATCAGATGTACGTTTCTTTCTTTTCATAGTATAACATTTGTTAAATTAACATTTAACATAACAGGAGGGCACGCTACTCAGCAGCAGCAACTTGTCTTTTATTATATTTAGATATACAGAAATATCATCATTGCCAGTTTAGTTTACATTCAGTGTGAGTGTTTTATTATAGATATAAAATATTTTTTTTTACATGTTGGCAAGGTCTCGCCAACATCTTGTGTATTATATTATAGATGGTATTACCGTGACATTACACACACCGTCATCGGAAATGCATTTGCGATGTGTTCAACATATTGTCTCATGATCTGTAATGTCAAAAAAAAAATTTGACGATATGTTATGATTGAAAACCGTTTAACAATGTGTTTGCGATATTGTAAATACTGAAATGTCAGTAAAATTAAGCATTCAAAATTTTCTGTGCCCCCGTTTCGATTCTTTATTATTTTGAGTTTTTTTTGTTGAATAATGAACGAATATAAGCAAGTCTTGATGAATATAAAAAGAAAAATTATTTATTTATCATTTTTAATTTGTTATAAACTACAATTTTAATTTCAATTACAGAAATAGCGGGCATCGCATAATTTATGGTCAAAAACGTCAAATAAGACATTGTGTTACTGCTGCATTGTATCGACAATTTAAATTGACAATTTAATTCTTTCAATTTTGATGAAATCAAATATATTTTTTTGGAATTTCCGATCCGACCCATAGTTTTTCTTTTTCCCTAACAGAGGTGGTAATCTTTCAAAGGCACCACGGATTGCCTTTGGTAGTGTCAGGTTCTTACTGACTAGACCCACCTCTTCTTTTAGCCAAAATAATATGGGATTAAACCTCAACTGCTAACGCTAAATATTAGGTAGAGAGTACACATAGGACAGGGAAGGCAAGCATGCGGAAACATGAAATGAGAAGTGAAACTGTAAGGGTACAATGAATTCGCCTATTGTTATTACTATTTTACTAACAGTCACTATATAGATATAAATAGTTACAAATTGAAGGCAATTCCAGTGACACAGTAGCAGCTATTATTATTGGTATTAGTATTAATAATTAATTTAATTATTATTTACTACAGAATCAATGGCTATCAGTCGATTACAATGTGCAGTAGCGTATATAACACCTTCACGGATTATCTTTTATAGCTTGATCAATAAAATATTATAAATTTTTAAGAGAAAAGTCAGTAGAAAATGCAAGTCAATTATAGCACAAAATTTATAGATTATAAAGAAGCCCTAAGTTTAATCGAATTTATAATGTGGAGAAATTCTATTTAAAGTGATGAGACTAATCGGAGTTCAGAGGTTCAGATAAAATAATGTTATCTAAAGGAAAAATTGTGAATCTGCTTAAACTTTTACAAAGAAAAAAATGGAATTTACATAAATCTAACAATTTGTTTTTATTTTCTGTTGTAAAATTTAAGGCAAATTCTTTAAAATTTTCTATGATTATAAAAAAAAAAAAAATGAAATAAACAAAATCAAGTAAATCCGCATTTAATTGTAAATACTCTTGTTCCAAAAATAATAAAAATTTCTAGAATTAAAAGTAATTTTCTTTTTTTTAGCTGTTATAAAAATGTTCGTTATTTTTTTTTTCTATATGTAATTTAAAATTTAGTATCGTTTACGAGAACCCTTTAAAAAATTTTATTAAAATTTTTATTTGGTCCGCCAAAATACCAAAATGGATTGTAATTTTTTGATGTTTATGTTCAAAAAAGCTTAAAATTTTTTTTCCACAATATTATTATGTATAATATAAGTATCAATATATGTTCACTATATATTAAAAATCAAAAGATATTACTTTACACATATTTTCCAATTTTATTGAGGGCAAAAATTTTTAAGATTTTATATCAAAGATTGGTTTATTATTATTATTTTATTTTATTTTATTTTATTTTTTTTTTTAAATTACCCCATTAGAATAAGATATTAAAGAAATCATTGAGATCATTTCAAAATTTTATATTTTATAATGATATTTTTGCTGTATTTAATTCTATTGTTGGTGTATATCTATAAATATATTTTGCGAGCAACCATTAATACTTTTTAATATATTTTGTAGTTAACAAAGTCAATATTGAAATCATTATTGTGAATGGGGTTATTAAAAAAAAAGGAACTGAAAATCCCTTTTAAATAGAATAATGAAATGTAATTTTGCAAGTAAAATAAGAAAACATTATACCTATCAGCAATAATAAGATCCCATTGAGTTTTCTCAGACTATATACTTATATCTATATTTTATATCTTTAAATTTTTTTCCAATCGTACAATAAAAAGAGTTAAAATTGCAATAACTGTTCACAATAAAAAAAAAACAAAAAACATGGTAATAAAATTTAAAGAATTGGATGAAATTTTATTAAAGAAATATCTTTATAATACCAAATAATGTAAAAAATAAAAAAAAATTATATATATACATATATATATATATATACCTTTTGATTTTATGCACCACATTTTCAGATCAATTTAACTTTTGAATTTAAAAAGAGTGCCAACAACACCATCAATAAAAAGCAAAAATAATATGAAAAAATTGAATTGCAACAGTCTAAATGTTAAAAGTAAAATAAAATTTGATTGGTATTGATTTCTTTTTCCCTCTTTTGTAATTTGTATGTATGTATAAAACCACATTCAATCTAATATGGTTGGGTGTTAGATAAAGCTTTATTAAAAACTCCTCTAAAGTAAAGTAATTTTCTTAATTTAGAATCAATAATCATAATCACACTTTCTATTATTTACTTTATATATAAAAAAAATAAAAAAATTTAAATGATAGAAGGAAACACTTGGGATATTCAATAACTGCTTATTATTATTAAGTAATCCTTTTTATTTATAAAGGACATTCGATTTACAGCAAAACAATAATGAAAATACTTAAGAAATGGTTAGTAATAAAAAGAAGTAAAACAGATTGTTTACTCTGTTATTTATTTTTTTTCTTTAGTCAATATTAAAATGATTATTAAAGGGATTAAATATTAAAAAATGAAATTTAAAATAATATTTTATACCGTTATTTTAATAACAGTAATTTTTTTCGATTTTTTTTTTTTATTTGAAATTGTTAAATATCTTGTCAGGATAACTTTATTTCATATTCTGGAATTTTTGTACAAATTGCTAAAGTTCAGTTATGTGGTTTTCAAGGGCAACTAAAGCTGAAGCTATTAGAGTCAAGAGGGCCAAATACTTATTATAAAACAAAATAATTCAATTTTTGTTTCTTTTGTAAGAGTTTTTTTTTTAGGTTTTAAACGACACGATCGAACTTTAATAAATCCTTATTCGGAATTATTTATCAGTTCTTTTGAGTAATTTTTATTTAAATTTTGTTAAAAAATTAATTTGGCACTTACCTAATTTAAGTTTTTTTGTTTTTGTTACGAGGGACCGTGGAAAATATCGAAAGTCTCTTAAAGGAACTGCACGAGGTTCCTCTGGTAGTGTTTAATTTTAATCAACCGAAAATACGCCCTTTAAAACTAAACTTTTTTTTTAGAATATGGATTCTTTAATACGTAGTGATATAATGTACAGTTTGGTTTTGGGAAAGGATGAGGGAATGATTATTTGAGAAAATAGGTTTAGAATAATTAGAACTATGAAGGAAAAATTTGGATAGTTATTGAAGAAGGATGTTAATGTTTTTTTTTGAATTTCGTTATATCGTACACAAATAAATTACCAACTTTATTCTTAATTTAAAAGTACACTGTCGTTCTGAATAAATGTCATTTGAAGATGAGCCGGACAATTTGGGATTTTTAAATAATTAAAACCTTTTTTTTTTTTTTTGAATACCTATTAAAAAAAAAAAAAAAAACAGACTATTAAACTCTTGGAACTCACCTGACTATTAAATAAACTATATCAAATGTAAATTACTTAAAATGTATGCATAACATTTATAGAATTGTTACCTTCACTACTTAGTCCTTTTAATATTTGGTGCCTTAGTTCTTTTTACTCTTATTTTATTGTCATATATAAATATATATATATATATATAAATATATATAATAATATATATACATATATATTATATATCTTTAGATTATATTTTCTAAATTCATAAGACTTACCTCTAAGTTGATATTGTTGTCGTTGCTTTTAACCTCAAGGACAATATGTTTTTTATGTTTATTATTTGCATAGCTAATATTTGGCCCTTTAAGTAGAAATATGTATTTTTTTTTGTATCTAATGTTTTTTTATAAGTTTTTATTATAACTGAAAATGTTAGTGTATAATATACACTAAATATAATGATGTTATACATAAATATATAAAAAGATTTAGGTACATAAATGACAAAAAAAGGGTTACCATACTTAAAAAAATATTCTTAACTATATTATGTTAGGTATGTAAATTCGTTTATGAAATGTTTCGACATTATTTTTATCTAATTTATTATTTTGAAATGGTAGGATTCTGCAGTCAATGCATAAATGGCGGAATATAATAGATCTTGCAAATCTTCTAAAGTAATTCTAACACTATATAGTTTAGCTTAAAATCTTGAAAATATGCTATGTCTTGTACCTAATGTAGTAAAAAAACGAGGAAGAGTGCAGTAGAGTAGACTGTGTCAACTCTGGGATACCCGTATGAACGTAATATATCCTGTTTCTATAAAACTTGATCATCTTTTAAAAACATTCAGAGTTTTAGTACCGAACTACAGAGATATATTTATGTAAATTGTGGAGTTGTATGATAGCTACCCGAATCTATTGCGCCTAGCTTCATTAAGTTCCAAGAAATGCAAAAAGCCTGAACCGGCTGCTTTAGACCATTCAAATTTTACAAAAGTTTTTGGCATGCAACTCGACACTTTTTGACTAAATTTCAGATAGCTAGCTTCAATAGACACTGAGTTATTTTCATTTAAAAAGAGAAGTTGTATGGCAACTATCCGAACCTGTCATATCATCACAACAAAATTTTACAGAAGTTGTTGCCATAAAACTCGATCATCATTTGCAAAATTTCAGATACCTAGATTGAATAGACACTGGGTTTTTTCCATTTAAAGAAAGACGTTGTATGGCAGCTACTCGAACCCGGCGGCCGAAAATGCTGGAGTTAAATAGCAAAACTAACAATTTTACAAAAGTAACGTAAAAAAATTTTCAGCCTCCTAGCTCCTCTAGTTTTTGAGTTATCGTGCGGACGGACACTGAGTTCTTTTCATTTAAAAAGAGATTTTGTATGGCAGTTACCCGAACCCGTCACACCACCACAACCAAATTTTGCAGAAGTTGTTGCCATAAAACTTGATCATCATTCGCAAAATTTCAGATACCTAGATTGAACAGACACTGGGTTATTTCTATTTAAAGAAAGACGTTGTATGGCAGCTACCCGAACCCGGGGACAGAAAATGCTGGGGTTAAATAGCAAAACTAACAATTTTACAAAAGTGACGTAAAAAAATTTTCAGCCTCCTAGCTCCTCTAGTTTTTGAGTTATCGTGCGGACGGACACTGAGTTCTTTTCATTTAAAAAGAGATTTTGTATGGCAGCTACCCGAACCCGTCATACCACCACAACCAAATTTTGCAGAAGTTGTTGCCATAAAACTTGATCATTATTCGCAAAATTTCAGATACCTAGATTGAACAGACACTGGGTTATTTCTATTTAAAGAAAGACGTTGTATGGCAGCTACCCGAACCCGGGGACAGAAAATGCTGGGGTTAAATACCAAAACTAACAATTTTACAAAAGTGACGTAAAAAAATTTTCAGCCTCCTAGCTCCTCTAGTTTTTGAGTTATCGTGCGGACGGACACTGAGTTCTTTTCATTTAAAAAGAGATTTTGTATGGCAGCTACCCGAACCCGTCGCACCAGCACAACCAAATTTTGTAGAACTTGTTGCCATAAAACTTGATCATCATTTGCAAGATTTCAGACGCCTAGCTTTATTAACTTCCAAGAGGTGCAAGAAGCCTGAACCGGCTGTTCTAGGCCAAACAAATTTTACAAAAGTTGTTGGCATATAACTCGACACTTCTTTACTAAATTTCAGATTCCTAGCTTCAATAAACACTGAGTTATTCTCATTTAACCGGATAAGTTGTATGGCAGCTACCCGAACCCGCCGCACCACCACAACCAAATTTTACAAAAGTTGTTGCCATAAAACTTGATCATCATTTGCAAAATTTCAGACGCCTAGCTTCATTAGGTTCCAAGAGGTGCAAGAAGTCTGAACCGGCTGCTCTAGACCAACCAAATTTTACAAAAGTTGTTGGCATGTAACTCGACACCTCTTTACTAAATTTCAGATTCCTAGCTTCAATAAACACTGAGTTATTCTCATTTAAACGGAGAAGTTGTATGGCAGCTACCCGAACCCGCTGCACCAGCACAACCAAATTTTACAGAAGTTGTTGCCATAAAACTTGATCATCATTTGCAAAATTTCAGAAACCTAGCTTGAATAGATACTGAGTTATTTCTATATAAAGATAGAAGTTGTATGGCAGCTACTCGAACCCGCCGACCGAAAATGTTGGATTTAAATAGCAAAACTAACAATTTTGCAAAAGTGACGTAAAAAAAATTTCAGCCCCCTAGCTCCTTTATTTTTTGAGTTATCGTGCGGACGGACGGACGGACGGACGGACGTACATGGCTTAATCGACTCAGAATTCGATTCTGAGCCGATCCATACCTTTGACACTATATCTAGCTCGACTCCTTTAAGGTGTCACAAACGTAATGGCAAATTTATTATACCCTTGAACATAGTTCATACGGGTATAAAAAAGATTATAGGAGTTGATAAATGAAAAATAAAACTTCTAGCTGCTACATTATCAATCCTTTCTGAAGTTTAAAATTAACGGTAGTGATATGGTTGAAAATTTGTTAGGACAAAGTTTTAAATTATATGCTAAGATAGAAAAGTAATGTGAGAAAGGTTTTTACATGAGAATGGCTGATTAAGGGACACAGTGACAGTGAATAATAGAAATCATATATCACATCGCCGGAGTATTAATTGTACGTCCTTTAAACGGAGATATTAACCAACATCGTGCAAATTAAAGTAAGATTATGCTTTATTTTTCAAACTCTATACAAAGTGCTTCTACATCAAATTTACGAATAAACAACAATGTTATCCTATCATTAGTTGAAAGAATTTGTGGTAGCAAAACAGTGAAAACTGTTGCATAAAGCTTCGTTGAATGAGTTCAGCTCAATACTGTAGGTATCTAATCAATATATTTTGTGTAAATATTACATATCATTTTTAAGTAATTAATAAATAACAGAACAATACCTTTCGAAACAATATAAGATCATTAATTTGGTGTAATTGAAGATATGTGGTAACCCATTCTGACTTTTTCTAAATAAAAGTAACAATAATAGATTAAAAAATTTAGAAAAAAGAAACAGGACAAGGATAATATTTAAAGTTGAAGAAAAAGCACTACAAAAAAATAGTGGATATTCTGAAGAAAACTGACAAAAAAGAAAAAAAAAACAAAGACTAAAAACGATTTTATATTATATGAATATACTCCTGTTACTGAAATTAAAATAGGTAGGTAAGAAGAACAGAGAAAAAAAAAATAAATAAATATTACCTTAACTACTATCTTAAGGCGATTTTTTTTTTTTAAATATTATAAAAATAAGAAAAAAAAAGTTAGAAAAGGTAAAATAACAAAAGCATAAAAAAGAAACGAAAGAATTTGACCACTACCGCACCTTTTAAAATATTGTAAAGAAGGCAATTTTAGTTATGGCTTGACAAAACCTACATTCAAAAAAGGTAAAAACTTTAAATTATATAAAGAAAAGGATATAAATATGAATGAAATGTCTATAAAGTTTAAGAATTTCTAATGCTAAATTAAGAATTTCTAATTTTAGTCCTTAAAAAAAAAAGAATTGTAATAAAACAATCTAATACTTGTAATGTACCAATGTATTATCGCCTGACATTAAATTAAAAATTATTAGATTACATTTTATAAATGTATGGTTTTTAAACACTAAAAAATTGTGGTTCAAATATAGGGTTGCGTAATAACTATTTATGTTAAGATAGGTATAGCTGAAGAATGATGAGGAATAATAATGTAAAATTTTCCACTGTTAAATCGTAATCTTTGACAACAGTAATTTTGAAATGAGAATTAAAATCCCAGCTTGAATCCCAGTTATTGAAATTGAACAAGTTCAAATAAAACCAGTAAGTTCGAAAAGCTGCAATTCAACATATTTTTTTATATGAATATAACTCAATGTCTAATTAACCTGTGTATGTGGAATTTTGTCAAAAGAAGTTATGTTTTATGACAATGACTTTTGCATTTCGATCATCTAATGAAGGTTGAAATTTATATCCTCATATTTATTATTTAATTGAACCAGACAATTTTGTAAGAGATAATTAAATTTTATAGAAACAATGAATATATTATTTTCGTTCGGGTATTATAGAGGTGACACAGAGTAAAAAGGTGCGATAAAAGAAATGAAGAATCGTTAAAAGAAATAAATCTAAATTAATTAATCTAAAACAAGTTTTTTCCTTATAGCGCGCAGCTTTATGTATCGTATATACCTATCACCATACTACCATATCCATAATTTTCTTTAAATAATTTCAGTCTTTAGTAGATTTTACTTAACACTCCATCGATTATTGTATTATCCGTACAAGTTATTTTATATTAATACTTACGTAAGCTAAAATTTAACCCTTTTGCAGCTTACATCTTATACGGCAGAAATAAAAAAAATGCATCTAGTATAATATATTGCATTTATTATACCCTTGAACATCTGAATATATGTTCAAGGATATAATAAATTTGGCATTACGTTTCTGACAGTTTAAAGTAGCCACGCTAGATATAAATCCAAGTGTATAGATCGGATTAGAATCGATTTCTAAGTCAATGAAGCCATGTACGTGTGTCTTTCCATTCGTACGATAATCCGAAAATAAGGCAGTAAGGATTCTGAAAAAATTGACTATGTCATTTTTGTGAAATTGCTGGTTTCACTATTTAAATCCAGCAAGTTCCGCCGGACAATTCGAATAGCTGCAATACAATTTCTTTCTTTATATAGAAACACCTCAATGTCTATTGAAGCTAGGTGTCTGAAATTTTATGAAAAGATGTGAAGTTGTATGCCAATAACTTTTGTAAAATTTGGTTGTGCTGGTGTAACAGGTTCGTGTATCTACCATACAACTTCTTCCTTTAAATGAAAATAACTCAGTCCCTATTAAAACTATGTATTTGAAATTTCGTGAAAAAATGTCAAGTTGCATGCCAATAACTTCTGTAAAATTTGGTTGTGCTATGGAACAGAAGCTTCAAGTAGCTTGCTTATATTGGAACATAATTCAGCTATGCATCTGAAATCTTGTAAAAAATGATCAAGTTTTATGGTAATAACTTCTATAAAATGTGGTTGGTTCAGGGTAACATGTTCGAGTAGCTGTCATATATATAACTCCAAAATATGCGTAAATATATTTCGGTACCTACTGATTTAAGTAAAATATCTGAAATTTTGTAGAAGAAGATAATCAAGTTTAAAGTAGAAGAAGATAATCAAGTTTTATGAATACAGCATATATAATATATTATTTTCATGCGGGTATTACAGAGTTGATACAGTCTATTCCACTACACTCTTTCTTATTTTCTTTTTTTTTTTGTGGATTTATCTGCCACATAAATGTGAACAGGAAATTACACAGCCTTTCCTTTTCAGGCGCGGCTGTAAATATTGTAAAGGGGAATAACTCTTACGACGTGTGTGGGATTCGAACCCACACTCCCTCGGTGTTTACAGCGTGTTTTATACGCTCTTATCTATTAGGCCACCGAGGTCTCTCTTCCTCGTTTTTTATATAAAATTTAATATGAAAATATTTTCCACCATAATAATTTATAAATATTGTATCAAAAATATAAGTTTCTTGTGATGTTCAAGATGAAAATATTACCTAATTTTATCAGATTAAGTGTTAAATTATAATATTGAGCAAATAATTAAAGATTATTTAAATTTTTTTAAGATTTACTGAAGTAATGTGGTATATATACTTAATATGTTATTCACCTGAGTGAGTTTTTATCTATTTTGTTTTGGAAATGAAATAGAAACGTTTTTATTATTAATTAAGTTAATGAAATATTTTCGTTTTGTTTTTTGAACAAACAAACAATTTTTTAATTAATTAAAATCTAATTAGCTATGTAGACAAAAAAAAAATTCTTTAATGGCACAAAATTATAATCAAAACCACATGGTTTTCTTTTGATTTGACACACTTCAAAAATTAACAACAATATTATAAAAGTAAAAATTTTTTTTTTTTTTTGCCATCATCTTTCATATTTTGTGGTTTTCTTGTATTCTTTTGAATTCCAAAAATAATTATTATAAGTATCTATATTTTAGTTTATACTTTAATTATTCTAAAAGCTTTAAGATACAAAACAATATTATTGTATGGTTTACCTTTAATTTTTATATTAAGAATATAAATAGGAACTTACAAATCATCTTCAATAGTATAGTTAAATTTAGCATTTGAGTAAGTCCAGCTATGCTTATACCAAACATTAAATATTATTGACTCTTTTATTATTTAAAATTTCTGTACTACATCAAAATATGGAAATTGGTTTTCAGGTACTCACATGAAAATTCATTTGTAATGCATATAGCGCGAATATGAAATAACTTGCAAGTATTGCCAAAAGTTGACAATTATAACGCGTACAATATGGTAAAATTCAAGAAGAACGTCATTGTCTTTGTTCTAAACACTTCTCTCAGCTATCAGTAACTTCCCATTATTCCCAATTATATTTATTTCCGTTTTCTTCAATCCCCAAACCAAACAGTACATTGTACCATAGGTTCTAATCTAATATTTAGTTTAAAAGAGAGGTGGTGTTTCAACTCCAATACTACCAAAGAGAATGCTCGCAGTGATGTCTTTCGATATTCCCTTACAAAAAAATATATATTTCAAGTCAATATTTGAATAGTTTAAATCAAGTTTGTTTTTCTTATTGTTTCAAAAGACTCGCATTGAATTGAACCATTGAACTATAAAATGTTCTTGTTGTACGTATTATATTGAACTGATTCAATTCGGATTAGCTTTTGATATTAATCACTTTCCAAAATATTCATCAAAATTAACACTCATCAAAAACAAGACAGTCAAGAAATATTTCTACTCACTAACACAAATATACGTCTTACAATATTCTTTTAAAATGAGGAAGAATACAGTTGCCTTTGTCAACTCTTAGATACCCGTACGACCCGTTAGTATGTTCATAGCCTGTCACTCTGCTTATAATATTATTTTTTTAAATTTTTAGTATTTTAAAATAATTTGGGTGAATTTTATAATTTCTAGAATTATGGGTTGTACATATATTCAAACTATATGTTTATACATTCTTCAAAAGCAGATTCTAACCTTCCACATAACGATTATCAATCCAAAACTTTTGCAAATATTCTATAGTACCATTTAATACTAAGCGGTAAATGTATATTAAATTTACTTAGTACAAAATAGTAAATATAATTTTAAATATTATATTATATTAATGCGTACATAGTATATTTATATTGTTATAAGTATATCGCCATACATTGCAATATTTCTTTAAAAATATTTCCATTTATAGAATAATTTCTTATAAGTACAATAAAATACATATATGTATGTATGTAAATACGGCGCTATATAATATACATCTATACTCTTATCATTCATTCATCAGTAACATATACGATATGTAAATAAACATGATATTATATAAGTATGTATATATATCAATATCATATAAATAAAAATTCTTCAAGCAACCGTTATGTTGTTTATTTATTTACATTTTTTTGTACTACGCATTATATCCTCAACAATTTCAAATTATCGAGTAAAACAAAATGGAAAAAATTCGTTTTAAAGAAATTTGTTAGAAAATTTGAAAAAATCAAGTAACACTTTCGTCAATTATAAAGTAACCCTATATTATTAAAAATAGTTGTTAACAGAAATAAGAGTATAATGTTGAAGCTTTAATTTTTGTGTATTACTTGAAAAAATTTTAACAGGTGTTCAAGATACAGGTGTTTAAAAATAGGAAATTTTCAGTTTTTGATCCTTACAGCTCCTAAACGGGGGGTGATACAAAAAATGAAATGACTCATACTTATTTTCAAAGACCTAACTTCTATCAAAATTTCAAGTTTCCAACTTAAACCGTTTAGAAGATAGAAGGGTTAAAGGATTTTGCAAATTTTAGTTTCGCATAACGGTAAATTAAGACACCGTATGCTACAACTATATATTTATTGTATATATAATTTTAAAGCTAATAAAAGCAGTAATCGTTTGCTGTTTTCAAAATGAAGATATACCTTATACAACTTGTGCTATAACAATTTAAATATAGAGTTTTTTGAACCTTTGGGGAGCTGTTACTCCGTAACGGGTGGGGCTACAAAAAATAGTTATTAAAAATAAAATTAATATTTTTGTGACATCTATCAGTAGTTAAAATTTCATAGCTCTATTTCAAAAAAAAAATGTGTGGATCTAAAAGTTGGTGTTCGAGAGCTACCCTAAGTTTTGGTCGGAACTCAATCAAAAAAAATAGGGTACCTACAAATTGCTCCTAGAATATTTTTTGTAAATTTCAAGATTCTAGCTTTCTTAGTTTTTGAGTTAGCGTGCTGACAGACGGACGGACGGACATGGCTCTATCGACTTAAAATTTTTTTCTGATCCGATCCATACCTTTGAAGGTATATCTAGCTCGCTTATTTCGAGGTGTTACAAACGGAGGAGTAATTTTATTATACCCGATCCTATCGTACGGGTATAATGAATTTCATACAAAAATTTTGAAAAACATTTTAAAACTGTTTATTATTTAATCACTTTTTAAATTTAATCGATATTAAGACATCTGAATTAATGTGCACCTCAATGCATATACATACATGGGTAGTGTGTGAATATATAGTGTAAATTAGAGTTTGAATACTGAAAATTGTTGTCATTAAATTAGCATGAACAATATCATGGTTGGCATTATTAATTCATTTTATGACTTATTTGTTTATTTCTGACAATATTTAACTGATAGTAGACTTCACATACATTTATTTAACCTACTAAGTATAGTAAACCTTAGCATTATTCAATAATACATTTAAATTATGAGTGAAAAAGTTAGTAAATTTTACTAAACACTCAAAAATTAACACTCATCAAAAATAAGAATGATAAAATTATTTTAAAATATGTTTGTATTAAAAAACATGTCTAACTAAAATATTTTGTTCCTTTTTGTTTTAAGTATATAAGTTTGAATTATCGAGACTCACTTTCGATCCTCGAATAAATTAAAAAACTTTTCTTTTCGATAATGATATTAATAGTAATGGTAAATTAAATTTAAATCTTATATAGGACTCCTCAATAAAAATATGTTTGTAATATGTTAAAAATTTTATTTGTGTATTTAATTTGACAAAAAATAAATGTTTTTCAAAAATATAAAATTTTTTTCTAGTGGAAATTATGAAAAATTTAATTTCTTGTTTCTATTTTTTTTAAATTTTAAAAAATGTAAAAATTTTTTTAATCAGTTTAAACTCCCTTTTATACATTTGAAAAATTATGGTCTAAAAAATTCTTTGAAAACTTTATAATAATTTTTTTTTTTAGAAGAAATAAAACTTTTCGTTTTTTGTTTTTTTTTGTTATAAATCAAAGTTTTATCAAAAGTTTGAAGCATTATAAAAGTACAAAACTATAAAAGTGTAATTTGTTGAAAAAAAATTTTTTTTTCTTTAAATATAAAATATTTTTTTTTTTTTTTTTATTTTTGAAAAACCGAAAAGAAAACATTTTTTGAATTAAATTGAAATAATTTTTTTTTTTAAATAAAGTCGAAATTAAATAATTTCAAATTATGAACAAAAAATTAAAAAAAGAAGGGAAAGTTTTATGGAAAAAGTAATAAATTCTAAATTTTTGCTTTGAGCAAAGACTAAAGTATTTTTTTTGTTTTTTTTTTTTTTGATACCAAGTTATAAGATTTTTAAAATATTGGCATTTATTTTAAGTGACAATTAAAATATTGTTCTCAATATAAAAAATCTAAAATTTTTTTTTTCAATCAAATTACATAATATTCTTTAACACTTCCGATCCTTTTCTAATAAAAAGACTCTTTACTCTTATTATCCAAAGTATCATAGATACTTTGAAAATTGATGAAGAAAATACCTAATTGATGAGATATAGAAAAATGAAAAATTCTTGGTAAAAGGTAGAACTTTTCAGTTTGCAAACATAATATATATGACTAACATAAAAATTGTTAAATTAAAATTTTTTGTTTTACGTTTTCTTCCTTCTTACGAAAATATCTAAGAAAATAAATAATTACAGGCTTGGAATTCAAACTGTTAAATTATAATAACTGTATATTTATAATTAATTTAATAATACACCCAAACAATTAAGCCACTATACCTACTTACTGAAGTATTAACCCAATTCAACATCTAACTTATGGCGTACAGAATTGCCGATCTTTTAAGGGGAAGGTTTGGAGTTCAAACTCTGCTCCGATTCAATATACAAGAGTATGAATGTATATCATAATATAAAAATAATAAATAAATATTTTTTGTATTTATTTGTATAATATATTGTATGTATTGTATAATATTTTTAGATGGCGCACAAATATATGTATTATTTGCGTCCTTCACAATATTGATGATACCTACTGTTTAGTAATTAATGGGTTAATGAAAATAATGATTTATTAAACTGAAGTGATAAGTCTAATATGAATGATAAGCGATTATTCAACTAATGGATCTAGCATTATACTTTTTAAAGAAGTGAAACGGACAGAAACAGTGAAGTTGAAATATTCTTCTTTATAAAGAAAGGAATATATAAAATAATATATGTAGTGTTTATTCTATAGTGTTCTTTAAATTTTCAAAAAAATTATTGACAATTTAAATACATTGTAATAAAATTTTACCCCTGAATGATTTCATTAGAAAATTTTAGTTTTTTGGAAAACTTTTTTACACTAAAAAGGCTAATATTATCGGTTAGTTAAACTTTATATGAACTAATTTACCTATTTTTAGCACATTTCTAAAAACATTTCGAAAAAATATGCCTATCAGTTACACTCTGTCCGTCCGTTTAGATAGAGACTTGAAATTTTGAGGAATGAAAGAACTTTTAGAATTAGGATCACCCCCTGTTTATGAGCTATTAGGGCTCAAAAATTGAAAATTTGTTATTTTTAGACAGCTGTAATTTAGCATCTGTACAAATTTTTCTTCGGCGAGAAATAAAAATTAAAGCTTCAGTAATATATTTTTACCTGTGTTAACGGTTTTTCTTACTTATATAAGGTTCCGGACTTACAGGCCCTCAAAATTACAAAAAAATTCTATTTTCACATATTTTATTATTATATGAAATTTAAAAATTTTGGTTCACGTCACAATTATAAACAGTTTGTATTATCTTTTGGAAGTGCGCGACCGTTCGTTTACATTCTGCCTTGTTTGTTATTGCCTCTGAAATTTAACCAAATTTCTTCTCTACATATGTATTTTTCTTATGTCTTATAACGTTTTATTGTATATTTTCTAAATTTTCTACTGAATTCGTTTTCCACAATAAAACTTCCGTTTTAATTATGTATGCTACTTAACATAATAAGCATAACGTTTTCTACAAGAATTACATTTGTATTACTTTTCTATGACCATTATTTGTTCAATAACGTATTCGTCTTTATCAGACAGTATTAAAAGCATAATGAGACTTCTGACATTAAACAAACTTTTAATTTCTATTCTTTGATTACTTTTTATTTTACAATTTAAAAGATTATTTAATATTAAAATGTTTAATTTCCAAAACTTAATAATATGACGTGTAACAGGATTAGCTGTTGTGTTTTTACACAGGTATAAAAGGTGTTATAGTCAAATATGAGAATAATTAACCTATTATAATATTAAAAACTATTGTTTTAAGGATTAGTAATGCTCTTTATTATTGTTCTTTATAGTGCATTAAAACTCTTGCATTACAAAAGTTTAAAATTTTAATTTTTAATACAAAGAAATAATATTATAATGTAAAAATAAATAATTATAAATTTCGTTAATTCCTATTGTTTTGTTAGTTTTTTATTGTTCTACTACACAATATAAATAGGTACACTTTAAATTTTAAACAACAAAAGATTTTTATATTTTCAGCATTTCTTTTATATAAAATTTTTATAGAATAATTTTTAAAAATTTAATAAACTTTAAACTGGTAAAGATTCTTAGAAGGAATCGTATATAAAAATGGCTTCATCTATTTGTATAATAATATAAAAACAAATCCTCATATGCCAACAGATGTATGGTATTTTATATTATTTTACAATATACATAGATATTATACATTTATAACAAATTACAGAATGTAAAAAATAAATAATTTAAAATCTAGACTCTTTATGATCAGAAAAAAAAAAAGACGAGGAAATTTTCAACCAACGAATGTAATCATTTTATTAAAATCTAGGTTATAAACTTTAAATAATTAATTATGTTGCCCTAGAATAGAAAATTCAGAATAATACAATTTCAACGTCATAATAATGATTGTAAACGATTTAAAATTTGTACAGTGGTGTTTATCTGACATTTTTCAAGACGTTAAAAATGTATTTTTGACATTTGATAGAAAAAATTTAAAGCATCACAATTAAATTTTTCTATATACAAACGTAATGTTGGGGGTAATTAAGCAGAGAAATTGAGGCTATAGAGAGCGTGAGGCATCACCTCTGGGCCTGTGTAGTTTATCAAGAAAAAGACAGAGGTATCTCAATAATTCCTTTTTCCAAGATTTGGATGAACCCTCGGACATGGATTTGAGAAACTTTCAAAACTTCTTACGTCAGTGTGGTATCATCGTGGTATAAATCTACCGAAACCTAACAACAACTCTAGTCAAATAGATTTTCCAACATTTTTGAAAATATACCACGGATCTAGTGTCTAGTGATTACAGGCGCGTTTTATCAATAAAAAATAAAACTAGAATTCAAAATACCGCGAGCGTGTTATTGTTCTTCAGTAAGATAAGGTAGTGGTATTCAAATAGATAATTTACCTATAATAACAAACAAAAGGATTTTAAAAAATTCGAATACAGCAGAAAAAAAATCAAGTAATACTGTGGATCATAAAATAAAAGTTTTACAAAAACAAACAAAAAAATTACATCTATAACAAACTCAGTTTGTACTTGAGGACAAAAAACAAAATGGAGTAATGAGAAGAAATCGGTTAAAAAAGAATTTCCTAGCTTTTCCTAAAGAAATCAAAGAATGTAATAATTATGTAAACATATTTATTAGAACTTTGTTTAGATTACGCTTCAACGATCGATTTTTTACCAGTTATACAATATTGATTCTACACACTGCATAATCGAAAGAAAAATAATCTCTTATTATAAGTTTTTTTTTGGTAATTCTTATTTTTATTCTTAGTCTTTTCATATTATATAAATTTCAGGTTATGAGAAGTATATGCCGAACTACTCATTAAATCCTCAAATGTTAATACTCCTATATTCAAGAACTTGCATACTCCTAACTTTACAAAGCAGAAAGCAGTAATGAGTAAAATAAATTTACTTCATGATTAAATTCAATACAAAAAGTAATGATTCTAATAAGAAGACATATCTTGTAATCGAAAATCAAAAATAGTTTTCCTTAAGATCCTTTGATTTTATCATTTGTTTTCGGAAATTTGTTGTTTTATGTTATGTAACCACTGTCTAAATGCATCAAATATCCATACACATATGCATTTATGACTATTGTTAGAATAATAACAATAGAAGATGTATTTTCAACAGAAGAAAAATCTTAAACAGATTTAGACATTTTTAATATTTCATTCATTTAAAAATTATTTACAATTTTTATAATTTGAATTGAGGACAAGACATCTTACAGCAAAAACAAGTTGAAGTACTACCCTACAAACATTCTACACAACACAATAATCTGCACCACAAAATTTCTTATGGCAGTGTAGATAGTTTTTTTTTATTTTTTTTTTTAATTCAACCGTTTTTTTCTTTTTTCCCAGCATTGTTGAATACTTTTTAAATTTTTCGTAAAAAAAACAAAAAACAAATCGTTTTATTTTTTTCAACAATAACAACGGCGCCTACCAATTATAAACATTTTGTATTAAATATTTAAATAGAAAAACATTTCAACAGAAATTTTTTTTTATTAAAAAGTTTAACATGAAATTGGTTAACAAAAGATAAATGAACATTTTAATTTTTCAAAACTATTTCGTTTCCTGTTATTCAATAGCTGTTTTAAAATAAAATAAAAAAAAAAAACATTTAATTTTTTCTAAACAATTGAAAATTGTTTTTTAGTATAGGTACACTTAAAAGGACAATTTTTCCTTTCTTTCTTTTATTAATATAAAAGTTTACTTTCTTTTTAAATTCAGAATACAACAAAAAAAAAAAAATGCCAAACTAGAAATTGATGAATAAAATAATCATTTAACATTATACATAACAATTAAAATGTGACCACTACTCACCAATATGAAATATGATTGCATGTTAAATGGTAACAATTCTTTAGAACAATCATTTGATGGCTATACTTATAATACATATATGTATGTATTTACCTCTCTTCTAATCAATTTTCACATTTGTCATATTGCGATACAGATTGCTTCATCATAGAACAACAAATAGAAATTGAACAACTAAATTTTGCTTGTTTTGATACAACCAACACTACAAAAGGTTTTTTCAAAATTTGTTGTCACTGTAAGTTCACAATATACCAATTTAAGGTTAATTTTAATAAGCATGTATTAGAAATTGGTCTGTAATAGACTTCGTAAAAAATGTTGTTGCCCACACTCTCTCTTTCATTAAATTTAAACCCCTCACCTTAAAAATCTAAAATAAATATTGAACTATTCATTTTCCGGAAGGCTAATCAGCATGGCGTCACTAGATGTCAAAGTCATTATAACAAAACAAAACACTTTGAATTATACAATTTAAATATATTCTATTTTCAACATACAAACACATTTCATTACATGCAACAATGTTGATGTAAATAATTAAATAATACAATACCATAGTTATAAAAATGTGTGTTCACAGTCACAGATCAGACAAAAATGAAAATCTAAGACTTTTGATTTTGTTTAATGCATGCAGTTAAAAAAAGAAATAAACTTTGCTTCCTTAAGCAGACTTAAATGGTAGTCCTTACTTTTAAATATTATAAATCTATAATAAAATTTTATGATTTTGTTGCTTTTCTGTACTTGAACTACACGCAATTATGTAAGCAGATACATTTTATCAAATATAGGTATAGAAATATACAAGTATATAAAATTTTTTTTAATTTAGTAATTATTTTTTCCCTCTACCCACTACTAGTAAAAAAACTGCAGTAATTGTTATCAAAACGATTTAAATAATTTTTCTTTTAATTTTTTTTTTTTAATTTGTTCGCACTTATTCCCCTTATTTGCAGTTATGATATTGTCCGCACACCATACTTTTTTATACCCGTATGAACTATGTTCAAGGGTATAATAAATTTGCCATTACGTTTGTGACACCTCAAAGGAGTCGAGCTAGATATAGTGTCAAAGGTATGGATCGGCTCAGAATCGAATTCTGAGTCGATTAAGCCATGTACGTCCGTCCGTCCGTCAGCACGATAACTCAAAAAATAAAGGAGCTAGGAGGCTGAAATTTTTTTTACGTCACTTTTGCAAAATTGTTAGTTTTGGTATTTAAATCCAACATTTTCGGTCGGCGGGATCGAGTAGCTGCCATACAACTTCTATCTTTATATAGAAATAACTCAGTATCTATTCAAACTACGTTTCTGAAATTTTGCAAATGATGATCAACTTTTATGGCAACAACTTCTGTAAAATTTGGTTGTGGTGGTGCGACGGATTCGAGTAGCTGCCATACAACTTATACGTTTAAATGAGAATAACTCAGTGTTTATTGAAGCTAGGAACCTGACATTTTGCGAATGATGATCAAGTTTTATGGCAACAACTTCTGCAAAATTTGGTTGTGGTGGTGCGACGGGTTCGGGTAGCTGCCATACAACTTCTCTTTTTAAATGAAAATAACTCAGTGTGTATTGAAGATAGGAACCTGATATTTTGCGAATGATGATCAAGTTTTATGGCAACAACTTCTGAAAAATTTGGTTGTGGTGGTGCGACGGGTTCGGGTAGCTGCCATACAACTTCTCTTTTTAAATGAAAATAACTCAGTGTGTATTGAAGCTAGGAACCTGACATTTTGCGAATGATGATCAAGTTTTATGGCAACAACTTATGCAAAATTTGGTTGTGGTAGTGCGACGGGTTTGGGTAGTTGCCATACAACTTCTCTTTTTAAATGAAAATAACTCAGTGTCCGTCCGCACGATAACTCAAAAAATGAAGGAGCTAGGACGCTGAAATTTTTTTTACGTCACTTTTACAAAATTGTTAGTTTTGCTATTTAACTTCAGCATTTTCGGCCGCCGGTTTCGAGTAGCTGCCATACAACTTCTTCCTTTAAATGGAAATAACCCAGTGTCTATTCAATCTAGGTATCTGAAATTTTGCAAATGATGATCCAGTTTTATGGCAACAACTTCTGTAAAATTTGGTGATGATGATATGGCAGGTTCGTAAAGTTGCCTATTGAAGCTAGCTATCTTAAATTTAGTGAAAAAGTGTCGAGTTGCATGCCAAAAACTTTTGTAAAATTTGATTGGTCTAAAGCAGCCGGTTCAGGTTTCTTGCATTTCTTGGAACTTAATGAAGCTAGGCGCAATAGATTCGGGCAGCTGTCATACAACTCCACAATTTACATAAATATATCTCTGTAGTTCGGTACTAAAACATCTGAATGTTTTTAAAAGATGATCAAGTTTTATAGAAACAGGATATATTACGTTCATACGGGTATCCCAGAGTTGACACAGTCTACTCTACTGCACTCTTCCTCGTTTTATTTAAGTATTTGTTGTTTTTTTTTCGCTGCATTTCTTCTAGTTGTATTATAATCGAGTCAAAATATATTTTAGAATTAATTATTGTTTTTCATATAAAATTGGAAATTATTTTTTTTTTTGTAGTTAAAGTGGAATTGATATGTAGAAGATTTTTTCAAAACAATATTAAAAAAATTTTTTATTAATTTAAGTCTATCCGTTCGTCAGTCCCAATGTCTGTTTAAAAAATCCCTACACGGTATAAGATAGAATAATGAAATTTTAAACATGGATAGGTCTCTTAAAAAAATTAATGTTTAAAAAATTAAGATTGGTCGACACCCATATCCACTACAACTTGGATAAAAATTTGTTGTTAGCCTCTCAACATGCTTACTGTTAAGGAAAGTCAGTATAGATACGGCACTTCACACCTTGGCTAGTTCGATTAAAAGATATTGCAAAGAGTATCATTCTAGCAGCATTTATAGAATATTGAAGAATTGAAGAAGCGTTTAATAGCGTTAATCAGGTAATAATTGTAGACTTACCAATTAGGTTTGGTTCCCTAATTCTATTTTGAAATTTCTATAAGTAAACCATTTTTTGAATTTAAAAACGCCAAACCAGGGCACATTTATTTAGCTTTATAAATCATCTTCAAAATTATACAATACATAATTTTGCAAAATTTTTCTTCTTGACGTTTTAAAAGAAGAAAGATTTTATAGAATTTAGAATAAGTTACTACAGAAATTTGTTTGTGCCTCCTCTAGTTTAAAAATTGTTCGGGGTCAAAAATTAAAAACCCTCCATTTTTAGACACCTGCAATTTAGGTACCTGTTCAAAATCTTTAAAAAGCTTTCATTTTAAATTTCTTCTTTACTTTATTTATTGTTGATTACTCTGCCTTTATTTATCAGCCTGTAAAATAAAATAATTGTTTTTTTTTACTCGTAACTAATACACTGATTTAAAAATTTAATGTTTCATTAGAAATTCTATAAATAAGTTTAACTTTAGTTTTTATCCATAGAATATTAGTGATGACTGATGACATTATTATGTCATAATATTAGATGATGATGTAGTAGTAAGTAAAAATGCTTTACTGTCATTTAATGAAAGTCAGAAATGACTCGAATATTAATTACATTTTATAAATATTTTCTTCATCATTGAAAACTTATTTTTAATTAATATTTTGAAAATAGATTGTTGCTATACCATAGAATTGATAAGGAATATTTCATTCAATTCTTCATATACTTCATAGTATAAGACAATATAATTATTACTAATACATGAAAATCCTTTATTTTATGATTAAATTAACAAAAAATGTGTAAGTACCTAAATATATTAAAAATTTTTAAATTTGACAGCTAAATAATCTCTTTCTCACTTATTAACAAAAATGTCAATTTAAATTCTTTACCACAGCTATTATATTTATTACAAAATATGAATTTATATGCAAAATATTTAAACAAAATATCTAATTGAATTTTCATTTTTTCATTGTCTATTTCTCACAAAAACTGTCATTTACTCTTTCTAATATGAACATATTCCCGTTACCAACAATTAAATACCAGAAGTGTCATAACAATGTGTCAAATGAAAAACTGTGCTGACAATTTTGTTTTGTAAATTTAAAAATTTTGTTTTTTTTTTTTCTTTTTAAGGTTAATATTAGTTGGCATTTGATTTAGTCTTTCTTCAGGACTTTCATTTTTGATAAACAAATTTAAAAAAAAAAAAAGAAAGGAAAAAACACTGTTTGTTGGTAACCCATAGAAGAGGACGGAGAAAGAATATATGTAATCAAATTTAAGATTTTTCCATAAGCTTTGTTTTAAAAGGGATAAAATACTTTACGTTTAAAAATGTGTAAGTAAAATAATTTATTTTTTTCTCACTCTTATATTTGAGTCATAAATAAAATTAATAACATGAGAACAAAAAAAGTTACAAAAAAAGAGTTATGTACATATAATATTATATGAATATGAACAGGTAAGAATGTATGTATGTATTGTAGGTAAATAAAATGTTCCCTCCTGAAACATTTTTATTTTGGGTTTGTTGAAGTTTACTGTTTACCTTTGTGTGTTTATATGTATACTTTTTTTTTTTAATCCTGTCACCCTGTCAGTTATATTTATTGTTATGTAAAGTGTGCTAAATTTTGATTTTTTTTTTTTAAGGTAACCTTTTATAACATATGAGTGAAGTTGCTCTTGAAACAATTTTATTAGCAGAGAATTTTTTGTTTTGTTTTTTGTTGGTGTGATACTGATAAGAAACACCTTTTAAACTCATACTGATATTGGCATTGAAAAGTTGTGAGGCCGGAAAATATGAAATATTATTTATTCATATTTTTGAATGAAAAATAATTTTTTTTGGAACGTATACTCGTATGTAACTACGTATATTATGTGTAGTATAAACTGTAGGACACAGATGGGAATCCAATTGAAAGAAACAAAAAAATAATCAAATACTTTTTCTTGAACGTTGAAAACTTTCAAGATTGATTTTCATTGGGTAAAACTTTTATTAAACACTGAAAAAAAAAAGATCAAATTGTAAAAAAGAAAATTTGTATTGGAAAATGTAAAACATCAACATAATGAAATAAGCTAACTTTTTGTTTTAAATATTTTCTGGTAAAGTATATCTATATTAAAAAACAAACAAAAAAAATTTTAGGTATTCGGGTGCATCAATTTGCGTTGTAATACTGAACTCTTACAAAACTAACTAACTTAGATATAGGTTTTTAGAGATCTATTTGCTACATAATGTAACTCTTTTTATTATTTTAGCTTCATTCACTTTAAGTTTCGTATACCCGCTGATGATAATATGAAGAATGAAAGAAATTCCTTTTCTTTTCCCTATATTTCTTTTGAATCCTTGCAGTAATTTGTAGTTCTCTAGTGCCTATTGCCAAACTTAGAGTGCAATAATTTAGTACGCCGAGCCCTTTCGAAATCGGCATCAGCTTCATAGAAACAGAAGTAAAAAAAATTAATTAGTTTTTATTTATTTTGCACCAATTTAAATTTATTATTAGATGAAATATTGTATGGACCCGTTGCCAGTTAGACATGGGGTCAGTTACTATATTATTAATTTTATATTATTGTACTATTTTTTTTTTTTGGATATGATGTAGTAGGTGTATGAGTATGAGACCTTTTAATTGAAAGATCAGCGATTTAAGTAATATACCATTGGTCAGATAAACCAAGGAGAGTAATGAGAATAAAATGAGTCATAATGTTATTATGACTCATCATAATCATTATCATCATATTATGACTACTCATAATGTTTATAAAAAAAATTAAATATTATTTCAGATAAAATTTCCTTAACTAAAACCACGAAGATGTACGAGATAGCTGTTGGTCAAAAAAATACGGTTGTTTGGTGTATTTACTTGTAAAGATACGTGACAAATTACAGAAATTGTGGTTCCAAGACACTTAAGAAAAAATATCAAATGAATTTTACTTTTAAATTCCATTTGCTTTATTTACAAAGTCACTGATCGTATTTTATAACAAAAACATTTTATAAGTATTAGTTCAAACAAAATTGTTTGGAAAATTTTGTTTATTTAACGTCGGTTTTAAAGAGTTTTTACTTTCACTAACTAAATATAATATTTATTTCACAAAAAAAAAATCCTTAGCATAATTTTAGGGGCACATGTGTGTTTTATAAGTTTATCATTCAAAAGGAATAAAAAAACAAGTCTAGTACAGACTAAAAGCGTTATCTAGGAAAAAAAAACAAAAGTTTTATTATTTTGACATTTTTATCTTCAACATGTACACAATATTATGTACGTATATAATAATATATATTATATATATTAAACATTTCCACGTTAAATTTTGCTTTTTTTTTCGTTTTAAGTTTAATATATTTTCCTCAAGGTAAAACAATTTTTTTTAGTGTTGACGTTTTAAACGACTTGACTTGTCGAAAAAAAAACAAATTTAAAATGTTTAAAAATTTTTACTGACGGTATCCCGTGGTAACATCTCATGTATTACAATATGTGTGCAGTTTACGTTGTTTTATATTTTTAAATATAAATATTTTGAAACTGATTGAGTTAGCTGAGGTTTAAATGAGTATTTTACATAATTGTGCATGTCAAATTGATTATTATTCTTTTACTAAACATTTTTTTGTCACATGTGATCTTGACAAAATAATGTTTAAAAAAAACCACAATTATTCTACATTTTAACTTTTAGTAGATGCAAATAAAGAATAAAAAATGATAGTACTTAAGAAAATATAAATTACATTTTCATAACTGTATATGTACTCATAGCATTTATTTACAGGTTAATTTTAATAACATTTGAAAGGAAAACTTTAAGAAAAACTTATAAACTAAAAAGATATATATTTAATTTTTAATAATAAAAATCAATGATGACCTAAATGAGATTCGTACATAAACTTCAAAAAATTAAATTCCTGAGGACTAAATCGCCGCTAAAATAAAATCTCCAAAAATAATAATATTCTTTTTATACATTTAAAAAACATAAATAATCAAAATACACTATTATTATTTTGTTAAGATATTTTTAATATATTATTCCTTCCTCCTCCCCTTTTAATATATTACATCCTTTCAAATTTTGTTTTTGGGTATTTTCTCTATGAGATTTTGTCTTGAGAATTTTGGTTTGGGGATTTTATTTAGACAATGTTAAATTTTTTAAGTATCAAAATAAAAATTGAACTTCTTGTTTTCCTTACAGGATCTTTAAAAGAGACTAAGAAAACCTAATTGACCGACCAACTAACTTTGGTAGTTTGCGATTTTACGCTTCTTCTTTAGTTACCAGTTGATATATTGGGATAATCATTCTAACTGCAAAACAGTATAATAGCTAAAAAATAGTATGTGCAGAGGAAGCAGAATAAGAAGGAAACATTTTGAGCTCAAATTGTAGAAGTGGGATATTTCATATTTTTTTATACTGCTTATATTTTTGATATTATGACAATATATCTAGCGTAGGAGAAAAAAAAAAATGTTCGAAATTCCTCCTTTAAAAACAATTCAAAGACGTTTTTCAAAGTTTAAATTTATTCATTAAAATTCTGCATTAAATACAACTAGGCAAATGATAATAATATTTTACAATCATTTATAACAAATAAAAAAAATAAATATGCAAAATACTTTGAGAGTTCAAGTTATCGTTAAATGAGTTAATTTCAGAGAACAAATTGATCTGTGATTTCTTAATGTCTTTGCATCAAAGATTATCATATTCTACTTAGGGAAAAAAGACAAAATACTTCACTACTAACTCTAACTTAAATAAACGAAAAGATAATAAAATATTAATTAATTGATATAACCAATTCAAAATAATAAATAAAATTTTATTTATAACGCGTAGATCTATAATCTATAATATAATACACAAGATGTTGGCGAGACCTTGCCAACATGTAAAAAAAAAATATTTTATATCTATAATAAAACACTCACACTGAATGTAAACTAAACTGGCAATGATGATATTCCTGTATATTTATTTAATAATTTAAAATTTTATTACCAGAGACACGAATCTTTAACTCAAAGTATTATCAAGAGACACAAACCGTTTATTAAAAATATAAATAAATTTAGTAACTATTATTACCAGAGACCAAATTTTCCACTAGAAGTATTGTCAGAAACACAAACCGTTCATTAAAAGTGAGTACAGTCAAAAAAGGAAAAGTCATACTTAAAAAACACATTTTCAATAAAAATAAATTCAGCAAATTTTTAATTTTTAAATTTGACCGCCACATCCATTATGAACTGGTCGCAGCGAAAAATTAAAAATAAATTATTAATCTGCTGTTGGCGTTTTCAATCTTTGTTTTGGAAAAAATAAAATAAAAATAGGTACTCTTAATAAAATTAAAACGCCTGAAAGTGAAAAGAGCAAAGTTTATAGTAAGTCTCATATTTATAAGAAAAAAATAATAGGCCGATTTTATTCTTGATTTTGTTTTCATTAGTATAAAAGCTGGTAAAAGCTTCGTAGCAGACTTTAAAATAGTTTTGTTTATTTAGGTTGAAATTTAGATTTTTAACATAAAACATAACATAAAATATTCGCAATTTTTTTATTAATATAAAATTCGGCAGACTTAAATAATTATATTTCATAACAGAAGTCTGGAACTTACCAAATATTATAGAAATGGATAGTTTTCTTAAAAAATAAAAAAACTAACATAGAAAATATCATTTTAGAAGCCTTCTCTCACAAAAGATTCATAATTTTGTACTAATTTATTATTAGACCATTATTAATATTGTTAGCCATGGAAAAAAATAAGATTTATTAATCAGATCAGATAATATAATACCAGGAATTAATGATTGAATTTCTGATAATATACACAATATTATACACACAAGATGTTGGCCAGATCTATAATAAATCACTCACACTGAATATAAACTAAACTGGCAATGATCATATTTCTGTATATTTATTTAATAATTTAAAATTTGATGATCAGAGACACAAATCTTCGACTAAAAGTCTTATCAGAGACACAAACTTTTACTTTTTAAAAAGTACTTTCGACACAAAATTTAAAGGAAATTTTTAATTTTTAAATTTGACTGCCACATCCATTATGAACTGGTCGCAGCTTTAAATTAAAAATAAATTATTAATCTCCTGTTGGCAGTTTTCAAATGACTCTTTGTTTTGAAGAAAATAAAAATACTCTTAATAAAATTAAAAGACTTGAAAGTGAAAAGAGCAAAGTTTATAGTAAGCCTTATATTTATAAGAAACAAATAATAGGCCGATTTTATTCTTGATTTTGTTTTCACTATTATAAAAGCTGGTAAAAGCTTCGCAACAGACTTTAAAGTAGTTTTGTTTATTTAGGTTGGAATTTTGATTTTTTACGCTGAATTTTTGATATAACATAAAATATTCGAATTTTTTTTATTAATATAAAATTCGGCAGACTAATTAATTATATTTCATAACAGAAATCAGAAACTTACTAAATATTATAGAAATGGATATTTTTCTTAAAAATAACATAAAAAATATCATTTTAGAAGCCTTCTCTCACAATAGATTCATAATTTTGTACTAATTTATTATTAGACCATTAAATTAAAAAGCTGTCGAAAACGACCGTCACAAAAAAAGTCCCCGAAAATTTATGAAATTACATTATCAGAGACATGAATCTTTTATTAAATATACCAAAGACCTCTTCCAAAGTACATTTAAATAAAATAAATTCAGCAAATTTTTTTCAAGCAAAAAAAAAAATAAACGCAAAAGACTTGAAAGTAGTTTTGGTAATTAGAGTAATTTCGCGGCGAAAACAACTGTTTTCATCGACATTTTTTTTGTTTTTAAAACTACAGAAAAATAGAGAGTCTGGTAAAATTTTAACAAATATTAAAATTATTTCGATTATTGGTATTGTTTTAAATGTAACAAAAAAAAAAAAAATGTCGTAGCGGTTGGTGTTGGTTGGTTTTTCGCCGGTTTTTATTGTGCACTTTATACATGTGTTTCAAACAATTTTTGAGATATCGGCACGATCTTTTACCCTGAATGTGTTTTTAGCTTGGACCATTTTTTCTCAATGATTAAAAAACTGTCAAAAATTACCGCCATGAAAAAACGGCGAGAAAAAATTAATAAACTGTACCTAACATTTTTAATTTTATGTGTTTAGATTTGTTTTATGTTATTTTTCTATTACAAGTAGGTAAGTGATTTCAACATTTTTTTAATGGTGCTGATGTAAAAATGAGATTTTTAGGTAGTTTATTAAGGGAGTCGGTATGATATCGTAAATGTTTTTGAATCTATAGAAATTGTGCAATTGCACAGGGGATTTTCTAGTCTATAATATATTACACAAGATGTTGGCGAGACCTTGCCATCATGTAAAAAAATATATTTTATATCTATAATAAAACACTCACACTTAATGTAAACTAAACTGGCAATGATGATATTTCTGTATATTTATTTAATAATTTAAAATTTTATTACGAGAGACACAAATCTTTGACTCAAAGTATTATCAAGAGACACAAACCGTTCATTAAAAGTGAATACAGTCAAAAAACAAAAAGTACATACTTAGAAAACACACATTTTCAATAAAAATAAATTCAGCAAATTTTTAATTTTTAAATTTGACCGCCACATCCATTATGAACTGGTCGCAGTGGTAAATTAAAAATAAATTATTAATCTTCTGTTGGCGTTTTCAATCTTTGTTTTGGAAAAAAAAAATAAAAATAGGTACTCTTAATAAAATTAAAACGCCTGAAAGTGAAAAGAGCAAAGTTTATAGTAAGTCTCATATTTATAAGAAAAAAATAATAGGCCGATTTTATTCTTGATTTTGTTTTCATTAGTATAAAAGCTGGTAAAAGCTTCGTAGCAGACTTTAAAATAGTTTTGTTTATTTAGGTTGAAATTTAGATTTTTAACATAAAACATAACATAAAATATTCGAAATTTTTTTATTAATATAAAATTCGGCAGACTTAAATAATTATATTTCATAACAGAAGTCTGGGACTTACCAAATATTATAGAAATTGATATTTTTCTTAAAAAATAAAAAAACTAACATAGAAAATATCATTTTAGACGCCTTCTCTCACAAAAGATTCATAATTTTGTACTAATTTATTATTAGACCATTAATAATATTGTTAGCCATGGAAAAAAATAAGATTTATTAATCAGATCAGATAATATAATACCAGGAATTAATGATTGAATTTCTGATAATATACATAATATTATACAAACAAGATGTTGGCCAGATCTATAATAAATCACTCACACTGAATATAAACTAAACTGGCAATGATGATATTTCTGTATATTTATTTAATAATTTAAAATTTGATAATCAGAGACACAAATCTTTGACTAAAAGTCTTATCAGAGACACAAACTTTTACTTTTTAAAAAGTACTTTCGACACTAAATTTAAAGCAAATTTTTAATTTTTAAATTTGACTGCCACATCCATTATGAACTGGTCGCAGCTTTAAATTAAAAATAAATTATTAATCTCCTGTTGGCAGTTTTCAAATGACTCTTTGTTTTGAAGAAAATAAAAATACTCTTAATAAATTTAAAAGACTTGAAAGTGAAAAGAGCAAAGTTTATAGTAAGCCTTATATTTATAAGAAACCAATAATAGGCCGATTTTATTCTTGATTTTGTTTTCACTATTATAAAAGCTGGTAAAAGCTTCGCAGCAGAAAGTAGTTTAAAGTAGTTTTGTTTATTTAGGTTGGAATTTTGATTTTTTAAGCTGCATTTTTGATATAACATAAAATATTCGAATTTGTTTATTAATATAAAATTCGGCAGACTTAGCTAATTATATTTCATAACAGAAATCAGAAACTTACTGAATATTATAGAAATGGATATTTTTCTTAAAAAAAAAAGAAAAAATAACATAGAAAATATCATTTTAGAAGCCTTCTCTCACAATAGATTCATAATTTTGTACTAATTTATTATTAGACCATTAAATTAAAAAGTGTCGAAAACGACCGTCACAAAAAAAGCCCCCGAAAATTTATGAAATTTCATTATCAGAGACATGAATCTTTTATTAAATATACCAAAGACCCCTTCCAAAGTACATTTAAATAAAATAAATTCAGCAAATTTTTTTCAAGCAAAAAAAAACAAGTAAAAGTAACAGTAAGTCAATGCAACCGACTTATTTATACCCTACACCTAAAAAATTCAAATTAAATTAAAAATCCATAAGTTATTTTAGTTAGGTACTTAATATACCTACCTAAGCTAAAAAAATACATGTAATAATCCTTCCCTTAATACAGGTAGTAAGGGAGTCAGTATGATAACGTAAATGTTTTTGAATCTATAGAAATTGTGCAATTGCACAGGGGATTTTCTAGTGAATTATTTAAAAACAAAAAATTAATAATTATGTCAAAGAAAAATTAAAAAATCAAATATAAAATAATTTTTTTATTAAAATGTTTATAATTAAAACAAATGTCAAAATAAATGAATGTCATAATAATTATAATATTTTTTCGTGATTTTTTTTCCCCCGTAATTTGAATTGCCAGAATTGATTTAAAAGTATTTCTTACAAAAGGCAAAAAATAAGTTATAATTAATGCTTAATTTGGAATGGCAATTGTTATTAAGAGATTTAAACTTTATTAAAAATTGCAGTACACAAATGATGGCTTTCAGGGGCCTCGGTGGCCTAGTGGGTAAGAACGAATAAAATACGCTGTAAATACCGAGGGAGTGTGGGTTCGAATCCCACACACGTCGTAAGAGTTATTTCCCCTTACGACATTTACAGCCACGCCTGAACAGGAAAGGTTCTGTAATCTCCTGTCCACATTTATGTGAGAGAGAGAAATTAATTAAAAACAAAGAAAAAGAAAATGTTGACTTTCTAGAAAGCATTTTCATTTTCATTACATTATTTACCAATTTGGGTCTATAAAGTAAATTGAAATTTCCGATTATTAATTTTTTCATAGAATTACAAATATATTTATTAATATACAAATAGATTTAAAGTTATCCAAAATAACTTTTAAATTATGAAAATACTTAAAATTTTATGTTAAACTCTAAAAACATTAAAACTTTAAAACTTTAAAACATTAAAACAAATTTTAAACGTTTAAATATTGTTTGATTTATTAGTACCTACCTACCTCGAAAAATTTCCATTCGTGAATTATAACGAAAGTCTGGTTGATATGAGTTCTACCTAAATAAGTTAAAAACCAAATTGTTATTGAATAAAATTATTTATTAAAAGTAAACATCCCTTCTTTTCTAATGAGTTTTTCTGACTTTTTTTTTTACAGTATCAATAAGTTGATAAACTTACACAGTATATAATTGCTAAAGAATTAGATTAAAAAATGTTTTATTAAGGGACTGTTTCGAAAGTTCGCCCAGAAACTTTATGATTTGCCGCTTCATAAGGAAACATAGGGTCTTCACAAAATCTTTTTTTATCTTAAAATCAATAATATCACTAAAATGCTCTTTTTTCGAATGTAGATATTGTTAAAGTTGTAGTTATTGCGCCATCTATTGTCTGGTGCAAGTATAGTCATTATTTATTTATTTAGATTATTTTGAAAATGTTATACATTAATGGTATTTTAATAAAGTTTTTGTAAAATAAATGATGGTACTTAAAAAAGAAGGGGTAATATTATTATATATTATAAAATTTCTTTTATTTTTAATGAAAACTTAGGTAAAGCATTAATAATCACTAGACGCTTGGTTCGTAGTGCTTCGTCCCATTCAACTAACAGCAATATATAACTAAAACTCAATTCGATTAAAACAATTCAATTAGAACAATTTGATTAACTATTGGTGAAATATGTTTGTAAAAAGCATAATTAGGAAGAGTTGGTTACAAAAATCAGAGTTTCAATAATTTGTTTAGCGGGAGTGTGAGTACGGCAGCCTCCATTATCTTTGATGTTGAAGTATTTGTATGTATGAAGTATTTGGCGAGGATTTTAGATTTGGTTGCTAAATCAGGCGTATTCTCTTTTTCCAAAATATTTTATACATTCGTATATGCGCCATTTCAAGTTAAGAAGGATTTTATAGTTGAATTGTGAAAAAATTGGTTTGGGGCCGGCAGTCTCCACTATTGTAAATTCTTTTATGTTGAAGTATGTATATAAAAAAATAATTAAGAAAGATGTTAGAGTTAAAACATTGTATTCCCACCACGTATATTTAGATTCAACTATACAAACGTTAAATTTAGTCAAATTGTAATTAGTTCAATTATCACAATCGAATTGTCTTAGTTGAATAGTTTTAGTCTAATTGAATTTTAGTCGAATTCGTTTTAGTTAAATTGTTTTAGTTTAATCTACGTACTTGTTTAGGGACTGTAATCGCATAAACTACAATTTATTAATGAATTTCTATACATTTCTATTGATCTGATTAATTTAAAAAAAAAGCATCCCCTATTCCGTATCCCATAAAGTCATGTTTTGAATAAAAACAAAAAAAATTTTTTTAAAATTTAGATACATCGCCTGCAAGGACATTTTTAACTAAATTTTTATTATTTTATTTATTTATTTATTTAATATGAAATATAAATTATTATTTACATAAAATTGAAAGCAATGAATATATTAAAAGTACCTAAATCAAATCAAAAATTTATTCAAAAAAAAAAATTATTTACAAATACAAAAAAAGAACAAAAATTATACCATGTATGCATATATTATATTATAAAAGTTGTATATAGTTTTATATATATAATATATTATGTACATATAAATATAACAATGAATTTTATGGTGACACTAAATATAAAATATTAAAATTGCTTTAGGTTATTAGTAAATTATAGGTTATATTCGTCTAATCTAACAAAGCTATCTACATACATACATAGCAATATTATGGACTTATAAGTATTTAATATGACAAATGACACTTCCTGGTTTGGTTTTTTTCTTTTTTTTGGCCATATTGTTTTATTGTTAGGTAAAACTTTTTAAATTTTTCAATTTAACTCATATTTAATATAAGTTTTATTTATCCAAAAAATATTAAATTTATTTTAAATAATTACATATTGTAAATTTTCATTTTCAATTTACAATTAAGTAAACGGATTTTCTAAATTTGCAAACGTAAGTAAATATATGTATAGATAATATAATAGTACCTATAGGGTATTTTGTATACGTAGTGTGTTATACAAATAGTTAGAAAATATACAAGTACCTAATAAAAAGTGTATTGAGGCTGATGGAAAAACCAACTGTTTATTTAACAGTTTTTGGGGCTGCTTACCAAACCAAATATTACATTATACCATAGATTCTAACTTAATTATTGATTTAGAATGGAGATAGCGTTTAGTTGATTAAAGTCCAACACTATCGAGAAGAATTCGCGTTGATTTCATTGGTGTTTTCCGAGGACTGAGATTTCCTACGTTAGCTACTATCACAAAAAAAAAAAAAATATATACATATGGCTTTATTGGAAGAGTATTAGTATTATGGCAGGAGGGTTTTTAACATTATTAGGTATTAAATTATTGTTGGGGTCTCGGTTGTCTGGTGGGTAAGAGCGTTTAAAATACGCTATAAACACCGACGGAGTGTAGGTTCGAATCCCACACACGTCGTAAGAGTTATTAAGAGTGTCCCCCTTACGCCATTTGCAGCCACGCCTGAACAGGAAAAGCTGTGTAATTTCCTGTTCGCATTTATGTGGCAGAGTGGCATTAAAAATGCAATAAAAAAAAATTATTGTTTAATTTTGGGACCATAAAAAATTATAGAACTTTCGGAATCATATATTTTAAGCGAATTTCATGTCTAGGTTTTCATAGAAAAAATACCGTTATTATCTTAAAATGATAAATCTGAATTTAATCATTACCAAGTGTATATAATATTACATATATTATTAATATATTAAAGTTCTTCTTCTAAATTATTTCCATAAATTTTATAGAAATATTTTAGAAAAATGTCTACTATCAAAATGTTATATTATTTACGTAACTGTTTACACTACATATTATTATGATGTATTATTATTTAAAATACTTATTTTATATTTAAATATAAAAAATTAAAAATTTTAATGTTATAATGGTGTTATTTTAACCTTTTGGCATAAAAATGCTTTAAAACTTATTATAAATTCGGCGTTGAATTTTTCTTTACAATGCCTTGAAGAAATGTATAAATAAATAGGTATGTATGTAATTTGTATGTCATTTGAAAAATTTTAACAAGGTAATATGTAAACCCAAAGGTTTTTATAATAGCTCACATTTTCAAAATGACAATTTAAAAAATATTTTACATTACTTTTTTTTAGACTCCTTAATATTCGTATATGACTATACTTTTACATCAAAATATTAAATTTTTCTTAGAATTTTTAGAAAAAAGACGCTTTTTTGAATTGGTAGGTAACTCTGTACAATTTTAAGTAAAACCATTTACACATTTTAAAATATAATATTGGAGATTTTGATGCCTAATAGCACTCAAACAGAAGGAACTACCAATCTTTTTCCTGAGCTACTAATTATGCTAATTCTCATGCTTATGGCTTATGCTTATAATTTCCTCCTCTCAAAAAATATTTTAAAGTTCTGCTTAAAAGTGTTCCCAAAACGCGTCGAAACCAAAATTTTGTAAAATACTGTTTTTGCTTAACGCATAAATTTACATTCTAAATTGCAAAAAAAATGTCAGTTTTTCGATCGGTTGGTCTAAAATTTAATTTTTTTTTTATTCTAAACGCGGTATAAAAGTTTTGTAAACAAACGGATAGACGAACGGGCGAATATAGTTATACTAATAAGCAAATTATTGAAAAATATTATAATAAAAAAAGTGGTAAAAAGAAAAAATTTAACAAAATTTTATTATTATTATCGCGTTGAAATCAATTTTATTGATTGAAAATTTTATAAAATAGAAAAAATTTCTCTATTTTAATGGGCATGATGTATTTTCCGCCAGAGGGCTACAAAGTATTTTATCGCTCGGAAATATAATACAATATTTTAATTGGAAAACGAACGAAAGGTTTTATTTGAATGTATATATTATTATTTAAACCTTTTAAAAAATTCTTATTAAAACTTCCTAAAAATAAATGGAGTAAATATTTCCAAAAATCCATAAATTTCATAAAATTTATGGGCAAAAGTTTATTGATTTTGATTAGAAAAACAAAAAAAATGTCTTTTGTTCGACAATAATAATCTATAAGTTAAGTTTACATGATTCTTTACTGAATCATATATATGCTATCATGTCATGTATTTGCTATAGTTGGCAATTCGCATATACATGTAAATTTTTTAAACCCCTTTTTTTTGTTACCTCATTTAATATAAAACTGTAACTTTTGCGAAAAACGCCCTTCGCTATAGTTTGATTTTAAAGTGGTTTGATTTTCGTTGATAAAAGAACCCTCTCTCTGGATGATTTTCAATTCAACTGGGTGATTTCTAATCTTTTCCATCGATCTTCATAAAAAGACGAGGTATGCGATTAGTTAGTGGACAAAACAAATTTTTCATAACTTATTTAAAATGTGATCAATCATAAAAAAAAATATGATTTGAAAAATGATAAAATTTTCAATTATCATTAAATTGCTTTTATTATTATTTTACTTTGATGGCCCCCCCTGTCATACTAAAAACTTTTTACATTCCAATTTGCTTCTACTAGTGATAATACTGATAATATATTCACAATGCATCGCTCATAAAAGCAAAATAAACTTGTCAAAAACATTATTAAAGTTTTTCGATCAATACTTTATTTATTTAATAAAAAAAAATAAAAATATGTAAAATAAAAAGTTTAAAATAAACTCAATTTGACAAAGAAGTAAAATATGTATGTCCAGTTTTTATATAAGTAAGCTTAAACATATCAAAATACCCATAAATCACTTCCAAATTTATATCAGATAAAAAAAAAAAATTTGTATCTTATTAAGTTGAAAAATTTTTATTTGTAAAAATTTCACATTTTTTTTTTTTTTTAATGTGACAGTAAATCAAATATTTAGATTTTAGATCACTAACTAAATTCTCTTGACACTAATGAGATTGCAATCCTTTAGGGAATTCATCTTCATCTTCATCATTTTTGTTCATTTCTTTTATTTTATTTTTTTTTTAAGTTTTGTTTTTTTTTCTTTACAAAAATTGACTTTTGTAATTTCTTTTTAAAGTTTTCTTTTTTTTTTTAACAAATTGTTTTTCATTTCTAAATCTAACAAAAATTTCTTTTTTAAAATCATAAAAAAAAAACCCTAGAAATAAAATTTAATTTTTTATAAAAACAAAAAAAATCCTAAAGAAAAACCCAAAAAAAAAAAAAAAAAGAAATTGGATTGAAAAAGATTTTTTTTAGACCGAAGTAGAACCGCCCGAAATCTTTCATATTATTATATGTGTTTTAAAGAATGTCATAATAAAAATAACATATAGAAACATACAAAGAAGAAAAATAACAATACACGTGATTTTTGGCAAAATGAAAATGAAAATTGAAAGAAAAAAATTTAGTTGAACCTGTAACTTGAAAGATGGGCCTTAAAATTTGGAAAGAAAATTTACATTCGAATAAAAATAATCAATGGTTTTATTTTGTAATAATTTTACTTTTGCAATTTTTATGACCCGGTCCAGTAAATTATGATGATCAATTTCTGCGTTCGTATATTCTGTGTAATATACAAGAGATATATATTTTCTACTGTTGGAAACGTCTTTTAGTTTTTAGGGCACCGGCACGGTCGATCTCCTTTTATACGTTATTGTTGCAGTATTGTTTTATATCTTTTATGAAGTGATGAATCCAATTAATATCATTCACAGTTACAAACATTAGAGAAAATAGCATTTAAAAACAATTTTTGAATTTATTTATATATATTTACTGACTTTTGTGTTCAAAATATTTTAAACTGAGCCATTGGATGAGGTATCGGCCCTTTATTTACAAGACATGTGAGTTATTTATCTTAATCTAATTAATTTTTATATATTATGCACTAATATGATTTATTTTTTTATATTAAATAAGATAAATGGTCGCAAGGGAATTATAAAAATGAAAACTACTTTTTCAGTTTATTATCCTATTTAAAACAACAGTACTTTTAACCACTCGGCTACTGAGGCTTCTTTTTTTGAATAAAATGTATAATGTACTTTGTTATTAGTTCAACGGTTTTTTTTTTATTGATAAAAACTTAACTAGTGCGTCAGTAATCACTAGACTCTAAGTCTGTAGTGTACGTTCAAAATGTAGGAGAATCTATCGGTCAGAGTTGGTATTAAAATTCCCAGGATTTGTGTCACGATGATGCTATTCGGACGGCTATGAAGGCATATTAGATCCATATCAGAAAGTTTACCTAAATCTTGAAAAAATATTTCCACTTTTTCCTTGACAAACTGAAACAGGTCCAGAGATTGCTCCATGCTCCCTAACGCGTCTTCAGCAAAATCTACGGTAAAAATCCAGATTAATTCGTTTACTATATTATACAATTTCATATCATGCCTTGTTATTTCATTGCATTTTTTTCAGATAAGGTTAATTAATTGTGAATTTTATATTTTGAACAACCCCACATAAAAATTCATTTTAACTTTTTAATAGCATTATAAACTGATAAGAATTCCTTAACAATACATTAATACTCCCTTGCATTAATTTTAAAAATAGAAAAGGACAGTTAACTTAAAAATAAATGATAATAATAATAATATAGTGAATCCCCCAAATGGTATTATGAAATCTATTGAGGCGAAAACTTTTAATTTGATTTCAAAATCAAAATGTCCGTTACTGTTCAACTTAATTTCGAATTTCACATATCATTTTACCAAAGTAAAAAAACAAAAAAAGAAAATTTGAAGAAAAAGAACCAAACTGACTAAAAGAATAAAAAAAAATATCGAAACAAAAATTTAAATTTTATTTTGTGTCCTTTTCTAAAGAAAAACAAAAAAAAACAAAAACTAAAGAAAACAATTTGAAACCCAAAAAGTTAAAATAAAAATAGAGGATACAAAGAATTAAATTGACATTTTTATTGGGTACGTATATGTATAGTTTCTCTTATTACACCTTCAAAAAAAAATTTTTTTTTTCGAAAAATTAAAAAAAAAAAAATTAATTTTTTTTTAAATTTTTTCTAAAAAAAAATTTTTTTTTTTGATTTTTTTCATAGAAAGAAAAAATAATAGGAAAAAAAAAATTTCGAGCAAAAAGTTTTTAATTCATTTATTTCAAAGAGATTTTTCGGAACCTAAAAAAAATCCACCCTAAAACTTTTTAAATTTTATTTATTGACTATTACAAATCATATTAGAATCCGAAAAGTAACTCTATGACCCTACCATAATTTTGAAAATTATTATTATTACAAAGAAAACTTATTTTTTTCTTATTTCTGAATATCGAAAATTTTCGATATTATAATATTTTAGTCGGTCTGAAAAAGGACGCGAACAAAAAAAAGTAAAAAAAGACAATGTTTGGATAATGTCTTCAAAATTATTTAGGGCAATACTGTGAAGAAAGGTTATATTTTTTCAAAAAAAAATATTGGTAGGTTTTAAGAAAAATAAAAATATTAGTCAGAATTCGTAATTTAATGATGCTCTGGTTCATATCAAAAGTTTTCGTTGCAATTTTCTAACAAGTAGGTAAGTGATTTTTCATAAAACTTTGAAATTTTTATATTTTATACGAATTTTAACTTTCAAATTATTTTTTTTTTTTTTGCTATTTTCCTTTTTTATAAAATTCAAAATGATTTTTATGAAATGATAGTTGGAATTAACTTGAAATTTCATTTTAAAAAACTTTAATTAAAAAATATATTTCTAAGGGGATTTACCAAACTTTTCAATAAATGTTTTGATGTTTTTTGTTATTCCAAGTAAAATTTAAAAAGAAATATTTTTTTTACTCTTCTCATGCAAGAATTATTAAAAACATATTATACTATCAGATATTTTTTTTGATCTTGAGATTTTGATTGATCAGAATGTTTTACGAATATTTTTCAAATAAAATGACACTAATTGTGTGTCACTAAAAGTTAACTTAAAAGTTTTCTTAGTTTATGCTATCTTTTGGGTCACAAATTCGACTACAACAAGTGGATAATCCCATACAAAATAAAATAATTCTAGTACTTTCTGCGAATCTATGTAAACTGAATTGGGCATATTATTAGTTTTGTATTAAAAAACTAATTTTATTTTTAAAATCGTAGTAAAATCGTATAGTATTTAGATTTTGACAGTCGGAACCTTGTAAAAGAATAACTTTCTATCATGTAAAACAAAATATTCCATTTAAAAATTCTTTTTTAAACAAAATACTAAAATTTCTTAATATTATTTCAAATTCAAACATAAAATTTATTTGTCTTCTCTTTTTGCTGTCTCTCTTAATTACAACAGCTTTTACAGAAATTTTTTTCGATTAGTTTTTATACGTCACAGATGATTTTCATAGAATTTCATTTAAATGCTTTCATTTAAGTACATTTAAGTACTATCTGGAAGTTTAAAGTAGGAGTTTGTTTAGACAATATAACAGATGCCTGCTGAAGAGCCCTGAAGTATTGAAGAAGTAAATACTCCTCAAATAAAAAAAATAAAACTTATAATCAAACGTTAAGTTAATAGAAGACAGTTTGCACTTATGTCAATAAATTTTTCGGAGAAAAGTTTTAATTGTTAACCCAAATAAATTGACTATGGTTAATTGAAATGTTTTTGATATATCAAGAACTATTGTAATATATTGAAACATAATACTTAAATATTGGCAGCGTTGATATTGATTTTTGATTTGCTCTTGTTTTTGTTTTTGAGCAGATTAATATTTTGCTAAGACTTATTTGGCGGGAAAATATAGGTAGTTCTACGAAAACATTGAGTTTATTTATCGTAAACTATGACACATCAGTGAAGAAGTATGAGTTTGATACACCATTTTAATATTACTTTAAAGTCTTCCATCTTCCATCTTCCTCTATTATATTCAATATATAATTCAAATCTTGCTAGAATCTTATCTTTATTTTATAATTTCCTCAAAGAAATTTTAATACTAGTGTAAAATCGTATATTACAAAATCTATTATTAATTTTAAATTTAATAAACCTAAGAATCATTTTGCAAATGAAGAAATTTCATAAAAAAATATCAGATCTACTAAAGAATTTTAATTTCTACATTTTTCGGTTAGGCCTTGGTAAAAAGTTTCTTTTTATCGATTGATGTGATTAAAAAAAAAACGTAGATAAAAAATTTGCGTGACGCAGATTAAAAATTAAAAATAAATCTGAAACAATTCAGTATAATTTACAACGACATATTTAAACAATTAAAGATGATAATTTTTTACATAAATTATTATAAAACATTATAGCTAAATAATTTAATTTAGAAAATCAAGAACTCCAAGAACAGTAGGAGATTCTTTAAAAAAAAAATCTTAACTTTAAACTTTCAATGAAACATTTACGGGGGTCAAATTTAATTGATGACTTGAATTCTCATGGGAACAACTTAAATAAATTTTCTTTTTAATTATTAATTTTTTACCAAAAAAAATTTATCCCATCCCATCTATTTTAGATATTTTTACTCCTTTTTTTTTTACTATATATTAAAATCATTTCCCCTTTTCAGTTTTTAAATTAACTTTAACAAAAATAAAAAGAAAATAAAATAAAATAAAAAAAAAAAAAAACTAATTTATTAGTGAACAATTTACTAAATAATTTCCTATCCATTAAATTCTATTAAAAGTCTAAAATCATCACTATTTTCAATAATTTAAAATAACTTTCATAATATATATATATATATATGTTCCTAAAGTTTTCGTTTTAGTTCCGACACCTATTCCTAATAAATAAATTTACCTAAATATCCTGTATGATAAAATAAAATATTGATTAAATGAAAAAAAAAAAAAAAAAAAAGTAGCCAGAATTTTAATCTTTTGCTTCTTTGAAACACATGAAGATAAATTTTTGAAGAAGTTCTATAAAATGTTTTCCTTTATTTTTTTTTTTTTTTGATGTAGGATCAAAATGAGTTCAGGATGGTTATTTTATAGATTGAATTTTTCTCTTTTTAATTCTAAATTTTGTTTTTGTTTTTTGTTTTTTTTTTTTTTTAAACATCGATATGAAGTCAGCACTTTTAAATTGCTCTGATATTCGTGCTCTATCATTCGAAGAAATTTTTGTTTAAGGTACATATATATATACTTACACCTTAAATAGATCAAATTGAATGTTAGCCAAAACTATATTATATTATACCTAATGAAATATATTATATCGTTTCAAAAATAAAATTTATTGTTTTTGCCCTAATAAGCAGAAACAAGATTACAATGGTATATTATGCATATATACATATACATATTATAATATAATATTATGGTGTTGTAAAGGTCCAAAAACTTTCAAACATCACACATATATATTAGGTATAAGTATATACGTGATATTAAAACTGAAAAAAAAAAAGAAAGATTTCTTTGATGCTTACAACATTTAAACTGAAGCTGTGATAATAGAACTAAAAATTTAAACAAAGAAAAAAAAAATAAACAACATCTTTTTGACCAAAAAAATCGATTTATTTTTACTAGACCCATAGTACAAATCTTTACCTTTATTAAAACCACAAAATTGTTTTAAAAACAAAAAACAAAAAAAGAAATGTGAACAAAAAAAATAAATTTCAACCCTTTTATAGTTTTACTTTAAAAGATGAACCAGAAAAGAATAAAAAACAAAAAAAAAGAATAGAACTAATATAAAAGAATATTAGAAGAAATAACTTATCTATAAGTCTGATGACTATATGTACTGATGGTACTATGTGTACATATAACTATTTTGTATCTGTTGTGCACCTGTACTTTAAGTATGTTATTTATAGAATATTGTATTTTATAAAAGATTAAACTGAATCTTTAAAAGACAAAAAACATTCTTATATAAATTAAATGGAGGTCAGATCATTGAGATATACAACAACAATTATATTTTCATTAAAAAAGTGTTTTTATTTTTTTTTTTTTTTTGGTAAGAATTAGATATTCTTTCAGACAAAATTATTTCAATGTGCACTTATTATTTATTTTTTTATATTTATGTAGATTGAATTAAGTAAAATTTTCTCAATAATTTTCAAAAAATTTCCTTATGAATTAATTAATGAAAAAATTAACCTTTTAAGAAAAGTTTAATTGTTTTAAAATAATTTAAATTGAAAATTATATTGTTACTGCATTCATATAAGATACATATGTATGTATGTATTAAGAAAACTAAAGTCAACTAATATTATTACATAAAATTAACATGTAACATATTGTTATCGACATATTAACTTCGACAAAATCTCGACAAAAATTTTAACATGTAACATAATATGTAACACACCAAACATCTTACCTACCATATCTTTTACTAAAAACCGAAATGAAGTTTGGTGGATATTGAAGTGCAAGAAAAAAACTAAGATGAATTAAACGTACCCTAAGTAAACTGAACGATAATGGCTCGAATACATAAAAATGAGCTTTGGAACTCAAATCCCACTTTTTCATACGATATTTACGATAGAACTAGCATTTTTGTTTGGAAAAGTCTGGTTTGAGTTCAAGCTCAGTTTTATGCATACGACCAAATGTTGCAAAACAGTGCGTCTTATGAATTTATCATTCATTTATGGTGTTATCATTAAAATATTAACTGTCAAAAATGGTTGCCATTATTTATTATATGTAGAAAAAATGTCAATAATATCGAAAAAATGAATAGCCTGTTTATCATTCATTTACGTTTTATTTGGTTAAAGATATTTTTATTTGTTGTTTCAGAATGATTTTGAGTCTGTTGTACAAAGAATATCAAAGAAATTTTAAATATAATTTATGTCATATAAAAAAAAATGACAGTTCAATCAAAAACATTTTTTAATAAATGAAATGATCATAATTTATTCAATGATATTAATAACAACAAAATAGTCTATTTTATTCATTTTTGCCCTCATTCACTTTACAATGAACACAAAGCACTTTACAACACACAAATGTTTCGATTAGAACTTATAGACTATTGGACCCTTACGAATACCGAAAAGGACGTGAAGAATAACTACTCTAGTTGAAGCAAAGTCTTACAAAAAAGTTTAGCTTAGCTTAAAAGAATGCTCAAATGATTGTGGTGGATGGAAAAAATTTGTTGTCCATCTTAGATTTTAAAGGATAAGAAGGATAAAATATGTCATAATTTCTTAAGTTTTCCTTTGAAATTTTTAATAGAAAACAATTTAAATATCTATTGCTTACCTGTCCCCATAAGAAACAGAAATTTTTGGTGTATACGTCCAATGTTTTTTTACGAAAATTTACTATGCATTCTTTAGCAGAATCGATGTATTCTTTAGCAGAAATATCCCGAAAAGACAGAAAGCTTATAAGAAGGCGTTGTGCATGTGCTACGCTGCCAGAAAAAATGAGGAAATTCCGTTAAGAGACAAGCCAGTTCATACAGAATGCAAGCAGTGCAGCAAAGAATATTGTCTTAGTTGCTATAATAAGTCTCACTAAATTTATTTTGATTCTATTGTTATACTAAAGTATAATATAACACCTATTCATTCATTTTTGTTCCAAGTTTGTTGTATATTTATGATTTTTTCTTTATTTTTCTTCTTAAATAAAAAAACAAATAAAAAGATTGATTCGTTTTTTAATTAAAAAAAAAAACTTATAATGTTTGTGTTTCCAATTTTAGTCTTTGAAATAAAATAAAAAACTAAATCGTCCAGACTTTTTTTCATGATGTTTTTTAGAATATTACCCACGCGTCCACATACATTTGTAAGTATTTAAGTAACTAGCTGCATCCAAAAAATATTTTAGAGTAAACTTCCAACTATTTGTGAATCACATATGAGCGTACAAAACATGGTACAAAATTTCAAATTTGTATCATATATGATTTATCGGACAGGGAATCTGTTAATAAAACGATAAAACTTTATAGAAAGCAGATATTCCATCCCATCTTATGATATTCAGCAAAAAGCTTATTATTGATTACATCGTTAAAGAGTAATTGACATTACATAAAACAACTACTTAAATAAATTATTTACTCGCGTAGAAATGACCTGTCATATTTTGATTGTCAATTCGAAATTTAATCAATTCGACAATAACTAACGAAGCATTTATATATTTTAAAAGTTCAATTAATTTAATATACCTATCAAGTTTTTAAGTTGTATTATAATGAAATTAATTAGAATAACGATTTAAGATCTAAATTGTTTTTAATTTAAAATATTTCAACTATACATTCATACAAGTCAAATTGCATAAACTTTATTTATAAATAAAAAAAAAAAAAATGTTAAATAAACTGATTTGATTCAGGATACTTTTCAGTAGGTACATAGGTATAAAAAAGGGTTCTACTAAAGACTCTTCTCATTACACTCACATTTATATATAAAATTTACATACGAAAAGACTTATTTTAGAAAATAAACTTTTTGTAGAATTTTTCATTTTTGAAAAAGAAAACCTTGTTTTTATATGGATATGGATATGTTTATGTTTATGTATATGTATATGTATAGTATGTGTTTATAACATGTACCTACCAAGTATAAAATTGGTAAATTAGTTTGTACAGGTGTTACACAAATATTAGATTAAACATAAATATATGGAACACAAAACAAAAAAAGAAGAGCGAGAGGCATAAGTTTTAAATTACTGAATAAGATAATCACTTTTGAGTTTGACAAAATTTTTTATTTTTTTTTTTTAAGTAACCCCTGTTATAGGGAGCGGTACAAAATGTCGATAGTTTTAATCTCGATTTTTAAAATATCGTCCCTTTTTAATATCGAAAAATATTGGAAAATTTATTTTTTTTTCTTTGTTCAAAAAATTAATTTAAAATTATTTTAAATAAACAAATGGACGAAACAAATTGCAAAAAATTTTTAAATTTTCTTTTTTAAAACAAAGTAATAAGATTTTATTATAAAAATAGAAGTACAATAATTAAAAATATTTAAAAATTAATGCTTTAATATTAAACGGACTGAAAATTATAAAGTTAATCATATTTGGCCGGTACTAAAAATAAAAATTATAATTTATGAAAATTTAAGAGTGTGGTGTCGAATGTCCAATATCGAAAACATTTTATCGTAAAAAGTTTTTATTTCTCATCCGAAAGTCAAATTAAACCTTAAGGTTTATACAATTTAATCCAGAATAATCAATGAACACAGAATATATATGCGCGAGATTCTGAATTTGAAGGGATTTTATGGTTGGTTACAAAAAGAGGGTTGCCTGCTTTTTCGAAATGTATATAATATTATGTATGCTCCGCAGTTTCTGAATTTCCAGGAATTTTACAGTTAAATACAAAATCTGGGTTTTACCTTTTTTCCAAAATATGTATATATATAATATATATCTATATGTATGAGATGACGTACTGAATTAGGAGAGATTTTATAATTGGTTACAAAATCAAGGTTATACATACATTTTTTTGCAAAATATTTACTTTAATTTTACATTTTGTTTTTCATAATTTTTTTTTTTTGACATTTTTTTTCCAACACTTTGTTCAACATTAAAAATTTTTTTTTCCAACAAAAATACAGACACGGACGACGTTTTTAAAAGCCTCCTAATTTAAAGTAACGATTTGATTTTTGAATTTATTTGGGTGTGATTTTAAGACCCAAGGCAAAGATTTGAAAAAAGTTAAATTTTAAAAGAGATTTTTAAAAACTAAATTTTAAAAAGCAAGATTAAATATATCGAACTTTCGTACTTGATCCACCTAGTTATATAATAAAATTACAATATATTATTATATAGAATGTTAATACAGTAAAAATTTTTGTAAGATATTATGTTGAAAGTATACATGTGTACATACATCCTGTACATAATAGGTATATCCATATTATTATATTATAATACAAACATACTTATATAAGTGTACCTACATGTATGTAAATAGATACTTAAAATATTCCTTAAAAGTGTTTTATTTTGTAATCAAATTAGTTTTTCAAATTATTTCAAGAGTACATCATAAAATAAGACGTGTGAGTTCAAGAGTGTTTTTGTTAAATACACTTTAATTTTTGTTTTTATAATGTAAAGTATTGTACAAGTGCCAAAAAAAAAAAAAAAAAAACAAAAACAGTTTGTATTATAATTTTAAACAATAACAAAAAAAATAAATAAATTAACATATTACGTACCTGTACTTTTAAAATTTATAATTAATATATTATTATGTAAGTATTACTGCAGTGGTAAGCATAAATTTCAAATTCAGATAATTGAATTCATTATAGAGATTTTTTTTAAACGAACATAAACTGAAAATTAAAATTATTTTAGAAAACACATCCTAACCTGTATTATGTGAATAAAGGACAATACAAACAACATTATTTTATTAAACCTTAGTAATTTTTTAAAAATAAGAATTGTTAACAACTTTGAGACAATGTAAAAGTATTAGGTAGTTATTTTCTCTGGAAAACTTATTGTTTTTTATGTCAATTTCATTCCGCTAGGAAGTATACTCTTGACATCTTCATCTCATATGGTTTCCGGCTGATATTTTAGCATTTTTAGTATACCATTTACCATTTAGTTCCGATGGTATTGTTTCTATACTAAAGTCATTAATTTTCGCCTTTGTCTTTAGTGTGTTTCGATTTATGTTTAGTATGTTGGACTACCCACTTCCATCGTTTTATTTATTACCTGCCTTAGTATAGGTTCCTTTCCTGTAAGTCTTTACAAAAACTTCGGTTTTGATGTTGGTTGTCCGGAATATTCTGCCTTATATATTATGCTGCGTATAGACATCGTTTCAGCAAATAATAATTTAAATGTTGGAGCTCAAAAAACGAAAAATTATTTGTTTTTAGCCTAGAATTGACTTCACTTTAACAAAAAATAACTGTAATTATAATTAAAATGTCTTTTTTTCTTCTTTTTGTGTATTAAAATAAGGAAATTTAGAAAATATAAAAGAATTAAGTACCTATATGGAAAATTGAAATTAAAGAGGACTTTGACTTGTGTTAATTTAAAAAGAAAGAGAAAGAATATAGACAAACTTTAGTTTTAAAAGTTATTTATAATAATATACATATTATAATATAGAGTTTATATACGTACATTTAACTATACATAAATAACAACATAAATTGTTTTAATGAATTTTTTGTTCCTTGTTATTTGATATTTTAATCATTGGATTGACTTGCATGTAAAATTATTGTTTTCTCTTTCTTTTTTTTTTCCTTCTCTTTTCTTTTGCAAAAATTTATAAACTTTGAAACAATTGTTTTAAAATTTTAATAACTATTATTTAAAACTTAAACAAAATAAAAAAGAATAATGCTTTTATTATATTTTCTGGCATTTATTTCAAATCAACTGTTAATAACGGTACTGCATAGGTAATATAGAAATGTCTAAAATTAAATGAATAATTGACATAAATAACTTTAAATAACACTGGCAAAAAAGTAAGTAATTTATTAATTGGCTAAAAAACAATAGATAAGTAGGTAAAGAATAAATATTTATAAGTAGAAAGAAAATTGACAAAATAAATAATAATTTAAAAATAGTTTTAAAAATTTCAAGTGATAAGTAAAATTTTTTTATAGTTTTGTTTTACATCTTATATAAAGAAGAAATGCTTTAGCGGCCCATCCTTATGTAGTTCAAATTTCTAGATGGCATAAATACGGCTTACCTACTAATGTACGGCTTTCTTTGACCAAGCAGTACATTAGTACAAAAGGGTATTGTTAGATTATAAAAGAAAGATGGTGTTCAGCGAGTTAAAGATCCATAATCTATAGACTCTAAAGTGTTTTTCAATGATTCCCTACCTACCCTTCACGCAAAAAAAAAAAAAAACAAAAGTAGAAAAAGTCCAAATTATAATTTACTTCTCAACACCATAAAATATTGTTTCAATTTTGGATTTAATCTAACCTTATAGTTTTAATATAAATTTACATACATAGGATATAATCTGAAACAAGATTTACATTTTGTTGAGAATTAAATAGCTAGTCTTCAAAAATTATCAAATCATATTTTACCAAAGTTAAAAAAGTTAATTAAGAACGTAAATTAATATGAACCATATCATAATAACATTTCGATTCTAATATTAATTTTAATGACTGTGAGTTGATAAATTGAACTGAAAATTTTGTTTACAAATCTTAAAAAGTTACCTACCATTTTAAATTTTGACATTTTCAAAGTATTTAAGAGAATTTGATTTAAAAATTTATCAAAACCAACTTTTTTTTGCACATAAAAATTTCTTTAGTTTATCTTACCTAAATCATTCAAAAGTTTTCCAAACAGACAGATGGATAAAGTTATAGATTAACAGGATCAAAATAAAAAAGCAACATTTTACCACAATTTTTTTTTTTTTTTTGAAAATACTCATTCTTCTAATTAAAATTTGAAGTTCATTAGTACTAATTGTTCATTTCTTTGTTACTTCAATTGAACTGCGTACGAATTTGAAGTACCTCTCAAATGATTTTACAAAAATAAATTCAATTATAAGTTTTGAATTTTTAATACCTTATAAAATTTTTAAGGTGAATTTTTTTTTTCTTATAAAATTTTGTATCGAATTTTCAAGGTTTTAAATAAAAAAAAAACAAAAACTTTAATAATAAATTAAATTACAAGTTTTTACATTTTTAAAAATATCAATTAACTAAAATTTTTTTTTTTTTTTTTTTACGAGGGACGGTGGAAAACATCAAAAGTCACCCAAAGGAACTGCACGAGGTTCCTCTGAGTAGTGTTGGACTTTAACCAACCAAAACCACCCCCTTTAAAACCAAACTATAGGATTGGTCCTTTAATACATAATAATATAATGTACAACTTGGTTTTGGGGAAAAGGATGGGGGAAGGAATACTTGGGTGTTTGAATATAGGAAAATTGGGATTATTGAGGATGACGGGAAAAATTTGGATAGTTATTTTGAAGAAAGATGTTAGTGTTCTTCTTGAATTTCGATATATCGTACACAAATGAATTACCAACTTTTGGGAACACATGTGCGGGCATAAGGTTCCATAAACGCGACGTGCGCATGACAAACGAATTCCCGAATGCTGTATTGCGCCATCTTGACAGTTCGACAGTGTATGGGTGGGTATCTGTTGCACTCCTCGTTTCACGTTGGAAAACTTTTAGTGGAGGCATCAATTGTTTTATTTCTTTAGAACAGGTGTTCACCCCTACAAGGTATCTATAAAAGAGGGTCAATGACCCAACAGTACGGCGATGGCAAAGTGGAGTGAGCGTTGAGGTAACACTGGGGTCGCCAATAAGTCGAATAGCTCTGTTTATGGGCTATTAGGCCCAAATATGTGCATTATACTCCATTTTGGGCTTAATGTACATTTTATAGATGTTGAGAAGATCGGAAGGAGAGAAGTAAGCTTTACAGCGGTACAAGAAACCTAGACATTTAGCAGCATCTTTAGCTATACCAAAAATATGATTTGACCAGGTCAATTACTGATTTAACTCGATGCCCAGAATGTTTAAATCTGTTGAGTGCTGCAAAGCCTCACCCTGAAATTATATTTATTACCTAAATAGCTTCTTACTATCCTTTTTATTTATAACGTTCTTAACACAAGTATTTATAATATTATTAAAAATATTAATAGAATAAATAATATAATTTTTATTTTATTTTTTAATTAAATAAAAAAATTATTATTGAAATTATTTTTTAATAACTAAAGTCAAAATGATACTTTACACTTTGACGACATTATTTGATATACCCAACTATTAGCAATAAGGACGAAAGTAATAATTGTTAACTATTATCTTCCAGAATAAAATCAGATTCTAAGAATACTTGGAAAGAAATTTCAGGAATGGAAAATTTTCGCTATAGCAGCCATGACCGTTACAGGCAGATGATGACAAAGCAATAAAGTTGGGACAGATTTTTACAAATCTAGATTTTAGATTTTCTGACATATTTTAACATTACTCGTATTTTATATTTGAAAATGAGTTAGGGAATTAGGTAATTATAAAAGGATTAAAAATTGACATTTATAGATCAGTTTAGTTCCATTGTTATACTTAGCTGGATCAGTTCCCCTGCCAATTAAATCATTGGGAGTTCATTACAAAATTCGCGTTTACTATAATAATAGATAGAAATAAGTAAAGCCAAGCGTAAATCATGGATAAATTTTTACAAAAATATAGTTATCTGATTATGTCGGATATTACCTAAACAATTTCTAGTGAAGAATCCTTGGAAAGACTTCTACTCGATAGATTCTTCTACATGTTTCCAAAAGTTTTTTCAAGATTTAGACTTGACTTTTTTTTAGTTTTGTCTTGTAAAATCTTAGTTAATTTTTGTAAACTGGGTGTTAATTTTAATTATAATTTTGTTAATCGAAGGTTGTCTACTTGCAAAAGATTTATACTTTTTTTAATGCCGTTCTAAATATTGAATACTTGAAAATGAAGACTTAAATAAAATGGCACAAATACAGTATTAAATGTAAAAGAATTTAAAACCTATGCCAAATTATTATAAAACGAATTATTTGGCCAATTTTTAAGTTTATTTTAGATCCTATATAAATTTTATAATTTTTAACTGAAAGATATAGTCTAGTACCTACAATAGATATTACTTCATAATAAATTAATAAAAAATACTGTTTAGATATATAATGAATAACGTAAAGTCACAAAAATTTATGTTTTATAAACAGTTTCAAAAAAAATTTTTTTTTTTGGTTTTAAAGAATCCGATAATTCAATACAAAAATACTTTAATCTTATATAATCTTAAACACTAATTTTAATTTTTTTCCTTCATCATATTAAATGATTAAAGATATTTTATTTATGTATATATTAAAAAAAAATTTTAAGACTTTAAAAAATCTAATTTAAATTTATAAATTTTATATACTCGCATCTTATTAACTTTAAAAAATTTAATTTTCCTAAATAAAAAAAAATCTATAACAAAAATACTTCAGGTTATAAATTATGTCTTGCTACTCCCCTTTTTTTTGTTTTGTAAGATAATGGGTGTAGAATTTCCTTCTATTTACCTTTAAGATTTTCTTTAGATTTCTTAAAAACAAAAGCAAAAAAAAACATACAAACACACCCACATGTGTAATAAGAAAATAATAAAATTTTCTATTTTCATTTATACTAAAACCCTACTGGTGTTTGTTTTTTTTCATTTTTCTACTATCATTAATGGAATCCTTAAATGAAATTGTAAATAAAGCACATAATTTTACAACCAATCCCTTTTTTTTCAAGGTAAGGTACTCATAAAGAGCAAAAAAAAATAAAAATCTAGGATATATAAAATAATTTTCCATACACTATCTAATATCCTAATCCAAAATGAGCCCAAAAAAAAAAGAAAAAAGAAAAGAACCTTAAAAATCCTTTCTTGAAGTAAATATTTAAAATCTTTATCTAATCTCTATTTTATAGAAATAGATATAGAATATAAAAATCTTAAAAAACTTGCCACTTATACCAAAATTTTTTTATTTTTTCTTTTTCTTTTATTTTTGTATTTGTTCTTGTATTCATCTTATCTTTTCATCTTATGAAATTTACTGTCTCGCCAAATATACCAAACAAAAAAAAGAAAAAAGGACTCTAGGATGATAGTTCTGTTGATTTAGTTTCGGTTCAATTTCAATATGTATTTTTGTTATAATTTAAGGGAAATTCTTTCTACACAGATGTAAAGAAATATCAAATTTATTAATTTGGCATGTGTTTACAATACCATATCATTCCATATACCATATTTTTAAAGTATTTTGAATTTATAGATAAAAATTATTATCTGTCTATACTGATCTTATCATAAATATTATCAGAAACCATAGTATAAATATAAAGTATGGTATTGACTTTGTTTTCGGTTAATAAGAAAATGTTGAAATATGATGCCATATTTTTCTTATTTTGTTTTTTTTTTTTTTGTTGGTTTTTTTTCATATTTTTCGACAAGAGGTTAAATTTTCCTTTATTTTATAAAACTAAAGTTTAAATCATTTTTACAAAAATTTTAAATACAAATAGAAACAAGAAAGACAAAAAAAAATATTTTTTTATTTCTGAATTTAAATTTAAGAAAAATGATTTTTCTTTACTTAGCCCTAACGTAAAAGGTGATTATCTCTTGTTTCTCCTAATTATCGTTTTGTGTTATTTTAGATTTTCAGTGAAAGTATTAATGAAATTACCAAGGCTCTAGACCATTTCTACACCATTGAAATGAACGTGAGAAATTTCTATATTAACAGTTTAAGAAAATATCTGTGAGTTAATAAAACTAAAATGAAAAAGAACTGTAAAAAAGTTCATTTTTATATTTTTTTTAAAGTGTTTTTTTTTTTGTCGATCTTTTCAAAATTTATATTAGGAATAATTAATTTTGTTAATTTGATTCTCTTGTGGTTTTTATTTTTTGGTTTATATTAAAATTATAAAGTATCACACAAATTGTACTCAAAATTTATAAAGTGCTTAACTCAAAACGAATATATTTTGTGTGTGAGGATCAATTTTGTATTTGAACTAATCAATCAATTAATCAAACCATAATATTATTATCTTTCTTCTTATTTTCTTTTTTTTCTAAATCAACTTTTCTTTTTTTAACTACATCTAAATCAAAAAAATTTCTAAGAGATTAAGCTTCAATTATTAGTAAGTTTCACTACACTGCTAATAAGATAGTTGTACATCAATAGTTGTAAAATCGAATAGCTGTAGCAGTTTTGTAAACAAGAAAGTTTTTAAAAAATTTTATCTTCTAATTCTTGAAATTATTAATTTATACAAATAATTTATTTTCTAATTTTTTTTTTTTTTGAATATATTTTTATTTATTTTGAAATTTACTTATTTGTTTTACAATGTCCGTTCGTCCGTTTGATAATAAAGCTTCTACAATGATTCAGATGAAATTTTAACGATCGAATTCTAAACAAAAATAACCTGTACATCTGTGCAAATTTGTTTAAAGTAAAAGACGACAATGCAGGACCAATTAAATGTTTGAAAATGCCATGCTCATCAGTGAACATAAAAATAAACTTGAGTTAAGTTTCAATGTTTGACCAATAGTGAACATATTTTTAAATGTAAAACTCAGCACAGTAAATTGAGTCGGTATTTTAACAACATTCAGTAATGTTCACCAGTGTTACACGTGTTAAGTGCAAGTTTATTTTAATGTTTACAGGCGAAAAGGACTTTATTAGATATATAAAGGTTTTTCTTTAATATTAAAGGAAATGTATCTTGACATTTCCCAATTTCTTCTTATATCAAAAGTTAAAAAAAAAATCACAAATTTTGATGGAGAAGTAGCCACAATACAAAACTTTTGTCATAGCCATTTTGAAATTGTGCCCCTTTAAAAATCTTTAGTTTTATATTATACTGCTTTGCTTAATTTTTCTAAATAAATATTTAGTTTTTTTTATTTTTAAAAAGAAAATTAAGGAAATCAATTTTTTATCAATTAAATTTAACCAGTACATTAATTTTCTTTCATTTACACTTATGTATTTCAATTTCAAACTAGTTGTATACAACAGAAAAAAAAACAAACGATTTTGTATGCTAAAATTTAACTTTTTCAAGAAGGAATAAAATTTTCTAAAACTTTTCCTCTTAAATCATTTTCAATTACAACTCTTTAAGAAGTTCTGTTAGAAGTTCTTTCTAGAGTGTAAACTTTTAGACTTCATTTATATATAGATATATATATATATATAAATTACCATAATTACCCATTTACACTTTTTCTATTATTTTTTTTTTTATTCTACAGAAAATTCATGTCACTTTTAAAAAATTCAAATTGAAATGAAGTAGAAAATTGGATTCATTTATTGAGGAATCAAACTTTACTTTAAGGAATTTCAGGATATTTTAAGGAGTTATAAAGAATGAATGCAAATTGCATCTTTGAATATACTTTTATAAAAGGAAAATTTTATAACATTATTTTGTTTGTGTAGATACAAATATATACTTACTAAATATAGATATAACTCTATAGATACTTATTTTTAAATTTGAAGATAAAAAGTTTTTTTGTACAGGATAAAAATTTCCTTAATATCTTTTACGTGTACTTAAAATGAATCGGAAATTAAATCTAAAAATTTTTAACGTAAAAGTTTTTGAATCAAAAGAATTTGTAACATTGTTTTAGGTATAGGTAGGTAATATAGGTAATAGGTATATAAAATTAAAATGCAAATGTATATTAAACCAGTAATATAAGTCGGAACTTGGAACATAATAAAGGTAAAAATTTTAAAATAAGAAATTTGAATAAAATCAGATATACAGAATTTAACTGAATGTTTTGTAAATTTTTTAATGTAAGTAAATATATATAATATATAAGTACCTACATAATATTATAGATAAGTATATCATAGAAGAAGGAAAGAGAAATATAATCCTTCTTTATAGAAGAAGGAAAGAGAGAATAATTTTATATCAAAATATTTTGTAACAATTTTTTTGAATATTATATTAATCAGATATTTTTTGGTACATTAAGTGCTAAACTATGTATCTATATTTTAAATAAATTGAATCTGAAAATGCATACATTAAGACGTAAGCACTGTTCAACAATTAAAAATTATATTTATGTAATTTTTACACTTTTATTTTTAATTTTAATTTAATTTTTGCATAAGAGTGGTTGAAAATCAATAAAATATTTTTTTTAATAACTATCTAAGCTATTTAATAACTATATTAAAAAATAACTAAGTAAACTGCGTTATTACAACTGTGTTATTACAACAGAACATTTAATTTGAAACTTAAAAAAAAAAACAAGACAGAATTTAAGCAAAAGACAATAAGAAGACAATAAAAAGACAATAATGAGAATGGGTCGTATGCATAAAATTGAGCTTGAACTCAAATTTCACTTTTTTATAAGCAAAAACTCGGTTTGCCATGCAAAAAACTTGAGTTTGTGTTCATACTTCTCCTCATACTTGTTTGCTCAAAGAGTAAGATCTTGCTTAAAAATTAAAGGGAAATCCCTTAGCTTAAGCTTAATATGGTATGCAAAAAAAATAAGTTTTTGTTATTTTTCTTAGTTTTTGAGTCGAAGGTTCTGAGTAATCTATTTAGTTGCTCGAATTGGAAATGGAAGAGTTTATAACAATTGATTCACCCAAAAAAAACTTACAATAAAAGAAAATTTCCTGGATATAAATGGAAAAATTTGTATAGATTTGAAGAAGAAAATATAAAATTTTTAGTGGGCTCATTTTTAGAAGAAAATTATGAAACCAGAGGCGGTGCACTAACAAATTTTTTAGACAATGGATTTGTTTTCCTATAACTCCCGATGATTTTGAAGTCAACATAATATTTAAGAAAATGATACACAACACAACATATTTCAGAATATGATTTATGGTATACAATTTTTTGTTATTTATTTTTTTTTAATTTTTTCTACGTATTACAAAAATTATAATTAATTAATAGTAAAAACAAAAAAATATTTAAAATTAATTTTGTAAAAATATATTATGTATTACAGTTCAGTATTCACACAAGTACAACAAATGTCAAAGTAGATATACTTAAGCAATTAAAATAAACGAAAATTTCCTTTTGAGTTTAAGCAAACGAGCTTTACCTTATTTTTTTGCATACGGAATCGAGTTCATGCAATTACTCTTATCTGAAGCTTAATCACGAGTTTGAACTCTTTTGCTTAAACTTTGAGGTTTAGCTCATTTTTATGCATACGACCCAATTTTTCAGAAGACAATAAAAATAGTTTAGAATAATTATTGTGACTTGCCACAAAATCCTTATACTAAGAATTTTATATGTAGGAAAATAGTGTAAAAAATCAAGAGACATTTTCTTCAATTTTAAGGAAACTCTATATAAATAAGAAAGCTATTAACATAACGTAAAATTGCAATGTCAAAACTTTAATTTACGCATTTAATTTTTGCGAAAATTTTGTACTCGCGCCTATACGTTACATGTGTCTAAAAATAACAGGTTTTCGATGTTCGATGTCTAATATCTTTTACGTCTCCCTGAGGTAAAAACAATGTTCTACGCTAAACGCTACAACGCTAAATGTACTCGCGCCTACATAACAGTAAGATAACGGTAAATTTAAATACTAAATTGCAAAAATTATATAATTTTAATACATATTATAAAGCTAATAAAATGTTTTTAAATTAGAAAAAATGTCTAGCAGAACTTGATTTATATCCATTTTAAAATAAGGCTTTACGGAAAATTTGGCAAAATATCGGTGAGGCTAAAAAATAATTCTTCTACAACATTAATTTTTTAAAGAGATATATCCATCGTTAAAAATTCATTGTTTTATCATAACTCGTATATAGATTTTGTACGCAGGCGGCTGAATGGACAAACACAGTGGAATTAACATACAAATTTTTCAAAATATTTTTAAAAACTGTGCTAGAAAGATTTAGAAAATTTAAATATATTAAAAATTCTATAGATTAATTGCATATAATTTTGACTTTTTAAAAAAATTTATAATAGCTAGTATTTATTTATTTTCTTCTTATGGGGCTATAGCTCGGTTTGAGATTTGTCGTTCTTCTCTACACGCATTACAATCTTGTTTCTTTTTTCCAAACTGGACTTCTTTAAATTGAAACAATTATTTTTTTAAAGAAATTAAAAATTTTGTCATATTGGTGATTTTTAGCGTTTCTTTTACAAAATTTATTGTACCTATACTACCTTTTTCTTATGCTGCTTATTCACATGCGTTTTTACGCAATTATTATCTGACATCGGTGATGATACTATTCTATTAACTATGGTTTACAACTGCATGAACCAAAATCCTAAATTATTTTTATTTCTTTTCTATAACCCTATTGCTATTCTACCATCACGATGACTTATTTACTGGCCTAATATTATGGTCCTAAATGTAATACGTTGGGTTTAGAGATATTTGTGTTTGAAGATATATAAGAACATTATTCGTAATAATGTTACTACTTTTATCAGTAAAGATTTATGATGCCCTAAGATATTAAGTCAATATTTATTTCTCTTATAAATTCTATTAATTTATTGTTGGAGCACTCGTCGAATGCTTTTTCATAACCAATGAAAATGTTTCTTACTTTTCATATTTTCATACCTTTTAAAAATTTCCCCTTCCTTTTTAAATTGCGTTTACCCTATAGTAGATTCTCAGTTTTTTTAAAATATTAAACTTATAATATAAAAACAAGGTAGAATGTAAACCAACGGTTTTTAAAAGCGCACATTTCCAAAAGACAATACAAACTGTTTAGAATTGTAACTCTGCACCAAAATTTGGAAATTTCACATAATATGAACAAATTTGAAAATAAGACTTTTTTAAAATTTTGAGGGACTGTAAGTCCGAAACCCTATATAACTAAGAAAAACTGTTAACACACATACAAATATATTACTGGAGCTTTAATTTTTATGTCTTGCCAAAGAAAATTTGTACAATTTTAAACAGGCCGAAGTTACAGGTGTTTAAAAATAAGAAATTTTCTATTTTTGAGCCGTAATAGCTAATAGAAAAATCATGCAAAATTTCTTTTTCACGTAACGGTAAATTTAAATAGGTACTAAATTCAAAAACATTGTATAATTTTTATATTATATCGAATGGCATTTTCAGATTGCAAAAATTTTAAGGAGAACATGAGATATATGCTTTAAAAAATAGGCTTTTTCAAAGTTGGAGGGGCTGTCGCTCCATGTTTGGATGGGGCTATATGAAAAAATTGTTCTACAAGATTAATTTTTTAATGAGACCTACTCAAGGTTAAAATTTTGTTCTTTATCTTTAACGATGACAGAGTGACATTTTTTCAAAATTTTTTTTGGAAATGTGCTAAAAACTAAAGATTTTATTTCAAAATTAAATACCGTGAATGTTTAATGTTTTTTTTTTTTTTGTAAAAATGTTTCCTCTCAAAATTATTAAATGCTTTAAATAATTTTATAAAAATAATGTTTCAATAACAAAATTTCTATTAACAAATTCGTCCCTTAATGCATACATTAAACGTTAGAAGCAAAAGTAAAAAGTCTTTAATATTTTTACACTTAAACAAATGACAAAACTAGCAAAAACTAATAAAACTTTAAGTACATAAGTTTTTCCTTTAACTTTTACTTACTTTCTTTTAATTATCATAAAAAAAAAAAAAAAAAAATAAAAATTTTTGAAAAGTTATAATTGAAAATTGACAACAATGTTATATAAAACTTTTTCATATGTAATTACTTAACTACAGGTATGTGCATAATTTTCTTTTCTTTTTCGCTCGATGTAAATAACACATCAATGGTGGTAATGATGATGAGTGCATTGAGAGTTAACTAATAAAAAGTTACAAAGGGAATCAAAGTAGAATACAAAAAAAAAAAAAAATATTGTATTTTTAATTAAAATTTTTGTTTTACCTACTTTTTAAGTTAAAAGTTTTTTTTTTGTTTTTACAGAAAAATTTAAATTTTTTAAAGAAAATTTACAAAGAGCACAGTATGTTAATTTCAATTTGAAATGTTTTAATAAAAACAAATTTGAAATGACAAATTTTAGTTCAAAGCTTTAAGTAATTTTTTTTTTTCTTTAATGTTAAATTCGAAAAGGATTCTGGCACTAATAAAGAATGGCACTATTAAAGAAAAATTCTCTGAGAACGCATGTATAATTTGTAAAAACTTTAAAAATTGTCGAAAGATAATTAAAACAAACATTTTTATTTTGAATATTCTGTATATATGTACAAAATATTCATGTATTAATCTTCTTCTTTGATGAGGATTGAATTTTCATATTTGTAAATTGCTATATAGAGCCCTATACTTGATGTCAATTAATTTCTTGTCAAAATTTGATTAATCATAGTACCGTTAAGACCAGTGCCAGAGTTTGCTACTCTGAAATTTTCAGCAGACAGTATACCCATTAGATTTTTAATCATCAATTGTTTATTTAGAATAAATTTTGATTGAAATGAAAAATTTGCAACAGAAGGACAAACCAAATAACCGTGTAATTAGGTGCGTAAGCTAGAACAACCTATTTCCATATTCATAGAAAAATCTTCAAAGTGGATTTAAACATAATTTAAAAAAAAAAAAAACAAATTGAAGATTAGGTAGAAACTTGATATACAGTGAATCCCACTTGCGAATGCCTTTCTAAAAAGGCACATATTTCTGAAGTACTTAAGCGAAAAATCATTTAAAGGAATTCGTTTAAGTGATCACACGCAGGTACTAATCGAATTTCATTATACAAAAATCATAAGCAACAAAATATGATTGAAATAAAATTGTAATAATTATGTATGTTCATTCCATATATTACATACATATATATAAATTAATAATGGTAACTGTCAAACAAACTTGATAATCCTTTACAAAATTTCAGATGTTTTAGTACCGCTGTTAAGTACCGAGATATATATTTATGTAAATTTTCATTTTGTAGTTGTATGACAGCTAATCGAACCTGTTACACCAGCATAACCAAATTTTGCAGAAGTTTTTGCTCAAAAACTTGATCATCTTTTACAAAATTTTAGACGCCTATATTAATTTCCAAGATGTGCAAGCGACCTGAATCTGCTTCTCAAAACCAACCAAATTTTACAAAAGTAGTTGACATTTAACTCGACACCTTTTCACTAAATTTAAGATACCTAGCTTCAATATAGACACTGAGTTATTTTCATTTAAAAACTAATTTGCATGGCAGCTACTATGGCTTAATCAACTCAGTATTCGATTCTGATCCTTTGGCACTATATCTAGCTCGACTCCTTTAAGGTGTCACAAACGTAATGACAAATTTATTATATCCTTGAACATAAATTCATACTGGTATAAACATAACTTGTCATTTAAGTATTAATTTTAAGTTCTTAACCGATGTAAGCACTCAAGACGAGGTTCACTGTACCTAGTAGTAGAAATAACTGAAAATTGTAATAAAATATAATATTAAATTGTTGGTGTTATTTGGTACAAGGATAACTAACCACCTTTGCATCTAAACTTTGCGACATGTTGGTCTAGTATACTCATGTGTAAAAGAATCCCCAAGTAATCCCTTCCGAATGTTTTTGTCTTTTAATATCCCAGCAAAGCGCATCTAGTACCATCTCTGTCTTTTGCACCAAATTTCTATACATATTCTTGTGCCCAAAATTAAGTTACTTTGTATTATTATCTTATCTTTGTTTTAGACTAATTATTTTACCAAGTAAACCACTTAACAACATTATAATTTTGCAAAAGAAAAACAAGTAAATTAGATTTTCCTTTATAAGATATTTTAATCAATTTAAATAATTTACTATATACAATTCTGTTCTACCTTAACTTTCTGTCTTTATTTTAACCTTAATCCTTTTAAAGAAAAAGTCTTCCTTAATCCTTTTTTGCTTTGATTTTTTTTTTTAAAATACAAAAAAAAATTATACTTTTCACTTAAATATCTTTATGAAATAACCATTCATTCAAAAGTCCAGATTGTCATTCTTTTCATTTCATTTCATTTCTACTTACCTATTATGAAAGTGTGTGTATGTGGTTGTAAATGTTGGTTATTCACCATATTCTGTAAATTGGGTCTGGACACACAAAAAGTAAAGCAAAAATACAATAAAAATTGTATCTTGAAGTTGAAACATTTGAAATGAAATAAGAAAAATCCTTGAATCCTTGACAGAGACAAAAAACAAAATACCATAAGAACAAAAAAAAAAAAAACAGAAGTTTTTTAAGCGTCTATCATCAAATCACCTTTTCCAAGTTTTCTACTCAAAAATTTTCATTTTCCATAACTTACCTTTCCTAATAAAAAAAATATCGTGCTTAGCATTTTTTTTTTTTTCAATTTTTGCTTTTTTATTGTTGTTTTTTTATTCATTTATCTTTCTATATAATATGTTTATATTTATGTATGCGTGTTTGTATGAATTTGTCCAAAATAAAATGAAAAATGGGCCATATCAAGCTTAGTACGGAATTTTTTATATTTATTTTTTATTTTTGGACAAAAATGTGTTTTGTATATCTACGTTCTTTTTTTCCTTTTCCTTCAATGTGTTTTTTTTTTATATTTGTTATCCTTGAAGAGTTATTTTATACAATGTAATCTTATACAGTTATTAAATAAGATTACTAAGAAAAACAAAAAAAAATAAAATAAAAGTCAGTTTCTGTAACGGATACTATGAACTTAAAAATGTCAGCAATTGGTCTAAAAAAAAAAAATCAATTTAAACTGTGATAACAGAGTATAATTTTGAGAGTAAAAAAAAACTGTTATATTTTTTATTTTATCCGAAACTGACAAGCGTAAACGAATTTCGTGCAGTTTTTATTTTTGTTTAAAGAGAGAGAACGAATTAAGCAAAGAAATATAATTCTGTTCTGGCTGAAACAAAAAAGAGAGAAAAGGGAGAAATTTTTTTTTTGTTTTTTTGTACAAAATTATTTTGAAAAAATTTTAAGTAAATTTTTGTCTAAAATTGCCAAGTAAATTAGTTTGAAATAAAATTTCAAAGATGCAAGCACTGTGCTAGGCAAGAATTGACAAAAATATTTTTTTTTAATAGATGTAAAAAATATGTGTAGATAATGTAAATTTTGAATGTCAATATGTAGAATATGAAGCAAAATAATAATTTTTATAAATTATTAAAAAAAGTAGATGAAGTTGTAAGATAGTAAAAATAATTTAAAATAAAAGTTTTCAAAATGAATACCTTTTTAAAATTTTATTGAGAAAATTGTATAAATCTTTTTTGTTCATTATAATGAAGCAATGGAAATTGCACATTATGTTGAAGGAATAGAAGATGATTTTTTATTGAAAAGATGTCGCAAATGAGAACAATACAAAATATTTTAAAATATATTTATTTAAAGTTAAGAACAACACTTTGTAATAACAAGAAAATATACATTTAATTTATATAGTAAAATTAGAATTATTAAAAAAAAAAAGTAGAAAAGACAATTGCAAAAATGGTCGAAAACAATGTTTCCATAGAATGGAAGAAAAATTTTTTTTCATTTATATTTCAGATAGATTTGTAATAATTAGATCTTTGAATGTAATTAGATCTTTATTTAAAAAGTTACTGGTTTGATTTAAGCCAGTTAAATAAAGATTTTCAGGAACTTAACAATATCTTGAAATTTACAATATTATGTATGTATTTTGTACACAATATGTAATTGAACGGTTAATGAAGAATACTTAAAAGTTTACTTTATTTTTATCTGTTTTTCGTCCTTTTCGGGTTATTTCGAAAACTAAAAATTAAATTTTCCATAATTATCTTTTCTGAAATAAATATCTTCATTTTATCCAATATTCTTTCGGTTTAATATTCTGTTACTTAAACCGTTTTTTATGAACAGATTCGCTTCGGTTTAACCATTCTGTTGCTTAAGGTCTTTTATTTTAAAAATTAGTAAAATTGTTGTAGCGTTTCTTAAAGGTAAAATAATATTTTAAGAATTTCAGTAAAAGTAAACAATTCCGTAATAATAGAAAGTTATTGAAATAGCAAATCAAAATGTAGTGGTCATTTTGTAGACCATCCTTTTTATTAAATATTAAATAAATTAATTTCAGTCTTTAGAATATTTTTTGTTGAAAATATCCTTAAAAATCTTAATGAAAATCCTTAAAATCCTTTTAACCAAAACAAATGCTAATGACGGATTTATTTAATTTTATCTTAATTAAATACATTGAATAAAAAGTTGGATATAATTTTTCTTATTTAAGTTTTTATAATTATTTTTTTAATAATCAGTTTTTTATCTAATTTATTTCAATTTTGCTATCATTAGTAAAATTTTTACACAAAAACGAGGAAGAATACAGTTGCCTTTGTCAACTCTTAGATACCCGTACGAACCCGTTAGTATGTTCATAGTCTGTCATTCTATTATTTTTTTACTTTTTCAGTATTTTAAAATAATTTGGGTGAATTTTATAATTTCTAGATACATATACATATATACATACATATAATATTCAAATTATAATTTGTTTATACATTTTTCAAAAACATATTCTAACTTTCCACCTGACGATTATCAATCAAAAATTTTTCAAATGTTGTGATATACCTGGTATTATTTAATACTAAGCCGCAAATGTCTATTAACTTATACTAAACTTACTACAAAATACCATATATATTTATGTTAATGTACATATCTATTCATACATATATTATTATATATCGCCATATATGCATTATATGCATTATTTCTTTAAAAATATTTCATTCATAGAATAATTTCTTATAAATACAACAAAATACCTATATACGCCGCTATTTATTTATATAGAATATATATATATATTATCAGAATATATATATATATATATATCAGAATATGAGTCAGATATATGACTCAGAATATATATAGGTATATCAATATTCTTATTATCTTTACATCATTCATTCATCAATGACGTACCTATACGATATGTAAATAAACAAGATATATAAGTATGTATACCAATATCATATATATATTTATATATTTATATAATATATATATATATATATTTATATTCTTCAAGTAGCGAACCGAAAAAAATTCAAAAAAATCGTTGAAGAAATTTGTTAGAACTACCCAAAGTTTTGGTCGGAGCTCAACCAGAAAAAATAGGGAATCTACAAATTGATCTCAAAAAATTTAGTGTAAATTTCAATTCTCCAGCTTTCTTAATTTTTAAGTTTGCGTGCTGAACAAAGCTTAATCGACTCAGAATGTGATTCTGATCCAATCCATACCTTTGAAAGTATATCTAGCTCGGTTATTTCGAGGTGTTACAAACGGAGGAGTAATTTTATTATACCCGATACTTATCGTACGGCTATAAAAATGGGAAAATTTTGAAAAAAAAAGTCCAAATTTAAAATTGTATCTAAATTTTCTACTCTTTAATTTTATCTGATTATATTGTGGAACAATCAATGACCTTGAAAACTCATTTTGCTTTTAAACACAGCATGAAAAAAAAAATCCATTAAATAACCTGAGATTGTAATTAATCTTATTAACAAATTTAATTGACTAAAATGTTATCAGTGTATACCTACCTACCTATCTACTTTTAAAATTAATACATAATTCTCATATTTAAATTTTTCCAAGAAATCCGTTATCCTTTAATTTTAAATCATTAAAATTTTCAGATGCTCATTAAATCAGTTCATAATTTAATAACCTTGAATGATACCCATTAAAGCTTTTATGAATTTTGTTTTTTTTTTTTTTGTTATTATTTTGTTTTTATTAAATCCTATTTTAGCTAAAGTTAACTCTTAAAAATAATAATCATATTGTTAAACATTATTATAGGTGCACCTTTTTTTTTATACTTTTTTACCTGTACACAGTAGGATTATATGCCTGTGGGAACAATTAAAACTTATTAAACCTTAAGGACGTTAAATAAAATATTTTTGTTTAAGCGAATATTTTTTTTTTACTTTTAAAAGATTCAAGGACTTCATCTGCCCCACAAAAATCTTACAAATATAAGTTAACGAAAAGAAATATTCATAGCAGATTAGCGGTAACCGCTATTAACTCAACATTTTTCTTTCGTATTACTTTTTTTTTTTGTCTTTTGCTCTTACTTATTCTTTTAATTTGTTAACTGTTCATTAATCAAACATAAAACAATAACAAATTATAAGAAAAAGAAAATATGATTTTCAAAGTAATATCCTTTGGAGTTTCCTTTGTTTTTTTTTTTTTTTTGGTATATTTTTGCTAAAAAATATTCCAAGAGAGTTGTAAGAAAAACGTGATTTTAATAATATTATTAAAGAGCAAAAAGAAAAAATAGAGAAAAACAAATATTCTTTTTTTGTTATTTCGTTTGTAATGCAAAACCCAAAGTATTATAAATTTGATATTAAAAAAAATAATGACTTATAAAGTGAACTAAACATTGACTAACTATTGACCAAATTGCAACTAAATATAATTAAAATAGAGATGTAGATTAAAATAGACTTAGGATATTACTATTCTAGAATTAATATTAATAATATGAACAAAAATGAAAAAAATGTTGAGATTTCCACGAAAGAGCAGAAAAACTCTTCAACAATAATTATTTACACTTTAGCAATCAAACAGTATGCTGCTTGTTAATTCTGTATAAGACTGAATGTCATTTGTTTTCGCATACGTCTGGATACAATTTGGATACAAGAAAAATTTACCTTTTACTCTTTACTGTGCAATTGAAAATCTGATGTCTAGATGTGGCACAAACCTTGAAATTCTGCAAGGAAAGAAGAATTTTGTGGTTTCGATTAAATCTGATAAATATTAGTGTCAAATAAACCGTACTTCCAAAATCAAACAGGACATTGTCTGGTTAGCAGACATACCAGAAGATTAAGATTTCATAGAAGAAAGTTTATGGGGAAATTCTTTTTCAATAACTTTTTCCATTTATCGGAGGTTGACTTAATCGATTTATATTGTGTTTTTATAAACTCCGAATGGTTTAAATAGAAGAAAATATGATGAACGATATCACAACAGGTCGAAAATGCCCTGTGTGCATCTGAAGCCCATTTATACCTATCTGCTATATAGCCTTCACTGAATACTTACATATAGATACAATGAAAGAAGAACAATTTGATATCTTGATACGTACTAAATCCTTCAATCTATTGACTTTTTCAAATTATAAATGATTAAATAGAATTTGTAAAGGGACTTTTTAATTTGTTTATTAAAAGATTTTATTTACACCACTAGGTTATATTTTAACGGTGTTCTGGTTTACCAACGATAGTATAAAAATAGTACCTATAATTTTAAAAGGATTTCTTTTAGACCACATTGATAACAAATTATTTTTAAAAATTTCATCTTTACTTTTCTTAAAAATTCTTTAAATTCCTTATTAAAGGAATTACATCTATACATACCTATTAATGTATATATATATATACATAATATTATTATATATGTAATATATATTACAAATACCTATATTGTAAAATATGTAGATATTCGATATGAATTTCCCGTGAATAAAAAATGTATTAATTTGATTATATAAGAGAGAAAAAGATCAAAAACAAGAAATGAAAATTTTTATAAAGAAAAGCAAAAAAATAAAAAATTATCATGAAAATGAGGATGTTATCAATGTTAAAATTTTATTTTATTTTTTTTTACTTTTACTAGAATGATTTAGAGAAACATTTCAAGGTTAAATTATGTAAAATTTATGGTTTCTTTAAGAAACACATACATAATATAGAAAATATAAGATATAGCTTATATACGTACCTAAAATCTAAAATCAAGGAAAAAAAGAAGAAAAAAATAATATAAAATAAAATTAAGTATTTAAATTGTAACCTCAGGAAAATTTCAAATCAACGGTTGGTGTGGCATTTTGAAATTTTACTGTTTACCAGTTTTAGTCATAAATCAAACAATAGAAAAATTCTTTTATAGTTTGAAGTGATGGTTTATTCTTTATTCTTTTAAAAATTTAAAAATGCTACAATACAAAAATTTTTTTTTAAATTTAAACAAATTAGCTACGTAATTTCTAATTTGTACTTAAAATAAACGGGAGATTTTCTGCACTTAACAGTTTTCTGTTATTTAAGAAGAAAGAAATTATAAAAGTACAAAATTATTTAATAACTTATTGGATTTTTATGTCAGGTAAAAATAAAAATCTTTAATTTATTGGAAAAGTTCCTCATCCCTTGTTTCTCTACATATTTTGTTGTTGTTGTTGTAGAGAGAATACGACTTTTGATTGTTGGATATATATAGGAAAAACAGAATATGCTATGAATATAATAATAAATTATCCGGTTTTGCGTAATCATGTTTTTTTTAAATTATATTAAATATGTATAGTGGGATTTCAAGATTTTTAGGTTATTTTAAAACTTATTATTTTTATTTTAATTACCCCACTTATAAGTGTCAAATCAACATTTTGAAATATAATGGGCTAGAATGAAGCCTATTCGTAATACTATAATATGCGTGGACGTTTTTATACGGAAAAAAGTTTTTAGCTCGAGACCTTTATATTTTAAATGTCGATAATTTATGCTTAATTTTTTAATCCTTCTATTATTTTGAAAAGAAGACCATTCATATAATATACCATTTATATTTGCTTGAAAATTAAATAGTTTTCCTGTTGATTCGTGTCTAAATATGTTTTGTTATTGCTATTATAGCTACATCTTTTATTATTTCTTTATGTAAAAATCGCTATTCAATCAGCCTCGAAATTTTAGTATGAAATTATTAAGATTTTTGATACGAAACGCAATTATTTTATCAAATTAATATAAAATCATAAACTTTATCAGTTATTGTGTACTTTTTTAGTTTTAAAATTATATGTGTTCCGGTTCTGGCATAAAAACTAACAAACAACTAAGTTTTATGCTGACAACAGAATATTGTAAAGTTTGATAAATTAAGGCTAAATTTAAATTGACTTTTAATTGGTCGGAAGGAAGACTTATGCTTACAAAAGAATATTCAGAAAATGTAAAAGAAGCTGTTAGAAGAATAACTTTGGGGGATTTTAAATAGATGCAATATTGCAGAATGCGTATTACTATTTTAGGTAATAATGGAGAAATGTCAGAATCACTGGACATGCTGTATCATGTATGGACCAGGAAGGAACTAGTCCTGCCTTAGTACTTAAGTTGTGAATTGGCAAAAAAATATCGAGCAAAAATGAAAAAAGTTTTACCATATTTAGCATTAAATGAGGTTTTTATTGGAAAAATTGTTCGAGTTTCTCATTTACAAGTTGTAAATAATCATTCGAATGTGGTAAATAAAACAAAATGTTCTGATTTATGTCTTAGTACTGGAACAGGTTCTACGTCATGGCATACAAGTATCAAACGTATAAGAAAACAACATATTGAAGATTTGAAACATGTTTTACCAGTATTAGAAAAAATGAATATCAATGCTGAAGATTTAGCAGAAAAATAAAATCAAAATTTAATATTTCCACCAGATGATCCTAGACTTTGTTACTCAATTAGAGAACAAATATGCGTTGGAGTATGGCCAAGTCCTAAAGCATTTTAATCAAAAGATTTTGCTATAAATATAGTTGTTAAATCACGATGCATTGATACTTGTTTGGTAATTGATGGCAGCATTACTTATCCATTTAATGATGGAGCTAAAGTTTTATTGGAAAATCATCCAGAAGATGCCTTATTAACAAATGCATTAGATTAAACACTAAAACTAAAAAAAAAATATAATGAGAAGTTTATGAAATATCACGACAGGATTATGATTGTGCATTTATTTTTTGGCGTATTTGATAAAATTTTTTTTTTTTTAATGCATTTCTCTACCACATAAATGAAAACAGAAATTACACAGCCTTTCCTATTCAGGCTTGGCTGTAAATGTCGTAAGGGGGAATAACTATTACTATGTGTGTGGGATTCGAACCCACATTCCCTTGATGTTTACAACATATTTTATACGCTCTTACCCACTAGGATACCGAGGCCCCATTTGCTGAAATTAAAAACTATTATTTAAGATTTTAAATTAAATTTATTTTGAAGAAAAAAACAAATACAGTTTATAACTAATAGGAATCAAAGTATTAGTTTGGTTTTATATAAAAAAAAAAAAGAAAAAAATTTCAATATAAAAGATCAAAATTTTATTTATTAATAGCTGAGTGAAAGAGGCCTTGATTGCTTAGTGGATGTACATGTGAGTTTTTATATCACACACGTTCTAAGAATCATTCCCCTTTACAGTAATATCTGGAAAGAAAAGGCTGTGCAATTGAACTTGTTACATTTAGGTTTGTAGCAGGAAGTGCTTCAAAAATAGTTTTTTACTATTTTTAATGCTGAAGTGTAATGCAGTACTATCCTTACTGCGAAAATATTTTCAATTGAGATAATAGTAATAAAATGCGAATAAAATATTTTTAAATATGAAAAGCTTCCATTTAAATTGTTATTACATATTATAGCCTATAACAGATTTTATTTTTTCCAATTGATGTATTTTTATACAAGTTATGTTGTTGACATTGATTAAAAAAAAAGGTCTTTTAAGTAATTTGATATAATCAATTTTTTTTGTTACAATGATAGAATAATCCTGAATTTATTTCTTTACAAAATAAAATTTTTTTTTTTTTTCATTTTGTAATAATAATTATTGTCCTGTGCTTTTGAAAAATTATAGTTCAATGCTTCAGTAGTATCAGATAGCATCGTTCTGCTCCTTGTCGATATTTTTCAATCAAATTTTTGAAATTGAATTTTTTAATATTAATGAACAGACATTTTATAATTTCATTGCTTTATATCATAAATAAAAATATATTGCTAAAAATTACAAAAAGAAAATAAATTCCATCAGAATAATAATGTTTAATACTTTTTCATTTGCATGTAAGCAGTTTTTTTTTTTTTTTTTAATTTTTTTAAAAAACTTTAACCCGTAGCACACCTATGCATATTATAATTTGTCCCAGTTGGATTATTACATTATTTTTATTTTTTTTATTTTTTAATTCGTTTCCCTTATAGCATCCGAATAAATTTTTTTCTTCTTTGATATTTTTGTTTTTTATCCAGGTGAATGTTTTCCATCCATTGCACTTTTCGAATATTATTGATTTTTTATTTTTTTTATTTTTTTTTTTCTATTTGGAAAAGAACCATTTCTAGGTCTTGTTTTCCATACTTATTCTATCACATACCAACTATATTGATAATAAATTTTCATTTAACTTATATCTACAGTAAGAAAATTACTCTGTATTAATAATACTAACTTTATATGTACTTGTAGGTACTTTTCTTTTCGCTGAAGCATGATGTGCTGTTAAAGGTGTAATGTATTAATATTTTTAAACCTATATACCTATTATATAATATAAACGTCCTGTATGTATTTGTACAGTAATTTATTTGTTATATATTATTATAATATATATATATATCCTTAAAGGATTAGAGTCCTATCAGAATAATGATCATAATAATAATAATGATAATAATAACGGAATTTGTGCGAATTGAGTGAACGAACGAATGAATCAACGAAGGAAAAAATGAATAAGAGTGAAAAAAAAAACTACAATAAAAATCAGGAAAATTGTGTCGCATTTTTCTATCCCGTTTTTTTTTATATTTTTTTTTTTTTTTTAGTAATCCTAAGGATTTAATGTCAAAGGAAATTCTACAAAAAATAACTGTAAAATGGAAATTTTTTTTTTTTTTTACAAAATAGCGTACAAATAACAATAATTATAATAAATAATGTATAAAAAAAAAAAATATAGGAACAAAAAAAAACGTAATATGTCACTATAAAATTGATGAATTTTTACTTCTTTTGACTGACTGTTTAATGCTTTTAAAATGATGAATAACACTTCGCAATTTACAACATATCATCAGTAGGATCAGGATTCATAATATGAAGAGGATATTATTATGATGAGTGTTATTAAAATAATTTTCTCATAGGAGAGTTTTCTGTACAGCTGTATTGTAAAAAAAAAAAAACATTAAAAATTAAAAATAAAAAACAAGAAAAAATATTAAAAATATTTTTATTTTTTTATTTTATAAAACAAAAGAATTTTTATATATAGGTATATATTTTTTTACAGGGCTGCATTCCTTTAAAATAATTAGATGGACCTTAGATTTTTGCTTTTGCATGTAAATCATTTTTTTTTTTTTTTCAATTCTACATACTTGCTCCAATCAAATTGCCAAAAAAAAAAGGATACTACCAAAGGTTTGTTGCACCGCGATTCTAAAATGACTGTAAGATGCAATTTGAAATTTGTAAGTCATAGAATTATTGGCTTAAAAAATTGTTAGATTTTTAATTGATGATTTATTTAGAAGAAACGGATTCAAATCAAAAACTTTTTTATTTTATCGACCAAGAATGAGTTTTGTACTTTTTCGTCCTTTCTGCTTTTGTAGTAATAACTTTACGGTAACTGGCAATTTCTGATATGTTGGCATTGCTTTAGTTTTACACTTGTCACACAAACCGGGAATAAAATTGATAGAATTTAAAATATTCGAAATTAAATTGATTATGATTAAACATACTTAATTACCTACTAAGTAAATCGAAAACAAATCTGAAACTCTAATCTGAATTTTTCAAACAAAAATAACTCTTGAACTTGCACGTTTTATTTGAAAAAATAATTTTTGAGTTTAGACTCAATTTTATGCGTTCGATTCAATTTCTAATTGAATTTTTATTCATGTCTTTTATGCTGGAGGAGTTTTAGATTCAATTTTTTTGGTTTCGCTTTATATTATGTGTCTAATCATATGTATATTCAATCCTTAATTTAATCTGTTGTAAATCTAGGATAACTAATTGATAAAAATTACAGTGCTAAGAAAGAAAAAGTATTTCAAGGAAAATAACAAAGAATTTCTGTAGGTTTTACACCGAAAACTAATTGAAAATACCACAAAAAAAATTCAAATACTAAAAACAAAATAAGTAAAATTTTAATCCTTAAAATATTTATAATAAAAGTTGCTCTTTTTCTATTTTAACAAATCCTAATCCTAATCTTTGCAGATAACTTTAAAAGTTTAAAATTTTCGTAAATTAAAATATCACTCTCTGTTCTTTGAAAATAAAAACAAAGTAAAAAACAAAAAAATAACAAAAAATTTAAATTTTAAAAGAACATTAAAGATCCTCTTACAATATACCGTGGCAAATTTGTTAATTTTATTACTTTTATTATTGTTTTGTCATTATATTATTATTTTTTTTCTTTTTTTTTAATGTATTATTCTTGTAAATACTTTTGACAGTAAAACTAATTTATCAATTCTTTCCGTCTAGACTTTTTTTATTCGCAATTTATATTATAAACTTCTTTTCGATGCCCCCTTAACTACTATTTAATAAATATATCAAAAAGAAAAATTTTCATAGCTGCTGGTATGATAAAATTGAACTTTTATTTATTATAGGAGTATATTTTTAAGTGAATATTTAAAAAACTGCTCCGTTATACTTTTCATCATGGTGGGAATCTTGAAAGAGAATTGTGACACAAAATATTAAACAATGTTAGTTCTCTAATGGAAATCTAAAATTTTATTAGGCATTTTGTATGTGTCAGTTGTTGTAGTCTGAATAATAGATACCATAATTAAAAATGATTTAGTAGGAGGCAATTAAACTAAGCTGACTTAAGTTCTAACAAACAAAGTTATGTTTAATTCTTCCAAATTGATAGTAGTCTTATATTAAAAAGAAAGCAATTTCAACTTTATTCTGCCGTTGGAAGAAAGAATGATATAACGATGGGAAATAGTAAAAATTTTTCAAAGTGTGAAAACATATTTCCTACAAATTTTCTATGAAAAACTTATGTCGCTACTAGATACTAGTCAAAAATCTAAAGTATGTTTACGATTCCAGAAACAAGTAGAAGTTTTCAAGTAGAATTGATTTTCCTCTGTTAGACAAGTTGTACCCATCAACACAGCTGATACTTAAAATGATCAAATGGTTATGACAATTTATTTGCGGTGACAAAAATTTCAATCTATATATGCACTAATTTCAAATGTATTAAGAGTTTACAAGTTAACATATTTTATGTGTTTAATTTAATTTCAGCTGAAAAAATATTTTAATTGCCTCACGTTTGTCTAGTTGATTTTAAATTTTTTTTTTTTCAAAAGCTTATAGTAGAACAACATAACTCTATTTTTTGCTCATTTTGTTAAATTTAAAATGACATTTTGCTCCCACTGAGAACCAATCAAGGGTATACTCTGTGAAAATTTATACAGCCTCTTTTACAAAGTTTTTTTTTTTTTTTTTGTGATACAGTACAAAGAGCTTTGTGATATACCGTTATTATCTGCATTTTAAAATGTATTCAAATTATATGAGTTCCTATTTCATCTTAAATTATATCTTGCCTCAACATTCCACAACAAATTTATCATTATTTTATTATTTAAAAAAAAAAAACAACAAAAAATAACAGATGTGTTTGTATCGATTTGAAAAAAAAAAAGAGCTTTTTAAAAAACCGTTATTATATTATGTACAAAGTACCGATGTAATACACAAAGTAATGTATTATTTTAAATATTATGACAAAAGGGAGGAGGGTTAAATATTATTTAAAAAAATGTAGTTGAAGATGATAGGCTTATGACGAGAGTTCAAAAATGTGTAATGTAATCATACGATAATTGAAAAAATGACAAAATTATGGAAATGACACGTTAAAAAATTAAAAAAAAAAAAAAAAACGGTAATTCAATGAAGTTACTGTTATGTATTAGACATAAATAATAAAATAAAATAATATAATATAATTTTTAAAAAAGGCAAATAACAGAAAATGTCAATTTAAATTTTTATTCAATTTGAAAATAGACAGTCAGGAAAATTTTATAAATTAAATTATATTTATTTTAATGTAAAAGGTTAAAAAAAAATTTGATATTAATTTTAAAAATAATTGTTGATGCAATGCAAAGGACAAATTATATTTATATAATTTTTTTTTTTAATTAAAAGTCATTTATAATTGTCAAGCATCGAAAATTTGCAAAATTTCATTTTAAAAGTGGACTTAACTTTTTTATATCATAAATTTAACTTTGTCGCTATGAAAACTCGGATTATACTATAGAAGAGAAACAAAAACATTTAAATTATTAGATTCGAACTTATTATCAATCTGTATCCTTTGTCCTTTTAGACCTGTGTCGTTTTAGAGTCTCTTTTTTCAAATTTTTTTTAGCAAGTATTTTGCGTACACTTTATATTATGCCCTACCATTATCTGTAGACTTAACTAGGTTTAAATAATTTTTTTTTTTTCATGCTGTGAAAGATATTTTCATGTGGCAGAGACATAAATGTGGACAGGAAATTACACAGCCTTTCCTGTTCAGGCGTGGCTCTAAATGTCGTAAAGAGGAATAAATCTTACGACTTGTGTGGAATTCGAACCTATACATTCTCTCGGTGTTTGCAGCTCATTAGGCCATCGAAGCCCCTGGTTAAAATTATTTTACACACACATTCAGTTATACCTTCATCTCAATTTTTTAAAAGAGGCAACACTTTTTAAACAGAGGACTAAAGATTGAACATAACATTTTTGTTAAACAGTCAGAAATCAAGCAAATTGACATTATCTAGGTAGATTTTTGTATACTACATAGTTATTTCATATTATATATTACATAGTTTATGTGAGTTATTTACATTATTTTACAGCTGTTTACATCATTTATCGTTTTTTATGTGTATTTTACACGTTTTACACTAAATGTGTAAATAATCACAAAAAAGAATAAACTGCAGTCATAAATGTCATAACTGCAGTAAGGAATCGTGTGATAATAAAACTAAAATCTACCAATTCTTAATCTTAAATTATATAATCTTTAAGCAGGATTTCTTCATGTGCAGTTTTTTCGTGGCGGTTGTTTTAGACGTTTGATTAACCAATCAAAGAAGACCTTCGTGACAGTTTTTGTCACGGCAAAAAGATAAATTAATTTTAACTTTTCCGTGACGAAATTTATACATACTAAGAAATTTTAGTTGACAACTAATAAAAATTTGGTATTCTTTCAAAACAAAGGACATTAGTTTTCCAAAACTTATTTTGTATGCGTGACAAAACTTCGTTGTAATTTAAAATCATACCAAAAAAACCGTTATCAGAAAACGGCCCATGAAGAAATTCAGCTTTAACCTCGGTTCTGTGATATTTTAAAGCATTGTATATATTTTTCCATCTCCACTGTCACAAACGTCAACATATCATCAAAATATCTCAAAAGGACAACTTAAAACTGTGTGTAGATATAGAAAAAATTAAGCGTAAAAAAAATTCAATATTGTTGAGCCAAGTGTTATGAGGTAATAAGTCATATTTCTGAATATTTCCTGTTATCACTTTAAGAATCTATATGATTCTAATTATATAGAATAAACGTTATATTCGTTCATATTATATTATATATATACAATACAATACAACAAATGAATCAGAAAATAATCAATAATTATATATAAAATCGAACAAAATATTTCTAACAATTAATTAAATTCTTTTAAAGAAGAAAACGAAAAAAAAAAATGTCAGAAAAAAATTTGAAGGAAACTAAAAAATCAAAAAGAAGAGACCAAAAGAAAAGACTTTTTATTTTATAAAAATTCCATGTTGGACAGAATTGAAATTATAAGTTAAGGCGATAAAATATAACAGAAAATATAGAACTAATTACAAAAACAGAAAAATAAAGAACCTTATTATTTTTTTTTTATTTTGTATTTTTTATCTCCCACATTTTTTTATTTCTCAGACCAAAATATTTACCTTTGAAGTAGGTTGACATTTTTAGCATTTAATTCAAGCTTTCTATTTTATATTATGTTTGGTGTTTTAACATAGTGTTTCCTTATTTTGTCTATTTGTTTTTATTTTCAAGTTTTTATGACAGATGTTATGACTTCAAATTAATTTAATTAATTTTTCATTAAGGCCTTAAAAGTGCTGGAAATAAAAATCCGAACCATTTTCTTTTTAATTTTTTTTCAATAGGAATTCTAGTGCAAATTTTCTATTATTAAATCACTATAAACCTCTTAGAACTGCAGTCCTATGAACTTAGAATTGAATTTTTAAAGTATATTCAATAAGAGACCAAGGTTTAATGTTATGAGAATTGGTGTTAAATTTAATAGCAGTTTGTTATCGGTAGCATTAAATATTAAAAATATGTTAACTGAAATCCCTTGGAAAAAATTAAAATTGGTTGTAAAAGTCAATTGATTATGACAGTGATTTACTTCTGATTTCTTTTCTTTGACAGCTATTATGACATCTTTTTTTCGTAGCTAATTAATTGCATAAATTGAGAAACACAAACAAAATAGACTGGGTAACGAGTCGAATACGCAATATTAAAAATATTAAAGAGGAATTAAAGTAAACTCTCAACTTAATATTAACACATCCATGACAATTATTATGTAATTGGTATATGGAGAAACAAAAAATGTATTCAAATCAAGATCTTTACACTTCTTTATTGTAATAACTCAAATTCAATGTTACGATATGGTTAAAGATCACTCTAATATTTTTTGTTATTGTTGTTCAGTACAGAGAAGTGCAAGAAAGCACATGACTTATTACACATTAAGTGGAAAGAAACAAATTACTTATTTATTAATTTATTTTAATATTACCTACTATATGACATAAAATTATCATATATTTCTAAAACCATCAAGTGCTAAGCTCTTTATAGGTTAAATAATATTATTTATTTATAAAGAAATATTATTTGTTTTGTTTATATTATTTTATATTTTTATTATAGGTATATTTTGATCGTAAGGGATGATTCTCAGATGCCCTTCTCTACACTGCAGAAATTCTAAAATCGGGAAATACAGCAAACACAGAAACACAACAAAAAAAAATGCATTTGTCATGCCCATGTCGCTTATATTGAACCAGATGCCATGTCATGTTTTACCTAAAGTTGGTAAGTCTCTTGCATACAATGTAGTAAAGTTTAAGAAGAACATTACTATTTCTCCAAATTTTTCTACACATCCTCCATAATTTTAAATTATTTGGTCCCAAATTACATTTTTACCATGAATATATTTCTACATTCTCATCCTTAAAACCAAACTCAACATGACAATTGTCTATTCATTCCATTATTGTAGGCCCCTAAAACAACTAAAATTTTAAGCAGTAAGATTTGGTAAATGAGAAATAATATTGCATACATAAAGGGGCAGAAGAAGTTATAAAATACACTACACTTTCTTTAGAAACTAAATACAAAGTAAAGACTGAATTCTTAAACTTTTCACAAAATATAATTCGAAAATAACAGGAAGTATAATATATAGGTTGAAATTTTGGAAGAGTATAAAAATTAAACTTCGGTGTTGAAGCCAGTTTTTTGTAAATAAATTCATTATAGTATAAAAGTTTTATAAAATACAGTAATATGGTAATGCCGTAACAAAGATAATAGTAAAAATTAAAACTCATACTAACTATTAGGTACCAACATGTTTTTTTTATTTTTAAATGGGTTCAAACGTAAAACTTTTTCCTGATACTTGTGTTTTAATTCATTTTTTTTTTTTTTTGTTACAATTTTCTGTCCGTTTGTCATCTGGTGTCGAAACACAAAAAAAAAAGAAAAATGCAAAATGAAAAATACATAAAAAGAATTTGAAGTTAGAGTAAATAAAAAGGAAACCTCACTCAATGTTGTGGAAATAATATTTTTTTTTTTGTCTGTAAAAAAGAATTTTTGAAGAGAAAATTTTATTTTAAAATTGGATTACTTTTGTGGTGGAATAACTTTTTGGGGGTAGAACTTTAAGTTCAACAAAATTAAATAAAAAAAAATGTTTGTGTTTTTGTTGGAATTTAAAAAGTTAATCTCCTTTTTGCCTTGTACACTTTGATCAAGTTCTAATCAAATTCCTGTTAAACCCAAGTTATGTGTAATTTGATCAATAGTTATTATTGAAGTTTTTTTTTTTTTTTCTTAATCTGAATTTTAAAAAGTTATATTTATAACTTTTCAAATTTGTTGAATTGATAAGTAAAGAAATGCCTATAAAATCAAAGAAAATTTTTGTATTTTACTATAAATTGAACATTTTTTAGATTGTTTAACATTATTAGCTTCAAGGAAATCTATCCCAAGTGTATTTTGGAACTTAAAATTCAAATATTTATAGAATTTAAAATTATTTTTTTTCAGATTTGTTACAGAATGAATTAATAGAAAACTGTGACTTATATCTTGGAAGAACTGAACTATAGAAACTGAAGATTGTTTTTCTTTATTGAAGAAGACTAAGGCAACGGTTTAGTAATTACCTGATTATAGGTCAGAATAATATATATAGGTCAGAATAATATAGTGCATCTTTAAACATAAGGTCATCAAAAATGTTTACCAATTGTGCAGGATTTGGATCTAATATTCATTTGGTTAACAGGCCATATGTTTAACTACTTGCTGCCAAGAGTTCATAAGTAACAATTTATACAAAATGTATTCATTTTTTGCCTTGTCTCATTGCAATAAGTGTGGAAATACATTGAAGCTTGTGACTATACCTACATTGCCTCTCCTGAATTGAAAAACTTAAAGTTATAAGTTTTGTGTCTATTAGGTATATTGTTATGTATTAGATACATTAATTGCCACATATATCTAGGTATTCATAAAAATTTTCTTTTAAAAAATAAATGAAAGATATTTAACTGTAGCCGTTATCATATTTTAACCTAGATTAGATTAGATTTATTTAAGAGGTATAAATCACAATGCGATCTTTTGATGTAGATCTATTCTGCTCCCCCTGTTACTACATTTTGTGGATTTTGGAGACCTCCACTTATAATACTTTTATCAGCCCTACTTCCTCTAACAAAGTAAAGATTTTTATATCTTTGGTGCACATAACTTGCTCGGAGTAAACCTTCCCAGTTCTTGAGTATGTTATCTGAAGTTTCCTTTTCTTCTTGACAGAATTAGCATATACGGTCATTTTCTATTCTAATTTTTAATAAGTGTCCCTTTACCCGGCACGACATTCTAAGCTAAGTTGTCAGTTTGATTTTCTAAAAGTTAAGTGTAGACACAAAATATTGAAAATAGAGAATATAAAACTACATTAAAGTTAAAAGGGGAAATTGTAGCAAAAAAAAAACAACATACACGAATTAATAAGACAAGGTATATAAACTCTGAATTAACTTAAAGGTGGGACAACAAGAAAAAGAAATTTTGAATGGCTGTTGGTTTTTTCATAATAATTTTTAAAAGAAATTTAAATCATTTTAATTTAAAGAATTCGATAAAAAAAAACTGGAATATTTTAAAAAAATGTTTGGTATTTTCCAATACATCGACATTCTCTATATCAACATTTTTTTTTTTATATACATTTTAAAAACTTATTTTTCCAACAACTTCTTCTTTATCTAAAAAATTTAAGATTATAATATTATAAAATGTAATTATGTAACTCTTAGTTTTTTATATAAAATTATGTTTTTTGATTGTATCTATTTTTTTTCGAAATGCCAAATTAATTTTTAAATCAGACACTCTATGTGAAAACAGAGTGGAAAAAAAAAACAGGTAACAAAATCAAAATTTCCTAACACAAAACTAAAAAGAAAAAAAATTGTTATTTACTAGATATCTATTTATAACTAGTATAAAAACAAAGAGTTCCAAGAATAAAAACAAATATAACAGAGAAGTTATTTTTTAATATAATTAACATTGTGAACGTTAGAAACACATATTTATTCAACACAAAAGGAAACAGAAACTGAGAATGCCAAAAAACAAAAAAAAAAATTTCCATTCATTTCGTATACACTGGAGTGACATATGAAACTATTTCGTGTTTTTTTTTTTTTTTTTATTTCAGTAGTAATTATTTTTTGCAGAATGTGACATCAAAAAGTGTAGAAAAATAACAAACAACAAATAACAAACTTTCAATATTTAATTACAGATTATTTTCACTTCTATCTTTTCATTATTTTATTCTTTTTAAGTAATCCTGATTTTTAGTGAATTTTTATTTTTCTAACATGTTAATATGGAATTCAGTAATTTTGTCTTTTCTGCTAAGTATTAATTTTTTGAAATTTATTTTCCCTTAAAATTTTTTTAGCCTGTCGAAAATATAAAATCTGATCAAGATTTGAAAGATTTTATGACAAGTTTATGACATTTACAACGTGCAAAGATTCAAGGTGAATATTAAGAACTTTGTTCACAATATATCTGCCAATTTGAAATCGATTTTCATTCCCTAACTCAACTTGCTCTAACCAGGCAGTACATATTAGTACTAAAGGTCGTATAACCAATTGTTTGGTCAAAAAATGGTGGTGGTGTTTAGTGGGTTAAAGTCCCACACACTCATAGAGGATTCGTGCTAGTTTTCACTCCTCTATAGTATCTTTCGATGATTCGCTAAAATATGTTTTGTTTATATGGATATATATATACACACTTAACTTGTATATAAGGGCATATACTTTTAGAAATACTTAATACATTTCGAAATTTAATAATAATATAATTCTTAAGAACATTATTTCGAACTTTTGATTTTCAATTCAACTCATTCATTGTTATAAAGAAGTATTCAATTATTATTTCGAAATTTAATATTATTTATATTCATTGTGAGACGTTAAAAAGATTTATAGCGGTCAGGCGAGATCTATAACCTGAAAAATTCAGACAATATAATTATATAACCTGGAGAAAATGTTTTTATTTAATAAAAACTTCGAACTTAACTATTAAGTCGGGTCTGATATTTCTTACCGGAATCTGCATTACCAAATGATACCAACAAGCATGCGTTGAAAAAATTAACAAAACAGACACAAGTTTCTGCAAAGGCTATTTACAAGAGTTTGTAATGGTACTGTATTATTATATAATAAAAACTCGACAAATAAAAATGAAATGTTATAATTATTTAAACTGAATCGTAGCTAAATGATTCCACTTTCATTTAAGTTGGAAAAATTATCTTAACTATTCACTTCTAACATTTTAGTATGTTTTGTTTTCTTTTTTAGAATTTTTATTTTACAATTGAGGCATTTCATTAAAATGTTACTCGTTACAGATCTGAGGAACGTAAATAGTAGACCTGTTAAATCCATATGTTAAAAAAGAAAACTTACCGAGACTCAAATAAGACTTTTTACAAAATTTTGAATTTCTGCAAAACTAATATACCTCGTAGTAGCTAGTGTTTTAGAATTACTATTACAGTTTACAGACTTCCAGAGCATACACAACTTGTGGACACGGTTAAAAGACACATTTTTAGGACAGAAGCACTGCATTTTTTATAATTGAAATCTCCAATAAAAAAAAAAACGCTGAATTAAATAATAAAACAAAAAATCAACCCTAAATTTTCTTTTTTTGTGTGCCAAAATCTAAACGTGGTTCTTCATGACTGCTTCATATTGTTTAATATGTTGTGTAGTTGAAAAGATAATATTATTATAATATCTATTCTTTGTGATTTGATAGAATGCTTCATAGTTTCTTATAACTTAATATAAGTTGGTTTAGAAGTGAAATATTATATTAAGATTTTGTACGTGCTGCAACACCATAATTTTGTGTTATAATTAAATTTTCTTCTCCTTTATACCGAATATTGAGTTAAAAAAAAAGAAAGAAAAAAAAAAGAATCAGCATATTTTTCTTATATTAATTGTTTGTTCTTTTCAGGATATAAGTAACAGAATCCTTGAGATAGATTATTATGACACCTTCTTAAGGATGTTCATAGACATAATACATCATTATAATTTTATTCAAAAATAATGCTATATCTAAATACTATATAGCGTTTTATTTAAAATAAAAAAAAAACTATATGTAATGATACTGATACTAAACAAAATTCGTAGATTTTATTTTATACAGGTACATTTAAAACAGAGGTACCTACATAGAATGAAACATGTAATCAATGATGAAAATATGTGATAAATAAAAGGGCGATAATATCGTTAGTGTGTTTTGGATTGAATCTTAAGTGTATTGTTTCGTAAGTATATAAGATAAGAAAATATGATAATTACGATAATATGATAGTTACATTACATTTTCAATGCAATAAAAAGAAACCTAAGAAGTATATCAGGTGTAATTATTTCTTATGAAATTCTTAGATAATAAAAAGTTCATTCTTTACTATGGCTAATTTTGAAATTTAAAGGGTTAAACATTTAAAAATAAATTATTTTTATTAAATTTCTATAATAAGAATAGATTAACATATCAAAATTAACTAATCAAAAATTCGCTAGATATATATATATTTTTTTTAGTACATTTTAAATGTCTTAAATCAACATTAACTCATGACAATTTTAAGCAAAATCCAAAATCAAAAATAAGGGGTTCGATTGCTTAGTGTGTAAGAGATAATTCCTCCTTACGAAATTTACCTGGCAATAAAAGGCTGCCTGACTGTCTTCTTTATTAATTTATGTGTTTTTATTTTTAACTAAAAAATAAAAAAAAAATCCATACCTTTGCCAGCTTCTTTGCTGGAGAAAACCTGGAAAAAAAGGCATAGACGTGGACATGAACAAAGACACAGACAGAAATACTTTACTGTATGTCAGTAAAGGCAGTAAAGAAAGCCTGAGCTAATAAAGAGATTTGACTTTGGAAATGTCGGACAACTCAGTTTTTCTGAGAAAATACTCAGGAAAATGTAATGCAATGTAATACATTAACGAAGGTGACTAATTTCTCATGCCTGCAAAAGAATGCGAATTCATTAAAAAAAGAATTCTAAAGATGTCCTTTATACAGAAGTTGAAAGAAGCATTATATAAAAGAAAAAAAAAAAATTTATAAATTTATCTTAGAGGAGCATATTATTATTATTCTCATAATTGATATTAAAGTTTTATAATATATTATATAAATATATTAAAGTTCTATATACATACTATAAAAAAAAACTTGCAATGAGAAAAACTACTTCAAACATTATCTTAAAAGTTTTTAATTGAGATCAAGTACAATACTTCAAATATATTATTGTGTTTAATATTAGATTACATATATTGCAAAATATTTTAATATAGTCTGAAATTCAAAAAAAAAAAAACTACAGATACATATTTTGGAATCAAAACATTCTCATGCATATACTGTAAGTTAATTTCTTATATACCTATTTTGAATTAAGATGAAATAAGGTAGAGTAGTGTATCCTTTCTTTCATATGCAAAAATATAATCCTTCTATATAATAATATTATATATTTATTATGTAGACCTCACACAGAATATAAATTATAACCCTGGAATTTATAAATAAGTGTTACATATTATTATAATGTATATAATTATTATATAAATATATCACTTTTTTTTTTATTGTATGTATAAATACATATGTATACGTATGTATATATATATATATATATGTAAATGCAGGTAAATATACATATGTAAAAACTAAATTAGGTTAAAAAGGAAACAAAAATGATGATAGAGTAACCTTCGCAATGATATAAAGAGAATATAAAGAGAATTTTTTGTAACGGTAGTGTAGCAAATCATAATGATTCAAAGGTGAAAATGAAGATAATTTACATTTTATTATAAATATAACATAACATAATATAATATAATAATAATAATATATAACATAAGGTTTATACTATATTTAGCACCTTTTAATTTAAAACTTTGCAATTTTTCTTTATTTTTCGTAACTATAAAAAGAATAAAACAACAAAAAGAGATAATTATAAGCTTAAAAGAAAATTTAATTAATTTAAAGAAAAAAACAAAATAAAAAAATAAAATATTCTTTGAGTTTTTTACTTTCAATTTGAATGCACGAAAAATTTATATAAGTGTTTACTATAGTTACGTGTAAAATAGTAAATATACCTTTGTATTGTTTTGGGAGTAATGATAAAGTATGTTTACAGTTGTGTACAAATTTTTGGCAACATTTTTGTTAATATAATTATTCGGAATTTGGAGGCTTTGTTACAAAAAATTTACACTAATCACATAGTTATATTCTTATCCATTACAAATTTACATTATCACTACGATTAACGACTTACCTAACATTTGCCAGTACGATAGTGTCAGATATAATAAAATTGCTCGTTAGTTTGTAACATTCCTCTACGAAATAAGTATGGTAAAAATTAGGTGAAAGGTGGCGTTATTCTGAGCTTGAATTAAAATTTCACTTTTTCAAATAAAAACTAAAATTAAACTCGTAGCTAGTTTTGTTTGAAAACACGAAATTGGAATTCAAGCTCAAAACGATAGGCTCAACTTGATCCATGCATTCAAATGCATGATTAAAATTAAAAAAATTATATGATTAAGATTTGCCGGTTTGTTCGTCAGCTCAATTACTTAAAAACTAAGAAAGATAGAATTTTGAGATTAAAACAAAATATCATTTTATTGTTTTGTAGGTTTCCTATTGTTTTTTTTTGTTGAGATCAAATACTCCTTTGTGTAGTTCGCATACAAATTTCTGAACCTAATTTATATATCTTCAAAATTTTATTCTTCGTTATTATTTTAAAAAGCTAAAAGTTATAATAAAGTTAATTGTTAAGTTATAACTGACGGTAGACGAATTGCAAGAGGTATAAATGAGATGGAGTTGCAAGAGGTATAAATGAGATGTAAATATTATCTGATATAAAATTATATTTTTTTTTATTTATAGTGGCATGCTCTTGTTAATAGTATAAATAGTTATTTATACTATTATCATTATCGCCCCAAACTTTATTTCATATTATAAATTTTGCGGTCATTGCTTAAATTGGGGATTTATTTCATTTACTGTTTTGGAGCTTATAATTTTAAGCTCTTATTTCCTCAATCATTTTGTTTTTTGGTTTTATCATAATGAAATAAAGTCCCAAAAAAAATAAATTTTTGGGGTTTTATTTCATTTATAATTTTGAGACTTTATTTCATAATGAAATAAGACCTCAAACAAATTTGTGACCTTATTGAAATTTGTAAACAATATGAAACAGGTTTGTGGCGCGCCGCTATGCACGCAATAACAAATTAAAAATGAATTTCTAAAAATTCTGAACAGCTTTATAAAATTTTTGGAAAAGGGAACATATCACCTTATTCTATAAATTTTACAAAACTGTTTTATAAAAATTTTGTTAAAATTTCTGGAAAATGGGGTAGGTATTCAGTACAGTTTAGTAAAATTTATGGAAAGGGGAATTCAACCCTTTTCCAGAAGGTTTAAGAAAAATGTTAAATAGTTTTATAAAATTATTAATTAGTGTTGCAACCGCCTAATATGGTACTATTTCCTTGCAGACATTTGAAAATTATAAATTTTGTTTTATTTTTATATTTTATTTTTGTAAAATATTTTGGAAAATATAATTAAGTTTTGCTTATTTGAAACAACAAAAAATATTTTTTTGGGATATTATTTCATTTATTATTTTGGGACTTTATTTCATAATGAAATAAAATCCCAAAAAATTATAATTTGATTTTTTTTTTGGGGCTTTACTTCACTTACTCTAGGGCTTAATTTCCCTATGAAATAAAACCTCAAATTTTATGAACTTATTTTATTTTTATTTTGGGGCGGTAAATTTTTGGGGCGGTAATTCACGAATCCGATTCAATCGTCAGTTTAAGCAATATAGATAAAATATACCTAATGGACAATAATTTTGACTATAACATCAGATTAATTCGATTATTTGATTATCCTAAAATTATAAACAGTTTAATTAGTCAATATAAGTAATTAATTGGCAAACTTGTATGGTTAGAAAAAGTTTTACCAGCCGGTCGATTTTAATAATTCTTCGATATACAAACCTAAATTGATTTCATAATCATAATTTTATCACACAAGGCATTTTATTTTAATTTATACAATTATTTGATGCTAAGGAGCCCCGCCCCGGTGGCCTAATGAGTAAGAGCGTATAACATACGCTGTAAACACTTCGGGAAGTGTGAGTTCGAATCCCACACACGTCGCAAGAGTAATTCTCCCTTTCGACATGTACAGCCACGCCTGAAAAGGAAAGGCTGTGTTCCCTTGTTACATTTATGTGGCAGGGAAATGCACTAAAAAAAATATATCAATATATATATATATATTTGATGCTATGCTTTATTTTTAATTTGCACTTTTTATGTTACCTTTACCGCTCTGTGTTGTTCAATTATTATTTTTTTTTTGTTCAAGACTACATTCGCGATATTCGCGCACTGAATTTTTTATTTTTTTTTCTTTGATTTATATAGAGCGTATTAAATTTATAGAATCTGGTTCTTTATAAAATCTGGGGGAAAGAAATGTTGTTTAAATAAGTGGAATTGTCTAACAAAATATAAATACGCGGATGAATATTAAAAGAGTTCTTGAACTATTTATACGTACCTACCTCTACCTATATATAATGTGATATGGTACGATCCACATGTTTTTTTTCTCTTAACAAATTTTTGATAGAAAAAAAAATAAAGAATTTAATTTTAATTTTTTTTTCGAAATTGATAATAATGAGAAAAACTTCTCCAAAAGAGAGAACAAAAGATTATTTTAATTTAACTTCAACTTTTATAAAATTAAATTCAAAGAATATTTTCTTTTTCAAAGAAGAGAATCAAAACTGGAAATTTTTTTATTGACACAACACAATTATAAAAATTAAATAATAGAAATTTTTTTAAACATGTACCTACCTAATGTTGTTATGGTAATAATGAATTATTTCAAGTTCATATAAAGAAGAATTATATTCACAATGCTAAGAAAATTTACAAACTGCTTCAAAGCTATAGGTAACTATGATCTTTGAATAATTTAAATAATAATTTAGTATACAATAATAATATAATAGGAAATTGATTAAGAAAAACAATAAATAAATGAAGACGTTAAAAAGCCGTTGTTAACCTGCCACATATAAAAGTCTTCCCAATAACCACATGTTAAGAAATAAATCTAATAAAACGCACCTATTACACTCTCAACAATCCATACATATTATTTTAAATGTGAAATACTTTTCACCTCAATTTCAGTATGTTCTGTAAATTAATTTTAAGTTTCGTTTTAAGTTACAATTAAGACGAGACAAATTGTCTTATAAAAAAAAGAAATAAAGTAACCATAATAGTTTAAAAAAGTGGGGCATTTTCTAATATTCCTAGTTTAAAATCTAAAATTTTATTTATTTTTTTTTTTAATGCATTTCTCTGCCACATAAATGTGGAAAGGAAATTACACAGCCTTTCCTGTTCAGGCGTGGCTGTAAATGTAGGGGGGGGGAGGGGAATAACTCTTGCGCTGTGTATGGGATTCGAACCCACATACCCTCGTTGTTTGCAGCGTATTTTATACGCTCTTACCCACTGGGCCACCGAGGCCCGTAATTCTAACATAATATCGAACATATTTACGTTGGCGTAAATGTGGCGCTGAAATGAACGAAAACTATTCAAATTATTTCTGTGTTCTGACTGAAATATTTAAAGGTTCTGATAAGCCTCTCAACAATTTTTATTCAAAGATTAAAAGAACATTTTTAATTAGAGTAAAAATATAATAAAAATAAACCTTAGGTAACCCTTAAACAGTTAAAAGATAGGGTGAATGAATGAAAAAGTTTAAATGACATTATCAATATTATTTAAATCAGCATTTCTTTCAAAAAAAAAAAATCCTATAAGAAATGTAAAAATTGAAAAAAAAAAAAGAAAATTACCTCTTTTCAATTTAAGCCAACTTCAAGTACTCGTATATGAATACTAATTGGAAGAAAACAAATGAATCAAATACTATCAGCAAAATTTCTTTCAAAATTCTTAATCGGATTTGAATATTGTTGAAAAAATTCAATAAATAAAAAAAAAACTATGGATAATTTTGTTTTTTTCTTTTTAAATTTTAAGTTAAGAATTCTTTTTAATAAGGTATCTTTAAGGTTATTTTTAATGACGTAATTGTTCGTAACAAAGAAAATTAAGATAAAATACAGCAATTATTATGACAGGTATTGTACAGTATAAACTATTCGAAACGATAAATTAATTATACGATAATATCATATTATTATAAATTATTGTTTTCTGTAATAATAAAAAAAAAAAAATAATAATTTCAAAAAAGTTTTAAAGCTTATAAATAATATTCTTTTTTTTGGAAATAAAACATTCTTCTTCGGAATAAAATAAAAATATTTCCCTATAAATGTCAATTTTTGTAATTAGCTTTGTGAATATTGTATTTTATGCCGGTAGAACCAAACCTATAATTGATTTAAATATAGATAAGTGTTTTATATTTCAACTACTATGTAAAGCTATGATCCAACTAGATATGGAAACAAAACTCGGTTTATGAAGCAATCAACCATAAATCAGCTTCCCATCTTTGCAATTAATTAACGAACATTTAGTAAGATTTTCTGACTTAGGCTAATCACAAATATACCACTATGGATTCTCTTACGATTCTCACTGGATATCACTTCATGTAACGAAAGAAAAATTGAAGTTGATTGAGCGCATCACATACTTTGAAAAAGAGTCAGTGCCAACATTTGTCGAGTAGTAGAGTGAAATATACAGGAATAACGAGGAGTTGAAAAACAACGAACGATATTGAGAAGAAGAGCATCTAAATAAATTGAAGAAAGTGATAAAATGAGGACAAAATACGATGCAGAAAATAGGTATAGAAAGATCAGATCTTAATTCTAGAAGTAAATAGTACATTTCCTGATTTTAATTAAATACTTTAGTCTTCCATTCATGTACATACATGCCATTAAAGCATAGTTCCCTTTTCAAAAGAAATTTTCCATGAACTTCATTGCAACCCCTTACGAATATATTTTTAAAGTTTTGAAAATTAACACTTTACAAATTCTTATTGTTACAAACTACTTGTTTTACATTTTAATGCAACTGTTATTAAAATATCTTTGTTTTTAAATCAAAAAGACATAATAGTTAAGTTACATTAATGATATTACTATATTGCATATTATGTTGTCGTCTAAAACTCAACCCAATTTATATTTTTAAATTAATTTTCCTTCATATCCATTTTCTATAATAAATTCTAGGTACCGAATACTAATTTTTTTTCATTAAATTCTTGTATTTTTTTTTATTTTTTAGTTTTTTTAATCATGAAAGTATCATATTCTTTTCCATATCCAGAACAGACAACTCGATTATAATCTAAAAAAAAAATTTCGAGAAAAAGTTAAAAACTAAACAAGAAATTCAATAAAGAAACGAGTTAAAAGAAACCGTTAAAGAATAAAGTTGTTAACGATAACTTGAAGAAGGGATGAAAAACGATATTTTTTATAAGTATCGTTACAAAAAAAAAAGGAATCTTTTGCTAGTTACACTTGAGATGATGAAAAGAAATGGAAAAGATCCGGTTTTTGGTTTAGTTTAATTTAAAAAAAATATTAAAAAAAATAGAATGTAAAACCCGAAATTCTATATAAAGTTTTCTGCTTTATTATTTCCTTACGTTTTTTTATTATTTTTAAGAATTGATTTCTTAATTTTTTAAATTAATATGTCAAGAAAATAATTTTTCTTCTAATAAAAAAAAACTGGTTTTATTACAACATAAAACATGCTGTATAAAAAGTTTTTGTCTAATCCGTGGAATTTTATATCAATGTCCAACGGTTCAAGGACAATGATTGATTGATTTTTTTTTGTTTTAGTGCATTTCCCTGTCACATAAATGTAACAATGAAATTACATAGCCTTTACTTTTCAGGCATGACTGTAAGGCATGTCGTAAGGGGGGATTATTCTTAAGACGTGTGTGGGTTTCGAACTCACACTCCCTCGGTGTTTACAGTGTATTTTACACGCGTATCTTACTCACTAGGCCACCGAGGCCCGTGATTTATTTTTTAAATCAAATCAGTTAGACAGTCATGGTCAACACAACATATTAAGACTATTAGACGGTGTTATATTTAACATAGTTACAACTATGTAATTTGTACATTGTACAACATAGTCTCAATTTCTTTTTTCTCAATATGTCTCTGTATTAGTGTAGATCTGATTATGATTGAGATTTTGCTTAAGAAGTATCGCACACTTTATATCGAGACAAAAAAAAATTCTCAACCTAAATACATTTTTTATCGCTCGTGTAGTCGTGTCTATCTATTTGTGGAAATGAAACAGCTCAGGTAGATAATTTTTTGTATAAAATTTATTTTTTAACGACAACACTAGTGCAGCAGAAATAACCACACTACAAATAAATTCTATGCAAAGAGAGTGAAATACCCCACCACAAATAAATTCCATGAAAAGAGAGATAAAATGAAAGAAGATGTAAATGCCATGCAACAGCGTCTAATATAGCGCTATCACACGTTCATGTCTGGTCCGTCACCGTATGCCTTCTTTGAAGAAATATTAAAAATTTCAAATATAAAAACAATGATCCTATTTACACTATATTTCCCCTTGCCAACAAACTAAATAATTTTTACAACAGTTTTCAAAACTTTTCTATTTGCATTTTCCTGTTTAAATTTGACATTTTACTAACCAACGAAAATTTTAGTAAAATATTTTTTAAAATGTCACAACACAAAATTTTTCAATTATAAATTTGAAAATGTATTTTATGTACACAAACTCTTATATTTCCAAAAATTCCACTGTCAATAAAAATCTAGTGTGGAAACGTAAACATCTAAAATGTTGACTTCAACAATATGACAAGTGTGTATACGATTAATCATACTGAACGTGTAATAAGCGCTAATTAATTAATGCAAAGAAATATAGAAGAGTGGTCATTCATTTTCTTTTATCTGACAACAGATGGGTCAAATGCCATTACATACAATGTACAGCTCAGAAAAAAAGAACCTTTTTAGAAAATTACTTTTTGTAAATTAAGTAAATAGTAAAGAGTAAGAAGTAAATAAGTAGAGAGTAAATTTTTCCTCTTTTAAACGAAAAATTAAATTTCGAAATTTCAAAATTTCAAAATTTCGGTGGTATCATTAAAAAAAGTTGCCTGAATTCCATTCAAATCTCAAAGAATAAATTAAAATTCAGATTTAATATTGTCAAAATTGTTGTCAAAGATAAATGATTGAATGATTGACAGTTTAATATTGTAAAATTTGAAAATTATTTAAATATTTCATTAAAAAACTAATCATGATACTCTTTTTAATATGATTGTTTATAAGCTTTTATTAAGTAAATAAATGGGACAAACTTAACCAACATAGAAAGGCACAACACAAAATTGAAATATTATTTTAAAAGTTGGTTAAACCGTCAAATATAAAATTATTTTTGATTTGAACCTATTTTTTTATTTTAAATTGTTCAAGAGTTAATTATAATGGGAAATATCGTTAGTTTAATTTATTGTAAATTTGGAAAAAGTTTTAATTTTTTAATTCAAAAATATTTATGCTAAAGAAAAATTGTTAAATGCTTTTGACTGCTTGACTATGGTTAGTTGTATTTCATTTAGCAATATGTGCTTTTTGTATGTGGAACTAGAAATCCTTGATGAAAAACAGATGTTAATTGTCTATAAGGTATAGTTAGTTTTCAGCCATTTTGTGTATAGTTTAATTTCAAAATAGTTATAATTAAGATTTTTTTTTTAAACTTCAAATAACCTTCCATCTTATTTCCTAAAAAAAATTTCTACCTTACTTTTCAAAGCTAGCAAGCAATTTAAAATAACTTATATTTAAATTATGTACTCACTTAATTTAAATTTAATTAAAACTTTGTGTATTTAAATTAAAATAATACAAAATATTTCAAAGATCCTAATTTTTTTTATTTTTTTTTGAATATTTCCATAGTCTGGAATTTTTCTGGAAAAGCTATCTGATTGAGAAGGATAATATAATGATTCAAATGCAAAACAGTAAATTAAATAATGAAATATTTTTATTACATTTTATTGTCATGTCAATTACCGTAATCATAGTAACGATAAAGATAATTTTTGTTTATTTGTCATCAGACTTTAAATTTATCAAGGATATCCTTTGGATATAAATAAAAATCCTTTGATTATAATAATAAAATATCTTTTAGATAAAGATAAAGTTTTTTTTTTTTTTTTTGGTTTTGTTTTAGTTTTATCTTTTCATTTTTTGATTGAATTACACGCAATCGTTTGTGAATTTATTTTCTTCTTTTTTTTTTTTGCTGATATTTATTCGAAACAGTTTTTTGACACAATTTACAGTTAAAATGTCCTGTTGAAAATTTTTCTATTTATTTTTTCATTGCTATAAGAACTTGCAAAATTTTTCAAAATTTAAATTTTCTTATTTTTTTTAGTTGTTCTTGGACTTTAAAGGTATGTGAAATTTTTTTCAAGTTCCTGGGACAAAATAAACAACAAAAAAAAAAAAACAAGTAAAACAGTTGAAGATTTATTCTTTGATCTGAGGAAAGAGATAGAAATATTTTAGGTATTTATAATCTACAATTACATTATAACAATAAAAAAAAGGAATATGACCCAATTTTTGTGTTGTTTCAAAACACAAAAAATACTTTCAAAAAAAAAATTTTTTTTTTTTTTATATTTCTAAGAGGACTTGCAAAGTTTTAAAATTCTTTAGATTTGATTTTATTTTTAAGGACGTCCTTTTTTTTGGTCCTTTTTTTTTTTCTTGCTTTATTCTGTATCTTTTTATGTTTTCTTTTCTTGGTAATTATTTCAGTCTACTGTCATTAATCATAAATTTTATTGTTTATAACAATATATTTAAATATTACGAGTTTAATAAGAAGAGGCGTTTAAAGAAAAATTCATTAGTTTAAAAAATATTAATTAGGTCTAGAGATGATAATGATGAAAATAATGATAATGATTAAAACTTTGAAAAACAAGAGGTGTAAACAATTGTATGTATTATTACATGATTATTTAAAGTTTTTTTTTTCTTTTTGCTGTTACTATTGCTTACTTTCAATTAATTACGTGCAGCATAATTTAATTTCATTATTTCTCCGAAACTAATTAAAAAAAAAAAAAATAACAAAGAAAAAAAATTTACACGATTTTAAATTTTACAAACAAAAAAAAATATTTTACTTAGAAATTGGAAATTATATAAATGATAAATTTAAATTTTTATTAATATATTTAAAATGAATATAGAATGATGTTTTTAGAATTTAATAAAATGTTATATTTAATATAATAAAAAATATTACATTGTGGTTAAAAAGCATTGTGTTATAGCTAAATCGATTCTAAAACGCTTTAAATAAGTTTTAATCACTTTTTATTTTATTATTAAACTCTGCAGTATTGGTTGGTGTTACTGACCATTATCGTACTTGTACATATGCTAGAAGATTATAAATACATGCGGAACAGCAGATTTTGTAGAAGAATTGATGCTTTAGAGAGCATGAAGCACTTTCCTGGAATCTGCCTCAGTTTAAAACAAGAAAAAGATAGAAATATGATGGAACCTGGTTCATTTGATTGGGATTTAGGTAAAATTTCTGACATGGATCTTAGGTACTTTCAAAGCTTTTTCTGTCAGATTGATATCATCACGGCATAAATCTAAGGAAATTTAAAACCAACATCTGTCGTATACTGTTTGAAGGTGTACTTTATATGGATCTGTAGTCTAGATTAATGATGTATTAGCTCAATCTTGATCCTGACATGGATCTGAGGTACTTTCAAAGTCTTTTCTTTCTGATTGGTATCATGATGGTATAAATCTAAGGAAATTTACAACCAACTCTTATCGTATAGCTTCTCCTACGTTTTGAAGGTGTACTACGGATCTGTAGTATAGTGATTACTGATGTATCAGCTCAGCCTTCATCAAAAAATAAAAAACTCTGTATTTATTTAGCATATTTCACCAGAAGTGTATGTAGATATATGTTGAATTTTTTGAAGCACATTTATTTGTAGTTTTATCTAAAGTTATTTTTACTTTATTTCTTCTAAGAAATGTTTTCGTCATTAAAAAATCAAAGGTGAATATGAGTAATGGCATGGCGCAGTTCGTAAGTTGCTAGTTTTTCAGGTGAAAGGTCTTTAGATTAAAGTCGCGCCAGATCAAAATATTATATAAAAATATAATAATATAATATAAATAAAATAAATAGTATAATTATGATTTAACCACAGATGTGGTACCGCAAACACATCTGAAAAGGAAAGGTTGATTTATTCCTCATCATAATGAATAGTTTTAATCAATTTTAATTTAACATTACTAAAAAAGGTATTAGAAAATGTTACTGAAGTCTAGTCTAATTTGAATAATAAAAGTTAATGTCCCATCCATTTAAAAAGGACGAATAACGAAAAGATCAAAAATTCATGAACATACAATCAAATATGAGAAAAAATATGAAAATTAGATTTATTATCTATGTGTGCCAAAATCTAACTGTCAAAAATTGAAACGGCACGAAACAAAAAAAAATTAAATTGGTATTCGGAATTTCTTTTATATTTTCATTTTGTATATAAACAAAATTAATATCTAAAATTCGATTATATAAAATGCTAATTAATGGAAAATTAAAAACTTTTTTTATAATATATAAGAAGTACATTACAATGTTGAAATTACCTGGACAACTCCTGTTTTAACTTCTGATTTATTCAAATACTTAAATAAATGTCTACAGAATGCATCTACGTTATGATATGTTGAGTTATTCAGAAAAAATCAAAAATTTTAACGTAAGATCCTTCACTTTTCACTTGTTATTTTTTTTTTGGTTGTCCAAAGCAAAAATAAAAGTTTTGAACAAATGGAACAAAAACCAAAAACAACACCTGCTCATTACTAAGTGAGGATATTCTTCTATATACTTGTAGGATGAAACTCTTTCGGCGACGTTTCATGAGGTCCCGGATCATTATATCTTTAGTTTTATGGTCCACCTGTCATCAGACACAATACTCCAAACAAAATTTGGACATTATAGCTCAGCTAAATTTAAGGTGGAGTATATTCCACCAGTTGTGGGACACAACTCCACAATAACTTTATAATATTACATGCGAGAGATTTTTTGTCAAACTTTGTGTCATAATGAATAATGTGAAATAATTAGCAAATTTAAGTTGTTTATCTAACAGAAAGTATTATTTTTGATACCTAATTTTTTGATTTAAAATTTTTTTCAGGTGAGTCCATTCCATACTATCCAAAATTAGGGTATTTTATCTCATTTTTATGGATCATAACATCAAAACACAATAAAAATTATTATGGTCCACCACCAATTTAAGGGTATTTTTACTCACAGCTAATGGGATATTTTAACCTAAATTTGGGCATTACCTCTTCCAGATAATGGGCCATTACACCTAAGATTATAATGGCCCGGGGCCACATGATACATAATTAAAAACTATCACTCTTACTTTGAAATAATACATTTAGAACTCAACGGCTAACACAAAAAGAAAAAGCAGAACAGTTGGTATGTTTAACATAGCAAAACATTTTTTTTCTCTTCAACATACTTTGAGCTTAACTTTTTCAAAGCCTGTTTTATGTTTAACTTTACTTAAAAATTAAAAAAAAAATATTTTTTACATTTAATATCTTTTTAATTTTAAAGAAATGAGGCTCACTTATAACGAATGCATCGATGGTAGATTCAAATCATGTTTTTGTTCCTTATTCCTTCGTCCTTCTCGTTGTCACTTTGTGATATTTTGAAATAAATTCATTCTAGTACTTTAAAATGAATTTAAAAAAAAATGTTTTTAAAATATTTCTCATTTTTGTTTTTGTTTTTTTTCAATGTTTTTACAAAAATTATGAAAACTATTCGTACCTAACTATAGATAACGAAAAAGTTTTATGAGTACCTAGTATTTATAAATTGTAAAAGAATTGCTCAATAATTAAATTCGATTCGTTAAATAAATAAAATAAATAAAATTTAACCGCTAAAAAAAAATCGAAACTTTGCAAAGGAAAACAATAACTTTATTTTATATAATTATCCGCTTCAACAAGTCTTCGTTACCCTCTGATGATTTTTCTTCTCTCTTATAATTACCGTTTTAGTAAAGATATGTGGTATGTGGTTTTTTAATTTATAAATTTTCTAGTTCATTGTTTTCCCAGAAGAAAACCACAAATTCTTTAATTTGAACCAAAAATAAAGGAAAAAAAAATAACTATAAATAAATAAAAAAAAAATTAAAATACTAATTTTTTAGTTTTACTATAATAATTATAGAAATTAGGGATAGGAACCTACATTTTGGTCTTTCTAATATTTCCTTTCAAAAATTAAAAATTAAAAGGATCTACCAGCATTATTAAAAACTTTTTTGTATACATTTTTAATTTTCATTTGAGTTAACTGTGAATTTATATATTTTTGAAACAATTTTTTAAAAAATGATTTTAACAGATACTATTAATAGATTAATCAATGGTCTGATGATGAACCTATCTTCATCTCCTAAGGTAAGAAATGTATGCTGTATACAAAAATGAGGATACTATGGTTAATATTTAATGAGAGTGGGTGTTTGTTAGAAATGAAAATGATCTCAACAAATCAGCATTGAATTAAAACTATTGAATTGCAACGAAGCAGAGGGCTTTTCTTTCTCCTTCAATTTCGTGAATCAGTAATCAGTAAAAACTTCAATTTCATGAATCAGTAATCAGTAATCGTTGACTTGTCGCCCACAACTTCAGTACAATTGTATAAAATACAAATATTTTACGTTTGTGCGCCATCTGTTATCTTATTCAAAAATTATTTTTCATTTTTTATTTTATTATATTATACTAATTAGCTTTATACTATTTTTATTAATATAGGTCTTTCGAATAAAAATTCGGTTTCTTAACTACTACACCATTCTGCATCTCTGCATTTAGTGCATCATGGCCGCTGCATCTCTGCATTTAATATTGCTTAAATTTCAATAAAATTGTTAAAGTTAAGACAGAAAATACAGCCAAGGCCATTAAAAATATTTTCTATTACAATAATTTTTTTTGTTTTTTTTCAACGAATAACTAAGTGAGGCCCTGTTGTAATGTAAAAAGTTATTATTAAAATTTAATATTATATTTTTGTTATTCTAATTTTGTTTTATTCAACTTTAAAATATACACAAGTTTTTGTATTCAAAATTAAAAATAATTTATTTTTGTCCAAAACCGAATTTATTTTTATACAGAACAAAAAATTTAAGAATCAAAACTGATTATTGCAGATTCTGTTGGTACGATAAAGAACCTTTTGATTACTCTTGATTTAAAGTTTTAAATACATTCACTTTTATTGAAAAACTTCAGTTCTTTATAATAAAAGTGTTTCAGAAAATGCAGATAGCACATCCTTAGTAAATGAGTATCAACAGACAATAATCTTGTAGTAAAAGACTGAAGTGCTCTTAAGTCCATTGTAAGCTATAGATTTAGTTAAAGATCGTAGGATGTTACATAAAGAAACTTTCACCACCAATGTTTTTATTAAATAAAAAATCCATTATCAATATAATACTTTAGATATAATAGTAAAAGTCCTTGTTAAAAATAATTCTTCCCAGTTGAATTGTTTAAGTTGTTTTGCGTACAATATTATAAAGAAAGAAAAATAAAACGTGAGGAACAAGGAGGATAATAAAAGGAGAGGAAAAAAAAATCTGAAAATAACCAAAGATACGGTCGACTGATAAATAAAATTTTCATTTTATGATCCATGATGATGATGATAAATATTGATTATTGATGATTTTTTTTCTTGTTTCCTTCTGTTTTCTATATCCCCGATCTTTATTAGAAAAATATAAAGAAATTGTTTTTTTTTTTTATTTCCCGGTTTTTTTTTTTTTTTCAAATCAAGATAAGATAAAAAGGACGAACGCGTCATTGATACTCAATTGTGTGAGACATTCAATTTATTAGATGGAAAAGGGCAACATTTAACAGCAACAATAACAATACCGCATCGCCAGAGTGTATACCAAGCACAAGACTTATTTTAAAACAGAATCAATAAAATATTAAATAGAAAAACGTGAAAATAAAAAAAATTAAGTTGGAAAATTTGATTATAATTTTTTATATTCTCCATATTTCTCCTCTTCTTACTTAAATTTTACTTTAATTTTGTTTTGACGACAACAAGATATAAAAAATGTAAGAAAAACTAATAAATAATTGACCATTTCTAATGGAATGAGATTAAAATGAATTTTGAATAGAATATTGAATGTTGGTCAGTTTAAGAGTTGGTAAAGAAAAAAAATTAATTCGTTTGGAAATACAGTGGGTATTATAAGTTTTGTAATGCGGCAAAATTTGTTTTAATTTTGTTTTTTTTTTTTTGTAAAAAAATTTGTTAAAGTTTTTTTTGCTTTCAATAAGACAAAAAATTTACTAATTGTGTGCAAATTTTCATTACAAAGCATTACAAATTTAAAAACGAGGAAAACTGCGTAGAGTAGACTGTGTCTGAAGACTCAACCGCCTGCTCTAGACCAACTAAATTTGAGAAACGTTGTTTACATGTCAACTCGACACCTCTTCACTAAATTTCATATACCTAGCTTTGATATACACTGAGTTATTTTCATTTAAAAGAAGCTGTATGGAAGCTACCCGAACCTGTTGCACCACCACAACCAAATTTTACATGTTGGTGTTCCATATTTCGACACTATTTTGCAAAATTTCAAATACCTAACTTCAGTGGACACTGAGTTATTCCCATATAAGGAAAGAAGTTATATGGCAGCTACTCGGACCTGTTGGTCGAAAATACTGCATTTAAATAGCGAAACTAACAATTTTGCAAAACTGACGTCAAAATTGCAGTCTCGTAGCTCCTTTAGCTTTTGAGTTATAGTGAAGACGGGCGGATTAACGTACATGGCTCAATCAGCTCAGAATTCGATTCTAAGCCGATCCATACCTTTGAGCCTTTAATATCTTTTCTATATTTCATTTGACTATTAGTATACGGCACTGCAAATTAACTCCAGAAGCAGAACTCAATTAATGTTAGGAGAATTCTTCTCACATTAATTCATTCTTTAACACCATAAAAAATGTAATATATATATTCTTGCTCAGGATTAAATTCTGATGCGAAGTTTTGTACGTTCGTCCTCCGTCCGCAAGGTAACTTAAAAAAACAGGGATTCTGAAATTTTTATCATTTTACTTTTATGTAAATAGCCAGTTGCTATATTGAATTTGAACACTATTGAAAGGTACTTGCCAATAGCTGTCATAAAACTCTTTTTTTATATGAGGCTAACTCAGTGTTTGATTAAGCTAAACATCTGAAAATTTGTTAATTTTGTTGGTCAAATAAAAATTGGGCAACTTATTACACGGGACAACAGGTTCGGGCAGCTGTAATAAAACTTCTTTTTTTATATACAACCATAACTCAATGTCTTATATAAGCTGTATTTTTAACAGAAGTTAAGTTTTATGCCAATAACATTTTTATGTTCTTATCTTCGTACTTGAAAAATTTAGACATCTAAAAAGCCCTATTTTGTAAAATATGATCAAGTTTTATTTAAATTCTGTAAAATTTGATTAATTTCGCCAATAGATGGTTTTAAAAGATTTTTAAATTTTATGGAAATAGCAGAAGCAATATGTTCGTGCGGATATTCCAGAGATTACACAGTCAATTTATCCTTATTTTCATTATTATTAAGATATATCATTATTTAATGAAAATAAAAAAAACCGTGAATCCAAATTCTAGATTCCTCGATACTCCAAATATGGAGGTTTGGCTTAGGGTTAACAGCACAACAAAGTTAACAGCCCTATAAAATTCGTTGTTACGTAACTAGTGAGAAGATCTTGATAGGACAGTGGACTGTAGCATTCTAGAATAAGATTACTTTTTGTAACTAAAAATAATTTTTAAAACTAATGGTTGCAAAATGCTAAAATTCTATTTATTTATTTATTTATTTTAATATTACATATCATATGGGATAATACAATATTAATAAACCATCACCTACTAAGGACATTATAGATTATAAGCAATATTACCATCACCTACTAAGGACATTATAGATAATAACCAATATTATAAACATTTTATGTACTATCTAGTAATTATATGTTTGTTTATTTGGTTTATATTATATATTTACAATATAGTTGATATTAAGATCCGCAAGAACGATATTTTTTATTTTTCCAGTAATTTTCTTTCCAATTAAAATATTTACTATCTCTGTGGAATTTGAATCGACACTCTCTCAGTTATAGAACTCAACTTTTCCATTATATATGCTGTAAATCAATACTTCAAAGAGAAAATTTCCAATTTTTTAGTAATTTTTTTAAATCCTACTCTTTAAGAATTTGTTTTTTTTAATGAAAAAAAAATTAAACTATTTTCGTTTTCATATTGTTAGCGACCAATCTATAGATATCCTTACTTTCTACTATTATCAAAATATATATATATACATATATTTCGATTGCCTTATGTTTTCCCAAACAAAAAAATTAATAAATAAACAGAATTATTTAAATTTTAAGGAAAAAAAAATTATATTTTGCACTTTTGTAACATCTGTAAAATGAAAAATTCCACATAAAAATTTAGAAAAAAAAATATCCTATTTTCTTATTAAAAAAATTAACTACGGTTCTTATGAGTTTTTTTTTTTTTTGTTTTTTTCATCTCAGAAGGAATATGTTTTACTTTGCCTTGAAAAATTATTCTATAAGCAAAAATAAAAACACAATGTTTCGTTTTCAAACTTAACGAGGTTAAAATTCAAATTTAAAACAAAAACAAAATTTTCTTATGTTTTATTAATTTTTTTTTTTCTTATTTTGATTAAAAAATAAAGTAAAAAAAACATTAAACCCCATCATAGTATTGCAATAAACTATAATTAAATTTAAATTTTACTTAAAAATGGTTCAATATTGGTTTTTGTGTTTTTTTTCAAAGTGACCAACACTCCAGGATTACAAATAACAGTTAAGGTACTTTTTACTTAAAATTTAATACAACAAAAATTTTATAAATTAATGTGGGTGAATTAAAATGTACTTTAAAAATGTTTAATGCCTATTAAAATATTGTGACACAAATAAGATATAACCTTTTGAAATCACAAATTTTATTTTCAGGGGTGGTTAAGAGAGGGAATCAAAAAAGAAAATATTCCATAACTAGGTATTGTTATTTAGAAACAGGAAAAATTTATTGAGAGGAATAAAACATATTAATCCTCACAGCAGTTAAAAATGAATACCTACCTAAATGAAGGTATAAATCAAATTTGATTTCTTGTAATCAGAAAATATTACATAGCACTTACTTATATCAACTAAGTATAGATGCTCTGTATATATAAGTACTACGAAATATTTATCTGTTACAGATAATCGATAATAGCTACATGTGTAAAAAGTAAAAGAAACAGGTACAATGTATACCTAATGAGGCTAATCAGATTTTAACAAAATATAAAGAAACAAAATAAAAAGTAATTAATTAAAACGGCAATATCCAAATCTACCCATCTCCAATAGTTCCCAATTTTTATAATATTTTCACTCTCACACTAAAATTTCCACAGTTTAATACTAAAAGATTACAGATGTTTTTTATTCTTTTGTCATGTCTCATCATCAAAAATACCCTGTAAATCTCATAGCATGAAATTCAAATCAAAAATTTTTTTAGCTAATTATCTGATCATGACCTATTCGTGTACGTTAGTATTAACTAAAATAACAATTGAATTTTGACTGTGGGTGTGTTATCAAAATCTTTCCTTCTCGAAATTTTCCTTGGAAAAAGAAAATAATTTTGTAAATGCTCCTAATTTTAGATATATATTTTAAATATTATTTTGTAAATTTTCAGTTTTCTTTTAGTAACAGGCATCTAACAAAAAGGGTCCAAAAAAAAAAAAAACAAAAACATCGAAACCCATGGTTTGTATCTTTGAATATCAACAAAAAAAAACAAAAAAAAAATTCTTTCAAGTATTTAAAAAAAATAAAAACATTCATACTTTTTTGTTTTTGTTTTTTCCTTCTCCTTCTCCTTCAACATATTTTGTCCTTTTCTTCCTTTGTTTTTAGTTATTCTTTTCTTGTGCCGTGATGGGCTTCATTATAATCTTTAATGATGTTTAGAGAATCAATTTTTGGTTACACTAACAGGGCTGGATGTAAATCTACTTTCTATAACTCCTACAACACTGCCCTAAAACATAACTTTGAGGGTGGAATCTACAAGTAAAGGAAGATAGCTAAAACAAAAAAAAAAAAATAGAAATTTAAATACAATATTCATTGAATTTAGAGTTAAACATACTTTAGATTCTAATATTAGGGATGCTGCTGTTGCTATTTTATCAACAAATTAATAGCGAAAGTTAAGGGTATCGTAATTTTTTCTTAATTCATTTTTATTTTTATTTTTATTTTTTTGCTTAAATTTTGCAAAATTTGTATCCTTTTGTATAAGCATTAAAAAAAAGAAGAAAATAAATAAAAAGAAAACCCTACAAAAATCTGTTAATTAGGATTAGCTCCAACTGATGTTGACGTAAAAAAAAAAAAAAAGTTTTCCTATTTTTTTACCCCTACTCTCACTTTTGTTTTTGTTTTGTTTTTCCTTGTTAAATTTTGCAAAAAGGAAATTTTTTAGCCGTAAAAGTTTTTTAATCCTTAATATCGCATGAAATAAAGCTGATCTAAATTAGAATTGAAAAATAAAAGACAAAAAAAGAGAAGGAAAATTTTTAAAGAAAAATTATGTAAAATTTGTAAAAAATTTTTTTTCTTTTTGTTTAAAGGATCTAAATAACATAAAAATAAAAAGAATATGAGTTGTTAGAGCAAATTAAAGGAATTACTAGTGGATTTTTTGTTCTTCGACTTATTAAAATATTTAAAAAATGTTTGTATGTAGCTTGAATTTTAGGCTTTTTCTTTTAATTATTTCTAATATTGAGAATTTTGTAAATGAACCATCTATGAAAAGGAAGAAACATACTTTTTCTTCTATTACTTCATAAATAATGTGCTTTAAAATTAACGCAAGTGCTTGCTGCTGAGAGTAAGCATTACTTTTGTGCTTAGAGCAAACACAATATCATGGAGCAATATCATATAATTTTAAATTTTTTACAAAATAGCAATTAATATTTCCATTTTTCTTGTCAATATTAACGATAATGATTTGAGACACTGTTGCAGTACAACCAGAACATTCCAAATGTATATTTTTCTCTTTAGATCTGAAAAAAATTTGTTGGTGTTACCACGAGCTATTATCTTATTGGTAGACGTGCTAGATAATTAAGTACGCATGTGAATCTTAATTGTAGATTTTGCAGAGGAATTGACGCCATAGAAAACATGAAACACTTTTTTTACTTCTGTCCCAGTCTGTCAAACAAAAACGGAAATATCTCGATAGTTTATTTTTCCAAAATTTACGTGGCATCTCTGACATGAATTTGAAAAGCTTTTAAAGTTTCTTCCGTTAGATTGATATGATAGTGGCATAAATCTTGGGAAACTTTGCACAAACTCTGACCGAATATGCTATCTTAGGTTTTTAAGGTGCACTTCGGATCTACAATCTAGTGATTACTGATGTGTTAACTTAGTCTTCATCAATAATAAAATATAAAATAAGTAAAAAATCTTATTATATCAAAACTTCTACTTGAAACTGTATTTGTAACTGCTTTAACGGCTATAGATACTGATGTTAACAAAATAGTAATAACAATAGGCGGATTCATTGTTTCATTACAGTCCCACTCCAAATTCAATGTTTCTGCATCCATTTCCTATCCTTTCCCATCCCTACTCCTTAGCTAATATACTGTGTTAGCAAGTTATGGTTTCATACCATTATATTGGCTAAAGGGGGAGGTGAGTTCAGTCAGTAAGAATCTGACACTACCAAGCGGAAATTCTTCGTGTCTTTGGAAGATTCCCACCACCCTTACGATAAAAAAAAACTAATAAAGGTAAATCTTACAACAATTACTTTCTTTTAAACCCGAAATTAAGATTCGCTATTGTAAACAATTTTGTAACTTTTACACATTTTTTTTAATTATACGCAACAACATGCTCTGCAGTTTTCATCGTTGTAATTGTTATTGACATTCTATCTCTATTTTAAATATTAAGCAAAAATGAGTCTCATCTAAAGCTGTCCAGTAAAATTAAATTTGTTTAGTTATTTCAATAAAGTAATTGTTTTATTTTAAATATTATTATAATTCTAAAATCTATTTCACAATATCAATGCAATAACATCAGAATAGTTTAACACCATATCCTTTTTTAATCCTTTTTCCATACAAAAAAAAAAAAATAAAAAATTATGTTTAACAATAAGAAAGAAAATTTGTTTTGATTAATAAAAAAGTAAGCAATCTTTTTTTTTTTTTGTTCTTTTTTTTTTCTTTTATCTCTTTCTATTATTTTTATTCAATCTATTTTTTGTTTTTGTTTTTTTCTTTTTTACAAAAATCCGATGAAAACCTTTTCATAAAATTAAATTCATTTGGTTAATCGAGTGGAAATTATATGACCATTTTTTATATACATAAACTTCTTGTATATAATATTATTATTATTTACCAAAGTACCGTTAAGTTTTAAAAGTTTGTCTCTTGTTTTCCAAATAATTTACAATTTTATAATAAGTATGAAAATATTAAATAAATTTAATTTTTTAACTGTTAAATAACTGTAAAAGAGTTAAGAAAATGAACCGAAATGAACCGAATTGAAACGAAATAAAAATAATTGTTACAAAAATAATTCAAAAATATTGTAATTAAAGAAGGCAAAATAAATTTTATTTTTAATATTTATTTTCAGAAATTTAACAATTTAATTGAAAAATTTTTTATTTTTTTTAAGAATAAATGAATATAATGGGACTTTAATTTATTTATTTATATAATAATCGGTGGTAACTGTAAAATAAATAAAAAAATATTGAATTAATAAAATGTTAGTGTAGGGATGTTTAAAGGAAAATTTATTTTATGCCTAAATTTACTCTTTTTTTTTTTATTATTATTTAAATGAAAATTAAAATAATAATGAACAGAAATGGATTGAAAGAAAAGGATAAATTTTATGTTAGATGAATTATTATTGTTAAGTTTAAAGGAAAAAAATTTTTTTTTTTTAGAAAATGTAAATATGTATAGGTAAATATTTTCAAAGTTCCTATTCAAATAATAATGATATTACCAATAAATAAAATTTAAAAGAAAATTATATTAAGGGAATCACTTTGATTAGATTTTGAATAAATTAAAAAAAAAAAAAAATTATTCAAAACAAAATGCTCTAAAATAAGGGATTTTATTTATTATATTAATAATAGATAAATAATTATAATAGTGAAAAACTAGAAAAAGTTCAATGATCTAGGTAACGGTAAATTTTATTTTTCCGTTATGATTAAAAAAAACTTTTATACCTATTTAGACATACCTACCAAAACTGGGTTTTTTGTTTTTAAAGCTGGAGTTTTCTATGGGTCGCTTTTCTGTGCCGATCGTTTATTATCAAAAAGTATGATTTCTCCGTCTTATGTACTTTTTTTATGCATACTTGCCTCCATCGTTTTTAATTATTTCTTCTTTGCAAAAGGTATTTTTAAATTCTTTAAATGTTTATTTAATTTATTCAAAACAAGTTTGTTTTAAAAAAAAAAAACCATATTTTTAAAATTAAAACTGATTATTTTATGATATAAAAATATATTAGAATTTAATCATCTTTTATAGAATATGTCATCTATTATCTTAGTATCGATGAATTCTGTCAAAGATAAATCATCACAGTCATGAAGTTTTTTTTTTTTTTTTGATTGGCTAATTTATTAAAAATTACCGTCACGGAAAAACGGCACATAAAATAATTCAGGTCTAAGATCTAAAGTTAAAATTATTAATTATTTTAATTATAAAAATTTTAGAAATATATATTTGAAAAAATTAAATTTTTAAAACAAAAACTGTTATTTTATTCTGTCAATGGTAGAAATAAGTAAAAATTTAGATAGTAGATACTATAACTGTTTTAGTTTTAATTATTTAGAGGAAATCAATATCTGCTATAAATTGTATGTATATGTGTAAAAATTACTGTCCAGTAAAAAGTTGTAGACAAAAAAAAAATTTTTTTTAAACTTATAAAAATACTAAAATAAATTTATTAATATTCCGGAAAAATGAAATATTTAACAAAGTCATTAGGTACTTTAATTTATTGTTTCGAGTATATGGAAATTGGAATTTTCTCAATTTTCAAAAACGTTCAGAACTTTTTTTCTTTTTTTTAGGAACAAAAATTGATTTAACTTTAAATTTTTAATTCACAGCAATTATTTTTGCTGTAATTTTTCATTTTTTTGACATTTCTCACATAAAAAAAAAATTATTAGATGACAGAAAGAGCGGAGTAATATTTTTGTTTAAATTATTTATATAATTATGTAAAATATTGTCTAAATTATTTTTTGTTCGGAACAGAATGTCCTGAAGCAATCAATCGTTAGCGTTAGCATTCTATTTTTACAAAATAGTCCGGAACAAAATGTACTGAAGCAGGAAATTCAGCATAAGGAACAACCTTATAGTAAAAAAAAAAAAATTAACTAATGGTAAAAATACTAACGATTCTAGATAAAAGAAGCTAAACTGACTTTATCCATTAACTTTTATCATTAACGTGCTAAACTGCTCAATATTTATGTATTTATATTTTCTTACCATAACTTAATTTTCAGCAGAATACATTATTTAGTGACTGAAAGATGGGATATAAGACAAAAATTCGCTTATTAAAATTATACCATTAAAGAAATCAGAAACTATTAGAAAAGCCTATACCAATTGAATTAATCACAATGGATATTGTTCTTTTTTTAAAAACGCATCTAAAAATATTCTCTAATTGTAGATGAATGAACCATGTTAACTGATGTGTTCTTGACAGGTAGAGAAATAAATATTTCTTACATTTTTCTATTCAGAGCTGTAATAAATGTCACAGTATTCACATTATTCATATCTGTGGAATTAAATTGTCGTGTTGCAATTAGATTGCCTGACTTTTGAAGTGTTTATTAAGCGGAGGTTCCATATAGCTGCTGCGGAGGTTCCTTGCATTGACTAAAAGAATATCAGATAATAGAATTATATTATTCTCTGATTGTCAGGTGGCAATCAAATCCTTACGCTCAAAAATTACTAAATCAAAAGCTTAGAGGTACTGAGAAGTACTGACAACTAGAGTCTTGTGACCGGATCTGAGTTTAAAAAGATTCAAATGCATACTTTCTCCTTCTATACCTAAAATAAGACAATATGTTGGTGTTATTACGAACAATTGTCTTATGGGTAGACATGCTAGACGATTAGCAATGCATGTGCATTACCATTTATGAGACTGTTCTTTAGAAAATTTTTATTTTGTTTTTGTTTTATTTCTTTACAAAAAAAAATTTTTTTTTGAAAATCAAAGTCTTTCAAGAAAAGTGGAAATATCTCGGTATTTTATTTTCTTAAGATTTAAGTGAACTCTCTATCATGGATATGAAAAGTTTTCAAAGCTTCTTCCGTTAGAGTGGCATCATTGTGGCACAAATCCTGCGAAACATAACATCAACTCTGACCAAATAGGGCTGGCTTTGATGGTACTCTACGAATCCAGAGACTAGTGTGAATACGGACGCGTTAGCTCAATCTTCATCATTAAAACAAAAAAAAAAATTCATATTATTAGTTACTGCAAAAATAAGATCAAAATATCCTATACGTTGTTGCGCTCCATCTGACATTAAATGGGGCGGATTAAGTTTCCGTTGATTTATATGTCTTATAGATATTCGCTAAATGTTCGTTATATTCAGTAGATGAAATAACTAGTTTTAATAAGTAGTTTTAAGTATAAAATTACCATTTTGTTTTCCTTTTGATTTAGTAAAGTTGTAACATTTTAAAACTAAATATTTATATCTAAAGATATTGATACTAATTTTTATTAATTTAACTTCAATTAATTCTAACTTATTTATTAAAATAATTGAAGAATTAAGGAAAAATTTTTTATGAATAAATTATAATTTTTATCAATAAAAATATGATTAAATATTAATTTCTATTTGTGGTTGATTTAAAAATTAAAATTCCTAAAGGATTGATTTTGTTTTTTAATTTTATAAATTGGAAGAAAAAATTATTTCTAAAACAATAATAACAATAATTATTTTAATATTAAATATTTTATATAAATTGCATGTAAATAAATAATAAATAATAAAAAATAAATTAATATGGTATATAATATATCAGTATAAATAAATAATAAATTTAAATTTTGATAAAGATTCCTCAACATTTAAATTGAATCATCTTTATTTCAAATCTGATACAGAATTGTATAAAAATGTAAAAAAAAAATTTTTATTAGAAATATTTCTAAAGTGCATTAGCATGCATTATAAATTTATGAAAGTTTCTTTTAAAATTTTTATTTTATTTCTCCAACTATAAGTACATAATATAAATAAGTAAAGTATAGTAATCGTTTTAAAAAACAAAAATTGTTCATTCTTAACTGCATAAAGAACACTAGAATATCCATAATGTCACATTTCAATATAAATTCAAATGTAACCCTTTTCCGATAAAATTTAAACCGCAAGCAAGGTTTTAACATTTTCGACCTGCAGCTCAATCAAAATATAATGTGGGAATATCCAAATTTGTGACATAGTAAAAAATGTTGCCAAATGATGGGGTTTTCTCTTTAGGCTTCATATTTGTTTATATATTCCTCTCCCACAAACTTCTTTAATACCTAGAAAGCTTTATATACGACCTAAGATAGAATTTAATTCACATTATATGGGTTGGGACATTATTTATTTCTTTGGATTACCTTGATCAAGCTGAAAAAAACGCTATTCATCTCACTAAGGACCCCATCGAGACTAATACTCTCAACTCTCTCTACATGCTTTGTACTATTGGAGCTCTTTCTTTTTTTTATAGATATCTTGCAAGTAATGACACTTGTTCAGATAAAATTAAGTCATTGATGCCTCCTCTCAAACAATTCCAACGTACCACTACAGGATGTGCTATTTTCGTTCCTACTGAAAACACCTAAGTGGTATTCTACTGAAATTAAAAGTGTATTTTGGTTACATTTATATAATCTAATTTACTTTTGATTGAGTTTCGATTTTTATTATTTTCGAGTATTTGTAGGTTAGCTTCTCTTGTCTTTATTAAAAATACACTTAATACCTATTATTTTTTAGGTTTCTTTAATTGTTATATAGTAAGATTAAGTGTAAAGTACTGCGTAAAAAAATTAATTACTTGAAAATGAATTAACTTAATCGTGATTTTATAGTCTTTGTAACCCGTACTTTTAAAGAATTTATCCCGTAAATTTAATTTTTTAATACAAGCTCATCAAATTTTGAGATCATGTTTTTCTAACTTTTTCCTTCTAACATTTGCTTTGTTTTCGTTTAAAGAAAAATTACAATTGTTTTAACTTATGGAAAAAACCTTTAACTTATTTCAAAATATGTTCTTATATTAAAACCGCATCTCATGACAAAACGTGGTAGAGTGTATAGTTGATAGTATCAAATTTTAGGATATCTATACGAACATAAGTGTTGCTGTCACCATAAAGTTTAATCATCTTTTACAAAATTTCCTAGATTTGACTTAATTAATTTTAAGCTGTACCAAGATATAATTATGTAAACCTTAGATTTGTACAACATCTACTCGAACCTGTCGCTATAGACTATCCAAATTTTGCGGAAGTAGTAGTAAATCTATAAACTTTCATCTTTAATTTGATTAAAATATTTTGAAATATTTGTCCATATAGTGGAGCGTTATAAAGTTTCTTAAACTTTGTGAACTCGAAGATTAACTTTTCCCAATTCCTTTAATCTGATTTATATTAGAGTATGATAAACTTCCTGCTTTGTACAATGGTTCGTTATATTTTTCTATTATTTATTTCTAAAGCGGGAATCTGAAATTAGTTAAAATCTTTTTGTATAAAACTACTAAATATCAATCTAACAGCAGTGTCGCCTTATTATCTGTGTTTATTAAACATTTTATTACACTTTCAGTTTGTCTTTGTACGTTTACAAAAAAGCCTTAATACAAAAAACTTTCAAATTTTACAAATTATTGAATAGATGTAATTCTTTATACAATTTTAAAAAAAATATTTTCTAGAATATACAATCAAATCAAATTTAATTAAAGTTTTGTTTTATATCAATTTATTGTAAATATAAAAAATTTTTAAATATTAGATAAGCACCCTTAAGATATTAAAAATTGAATTTAAATCGATATTATTGGTTTGAAAGTTTTCAGAAAAAAAAAACAAAAAGTCGATTTGTTTTATAAATATAAGAAAAATATAATTTAAAAAATTACATACGTACTCGTAGATATAAAAATAATTCTTCTGTTACTTAAGTGATTTTTTTCCTATATTTATTTTATAAATAAACAAAAAAGAGTCTTATTTATTTTTTATAAAATTAAATTTAAGTTTTTATTATTTGGACTATTGAAAAATTTATTCGTATTTATTTTGATTTAAAATTTTTTATCAGATTTTTATTTTTAATTTCGAAAATCTTCATGTTAACTAAATAAAATTGCTCAAACTCAACTCTACATACAAGAAAATCTACTACACATTCAGAGAAATAAGTCAACTACACATCAACTACAAAAACCTGTGGAATCAAAACATGTGATAACATGTATCGTTAAAAATTGAAATAAAAAAAAAAGGCAGAATAAAAAGCAACGGTTGTGACTTGCACCAACATTTTTTAAGTTTCTTCGAATTTTATATGTAAGAAATATTAAGAAAAATGAAAAGACCCTTTCTTCAGTTTTGAAGGAAACGCTTTATAATTAGAAAAAAAAACCGTTAACATTATGTTAAAATTGTAATATTACGTTTCACTTTCAAAAAATTTAATTTATACAAGTGCCTAAGTTACAAAAAAAATCTAAAATACCAAATATTCAAATTTTGAATCCTAATAGCTCTTAAGTAAATGTTACTAAAAAAAATTTCTAACGTAATTTATAGGTATCTACTAATTCCAAAAGATTTTCTTCCAACCAGGTTACCTTCAAGTTTTTAACTAAAAACATTCCGAAGATATGCAGGAAGGAAAATGTACCAAAATTTTGTTTTCACATAACAGTAAATTTAAATACTTAATTTCAAATACTTTAATCTTAGATATACACATTTCAAAATGGGGTTATTTTCTTAAATTGGGACCCCAAATCATAAATACATAAAAAATTGTAAAATATAATCTATTTCTGTTGTTTCAAATTAATGAAGCCGTCATGAAGTTTATTTGGAATACTTTGATAAAATTAATTTGAGACACAAACCAATCTTTAATAATTCAATATTAGACACAAACTCAATAGGCATTTTGTTAAATAGAATTTTAATTTTTTTCAAAACTAAAATTTTCAAAAACAAATACTTTGATTGTAAATAAAGGAATGATAAAAAAATAAATTGACATTTTCCTTAATCCGTAATCTGTTAAAATTTTTTTGAAATTAACGGTAATTTCATAAATTACTTATTTAAAAAGAAATACCTATTTTGGAGCCAAATTTTTCTTAAGGACAACATTTAGTAACAACATAATTAATACCTAATAAATAATTTTACTAAAAAAAAGAAATATCTGGCATTCAGAAAACTGATTAGTAAAATGTAATTTTATTTATTTTATGTTTTGGATTACGTAATAAAAAACATAGATAAAGTTTAATATTTTCAATTAAAAAATTTTATTAATTTTTTTCTAAAATTATGAAACAATATTATTTTTACTTTAACACTTTTTATCGAAAAATCAAATAACTTAAATTATGCAATTGCATAAAATGAAAGATAATTAGCAAATTTTATAAAAAACCCTTTTTTTGTTGTTTGAAAATTATATTTAAAGATACGTACCTATGTACTATAAAAAATAAATACAATTTATATCAAGGAATAGGGTGGCCGTTGTTTGCAAATATTTAATACCCCTAACAAAACAAAAGATAAAAAAACGTTTGAAATTTTCTAATGCCTGGTTTATATTTTAAAAAAAGTAAAAAAAGATACAATTTAAATTGGATACATTATATACCTTAGTATATTACATAAAAGTAATGAATCAGGATAACACTAAAATTAAAAAAGAAATTAAAAAAAAAAACCAATAATTTAATTGAAAACCTTTAAAATTTTTTTAAACCATTAGCCACAATAAAATGAAAATTAACCCAAGTTTAAAAGACGTTTTATATTATGATTTATCACCCTTCAAAACCGTTTATGAAAATATAGATACTTTATATTATATTATATACAAAATTTGTTTATATAAAGGAACTATAATTTTGTATGCTGATGATGCCTTGCTGGTTTACAGTGAAGATTCTATGGCAGCTGCGTATGAAAGCATGCAAACTGATTTAAATACATTACATGAATATTTCACCAATAACAAATTAAAAATTAATATAAATAAAACCAAATATATGGTGTTAAAAAAACCTGTACCAAATAATTTCAGAATAATTGTGAATGGTGAAATCCTTCAGGGAACTGATCTTATTAAGTATCTCGGTCTATATATAGATAAAAATTTGAAATGGACCTATCACATTGACCATGTTAAAAATAAAATATTCCGTACGTAGCAGCTTTATATAGACAGCGCTACATTCTTCCAAAATCGACTCTATACAATATATATTTCGCACATATACATTCCCAGTTGATTTATCTAAATTCAATATGGTCGAGTTCTCCCGCTTATAAATTACGTGAAATACAAGTTTTGCAAAATAAGGCATTAAAGGCAATAAACCGTTTACCTCTTTTAACCCCATCCAACACACTTTACAGTGAAAAATTGTTATCTGTTGATAAATTAAAGGTTTACGAATTATGTATATTATGTTATAAGTTGGTTCACGATAAAATTAAATCTGGGGTACAACTTTCTAAGGTTTGTGAGGTTCATAACTATAATACCAGGGGAAGAGACAATTTGTCAGTTTTAAATTTCGCTCCGAACACAATAATTTTTTCAGCTATTACTAATCACAACAATTTGCCTATACATGTGAGATCCACCGACTCTATGCTCGTATTTAAACGCTTATTAAGAAAATTTCTTATGACTACCTAATTCTTTATAATTGTGTATTTCATAAATTAAAAAAAAAATATTTTACCTAATTAAAATTTTTTATATAATAATATAAGAACTTATTGTTATTAAAATAATTTTGTTGCCTAGTTTTAAGTGTTAATTATTGTAATAAAAACAAAGGGGTTCGCCACAAGTGCTAAACACTTTTTTGAACCTGTGAATAATAAATAAAAAAAAAATACTTACATTGTATAAAAATGAAAAAAAAAAAAATTAAAATTTAATTTAATTCTTAATAATTGTTATTTAACTTTAAAAATCCCTGTATCTAAAAGGCTAAATGCCGTTTTCTAAAAAAATAGAAACACAACTCGGTATAGGTACACATATTATGTCAATATATTGTATTTTAATCTTAATTAATTCCATAACGTACAAAAAAAGTTAAATTTGTGTGGTTTCTTGAATTTTATTATTTTTATAAATAATGCAAATTTCTTAAGTTTAATTACCTTTTATAATATCTATAGATACATATTAAATTTTAGGTATTTTTCTATTCATAATTAAATAAGATTCTATACAATTTGAAAACTATCGAATTGTCAATTAACGGAAACATTTTTTTTTTTCCAAAAACGGAATCAATGTCGTCAAACTTATGCTTTAACAATAAAACAAAGTAAAATTTATATCTACTATTTCTTTTTTTTTTAATTATTTATTACCCGATATATAAGTACATATTACCTTCTTTTAATATTTATATAAAACTTTAGAAACAGAAAATCTCCAGATTTGAATTCTTTGAATACAATAAGAAATTATTAGATGGTTATTTTCAATTTGATTTTAAATAACGGTAAAGAAAAAACTCCTCTTTAAATAAACATTTACGATTACACATTTTATAATGGATATTTAAAATTTAAAAGTAGGTAAAGGTATTGAAAAATTTTATTTTACATGATGATACAATATACCGATATAATGATACAATATTTTAGATCTTCATACCTTCTAAATCTTTCAAACATTATTTATTAAATAGTATAAAATGACGTGTGTAATGCTTTAGTAAAATGTCCTCAAAACTAAAGTATCCCTTTCGAGTTTTTTCCTTTCCATTAGATTTAAAGAAAAACTCATTTCTAATTTTCGAAAATTTTATAATATTTATTTTCGGAAGAGGTGACTTTACAAATCTTTGATTTTATATTGTACCTTGGTTTATGTACTTGATTATGGTACGTAGATTATTAAAATCTTTTAAGATGATTGGTTTTTATAATGGTAAGTTTCCAAAGTTTTGCTTTGATAAGTGAACAGAGAATGTGGAAATAATAATTATCGCGAAGAATTTTTTTAATGATTAGGTATATAAAACTTTTTTAATTCAATAAAGTTATGGTAATTAAAAAAGCGATTAAAACAATAAGAAAATTTTCTTTTCGATTTGCTCAATTAGGTGTCGGTAGAGTATGAAAATATATTTTTCTAATAGTAAGCTAATTTAACATTTATTTTAATGCTTTTAATCCTAACAATCTTATCAAAATATGGGAAACTATAATCTAATAGTTCTCGAAATATAATTAAATATTAGTGCACTTTAGAAAATTAGAATTGATTTAATCCATCAGGAGTATGTATTTTATTAGATTAGCTGTTTATTATTATTATTGTATCTTATAGCATAAAATTTATATTACATTTTAAATCAAAGCTGCAAACCGTACGCGAACCCGAACCCAAAACCGCTCCGGAACAAGCATTTTGACGAACCAGAACCCGAATCTGAACCCAATAAAAAATTGCATTTGGTTCATTTCATTCGCAATCAAATTCAATAATGTTTTTTTATTTTAAACTGAGAATAAAAAAAGTATAAAACATAATAGTAAAATACTTACATGGTCACATATTTGCGTACTGTGTAAGAACACGTATTATTCTTAGCAATTTAAATATGTACGTACCTAGTAATACACCTACTAGAAATATGTGTAAGTAAGTAAATCCAACTACAAAAATTATTTAGAGAGATAATATTCTACTTGTATATCCAAATGTGTATTGCTTTTGGTATAGCTAGTCATAGTTTACGTATTCCATTCCAAATAGAAAGAAGTAAACACAATTTGTTTTTGTTTTTTTCATGTTTCTTCAAGAATTTTTTTCTCTACTTCTAATTTCTATGCCTACTACTTGCAAATAAAATAAAGCAAAAAATAATACATAAGTAAAATTCATAGATTTTGATTTGCAATCAATAAGGCTGCACTTGTTATGTTGATTAAAAAATTTGAACCCCAACCCGAACCCGGACCGAACCCACTAAAATTTTCCAGTTCGAACCTGAACCCGAATCTGAACCCGATTTTTTGTGGGTTTGCAGCCCTGTTTTAAATTATAATTTTTTAGACATTTCATATCTATAATATAATACACAAGATGTTGGCGAGACCTTGCCAACATGTAAAAAAAAATATTTTATATCTATAATAAAACACTCACACTGAATGTAAACTAAACTGGCAATGATGATATTTCTGTATATCTAAATATAATAAAAGACAAGTTGCTGCTGCTGAGTAGCGTGCCCTCCTGTTATGTTAAATGTTAATTTAACAAATGTTATACTATGAAAAGAAAGAAACGTACATCTGATATTTACCCATATAAAAGATAGAAAACAATAAATATTATAATGTTATGCTATGAAATGAAAGAAAAAACAAGGCAGTGTATAAATCAAAGTTTTTAAAGGTTCGGATTTTTAAGTAGAACATTATAAAATTGCAATAATATTTTTATTTAAATTTTGCTAAGTAACATTTTCTTAATTTTTTAAAAATTTTGCCATAATATAGTACAATTTTAGAATCAGAAGTTTAGCCCATAATATAGATATATAAATAAAAATATGGGTATACATATATTAGATTTATTATAGATTTATTAATTTTTATATAGGCAACAGTTATTTATATGAATGAATGGACGGTAAACATAAACGAACAAAAAAAAAATTCAGAATGTTCTATAGGTTATAATTTATATTTTTTAAATAGTCTGATGTATAAATTTAATATTTAAAAAAAATAACAGAAAAGAAAAAAAAAAAAGTAAAATGTAATACTGCGAAGAAAAACAAAAACGAATAGAAAAAACAGAGAACAAAAATGTTACTTTGATTGTTTTTAAATAATTTTAAAGAAAAAAAAAACTATTAAAATGTTATGATTTTAAAAGAAAAAAACATACGTCTGATATTTACGTACCTACATAACAGATAGAAAAAGGAAAAAAAAAATGTTATGCTATGAAAAGAACGAAAAGTCCATCTGATATTGAGGTACATAACAGATAGAAAAAAAGAAATATCAAAATGTTATGCTATGAAAAGAAATAAAAAACAAGGCAGTGTATAAATCAAAGTTTTTAAAGGTTCAGATTTTTAAGTAGAATATTATAAAATTGCAATAATATTTTTATTTAAATTTTGCTAAGTAACATTTTCTTAATTTTTTAAAAATTTTGCCATAATATAGTACAATTTTAGAATCAGAAGTTTAGCCCATAATATAGATATATGAATAAAAATAGGAGTATACATATATTAGATTTATTATAGATTTATTATTTTTTGTATAGGCAACAGTTATTAATATGAATGAATGGACGGTAAACATAAACGAACAAAAAAAAATTCAAAATGTTCTATAGGTTATAATTTATATTTTTTAAATAGACTGTATGTATAAATTTAATATTTAAAAAAAATAAAAGAAATACTTAGCGTACGTAAATAACAGAAAACAAAAAAAAATAAATGTAATACTGCGAAGAAAAATAAAAACGAATAGAAAAAAAAGAGAACAAAAAATGTTACTTTGACTGTTTTTAAATATTTTTAAAGAAAAAAAGAACTATTAAAATGTTATGATTTTAAATGAAAAAACATACCTCTGATATTTACGTACATAACAGATAGAAAAAGAAATATTAAATGCTATGCTATGAAAAGAAAGAAACGTACATCTGATATTTAGGTACATAACAGATAGAAAAAAAGAATTAAAATGTTATGCTATAAAAAGAATGAAAAAACAAGACAGTGCATAAATCAAAGTTTTTAAAGAGTTGCATTTTTAAGTAGAAATTATAAAAAAATAAAGCGGTGCGTAAAACCAAAGCTTTTAAAGGAGCGCAATTTAAATTATAAAATCACAATTTTCAATTAAATTTTGAATGTGTAACATTTTCTTAATTTTATGCTTCTTTTATGATTTTTATTTTCTAAAACTTCAACATTATATGCACAGCCAATTTTTATTGTTTTACATAAAAGGTGCGTAAAACTTACGGTGTGAAGATTTTGTAGAGAAAGCGATAGATAAAGAGACAGAATATTATTACGGATAGAGTAAAAATTTGTTTGAAAAATATAACAAAGAAAGTTTTGAAGCATTTGCTATGGCAACCATAGAAAAATATAACAAGTGTACTATATATTATAATTAGGCAAATGCATCAGATCAGTGTAGTTTAGTTTCAAAATTATAAAGTTTGATACTGTATTTTTTCGAAGCGAAAATTTTTGATACTATTGGCAAAAATTTATTTACCATTGGTTTTTAATCCAACCTTTGGTTTTTTAATCCAAAGCTTGACAAAGAAATTTACAAGAGATGAGATTTATTAAATAATCATTTTTATTACATTTTTGAAAGAAACTACTTCACAGCATCATTGAGGTTTTTCATTATTTAAAACACTTTAGCAATAAATTTTACATTTATCAATATCTAAATATAATACATATAAGTATTTGAATAAATTTACTAAAATTAAATTGTTCATAAAACTGAGGAAACTTTCACAAAAGCTTTATTTTTCTACTTATACCCGTCGTATGACGGGCTTTTTTACTATTTATTTAATAATTTAAAGTTTTATTACCAGAGATACGAATCTTTAACTCAAAGTATTATCAAGAGACGCAAACCGTTAATTAAAAATATAAATAAATTTAGTAAATATTATTACCAGAGACTAAATTTTCCACTAGAATTATTGTCAGAGACACAAACCGTTCATTAAAAGTGAGTACAGTCAAAAAAGGAAAAGTACATACATACTTAAAAAACACATTTTCAATCAAAATAAATTCAGCAAATTTTTAATTTTTAAATTTGACCGCTACGTCCATTATGAACTGGTCGCAGCGGTAAATTAAAAATAAATTATTAATCTTCTGTTGGCGTTTTCAATCTTTGTTTTGGAAAAAAAAAATAAAAATAGGTACTCTTAATAAAATTAAAGCGCCTGAAAGTGAAAAAGTGAGAGTGAGCAAAGTTTATAGTAAACCTCATATTTATTAGAAAAAAATAATAGGCCGATTTTATTCTTGATTTTGTTTTCATTAGTATAAAAGCTGGTGCTTCGTAACAGACTTTAAAATAGTTTTGTTTATTTAGGTTGAAATTTAGATTTTTAAGCTAAATTTTCGGTAGAACTGGTATAACATAAAATATTCGAAATTTTTTTATTAATATAAAATTAGGCAGACTTAAATAATTATATTTCATAACAGAAGTCAGAAACTTACTAAATATTATAGAAACGGATATTTTTCTTAAAAAAAAAAAAGAAAAAAATTACATAGAAAATGTCATTTTAGACGCCTTCTCTCACAAAAGATTCATAATTTTGTACTAATTTATTATTAGACCATTAATAATATTGTTAGCCATGGAAAAAAATAAGATTTGTTAATCAGATCAGATAATATAATACCTGAAATTAATGATTGAATTTCTGATAATATACACAATATAATGATTATGGTTTAATTCACAAAGATAAAAAAATTTTGTAAATGCATAAAATATATGAATGATAATTTTTACATTTTACACCAGATTTTACAGAAGATTCTGGTTTTCACTAAATTCTTTTAGCTATGACACAAATCAAATATTTCTGTGCTTTAAAATTTTTAAAACTAGCCAGTTTTAGCTGGCCCGTTTGAAAAAAAATTAGTACAAATTTTTGTATGAATTTGTACATCTCTATGTAGTCTCTGATAATACCAATTCACACAAGATATCATATAGATATCTAGATTAAATATCATATAGATATTAATACCAGACACACAAGATGTAAATATTTAAATATATTTCTAAAAATATTTAAAAATAGTAAAAAAATATTTTATTTCTATAATAAACCACTCACACTGAATGTAAACTAAACTGGCAAAGATGATATTTCTGTATATTTATTTAATAATTTAAAATTTTATTATCAGAGACACAAATCTTGGACTAAAAGTCTTATCAGAGACACAAATGTTTACTTTTTAAAAAGTACTTTCTACACAAAATTTAAAGCAAATTTTTAATTTTTAAATTTGACCGCCACATCCATTATGAACTGGTCGCAGCGGTAAATTAAAAATAAATTATTAATCTTCTGCTGGCAGTTTTCAAATGACTCTTTGTTTTGAAAAAAATAAAAATACTCTTAATAAAATTAAAAGACCTGAAAGTGAAAAGAGCAAAGTTTATAGTAAGCCTTATATTTATAAGAAAAAAAATAATAGGCCGATTTTATTCTTGATTTTGTTTTCACTATTATAAAAGCTGGTAAAAGTTTCGCAACAGACTTTAAAGTAGTTTTGTTTATTTAGGTTGGAATTTTGATTTTTTAAGCTGAATTTTTGATATAACATAAAATATTCGAATTTTTTTTATTAATATAAAATTCGGCAGACTTAGCTAATTATATTTCATAACAGAAATCAGAAACTTACTAAATATTTTAGAAATGGATATTTTTCTTAAAAAAAAGAGAAAAAATAACATAGGAAATATCATTTTAGATGCCTTCTCTCAAAATAGATTCATAATTTTGTACTAATTTATTATTAGACCATTAAATTAAAAAGCTGTCGAAAACGACCCATACAAAAAAAAAAGGCCTCGAAAATTTATGAAATTACATTATCAGAGACATGAATCTTTTATTAAATATACTAAAGACCTCTTCCAAAGTACATTTAAATAAAATAAATTCAGCAAATTTTTTTCAAGCAAAAAAAAAAATAAACGCAAAAGACTTGAAAGTAGTTTTGGTAATTAAAGTAATTCGCGGCGAAAACAACTCTTTTTATCGACATAAAAATTTTTTTTTTAAACTAAAGAAAAATAGAGAGTCTGGTAAAATTTTAACAAATATTAAAATTATTTCGATTATTGGGATTATTTTAAATGTAACAAAAATAAAAATGTCGTAGCGGTTGGCTTTTCGCCGGTTTTTATTGTGCACTTTATACATGTGTTTCAAACAATTTTTGAGATATCGGCACGAACTTTTACCCTGAATGTGTTTTTAGCTTGGACCATTTTTTCTCAATGATTAAAAAACTGTCAAAAATTACCGCCACGAAAAAACGGCGTGAAAAAATTAATAAACTGTTCCTAACATTTTTAATTTTATGTGTTCAGATTTGTTTTATGTTTTTTTCTATTACATCAAGTAAGTAAGTGATACCAAAGTTTTTTTAATGGTGCTGATGTAAAAATGAAATTTTTAGGTAGTTTATTAAGGGAGTCAGTATGATACCGCAAATGTTTTTGAATCTATAGAAATTGTGCAATTGCACAGGGGATTTTCTAGTCTTTTTTTAAAAACTAAAACAGATAGAGTATTTAGTTGAAATTGTTTTGAAAAGAGGACAAGAAATCAACATTAATTATGGTTGAAAAAATATACGGTTACATTAATTTTTTGTTTTCTTATGAAATTTATTTCAAAATTAAAAAAAATTTTTTTTTTATTTTAGATCACTCTGTACCCTAACTTCAACAAGCTCAATAAAAAAATTACTACAATTTTCAAACAAATATATGGAGCTTTTATTTAAACTTTTATTAATTTTCATGAATTAAGCGGTAGGTACACTAACACGTCATGTTATAAAGGGGTAGGTACACTTTTTTAAATAATTTATATGTATACCCAACATTTTTAAAGTTCTATTTGATGCCTTTAATATCGTCGACGCCAAATGTAAGGGTTCTACATCGTTTCAACACTTGATAGATATAAGATATTTTTCGGAAAAGTTATAAAATAATCAAGGGTGACACTTTTCTGAAACTTTATCATTATATTCTTCCAACTTGTTAATAAAAACTTTTTATGCAGGTTGTTTAGATAAGATGCCAATTTCATATTGTTCACGGTTTTTTGTACTTTTGTAAATTCTCACATTACTCTAGTATTGAATATTCTATAATTATAATTTAGTAGTTTTCAGTCACTCACGACGTATTATGAATTCCATTTCAAGGTTTGAACATCATCAGTAACTATACATATTTTTTCCAATTTAAAAATACGATTCCTACTATGAAACCTAAACATAATATTAATAATAAAACATAAACAACACCTTTCATATTTACATTACAGTAGTATGTAAAGTTGCCAGAACGGCGATTTCGCGCCTATTAGGTTATTTGGAATCTTTAACTGGCGCGCTAATTTTAGTTAAGCGTCGGCCGTCGCTTTTTAGGCTAGAAAAATTATTTTGGGTGGCCCCCTTTTTTTGACATTGTTAGTTTTGTTTGAATGTTTAAAAATTATTTTAATTTGTTTTTAAAATATTAGAATTCGAAATTAGATACTTTATTAATTTAATATAAAATGTTCATTATTTCATTTAAATTTAATTTAATAAATATGTTTTATTTAATTTAAAAAATTCATTTAAACTTCACATATTATCTGAAATATAAAATTCTGCAGAAAAAGCTAATAATATTACAACCGCTTTAGGTGATAAAATGTTCAAACATATGAGAAAATATTGTATTAAATTGTTGTATTTATGTATTAATGTTTGTATTGTTGTAGCAATTAGAAAACTTTTCTAATTGTATTTTTTTTTGGATTCAATTTCTTCTCATATATACATCATAATATTTAATCTGTAAATGACAGACATTTAAAACCCTTTTACTCAATGATTTACCAACCAACTTTCATTTTTTTCTTTTTAAATGATAAATATTCAGTACAGCCATCTTACAAAATTAATATTTTTCCAAAATTTTCTGATTTTCATTAATAATTTTCAATTTTTATAAAAAACCCATGTAAAGTATATACATATGTATCATATAGTATGTATAATCTATACCTATAATATACATATTCAAAAACGACACTCTTTTATTCCGTTGAATTTTTGTTTTATTTTTTCTTTTGGATTAAAAATTTTAAAATATTGGTTGTAGGGTAGGAGTTGGAATTTCACAATATAACTGAATATAAACATTCAGATTTCAGTTTAGGTTTTCGTACAGCGGTAGAGTGTGGGGTTATTAATAGTTGCTTTTTAATCTTGCAAGTTCGATTCAGTTCTGTTTTTTTTTTTTTTTTTTGGTATTTTTTTTTTTATATTTTAAACGAAATAAACATAAAATATATATTTTAAATATATATATTATAAATATATTTTAAACGAAATTTACATATCATAATATCATCATAATATTTAATCTGTATTGATAGACATTTAAAACCGTTTTACTCAATGATTTACCATCTTAGGCTTCTTATAAAATATATATAATAGGTATATATTGAGTTTCTAATGCTCAATAAATCAAGGGCAACTTCTAAACGATAATAATAACCGTTTTTTTTACAAAAAATGTCATTTGCAAAGAAATTTTAAATTCATAAAGGCTTTAATTATTGGAAATTGTATTTTTACATTTTAAATAAAATCATAAAAAAACTATACTGTATATACTGTATTGTAATTGCTAATTAAAACACCTTGAATTTCGAGGAGCGGGCAGTATCTATATAGAGCAGTTCTTACAACTAAAATTAAATTTGAATAATTTTTTTATTTTTAAATATTTTGTATGTCAATTTTATGCAGGGTTACCATTTGTCCAATATTGTGGTAATATTTGTATGGTTTTCTCGTCCACTGTTGTATAATGTACAATCTTAATCAAGAATTATACACCAAATATACGGTCTTTTTCAGATATTAAATTTTTTACATTAAGGCAAATAAATAAAGAAAATTTAACAGAATTTTGCACCAAAACTTTGTTTGTCCATTTTACGAATGTTTTTTGGATACCTATTCCGTTTTCTCCACACACCTTTAAAACATTTATTTCGAACTCGATAAATAAATAGACATAATAGTCCTCACTTACAATACCAAATAACCTAAATATACGTACAGCAACTACAGGCTTTTTATACAATTTAATTCTGTTTTGGCGTTATTTTAAAAATGGTTTCAGTTAGTGTTTTGACGTATTTGGTTTCGCTTTCAAATTTTTTACGGATTGTACTTTAGTTTTGTAAACTGTGCAAATGTAGTTTATATAAATTGGGATTCAAATTCATAGAATTTGACTAAACATTAACAGGGGCCCCTAGTTGTTCTATAATAGTATTATGTAATATAATATGTATCTACATACCTATATGCAATTTTTTAGCATAATTTTTAAATTCTTATTAAAAGTCAAGAATTTATCTAAAATCAACAATATTTTTTTGACTTGAAGTGTTAATACAATAAGTGTTAATACTAATATATGTTAAAAGAATCCTTTTACTTCTGGTAATATCATTTAAGTATCATTTATTTAATAATAATTAATTGTACAGCAAATTTTTCGTTATCATTTATTTAAACTGTCAATATTTAGTATCTATTCATTGATTTGTTATGCAACAATTACTAGAATATAAAATTTTGGTAATTTCAAATAAAATTTTTTTTTTATAATATCATATACCCACGTTTAAAATAAGTTTAAAATATACCATAATTATTATACACATAAAATACGATTAAAATTTATAAAATTTGATTTCATTTACTTCATTCAGTAAAATTTAAGACAAAGTCATTTAGAAAATTTATTTAAATTGTCTTTTAAATAGTTTTAAATTTATTTTATATAATAATAATATATAATAGTTAATAATAATATTATATTGTACCTATAAGTGTTGCATTTTGATAAGATAAATGGATAATATTAATTGCAACATATTTTATATAATATTATGTATATCTAGTAGACGATTTTAATAAAGTAATACCATATAATATGTATCTATACATTTTACTGTAACATTTAATATACTATTTAGGTGTGAGTATATATGCATATGTACTTATATAGAATTGTTGGTAAACTTTTTAATGAATTTATGTAAAATAATGTTTTTTTTTATTATCTAAATATTTCTAAACTAATTTATATTATAATATAAAAACACTGTATTTTATAACTGCAGGGTCACTTTTAAGAAGTTTTTATTAAAGATTAGGTACAAATTTTACAATTTATACGAATTTTACTGTAAATTAAATAAATTATCGAAAGAAATTTTGGTTTTATAAATTTCAGAATTAAATTGAGAAAAGTATCTAAAAAGTTTTCTAGAATATAATACATACTAGTATAACAATGCTCTAAATAGAAAAACTTGGTCTAAATAGATAAAAAACGTACACTAAAAACAGTAGTTGTTCTTATTTTTCAAATTTTGATTATCCAAAAAAAAAAAAAAAATAAACAAAAATTTAATCTAATTTAGATTTCGAACTCCGACCCACATACTATATTTCATCATTTCTTAAACTACTACACACCAATTTCTTATTTCAATTCTATTGTTTTATTTCATACCTATACCTATTTACTTTTATTCTGGAGTGACAAATTCACATTTCCAATTTTATATATATATATATATATTAGTATAAATAAGTTATATATAAGATAATATCTAGAAATAATCATTTTTCAGTAATTTATTGATCAATACTGAGGTCGTTATTGTTTATGGTGAAAAAGAAATTTAAACAAGACAGAATAACAAATAAAAACAGTGTGACTTACACGAAAATTTTATATAAAAGAAATAATGTAAAAAATCAAGGTGCAATTTATATAATTAGGAAATACCGTTAACACAAGTAAAAACATAGCGTCGAAGCTTTAATTTTTATTTTTTACTTTTGAAAAAATGTATATACGGAAGTCTAAAAATAGAACATTCTGCATTTTTGGTTCTTGGTAGCTCTTAAACAGGGGGTAGTACGAAAAAAAAATGTATGCCATTTCACGAAGATCTTTGAACTTTGAAGTTTTTAGATTAAAAAAATGTTGAGCAGACCCTAAGATATACACATTTGAAAATAGTGTTTTTTAAATGTTGACAGACTGTAGCTTCGTAATGGACGGGGTTATATAAAAAAGTTACGAGACTCATTGTTAAAATTTTATTTGTTCTAAAAAGGCGGTCGGTCGGGCGGACAGAAAAACAAAGAATTTTCATTCAAAAAATAATTTATATACATATTTATTATTTTTGTTCTAACTTTTAATTTTTTTGGCGAAATGTGAGCCTATTATTTCCTTGTTTTCAGCATGCAATTTTTCGCCTGATTTTTGTATGAAATTTTTCTTGACTTTTTTGCATCAACAACCAAACAAACGCCAAATTAATGCACATGAATTTGAGAAATGAAACATAAAAAAATCATAAAATGTTTCAGATTTAATATACCTATGATTTATGACGGGTTACTTTCCTTGTATTAATTAATTTTAAGTCCTTTTAACACCTTCTAACACCTTCAGGTATAACTAGTTTTAATGGCACTTCTTTTATTTTATTACATTATATTGTATTTATATGTATGTATGTCTTATAAATTTTGAATAATTAATTTTTGTTTCTTATTTCTTTGTATATTTTTTATTGCTGTTATTTGTTTAAATTAATTTCTATAATCTCTTAAATTTTTTAATTAGATATAATTTTGTTTTTTTTTTTGTGCAAAAATAACCCACTAAAAATTTTCATCGGCTTATATTTTAAAGTAAATAAATAAATAAAATGTATACATAATAGTTAAATGTTAAGAATATAATAAAATGAAAAGTCCATTCATTTGTCGAAACCACCATTATTAAATATTATAATTTTTTCGTTATATTTCAGAAAAATTTTTTACGTATATTAAAAATATTAATAAAGTATAAAATTCTAGCATAATTATCTATCATTACAGGTGTTTCTATCAAATATTTCGTTTTTTTTTTTATAAGAAAAAAAATTGTATCAGTTCGATCAATTATTTTCTACAAACATGGATACAACTACCTGAAAATATAATCCTACAAATTTGAAATTTCGTCAAAGCGCTTACTCTAATACCTCACTTTCCCAATTAAATTTGCAATCTCATTATCTTTGAAGATATACAGCATGAATTTAAAAATTTGTATGACAGCTAGCCGAAGACTTGATCATAGTAACTTGAAACTCCATCGGAAGTCAATTTGGTCAGACAGTCAGTCTACACAAAATTTAGTGATAATCGAAATATACGGTTTAACAATGATGAGGTAACAAAAACAAAAGAACTCTGCTTTATAAAATAGATATAAATAATAAATTTAAAAAAAAAATGTGTAGGTACAGATTTATCTTTTTTTACATTCTTCAAGAACATAGTGCCTCAGTTGTACCGACCTATCATTTTTTATTTAGCAGTTACGTTTCAAGTTGAAACATTGTTTATTTTGTTATTTATTTATTTTTTTATAATTAATAAATAATTTTTCATTATTATTATTTTTTAATTTAAAGATGAACATCGACTCAAAGGTCGAACAAATCAGTTGAAAACAATCTAAACAATCTAAACTCGATATAATATTTCATGAAAGTAACCCCACATTACCGTGTAGGATGCTATGTGAAATTATTTTTGTGTTTGTAGGATTTGTATGATTGAATATTAATAGAAATTTACATTACAAGACAAGGTTTTTGGTTTTAATTACAGTTTTATTAAATGAAAATGAGTGAAAAACTAAAAGATGCTGAATTCAAAATGAAGAAAACGAAAATACGTAAGATTTTGTTAAAACAAATATAATCGAAGATTTGTTAAAGTATAACCAGCTTTAAATAAAAAAAAAGTAGAAAATAGTATTATAACAGAGATATAAACGATGTATTATAGTTTGGAAATAAATAAAGAATCTGTTTCAGCAATAGAAAGTTATATCCTGTTCGCCTATAAATCTTCAAAATTTACCAAGATGTAGACTTTTAATGAGAGAAATATTATTATTATGTATATTAAAACAGCATTCATCTTAAGAATTGTATCGCATAGTGAAATTTTTTTTTTTTGTATTTCCCTGCCCCATAAATGTGACAAAGAAATTACACAACCTTGCCTTTTCAGAAATGGCTGTAAAAGTCGTAAGGGAGAATTATTCTTACGACGTGTGTGGAATTCAAACCCACGCTTTCCCGCCTGGTGTTTACCATTATTTCATACGCAATTACGCACTAGGCCACTGAGGCCCCTATAGTGATATTGAAACTAAAAAAAATATTAAAAACAAGACAATTAAAAATAAGTCATGTATATTTTCGTTCAAGAAATAGTGTTTAAATCTCCCCGTTTTTGTTTTTATTATTATGATTTTTTTCTATATTTTTTTTTCAAAAACCTGGACTGTACTGGACTTTTTGAATATATTAAAATTATACTTGATTAACTATTAATGATATTTGAGAATAATATTTTTAATTTTTTTAAGAAAAATAATTATATTTCAAAACATAATGATAAAAGTTTCCTCTTCTCCAATTTGAAATTAACTATAATACCTGTTCGAAATATATTCATATTATATAACTATAATACCTGTTTATTTCCACATTATTTTGTCCTTACGATTTCAATCAACTTTTCACGATTGATTTTCCCTTTTTTGTATTATTTTTAATAAACTCACAAAGTATTCTGCACTTTCGCACGTAAATTCACACTTCTTCAACAGATGCATTGTTTCATAATGTAATTATGTTACAATTTGACCAAGACGTGCTGATGCTTCGCTGTCGAAGATTTCAGTAATTCACAGGGTCAAAATGTAATTATGTTACAAATTCACTGGCACCATGATAATACGTCATCGAAAATTTTACTAATTTATCCTGTGTGAATATTATGTTTATGATAAATACGAACTAAACTCACGTTACGATCATTGTACAACTTCATCACTTATTGTAAATACCCCTTAATTTTTATTGTTTTTAAAAATTATGTCAAAATAACTTTGAAATAATAATATTGAGTGTAGTATAATAATAATAATAAGCTTTGGTAATATTTTAATTTAATTTAAGAGGTTTTTCTTTTTATTGAAAAATGTCCTTCAACTAAAATATTAAAACAAAAATTCTAATAAAACTAATATTTATATTAACTTGTCCTTAGGAAATAAAATATAGTTTGTGTAATACCTACATATGTATATAATAAATCATTTTATGTATACTGGAGTTAAAGTCTTTTTTTTTTTTTTAAGACCAGTATTTTTTTTATGTATCCATTTAATGTTATTTATTTTTAAAATTATATTCATTTTATTAAAAGTATTAAATTTTGAATAAAATAAAATTTAATTTATTTAAGTAATGGATTAAAATATGTTTTATTTAATTTTTTTTTTTTTAACTATATAAGACATATTTTTATAAAGCCTGAATTTAAAAAAAGTTGCATATAGTTATGTTTAGTATAAAAATGTGTTTCATCAATATTTTATTGTCAAATTAATAATGCAAATTCTATCATTTCATGAATTATTTTTATTTTCTAAATGATTTACTTTTAAAGCTAAGGGTGGAATAAATTTAAATTATATTTTGTTGAACATAAAAATTATTAGTTTTATTTATTTAAAAATAAAAACTTTCTTTTGCAAATAAAAAGATTTATGGTCAATATGTTAGTAGGTATATTGTTAAAATTTTAGCAATGCTTCTTCCTCTACAACATTACTCGGACCCTTAAGTAGGCTTCGTAATGTTTTAATCGAAAAATTTTTTGAAAAAACGATGAAAAAAAAAGTAAAGGGTGGTTGTTTACACAGCAAACAATTGTTGATGGGTCTTATACTTCGCAGATGATTTTGATAAAATTTTATATAAGTATAAGGCAAAACGAATAATTGAAACATTACGAAGCCTACCGAAGAGTCCAAGAAATGTTGTAGGATGTACACTTCTAAAATTTTGATAAAATAGCTTACCAAAGCCTTTTTTTTTTTTTCTTTATTATTATAGTATTTTAAAATAAATTACAATAAATCAATTAATATTTATAAATTACAATATGTTTAAGTTTGTACTTGGACTGTAAGGTCTGTTAATATTTACAATAATATAAAAACTCAATTTATCGAGTTTTGTCAAAAACAATCAAACCCAGAAAGAAACGAAAGAAACAAAAACAACAACAAAAAATAAAAAGATGGCAAATAATATTATTTGTAGTTTCAGGGTAAATTCACATGGGATGCATGCATCCAGATGCAAAAATTATTTCGGTTACATTTCGTGTACACTTCGGTAATATTAACGCATATTTTGCATCCATAATGCATCCACTTGTTCACGAGACGCAAAATGACGACATTTTTATTTTGAAAGTTTTATTTGAAAGTACATATGTAGGTTAGTGCGTGTATATTGTTTTGACATTTGATGAAAACATTTTTTATTTACAAAATACAAAATGGTTAAACCAGAGAAAATTGTTATTTTATGTAAGAAAAAATTTAAATTAATATAAACTAAATATAATTTAATACACATATAAAATTGTAATTTTTTTACTTTTTATTATACCCATCTACAAAATATTTCAAAATATTTAACGTTTAAAATTTTTGATGTTTGATTTTACGTTTTGACTGTATTTGACGTTAAAACAAATTTGCATCTTGTATGCTTCTTATAGAGGATGAAAAAAATGTTGCACCTAAAATGACCGAAAGGAGCATGAGAGAAAGAGCATGTCATGAATACGATATATTTTTTCAACCAATCAAATGTTTGCATCCGGATGCATGCATCCCATGTGAACTTAGCTTTAACCATGAAACTTTTCGTTTATTATTATTATAAAAAAAATGTTACTCCTCCAAAACAAATGCTTTAATTATTGTTTTGAATACAGGTAGATTCTCAATCCGTTTAAGATTCTCCGGCAGCTCGTTATATCTACGCCTTTAAACAATTATCAATCCCGTTGTTTATTTGATTATTTATAAGGAATAATGATAAGTAGTAATTGTGAATGTCAATTAATAAAAGATACAATATTGACGCATGCAGTTATCATGTCTATGTATCAAATCTCTTAATAAATTTAATATTTTTATTTATTTATTTATATACAGGTACCGTGGTACATAAATGTGCTATAACCCCTGTTTCCTGGTAGGAATGTGGGGTGTACGAGATATTATGTGATATATTAAGTATTCATATATTGCGATATATGAATATTTTTTTTTTTTTATATTATAATTATTGTACCCAGCCGGGAATCGAACCCGAGACCTCTTATCCCCTATACACCCCTTATGAATGAGAAGCGTTGCGTCAACCACTACACCAATGGCTGGATGAATTTGAAAAGTAAAACCTTAATAATTAAAAAAAAAAATATGGAAAAATGATTCATTTTTTCTTTTAAAAAAAAAAAGTGATATGTTGTTGTTATATCACCATATGCTCCTATTATTAAAGTGTCATATTCAATACTTAATAATATGTTTACAATAGAATTTATTATCATACTAATGGTGCAGTATTCAAATCGCCGCACTTTCAGTCCAAAGTTAACGAATTTGAACTCCAGTGTACTCCTGTATAAAATTAATCATAGTACACAAGCATACATACATATATATACATATGTATAATATATCTATAAGAATGATATCAACGGTACAAGATAAATACAATATAAAATAAAGAAACAGAATTAAAAAAAAAATATTTTTCACTCAATTAGTTCATATTAGGTATGCTGTAAAAACCTAGACCGTATCCCGTTTTCAATTACATTTAAATCTGCACTTTAAGATTGCCAATCTAATCTCTATTTAAATCATTTTAAAAAAAAATGGAATCATTTAATCATTTAAGATTTCTAGCAGGGAACATTATCTTGCGTAATATAAATTTTTCTCCAAACGGTTTGTCTCCACAAGAAATATGTGATACTCTTCTTAGGGTGTGTAGGTACCAATATTACTGTCTTTCAATGTTCTTTTTATTGTCCAACGACTAATTGATTTTCTTAAATCTGTTTGTAAATTTCTAGTTACCTAGTTATTTTTAAAACTCAAATGTGGTTCGTTTTTGAACTTTATTTGTAATTGACTTTATTGATTTTATTTATTTTAATTATATTTGACTTTATCCTCTGCAAATGACGTCACTGTTTTACATTCAGTTCTTGGGCATGTTTTTCAAAGATGTGTTTTTTCTGTATTCATTTATTTTTACATTATTTTTAATAACTTTTTTTTGAGGTATTAAAAGTTTTAAAGCATGGTGCTGCTTCATGTCAACATTTTTCTTCAATGTTGACACGTACCTATGTATATGTGTGAAAATACTTTTGCGCTAATCTAAATCGTTGATCCTTATACATATAAATATGTATGTACATATACTATTATGTATACATTTAGTTTAGTTTAGGAAATATTTTGAATTAACCTCTTACTTCTCAAGTTTTGAAAGTGAGATAAACATCTAATAATGACATCATTACTAACCCCGGCAATAAAAAATAACTTTGTTTATGTATGAAGGTATGTGAACTGTAGGTCTAGCCTTTACATTTATTTAGAATAATGGAAATAAATTCAAATAGAAAATTAAAAATTGATCTTATTTAACAAATTACATGTACATATTATGTACTTACATATAAATTTTCATATGCAGATCAAAAATTACAAGTTGCCGTTATTTTTTATATTTTTCCCTAATGGGTACATAGTTTAGGATTTTAGTTTAACCATAGATGAAACCAATCATTATAAAATTAATGTAACCGTTTATAATTTTTCTTGTTTTATAATTACTGAAATAACTGTACAAACAGCAAACCATATTATTAGTTAATAACCTAATTATGACAACGGTATAATTTTATTTATTTTTTTGTATCTTTAATTTAAACCTCAAGGAAATAATTTTTTTAGTTAAAATAAAACTTTTAAATTATAGCTTTAAATAAAAGAAAAATATTATAAAATATTATAGAGGTCTATAGGTTATATAATATGTAGGTACTTAATATTGAATGGTTAAACGATATAGTTAAAGCAATCAACAAGGATATCAAAATTCTTAGTACCAAAAAAGAATCAAATATTTAAAATACACGTGCATATACATATTTACAGTTACATAAATTATCATGTAGGTGCTACTTTAAACTTTAAACTAGGAAGAGTGCAGTAGAGTAGACTGTGTCAACTATGGGATACCCGTATGAACGTAATGTTTCTGTTTCTATTTAACTTGATCATCTTTTAAACAATTTCAGATGTTTTAGTACCGACGTTATAACTGCCGAGAAATATTTATGTAAATTGCAACGTTGTACGACAACTACCCAAGTATATTACAGCAGCACAACCAAATTTTACAGAAGTTGTTACGATAAAACTTGATCTTCATTTGAAAGATTGTACACGCCCAGCTTCATTAAGTTCCACGAGGTGCAAGAAGCCTGAACCAGCTGCTCTAGACCAACAAAGTTTATAAAACTTTTTGGCATGTAACTCGACACTTCTTCACAAAATTTCAGAAACCTAGCTTCAATAGACACTGAGTTATTTTCTTTTAAAAAGAGAAGTTGTATGGCAGCTACCCGAACATGTCGCACCAGCACAACCAAATTGCCCTGTAAAAGCTGGATTTAAATAGGGAACTAACAATTTTGCAAAAGTGACGTAAAACAGTTTTCTGCTTCCTAGCTCCTTTATTTTTGAGTTATCGTGCGGATGGACGGATGAATTCTATTCTGAGCCGATCCCCACCTTTGACACTATATCTAGCTCGACTCCTTTAAGGTGTGGCAAACGTAATACCAAATTTATTATACCCTTGAACATAGGTCATACGGGTATAAAAAGAAAACAAAATGCTATTAATAAATTATTATTTTTTATTTAAAAGTTTGTTACTTGTACATACATATGTATGTAAATCTATATGTATGTATGTATGCATGTATTTTTTTATATATTAAACATTTTTATTTTTATATTTATTTAGTTTTGTTTGGTTCTTTACTTTTTAGCTTGATTCCAATATTCGCAATAATATTGAACTGTAACAAATTTTTCACGGACCATAAACTAAACAATTACATACAAACATACATATGTATGTACATGCATATTATACTGTTTTTTTTTCTCATTCTATATTTATATTTGTTGTATTTTGTTGAATCCCGTTAGTTTTGTAAAACATTTTGTAAACGCAAGGGAAATAAATTTTAACATGTCCTGTTGTTTAATGTTTGTTGTTATTTTTTAATTTTTTTCTTTATTTTACATATACATACGTATGTATGTATGTGCATATGTATTTTTATGCATGTATGAATGTACATTTATTGTGAAAAAGTGTTTACAAGATTATTCGTATTATTATTTAGGTGAATTTTACCGATGTATATAGGTATATAGGATTTATATGTATATAGGTAAATATATTGCATAAAAATCGCGTATTGCAATTTTTTATTTTTTTCCGTTGATATAAAAAAAAATACATTATAATGTAGGTACAGATAGTTATACATACATACATATGTATAGATATTATATTATTATACATATTATAATTATAAAAATATGTAAATATCAATAATAATATATGTATGTATGTTTGTACATACATCACATACATATGCATACTTAAATAAAATAACAGTAAAAGAGTATCAACAATTTTGAGTAACATCAATATATTTAATAGGTTTTCTTTTTATTTATCTATTCATATACATACATACATACAAACATATGTACATATGTATGTACATAATATCTGATAATATATTTGTGCATCCATATAGGTATATGCATATGTATATATTATAAGCGTTATTGCTATTCTAATTTTTTATAAACCGTTATAGTTATAATTTTTTTGTTAGAAATGCAGAGTCGTAACCCTAAGTTATTTTCGATAAAATATACCTAATAAATATTTTTGATTTTAAATACTGAACAGCCTATAGATTCAGATATCTCCATTTTGTTTCTGTTTATATAATATTTATTTTTTTGTTGTACGAATGGAATGTGTTAAAAAAAAATATTTTTATCGGAAATCTTTTACACTTTAAAAAAAAAATTATATTGTGACTTTAAAAACGACCGAATTTGAAAATATGTATCTACATACATATGTACATTCTTTCCACTATTGGTTATTTGAATACCTATTCTTTCAATATATGTACATATGTAATGTATGTATTGCAATTTTACTGGTTGTAATAATTGCTATCAATATTTTGAACTATTTTTTGTTAGTTATTTCCAATTTATTTAAATTGCTTAATAGCTTGAAAGATCTACTAGCTTGGAAGCTGCGTTTTCTACTTAGATGGAGAAAAAATTTTTGAAAATAATCAATAGCTGATATACCTACATACATACATACATACGTACATCATAATTAGTTAAAAATAATCAAAGCTATAGAGCAAAAAATCTGTAATCGTATAAAAACTAATAATCCATAATATTTGATCAATTATTGGTCCAATTCAAAAATATCTTTTTTCCAGAGTCCCTAAAACTAAAGCTAATTATTTTATATTTATGTACCATTTTTAGTTGTAAAATTTCGTTACCTACATTTTTATTTCCGGTACAATTTAAATGAATTAAATATATTTTACAATTATTATAATAATATGATAATTTAGGTGTTCAATGTTCATTATTTAAATTATATGGTTCACTAAAAAAGAGAAAATCGGATCTCAAACACTAAACAGTAATCAAATATGGTAACTTAAATTTTTATACAAAAAAAAGGAAAAAGGAAATAATAATAAACTTGAGAAAACTAAGTGCAAGAAAGTGTAAATTAAAGTGTGTATCGAGTTTTGTACCTACCCTCGCAAACACAACTCTTATCCTCCAGCCTTATCAATTGTTTGAATATTTAAGACTTGTTAGATATTAGTAGTTCTAATAAGTTTCAAAATTAAAAATGTTAAATAAATAAGTTTGTATCGTTTTAAGTTTTCAAAATAAATTTGCAAAGTTTGAAGTTAATAGAGTAGATATATATATAGACCCTTATCAATGTGTCCACAAAAAATGTCTATCGTCCTCATGTAATACTCCACATATAAAAATTAATTTTTATCTATACAATATCTAAAGTTCAACAATATAAACATATAACATTACGAAATAATAATAAACAACTTATCAAGGCTACTTAAAGATAGTGATAGCCATAATAAAGAAGGTGATTTTTGGTCAGTTTATAAATGTGTCCTCAAAATTATAATATTTTATACATTTCAAGAACTAAAAATGCTTCAATGGAATCTATTTCAAAAATGTTTTTTTTAATTTTTTTTTTTTTATCAAAATTTTATTAAAATTTCAAGGAGAATTATAAATTTTTCCCCCTTTCGCGACGGCTTTCGAATGGACATGTTACAGTTTAATTTTGAACTAGTTTCGTTAAATATTGGGCATTTAATCTTAAATATGGTTATCAATCAAGGGCCTTACCAAAGGTCTTAGCTAGGGATGGTGGTACAAGATTGTATACCATTCGTCTTTTGATGTGGTACAGCATGTGTACCAACAGTTTTTTATTAAATAAAAACAAATTTTAAACTCAAAGTAATTCAATCAGAAAAATCATCACCACTTAAATCACTGTCTTCGCTTGAATTGTGTTCTTCTAGCATGTCTTCTATTTTTTTTGAATTAATTTTTCTAAATATTTTTTCCTAAAGTTGAAAATGAAATAATTAGTACATAAAATACTGTTGGTACGTATTTGAACCAATATAAAAGACGGCTGGTACACATGTACCGCTACCGAAATTTCCCATAATCAACTATATATACAAACATACATATATGTTTTTATACTTACTGTATTAGAAATATACAAAAATATTAGAAAATATTGTAATATTCTAATAAATGTTGTTATAACTTTGGATTCACAAGTTTTTATCACAAAAATTAAAAAAAAAATTTTTTTATTGACACTCTTACTACAAATGACCGAATGCACGTAAATGTACCAAACAAATTATGCTAAATGGAAAATTCCCTTTTACTATAAAGTAAAAGATGTTTATAAATATTGTTTTGTAAACATTAAAATTTCTGTTAAAAGATGAACTGGCGTATATTTGAACCAATTTTAGTGTAATTTCAATCTTCTAGTCTTTTTTGAATTTTCGTGGTAAATATGTGTACCAGTCGTCGCGAAAGGGTTAAATAAAACTTTTATTGTATTGTGATGAGTGAAATTTATGTACCCACTATTTTTAATGATCTATATACATACTAGAAAATCACCTGTGCAATTGCACAATTTCTATAGATTCAAAAACATTTACGGTATCATACTGACTCCCTTAATAAAGTACCTAAAAATATCATTTTTACATCAGCACCATTAAAAAAACTTTGGAATCACTTACTTAATGTAATAGAAAAAAAACATAAAACAAATCTAAACACATAAAATTAAAAATGTTAGGTACAGTTTATTAATTTTTTCTCGCCGTTTTTTCGTGGCGGTAATTTTTGACAGTTTTTTAATCATTGAGAAAAAATGGTCCAAGCTAAAAACACATTCAGGGTAAAAGTTCGTGCCGATATCTCAAAAATTGTTTGAAACACATGTATAAAGTGCACAATAAAAACCGGCGAAAAACCAACCAACACCAACCGCTACGACATTTTTTTTTTTGTTACATTTAAAACAATCCCAATTATCGAAATAATTTTAATATTTGTTAAAATTTTAGCAGACTCTCTATTTTTCTTTAGTTTTAAAAAAAAATTTTTATGTCGATGAAAAACAGTTGTTTTCGCCGCGAAATTACTTTAATTACCAAAACTACTTTCAAGTCTTTTGCGTTTATTTTTTTTTTTTTGCTTGAAAAAAATTTGCTGAATTTATTTTATTTAAATGTACTTTGGAAGAGGTCTTTGGTATATTTAATAAAAGATTCATGTCTCTGATAATGTAATTTCATAAATTTTCGGGGGCTTTTTTTTTGTGACGGTCGTTTTCGACAGCTTTTTAATTTAATGGTCTAATAATAAATTAGTACAAAATTATGAATCTTTTGTGAGAGAAAGCTTCTAAATGATATTTTCTATGTTAGTTTTTTTTTTTAAGTAAAATATCCATTTCTATAATATTTGGTAAGTTCCAGACTTCTGTTATGAAATATAATTATTTAAGTCTGCCGAATTTTATATTAATAAAAAAATTTCGAATATTTTATGTTATACCAGTTCTACCGAAAATTTAGCTTAAAAATCTAAATTTCAACCTAAATAAACAAAATTATTTTAAAGACTGTTACGAAGCTTTTACCAGCTTTTATACTACTGAAAACAAAATCAAGAATAAAATCGGCCTATTATTTTTTTCTCATGAGGTTTACTATAAACTTTGCTCACTCTCACTTTTTCACTTTCAGGCGTTTTAATTTTATTAAGAGTACCTATTTTTATTTTTTTTTTTCCAAAACAAAGATTGAAAACGCCAACAGAAGATTAATAATTTATTTTTAATTTACCGCTGCGACCAGGTCATAATGGATGTGGCGGTCAAATTTAAAAATTAAAAATTTGCTGAATTTATTTTTATTGAAAATGTGTTTTTTAGTATGTACTTTTCCTTTTTTGACTGTACTCACTTTTAATGAACGGTTTGTGTCTCTGATAATACTTCTAGTGGAAAATTTGGTCTCTGGTAATAATATTTACTAAATTTATTTATATTTTTAATTAACGGTTTGTGTCTCTTGATAATACTTTGAGTCAAAGATTTGTGTCTCTGGTAATAAAATTTTAAATTATTAAATAAATATACAGAAATATCATCATTGCCAGTTTAGTTTACATTCAGTGTGAGTGTTTTATTATAGATATAAAATATATTTTTTTACATGTTGGCAAGGTCTCGCCAACATCTTGTGTATTATATTATAGATAATATATTTACATATTACATACCTATATACGAGTATGTTATTATTTAACAGAAATGCTGCAATGATTTGGAGTTATTTTAAAATATCAAATTAATAATATTAAAATATTGAAATTTTCATAATGACGTTTAATGTTGAATAATTGAAGCAGGAAGTCATAATAATATAATATTACATTATTTTAAGTTTTCAATGTATCTATTTAATAAGAGTAACTAATTATTTATTCTAAAGTAGATGAGATATCTTATGGATATGTTTTTTGTTTTTCTATGTGATGGATTTTAGTGCAATTACTAAGAATATACGGTGCATAGATAGAGTGTTCGAAAATCATCTTATATCATCATTAGATATAACTTTGAATCAAAATTTAACCTATTTGTTATAATTTTACATCACTTGATTTTAAAGGAAGCTATTTATTTTCTTTTTAATTAATCTTTTAGATATTTTTTAAAAGGCAATCCATTGTTAAACCATTTTGTTTTTGTAAACTGTTTACCTTTTAATGAAAAGATTAAAGATTATTTAAACTTCTCATATTATCAAAGTAATTGGACATCATAAAAAATATTTCAAACTTTTATTTTCTAAGAAATAATTTGGAAAAAATAATTATTTTTTTTTGGGAAACACTCATTTTTGGACATTACTTCTGAAGATATACCTTAAGTATACCTTTTAAAAACTTTATTAAAAGTAAAGCAAACAAACAAACGAAGATTAAGGTTATTATTGTGAAAAGGAAAATTAATTATTACTGTTTTAGTTTTTATCTGAAGAGAAACGTAAATACAATATCGTATCGTTGTTATTAGGTGACTTATGTTATATGCATACATAGGTACTCTTAGTTTTGAATCATAACACACCGATGTTCATGTATGAATTGCCAGAATTATTGAAAACTAAATCTAAAATGGTTGTAGCTACGTTAGTATAACAAAAATTGTATGTTACTTAAATATTTGAGTAGAAAAAATATGTATAAAATTGTTACTTGAATTGAATTAAGTAGAATTTATTACTTTAACTTTTCATTATACATACTAAGAAATCTATTTTTGTGATTATCATTCAGGATGAATATTTTATGACGTGTATTCCAATATTACGGATCAGTAACTGATTTCATTTTTTTTTTTTTTTTGTTTTGTAATTTTTCAGATAAAATTTGTATTTTCACTTTAAAATAATAATTACAAAAAAACAAGATAAAGCTTCATTAAATTAAATAAAGAAGTTTAATTCAAAAAGATGAATTTAAGAAAGAAATTTAAAATTAAAACAAAAAATCGAAAATTTAAAAATACTTTAGCATTTTTATGTTACTTCAACAGATTTGTCCTGCCTTTTTAGCACATTTACACTGTCCTGCCTTTTTAGCACATTTTCATGCAGCCCTATCAATTACGGAGCTACAAACTTTGAAAAATCCCTATTTTTAAATGCGGATATCTCATGTTTATGCTTATCATTTTTACAATCTCAAAACCTCATTCGACAGGTATGTTTTTTACCTTTGTAAATTAATATCAAAATTATACAATTTGTTAAAATTTAGTATTTAAAATTACCGTTATATTAAAACCAAATTTTGCATGATTTTTCTACCCTCATAACTCCGCAATACTTATGGATAGGGACTTGAAAATTTGAGGGCAGAAAAAACTTTTAGAATTAGTATAATTTTGTTAACGGGGCCTCGGTGGCCTAGTGGGTAAGAGCGTATAAAATACGCTGTAAACACCGAGGGAGTGTGGGTTCGAATCCCACACACGTCGTAAGAGTTATTCGCCCTTAAGACATTTACAGCCACGCCTGAACAGGAAAGGCTGTGTAATTACCTGTCCATATTTATGTGGCAGAGAAATGCATAAAAAAAAAATTTTTGTTAAGAAATTTTTTTTTGACCACCCCTTGTTTATGAGCTATTAGGGCTCAAAAATTAAAAATTTGTTATTTTTAAACACCTGTCAGTAACTTAGGCACCTGTACACATTTTACTTCGGCAGGATATAAAAATTAAAGCTCGTAAATTAAAGTAATATATTTTTACGTGTGTTACCGGTTTTTATTAATTATATAGGGTTCCCGACGTACAGCTCCTCAAAATTCCGGAAAAGTCATATTTTCAAGCCGCAATTCTAAACAGTTTCTATTGTGTTTGGAAATACGCGCTTTTAAAAACTGTTGGTTTACATTCTACCTTGTTTTTTTTTGCAATACCTAATCAAAATTTTAATTAAAATTAAAAATTATACTAGCATATTATTTTATTGCTTAACACGTTTTGTTGCACTGCTATAAACAATTAGCCTGTGCATAGATCAGCACTGTAACTGTTATGCTATTCAGCCTTAAAACTTATAATTTAGAGTTCTAGATGATGATAAATAACATAATATTATCTATATATAAGTATATTCCCAATTTTCAAAAGCAAGAGCAAAAATTTATAGAATTCGAGTTGATTTTTGATGAGTAAGTCTCTAATAAAAGAGAACTTAATTTTAATACAAAAGCGAATATCACATGCAAATTTGTGACTGTATATCGATAGCATGGTAGTTAGAATGCATCCATACGTAACTAAAGTTTTCTTGAAATAGCTTTCTAAGAAGTATAAAGATAAATCTCTATAATTTGAACGCAAAAATGATTTAACTTATGATTTACAAGAAAATTTTATTAAAAATCTGAAATAAATTATGTAAATTCTAAAACGCAATCAGTTCTCTATCTTTCCTTCGACTTATGATTAAATTATAGCTCCTAGTCTCAGATGGAAGAATTAGGCTTATGGAAATTCGTTTGTGGTACCAATATCGTAAATGATCAAGGAATCATATCCCACCATATCAATACATCGCGAATGATGGAACCATATCTTATGTGTTCCTCAGATAGGCAATGATTACACTTATATATATAGAATGGGTAAAGATTCAACAATAACAACTTTGCTCCCGATATGCCTGCCAATTTGAAATCAATTGTCATTCTTTAAACTGAACTTTCTTTGACCAAGCAATACATAAGTACTAAAGATCGTATAATCTATTGTTTGGCCAAAAAACGAAGGTGGCGTTTAGTGGGTTAAAGCCCCACATACTCATAGAGGACTCGACGTGATCATTGCACTATAGTGTCTTTCGCTGATTCCTTAATACCCTCGTAAAAAGAAAGACATGAAGAATAGTAAACTAATCATTCAATAGCTTCAACAGAAACTGAACTTTACTTAATTATTTTGTCACACAATTTCATCTTTGGTAGGTTCAATTCTAAATGAATTCCTTACCGGCCTTTGCCAATCGAAAAAAAGAAACAAAATTATATTAAGTACCTATTATACTTTTAAACAAAGCTATTTCTATAAAATTAACATGCTATCATCTTTTAATTTCTTTTTATAATCAAAATAATTTAAATTGCAAAGAAAAACTGTATTAAAGTGTATATAAGCCTAAACTGAATCCATTTATTTTTTTAAAAGAACCTTCTTTTCCTTTTAAATCAAACTTTTTTAATAAAATTTTGCACATATAAATGAAAATGAATTACAATTTCTTTATCAATTAACACTTTAACCAATTTTAAGAATTATTTCCAAAATTTGTTTTTCTTTAAAATTTAGTTGGACATGTTTTTTAGTATAGGTTCAAAGGTAGTTTAGTTTCCTAGCTATATGTTTAGTTTAAAAATTGTCTATAATTAAAGTAAAAATTAATTGTTTTCCTCATTTTATTTGAAATTTCTTTTAGTAGTAGAATTATTTCTACAAATCATTTCGTATAATTAAGTATAGTAGAATTATTCCATATTAGAGTATAGTTTAAACTCTTTATGCAATCAATCATTCAATATAAAAAATTTTCTCAATAAACGTTAATGAATTCTTTGTTGATTAATTGATTAAAATCTTCAAAGTTATTTTGCTACAGATTATTAAAAGGATCCCATTTGTTTTAATTTATGGTCAAATATCTAATCTACTTTTATTTGTCACCTAGAATATCACCCCAATTAAGTTTTCCCAATCTTTGAAAAATGTGGAATTAAAAGCTCAGTATGTATTTCAAATTTCACTTGAGGTGATTTTTTTATGTTTTTGTTATAACTGTGTGTGTACTTTTTTAGGGAGCGCTATACGAATGCTCGTATCTCAAAGTCTTGTTTAATCAAAATCCCATTTTTTTGTCGTTTCTTAAAATCTTATTTTATCAAAATTTGCTTTTATGTTTATCAAAATCACGTTGATTTTTTAAATCTCGGTAAATTTTTTCAGAAAATACTGGAATTTTATCATATAGGTTGAGGACGAAAAGGAGAAATTTTAGAGTTGGATTAACAATCAGACTTGACACTTTATCCATAATATTTATATAGGTACATGTATGAATATGTGAGATTTCGAATTTGAAAAAAGTTGAGTTTGATTCAAAAGAATTTGAATTAGTTTGGATTCAAAATCAGAATTTCAATAATTAGTTTATCGGGGATGTAAGGGACGCAGCCCCCAGTACTATTTTAAAGATTTTGATTTTGAAATATGTATGAAAAAATATAAATAGGAAGAAGTTTAGAATTGTTCCACAAAATCAGGGTTTCAATAATTTGTTTAGCGGGCTTTTCTATTTTAAAAATTTTGATGTTGCAAATGTATGAAAAAAAATAATTAGGAGGGATTTTAAAGTTTGAATATCCGATTTCTGATATATATATCTTCTTTTTGAAAAATGTGCTTAAATTAAAAAAAAAATCAAAAAAAAAAAAAATGAAAATTTGCAAACGAGATTTTAAGAAACGAGCATTCGTACCCAACCTATATTTTTAACATTATATAGCTAAAGAAATTTTTGAACAATAGGAAATAACTACCTATACTATGTTATATATTTTGTTATTGTTCAACTGGAAGCTTGTATTTTTATATAGCTTGTTACCACGTTATGCCTTATGGTACTCTATTCCTAAAGTAGGTAATCCTAAAGCACTGAAGTTCAAGACATATTATTAATTTTAAATTTATGACAAAATTTGACAAATTTCCTGTTATTCGCATCGTTTCTAAATTGAAAAAATATCCAGTGAAATTGAGTTATACCAATTTGAATATACACTAAATTGTTTTTGAACTTAGGTCAGTGTAGTTGGCGTCGAGTGAAGCTACATTAAAAATTTGTTTTATAATTGTTCGATCTTAACGTACTTACATACGTCCAAAATTTACATTATTTTTCATATTTACATACGTCTAAAATTTATTTTCTACATCTTAAAAGTTCACTGTTTAAAAGTTTTGTAAGTATAAGACGTAGCAGACACTCAAACAATCGAGCTGATAGATGGGCAAACAAAATAAAACAAAAATCTACTGAAAAAGATTAATTCAAAACTAAATCACAAAATGTTAAGGAAATTTAAAATATTTTTTTGAATAACAAATAGGTATATATACTGTTTATTTTAATTTTAAATATTGCCTTAAAGAATTAAAACAGTCTAATGTATAGCAATCAGGCAATTAGATATAATATTAAAGGATTGATTATTTTAAACGAAAATATTTATTTTCTTTATTATCATGATTGTGTTATGTCAATGAATTTAAAGAGTCTTTTGTGACTAACACTTCTAAATATTCAAAACATCTGAAATCAATAGTGAGTTTTAATTTACTAAACACCTTAATCCACTCAAATCCACTTTTGTCTATTTTTTCCTTTTTTATTTTTGTCCTTTTTTTTGTGCGATTATAAAAGCTAACTAAAATTACGATAAATGATAATAAATATTTTTTTAATCTTGTAAATATTATCATAATATATGTTAAGTGTTTCATAATCAAATATATAATATGTATGTACATACATTCATAAATGTCTATATTTTTATGTAGAAGAATGTACATATGTATTACATACATATATAATAATATTTTATGTACATACATATATAATATTATATAGGTTCAAAATAAAGTAATTTATTTAATTTGTGGTATAAAATTGTAAACAGTTAATATTATACTAAATATTAACAGATATTTTGTATAGTATTCACAGTATATGACAAAAGTCTGAGTATTAATTTTCATAAAAAAATGTTGTCTTTAATCCGTTCTGTATATAACGCTTTTATAGTGCTACCATATATCCTTTATTTTCATCAATTTACATCATTTCTGGCAATTCATTTCTTCCTATTTTTTTTTAGAAAATAATCTGTAATTGTGATGAACTCGATAGAGATATTCAATAATTTAATAATACAAACAAACAAATAATTAAAATACGCAATATTATAATTTTTCACGACTAAAATCTTCAAAAAAGTAATTATGTCTATGTGTATAAGTATGTAAAGAAATCATAAAAAAGTAAACTAGAATTTTTCTTCTGAAATTTGAATAAAAATCTAATGAAAATGTAAAATAACTAAAATTTTTTTTACTTCCGGCGGTTTTTTTTACGGGACTAGCTTTTTATAATTTTTCCAAATAAATAGCTATAAGTTTTATTTTACTTAAATCATTTATTCATTCATTCAAAAACGAAAATAAAAATTTGACAATGCAAATTTATGACGTATGGCCCTTTGACATAAAAAAAAAACAGATTAATCATATAACATAAAAATTAAGTAACGTAAAACGTGATTTATTTTTTGTACTTTGTCTGACTGTTGGTCTGTTTGAAAGTTAAAAGGGTTGAAAAAAGCAAAAGGATTGAAAAAAATATTAATGTGAAAGATGTGGCTTTTTAAGTTGTTCAGTTTTGAATGAGGTCAAACAGTTAGAAATTCAGAATTAATTTATGCACCTTTTTTCATCGATTTACAAAATTCACTATGATATATCAGTTAAACACTTTACAGAAGATGTAAAATATCCCTCTGTTGAGGCTATACCATTTAATCTCTAATGACAATAATTTAAATGAAAATGAAAATAATGGAATGGGACAAAGGAATCAATGAAACAACTCTCTCCAATCATGTTGAAGAAAATGATGAGTTAGGCAAATGGAGATGATCCCATACGTAACACGCTAGCTCAATCTCTAATTCAAATAATCTCACTGATATTATTGATTCTTTTAACACAGAGTGGGCAAAAGAAAACCAAGTTCCGAATAATGAAATATTGACTTTTATGCTGTATATTTAGCATATGACTTTTATGCTGAAAAGCAAGAGACTGTAATAAAAAATATTTATAACATTTTAAATCTTTGTCCAACATTTTTGCAATAAAATTTAGTTTTCATTTTCTTCAAAAGCAACCTCTTCTCTGTAGGATTTTTTTTTTTTAAATTGGATAAGTAAATATTTTTTTTAAATATTGGTTAAGTAGTAAATTGTAAATTTTTATATAAAACGGTTACTGTTTTAAGATTTAAAAACTGTTTAGATGACATGTGTTCCTAAAAGAAATAATTCTGGTTGTTTAAAATAAACCAATAGCAGAACCTGGCAGAAAAGTTTTAAATACATAAAAATTGTACAGAGATATGTGAGAAAAATCATTGTCCATCGATTTTTGACAAAAAAATTATTTTTGTTCGAAAAGCGCAAAAATGATTTAGAATTAAATTAAAATAAATTAACTTTAAAATATCTTTCTGGTTTTAACCATACTTAGCTTTTAATACACATGCATACATACATATGTTTCTATAATTTTTTTATGGTTTTACAAAACAGATTTTCAATATTTGATTTATTCGCTATTTCCGAAATTAAGTACAAAATACAAATGTTCACCTACCATACAGTATTTTCTGTCAAAATTCGTTTATCAGGAAAATATTGTAATACCGATTAACAAAAGAACTGAAATACATCTACATACATATGGATTCCTATATATATATACAAACAATTCCTTATAAGCTGTAAACTATAGTGTAAGATCAAAGAAAAGCTAAATTTTTCTTCAAAGAGTACAAATACCGTTTTCAATCAAAATGATTACTAAAGTTAGACAAATACTCAAAACTAGAAAGTACCTAATATAAAATTTATCTTTCGTTAATTTTAAACTATATGCAATACCATTACTTATGAAAATAACTGTAATATAATTAGGAAAATTTTATCGAATTTATTTTTTAGAAAATTGCCTAAATTAATTTTTTTTTTTTTTTTATGATTCATTTTTAGATTTTTATTTTATAGGTCATCCATAGTCTTTATTATATTATGTTGTACATACAGTTATTGTAATAATACATAGTAATATAAAATAAGAAAAACAAAAACAAAATAGAATAAAATAAAATAAAATATGTTCAAATTACCATCACATATCATAGCACATTATAAAAAATAATATTTACAAATATTTACAAAAATATCATATCAAAATATTATAACCTAACCATTAAAAATAGTTAAAATCAACAACAAATGACATAAAAACAATTTATAATTATAGGTATCTTAAAAGCTAAAATATGAATAAAACAAAAAAAAAATAAAAAAGCAAAATAAAAAAAAAAATCGAATAAAGTGAACAAACTGTGCAACCACGCAATGTAGTATTTATGAAACCTCAAAATAATCGACATATAATTATTATATACTACCTTATCTAAACATTGAACCTATAATACACAACTAGACTATTAAGAGTATACATATGTAATGTTAGATTTAGTCAAAAGGAAATAAAGTCCAATAAATTTTCAAATTTCGTTAATTTTTTGTTTTTATATTTATTTTTTCTTTCTTAGATTTCTACTAGCTATTCTTTTTATTTTTTTTTTTTCTAATTTTCTATTCCTGTTTCTTAATATTTATGGTATTTAGAATTAAACTATAGTTAACTAAAAACTCAATTCAAAAAAATAAAAAAATAACAAAAATAATAAAAAATCAAAGTTAAATGGATTCACCCACTCCTTACTCTTGAACTGAATACTAAATAAATTAAATATATGTATCTATAAATGAAAGAAAAATATATTAAGCCTACCGGAAAAAATTTTATTTGGGTATCTTATTATTTAAAATATATTTTTAGAATTTTATTAAAAGCTGTTTTCTGTTATTGGAGCTTTTCTGATAGCTGAAACTAACTATAATCTAAGTTAACTCTAAATATTCTTCTCTTTTTTTTGACTTGTACATATAACTTTTGAACTATGTTTCTGCTAACATGAATAATGTCTAAGCTGCAGGACGTATGTAGGTAAATGGACTAAAAGTTAAATGAACGTGAAGAATTTGCGCCCAACACCAAAGATTCTAACTACTTAAAAAACTCTAATTACTTAATTTTTTGAGACTTTATTTATTGTAATTTTCCGATTTCAGAATGAAAAGGAAATTAATAATGTTTTGCTAACGGGTAGCAGAACTAACTTAATACATTCAAGCTCAACTTACTTAACATTTTAAAATCTTTAATATTGTTTCTTTGATATTTTCCAGACATTTATGAAGATAATTACATTTTAAGCAATTTTCCAAACACTTGTATTACTTTAGCTCAACGTATTGTAAATTATTCGTTCAGTTAATCTATCGCCAGTTAAGCTCAGGGCCTTACCATGTAAAAACAGAGCATCGCCAAAAAGTGCGCATTTGATTTGCGATGCGTAAATTAAATGGTACCATGCTACAAAAACGCATCGCAAAATGGTGCTGCCATTGAAAATATTTAAAATGGGCACTTTGACATTTGCCTTACCATGTAAAAACAGAGCATCGCCAAAAAGTGCGCATTTGATTTGCGATGCGTAAATTAATTGGTACCATGCTACAAAAACGCATCGCAAAATGGTGCTGCCATTGAAAATATTTAAAATTGGCACTTTGATATTTGTTTTACTTTCTAAAATTTTTAAAATTGACATTTAGACATTTGTTTTTGTTTGTAAAATCTTAAACAATTGAAATAAATTTTTTTTAAATAACATAATTTTATTTATTTTCTACCATGTAGAATGTTTTACTTAATAACAAATGTATAATGAATGAATTTATATAATAATGAATGTATTTATATAATATAAAAATAATCAATAATAATATTTACAATGTTGAAATATTTTCAACAGTTTTTTTTTTTTGTAGTAAAATACATACATATTTTAATTTATCACAAAAAAAAGTTTAATTAAAAAGTATAAAATAGTCTAAATTTAAATTAGATTCATAAAGTTTCAAATTCCAAAAAAAAATAATTAATATTAACTTTTCTTTTAAAGTCACAAAATTCAAAAATCAATCTTAACCTTACAAAATTCAAAAATTAATTTTAACTTTACTTTTAGCTTTGCAAAATTCAAATTTTAACTTTAAACAACTTTTCTTTTTTTTGTTTTTTTTTATATATAAATATCTGCTAGAACCCTTTTGCCTTTAGCATGTGGGCCATCTCGGTACAAGTATTCAATTATAATTATAAATATTTAATATTTTGTTTACATTATTTTTTTATATTTTATATATTTTTTTTTTGACCTGACCGGTGTTTGAACCCAAGACCTTTCGCCTTTTAGCGGGGATTCGTTCGACTTTTATAATATGAAATTGGGTTGCTATCGATAAAAAATTTTTTTTTTAAACAAAGTTATAGTTAAGTAAGTATATAATATGCGCTCTACATGGTGTCATTTTTTCTTATGCTATACTTACGTTTAACGTAAGTAGCCAATACATGATAGCCTATCAGTTGTCACTGGTGCAAGTACAAAGTTTTCTTTTAATTAAAAATCAAATTTTCTGATTGTAATAAAATAAATTTGAAATTAATAAATCTTTAACTTTTATTGAATATTTTAAAATTATTCTTAGATCTATTACAATTTTTAGAATTTGTGTTCAATCTTAAAGAGTTTTAACGTTTATTTTAACTGTGATAGGACTTAGAATGTGGGAAAAGTTTTTTTATGTTCACTACAATTCCAAGAAGAAAAATCCAGTTACTTAAAATGTTACTAACTCTTTTCAGTAAACCTTTATTATTTAAAAACCGAAGATAACTAAAAATAAAGAACAAAACACTATAAAAATAATAGAAAACAAATATCTAAGAAAAAATTTTTTTTTTGTATACCTACCTAATTCTTAAAACAACCACTGAAGTGTTCAATGTTTATAAATGAAATATTAACTTTTATTCTGGGATTTTAAGCATTGACAATGAAATATTTATTCCCTAACTCCTTATTTTTTTTTTTTGTTATTTGTTTTTCTAAGTCGAAAAGAACAAAAAAAAAACGCTATAATAAAAAAAATAAATAGAGAGCAGAGTAAAATATATTCTAAAATAATAAGAACAATGAATAAATAACAACAACAGAAACAATATGAATAACTGTAAATATAAACAATTCAAATATGGTTTATTCGTATATTTTCAATTCTATATATATTTTTTTTTTAAATATGTATTACAACAGAAATACAAAAAAAAAAAAATAATAATATAACAATAATAATAAGAAGAACAATAATATACGGTATATGAATATAATATAACGGTATATTCACCATATTAAGAAAAATAAACGATAATTTTTAGGCCTCAAGGATTGTTATTTTGTATTCATGTAACGTGTCGGAAAACAAATTACCACCGTAAAATGCCATTAGTCAATTTAAATTATAACAATAAGCGATATCTCTACCAATACAACTACATACCAGCTAACAAACTTAACGGAATAGAAGCAAACCAAACCAGCCAATATTTTTGGTAGTATTATAGTTAAATACAATTTTTATACAATTTTTTTTTTCTTTTTAGTTTTCAATATTAAAAAAAAACAACAAACAAAAAATAAAATAACAGAAGAAAAAATCTAATTTTACCTATGCATGTACATATATTATAATATATGTATATAAAAAAATATACATATATATTTCCAATATATCCATACATACATAATTAATATGTATACCTATGCACATACCAAGCTATTAGGTTTTTTTTTAAAAATTAATATATTAGTATAACGGTAATTATTAAACACCATTATTTTAATAGAAAAACAAAATGTATTTGAGTTCTGAATTATTCGGAATAATAATAATAGTTCAAAATATCAGATATGAATAGTTAATCGATATACAGTATCTGTAATTTAGGTACTTGAATTTCTTAATATCACTTCCAAAAATTTCAATAATAATGGTACCGTTATACCTATTATAAATTTTTTATATTAATTCATTTAGAAGTACAGACGTCTTTTACCTTGCAATTTGATTTTCCTAATCTTAAGTAAGGTAAAGCATTAATAGTTGTCAGTGGGTTTATTTAATTATTCTGATTTAAAGATGAGTTTGGTGAATAAAAATCAGACGCATAAAAGTGGGTAGGTATTCACATTTTTGTAGACACACATGTAAATTGAGTTTGATATATTTTTTTTTTGAAAATTAGAAAAAAATGATACAAAATATAGTATAAATGTACATTATTTAATTCTTTACGCATATACATACATACATACATACATATGTATGTAATATGTAATGAAAACAGAATATGCTAACATAGTCTAACATAGGCAACATAGTCTAACTCTAACGTTTCTAATTTATTTGTTAAAATGTTTTATAGTTGTTCGCGAATTTTGAAAAACTTCAATAAATAGTTCTACTTAATAATGTAAGCCTTTACAATTTAAACATCGAATGTTTACTTTTGTATCAACGTTTAAGTTCGAGCCTAAATGTTTAGTTATTTTTATATATGTACCTATTAAGTAATTTATTTGACTCATGGTGTAGTTAGTGGTTAAGTCGCAACTCTTTCTATTGGAGAGTCTTAGGTTCATGCAGGAAGGTGTTGTATACTACTCCGTGTTATAACTCTGATTGACGACTAAATAGTCACTATTAGCAATATAATAATAATAATAATATAGGAATATTTTTTAATACATGATATTTAAATTAGTATACATATATACTTAAATTACCTCAAAAAATATGTAATTTTGCTATAAGAACCAGACTTATCTTTTTAATTTCAAAACTCAAGCGGATCTCAGCCATAAGCACTCCGATCTAAATCTTAACCTATGTACATATATACATATATTATAAGTTCTGTGCTGTATAATAAGTTCTTACTTTCCTATAATGAAAACTGTATACATCATGAAAATAAGAGCCTTCATAACATTATATCAGTTATACACCTAATAAGCTGCTTAAAGTATTGTTATGGTCAAAGCTATAAAAAAAATATTGTTAAAAAAAAAACAACATAATAAAATAAACAAATAAAATTATTACTAAAAAAATCATACCTGGAATATAAAAAACCGTTTACTGTTGGTTTTTTAAATATTTAATTAATATTGGAAAAAGAACCGCAACAATAGCCGGCACCTTAAGATTAAATTAAATACAGAAAAAAAAATATATAATTGATATTTTTGTTATATTATACTATTTCAAAAATTATATAGGTAGGTACATAGTTAATTTTCTGTTGAAATAAACGGTAAAATTCCTTTTTTCAATTTTTCAAGAATAACAGTTAAAACCATAAAAAATAAAAGAAATACCAAAAGTTGGTTCATCAATAATTCAGGCGTCAATTATAGAAATAAATTTTTATTAACTTTATTTTCCTAAATAGAATTAGATTTTATTGAAATGAAAATGAAAGAAAGAGAAATTAAATTATAATTAAAACAAAAACGAAATGAAATGGAATTTTAGAATAACTAAAATACTAATTACATGCCTACAAACATACAAACATATTGATTATTTTATGGTATTGTTAGTATATAACAAAACAATTTACCGAAAAAATTTATTGATAAAAAAACAATTAATAGGTAGTTTGTTCCGTTCCGTATTGTATTGAAAATAAAAAAATGCTACCTACTTTTAAATTTAAATACTTTTAGGATATTAATAAAAAAAATTTTTAAAATTTTGCTCATTAATTTTATAATAGATTTGTCCGTTTGTTTCCTAAACATCTACAGAGTTTAAGATGCAGCAATGGAATTTAATCTACGGATAAGTCTGTTAAAAGAAATAATTTTGTGGAACAACTTTTATATTGTATCTGAAATATGGATCTGAATTCTCTGGAAGTTAAAACATCCTGTTGAATATTTAAACCATTATTTAATGTAAAAACATTGAATGGCAGGAAATATTTCAAGTTTTATAAATCATTGCAAAAGTTTCTTTGAAATATAACTTTCCTTTTTTTTTTTTTTAAATCAATAAAAGTTTGCTTAATTGCACAAGCCAGTTAGAATTGATGATGAATAAAAAAACAGATTTTGAAAAATTTCTTATTACGACCAAATTAACGAAACTTTAGTTAAAAATTGTTTTAATATGTTCATTTGTGTCACACCAGAACTGTAGAGAGAGATGGATAAATCCGAACCTTTTCAAAAATTTCTTTAACGAATCGTCGTACCGATATGAGTAAAGCAATGCATATGGAACAAATAAACTTGAACTAGCTCTACTTATTTATATAGATACACATACATAAAATAGATGTAGAAATTATAAAAATAACCGGGATGTGGAATTAAAATTCTTGCAAAATTTGGGCTTCGAAGTATCTATACGAAATGCTTTTGAGCCAGATCTTGAAAATTATGAGGGAAGAGTTTAGTTCTGTGAAAAAGTATTACTAAGGGCAGAAAAAAATGTTGTACTTCCCCTTGTTCTAAATTTATTAGGAACTAAAATTTAAATCTTATAATTTTTAGAAACCTGTGAAAAATTTGTTCAAAGTAAACAACAACAACTAAAACGTCAAATCATATTAACGGTTTTTATACCCGTACGATAGGATCGGGTATAATAAAATTACTCCTCCGTTTGTAACACCTCGAAATAAGCGAGCTAGATATACCTTCAAAAGTATGGATCGGATCAGAAAAAAATTCTAAGACTTTTGAGCCATGTCCGTCCGTCCGTCCGTCCGTCCGTCCGTCCGTCAGCACGCTAACTCAAAAACTAAGAAAGCTAGAATCTTGAAATTTACACAAAATATTCTAGGAGTAATTTGTAGGTTCCCTATTTTTTTTGGTTGAGTTTGGACCAAGCCTTAGGGTAGCTCTCGAACACCTAACTTTTAGATCCCCACATTTTTTTTGAAATAGAGCTATGAAATTTTAACTGCTGATAGATCTCACAAAAATATTAATTTTATTTTTAATAACTTTTTTTTGTAGCCCCACCCGTTATGGAGCTACAGCTCCCCAAAGGTTCAAAAAAGCTCTATATTTAAATTATTATAGCACAAGTTGTATAAGGTATATCTTCATTTTGAAAACGCCAAACGATTACTACTTTTATTAGCTTTAAAAGTATATATACAATAAATATATATTTGTGGCATACGGTGTCTTAATTTACCGTTATGTAAAACTCAAATTTTGCAAAATCCTTCAACCCTTCTATCTTCTAAACCGTTTAAGTTGGAAACTTGAAATTTTGACAGAAGTTAGATCTTTGAAAATTAGTATGAGTCATTTCAGAAATTTTTTTTGTATCACCCCCTGTTTAGGAGCTGTAAGGGGTCAAAAACTGAAAATTTCCTATTTTTAAATACCTGTCACTTGAACACCTGTTAAAATTTTTTTGAAGTAATACACAAAAATTAAAGCTTTAATATTATACTCTTATTTCTGTTAATAACTTTTTTTAATAATATAGGGTTACTTTATAATTGACGAAAGTGTTACTTGATTTTTTCAAATTTTTTAACAAATTTCTTCAACAAATTTTTTGCATTTTGTTTTACTCGATAAGTTGAAATTGTTGAGGATATAATGCGTAGTACATAAAAATGTAAATAAATAAACAACATAACGGTTGCTTGAAGAATTTTTATTTATATGATATTGTTATACATACATACTTATATAATATCATGTTCGCTAGTGAATGAATGATAAGAGTATATATGTATATTATATAGCGCCGTATTTACATACATATATGTATTTTATTGTACTTATAAGAAATTATTCTGTCAATGGAATATTTAAATATAATATAATATAATATTTAAAATTATATTTACTATTTTGTACTAAGTAAATTTAATATACATTTACCGCTTAGTATTAAATGGTACTATAGAATATTTGAAAAAGTTTTGGATTGATAATCGTTATGTGGAAGGTTAGAATCTGCTTTTGAAGAATGTACATATAAACATATAGTTTGAATATATGTACAACCCATAGTACTAGAAATTATAAAATTCACCCAAATTATTTTAAAATACTAAAATATTAAAAAAATAATATTGTAAGCAAAGTGACAGGCTGTGAACATACTAACGGTTCGTACGGGTATCTAAGAGTTGACAAAGTCAACTGTATTCTTCCTCGTTTTTAATTCTACAGGGTTTACTTAACATTGAAGAATGTATTTTCATTAGTTTTTTTTTTGGCAGGAAAATACCTCCATAAGTGATTTTACAGTTTTTTACGCGTTGAAAATAATTAAATTAAATAAGTAAGAAATAAATAAATTTACACAATAAATTCATACATTTAGTGCAGTTTTTAGTGAATAAAGGCTTAAATCAGAAAATTCGAATTAAAACTGTATAACGTACATAATTCTGAAAAAGGAGAATAGTTTTAAGTTTTATAATTGTAATTACCAATTTTCGGATACATAAAAATCAAAAAATTCTAATTTTTAGTTACAAAATGAGGGTTATACATTTTTTTCAGAATATGTAGACTGTAGTGATGTTATGTACATTATATAAAGACAAAACCAACTGTACGACGCTTATGTAATTCAGAATTTCATTGTCAAAACTATACCTATTTGTTAAAAAGATGAAATAAATGATCACCAAAAAGTGGTAACATAATCCACTGCTAGGGATAATTAAGAACACCTTAATTTGACGAAGTTAATTCAGACGATGGCCGAATTATTTTTTCCGTCTAAAAACAATCTTAAATTACACGAGAATCTTGTATTATGTTAATTGGTTAAGCTTTAAGATTTGCTATATCAGTTTTATTAGAAAATATGGTAATGTTTAAATAATATTTAGTTTTAGTTTTCCTTTTCAACACTTACTTCTATTTAATAGCAACTTAATCTTAATCCATTAAAATCAAAAGTATCAGTATGTGTAAGGTGTTAGTTATATATTTCAATATTATTGAAGAAATATTGAACTAATACAAACAAATGTACTCCATAAGTGAAAGGACTCAATATTGTAATATATGTGATTGTATATTAAGCTATTTATAATGTTTGCTAATGAAATTTATAATTTTATTAAAATACAAAAAAAAAAAAACTCAATTATTAGAAGTTGTTACTAATAGTTTAATTATATAAAATGTATAGTAAAAATGCATTAGCGAAAAGATTAAATTAAAAAAAGAAATAAAATAATTTAATTTTCATTAGTTGACTTAATAATGTGGTATTTAAATAATGAACGATAAAGTAATGAATTACAGTAATTTTTTTTTTCTTTTGAACCTTATGTTGAAGTGCAAGTTATTTGTAGTTAAATTTAATTATGACAATAACTTAAGACCTAAATGTTTATTAATTTTTAAAAAAGAAATTATTTTAAACATTTTACACTTCTTTATTGAAGTTAACAGTAATGTCGTTTTGTAGAAAAAATAATCTTACAATATTTAGACTGATATACGTATAGATTTAAGCCAAAACACAAGATCTAATGACCGTAAATGATTCATCGTGAATAGACGTCATAATTATCATTCAAATGTCATATTGTCTAAATGATTTGAATGTCATATTGAATAAATACAGGAACGGATATGGACACAGACAATTTAAAAAAAAAACAAGGCAGAGTGTAAACCAATAATATAAACTGTTTAGAATTGTGACTTGCACCAAAATTTGAAAATTTCATATAGAAAAAAATTTTAAAATAGGATTTTTTTTACAATTTTGTGGGGCTGTAAGTCCGAAGCCCTATATAAGTAAGAAAAACTGTTATCACACGTAAAAGAATATTACTGAAGCTTTAATATTTATGTCTTGTCGAAGAAATATTTGTACATGTGCCTAAGTTACAGGTGTCTAAAAAAAGGTAATTTTCAATATTTGAGCATTAAGAGCTCTTAAACAGGTGATTGTACAAAAATAATTTCCGAGGATACTTATATTAATTCTAAAAGTTCTTTCTGGTATCAAAATTTCAAGTTTCTATCTGAAAGCGTTATGAAGGTTATGAAAGTTATGAAGGTAGAAATATCATGTAAAATTTGGTTTTCACATAACGGTATATTTAAATAGTAAATTTTGATATTATTTTATAGAGATAAGAAAATTTCCGGTCTTACAACGTTTTTAGATTGTAAAACTATTGCGCAGAGCCTGAGATATATACATCTAAAAATAGGACTTTTTTGAAATTTTCAGGAGCTGTAACTCAAAACCCTAATTGGGAACCCTATACAGCTTAAATAAACACTTTACTGGAGCTTTAATTTTTATGGCTTGTCGAAGAAAAATGTGTAGAGGTGCCTAAGTTACAGATATTTAAAAAAAGCAAATTTTCAATTTTTGAGTCCTAATAGCTTATAAACAACGGGCGGTTCAAAAAAAATTCTCTGAGGAAACTTATAGTAATTATAAAAGTTCTTTCTTATTTCAAAATTTCAAGTCCCTATCTAAAAGTGTGTCGGAGTAATGAAGGTAGAAAATACATGCAAAATTTGTCGAATGCCGTTTTCAGATTAAAAAAAAACGTTAATTAAAATATTAGATATTATATGCATTTAAAAATATCCATAATGTATGGAGCTGCATGAAAAAGTTGTTCTACAACATTAATTCTCTTTTGAGACCTACCCATGGTTAAAATTTTCTTTCTATCTTTAACGATGTAGAAGTTTTATAAACAGACGGACGGACGGAGTGAAACTAATAGGCACATTTTTTAAAAAATGTATGTATATGATTTTGCAACTTATTTAAATATTGAGAGTAGTATTGGCCATTGGGTGCACTGCACAAGCAAAAAGTATGTGAATTATATTCCAACCGTAAATGAATTGCGAATAAAGATCACTATTTTTAGTTTTTAGTATTTTTTAACCAAATTATTTTACATTTTTTAACAAAATGCCTATTACATTATTATATAGAAACGATATCTTAAGACCTTCCATATAAGCATAAACTTATCTTATATCAACAAGATTCTTAGCTTGAAATCTAAATTAAAAAATATGAAGCAAAAATTAAACTTTGAACGACTATATTTAACCCTTAATTTGAAATTATTACCAACCCGAACCATAATAGAACATGTTTATTTATGTCCAAACAAATGTTTGTGCAATCTTTGATTTAAATCCGACAATACACCTAAAGTAAAGTATAGGCAAAACTTGTAGTTAGTTATTATGTAAATAGTTATAAATATAATAGTTAAATTAGTTCGTTTTTGTTCTTTTCTGGTTGTAATTTTTGTTATTTTTTTTCTTTAAAAAAATCAGAAAAGTTTAAAAAGAGTAAAACAGAGGGTCTTTTTTGAAGCAAAGGAAAACTTTATACAAGGCTTCTTTAGTTTTAATCTTTAGTGTACAATTTTCTTTGTTAAAAATTACAATAGGTACACTGAACAATAATAAGGAGTAAAAAAACGAACTTTTGTTGAAATGAAATTTTTAAAGGAAGTGACGGTACATTTTTTTTTTTTGTTAAAATATTTCAATAGAAAGAGTAATTTCATTAGGAGGGTTCCTTAAAAAAAAGTGTATAATTAGGAATCAAAAAAATTATGCAAATAAAAGTAGAAAAATTGATACCTCTTCTTTTTTGTGAACCAAAAATAGTTAGTACTTGTAATAATATATTTTCCATGGGCATATTAAAATAGTATTTTAAAGTTTTTTTCGATTTTTTAAGAACCATATACATATTAACTTTGGGTTATAAATGGATATGGAATGTCCAGCTAATGGTGTAATGGTTCAGATGCCGGTCTTTTATTTGAAAGGTCTCGCGTTCAAACTCCGGCTGATTCATATAGATTAATAAACAAGTAAATGTAACAGTAAGTCGATGCAACCGACTTATTAATACCTTACACCTGAATAATTCAAATTAAATTAAAAATCCATAAGTTTTTGGCAGCTACTTGAACCGCTTCTCTTTTCTGCCTTATTCAACGAGAATTCAGGAACGTAAAAGAGGCATCGTTTAACATCCTTGTACAAAATTTCAAGTTTCTATCGTTATTAATTTCAAAGATATGCTTGTTAGCCCTTGGGAAGCATGGGTCACTTACTCAAATTGCCACTCCAATTCATCAAATCCATCTCTACGATCTCTACCAATCTCAAATGTGCTGTTTTTTTGGTTATGGAGATATGCTCGTTTGCTCGTTACCTAATTTGGGAAGTTCCAAAATTCGAACACATGGTCCAAAACATCTCAAATGTCAGTTTTAAATTTTAAAGAAAAGAAATAACATAATACACTTGTTTGTATCAAATATAAAGGTTCTATCTTTATTTGTTTTGGAGATATGTTCGTTTGCTTGGGGGTTCGTTCGAAAGCTTCTGAAATCCGAACCTATGGTCGAAACCCTCTCAAATTTCAGAGGCATAAAGAAAACATGCCAGAACACCATTGTACCAAATTTATAGGCTCTATCTTTGTTGATAATCGCTTTTGCTCCGAAATCATTCGGAAGCTTCCAGAATCCGAACCCATGGACCGATTTTGTCCAGATTAACTTAGCCTTCCTTTCGTAATTAGTAACATACTATATAAATTTCATCGAGATAGTTTTATTAGTTTTTGAGTTATCGCGCGAACGGACGGACGGACATCGTTAAATCTACCCAGCAGGTGATCCTGATTCAGAATATATGTATTATATACATGCATATCTAACTCGCTTCCTTTTGGTGGTTACAAACTCCATACCAAAGTTAATATACCCTATACTTTAGGTGTAGTGTATAATAATGGAGATTTTTCCTATAGTATATAATTAGTATAATATAATTAAAAAAAAAAAACAAGTATATAAAATATAATTATATAATATTTGTAATATATATGTATAATAATAATAAAAAATAATTCTTGTATAAGACAAATACATAGCGGAGAAATAAAAAAATATTTATGTTTTATAATTTTGTACAGCTAATAGCTACAGCAGAGCAATCAACAGCTTAGTGAAATGAATGATTCCAGAAATTGATGTTTATTCAAATATGAATAATAAATGACTTAGTACCCTAAGCTCCTCATAGGAGTGTGAATAAAAAAATGAATTTGAAATGTATTTTAAAAATTTTGTTGAAACAAAGGTCTAATTAAACAATATTATAGTTTAAAAAATTTGACACAAACAAAATTGCATTTTTTAGCCATCTATATTTCGTTAAAGCTGCATATCTTGAATACTATTTTTGCATTATTGTTTACTAACAACTTTCAGATGTTTAAAGATTGAGTATTTTACCACAGAACTTTAGTATACAATTGAGTATATTTTATGTCAGTGATTTATGTACAAGGGTAAAAACTTTTACGTTCTTTAATTTCCGGTAAGTTGAAAGTTCAAAAATTTCCCGTACGTAAGTAAAACATAAAAAAGAGCTAAAACAAGGTAGAATGTAAGCCAACGGTTTTTAAAAGCGCACATTTCCAAAACTCAATACAAACTGCTTAGAAGTGTGACTTACACAAAAATTTGAAAATTTCAGGTAATAAGAAAAAATGTGAAAATAGGACATTTTTGAAATTTTGAGGGGCTATAAGTCCAGAATCCTATATAATTAAGAAAAGCCGTTAACACACGTAAAAATATATTATTAAACCTTTAATTTTCATGTCTTGCCGAAGAAAAATTTGTACAAGTGCCTAAGTTACAGGTGTCTAAAAATAGCAAATTTTCAATTTTTGAGGCGTAATAACTCTTAAAGAGGGGGTGCTACCAAAAAATTTTCTGAGGAAACTTATACTAATTCTAAAAGTTTTCTTTCTTGTCTCAAAACTTCAGGTTCCTATCTAAAGGGGTGCCGGAGTTATGAAAAAATAAATTTCTTGCAAAATGTGGTTTTTACATAACGGTAAATTTAAATATTAAATTACAAAATATTACATAATTTTGATATTGTTTTATTTAGATAATAAAATTTTCGATCTTCTGGCGGTTTTAGATTGTAAAATTATTACGCAGAGCCCGAGATATATACATCTGAAAATGGCGCTTTTTCGCAATTTTGAAGAGCTGCAACTTTGGAACCCTTTACAACTAAAATAAACCTTTAACACACGTAAAAATATATTATTGTAGCTTTAATTTTTATATCTTGCAGAAGTAAAATGTGTACAGGTTCCTAAGTTACAGGTGTTTAAAAATAGCAAATTTTCAATTTTTAAGCCCTAATAGCTCATAAACAGGGGGTGGTCCGAAAAAATTTTCTGAGCAAACTTATACTAATTCTAAAAGTTCTTTCTTGCCTCAAAATGTGAAGCTTCTATCTAGAAGTGTGCCGGAGTTATGAAAGTAGAAAAATCATGCAAAATTTGGTTTTCACTTAACGGTAAATTTAAATACTAAATTTAAAAAAATTGTATAATTTTGATATTAATTTACAAAGATCAAAGAAATACCTGTCGAATGACGTTTCCAGATTGTAAAAAAACTTAAGCAGAACATAAGATATATGCATTTAAAAATAGGGCTTTTTCAAAGTTTGAGAGGCTGTAGCTCCGTAATGGGGGGGGGGCTACATGAAAAAGTTGTTCCGCAACATTATTTTTTTTATGAGACCTACCTATGGTTAAAAATTTTTTTCTCTATCTTTAACGGTGTAGAAGTTTTGTAAACAGACGGACGGACGGACAGAGTGAAACTAATAAGCACATTTTTTCAAAATTTTTTTGGAAATGTGCTAAAAACTAAGATTGCAAGCAGCGGTTTTGAAGCTGATAAATTAGAAAATATGATCCAAAGAAATTTAGAATTTTTTTACCAAGTTCTAAGAAGTTCTTCATAGAAATGAAAAATACATTTAATATGTATATAGTGACAGGTACAAAAAAAAAAGTCAAATATAATAAACTAATGTCTAATGTTGCACAGGAAATGCATATGCAGATTATAATTAGTATAAAACATCGGATCTTTAGAAATAGTCGAAATGTAATGCTGAAATTTTATTTTAATAAAATGAAATGAAATTAATAAAGATGGTTATACCATTATATCATCCGAAAAAAGTGAATTAATTGGAAATGGTAAGATATAGTTACGATTACATCCTGAATACATACTGTATATAAATATTATTCATACTATATATAGGTATATATAATTTTTCCGTTTTATGTAGATATTTGTAAATCTTTACATACATACGTATGTACATATGTATGTTATTATATACGAAGGTGTATACTAAAATGCGTTTTAATATTATAATATTATGATATAAATTATTGATAGAAAAAAATTTACTTTATTTAATAATAAGGATTTTTCATTTACAAAAGTTGAGGTAATTTAAAATTTTTAACAAATGAAATAAATTATTAATTAATAGGAAACGTGCATTTCGATTTTCGATTAAATAATAAAAAAATTTAAATTATGCATTCATTAAATACAAATTATGAATGATCAGCTGGATTTTTTGAAAAATGATTTAATTTTTCAGAGTTTTAATTGTGTTTAAGTATACCAGGCCTATACCTAAGTACATACATATGTGTACATATTTAATATAAATTTTCAGCATAATAAGTTTATAAAAACCTGAATTTGTTTGTTTTAAATGAAAAATATAAATTATGGTATTCAATATGAAGACTTGTGTTAGAGGTTTCGGGTTGAAATCCTGGTTGAGCCCCCAAATATGATAGTATTCAATATGTTGAATAAAACAATAGGTTTTTAAATAAGAAATTATAAAATAGTTTTATTAGATGTTAAAGTGCATGATTCAGCAAAGTAGTGTTGTGTTACTCACTCATGAGGTACCTCAAATGTCCCACTCATTTTCGAAAAATGTCACAATACCTCAAAAAACTAAATTGTACCACCTCATGTCTCAATACCTCAAAAAGTTATTTGTACCAAAATGAGTTATGAGTAGAAAAATAAAATTTTATTTATTGTACTGTTACAAAATTTTCTACTAATAACTCATTTTGGTACAAATAATTTTTTGAGGTATTGTGACATTTTCTCCTCATAACTCATTTTGGTACAAATAATTTTTTGGGTTTTGTGACATGAGGTGGTACATATTATTTTTTTGAGATATTGTGACATTTTTCGAAAATGAGTGCAGTACTACAAATTACTAATGTATTTCAAAAAGAATTTGTAGTACAAAATGAGTAGTACAATTACAATAATACAAAATAGTAGAACTAGTAGACGACAGTTTGTGTTGTGTAGAGTGTAGATTTAAAAAAGAGGTTTGTAGTAGCAAGAAAAAATAGTAGAACGAAAGTTTGTGGAATCTTGAAGTGCGTACCTCATATGAGGTACTACATTGTACCACCTCATTTTGCAAAATGAGAGCCTTATACAAACTCATTCAAAAATGAATAAAATTAAAAATTACAATTCATATGTTTGACAATTAAATATCAATTGAATAATAGGGTTGGTCTATTATTAGTGGTGGCACCAACGTTATTGCTCCACATTAATTTTTTAGCAAACTTTTTTCTTTTATATTAAACTAGGAGACTGGAATTTGTCTTAAAAGTTTATTTATAATCTATAGACTAATCTTTAGTTTTTTTTTATATAATAAGATTCTTTAAGAAGCTGAAAAAATGGCTGCAAAGTCCACTTAAACAAAATACAATAAAAGTTGTCTATTGTCTGACAAGAGACAAACTAGTTACATATGTTGAATATTTTATATGGCATCAATTTAAATCCATTTACGAATTATAAAAGAGTTAAATAAGTACATTTGATAAAAAATATATTTTACTTCATTAACTGTACATAGGACTCACTTACTTATACTTAACATAAGAAAAACCAATTTACGTGTAAATATTGAAAATGATATGATAAAAAAACGTATAGCACCAGCTATTTATATCATTATATTTTTTCAAAATATTGAGCTCTTCCAGGTTCTAAGAAGTATTCTGAAATGTTTGACAGCATTGCAGATTTCGGGAAATTAATCGATGAATGTGACTTCTATAAGCTTTCTATCCTAAATATTAGTTATGTTAGAATCATCAAGTAGTTTACAGATGCTCCACTATATTTTGTTGTGTTATATTATATCGTATCTATCAATAATAAAAAAAAAAATTTCTGGATGAAAATGAATATTTGTACAGTTGCTGCACTAAATCCAGCTCTCTCTATATTCTTTACAAAAAAAAAATTATTTTCAGTGCCATACAAAATATACAACGTTATAAAAATGGTAGGTAGAAAACAGATTGAAATAACAATTTTTTCTAATTTTATTGTCCAAAAAAACATCTCTGGAAACCATCAACAGATGGTTGAAGCAAACACAGATAACGGTCAAACAGATCGTGCCATTTTCTTTCAAGATGCCTCTTTAAAAAAGTAAAATAACACAAGTCTTAATATTTTTAAAGTTTTCAGCATTGATTTAGAATGACCAGCCATACAGTTTTTCGTTATCAGATAATACTTTTTTCTATAAATATTAATGAACTAATTTTATAGTAATATTATTATTGTAATGCTATTCCATTTTAAGTTCAAAATTGTTTTTAAAGCTTAGGAAGACAAACATAAATCGACATGGTTTTTTGTTTAATTTTGCACAATCATATTGACGTTGGCAGTCTTACAGTCTTATGTGAATTATGACTAAACAAAAATAGGAATTTAATTCAAAAGATGTTTAAAATAATTAAAATCGAATTTTATTTGAAATTTAAGCGGAGAACTAACCTGACATCGAAAATAATATATTTAAGATGTCACTTAATTTAAAATGTTAAACAAAAACTGATATCAAATATACTGATCTGCATAATACATTATGTATGTATGTATATATAATATACGGTATAACTTCAGAATGACTACGTGTAGTGTAGTATCTACTACCAATTTGTAAATAACAGAAAATATGTTTTTAAATAGGAAACATTTACCATTTTTAATATATGTAATTTATGCGAAAAATAATTGAAAACCTCATAACTTTTTAAAAGTTAATATTCCTCAATTTTTTTTCTACCTAACTGTATTATCTATAATATAATATCCTTGTTTTCCTCCGTAGCCTCTATCTAGACCAAAAATAACTATTTAGAACTAATAAGATTTAAAAGAAAAATATTAACAGATTATCAAATTTCCAACATAAAGTTTCAATAAAAATAAAACTTAAAGACTTAGTTTTTATAAAATGGTATTCAAATTATAAAATTCAAATAATTTTTTTGTTATTTTAAACACATCTTTTATATATATGTAGATATATTAATTACCGACCCCATACAATTATGTATGTATGTATAAGGTAGGTATTGTTTTCATACTAAAAATTTGTACCCGAGATTTTGGCAAATATGCACTACTCTGGTGTGGAGAAGGCAGTAAAATTTTTTTTAGCATGATGTCTGTCTGTGTGTGTGTGGGTGCGTGTGTGGAAGGGTATGTCTGTGAGCACGTGTACAGTTTAAACCACTAAGCGACAAATTTTGCAATTTCATATTTAAGGGTTTGACATAAATATCTCAGATTGATAAGTTTTTGGAGCAAATCGAATAACCGCAAGTGGTAGTTTACTAGTGTACTTTTTAAGTCTTTTACGAATATTTCGTAACAGAAAAATTTTATGAGAAAAATCATTAAGAAAAAGTTGTTACACAAGTAAAGAGCAACACCTTTGCCATAGAACATTTTTTGATTTTTATTTAATTTTTTTTCTAAGTCCAAATTTCAAACATATTGCATATGAATTTATATGAATAATTCTTTTCTGTTTTTTTTTTAAATCTCTAAAAATTTATGTGTGTGCTTATATCTATGCATATTATTCTTTTATTTATGACATAAAATTAACACGGTACAATTTTTGTTAGCAGATTCAATATTAATTTTATGTTTGTTTTGTATTTGTTTACAGTTTTTATTATTTTTTACTTCTAATATTTTTGAATGAAAAAAAAATCATGTACCTACATTACATAATAATGGAAATGGATGTATGAATGAATGCACATATATTTTTACGATTTCATTGCTTGTTATTGTTATTGGATAAAACAAAATGTTGTCAAATTATTAGAAGTTATTTTGCTTTGATTAAATTATTATGTAAAAAATCTATAAATTTTAACATTGTACTTTTCGTGTAATGGCAGTCGGTCCTGTGGTGGATACAGCTGATTTTTTTTTTTTTTATATATACATAATATGTACATACATATGTATGTATGTACGTACCTACGTATAATATTATGAATTTATTAAACAAAATGCTTTTTCTTATAATAAAATTCAAAAAATTTTCCACCATCTGTTTAAAAAATTGTATTTGCATAAAACCGAACACTTATGCAAATTTTCTATTCTTTTTCTATCCCTTGCTTTTTTGCAACAACATTAAATAGTTATAATCTTTCCATTTTTTTTTGTTTTGTTTTTTTTCGGAATAGTTATATGTTTTTGACTTTTGTATGTCTTTTGTCCTACTTTGTTCTCTGCTTTGTTCTATGACAATTGACGCACCATAAATAAATGACACATCAAACAATACAAATATCACATCATTCTATCACATAATAAAATGTTATTTTTGATGTAATGCTATAAGCATACACAAAAAAAAAAAAAAAAAACTTAACAAAACACAAGGAATATAAAATGAAAATATGTTTTTTAAGAAAACAACAATATGATAAAACATAACAACTGTCATTTGGCAAAAAAAAAATAGTTTTGCAACAAAGTTAAAAAAATAAATAAATAACTGTAAATATGTATCTAACAATGGAATTAATTATAAATGTTATTTAAAAGTGTGGTTTAAAATTAAATGTTAATGTACCTATGTATGTACATATGTATGTATATGTATATTAACTGTATAAAATTTAAGTAAATGTAAAAAAATTAGTATTGCAAAAGAATACATATGTATGTGTGTATGTAGGTGATTATTTAAATTTCAATTTTACTAGAAACGAGGAAGAGTGCAGTGGAGTTAAGAGTAGACTATGTCAACTCTGGGAAACCCGTATGAACGTAATATATCGTGTTTCTATATAACTTGATCATCTTTAAATAATTTCAGATGTTTTAGTACTATCACGATAACGAGATACGTATGTATATTTATGTAAATTGTGGAGTTGTATGACAGCTACCCAAATCTATAGCACCAGCACAACCAAATTTTACAGAAGTTGTTGCCAATACTCTTGATCTTCATTTGCCAGATTTCAAACGACTAGCTTCATTAAGTTCCAAGAGGTGCAAAAACACTGAACCGGCTGCTCTAGATCAACAAAATTTTACAAACATTTTTAGAATGTAATTCGACATATATTCAAAAAATTTCAGATACGTAGCTTCAATAGACACTGAGTTATTTTTATTTAATCAGAGAAGTTGTATGGCAGCTACCCGAACCCGTCGCACCATCACAACCAAATTTATTGTTCGGCTGTAACTCGACACGATTTCGCAAAACTTAAGATACCTAGCTTCGATAGATATTGAGTAATTTTCATATAAAGAAAAGAGTTGTATGTCAGCTACTCGTACCCGGCGGCCGAAAATACTGGATTTAAAAAGCAAAACTAACAATTTTGCAAAAGAGGCGAAATAAAAGTTTTAGCTTCCTACCTCCTTTATTTTTTGAGTTATCGTGCGGACGGCGGACGTACATAGCTTAATCGACTCAGAATTCGATTCTGAGCCGATTCATACCTTCGACACTATATCTAGCTCGACTCTTTTAAGGTGTCATAAACGTAATGGCAAATTTACTACACCCTTGAACATAATTCATAAGGCTATAAAAATATTAAAAATTAATTAATTTTCATTCGCATCGAGAGCGGCGTCGTATTAAGTCAAACGGGAAATTTATTTTTGCGGACAGCAAATTTAAATTAAAAAATTAGGGGATCAATAGTGAAAATAAAATTTTGGAATTAGGGGACCAATAGTGTAACATTTATTTGGAATTTTTGAGATAAAAAATTAAAAAAAATCTTAAGTGGAAGTGGGTGAAATTAGTATTATAAAATCGCCATTTGGCGTAAAAAATTTTACATTATATATTGTTGACTTGGAAACGGTATTTTATATTGTTTATTTATTTATTTATATTAACATTGCATACATAAATGTAATGCAATATTATTGAACCATCGGCTACCAAGGCCATTATAGGTTTTTATACTATTATTAAATTATATACTAATATTATTTATTTTGTTTATATTATATACTATATATTTACATTATATTTGGTCGTAAGGGGGGTATGTAAAGAAAAACACTTACGACCTGTGCAGGGATCGAACCCACATTCCTTCGGTTAATAAGCCACGCGCCTACCCACTAGGCTACCGAAGCCCCTTTTATATTGTTTACTTAATATAAACAAAGTGCCTATAGAAAATATTTGCATACTTTTAGGCAGTATTTTAGTATGTAAAAATGCATATAGAGGATTTAAAAATAATATTAATATCAATAAAATTTAAAACTGTACTAAAAACTTTTTATTGCATTCGCAAAGATAGTTCTTGAAAACTTTTAAAATAGTGTGTGATTCGAAAATTTAAAAAAAAAAAAAAAAAAAAAAAAAAAAAACAACAAGGTAAACAGTTTAAATAATAAGAATAAAAACAAATAGTTGTATGAAAAACTAAAAAACTGTGAAAACTTTAATAAAAATAAATAAATTAAAATAAAAACATTTAGATAAAATTGGCTTAAATCAACTCTGATAAAAGAATAAGCTAAAAAACTAGAGTGTAATACAGGGATAAAAAGTACTTTAAATTGGGTAAGAATATTTTAAATATAATAACCATCTTTTTCAAGGATATTCCGGAGAGGCTGGAATTATCCAACCGCTTATAGTGGTAAGCTAAGGCATTAAACCGGCCAACTATTTCACAGGAGGGTACTGTGGGATAGGAGGCAGGTAGACAAGACATTTCGCTTGACAGGCTAGGTTTATTTGCCTGTTATAAGCATATAGTACCAACTATTCAAAGAATTAAAAAAACGGACAGCTCACTAGTTTATTGAAGAATAAATTGGTTGAGCACCTGACCGAACTGTAGGGGTGCGTAATATATATTTAGAACTCTATATTATAAAAACAAATATTTACCAAGAAGATACGAAGAAAACTATTAGTTAGTGCATAAGCACCCGACATGCCTCCCAAAGGGGGCAACAATCCGTATGGGCTGTTGGAAGACCCTCCCAACCCCAAGAAACTAAAAACAGGAGAAAAAAAGTCAACACTGGGGATTGCCTTTCCGGCGCTAGGCATGAGAAACGCCGATTTAGAGAAAAAATTTGTAATCCTGAAACCTAAAGATCAGAATAAATGTATGAGGGACTTCAATGTATGGACCTTATGTAGACAAGTGGCGGACATCTGCGTAGGAAGCAAGTCGAAGTTCAACAGGGACGGAAACTTAATCACAGAAGCACCAAATAAGAGAGAGGCGGAAAAGCTAATTAAAACTAAGTTCATCCTCCTAAAGCCGACAGAAAGCGTGGAAGTACAAGTTGAATATTTCAGAGCACTGAACCAATCAAAAGGGATCTTCTTCGCTTATGATTTGGCCAGCGACATGTATGATGACAAAGAAATTATTGAAAATATAAATAAGGACAACAAGGGAGTGGAAGTGGTTGATATCTACCGCTTCCCTGGCCGGAAACCTGACCGGAATGGGCAAATAAGGAAGTACAGTGGTGCGATCAGCGCAACTTTTGAATCATGCGAACCACCAGAGACCCTAAAAATAGCTTTTTCTGTAGTTCAAGTGAGAAAATCGTACCCCAACCCAATGCGTTGTAATAGGTGTCAACGATTGAACCACCGCGAGAAATTCTGCAAGTCAAAAGCGAATTGTTCAAAATGCAGTGGTGAATTAGTAGACGCAGAAGCAGAGGAGCACAAGAAAAGCTGCTTAGTAAAGAGATGCATAAACTGCTACGCTGAAGAATGGGAGGATAATCATGCGCCTAATGACAAGGACTGCCCTTCTTACATAAAGGAGAAGGAGGTCCTCCAACTAAAAACTGATTATAGAATCACCAAAGGGGAGGCGTACAAATTATACAAAAGAAACAAAGGGCGAACTGACGCCATAAACTCAAGCAAAACAATTATAAGAACAGACAAACCATTCATAGGTTATGCCAATACGGTTAAGGAAGCCACACCAAGTCTTTCAACAACCATGGTGGCTACCCCAAGTGCAGTCACAGGTGCAATCATAAAAAACACGCTAAACCATACCGGAAATAACTCTAACCAATTTATCAAGAGAAAAGAAGCAGAGAACATTACAAATCCAAAAGAAATTTGTCAGACACCATTAATAAACAATACAGGAAAGACACTACAACATCAAATGAACCTACAAAATCATAATACCCATACAGAATTAGAAACAAAAGTTCAAACTCATCAAAAACCCCAGCCAATAGTAGTAAAAAAGCAAATAGAAAAACCAATCCAAGCAAAAATTCAAAACCATAACAAAGATCAGACCCCAGAGCAAAAAACAAACGATTTAATAACAAATCACTCATCTTATGAAGAATCAAACATTCAACAAGAAATTACCGAAAAATCAGAAAAGCCGCAAAACAAAGAAACTTATTTTATAAATTCGTCCTCCTCGGAAGACGAAAACCAGATAACAAGAAAAACAAGAGCAGCAATCAAACGCAACAAGAACAAACAAAAGAATTCAAAGACCTCAGGAAGTACAGGGAAATTGGAAAAGATGGATGTGGAAGCATCCACCAGTGGAAAAACACAAATTACAGAATACATGGGAAGTTTGGTAACTGCCCTGGATCATCCAGCTATCTATAGCAATTCGATATTAAAGGCAGACAATAATTACGAAAAAGCGGCTCTACCAAGCAAGAATATTGGCCAAGGCCAAACTGATCTTGACTAATATGGCTACAGAAAATAACATAAATCATACACCAAGACCAGTGCAGAGATGGCAACCTGTCATCCTGCAGTGGAATCTAGCAGGTTTCGAAACCAACAAAGGTTTTCTGGAGATACTGCTAAGGGAACATCAACCCCTAGTAGTAGCACTACAGGAGACCCACATCTCAAATAACCAGGCGAATGAAGTTTGGAAGAACTACACCTGTCTGCTTCCCCCTGACAGGGACCGGTGGGGAGGAGTGGGCTTCCTAATTCACCCAAGCCTAAATTATGAAGAGAAGTCGATCAGAACCTGCATAAAATCAATAGCTATTGTCACGGAACTTCCAGGTTTCCATGGTAGGGTGACTATAGTAAATATCTACATAAAACACAACACTAGACAGGTAAAAGAAGATCTCGGCAGAATTGTAAGGCAGATTGAAGCTCCTTATATTATTGTAGGAGACTTCAATGCTAGAAACATAATGTGGGGAGATTTAACCAATAACTTACTAGGAAACCAGGTAGAAGAGTGGCTCAACGACAACCAGAGTCTCAAGCTGCTTAACAACGCAAGCCCAACCATGCTGGCGGCATGCGGGACGCTATCGTGTATTGATCTCACAATAGCCGACTGCCAAACCGCTAGAAGCTTGGACTGGAAGATAACAATCAGCCCTAAAGCCGCAGACCACAACCCGATAGTGATTACTATCAAAGGGTTTAGGCAACGCACACTAGAAGAAGCTCCAAAAAGAAGAGCATCGTATAAGGACAAGGCTGCGGACTGGCCAAAATTCGAAGCTGAAATAGTGAAACAACTATGCACGCGACCTTACTCATCAAACGTGAATAGGGAAGCCGCAATTTTAACTAAAACACTGAGAACAGCGGCCAACAACACAATTCCCAGAAAAGCCTTAGTAATCGATACAAAAGAACCAATATGGGCAAACAGAAAGATCAAAGAACTGGGACAAGACAAAGACAGACTCTGGAGAGCATATAAAAGATCAAATGGCAACACTCAGATTCTAGTAGCCCTAAAGAAAACACAAGCTCTCTTGAGAAAAGAAATAAAAGCCGCGAGAAAGTCCAGCTGGGAGAACTTCCAAGACTCTATTGACGGCAGTGACATGCAGAACACCTGGGCCAAAGCTAGAAGGATCCTAGGTCTAAAACCCAAAAAGATTCAAATGTTCTTAAGGACAGAGGAAGGATTAATCTTGGAAAAGGCTGTCATTGCTGAGAAGTTTGCTGAACACTACCAAATCGAAACTGGTAGATGTCAGAGTGTTCTCAGAGAAGAATTGACCACTAGCATTTCGGAAGATCAAGAACCCGCAGAAGAGTGTATGGAGATCCCCATCTCAGACCAGGAAGTGGATAACGCCATTATCAGCGGCAAAGGTAATTCCCCTGGACTAGACGGAATAACTTATAATATGGTCAAAAATAGTGGTGGGAGATTCCGTAGCAGACTCAAAAAGCTGTACCAAAACATAATAGAAGGCGGGGAAATCCCACACGGCTGGAAGCTGGCGGAGCTTGTTCCCATGCATAAGGCAGGCTCTAACCCACAAGAAGTGACAAATTATAGATGTATAGCTCTGATATCAGTTCTGTCTAAAATATTAGAAAAAATAGTGGCGAACAGACTGAGCTGGATAATTGAAAAAAACATTAACAACGAGGTACACGGATTCAGACCCGGAAGAGGCTCGGTATCGATAGTCTATGAAATCGAATACGAAAAAGCCATGCTGCTAGAGAAGAAGGAGCACGCTGACATCTTGTCACTGGATTTGTCAAAAGCCTTCGATAGGGTTCAGCCCGGGCCCATCGTCTCCCAGATGAAAGAATGGAAGGCCGGTACCAGATTCATCAGATATACAGAGAGGTTCCTCAAAGGCAGAAGATTCACAGTAAGAATAGGATACATCCACTCCAAAACCCAGAGAATGCTAGGCGGAATACCTCAAGGATCGCCCCTTTCCACGAGGTATTTTAATCTGTACATTGCAGACTTAAGCAGAAAACTGGGGGAGCTGAACGGGCTAAAACATTGGGTGTATGCGGATAACTTGATACTACTGGCCCGAGGGAACATCACAGAAAGAGAACGGCTATTAACATTGGCAGTCAACTTAATAAAAGATTGGTGCAGCGTGTATGGCGGAGAGCTTGCGGAAAACAAGTCGGAAGCCATTCACATCTGTAGAAGCAGGTACTGCGGTAGGATGTCCCTGAACTTGGGAGGAAACCTTATAAACTACAAAAACAACATCAGGATCTTGGGAGTTCACATCAGCCGCGGACTAAATTATGGGGTTCATATAAACAACTTAGTGATAAGGTTAAAGAAGGTGAATAGCCTTCTGAAGCTAGTTTGCAGGAAAAAGCACGGGCCACCAGTGGCAGTGGCGGCCAATATAGCGAAGGCTTTGATTTTTGGAAGGTTAGATATGGCAATAGACATTTATGGCTTCACGTCGGATTCTAACATTAGGAAAATCCAGGTATGCATAAATGACGCGGCGAGAACGGCCCTAGGGGCGCTACCCTCCACAAGGATTGAGCCTCTCCTACTGGAGGCGGGTTTTCCTTGCTTCTACGAGAGACGTAATATGCTTGCAACGAGGGCAGTGATCAAAGCCCTATACAACGGCCAACACCCAAGACACGAATTTACATTAAATGCCATAAAAGAAAACATCATAGTACCAGGGAAATCAAGCATAATGAAGACGCTAGAACTCCTCGAAGCGGTAGACTTCCAGTTGAATACTAAAATAAAATACACGAAACTTCAGCCCAACTGGATAAGACTGAGAGGGTGCATCGATAACTCACTGGCGGTTCACGCGAAAAAGGACACCACCTGTGAAGCTTTCAAGTCACTTTTCGAGGAAATGAAGAGCAATTTAAATCCGGACAATACAATATACACTGATGCGTCCAAAAGTCAAGCGGGTGTAGGCTATGCAGTGATCCTCAACAATCAAGTAGCGGTCGCAGGGAGAATGGCAAACCTCTCGTCGATATATGAGGGCGAGAGAGAGGCTATCCTGTCTGCACTAGAACTAGCAGAAAGAAACACCGGGAAGACCGTAATATTTACTGATAGTCTAAGCGTGACAACGAACCTGGAGAATCCATCTACAAAAGAACACCACATACACTGGGCCAGGAATCTTCTAAGAGAAAACAAAGGAAGAATCAAAGTCTGCTGGATACCTGGGCACGTCGGTATAGCAGGCAACGAGAAAGCCGACAGAGTAGCAAAAACAGCAGCCAGGTCAACCGGGGAAATCATTACACCAGCTTCAAGTATATATGCGTGCAAAGCAATCTCGAACTACAACATCTTCGTAAAACAAAGGAATTGGGAGCAAATAGAACACCTGATGAAAGAGCTCTACCCAATCAGAGAAGACCATCAGAAAGTGAAATCCTCAAATAGATCACTAGGAGTAAAACTAGCAAGAATACGACTGGGCACAACATTAGCAACTCACGGCCACATATACAATCGAGAAGCTGCTCCCAGTTGCAGTCTCTGCCCACATAGACTAACAATAAAACATATTTTTGAGGACTGCGTGAGGCCCGGACGAGAGGCCTCACTCAACTTACTAAAAATCGCTAATGAAGATGACATCAAAAAGATTGCAGCCATATGCCAAGTCCACGGTATATGGAATTCATTATAGAAAATTTAATACAATTAAATTGGTAATAAGTAAAATAAGAAAAAAATAAAAATATAAATTAAAAAAATTATAAAATAATAAAAAATAAAAAAAAGAAACCAAATTTTAAACTTAATATTTATATTTGTAGATTATTAAGAAAAAGTAATTTGGTAATAATTTTAAAATTTTTAACTTCTTATCTAGCAATATTTTTGGATAAAAAAAAAAAAAAAAAAATAAAAATAAAAAAATAAAAAAATCTTGAATAGTTGTAAAATCAAAAAAAAAAAAATATATATAATACAAAAAAAGAACTCTGTTTAGTTAACTTAGAGTTTTGTATCTATTATTTACATTGTATCCTATCTTTTATTAGTTTCTAATTTTTAATTTTATAAAATCAATTAAACTGTGAAATGTAAAATTTTTTGTTGGCCCACATCCGTGAGGAAAAGGGCCCTCTATTTTGCAAGAGCATTATATGCCCTTGGGAAATTGTAATAAAATAAAATAAAAAAATAATTAATTTTAAAATCGACTAGAGGCCGCTATAATTTGTGTGGTAACTTTTGCTTTCTATTTTCAATAGAACCTAGTAACGATGTTTGACTTTTATTTAACAGCCGTACGTATGATAATATACCGATTTTATCTCCTTGTCTTTACTTTTCTTAATTTTGTTATGTTTTTTTGTAAAATGTTCAAATCTAAAAACCATATAAAAGCTAAAAATCAGAATTCGAATGCAACATTTAACTTCGAATCCCACAACTTTTCTGTTGTGTTCATATTCATTTTTGTTGTTTTTATGAATATTAAAGATTTCTCTATAATTTTTATTTATTACATTTTTGAAAAAAAAATAAAAATATATATATACATAGTGAGTAGGACAGAATACATACATACGTGCATATACATAGTGAGTATAGGAGAGGATACACATATGCATGCATAATATTATGTATAGATACAGATAAATACCTAATTATCGAAAAATAATTTGTGCTGAAGATGTGCCAAAATTTAAATTATCTATGCAACAATTATGTTATGAAGATTAAATATTAGTATGCAAGAATATTTATTATGTGATAAAAATTAGTGAACTAGCACTTCAACATAAAGAAAAATCATTCATTATCTAAAACAAATGTTTTGAACAGTATTATTTGTATATTATTGGATTATTGGTAACAGTATTGGATTTGATAATATTTTTTGTTTTTTTCTTAGACTACTCTTCATTTTCTTAGACTACTTATGATAATTCTAAAAGGAAAGATCTTTCGTGTTTCAAATTTCAACGTTCTATTAATAAGGATTCCAAAAGTATGAAGAAACAAAAATTTTGTAAACCTTTTTTTTTTTACATAACGGTAAAATTTAAATACTAAACTGTAAAAAGTTGTATAATTTTAAAAATAATTTTTAAGGCTAAATAATTTTCTCCAGGTTAGTGTTTTAACATTGAAAATACATTACATGTACATAAGTAGGCACATTAAAAAAATTTCTTTTTCAAAAGAAGCTTTTTCAAACTTTAAGGATTTGTAGCTTCATAATGGCTCGTACTACATAAAAAAGTTGTTCTACAACATTATAATATTTTTTGTGAGACCTCATGACAAATAAAATATTAGAAAAAACCTTTTAAGCAAATTTGATTGCTGTAATGCTGTAAAAGGGGTAGAGGTTTTTTAAACAAACGGACGAATGAACTAACAGGCAGAGTGGAACTAATTGGTAGTATACATGTTTCGGGCTAAATTTTGTTATTTCTTTTCTCTAAACTAAATTTATTCTTATAATCATAAAAACCAGCATTCATTAAAAAATTTTAAGTGATAAAAAAGGTGGATACGTTCACTTAGATTTTAATACAAAGTGATAAGATTTTAGCAAGATTTTTGTAATGGTTTATTATGTAATGTACATACATACATAATTTTATTGACTTTATTTAGAGATCAATATTATTTTTGTGGATACAAAACATTTTTTTTTTAATTATGGTAGCTATTCCAGAACGTAACTAACCTAAAAAACAGAACAGAATTAATAATACATACCTATAATATTTTGTATGTAAATTTTTATTGTAGAAATCCATAAAAAAAACTATATTTGACTAATTATACTAATTACCTTAAAAGCTAAAAAATTGCGAAACGTGAATATTTAAAATTACATATTATCTAATTTTTTTTTTTTGAAAGTTTAATTATCTTTAAAGATTTGAAAATAATGAACTTACATTATTTGTGATGAGTTGTAGCAAAACCAAACTAATTTTTTGTTTTCTTTTTGTTTTGTTTTTTTTTTATTAAAATACAGTCTGTTGTAAATTATTAGAAAATCTCTTCAAAAATCATATTATACAAAAAAAAAAAACAAATAACAAAAACAAATAATATTTCCAATCCAATTTTTCATAACAATTCAGTTAATAACATCCTGTAACAAGCATCTATATTATTATTATTATTATTATTTTATTATTATTATTCTTAAAATATTCTTAAATAAAAGAAAGAAAAAACAAAATGTAATAAAAAAAAAAAATCCAGGAACTTAATAAATATTCAAAAAACGAACCAAAAAAGGATCATTAGCTGGTTCGGTTCATAGCACAAAATCATTTTTTATATTTTAATTTTTAATTTTCTTTTCGTTGAGTCAACATTCCAAATTCCAAAAAAAAAAAAAAAAACAAATAAATAAATACAAAAAATACAAGCATAATTTTGTTTTGTTTAATGTTTTTTTTTTTTTTAACAATGTAAATACAAAACATAAATAAAATATTTACCGTTATTTTAATAATAGTACAGTTTGCAAGCGAATAAAAAACAAATCATTTTGTTTTACTTTTCTTGATGACAGCTTTTTTTTATTACAAATTGGATTAGTTGCATTTATTTTTCGTTATACGATTTCACTTTAAATTTTTTCGGTTTTATTTTCAAGTGATTAGTTGTTATCAGTGTATTTTAGTGATTTTTACCTAACCCTGTCAATTTATAAAAATTCTGTAACATTTATAAAGTGAAGACAACGTTCGCAAAAAGTAATGAAAAATTAATATGAAAACTTAAGTTGATTGCGAGTCTATATGATTAAATTATTATATAAGACTTTGTGAGTTCAAATTGGTTTGAAAAACTGTAAGTTCCATAATGAGAAATTTCATTCTCCAGTTTCATATTCATTTCTATTTAAGAAAATAACTATTCTTATAGAATTACGTCAGTTGATTTACTATCACCAATATCTGTTCAACTGAAGCTCGAATATAACTGCATATCCCCTCCATTTCTTTAATAAGATTTAAAGCAAAAAAATAGAAAACAATACATTTATTTTGTGTCCCTTAGAATCATACTTCGATCCAGCCAATGGTGTAGTGATTAAGACACCGGCCTTTCATACGAAAGGTCTCAGGTTCAAACCCTGGCTGGGTCATATAGATTAATAAAATAATATAGATTTTTCTTATAATATATAATTAGTATAATATATTTCTTATAAATTATAAGACTTAATATCATATTAATTATAAGACTTAATATAATATCATATCATATATAATAAAAATAATAATAAAACATAATTCTTGTTTAAGATAATAGATGGCGTAGATCTAAAGAAACGCCTAGTCTTGTACAATAGCTACAGTCGAGTAATCAACGACTTAGTGAAATAATGATTCCAGAAACTGAAGCTTAGTCAAATATGAATAATAAATGACTTAATGGATGTCCTATGCTCTTTATAGGAGTAAGAAAAAAAAAAGAATCATACTTCAATTAAAACCCCAACGTCGTCAACTCTGGCTGCATCTCCAACTATTCTTCATTTAAAGTTTTAATATAACTGCATTTCTTATACCCAAAAACTTATATTTTCCTTTCTACCAGTTTCTTACCGTTATACCATTACATCATATTTTACTGCTGGAAGCGTCAGGAAGTGTGTTCAAATAACAAAGGATTTTTAAATTTCCTGATGTCTTTTAAATGTTAGCACCTCATTTAAGCAAACACAAACATAACATATTAACAGATAGTAACGTATAATTTTATCAAATAATGATATTTCTATTAATGATAATAAACTCACTATGAATGTTTGACAAAGCTTACTGCATCGAACCTGTTTCTTGGAATCCAATGATGCCTATTGATGTTTTCAATGCTTTATAGAAAATGTTTCAAATTGTAGAAGCTGTTCTTTAATATACAAACCGTTTTGCTGACTGAGGAAAAACCTATTAACAGTCTAAAACTAAAAATTACAATTGAATGAGAGTTAATTTACTTAAAAAAAAAAACAGGCTAGAAAACAAAATAACAATTGGACGAGGATCATAACTTCTTTAAAATAAAAAAAAAAATAAAAAGAATTTTTTAATAAAGTAAAATAAAAAAAAATTTAATGGTTAAATATTTCAAAAAAAGAAAAAAATTATAATAAAATATGAAAAATAATAAAAAAAAAACTAAGGAAAAAAAAAAATAAAAGAACAAACAAATAATCCTTGTCATTTCTATAAGCAAACACGATAAATGTCCCTTGTCAAATCATCGCCAGGAAACAGATTCAGGTTCATTGAGTTAAATTTATTTCCACTCATCAGTCTCTATTTCCACAGTTTCACAGTAAGGATTCAGGAAAGAATTTTTCCATTTTGTTTTTTTTTTACTATCATTTTCTTTTTATTCCATTTTTTGTTTCTTTCTATCTCAAAAAAAAACACAAAAATATTGTTATTTTCCTGAAACGGATAATGATAGAAATATGAGCATGCTTTCTCTCTTTTGTTTTTTTATTTTCTTTTTTTTGGAAGTGAGGTCTTTTTACGTTGTATATTTACACACTTTTATATGGAACCAATTACTAAAAGTGTACTTGCATACATACACATATATCCTGTTGTGTGCCTAATAAAAGAACTTAAATAAATATCTATGAAAATATACATATGAAGCACTAAATAGAGACTATATTACATATGTATGTTCATAATATTATATTTGTTTAAATAAAATAAAATAAACAAAATAAAAAAAAAACAATTTATTTATTAAATTTTATTAAAAAACAGAAAAAAGCAAAACAAAACAAAATTACAATAATAAAGCACTCCAGCTGTATTAACCGGCAGCCTAATTCAGGATACGATTTTGAAGATGAATGGAATACCGGAAAATATTATAAATTCTCTTTACGAAATCATTTTAACCTAAAGAAAAAAAAAAGAAGAAAATTTTTACAAAAAAAAAAGTAGGTAGGTAGGTATGTATACATATAATATTAAATTTTCATAAAATTACCTGTTTTGATTGTCATAAGAAAATGACAATCATTCATTCATAAACATAGTATTAGTCGATTAAAATGAATGTTTCTCAAACTGTATTTTTATAATATTAGCATTCTGGTATCAATATTTTCTTGCTGTACATAGTTTAAAGTGACTTCAGATATCAATTATTAATTTGTATTTTGGGAAAATATTATACATAAATCGGTTTAATCTCTTCTTGTTTAAATAAAGTTAACATAATGTGAATCTGCCATTTGGCAACTTTCACTTCATAACTAAACATTTAACCAGTGGATATTTCGCAAAAACGACACTTAACAAAAAGACATTTAGCATAATGGACAAATAACTAAAGGACACCTGGACACTTTATAACTTGAACATTTTGTAATTTGGATCCAATTAAAAGATTAATTTTCAGCTCTATAATTTTATTATCTCCTTTCATTGGTTGAAGAATTTGTGTCAAAATAATAATATCAAAAATAATACATATTATTAATAATAGTTCACCGCTTATATTAATAAAAGTTGCCAAAATGTCCAAATATTAAGGGTACGTTTTACTAAATGTGTGTTTGTTAAATGTCCATTTTGTTAAACGTCTTTTTGTTAAGTATCTTTTTTACGAAATGTCAATTGATCAAATGTCCATTTGCTACATGCAAGTTAGTACATGCCAAGAGTACCATATCTCTGTAAAATATTTAAGACAGATCCAACAATATTTAACACAATTGGTATTGTTAAATAAAATTTAAAGAATTCAATAATATTCAAAAACATATGTTAAACTTTTATCTCTGTTCATTTATCAGATTCAGATTACATAGATATGTAAAAAAATCTAACAGTTAAGTTAAAATCCAGCTTTAAATTGTAAAATCAATTGTTTGGAAATGTAAATTTTGGGTAAATGGCTAGTAAGATCTTGTTGAATGTTTTTTTTTGATTTTCATATGTGGGTATAAAAATATTTATCATATTTTAATGCTTAACTCAATATATAACAATAAATTGTGAAAGTCAGTAAACGTTTTCCTAAACGTCAGCAAACATAATGCAGAATACAGAAATAGAAATAGAATGATTAGGAATTATGTCAAACTCAAAAAAAATTTTAATATTAAACCAATTTTAAATTTTAAGACAGAACGATATACGAATAATAAAAACTGAAGTTTGAAAAGCATTATTCTAAAAAAAATTTATGTCAAAAAGCAATTTTTAAAAAGGTTTTTTTATTTAATACCTATTTTTTTTTACTTATTTTGTCATTTGTTTTTTTTTTATAAGATATTAAAAAATAAAATAAAAAATATGTTTATTTAATTTTTTTTTTTTTTTTTGTTTCTTACCTAAAATATATATTGTTTTTTCCTTTTTTTGCCTATTTGTTTTCATATTTAATATTACAAATAATATTTTGTATACTTTTTGAAATTTTATTTATGTATACATATATTAAATAATTGTATTAGTGTATATATAAAATGTAATTGATGTAATATGATGGTTATAATTTATATTATGATCTATATTCAAAAAAAAAAAAAAAAAAATAACAAAAATATAAACAGAAAAAAAAATTTAAAAGAAAAAAACGGTACAAAAATAAATTCTAAATGCACAAATACATAATATGTATAGATAGACATACATAAAGCAGACATTTATCATAGGAATTTTTAAATTGTATATTTAAAGAAACAAAAATAACTGTAATATAAACAAAATGATTGTGAATTATGTCGTTTTTAAAGAAAATATTTTTCTTACTTTACTATAATTTCATCATGTCATTTCTTATATTGGGCAAGCAAGCAGGCACTTTCTCACGAATGGCATGACAATAACTGGCAGAGGCGAATGTTTGTTTTTTCATATTAATAAATATAAATCAGTTATATTTTTTTTTTAGCATTTTTTGTTTGTGCTTTTCTTTATAAAGGTAAGACAATTTATTTCTTATATTAAGTGCGATTCATTGGACAATCCAATATCGAAATTAAAGGTAATTATTTTAAAATTATTTTAATTTCAAAATATTTTATGATACCATTATTAAATAATACATTTATTGTGATTGGACAGAAAAGTTTTAATTAAAAAAAAAGAAAATATTTATAATGAAGCCTCTGTGTATATGCAAAGCCTAAAGTTGACAAAAACATTTTCTTAACAAACAGATTAATTTCAAAACTGACGTAAATTAGTTCTGTTTTCTAAATTGTAATGTTTATTTCGATGTTATTCGAAGAAAAGTTATTTATTCAGCTTGTTACGTGCTTTCATTTAATCAATATATTATGACACGCTTTTTCTAAGGCTATAAATAACTCCTAATGAAATAATAATACCTAAACCGAAAATGAAATAACTCCTAATGAAATAACTTCTAACAAAATGAAATAATTCCTAATTTAAAAATGAAAAAATCCCTAACATTTTAGGTATTATTTCATTTTAGGTAATTATTTTTGACATTAGCTTAAGCACTGATATTCAATATTAGGGGGCATATTAAAGTTGGATTCAAAATCGTATAAAAGCGTATAACCCTGATTTTGTAACCAAATCTAAAATCTGGCCTAATTCAGAAACTCGCATATGCATATATCTAAATATTCTGTGAAAGGCGTATAATCTTGATTTTCAATTTAATTCTAAAATCCCTCCCAAAATCCCTGTGGCCTTAATAATGAGACAAATGAAATAATTTCTAACATTTTAATGAAATAACTCGTAACAATTAAAATGAAATAATCCCTAACAATTAAATAATTTTAATTCAAAAATGAAATAACTCCTAATTTAATGAAATAATTCTTAACAATTTGAGAATAATTTCATTATGAAATAACTGCTAACTTTGTATGAAAAAATGTTAGGAGTTATTTCATTAAAAATTTTAGAATTTATTTCCTTAGGATTTATTTCACGGAGCCAGAGTTGCCTTCTAAAATTGGATAGAAATCACAAAACAAATTTTCTTGATGCCAGATGCCAGACAAAAATGCCAGATTGAAATGGTTTAATGCATTGTAACCAACCAACTAAATTTACTGAACTCCTTTTACAAGACGTAACATCTATACACATTTTAAACTAAATCGGTCGAATTGTTTAGGCATTACAACGAAAAATCTTTAATAGGTTCTCAGGTCAAAACGAGTTGATGAACTGGAACACCATGTACCTTATAACAATTTTCATAGATAATTTTCATAAAATTTGTTTGGAAACGGTTCGTTTCTTTTTATGTAAATCCTCTACAAACAAACAAGGAGACAAACAACCAAAAAAAAAAACGAAAAATAAATAAAACAACAAACAAACAAATTTTCAAATTTGTGTAATATTAGATTACATTCTTTATAATAATTTCAGTTTAAATTTAAAAAACATAATACGAATAGAACTAAATTTTTGCTATAGATACCCGTGAAGAAACAAGTAGCTTGCTTAAAATTACAAGATTGCATCCTTAACAAAGCAAAAAAAAAAGTTAATGATAAAACGGTTCCTTTTGTGAAAATGAAAAATGTACAAGGGTAACGGTTACATCTTATTACAGGGGAAATTGAATAAGATGTTAAACTAGTTCTTACAAATGCAATATTTAAATACTAGTTGTAATTATTTGGCATCAATAACTTTTTTTTTTTACTTTGTTAAGGATGGAACCCTGTAATTCTGAGCAAGAGAAGTTTAGAATGAGATTCAGCAGATTCATCTAATTGTTGCTAAACTTTAGAATTAGAAAAAAAATATTTATTTATTTATTTATATCCAGGTACCGTGGTACATAAATGTGCCAGGTAACTATAACCCCTGTTTCCTGGTAGGAATGTGGGGTGTACAAGATATTATGATATATTAAGTATTTATATATTGCGATATATGAATATTTTTTTTTTTTTTATTATATTATAATTATTGTACCCAGTCGGGAATCAAACCCGAGACCTCTCATTTCCTTATGAATGAGAAGCGGTGCGTCAACCACTGCACCAATGGGCTGGATGAGGAGAAAATATGTGTTTTGCTGAAAATTTCGACAATCGAAATGACTGTATATTATAAGCGAATTTCTAAAAATCTATACCTATTATATCTAACGTAATATGGGTAGTTCTAATATATTTTTATTTTATTTAAGTCACTATATTCCAATTACCAAACGAAATGCCCAACAAAAAATGACTTATTTTTAGTTTTTATCAAAAGATGTTAAGTTAAATTTTATTCGATTTCATATTGGAATTAATATATCAAATTATTTATTCTCCTAATTATAATGTTTTACTGGTAAAAATTACTTTTAAACAAGTCTTTACTTTTATAAGTATAAGAAAGATGGCCCTAAATATTGCCAAAATAAATTTTATTCTCTTCCATTAGTTTTTTTTTTTTAGTTTTTATATTTTTTTTTTTTTTTCAAATTTTTGCTCTCCGTCAAATTTGCAAAAATGTCAAAAAGAGAAAATAATGAAACCAAATACAAAAATTAAATAAAAATACGAAAAATACGAATAACAAAAGGACATTCTTAAGATTCAATTTTCAACAAAAAAATGTTTAGGTCAAGTATTAAAAACTTGACATATTTTTTTGTGAATTTTAATTTTTTTTTTTTCTGAAATTGTAACAAAAATATTGTTTTTTCGTATATACATACTGACATGTATATGTATATGTATGTATGTATGTTCTTCCATTTTAGTTTGTTTTTTTTATTTTTTCTGCCCAAAATGAAAACAATTTAAAAAAAAGTAGAGATTTTTTGTTTGGAAAATTACATATACTATATAAATGCTAGTAATATACAAGGATACAAGAAGGTAGTAAAATAAACAAGTAATGGGAAAAAACAAGGGTTTTCAAAAAAGCACATTTTCAAAATTAAAAAATATTCCATAATAAGCCTAGAGTAAAAAATAGATACATATATTGAAAAATAAATTTTGATAAGTAATTAGTTTTTGTTTGATTTTTTTTTTTTTTGGTAAAAAACAAATTGAAAAAAATCGAATCGCACTTTCGTCAATTATAAGATAACCCTATATTAACAAAAATTATTAACGCCAACAAAAAGATAATTTTTTTTAATAAAACTTTAATTTTTGTATATTACTTCAAAAAAAAGTGGACCGGAGCCAAGTTACAGGTGTTTAAAAATAGAAAATTTTCAGTTTTTGACCCCTTACAGCGACACAAAAAAATTTCCTGAAATAACTCATACAGATTTCGAAAGCCCTAACTCCTCTGAAAATTTCAAATTTCTAAGTTAAACAGTTTGAAAAATAGAAGAGGTCCAAATTCTTGCAAAAATTCTGTTTCACATAAGGGTATATTAAAATACCGCATGGCAAAGTGACATATTTATTTTCAGATTGATTGAAAATATGCCTTATAGAACCTGTGTTATAACAATTTAAAGATAGGGCTTTTTCGAAATTTGTAGGGCTGTAACTGTGTAACGGGTGGGGCTAACGAAAAAAGTTGTTCCACAAAATTAGTTTTTTGCCAATGCCTAGCCGTAGACGATGCCTATCCGTAGAATTTCATTGCTATATTTCAAACGATGTAGAAGTTTTGTAAATACCAAGACGGACAGACGGACTTAGTAAAACTATAATAAGCTCATTTTTTCAAAATTTTTTGAAGATGTGCTAAAAGGAGAGAATATTGTAGTATATAACAGGATAATAATGATAAGTTGGATTAAAGTGAAGATAAGAACAAGAGAAATAACAAAAATAGGGTCAAAAAAAAATTGGTAGTCATTGTTGAAAATTAATAATTTTTTTTTTTTTTGTTTTTGTCTATTAAGTGGGGGGGTCGAAGAGCGAAAATAAAAAGCCTCAAAACATCACAAAACAAAAAAAGGAAATAAAAAAAACTGAAAGAAGCAGTGCATATATAGGAATTTTGATTCTATATACAAATAAAAACAAAATAATTGATTTTCAAAAATTCTTTTTGTGGCATTTTGTTAAGTTGAACGAACCTTTTCAGGAAAAAAGAAAAACACCTTAAAGAAAACCATATTTATTTCTTTCTTGAAAGTTCAGTTTACATTCAATTTCTATTAAATATAAATCATAAAGAATGAAAGACATTTTCTGCATGTGTGTTTTTTGCTTTTTCTTTTAATTTAAATTTAAAAAAATGAATGGTGACAAATCAGCACGTATCCCTATAAAATCAATCAATTATTGCCGATGTCAGTTATGTTAGATCTGACCTGTTTAATAATTAATAAATGAATAATAGTGGTCAAAGTTTTCTTTAGCCCAAGTGGAGTTTTACATTTAATTTTGTTTTTATTTTTTAAATTAAATTTCAATTTAAAAATTTTTTTTCATGTTTTATTTATATGGAAAATTCGGTATTTTGTTTTTTTTTTTTTGTAATTTATTTTTAATATTGCTAAAATATGTATAAAAGGTAAAAAAAAAAAAAAATGAATGATTGGTGCTCCAGGTGTTTTATTTTTCACAATGTTGATATTTTGTTCTGTATCATACAAAGAGTTTCGATTGTCAATAATTAATTGATTTGATTATTCAGTTCAATTCATTTAAAGTGATTTTTTTTTTCAGAAATTATCCTGTGTAGATAATCGCATCATAATAATATTATGGTTATCAGATTAAAAAGGAAATTTAAGTAAAATTTACTAAAATTCTAATGATTTTTGGATGGAAAGTGTTATAATGGCTGAGAATTGGGTAAAGAAAGTATAGTTGTAATCAATATTATATATTAAGTATCTGTAAATAAATAAAACAAGGTAAAATGTAAACCAACGGTTTTTAAAAGCGCACATTTCCAAACTCAATACAAACTGTTTAGAATTTTGACTTGCACAAACATTTGAAAATTTCATGTAATACGAAAAAACGTGAATATAGGACATTTTTGAAATTTTGAAGGGCCGTAAGTCCGGAATCCTATATAACTAAGAAAAGCCATTAACACACGTAAAAATATATTATTGAATCTTTAATTTTCATGCCTTTTCGAAGAAAAATTTGTACAGGTGCCTAAGTTACAGGTGTCTAAAAATAGAGGCGTAATAACTCTTAAACAGGGGGTGCTACCAAAAAATTTTCTGAGGAAACTTATACTAGTTCTAAAAGTTCTTACTTGTCTCAAAATTTCAGGTTTCTATCTAAAGGCGTGCCGGAGTTATGAAAAAAAAAATTTCATGCAAAATATGGTTTTCACATAACGGTAAATTTAAATAGTAAATTACAAAATATTGCATAATTATGATATTGTTTTATATAGATAATAATATTTTCGATCTTCTGGCGGATTTAGATTGCAAAACTATTACGCAGGGCCTGAGATATATACATCTGAAAATGGGACTTTTTCGCAATTTTGAAGAGCTGCAACTTTGGAACCCTTTACAACTAAAACAAACCTTTAACACACGTAAAAATATATTATTGTAGCTTTAATTTTTATATCTTGAAGAAGTAAAATGTGTACATGTTCCTAAGTTACAGGTGTTTAAAAATAGCAAATTTTCAATTTTTAAGCCCATAAACTAATAGCTCATAAACAGGGGGTGGTCCGAAAAAATTTTCTGAGCAAACTTATACTAATTCTAAAAGTTCTTTCTTGCCTCAAAATTTCAAGCTTCTATCTAGAAGCGTGCCGGAGTTATGAAAGTAGAAAAATCATGCAAAATTTGGTTTTCACATAACGGTAAATTTAAATACTAAATTTAAAAAAATTGTATAATTTTGATATTAATTTACAAAGATAAAAGAAATACCTGTCGAATGACGTTTTCAGATTGAAAAAATCTTAAGCAGAACATAAGATATATGCATTTAAAAATAGGGCTTTTTCAAAGTTTGAGGGGCTGTAGCTCCGTAATGGGGGGGGCTACATGAAAAAGTTGTTCCACAAAATTATTTTTTTTATGAGACCTACCCATGGTTAAAATTTTTTTTCTCTATCTTTAACGGTGTAGAAGTTTTGTAAACAGACGGACGGACCGACAGAGTGAAACTAATAAGCACATTTTTTCAAATTTTTTTTGGAAATGTGCTAAAAAGTAATTACTCCTTAATTCAAAGAAGTTGGAGGGTTTTTCACTTACTTACCTTAATATTTTTCGCAACAATAAATTTTTTCAAAGATTACTGTGATAAATTACTAAAAATTGGAATAATAAAAATTGGTATGATCATTTGTTTTAAGAGGACAATAAATAGATTATAATGTCTTCAAATAAGCCGAGCCTTAAAAAATATTGCAATAATTTGAAATTACTGCTTCAGAAATTTGTTCTGAACTCTTACTTTTTATATGGTTATTTGAGTTCTCTTAATTTTCAAAAAAGTTCATAGAACTTCTTTTTCTCTCGCGAAAAAAAATTAATTTAACTTTAACATTTTAGTTCACCCGGCAGTCAGACGAGACAGTATTACTATCTTGCGAATGTGTAGTACGAAATGTCAAATTACTGTCTGTGTGATATATGTGACATTTTAACTATCAAGACATTTCATTTATGATCAACATTTTTTAAGTTTATTTTATATTTTATAAAATTTTTCAAGTTTATTTTGTATTTTTTCAAAATATTTCATGTTTAAAATAGACACAAACAAAATATCAAATTAAAAATAAAACAACCACAAAAAATGTATTTGACATGAATGTTGTTATCCATTTGTCGCCATTTTTAATTGTTCGAAGTGTCAAATTACTATTTCAATTACTAGCTAGAAAAATGTGAAGATAGTGGAGAAGATAGTTGAAAAAATGTAATAGTATTGACAGAAATATTCATGTTTTTCTGCTCTATCTTGTCTCGTGTAGCCTCTAGGTCAGAACTATTTGTTTCTTTTGCTGTTATTTTTAATTTTTTTGACATTTCTCACATTTAAAAAAACAGTTTTAGAAGACAGAATGAGCGGAGTAATATTTTTTTCTGTCTAAATTTTTTTTGTTAGCAACAAAATGTTCTGAAGCAACTGAAGTGTTAAAGCAATGAATGAAGAAAAAAAAATAAAAAAAAGTAGTGGTTATTCTCTAGTACAAAACTTTCATTATTTTATTTTATCATTAGTTAAATTATTAACTTTTATCAAAATGTTCATAAATTATGTAGATGGTATGGTGGATGATATACTTGTTTACAAATAAAAACGATTTAAATGAAAATTGGATTTCAAGAAACACATAATAGAAATGAGGCATTCAAATCTAAAGTTGCTGCTCATGTATTTGATATGTGAAATAATAAAAAGATAAAAATTTTAAAACTATTAAAATAGTTCACCAGCGAAGTTTGTTTTGCAATTTTTAATGTACATACACAAATATAAAACAAAACAAGAGATGATCATTCTAGAGAAGTGCTTCAATAATTTTAGAACTGTTTAAATTAATCTAATTTAAAATATTTTTTTATACCCGTATGAACTATGTTCAAGAATATAATAAATAAGCGATTACGTTTGTGACACCTTAAAGGAGTCGAGCTAGATATAGTATCAAAGGTATGGATCGGCTCAGAACCGAATTCTGAGTTAATTAAGCCATGTATTTCCGTCCGTCCGTCCGCGCGATAACTCAAAAAATAAAGGAGCTTGGAGGCTGACATTTTATTACGCCACTTTTGCAAAATTGTTAGTTTTACTATTTAAATCCAGCATTTTCGGCCGCCCGGTTCGAGTAGCTGCCATACAACTTTTTTCTTTGTATGTTATTCAAGCTAGCTATCGGAAATTTTGCAAATGATGATCAAGTTTTATGGCAACAACTTCTGTAAAATTTGGTTGCGATGCTACGATAGGTTCGGGTAGCTGCCATACAACTTCTCTTTTTAAATAAAAATAACTATATGTCTACTGAAGCTAGATATCTGAAATTTAGTGAAGTGATATTGAGTTACATGCCAAAAACTTTTGTAAAATTTGATTAGGCTTCTTGCACCTCTTGGAACTTCATGAAGCTAGGCGTCTAAAATCTGATAAATGAAGAATGATGATCAAGTTTTATGGCAACAACTTCTGTAAAATTTCATTGTGCTTGTGCAATAGATTCGGATAACTGTCATACAACTCCACAATTTACATAAATATATCTCTGTAGTTAACGTCGGTACTAAAACATCTGAAAGTTTTTAAAAGATGGTCAAATTTTATGGAAACAGGATTATTGCGTTCATATGGGTATCCCAGAGTTGACACAGTCTACTACTACTGCTCTCTTCCTCGTTTTTATTTAATATTTCAATATTTGCTTTTTGCACATACATAGATTTCACCCGTTTAAAAAAAGGAACAGCTACATAGTGTAGGAACATCTTATCTGTCTTCGAAACCCAAAAGTCGTTCGCGGATGTATATTCGAAGCTTCTTTCATTCGAAAAGTAGATTTGATTTTAAGTCTTTTTTTTACCAACTTTTTTTTTGCCACTCCTATAAGGAGCATAGGGCATCCAATAAGGTCATTTATCATTCATATTTGACTAAGGTTTTTGGAATCACTATTTCACTAAGGCGTTGTTTACTCGGCTGTAGCTATTGTATAAGACTAGGCGTTTCTTTAGTTCTACGCCATCTATTATCTTATACAAGAATTATATTTTATTATTTTATTATATATTACAATATGATATTAATTATAATTTTTAAGACATTATACTTATTTTTGATTATATTCTACTAATTATATATTATAAGAAAAATCTATATTATTTTTTTATTAATCTATATGACCCAGCTGGGGTTTGAACCTGAGATCTTTCGTATGAAAGGGCGGTGTGTTAACCACTGCACCACAGGCTGGATTTTTCACCAACTTAACGCATCGCAAATTATTATTAACAATTCGATCAAAGGAAAGCCAACAGTTAATATATTATCTTAATTAAAACTTCCATAAAAATTTCAACAAAAATTACAATATTGTGATATGTAGATATCTGTCCTGTTGAAGTGAATACTATGGATTATTTTTACTCCTTTCACTTACTCGTACTCCAATTAGCTTAATCTTTTGTTTTTTTTTTTTGTTAAATAAACTAACTCAATAAATGGTTAGATAATGAAGTGTTTTTATATTATATTTAAATTGAAATACTCTGATAAATTATTCATTAATTATAAATTTTATCTTTTTCTGTGGTTACATCTTAATATACAGTGGAAAGATTTCACATATCGTAATTGAACTGTGAACTGTGAAGGCAAAAAATCAAGAGAAAGATTTTAAAATGGAAGATTAATTTAATTATAAATTTTTGGAGTTCATTTTATTGAAAATTTATTAAAAATTTATTAAAAATTTATTTAGAATTAAAAATGTAAAGAAACTTAAGCTTGAATTAACTTGTAAGAGGATAACCTAACAAATCATATAAGAATATCTTATATGTATACATATGTATGTATGTGATAAAAATTTTGAATTGAATTCCAACTCAAACTCATTTCTTTATTAAATTTAGAAATAAATATAAATCTAGAATAAAGTTTCTTTAAAACAGTTAAGAATGGATTCATTATTATTTACTTTCTTTTTAGCCTTCCGCAGATGTACACCAATTAAAATTAAATTTTCGCCCAATCGTATTGCGTACAAGTAAGGCGATCGAAAATTAAACTTTTTCGTTAGGTATTTAAAATAATTCAAGGTTAATTTAATTTGCAAAAGGTTTCATTTTATTTTCAAAAGTTGAATTTTTCTTTTTAGAAAGAGTAATTTGAAGGAAAAATTCGAATTTACCTAAAATATTTTTTTAATTGAGAAATTAACTCATGTAATTATAAAAAAAACTTATTGAATTAAAATGCTTAATTGATTGAAATTCATTTTCGATCAAGTTATTCTTTTCATTTAACGAAAATATCATAATTTTTTTTTTGTTTTTTAAAATAAATAATTTCTTTTTATAACAAACAAAAACAATTATGGAAAACAAAGTACCTAGGTATACCTACATATTTTTCTAAAAAATGTTGATTATATATATTGATTTTAAAGAACAACATGTGGTTACAAGGATTTTTAGAGCTTCTATTTAATATACTATAAAATATTAAAACAAAGATTATTAACTAAAAAAAATTTCTTAATTATTGCGTATAAAGTATAATATAAATATTATTTTTAAAATGCATTAATTATAAGATCTTACGTTACAAATACCTGATGATAGATACACTTTTACGTCTTGTAAAGAGGTACTCATAGAAAAATTTTGAAAAATATAAGATACCTACCTACAATATATTGAATTTATATAGAAATTTTTTCTTTGAACTATGATTTTGGTATGATATGAGTATATCTTAATATAATAAAAGATAATCTTCTGCTGCTGCTGCTATTGGGCCTTTCCACACGAGTAGTGTCCTCTTTCGTCATTTTTTACTTTTACCTTCGTTTCATACCCTCTTGCCTATAAACTAAATTTGTGGTGGGGATTTTTAGGAGTAATTTTTTAAACCAAAATTTTAGAGTTTAAAAATTTAGTCCACTAACACAAACAAAAACTCAAATAAAAATTTTTATGAGGGTCAAAAAAATTTTATGTGTACATACGTTTCATTCTCGTTTGAAAAATTAAAGAAAAATGTTTTTGAAACGGTCGCAGCAAATTTTTAAAAAAGTAAAGTGATTTTCGATCTTTCACTTGATGAAATTATTAAAATATATTCTATTGACAAAAGGAAATTATGTGCACAGTGTGACAGTACAGTTTATTCTATTTCTAGGTACATACATATATAATATATATTATTTAAAAATTACAGGCAAAAAAATCTTATGTTACTTAAATACAAAAAAAAATTTATTTGTTTTATGCGTGCTTTTTTTTTATATTTATTATCTACCTCTCGCAACAAATTTTGTTTTAAAATGAAATATTTACACACACATATAAAAGTAACGACTATCGAGAGGAAGAGTGTGGAAATAAAAAAAAGAGGAAAGTAGTCACGAAACGAAAGAGGACACTACTCGTGTAGAAAGGCCCATTCGCATGCCCTTTTATAAATTTTAGAGCACACACAATTCAGTTAAGTTAATTAATACTAATAATACACAATATAATTCTTATACTAATACTACTAATACTAACAAGAAAAGAGACAAAAAAATATGAAAAGAAATGGTTTGAGTTTGATTCTTAAACGATACTCTTTACTCTTTATTTTGATTCTACTCTGTATATACCCAGCAATACCAAAGTCCAAATCCAATTGTAATGTATATGAACAATGTAGTAATAGCAATGTACACATATACGACTCTATAATATTATTAGCAGCACAAATAAAATAATAGCACAATATTAATTACTAAAACAGTAAATAAATACTAACAAAGCAAATCGAAAAGCAAAGGAATGAGCAAATGAAAAAAAGATCAAGAGAAAAATATTGTTATTATTTTGTTTTGTTTAAAAAAAAAAAAGAGAACAAAAATTTCATATACATATTTCATTTATATTGAGTAATGAGTATTGGTGTGGTTGACAATTTGAGATTAACAATTGACATTTGTTTTATGAGCAAAAATAATTCCTGCAATAATAAAGTGACAATGCATTATATTATATTATAAATTAAAATATGTTAGAAGATTCTTATTAATAGAAATATTATAATAATATTATAATAAATATATCGTATATGTATATTTGATATACTGTTCTTACTATATGTCTAAATATAATAATTTCAAATCATTATTTTGTTTTGTTCAAAAAAAAAAAGTATAAACAATCATAATAATATATTTAGGTATAAATATTAACCATACTCTTTAGATTCTAATTCTATTTGCATACATATACATATGTATATATTTATTTGTTAAATGAAGGTGAAATACAATATCTGAATATTAAAATAAAAGTATGTATCTAAGTATATCTATTACAATTTACAATATAAGTAGTTGCAATTACCACGTGACTGCAAAATTTTACCTTTTTTAACTAATGGATTTTTCTTTTTGGTTTGGTATATGTAAAAAATTGCATTAGATTTATGTAAATGAAGAGTTTATACCAATGTATATACTTTGATAATTATTAACCATTATTTAACTGTATGTTAATATACATATATATATATTATAGAATTAACAAAAAGATGGAAGTTTGACACTTTTATGTAAAATGAATTCTTTAATAGTGAATTGGGAAATTCATATTGTGCATACATATGTATAATATTATGTACAAGACAAAAAAACAGGCAAAAAATATTCAAATGCTTGCAATACACGCATTTTAATATGTATTTCAATTAAAGATTATCTAAGAACATAAGCTACTCCCAGCATGTGACCGATTTTTTGCTACTCGAAAAAAGAAAAAACAAAATTTAAAATTTATTATTTAAAAATGATTGCATCCGGATTAACAACACCATACCGTATTTGAAAAAAAACATTTTTTATTCCACGTGCGGCCATCATATCATGTGATGGGTCTTTTCACTACTTTAATTATAAAAAAAAAAAAAATAATTCAAAATAGGGATAATAGAGTAAAAGTGGTAGTATAACCAGGACTATTGTTAAATAATCGATCCAGAATAAATGATCGTATTTAGGTATATATAAAAATGTCAAATAAAATTTAGTTTTTTCGATTAAATAATTGTTTTTCTAATGTAGGTGCGAATCTTCGAAAGATAGCAATAATACTCCCTTAATAGTGTCAGATTCTTATTGACTAAAACCACTTCGCCTTTCGCAGCGAATGTAATTGGTAGAAACTCCTAACTTGTAATGCAGTATATTGGCTGGGAGTAGGGATATGAGAGGATAGGATAAGAATGCGAAAACTTTGAATTTGGAAGTGGTACTGTTATGAAACTGTATGTAGTCAAGGGCAAATCTGAATTCGCAACCGAGAATAAGATTTCTCTCAATATAGATCGTTAAATCGCTAAATCGTTAAATCGGGTTAATCGGGACATAAATTAAATTTTACATAAGCTTATGTAAAAACGGGGCATAAAAGTTTAAATTTTAGTTTTTTTTATAAATTAAAGCAAAATTGGTTCATTGAAATGAGTCAGATGTTCCATGGGACTTTTGATCTTTTTTTCTGTGACTTTTATTCTGTGTCTTACAATGGTAAGTCAGAAGTCTGATTTATACGATATAAAATTACTACTTGTTTTTTATATAGCTTGATCGGCGTTTGAACTGAAGACCCTCCGATTGAAAATCTGGTGACTTAACCACTACAACATGATCAGCAAAATATTTTCTGAACCATGATAATAATAAAATAATAAAAAGCTCAAAGTCTTTTTCTTAAGATTTTAACGTTATAAATAGTATAGAAATGATGAGAAATAAAGATATAATGTACTTTAAAAGAATATGTACCCGGTATTTTGATCTTGAAATACATACATATTTGCAAAGAAAAACTTAAGCAAGACATTATAATTCTTGTGATTCAAGTTAAAGAATATTAGTAGATACATGGTAGAAATATTGTAGATAAATACAGTCAAACCTCGAATTAAAGTGATACACGATACAGAAATATTTATATATCTTTTTGAATTTAAAATTTTCGTATATACCTAAAATCAGTTTTTGTTTAAAACTGTTCAAAAACTTCTTAGTTTATGAACACAAAAATCCAACTTAATCATTTCTGTTGAAATAAATTTATAAGATGTTAGATGACAATATAAAATCTATCCCAACATTTCGTTATAATAAATGGATGAAAAATAAAATTTTTTAAATTTTTTCAACAATTTTTAATGTTGTTTTAGTTTTTGGATTCCTTATCAATGTTAACATTTTTTTGGTTTGCCGAACGTTTCTTAATTAAAATATTAAAAATGAAGTTTCTTCGGAAGGAAAATTTTTAGAAAATGGAACTTATTTTTGGTTTTTTTTTAAAGAGAGTCGGTTGAAAAGTCACCCAGAGGAATTGCACTTGGTTCCTCCTAAAAGTGTTGGATTTTACATAATCAAAAAAATCGCCTCTAAAACCAGACTTGATGGGATGAGACCTTTAATAAATGTACAGTTAAGTTTTATCGATAGTGATGTGGAAAGGATATTTGTGGAAATAAAATTTAAGAAATTTAGGATTATGGACGATGATTAAAAAAATTTCTTTACTAGTTAGAAACTGTTATCAATAATCATATTATGAGGTTATGAGAATATTTTAATAAATTTCACTTCTGTCAGAACTAATATTTCCTATAAAAAAATATACCCATATAATAATCTATATTTAAGGAAAATTATTTTAATACCAATATTTTATAATATACCCTACAGTTACAAGCAATAAAATTCAAGTGAATATTTCAAATAAATTCTAAAAATAATAAAACAAAAAAAAAACAAAAAAGAGTTAATTAAAAAACCATTTTTCAAATCTATGTTAATTTGTCAATTTAAAATTTTGATTTTATATTTTTTTTCTTTCTTTTCTTCATTATAAAATTTTATTACTATAATTATTATATAGCTTTTATGTTCATGATTCATTATTTTCTTACTCCTTTCCCTTTTTTATCTCCTCTGATAACACTAATTATATTTCGGGAATATTCCCGTTCAATAAAAAAAAAAAAAAACAATTTAATTGTGCCTCTTTTTTAAATTGTATAACAATTAAACACATAATAAAATGTAATTATTTTATATAACTTTTCAATTTTAATGATTTAAAATTACATACCATTGTTCTAAATTTATTATTATTAGCATTTTATATTATTTTCTTATTGAAAATCGAAGAAAAACTTAAAAAGGAAATATAACTGTTCTTTTATTTTTAAAAGGATTCATAGTTTTTAATTATAAAATAATTTTCTTTTGATTTTAATTTGATTCCTTTGGCGCCTTAAAATATTTTTAATAAATATTCTTAGAATAAAATAGGTATAAATTTTAGGAAACGTTATACCTATAATATATTATGTATATATATCTATATATATCTTTCAATTATTTTATATGTATATGTATAATATTTAGGTAATAGTTTTTAATGAATTTTTAGTATAATTGTGCCATAATTTATTTGAAAATGAAAATAATTTTACATTGAAAAGAAATTTGGTTGTAAAAGAAAAAAAAGTGTTCTACTCATGACTCTCCAGTATATATTGTATTTTTTTTTTTTTCCCTAAGGGAGGTGGGAATCTTCCAAAGACACCAAGAATTTCTCCTTGGTAGTGTCAGATTCTTACTGACTAAACCCACCTCCCCCTTTAGCCAATATAGTGGGATGAAACCCTTACCTGCGAACGCAGTATATTGGCTAGGGAGTAGGGATAGGAAAGGATAGGAAAATGGATACGGAAACATTGAATTGGGAGTGGGACTGTAAGGAAACAATGAATCCGCCTATTATTATTATTTTGCTAACAGTGACTAAAGCCGTCACAATATATTACTACATGAGGCAACTATTGAAGGCAACCCCCACTGTCACTGTAGCGGCTGTTATTATTGGTATTAATATTTTTATTAATATTATTATTATTTTACTACAGAGTCAGCGCCATCAGTGGATTATAACGTGCAGCAGTATATAACACCTTACTTGCATGATATAACCAAAGATACCCCCACTGTAGTAGCTATTATTATTATTACTATTATTATTATTATTATTATTATAATTATTGTTATATTATTATTGTACTATTTATTATACTATTTAATTGTACTATTATTATTACTATTATTATTATTTTACCACAGAGTCAACGCCATCAGTGGATTACAACGTGCAGCAGTATATAACACCTTACTTGCATGATATAACCAAAGATGGCTCTACTGTAGCAGCTATTATTATAATTTGTTTTACTATTACTATTATTATTATTATTATTATTATAATTATTATTATTATTACTATTATTATTATAATTATTGTTATTATTACTAATATTGATTATACGATATACATTATTACGATATAAAAGTACTACATATTTTTTTATTTATGACCTGACCGGGGTTTGAACCCAAGACCATTCGATTGAAAGGTTGGCGACTTAACCACTGCGCCATGAGTCAGATAATAAAAATGTATAAATTTAAATGAAAATTATTGATTTTTTTTTTTTTGCACAAAATACGTCCAATGAATTTTATAGCTTGATAGATTTTAAAAGTTTTGAATCTATTGGATTTTTTATATAAAGATTTAGTTTGACACAAATGGTTATTTTATTAATTACAAAATTATGGCTTTCCCATTTTATGTTAACAAAATTATTATTTTTAAGTCAATTTTTGTTCCATTCTGAATTAGAAAGGTTTTTAGAATTGGAATCAAAATGAGGGAATTCCGTTTTTTCCTGAATATTTATAATATAATATATGTACATTGAAGAGATTTAAAGTTGAACTCAAAATCAGGGTTGCTCTCTTTTCCAGAATATTTATTTATATATATAGGTGAAATTCTAAGTTTGGAGGAATTTTAGAGTTAGTTTCAAATCAGGATTTCAATAATATTTTTAGCGGGGGTTTGGCGGCGGCATACCCAACTATTTTAAATGCCTTGATGTTGAAATATAATATATGCTTAAAAACAGCCGCTAAACAAAAAAGTTTCCGCAAAACCAACTGAATCTAACTGTCATATACACTAGAAAAATATACTTTTGGGGACTTTTTCCATAATAGTATTTTAAATTTTCTGGGGACTGTTTTCATATGCAAAAAGTCTCCAAAGTTTCAAACAGATTTTGACTTTTTTTTAAACTTTTTTCAAACAAATGGCGACTTTTTTCGTATTTGGTTTTGGGAACCTTTTGCTTGGGGACTTTTTTCTTACAGCCATCATAATATATGCATATATATATAGATATTTAAATATATATAATTCATGTTCATTAAATTATTTAGGTAAGTTTAGCATATAACGATATTTTTTCCACGTAATGTTGGTTTATGCTCTTTTTACTTGCAATTTTTTTGGCTGCAAAATTTTTGGAAGTTCAATATTTTTGTCACTAGATTTATGACAAACGAGGAAGAATACAGTTGCCTTTGTCAACTCTTAGATACCCGAACGAACCGTTAGTATGTTAACAGCCTGTCACTCTGCTCACAATATTATTATACCCGTACGATAGGATCGGGTATAATAAAATTACTCCTCCGTTTGTAACACCTCGAAATAAGCGAGCTAGATATACCTTCAAAGGTATGGATCGGATCAGAAAAAAATTCTAAGACTTTTGAGCCATGTCCGTCCGTCCGTCCGTCCGTTCGTCCGTCCGTCAGCACGCTAACTCAAAAACTAAGAAAGCTAGAATCTTGAAATTTACACAAAATATTTTGGGAGTAATTTGTAGGTTCCCTATTTTTTTTGGTTGAGTTTGGACCAAGCCTTAGGGTAGCTCTCGAACACCTAACTTTTAGATCCCCACATTTTTTTTGCAATAGAGCTATGAAATTTTAACTACTGATAGATCTCACAAAAATATTAATTTTATTTTGAATAGCTTTTTTTTGTAGCCCCACCCGTTACGGAGCTACAGCTCCCCAAACGTTCAAAAAAGCTCTATATTTAAATTGTTATAGCACAAGTTGTATAAGGTATATCTTCATTTTGAAAACGCCAAACGATTACTACTTTCATTCGCTTTAAAAGTATATATACAATAAATATATATTTTTGGCATACGGTGTCTTAATTTACCGTTATGCGAAACTCAAATTTTGCAAAATTCTTTAACCCTTCCATCTTCTAAACGGTTAAAGTTGGAAACTTGAAATTTTGACAGAAGTTAGATCTTTGAAAATTAGTATGAGTCATTTCAAAAATTTTTTTTGTATCACCCCCCGTTTAGGAGCTGTAAGGGGTCAAAAACTGAAAATTTCCAATTTTTAAACACCTGTAATTTGAACACCTGTTAAAATTTTTTTAAAGTAATACATAAAAATTAAAGCTTCAACATTATATTCTTATTTCTGTTAACAACTTTTTTTAATAATGTAGGGTTACTTTATAATTGACGAAAGTGTTACTTGATTTTTTCAAATTTTCTAACAAATTTCTTTAACGAATTTTTTCCATTTTGTTTTACTCGATAATTTGAAATTGTTGAGGATATAATGCGTAGTACATAAAAATGTAAATAAATAAACAACATAACGGTTGCCTGAAGAATTTTTATTTATATGATATTAATATATATACATACTTATATAATATCATGTTTATTTAGATATCGTATATGTCACTAATGAATGAATGATAAGAGTATAGATGTATATTATATAGCGCCGTATTTACATACATATATGTATTTTATTGTACTTATAAGAAATTATTCTGTCAATGGAATATTTAAATATAATGTAATATAATATTTAAAATTATATTTACTATTTTGTACTTAGTAAATTTAATATACATTTACCGCTTAGTATTAAATGGTACTATAGAATATTTGAAAAAGTTTTGGATTGATAATCGTTATGTGGAAGGTTAGAATCTGCTTTTGAAGAATGTACATATAAACATATAGTTTGAATATATGTACAACCCATAGTTCTAGAAATTATAAAATTCACTCAAATTATTTTAAAATACTAAAATATTAAAAAAATAATATTGTAAGCAGAGTGACAGGCTGTGAACATACTAACGGTTCGTACGGGTATCTAAGAGTTGACAAAGTCAACTGTATTCTTCCTCGTTTTTTTAATATTTTAGTATTTTAAAATAATTTGGGTGAATTTTATAATTTCTAGAACTATGGGTTGTACATATATTCAAACTATATGGTGATATGTACATTCTTCGAAAGCAGATTCTAACCTTTCACATAACGATTATCAATCCAAAACTTTTTCAAATATTCTATAGTACCATTTAATACTAAGAGGTAAATGTATATTAAATTTACTTAGTATAAAATAGTAAATATAATTTTAAATATTATATTATATTATATTTAAATATTCCATTGACAGAATAATTTCTTATAAGTACAATAAAATACATATATGTATGTAAATACGGTGCTATATAATATACATATATACTCTTATCACTCATTCACTAGTGACGTATGCGATATGTAAATAAACATGATATTATATAAGTATGTATATATATTAATATCATATAAATAAAAATTCTTCAAGCAACCGTTATGTTGTATATTTATTTACATTTTTATGTACTACGCATTATATCCTCAACAATTTCAAATTATCGAGTAAAACAAAATGCAAAAAATTTGTTGAAGAATTTTGTTAGAAAATTTGAAAAAATCAAGTAACACTTTCGTCAATTATAAAGTAACCCTGTATTATTAAAAAAAGTTGTTAACAGAAATAAGAATATAATGTTGAAGCTTTAATTTTTATGTATTACTTTAAAAAAATTCTAACAGGTGTTCAAGTTACAGGTGTTTAAAAATAGAAAATTTTCAGTTTTTGACCCCTTACAGCTCCTAAACGGGGGGTTATACAAAAAAAATTTCTGAAATGACTCATACTTATTTTCAAAGATCTAACTTCTGTCAAAATTTCAAGTTTCCAACTTAAACCGTTTAGAAGATGGAAGGGTTAAAGGATTTTGCAAAATTTTAGTTTCGCATAACGGTAAATTAAGACACCATATGCCACAAATATATATATATTGTATATATAGTTTTAAAGCTAATAAAAGTAGTAATCGTTTGGCGTTTTCAAAATGAAGATATACCTTATACAACCTGTGCTATAACAATTTAAATATAGAGCTTTTTTGAACATTTGGGGAGCTGTAGCTCCGTAACGGGTGGGGCTACAAAAAAAAGTTATAAAAAATAAAATTAATATTTTTGTGAGATCTATCAGTACTTAAAATTTCATAGCTCTATTGCAAAAAAAATGTCGGGATCTAAAAGTTAGGTGTTCGAGAGCTACCCTAAGGCTTGGTCCAAACTCAACCAAAAAAAATAGGGAACCTACAAATTACTCCCAAAAAATTTTGTGTAAATTTCAAGATTCTAGCTTTCTTAGTTTTTGAGTTAGCGTGCTGACGGACGGACGGACGGACGGACGGACATGGCTCAAAAGTCTTAGAATTTTTTTCTGATCCGATCCATACCTTTGAAGGTATATCTAGCTCGCTTATTTCGAGGTGTTACAAACGGAGGAGTAATTTTATTATACCCGATCCTATCGTACGGGTATAAAAATAAATGACATTACATCGAGGTTAAAATTATATACTATTATAATACTTTTTTATTACCACCCGTACGGAAAAATAAAATGTTTTTACTTTTTATAGGTAGGTATTCGTTATAAAAAACCTCCAGAATATTCTATTTTCGTTTCATTCGTTTCGTTTTTTTTTAAACTAATAATTAAAATTGTGATAAGTAATAATAATTTTCTAAAATTAAACAGAAAATGAAATGAAAATGAAAACAATAAAGTAAGAAAAAAAGGATATTGATCAAATATGAAAGGGAAACTTATAGAAATATGGTTTTAGGAGTGGAACTGAATAAAAATTTTAAAAAGAAAGTGTTGCTGACTTTTTAATATTTAAATTTTTAAAAATAATCCGGATTACTTCCACAAATTAAATGTCCTAAACATAACAATAAGATAATAAGTGTAGTGTTTGTTGTCTTCAACATATTCGACTAAAATATTAATTAGATTTTTTTCCCCTTGCCACTCTTTTAAAGAGCATAGGGCATCCACTAAGTCATTTATTATTCATATTTGACTAAGTTTCAGTTTCTAAAATCATTAATTTCACTAAGCCGTTAATTACTCGGCTGTAGTTATTGTATAAGACTATAGAGGAATTTCTTTTATTTTTACGCCATCTATTATCTTATACAAGTATTATGTTTTATTATTATATTATTATACATTACAATATGATATTAATTATAATTTATAAGAGATATATACTTATTTTTAATTTAATTATATTCTACAAATTATATTATATTATAAGAAATGTCTATTATTTTTTATTCTATATACTTTTTATTTTTTTTTCTATTCTATTTTATTTTCTATATAACCCAGCCGTGGTTTGCACCCGAGACATTTCGTATGAAAGGCCGGTGTCTTAATAACCACACCATTGGTTGGATTATTAATTGGAATTAGCCGATACTATTAATTTTATACTGGGCGAATTGAAATTGTAGCAGAATACATACCTCTTCTTTGGTGTTAGGTACTTCAATTCTTAGATATTGATGAAAAAAGCAGCTTTAATATTAATATGGTGTCAGCTGCCTTGTCAAAAAAAATTAATACATTTCAAAATTACTGACATTTATATCTGTCTATCTATAAATGATTTCCACGTACCCACTTTCAGAAGAGAAAAAATTTGTAATCCAAAGTTTAAAAATTCGAAAGGCTAAAGCTGCCTACAAAAATTTTATTTTGATTTAAAATAAAATGTATGTGCTTTCTATTATATCGTCGTTTTTAAAGTAAAAAAATCGATTCTATTGTCTAACATAGTGTGTTGCTGACACATTTAAATGTGCCTACATAGCTTCCTGTATATATAAACAATTAAATTTGTCAGAAAATTTTTAGATTGCTAGATAACCCGCAGCCTAGTAGTTAATGGGCTACAGCTTCCGAATATTTTTTATGCCCTAATTAAAAAGTAATAATCAGAGTTTTGCTGAATATTTCAATCCTATCTGATGAACTTTCACAACTTAAAATTTTTTTTTCTTAATTGGCTTTATTTATTATTTAAGTTACCTCGCTTTAAATTTACGAGTCCATTGAAAATTTTAAATTTGCCTCTATTTTTCAATGATGCAATTCGTAATTTGCACCAAAATTTGAAAATGTTCTTAGTATTTCATGTAATAAAAAAAAATTGAGAAAAATAAAGAGACACTTTCAACAATTTTAAGACAACACATAAATACGAAAATCCATTAACACATGTAAAATTATAAAGTTCAAGCTTCAATTTTTGCTTTTTATTTTGAAAAAATTTATGGTGCCTAAGTTATAGGTGTCTAAAAATAGCAAATTTTCAATTTTTGAGCCCTAAACAAGTGGTGGTACTTGAGATCTTAAACAGGAGGCAGTACAAAACGTTTTATTAGGGAACATTAAGTAAAAGTTCTTTTGTAGCTCAAGTACTTTCTCGTGCCTTCGTACCTTCTAGTTCCTATCTAAAAGCGTGCCGGAGTTATGAAAGAGAAAAATCATACAAAATTTGTTTTTCATATAACGGTAAATTTAAATATAAATTTGAAAAACTTGTATTTAAAATTGATTTAAAAAGATTAAAAAAATTCCTGTCAAATAGCGTAACAGTAAATGTAACAGTAAGTCGATGCAACCAAATTATTAATACGCTACACCTGAATAATTCGAATTAAATAAAAAATCCATAAGTTTTTTGGCAGTTGCTTGAACTTCTTCCCTTTTCTGCATCTTATTCAACTCGAATTTCAGGAACGTAAAAACGGCATCCTCTTGGGATATGCTTGACACCCTTGCAAAAAATATCAAGTTTCTATCTTAATTAATTTCGAAGATATGCTTGGGAGGCGAGTGTCAGGTACCCGAATTGCCACTCCAATTCATCAAATCCATCTCAGGGACATAAAGAAAACATGTCAGAACACCATTGTACTAAATTTAAAGGTTCTACTTTTGTTGGTTTTGGAGATATGCTCGTTTACTCTTGTGCTCGTCCGGAAGTTTCCAAAATACGAACCCATGGTTCAAATTCTTTCAAATGTCAGTTTCCAATTTTACATAACAGAACACCCTTGTACTAAAAATAAAGGTTCTATATTTGTTGGTTGTGGAGATATACTCGTTTTCTCTGGGGCTCGTTCGAAAGCTCCCAAGATCCGAACCCATGAACCAAATCCTCCCAAATTTCAGAAACATAAACAAAACACGAAATAACATCACTGTACCAAATTCAAGATTCTATCTTTGTTCGTTTTGGAGATAATCTCGTTTGCTCTGGGGCTCGTTCGGAAACTTCCAAAATCCGAACCCATGGACCGATTTTGTCCAGATTCGAACTTAGCCTTCCTTCCGTAATTAGTAACCTACTATATAAATTTCATCGTGTGGACTAACTAATTTAAATATATGGCGCATTATAGTGATACATTCTTCAGAATCATAGAATTCCAAGACAATTTAGCTATGTACGTCCGTCCGTCCGTCCGATTAAATCACGATAAATCAAAAGTAATGAAGGTAGGATTCTGAAATTGTTTTCATTACTTTTACCTCTTTTTTATATGAAACTTTTTTTTATGAACTTAACTTAGTGTCAAAAGATGTTAAGCTTTATGCCAAGAACTTCAGCAGAAATTTTTAGTTTAAGACAACATGTTCAGATATATGCGAAATTTGGATCCTCATGGCGGTATTTAATAAAGCTAGTTATCTGAAATTTTCTGACAGAATTATTAAGTTTTATGATAATAACTTCTTTGAAATTTGGTTAATTTTCCGTAAAAGGTTCTTGAAGCTATCATATATCGACGCTTAATCAAGTTAGACAACTGAAATATCGTATAGAGTTGAAATACTCGTCCGCGTTTTGAAATGAATTCAATAATAAAAATTCTCTAGGGAAATATTAAATAAATTAAAAGGTAGGTGCAGATATATTAATATAATATTATAATAGTAAATTTATGAGAGATTTAATTACAAAGAAATTCTGTGAAAACAACTAAAATAATAAATTCAATTCTAATTTTATTCTAAAGAAATGCATATATAAAACAGAAATTTAAAATAAATATTCAAGAAATCAATCTTTTAACATAAATAACATTTGCGTACGTCTGCATTGCCTTTTCGAATAGGGAAGAAGTATATAAAAGAATGTAGTGCCTAATAGGAACAGCTAAAATTATAGGTTGTGTGGTATGCATTTAAATATGTATGTATATCTACTGATTGTTTGTTATTTCTGACAATTATTTTCAGAAAAACGAAAAATTAGATATTTTCTGAAGCATTTCTGATACTTTTAGTTTTAAATAATACCGTAGTTGCTTTCTATTTTACGCGTAAGTGTAATTCTTCTTTTTAAAAAATTGTACTGGGTGTTTCATGCTTTGGTCTTGAACGTTTATACAGTGTTTTCAATATAGGTCGAAGAAAATAACAAATTTGTTTTGTAGGTTTAGATTTATTATGAAATTTTTGAGGTAATAGGGGTCTCGGTATAGGTACCTGGGTGTTATTTAGGGTATTTTTGCTTTGTCAGGTAGGAATTTATTTAGGCTGTATCCTTTTTATGTATTCATATAGTTGAAATTTACCAAATTTATTTCTGCGATTTATATAATGTTGAAGAGGTCCGCACCTACTTTAGCTTCTAAAGAATTGTCTACTTAGCTTTCAGTTATTTCTCTACTGAATATACAATATTCAAGATCAATTATGCGACATCTTGTAGATGAAATAAATATAATATTATGAGGTAAATAGAGTATATGTTGTAGGTAAAAAATTATAATGTATAAATATTATGATGATTTTGTCTATTTTTATGTAAATTTAGGAGAAATTTATGTTAATTTGAACCAAAAAATAAAGAAAAGCTAAAGAAAATGAAAAACTCTTGAATTTAATGAAAAAGAAAAACTTATGTATATGAATGGGAAAATAATATTGAAAATAGATTGAATGAAATCATTTTGATGCAATGAGGATGAATAGCTGTAATGAATAGTGTTAGTTAACTTTTATGTTTTTTTTTTCTAGAAAGCGCAAATAAATATATTTTAAAATTACTTAAAATAAAATAGGAATAGAAAAATAACAATGATTATTATTTATTATATTTGTTTGAACTTTAAAATCAATTCGAATCCAATAAATTTACGAAAATAAAAATTTTTGTTTGTTTAAAATTTATTGTTGCCTTGAAAGAAAATATTATTTTTGAATTTATGAGCAATAATTTTTTCATAAGTATAGATTTGAGCATACATTTCATAAAATTTCTTCAAAAAATACAATAGAAAACCTTCTGTATAATTTATAACAGAATTAAAGAGTTTTATTCAGCAAAAAACGAGAAAGAGTGCAGTAGAGTAGACTGTATTAACTCTGGGATACCCGTATGAACGTAATATATGCTGTTTCCATTAAACTTGATCATTTTTTACAAAATTTCTGATGTTTTAGTAACGACGTTAAGTACCGAGATATATTTATGTAAATTTTTGGAGTTGTTTCTCCAGCACAACCAAATTTTACAGATGTTGTTGGCCTGTAATTCGACAGCTTTTTGTAAAATTTCAGATATTTAGCTTCAATAGACACTAAGTTATTTCTATATAATAAAGAAGTTGTGTGACAGTTACTCGAAGTCGCTGGCTGAAAATGCTGGGTTTAAATAGAGAAACTAAAAATTTTTCAAAAGTGACGTAAAAAAACTTTGAGCGTCCAAGATCCTTTATTTTATGAGTTATCGTTTTATCGTTATCAGGCGGATGGACGTACATGGCTTAATGAACTCAGAATTCGATTCTGAACCGATTTATACAATTGAATCTATGTCTAGCTCTACTCCTTTAAGGTGTCACAAACTTAATTGCTTGAACATACATTCATACAGGTGTAATAAATCTGAAGAATAAAGCATTCTGATTAAAAACGTGTAAATGTAAAATAAAATCAAATGCATATGATACAGAACAATATTTACAATATACAGAAAAATTATAGATAGAAACCCACTAAGTAGTATAAAATGACCAAAAACTTCATAACCAAGTCTTCAGTCGATTGGAGCTTTTTCTGCAAAAGAATCTTTTGATTTAGATTTCGAAAGTAAAAAAAACAAGGCACTAAGGCAGTGTTACCAAAAGTTTTCAAAGCCACACATTTTCTTAAAATGTAATGTTATAGAATACATTTGAACCAAACTCTGTGATTTTGTTTTTTCTCTCTGAATTTTTGTTTTTCTATGTAAAAAAATATTGTGAAAAATCAAGAAATATGTCTTTAATTTTAAAGAAACCCTATTAACAACATCTTTTAATATGTTGTATTAATATATAATGGTGAACTTCTTTTTGTGTTTTACTTTAAAAAAATTTGAACAATTTAGTGTTCTTGTCAATAGAAGTGTCTAAAAATAATAAATTTTGAGTTTCTGACCCTTAGTAGCTCTTTTTCTGACTAAGTTTATGCTTAATGCTTATTAAATTCCAAAACTGTTGAATGAATGGAGGATAAATTGACGAATGGAGGATAAATTGAAATTAATAATCGCATATAATAAAATGTTCAATGATTTTTTTTTTGGAAAATGTGTTAAAAATAGTGACTTAGTTTTAATAAACGATCAGCTTATAATTACCTTTATTTTTATATGTAAGTAGAATATTGTGTTTTCATATTTACCTATAACATTACAAACCAATGATTCAGCGTATTACCATATACATAACAATATTACTACTAAATTTTGTTTCAAACGGGTGTACGGCTTAAAAATACATAGTGGACCATCAAATTTTACATAAGTAGCAAAAGTAAATAGTAGCAAATTCTTAAAATTTGTTTTTTAATTTATTTTAATTTATTTTAATTATTTTAATTTATATTCAAAAAAATAAAATTCACTTAAAAACTCTTAATCCAATTTGATATGGTTTAATATTTTAAATATGGTTTGTGAAATCAGTTCAAGACACAAACCATATTTTTTTTACTTCTATCATTTATGACGTCTGTCTATATTGTAATATTCTTAATAAAACTAAAAAAAATATAAGTGTTATTTGTTTTAAATGAAAATTTATTAATTTTTAAATACCATTAATATATATTTTAGCTTTTAATAACTTTCCTTTTAAGAATTTAACCCCAAAATCAATTATTTGATATAATTTTAAAATTCTATAAATATAAAATTTTCTAGCAAATTCATTTTCTATATTATAATATAAATAAACCATCACCTTAAATATGTATTAAAAAATAATAATTTTCCATTGTTATTACCATATTTTAAATTGAATCCGACATGGCTTTCCAAAAATAAAACAAAAAAAAAAAAAAAAACCATTTTTAATTTCTCATATTTCGATTTAAATTTATGGTACCATCAAAACAAAACAAAAATTTATATTCCCATTAGAATGAATTACTCATTCTATGTCCTGAATACATTTTATATATAAATAAATAATAAAGTTATTTTCGATAATAGGAAAATTTTCAGTTTACAACACATAATGGGACCAATTTTCACTTTACATAATCTATGAAAATGATAAAAAAAAAAAAAAAAAATAGAAAAAAAAAAAATGACTAATAGGAATGGTTTATATTTTACAAAACACTGGTATTCAAAAAGCTGATCTAAAATATATTATTAAAGATATATATATATATAAATAAGAGATTTTCCATGTAATAGGATTTCTTAATGTCGTTCGCTTAGAATTCGGTAGACCCCTAAAATTATTCACATTAAAAAAAAAAAAGAAACAAAACAAATTAAAAATAAAAATAAAAAGACAGAGACAAAAAAAAAAAAATACATTTTAAAAATTTAACGAAAATAACGTATATACAACGAAAACATTAAAATATAAAAAATTTATGTTCCATGTATTCAATTCCTCATCCAGTTTTTCCTGAATAAAGTCAAAAAAAAAAAAAACAAAAAACAAAGAAAATAAAAAAAAGAAAAAACAATAAGAGAAGATGAATGAATTTTCTTAACGCTATTAAATCACATTTTGATAAATTCGTTCGGGATATAAAATACCAGTTAAAATTTCATTGGGGAATTTAAAACAACAAAAAAAAAAAAAATAAATAAAAACAGAAAAAACGTTCGAACAAACCACATAAATAAAGTATTTTTCTTTTTTAGCTTTCATTTAAAATTATAAAATTCTTATTTAGATCCAACCATATATTTTTTCTCTTAAATTCTAAGAAACCGTTTAGGCCAAGTTTAAAATTATTTTAGTAATATTGAAATAATTTCCTTTTGTCTGAACCAAAATAATTACCTACAAACTTCAACCTTTAAAACAACATCTTATTTTATTTAAAAGTCAGGCGGATGTAAAAAGAAAAGTGATCTGTAATATTAAATGTACATACAATCATTTCTAGGGGTTACACCAAAAAACATTTTTGTTTCCTTTTTCTTTAAATTATTTTCTTGTTAAAAATAAAAATTATTACAATATTAAAAATACAAAAAGAAGAGTAAAATGAGATGTCAAAAAAAAAAAAAAAAACAGGAAAAAAAAATAATAATATAAAAAATATAAAAAGAAATGACAATACCATCTAATGGTTAAAAGATCTAAACATTTGGTGTCACATATTTATGGTAAGAATATATAGTAGTATCATAACAAAATGGTTTTATGCAAATTTCATTTTATTTTTTTCTGTAACACTTTCATGGTAGGTGATTGAACGCAGATCCTTCAGATCCTTGTCTTATCTAAAACAATAATAAAAAGAAAAAATATACGAAAGAAAGAGATAGAAATAAATATAAAAATATATAATATAAAAAAAAAAAAAAAACAACAAAAAGAGACCCGTTAAAAATTTGTCATTTTTAACGCGAAAAAATAAATTTTTTTTTTCTTTTGTTTTTATTTTTCAACTTTATAAAGTCGAATTGAATGCTTAATGCCGTATCAAGTTTAATATTACACAAATTATAATAGTAAAAAGAGACAGAGATAGATAAAACGATAAGGAAAAAAATAAGAGCGAAAAATTGATGAAAATAAATTGTCCTTGTTAACAGTAAAAGGTTCTATATATCATTAAGGCAAAGTTTTTATTTTTTGTTCTTAGCGGTAAAAAAAAAAAAAAAAAAACAATAAAAAGAAAAAAACCATTACAACAACAATGATTATTCTTTTAAAATGTGAGTTTTTGTTTTTTAGTGTTAAGAATGATACAAAAATCTAAATTTAAAAATTAATTTGTTATAGCTTTAATTTAGTGGAAAATACAAAACAAAATTTTCGATTACAATTACATACAGTATTTCAACATGATCTTGAAATGAATCCTAAAATAATGGTCGTGTTTGAAATTTTCTAACATTAAAAGACAATAATAAATTGTTCGTATTAGAAAGAGAGATTATTTTTAGGTAATTAAAATTAAGATGATATCATCGTATAACTAAATACATATTTACTTAATTAATTAATATTTACATACGTAGTCGTAGGTAAATATCACATTGATGCTTTGCACAATATACTTATTGTACAGAAAGAATCCTATTTGAAGAATAGCTATGTCTTCAAACTAATGGAAATTTATTATTGTTTTTTTTTATTTTTATTCTTTGGCATTCAACATAAAATCTTGTGTTCTTCGGACACACATAGAACAAATGTCAATCTTTCGTCCCACTTCCAATTATTATTATTTATTAAAAATGTAATCGTTTCTTTTTTTAAACCTTTTTAATCAACTTAAATAAGTTTCTTAAAGACGAACTTTCATTCAACTCTTCTAATTTAGTTTCTAGATGTAAGTCTACTTCAAATTTCAAGTACTTTAAGAATAAAAAATACGCCCTGTACAAATTGGAAATTCGAATGTTCAGCCATCACAGACATCGGGAATTTTGGTTATCTTCATATAAAATATAAAACGTCGCAAATTTTGGTTATCTTCATATAAAATGTATATAACAAGAAGCTATTATTCTATAACCTGCTGGAAGAAGCAACAAAGGTCAATGGAAACTTTTCGAAAAGGAATCCTTACTGAAAGAACAAAGAAAGAAAAAAATGTGGTTAGACCTTTTGCTAAGCAAAAATCACTAAAATATAAGCCATAGAAGACACAGTCGTCTAAACAAACTGATGAAAGGGCACCATAATAGTTGAACTTAATCAATGCAATCTCACATGGGAGAATGCAAAACCAGCAGCGAAGAATCATGGTAGATGGAAATGTCAAATATAAGCCATTATTTAACTTTAAACTTCATAATTTTAGGATATATTTTAACCGGAAAGGAACATTATTATGAACTATAGGTACACATAGACATAGAATTGAAAGAAAAATGATTTAAACCGTTAATATTGTTAGAGAATTTATTGCGTATTTATGAATAGTATTTTCTAATTCTTATTTTTTTAATGAATAATTTGTATATGTTTACAAAAAAAAAAAAACAACTTCAGGAATTTCATTTTAACTATATGTAAGGACATACTTACCAAAACTACTGATTAAATTTTAAAAATTATTGATTTTTACATCTTTGTGAAAAGAGAGCATTAAAATGGACAATTAAAAGATTAAGGAAGCAATGGACTTCATTCTCTCCTATTTGAAAATTTAAAAAAAATACTATAGTAGCTATATTATTCTAAATCGAAATACTTTTTTTCGGTACCTTTTAGATTTTATATATGTTTATAGTTACACTTTATTTATGTTTTTGAGAGTTTATAGTTAGACTAAGAGAAGTTAAGCTATCGAAATTGTCAAGATATCTATATGTATAACACAAATTGTTTCATTAAAATAATTCGTTTAAATCTAATAGTCTATATTATGCCCCGGGGATTAAATTTTAGGTTAATGTTACCATTAAAATATATCAAGTATTAACATCGAGAGTTGCATATATAAATAATTACAATACAATACAATATAATTTATTTAAATATTTAAAATGTCATTTACATGCATAATAATATATAAATAATGATAAAATATTTTCCTTCTAAAATACACTAAAGATAAAATACACTAAAGTTAAAAGGACAAAAAACCAATTTTAATAATACAATTTAAAAAATCTAATATAAAGCGTGATGAATCAAAAATAAATACAAAACTCTAAAATTATTTCACATAAAAAAACGATTTTATCTAAATGTACTGTTAATATTATAGTAAAATATAGAAAATTAAAAAAAAAATAGAAAATAAAAATTACGTACAAAAATGTAGTCAAATGCAGAAAAGTATCATAATTTCACCTTAGATTGTAAATTACCATAAAAAAAGGTGAAAAAGTCATGATCATGTGAAACTTAACATTTTTTCTTTTCTTTTGTTTTCAAATCAAACTGTAATTTAAGAAAAAAAAGCTTTCATATCGTTCTTTTTATACATATACATAATATTCTAAAAAAAAAAAATATTAAACTGATCATTGAACGTTTTTCTACATTCATTTCTAAAACATTTTTTTTTTTTCCCTTCAAGTTTTTTCAATCCCATCTGTTTATTTTTTTTTTTTTTTTTTTACCATATGGTTACTCCTTAGAATCATTAAACAGTTTTACTTGGTAGGTACTTTAGTTTGTCAAAAATCAAAAACAAAATGTAAAAAAAAAAAAAAAAAATACCTACTTAATCGTATGTGATTTGCCAACTCCACGAAAGATGCATTTATAAACAACCGTAAGCTGTGCTTAAGTACGTGCCATCGAATTCATTCATCAGAAAAGAACAGGTAAAAAAAAAAAATCTAATAGCAATGAGGGGGGAAAAAAGAATACATTCAAATAAATGCTATCACTAGCAGACAAAATTTTACTTTTTTTTTCTTTTTTTTTTAAATATTTTTCTTTTCCTTGTTTTATTCGGTATCTTTAGATAATATTAAGTGTATCATACATATATATAGATTTGTACAATCATTGTGCATTATATGAGAATATAATGGTAAATATTTTTGAAATTTTAGCAGAATAGATATGCAAATTTTTTTTTTTTTTTTTTGTTTGGGACCATTGAAGTTTCTACAGAGACCGTTTGAAAAAAAAAAAACGACAAAGAAAAATTAAAGAAATCAAAAATATTACAAAGAATTTTTATTGTAAAAAAATAAATATATTTATAATATAGTAATTGGGATATTTACGGATATTTGGCGAAATTATAAGATATACGAATTAAAAATTATAAAATGAAGAAATATAAAAGTGTTATTTATTGGGATTATTAATTATTTGGAATCCTATATTATTATTTAGAATGAAATTTTATAATTTTCGAAGAAGTAAGATGCTTAAAAATTATGAGAGTTACTTTCGGATAAAAATTGCTGTCAGACAAGTAGTTTAGTATTTAGTATTACTACATAAATGATTTAAATGATTTAGTATAAATCTTCCCGTTTTAATAGTTAGTGGAAGGGTTTAAAAATTTACAAATTTTAATTTTAAAACACACCTAAATCTTTGATTGGATATCTGGTTAAATTTTTTTTTTTTGTTTTAAAGGAAGATACAAAAAGAATACATAAACATAATTTTTAAACATGTACAAAACGATTCTCCTAATTTTTTAACTATATTTTAGAAAAGAAAAAAAGTTGACACTGGATAACTGGAATTTATTATTAGAAAATAATTATAAATTAAAAAAAATAGAATTATATAATTTGGCGTAAAGTCTTATTTTCCCATAAATCGTTTTTTATGGAACCAAATGAATGCAGTTAAAATATTTAATTCTATAGCGTCTTGTACCATGGCGTATCGAAAGTGAATAATATATAACTTTAGCAAACAACAATCTCTCAAAACTGTAATTTTGTGTCATCTCAAATTTGAATACAATTTTCACCAAAGAGGTGTTAGGTGTATGATCTTCAAAAAACACCAAGAAATCCAAATCGTCTTTTGGAGTAGTGTGTGATTTTTACCTACTAAAACCCGCTTCTCCCGTATCTAGAATAATTTGATAATCACCCTAATTTCAACATTGCAGTACAATCGTTGAAAAATAGGAAGACGAAAAGGAAAAAGTGAAGAAATTTTGAATATAAATAGTGGTAGCAGGACTAATTAGAAAGTTGACTCATTCTTTGCTCTTCTATATATTATACAAACCGAAAACACCTGTGCTGGTAATGTGTTGCACAATTTTGTCTTACGAACTAAGAATTAGTTCTCATACTTAATTTTTCAACTTCTAATAGGCTCCATTATGTAATTATGAGACAGTGGTAAACTCTATATGTATACCTACTTAGGAACACTTTTAATATATGTCGGCAATTCTAACAGTTGAAATAGTCAAAATCTCTTTAAAATAAATTGTAACCATCATAAAAGAAAGCAATAAAACGTAATACTATTTAAAAAATTCAGTGAATATAAGCATAAAAAACGAATCAAATTTTTGTATATAAAAAATTGTATATGAATGGAATTTTTCATTCCAAATCGCCAAAATGGAAATTATTCTTTTTTTATTTTAGTTTTTTTTTTGCTTTTTAAATTTAAATCGATTTACGCTTTGGAGAAAATGTCTCTTAGAGGTGGAAACGAAATTTGGGTACAACAGAAAAACTAGCATATAAATGATTCGCATAAAAGAAAAATATTTTCAATGGAAAATTTTGTTATTCTTTTTCTTTCAATTTTTCAAATTTTATTTCATATTTTTCATACATGATTTAGTATTAGATATTTTATAAAAAAAAAACAAAAAAATATACAGATGAAATATTCTTTTTTTTTTTTTATTTTTTTCTTCTTCTTCTTTTTTTTTATGATTTTTTAAAGTATTTCGAATTAAGAAATATGTAGATATCGACGTATTATTATTATATAGACACACATTTGTTTTTATTTAAATATAGGATATACATGATTTACATTCTTACTACCTATATGTATTATGATTTCTACAGAATTTATGGGCTTTTTATATTATTATGTTTAAATTTTTGAATATCTAAGTTACATAAATTCAAAATTATTGTCATTAATTATTTTTATGTCAGTTATAAATATGTCAAAAGAGTTGTAATTTTATATTACTGAATTTAAACCTTAATTATGTGCTAAAGTTCTTTATTAGATAATCCATTTAATTTTTCTATAATCCAGTTTTCTTATGCAACCTCTGTTGTCCAATACTATTTAGAATCATTAACTTTTACTCTTAAGCGCATATGTCTAATTTTAACAAATAACTTGGAATAGATATTTCGATGGCTTTACCCAATAGGTAAAAGTATAAAATGCGCTATAAACATTGAGTGTGGATTCGAATCCCACACACAGCATGATAATATTTATCTCTCTTACTACATTTAAATCTTGAAACGAGAGGCTGTATAATTTCCTTGTCACATTTATTTGGCAAACAAATAAACAAAAAAAAAGGCAAAAAACTTGGTTACGTATTACATAAAATTCTCTACGAAAGAATCCATTCCAATGCTATATAATTATGATTTATATTCTTTTTATATATAGCAGTTTAAACTTCAATGTTATCGATTAATAAGTTATCGTATCCTTTGCTTATGGCTGTTTGTAACAACGTATTAAAGTTTTCTTAATAAATCGTTTAGGACAGATAATATAAAAAAAAAAAGAAGGAACAGTATTAGTAATTAATCTTTTCTCCAGTAATTAACTGAAATTAAAATTGGAAGAAATTAATTTTGGACCAACTTTGAAAAATTTCTTTAATATCCATGCTTGATCAATTTCAACTTTTTCGAAGTGAAAAACAAGACAACCTGTGTATATGATGTCTATTATACTTGTTGCGTCTATATCCCTCCTTTACCATAGTCCAAACTATAGCTCGACAAATATCTCGAGACATTTACATTTATTTACGTAGTGACCAACATTTTCCAACCAACAGAGAACCGTCACTGATTAAATTTATGAATCATAGTAGTTTCAACTCCAAAAAGTTGAAATTGATTGGGCGTGCAATCTATTCTAAAGACGTATAACAGCTCTTATTTCATATAAGTATAGTTGCATTTTATTATTATTCAAACTTTTTAATTTCGGGCACTATAAATATTTTATGATTTGATCTGCGATATTTGAATTTGATATGTATAAAAAGTGAAATTCGTGAAAAGTAAATTTTTTAATACTTAAGAGTAGAAAAAACAAGTAAATGTAACCGTAAGTCGATGCAACCGACTTATTTATACCCTACACCTAAAAAATTCAAATTAAATTAAAAATCCATAAGTTATTTTAGTTAAGTATTTAATATAAGATAAAAAAATAAATGCTTTTACAACCTTTGTACAAAATTTCAGGTTTCTATCTTTATTAAATTCGAAGATATGCTTGTAAGATCTTGGAAAGAGTGTGAAGGCACCCGGACCACCTCCCCAATTCATCCCAAATTTTAGAGACATCATCAGAACAGGTAGAATACTCTTATATCAAATTTCAAGTTTTTAAATCTATTAATTTCGAAGATATGCTTGTTCAGTCTTAAGAGTTGTGTGGTAGATACCTGAACAACCATTCCAATTCATCTGAAATTTTAGGCAAATCAGGGATTCAGGAAACAACACCCTCGTATCAAATTTGCAGTTTCTATCTTTATTAATTTCGAAGATATGCTTGTTCGGTTTTGGGAGTTGTATGCGAGGTACCCGACCAACCACTCCAATTCATCTGAAATTTTAGGCAAATCAGGGATTTAGGAAACAACACCCTCGTATCAAATTTGCAGTTTCCATCTTAATTAATTTCTAAGATATGCTTGTTTGGGTTTGAGAGTTGTATGCGAGGTATCCGACCAACCACTCCAATTCATCTCAAATTTTAGGCAAATCAGGAATTCAGGAAACAGCACCCTCGTATCAAATTTGAAGCTTTTAGCTTAATTAATTTCGAAGATATGTTTGTTCGGTTTTGGGAGTTGTGTGGGAGGTAACCGAACAGCTCCTCTAATTCATCTCAAATTTTGGACAAATCAGGAATTCAGGAAACAACACCCTAGTACCAAGTTTGAAGTTTCTATCTTCATTAATTTCGAATATATGCTTGTTCGGTTTTGGGAGTTGGGTGGGAGATACCCGAACAACCACTCCAATTCACCTCAAATTTTAGGAATATCAGGGATTCAGGAAAACCTATCCTCGTACAAAATTTTAAGTTTCTATTTTTATTAATTTCGAAGATATGCGTATTCGGTTTTGGGAGTTGTATGGGAGGTACCCGAACCCGTGGACCAATTTTGTCTAGGTTCGAACTTAGCCTTCCTTTCATAATTAGTAACCTACTATATAAATTTCATCAAGATAGCTTCACTAGTTTTTCAGTTATAGTGCGAACGGATGGACGGACATCGCTAAATCGACTCAGGAGGTGATCCGAATTCAGAATATGTATACATGTCCACATCTAACTCGCTTCCTTTTGGTGGTTACAAACACCATACCAAAGTTAATATACCCTATACTTAATGTGTAGGGTATAAAAATATTCGGCAATATTTTTTTTTTTTTTATAAAATATTTTCAGATTTTTAGCACATTTCCAAAAAAAATTTTGAAAAAATGTGCTTATTAGTTTCACTCTGTCCATCCGTCCGTCCGTCTGCTTACAAAACTTCTACACCGTTAAAAATAGAAAAAAACAATTTTAACCATGGGTAGGTCTCATAAAAAAAATAATTTTGAGGAACAACTTTTTCATGTAGCCCCATCCATTACGGAGCTACAGCCCCTCAAACTTTGAAAAAGCCCTATTTTTAAATGCATATATCTTATGTTCTGCTTAAGATTTTTTCAATCTGAAAAAGTCATTCGACAGGTATTTTTTTTAGCTTTGTAAATTAATATCAAAATTATACAATTTTTTTAAATTTAGTATTTAAATTTACCGTTATGTAAAAACCAACTTTTGCATGATTTTTCTACTTTCATAACTCCGACACGCTTTTAGATAGAGGCTTGAAATTTTGAGGCAAGAAAGAACTTTTAGAGTTAGTATAAGTTTCCTCAGAAAATTTTTTGGTAGCACCTTCTCTTTAAGAGTTATTACGCCTCAAAAATTGAAAATTTGCTAGTTTTAGACACCTGTAACTTAGGCACCTGTAAAAATTTTTCTTCGACACGACATGAAAATTAAAGGTTCAATAATATATTTTTACGTTTGTTAACAGCTTTTCTTAGTTATATAGGATTCCAGCCCCTCAAAATTTCAAAAATGTCCTATTTTCACGTTTTTTCTTATTACATGAAATTTTCAAACTTTGGTGCAGGTCACAATTCTAAACAGTTTGTTGTGAGTTTTGGAAATGTGCGCTTTTAAAAACCGTTGATTTACCTTCTACCATGTTTTTTTTAACGTTCGAAATTTATATGTAGTTTGTTTTGTATAGTAAGAGATTTTTCTTTGTTTTTTTATTAAAATTATATAAACAGATTATATTTATTATATACATATGTGCTTTCCAAATATCCAAAAAAAAAAAACAAAATATACCAAAACATTTTTAGTTTTTATTTATATAAGAATCGATTCATAAAACCCCGTTCAGTGAATTGAAAACTCAATTCAATAAAAAATGTTTTTTTTGAAAAAGTTTACAGTATTTTTAAAAAATTATTATTGGACCACATTAAAAAAATTGTTTGTCTGTCGTACGTACTACTACTACTCTTTATTAATAGAGATATTATATTTCCATTTTAATAGAAAACGAAAAAGAAAATAGCACATTGAATCCTTTGCTCAACGGTTGATTTAAAAAATCCTTGCGTTAAGTCCCTCAGTATCACCTGTGAACATTTTTAAACGTATAAAACATATTATAGTATCATAATTTTATTCGTGCTTTTGAGGACATTCAGAAATGTTCATCAGTTATACACATGGGACTTAGCGCAAGTTTATTTTTATGTTCACTGGTGAACACGAGATTTTGCAATATTTGAGTAATGTTCACCGATGATATAGGTGGAATTCAACGTGATTAATAAAATAATTCTTAGAAAGGTGTTATTTTTTTGGACCGTCTCCTTATAAATTCAATAAAGAAGTACGAATTTGTTATAATTATTGAAAATCTGCAAGGAAAATATGACTAAAAAGCAATTTACTTGCACAAATTTTCCTTCGATTTTTGTAATAATATGCTGTAAAGATTGATGATATCCTTAAATCACATTATTGTTTACTGAATATAGGTTTACATATATATATATGTAAATATACAAGTACCTATATGTTTATTTTTTCAATTGTATTTTATATTGATGTGCTTTTAAATTGAAACTGAGCGAATGAAATTGGCATTTTGAACGATTGACTAAGGAACATATTATTATTACACTAGCAAAGAAAAAATTATTTTCAAAACTAATTCTGTATATAAATATTTTAATGGAGATTTTTTATTTTTTTTATATTTTTTTTTGCATTGCTATAAATATTTCGTAGAAAATTTTTTAAATGCATTTTTCTTTGACAACCAAGAAATTTAATTTTCTATAAGTTTTTTTGCTTTTCTTTTTTTTTTTTTGTGAAAAAAAGGGGGGGGGGCGGTAATACCTATCATAAGTGAACTGCTAAATTATAGAGAAAAATAATGAAATCAAAAATTTATTAAAAATTATTTTCGTTCCAAAAAATTATAGTGTTGAAATTTTAAAATTGAAAGTTTTTGTTTTTGTGTTATGAGGCAACTTTTAGATTGGTGTTATCTTTCAATTTTCAAATTGAAAGGATCTTAAGGCGTTTTAAAATATACTATAAGACCAATTGAGAAGAATATTATATTGGATTTTATTGAACAAATTATTCTTTGCTGTAGAAATGAATAATAAAATGAAACTATATAATACCAGTGCTTATTATATATGATGATCCGGTTCATATTAACTTATATGTAAAAATAGTAGGTATTATTGTATGCTATTATATATCAATTAAACACGATTACTTTTATAAATTACGGATTATTATGCAATAGGTAATTGCAATAAATATTTTTTTTGGTGCCGTGAAATGTAAGAAAGCGGATATCGCGAATTTTATAAATTGGGATATTTTAACATTTCGAAGAAGAAATAAAGTTGAATGGACCTTATTATTTCCCTTTTTCAAATATTATGTTTTTTTACCTTTTTGCGCTTTGTACTCACCACATATTTTTTGTTATTACAGAAAGTTTCATTGTTGTTTTCGTATGTCTTAAAAATTACTGCTCTGGCTTCGAGTTAGCCATGAATGTTTGTATAGAGATAAATTACATAATTTTTTCCAGAACGGTTAAGCAAAATGGTAGTTAAGCCAAAATATTTTATATCAAACTTTCTGGAGAAAAGCATATATATCTATATCTTTTTCCAGAAAGCCTTAAAATAATTAGGAGGGATAATTTTAAATGTCTTCTTGTAAAAATAGTGCATGTAAGAAAACTAATTAGGAGAGATTTTATGATTGGTTATACAAAATAAGGATTACGCTTCTTTTTTTTTCCAAAATATTTATATATCATTATGAAAGATTGTGAATCACGATGGATTTTACAGTTGGTTACAAAATCAGATTTAGTGGAAATTAGTGGAATTTTAGCCAATTGATCAGTGCAATATTTTGAATTATAAGCCAAATATTTGTTTATAATAATATCATTTCCTACTTCACAATTATTTAATTTTCCAACAGTAATAAGTCCGAATTTGAAAAAATTTACAATTTCTACTTCATTCGCCGGTCGAAAAGGAAAGTCAATTCTGCCTTATTTCTTTGCGAATTATTTCAGGGTACTTAATTTTTCTTTATACTTTGACAGGAAAGATAATATCTCAAAATTTTAATTAGATGGCGTTACTTTAATTATTTTCAGCCAATTCTGTAGTGGTTAAGACACCGGCCTGTCATACGAAAGGTATCGGGTTCAAACCCCGGCTGGATCATATATATTAATAAAAAAAATAATATAAATTTTTCTTATAATATATAATTAGTAGAATATAATTAAATTAAAAATAATTATATATGTCCTATAAATTATAATTAATATCATATTGTAATAGCTATAATAATAAATAAACCGTAATTCTTTTATAAGATAAAAGATGGCGTAGAAATAAAACAGAAACGTCTTTCTTGTACTATTGTACATACTATTGTTACTGTCGAGTAATCAACAGCTTAGTCAAATTAATGATTCACGAAACTAAAGCTTAGTCAAATAATAATAATAAATGACTTAGTGGATGACCTATACTCTTCATAGAAGTGTCAAAGAAAAAAAAAACTTAAATTAAAATAAATTTTATGTTGAGTATCTCTCAAAAATATTTTTATAACTTTTCTTTTCTCTATATCCAAAATAATGTCTAAAATATAAAGTTGAAGGTAATTTATTTACGTCTGTAGAGAAGAAAATAGATTTCAAATTTTATAAGAACTTTCCCTTGAAATAAATTAGAAAAAAATTTTAAATCATTCCCCATTGGTTCAATAAAATCTGACACTGCAGGATCCTTATTATGTAACTTAATACATAAGTGTAAGTTTTTTCTATTTTTTTGGTGTTCGCAATTGAGATTTTAATTTATTATCATTGAAACCGTTACTTACATTTTTTAACTTTGATTTTTGATTGATAATAATGATATAATTTTAAAGTATTCACTTTAATTTTCCAACAGAATTAAAAAAAAATTTATATTTCTGAATTACCTTCGTCAATATTAACTTAAGAAAGATAAGAAAAATGAAATCAAATATTTACTCATAAATTAAAAAGAACAGATTCTAATGAAAAATATACAATTTCACTATGACATATAAATTAAAAGTTTTTTTTTTTATGTGTTCTTTTCATTACCCCAAAGTATTCTTTATAATTAATATCTGAACATTTCCTTTATAAATATTAGCCCTCTAAATTACCTAAAATGTAATAAAATTACTAAAAACAAAAAACACAATAAAAATGATGAAAAAAGAACCAACACAAATTCTAATTTCGTTTTTATTTATTTTTATTTCATACTAATTAATATTACTCCAGAGTGCAGGGATCTTAAGATAATAAAAATACTAATAAAAAAATGAATGAAATTGGAAATCAAAACATAGAATTTACAAAATAATTACAATTAATAGCTAAACAACTACAGGATAATCAAAAATAATACTTATTTCATTCGTGCCTATATATATTTAAGGAAACCTTAAATAGTAATCATTCGTAAGTCTTAATAATTTAAATTTAATTTGATTTTATGAACTTAAACGTACCGTGGTAACATAATAATGTAGCAAAAAAAAAAAACTAGTACTTTAACTACGAGTAGACGTACTTATCGTGGCTGTGACATTCACTTCAACTATAGGTTAGGTTAAAGTGACTGCCGGAAACGCACACTTAGACACTATTTGGCCCATTGTGATACCACATAGAAACTTTTCTATTCCACTCTTTAAAACCAATTTAAGCCTTTTGCAAAGCGAAGAATGCTCTTAATATTTTTATCTGCTAGATCGCTGCGGTTGTTGAAGAAATATTGTCACAAATGGGTATTTCTTTTAGCCGACAAGGCTGAGCCTATGCAAAGGAGATGAAGAGTCGTTTGATGTTCTTCTTCATCATCTCTACAGTAGTCGTTTGCGGATAAGCCAAGTCTTTTGGCATGCTTCCCTATTAAACAGTGACAGGTGATTATACACATTGTCATTCCAATATCTATCCTTTTAAGAGAAAGCAAATCATTAGATCGTCTTAAATTGGTTTTGGCACTATACACTATCATATGTATTATACCATCGTATGTATGAATTTAATTCGAAGATGGTTATGAGATGGTAAAATGGTTGTTACCCTTGCTAGATACAAATTAACTCATAAGTTTTGTTGCATAATAAACAAATTTTAAATTCAATTTAATATATTTAATACACATAAAACGATACGATAAATATACAAAACATTAAGTGGGCAAAAACTAATCAATCTTCAAACCTAACACGTAGACCAATAAACTAATGAACCAATGAATCATTTGGGTTTAGGTCTTTTAAGCAGAATATGAGTGGTTCACCGGTAATTATAATAAAAACTGACTGCGTATATCATAAAGTTGATTAGCGAATTTAAAAACCTTTTACATTTTCGAGAAAATTTACATTTCTATAGAAAACAACTTGTAAATATTCAATAGAGTTTAGAAAGGAAAGAACTGCTTCTTCTTCTTCCGCTTCCTTTAACCCCTATTGTTCACTCTCAATAAAGCTCTCCACCGATTCCGATAATTGGCCAAGCATTTGATTTATGGTCATGTTTTATTTAGCGGGTATTCTGAGGGTTGCACTCTAAGGACTGTTTAGCTGGATTTTTTTTTTGCCTTCTTAGGTTATGAAAGATGTCTCCATTTTCTTTGTCGGATCTGGACATCAATCATTTTTTGTCTTTTTTTTTGCCATAGTTCTTCATTTCGCATAGTGTTCGGCCATCTTATCTTCATGATTCTGCGAGGACAACAGTTGATATATTATGACTGTAGTTGTTTTGTAATGTTACTTGCGCTTTTCCATGTTTCAGAGACATACAACAGAATAGATTCAACAGCAAAGAGCGCAGTTATATTTATTATAGTCAGAATTATAAGAATATTCTGTAAATTAAAATCATAACATAAGAATAAATTGAAATTTACATAATGAACTAACTATATAACTTTTTTATGAAATAATCGAAATTTTCTTTTGAGGCAATTATCATTACATTAATTTTGTCCATTTTTTTCAGAAAATTTATTTATACTTCTGCTCTAAGATTTTTCCCCCAAATTAAATACTGAAAAGATATTAACCCTTCAGCATCCGCGTAACGATCTTTTCGATTCAAATAATACTCATTCTTTTTTTTCCTAGTAGCTGAGTTTTAATATTTTCACAAAAAACTGTCATTTTCTCATTGATTTTTTAAAAATATTTTCCATATTTGCAATATGAAAAACAGTCCAGGTCAATTGTTTCCAATTTCTTCTAAACACTATTAAAGTTTGTATCAAAGATATAATATTTATTACATAATACTGTAAAATTTGATGAATATATTGGTGTACGTTTACAGTTGCATTTAAAAATGTCAAATAATGAAAAATATATTTAAGTTCAAATATTTATGAGTGTTATTATTTTGTCACTTTTTCCGAATTTTTTTTTGTTTAGGTATAAAATATTATCTCATTAACGCACATGTATGTATTTTTAAATTTTGTTCAGTATAACCCAAACCGAGTACTACTATTAGGGTTAAAAATTATTGCACTAGTATTATAGGGTTAAAACATAAATACGACTCTAATACAATATTGAATATAGGAATGTAAAGAGAGAGAGAGAGACAATATCATAAATGGCCAAAAACCAAATTAGCTTTTGCTTTATTTGGTATAACTATTAAAAAAATGTAGAAGATTTTTTATTGTTTCCTATGATAAATATAGGATTTAAATAACATATAATGATTGGGAGCATTAATGGCTACTATTTATTTACCATTATAGACAGAAAAGTTTTTCAAAGAAAGTAATATTTCGGCATAGCATTTTCTACAAAAAAATTTCAATTTCTAAAACTGATTAAAGTTTTTCATTCTAGTTTTCATTCTAAAACTGATTTAAGCGATAGGTATAACTATGTATGTAGCTCGAAACTTACTGGTAATTTAAATCCAGAACGTCTTTTACAAACCATTAATATAGCTTTGTAGTAAAAAGGATTTGCGGAGTTTTACATACATTTTTTGTTTTTAAATTAATAAATAAAGTGAAAGTTAGTTGAACTAGTTGCTCATAAAAAGTTCTCTCTGTCCTAAAACTGAAGAAAGATCTAATGCGTTCCTTCTAATTGCATACAGTATTACACCTGATATCCATAGGCAGGACTATATGAGAAGAAAATATTCGCTGCTGATAAGTTTTGCTGCTACGGTTTTTATTTACAATTATTTTTTTATTTAATTTATTATATAGCGTATTTCATTTCTGCAAATTTAACAAAAAAAAAAACGCCATAACATTTCACTGTTGCATATGAAGGCTAATGTCCTCTTTTCGAAAATGAGGTGAAGAGAAGAAATATTGGGAAATTTATATTTCATATAATAATTTCAAAATAGAAGCATTTATTTTTTTTTTCTTTTCCAGCTATTTTGCCTCTTTGTTGTTATTATACTTTTTTTATTTATTTATTTTCTTTCTCATTTTGATTTTGAATGTTATTTTGTTTTCTTTATATTCTCTCTCTTTTTCTAGTCTTCATTTTATTTTTTTTTGGAAGAAGAAGAAGAAAGAATTTTAACGTTTGCTGACATTTCGTGGGCGATTAACCGAAGCTAATTTTATTATACGCCAACAAAATTTATGTAGTGTAAACTTAATCCCATCTAAATGTAACGGTATTTGTAAAATGGCTTAATTTACAGTCCCTGAAAATTTTTCTTTTTTATTAGGTACTTTATTTGTTGGTTTCTTTGTTTTTGTTGCTATTATTTTTTACTGTTTTTATGTTCTCGTTTACTTGTTTTTGTTGATGGTCTGGTGCTATTTTTTAGTTTTTTTTTTTGTTTTTTTTTTTTTTACTGTTATGCTCTTGTACATCTTTTGTGTATAAAAAAAAGATAAGGTGAATATGAATATCCCATTTTTTTGAATGTTTTGTTTTTTTTTTATAATGTTTTCTCATAGATCTTAGTTTATTGTGTTAGATTACTTTCTATGCTATTAGATATTGGTATTGTTGGCATTGGAAGCATAATAACTTTTTGTTGATGTTTTTTAAAAGACAATAAAGATTGCCAACCTATCAGCATCTAGGTAGTTTATTAAGTTGTATTGTTATTCGATTGATAGATCTAGTTTTTTGTTTGTTTTTTAGTTTATTCTCCTGCCAGATAAATGTGATAAGGAAATTACACAGCCTTTCCTTTTCAGACGTGGTTGTAAATGTTCTAAGGGAGAATATTGTTCCTACGACGTGTGTGAGATTGTAGATCTAGTTCTGATGGAATATTAGTAAATGAATAAATTATTAAATTGAAGTTGTTTTAAAGACAAGAATATAATGAGTATAATGACAATATTTTATTATTATTTGTACTTATTTGTAATATAAAACAGAAAAATATTTGATTCCTTTGTTGCAGAATTTTCTTTTGTACTTATAGTAGTTTTGTATTTTAGTATAATTAAATTGTTTTGAAGATTAGTTTAAAGAAATGTAATTTTCTACATTTTATTTTACAGCAATTATTATCGTATAGTGATATATGGAAAATTTTCTGAACCCTTTTAAAGAAATTAAAACTATACAGAATGTGTAAAATTGTTCATAATGTTAAAAAATAAAAATTGAAAAGAAGCAGGTTTCATCTGATTTCATTTATTTATTTATTACAACAGTCTTCAGAGATCAATATCCATCCAGAGATCCATTTGTAAAGGATTACAATATTTTGTAATAGACCTAAAACAAACGGGAACAGCTTTTATTTATATCTATTTAGTACCTAATCTGTTAATTTAATTTAACATAATATGTATTATTATATATTATACAAAACCTAAGGTTCTTAGACAGATGATCTTAGATTTTTTTAATACAATATCTAGTAGTATATGATTGACGATCTTTTGCCTGTTTTAGAATATTATAATATACCACCTATAAACTTAATTGTGAACATTGACATTATTCGGGCCATAAAATATATATTTTAGTCATCAGATCTTACAATTGTGGAATGTATACCTTTAAAAAAAATGTTCTATTGGAATTTGATAAATTTACTCTGGCAACCTTGAAATTTTCCCAAAAATCCATACTTATAAACAAAAAATTATTTCTATTTTACTTGGTACCAAAAAAAAAAAAAAATATTAAGACACCATATTTTTCATCATCATCTTATGGATTTTCACCATCTTTACAACATGACCACCAAATTTAATATCATCATACCATGCATATGTATACCATATATATTAACCATGACAATACAAGATCGTTGAAAGTGAACTCAATGACGTTCGTGTCATTTTCTACAAAAAAAAACCATAATATAACAAAAAAACAAATAATTTTGAACTGTAAAATGACAAAAAAAATATACATATAATAAAAACATAACAAAAAAAAATAATTTGAAAAGAAAGAGATAGATAGAATTGAATTTTATAAAAGGGCATTATGTATTTTCTTTTGTGTTTTATTTATTTATTTTTTTTTTTTTCGAAATGGAGAAATAAATATTTATTGTAAGAAGAAGCAAAAATTATGGTGCCATCATAATAATTTCTCTTGTTTTATGTTTTAATACAAAGATTCTTATTATATGTTTAAAGTGATTTTAATTTATTAATAAATTGCATTACATTTTGATATGGCTGTTCGTCTATTTGTCTAAAATAAATTTAAAGTAATAAAAACAAATTTAAATTAAATTTTTTACTATTATTTGTACAAAGTCTCCTATCTCTACTATAGAAATTTAATAATTCTTTACCCCATCATTTTTTTCGGACTTATCTGAGAAGTTATTTTTATTTTGCCTTTTATAAACTTTGTGTTTAGATTATAGGTAGTAGAAAATATTTCCTGGATGATTTTTAACCCTTTAATAAATTAATTTTGACTTTTCGAAGAAAGGAGATTGAAAAAATTTTTTTGATGGTTTGGTTAAAAGATTCCAAAACAAATGATAAACTAGTTTTATTTAAAAATATTAAATGCGTATAAAGAACTAAAATTTAATTTTTGGGTGAAACTGTCTTCAAACAAAACAAAATGGTTCATATTAAGTTTAAACAGTATAGCAGTTAAAATGAATGCAGTGAATAAAAAATCATTTCTAAGTTGTGATAAAGACGCCGAAAGAAATGTTTGGCATGAAGAAAGAGAAAAAGAATTCTAAGTATAAGTCTCTTGAAAAAATTTTCTAGTGCACAGAAAATCAAAATGATTAATGACTAACACTAAATGATGCGATGGTTAAAAATGTCGATCTATCATTCGTGGAACCAAATTTCAAATTGTATATAAAATGCTAAACTTTTAACATAAAACTTTCACCAAACCAAATTTTAAACAGTTAGTGGTTATTTTAAAAAAAGACAAAGTTGAAAGGTTAAAAGTAAATCAAGGAAAATTAAAAGACAAATACAATCAGTAGGTCTTGTAATATAAATAATATAGAAAGAAATTTGAAAATCAATACAATTGATCGAAAAGTTGAGTTGTTGCATTGGTTTTGTAATTGTTCTTTTGCTTTTAAATAACTAAGTAATCTAAGATTAGATTAGATTCTTATTTAAGAGGTATAAATGATCCTGCGACCTTTTGATGTAAATTTATTGTGCTCCTCCTATAATTGCGTCTTGAAAAAATATGTCTATATAATACAGTTGCTCTTAAATGTTATGTAAAAATGGGTCACGTATTTGTCTAAAGTTGTAACACTCAAAGATTATATTTTTGAAACCGAAAATTCTCTAATTAAGGGAAATTTGCATTCTAATTTCAAAAAGAACATTTCAATTACGTACTTAGAGATTCTTGTGATTATTTACAAAACTCAAAATACTGTTTATGATATTAACGGTAAGAATTTTGTTCATATATTTAGTTATTTTTTTTATTAATGTTGTTTAATTTTTAAATATTTGTAAGATTTCTTTTGTACATATTTCACAATTTAATTGTAATTTTTCAAAAAAAAAAAAAAAAATTCTAATTTCACAGTCATTTTTGTAATTTGAATTTTTTTATTCATTAAATTTTCTCACATAAAAGGTGAGAAGATCACCTTCTATTTCATTTGTTTATTCAATTTTTTCATTATTTTTGGTGTTGTGCAAATTTTCTGTTTTTTTTTTTTTTTTAATGTTTGTCTTATTTCATTTTAAAATCAAATTTGAATTTCGTTCTCCATAAATTAAAAAGAAAAACAAAAAAAAAAAAAACGGGAAAAAAAGAACAGAAAATTCAAAATGTCCTTAAAGAGCAAAAATTTCATTATTTATAATTTTTTTTTTTTTTTTATTAGTTTTATTATTCTTAGTTTTTTTTTTATTTTCATTTGGAAACTAATACAGTAAAACATTATAGGTTTACACTTATTGCCAAAGTTAAATAAATAAGTTGTTGAACTTTAGTTGCTTGGAACGTTATTTGAAAATTTTAGTGAAGAAACATAATAAGGATTACATTATAAATTACGAAAAGGACCTATTTTGAAGGAGATGTTTTATTATGTTAAAAAAGAATACTGGAACTTTTTTGTGGGAATATGTAGTTTTAATTTTTTTTGCACGTCAAGATATTTCTAAACTTCTAAAGTTTTTCGGTCTATCAGTAGGATCAGTAGGTCTATATAATTATCTATAATTCCTTGTAATGGGTTTAATGTATATAGGTTGTTGTTTCAAATTAAATTTATTTACCTAAAATGACAGATCACTGTCATCTACAGAATCTCACATTCCATAACTCCAGAAATTTTTTTAAGTGAAAATGTTCACTGGTTGACATTTTGATAACAAGTCCTTGTAACCTTAGATCTCAATTATTTTTTAAAAGTGTCTCATAAAGTTTAAGAAATTTAAGTTCACATCATCTTTAATATATTTCTGTAAAAGATGTACAGTAATTTGGTTTTCATTTTATAAAATATAATTATTATAGAATATGTCTCTAATGTTCTGTTTATTTAAGTTTTACTGTATTTTGGCTTTTATTTTTTTTTAATGTTGTTATTTAATGAAATCCTTGATGATTCATGTGATTATTCAAGGACATTTACTTTACAGGATAAAAAAGAAAAAAAAAAGAGACAAAAGAGTAAGATGTAAACAAACTAGTCAGTGCCTTTAAAATGCCTAAAGGATTCTAAGCTGAATCCTCACAATATTTTTTTTTTTTGTTAGTAAGGGAAATGTTAATTTTTTTTTTTTAATATAATTTTCATTTTCCCATAATTTTTTTTAAGAAGTCAGTAATTCAATAAGGGTTTATCCTTGATTTGTTGATTGTTATCTGGTTATAAAAAGAAAATAAATTCTGGCATTAAGGGACTTTACCGTAAAAAAAAAAAAAAAAAAAGAAATGGTGAAAAATAATTTGAAATTTCGTTCTTTAGTTCCAGTATGTTGGAACTAAGTTTAGTAAATTTGAATTTTGATTTTGGTTATAAATGTAAGGATTGTTCTATATTTTTAATAAGAAGTTATTTTTATATTATCAAGGTTATATTATAATTATTGAATAATTTTTTATCAGATTACATAATTTTTTTTTTTTTTTACCTATGAAAATCGTATATCAAGATTAAAATAATTTGTTTTGGAAGAAATAAAAAACAAGGTAGAATGTAAACCAACGGTTTTTAAAAGCGCACATTTCCAAAACTCAATACAAACTGTTTAGAATTGTGACCTGCACCAAAGTTTGAAAATTTCATGTAATAAGAAAAAACGTGAAAATAGGACATTTTTGAAATTTTGAGGGGCTATAAGTCCGGAATCCTATATAACTAAAAAAAGCCGTTAACACACGTAAAAATATATTATTAAACCTTTAATTTTCATGTCTTGCCGAAGAAAAATTTGTACAGGTGCCTAAGTTACAGGTGTCTAAAAATAGCAAATTTTCAATTTTTGAGGCGTAATAACTCTTAAAGAGGGGGTGTTACCAAAAAATTTTCTGAGGAAACTTATATTAATTCTAAAAGTTCTTTCTTATCTCAAAATTTCAGGTTCCTATCTAAAGGGGTGCCGGAGTTATGAAAAAAGAAATTTCATGCAAAATGTGGTTTTCACATAACGGTAAATTTAAATAGTAAATTACAAAATATTACATAATTTTGATATTGTTTTATATAGATAATAAAATTTTCGATCTTCTGGCGGTTTTAGATTGCAAAATTATTACGCAGAGCCCGAGATATATATATCTGAAAATGGGGCTTTTTCGAAATTTTGAAGAGCTGCAACTTTGGAACCCTTTATAATTAAAATAAACCTTTAACACACGTAAAAATATATTATTGTAGCTTTAATTTTTATATCTTGCAGAAGTAAAATGTGTACAGGTTCCTAAGTTACAGGTGTTTAAAAATAGCAAATTTGCAATTTTTAGGCCCTAATACCTCATAAACAGGAGGTGGTCCGAAAAAATTTTCTGAGCAAACTTATACTAATTCTAAAAGTTCTTTCTTGCCTCAAAATTTCAAGCTTCTATCTAGAAGCGTGCCGGAGTTATGAAAGTAGAAAAATCATGCAAAATTTGGTTTTCACATAACGGTAAATTTAAATACTAAATTTTAAAAAATTGTATAATTTTGATATTAATTTACAAAGATAAAAGAAATACCTGTCGAATGACATTTTCAGATTGAAAAAATCTTAAGCAGAACATAAGATATATGCATTTAAAAATAGGGCTTTTTCAAAGTTTGAGGGGCTGTAGCTCCGTAATGGGGGGGGCTACATGAAAAAGTTGTTCCACAAAATTATTTTTTTTATGAGACCTACCTATGGTTAAAATTTTTTTTCTCTATCTTTAACGGTGTAGAAGTTTTGTAAACAGACGGACGGACGGACAGAGTGAAACTAATAAGCACATTTTTTCAAAATTTTTTTGGAAATGTGCTAAAAACTGGGAATTAAAAATAGTTTTATAGTGGGGTTTTAATGAAAATTTGTTATCCTATTAGGTTAATTTTAATTTAAGTTTTTTTTTTCTTTATAAATTTTCTTTATAAATTATGATAATTCTATTTTATATTGGAAATTAAATGTTGTGGCTCCAAATGGTTTTAATAAGATAAGAATTATAATCTTTTTTTCTTGTTTTAATCTCCTTTTTAAAAAAAAAAAATTTCTTAAGATTAAATAGATACGAACTTTTTATATTGATAACTTGTTGCATACTTATCAACTTAGTATGAGATCCTTCCTTATTAGATAGAATTTTCGTATTTAAGCGGAAAATAAATTATGGCTAGGCCATTCTTTGAGTATGTATTCACCGGTGAACGTAAAAATAAACTTGCGTTTAGTCCCAATCTATCTCCGGTGAACATTTTTGAAGTTAAAAAAAAGTACATTAAATTGATTCGGGGTTAAACATTGAACAATGTACACCGGTGATAAATTGGGACTTAACGGAACAACGGAATTTTGAAATATTTGAGTGATATTCAAGAGTAATATACACGTTGAACTTAACACAAGTTCTTTTTTATGTTCACTGGTTAGCATGGGAGTCAACGTTTTAAAAATAAATATTGGCGAATTAAATTTTTAGTCACTGGTTAATGGGACATCAGGATTAGTTGTTTCAAACATTCAGTGCTATTATAGTATAACCATCATTTTTAAGTATGATTCTTATTGCCCTATTTTGCAAAAGATACTAGAAGTTTTTTTTATTTAATTTCAATTTGTTTTTGCACAAACTTTCAAAAAAGTTTCTTCCGTCTTTATTCATTTGATTCTGGCCTATTTTTATATTCTTAATAACTATATAAATTAAAATGCAAATAAATTGTCAACAAGCAAATTTCTGAAATTTCAGAGAACAAGATTTTAATGTCGTTGATGTATAATAAAAAAAAAGTAAGATTCCCAAAATAAAATCTTATGGCACTCCTAAATCAATTTTATGTGGGTCAGAAAACAAATCATCAGTTTTAACTTTTTGAACTCCATCGCTTGATCATAATCAATGAACCACTTTTGTTCTGCGCCTTGAATTCCGTATAAATACAATTTTCTAATCATAATTTTCTTATTTAGTTTTTTTAGGGCCTTTCTTTAAATCTATGAAGATATACAGATTTGTATATAGATACATATATAAAGGGAGCGCGTATTATGCCCGTATCATTTGCCTGTATTTCTTGTAATATGTCTGTATTTCATTTGACTGGATTTTATTTAACTGGAAATATTTCAACAATAAGAATTTAAAATAGTATATAAAAGAGACAATTAGGAAAAATTTTAGAGTTGAATTCAAAAGCAGGGTATTCCTTTTTCCAGAATATTTATATAATATATCTAGATAATTTTATGCAAAATTCTGAATTAGGAGATATTTTAGAGTTGGATTCAAAAGCAGAACTATACGCTTTTTCAAGAATATTTATATAATAATATTTTTGTCTAATATGAAAAATAGGCAATAAACTACAGATGAATGAATTACAGGTAAATGAAAATAGAGGCTAATGATAATATACAGGCCAATGAAAACGTAGGCAAATGAAATACAGGCTTGTGATAGTAACCCATATATAAAAACAAATATCGTTTTAGAAGAATTGTTGAACTTTGATAATCGGTTGAATACACATTTCCTAAGACTGAAGATATCATGATTTTACTTCTTACCTAATGTAACTATATGTTATTATTGAAAAAAGTTAGGAAAATGTACAGTAATGTACTTTTAGTTTGATTGAAGGATTAAGAAAATTTTTTTGAACCTGCGACAAAATTATATAACAAAACACAATACAAAAAATTGGTTAAGTGCATAACAACATTTAAATATTACTCATAAGAACATAATTAATTATTTTCATTACATAAATTTTACCGGAATTTAATATTGAATTCTTCCGGTCTTAAATCTGTTTAAATGCTTTGGATGTGTTTATAAATTATTTAAAAAAAATGTTATAAAACAAAAGTATAATTAGAATTAAAAAAAAAAATATGTGCAATTAAATTTAAAAAGTAATTAAAAATGTTGAAAGTTAAAGTATAATTACAACTTTTGTTTCCATTTTACTACGTAATGGTCATGACTTAATTATGATGTGATTGTTTTGTGGTTATAAAAGTGCTTTAGTTCTTTCTTATAAGGTAAAATGCTCATAATAAAAGCAAAATATTGTAATTATTAAAAAGATTTGTCTCAAGATTTTTTATAATGTTTTTCCTAAAATCTTGAATTTGAATTAATAAATTTTCGGGAACAAAGGTTTTTTTTCTCGCCTTTGTATTGAATGTGTAATATTATTTAAATCTGTAATTAAGTGACACGATAATATGGTATGGTTAAGATACAGAGAAATCACACATGACTTTTATTTTTTGGATTTTATACACTTTGATAAGGCGTTTGATAAGTTTCACCTTAAAAAGTTATTAAAAGTATTATTTAAGAGTTATGCAAATTTATACTGGAATCAAAAAGCGAACGTTAGAAATCACATGGTGTACGTCAAATTTTTTATTTAACATATATTTGGAATTCGTATTTCAAGAAGTACTAGAGAATATAACAAAATGTATAAAGGTTAATAGTATTCTTAATCAAGAGAATAATATGTGTTAATGAGAATAATACAGTGTTATATGTTCATCACACTTCTTTATGCAGTCGAAACCTGAACATTTCTGAAGCATTTTTGAAGAAATTAGTACCATTTGGAATATGGTGTTATAGAGTAAGATCTAAAATAAATTGAGTTCATAATATGAGAAACGAAACTGTTCTAGTTAGAAATATAAGTATGAAATCAAAAATACAAACCACAGTAAACAAGGTAGAATGTAAACCAACGGTTTTTAAAAGCGCACATTTCCAAAACTCAATACAAACTGTTTAGAATTGTGACTTGCACAAATATTTGAAAATTTCATGTAATCAGAAAAAATGTGAAAATAGGACATTTTTGAAATTTTGAGGGGCTGTAATTCCGGAATCCTACATAACTAAGAAAAGCCGTTAACACACGTAAAAATGTATTATTAAACCTTTAATTTTCATGTCTTCTCGAAGAAAAATTTGTACAGGTGCCTAAGTTACAGGTGTATAAAAATAGCAAATTTTCAATTTTTGAGGCATAATAACTCTTAAAGAGGGGGTGCTACCAAAAATTTTTCTGAGGAAACTTATACTAATTCTAAAAGTTCTTTCTTGTCTCAAAATTTCAGGTTCCTATCTAAAAGCGTGCCGGAGTTATGAAAAACGAAATTTCATGCAAAATGTGGTTTTTACATAACGGTAAATTTAAATAGTAAATTACAAAATATTACATAATTTTGATATTGTTTTATATAGATAATAAAATTTTCGATCTTCTGGCAGTTTTAGATTGCAAAACTATTACGCATAGCCTGAGATATATACATCTGAAAATGGGGCTTTTTCGCAATTTTGAAGAGCTGCAACTTTGGAACCCTTTACAATTAAAATAAACCATTAACACACGTAAAAATATATTATTGTAGCTTTAATTTTTATATCTTGCAGAAGTAAAATGTGTACAGATTCCTAAGTTACAGGTGTTTAAAAACAACAAATTTTCAATTTTTAAGCCCTAATAGCTCATAAACAGGGGGTGGTCCGAAAAAATTTTCTGAGGAAACTTATACTAATTCTAAAAGTTCTTTCTTGCCTCAAAATTTCAAGCTTCTATCTAGAAGCGTGCCGGAGTTATGAAAGTAGAAAAATCATGCAAAATTTGGTTTTCACATTACGGTAAATTTAAATACTAAATTTAAAAAAAGTGTATAATTTTCATATTAATTTACAAAGATAAAAGAAATACCTGTCGAATGACGTTTTCAGATTGAAAAAATCTTAAGCAGAACATAAGATATATGCATTTAAAAATAGGGCTTTTTCAAAGTTTGAGGGGGTGTAGCTCCGTAATGGGGGGGGGCTACATGAAAAAGTTGTTCCACAAAATTATTTTTTTTATGAGACCTACCTATGGTTAAAATTTTTTTTCTCTATCTTTAACGGTGTAGAAGTTTTGTAAACAGACGGACGGACGGACGGACGGACGGACGGACGGACAGAGTGAAACTAATAAGCACATTTTTTCAAAAATTTTTTGGAAATGTGCTAAAAACTAAGAAAACATTTTGAGGCAATGAAAGTAGTATGATTTCTGAAAGTTATCCTTGAAGGCAAAATTGAAGTAAGTCTAGGTCGGGCAGAATAAAAATATCTTGGGTTGAAAATGTACATCAATGGTTTAACAAGAGTACAAGAACACTTTTTAGAACAGCAGTATAGTCAAAGTCAAATTTACAAGACCTTAAAGAAAAAGATTGGGATGTATTATGCTTTGCGCTCTTATGACTTTAATCAAATTATAGATTAGCTTCTCATAAAAGATAATATCTTTTAATTTTGTAAGTTTCTAAAATTTTCAAAAATTTTTTGATAATGTTGCCTGAAATATTATAGTTAAAAAAAATGTTAAAGATCCCAAGATGGCAAAAACTATTTTAAAATTATTTCAAATTGCTATAACATATAAAAAGTATAAACTAATTTTCTTTTATTGTTATAAATTGGTTACACCAAACAAAACTAAAAATTTTTAATCGTGTCGTGAATGTTTTCAGAGAATATTTTTAAGTATACAAGGAAAGCAACCATTTTTTTGTTTCATATACAACGGGAAAAAAATTGCAATTTTGTTAGTTATTAGTACCTTTATTAACTATAAATGCAACACAACGTAAAAATATGCAACATATGTTCAAATTAAAGAAAACTATTAAAATCTCATAATTATTTTATTAATAATATTAAAAATATTTTTAAGATGTGTGATTTTTATAGGTACCTATTTTAAATTTTTTTTTTTTTGCTGTAAAATTTTACATTTTTATAAGTTGTAAAAAAGTTTTAATTTCTTTTTGAAATCCCTCGCCTTCTTCTAAAGTGAAAAATAATTTTAATATGTAAACTATTTTTAGCACATTTCCAAAAAAATTTTGAAAAAATGTGCTTATTAGTTTCACTCTGTCCGTCCGTCCGTCCGTCCGTCTGTTTACAAAACTTCTACACCGTTAAAGATAGAGAAAAAAAATTTTAACCATAGGTAGGTCTCATAAAAAAAATAATTTTGTGGAACAACTTTTTCATGTAGCCCCCCCATTACGGAGCTGCACCCCCTCAAACTTTGAAAAAGCCCTATTTTTAAATGCATATATCTTATGTTCTGCTTAAGATTTTTTCAATCTGAAAACGTCATTCGACAGGTATTTCTTTTAACTTTGTAAATTTATATCAAAATTATACAATTTTTTTAAATTTAGTATTTAAATTTACCGTTATGTGAAAACCAAATTTTGCATGATTTTTCTACTTTCATAACTCCGGCACGCTTCTAGATAGAAGCTTGAAATTTTGAGGCAAGAAAGAACTTTTAGAATTAGTATAAGTTTGCTCAGAAAATTTTTTCGGACCACCCCCTGTTTATGAGCTATTAGGGCTTAAATATTGAAAATTTGCTATTTTTAAACACCTGTAACTTAGGAACTTGCACACATTTTACTTCTGCAAGATGTAAAAATTAAAGCTACAATAATATATTTTTACGTGTGTGAAAGGTTTATTTTAGTTGTAAAGGGTTCCAAAGTTGCAGCTCTTCAAAATTGTAAAAAAGCCCCATTTTCAGATGTATATATCTCGGGCTCTGCGTAATAGTTTTGCAATCTAAAACCGGCAGAAGATCGAAAATTTTATTATCTATATAAAACAATATCAAAATTATGTAATATTTTGTAATTTACGATTTAAATTTACCGTTATGTGAAAACCACATTTTGCATGAAATTTCTTTTTTCATAACTCCGGCACCCCTTTAGATAGGAACCTGAAATTTTGAGACAAGAAAGAACTTTTAGAATTAGTATAAGTTTCCTCAGAAAAATTTTTGGTAGCACCCCCTCTTTAAGAGTTATTACGCCTCAAAAATTGAAAATTTGCTATTTTTAGACACCTGTAACTTAGGCACCTGTAAAAATTTTTCTTCGGCAAGACATAAAAATTAAAGCTTCAATAATATATTTTTACGTGTGTTAACAGCTTTTCTTAGTTATATAGGATTCCGGACTTATAGCCCCTCAAAATTTCAAAAATGTCCTATTTTCACATTTTGTCTTATTACATGAAATTTTCAAACTTTTGTGCAGGTCACAATTCTAAACAGTTTGTATTGAGTTTTGGAAATGTGCGCTTTTAAAAACCGTTGGTTTACATTCTACCTTGTTTAAATTGTCTTCAACTAAAATAGAATTTAGAAAACTTTTGATAGAAAACGACTAAAATGGATTTGATAGTTTTGTTTTTCGAATCTTTAAATAAAAATTGATTATTTTAATATTGTTATATGTGAAACCCCAAATCATAATTGAAGAATAAACTATAAAAAATATTTAGAGCTTTCTATGAAGCCTTAAACATAAAATGAAAACTTTCAAAAAACTAACTTCTTTATATTATCTTCTTTTTAAAAAGAACAATAATTTTTAGTTCAATAAAAATATAAAAGAAAATATATAGAAAAGTCCATTTATTCAAAAATATTATATTTATTGTAATAACCATCAATATAAAAATTTTTGAAGGTACTATAGTGTACGGGTAGTTAGTGAACAATGTAGATTGAAATATGTAAGTGATTTACGCTCACACCATAACTCGAAAAAATCTAAAAGTGTTAGGGAGAGGTTCCTTAGCATACTACTGTTTCCTTAACATATTATTATAGAAGTGTTACAGTGGTTCCTTAATATATATAGCTTTCCGAAGCACATTTACCTATACCTATAATTTTTAGCACATATCCAAAAAAAATTTGAAAAAAAGTGCCTATTAGTTTCACTCTGTCCGGCCGTCCGTCTGTTTACAAAACTTCTACACCGTTAAAGAAAGAGAGAAAAACCATGTTTTAACCATGGGTAGGTCTCATAAAAAAGTTAATGTTTTAGAATAACTTTTTCATATAGCCTCATCTATTACGGAGCTTCAGCCCTTCCAACTTTGAAAAAGCCCTATTTTTAAATGCGTATATATGTATATCTCATGTTTTAATTAACATTTTTTCAATCAGAAAACGTCATTCGATAGGAATATTTTACCTAATACCTTTGTAAATCAAAATAAAACTTATACAATTTTGTAAAATTAAGTATTTAAAGTTACCGTTATGTTAAAACCAAATTTTGCAAGATTTTTCTACCTTAATAACTCCGGCACGCTTTTAGATAGGGATTGGAAATTTTGAGGTAAGAAAGAACTTTTAGAATTAGTATAAGTTTCCTCAGAAATTTTTTTGGACCGTCCTCTGTTTATTAGCTATTAGTGTTCAAAAATTAAAAATTCGCTATTTTTAAACACTTGCAACATACGTACCTGTACACATTGTTCTTCGGCATGACATAAAAATTAAAGCTCCAATAATACCAGTAAGTTCTGCAGAAAATTTGTGATTTATTCTAATAACTCACAGATGATTTCTGGAGAAATTCATATTTAAGTATTCAGATAAAAAGTTTAAGCGGGGAGTTATCTAATTTCAGCATTACAATTCCTATTGATAACTCTAGTAAAGTGATATTGAAAAAGTGAAATACTCTTAACATAATAGTGTAAAATATAAAACATAATATACATAATTACTTTAATATTTTTCCTATTTTTTATTTTTATTAATTATCCATAAATTTAAAATGCATATTATTACATTTTAATATTAATATTGACTTAATTTAAGATTCACCTATTATTTTTTATTCTTTTACCTTTTTTTTTATATACTACTCTAATCCTGATCCTGATCAGCAATGATTTATTATAGGTATAATTTTATTTTTACTTTTAAATAAAACAACAAAAAAAAACCATCAAAAAAGAAAAACTAAACATGTCAACAATGTTTCATTTCTTTGATAATTGAATCTTTTTTTTATATACAAAAAATAAATACGCACAAATATGTATGTATATATATATATGTACAGGGTGGGCTAACTTGGACTGATTCATTTGAAATGCTTATAATTTTTTTATTTTTAAAGTTTTATTTTATTTTTAAATGAAATTATAAATTATTAAATTTTTTTTCTAAGTGTGAAAAATTACATCCCTTAAATGGGTTCAATTTTCCTGTTGGCAGTTAGTGGTTCTTTTTAAGACATTTGCGCAATTTCTGTATGAATATTCTGGTTTAATTCCTGAATGTTTTGTGGTTTGTTGACGTAAACCCCTTTCCGCAAGAAACCCCACCAAAATATATCAAACCTGGGGACCGAAGTGGTCATTCGCAATCAGAATTTCTTGAAATTATTCGGTCTCGCTTGCGGTATGAGTTGAAACCACATGTCACGATTATTGAGAACTACCAGACGTAAAGAATTTTCCAACATGGTTCGGTATAACATCCTAGAGACAGTTTCTGGATGCTCAGTTTTATTTTCGAAAAAATATTAACCGATAACTCTATCAGCTATAATTCCACACAAAACAGCGCATCTGAGAGGGTGTAATTGTCACTGATGCACTACTTTCGGATTCTCCGTACACCAAATTCAACAGTTCTGTTTATTGACATATCCATTTAAATGAAAATGTGCTTCATTGCTCATAATGAGATTGTTAAAAAAATTGATCTTCCGGAAACAAAATAAAATTCGACATCAACACTGACTATGATGACATTATATAATTTTATAAAATTCTTCATTATCTGCAAAAAAATATTAAATAAAAAACTTTAAAAAATGAAAAATAAAAAAGTTATTAGCATTTCAAATCAGTTAGTCCAAGTTAGCCCACCCTGTGTATCTATTTACATGCATCCACCTAAATCCTCTTTATTATCACATATAAACAAACATAATTATTATATATGCCTATATTTAATATTAAATATACAAAAAAGAAAAAAAGAAAATCCACTTTGATAAAATGGCATTAATAAATATAAAAACAACAAAAGAACAACAAAAATAGCATTAGGATATTATAAGACTGTTCTTTACAAATAGACAATATTGAAAAAGTGTAAGTTGAAAAAGCGTAATCATTAGCCATAATGAGAAAAATAAGAAAATAAAAACAAAAAAAAAATACAAAATGAAAAAAAGGACATCACGAACCGATATTTTAAGCGACCGGTAAAAAAAAGGTCTAAACATATTATATAGTTAAATAACTAAATACTTGAATATATGCACCATGCATGTGTCTATGGACTCAAACATTAGTTTATTTACATAACAGGGTGATTTGTGATAAAACCGCAACATTCCTTTAATATTTTATGAGTTTTTTTTTAAATCATTTTAATTTTGTTTTTTTGTTTATCGTTACTGCTTGAAAGTCGACATTTTAAATCAAAATGAAAGTCTAGCGAAACGTAGTCTTATAAATTTAAAATTATTCCGAAATTAGAACTTACATAAATACATAAATTTATTTTTTTATTCAATCTTGAAAAAATTAAATTTCAATTCAATTTATTATCAGTTCCAGAAAAGGATGTGGGGAGAAAGAATTATATAAAGTGCTAAGCTCCAGGACATATGCATAGTTAAGCAAACAATAAAAAAATCTCTAATTCATCAAATTTTTACCGACCGCATACATTAATGTATAAGGTATAGGTATTCTTTTCATACTAAAAATTTGTACCCAAGATTTTGGCACTACTCCGGTGTGACGAAGACTGTAAAAAATTGTTTAGCATGATATATCTCTGTGTGTGTGTGTGGGTGCGTGTGTGGGTATGTCTGTGTGGACACGTGTACAGCTTAAACGACTGAGCGGAATTTTTTGCAATTTCATATTTAAGGTGTTAACGTAAATATCTCGGATTGATAAGCTTTTGGAGCAAATCGGACAACCACAAGTGGTAGTTTACTAGTGTACTTTTCAAGTTTTTTACGAATGTTTCGTAACAGAAAAATTTTATGAGAAAAATTATTAAGAAAAAGTTGTTACACAAGTAAAGAGCAACAACTTCGCCATAGAACATTTTTTGATCCGAATAACTTTAACTTTTATTTAATTTTTTTTTTAAGTCCAAATTTCATACATATTATAGCACGCCAAATGAATTTATATGAACAATGTTTTTTTGTTGGCAGATTTAATATTAATCTTATGTTTGTTTTGCATTTGTATTTGTTTACAGTTTTTATTATTTTTTACTTCAAATATTTTTGAATGAAGAAAAAAACATGTACATTACAAAATAATGTAAAAGGATGTGTGAATGAATGCACATATGTATATTTTTACGATTTCATTGCTTTTTATTGTTATTGAATAAAACAAAATGTTGTTAAATTATTAGAAGTTATTTTGCTTTGATTATTATGTAAAAAATCTATAAATTTTGCCAGTCCGGTGGTGGAGACAGGTGATTTTTTATTTTACAATCCAATCTTCCAGAGTGACAAAAAAACAATAATAAACAGAAAATGAATAAATATAAAAAGATTCGAATTTCCAAAAAAATGTCGAGAATTTTCATGAAACCGTTATAAAATGGGAAAACTTGCATCAAATTATAAATGTACCGTTAACTAAAACATTTATTTTTTTAAAAACCCTGTTTATAATTTATTTCTTTATTAAAAAGGCCTTTTAAAGAATAAAAACGTTCCTATAGTCACATACAGCTTCGTTTTGTATAAATAAATTCTAAAATAAAATACTATAAACATATGTACATAAACACACAAAGCAAAAAAAACAAAAACAAATGAAAAAAGAAATAAAGGAAACAGTTATGGAAAAAGGAAATACTAAATTAATAGATTATGCGTATTTTAATATAAAGGGGCTCTCAAATAGTTTTTTTAAATTAATATTTTTTTCATTTGTTGAGGTTTTGCAGTTTTTATCTATACGCATTTCATTAACATCAAATCATTAAAAAAATTTGAAATACTTCTGTCAGTTTGTATGAAATTAAAATAAATAGTAGATGTATAACAGAATAGAGTCACTTAGAACAGACAGACACTACAATTAAATTAATTCTACACCATGATAAAGTCTAAAATTCTTTCACATAGTAGTTAAGTGCTATTGAAATAAAATACCAGCGTGATGCCTTCTCCATCATAACAAATCATTACAACCTTATTTTTTATCCAGTTCATATTGTTTCTTTGTTTAGTTTACTCAACACTCTGTGGGGCAGATTAAACCAAAGCAGAAAAATAAATTGAACTTGTTAAATTTTCATAATCAAATTTAGCTTTAGAGATTCAGTAGTTTTCAAATACCGTTTCAGACAAAGATGAGCTGTTTTGTAGATCATACACATCAATTTCCATAAGTCATAATATTTATAATTATAAATCATTGCACAACATAATAGGTTAGATTATGATAGAAATGACTACCAATGTATCTACAAAAATTTGTGATATTTCATAACAAAAAAAAAAAGAAATAGTTAAATATTTTTGGGTTCAAATCTTGGGAGTTCGGGTTTAAATCTTGTGCATGTATCAAACTTTTCATTTTTGTATATATTCGCCCACTTTACCGATATTTATTAATCTATTCTTAAATTATTGTTAAAATTGCTAATTAAAATTTTAAAAGTTTGAGAATTACTGATATTCATATATTTTATGTTTATGCAATTGTAATGGCTTTTAAAAGAATAGAAAAACATTTTCTCAGCCATTTTTTTTTTTTTTTGTTATATATAGGTTTTTCTTTTATATCCAGAATGAAATATGTGTTACAAATAAAAAAAAAAAACTTTAAGGATGAAATCATTACAATGTTTACTAAGTGAGTGACTGGTAACTGAGGTCCATTTAAATGCGGCTAGTTGATAAGTCCAAAGTTTTTTAGTTTTTTTTCTTTTTTTTTTTGTCAACTAATCAACTGGAATAATTTATAGCTGAGTGGATAGTTTTAGAATGACCATAAGGCTTTAAGTGAAAACACATCAAATGAAATAATATATAGGTTCCGAGACTTTTTTTTTTTCTTTTTTTCTTCAGTTTCAGTTTCTAATATCACTTACATAAGGACTTTGTGTATTTATAGAGGCTTAAATGTGCCAAATAAATGTAAATTTATAAAGAGGATAAAATACAGAAAAAAAAAACAAAAAGAAATAATAATAAGTGAAAAGAGAACAATTGATGCGCAATTATTCTTATTATTTTCTTGCTTTTACTGAAGCATTACGGACATTGAGTTCATCATCAGTAAATCGAAATTGTAGAAATGATCAAATGAAAGGAAATAAAAGAAAAAAATGTATAAAATGACAGGCAAATGGAAGTGAATTGGCATACGTGTGCAAATAATTTTTTTTTTGTTTTTTTTGTAGTTTAAAAAGAGTTACAGTTTGTTTGTTAGTAAATTCTGTTTTTATTACTAAAAAGTTTTTTTTGCCAAAGAAAACACATTAAACTTTTGTTTTTATTATTGTTGTAGTAGAGTTGAAATATTGGGTGCAAGGAAATAATTACTCAAGAAAAAGATCACAATGTCTTTATTTCATTTTTAAATTTAAATAAAATCGAAATTGTAATTTTTTAATGCGAACCTTATTGCCGGTTTCAAAGGAGAATAAAGTTAAATAGGTCAAATAAAGTCAAATAAAGTCAAAAGGAGAATAAAATCCAATATCTTATTACTATTTTCTAGTTATTATTATTTTTTTTTCGTTTTATATTTAGAAAATTTTGTTGATTCCCTTTTCTCTTCTAAAATGGTTCTTTGACGTTTTTCGGCAGATTTTTTGTTAAAAAAATACTTCGGTTGACTAAGATTAATGTGTATTTGTTAATATCGTTTTTTTTTTCAAATCTTTAATTGTTTTTAAATCTCTTTTCATAAAATACAAAAATTTATGGGATTTTGCGTTGAAAAGAAAATAAAACCAATTCGATCTTAATTTTTGGAGCATTATTTCCGGGCATTAAATTTTCCGATGATAAGTATTCAGTGCAATGTGGAATTAACGATAGAAAATGTCATCTAGAAAAAAAAACAAAATAAGTTTTTCAGGAAAATTGAAATCGAGAATTGATTGTTCCCAAAAAAAAAAAATGAGCAAAAATAAAAACTTTAAAACTAGTTTTCCGTTTTAAAAATTTTTTTTTTTTTTTTTTTGCCTTCCTGAAATGGATTCAATTTGTTGATATTAGATATAAGTGATAAAACTTTGTTATTTTTCATAGTATTCACAAGAAATCTACAGATTTTCTTGTACTAACTATACTTTTTTTCGCCTAATTTTGTTGTTTTTTCTTTCATATCTTATATACACCTGGGATAATTTTATTTTGAGTAAAAGAAATTCTCAAAACAAAAACAACGGGAGCAGCTCTGTCATGAATAATATGTTATAAAAAAAAAAAATTGGAAAAGAATGGATATTGAGATGATGACTACCCTAAGGATATGTTGTTCGAAAATGAAAAATTATAAAAATAATAAAAAAAAAACTAGGTCATATATAAAATTTAAAAAAAAAAAAAAAATCGAAGATAAAACTTACCTAGGTATAATATTTGTTTGACTTATATAATAGGTAGGTAACATACATGTAGTTATCTTACAATATTTTATTTTTGTTGGAAATATCATTGTGTCTAAGCGCAATGCATATTTAATTGATTTAGAATTAAAACTCATTAACTGGTATCTTATTTAGTTTTAAAAAACTATATATATATTATTATTTTTATTAAGATTAGTTTTAAAAATAAATTTAACAATTTTGAAATCTAACAATATTAACCTTCCTTCTATACATTACTCCTTTTTATTGACATAATTTATAAAATTAGTAAAAGCTTTGATAATCTTTGCAAAATGAATATCCCTTATCATAGTGGTTTCTACTACTTGATAACTTTAAATGGAATATGAATATAAAAATGGAATATGAATATAATACAAAATATTGTTACCATTTCCAATTTATTATGATTGTTCTAAGGAATGTTTGAACATCTTTCTTTAATAATAAATAAAAATGTTACTATTCGATTTAAAAAATTGAAGAATTGTGAAATTGCACTTATGCAGTATCATCTTTGAATCTACATAATATATATATATTATATGTGAACAATGTATCATGTGTTTAAAAAAGAGTATAATTTTGATGTAGGTAAGTAATAATTATATCTATATCTTACAGATAAAAAAAAAAAAAAACTAAAATACATTGCTTTTTTTTTGTTTTCCTTTAGCTGCACTACATATTTTATCCCTATAGATAACTTTCAAGTAATGTGAAGCAATGAAAATAATTTTTTTGAAAAAAATTAGAAGTTTCCGAAATCAATGAACTGAAATCTTTTAAATTATAAGAGTAACTTTAATTTGAAGTGAAGAATGTAAAAGATATAAAAAAAAAATGAAATATTCAGGTCATAATTCATTATAATGCATGTGTTAATACGAATACTACACATAATAGTTATTATTTGATATAGTTGTAATTCAATATAGTCTCCAAACGAATTAAGTTTTCGAACAAAAAAAAAAAAGTAATAACAAAATCTTAGAGATTTCATTTTAGATGAAATTCGATATCAAGTGATTTATTATCATTAAATAAAAAAAAAAATATCTAAGAATTGTTTCTTAATAATTTGTTTAAACCTTTCACTTATAATGGCTACAAAATGTAACCATCAACTTTAAATTTATAACGAGATGAAAAGTTTGATGCGTCATCTCAAAGTATTCTAAAGAGAAACAAGGAGAGTTTCTGGTGTCCACCCCTATGTAATTGAAATTCACAGATGGCAAATTCCACTTGTACGGAAATTTGTTTGTTGTACGAAAATAGCGAATGTGGAACGATCTGCCATCTCATGTGTTCGCCAGAATTGGAGATGATTACATATTATATAAACAACGCGCAAAGATTCAATCTGAACATTAACAATTTTGTTCACAATTTAAAATAAATGTTCATTTACTAACTCAACTTCCTTTGACCAAGTAGTATGTGAGAACTAAAGGTCGTCTAATATATTGTTTGGTCAAAAAAGTGACTCATAAAGGACTCGTGCTCGTTCCACTCATCAAAAGTGTCTTAAGATGTTAGTTGGGACATTCGCAAAAAAAAAAAAACAAAAATTAACTTTAAAAAAAGAGAATAACAGTATAAAAGGTACACTTACAGTGTATAAAAGATGTATTTGGAGAAATTAGTCTTAAATTAAAACATGAAGTAAAATACTGTGAATAAAGTAAGTATTTTAAGTGAATAAAGTAAATATGATGCAATAAAATAAGTATTTTTTGAATCCTAAAAGATCATATTATTCGGTAATTTGCTTAAAATAAATCCAAATACTTTGAATTCTTAGCAAATTTTGCGCGTTGAAAATAAGTCTATATGTACAAATAATATAGTTAATATTATTTGTACATATAGCGCGTTGAAAATAAGTCTAATATGACAAAGAGTTAAAAAAACAAGGTAGAATGTAAACTAACGGTTTTTACAAGCGCACATTTCCAAAACACAATACAAACTGTGTAGAATTGTGACTTGCGCAAAAATTTGAAAATTTAAAAATTAAAATTTAAGAAATTTTTTGAAATAAGAAAATATGTGAAAATAAGACTTTTCTGGAATTTTGAGGGGCTGTAAGTCCGGAACCCTATATAACTAAGAAAAACCGTTAACACAAGCAAAAATATATTACTGAAGCTTTAATTTTTATGTCTTGCCAGATGCCTAAAATTTTTTTTCCCTATCTTTAACTGTGTAGAACAGGGACAGAGTGAAACTAATATGCACATTTTTTCAAAATTTTTTTTGAAATGGGCTAAAAACAGCGCTTAGAACATCTGATGCATTATTAGTATGGGAGCGGATATTGTTATTTTGATATGGCAAGATAGTAGACCTGTTTTTATAGGTTCACAGAAAAAGGTATTTTAGGGTATAAAGAAAAGAAGAAAGTAGCTAGTATAATAATAGTATGGAAAGAACTGATTTGTTATATTTCATGTATCACATGTATCATGAAAAAAATGTATCACATTGCATAATTTTCCACTTCATGGGAAAAGCTATTGTAGCCGGTTGGATAGACTATGCAAAATTATGGCCTGTAATGAACTTACTAAATTTTCAGAGAGGTTTAGCGAGATATCCATCTACCTAATAATAAACCTTCATTAGTCCAAAAGCTTAGCTTATTTTCTCGTAATGAAAAGTAGAAGCACAACATTATTCATGTTATCGATTACATGAAGAAGTATGTTCTCATGCAGGATTGCAATACAAAATGTTGATGAAAAACCACCGGCACATTGCAAGTAAAACAAAAACTGGCTGGTGACTTGAAATAAAGTTAAAATTGATTTATAGACATAAAGTCAGATTTTTTTTATGAATTGATCACAAACAAAATATTTTTTTGTTAATTACAGTTTATTTTACATTTTAAATTTTTCTGTTATTTTAATTTTTTTAATAATTAAGGATGTGCGGTTTGTGCCACTTATGTTAAATTGAAAATGTGAAAATGATGAAATTAATCCATTTTTATTTTTATAATATCTACAATAATGACAGCAGCTGTCTATTATTGTATACAATTATTGTGAACTGTTATTGAGTTTCTGGGCGGAAATACAACGAAAAATTTTGTTTTTCCGTTCATTTTCATTGAACCGTTATTGAAACAAAAAAGACAAGTAATATTTTTTGACTTATCTAGAAAAACTTTGTCAATATAAGGGTTAATAAATATTAGAGCCAAAGATGATAATGTTAGTGCTCGTTTATATCAAACATAAGAAATTAGATTAATTATTCAGTATTATTTTTTTTTTTTGGTTGGTTGGGGGTGCGGAAAGCATTGAAAGCTTCTGCAAAACATTTACTGCTAGTTCTAGCGACTTCTTTCTTTTAAGCCTTTTGCGTATTCCATCGGAATATAGGAGTTATGATCAGCTTGTACATTTGTATACTCTTCCGATTGGGCCTTCATTGCGTAGTTTTTAGCGCATTTCCAAAAAAATTTTGAAAAAATGTGCTTATTAGTTTCACTCTGTTCGTCCGTCCGTCCGTCTGTTTACAAAACTTCAACACCGTTAAAGATAGAGAAAAAAAATTTTAACCATGGGTAGATCTCATAAAAAAAATTATTTTGTGGAACAACTTTTTCATGTAGCCCCATCAATTACGGAGCTACAGCCCCTCAAACTTTGAAAAAGCCCTATTTTTAAACGCATGTATCTTATGTTCTGCTTAAGATTTTTTCAATCTGAAAACGAACAAAATTATACAATTTTTTAAATTTAGTATTTAGATTTACCGTTATGTGAAAACCAAATTTTGCCTGATATTTCTACTTTCATAACTCCCGCACGCCTTTAGATAGGAATCTGAAATTTTTGAGACAAGAGAGAAATTTTTGAGACATTTTAGAATTAGTATAGGTTTTCTTAGACATTTTTTTTGCACCGCCCCCCGTTTAAGAGATATTAGGGCTGAAAATTGAAAATTTGCTATTTTTAGGCACCTGTACAAATTTTTCCTCGGCAAGACATAAAAATTAAAGCTCCAGTAATATATTTTTACGTGCGCTAACGGTTTTTCTTACATATATAGCGTTCCAGACTTACAGCCCCTCAAAATTCCAAAAAAGTCCTATTTTACCATATTTTCTTATTTCAAAAAATTTCTTAAATTTTATTTTTAAATTTTCAAATTTTTGTGCAAGTCACAATTCTAAACAGTTTGTATTGTGTTTTGGAAATGTGCGCTTTTAAAAACCGTTGGCTTACATTCTATCTTGTTTATTTCTGTATCACTGTGGGAATGTTTAAGTCTGTATGTAAGTCGCTTTTAAATAAATAATTTCTATTAAAAATTTTGTTTTAATAACTACAAAATTTATAAGAACAATATTTTTAAAAAATTAAGAATCCTAGATATTATAATTTAAAAAAGTTTTTTCAATTTTATAATTATGAAAATTATATGCCTATATAATATTAAAAATGAAATCCTTTTTATACCCATTTGAATATAATGTTGCATATAAAATGGGTATGATAAATTTGCTATTAAGTGTGTTACAAACTTGAAGGATACGAGCTAGATATGACAAAGTGTCAGAATTCTGAATCGATAATCATACATTTTTAAAGTCACTTTTGTAAAATTGTAACTTCTGGTATTTAAATCGAGCAAGTTCAGTAGCTCAGTCTAGTAGCTGCCATATAGAACTTCTAGGTTTAAACAAAAATAACTCTGTTTCTGTTAAAGCCTAGGTATCTAAAAATTTGTGAAAAGATGTCAAATTGTATGCGAACAGCTTCTGTATGCCTATATAATATTAAAAATTAAATCCTTTTTATACCCATTTGAATATAATGTTGTATATAAAATGGGTATGGTAAATTTGCTATTAAGTGTGTTACAAACTTGAAGGATACGAGCTAGATATGACAAAGTGTCCGAATTTTGGCTCAGATTCGAATTCTGAATCGATAGTCATACATTTTTAAAGTCACTTTTGTAAAATTGTAACTTCTGGTATTTAAATCGAGTAAGTTCAGTAGCTCAGTCTAGTAGCTGCCATATAGAACTTCTAGGTTTAAACAAAAATAACTCTGTTTCTATTAAAGCTAGGTATCTAAAAATTTGTGAAAAGATGTCAAATTGTATGCGAACAGCTTCTGTATGATTTGGTTGGACTGCAGCAGCAGGATCGAGTAGCTTCGTTTTTTATATAAGCATAACTTATGTACTCACATTTTTGTACCTTATTAAGCTTGACATCTGAAATTTTGCAAAAGATAATCTAATTTTATGGAAACACAATATATAAGGTTCAAGCCGGTATCCTACAGTTGACTCAGTATAATACTCTTTCTCATTTTTGTTTTAAATTAACAAATTAGAATAAAATTAGAAAACTTTTTCCATAAATTTTTGTGTTAGATACATTTAAAATTTTTAACCATATTTTGTATTGCAATCAAAAATTTCTGCTGTATTTTTAATTTTATTACAATGTATCTACTTATTTTATTATCATGTCATTTTTGAAAGAAAAATTAACTAATTTTTTCATATATTTTTAATTAAAAAATTTTTTTTTCCCGCTCACAGCAATTTTTAATTAAAACATAAATAATTTTTTCTTACGCATGCAAGTTTATAATGAAGATAATAATTTATAGCAGCATTAAAGTTTTTTTTTAACGTTTGATTGTCAAATTTGTAATACACCAAATAATACTTTTTTTCGTTCACTATATATCAATTTTTGACTGTTCCTAAAGTATACCAACAGAAACAGTCAAATAAGAATTTTCAATACCCAAAAAAGAGAATTTATCTTCGATCTATTTAGGTTAATCCACGAAGCTGAACTGCTTTGCATTATTTTTATATTTCTAACATTATGAATGTTTAGTGCAGAATCCTGCGTATTCAATTTCAATATATTCCAATACATACGTAGATAGTAGGTTGATTCTTCAAATATTTCAGTTATTACAGGAAGAGGGCGTATAGGGGGGACGTAAAAAAAAACTATAGAAGCTTAATCAAAATGTAATATATTCTTAGCCAACTAATCTTAATCAAATGTAGGTTTACTTTTATCTGAATAATTTTTAATAAAACTATTCGAATAGACAATTAGAACAAAGTTTAGAAAACGGTTGTAAAATATTATATTTAACACTTTTGAAAATAAATCTTCAATATATTACATTAAAATACTGACGGAAGCATAATTGATTTCTATTCTAAAATAGGGGAAAATTACAAAATGCCAACTGGTACTGTATAAACTTTATAACTAATACCAAAATTGCGTCAAATTTTTAATAGAAGCCTCTGTCAAAAAAATATTTAAAACTTGTTCAGCAAGGTTTAAATATTGTTCAGCAAGGAAATTTCTAGGTGGAATTTCTTTAATTGTTAAAATTTTGTTTGTTTGTGAGAACCTGCTATAACTTTAAAATTGCCATAAATTTGGAAAAATATAAAAAGAATTTTTTATTTTAAGAGTTTTTTGTCCTCCAACACTACTAGACTTTTCATTCGGCTTGTACTGCTGAATAGTCTAGACAATTTTCAAATAGCTCAGTTTATACTTTGGACTTTTTTTTACACTTATATAAAGTTTTGTAAAATTCATCTGTGAAGTATAAGACTAATTGAAAATGTTCAAAAATTTAATGAAACCATTATGGTGATTGGTTAATGTTATGAAACCATAATATAGATTATTACTTGTAAAAAAGCAAAAGTTTTATTTTAAGAATGTTTAATCCTTCAATACTTTAACAGTGCTTAGTTCTTTAAAAAAAATATCCCTTTTGGATTCGTAATTAATTTTCAACTACGATCCTCTTTTCATTTCAATATAATTCTTATCATATGAGAGAGATAAAATCATATCAATAGTCCACACATTTGAGTATCACTTGTATAAAATAAATTTTAAATAACATTTTGGATTTTAAATGAAGATAACAGATAAAAATTATACTGATAGGTACTAAATTATAGTATATACTATAAACCTATTAGATAGGTATGTACTTCCTTTTCTATAATAATGTATTAATATCTTTTAGGTAGTTATAAAAAAAAATTTTTGTCGTAATAAAATGATTTTATTCTAATATTTCTTTCAATTCATCATTTTTTCGTTTGTTTTATTTTAATTTTGTATTTTGCATTTAATGGCAAAAGGATCAGAACTCTGCTAGCTAATTTCTGTTGATGTTGTTTATATTAAAAGTAAGAGAAAAGAAATTTTTATTACAAATAAAGTGACAGAACAAGAAAATCGGATATTAAGTTTTTATTTAAAATAAAGGAACTATGTACTATATAATATCAACCCTAAAAAATAAATAATCGAACAATATGAAAGCATTTTACTTTATAAATATAGGTACCTACAACAGCTTATGTACTTATATTATAGTTTCTCTACTTGACAAAATAATCATTTTGCATTCTTTAGTATCATTATTTTTATTGAAAGTTTGTTTGCTTTTGATGTAATCTCCATTTTCTTATATTGTAGATCATGTTAAGATTGCTTTCTTAAGGAAATCCTTTGATTTTATTTTTTGCTTTTGCAAACGATTTACCAAAGATGTGTCTCATAATTAGTTTTAAGTTGCACATAATAAATTTAACAAAATTTTGAATTAGAGAAAATAAAATGTCAATATGAATCTACCATTCAAAGTAATATTTTATTAAACAGCTTATGAAGGTCAGTAAGAATCTGACACTATCAAAGTTGGAATTCTTGAGGTTTTTGAAAGATTCCCACCTACCTTAGGAAAACTGAACACTAATGTATAGAATAAATATAGTAATAATTCACAGGATATTTGGTGTCGATGTAATATTTTTTTTTGGTTGAAAATTATTTAAATAAAATTACAGTAATTCCAATATGCAAACTTTCAGTTGCTCTTCAACCTAATATGTTTCTTTGTTTCCTTCGGTACAGTTTGAAGTAAAAATATCCTATTATAAAATGTCGATGATTATATTTTTACACACTAACTAAATACTAGAAACGGTTCCTTTATACATAATATGTAGGGTTAGTTAAATGGGAGGGAAATAGGATATTAAAAAAGAGTTAAGAGATATATTGAAAATTAACCTATAAAGGTTCGTTCTGAATTTTGCAAATTGTAGAATGGAACGAACAAAGAATGGAATTAACAAAAGAAAACACATTAGATGGAAGCATGTTAGCTGTTCTTACAACAAATGAATTTCCATACCCAGTTTTAAACCAACTTGAGATTTCGACTGTGTAAAAATGAGTATTTAAAGCCTCTCTAGTGTTACATTGCAATTGTTTGAGAGGAGGCATAATTGACTTTAGCTCAATTGAGCAAGTGTCACTACTTAGAAGATATTTATAAAATAGAGAAATTTCTCCCATAATTCGACGATTGGTAAGAGGAGCGAGTGATATTATTAGTTATCAAAGAAAAAAGGAACTTTAGAGTCTGAATTTACTAAATGAATTTCAGAAATTATGAAAACATTTCGTATTTTTCTCTTACAATTAGTGGTTCTGCCTAGAATTATTTCACCTATTTGAATTCTGTGGGCAAAAATTCTCCTTTCGTTTGATCAGAAAACATTTTAAGAATGTTTTCTATTTCGAAGGCTAATAAATTGTTTTTTACAACATAGGTACAGAAACAGCTGTCCAAGTCTAGAATATGGAAAAATTTAATACCTTACTAAGAAAAAACTGTATTGAGGCCGTCAATTTAAATATAAAAAGAAAGAAAACTTATTTCAATCAAAAACCCTCACCACTGATTAATATTTAACGATTCATTCTTGATCCATTCTGTTATTGACGTTATTTGTTTTGTTACTTGAATAAAAAAAATTACTTTTTTAATATCTTTTTTTTTTTAATTTTTTTTTATCTTTGTTATCCTTATTATTCCTGTATATACCTATGACTCAAACTAAAACAAAATATTTAATTTTGATACAAACTGAAAATCTAATGAATGTTTAAAAAAAAGTAGAAAAAAAAAAAAATTGTATGATAAACTCTTCTAAAAAAAAAATAGTATCTAGAACAACAAGATAAAGTATCTTTTAAGGAAATATTATTGAATGCATCATGTATTAGTATATGTATATATTATGTACAACACGTAGTAAATGAATTTTTTTCTTAAGATTGAAAAGAATGAAAAAAAACTTTCTTTTTTTTGATTTTATTATAAATAATTCGTTTTGTATGTACAGTTTGGAACAAAATATTTAAATACATCAGTATCTTGAAAATGTTTACGGAAACAAATTAATCATTTTGTTTTTTTTATTATAAAATGGGTTTTGGTAATTTTGGAAAGTTTTCAATCATAAGACCCACAGATATATTTTTTCAGAAAGTTTTTTCTATATTTTAAAACTAAAACTTTGAAATTTAAGCAGGTAAAGGTGGTAAAATATGAGCAGAAAAAACTTGAATCTAAATCGTATCTTTAACTTTTGTTACGATTACCAAAAGTATTAGTTTAGATTTTAGATTAATCCTTAAGCAGAAGACCCTAGGCGATTGACTAAATCCTGTCTTCAAAATTCTACCTTATAATACAATACTATCGTTAGTTAACTTCTACATATATTTAAAAAAAATTCATATATACAGCATCAAGATTTATATGGTCCACAAATTATTTGACTTCATAATAAAGTTTGAAATTTCATCCTTTTAACTAACAGCTCTTTTAATGAGTTCACAAGTTTTTTTTTTAATACTGTATTTATTTTATGTATAAAATGGGTTTATTTGAGGATATATAAGAAAAACTTTTTTTTTTTCTTTTGATATCTAATATAAATATGTTTTTATGTTTACCTGTATTTGACTATGATCAGTTTATTAAAAATTTATTTAAGGAAAGAAGAAAGTAAAAGTATTACATGCATAGATACATGAAATTATTCTTAATTTCAATTAAATATCATCAATACTTTTTATGTAAAATTCAAGTTATTTTTATAGATACCACATGTAAGAAAATAATATTATGTTTAAAATAAAAACAAGTACAAGAGCTTATAATAAAAAACTTTATTAAATCTTTGGTAAATCAATGAATATCCAATAAAAATATTTCGAATAATTACCTTTCTAAAGATGTCTAGCATCAAATAGTTGTCTAACTGTCCATTTTGAAAAAGGAAAACAAAAATTTTTAAAATTAAAGTTATTTTACAGCATTGTAAATCACATTATTTTAAAGGGAAATAATTATCAGATTAAAAATCTCAAACTATATTCACTTAAACCTTAAATTAAAAGCTTTTCCTCAATTTTATGAAAATGATGATGATAATTATCGAAAGGATACTGTGCGCAACACATTTTATGTTAAACTTGATGGTATTTCATGCAACCAAATAGGTTTATTTAGTGTTTCGATCATATTATGTGATATTAAAATAAATAAAAAATTAAATTAGTATTCCATGATATCTGCTACTGCTATGTTATGAAATATAAACTGTTGATGAATCGTATTTTTTTTGCATTTCTGTGCCACATAATTGTGGACAGGAAATTATACAGCCTTTCCTGTTTAGACATGGCTGTAAATTTCGTAAGGGGGAATAACTCTTACGACGTGTGTGGGACTCGAATCCACACTCCTTCGGTGTTTACGGCGTATTTCATACGCTCTTACCCACTAGGCCACCGATGCCCCTATCAATCATATAATAACTTTGATAATCGATTTGAAGATTAAAGTGCAAATCACAAACAAACCTATTTAAAAAGTAAGACATTGTTTAATATAGCAATCAGTTTAATTTTATTGAAAGCTTTCCATTTAACCAATACAGAATGAAGAAAATTAAGTCTAAGCAAGTATGCCTATACAATTAAACTACTTTAAATACAATAACGAAAAAGACTTTTTCCTTTATATGATGTTAGAAAGTCTTTTTATATGATATACTTTTTCCTTTATATGAAGTTAGAAAGTCTTTTTATACCCGTACAAGGATAGTTTCAAGTGTGTAATAAATTTGCTATTCCGTTTTTGACACTGCAAAGGAAACCTAATAGATATGCAAAAGTATATATTTTATTTTCCTCAATACTGAAATATAAGTGTTTTATGTGAGCCCGTTGTTTTGCACAGTAACTCTTAGTTATTCATTATACAAAGTTCATTTCATTATAATATAAATGCCGCCTTTGTAATATATATAGAACAAGTTTGCAAGGGGGTTAGAATAGCTATACTATACACTTTTCTTTTATATGAATATTTATTCAGTGTCTAATTTTTTTTGATGTTGGTTCCACGTTTCATATAATAACAAAAGTAAGTTAATCCTTTTTCCTCTTTCAGGTGTGGTTGTTGTAAAAGTATCAAATTGCAATAATAAAGATGTTAATTATTTCATTTTATTTATTTATATTATTATATTTTATATATAAGGGGTCCATCTGTTTAATAAAGTCGTGTACCTCCGCAATTTTATCAAAAAAAATTTATCTGTATACCGATAATTTTTGCAACGTTTGGTTGTTTTAACGTAATACAACAACTTCTCTAAAATTTGGTGGGTTAACCGTAACTGCCATCAAGATCGAGTAGCTCTCATACAAAAAAGAGTAACTTGTTTTTACATAAATACCTACATTTCGGGAAAATTAAGACAGATATCTGACATTTTTGACAATGTCGATTAGGATTAATGCAAACAGCATATAGTATTATGTTCGTGCGGGTATCCTAGAGTTTATCAAATCAACGCTATATCCTTTCATCTTTTTTTTTTGGTAGATTAATTTCCAAAAACTTTTACAAAAAAGTTCTTCCCCCTTGGAAAATACTTGTTAGAAAAATTAAAAAGGAATCTGAAATTGATTTCATTAGAGTAAGTATATATATATATAGGATTATCCACCTCATTATTGAGATTATTATTAAATAATATAAAAATATTTATCATAAATTAATAAAATATATGAATTATTTATAATATTTCAGAATTAATATAAAAGGTTTAGATGAGAAATTAAATTTATAAAAGTCAAGGAGTCAAACTTTGTTGTAAAAGAAATGGGCGAAAATACATAATGAAAATATGAAGCTCGTTTTTATAGATCCGTCTGTTATTTTTCACGTTTCAGTTTGCAATGTTGCAATTTATGCCATTACTATATCTGGTTTTAATTTTGATGAACTTCACTTGTACGTTTCCTTTCAGGATGGTCACTATTATATCTTGATTTGTTATGGTATAAAGCTCTGAGTCGGTTGTATTAGGAAGCGTTGTATTTTTATATCATTCATATATCCATAAATCGTAATGGTTTTTAAACAGATATCAAATTATTATACAAAAATCTTTTGTCCTTCGTAAAGGTTATTAATATTTATTATTTTATAGTACCTGTCTTATGATAACAGCAGTGTAATATTTTCTTTTATCTAATTGTTGATACCAAACGATGTTTTTTTTTTGTTTTTATTTTTATATCTTACCGATTTTGTTTAACGAGAAGTACAATTAGATTTTATGCAACTACTATAAAGTATTCTTTTCTAATAAGATTATTTTATCATTATCCTTTTAAGATATATTTCGAGGATACTTATTTAAAGCTAAGCCACTAATCAACTTATACTTTCTTATTTTTTGTTCTAATCATTTAAAGTACGATATATTGAATATGCCATTGCTGAAATTAAATTTATTGTTTTTTGGTTGGAAATTGTTAAGCCTGTCTGCACCCTTATATATATTTTACAAGAAGACAGGAAGATAAGTTGGAAATGTGACGATATGATGGATAATGGATAATGAAAAGGGAATATGTTGGGAAAATATTGTTATTAATATAATTCGCGCAATTAAATCTACGAGAGATAGCGTTAGGTTCTGTCATGTCATTTATTTGTTAATATTTGGCTAATTGTAAGTTATAAGGTATATTTTAAAAAATGTAAGTTTTTTAATATTTGTTTTTGTTATTTCTTTATGTTTTCATAATATTATTGATATTATATAAAATATTAATTATTGTTAAATATTTACTAAATATGTTATTATTAAATATTACTTGGAGTCGAATTTCGGCCTCCTGAATTAGTGGTCGAAACTATATTACCAATCTGATATCCAGCTTTTTTTTATCTTCTAATTTCCTTCTTATTACAGAATTCTAACTTTCCACTTTTAAAAAAAAGAATCATGTGTTAATTAAGGTATAAAAATTGCTGACCAATATTATAACTTAATATGGTTGTATTTCATTCATGCGATTACTTTGAGTGATAACAAGAAAAAAAATTAAGAAATTTTTCACATTTAATGGCAAATTTGTTTTTACTAAGTTAATCAATAAGAAAATTAATTTTTGTTTTCCTCGCCATTTGGAAATTTTAAAATTCAAAATAGCGGGTAAACATAAAAAAAAAAAAAGAAAATATCTGAAGATATAATATATATAGGTTCCTACAAAAAGAAAAAAATGAAAAGAAAATATTTTTGTTTATGTTCACCTACAACTTAAATAATTTTCCGAAAAAAAATTCTTTATATACCTATAAAGTTTTAACATCTTGTAAATTTAAAAAAAAAAAACAAAACGCGTTGAATAATTTTCTACAGTTTTAGCAAAGAAAAGTAATCAAAAAGACAAGAAAAATGAAAAGAACCTCTAAAAGTAAAAAAAAAAATAAAATGTTGACTAAATTAAGTGTGAAAAATCTATCTATAGTGGAAAATTTTCTTACATTATCTTTTTTATTTTCACTTGTTTTTACAATGTACCCATCGGGATCTAATAATGGGTATATATACTCTCTTATAAAACTTTGTCCTTTCCTTAGAGTATTAGTTTATTTTTGTTTGTTTGCACGAAAATTGCATCTTCTTTGGATTATTATCCTTGAAAGGTAACAAATAAAAATACATACATACATACACATATAATATAATATATATTATAATATTGTATATTATTTAAATCAAAGTTTACTGAAGATAAATTCAGAAAAATGATAGAAATATGTTTTTCTATTGTATTAATAAGATAGTCAAGAGAAAAAGAAATTTTTCATTCTTAATAATAGTAGTATAAAATATAGTAAAAGAAAAAAATTTTCAAAACTTCTTTAGAAACTTGAACTTTTACAGTGTATTCTATTTTTATACTTTTTCTCTTATTGTTTCTGTTATTCGGAACAAAAAACTTGGGGGAGAAAAAAAAAAACAAAATTTAAAAATTTCACAATTACAATCCATAAAACTGCGTTACGTTTATTACATTGATGGTCTTAAACAATAATTTAATTTTCACCTGTAAACTTACTTGAACACTTCAGCATCCCAATTACAAAACTTTTTCATTTTTTTTTTTTTTTTTTGTTTTTCCATCGCTGAAGATTCCGGGAATATTATTGTTGTCGGAGGACACTGTCTAAGGCTGGGTGAACAAAAATAAATTTTTATTTTTTTTTTTTTTAAATTAAAAAGAAAGTTTCTTATGAAAAACTTTCTGGATAATAAAAGGAAGGCAATAAAAAAAAAAACAAAAAACATAACATAATATTAGGGAGTCTCGTTTTTCTTTTGAATTAAATTCCTAAGTTTATTACCTTCACTGAATGGCTAATAATAAAAAAAAAAAAAAAAAAAAACAGAAAAGAAAAAAAAGAATGAATTTTTCTTAAGATAAAAATAAAATAAAAGAAAACAATTGAAAAAAAAATATTCTATGTAAAAAAGAAGTTATGAAGTAAAATTATAATTTAAGAGTAAATATTGTACTGAAAAAGTGGAAATAATGCAAACAAAAAGAAAGAAAAAGAAAACAAAGAAAAACTTTTTTTGACGTTTGTTAAGTTAATTAGGAAAACTGGTGAATCAAAAACTATACTATACTATAAGTTTTCTTTCATTTAATTAGAATGATATTTTCTTTTTTTTTCTTTTTTTTTTCTTGTAAACTTGGGCTCATAATTATTTAAAAAAATAAATTGTTTTTTTACTATTATTCTTCAATATGTATTTAAAATTACTTTGATATTGAATTTAAGGAATTTTATAGTATAATAAAATTTTTACGAAGTCAATATTACATAAATTTATAATGTCTTAATTAAAATTCTTGGCTGCACATAAAAGAGTCCTTTTTAATATTAATGAAAATGTTATTAATTTTATGCAATTAATTCTCTAAGATATTATATTATTGTTTTTTTTTTGTTTTTTTATTGTTATTAGAAAATCAATATAATGGTATAAGACGTGCATTTGTTTTTAATGTTTCATCAAATTTATGTTTTGATAAAATGAAGTCACACGTTTCTATAATATACTATAAAAACAAAAAAAATTATTTACTAACATTTTACCTGTAATTATTGTTGGGTACCTATCTATATAATAAAATATAACAAAAATAAAAATTTTTTATTTACATTATTATTGCCATAGTCATCATATATCTGCCATACAAACACTGATGAAAAATAAGTAATAGTATAAATCTAGGACAGGTAATAAAAATTAAATGAAAATAATATCTAAAGTAAATTGCGTATTTTATATTCTTTAAGCGTTAAAAAACGATCCTAGTTATTTTCTGACCACATTCACAAAATCATTTATAATAATTATTTTATTGTTTAATAGTTTTTTTTTTTAATTGTTTTGTAATAATAAAAATTACGAGTCTTTTGTAGTTTTAATCGAGCTTAAATTTTGCATTATTTAATATTGTAAAAGAGGAAAAAATATAATAGTACCTAATAATAAGTGTAGTAGGTAAGTACTCTTAAGATCTCTTGGCTGTAGATAATTTTAATAAATGACGTTTACTTAAGAAAATTTTACAACGAGATGTCAGTTAAATGTAATATAATATGTATAATACTGGTCATTGTAGCGCAGATATGATATCCTTCGTTCGTTCCGTTATATATTGATGGAAATTTTCAGTCCTATAAAATACTTTAAGAGATACCTGTATTTTCATGAAAAACCTTATTATAAAAGTTTTAGATATGCAAAAAAAAATTTCTTTCAATAGGTAAATTATAATTTTAAAAAGCAATGCCTGAATTTAATCTTAAACTTTAATACTTCTACTTGGACTAAAAAGACTAGAACTTTAATACATCTATTTGGATTCTTTCTGATTGCTTACTTTGTACTAATATTTTTATGTTCAATATTTAGAAACGATTTATTGTTTTGAAAAATATTATTGACGATCAAATTAAAGCAAAACGTGGATCAGTATAAAGAAAATAATGAATGAATTATAATTTTTGAAAAAAGTTTTACGTCAGTAAAGCAATATAATCTTTTAAAAGAAATCATGTATTTATTCAATTAATAATTTGAATGGGATATTATTGAAATTTGATTCTAAATTTAAATAAAAATTTTGAATGAAATTCCATAGCTTGAACTCTTATTCGCAATTTTGATAATTTCGCTTGACTCAAGATAATTTTATTCCCCTTAAAAAATATATTTACAATTCTCTGCAAATCTCCCAAATTTTAATTTTTCTTACGAAGAATTAAAGTTAAGGAAATTTTCACTCTATACAATGATTAAAAAAATACTTTTAATAAATAGCTGCTCTATTGTACAACATAAAGACAAGAAAATTTTCATAAATCAGAACAGCATTTTACGAATAGGGATATTAATTTTCGTATAGCGATAACTGTAAAATATTAAGAAAAGTTTGGCTCAGCTTTAAAAAAAGCAAAAAAAAAAAATCTCTAATTTGTACAATTACATAAACAGGCTTAAACCATATATGTATATAATTAGAATTTTTAAAGAGGAAAGAATAGAAGAGAAAAGGAAATTGAGGATGGCCCTTAGAAAAAGGCTCAAAAACTTTCTTTGGGTTTAATTCCGTCCCTAACTAAAACATACGCCTAGCCTCGTTTGTGCTATTGGCGCTCTCTAAAGACAGCCAACTAAACTCGACAATCATAATATATTATCTTAAACATCAAATAGAATACTGAGTTTACAATTATATTAAACTCATCCTTTTGATTTTTTTCAATTTAAAAAAATATATACTATACTATTTGATTCTTTCAATGATAAAAATAAAATTTATAATTTAGGGCACTTTTTAATTGAATTATTTTATCAAAACTTAAACTTTTAATATAATATAAAAGTTAGTCGTATTTAAAAAAAAAAAAAAAAAAATTTTCCTCTTTCAAAAATACAAAAAATAAAACGAAATACCTATTTACCTAACACTAATCTTTTTAACCAATTTAACTGGATTTCATAAATTTTAACCACAGAAAACAATATATGATAAAAACCTATATTATAAAGATACTATACTCATTTTTAATATAAATACATATATTTACAATTTTATATGCACTTACATTTACTTACCTCCTATACATAGGTATAAATATTATATTATAAAAAAAAAAAAATAAAAATTTATTTACAACCTATGGCATACTTATAGGCGCATTTAAAAAGTAACATTCATACACGATGTTATGATTAATAAAAAAGGAAAAAACAAAAACATTATAAAAAAGAAAATCCAATTTATCCTGATATAAAACTATATCTACATAAATATTATATATTTTAGCAAAGGTAAATTCTTGTGATCATTTTTGTTTAGTTATAGGTATAGTTTGTTATAATAATGCCTATAGGTGATACTTGTATAATTGTCATTTATCATTTTGATATCCTGTTTTCATTAATCCTTATGTGTAGTTATAAAAATTTATGTATTAAGAAGTGAAATTTTCATTTCTTTATTGAATACAAATTTTGTTATTTCTTTGATAATAAATTAAAATAAATATATACAATCATACATATTATATATATATAAGATTTAGTAATATAAATACACCTGTACACATACGAACAAATCTATGATAATCATATAATATATAAAATGTAATATAAAAATTTATTAATGTTTATAAGAATTTTATTTTTATTTTTTATTTTTGGTTTTCTTTTTCTTTTACTTTTAGTGTAGGTTGAAAGCTAAATGTTACATACTCAAATTATTACTCGCACGTACAATAAACATAATTTTCCCAACATTTTTTCCTTGTTTTTTTTTTTTTTTTAATTTTTTATTTCACTCTCTTTTCGTTTTTTTTTTATTTTGATATTTTAATACTTAAAAATATTATATACATTTACAGTTTGTAAATAGATACATTAAAATTAAACGTGGATAATAATAATACATATATATAGATACCTATCTAATATCAAAATATATAATATATAACATACAAAAATTTTTTAACATCAAGAAGATTTATAGATAAATGGGCTGATGTAGAAGTGAGTAAAGGTAATAGAATTTAACAATTATAACGGATGATGTTCTAAAATTCTGTTTTTGTAGAATTGAATAAATTCTTATAGTTAATTGCATTTTTTTTTTTTATTAAATTACTTTTAGAATAATTTGTTTAAATATTCGAAATTTAACTTTGAAATTAAATTGACGTTAATTAGTTTAGAAAAGGAAATGGTTTCTTAAAACTCTTTCACTTTCCACATTCCATCAAAAATTCATTATAAAACCAAAAAATCTTTTCAATAAAGTTTAAAGTTAACCGATTGTTTATATAGTGTGACGCTTATTCAACTTTTCATAGATAATCATATAAAGGTATCTAATACTTTTTCTTTTCATTGTCATTGTCATTTTTCATCAAGTTTAACGACTTGCTGTAGTTTCCTGAACCTTTTAATATTACTTCTCAACTTCAATATATTCTAAATTTCTTAAACTTTTCCTCTATCAAGTGGTTTTTGAACTTCTAATGGTGTTTAAGGGTGAATATTGATACCAATAAATTTGTATATTTAAAACAGTTGTCTTTTTGAAGTGGTTTCATTAAAATAAAACCTGAAAGTGCTAAGGCGCTGGTATTTTGAGTTAGGCGCTAAAAAATGTTAGGTTGGTATTGCTAAATTAGAAAAGACTAAAGTAAGAGTATTAGCAGAAAAGCATAGAAAAGCTTGTATTGACACGTAAGTTTAAAAAAAGTCTAATTAAAAGTTTGAGTCTATTCAAAAAGAAAACAAAAAAAAATTATTTTATTTGATTTTATATGGAATTATATGATAGGATTTTAGATTCCTGGCTGCTTGGAAATTCTTGTTCTTTTTCACTTGTAAATTAAGAATTTTAATATGAGATCATACATCATACACACTAATGTGACGTTAATTTATTTTGGTTTAGTTGACTTTTAGAAAACGTAGGTCGACGTGAGTAATCATCTTGAAAATGAGGTTAAATCGAATATCTTTTGGTTGATATCCAATACATTATAATAACATTTTTGAAATTGAATGGAGATTTTTCAGGAAATTTTATTTAGATTTTCATGGGCTATAACTTACATTTTAAACATACCTAATAATACTCTGATTATTTTCTACTATTCACGATGAGATCATGTGAGTGCCTGTAAAATTGTAGTTCTTAATCATGTAGGTACTTTCTGAGACAGAATAATGAAACGCTGCAGAAAAAAGTACTACATTCAAAATCGGTTTGCTGTACAAAATAATTTTTGACATTTCTCTTTTGTTTTGCCAAAATTTGATTTATTAACATAAAAATTAGCGGTCATATATTTAATAGAAAAAATTATATTTTGTTAAGCGTTTACTTGGCAATTTCGATATAAACAAGGTATAAAATATTTCAAAAATTTAGAAAATTAAAGAAAATTTCTAAAAATGTATTTAACTTATAGTAGTGTAAATACATTGTGGTTTCACCTTTTTTCTATTCGCAATTTTCGCTTTCAAAAAATTCTAATAATAGCAACTAGAAAAATTCAAAAAAATTTAATAAATTTATTTTTACTTACAATTTCTTCTGACATTTTTACTTATTGTATTCAATTTTAAGGTTATGTTCTTATTTTATTACATATTAGCAGTACGAATTTTGATTCTGCAAATATTACTGCAGATCTGTTTTAGTACTAGAAGCAAAAACTATCTTCTTCGCGTAGTGTAGTTACAAAAACGTACTGCAATTTTAGTTCTACAAAAGTACTGCAAACATGAACTCAACCATACTCTATTTCTGTTATTTAATAGTTTTCTGTCTGCCTGTCACAGTTCGAATATCACTTATCCGTATACTTAGACTTTACTATTCGTGTTTAAAGTTAAAATCAAGCAAGGTAGATCAGACCGATGTATGATAAAATGAACAAAGAGAAATTGAAACACTACTTGATGTCAAAAGATTGGAATACGTTTAACTCACTTTTATTCGAATTTCAGAACATTGTAAAATTAAATAAGCAAAAAAAAAAAAAAAACAACTAAAATTAGTGTAAGAAAGTTTAGTGTTAATATAAAGAGGAGATAATATTACATTTGTGGAAGAGGACGAGGAAAATAAAATAATAAAACAAAATTTTCTTTTTTTGTTTCTTTTTTTTTTTTTTTTTTTTTAATATTTTATGATATTTTGAACTGCCTATTAATAATCGACTTTATGACCGTTTGGCATAACATTCGACATCTAAGACGATATTTTTATGGAAATTTCGCATTTTTATATTACATTTATTTGTAGTAAATTGAAAAAAAAAATTAAGATCCATTTAATGCACACATAATACATAATAAATGTATATATATATAGATTCATACATATACGATGAGTATAACATATAAGCGTCTTTGTTTAACACATTTATTTTTTTGGTCTGAAATTCTTTCTCTTTTTTTCTTTTTTTTATTTATTAATTCATTATTATTGTTGTTTCAAATTATTTATTATTAATTTAATATTTTATATTTCGACACATGTATATATACATATATATATATATATTTTCATTGTTATTATTACCATTATTATTATAATGGTTTATGAGTTTATTTTATTTTTGTTTTTGTTTTTTTTATTTTAAATATGGTTTTGAAACGGAAGTAAAAACATGTAGTGTATGCCAAATGATTAATTCATTGACTTTTTTTTTTATTTTTATATATTGTTAAAATGCCGTTAAAAATAATTTTATTTTTTTTTTTGTTTTTTTTTATATTAAAGTTGAATTAATAAAAATGTATATTATGTACATTAGATATTACTGTTATGATTTCAACATAAAGGTAAATTTTTTAATTATTGTGCAATTAATATTTTGTTTTATTGAAAGGTATATATAGGTATTACAAGAGTATAAAAGAACTTTTAATTAGTATTTCGTAAATTAAAAAAATAAAATAAAGAAATTATTTAAGTAGCTATAACTAAAGAAAATTATTGTTATTGTTGGAAATAAAATAAATTTAAACTATTGACATAATAAAAGATATTCAAAGTTTTTTTATTTAATTGAATCATAAATAAAATAATGGTTACATATTATATCTTTAATTATTATATTGTAAACGTTAATATAAGTTTATAATCTTTTTAGCACATTTCCAAAAAAAATTTTTAAAAAATGTGCCTAATTGTTTCACTCTTTCCGTCCGTCCATCTGTTCGTCTGTTTACAAAACTTTTTCACCGTTAAAGATAAAAAAAGAAAGAGAAAAGAGAAAAAGAATTTTAACCATGGTTAGGTCTCATGAAAAAATTAATTTTGTGGAACAACTTTTCAATAATAACTCCCGCATGCTTTTAGATAGGGGCTTGCAATTTTGTTGCAAGAAAGAACCCCCTGTTTAAGATCTATTAGGGCACAAAAATTAAAAATATGTTGTTTTTAGAAACCACACTTAGGCACCTGTACAAATTTTGCTTCGGCAAGATATAAAAATTAAAGCTCCAGTAATATATTTTTACTTGTATTAACAATTTTTCTTAGTTATATATAGGGATCCGCATTTTCAGCGCCTCAAAATTGCAAAAAAGTCCTATTTCCACATTTTTTCTTATACGAAATTTTCTAATTTTGGTGCAATTCACAATTCTAAACAGTTTGTATTGTGTTTTGGAAATGTGCGCTTTTAAAAACCGTTGGTTTACACTTTGCTTTGTTTTTTTTTAAATATGGAATTCAAAATGAAATATGGTGAGCATAAACATAAACTTCGACAATTCATATCAGTTAAAGGTTTTTTTTTTTTTTTAATTTATAATAAATTTTAAAAGTATTTGTGAAATTAATTTAATAACTGATGATTTTCTAAATTAAAAATAATTAAGAGAAAATTAAAATAATTATTTGAATATTTTTAATAAATTATTATTGGCTTCTTTATACTTTGTAATCATAATGAGAAAGTACGCCTTCTAACTGAAAGGAAAACGTACGGAAATGATAAATGCTACCTTAATGCCAAAGTAAACTATTATCGTATGACTGAAAACGTGCCGAAAATGTTTTTTCCGAAGTTATTTATTTGTATGATTGAAAACGTACGGCATTAGTTTGTTTGTGTATAAGTGAAACACGTGAATGTTTTCACGTTGTAAAAAGATTTAAAAAAAAACAATGTTAGTTTTATAAATGGTAAGTCACATAAAAAAATTAATATTGTAGAACAAATGTAGATCCATGCATTACGGAGCTACAACCCCTCAAACTTTGAAAAAGCCCTTATTTTATTTCATATTCTGCTTAACATTTTTTTAATCTGAAAACGCCATTTGACAGGAATTTCCGTCACCTTTCTAAATTAATGTCAAAATTGTTTAATTTTTGTAAATTTAGTATTTAAATTTACCGTTATGTGAAAACCAAATTTGATGATATTTCTTTTTTCATAACTCCGGAACGCTTTGAGATTGGAACTTGAAATTTTGAGACAAGAAAGAACTTTTAGAATTAGTCTAAAGTTCAAAATCCTCAGAAAATTTTTTTGTACCACCCCATGTTTAAGACCTATTAGACTTCAAAAATTGAAAATCTGCTATTTTTAAACACCTGTAACTTAGGTATACCTGTACAAATTTTTCTTCGGTATGATATAAAAATGAAAGCTTCTGTAATATATTTTTATGTGCATTAACGGTGTTTTCTTATTTATGTAGGGTTCGGGATTTATAATCCCTCAAAATTGCAAAACAAGTACTATTTTCACATTTTTTCTTATTGGAAATTGTCAAATTTTGGTGCAAGTAACAATTCTAAACAGGTTATATTATCCTTTGGAAATGTGCGCTTTTAAAAACCGTTGGTTTATATGCTGCCTTCTTTTTATTTGATCCAATGCAACTGAATTTTCAACAGTTAAATAAAATGCAGGTTTGTTATACAAACCTTACTAAAACTATAAAATTTACTCATTTTAGTAACGAAACAAAGCAAAAGAAATTTTGTAACCCCATATCCTAATTGGAAAATTGTAGAAAAACCTTAAGTCACTTATATTAATACATTTACATCCGAATTAATGTAAACATTCTTAAAATTCATATAAAAAAAAAGGAAAATATTATTTTGTAAAAAATATTATGGTTTTTTTAAAAATCAAATTATTTCTTTTCAATGAAAACATTTTTTTTTATGCTTTTATGAACTTGTTGTTGTAGGTGTAGTAATTGATTTTACATTCAAGTTAAAACTTCGAACGAAATTCAAATTCTTAAAATTTAAAATTTAATTTTTTATATAATTTGAGAATAAAATTGAATTTACGATTTTTACAGTTTATAGAAGAAAATATTTTGAAACATTTTGACTTTTTCTGCGGTAAAAAATTTTTTTTTTGTTTTGAATAATTTGTGTTTAAAATAATTGGATTTTTAGTAAATTTTTTTAATAAGATTTAAAATTAAAGCCACAAACAAGGATTCTAATTAAAATTCAGTAGTCTTTGATAGAATGAATAAATTTTGGTTTTTCAAAAACAAGACTAATAAAAAACTCTTAAAGCTAAAACAAAAATAACCCTTTAAACCATTTATTTTGAAATTTTTAAAATAAACGAAGAATAATAAGAATAATTACTAGTTATTCAGTTTCAAATTTTAAAGTCTCATGCATTCTTTCAAATTATATGTAGAAGGGAAAACAATTAGTTATTATTATACCCGTACGATAGGATCGGGTATAATAAAATTACTCCTCCGTTTGTAACACCTTGGAATAAGCGAGCTAGATATACCTTCAAAGGTATGGATCGGATCAGAAAAAAATTCTAAAACTCAGCACGCTAACTCAAAAACTAAGAAAGCTATAATCTTGAAACTTACACAAAATATTCTGGGAGTAATTTGTAGGTTCCTTATTTTTTTTGGTTGAGTTTGGACGAAGCCTTAGGGTAGCTCTCGAACACCTAACTTTTAGATCCCTACATTTTTTTGAACTAGAGCTATGAAATTTTAACAACTGATAGATCTCACAAAAATATTAATTTAATTTTTATAACTTTTGTAGCCCCACCCGTTACGGAGCTACAGCTCCCCAAAGGTTTACTACTTCATCGCCAAATGATTACTACTTTTATTAGCTTTAAAAGTATATATACAATAAATATATATTTGTGACATTGTGACATACGGTGTCTTAATTTACCGTTATGCGAAACTCAAATTTGCAAAATCCTTTAACACTTCTATCTTCTAAACGGTTTAAGTTGGAAACTTGAAATTTACAGAAGTTAGATCTTTAAAAAAAAGTATGAGTCATTTCAGAAATTTTTTTTGTATCATCCCCCGTTTAGGAGCTGTAAGGGGTCAAAAACTGAAAATTTCCTATTTTTAAACACCTGTAACTTGAACACCTGTTAAAATTTTTTTGAAGTAATACACAGAAATTAAAGCTTCAACATTATACTCTTATTTCTGTTAACAACTTTATTTAATAATATATGGTTGCTTTATAATTGACGAAAGAGTTACTTGATATTTTCAAATTTTCTAACAAATTTCTTTAACTAATTTTTTGCATTTTGTTTTACTCGATAATTTAAAATTGTTGAGGATATAATGCGTAGTACAAAAAAATGTAATTAAATAAACAACATAACGGTTGCTTGAAGAATTTTTATTTATATGATATTGATATATATACATACTTATATAATATCATGTTTATTTACATATCGTATATGTCACTAGTGAATGAATGATAAGAGTATAGATGTATATTATATAGCACCGTATTTACATACATATATGTATTTTATTGTACTTATAAGAAATTATTCTATCAATGGAATATTTAAATATAATATAATATAATATTTAAAATTATATTTACTGTTTTGTACTTAGTAAATTTAATATACATTTACCGCTTAGTATTAAATGGTACTATAGAATATTTGAAAAAGTTTTGGATTGATAATCGTTATGTGAAAGGTTAGAATCTGCTTTCGAAGAATGTACATATAAACATATAGTTTGAATATATGTACAACCCATAGTTCTAGAAATTATAAAATTCACCCAAATTATTTTAAAATACTAAAATATTAAAAAAATAATATTGTAGGCAGAGTGGCTGTGAACATACTAACGGTTCGTACGGGTATCTAAGAGTTGACAAAGGCAACTGTATTCTTCCTCGTTATTTTAAATAATTGATTCCGAAATATTTTGTTTTGCATATTTCTTTTACGTATTTTACATCTTCCGTCAACAATTTCAAAAAAATAAGATGTGTGTCTTTATCATTTCAACACTTTAATCTAATATCGCGTTAAGATATAGTTTTAAACCGCAATTGAAATAATATAGGACTTTTTTTTAGACTTAAGAGGTCAAATAATTTAATAAATTGAGAAAATTGTATGTTAAAAAGTAAAAAATATAATGAAAAACCTGATTTTAAAATATTAGTATAGAATATTGAATAAAATATAGTAATTTTACAAAATTTTGTACCCGTTTTCAGAACCCCATTTTCAGACATCAAAAATTTATGGCAATCGTTTTGTGGCTGTCAATTTTTGTGGTTGTAAGTAATATGTACAACACTAAATGACAAAAATTAAAACGGTGCTTGGTATAAACCTTTCGACACGCGTGGTACATATGACATTCAAATATCTCTAAAAACTATAAAGTGTATCGGTTGATTTTGTTGGTTATACTTATTTTTATTAAAAAGTATAACGGCTTTTCAATATTTGTTTTAATTTGTTTCTTAGTTTGTTGAGAATATATTTGCGCAGATCATACATAAAAGTTGTACCTATACATATTTTTTTGCTAAACTATTTTAAATATTTTTTTTTCTTTTTAGTTTATGTTCCTACCGGCTGCCACATAAATGTGAGTAGGAAATTACATAACCTTTTATTACATAATCATTATTACATAATCTTTTGAATTTACATAACCTTTTCTAACGAATTATTCTAACGACGTGTGTGAGAGTCAAATCCACACCCCTTGGTGTTTAACAACATATTGCTTACGGTCTTACCCACTAGGCCAATGAGGCCCCGCCTAACAATAAATATAGATAGATAATAAAACAAATACTTTTATAAAATATAAAGCAGTGATTTTCTAACAATGATCATAATATTAATTTTATGAGCAATTTAATAATGGTACATACCATTGTGTACCATTACAAAAAATATGTACCTAACTATTTATAGAATATATTTTATTTTTTACCACCCCTCTTAGCGTGCTTATAATATGGGTAGCGTATGGCGCCCTTTTGAGGACCAAATTGTTCGCATGGATTATTTCTATATTTAACCAAAGGAAACCTTGTTGAAAATAAAAAATTGGCTCAGTTATCTCAACTCTACGGAAGAGATAACGTACCTATTTTTCTTTTTCTTATAAAAAAAATATTAAACATATTATTAAGGCAGAATGTAAACCAATCGTTTTCAAAAGCGCACATTTCCAAAAGATAATATAAACTGTTTAGAATTGTGACTTGCACCAATAAATTTGAATATTTGATGTAATAAGAAAATATGTGAAAATAGGACTTTTTTTTGCAATTTTTAGGAGCTGTAAATCCGAAAATCTATATAACTAAGAAAAACCGTTAACGCACGTAAAAATATATTACTGAAGCTTTAATTTTTATGTCTTGCCGAAGAAAAAATTGTACAGATGCCTAAATTACAAGTGTTTAAAAATAGGAAATTTTCAATTTTTGAGTCCTAATAGGTCATAAACAGGAGGTAGTCCAAAAACATTTTCTGAGAAAACTTATACTATTCCTGAAAATTCTTTCTTATCTCAAAATTTCAAGTCCCTATCTAAAAGCGTGCCGGAATTATGAATGTAGAAAAATCATACAAGATTTGGTTGTTACGTAACGGTTAATTTAAATACTAAATTTAAAAAATTTGTACAATTTTGATTTTGATTTTTACATTAAAAAAATGTTGAGCAAATCCTGAAATATACACATTTAAAAATAGGGCTTTTTAAAAGTTTGAGGGGCTGTAGTAGCTCTGTAATGGATTTACAACATTAATTTTTTTATGAGACCTACCCATGGTTAAAATTTTTTTTGTAGTATTAGTGAACGGTATAGAAGTTTTGTAAACAATGTTCGGACAGAGTGAAACTGGTAGGCACATTTTCTAAAATTTTTTTTGGAAATGTGGTAAAAAAACCATTCTAAATTTATTTATTTAAAAATGAAAAAGTTAAAATAACATTTAGGGAACTGTAAGTAATTTTGTTTTAAAAAATCTCGTTTTTTGGCTGTTCTTTAGAATAGTTTACGTATGTTTGCTAGAATATTATTAGGACGAATTTTAGAGTTGGATACAAAATTAAAATTATACGCTTTGTCCATAATATGTGATAGATACCTAGAATTAGGAGGTATTTTTTATATAAAATCAGGTTATATGTAGGTTATACGATACAGTTAATGGTTTTCCACCATCATCAACAATACAACAATATCAATTACATTATCAAGAACGTAAACCATTTGGCCCTCATCATTCAATAATACCAATACCAATGGCAGCGACCAATCGTTAAGGTATTGTAAAAACAGGATTTTGAGCTTTCGTAGCAGATCGCTAAATTTTTCAAAAAAGATTTCAATATATAGGTATTATTTTTTTCAATTTTGAGAAATTTTTTCTTCTGGTTTTGTAATAGATTTATAATAGCTGTTGATTTAGATCTGAGTCTTACATAAAAATGTAAAAAATATATAAATCCCTAATAATAAGTTTTTAAATCATATATATTCTACGTTAATTTTTTTAAATATCAACTCCAAATCAAATATGTATCTTTATCTTGTTATTAATTGAAAAACAAAATGTTATACATAATATAAATAAGTACATAGAATTATGTTCATTTCTATTTCTTTATAAATTTATGAATTAAATATTTTAAAATATTATGAAAATTTCTTTAAATTTCTGTATATGCAATTAATTACTTAAATTTCATTTTTTTTTTTTTTAAATAGAAAATCGTAAAATAATTTTTCCTTTTGTTTAATTATTTGTTTTTTTTTTTTTGTTTTTGTTTTTACCTTCTTTTGGGATTATAAATTATACTTTTTTTTATAAAAAAAATGGAAAAAAGAAGAAAAATTTTGTTACACCCAATTATATTCTTAAACTTTTAAATTTTTGTTTTTTTTTTTTAATTGTTTTCTTTTTTGTAATAATTGTTTTATAATTTGAATACTTTTAATTGTTGTGTATAATTAAATATGGATACATTGTGGTAATAAAATATAAATGAAAATTATAATAAACAAGAAGTATTCCCTCTTGGTCGTCTTCATATTATTAAATGCGAAATGGGAACCATATTTTTAGTAAATTAAAAGTAAATCAGCTATAAAAAGATATAGGTATATTGTTATGCAACATGATTGTTTTAGTAATAGCTTTTAATTTGTCATATTTGTCATAATATTAAAGACATTATATGTACCTACCTGTTTAAAATGTTTTTTTTTACGGTCGCTTAACTTCTATTACAATAATATTGTATTACTTTAATTCGATACTTCTAATTTCATGTAGCATACCGAAACTGTACTTGTTTACAAAACGTCGTAGTAAATAGGTGGAAAGATAATGTAAATACACACTTAGACGTCTTTAGGTCCGCTGTGATACCCCGGACCAGTTCTCCTCTTAACTCAACAAATTACAACTGTAATCCATTACAAAGCTCTGTAAATCGATAAGGCCACTTCCAATAAATCGAAAAGATTATTTTAGAAGAATTTTTCGAGAAATTTTCTTTTTTTAAAGCAAGAGCTAACGTAGGTAGATATGGTGGTGACCTTCACGATGCTGCGCGAAGGCCTCAATTAGCACTAGATTGCGCCATTTTGATACCACTGCACTCATGTGATCCGTGTTTTTAGATTGTTTGCGGTTTTATATCCAACCCGAGCGGTTCAGATACAAGATCAGTTCTTTGATTTTGTGTTCAGAAAGCTCGCTGAGGTTGTGGAAGAACGACTTGCCAAGTGAGAGAAATCTGGCTCCAGGTAGGGCCGGACATCTGCAAAGAAAGTGTTCCAGATTCTCACTTTCGTTTGCTTCTTTGCAGCTCCTGCATGAGGTGTTGTGTGGGATTCCTAATTTGGCCGCATGCGTGCCCACTGGCCAGTGGCCTGTGATGATTGCCACTAGTCCGGCTATGTCTATGTGGGATTTGGATATCAACTCGATTGATCTTCTTTTGTTGTATGTGGGCCACAATGTTCTAGATATGGTGCAATTGCTCAGATTATAATTTCTCTTCCTCTTCATCTTTACAGTTTCTGCTAATGTTATATTAGTCCTAATTAGATTAGTCCTAACCTTCTGGCATGTTTACCGATAGAAGAGTATCCCGTTAAAACTTCTATTATATTACCGATATTGCAACGAATTAGGAATAACCGAGGGATTTCAGATATTATTATAATATTATCCGATCTACTAACAAAACATAATAAAAATCTAACCGACATAAAATATTTATTACTAATGAGTAAGTTAAAATCATACCAAAATTAAGAGGTTCACTTGATAAAACACTAAAAAACTTTTAAAAAAGAATTTTCATTCCACTTGTAAAATCGCTTTTTATTAAAACTGTACGGTTTTTTACGATTTCAATACTATACATAAGAAACAAGAAATATTGTATTGGAATCATGAAAAAAATTAACTTGAAGATTCTGGTTAATTTCTGCTTTTTAAAAATTTTTCTAAAATATAATTTTAGAACTCCACAGTCTTTGTCGAAATAAACAAAATGAATCGAGAAGATTTTAATCTCAAGAATAGGATCTAATGAGATTCGGTATACTTATTTTATCTAAAAAATTTAAATTAGGAATTTCAGGACTCCGATAATATTCAAAAATTAATATGATTTTTAATTCGGTAATTGATCAGAGCTCTTAAAAGTGACTTTTTTGTAAACGGAAGTGTTTGTTGACTCAAAAAATTACTTATATATTTTTTGCAACCACAAAATTTTATTAACAATATTAATGCTCATAAATTGTATAGTTTGCATAATAATTAATTAATATTTATTCATAATATTACATCTAAATAAGTAATAATATTATATGAATTTTAAACGATTCTTATTTAGTATCGTTAGCGTATAAATATGTTGTTTTCTTTAATACTCACATGTCCTTATATCACAAATAAGAATATAACACAAAAAACACTCCTAAATTTTTTCCTATTTAAATTTTATTAACCCTTTATTTTTTTTTGAGAAAAAGTTACAAAAACATCCTTTAACGAATTTTTAACCATGATTTAAACAACATATAAAAAATTCCGGTCGCATTTTTCCAACGAAAAATTAGCGTAGTTACAATAAAAACCATATTTTTGAAAATCTTATAAAAATGCTAACATAATATTTTTGACAGAAAATAGCAAAATAGGCGAACTTTTAAAAATATATAAAAGTTTCAGTAAAATAAAAAATAAAAAATTGATTAAGTTAAAAATTTAAATTAGGATTTTATTAAGGATTAAAATATTATAAGGGTTAAAACAATTAAAGTAATTACAGAATATTATGTCAGCACTTATTGTAAAGTACAAGGTTACAAATTGCTTTTGAAAATGTTAATAATTATTTAAATTGAAAAAAGAAAAGAAAAACAAGGTAGAATGTAAACCAACGGTTTCTAAAAATAGCAAATTTTCAATTTTTGAGGCGTAATAACTCTTAAAGAGGGGGCGTTAAATTTCAAGCTTGTATCTAGAAGCGTGCCGGAGTTATGAAAGTAGAAAAATCATGCAAAATTTGGTTTTCACATAACGGTAAATTTAAATACTAAATTTAAAAAAATTGTATAATTTTGATATTAATTTACAAAGATAAAAGAAATACCTGTCGAATGACGTTTTCAGATTGAAAAAATCTTAAGCAGAACATAAGATATATGCATTTAAAAATAGGGCTTTTTCAAAGTTTGAGGGGGTGTAGCTCCGTAATGGGGGGGGCTACATGAAAAAGTTGTTCCACAAAATTATTTTTTTTATAAGACCTACCTATGGTTAAAATTTTTTTTCTCTACCTTTAACGGTGTAGAAGTTTTGTAAACAGACGGACGGACGGACGGACGGACGGACGGACAGAGTGAAACTAATAAGCACATTTTTTCAAAATTTTTTTGGAAATGTGCTAAAAAACATAAAAATAAGTTAAATATAATAATTTATTTGTTTGTATTATAAATTGCGCCTGAAATTATGCATTATTTTAAAGGAGATGGACAGTAAAGGCGTATTGTCGTACTTTAACCATTATCATGTTCTAGTTTAGGTAGAGTTATTCAATTATTATAATATTACTTTAAATTTTTTTTATTTTATTAATTTTTATAACTATTATAGATTGAATATTAATTTATGTAATATTAATATTATTAGTTTTCGGCTTATAATTATTGTACAGTTGAATTAAAACATAAATTCGAAAATTGCGTACTCAAGAATCTATGGTAAAAGACGTACGATTGTAAATCCTCATTTAACAACAAATAATAATATTTTTTTTCGAATTTTAAATACGAATTTATTCAAACAATGGTTCTGAAGAATAAAAAGAAGATTTTTTCATCAGAGAAACTTCTGAAACCCAAAGTTATTTAAAATTTTAATGTATATATACATGTAAGATTATTTAATTGAAATAATCCATTCAAAAACATTCACTGGAAAGGATTGGAAGCGTGGTTTTTTCGGTTCACCTCGGTATCTCGGTGTAAAGTAATAATATGACATTATTTTTATTTTTGCTTTTACATAAAAATTAAGGTGCATTTTCCTTTATAAAAATTAAAATTTTAAAAGTATTTATAAAAGATTTTTTAGCACAATGACTACTATCAAAAAACAGAAATATTATCTTAATTTTCTTTTCAAATTTTCTTCAAAATTTTTCATAAATATTGAATAAAATTTACGCTACGCTACCCGTTTTATATTATTATTCCTTTTAACTAATTTTAATATAACATATATTTTTCTTTTATTAGAATGTAATACAAATAAAGTATTGTAATAGTCAATTATGTTCATTTTAAGATGTAAAGTATAATCTCAAAGTTTTTTATCTCCCATTTTAAATTATTGAAATGAGTTTCTGTGTCCTATGGTGGTATGTACAATCACTGAAAAACACCTAAACTGTTATAGGTAGATAAATTCCCTAACCATAACCTAAAGGTTTTTAAAGCCTTAACTACATTAAAAAAAAACCACTTAAATTAATATAATTTTCATAAAGTTCAGACTTAAACTTAATATGCAGTTCACAATTTCCAATCAGAACCAACAAACCATGAAAATTAAAATCAAAATTTCGAAAATTAGAAGATATTTATTTATTTAAAATATCTTCAAAAAGTTGAATTCCTAAAATTTTGAAAAATAAAAATTTAAATATGAAAATTTTCGATTAATTCAGAAATTCGGGGCTGAGTATACTTTATGTTAATTTTTTGGTCTTAAATGATTCCTTTTCCCTTCCTTATCGGGTGCGTGCCCTTTTTTTTAAAATTTTTACTTTATTCTTAGTTTTTTTTGTTAATTTTAAAATTTTCGACTTTCCATACGAAACTTTAATATTAATTCTATTAAATGGCCGCATGCCCTTTTTATACTCATCTTTTTTTTTAACACCTACGTAAACTATACTTTACCCGAAACTGGAATTAGGTGTTGAGTCGATCAATAAGTCTTATATTATTAAGTTATGTATTCACCAAAATAAAATAAAAAATAATATTTATTTATTTGAAATTAAGTTTATAATGATTTTTATAATGTATTATCTGATGATAATACAATAGAAGATGTTTCGTGCTTCAACTATCTCGGTAGTATAATTACTACAAATGGAGGGGCAGATGAACACATAGAAAATAGACTAAAACAGTCAAGAAAGGTATTCAGCAGATTGTGTTCTGTATGGAGATCCCCACATCTAAATAGAGACACCAAAATAAGAACTTTCAAAACCTGTGTGAAACCAGTCCTACTATATGGGAGTGAGACTTGGTACGTAATAAATGCCTAAGAACCATAGTTAAAATCTTCTGGCCTAGGCGAATTTCCAACATAGATCTGTATGGTGTCTCACGCAACAAAAACCAATAGCACTTCAAATAAAAAAGAAAAAATAGAAGTGGATAGAGAACGCACTCAGAAAGGCACTAAACACTATAGTTCGCAAAATTAGAGTTGAACCCACAGGGCAAAAGATAAATAGGAAGACCACACATAACATGGAGGAGAACAATATCGAAAGAAATAGAAGAGAACGGTAAAACATGGTGAGAAATAAAACAAATGTCCCAAAACAGAGTACGATGGAGAAGCTATGTGGAAGCCCTATGCTCCTCAAGAGAGTAAAAGAAGGGACAAAAAAAGTTTATATAATAATCAAATATAATATTTTCAAAATGTTTTTTATTAATGTTCATTAAAATGATTGGGGCCAGGTGGCAAACCATTCGAAAATTTGTGCTCTTCTTAATACATTTTGCAGTATTAAAACTAATATTTCTACAAACGTGGATTCTATTTCTAGTAGAATATTTTATTTTAAATGTTTATCTTTAGTAACTTTTGGTTTACCCTGTATTTCAAAAAAAGGATGCATATTATATTTGCTTGAAAATATTTTTCAAACATTTTTTTTGTATACAAAATCATAGGATACAAAAATATTATTTCAAATTTATTTTTTACATACATCTATAAATATATGGTAAAGTCTATATAGATAAAAAAATTTCCATGTTATTATTTCAAGGTTTGAAAAAAAAAAAAAAAACAAAAAAAAATCAAAATTTAACAGAAGGAATTTTAAATATTTATTAATATTTTCAGAGACAAAAAATTTGTTTCTGCTTTTGCTAAGAAAAAATAACTGTAAATGAAAAAAAAAAAATTTAAGGAAGTTGTAAAGTAATTAAATTAAATCATTTTTTTTTATTTTTTTTTTTGCATAACAAAATAAAAAAACAAAAAGGAAAAGACAAAAAGTAAAGAATAAACATAAACGGGAAAAATGTTGCGAAATGAATAATATAATTTTTTTTTTTGTTTTTTTTTTTTAAATATTAAAGTTAAAAAAAAAATATTTTTTTTTTTACTTTTGCAAACTTACACATTTTTATTTTTATAAGTTAAAACTGCATGAATCAACGTTATTTCACATCATCTTGAATTTTTTAGACATCATTGTTTTTTAGTTTATTTTTTAGTTTTATATCAAAAAAAATGAAAATTGCAAGGTTTTCTTAAGATTTTATTTTATTTTTTTTATTTTTTAAGTATAATTTTTTGGGGGCAATCAATATATGTATGTATAGGTACTTAAATGACATAATATATAATACATCATATAATAAATATAATCTTTGGAATAAAATTCTTGTAGGTACTAGTTTCTATTTATAATACCTATAAAAATTTAAAAAAAAAAAATTGAAAAACCCTTAAAAAATCGCTGGTTGCTAGATTTTTCATAAAATTATCGTAAATTTTTATATTTTATTACATAATATAACTGTCAAATTTTATAGTTTAAATCATTTTTAATCTTTATTTTTATTTTTTATTTTTAATATTTTCAAATAATTTGTTATAAGTATTCTTTTTTTTTTTTTTTATAGTTTTTTATAGTAATTTTTTAAATTGTTCTTTATCGTTTCTCATATTTTTAAATTGCTCTATATATCGTTTTTTATTATATGAAAATTACCGTTGATAACGATCACATTAAAATTTTTGGATTGCCCATAATGAAGAAAAAATATAAGGGATTTTTTTATTATCATCATTCATTTAAAAGAATGATATTTCTGTTTTATTACATTTTTTGTATTGTTTTTTTTGTTTTGTTTTTTTTTTTTTTGTTGCAAATAAAAAACGCATCCGTCATCTTAAGAAACAACCGTTACTTTTTTGTTTCTTTTTCTTGCCGAAAAACTTTTATATTTTTCTTTATTTCAGTTTAGAGTTATTTAAACTACAACAACAACTACTTTTATTTTCATTTACATTATTTTTTCTTCTTCTGTTTTACCTTTATTCTATGCTGTCTTGATTTTTTTTTTTATTTATTGTTATTTTTGCATAAGATAATTCATAACTTTTATGTCACTTTATACATTATAAAAGCGTTTATGCATCGTTTCTCTTCTATTATCCTTTTTTATAGATATGACAAAAACAATGTATTTAAAATATATATAAGTATATATCCTTATATCATGCATATATTTATACATATATGACTTTGTATACAAATATAATATGTACTTACAATTATCTGATGGTAAATATTATATATAGTTTGTAGTTGGTTTAAAATTTTAAATATTTCTACAAAAAAAAAAAAAAAAAAAATTATTTGAATTTATTAATATTATATTATTGTATTTTGTACAGTCAAATGTACAGTTATTTTTATAAAACTTTACAGTTATACTTACATTATAAAAAAACGTAATGCATTTTTAATACTATAAGATAACAGAAAAAATATATATTTTTGATTTCTTATTTTATTTTTTTTTTTGTTTTGTGTAATTTTCGTATATTCGCCATAGTAAATAATTTTTATTAAGCATAAGGATAAGAATCTAAGGGAGTATCCTGCTTTACCTAAATTCATTTTTCAAAAAGATATTTTGTCTAATAAGATATTTAACGAAAAAAGCTTAAAGTAAAATAACCTTCATAAAAAGATTTTTAACAAAACCGATCCTTCGAAAAAAGACAACTTTTAACAAAATAGTATTTAAAAAGTAAAACATGGTTAATTGTTGGAATGGGTTAGGTAGGAAATTCTAAAAAAGAAAAATTATTTCCCAAAATATCATTTTACATGGCAAATTGTAAAAAAACAAAGCAAAAAAAAAAGGTTGCAAAAAAAAAAGGTTGGAAAAAAAAATTTAACATTTCACTTAAAAAAAAATTCAAAATTTAATAACAAGCACTTAAACCTATGCCAAATTATAGAAATCGTGATTTGGTAACCATAGATACTATAAAATCCCTTCTAATTCAAAATTTCACATTTAAATGCAAATATTTTCTAAAAACAGTATAACTCTGAGTTGAAATTCAACTTTAAAATTCCATCTAATTCAGAACTTCCCTTACACGTCATATCAATAAATATTCTGGAATAGGGGAACACTTTGATTTTGTCATCACTTATAAAATCTTCTCTAATTATTTTTTAACATACATATCATGTAATTATATAGTAATATAGTTTATAGAATAGAACCATTTCCTTAAACCATTATTGTTTTGTAGAATTTTTTTTTTTTTTTCAAATTATTTTCTTTTAATTTTTTGGAATTATGACACCACCCTGTTCAAACATGTATGTAAAAAAAAAATAATAAGTTGGGAGGAATTTTAAAATTATTTACAAAAAATATAACCATGATTTTGTTTTACTCAAAATATTTATATAATACAATAATGGGAAAAGATAATGTTAGAGTCAATTGTTTTTTAGCCGAAATGTCTCATTATGCCAAATGGATAGTTAGAAAATATCCATTTTGTTTTGCAAAAGATATTCGGCAAAATGAGATTTTACAATTTAAAATTCGGCTAATTGTACATTAATTAAAGTTTATATGTGTACATGAGTTCATATGTATTTGGTTAAAAGTTTAAGTAGAAAATTTTTCCGTTAAAAGAAAAAAAAAAAATTAAGTTCTTAAGTACCTAAGGAAATGGTATAGGTAGATAAGTAGAAAATGCATAGTGTCAAGAACAGAAAGCATGTACAACATCATATTATTACAATTTGTTTTTCTTTTTTATTTTTTTAATTTTAATTCGTCTATTTTTCTTAACTTTTTATTATCTTCACTGTAGTAGGTTTTAGTATTTTTACAAAAGTTATAATAAATATTTTTTATCGAAAAACAAAAATTTTACAATAAAATGATATAAATATGACATCAAATGAAAAAGAAATTTTAAAATATTTTTTTTTTTTTATAAAACGGAACTTACAAATTGGGGTTTGCAACTTGCCACTTGGTAAAAAATTTAGTTTTGGTAAGATTGGCTTATTATTGCGCTTACAATCATATGTTTACAACATTGTTTTAAAATAGAACATTAACAAAAAAATATTTTACATAGGTATCTAAACTAGCAAAGTTTTTTCGTTAAAATATCTGCCTCAGATTCCATTTACGCAATGATACGCAAATTTTAAACACGATGTTTAATTAACAGTTTTTAGTAAAAACATTTTATAAAGATGTTGAAAAATTCCCTATATCGTAGTGTAATATCTAGATTCATTGTAAATTTCAAAATTTCTATGATCCCACCCATTAAAATCCGTTTTTGATTTACATATATATAAATGTTTTCATATTCTATCTGAATAGTTCCAGTAATCGTTACTACTTCAGTTTTACATTTAATTTAAAATCAAAAAAATTTACATACTTACGGTTATGTAAATTTAAAAGTACGTTCAAAATATGCAAGTACGTTATATGTTTTAGTACGTTCAAAATATGCAAATACATTTGAAAAATAATTTTTAGCACATTCTAAAAAATATTTGAAAGATATATTATCTTTTACAAAACTTACATACTTTATGAAATAAAGTAATTAAATTACAATTTTCAACCGCTTGTCATCTAACAAACACTTAAAACTCGAGATTTTTAGTTTTGATATGAAATGTTTGTAAAATTTATATTTATAACCGGTTTAGAAGGTGTCAAAAAATTAATATTTTCAAGTTTTTTGCACTTTAAACTTATTCTTATTAAATATTATTTTAAGTGCAAGGGGATAATTGTTCTAACGTTATGAAGAAGTCTCTAAATTTTCTTAAGAAAAGTTTTAAAAATGAGCAATTTTTATAAGAAAACAATCGCAATTTTTAAATGCTTTTAAGTTTTAATAGAAATAATACAGAGAAAAAAATTTCCCATTTATTTCATAAGAAAATTATAGAATTTGATTTTTCTAACCTCAAACCTTAATAAACTAACATAATTTTTTAAGATACCAACTCTTTACTCCTTTAGAAATCTACAGTTTTATAATACTCCTTTGATTTTTTGAAAAACAAAAATCATAACTTTTAAATATTAAAAAAAAATTAAAAATACATAATACATATGTATATATTTTTAAAAAGTTCATACTATAACGTTTACAAATGCATATTAAATTAATACTAATAGAATGTCAAGTTAAAAAGAGATAGAAAATATTTTAAAAAAAAAATTTATTATATTATATTTTTTAAGATAAAAAATGCCTGATTATTATTTTTATTATTATAATAATATAAAGTTTGTTGATTTACATAACATAATGTAAAGTAAAAATGTCACATTAAATTATCCAAAGTTATGAGAGAACGCCATTTAGAGATGAACTTAAAAACAAAAAAATTAAAATATATTATGCTGTTTTCTTATTTTTTACATTAAAACACAAAAATTGATAATATACCATATACACAAACACAAGTAAGTATCATTGTAAGATTATTTACAAAATTACCTTATTCACTATATCATAGCCGTTGCTATAGTAACAGTAGTACAATATTATTATAGTTTTTCGATATTTTTAATAATGTTAGCGAATTATGTATATGTATTACATTTTCATTAGCACCAAACCAATCAAACTTTCAAATTTTGAAATTAAAAAAGATAAATTTTTAATCTTTTTATTTTAAATTTTCTGCGCGTGTCACTTTGTCGGCCTGTCATTTCGTTTACTTTTCAGCACCATTATCTGCCTGTTTATAAAATTTTTACAAACAATGTATATTGTACAAAAATAGTAAGAGTTGTTGCGAAACCTCATAGTTGTCAAAAATATTGATGCTGTATTGAAATAGTTATAACTTAAGTTGTACTGAATATTTTTTCAATCTGCAAAAGCAATAAGAGAAAAGCTTTGCATTTCGAGACAAAAATAAGATAATTTATTCCTCTTCAACATTTACATTTACCGTTATGTGAAACTCACATTGTGCAAAATTTCATCTGTTGTATCCCTTCAATCTCCTGAATATTTGAATATTTAGAATTAATCACTATAGAAATTTTGATAAGGAAGTAAGATTTTTAACCCCAAATTTTTTAATCCTAACCCTTAATACTATTGTTAGATTCGACTAAAACATAAGAAATTTTTTGTTTTCCCTCTCTAATTTTCAAAATTTTCTGATTTATTTTGTAATTTCACTATTTCAGTATCTGTACCGTTTATATTATAGATATATTTATTAGATAAAGTGCTATATGATTATTTAAGGTTATGAGTAGGATTATTATAGATCTCATTAATTTTTTTAGTGATAAATTCTAAATGAAGTTTTAGTGTGTAAAAGAAAAAATTCCTATTTTTGTTAATTTTTATTTTTTTAGTTTTAATAAAAATGTGGTTAATAAGAATGTGGTTAATAACTTATTTTTTTCCTTTTTGCGTCCTCTTCTTGTTCTTTAGCTGCATATTCATTACTGGATATTTGCGATCACATTTCTGAAGCTCTCTCTTTGCTGTGCTGTGTGCATTAGTACTCCCACAGTTTGAAGCGGCGCCCATTACCTGATGTTTCTTAGTCACGACATTTGCTTTTTGCCAACACTTTTTTTTGCCTTTAATTTTACCTTGCAGAATCAGTTGTAGAATATAATATTTGTCATTGCGCATTATATGACCCAGGTAAGCTATTTTCTTGCGCTTGATAGTTAAGAACAACTCACGGTCTCTATTAGTTTATTTTATTTATCGTCGCTATTTTCAGAGTCCACCCTTCCATACCAACAAGAGAAAAGCTTTGTGTCCTCAATTTTAGTCATTTCGACTGATATTTAATATTAACGTCTGAAAAATAAGATAGAAAATTTTTTTTCTTTTCTCCCTCTTTTAAGAGATTAATATTAGAAATTTAATAATTTCACCTGAAATCTCGATTCCTTGTTTAAAATATATTTTAGTTAACTTTTTGTTTAGAAAACACCACTTAAGGAAATCGAAAATTTCAATTATAGGTATTTTAGTACTTATGAAATAATAGACGGACGGCAACAAACTAAATATTATATAGGTAAATATTTCCACCAATTATTATTTTGTTTTGAAAGTTAATTTAAAAACAAAAATAAAAAAGAAATAAAAATAAAACAATAAAATAAAATAAAAATAGAAAAAAAAAAAGACAAAAAAATTGAATGAGTTATAAACAGTTATCTAGTGTTATACAATGATCTTAGTAGCGCATATTTACCATTTTAAGAAGTATAAAAAATAATATATCAAATTTTTTGACATGAAAAAAGAAAACTTTTGCAATTTCTGTCAAAAAACAACAATAGTAAAAAAATAAAAAGTTACCCCTTTTTCAGTTTTTTCTTCCCGTTTATAACACATTAAAATATATATTTACATAAGGATATACAATTACACACACCAATATGTCAAAAAAAAAAAATTATTTTAAATATTTTTGGTTTTTTGTTTTTTTTTTAAATTCTATTCGTTAGTCTGCCTAATATTATATTGTATTAATTTCTATGTTTTAATATTTAAAAGTACATTGTATCCAATATTATTTAGTTATAATTAACTTTTTGAAAATATTTAATATATTCTGTCAAATTTTGAATTCCTTACTGAACTACTTAATATGTATGTAAAATTTTTTAACTTCTTTTAAAGCTACTGATCGCAATTCATAATTAATTCAATATGTCATAAAATGTTTAAATACATTTGTTGTTCACTTATTTAAATTAATTTGTTTCTAATCAGTTGTTTGAAATAAATTCTTTGCATAATGGAAGTTCTGTTTAGCCTTAAGTTTTAAACTCAAGCTGGATTTCTTCATGCTCCGATTTTTCGAGAGGGTAATTTAATTCCATAACGGTTTTTGAGTATGATTGCACCATGCGACAACTTTCTGTCACTCAAACAAAATTATTTTTTGAAAAATAACCTCTTTTCTTTTGAAAGGATAACAAATTTTTATTAGTTGTCAAATGAAATATCTTAGTTGTCAACCAAAATTTTTTAGTGTATGTGAATTCTGTCACTGGAAAAGATAAAGTTAATTTAACTTTTTACCGTGACGGAAAAAAGTCGCGACAGTTTTTTTCTGATTGGTTAATTAAACGTCACAGAAAACCGGCGCATGAAGATATTCAGCTTAAGTTATAGACATAGACTAGAGGTTTTATGCATTATTTATAATAGTATTGCTTTTTTACCATGTTCTTACTTACAATCTTCAATATGAATTTGCAATAATAATAATAATAAAAAATAAAACTTAAGACTTAAGAAATTCAAATAAGATATTTTATTATTTGTTTTATCAAAATTTGGCAGTTCATTGTACACTAAATTTTCTCACAGTTGAAATTTTTTATTCTCTTTAAAATAGATTAATGTGTTTCTTTTTCCCGATTTTTTTTTATTTTTGTTTTTAAATTAAATTATCTCTAAAATAGCTGTCATTTATAATATAACTAAAAGTTGAGTGTTTTTGTCTATTTTGTATATAAAAACAAAAAAAAAAACAACCAATGATACTTAAAATGTCAAGGAAATTTTTTCAAGAAATATTGTCATTTTTCTCCTTTGCATGTTGGCCTTTAAATAATATGCAGTATGTGATTGCAAAAAAATTACACAAATGTATCAAACAGAGACAGATGAATATAACAGGAATATAACAGATAATCGTTGAAATACTTTAAAAATATACAAAAAAATATAATATAAAATAGGAAAAAAAAAAAACATTCTTCTAACAATGACTGATGACTGATGAAAGTATTTCAATTATTGCAGCATTTGAAATTAAAATAGGAAATTTAAAAATTAAAATTTTGATTCACTAAAAGTTTGGTAAAGTTATGAAGAATCTAGATTTTGAGATTTTTTGAAATTATTAAATAAATAAATGTAATATATTATGTAAAAATGTAAATAACTCAGTTGAAAAGACTATAACAAAAATGTCTAAACTCTGAATAATTTAAGTAATAAGTATATAATGTAAATATGATTGATATTTGGGAGAATAAATTGAATTGAAAAAAAAAAAAATAAAATAGGCATAATGAACAATCAATGGGTATATGCTGGTAAATTCACGATCAAGTGTCAAAGATTCTTATTTATGACTTGTTTTTGAGTCATTGATTAGATAATATTGTTTTTATTAATTATTTTGTTTATCAGTTCTCTTTTAGAGAACGAGCATCTTAATTTAAGAAATGTTTGGTCCTTCAGCACTTCTGGACTCTTTCACAAAATGTAGTACTGAATTACCTAGACAACTTGTTTGACAACCTAGTTTGAACTTTCGATTAATCTTTTGGTTAAATTAAATTTTATAAAAACTTTCTGTGAAGTATAAAATTAATCGAAAAATTTTCTTAAAACCTTTTTTATAACAAGTATCTCGTTAAAATTAAAAATTAATTTTATAGATCATACATTTTATAGATTTACTTACTTACTTTATAAATTACCATACGGGTTTTTGAAAATTATACATTACATGGAAAACTAATACATTGAAAAATTATGCTATATGGTAATTTGATGACGTAAAGGTCGTTAATGTGACATTTATTTATTTTAAATTCCTTTCAACCTCAAATATTTTCCAGAATTCTATTATTTTCTTATTTAATTGTATAGAACATCATTGCTAAAGGTTTTTGTTTTTAAGAATAAAGGTACATAATAAGTGTATAGTTGGTTAAAATACAACACCCTCATATAGGAATCGTATTGACTTCAATACTCAAAAATATTCATTCATGTATTGAATTTTGCAGTAAACTCATCGTCGGTTTTTTAAACGAAAGGTATCGGAATCAAAGCCCGGCCAACTCAAAATATTGTATAAAAAGAATATAATAATGTTCATCGGCCACCAATGAAATTCGTTTCGGCCACCAATGAAAACAATTTTTCGTCAAATGAAACATAATATGATTGAACAGAAATAAAAAATATTTTTGCTTGTTCAAAAATATATACACCGTTTTTAGTTGTTGTTGCTTAGAGATAAATGAGATGCACGACCATTAGCGAAAAAAATTATTAACATCTTAATCACGGTGACGACGAATTTTTAGTTGAGTGTTGCCGTTTTTGTACAAAAGTATCAAAATTGACATCTTTTTAAATTTTGTACAGTTTTTCTTTTTGGTGACACTTTTGAAATCATTTTTTTTATTTTTGACACTTTTGCAACAATTTTACAATAATTTTATTTTTAAAAAAGTACTTTCTTTTCTGCGTATTAACAAAAATACGTTCACATTGTGACGTAATTTATAAGAAAGAAAATTATTTATATTAACATGTAAATGCATATGTTGCACAATAACAATAGGCGATTAGTACAACTTATTATATTCTATTTACAGTTTTTACATATGTGCATATGGTATAAGCGTACTTTTCATTGTTTTGTTTGTATTTTTATTTTTTGCTGAATCCTAAGATTCTAGAATTAAAAAAGTTTGTTTTGAAGGTATTAAACTCAAGTATGATATAATTAAAATTATTTACGTTAGGTATTTGTAAGTTAGGAAAATTAAAATATTAAACTGCAAGTTGTTGAATTACTAATGAATATTATTTAGGATTGTAATCGAAAACAAGGTAGAATGTAAACCAACGGTTTTTAAAAGCGCACATTTCCAAAACTCAATACAAACTGTTTAAAAGTGTGACTTGCACAAAAATTTGAAAATTTCATGTAATAAGAAAAAACGTGAAAATAGGACATTTTTGAATCCGGAATCCTATATAACTAAGAAAAGCCGTTAACAGACATAAAAGTATATTATTGAACCTTTAATTTTCATGTCTTGCCGAAGAAAAATTTGTACAGGTGCCTAAGTTACAGGTGTCTAAAAATAGCAAATTTTCAATTTTTGTGGCGTAATAACTCTAAAACAGGGGGAGTTGCCCAAAAATTTTCTGAGGAAACTTATACTAATTCTAAAAGTTCTTTCTTGTCTCAAAATTGCAGATTCGTATCTAAAGGAGTGCCGGAGTTATGAAAAAAGAAATTTCCTGCAAAATGTGATTTTCACATAACGGTAAATTTAAATAGTAACTTACAAAATATTACATAGTTTTGATATTGTTTTATATAGATAATAAAATTTTCGATCTTCTGGCAGTTTTAGATTGCAAAACTATTACGCAGCGCCTGAGATATATACATCTGAAAATTAGGCTTTTTCGCAATTTTGAAGAGCTGCAACTTTGGAACGCTTTACAACTAAAATAAACCTTTAACACACGTTAAAATATATTACTGTAGCTCTAAGTTTTATATCTTGCAGAAGTGAAATGTGTACAGCTTCCTAAGTTACAGGTGTTTAAAAATAGCAAATTTTCAATTTTTAAGCCCTAATAGCTCATAAACAGGGGGTGGTCCAAAAAAATTTTCTGAGCAAACTTATACTAATTCTAAAAGTTCTTTCTTGCCTCAAAATTTCTATCTGGAAGCGTGCCGGAGTTATGAAAGTAGAAAAATCATGCAAAAATTGGTTTTCACATAATGGTAAATTTAAATACTAAATTTAAAAAAAATGGATAATTTTGATATTAATTTATAAAGTTAAAAAAAATACCTGTCGAATGACGTTTTCAGATTGAAAAAATCTTAAGCAGAACATAAGATATATGTATTTAAAAGTAGGGCTTTTTCAAAGTTTGAGGGGCTGTAGCTCCGTAATGGAGGGGCCTACATGAAAAAGTTGTTCCACAAAATTATTTTTTTTATGAGATCTATCCATGGTTAAAATTTTTTTTCTCTATCTTTAACGGTGTATCTTTAACAGACGGACGGACGGACGGACGGACGGACAGAGTAAAACTAATAAGCACATTTTTTCAAATTTTTTTTGGAAATGTGCTAAAAAGTACAGTAGTGTAATCACTACAACCGCAAATACACCTAAAAATGAAACGTTAATTTGGTCGACAAACAATAATAGGTAAAATAAATAAATAAAAATTTCCATTCCTTACAATGGTTACAAAAAGTATAGTTTCTAATTTATTTATTTAAATTTATTTTATAATATTATTATCTTTTATATTATCTTTAGACCTTTTAATTTTAACCTTGAAAAGATCTTCTTAAAAGTCATATTTTTCAACAAGATTTTCTCATTTGAACAGAATTTTTAACAAAATTTGTTATATTTTCGCCAAATTTTTACATAATTTTATACAAAAAAAAAAAAAAAAAAAAACAAAAACATAAATTGAAGGTTAACACAAAAGAAAATAAATTAATTACATAAATATTAATGTTAATTTTTCACCATTCTATTTAAAAATAACATAATTTTAATTAAAAACAGAAATTATCCATCCTTTAGTATTAAAATATTATAGTTAACCATTATAACGTGTTGATTTAAAATAAAATTTTCTCAAACTTTGATAATTTTTTTTATTAAATATTTAATTTTCACACAACATTTTTTTTTAGGTTTATCTTTATTTCATTTTAAAAAAAAAGAAATCCTTCAGGTAATTATCATTAATTTTTTATTTTACCTGTATCCTACTGAAAAAAAAAAAAACAAACAATTATTATTTTGATAATCTTTCGAATTGCGAAAATATTGAAACGCAAAAATTTGCAAAAACCAAAATATCAGCAAATTTTAATTAAATCTTAAAAAAAAAAAATTATCAATTAAAGTCTTAAGTGCAAAATAAATTTATCGTTTAAAAAACAAAAAAAAAAAAACCAAAAAAAAAAAAACAAAAATCTTTTTCAATCTTTTTATGTCCAACTACTTTTTTTTTTAATTTTGGGTTAAATTAGCATTATTTTTAAATATTTGAAAAGGAGTATAGACCTTTTATTTTATTTTTTTGTTTTTTTTTTTTTTCTTTTTAAATAATAATTTTAAATAATAAATCTTTTAGTTGGTGAAAATTAAAAGTGTAATTAAGAATTGCCAAAAAAAAAAAACTTTTAAATATTAAAAAAGCATTAATTTTATTGTCAAGGTCTTCAATGTTGATAGTAAACCAACTCTGAAATCTGAATAATAGATGCAACCGAATGATTATGAACTTATAATTTTAAAATATTTACCGTAATGGAATATTCAGATATTCTACAATCTTACGTACGATTTGTGTCAAAATATTTCTGTTGTTTATTTTGTAGCAAAAAGCAAAATAATCTGCATTTCTTCAGTTATTATTGTACAAGAAAAGTATAGATAAAAATGCATGATTCTAATTGAATAGTGTGGTCGAGAACTTGATACATTTACTGAGTAACTGATCGAATTTACTGAGTAACTGATCGAATTTACTGAGTAACTGATCGAATTTACTGAGTAACTGATCGAATTTACTGCGTAACTGATCGAATTTACTGAGTAACTGATCGAATTTACTGAGTAATTGATCGAATTTACTGAGTAACTGATCGAATTTACTGAGTAACTGATCCAATTTACTGAGTAACTGATCGAATTTACTGAGTAACTGATCGAAATGCCTTTTAAGTCATCAGATATCATTTTAGAATAATTTTTTTTATCAACTTTCAGAAGTTATCACAAACGCAACTAAAGCGGAATTTTAATAAATTTGGAAAGCTTAAACATAAACATCATATTGGCTTCGACTTAAAAATTTATAAGAACTGCTCATTTTAATTTGCTCAATTCTGTTCCAAAAATTGGGATACATGAAACAACCACAACTAAGTCATGACATAATTTAGGAAATTATTTCTTTTTTATATAGAAAAAAAATCCCATTAGAACTCATGTTAAATCGATTAAGGAAACTTTTTTAAAGAAACTGAAGTTCAATTTTCTAAAGAAAGTTTTTTATAAACAAGATTTTTTTGAGCAGTCGAATATCGAACCGTAAAAAGATGCCATATCAATATATCAAAAAAAAAAAAACAAAGCTAAAGCTAAAAATATTCGAAAGATGGGTTTTGCAATATTTAAATTATTATATAAGCGTCGTATAATTGTAGGCTTGTAAAATGATCTAATCATCATCATGTGTTAAAGCTTTCAAACCCTAAAAAGCACGCACTATTTACTAAATTTAACAAACAACTTTGCCTTTTAGTCTCGTTAGTATAGTATGAAATATTTCTACGTCCTTGTAGTTAAACTCAAACACTTATTATCACTTAATAAATTCCAGACAAAAAAAACTTCTTTTTATTAATTCCTAGATACAATTGAAAGATAATTTATAAGTTTGAAAAAAATCGGTAACTTAACAATAGAGATAAAAGTTTTTTAGTTTCAAATAGGCACTGATAAGGTATGTTGTGCCATTTAATGTTCAACATGTAGGGTACGTACCTAAATTGTATTTTATATATTTTTAATCAAAATTTTTTGTTTGAGTATAAGTTTTTTACTTTTTTTTAATCAAATTTCTCTTGGATTTTTATTTTCTTTAGGAAGCAGATTGTAGAAAATTAGCTGAAAATTTTTAATCCTCACAAAATATTTTTCACAAAATAAAATGAAGATTTTTTATTTTTATTTAAAGTGATTTTTTTTTTTTTTTTTTTTAATTTTTAAATTTTACGCAAAACTTGATAACAATAGAATAAATTTTTATTCTCATTTTTTAGTTAATTCTTTTAGATTAAAAAGGCAAAAAAAAAAAAAAAAATTTTTTTTGAATTTTCAATAACAAGAATATTTATTTATTTTTTTTTTGTTTTTTTTGTTGTGATTTTCAAACAAATAAAAATGTTTCTTGAGTTTTTATGATTTCCTGTATTACTTTGTTTGTTTTCAGTTTTTTTTTTTCATTGTGTTTGGCCCATTCTTTATTGTATTTGACCTCACTTTTAGATTCAAAAAAAAAAAACAAAAAAAAAATTCAGTTGTAGTAAGATATGAATGGAAAGTCTGATCATAGAAATGAGCAACAAAAGGTTTTTTTTTTTTTTTTTTTGTTTGTTTCAAACTTTTTTTCTTTTATTCATTTGTTTGTTTAGTGAAATTGTTGTTGTTCTTAAATAGCTTAACTTTAAGCTTTTGAGTGAATCTTAATTCTCATATTTTTCATTTTCTTTTTTCATTTCTGGTATCTGTTTAAACACTGTATATTTTGTATATATATATAAGTATATATAACAGTATATATAACAGTCTATATAATTTCATTCTTTTTGCTTTAATTCAATTTTTCTTAAGTACATACTAGTTTTTAGATTGGGACTAAAGGTTATTTTGCATATTGTCCACTTTATTGGGGTAACATTACTGTTCTTATTTTTAAATTATATTCAATTTTATCTTTTCTTTTTATCCAGAAAATCTCCAACAGTTTTACTTTCAATAGTATCTTACCAATATAACATTTGGCATTATGATATTGTGATATTTTTATAATTTTGCATGATGATGGTATTGGTAGAATGGTAAAAGACTGCATGACACACCAATGAAAATTTTATTATAAAGTTTTTTTTGTTTTTTTTTTTTTTAGCTTCCCTTTTATTTTTTAATTTTGGTACTGTGATTATGAATAAAAAGCTTTAATAATTTTTTTTTTTTAAAAATTTTTTTTTTATCTTAGGTCAGCACTTTTTTTTTAGAGAATTTTTTTCTTTCGAAGGTTTTGAAAATAATATAGCGGTATTAGATATTATTTAAAAATGTTAATGTTGCTAATGATAATAATCACGTCGATGTTGATGATGATGTTGATGAATACACATAAGTATCTGATAATTAATATTCATTTATGCTAAATAATGATTAACAAAATATTTATTAAAAAAGAGAAAGATAAAAAAAAAACTCTTTGAATACAAATAACCGAAGGGCTTCGGTAAACAAAAATTAAAAAAAAAAAAAACAAGGAAGAGATTCAATGCCTCGTCAACGTCCGTTTACCTTCTAATTGGATTTTTGTTATACAAAAAAAAAAAAAAAAACAATAAAGCACGGAACGCTGGGATAAACAAAGTCATAAAATTTCCCAAAAAATAAAAAAAAATTAAAACGACACACAAAATGAAAATAAAAAGATAAAATTAGCAAAATAAGGGAAGATAATATGCAGGCCTCAGCCTAATACGAGATCCTAAGTACCGAAAAACAAAAAAAAACAAAAAAGGTTGATAGCGCAATTGAAATACAACCCGTAGGATTCCATTCATCCATAAATGGTGCTTAAATTTATATTAATTATTAAAGTCAATTAGATAAGTTTTTATAAATGGAGTATCGAACATAAGTATGTGTGTTATAGGAACTTGAAATTTTGAAGAAAAATTTTATAAGCCTATACCTATATTATAAGAAAATGTTAATTTAGGAAAAAAACATCTAAAAGTACAAAAGGTTCAAATTTTGTTATTTAAAATGTTACGAGATGAGATCCTCAGTTCTTAGGTGAGAACCGGCCGGTGAGTATTGGTAGATTTATTATTATTGGTTATTGACACTTATGACTGCACGGATACTATTTTACGTATACGTATAAAATTGCCTTGTAAAGATCTTAATAAAGCTAATTAATCTAGAAAACTATACGACTTTAGACAAGAATGAGTGCTTTATTAACAATGACCCTATAATTTCCAAAACTCATGGCTTTTATCAATTACTGAATCATTAAAAGATCAACTGAAATTAATTCAATTGACAAAAACAACCTGTAATGATTTCCTAAAATAGTGCAAACTTTTAAAAGTCTACAGGAGTATTGCTTAAACATAAAACGCTTTGAACTACAAAATTAACGGGTTATACAATTACGATACTGTTTATAAAGATCACAGCCATCATGTTTTATAAATTTTCAAAATTATAACTCGAAAGTGGTGTTGTATTTTTATTATTTGCTATCAATTTCAATTAGTTTGGTGGCCCGTAATAAAACTTGGAAGTTTTCAAAATCTGAAACTACAACCTAAAGATATACGCACACATCAGTATTCACACATTCTAACATGCAAAGATACCTACTCAGAAATTTTTAATTTTACCAAAAATCCAGAATAAAAAATAAACAAAACTTATAACAGGAAAAATGCACGTGGAGAGTAGTGAGTCCTTCAAGTAGGCAAATAAATTTGTATGGAAAAAAGAGAAAATACACAAAAAAAAAATAAAAACAAAAAAAAAGAATAACATTTCACGCGGTGTGGTCCCAAAGACATATTGTGAATTTTCCGCTTCAAGGTACCTTTTTTAAGTGTCCGTTATTTTCTTCTTTTTTTTTTTTTAAATTAAGAAATTTAAAAAAAATATATGAAAAAAGTAATAACGAAGCAATTGTGTATGTATAAACTGTATAACAAACTGTAACAACAAAATATAAACCTTAGTGTTGGGTTCTGTAAGTATTTTAAAATTACACAGATTTAAAGAAAATGGTACCATATTTTTGAACAAATACTCGAAATAACAACTTTTTTCTTTTCTAAACGAGGCAAAACAAGGACAGATAAAGTTATTTTCAAGGACCATAGAACATTAAAATTAGGATAATCTGTATAAATTGTTCGTATTAAAGTATTTTTGGTGTGTAGATAAGAAATATTTATTCTTTTTTAAATTATAATATTTTTTTAAAAATTTGTTAGTAATGAAATATTTGCAATTATTGTTATTAATTAATTAATTTAAATTAAAATAATTCCTAACAGTTATTTAAGAATTTATATTTATTGTAAATTTTAAAATTTCGTATAGTTTTCATAATTTTTGATAGTTTAGCAATGATGAAAAATAAGATTTATTATACCCTACACCTAAAGTATAGGGTATATTAACTTTGGTATGGTGATTGTAACCACCAAAAGGAAGCGAGTTAGGTATAGACATGTATATATATTCTGAATCAGGATCACCGCCGGAGTCGATTTAGCGATGTCCGTCCGTCCGTCCGTACGCACGATAACTCAAAAAATAATGATGCTATCTTGATGAAATTTATATAGTAGGTTACTAATTACGAAAGAAAGGCTAAGTTCGAATCTGGACAAAATCCGTCCATGGGTTCGGATTCTGGAAGCTTCCGAATGATTCCGGAGCAAACGAGATTATCTCGAAAAGCAACAAAGATAGAACCTTCAAATTTTGTACAATGATGTTTCTTCCCGTTCGATTTATGTCTCTGAAATTTAAGAGGATTTGGTCCATGGGTTTGGGTTTTGGAAGCTTCCGAACGAGCACCAGAGCAAATGAGATTATCTCCAAAACCAACAAAGATAGAACCTTTAAATTTTGTACAATGATGTTCCTTCCCGTTCGATTTATGTCTCTGAAATTTAAAAGGATTTGGTCCATGGGTTTGGATTTGGAAGCTTCCGAACGAGCCCCAGAGCAAATGAGATTATCTCCAAAACCAACAAAGATATAACCTTTAAATTTGGCAGGGTGGTGTTCTTTCATGTTTTATTTAAGTCTCTGAAATGTGAGAAGATTTGGTCCATGGGTTCAGGTTTTGGAAGCTTCCGAACGAGCCCCAGAGCAAACGAGATTATCTCCAAAACCAATAAAGATAGAACCTTTAAATTTTTTATAATGATGTTTCTTCCAGTTTGATTTATGTCTCTAAAATTTAAGAGGATGTGGTCCATGGATTTGGATTTTGGAAGCTTCCGAACGAGCCCCAGAGCAAATGAGATTATCTCCAAAAACAACAAATATATAACAACAAATATAGAACCTTTGAATTTGGTACAATGGTGTTCTTTCGTGTTTGATTTATGTCTCTGAAATTTAAGAGGATTTGGTCCATGGGTTTGGTTTTGGAAGCTTCCGAACGAGCCCCAGAGCAAATGGAATTATCTCCAAAACCAATAAAGATATAACCTTTACTTTTGGCAGAATGGTGTTCTTTCATGTATGATTTAGGCCTCTGAAATTTAAGAGGATTTGGTCCATGGGTTTGGATTTGGAAGCCTCCGAACGAGCACCAGAGCAAATGAGATTATCTCCAAAACCAACAAAGATATAACCTTTAAATTTGGCAGGGTGGTGTTCTTTCATGTTTTATTTAAGTCTCTGAAATGTGAGAAGATTTGGTCCATGGGTTCAGGTTTTGGAAGCTTCCGAACGAGCCCCAGAGCAAACGAGATTATCTCCAAAACCAATAAAGATAGAACCTTTAAATTTTTTATAATGATGTTTCTTCCAGTTTGATTTATGTCTCTAAAATTTAAGAGGATGTGGTCCATGGATTTGGATTTTGGAAGCTTCCGAACGAGCCCCAGAGCAAATGAGATTATCTCCAAAAACAACAAATATATAACAACAAATATAGAACCTTTACTTTTGGCAGAATGGTGTTCTTTCATGTATGATTTAGGCCTCTGAAATTTGAGAGGATTGGTCCTTGGGTTCGGATTTTGAAAGCTTCCGAACGAGCCTCAGAGCAAATGATATTATCTCCAAATGCAACAAAGATATAACCTTTAAATTAGGCAGAATTGTGTTCCTTCATGTTTGATTTATATTTCTGAAATTTGTGAGGATTTGGTCCATGGGTTCAAATCTTGGAAGCTTCCGGACGAGCCCCAGAGCAAACGAGTATATCTCCACAACCAACAAAGATAGAACTTTTATTTTTAGTACAAAGGTGTTCTGTTATGTTTCCTTTTCTGTAAAATTGGAAACTGACATTTGAAAAAATTTGAACCATGGGTTCGTATTTTGGAAACTTCCGGACGAGCACAAGAGCAACGAGCATATCTCCAAAACCAACAAAAGTAGAACCTTTAAATTTAATAGAATGGTGTTCTGGCAAGTTTTCTTTATGTTCCTGAGATGGATTCGGTGAATTGGAGTGGCAATTCGGGTAGCTGACACAAACCTCCCAAGGACTACCAATCTTCGAAAATAATTAAGATAGAAACTTAAAATTTTATACAAGGGTGTCAAGCATATCCCAAGCGGATGCCTCTTTTACGTTCTTGAAATTCGAGTTGAATAAGACAGAAAAGGGAAGAAGTTCAAGCAGCTGCCAAAAACACTTATGGATTGTTAATTTAATTCGAATTATTCAGGTGTAGGGTATTAATAAGTCGGTTGCATCGACTTACTGTTACATTTACTTGTTTTGTTTAATGTTTTGTTTATTTTACATTGTCATATTATGATGAAAATTTTTTTAATTTATTCTCTTTTGACATCTCTTTGGTGAACTGATTTTTTCGATCCTGATTTTTATAGAATAATTTTGTAAGGATAAATATTTTTGAAGAATCGCAGACTCATCACACTTTTACCTTGTATTTAGGAAGCTTTAACAGTATGTACTATGCAATAGGTGTCTTTCTTTTTTAATCCAGTACGCAGTCTCTAAATTTTTGTTCAGTATTGTCCACAAACATTCAATAAGTGCAGCTTTATCTTTTGTATTAAACTAAGGTTAAATGTTATGATCAAATCTATTGTAGCAGTTGGTAAATCAAAAAATAATTAATTATGTATATGCATCATTGTTTAAAAGACCCTAATTAAACATTAGAAAAGAACATGAAAGATATTATTCGTATAATGTGGAACAAAAAATTCAGTTTTCTATACATTTCTGATATAAATTTGACCAGATCACTCCATTGAAATGAATGATAAAAATTAAAAGTTTGAAAAATTGAGAACACCCAAACAAAAATGCACACACAAATTTCGCCATAATCCCAAAATAATTTATTGATTTAAGATGTCTCAAAGTTTCAGAAAGATTCGTCAAGTAATTATAATATAAAACAAAACTTCTTAAAATGCAAAAATGTCTCCGCCTTTCCATTGCAACAAAGGGCATCATAAGCCATAAATTGAAAAATTTAAAATTAATTATTTCGTCTTTAATAATTAACATAACATGGCAATTATGTATAGTTTATACTTTACAACACTGATGTTTTATTTGCTATAAATTATTTTTAAGAAATCTTCGATTTTTAAATTAAACCACAATTTTATAAGCTACAGTAGGGTACAGCGAAAATTTTTGGTTTTAACTTAAACGAGGAAGAGTGCAGTAGAGTAGACTGTGTCAACTCTGGGATACCCGTATGAACGTAATATATCCTGTTTCTATAAAACTTGATCATCTTTTAAAAACATTCAGAGTTTTAGTACCGAACTACAGAGATATATTTATGTAAATTGTGGAGTTGTATGATAGCTACCCTAATCTATTGCGCCTAGCTTCATTAAGTTCCAAGAAATGCAAAAAGCCTGAACCGGCTGCTTTAGACCATTCAAATTTTACAAAAGTTTTTGGCATGCAACTCGACACTTTTTCACTAAATTTCAGATAGCTAGCTTCAATAGACACTGAGTTATTTTCATTTAAAAAGAGAAGTTGTATGGCAACTATCCGAACCTGTCATATCATCACAACAAAATTTTACAGAAGTTGTTGCCATAAAACTCGATCATCATTTGCAAAATTTCAGATACCTAGATTGAATAGACACTGAGTTATTTCTATTTAAAGAAAGAAGTTGTATGGCAGTTACTCGAACCCGGCGGCCGAAAATGCTGGAGTTAAATAGCAAAACTAACAATTTCGCAAGAGTGACGTAAAAAAAATTTCAGCCTCCTAGCTCCTTTATTTTTTGAGTTATCGTGCGGACGGACACTGAGTTCTTTCATTTAAAAAGAGATTTTGTATGGCAGCTACCCGAACCCGTCACACCACCACAACCAAATTTTGCTGAAGTTGTTGCCATAAAACTTGATCATCATTCGCAAAATTTCAGATACCTAGATTGAACAGACACTGGGTTATTTCTATTTAAAGAAAGAAGTTGTATGGCAGCTACTCAAACCCGGCGGCCGAAAATGCTGGAGTTAAATAGCAAAACTAACAATTTTGCAAGAGTGACGTAAAAAAAATTTCAGCCTCCTAGCTCCTTTATTTTTTGAGTTATCGTGCGGACGGACACTGAGTTCTTTTCATTTAAAAAGAGATTTTGTATGGCAGCTACCCGAACCCGTCGCACCAGCACAACCAAATTTTGTAGAAGTTGTTGCCATAAAACTTGATCATCATTTGCAAAATTTCAGATACCTAGATTGAACAGACACTGAGTTATTTCTATTTAAAGAAAGAAGTTGTATGGCAGCTACTCGAACCCGGCGGCCGAAAATGCTGGAGTTAAATAGCAAAACTAACAATTTTGCAAGAGTGACGTAAAAAAAATTTCAGCCTCCTAGCTCCTTTATTTTATGAGTTATCGTGCGGACGGACACTGAGTTCTTTTCATTTAAAAAGAGATTTTGTATGGCAGCTACCCGAACCCGTCGCACCAGCACAACCAAATTTAGTAGAAGTTGTTGCCATAAAACTTGATCATCATTTGCAAAATTTCAGATACCTAGATTGAACAGACACTGAGTTATTTCTATTTGAAGAAAGAAGTTGTATGGCAGCTACTCGAACCCGGCGGCCGAAAATTCTGGAGTTAAATAGCAAAACTAACAATTTCGCAAGAGTGACGTAAAAAAAATTTCAGCCTCCTAGCTCCTTTATTTTTTGAGTTATCGTGCGGACGGACACTGAGTTCTTTTCATTTAAAAAGAGATTTTGTATGGCAGCTACCCGAACCCGTCGCACCACCACAACCAAATTTTGTAGAAGTTGTTGCCATAAAACTTGATTATCATTCGCAAAATTTCAGATACCTAGATTGAACAGACATTGGGTTATTTCTATTTAAAGAAAGAAGTTGTATGGCAGCTACCCGAACCCGGGGACAGAAAATGCTGGAGTTAAATAGCAAAACTAACAATTTTACAAAAGTGACGTAAAAAAATTTTCAGCCTCCTAGCTCCTCTATTTTTTGAGTTATCGTGCGGACGGACACTGAGTTCTTTTCATTTAAAAAGAGATTTTGTATGGCAGCTACCCGAACCCGTCGCACCAGCACAACCAAATTTTGTAGAAGTTGTTGCCATAAAACTTGATCATCATTTGCAAAATTTCAGACGCCTAGCTTCATTAGGTTCCAAGAGGTGCAAGAAGTCTGAACCGGCTGCTCTAGACCAAACAAATTTTACAAAAGTTGTTGGCATATAACTCGACACTTCTTTACTAAATTTCAGATTCCTAGCTTCAATAAACACTGAGTTATTCTCATTTAACCGGATAAGTTGTATGGCAGCTACCCGAACCCGCCGCACCACCACAACCAAATTTTACAAAAGTTGTTGCCATAAAACTTGATCATCATTTGCAAAATTTCAGACGCCTAGCTTCATTAGGTTCCAAGAGGTGCAAGAAGTCTGAACCGGCTGCTCTAGACCAACCAAATTTTACAAAACTTGTTGGCATGTAACTCGACACCTCTTTACTAAATTTCAGATTCCTAGCTTCAATAAACACTGAGTTATTCTCATTTAAACGGAGAAGTTGTATGGCAGCTACCCGAACCCGCTGCACCAGCACAACCAAATTTTACAGAAGTTGTTGCCATAAAACTTGATCATCATTTGCAAAATTTCAGAAACCTAGCTTGAATAGATACTGAGTTATTTCTATATAAAGATAGAAGTTGTATGGCAGCTACTCGAACCCGTCGACCGAAAATGTTGGATTTAAATAGCAAAACTAACAATTTTGCAAAAGTGACGTAAAAAAAATTTCAGCCCCCTAGCTCCTTTATTTTTTGAGTTATCGTGCGGACGGACGGACGGACGTACATGGCTTAATCGACTCAGAATTCGATTCTGAGCCGATCCATACCTTTGACACTATATCTAGCTCGACTCCTTTAAGGTGTCACAAACGTAATGGCAAATTTATTATACCCTTGAACATAGTTCATACGGGTATAAAAATCGAATAATTATAAGTAGTCTTTTGTTTAGTTTCAAACCTGAAAACTTTACTTTTGATTTAGGTGAAGATTAAATTCTCAGGTTTTAAAGACAACATTTCAATAATCGCCAAAGATAAAATTCAGCACATAACAACACATATGAAATATTTTCTAAAATCTTGGAAAGCTCTTATTTAAGTTCAAGTAATAGTCAATCAAGCTGATAAAAGGCAAAATATTCAAAAAGTATAATATAATATTATACAAATTCCTAAATGTAGGAGGAACGTTAGGGTTATAATATGATCATTGTCAAAACCCAGAAATGCCATACCAGCTAGATTCAAATAAAGAAATTTTTAATTTATTTCAACCTCATATTTTGTAATTCCCAAAACTACTAAAATATGAGGTAGAGATCTTTAAGAGAATTTCTCAGGACTTAAAAGCAGAAACAAAATATTATTACGCATACAATTTTTTTCATTTTCCCTTTTTATAACCATATAAACAAAGTTCAAGAGTATAGTAAATTAATAATTACGTTTGTGACACTTTATAAAGAAGACGAGATGGATATTTTTTTTTAATGCATTTCTCTGCCACATAAATGTGGACAGGAAATTACACAGCTTTTCCTGTTCAGGCGTGGCTGTAAATGCAGTAAGGGGGAATAACTCTTACGACTTGTGTGGAACCCACACTCCCTCGGTGTTTACAGCGTATTTTATACTCTTACCCACCAGGCCACCGAGGCCCCTACAAGATGAATATGAAAATGAATATAATATATTCTTGCACAGAATCAAATTCTAAGTTGGTTTAGCTATGTACCTCTGTGCTTCCATCTGTTCGCATAATAACTTCAAAAATAATAAAATATAATTCTGAAATTTTTATGATTCACTTTTATGTAAATGTTAGTTTTCTCATTGAAATCGAAGAAATTCGACCAACGGATTCGTGTAGCTGCCATACAAATTTTTCTTTTATACAAGCATAACTCATAATTGTCTAAAACTAAGCTATAGATATCTAAAATTTTCTCGAAGATATTTTATGTAGATGTATGACGTGGAAGATGTATGTAGAAAAAGAATTTGATTGGTGTGGCGCAACGGAGGCGACTAGCCGATAATATATTAAACAACTTCGAAGTATGCACAAATATATTTCGGTTTTTAATAATGTTTGTTATATTTAATTTTTTAAAAGATGATTAAATTTATATGTCAAACAGCATTAACTTATATTCGTACTGAAATCCTAGAGTTGACACTCGTTTTCCTCGTTTTTCTTTTCAAAAGTACTTTTACATATTATAAATTTTAATGTTTGATTAATAAAAAATTAAATACATATATTTACTTCAAAAATTGAAATATTTCATAAAATTTTTTAACCTTTTAAAAAAATTTAATATTTTTGTGTAAATGAAGAGAAAATTCAGAAAGTGAATTTTTATTTTTACTTTTTAATACAAAAAAAAACTTTTTTTCTTTCATTTTTACTTTTATGATATTCTTTCCATAATGTTTCAACTTAACAATACTATTTAATTTTATACAGAATTTTTGGTTTAATTAATTTAATTCACTATATTCAAAAATATTTAATATACCAAATATTATATTATAATATTATATAATATATTTTTTTATAATAATAGTAAATAATGTATCAAAAATAAACATAGAAATAATTTTTACTCTTATTATAAAAATACAACAAAAACTTAATTATAATAATATGAAGTAACTTTATTAATATTCAACAACTCACTTTGCACTTCGTCAATTTTCAAAAAAAAAACAAATTTTTTTTTTACGTATAGATACTGTATTTTATTAAATAAAATTATTTTTATAATTTTTTTTTTTACTTTCTTTTCTTTCATCTTTTTCAGAGAAAATTTCCAGAATGTCAAAAAGTACTAAAAAACAAAATGTAGTTTTTTTTTTATTAACTTTTTGCTTGTCCCTCCCGATGCTATTGAAAGCGAAGCTCAATAAATATTAAAAAATATTATGGGATAACTCGAAATCCTTCACTTATTTTCCTTCATTTTTCAAAAATGAAGTGGTATTTATTTTTAAGTTAGGTGTATTAAAATTTTGTTTTTTGCATCTAATTTACAATGTTTTTGCCTCAACAAATTTTTTTCATAATTTTCACTCCATAGCTTTGTGCAATAATTTTTGGTAACAAAAATAATTTTTTTTCTTTGAAAATGTTCTAACATCTAACATCTTCCATGCTCTAACAAGAAAGAGAAGGCTATCACGTTTTGGTAAAATGATACTTGATATAGATATATTTGAAAGATTTTAAAGATACTTTTAATAAACAATGAATAAATCATCAATCCTGATAATACGAGGAGCCATGGTGTTGTAGAAACACTAGATACAACCTTGCATAACTAAAATTATTACAATAATTATTATTGAAGAAGTACTGAACTGTATTTTCTGTGGATCTTAAAATTAAGAAATATCTACTTATTGCTTCATATCTCGCTCAAACGACTAAGGAGTATTTCTGTTTGTTTGTGTACCAACCTCGACCAAAGCTGTTCATTTGGAAGCGGAAGCATAATCTCACATTCACATTATTTTTGGCCACATTTGATCGTTTGATCGGTCTTGATGAGGCTGGTCATCGCTGTTGATGAGGCTGGCCGGTCCTGATGAGTCCTTTGTTTTAAACTATATTCCATTATCAAAGCCGATCGCCTTCTCAAACTCTAATATAAAAAGACCGTACGAGAAGGTACTGAATATACAGTAAACTTCTACAATGATCGCGGCCTTAATTAGTATTTTATTCTCTGCGGAACTCCTCACTATGGAGGATTACAGGAAGCAGACGTCAAATCTGTAAAGTACAATCTTCCCAATGTGACAAAGTTTTATTTCTTCACTTTTGAGGAGTTACAGTGCTAATAAAAAATGATGCCCAATTGATTCGCACAACGCTTCACCTTATCTTCAAAAATTGTATTGAAATCGTATTTTTATTACGCAAATGTTTTATAACATTTCCATCCAAAAAATTAGATTTTTGGTTTTGCAAATGTTCTTTTAACAAAGTATAAATTCACGCTTTAACTGTTATTTTTTCAACTTTTACAAATTAATTTGGTCAACATACAAAATTCATGACCAGGATTCATAATTAATATAATACATATATGTATGTGATAAAATAATCAGCCACAATTTTATTTTGCAAACAAACAAATTAAGGAAAACTGAACAAGAAAATCTAAATTGAATTCTTAATAGTGCTAAATTTTTGACTTGAATATCTTGTGAAAGACCTTTTCATTAAAAACACAACTTTTTAACACAGTTTAATGCTATTTAATATGAGTATGATATTACATGAAAGAAATTCTTTTATTTTTAAAAATAATTGAGGTTTATAATGTTATATTTGTTTTTGTTATTTTTCATTCCATTATTTTGTATATTTATTTATTTTTTTTTGGTACAAAATAATATGGTCATGAATAGAAACTTTTTAATATTATATTGTAAAGATTTTCATATCTATACCCATAAGGATATATGGTATAACTTTTATATCAATTTAATAATACACTTTTGTTGGTAAAAAAAGAAAATGGCTTTTAATAATAAAAAATTTTCTTAATTTTTTCTTGTATTTTGTTCGAATGAGAAATACTTGAAGAATAACTATTGTGTCAGTCATTTCAACTATACTTACGTTTTTTCTACCGAATCGAACCGAAAGATTTAATAAACTTTTAAAAAGTATGACTAAATTAGTAAGTTCTCCTTAACCCAATCAAATTAAAATGTTTTATATGAAGTAATATATTAAAGTCAATGATTAAACCTGTTAGAAATGCTAGATAAATGCAGTCTTAGAACCGTCTAAGAGAATGACAAAAAAAGATTAAACAATAAGGAAGGGGGAGTTCAAGAGTATGTTAATAATGGATGTAATGTAAGTTGTAAAATTAAATACTAACCAAATTTCACTTTTGGTTCATTCAAAACTTTTGAAGAATCTCTGGTTCAAATCTCCTCCGGTTTTTTTCGATAAAAAACGTCATTAAAATTAATGACAACCATATGCGTACTAAATATTCATTCTCAGAAATAATGTCAAATAATTAATTATTCACTTTTTATTAAAATAAGTGAAATTCCAAAAAGCCTGATCTTATTTTTTCAGCACTACTCTAGAAATTTTATCGGTCTCTACCTAATAATTATATAAACGAAGAAATAAAAAATAATTATTGTAGGAATGCTGGGAAAATTGGCATTTTCATTGAATAATCTTGTACGTAGAATGATGAATCGCAAGAGTAAATGGCTCAGTAAAAGTATGATTGAAAACAACTAAATGGTTCTTTTTCTTAATTATATATTTTTTTTAGCTTGACTTTAAAATACAGAAGGTTTAGACAACGATATTCCAAAAAAAAAAAAGAGGCTTAAAAAAATATGTAGTTCCAAATAAAAAATTCCAAAAAAAAAAAGTATATCTCTATGTATATGTTATATACATAATACATATTTTGCAAAAAGCTTATACCCCTGATTTTCCGTAATCAAATTTCTTTTTTAATAATATTTTATACATAGATAAAATATAATAACGAAGTATCTACAATAGCCGCGACTGCCTCTCCTAAATCATCAGTAAACCATTTATTGGAACCCAGCTTTTGTAACTAAAAATAAAATTCTACCTATTTCAAAATGTGTACATATTCGGAAAAATCACATAACCCTGATTTAACAATCAACTATTATTAATGTTTTATATTTATTAAAACCCTGTAAAGATTTTTTCTTCTATCTTAAATATTTTTCGATCCAAAAGTAAGCTTTTCAGTTTTATAGAATTTTTCAATATTACAGAGCATTTTTTTGTGGAAGTTTTTTTTTGTAATGGTTTGGTAAATGTAAAAATGGTTTTCCAATTAGAGTGATATGATTTCTTTAAAAAAAAAAACACACTAAGTGTTAAGGAAATTGAAATGTTTTTTATTTAATGTGAAGTACAATTCGAATCGATACAATTAAGCTCTGAATAAAAAGTCATTCAAATGGCCTCCACGACTTCTTTTGCAGGAACGAATTCGATGAACCGAATTTTCGAGCACTTTTTGCACTAAATCAAGTCGTATGTTATGAATAGCACGTTTAATATTGACTTCTAAAGCTTGAAGAGAGTCTAGTTTATTGCTAAAGACCAATGACTTCAAATAACCCCATAAGAAATAGTCTAACGGTGTTAAATCACAACTTCGTGGAGGCCTTTCTATGTCACAATTTCTTGAAATAATCGAATCTTCAAACTTTTAATCGAATCTCCAAACTTTTAATAGAATCTCCAAACTTTTCTCGTAATAATTCGGTTATTGCACGTGCTGTGTGGCATGTAACCCCGTCTTGTTGGAACTAGATGTTGTCAAGATCAACTTCTTCCAATTTCGGCCATAAAAAGTTGGTTATCATCGATCTATACCGCTCTCCATTGACAGTAACGGTGTTACCAGCTTCATTTCGAAAGAAGTACGGACGGATGATTCCACCAGACCAAAAACCACACCAAACTGTCAATTTAGGTGAATGTAATGGTTGTTCATGAATAATTTGTGGATTTTCTTCGCACCAGAATTGGCAGTTTTGTTTATTTACCGCACCACTCAGATGAAAGTGAGCGCACGAAAAGTTGCAATTGGAGAACGATTATTTTGATAAAATTGAATAATTTGTAAACGTTGTTCTTGCGTATATCTCTCCATGATGAAATTGTAAACATTACTGAATACAATGAAAAAAAATTACAGATCACTTAGAAATCATATCACTCAAATTGGAAAACCTTGTACTTTTAATTACAAATAAAAACATCTGAATTTGATTTACTTCAAACTCACAAAAAAACTTGGAAAAAAATTTGAAATATAATATTTGACCCAATAGTACAATTTTTTGATTCCGTTTTTGTTTATATAAAAATTTAAATTATAGTTCTAGAACAAGATTCACATACATCTGAGCACATACTAACCAATGCCATTATATTTACAGTATTTAAAAAACTTAATTTTGTTTGCTGCTGTGCTGGTTATTTCAACAATATTTTATAATTTTCTACACTAATTAAAGCATTCATGTAGCCATACTAACAAAATTTTCTCGAAAAAAAAAAGAAAGAAGGAAGGAAAGAGAAAGAGAAAGCAGTATAACACAAAAAAAATTTGTACAAAATATTAAACTAAAATACAAATTTATACAATGACTATCAATTAGTAAATAAAAAATACATATCCTTTCCAATATTATTTTACTCCTTTTTTCGCTCTTTATAATTTTTAAAAAAATTATTTGTTTTAAAGGATCATGAAACCTTGGACTATAATAAGAAATCATGTTATCCTAGTTTGTGTAACACTAACCTAAATGAATAACTATATACAAAATTCTTTTGACTTATCATTTAAATGTGCAACGATAATTACTGTTTTGTGGGAATTTAAAAAGATCCTTTCGATCCTTACTATATATTTGGGACGTGTTCTTTTATTTTTCTTTCGGTAGAAATTTTTATTTTTGATATTTTTTTAACTTAAAAAAAAAAGTATTTAAATGGAATGCACGTGTTTTATCTGATAATTTGTCTATCAATATAATTGAGGAAAAAGAAATTTGCTATAGTACAAATAATTTTATATTATATAAAATTAATTTTCAATGTCAGTTCTATATTATTAAAAATATATAGTATCTATATATAATATTGTCCTTCGGTTACTCTGCATGACCATAAAAATAATATATCAAACCAAATTCTAGTCATTGGGATTTCACCTAGGCACGCGACAAGTTAAAATTAAACTAAAATTTGTTTACTAGTTTCACTATATCCATCTTTGCGCCGTCCACCCGTATGTATGTTTGTGTGTGTCTGTCTATTTACAAAACTTCTACAGCGTTGAAAATAGAGTAATGAAATTTTAACCAAAGGCGGAAGGTTTCATAAAAAAAAATTAATGTTGTAATTCAGTTTTTTTTTGTTACAATTGATATGTTACCAATAATAATATCAACTTTATTTCCTTGATCAACTTTTCAATATTTGGGACACGATCTAAATCAAACAACTAATCATATTTTAATTTGTTCCAGGAAAAACTTACTTTTTAATGGAGTAATATTGTAAATTTAATATTGTAAATAAAATTGTGAGTCAATTCTTGTTTATTTTTTCCATAAATTAAAACTTCCACGTCTGATGACAAAAAAACACCCATCTTCAGATGAAGATTAGAAGCAGCAGTTTTAGAAAAAAATAAGTCAAGAACTGAGTCAACCTTAAACAATTACTAGGCTAATTGTCAGATTATTTAGGATTTCAAGATATATTCAGAATCCGATGTAAAACCAAAAATCTATTATGATATAATTCATTCATTCATCCACAAATATCGAAAATTTAATCTATTAAGTGTAAAGACCACCTGTCATCATAATGAAATTGTCAATGTTAAAATCTTACTTTCAATCCGAATTGCAAGCACCCTCAATTTTTTTTTGCTCATTTAGAAGAAGTTAGAGAGATTGTTACAAAAACGTTTTTTATTTTTCCGACTTCGGAAAATATTTTTTAAGTAATCGTTTTTCAAGGTTGAAATCTATTAACTAGTCTGTGTTCAACTAAGAATAATTTAAACTCAAATATTTTTTGTAAGAAATGAGTTTCGACCGGTACAAAAACTTATAAATTTTCTTATAGATTCCGTAGATTTCAAGCCACAATCTATAAGCATATGAAGACAATATTAAGAAGCATAATATTACATAAATTCGAGTAAGACCGAAATATTTTTGTTTTAAGGTTAAATTTTGTTTTAAGCTCCTTGAACAAGGAAAATTTTTATATAAAAAGAAAACAAGGAAAAAGCCTATACTTAATTGTCATCTCCAATGTCTTTAGATTTTGTTCATAATAATATAATTAAAGAGGTTTTTCATGAGGGTCATATTTAATATAACTGTAGTATAAACGACTCTAAGGAATTGGACATTCTAGGCGTATGAAACCGATAATATTTTTGTTGAAGCTATTTGTTACGTAAAACTATACCCAATATATGTTAGTCTATTACAGAATATTTTTAATGCACTTGTACTGTTATTCATTCATTTTTTCCGATTTTTATTTAATGAAAAAGAAAATTTTTCATTTACTTTCAGATTGATTCAAAATAAAAAGAAATAACAAATGGAAAAAATCTGCACGTACAACAAAAAAAACTTAATAAAAAAACAAAACTAAAATTATTCTTTGTTTTTTTTTAGAAAATTAAATCGAAATATAGGAATTTTGTATTGTACAATAATTAAATATTTCAATTCTTTTTATTTTCATTTTTGTTTTTTCCCAACATCATGTTATCCTTTTTTTTTTTAACAGACATTTAGTTTTTTTTTTGTGTATGGGTTAAATGAAATAGAAAAGTCGATAATTGAAATTTTATACATTTTCTTTAAGAATTTTCTTTTGTTTTACTGTTTGCTGCTCCGATCAAAATAAGAAAAATCTTTTTTTTTTTTTTTCCATTGAAAATATTAAAATTAATTTTGTATATAAAAACTGTACGGACTTATTACATCCTCATTATTGGTTTCTTAGTTTTTGCTAGTATGAAAGTTTTGGAAATTATCTTTCAACATGGGAATAAAACCATTTTGAGTATTTAGTTTTTTTTTCTTCGGAAAATTTTTCTTTAATTTGCATTAGAATAAATTCCGAAACGTGTTTCTTTATTGATGAAGAATAGTGAAAAAAAAAATGGTGAAATAAAAATTTAAGAGAACATTTTAAAGAAGAATTTTATGAATGGGATTTTGTGAATTATGGACAAATATTTTATGTAACAATGCCCCTTCAGGAACGATTTAAGACCAAAATTTTTCCATGAAATTAAGAATCTTTCTTGTACCAGTTCTACACTCTTGTTTTCGCTCTAGAAAAAATTATTAAAACTTTTTTTTGTGGCAGGTTCAGATCAGTAATATAATGTAATATATGTTATCATATTTTGTTTACAATTTATATATTTTATGTTAATCATATTATCTGTAGGTTCGATTTTCTTCTCAATGTTATATCTGCAAAAGCAGTTAAGATGAATAAAATAAAAAGAAAGGGTAAATACTTCATCTATTTCCACCATATCCTACTTTAGCTTTTAAAAAAAAAGTAATCAATAAATGTGAATTTTCTCTAGGATATGTAAATCAGCTTGAAAATATTGATTGAATCATTTATCCCGGTTATAAAAAGTTTAAATTGATTTTTATAGGCGGAAATCTAGTGTACAGTATCACAATGCTGTATAATATTAGTAGTATTATGTATCTAACTAATTTATTATTATAAAATATAGATATAAAAATTATTTCTCTACCATTAGTGTCATTTAAATATTTTGTAAGAAGTTTTGCCATTAGTATCTTGGCTAACTAAAACTTCATTATTTCAAAAGAATAAACTAGAAAAACTTACAACCCATAAATAAATTGGAATTTTAGTTTTTTGCCGAACGCAAATTCTTCTTCTTTCCACTTATTTTTCTTTTTCTAAGACCTAATTATCTTATATTAATCATAAACGTTTTTAAAATAAAGAAATTAAAGATGAAGACATAAAAAAAATACCATTTTATTTTATTTTTAATCTTAATTATATTACCTTAAAGTTTAAACGTCTTTTGCTTTTCAAAAGTGAAAATATATACTTAATAGTATTCTTTTGAACTCTTTTTGCTTAATAATTCTTCGTCAATAAAGTATTTATATCTCTTCTATTTAATTAATTTTTAACCTAGTAAAATATTTTCCGGTTAATACTTTTGCCTTTAAGGTTCAGTAAACATTCAGTATACAAAGAAATTGTAAAATTTGATCCTTAAAAGGAAAAGGAAATTGATCCTTATTTTAAGAATTAAATTTAATTCATACAATACAATTTTGAGAAACTTTATTATAAACCATTAGAGAATATAATGTTATGCTGCAACCAACCTGATCTGGTGATAAAAAAAATACAATTTTATAGTGATTTCAAAAGAAGGCGCAATTTTATGAAGAATCCTAACACTTAATATCAACTTGAATATATCGAACAATGACGTATCACGTAAGGAAAACAAAAAAAAAATTTTAATTGAGAATAGAGAAGATATTTGAATACTTTAGATGCAAAGCTCAATAGATATCTCTTTATTTTTACAAGATTAAAATGTGACTGCCATTGTTTATCTTTATAAATTTTCTCACCATTTCGAAATAATTTTCAAAAAATATGATTTCCTAAGTTCAACAATGCATATTCTCCATACAAGATTGTTATACTAAAGTAAATATGTCCGTTGAAAACATTTTAAATGGAGAACTGCATAAATGCAAAGGAAAGAGAAAGGTTTTCAAAAAGTATAAATACATACGAAACTTAATATTTCTGTTAGTTCAAAATTGAAACAAAAAAACGTTCTTAAAAATTTCTGCTTCAATTGTTAATTTTGTAATATGCCATTACGTTTATGACACCTTAAACAAGTCGAGCTAAATATAAACTCAAATGTATGAATCAGTTCAGAATCAAACAATTAGTCGATTAAGTCACATACGTCCGTTCGGTCGTTTGCACGATAAGTCAAAAAAAAAAAATAAAGAAGCAAGAATTCTGAATTTTTGACCACGTTAGTTTAGTAGAATTGTTCGTTTCGTTATTTAAATCTAACAAATTTGGCTATTGGTTACAACTTCTTTTTTTATATGAAAATAACTCACTGTCTATTGAAGATAGGTATCTGAAAGTTTACGAAAAGATATCATGTTGCAAGCTAATAAATTTTGTAAAATTTGGTTGCCCAACAGGTTTTGATATATAAATATATCTCGGTAAAATTAAGCAATATATCTGAAATTTTGTAAAACATGATCAAGTTTTATGGCAAAAAGTTCTGTAGAATCTGAAAATCTCAATCACATTTAAAAATATTAATTGTATATTGATTCGTTTGGAGAGTGAAATTTAAAATTTATTTTTTAAAAACAAATATTTTAAAAACTAAAAAAAAATTAAAATTAAAATGTAACATTTACACTTAAAATAAAACATAATGTTTAATATCTTGGAGTTAATTTTTTTGAATATATAGCTATTATTTAGTTTTGCTTCTAAGATAAGATAAGGTTAATGAGTCTTTAGTCAATATATTTGCGATACGATAATTCTAAATTCTTCGATATGCAGTTCGAAATATACCATGGTATACTGATATTGGTTCCCTTAGAAAAAAAAACAAATTAATTGAATAATTCAAAAAAAATATTAAGAGTTTGAAATTTGAAAAATTAATTGGGTATAAAATCGCTTACAACAAGGAAAATCACTTTTACGCTAAAATGTAGGCACTGCGTCTTTTGTGAATGGTAAATTATTTATTATTATTTACTATAATTTATATTGCAACTTTGCCCTGTTTATTAAATTAGAATTTCAAGATTTTAATCTTTTTCAGACACGGAATCAACTAGAAAACCTAAAGGTAATCTCGAGTAAATAAATAATTTATGGTTAATTTTCAAATACCTCGGCAAACTTCTTAATTTCAAATTTCGTCAATTCGCTTTCAGTTCGGAGCAATATAATTTTGGTGAATTTTTTATTTTCACTTTAGTAATAAAGAGTTCCTATAAAATATAATTTTTATGTTTATAAAAATTTAATTAATAAATAAATAAAATAAATAAATGCAAACAAATAAACAGACAGATAGACAGACAGACAGTCAGACTCTGCCTTTATTCTACTTTAACATGATTTATTTTTTTTTCGTGACGTAAACTTTTAGATCTTAGTCTTACTGCTTAAAAAAATTAACAACGCGTTCTAAATGAAATAAAGACCAAATGCTAGCGTCGCTTTATGACCAACAACTAATATAAAATAAAAAAAAAACCAAACAATTTATTGTCAACGCGAGATACTACTTTACGCGAGTATCTACTAAGTTGCTTTACTCTTTTGGCGTTTCTTTTCTATTTGGTCAAGTTCCATTTAAATCAATGTATTCTACTTAAACGTCAAAGCGACACCAGAAGCGGCGCCAGCATTGGGTATTAATATTATGTGGGTATTAATATTATCAACTTAAGTATTAATATTATGTGGTATTATTAGACAACACTACATGGCAACAGTACACCATATGCCCTTTTAAATTTCTCTTTATTCTAAATTTTCTTACAAATAATTATGAAAATATAAAATATTTTTATCCTTTACCTAACTGTTATATTTATGATTATCGTCATACGTATTATGTATTGCGCTGTAATATTAATTATAACGGTTATTAAGTGTAATAGAACTTTGTTTATATTTGAATATAGTAAAATTACTTGTAAGAAGGTTTTATTTGACGTGACTGCATACAGTAAATAATCTAATTATGTATTTTATAGTCAATTTACAAGAGTAAAACTTAACATTATATTACATTATTTTTATTTTATTGGATTTTTTTTTTATTATTTAATTTTTTTTTTTTTAGATTGTAATGATTATTGACTAAAAAAAAAAGAAAACTTGTTGAAATTAATATTATCTACATAATTTTCTAATTAAAATTTAATAGGAACTCTTAAGTATAGGCTTATTTATTACCATGGTATATTAAAGGGTAATTTGGTTTTTAAATATAACTTTAATACTCAGTTTTATATGTAATAGGTTTTCCAATTTGAGTGATATGATTTATTTAAAAAAAAAAACACACTAATTGTTAAGGAAATTCAAATGTTTTGTATTTAATGTGAAGTACAATCGATACAATTAAGTTCTGAATAAAACGTCATTTAAATGGCCTCCATAACTTCTTTTGCAGGAACAAATCGATGAACCCAATTTTCGAGCACTTTTTCCACTAAATCAAGTCGTATGTCATGCATAGCACGTTTAATATTGACTTCTAAAGCTTGAAGAGAGTTTGGTTTATTGCTAAAGATCAATGACTTCAAATAACCTCACAAAAAATAGTCTAATGATGTTAAATTACAACTTCTTGGAGGCCATTCAATGTCACAATTTCTTGAAATAATCGAATCTCCAAATTTTTCTCGCAATAATTCGGTTGTTACATGTGCTGTGTGGCCCCGTCTTGTTGGAACCAGATGTTGTCAAGATCAACTTCTTCCAATGTCGGCCATAAAAAATTGGTTATCATCGATCTATACCGCTCTCCATTGACAGTAACGGTGTTACCAGCTTCATTTCGAAAGAAGTACGGACCGATGATTCCACCAGACCAAAAACTACACCAATCTGTCAATTTAGGTGAATGTAATGGTTGTTCATGAATAATTTGTGGATTTACTTCGCACCAGAATCGACAGTTTTGTTTGTGGCACGAAAAAAAAAGCGCACGAAAAGTTGGAATTGGAGAACGATTATTTTGATAATAAAATTGAATAATTTATAAACGTTGTTCTTGCGTATATCTCTCCATGATGAAATTGTATGAATACAATTAAAAAAAGAATTATCATGACATACTGCAAATGGTCGCAACGTCACTTAGAAATCATATCACTCAAATTGGAAAACCCTATATTTTGTATTCGAATTCAACGTATTGTTCTTATACAAACATTTTGTATATAAAATAATAGTTTTCATGTAATATTAATTTAAAAAAAACAGTTTTTTTGTAAATAAACCTGTAAAACCTAGTTAGTGTGCTTTAAGTTAACAGTATAAGAAATAAAAATAATTTTGTTTTTATATGGAAATATGGAATATTAATTTTTATACTTACGTGTATGTAAGTACAAAAGTGTGTAAGATTATTATTATTTACTACTTTATTCTTAAAATTTTTACCTCGTCCAACCTCCACCTCCAACATCCAAGAACACACAACTATAAAGCTTATTAGGGTTTTTATTCTACTATTTTTGATACGATCGAAGTCATTTTTTATGTTCTGCGAATATAATTATTATAATAAGCAAAATTAATACTTAATAGTAGTTGAAGCGGGTTAAAAATGAAAACATTGGTCTTATGTAGTAAGTTTTCAAACATTTCATTACGTTGAAAATCAATTACTTATACTTTATAATAGCAGTGTTAATAATTTTTTTAGTTTCATGATTCCCTTAATTTTATTCAAAACGAGGAAGAAAATATTTGACCTTGCTATTTTTAAAATATCTATGCGATGATGCGAACTCGTTATAATCTTTAAAATACAGTAATACTTTATCAAGACGTCTTGTTAATGTTAAAGATAATATGCTGGATAGAAAAATTTGTATGATACCTATAGCTATACCAAACATTTGATTCTAGTAATTTTAACTCTTGCATATATATATAAACTTGTTCTGTTAGCATTACTTGCCTTTCAAGTTTCCGCACTTTGTAGCCTGATTCGCAGATTAATTTTAAACTTTACATAGGTGATAAACTTTGCATCGCTTATTGTATAAATATCATATTTAATGCGTTGTTTTATCTCACGGACGCAATGTTTAGAAAATATTGTAGGTGATTTTCACTCCTCATTTATGCCTTTTTAGTTTTTGTTTTATCATAATGACAGAAGGTCACACTGGTACACATAACTAAATCGACTCAATTTTCGGTACTGATCCGATATAAACACTTGAGTCTATATTTATATTTATCATGTCTAGTTCGATACGTTAGAAGAAGAGCAGCAATGTTAAAAATAATTTTCAGTTGTTATATTCATACAGGTGTCTAAAGCATTCTAAATATTCACTCTGAAAAAGTTAAATGTAAAATATTTTTTTATTAATTAAAAAATTAAATTAATAAAATCGAAATTCGAGGTGTTTTAATTGGCAATTTTGGAAAAATATTGATATTGTAAGATGGGTGTACTGATTATTTATCATTTAGAAAAAAAAAACAATGAAAGTTGGTTTGTAAATCATTGATTAAAAGGATTTTAAATGTCTATCATTTACAGATTTTATATTATGATTTTGTTGACAACAATTTAAAAAAATTAAGATAAAAAATATTTAGTAGAATATCTCAATATATTCTTGTGGTAATTCGTAATTTATTTTGAAAATTATTTGAGATAACGTGAAATCAAACCGAGTAAGGATTTTAAAAACGGACACAGTTATCCTTTTTTCTATACACAAATTTTAGCACATTTTTCAAAAAAAAAAAATTTCATTCTGCTCACATATTGATTAATAATCCATGCTTCTTTTTAGCACATTTCCAAAAAAATTTTGAAAAAATGTGCTTATTAGTTTCACTCAGTCCGTCCGTCCGTCCGTCTGTTTACACAGTTTTACGTCTGTTTACTTCTACACCGTTAAAGATAGAGAAAAAAATTTTAACCATGGGTAGGTCTCATAAAAAAAATAATTTTGTGGAACAACTTTTTCATGTAGCTCCCCCCATTACGGAGCTACAGCCCCTCAAACTTTGAAAAAGCCCTATTTTTAAATGCATATATCTTATGTTCTGCTTAAGATTTTTTCAATCTGAAAACGTTATTCGACAGGTATTTCTTTTATCTTTATAAATTAAAATTAAAATTATACAAGTTTTTTAAATTTAGTATTTAAATTTACCGTTATGTGAAAACCACATTTTGCATGAAATTTCTTTTTTCATAACTCCGGCACGCCTTTAGATAGGAACCTAAAATTTTGAGACAAGAAAGAACTTTTAGAATTAGTATAAGTTTCCTCAGAAAGTTTTTTGGGTACACCCCCTATTTAAGAGTTATTACGCTTCAAAAATTGAAAATTTGCTATTTTTAGACACCTGTAACTTTGGCACCTGTACAAATTTTTCTTCTGCAAGACATGAAAATTAAAGGTTCAATAATATATTTTTACGTGTGTTAACGGCTTTTCTTAGTTATATAGGATTCTGAACTTACGGCCCCTCAAAATTTCAAAAATGTCCTATTTTCACATTTTTTCTTATTACATGAAATTTTCAAATTTTTGTGTAAGTCACAAACAGTTTGTATTGAGTTTTGGAAATGTGCGCTTTTAAAAACCGTTGGTTTACATTCTACCTTGTTTAATTATTCACTTGCAATGAAAACTTCATAACAATGCATTCTTTGTGAATTAATTTTTTTATGTAGCCGCATCCACTACGGAATCAAAGTATATTATCGTCAAAGTTGAAAAAAGCTATTTAAAATGTTTATATTTCAAGATCTGCTTAATAGATTTCCACTCTAAAACAGTCAAAAGAAAGAACATTTTTGAGGAGTAGTATCTTGTTTATACTGCTATTCGTTTAAGAGCTATTAAGAATCAAATATCTAAAATTATCTATTTTTTGAAATCTGTAACCATTAACAAAAATTAAAGTCTTAAACTCTATAATTTTAAATGTGCTAACAGCTTTTCTTAACGGTTATTATATATACGGTTATTAACTTAAAATTCTAAGAAAGATTTGGAATTCTGATGTAAATCCTATGCTTGCACATGTGTTCCCAAAAAGTTGGTAATACATATGTGTGCGATATAACGAAATTTAAGAAGAACATTAACATACTTCTTCAAAATAACTCTTCAAGTTTTTTCCTTCATCCTCTATAACTCATAATTACTCAATTTCCCAAGTAATACTTCCCTCATCCTTTTCCCTAAAATTAAACTGTACATTATATCACCATGTATTAACTGATACATCCTAGAGTTTGGTTTTAACGGGGGTGGTTTTGAATGGTTAAATTCCAACACTACTTAGATGCACCTATCGTGCAGTTCCTTTGAGTGACTTCGATGTTTTCCACCGTCCCTAGTAAAAAAAAAAAAAAAAACAATCCATTCTAAGTTGTCTAACCGAATCCTTTTTTAATTACTTTTTGGAAAATTTGCGTGCTTGTCAAAACCACTTGTCATTGGTTTTTAATACTGCATAATTTTTTTATTTTTTTTCCCCCCTTGATATAAAGTAAAATTTCTCTATGAAAAATAGTTATTAATGTCTTAATAATTTTTCTGTTATATTTTCATTTATTTCATAATTATCATAATTTAATTATTACCTTTTTAAACTCTTGAATCAAGGCACCTTATCTATATATGTATGTGTATCTGGTGTATTAAAAGTAATAAAATAGTTTTCTTTAATAAAAGTTATTTTTATTATTCTTTTAAAATATTTTTTTTTTAAATTCTTGGAAAACCATCAATAATTATAATAATATTCAGAATTAAGAATAATAAAAAAATTATTATATTACATAAATTTTTTTGATTGCAACTTACCTATAAATATATGTATATGTATAGTGCAATTAAACCAAATAAATGGCGCAATTAAAATAACCATTTAATTTTTTTTATTATTTCCTTTGTTTTTTTTTCTCTTTTAAATAAACCAACAAACAAAAAAAAAACAAAATTTGTGTAAATTAATATGAATATATATTTTTCTTAAATAATTATATTATTTTATACATTTATAACAATAGAATTTTACATAAATTTCTTATTTATAAATTATTATATTATATTAATATTATTATTTTGTTTATTTATATATATGTATATATATTTTTATTTAATTTCATTATTTTTATGTTCATTTTTATTTTTTGTTCATAATCTTTCTTTTTTTTTTTGAAAATTTTTATTTATTTCTTATTATTTTTTTATTTATTTTATTAATAAAATGTTTGTAATTATTGTATAATGGTTTTCCTTCTAATTGTTTGTTCTTCTTTTTGTTTTTTTTTCTATTGCAGTTTGTTGTTTTTTTTTTTTGCTTTAGTACAGATTTAAATTTTTTCCTTTTCATTTAAAGAATTTATTTAACTTAAAACTAAATTTTACAATAACTAATTGTAAATTAATATTAAATGCAATTTAATTATATTTTGTTTTTTTTTTTTATTTATTAAAAAAAAAAATTGTTTTTATTATTTTATTTATAATTATTTAATTTAAATGTTTCTTTTTTCTTTTTTTTTTAATGTTTTCATGTTAGTTTTCTTTTTTTTGGTTTTTTTACAGTTTTTATTTATTTTCTATTTAAATATTTTTATTTACGTTTACAATATTTTTTTAACAGTGTTATGCATAATAAAAGTACAATTAATTTTATATTATTTTTGACAAAATAATATGTATGTACATAATATGGTATCATTTTAAAATATCCCCTTAATTAGGTGAAGTAAACGCCTTAAGATGTGATGTCATTTTAAAAAGAAAAAATAAATTTTTTTTTTTTTTTTTACTTAAATTACATAAACATTTTACTGCACGTTTAAATATTTTAAACGAAAAAATTTTGTTTTAATGATTTAATTATTAATGGTTTTTTACGAATTATTCTCTCAACTCACTGACTATTTTATTAATTTTTAATATAAAGATTTTAAGTTTTATTGGAAAAATTATTTAGAAAATATTATTTAATTAATTAAATTTCATTTTGTAGATTATATAGATATACCTATAAATTATTGATCAATTTAAATCAGAACATTTTTATTTTATTTATGTAGGAAATGTAGGAAAATCAACCAGAAGTGATATAATGTGGGAGTTTCTCATAATATACTGTCTTTCATTTGCCAATAGTGTCATTTGACTGTATTTTTTTCAAGTTCCTTGTAATATATATCATTTGATTGAATGTTGAACATATTATTAGAGAGAATTTTAGAGTTGGTTAAAAATTTAAAATGAAATGCAGTGAAAGGAAATACTGCAGTCTTGTGAAATACAGTCAAAAGAAATTCAGTCAAATGGTAATATATAGGAAAATTAAAATACAGGCAAGTGCCATACAGTGGAGCGACATATAGACAATAATGATAATATACTGTTTTATGATAGTAATCCGTATAATGTATACTAGCTAGTCAAATAAATTAGTCGACATCGAAAAGTTCTTTATTTCTTTTTAAATAGTTTTAAAAAAAAAGTTTTTTTTCCTCTTTATATTAATTTTGACTTTGAACTTTCTTCATTTCGTAGCGCATCAACTGAATTCAGTCAGATTTTATTTTGGTGTAATAAAATTAATAATTTAATTTAGAAAAAAAGTATAAAATGTTTTTAAATTATAAAATTGTTTGTTTTAGGTAATTAAGTTAATTTTTAATTAAAAAAATAAATTTTTATAAAATGAAGAGAAGTTGTTTATTATTTTTTATTAAATCCCCAATTTATATTTTCTTTACTTTGTATTCAAAAATTAAAATTTGTTCCTTTTATTTTGTACAACACTGTAATTTTTGAATTTATATTATTTAATATTAATTTACTTATAAATATTTACTACATTAATTTTATATTTCTATATTTAATTTTTTTAATATTTAAATATTTTTTTTTTTTATTTTTTTTTTTTTTTTTTTATTTTATATATTATTAAACTAGTTTATTCAATTACATCACAAAGTAAGTTTTTCTTTTATTTTCATATATATTTTTATTTAAATATTTTTTTTAACTTAAATTGTTTTTATTTTTTGTTTTTTTATTTATTTTAAATATATTTTGTCTATTTATATTTGTGTGTTTTTATTGATTCTATAAGTATTTATTTTACATTTAACATAATATTATACATTTTTTGTTTTTTTTTTTTTTTATATAAAAAAAGATATCCAAATAACAAAGTGTAATAAAAATTTTAATTTTTTATATATTTAAATTAATTTATAGATAACAACAAAGTCAAAGTTTAAAAAGCTGTCCGTAAGTATATAAAATAAAAATTTTTTTAAAGCTATAATAATATAAATAATAATATAATTAAAATAATTAATTTTATAATTTATTACAGTTATAAATAGTGGGAAATAAAAAGATCAAATAGATAAAAAAAAAAAAATCGGTTTAGATGGCATAATGACGGATTTAAGAATCAAAATTACCTAAAAGGACCTAAAAATCTATATAATATTTAATAGGCTTATTTTTCTCCATACGAATATTTTGGTACCGATTTGCAAAAAAAACTACTTAACAAATTTTAGTGAGATAACAGCCAAAAGCTTTTCTTTTTCTTCACCTGGCCATGTTTTTTTTTTTTTTACTTTCCAATTGATATTTCGGTTGCGGCTAAATTTTTTTTTTATCGTATATGAATGCAGTTTTTATGAAACGTATATAAATGCAGTTCGTTTGCGGTTTCAAGCTCAACGAATTAGCCGACTCACCTAAAACTAAATTGAATTGTAAAGAGAAAAAAATTTTTTTTATTTTATTTCTTTTTTATTATCTTGCTGAGTCGACTAAATTTTTAAGTAGCTATTTATTTATTTCTATATTTAATTATTTTTGATACACACATACTTGTGTCATAGAATAGAAATGAAGAATTCAATAGAAATTGGTTTTTTAAATTTTTTTTATTTACTTTTGAACATTTAAAAAAAACAGGATTTGGTTCTGTGGGCAAAAACTCCACACTTCTAAGAGTGTATAGATTTTCTTTGTGTCTGTTGAAGATTCCACCTCCCGTGGAAAAGAAAACTCAATCTGTTCAAATGTCGAGTGTTTGAAGACATTTGTTCGTATTTCGAGCGCTGGGCGACAGTAGTTGATATTTATATTTCCCTTAAAAAAAAGTGAAATAAGAAAAAAGTTTTAGTTTAGGAACTTAATAAGCAAAAAAATTATCTATAAATATTAAATTGAAATTATAGTTATAACTAATAATATTGTTAGGTAAAACTGATCAAGTAGCAAAACGTAAACTTCGTTAAAACATTATAGTACTCGTAGAGTTCATAAAAATCTAGAATAAACCATTTTTGTCATTCTTTTTACACAGTTTGCGCAATAATTATGTAATAAAATAAATATAAATATAAAAATTATTGTAAATCGGAAAGAAGACGAAGATTTTTTGGTGACCCTGTAAAAAAAATTTATCATTTTTACATGCATCTATTGAATGGTAAAAAAAAATGTCACAGTAGAATCCTAAATGCTGTGAAATTTATTCCTGAATTGAATGTCTATATATAAAAATTCAGTAGTAAAAGAGAATTTTTTCATTCAAATCCTAATTAAAACCTGCATAAATAATTAAAATAAATAAAATTTAGAAAAAAAAAAATAAAACTCGCGTACCTACATAATAAAAATTTGCAACTTATATTTTAATATAATTGTGGAGAAAATATTTACAATATTTAATTTAATTATTACCTATTTTTTTGTTTTTTTTTTTTTTTAATTTTATTAAATTTTTACTATTATTTTAAGCAAAATTAGATTTTATTTTGTAATTAATTTAATATCGAACATGAAAATATCTTAAATTAAAAAAAATTAAAAATGACACGGAAACCCTTTTAATGTTTTTGGTTAGAAAAATTTGTATTTTTGGCAGTAGGTTAAAATAAATTTGAACTTGGTAAATATATTAAAAAAATATTTAATAAAAAATAAATTTAAATTTAAATTGAAATTTTAAAAAGGAAAAAAAATTTTAAAATAGTGCCATATGTTAAGATTTTACAGACCTCGGTTGATTAGGTGATTTGGTAAAAGATCCCATCTCTGTTGCAGATATTTTTAACAATAATTTAGCAGTAAAAAATATGTTACAACAGTGAAGTAACAGTCTATAGGATTATTTTCCTCTATACAAATATTTTGGTACCGATTTGCAAAAAACTACTTAACGAATTTTAGTGAGATAACGGCTTTTATTTTTCTTCACCTGACCATATTTTTTTTTTGTATACTCTTCAACCGATATTTCGGTTGCGGCTAAATTTTTTTTTGAACATGAAAGCACTAAACTTTGTTAAGGCTGATAAAATGTATATCTTGAAAAGTTTAAAAGGGTTTCTGGATGCACTTTCATTTAAATTTTCTAAAAAGTATGTTTTGAATTAATAAGTTCTTTTTTAAAAAGTTCTAAAAAACCAAGAACATTAAAGTGTTCCAGAGCCTTTAGTAACTTGGTGCCTTTATAATGTTCAACCATCGATAATTTAATATTCTATTTTAGTACCATAAGTATATGTTTTGATCTACATTGATTTACTTTGCTTACAGGTTTATAACTTAGCCGTATATTTTACGATTCTTTAGCACTTGTGCATGATTTTGTTTTATTCGTAAATCACAATCTAAGAATATGTTCCTTGGTATTAAAGGTAATTGTGATAAAATGGGATGGGATAAGAGTGGACAAAATGCAAATAAAGGGGAGTTAGAAGGTAAATACATTATGAGTCCTTCATCGTGAATTTGGGCAAATTGTAAGTTAGAAAATCAACAGCTTTTGGGAACACATTGGATGATAATAATTCCAAATTTTTATAGTTCTGACATAAAACGAATGACTATATATCCAATAGAATATGTTATATTAAGTAGAAATGAGCAATTGAAGCTCCAATAGTGGTTGTTTGGAATTATTCGAAAGGAGGCATCAATAATTTAATATTAACTCAGCAAATGTTTATCATGGTAAGGTTATTGGTAGTCAGTAACTGCCATTGCTAATTAAATTTCATTAAGTTTTAAATTTCTTATAGTTAGGATAAAAAGAAAATTTTTGATATAGCTATTTTGAGCTTTGATATTAAATATCAAAGCTTTGATACATACATTGATTTTTTACATTTCTACTTATTACTTCACTCCTACCACCTTTCTAAAATAATTTTAAATAGTACCTATCTTACATTAGAACAAAAATTTGTAAACAACAGTTAAAATGGTGTTAATATATAGCGAAAAAGGATACGGAGGTGCTTTTGATTTAATTAAATTTTTTAACTGTTAAGAAAAAAACAGTTAGTTGGGTAATTAAGGATTGAAGAGAGGCTTCTTAATTATTTCTTAATTATTTTAAAGTTTAAACTCATATAAGGTACAAATTTTAATTCTCAAACATTAAAAATAAAATAATTAAGTTATGTCAACTCATTATAAATACATTATATGATATTTAACACTTAAAATAATAATAATTTTTTATAAAATTTAAATTCCATTTATAATCAATTTATGATGAATTTAAATTTTTATGGAATAAAAATAAAATAGTTTTTTTTTTTGAGAATTTTATCTTAAATTTTCAATTAGGAGCTTAAAAATGTAAAGTATTATTATATGAAAGGTGTCATATAATTTGATTGATTGAAATTAAAACTATGCAATATAAAACAGATCATAGTTACAAAAAAAAAAAAAAAAATTTGACTTATTTACATCAACCCCCATTTTTCTAAGTCAAACCAATAATAAATTAATAAAATTAATTATTCAATTGCAATAAAAAATATATTTAATTCTCTGAATAATCCTTAAAATCTCATTCTAATAAAGAAAAATTAGCATTAATTAATTATTCTTATGAAATGGTAAAGGATAATAATGAAAAATATACCACTAAGAAACTAAAGAAGATTATGACAAATGACTATCCAAACAACTTACTGGCTAAGCGGTTCGAACAATTTAAACTATAAGTGAAATTATTTTAAATACATTATCGAAGTGGATTATTATTGCATAATTTTAATAATTTATAAATTTGCTATTTAAATAAAATTTTATCATTTGAAATTAAGGATTCTTTATTACAAATTACCAACAATATAATATAAATATTAACATAAAATATAAATTATTCTCAATTTTCCAACAAAAAAAGAAAAGTGTTATACCTGTATTATATTGATGCGAATACAGTTCAAGGGTATAGTAAAAAAAATGCCATCACGTTTGTGACACCATAAAGGAGACCATAGATATTAATGAAAAAGGTTGTTTCGGAAGGAATTCTAAGTCGATTTTCCTATTTATGTTTTAAACTGGGATTCTGAATTTCCTTTTTATATAAATGTCCGTTTTACTATTGAAAGCGAATAATTTTGACAGGCTGGTTCCCGTTACTGTCATTATATCATAAAATTTTGTGTAGCCAAGCTTTATGTTAATAACTTTTGTAAAAATTTGGTTGGTTCAGGGTAGCGCGTTCGGATAACTGTTATACAATTTCGATTATCATAAATGTTGTAAAAGATACTTAATTTTTACCGAAACAGAATATAACGAATATAACGACCGGGTGGCCTAGAGTTGACGTGTGCGACAAATACAATATATTATGTATAAAATTTAACCGTACCTTTTTAAACATTTTACAATAATTTTATTTCATTTTGTATTTTTATAATATCACTGCAAGAACACACAAAAATGTTTTTTGTCCTATTTTTATCGGATCTGCACCATTCTTATGTATTAATAGTTATATTTAGTCTGTCATTACTTTTTAATATTTAAAAAATTTTAATACAAAGTTAAATATTTAATAAAAGAAAATTATTCCTACTTGAAATTTGGTAGGTTGCAAATTATTGCATATAAAATTATTCTTTCTTAATAATAACTTAATAAATTAATAACTTAATTTTGAAATAATAAAAAAGAAAATTAATTAATTAACTTTTATATAATATAACTCCAAAGAAGTATAATAACTCCAAAGGCAAAACCTACTTCCATAAGTAAATGCATAATATTAAAAAAAGGACTTAATAAATTCGATAAAATGATAATAAATTCAGCCTAAAATTATGCAAATATATAATATTTTTTTTCTTTTTTTTTTCCTTTTAATGAACAAATCTTAAAATTAAAAAAAAAATAATGTTTTTCCGATTCACATTCAATCACAGAAATTTACTTTAAAGATTTTTTTCTTTTTATAATATGTAATTATTTTAATGGCAAATTTTCTTTTTAATATCAAACATTTTTATGAATTTTCCTTTCATTACAAAATGTGCAGAAGGTATCAATATCAAGAAGCCACCAATGAATCTGATTCACTATAAAACTAAAATATATATTTTAATATGAAAAGTAGCAAGAAACATGAAACAGTTAAGGTAATCCAATTTCGACCATAAACGTTTATTTTTATTGAATTTTGCAATAAAAAAAACACCACATAAAAAGGGAAAAACAGCAAACAAAATAATATGAAAAAATTTTTTTTATATTAAACCACCCGATCAGACAATTTATACCAATGATTTACTTGTTTTCATAAAATCACAAAAAAAAAAAAAAAGAAAACAAAAATTCAGAAGAAGAATGAGTTATGGTAAAAATATCAACCTGACTTTAATAAAATTAACTCAATGCATAAATTAAATTATATTATGTATTTATGGTCACCTTTTCATGGTTTATTTTAACTATTACCCATCGTGCCAATATTTCAACAAAAACTTTATTTGTTATTATATATATGGCACCATAATTAAATTCAATTGAAGTAGATATTCTTAAAAAAAATAAAAAAATTATACGATATTCGCTTTTCTTTCTTTTTTCTTTCATTTCCTGTTTTGACTGTAAGCCTAAGTAACAGTAACAGTATAATATTGTGCTGATGCTAGCAGATATAAATTATTTACTCGTTATCAGTTTAGATTTGAGGAAACTCTGAAGCTGTTGAGTTAATAAATATATATCAATGAAATCTACAGTCTGTGACTGATTCAATCCAATTTGATTCAATCCAAAACATTAAAATAGATCAATTTACCACCTGCAGTTTAGTATCTAAAATTTAAAGCCTGCAAAGGTACTCAGTCTAATTAAAATAATAGTAATAATGAGTACCACAAACTAGAACCACGTTTTCATAATATATAAATTTACAGCAAAACTTATATCTCAGTGTTCAGTTGCAAAATAATTTAACTAACATTTTGGTTCATGATGACTAAACACATTAGTCGTAGGTCCCTAAATTTACACTAAAACTATAATGTTTCTATTAGCTGAATACTTAAACAAAATGCATAGTCAGTTCGACACTGTCATCAAATAGTATTGCAATTTTAGTTCTACTGTATCAGTCACACTAATCACAACCCTTTTAAATCCTATCACTAATCAAACCCTTTTAAGTCCTATCAGTCACACTAATCAAACCCTTTTAAGTCCTATCTATCCTATCAGTCACACTAATCAAACCCTTTTAAGTCCTATCTAAGTCCTCTAAAACCATCGGTCATCAAAGACAAGTGAACTGTTTCCTACCTTTGAATTGTCAATTATGTTCTAACCCCCTTAGGTTCACAATTGGAATTTTTTTTAAATCTTCTGACTGAAGAAGTAAACCTTTATATTTCACCAAATAGAATACAAAATACGAAAGACTTTATATAAAATAAAAAAAAAAATCTTAAGAATAGGTACAGACTGCAACTAAATAATAAAATTTAGAACGAAACAACTAAAATCACAACCATTAAAACAAAGAAAACTGTAACTTATTATATGCATTATATTTACATAGTTACCCTATACTATTTAAACAATTTTTCATATTTATATTATATATTATATAAAAAATTTATATAACGGAAGGAAAACCATCGCAGTTGTGAATTTCTCAAAAAAATATTCTTGTAGTAGACATCGTCCATCTTGTTTGAATATGGAACGTAATGAAAAGCATTTATGATAGGTTCTTTTTTTTTTTTTACCACACATTTACAGTTTATAACTAGTACAATTTTCATATGTTACAGTTCGGTTAAATAAACTCATTTGTTTTTTTTTTCTTTCTGTAGACTTTTTAAAAAATATCGTAAAGTAAACTTTTATGATTATGATATGGGTAAATAAAATGAGCATAAATTTTGCATGTCGAATTCCATTAATGTTCGTTAGTTGGTTTCCATGAATGGGAATATACGTATATGTACATATAAGAACATTATTTGGACTTTAATGTTGGTATGGTAGTAATATGGATAAAAACATACAGAATTGAGTTTTTTTTTTTTGATATTTTTTTTTATGGATTTTAAATTAATATCGTTTTCATAAGAGAATAATATTATGAAAAGAAAAAAAAAATTTCATGTTGTTTTTTTAACTTGCCTCCCTCCCACTTTTAAAGAAAAGTTGTGTGCTGATGTAATGCATTTTTTTTTTTTTTTGCCTTTTTCCATAAATAATTTTTCTATTTGAACGTCTTTTAAAGTTATGAATTTTTTCACCTATCTGGTATTTGGTAAATGATTATTGATAACACTTTAATATAATATGTATATATATATAGGTACACATAGCTTAAGGTATATGTAAATATTATTTTTTATCGTTGCCTAGTATGTCTAATTAAAAGTTACACTTATGTTGTAAAAATGAAAATAACATTTAAAAAGTAAACAAATTATTTCATTTGCTTCCTACTGATTAAATAAAAATTAAAATATGGAGGTTATTAAAGGTAAATTTTATTTTTTATTTTTTTTAACTGTATTTTCGAAATTGTAATTTATCTGATAAATATGCATATAATATGTAAGTATACCTAAAAAAAAAATGTTCGTAAAAGTTTAATAATAAAGAATAATAATACCTAATAGGTCTGTATTATTCCTATATTTTGGTTATTAAAAGACTCCAATAGGTTCAATGACTTTTCAATATTTTTCAATAAATTATTAAAATTATAAGTGAATTTGAATAAATTAGGGAATCGATCGAAAGAAAACACGATCTGGAGCTTTAATTATAGCTAATGGATAATAATTCTTAAAAAGTATTTTAAAAAAAGATGATAATTGGATTATATTTTTTAAGGATTTCATCTAAAATCTGAAGCACTTTTAAAAACTAAAAAGAAAAATTAAAATTGGGCAGAAGGTAGATACAGTAGAGTTAGATAAAGTTTCTAATACGTACTTTGCTGAAGTATTATAATGTATGACGATGGAATCCCAAAAGAAGAAGAACTTTGAAAGAAGGCTACTGGAAAATTTCTAGGAAGTGAGGAAGCTTAACCAGGGGACCATCGTTCCACTGCATTGACTGCTGAGATTAGCCGGCGTGAATTCTAGCTTAACGAGCCTGCCTATAAGTTAGGATGCGCAACAGGTCACAGAGTTTACGTGTAAAGATAGTTAGAAAGAACAACAAATTTTGAATAATGCAACAGGAATTGTAATGCTAAGAACACCTCATAAAAACTTTTCATAAATAACTGCATTCTGTTTTCTCCAATGTTTCATACAATGAATAGAAAATTAAAGTTTTGAGTTATTATATCCAGTATCTAGCCAATGCTGTAGTTGTTAAGACACCGACCTTTCATGCGAAATGTCTCGGGTTCAAACTTCGGCTGAGTCATATAAATTAATAAAAAATAATATAGATTTTTCTTATAATATTATAATTAGCAGAATATAATTAAATTAAAAATAAGTATATATGTCTTATAAATTATAATTTATATAATATTGTAATAGGTATATAATAAGATAATAATAAACCATAATTCTTGCATAAGATAATAGATGTCGTAGAAATAAAAGAAGTATCTCTATAGTCTTGTACAATATCTACAGCCGAGTAATCAACGGCTTAGTGAAATTAATGATTTATGAAACTGAAGCTTAGCCAAATAAGAATAATAAATGACTTTGTGGATGCCCTATGCTCCTTCGAGGAGTGGCAAGGAGAAAAATTAAAATTAGAATATACAAACCTATTTTGAAATAAATTATATTTTTCCAGTTAAAAATATTATATAAAAAATAATAATTTTTCATAATATATAAAATTAATTATTTAAATTTACAAAATAAATCCAATAAAGAAAATTCTTAAGTCCTCAACTGATAATCGCTTTCCAAATATAAATAGATTTTTTTTTACCATCATATTATCATTCGGTGAATTTTTACCCAATTTTTTCTTTTGTTATTTCCAATTTTTTTAGGGTTCACTACAAGTTTCGCATATCTCAGACATACTAGGTATTCTCTGTTAAAAATGTTATTTCTAAATGTTATAAAAATTTGAAAAATATATCAGCTAACAGCATTTGCTTGGGTTATAATTTACTAAATTTTAACCTTTCAAAACCCCAATTTTTTTTTTTTTACATGTAAGTTTGTATATTTGACAAATATCTATGCAATTTTCTGTGAAATATATTATGTATTTGCATTAAATTTTAAAAAGTATAGTAAAACCGAAATTCTTGAGTAACCAATCTTCACTGAAAGAATTTTTCTGCAAAGGTTTTTGTGATGACGATGAGGGGTTAACATAATATTATTGAAAAAAAGGATTAGGTTGTAGTCTCTGGTATTATGAATATAAAATATTTTTTGAATCATAATTTTTTTTTTAATATTGTAATACCTATAACTATACAAAATAAATAAAAAATTTAACAATATAATGGGGATAGAAGAAATTAAAAAAAAAATTAATAATAAGCACAAGAGTTTTTCATTTGAAGAAAAAAATCTTACCTACCAATTACTATTCATATTAATCGTAATAATCTATAACAGTTTTCCCTATTATAATTTATTCAATACATTTAAAAACTTTAATTTTATCATAGCCTATATTACATTTTAACTAATTTATACAGAATTAAAAAAAAAAAAAAACTTTAATTAAAAATAAAAGCAAAAAAAAAAATTTTTCATACAAATACAAGACAAAAGAAAAATAAATTTTAATATTATTAATTAATATTTTAATGCATTTAATTTATCTATGATGATATAGCACCACAAATTGAAAATAATAAAAATTTATACCTACTATATGATTTTTATAATAATTTTTTATACAATTATAATTAATTTTATTAGCTAAATTTAAATTAATTATATTAAAATAATTATTTTTTCTTTTATTTATTATTAATAATATTAAATGAGCTAAATTTAAATAATTTTCTAATAAAATATATAATAATTGTAATTTATTATAATTATTAATAAAAATTATATTAATATTAAATCTAACTAAATGAGCTAAATTAATTATATTAATTATATTTATATTATTTATAATTAAATTTTGGCATACCACATTTATAATATTATTATTATTATTATTAAATAATAATTTTTTATTAATATTATCATAATCCATATATTTATTATAATTATTAATATTCATATTAATTTTATTTATTATACTTATTTTATTAATATTATTATTTATATTATATATAATAATATAAATTAAATAATTATTTACATTATTTATTTTTAAATATATATTTTTTTTTAAATCATTTTTATTATTATTAAAATTTGTATGAATTTTTTTATTATTATTATTATTAATTAAAAATAGGTATACATTTTTATTTATTGTATTAATATAATAATATTTTTGCCTTTGTAAATTCAGTAATTGTTATGCAATATATATATTAATAAACTTTTTTGAATAGAATTTTCTTGAATTTTTCATTATTTGAACATTACGATAATTATTTTTATTATATAAGTTTTTAAATTGTATATTATAATAATGATTATTAATTAAAATATTATTATTTTTATATTTTATTAATTGTTTTTGTTGTTGTTGATGTTGTTCTTGTTGTTGTTTTTGTTGTTCTTGTTGTTTTGATTTATTTTGAAAACAACAAGATAAGTAATTAGTATTACTATATTTTATGAAATTATTATAATATTTTAATATATTGTTATAATTATAATAATTATTATTAAATATGATTTTATAAGAATTAATATATCTATTTAATTTTAATATATTATATTTTATAATATATTCTTTTGTAGTTTTAAACCAAATTTTTGGTTTAAAAATTTTATATATGATAGAAATAAGAATTTCGATTAAATTTATTATATATTTTAAAAATAATTGTCTTGATGTTGATTTAATAATTAATAATATTATTGACATTAAATATATTATTAATGGTGATGTGGTTTTTGATAATCTACCATGTGATGCACTTGATCTTAATGCACTTTGTTCTTTTTCTAAACATTGCCGAAATTCCATATAATCAACTCGTGTTACAGCACAATAATGATTTAATATACAATAACCATCACATGTATCTTGTTGATAACGTACGGTATTTGCTCTTAAATATCTGTAAAAAAAAAAAAAGTAAAATAATTAAAATATATTTAATATATTATACATAGATATATTAATTATAAGGGGCTTCGTTAGGCGTGTGGCGTATTAAACGAAGGAGGGCGGGTTCGATCGATGGTTCAATAATATTGCATTACATTTATGTATGTTATATTAATATAAATAAATAAATTTTAATTATAAATAATACAGGACGTTTCCGACTCGATGACTTTCCTTGATATAGGGGATTGGGCATATCGAGACGAACAAAAAATCAAATTGGATGGGGGAGGGGTCTATTCTGGACCCTTTGCGAGATATAAGGGGTTAAAGATGTTTTAGCGAAAAAAATCTATAACTTTTAGAAAGGAAAGGCTTGCTTAAATAGAATAGAAAGGCTTTTAGAATAGAAAGGCTTGCTTTAGATAGATAAAAAAGAATGCGTTTTGTAGAGTAACTTGTCAGCTTGTCAACTTGTCAGCTTGTCAACTTGTCAACTTGTCAACTTGTGTATTAATGATTCCCATATCATAACAGTTACAAAGTTATGGAGGTTCAAAATGATTTAAAATGAAAAAAATATGTTTAAACTCAATTTTCTTTTGAAACACCCGGTATTTGGGATACTCGTGACAAGTTACTCTACAAAATGCATTTTTTCTTATCTCCCTATAGCAAGCCGTTCAAAATTTATAGATTTTTTAACGAAAAGTTGCTAAAATATCTTTAACCCCTCATATCTCGAGAAGAGTCTAGAATAGGTCCCCTCCAATCTCGTCATGCCCGATCACCCATTTGAAGGAAGATCATCGAGTCGGAAACACGCTGTATATAAAAATATTAATGTATTTTTAATATATGCATATAATAAATAAGAAAAAAGAATTTAGTAACATTTTATTAAACTATTTGTTAAAAATTTAAACAATTAAAGATTTAATTATAAAATTTTATTTTCTTTTAATTTTCTAATATATTATAAATATTTGGAAAAACGTCCGAAAAGTCAACATAACGAATCCGAATAGAATTTAATTGTTTTAATAAAATGGTAAAGGAAAAATATAGAAGTTAAAAACAGAAACCAATTTTTTTTTGCTTCGTACCTATTTTTTTGATACATTGTGTACTATACAATAATCAAAATATAAAAAAACAATAATATTAATTTTTCTAATTCTGGCTCTTTGCCCAAATTAGAAAAGACTTTATTCTCAAAAGTATTGAAAGGAAACTATAAATTAAGTTTCTTAGGCCATTTAAGAGTAAATAGAATTTTCTTTAAAATTTGATAATACATATACATTATTACAACACTATTGTTAAAAACAGAGTTTTCTATGTTGAATTTGAAAGGGGTATCAAAATTTGTTAGAGTTGTGTTTTAAATATGCGGAAAGGGCAAAAAGCGTTTTTAAAACAGTTGTTACTTTATTATGCTATGTTTTTTAAAATGTTAATATTTTGAACTTATCTAGAATAAATTCTCTGGTTCGTTTCAGAACCATATTCATATCTGGGGTATATGAATATTTATCGTGTGATATAGAGGGAAATAAGGAAGCTGATTGACTCGCAAAAGAAGTAGCTGCAACTACCTTCATAGACCGAACAAGAAAACTGTAGGAACAAACGATGAACTGAAAAATCGGGGCTCGGACAATAGAAGCAACTTCCAGAAAATTATAAATAGTTAAAATGCGAAAAAAATTATAAGACCTATAGTAAAAATAAACTGGGAATTCTAATTAGGCTTCTGAACTTTACTTTAAAGAAGGTATGTGTCGGTAGCAGTATATTTCTTTAAGGTAGATGAACTGCCAGCAATAAACCTTTTACAGTTCTTTAGTTAAAAGGAAGTAGGACTAACAAAAATATTATAAGTTGAGCCAAAATCCATAACGCGTAGGAAAAGCGGCCGCACAATATAGATCTACATCAAAAGGTCACAATGTTACTGATTTCAACTTACGGTTGAAAAAATTCAAGGAATGTTACTGATACCTAAATAATAATATTAATTTAATCTCTAATACATCTATACCCTCGCTTAGCTACTTATTCTTAGGTTTTTCTCTTTTCAGTATTCTATTCTTATTATTGTAATATATTGTATATTGTTAGGTATATATTGTCATTTCGTGAAAATATATGGCTATTGTAAACTAAAAGTATAATAAAGATGATTTGAATTAAATTCTTTTCATAATAGTCATTTCATGGACAATTAAATTAAGTATTATTAATAATTTAAAAAAAAAAAAAAGAAAAAACCAATTGAGTAGCTTCTTATTCGAGACTTTTTAAGTACATATTCCTGTATAAATATTTGAATGATTATAAATTTAGTCATTTTAAAGCCACTACCGTTTAACATTATAATGCAGTGTATAACAATAATTATTGTCCTTTCATTGTATATACTACAGATTGCTTCTATATTATGTACACTTGAATTAATTTCATTTTTAATTTATTTCGATAGAAACTGAAAGAATGTAAATGTTGAATAATGAAGAGGAATTATAATAAAGATAATGATATTAAAATGATAATATTAGATAGGGATTTTCTTTTTCATAGAAATTAGAATTTTTTTTTTTTGCTATGCAAATTACGTCATTAAATTTTAACTTAATAATAATATGTAGAGTTTTGACTTTAAAGTAAATCAATAATTTAAATATTTTTTCTTTAAGATTGGTATGCAACTAGTACTCATCTGCTAGAAAAAATCATTTTGTATGAAATTTATGTCAAAATTTTTCTTGTATTTGTCAAATATAAAAAAATTTCCAGGTGCATACTACACCTCAGTACTCAGCTGCTGGAAAAAAAGTCTTTTAACTAGTTGAAAGTTGAAAGTACTACTGTCATTTGTTTTCTTAAGATTTATCTATCTAGCTGGATACATTTTTATTTTTCTAGCAAATGTCATTTTGATCAGACGTGTTTCCAGATGTTTTTATAAATTTTGAATGTCAAAATAAATGAAGTTGTGGTCACTATAGTTATAATTTTTAAGAGTATTTGGAATTCGAGGAAATTAAAGTAACGAATGTTGAAGATAATTCTACTTTAAAGGAGAAAAAAACAAGTGTGAAGGCATCTACCATAAACAACGAAGTAAAAGGGAAGCTAATTAAGGTGAGGCCTATTTTGTGAGATTTAACTAACAGTAATCTGGCAAATAAATTGCTACGTACGAAAACTTATTTTTATTTTTTATTATTAAGTTCTTAAATTAAGCTTATAAAATAATAACTAATACTAAAATTTAGAATATAATAAATCATGATCAAAGAAAAATAATAAATTTGAATAAAATAAAAATAGCTAAAAATCATTCTGATGCTATATAGTTACTAGCATGAGTCGAATGATTGAAAAAAACAAAAACAAAATTATTTAGTCTATATACTAGTTTAAAAATTACAATTTAATTCAAAATTTGTTGTTGTTGGGGTATATAATGTATTTGATTGACAACAGAGTTAATGAACATTTCCATAGATACATAGTGTTATGAAATTTTACAATTATAAAGTAAAGCAAAAAAAAAAAATAGGAATAAAACAAAAAATTTTGCGTAATAAGAATTAAACTATTTTACAAAATCATAAAGCAAAATTAAAATTATTAATTATAAATAAAAAAGAATGAAATTTCGATTCTTATATTAAAACATTTAACAATCTTTCGCAGTTCTCATTATTGAAATTTAAAAGCAAGATCTTTAATTTGGAAAGAAATTTGGAAAGTATTCTAATAGTCCTAATATCTTCAGATAATTTGTTAAAAATTTTTGGAGCTGTTATTGTATAAAAATGACAAAAATGAGTCCTACGAAAATGTGGTACTACTACAAGATTACTATTATTAATTCTTAAATTATAAGAACTATTGCCTCTGGTGGTAGGATAGCCTGATCTAATAAAAAAAGAGTGGTTTTCATAGTCTTGTAGAAGTATTGTACATTACTGTAAGAATACCAAATGAAACAAATAAGTTATGGGTATGTGTTAGTCTATTGCACTTACTGATCATTCTTATTGCACATTTTTGAGACGTAATTAAGCAAAGTTATTTGTTACAATATGCACCACAATATGCACCATACAAAGTATATATTATTATCGTTGTTACAATGCGACAATAAAATTTAAATTAGCATACCCGTCGTAGACGTAGATTAGTATACCCGTTGTCGTAGATTGAACAACAAAACAAAACTTAAATAGTTTTAAATCTTATCAGTCTTCAAATATATTTCGGAACAATCTCCAGTAAAAATTAAAAAATTACCTATAATAGTAGAAATAATTAGATACGAGGAAAAATTGAATAAGAATTCTAAGAATACTTAGACATCAGGTTATATCATATCAGGATAAATTTAAGTAAATAAAATTACTTATAAATTTATAATTGGGGCAAGATAACAACAAAGTAAAGAAAAAAAAAACGTTGTATAATTTCCATTTCCGTAATTAATATAGGAAAAGACTATTTTTCCCACGTATATTTTGAAAATCTACTAAAGTATAAACATGAAAGTTTATTTGAATTATGTATAGTAAAATATCTTAGGTACCTATATTAAAATAAAATATTCGATTATAATCTAAACTTAACTGTTTAAATTTAATTCATGTGCTTCTAACCCTTCTTTCAATTTTTTTAATCCTTTACTTTCAAGTAGCTGGTAAGTAAATGATTTAATTTAAAGATTTTATGAAAGTAACAAAACAAAAAATTAACTATAAAGAATATTTAAATTGAATGCTGTTAATTTTATTAAATACTTAAAATTAAATAAATAACTTTTTATTTCTTTGTTATTCACCTCAGTTTAGCACTGCCGTGCTTTTAAATATTTATCATGACAATAAATAACTGACGGCAGTTAAAAAGGGAGTCAAAAAGTATTAAATAGGACAAAGAAAGAAAAACAGCAAGAAAACAATATTGTATGTACCTCTATGTTGAAAAAAAAAAAGACCAACTGTTCAAACATAAATTTATCACATAATTAAAGAACAAAACAGAAAATAAATAAAGTAACATTGAATATTGTTTAGTTTTAAGACTGCTATTACTAACCTGTGTTACTTGAATATTGCCCACGCAAATTAATTGTAAGTACCTATACTTACAAGTACATATACGATAATATTATACTGTACATTAATTTTACCATTTTTTTTTTTTACTTTAACTGTTTTTATACAAACATAAGAATTCTTGTTAGCATAAATAGCTAATTTTCATGTTAAGTAAATAAATATAAATATTTATTTAAAAAAAAAAAAAACATAAAAGGAAGAAAAATTCCTTTCAAAATTAATATTGGTGAATAGAAAAAAATCAAATAAACTAAAATTAAAAGTAACTTTTGTTTTGTTATAAGTGTGTATGTAGATGATGTATCTATAAAGAATATATCAAAAAGTTGATCATCATAAAACTTTTATTCATATTGTTACAATAAATTAATTGTACAACCATTAATATTAAAATATTAATTATATGAAAGGAATGCTAAAATGGAATTTGGTTAATACCATTACACACTCAAACACTAACACCATACCATCAAGCACTTAACATGTTTAACTGTTAATCAATGTTGTTTATTTTTTTTTTTTGTTCCCCTTAAGGTTAAGAAATTATTTGCTAGTGTGGTAGTGCAAAATATAATAATCATACAGTAAACATTCGGTATAATATAAACCTCTGTGAGTGAACAAATTTTGAAGAAATGTTTTTTTTATTTAGAATTTATTATAACGGGTCATAGTAATTAAAATGTAATCGGAATGCATATAATATTATGCAATATAAGTTTTGCGCCATTCGTCACATTGAATACCACGTAAAGACTCTCATTTCTTTTGACATCAGTCGTAATATTGGAGCCCTTTCTCTTTTCTTAGATATCGTGTGCGTAATAACACATACTCTGATGAAATAAAATTACTGATGACACACCTCTCAAAAATTTCCAATACACCAGTAGTCGTATTGCTAGGTGGTACTACCTCAGTTCTACTGAGTACTCCACTGGCTATAGCAATTCATATGTTGTTAGTACTGAGAATATGTGGAAATAATTACCAACCAACATATTGGGTGTAAATCGTCCGAATTTGGAAACTTTTTGATTTACCATAATCCATAATGCAAATACTTTACAACTCCCCCTTTTTATTCGGCTTCTCCCACCCTTATACCAACCAATAAATAGTCATAACTACTTTTAATACAAAGGAACATATTTCTACACATTGTGAACTATTTAATAGGCAATATTGATTTTACTTTCAATTTACCTATTTTTAACTTGTTGCACCCCCTTATTTTATTATCAGTTCTAATAAAAATTTTTTAATATTTTTTTTAATCCATAATTGAATTTTGAATTTTAAAATACAAAAAAGTGAAAAGTGACAAAAGCGAATAAAAAATTTTTTGTATAAGCAAAATGGCATCAATTAAATTGTTCGAGGGACCATTGATAAAATTTAGAAGAACAGAAGATATAATAAGTGAAATTAAAAGATTAAAATATATTTTAAAAAATCCTTCGATTATTTTCATAATTTATTTAATCTTAAGCTGACCTAGACCAACTCTATTTCCTTATCGGCCGTCTATGAAAAGTGCTTCAATTTATGTTTTCCTAGATAAAATATTATATATGGTTATTATTATGTCTTAAATATTTTCCCATGCAATTTTTTTTTTCTATTTTTTTTCCTGCAGGTACTTTAATTTTATTTCGCTTTTTATATATTCGTTATCCTTTAATGTATATTATGTCCTTATCAGAACGACGATAAAAGAAAAACACTATAAAATAAAAATAAGAAAAAAAAAGTTTGTTTTAAAAATTAATATAATACAAAAAAAAAAATTCCTTGTGTTAAATTTACGCGATGCTTCTTTTAAATAGAAACAATTTAGCATGTTATAAATTATTGAGGCACGCTGCAAACATCAGTTTGGCTGATTTTGTTGACTATACATGAGTTTTTTTCATTTTTCTTTCATTTTGTTTTTTTTTTTTATTTTGTTTTTATAGTATAGATATTATAATGACTTATAAGAGATATAGCACTTAGATTATTGTATTAATACACCGTATAATATAATATTATTATGGTTTATTTATATAGGAAGTAGATGATGAGGTGCATATTTAGTATTTTAATATTTTCTTTTATTTTTTATACTAAAAAAAAAATATTAGCAGTATTTTGCATAAAGTGGCTTAAGGTATTTTCATGTTTTTTTTTTTTAACAATTTAGACGATTAAAAAATATAACAACCGAAAATCATCATCAATTTGATTTAAGTTCTTTTTATTTTTTTGGTTTCTTTAAAAAGTGGATTTTTGAGATTGTTTCTATTTTGAGGTTATGTTTTACTGACGAGGCACTATATTATTATCATAACTAAATTTTACTTTTGTATTTTTAGAGTTTTTTCTAAGAAAGTTTGTCTATTTTATGAGATAAGAATAAATATTTTGATGCAATAATTTTAGTTTATTTCAGTCCAGATAGGATTTTGGATTGTCTTCAATATAATGTAAGAATGATTACTGGATTATATTCAAAAGTGACCATCATAATATCATCATATTAATTAATTAATAATAAATTATTTTTGTTATGTACTCCGATTCTAGAATATTTTGTACCTACAGCTAAACAAAACAAAAACATAAACAAAAGTATCTATCTTAAACGTCGCGTCTTATAACAGACATTTTAATTATACAAAATTGCATAATATCAAAAAGAGTTATAGAGTGTTTTCGAGCTAGGTATACATTGTAAAAACTGGATGAAATGGTTAATGTCTTGATGCGGTGTTAATTTATTACATTTATAAATGTATATCAAACTATAATAGTATATAGCGTAAAATACCGTTAGCGTGATAACGTTAAAAATTTTTAAATTGTTTGATTTTTTCTTTTTTCGTTTTTCCTTCTTATGCTGACATGACATTTTAATATCATGTGTTGTAAATCTATTTTATGTAATGGGAGAAAAATGTATGCTATTTTCTAAATTTTTATATGTTGGATTATTGCATGTGTAATGGATGGATGAAGCGGACTTTAAACTATGTTTTAAATCTTTATAGGTCAGGTAAGCAAAAAAAAAAAAAAACACACAAAAAAAAAACGTTTTATAGTTTTCATAGTGGCTTCCAGTTTTCTTTATTTGAAAAACCAAAAAAAAAAAGAAAAAATACAGATTTTTGTAATGTACAGATATAAGTACTTAGATTCGAAGATTCCTTTTTTTTTTTGTTTTGTTTGGGAGCTTCCTTAAACAGCTATACAGATAATATATTCTGATTAAGAGATATGCACGTACCTACTGATATGAATGCAATGTGTGTACCTAGATCCAAATATTTGTAAAATATCACAAAAAAATGCTTGAAATTTTAATGTGCAAAAGAAGAATAAAGAAACAGGAAGAGAAATTTCATGCTTATTTTTTAATCCTGTTATAGTCAAATATTATGGCAATGGTGAATATGTATATATGTATGGTGAATTTTGATATCTAAAATGTAATTTATATTATGTAGGTACATATATGTATTAAATTTAAATTATTGAGTGTTCTTTTAAGTTATAAAGTTTTCATGCTAAATGCAATATTAGGTTTTTTATTTTTATTTTTGTTAATTCAGTATTATTAATTAGAAATTTGAAATTTAAAAGTGGATAATATTTTAATGGTAGAAAATAAGTTGTTTTTTTTTTATAATATACAATGATTATAATGTAATTTGTATTATGTTGATTGATTTATGTATATATTTTTTCTTTTTATTTATGTACCTATTTAACAGTAATTTTTAAATTGAATTAAATTGCCCTAGGTGAAATTTTAATTTAGATTTTTTTTTAGAAAATGTGTTTAGATGCAGTTTAAATGTAAGGGTAAAAATGTGTTATTTATTTATACCATATATATATATATATATAGAAATTTTCTCAAAACAAAAATCATTTTTGAAGTGTAAAAATTCAACATTCCAAATTATTCTGAATAGATTTGATTTTGTTAATTTGTCCAAAAATAAAGGATTTTAGTAAAAAAGGAGGCTTTTATAGAAAATGTACTTAATTGGTTATGTAACAAGCTGAAAAAACTAGATTATAAATGACAAGTTAGGTTATGTTTGAAAAATTGAACTTCAAAATGTTCAAAAAATCAGACAAACTCATCGGTTAGGTGCTTTAAACTAGACCCTTTAAAATAAGAATGACAAATAAAATATTTTTTATAGTAAAGAATAACAATTTAAGGATGTACTATGTAATTTAACTGATTTGGGGTGCAATATCATCATTCTGGAGACTATGGTATACTTTTATACTTAAGAATTATTATATTTTTATATAATTGTTTTGCTGAAGTTAACCTTGAAAGGTAGACATATCATAAAAAAATTTAAGTATTAAAGTAAATATATAAGTGTATAAGTAATATCACTAAAAAAATCTTAAAATAAATATTTGTAGAGTGAAAATAAATCAGTATCAAGTTTTTAGTCCTTCATAATAGTCTAGCATCACTTTTAAAGATAACAAGTGTTTAAATGACTTCAAGGGATTTGGAAACATTCAATGTTATTAAAGGGAGGGAAAAGGGAGTTGTTACTAGACTAAACATATTAAAAATTTATCGTTGGCTTCTCGAGGAACATAACTCTAAGTAATTAAAAACATAAAGAAAAATTATTTTATAAATTCGACTTAATTGTTTTATTTAAATAGTACACATATAGACACATAAACATATTTCGAATCCTAGTTACCTATATAATATCACAAAAAAACTTACAAAATTAAAAAGTGAGAATATTTATATATTAATATAAAAGGTCTGGACAGTGCCGGCGAAATGGATATTTTGGAATAGAAAATGAATTTGGCGATACCGTCAAGAAGAAGAAGAAACATCAGGTTACATACACTAAGACTGCGGAGCTTTACTCTAAGCTAGATATGTGCACATAGGAGCATATTGCTTTTCCAAAGATTAACTACCAACAATAAACTCTATACAAATCTTTACCTTCTTAGTAGGGTTGACAGAGGTGTTATAAGTGGACACAAAACCCACAACATGTAGTAACAGGGGGAGCACAATAGATCTACAGAAAACTGTCGCAGTGTTATTTATACATCTTAAATAACAATTTAATTTAAACTACTTCTTTAATCACTTGAAAAGTTCGAGGGAATGCTACACTAAGTTTTTCTTGCCAAATAACTTAATTAGAATATCAACAAACAAAGCATAAAGATATCACAATAGTAATCTCTCAGTTTAATATCAAAATACTAGGGGGTTAAACACAAAAACAACAGAAATCTTTTCATACGTTGTTTTAATGTAAAATTTTTAGTACCTCTAAACCGAAAACTCAAATCTCGAATAAGTTTATGTTTACACAAAAAACTACAAATCTAAATCTTCATCTCACTTGAGCTTATTGACAAATTCTTTTTAAAGTTTAACATTTTAATTTTATAGGAAAGATAGGGATCAAAATGATATTGATATTTTAAATATTTCATTGGTTCCTAAAAATGGAGGTGATTCTATCAAAATAAGAATAACGTTAATTTTATGTTTTTCTTTTTTCATACGTTGTTTTAATGCAACATTTTATAATTTTTTTATAAGCACTATTATAAGAATTATGTGGATTTTTTCATAAGTTAGAAGAAAACTTTATATTGATTTTTGTTTTTGTAATGCTTAACTTTAAAACAAATTTTTAGATATGAGGTATTCAACTTATTAAAAATATTTTATTGTTTTCATATTGTTTGTGAATAAAATCAATTTATTTTTTTCATTATTTTGACATTTTATTACAAAAAGTTGAACCTGAATATAATCCTAAGTCATTCTAAAAAAAAATTTGTTTATATTGTTTCTATTGTTTTGTTATAAAGTTTTTAGTCCTCTGGAAAAATACTTAAGTTCAAGTATTACTATCATGTCACGTACATTAAATTTTCATAATATTTTTTTGTATCTATTAAATGAAAATGTTTAAAGGTCAAGGCTTAGGACCTTGTAAATAATAATTATCTTCTAGGTATTTTTCAAGATCATTTTGCTGTAAAAATAAAATTATGGTTAAGAACTTTAGTTTTATTTTAATGTTGAAGTATGCAGATTATTTTAAGTGCATATAAATTCTTGTTTTGTTTTCTAAAGTATGGTTGATATTTATAAAATTTAAAAAATATCTTTAGATACATTAAAATACAGACTGAAAAGTTTTGTTTGTTATGGAAAACTGCAATTGAAAATCGATGGATTAGATAAAATTTTATACTCGTAATATGTCCCTTTTTGTCAATAAAAATAATATCAAATGTTCTAGCATTCATAATATTATAATATTAATGTGAATATAATTTTGAAAATATACCATTTTTAAACCTTCAAAAATAAACGTGTTGTTTTAATTACCCCTAATGGTCTTCTTCAATATTTTATGAGTAAAAACGTTTAAATTATATTTTTTTACTTTTTATTTTCTACCAAAAGGTTAACTTTACATTATTTTAAAAATTGGAAAAAGGATAATTAATTTTTAGTTTTTAAATTTAATTAATATTATGGATTAAAGTACCATTCATTTTCTAAAAAAACATTAGAAATTGAAGATTTTTTTAGCATTTTTTTGAAAAAATTTTTTTTGTAAATTTAGTTATTAATGTCACTATATCCGACCGTTCGCCCGTTATTGTGTTTCCAAAACTTCTACACCGTTTAAAATAGAATAACGAAATTTTAACTATAGAGATATCTTTTAAAAAAATTGATGTTGTAAAAAACCTTTTTTATGAAGCCATGGGACCATGGGAAATTTTAGAGCTACAGCCCATCAAAGCCATTTTCAACATTTTTTAATCGAAAAACACCAAACGACAGGAGATCAGTTTTTGCAATTTAATATCTAAATTTACGGTTATCTGGAAACAAAATTTTGCAAGATTTTCGCTTCTTTTAATATTTCTCGGGAATGCTTTTTATATAAAAAAGTAAGAAAATTTAAGAAAGGAAAAGTTAGATAGCTTAGACATTTTTTTCGTTCATTCCTTGTTTAATAGCTATTAGGCGTACAGAATTGAAATATGTTTAGATCCCTGTCACTGTACAAAGGTTTTAAAAATAAAACGCAAAAAATAAAAAGCATCGATATTATAATTTTATATACTTTCCTTAATTAAGAATAGTTTCCTTAACATGTTGAGGCTCACGCTCACCAGTGAACATCAAAAAATACTTGCGCTAAGTCCCACGTGTATCTGCGGTGCATATCACTCAAATGTAACAAAATTCCACTCTCACCGGTAAACATAAAATCAAAAGTGTTAATCCTCAATGTATCATCTATATATGTACCCAATGTATCAATGAGCCCGAGATTTTAAAACATTTAAATAATTATTAGATACACGTGGTACTCAACGTGAATTGAAAAAAGTGTCTCTTGGATTCCCCACAATTTTTTCTTATATATGTATACATAATATATTATAAAATTTTAAAAATTAAAAATTTCTATTGCATTTAACAGGATGTGCAATTACTTCCGTAGATATTATTCTTTCTAATCAAAATGTTATTTTTAATATCGTAATTTTTAAACTTTTTATTTCTGTCGTCATCAAAAATCACGATTTGTCCAATAAAATACGTTTCAAATTTATATGTTAAAAATAAAAAACAATTAATAATTTAAAAGATAACTTATACTATATTTTTGTAATCATAAAATTCCTGTTTTCTTGCTTTTTATATTTATTTAAGTAAATAATTTTCTTCTGTTCCAACTATTTATTTAAACTACAAATTTCTGGAAGCTGCAGTTGAACATAAAACTAGTGAATTTATATAAAAATCTGTTTTTAACATATCTATTAAAAGAGCAAATCTCAAGTCTAACTTTGTTTAAAATATACTTTTGTTGTTTTTTTTTTCCAAATCAAGTTTTTATAAATTTTTTTTAAATTTATTAAAATGTCTCAGAAAATAATAAAAGTTTACAACTCTTTTTTAAAAAGTTTTTTTTTTCTTTTATTGACTCTTTGAATATCACTTTAACTTTTTTATTATATTTTTTCCTGTTTCTCAAACTAAACTAGAGAATCTTATAAAGTCATGTCCAATTTTATTCAAATAAATCCAATTATTTGCTTTTATTAACTTATCATATTATTAAATATTTTTTCGTTTTTTTTTTTTTTAACTCAATTTGGCAGCTTTTCCAACTATTTCTGTTTTTTACACTTTAGAAAAAAAAGGGTTAAAATTTGAAAAAAAAAAAAAAATAAATGAATTTTAAATAAAAAAAAAAAAAAACAAATTTTTATAGCATGACATAACCTAATAAAATTCTATCCATTTGATGAAGAAAATAACAATATAACAACTAATAAATTTAATTTAAAACAAAAAAAAAATGAATATTATATAAATAAATAAATTATATTCATTGCACAACTGGACCATCAAAATAAATTTCATGCATCACGACATCTCATATGTTTATTTAAAATAACTCTTTTACCTAACACCACCCCTTACCCTAATTCCGACTCCTCTAACTCAGAAATGTATTTAAAAAAAAAAAAAATCATTTCACCTCTTTAGCCTCACTGTACACAAAAAAAAAAGAAAATTAATATGAATTTGATTATTAGATTTGTAATAAATGGGGGTCTCCTTAAACTCGTGAATAAACAGTTATAAATAAATTGTTAATATGTTTTAAAAAAGTGTTAAAAGTTTCCAGTTGAAATAACAAAATTTATACAGACTTTTCAGAATGTTTAAAAAGTTTCAAATCCTTACACAGCTATTATAGTGTGTTAACAAACCATTTGAAAGGTGGATGTCCTTGAGTTTATTTACTTTTTAAATTAAAACCACAAAGTATCATTCTAAAGTATATATTAAATACAATATTGATTTATGTATATATTATAGGGTGTTTCACTGCAGAAAATAATTAAGAATGCAGGCGATAATGAAATTTAACAAAAGGAAAAATGTATTCAGGAAAGTTTGGGTTTTAAAACGTGGGGAAATACCCCCTAAATAAAAATTAATTGATTTAATTTCAGATTAATTAAATTACAATAAATATAAGTTTTACTATGAATATCTTAAATATTGTTTAGCTGCTTTTAGCTTTTATGTTGATATTTGTCTTTAATAATACGTTATAAGAAATTTTTTAAGTTTAAAAATTTTTGAATAGATGGTCGTGTTTTTATTTTTTTATAAAAACTTTGGTATTTTATGAAAAAAAACATGCTTTCCAACAAACATTCACTTTTTGGGACAATTAATCGATTTCTTCTATATTTTTCTTCTTTCGTGATCTTTCATGCAGTCAGACATTCTGTATATTTATAAATTTGAATAAGTAAATGTGTATATGCAATTATAAATTTATTTTACATACAATAACAAATTTATATTTATCTCATAAATGTATAGGAACACAATATATTTATGATTTAATTATTACCGCACCCTTACTAAACAAATAAAATTGTAAACAATATAATAACTGTTATAGCTATCCATATACATATATACAAGCACACAAATTTTATTTGATAATTTAACTGTCATTAGAAATGAATTTATAATAAGGGTTAAAGAGAGAGATTAAACTTGAGTTAGGTTATGTTATGTATATTTGTTGTTTTTATTTTGTTTACCTTGTAAAATTAATTTTCTTAAGTATAGTGTGAGTGATCCGAAATGTTTCCGATTAAACTGCATTTTAAGGTCAATACAAAAATATTCGTAACTAAATGATTCCATAATGGCCCACATCTAAAACGAAAAGGGTTCACCAATTTGTTTAGGTATTTATACCCAGAGAATTTTTTTTAAATAAATAAATGATTCGAATTTATTTTTTTTGTACCCCTATGTGAATGACACAATTTTTGCAATTAATATTGTAATCATATACTTTTAGGCTTCAAGTAATCTCTTTTGTTGTAAACACTGAAACCTTACGAGTCTGCTAAATAGCTCTTCACTTACGCGCGTCAATCATTTCATCAAGCTAATCTATTCGTTTTATTAATTGTATAATATTTCCATGGTTGAGAATCCTTAATTTAGAGAAGTTTTCCTAGCACCTCTCTCTCAAGATTTTCCTTCTTTGGTACTCCTGAACTTTTTATAGGTAAATCTCCTCTATAACTATTTATCGGTATGTGATCTATTGCTAATTTTCTTATAGCTTAAAGTTAGTCATTTCTTTATTAGACAACTTTATGGATACCGCAAATTTCTGATCGGAAATATATTTTGGTAGAGTAAAGTTCTTTCGAACTTTAAGTTTAAAATAATTCATACCTACTCTTTAAAGCATTCAAATCAATAGTGTTATTTTCATTTTAAAATGTCACATAAACAGTATTTAAAAATTTTAATTGGATTTTAAAGAAATATTTTAATATTAACTATCAAAACTTTTTTCCGTTATACAAAGTTTCTTCCGTTATTGTTTTAGAATTTCAGGATATTATATTTTCAATATTTTATTATTATTATTACAAAAGTAATAGGGTTGAGACTTCGGAATGTTCACCTAGAAATAAACTAACTATACATCTATATGTATATAATTTTCTATCGCACAAAAATAATTACAAATATACATATAAGTAGATATAATAATTAGATCAACAACAAAACAAAACAACTATGTAAAATTTTACCGTTAAAAAAGTATTTATAGGAAATTTAATCATTATCAGTAATCATTAACTTGATGTTAATTATGTCATTATAAAATGAGAATGACAAAACCAGAAACAAAAACAAAATATGAATGTATTGAAACAAACACCATTATGGTTATTTCAACTTAAGTCATTTTAAATGACAATATTTTAGCTTATCAGTTATACCTATTACGTATACATATATAAATATTTATATACTGTTATTCTGTTATTTTTAATTTCGATTTTTGGGAATTAACATTATTTTTTTGTGGTACGTACTTGTTGTTGTTCATAATGACGTACATATTGACAAAATAATCTAGATTTTTAAAATGGTTGTTGGTTAAATTTTGATTTTCTTTTCAGTTTTTTTTTTTTTTTTTTTTGTTATTACTTTGAAATTTTTTTATACTTACTTTGGAAACCATGAACTATCGCCAACTGTAAATCGATCTGCTAAATTATGTAAGGTAACTGCTGATACCTCATTTAAACCATAATAATGAGTTAAATTATATTCAGACATCCAATTTGGGTCACCAACTGAATTGGCTAAATTTAAATCCAAATAATATTGTGTATAATCCAAAACCTGTTTAAAAAATAAAAAAAAAATTAAGTTATTATTATATTAGAAAATTTAATACATAATTTTTGTTTTTAAGTGAATTTAGTTAAAATTAAAAAATCTGTATAGTAAAATTAATTTTAATTAAAATTATATAATATAATTTTTTTATATGTCAAGTTTAAGTGTATTAAAATATACATATAATTATTTAAAATCTGCATATAATTATGCAGAAAATATCATAAACTAACGGGTAGAAATGTATGTATTCATGTATGTATAAACAATAATAACATAAATAACTGTAAACATTTTTAGTTATTTAATTATTTTAAAGTGTTTTTTGTGTTCTAAATAATTTTAAAAATTTTTAATTTGATTACATTATTAAAATATTTTTTTTTTTGAAGTAATCAAAAATTTAATAATTTTTAGTTGGAAAGTTATCAAGAAATAAAGATTAATTGCATTAAAAGTGATGAGTAATGATGACCTAATGTTAATATTTACCTTGCGCATCGTTGCATGAAACAAATTTAAATTCTATATGTTAACAACATTAAGATTAAATACTTGTCAATGACAAAATATAAGATAACAAAAAAACAAAAAGAATTATCAACATAACTAAAAGTAGAAAATTTCTCTTATCTAACGTCGCTTCGTTGCGGCCCTTCTTGCAGCTCGTTGTAATTCGTCATTATGCTGTTTGTTAAATTAATGTATTCTATTTTAAATGTCAAACGATGGGCGAAGCGATCTAAGCATTTGATTATTTAGGTATGACGTATGAGGTATGACGAATTTGGTATGACGTTGTCTATTGTGTTGTTATATAGGTGTTCTTATATGGAATTATATTTCACTATACAATATTGTGTTTTTATATTCTTAAAATAACACAAAAAGGAATTAATATGAATTTAAATCTATTGAAATTTAATGTTATTTTTTGGAAAATATGGCAACACTGAAGTTGCTACGTTTCTCAGTACAATTAATTAAGGTCTGGTAATTTTGCTTATAATAAGAATGAAGAATGAAATGACTACAGTCGATGATTTACATCATTCATTTTAATACGAAAATTTCCAGGATTTCTCCGGAGTGAAAAGGGTTGAATTATCACAAAGAAAATAAATAAGTACGTTAGTAATAAAAAAAAATAGTAAGTACACATGAGTTCAACGAATGATTTTAATATTATTTTCGAATGAATAGGTAAATTCTCTCAGAGATAATGACTGAGGTCAATGAAATATGGTAAATTTTAGCTGTAGTAAATTGATATCCTATCTACAATCACCTAAACAACCTTAAAACCTAAAGTAAATTGATATCATATTAAGTTACATTATACAATATACTCAATGCTTGATTCATTGCGCAATCTGCGAATGAAATAAAAACTACAACTCGAAAAGGTGGTTGGGAAAAATTGTGGTCTAATATTCATATTGAGGTTTACTGGTTTCAGTATATATTGAAACTCAATCTGTGAACCCTAAACAAAATTTTAGAACTTAGGCATTCTGTTGAAAATTAAAATTAAAATTAAAATTTAGATGAAAATTGCGATAGTATTAAGAACACTTAGTAAATAACGATCTTGATGTTTTATAATAGAAAACAATGCATCTAGAACTCTAAAATTTTAATTTAATCTGCAAGAAATTTTATCTCCTTATACAGAATTAAATGAGCAGCTGGATTAAAATAAAAAAAATTGCTGATATCTACCCAATTTTATTTCATACTAATTTTAACGAATGCCTTTTATTTTAATTTTAGGACCTAAATAAAAGAGCCAAATAAAAACAAAAAAAAAATGGTTTGTGGAACTAATGATTTTTTTTTTTATATGGATTTCAAATTTTGAATAGCGCGATTTTTATTTACGCTCAATATTTTAGGAAGGAATCTACCGCATTAAACGAGGGTTACCTTATTCAGAAATTAAAAAAAATATATAACAGTTCTGACAAAATTACCTTTTAAAATGAAAAATTTAAAAACAACATGCAAGTCACTAATTAATTTTCATTTATTTTCATTTATTTGACACCTTTATTATTTATTTTACAATGCATTAATAACCCCATATTAATTATAATAAAAATAAAATCTTCCTTTCATATATATATACAAAATTAATTTCCAGGACATCAATACATTTGATAAAATCTGAATACCTAAGTAGAAAAATACTGATTTTCAGAATTTTTGAAATAAAAAATTTCCCGTTCCAAGAATTTTTTTTTTTTTTTCAGTCAAACGAAAAAATTTCCTGGAGTGTCAATTAAATAAATGATTTTAACTAATTAAAATACTTTCAAGGGTTTTATATTTCATCAGAATATATACATATAATGATTTCATCAGAATGATATTTTTTTTTACTTTTGAGTTAATCAAAAATAATTTTTTCGGAATTCGATTAAAATAGTACAAATGTATCACATCAAACAGTTATATCTAACAGAAATAAAAAAGGATAATTTTGATAAGTAAAAGAACGAAAATCCAATAATTAATAGCATGAAAAATTTTGAGCTCAATTAACCAATTTATAATCAACCAACTGCAATAGCTTTATTTACAAGCAAAAAAAGGTTCATCAGACTTTTTCTCGTTTTTGCAATATAGTTTTTATAATATAGAAAATTACTGCTGTCAGATAAATTCAAAATTAAATAGTTAGGAAAAGGTTTAATTTAATTTTGCTTTAATCTCTATTAGGTATATTATTAACCATAATGTTAAGATAAATGGATCATAATCAGAGCTAATCTATAAAAAGGTATAAGTAATAATTAAGTATAATGTATAGAATCTCCTGGTTGTTTTATTTAAAATAAATGAAACATTCATAAAAGATGTTCATACTCATATTTTAGATTTCTGGGAGGGATTATTAACCCAACTTTATAAGTTACATGTCAGTATAATACAAATTTGTCAATATTGGCATCATAACATGACAAAGTAATCTGAGACGAATGTAGAACAAGAATATTTTTTCTTATTATTGTAGAAATACTGTGGTAAAATGGGAAATTTTTTTTCGAAAAAAAAGAAAAAGTACGTAAAATAACATAATATTTGGGATGAATGGGATCACTCATAAGAAATTAAGAGCAGAATAGAAAAGACGAGACCTGCATTATTGTCAAAATGAAAAAATAAATTTTGCAGTCATAGTTTAAGTAACATGATAGCTCATACACCAGAGTGTAATATTAAATACTATACGCAATATGTTGTAAGAAATCCATAAATAAATAAAAAAATAAAATATATGTAAATAAAACTGTTGATATTATTGATAGCAAAATAGTAAATATAATAGGCGGATTCATAGTTTCCTTACAGTGCCCCTCTCCCAACACTATTCCCTAGCCAATATAGTGTCTTAACAATTAAGCGTTTCATGACATTATATTGGCTAAAGAGGAAAATGGGTTTAGTTAGTAAAAATCTTACACTACCAAGAGCGTATTCTGTCTGGTGTCTTTGGAAGATTGCCACCTTCGTTAAGAAAATAAAATATTCAAATGTGATCATTTGAATTAATCTCTACAAAATTTGTATCGATTCAAATGAAATTCATTGCTCATCTGAAATTTAATGGAATTGGTGACATCTTATCAAATTATGTTGGGTTGAATAAAATTTTTTTAAATTATTTATCTAAAAAAATAAATAATTTCTGTTACATTTTTTTAGTATATTCAATAGTAGATATATTATATGTAAGGGTGGCTAAAATTATGTTCAAAGTACATAGTGCCAAATATAAAGAAATAAATTTTTGATCTTCTCAAAATGTTACTTTAGAATTAAATAATTAAAATCTATTAAAATCATTTTGATTTATATTATACCTTCTAATTAAAGTCATTTTCATAAATAAGAAGATTTTATTAGACATTTTGTTGTTGAAGAAAGGATTAAAATTCTATCAAAAAAAAAAAAAAAAAATATAAATAAAACAATCTTTAACAATTTACTTTGATATAATCCAATTCTTAAAATAAAGTTTTTTTTTTCTTAAACATTTTTCATATTAAATCCTTTTTATACCCCTGCCTCTTACATCATTTTCTACCGAAAAAATACTTTGTTTATTTTCCAAGATTTCCTCATTTAAAATGTTATGTTCATTGAATCTTTCAAAGAGTTTTTTTTTTTTTTTTTTTTTGTTAGTAATTCAATAGAATATATTGTTAGTAATTCTATTACAGGATAATATAATATTATGCCGTATAATAAACATTTATATACAAAATAGAAAAGAATAGAAATAAAATAAAAAACAAACAAAAATATAAATATAACAAAACATATTGGAATCAAAATCAAAAAAACAAAAAAAAAAAAAAAATTTGAGAGAAAATAGAAAATAATCCTTTTTAGTGTATAAAAGTCAAAATATATTGAAAGAAGGAGCCATAACAACACTATTTACTATAATATACAAAAGAAAAAAAAAAGAAAAACAAGACAGAATGTAAATCAACGGTTTGTAAAAGCGCACTTTTCCAAAGGATAATGGAAACTGTTTAGAATTGTTACATGCACCAAAATTTTAAAATTTCATATAATAACAAAATTTATAAATTTTAAAAGGCTGTAAGTCCGAAACCTTAAGAAACCTTAAGATAAGAAAAATCGTTAGATCACCTAAAAATATATATATTAAAGATTAATTTTTATGTTTTGCCGAAGAAAAATTTGAACAGGTGCCTAAGTTATATGTGTCTAAAAATAGCAAATTTTCAATTTTTGAGCTCTTAAACAGGGGGCGAAACAAAAAAATTTTCTGAAAAAAATTATACTAATTCTAGAAGTTCTTTATCTCAAAATGACGGACGGACGAACAGAGTGAATCTGATAGGCATATTTTTTAAAAATTTTTTTTGGAAATGTGCTAAAAATCAGGGATTTAAAATCCTTCTAATATTAGGAAAATGAATAAAATAACAATAACATCAATAAAATCAAAGAAACTGAAATACTGGAGTTTATTCTTTGCTTTTTGTCTAATCCAATTGAAATCATTTTGAATTTTATTTTATTTTTGTGGTAGGTTTTTTTTCTTTCTAAGAAATTTCCCAGGTTTTTCTTTCTTATGTTTTGTTTTTCTGGTAAAATTTACAGTTGACTTTTAGCATTTTTTAACAATGCTTACCATTGATATGCTTTGTTAAAATAGAACATAAAAATCTATTATTGATATCTTTGAAAAATTATTAACTGACCTATCAAACTATACTATTCTAACACCAAAATCAGATGAAGAATCTCTGGCCATTAAACCGGATAATATGCTAAAGAATTGATATAGTGGGGAAAAGGATATAATGAGGTTTAAGCTAAAGTTTTAGTTAAAGCTATATTTTAAATTTCTGTGGTTGTGTAAGATAATTTTTTTGTTAAATGGAAGAAGAAACCAGGAAATTAATTCTTAAATATTTTGCCACAATTTTTATTTCGTAACAAGATTATAAAGTCTACCGTACACTAAGAGACAATATATTGTCGATTATATACCTAATAAGATAAAATGAAATTTGGAAAAACTTGACATTATATTGGCATAATAATTGACAACATGTGTGGATAAATAATAAATGTGGATTTACGGTAAATGCACGTAAAGCAAATGCTAATTTTATGTCCTGGCTTTAATCAAATAACTTTTTACCAATAACTTGTACCGAAAGCTTAAAAGGGTTAAAATTATAAAAAAGTTTTCTAGTAACAAAAAAAAAAAAATATAACAGCTGCAAAATATTGACATTTAAAATATTTTTTATATAAATAACTGCAATGTGGCCGATTATAATTAAAAACTCTTTAAAATATTTAACATTATTTTCGATTACATTAATTTAATTTAAATTTTTCAAGTCAAATAATTTTGTTATTTTTGTAATGAATAAAAGCTTAAAACAAATATTGATTTTACCAAATACTCGAAAGTTAACGGTTTTTTTTTTTTTTTATTTAAAGATATAATATTATTTTTTCGTTCTAAACTTTTATAATTTTTTTTTTTTTTTAAATTAAAGTCTCCGATATTATAATATACAGTTCACTTTAAAAAAACGAAAATCAGGATATCAAAAGAGAAGAAAAAAATATAAAAATAAAATAAATCAAACATAAAAAAAAACAAAATTGCTAAGTTTTCTATTCAAGTTAATATGACTGATTTTTAAACAATTACTTTCACTCTATTTATACATACATACATAAGATATAGTAATATGTATATAATATATGTATTTTGTTTTTGAATATTTTGCATATTTTTCAAGAAAAAAAAAAAAAAAAGAAAATTTAAAACAGAACTACAAACACATAAACATTTAAAAACAATAATAAAAAAAAAAAAACTAAGAAAAGGAAGAAAATTATTTTTCTTTTGTATTGCCATCTGCAAAAATTTATGTAAATATAACATATTATATACATCTTAATATTATTAAAATGAAATACAAAAAAAACAGAAAAGGACTATGAGGATAACAATTTACTATTCACATAACTTTAAATGTCTGTAATAAATATCATGATTTTATATAACAAAATCTTTTTAACAACGATTTTCTAATACTTGTATTTGTATATAATAGTTTTAAATTACAATATTTAAAAAAAAAAACAGGGATGAACAAATTTTTGATTCCTCTTAATTTTTAGAATATAAAATATGTTTTTATGTCTTAATTAAGTAAGCATGACTACACTATTCCAAAAGTTCAACTAAATTAGAATAGTTGTATCTCTCACTGGGGTCAACCACTTCATAGCATCTGAAATAAAAGTTTGTGGTTTTATTAAACATGGCGTAAGGATTAGAAATTTTTAAAAAATTGCACAGACTTTCCTGTTCAAGGGTAGCTGTAAGTGTCGTAAGGGGAAATAACTCTTACGACGTGTGTGGGATTCGAACCCACACTCTTTCATGGTGTTTAAAGCGTATTTTATATGCTCTTACCCACTACGCCAACGAGGCTTCGAGATCTTTAGTTTTTTTAGTAATTAGTAGTAATAGGAGACGCACAATATAGATCTTCATCAAAATATTGTAGTGTTAGGTACTTATTTCTCTCAAATAATCTAATTTAACCCTATATTCCGCGTGTATATATATTTTTGCTTTTTATAACAGTACATAATATAAATATTTTTGGTTTTTAACCAATTATTTGATAAAAAAAAGATGATTGTATTGATGGTGTATAGAAAAAAATGCGGGTCATTGACAAAATCTTGGCATTTTTAATTTCGTTCTTCAAAATCTCGCTTTTTTAAGATTTCGCTTTTTAAAACATCGTTTTTAAAACCTCGCTTTTTTTTTAAATCTCGTTTTTTTAAATATCGCTTTTTAAAATATCGCTTCTCAAAATGTCTTATTATAATAATTTATAAATATATTATAACTAGGGGCCCCTGTTAATGTGTAGTCAAATTTTATGTTGAATCCCAATTCATATAATAGACAGTTGCAGTTTAGAATTTATGGAAAAAGTACAATCCGTAAAAATTCAGAAAGCAAAACCAAATTCGTCAAAACACTAACTGAAATTATTTTTAAAATAACGCCAAAATAGAATTAAATTGTATAAAGAGCCTGTAGTTGGTGTACGTATATTTAGAATTTAGATTATTTGGTATAGTGAGTGAGGACTATTATGTCTATTTATTTATCAAGTTCGAAATAAATGTTTTAAAGGTACGTGGTGAAAACAGAATAGGTATCCGTAAAACATTCGGAAAATGCACAAACAAAGGTTGGAGCAAAATACAGTTATATTTTTTTAATGCTCAACGTTGCCTGTAACAATATTGCCGTTGTTCGTTTTACTTTGCCCTAATGTGAAAAATTTAAAATACAAAAAGACCCTATAATAGGTATTTGTCGTACAATCCTTGATTAAGATTGTACATGTAACATGGTACAGAGGGCGACAAAACCGTACACATATTAGCACAATTGTACAAATCGTAACCCTGCATAAAATTAACATACAAAATATTTAAAAATAAAAAATTATTCAAATTTAATTTTGGTTATAAGAACTGCGGTATACTCAAATTTAAGTATATGACAAGAAATTGAATTCAAAAAAGAATACAATTAGAAAATAGCTTCAAATAATATACAAACATTCATACATAAATGCAACAATTTAATAGAAAAGTAAAAAACCAAAACAATTATATATTTGAATTTTAAAGAGACTCGCCGGCTGGTTATTCATAAGTACATACTTAGATTCGTATTGATTATTTATCAGATCAATATCATTCATCATTATTTAAAATTTCAATAAATATTGTGATAAATGACGATTTTTATCAATTTTTAAATTTTTTTCCTTACACATGCATAAGTTAAGTACATTACATACATATAGCCAAAGAATAGTTGAGCCGTTGAGGTCGAGTCGTGTCGAATCGAGACTCGTAACTCGAGAGGAAAAAAAGGATACACAATTTTAAAGAGAGTAAGTGAGAATGTCTCTTATAAATATTTTTTTTTTTGTTATTCTGTTTTGTTGTGTACGTTTTGTTACTACATACTACCGACTATCGTAGGTACCATACTACTGTAATATAAATATGAAATGTGTTGTTTGTTTTTTATTATTAATATGTGTATAGGTTTTACAGTAGAACGAGGAAGAGTGCAGTAGAGTAGAGTGTGTCAACTCTGGGATACCCGTATGAACGTAATATATCCTGTTTCTATAAAACTTGATCATCTTTTAAAAACATTCAGATGTTTTAGTACCGAACTACAGAGATATTTATGTAAATTTTGGAGTTGTATGACAGCTACCCGAATCTATTGCGCTTAGCTTCATTAAGTTCCAAGAAATGCAAGAAGCCTGAACCGGCTGCTTTAGACCAATAAAAGTTTACAAAAGTTGTTGGCCTGTAACTCGACACCTCTTTACTAAATTTCAGGTTCCTAGCTTCAATAGACACTGAGTTATTCTCTTTTAAACGGATAAGTTGTATGGCAGCTACCCGAACCCGTCGCACCACCACAACCAAATTTTGCAAAAGTTGTTGCCATAAAACTTGTTCATCATTTGCAAGATTTCAGACTCCTAGCTTCATTAAGTTCCAAGAGGTGCAAGAAGCCTGAACCGGCTGCTCTAGACACACCAAATTTTACAAAAGTTGTTGGCCTGTAACTCGACACCTCTTTACTAAATTTCAGATTCTTAACTTCAATAAACACTGACTTATTCTCATTTAAACGGAGAAGTTGTATGGCAGCTACCCGAACCCGTCGCACCACCGCAACCAAATTTTGCAAAAGTTGTTGCCATAAAATTTGTTCATCATTTGCAAAATTTTAGAAACCTAGCTTGAATAGATACTGAGTTATTTCTACGTAAAAAAAATTTCAGCCTCCTAGCTCCTTTATTTTTTGAGTTATCGTGCGGACGAACGGACGTACATGGCTTAAGGTGTCACAAACGTAATGGCAAATTTATTATATCCTTGAACATAGTTCATACGGGTATAAAAATTTATTATACCCTTGAACATAGTTCATACGGGTATAAAAATCGTAAAAAATATGTAGTTACTGATGTTCAAAGCTTGAAACGGAATTCATAATACGTAGTGTGTGGCTGAAAACTACTAAATTATAATTATAGATAATTTATAAATATATTATAATAATTTATAAATGTATAAATTATAATGTTCATAGTCTAAAGACTGTATACAGTTTTTATATACTAGTTAAAGACTATAAATTCAAAGTATAAATTCCCCCATCAGATTAAAATGGAGCGGTTAAGAAAAGAAGTGGAGAGTAAATAATAATAAAACCTTCATAAACCAAAATAAACCATTATTAGAAACAATATCGTGCATTTAATGAAAAAAGGGTGTGCTTCCCTCCTGTTTACTTAAATATAAAAATGTATCTGAATGTATTATTGTAAAATGTATATAAGTGTTAGTTAACCATATTGTATTTTTGATATTTTTCAAAACAAAAATTTTCGTTTTATATTTAATAATTTGTATATTGGTTTTAAACTGACCTGGCCTGAATCCGTATCAAATTTATAAAGTCGCATAGCAGGATTATTTGAACCAACGCTCATTTTTCGTGGTGTGACAGATGGTGATATCATAATCCAAGAAACTGGTTTTCCTATTTTAAGTTTTTGTAAAGAAATAAAAATAAATATATATATATAACAGTTTATTTAAAAGTTTATATATTATGTATATAATTAAATGCTTATTTATAAAAGTGTAAAAAAAATTTTTTTCTTTTCAATAAACCACATAAAAATTTTGTTGTAAAACATAATTTACTACATAACAAGAGGTTAAAGTTTATTCTGAAATTATGTAATTTTCAAAATTTATCTATTAATTTTCTGTTGGGTCAAGGTTAATGTACTTAAACAAAAGTAATCAATACAATACAAGTTGTAAATCACTTTAAAAGTTTTTTCTTTTTATTTATTTTTTTTTTTTCAAATAAATCAAGTGTAAATAATAAGGTTTTAATTTATAAATAGATAAATATATGTATAATCGATTTTTGTTAATAATAATAACAATTACGAATTTTTATTATCTTTTCAGATTTTTTGAATAATAATAATTCAAGGAAGAGTTTAACAGCAACCAACAGAATTAAAGATTTAATTGGAAATAAATCATGTTTTTTAAGTTATAAGTAAATATACAGCTAAATGTTTAGTTTTTTTTAGTATCTCTGTAAAATTTGTTTTTTTTTGTATCAAGTTTTCTCAAAAAGTGGTAAGTTATCTTGTTAAAGTACAAAACAGATCCATTTATCTGATTAACGATCTTACCACAACACTGACTTTACTCAGCCACCATCATCCAAAGTTGGGTTCCTGGCTTTTGTGTCATAATATATCTTGTTGGGCTAAACTCATGTTCTAAAAAAATAAAACAACTAACAAACACAAATATTTCCAGTGTAAAACAAGCCGTATGGCAGAGTTTTATCTATACACTATAGAACTGTAAAAATGACGAAACAAAGTTAGTGGTTAATTGATGCACGTCACATTTATGGAACCAAATATCATTTTGGTAATTCGTATGACGTGAACGAAGTGTACTATATAGAAAAGTTTCAGTAAAACATTGACATATTCCCTTATTAACAAATTCACAATATCCTCTTATTCTGCAAAATTCTGAATATCCCAAATTGCATTTTCCAAGCAGTATTACTATATCCTTATCGTCAAAACCAAAATATATCTACCTTTCCCGTCGTAAAGTTTTGTTTTAAAGTTTGTACTTTTGGTAAATGAAAGTTTAAGCTTACCCAAAAGAACATTGGTAACTATCGATGTTTTCCAGCGACCTTTGTAAAATAAAACTCAACAAATTTATCCATTATTACTAAAACCGTATCGATTTTTTATGCATGGTTCGATTCTAATGTCATTTCTAAATTATGGATAATGCATGGATAAAATTAGTTGTTTAAGAATTTCTTTTTGATTACCTATAGTTTAGAAATGAGACATAATATAACTTGCGTGGAACATTCTATTTTCTATTTCCTTTAGAAGAACTTAAAACTCAGATAAAAAATTAATACTTAATCAGTATAGATATTTTACTTTCTTTGAATTTCGTATTTTAAACGCACGCAAATTCTAAATTATGTCACACAAATACATTTATTATTTATACTTTAATGTTTCCACAACTTCTAACGTTCTCTTGCAATGTACAAATTGTGGATCATATTACCACTACAGCAGTTCTTCGGTTCATTTAAATAGTATAATATAAAAGTTCAAGAAATCAGTCAAATTGCATCTGCTAAAATTCAATTTAATCTGCTACCCAATTTAAGTTTAAAATGTCTCCTTCTTAATTCTCTTGCCTTTTCTCATTCTATTCCTCAACCATTATTCTGCTTTGCAGTTATGGTCATAATTTTATTATACTACAGTAGAAAGGCGAAGGCGATTTAATAAGTCTAAATCTCTCTAGTTTTAATCTGTAAAAATGCCAAACTACCAGGTTGCTTAGGTTTTCTTATTATCTTTTGAAGATTTACACCTCCCAGCTGGTGAAAAAAGCACAAAATATATTTTTATAATGGTGTTAAATACAGAATTCAAAAGAATAATAATAAAAAACAAGAGAAATATTTTCAATCGGAAGAGAAAAAAATAATATAGGATCAAAAAAATTAAACTCAATAAAGTGTAAACTTTATAAAGTATAAAGTACTACAATATTACTTTTATAATCTGGTGTTTAGAATTAGCTATTATCTAACAATTTTTTTTTATCATACTACAATATATTTCAATAATGTTTTGTTGAATTTTTTCTCTGGATTAGGACTGAATAAAACACAAAAAAATTTATCTTTGCGCCAACGTTTCGTATATTTTCTATACTTTTTCAAGGTTAAAAAAATTTTTAGAACTTTATATATTGTTTTTTAACTCATTAACATTTTACAATTACATTCTACCTTAAGATAATAATTTAAGGTCGTCTAATAAACTTTTTAAACATTATAAATATTCTTAAAAAAATTATAAATTTAACATTATTTACACACAAATAAAAAAATAAAAAATTATAAAAAAAGAGTTTAACAAACAAAAAAATTTATATTAATATTAATAACTAGCAGAGTACCCGGCGTTGCCCGGAGTATTTGATCGGCTTTATGAAATAAAAATTATTAACTTCTGCTTTTGAGTTAATATAATTTAATTAATATAGTTAACTTATTACTATGCATTTACAGATGCTGGTAGTTTATATTCTTTTTTTTATTACATTTAGTTAAATTGAATAAACAGCGAAAATTTAGAGATAATTTGTCTACAAAAAATCTTTAAAGGAATCAATAATCTATTGAATACACAATTACGGCGAAGTGAGTTTTCACAATATATTCGTTAATACCGAAACATAAAATCGTATTTAAATTATAAAAGGCCATAATGTAATCAATTTTTTTTTGTAAGTAATGTCACTTCATGTTTCGGTGAATTATCCTTTTAAGCACATTTTGAAATATAAGTTTTGTAATTTTGTTATTAAGTTCGCTCTGTCCCTTCGTCTGTTAAAACTTATATACTGTTTAATGAAAGAGCAATGAAATATTAACTATGCATATGTCTCTTAAAAGAGTAATGTTGTAGAACAACTTTTTTATGTACCCTCATCGTTGGAGATCCTACAGCACCGACAGCTCTTCAAATTTTGAAAAAACTTCTTTTTAAATGCGTACATTTCAGGTTCTGTTTAACATATTTTCAATATAAAAAATACATGATTGTTTACCTTTACCTTTATAAATCCTTTTACCTTTATAAATTTTTACCTTTATAAATCAACCATTTTTTTTAAAACCATATTTTTACGTTTAGTTTTTCTAATTATGTTTCCAAATTGATTGGCTAAAAATATGTGTAAAAATTGTATATGGATAAGAATGTAAGGTTTTCTGTTCTTTAAATATGTATGTACTCATTTTTGATTAAATACGATACAGAAATGTGAATATGTTTTCTAATTTAATTGATTAAGTTTATAGTATTTTTAAATATACGGATATTATATATACTATATGTACATATTTCAATGATATTTTATGGGAAACATGTTATACACATGCATCTTATATAGGTAGATCACTTGTAAAGACCACATGTAAGTAATGCATTTCTGAATGATGGCATGATGATTGTCTAATGTAGGAGATTGTTTCTGTTTTTTAACAACAGCCGAAAATTTTATGTTGTTAAGACTTAAACACAGTATTCTTAAGATACTTAATAAGGTTAGTTTAATTACTGTTCTATATTAGAAATTTGCATTGAAAGATTTTTATGGAATATTAGAAACATATAGATAAAAGTAAAGAGTGTTGGAAATATCTTTTTAATAATAATAATAACAATACACAAAATTAGGCAAAATATTATTAATAAATGCTCGTGCGGAAATGGGTTAACAAACGTTAACAAACATTTTATCACAGGCTTAATTTAGAACCATAAATTCATCCTGCCAAATTAGACAGAAATAAGAAACAAAAATTTACAGTCTATCGTGTCGAAATGTGTTAATGTATCACAACAAAATTTATTGAATGAGTTTGTGTGCCAAAGTGCAATACTTGTGCAAATTTTCAATTTGTCAAATCGTTTAAGCACAACAACAAAAATGAGAATTTCATGGCCTGAAGCCTGATGGGTTAATGTATCGTAACCAAATCAACTCAGAAAGCTTTTGTTGTAAAGACCTACACTTTTGTAAATTTTCAACTCAATTGGTAAAACCGTTTAGATGCGACAGCAAAGAAATTAAAAAATGTTATTGAGTCCTGGTGCCGAAACGGGTTAATGGATCATAACCAAATCACCTCAGTGAGCTGCTTTGGTAAAGAGCTACACTTTTGTAAATTTTCAATTCAATTGGCAAAACCGTTTAAGCGCGACAACAAAGAAATTGAAAAACTTCATTGAGTCCTGGTGCCGAAACGGGTTAATGGATCGTAACCAAATCAACTCAGTGAGTTCCTGTAATAAAGAGCTACACTATTGTAAATTTTCAACTCAATTGGTCAAACCGTTTAAGCAGGACAACAGAATATTTAATGAAATTCGTTCGGCTCTCCTGCCCAAAAGGGTTAACGGAACTTCATAAATATTTGTCACAGGCTTTTTTTCGAACCATAAAACCACCATACAAAATTGGACATAAATCGGAAACAAAAATTTTTTTGGAAACCCACCGGGCCGAATCCGGGTAACATATTGAATTCAAATTTCTTCAGTACCCGTCCAATGATAAGAAGAATATTTGTCCAAATTTTCAACTCAATCGATCAAACCGTTTAGGCAGGACAACGAAAAAACGAAACGGCTTTAAATGGCTCTCGGGCCGCAATGGGTTAATGAACCGAAACGCGATATAGCCTATAACACTTTCCGGGGTCGTAGAAACGTTCCTGCAAAATTTGGTTGCAATCGGACTGGTGGTTTTTACGTGAAAAGGGCACAAACAAACAAACAAACAAACAAATAAACAAACAAACAGAATTTCTTCCTTATTTATTAGATTTAAGCCCTTAAAAACACGAACAAAATGTACTAACAAATTACAATAACAATTATATATATATATTATATATTAATATAATGTAATGTAATGTAATGTATATGTAATATATATATATTACATATCATATATTACACATATCAAAATAGACAGACCCAAAAAGCCAGAAAAAAAAAGCCTTTTTATAGCCTTGAAAAAGTATAGAAAATATACGAAAAGTTGGCGCAAAGATAAATTTTTTTGTGTTTTATTCAGCCCTAATCCAGAGAAAAAATTCAACAAAAGATTAAAACATTAAGGACGCAAAACAGAAAGCAGAATATATGTCAATATTTTTAAAGGAAAATATGAAGAAAATTCTTATTTTATCTTAAAATTTAATAAGCGTTTCCAAATTGTTGATCATTCATGTTATATTCTTTCATTTCAATATGTGCCACTTTATCTCTAGTACAAATAGTAAATCTTAGCTTAGAAAATAATATTTGAATTGGTAGTCGAAATAAAATTATTGATTAAAAATTCAGTTTTAAACTTTCAAGTGTTTGAAAAGAAAAAATTTTCTTAAATTAATAAATAATTTTCAATGATATGAATAGGTACAAAATAATTCATTTAAATTATTTTAAAGTTTTATTATTCAATTTAAAACTTATTTCTAGTTATTATTATCATTTTTTATAAAATTTTCTGTTTTTTATAGTTTTAACATTATTCTATTCAAGAAAATCTAATCATATTTTTGTTTTTATTTAGTTTATTATTTTTCCCTTCAATTACTTTCATTTTATATTTCACTCAAAAAACAAAAAAAAAACAAAAACTGTTGTGTTGTTTATGTTTCCTTTTTTTTTTTTATTCCTGCTTAATATTTATGAAAACTGTTACTTGAACACTACCACATTATACAATATACAATGAATATGTAAAAAAAAAAAAAAAAAAAATTATATAGAATGTGTATTGTATAGCATTTTACAAGGACAAACACCATTTTCTTTTTCAAAATGGAAATGTACAAGTCATTTTAGTTGTTTTAAAATTAGTTTTTCTACCGTTATTGGTTTGTTTTATTTAGTTGTTTTTTTCTATTGTAGATTACTTTGTTATTTGTTAGCACAATTTTCAACAAATTGTTTTTTTTTTTTTTTTTTTAAAGTTGCGTATTAGTTTCACTTTGTCCGTTTGTATGTTCGTTTGTCTGTTTACAAAATTTCTATAACCAAAAACAATGGAATTTTAACCATAGGTCTTAATAAAAAATTTATGTTGTTGAAGGACCTTTTTTATATAGCCCCTCTATTGGGGAGGATTATTTTTATAAAGCCTTTTTTGGCTCTTATTATACTTTTATGTCCACTCGAAAAAAATACTATTTTCCAATTTTTATAATATCTTAAATTCAACTGAATATTTTGTTAGTCTAAAAACATTAAAGGATATGAAATCTTTTAAGCTTTATAAATTAATCATTTTTTGCAATTTAGTATAAAATTTACGGTTATGTGAAAGCTAAATTTTGCAAAATTCTTCCGTATCTCTAAAACGCTTATAGTCAGAAATGTGGAATTTTCAGAAGGATTTTTATGAAACATTTTTGTTTAAGACATGGTCAAAATTAAAAATTCGTTATTTTTAAGCAACTGTAAAAATTCAATTTTCTTAAATTCAATTTTTGGTGCAAAAGTAATCACAATATTCCAAAATCCTTTTTATTTTTTCCTTTCAAAATGTGCTCCTTTAAAAACCTTTTTATATACATACGACTAATTTGTTTTTGGTTTTTTTAGCTTTGCTATTGTGTATATTATTTTATTTTACTTGTTTAACATTTTCGTTTAAATGTCGATTTCATAACAAAATACATATATAAAAAATTAAATTTGTAGATACTATGGAAAAAAAGAATAAAATAATAAACGAAAAATAGCAAATCATAATAGCTACAATAACAAATTAAAATTATAAGAAAAAAAAAAAAAAACTTTTTAACATATATATTATTATTATACAGGATAACAACAAGTGTCGATCTAAATTTTGAAGAATTTACCAAATTTCATCAATTTTAATTAAAAGATTATTAAATACTAATTTCATAGGTATGCACAAAAATACATTCTGACTGACAGAGATATTATGTTTCTGAAAATTATATTTAAAGAGAACTAATTTTAGAAAAGTCCAAGAACATAATATTATATATGTATTTATATTAAAATTAGTACATACAAGTATAAAATTAAAATATAATAATGATAATGACATATAACGCCTGTAATTCTAAACACACGGTAATGCAGTTTTATTTCTAATTATTAATTTTCTGAAATTTATAAAGTAAAACACGACTCCCTTCTAAAACAAAAAAACAGTAATTTTCCGAACTGAAAACTTTCAGTGAAAGCAAGCGTTAAATTTTTAATAGATACCGCTTTCGAAGCCTTTTTTGTGTTTCATACTTTTCTTTGTTTAAATTTAAATTTTGACAGATATTGTTTTAAATGTGATTGGAATTTAAAAGAAAGCAGACATAAATAATATAGGTAAATATTTTTAAAATATTTGCAAGTTTTTATTTATATAAAATTATATTAAAAATATAAGTTAATAAATTATAAGTTAAATATAAAGAAAATAGTATACAAATAAACATATTTAATTTCCTAATAAACACCTTTGATTTTTTGTAACATAACCGTTCGCATATAACATAACTGTTTTATGTAATCGTACCGCTTTTAGTGAACTCTTAGTGAACCAATACAATATACATGATTATTGCTTTTTCTACTATTTTTATTCTAAAATGTACATTTACAGTTTGTTTTTGTATCGAAAAAGCATTACATTTACGATGTCTTCTACTCGTATATGACAAAATTACTAAACTAGCGTTTTGTTTGCGGTAGGTTTTTCTTAGAGGGTCGTATAATATTACTGTAATAATATAAGCTGTCAAAGTTGTAATAAATATGTACATAGATAAATATCATAGACAAATATCATTCTTGAATTGAAAATATATTATTTCATTTTTATTTGAGTAGAAAATTATTTTATTTGGGACAACATTCCGTAAAAAAACTGTAGGTACTGGTTAATAAATAATATCTTATCTGTACGTTAGTTCTATAACTTATTTTAATCTTAAATAGCGATTAATCTCTTTGAACTATATTGATATTCTTTATTTCAAAGTTTTATAAATAATATTACAATGTATATACATAGGGGGTCTCGGTGGGCTAGTGGCTAAGACCGTATGAAATACGCTGTAAACACCGAGGGAGTTTGGGTTCGAATACCACACACGTCGTAAGAGTTATTCCCCCTTACTACATTTACGGCTACGCCTGAACAAGAAAGGTTGTGTAATTTCCTGTCCACATTGATGTATGTGGCAGAGAAATGCATTAAAAAAATATATATAAATATACATAGGTGTTAACTGTTATATATCTCTTCATTTCAATCTAACATTTTTTTATTACACAGCTTATCTTATGACAGTAATAATACAAATATAAGTTCTTATATCTCAGTCATTACGTATAGGTATTGCTTCAACCCACTATTAGATAACTTTAATATTTTTGTGATTGATATAAGTACATTTTCACGCCTCTACAAATATCCTATATTTATCTAAAAGAGTTTATACCGTATATACGTTGGACATGTCCCAATAACAAAAACAACACCAAGTTTTTACTTAAAAAATATTTGAAGTCGTGATGAATTTAATTTTTCAAATTATCTGAGTAAGATACAGTCCATATTTTTATATTTTTTTTTTGTTTGGCTTTAAAATCTAAAGTTTTTTTTTTTTATTGATACTGAATCTCATTGTAATGCTTCTGATCACATACATTTAGATATATGTATTTAAAAAAAAAGGTTGTTTTTAAATTATTGTAAAAAAAAAAAAAAAATTCAAAAACAAAAACTGACATAACATAACAGTAAATAGGCGCAACTTTTTTTTTATATTCGGTCAATTGTTTTTTGTTATTATGTTTGTGTTTCTGTTTTTTTTTTTTCTTTTTGCTGTATTTTAACTCCTATAGTATTCTACTAACATTCGTTCTTTACTTTATTAATAATAAAACGTTTAATGTCCTGTGAAAGATCAAAAAGGGATTATTAGGCGATAAAGGCCAGATTTTTTCTCTCATTTAATATCATTGTTTTCTCTTTTCATCAATATTTTTACTATTTTGTTCACTAACGGTTTTTTGTTGTGTTGTGTTGTGTTGCGTTGCTTTTTTTTCAAGTTTAATTTTCAATTGAAATGGTTAATAACAAATTCAAAAACAAAAAAAACAAAAGGAAATAAAAACAAAAATACAGCATTGTTTTATTTGTTTTTCTTTTGCTTTTCTTTTTTTCTTAATTTTTTTTTTTTTTTCGATTCATGGAAAATACGAGAAAAAAAATTTAAAGAAAATGTAATCGAAAAATAAAAATATAAAAATAAAGGAACAATAAAATCCAAAAAAAAAAAACCAAAAATAAATAATTTTATTGTAATGTAAAGAGAGGAAATATATTTTATGATGGGCAGATGGGAATGAAAAAATGTTCTAAAATAAAAAATTTTTATTATGATCAAAGAAGTTTCCTATAGATTTAAATTTTAGCACTTTATTTTGTGCCATTTTACATGAATTCATACTTTTAGCTTCTTGTTTCATATAACGATTTTATCAAAAACTCTGAAAGTTCTATTATCAGCTTCCTCATTAACTGTGTTGCTTTAAGTTTTTTCAATTTATTAATATTTTAACTAACAGATACTTTTATTATTTGTGATTTTCCATACGTTATTCAAAGCGATGAAAAATTATTAGAAAAAAAGAAATTTAAGTCTAACACATTTTTATTTTTTAACATAAGAACTTATTTTTTCTTGGAAAGCATTTTGAACAAATTCGGTATCTTATATATATTTTGGTACAATATTAACTATTAGGAATTGTAGCCTTCAATTAACTATTAGGAATTGTAGTAATTTTTGTTATCTTTTTAGTACAGTACTACTAATTTCATTATTTTGATAATAATGTGTAGATGGCAATATTGTAGTTGAACTGTATAGATTATATTTCAAACATATATGTAAAGCCTTGAAATTTCAAATTATAACAGTTATTTTCTAGCTATAAATATTTTTACATTGAGAAATTCTACCTTCAATCTAAAGATTGAAGTCTAAAGATTTACTTATGTATATGAAAAATCTTTTCTTCCTAAACACTAAATCAATTTATGCTAACATTTAAAAGGAGAAATTTATTGAGACATAATAATAAATTATTTCAGACATAAATTTAATGATATTGATGTATTTAAACAGATTTTCTACACTTTGTCTTACAATAATGGAAACTATATCATATATACCTTCAGAAATTTGATCTTCATTTTGAAATTAACTTTTGTGGCCAAAACATCACGGGTTTTTGTCAATTTGAAAATGCATTTTCTTGAAATAAGGTACAAAATGGATAAAAGACGCTTCATAGTCATAATGGGTAACAGTTAGTTATGTGTAGAATATAAAATACGCTGATAACACCGAGAGAGTGTGAGTTCGAATCCAACACACGTCGTAAGAATAATTCCCCCTTACGACATTTACATCTATACCTAGAAAGGAAAAACTGTGTAAATTTTGTGTCAATAACATACAAAAAAAAAAAAAAAAATAGATAAAATATACCCCAAATCTTGAAATTTTATAATACAAAAAGTTCGAAGTAAACATATTATAAATTATGTCGTAATTTAGACAAAGTGTTGCCTAAAGCACTAAAATTTGTAAATTCACAGTCAAATTTGACCGATATTACAATATTTCACATTTAATTGTATTTCAAAGTTAAAAACAAAAACAAAAAAAAAATTCTGCATTTCTTTAACAATTTTTTAATTTAATAGGTACAATTCGATTTTCAATATTCCAATAAATACTTAATATCGAAAAAGAATATTTAAAAATCACTTTTCATATTGATTAACTTCGAAACAGTAATTCTCATGATTACTTTATTATTTTGTAAAAGGAAAATATTTCACTTCTGCCATAAATCGACTAACATGTTATTTTAAGAAAATAAGGATTTCCTGTAGAAAAAACGAAAAAAATTAAATAACGTTATATTATGTATATATACATACATAATACGTATACATTTTTTTTGACCATATTATTCTTACCCAGTTATTTTATTTCTTTCATTGTTTTTTTTTTTTTTTTTACTGTTAATTTTACTACTTATTTTTCATTTGATTTACAAACCATTTCATTTTCAAGGACCTTTAAAGGATAATATAAATATACGTAGTTATATTATATTTATGTTTAGTCTATATTTATATATAATATACAATATATATTCTTATATACATTTATATTTATTTAGAATAAAGTTATAGTCCGAATATAATTCAAATTGTCGATTATTTTGAAACCTCCCGCAAAAAAAAAAATAAAATAAAAAAGAAAATTTTTCATAAAGTACATAATGATATTTCGTGTGTATTAAAAATTGTTTTACAGTATTAAAGTTTCGTTCCTTCAATAACATGGAAAGAGATTGAATTCTTATACTTGTAGTTGGGTCTTGTTACTGATTCAAAATTTTTAAGAGGTATGAGAGTTTTCTGAATGAAAATAATAAGTAATATATTTTTTTTTTTTTTGAAATATGAATTTAACGAGAAAAGTAATAACAGTAATAAGTTTAACGCATGTATATAATACATATAACGTATCTAAAAAAAAAAAAATCCGTTAAGTATATAGATAAACAATTTAACAGCCTAAAGTTATACGATAATATTATAAATAATGTAATGTATGTATTGTATATGTATATAATAATATAGGAAAGTAGAATGGGTTTTAGAAAATTCATTTTCTTTGTTTTTTTTTTTTCTCTGTACTTTATTATACATGGATGAATGATTTGTGATTTTAATACACTAGAAATAAATTTACCATAATATAAAAACAAAAAAAAAAAGCTGAATGAGGTACATATTTTTAAAGCAATGGTAATACCTTTATATATAGTTATAAATAATATGTACATAATATTTTATATATATATTATATATATATACAAATTTGAATTATAATAACAAAATTTTATTTAGAAATTTAAATTTTTTTTACTTGGCTATTTGTTTGTTTTTTCACTGAGAAATTCTTTGAAAAATTAAAATTTTATTGAACGGAAAATTATTTTAAAGCAAAAAAAAATAAAGTTTAAAAAAAAAAATATATTAAAAATTTAATTATAAAACAAAAATAAGATTTTGCATGTATAATTTTATAAGATTTTTAATTTTTGTCACGATTTGTGCTTATATCTGTCTACTGTCACTTTTTGTTAAACATTTTAACACTAGAAGTTCGATGATTTAAGGTCAAAACTAGGGTTGAAGGAAAAATTTAAAAAACGAAAATGAAATGTTTACATTTTATAAAAATTAAAAACATTACAGCTCAAATGTCTATTGTTTAATCATTCAAGTTAATTATATTTAAAATAATTGCTTTAATGTGTCAAAAACTTGGTTTCTTGTTTAAATTTGTGGTAGATCATGAAACCATTTTCTTGAATTTTTTCTTGTAACATTGCGAATAGAAAATTTTTTCCAGATGTTAAGCTAAAGTAGCAAAAACTTTGAAAGTTGCTACTAGTTTTGTTGACTGCCCCAAACATCAGAATTTTTGACATACAACAAATTCGTTAGGCATTTGAACAATCTCAATTTTACTAAATAATTTCACTATAGTTATTTATAATATATAAATTTTGAGAGTATAACGTGAATTTAAAATTAATTAAATGTTTTAGAAACAATTAAGGTTAATAAGCGATCGATTTTGTTTACAAGCCCTATAAATAGCAATCAGCTAAAAGTAATTCTTAATTAAAAAAATTATTGTAAAAAATATGAGAAATTTAGTTATAACATTATTCTGATACAATATCTTAAAATTAACTTGTTAGTAGGTTTTTTTATAATGACTGAACCTTTTAAATACCTATATAAAGATATATTATAAAAATAAGAGTGATTGTGACATAGCTCAAATTAGCATGAAAAGCTGAATTGATTATGCGCGTCCCTAAATATTTATATTGTATTTTTAATGTTTTTCATTTCTTAGCCTGCATTAGGTACATTTTCTATTTGCTATATAGCAACATTTAAAAGGAACAAGGTGGTAATGTAAAACCAAAGCTTTTTTAAGGGTGCACATTTTCAAAAAGACAATAAAAGCATACTGAGGTTGTAATTTTTTATGTATGAAAAAATTATGAAAAATTCAGATACACTTTCTTCAATTTTAAGGAATCCTTATATACAAATAGAAAAAACCGATAATACATGTAAAACTATAACATTAGAGCTTCAATTTGTAAATACGACAAATTTGCGTAGTTGTCGAAACTACAGTTTTCTAAAAAGATGGAGTTTTCAATTTTGACCCCTAATAGATGCTGTTAAATGGAGAGAAATGTAAAAGAGATTTTTCTGAAAAAGCTTATATGTTAATTCAAAGATCTAACCCCTTTCAAAATATTAAGGCAGAAATTGTAAAATTATGGTTTTACATAACGACAAGTTAAAATACTAAATTGAAAAATAAAAATATATATTATAAAATTTGAGAATAATTTGTAATACTTAAAAATTTCTCGGTCATTTGACGTTTTTAGATTTAAGAAATATTAAGCAGAACTTGAGATATAAACTATTGCAAAAACCATTTTTCAATTTCAGGGCAGCAACTCCTCAAGGATTGGCGCTACATAAAATCATTAATATTTTTATTAGACCTATCCATGTTTACAATTTGAGGGCAGTAACTTCGCAATGGTTGGTGAGCATAAAATCATTAATATTTTAATTAGACCTATCCATGGTTAAAATATTATTGCTTCTCTTTAAACGATGTAGAATTAATGTTGTAAATAAACTGACGGATGAAGGGATAAAGTGAAGAAATGGATAACTTACTCAGGCTTAAGGTAAATTTTGAAATGTATACTTTGACAAGCAAAAGATTGAAGACTTTTTTCTTATTTTTATTCTATATTGTTTTTTGTGATCCTTTTCATAAAACCTTTAATTACAATTTTTTTTGCAAATTGGCAAAATCTTAATTAGACTTGTGTGTATATTTAAATTATAATACAATAATTTTTAGATCATTTTCATGTCTTGAATTTTATTAAATTAAAGAACGAAGTATAAGATGAAATTTTGTAAATGCATATATCTTTGCAAAAAAACTTTTTATTTACCTCTTTCGGACGCCTATTTCTTATTTCGACTCCCTAGGGAATCCTATAAAATATTTATTTTTGGAATCAGTATTTTCGCCAAGCATTGATTATTCGGCTGGAGCTAATGTATAAAACTATTAAACACAAATATTTTTATTTGTACACGCCATCTATTATGTTATACAAGAATTATTTTATTTTTATTTTATTATATACCTACATAACATTACGATATGATATATTATATATAGGATATATAAAGTATCCAGCCATTGGTGCAGTGGTTGACGCACCGCTTCTCATTCATAAGGGAATGAGAGCTCTCGGGTTCAATTCTCGGCTGGGTACAATAATTATAATATAAAAAAAAAAAATATTCATATATCGCAATATGTAAATACTTTATATATCATAATATCACGTACACCCCACATTCCTACCAGGAAACAGAGGTTATAGCTACCTGGCACATTTATGTACCACGGTACCTGAATATAAATAAATAAATAAATATATAAAGTGTTTTTAAATCATTTAAAATAATTTTTTTTTCTTAATCTCAAAACCAGATTTCATCGAGTAAATTAGAAACTGCGATAAATTTTATGTAGATACCAATATAACGGTCTAAGGATCAAAAATTAATTTTTTATTTTATTACAGATATTTTTTATCTATTTTTTTTTAGCTTAAATTAAGTTTGAAAAGAAGTTTAAAAAATTATTATATTTACCATATTATTATTGTATAATATCATATTACCCATTTTCTTACTACCAAAAAAAAAAAAAAAAAAATCGCATGACCAAGGCAAAAATAAGTTTGAAATCATGAAATAATTAAGAAAATTTTCTTTGATTTAAAATAAATACCTAATTAAAATAATAATATATCAAGTAAAAAAAAAAATGGAAACAGTAGTGATTATAATTATAATAATAATAACAATCTAATAATTATATTTTAACATATTTTTAACTAACAAAAAAATAAACTGGATATGATTATGTAACAAAACACCAATTTGAAAATTTTCCAATAAATTTTTCGGTTTTTTGCTTTTCTTTTTGTTTTTTGTTTTTGTTTTTTTTTTTTTTTGGTTCGATCCTATTATTATTTAAATAATAATATTTTTAGAACTTATTGTTATATTTTTAATATTTTTTCTTTGTCTTTGATATCATATAATATGTAAGTATGTTGTCATTTAGAGTTTTTGTAGAAAAGACAAACATCACAAACATTTAAACACAAGCAAATATTTATTATAATATATATACATAACCGGATTATAACAAAAATAATATACATTGAAAAAATTTAATGCATAGTAATATTAGACCTTGTAACGCCCATCTAATGAAAAGTTTTTCATTAGTATCTTTCTAATAATAAAGAAAACCAACTAGGATAATAATAACTAGTTAAAAAAAATTTTTTTTTTTTTGTAATATGAATATTTTTAATGTAATCAAAATTTAAGTATCAGCTATTTTTGTTTTTTTTTTTTTTGGTTTCCTTTTCTTTTTTTCTCTAGCTACTTATATAAAAAACCCTATTATTATCGCGTAATTATTTATTTGTTTTACGTCTCTAATCAAAGAACTGGATCTTAATCGATCAAAGAAACAACAAAGGAGAATGAGTGAAAAAAAAAAAAATCATAACATACCATTACCAAAAAAAAAAAAAAAAATTATTTCACCCATTTATTTTGCCAACTAATCAAATAGAGATTATAATACCGGATATTTGGAAAGATATAGAAATACAAAAATGATATATAACTTTCTGATTACAGAATTTTAAGTTATCGCCTGAAAATCTGAAACACTGAACTTAATGTACCTAATTCGATTTTGTTCAAAATAACCATAAAAAAAATCTAAAGGAACATAAGAAATTCAATAGCCCTTTGTAACATTAGTGTACGGTTATATCAATGGGAAGTATATGTAAAATAACATTTAAATGGGGGTTATATCGTTGGTTAAATTTGCTAGTAACATTTAAATGTATAGTGTTTTGGCAATGATAAAAGTCCCTAGTAATGTATAAGTGTATAGAGTTATAACAACGGGTACATAAAATAACAACGGCTACATATCTACTGGGTACCAATGATGATGTACATTAATAACTGATCACAATAGAATAATTTAATTCTAAACAAGTTTTTAGATTTTTTTAATTTATTTCGGCAGGAAGATATTACCTTTTTCACATTCTAACCTTCAAATTACCGTTATGTTTAATTTTTCTTCATTTTTTACTAATGGAAGCGGAATTTTAGTTTAAAGTAGAGCTAGATTTTTAAAAATATGTATCATGAATGAATTCATGCTACAGTAAGTTAATTCTTCACAGCTGATTTTACAAAATTTATAAACAAAAACGCTTTGGGTAGTTTAGGCGTATCGCGTAAATCTATTATTTGAAAAAGGTAGATAAGGTAGACATATCTATATAAAGTAGATATTAATTACTGAATTTCGCTCGCTTTTCCTGGAATAAATAAAAAAGTCAATTAGCTTTTACAGATTTTCATTTTTGTAATCTAACTATACACGATTTCATAATCACTATTTTAATACCCATCTAACTATAATGAATCGATGAAATCTTAATAACTGACCATGTTATAATATAGTCTATATTTTTTTATACCATATTCATTTAAATGAAAATTGCCTAATATTGATTTAGTTAAATCATTAGTTTCATATTTAAAAAGGATATTAAAAAATTGTTGTTCTTTACTATACATATATATATATATTTCACTTAATATACAACATAGATTTATAATATTTTCGGACAGAAAATACAAGTAGACGGTCATGGTAAATGATTTGTGAAATCCTATATTATGGAGTTCTATAGTTTTCTATAACTGCTTTTTCTGTCATGTTCAGATAAAATAAAATATTAAAATTATACAAAAACAAAAAAAAAATTAATAAGAATTTCAGGGATACTTTTTTTTTTTTTGTTATAAATACAATCAAATATTATAAAAATAATAAAAACAATCTTTAACACAAAGCTTGTAAATACGGTAAACTACAATCACTGTTCACTAAAATATTGGTTTTTAAAATATATGTTAAAAAAAAACATAGAATAATTGTTTGGGTGGCGAAAGGCTAAAAATAAGCAAAAAAAAACTATATAATAAACCTTCAAAAAGAACTTGAAACCAATATTTTTTCCGAATTTTCGATATTGGTTTTTGTATTTAAAGGACTATAACATCTAAAAATAGTTTCATTATCATTGGTCAGATTAACATAATTTTAATGAAACACAGGCAAAATAAAACGTTGTAATCCCATTAAGTGAAAGTATTTTTCAAAATAATGTAGATAATTGGAGGTAGGTAATTGGAGGACTATTGAATATAAATTTATTGTATTTATGATTCAAAAACAAAATAAATTGAGTAATTAATTTTTAATTAACTATATATTATATTCTGTACACGTTCTGTATACCCTAACTACATATATAGGGTGTACAAAACGTGTCAGAAGGCTTAGGTGTAAGGATAGTTATATATATTTCCCTTACCAAACAACATATTTTCATTTTATTTAGTTTTTATGTTCTATACTAATACTGTTCTTTTTTACTCTTATTCTATAATAAGAGCTTTAATCTTTCGAGATTTTTCAGGCTTTCATCTAATATCTCCTTTAAAGACTACCACCACACATCGTATGAAATTCTTCATAATACTACTAATGGGAAAAAAGATAATTATGGTTTGATGACCTCTTTTTAAAACTTTAGGGAATTAACTAATATAATATTATTACTTAAAATAAATCGTAAACGCAATTGCGGTGGGGAAATTATGTAAGTTATGTGTTTGTAAATTTTATGAAATAGTATATAATATGTGAGCGATAAATTTTTTGAAATATCATGGAAAATGCAATCTAACAACGGACGCAAAATAATTTTATTGAGAAATCATACCGCAGGAATACTTGCGGTTTTGATTTATTCCCGCAGAAAATTCCAGTTATAAGTTTAAAATATAAGTTTAAAATTAATTTTTATTTTAAATAATTTTAGAATAGTAAGGCTAGAAATTGAAATTTCTTCTGTACTGGCGTTATGTATATATTATTTATGCATAAAACTACATAAATACAGTTGGACAGAAAAAAAAAAAAAAAAGTTTTTGTCCCGGAATAAAATAATTTTTATTTTTCTTGTTAAACAATTTTATATTGATATTCTTCTACGTAAAATTCAACTTTCTAGTTGAAAATTTATATTAGCTTTTCAAATTAACTTTAATAAAAACATAACTTTTAAAATTATTGTCTAGTAATAACTATCTTTGTCTAGTAATAACTATTGGTAGGCATCTTATGATTGAATAATGTCTTAATCAACTCAACTTTTAAAAAATAACTCGAAAAATGTTACTGGAAAAACATTACTGCAAAAATTACTGGAAAATATTACTGGCAAATGTTTAAAAAAACTAAATGGTATTTTAGGACGAAGGGCAAAGATAAAGAAAGTTTATGACACCTAAGGAAAATTTTATGAATTTTGAAATTCTGAAAGTGTAGATTCTCTAAAAATATTATTTTGTTTAAGGATTCAATATTATAAAACCGAAATTTTCTTAACAACTTAATAATATTCAAAATTGAAATAATTATTAAAGTCATTCTTAGGTAATTATAATATAATTTTGCAGATAATTTTAATGAAACCTATATTTACATTATAATATTTAGTCAATTCATTCAAACCAATTTTTTTTTTTTTATTTTTATTATAATAAAAAAGAAATTAGAAATTCTATGTCAAATCAATAAATAATTATAATATAAGGACTGTTTTTTTGTTTTTTTCATTTATTATGCAAATTGTTTTTTTCAAGGGTTTTCCCCTCACTCAAAATAAATAGTCTGACTTTTTTTTTAGATTTTATTTATACTTAAGTTAGTTTTTATTTGGAATGATTTTAATTTTTTTGTTTTTTTTTTTGGTTTTGGATTTGAAGTTTCTAATTAAAAATAAAAATCGAAATAATATTATTGTTATAAAAGTAATTACCCTACCATGTATCATGCATATTATAATAAATGGTTTATACTATAATTTTCATTATTTATTGAGTTGACATTAACATTTTGGTTTTTAATCTTTTTTTTTTTTTTTGTTAATGGTTTTTGCATTAGTTCAAGGATTAAAAACAAAAAAAAAAAAAAATAAAAATAAAATTAATTTAAATTAATATTTTTTAAAAGGGTTTTTATTATAGGGATTATTTCTTAGAAGTATAAATTTAAAACAAAATTTAAAGACAGAAAAAATATTTTGGTATCATTTAAAATTAAAGAAATTTCTTATTAAAGTTTTTTGTACAGAAAATATTTTTAAATAATTAAAAATTTTATTTAAAATTTAGTTTTAGTGTCGGTGGCCCGCTTACGACATTTACAGTCACGCTTGAAAATGAAAGGTTTTGTAATTTCCTTGTCACATTTATGTGGCAGGGGAATAAACTAAAAAAAGAGAAAAAAATTCAGTTTTTCAAAATCATTTGAAGAGTGCGAAAGTATCTACTTTAAATTCACTTTATTATTTGTTCTTAAATTAAACTTTTTTGAGTTCTTCATAGAACGCTGCATATTTACCATGTGGAACGACCAAAGCCGTTAGAGTGGATTTAACTGTATTTTCTAATGTACAGAGTATAACATTCTTTCTCTTTCTTCAAACCTAAAATAAGACAATAATTATGGTTGCTATTAATACGGTCCATTGTCTGATCGATAGACATACCAAAAGATCAGGTAGATATGTTTGTAAACCTTAACTCTATATTTTGCAAAAAAACTTAAACCTATAGACTATTTTAAACTCTTTTCTGCACCTGAGTTTTAAAAGCAAAAAACCCGTTTTTTTGTGACCAATAATTTTATTAAATTATCTAAAAACTAGAATTTCATTTTTTTACGTTAAAAAATTTCAAAGTTTTTAGACACAATGTAATCAATGGATGTCTGTATATATAAATTTTGTACAAAACCTAATTTTAAAGTCACAAAAAAATTTATTAGCTTTTTTAATTTCATGTTTTTCAACAATTATTTGAGGCGAACTTTAAAATGAAACTTAATTTTTTAAAAATTTTGCTTATTAGTTCGTCCATCCGTTTGTTCATTTTTACAAAACTTCTATGTAACTGTTAGGGCTACGGTTACGGCTAACATTCTAAACTTTGTAGAATGTTATTATAGAATAATGAAATTTTAATCATGGAAAAGTCTCTTAAAAAGGTTAATCTTATAGAATAATTTTTTTTGTGTAGCCCTAACCGTTGCATTGCTACAGGCCCTTAAAGTTTCAAGAACCCTATTTTCAATTGAGTATATTTTTGATTCCGCTTAACATTTTTTCAATGTAAATAATTGAAACGACAAAACATTTTTTAAGTTTTATAAATTTTTTATAGTTTTATAAAGACATTTATTAAAATTTAATATTTTTGGCAATTTATTAATACTAGTATTCGCCCGCCCCTCGAAATTCGAGGTGTTTTAATTAGCAATTACAATACAATATATACAGTATAGTTTCTTTATGATTTTATTTAAAATGTAAAAATACAATTTTCAATAATTAAAGCCTTTATGAATTTAAAATTTCTTTGTAAATAATATTTTTTGTAAAAACACGATTATTATTATCTTTTAGAAGTTGCCCTTGATTTATTGAGTATTGGAAACTCAATATATACCTATTATATATGTATATATTATAAGAAGCCTAAGATGATAAATCATTGAGTAAAAGGGTTTTAAATATCTATTAATACAGATTAAATATTATGATGATATTATGATATGTAAGAATTTATTTCGTTTAAAATATAAAAAAAAAAAACAAAAAAAAAAAAACAGAACTGAATCGAACTTGCAAAATCAAAAAGCAACTATTAATAACCCCACACTCTACCACTGTACTAAACACTACACTAAAATTTTAATCTTTATAATCAGTTATATTGTGAAATTCCTACTCCTACCATACAACCAATATTTTAAAATTTTTAATCGAAAAGAAAAATAAAACAAAAATTTAACGGAATCAAAGACCATCTTTTTTAAAAATGTTTAATATAGGTATAGATTATACATATTATATGATACATATGTATATACTTTACATGGGTTTTTTATAAAAATGGAAAATTATTAATGAAAATTAGAAAATTTTGGAAAAATATTAATTTTGTAAGATGGCTATACTGAATATTTATCATTTAAAAAGAAAAAAATGAAAGTTGGTTGGTAAATCATTGAGTAAAATGGTTTTAAATGTCTGTCATTTACAGATTAAATATTATGATTTTAAAAGCAAAATTTCTTCCTTCATTTCTTTTCCTCCTCCATAACTTCCTAGCAATTCTAGTTAGATCCTTCAAATATTATGAAAAAAAGTTATCCTTTTCTTTAATTATTCCGTTTCATTAGTTTCATTTTTAATAATTTAATTCGAATTTTAATAATATATTCATAGTATTTCTAAAAAAACAAAAATATTTTTTTTTTTTTTTATTTTAAAATTTAATATTTAAAAATCAATTTATTGTACAAATATCTAAAAAGTAAATTTACTATTTGTCATGTTATTAGATTATGTTCATCCATTAAAATTTGTCTTCTATAAAACAGAACGAAAAATTATTTAATTTTTTTATTTTTTTTTTTCAAAAACTAAAAGAATGTAAAAATATCTAAAAAAAATTTTTTTTTCTCATCCATCTCTTTAAATTATTTAAAGGAACTTAATTTTATAGTTCAATATCATACAGTTTTTTTTTTTTTTTTTGTTTTTTCTCATATATATAATAATCCTTAAGTCCGAACAAAATATCTTGATGATGTCCTGAAATTAATAATATATCCTTGTGATTACTCAATATCAAATTGATATTGTTGTTCTTATATTAGTTTTTACTGGTTTTTTTTTTTTTTTAAATAAAAAAGTAAAAATAGTATGTAATTTAAAATATTGTCTGTCTATCAGTTATTCTAAACTAAATGAATACAAGAAAAAAATTCTGTAATTTGATAACAATTCCGGGATTCGTCAATTATTACGTTAGATTAGGTACGTCGGTTAATATATCTTGATGTTAATATTAAACATCACATTTTTTCAGCTATTTAACATCATGACACACTATGCCCCATATAGGGGTTAGGATCTAATAAAGAAGAAAAAACTAATTAAATATTACGAAGTAATTTATGATTTTAAATAATTTTGTTTAGAATCTGCAATTTCAATTACGTTGAAAAAATTTATTTGATTGTTATTAAACAAATATTTTTGCTTTTTAAATTATCGAAGCTAAATTTTTATACTTTGAATTAAGCAAAGCTACTTTGCAGGCTTGTAAAATTTATGAAATTTATTTTAATAGCCAATAAATATCATGTAATTTGTCTGAATTACTTTTAGATACAAAAACTTCTATTAAGTATAATCAAAAATAAATGAAAATAAAAGTTTAGAGCCTTTTTTTTTTCGAAATATTTGACTTTATTTTAAGTTGTTAGTAATTTAGCTTCCAAATAAAACATGCAAAACTTGCGCCCTCACTCCTTCATGTATATTTTATTTTATTTATTTAAGTCTAACATTATACAATTAATTGTTATAATATCAGTAGAGCCCTTGGCTACTAAGGCCATTTTGGGCTTGACAGTGCTATTTACAGTTCAATGTTTTATATTTATTATATTATATTATACTATAAGTGTTATCTTAAGTTAATTTTTTCTTTTATATTTACATTATATTTGATTAGTTCAATAATTTTACTAGGATTCGTTAGGTTTGTTGTTTTGTGGTTACAATTAGAATTTAAGATTTATTTACATTTATTTACTTTATTTACAATATTTTGTTTAATAACACATTAACATAGCAATTATATTACACTTTATACAGAATTGAGAGCTAAACTATTTTAGGTAAAAATTAAATGTTGTCCCAGATTTTAAATATTGTACACATTTTATGGATTTTGTTTGCATTTTCTAATGTTGGAACTAAGATATTCTTTAGATCTATTGAATTACTCTGAGCAAAATTTTTTGTAATGTAGCATTCATGGAACATATGTTTGACTGTTAGTTGACTCTGACAATAGGGGCATATTGGCGGGTTACTATTTTCAAATATATGTCTTTTAGTAAAAAAACTGTGTCCTAAACGGATTCTGCAAATTTTTTTTCTAGGACTCTTTTGTTACATGTTAAAAAAGTTTTTTTAAATTCAATTAAAATAAATTGCATACTTTAAGGAGTTTTACCTTTTTTTTTATTATGTTATTATTAATCTTTTGTGTTTGATTTGTAAGAGAGTTTTTGTTGAAGGATTGATATAGAATAATGTTTAGCTAAATAATTAGTGTTTTAATATAAGATAACATTTCCGAGAAAACAACCGTTATAAAGATGTTTTTTTTATTATGTAACATTCTATTATTTCTGCAGTAGTGTTTCATATTATCAACTTCTAGTTTATCAATTGATTTAGAATAATATTTTTTCAAAATAAATAATAGGCACAATTTTACTTTATTCGATTTAAGGTTACTTACTTAAATATTATGAAATATTAGCACGTTAAAGAAGCACAACATTATATTGATGTTTTATTCTGGTTAATTATTTATAAAGAATAACGGCATAGATTATTACTTCAATTTTTTTTTTTTTATATGTATTTTATAGATTTTATATTTTTGAAGATACAATTTCATAATCAGTATAATGATAATCAAAATATAATCATGATAATCATTATCATCGTAATGATTGTTATAATCATGATAGGAATTTATTTTGTCAAACAAGAAAATGTTGTTTAATACTAAAATATCTGTAATATGTATATCATAATATATAAAATGATTGACAAAAAAAAAAAAAAAAAAAAACATTATCCTTTTTTTTTATTAATAATAGAATATCCTTTCATATTATATTATATATTTTTGTTTTTTTTATCTAACTATGTATTTATATTAAGTCAAGTTTTTGGTACGTTTGTTTGTTTGTTTGGCAGTATTTATTTTTATTAAAATGTTTTTATTTTTTCTTTTTATCTCTTTCATATTATATTTGTCTCTTTCTTTTAATTTTTTTTCTGTAAGTCCTTTCTTTTGTATAAAATGAGAATATAAAACCTGATACTTTACAAAAAATGATTGAAAATGTTTTTTTCGTTTGTTTTTTTTTTTTTAGGAAAACATAGTTATGAATGGCTTTTAAAGATCGATCTGTTTTTTTTTTATTTTTTGTAAAGAGTTGGAAAAATAAAATTTTTCAATTATATAATATCTATGTCAATAATTATTTTAAATTTTTTTAAATAAGATTAAAAGTATTTGGAAGTATTATCATATTTTTAAATAAATTTCAAGGATTTTTTAATATAAAAAGTAATTCCAAGTTCGATGAATGTAAAAACGGATACATTTGTTAAAACAAGAAGAGTCTTTATTATTAGAGCTCTTTCTCTAATAATGTACCAATAAAAGAAAACTAAAAATGGATATTATTAAGAAACTTTAATATAATATTCCTTGTTGGTCTCCACAAAAGAAATTTTATTTTTTATTATTGATTTAAATGCTGAAGAAATTTTTTTGATCTTTATAAAAATGATTTGGATGACGTTGGATGACTTTAATATTATTTTTTCTGCTGTAATACAATACAAATAAAATATTAATAATAAAACATGTATTTTTATTAACTAGAAAAACTGCCCCGCATTACCTTTTACAGTAATTTTTTTTTTTTGTTGTTTTATGAAAGAAACATTTAAATTTTATCAGTCAGCTCGATATGTATCTTTACTCCCAACTCCACCTTCCACTCCCCTAAACTATGCAGTATTATTTCAATAAAGCCCCACGCCGGTTTCTATTGTTTGGGGTATACAAAAAAAAAATTGTAATAAATATAGGTTAACGGAACTCAATAAAAATTTATCATTAGTATTTTTTAAGGCATTCAACGAAGTTTAAAGTTGTACAAAATATTGTCAATTTAAAGCGAATTCGGACCTCTCACACTTGCACGTTCCGAAAATACTAATTTATCGCATTATTTTTTGCACTAAATTTTTATCCGGATTTAAAAATTTATGACAATTTATTTATGAAATACTATATTGTTAGGAGTAGAATCAGTATTACCTTAATGCATATTTTACTTAGCATTTTTATGTCAAATTTATTTTCACATTTAAATACTATTTGTATTTGTCAAATTGAAAAAAAAAAAAAAAACAAAACAATATTTTAAATTATTTATTATAAAAAAATGAGTTTTGAAAAATTAAATGTGAGTAAAAAATACATTATAATGTATAAATTTTAATAATTATAGAATTTCAATAGTTAGTAGAATATACAACTTACTTACAGCTCTGTTGCGAGCACATCAAATAAAATGCTCATATTTTTTCACACTATTGCGCTTATATAATTGTGACCAAATTTCGCCTTTTTCTTTGAATATTCATTTCAATTTTTTTTTTTAGAAACTTCAATTTTTATCTTTCTTATTTTTTATATTTTACTCTTTTAGTGGTAAAAAAAACACTAAATTTTGACAGGCAATAAAGTACGGCTAAACAGGTTTAATGCGAATATCTTCGACCACCCAAAAAAATTATTCGGAGTTTTTAGGAATAAATTAAGTAGACAAGGGGCCTCGGTGGCCTAGTGGGTAAGAGCGTATAAAATACGCTGTAAACATCAAGAGAGTGTGGGTTCCCACATGTCCCAGACATGTCGTAAGAGTTATTCCCCCTTACGACATTTACATCCACACCTAAAAAGGAAAGGCTGTGTAATTTCCTGTTCACATTTATGTGGCAGAGAAATGCACTAAATAAAAAAAAATTTAATGTGATTTGGCAGATTAAATGCGAGTACCAAGTGCAAATACGAGATGTCCGGAAACACCCTCACTAAAGGAATTTTGATAGATCGATGTACTAGAATTGATTAAAACTTAAGCTTAGTTATAATACTATATAGTTACGCTCCGCGGGGGAAAATACTTAGGTGGAGGTTAGTGATTAAATAAATACTATAATTTTAGATAAAATTTTGCTTCAAAACTTTATGGTTATGTTCAATTACTATATTTTTAATAATATTTTAAATATTTTCATTCCATATTATTTATTATTAAAAAATAGTAAAACTTTAGGTATTAATTTTTAATTTTTAAATAATGTCTTTTTTTTCATAATTGAAATTTTCAATTAAATAAATTAATATCATAAAAAAAAAAAAACGGAATAAAATTTCCTATACATTTATTTAAAAATCAATCACCATTAATTTTTTTCCTTTTTTCTTAATTGAATTTCCTTATTTTTTTATTCTCCTATATTCCATATATTACACATTTTTACCTTAATATTTTCCTTATTTCTCTAATAATCTGCCATTGACCCATATTAAATTGGAGCTTACTTTTAACTCTAGACATTTCCGATTAAATATTTGAAAAACGAAAAAAAAAAAAAAAAAACAAAAACAAAAACATAAAATATAAATAAAATAATAAAAGGATAAAAAAAAAAAATATGTAAATAAAAATTAAAAAGTTTTTTAATTTTTTCTTTTATTTTTTTTTTATAGGTATTTATTTCTTTTTTCATTTTTTCTATCTCTTTCTCTTTCCCTCTTCCGTTCAATAACTCAGGTTTTATTTAAAAGATATTTACTTCTTTGGACGCTTTAATGTACAGCAAACGGTTGTGCTCGTAATAAAATATTTAAAATTAATAAATTTAAAATTTTTTTTTGTTCGTTGGATTTTAGAAAAGACTTTATTTACAAATACAAATACAATTTTTAGACTATATTATAATTATTTGAAATTGCGATTTTTTTTTTGTTAAATTTTTCGTTGCAATGGTCCTTTTTAAAAATTATTTGTAATCATTTAAAAAAAAAAAAAGACTTAAGAAGAATTAAGCGGGCATAGCCTTGTTAAGAAAAAATAGGATTCTTTAAAACAAACAGTGAGTATGGGATAAGAAAAAAAATTTTCTACTGCGTAATGGGAACCCCAATAAATTTTTTTTTTTAATTTTTAAGTGTGTCCAATTTATTTTGTTTGAAGTGAACCCAATACTATGAGTTCAAAATAATTTTTTTGTCTTCGAGTATGCATTGTAAACAATTTAATCCCTTTTTTTAAATTTTATTATTTATTTGTATAAAAAAAAGAAAAAAATAGGAAAAAAAAGCCTTTCTCTATTCACTCTGCCTGTTTTCGATAGATGAAAAAAAGGTTTTAACATGAAAAACAGAATTTTCTCAATTTTAATGGACCCATATCGATAAAAAAAAAATAATTTTTTTCAGGAATCAAACAGGTTAACGAAAAGGTATAATAAATCCAAAATATAAATAAATATTTTTAATATGAATTTCTTAATTATTAAAGGTAATATTAAACTGAGGTTTTTTTCTTTGTAGATATATCTGTTATATTAAAAGCGATTAGGTAAATTTTGTAATACTAAATTTATTTAAAGTACCTACCTATCAAAATATAGAAGTCAAGTAAAAAAAAAATTTTTTTTTTGTTTGTTTATAGTTATTTGTGTCCTTATTCTGTTTTTTTTTAAAGAAGTTTACAAAGTAAATAAAATATTAAAATATTTACTATGTATCTATATTATATATACTAACATACACACACACTCATGTATTAAGTATTTACCTTTTTCATCGTATATTATCCTAAAAGAATCCGAATGTAAATGACCAAAAAATTGTCCTTGAATAATTGATGAATATTTACGTACTAATCTTAAATAACGTAAATTATTTTTTTCTGAAAATGTTGTATGACCATGTTGTTGACTTGCACCAATAATTCTTTCATCAGAACCTGGTGGCATATGACCAACAATATAAACCTGTAAATAAAATTAATAAAATAAGATAAAATTAGTTCGAAATTTAAGAAAAAAAAAAAAAATTTTATTGAATGGGTTGTTTTAAGAGGAAGTTTTTTAAAAAAATTAAAAAACTAAATATGTCCTTTTTTCTGAATTAAAATCCAAAAGGTGGTAGAAAAATAAAAAAAAATAAATTGTATTGTATAGTTAAAGGTTATCAGTTCAGATTAAATATAGCTAAACAAAAAAAACAAATTAAATTTTTCATGATTTTAAAAATTCAGATAGTTTTAATAATTTTCATTTTTAGTTTTATTAATTTTAATAATTTTTTATAACTTTTTATTATAAAATACAAATTTATTTTAAAAATCTTTAATTTTGTTCTAAAAAGCGTTAAGTGAAGTAAAAACAAAAAGTTGTATTATTGATGAAAATTATCCTAATTCAAAATTTCTGACAGCTATAATGCGATTTATGATAATTTTCAGTTGAATGAAAGGAGTGAATTTTCAAGGATTAAAATTTAAAAATCTTATGCCTATTACATATTATATACTTTTTAAATTTTACTATAAGGACAACTTTTTTAAGAAATATTAAATTATCTCCACAATATTAAATTCCTTTCACCATCTGATTCTCTCATTATTTATTAAAAGTGTTAGTTATTCAGGGTTTGGAATAGAAAAATTTACTCTGTCGGTACAGCATAATATATTTAAAACTGAAAATTAATCATTTTATGGTTAATGATGGTTATGTTTTTTTTTGTTTAGTATAAGACCTCTAGAAGTAGACCTCTATTCTTACACCTAGGCCCTTCAATTCATTGTGGACTCCAATCTCTATCAGACACTTGATAATCCAAGACCTTTGAAGAATTGGATAACGGTCCTTTAGTCAAGTGACTTCACTTTTTAGAGAGATCTTCTCAATAGCATTCTTCTCAGATTCTTTCCTCGACCTTCTCGCATTGGCTAAGGAAGATTAATTATAAAATTCAAATAATTAGTTTTGGTATAAATAATTTGATGCCACCAACCATACATTATTATTTTAAATTTTGATGCCTAACTTCTTTTCAAGGATATAAACCATTTTTTTCCGAGAATGGTCTAAAACTAAACTTATTTAAGGTTAAAAAAAAAATAAAAACATAGTTTGATATCCTTATATTTAAAATTAAATTGGTAGGCATTTGAAATCCAAGTGAATGCCCCTGACTTCCTTTTTCTTCAATATATCAATAAAATTTCAATTTTCAATAATTGAGAGATTTCTAAACCCAAAATATGTGTATGACGTAATTTAGTTTTCTTTTTATAATTTTTTTTTTTTTTTGTTGTACTATTTTACTAAGAAAATTTTATTTGAACTTAATTGAATAGAAAAATAAAAACAGGAAAAAAGAAATTTACGTTTTACCCCCTTTTTTTTTTTTTCCGATACTTCAGGTGTTAGGTATAAATAAATTATGCAAGAAAGAAAAACAAAATGTTCAATGAAAATGTGTTGTGTCGATAAGTATCATTAGCTGGCATGCAGTGGAATTTTTAATATAATGAAAAACCTTTTACATAAACATACAAACATATACGTATATTTAATGTTTATATTATAATATATAAAGTAAAGTTGATCCTATTTTATCAATCTACTTAAAACATACATATATAATTGAATTTACCTGTTTTTTTTTTATTGAACAGGTATAAACATTTTATATTAGTTATATTATCACAAAGTGAAATTTAAATGAATGAAAGGAAAAAAATAAAGGGAAATAAAAAACAAGAAAGAAAAAAAAAGCAAAAAAAAAAGAAAAAGTTTAGAAACATCAGATTATATCGGTCCATTAAGTAATAAGAAAAACTTTAAATTTCAATGAATTTGTGGTAAAATATTCAAAACAGGATTGTTTTTTTTTTTATTTGAAAATAAAAAAGAACTAAGAACAATTTTTTTTTATATGTACCTTAATACATAAAAGATTAAACAGATAAGGAATCAAATAATACATAAAGTGATTTCATTAATAAAAAAATTTTAATTGAATGAAATTTAAAAAAAAAGAAATGAAAAGATTCCTACTGCACAAATAAAGCAAATATTTAAAGTTGAAGCGACAATCAGTCTTACGTGGGGTAAACTGGAAAAATGTTCTTTCTTAGTGTATGCGTTTGCAAGGAAATTGTGTTAAAAAAAAGTAGAGACAAATTATGTGTACAATATCTACCTTTTGTACTTTAAGTGAAAAAATTTTAACTTTAAGTGAAGAAATTTTAACATTGAGTAAAAATTTTACATATTAAGTAACACAAGATTTTTATTTTTAACAACTTTTGAAAGATCAAAACATACAACAGAGGATTAGCATCACAGTATTGACATCGATCGAAACATTGTATCAGATAGTTTATTATTAGCTGAAATACCTAGGCATCACCTTACACGATCTTTAATTCGATAGAACAAATATTTTCTATAAGGTTAAAAGTGTTGTTCGAAGTATATTAATTTTTTTCAGATACTTTGTCAAATGCGATAGAGCAAGAAATTGTAAAAGTGACAAAAGAGGAATACAATGGACATGTTAAATTTGTTAAATGGAAAGTAAAATATGTGAAAGATAATCATTTTACTTTCATAATAAGTCTAGCAAATTACTTTTTCTTATAATACACCTTCGGAGTTTATTGCCATAAACAAAGATCAAAATTATAAGATTTTTTTTTTACATGCTATCCAAGTCGAAGGATTCTTTTATACAAAATTAATATAGGATTGAAGAATGGGGCGAGGAATTGGAGGAAAATAGGATAATAACGAAGAATTGGATGGTATATTATAGTAGTGATCCTGCACAGATTCTTTTTGAAAAATTGCAAATTATATAATGGACTAAATCTATCAGATCGGAACACATTGAATTGAAGCATTTTCAACATTTTAGTGGTTCTCACAATAAATTAGTTTTTATAAACACTTCTAAACCAGTTAATGAAGATTAAAGGGCGCCAGTTCATATATGGTTATTGTATTTCATCTTAGGTTGAATATATATGTTTTATAGATATTAGGCAGATCCTTAGCCAGAAAAATAGGCATTAGATTAACAATGTTGTAGATTAAATGTAATAAATCAATTTTAAAATTCTTCAAAAATAGTCGTATTACTTAAAGCTAAGATTTTCCATTTAAAATAAAAATCTCATTTTACTTAAAATGTAAAATTTTCGCTTAAAATTAAAATTTTTCACTTAAAATTAAAATGTCTTCACTTAATGTTAAAACTTCTTCTTTACTAAAAAAAAATTCGACTAACGGAAAAGTTTATGGTCCATCACAGTAGTTACAAAGTATGAAATATTAGTAGTTTTTCAATTAAGCTTAATTTTTATATAATGTAATGATCAGAATGATCATAATGTAATGATAGATTACATACCTAAGGTAGTAAACTTAAATTTTCATATAAAATGTTAATAATAAGATTAAATTTACTTATGTATATTATTAATTAATTGTCAGTTAGAATAAAATCTAGTTAGTTTTAGTTTTTTTAATTGAAATGGTTTATATAATAAATTTTTTGTTTTAAACAAATTCAAATAGATTATATAAAAATACACCATTTCACTAAAATATTAATTAATATCCTTCAACAAAAAAATTTAATAATATTATTTACCTACACATATTTTCAAAATAATAATGTTTAAATAAAAATATTAAATAAATAAAAACCCCAAAATACAACCTAAAAAATAATCTAAACCTATTTATTTAATAACCAAAAAAAAAGAAATACAAAATTACTTCAATTAAATTAAATTATTTATAAAGTAAAATAATAAATAATAAATGATAATAATTAATATTTAAAAATAAATATAAAAAATAAAAAGAATCTAACGTCATAATAGATTTAAAAATAAAAAAAACAACATATTTTTTAATGACCAATATTTACAGATTACCATACTTAAATTGCGGATTACTATGGTAATAAAATATTGTAACAAGATTCAACACTTTGCTACCGTTATTTTTGTATATGTGTATAAATATATATGTAGGTATATATAATTGTTTTATATATTGTACATATATGTTTTTTTTTGTATTTTAATAACAATAATATCTCTATTATTTTCGATTTTAATTGTTTCCGTTCGACAAACGGTAAAAAAATATATTTTAATTTTTCACACTTCTATTCAATAATAATAACAGTTATTTAAAAAAAAAATCAATATTAAAAATATTTTTTTTTATATTTTTTTTTTTTTGTTTTTTTTTTTTTCATTATACCTTTATTATTTTTCAGTATAGATATACATACGTATGTATAAAAACAAACAAATAAATAAAAGCTTATATACAAGTAAATGTTAAAGTCTCTACCTATAGCATAAATTTCGTTTACAAGAACAAGAGGGCCTTTCAAAAAATATCAAAGATCAAAAATAACTCAATTATTTTACACTGCATATTACAGTTTCCTTGACTTTTGATTTTCTGGGAACCCCAAACTATGCTGCGTTCATTCGAATATAATGTCTTCACTGGTAGTGTATTAAGTGAATAAAAATTTTCCTCATTAAGTAGATTATAAATTTTATGATATCTTTTGAAGATTACCATAACGCACAAAAAAAAAAACCAATAACAATCCATAAAAATTATAAAAATTTCGCGGCTAAATTGCTTTAATTTCATCCAAAGTATTTTAAAATTCTTGTTCTTAAAACAGCTGTTCATTTTCTTTGAATCTCTTAAAACTGATCATTTCATTGTAGCAACATGAACATGCAACAGCAACGTTGAACATGTTTTATTGTCAAATCACTTCATAACAATATTGGAACCACATAATATCTACAGCATCTAAAAGTTTTGAAAAAATATAATATCTATTGTTGAGTTACTTTCTTAGAGGCAGTAGGACTGACAGAAGTATTATATGTGGAGAAAAATCCACCATACTTAGTAACAGGGGAAGCAGAATATATAGATCTACATCAAAAGGTGGCACTGTCATTTATACCTCTTAAATAAATATAATCTATAATATAATTTGTTCGAGCTGAAACTTTTTTACTCCAATTGACATGTGTATGGGTTTTGGAACAACTTGTTTTCACGCATTCAATTGAAAATTTACAACAGACCATACAGAAAATAAAACCAAACATTAATGCATAATAATGGATTATCTATACTTTGTTTAAAAATTTGCACACCTACTAGATATATGCTATTCCTCTTCAAAAATTACATAACAATATAAAAGTTTTATTAAATATTTAATTAAGTTATCAATTTTAGTACCATGTAAACATAATTTCCTTATCAGTTTCATTCTGTCTGTTCATCCGTCTATTTAGAAAACTTCTGCAACATTTTATATGGAGCAATGGAATTTCAATTATTATAGGCCTTATCCAAACATGTATCTATACTTATATCTCAAATTCCCTTGAATACTTTTTTAATCTGAAGTGTTCGTTGGGAATACATTTTTTAGAATTAATTGCGTAATTTTTTGGAATTTAGTATTTTAATTAACTGTTACATGAATATTTTACAAAAGTTTCGTTTTTAGGTATATCTGTGGAACGCTTTTATTGCTTGGAATTTTGAAATTTTCAGAGAAGGACGAAGCTTCAAAATTATTTTAGTAAAATGTTTTGCACTTTCGCCTGTTTTAAATACTCTTAGAGTTCAAAACTTGCAAATTCGATAGACAGCTGTGAACATTTTGTCGTATAATTAATTCATTCTTCCCTCAAAAACTATATTTTTACGTCATATTATGTTAAATTTAAATGCAAACTACTTCTTTCACCTTTTTGCAAATGTACGGCTTTAAAAATCTTTGGGTTTTGAGATACTACTTTATTCATATACATATTTATTTGCGGATTTAAATTTTTTTTTTCTTATTTATATCATAATAATATTTAAATACAATAAAATAAACTTTTTATAATAAAATTAATATTTTTATAATTAAATAAAATAAAAAACTATTTTTATTATAAATTATAGAATATTAAATTATATAATATTTAATTAAATGTGTTAAAAGATTTTATGATAAAATTTAATACCCATATTCTGTTAGAGAGATTCGAGCCATGAATCTTTTAATTTTGTTTGCAGACAAAAGCTAAATGGTTGTTAAACCGTGCTAAATGGCTTATTGTGCCAAAATAGAATTATAAGTTCTATAGCTAAACCTTTAATTTAATTGACAAATTTTGGTGATAAGTATCACAATTCTCAGTTCTCACATGATATGAGTGTAAATTTATAGGAAATAAAAATATAATAATTAACTTTTAACAGTTATTATACAACATTACAAATATTTTTTCAAACAATAACTTTCAGAAATTTTCTAATGATGCAACTCTTAAATGTATAATATTCTGAGTTTTATTAATAAATTAGATACTTTTGTTATATTGATATAAACTAGTTTCGCCCGATGCTCGAGATTCGAGATTCGAATTCTAGATTTTTTTGGAAAAAAAACTCTTTATATTGAAATTGTTTGTTCTGAAAAATCCTTAATGATTATTATATCCGTACGATAAGGATCGGGTATATTAAAATTCATTTTCCGTTTGTAACACCTCGAAATAAGCTAGCTAAATATACCTTCAAATGTATGGATCGGATCAGAATCAAATTCTAAGTCGAATAAGTTTTGTCCATCCGTCAGCAAGATAACTCAAAAATTAAGAAAGCTAGAGTCTTGAAATATTCTTACACAATTTGTAGATTCCCTCTTTTTTTTTTGGTTGAGGTCCGACCAAAACTTCGGGTAGCTCTCGAACTTTTAGATCCCCACATATTTTTTGAAATAGAGCCATGAAATTTTAACTGCTGATAGATATTATAAAAATATTAATTTTATTTTTAACAACTTTTTTCTGTAGCTCCAACCGTTACGGAGCTACAGCTACCCAAAGTTCGAAAAAGCTCTATATTTAAATTGTTATAACACAAGTTGTATAAAGTATATCTTCAATTTAAAAACACCAAACGTAATTTATTAACTTTAAAAATATACATACAATAAATATATACTTGCGACAAACGGTGTCTTAATTTACCGTTATACGGAACTCAAATTTTTAAAAATTCTTAATTCCTTCTATCTTTCAAACAATTTTAGTTAAAAACTTGAAATTTTGAGAGAAGTTAGGTTTTTGAAAATAAGTATGAATCACTCCCCCAAGAAATGAGAAATTCATATTGTACACAAGTATGCATATGTATGTATAAGAGAAAAACAGACAAAAAATATTCAAATGCTCGCAATTCACGCATTGTAATATGAATTTCAATCAAAGGTTATATAAGAAGACGAGCCGCTCCCAGTATGTTGACCGAATTTTTTTTTGCTACTCGAAAAAAGATTGGCTCCGGATTAACAATACCATACAGTATATTTAAAAAAAACATTTTGTATTCCATGTAATGGGACTTTTTCACTAGTTTATTAAAATGTAATATAAATTTTTCTTTTACCATACAATTAGTATATAACATATTTACATACAAATAAAACTATGTATTTGCGTTGAATAAGATTGTACAATAGCTACAGTCAAGTAATGAACAGTTTAATGAAACTAATGATTACAAAAACTTAAGATTAGTCTAATATAAATAATAAGCAAGTTAGTGGATGCCCTATTATACTCCTAATATTGTAGGAGCGGAAAGGAGATAAAAAAAAATATTTAATTAAATTAAAAAATTGACCCCGTGAAATGTTATTTTAAAAATAAAAAAAAAAACAATAAGATAAAAAATTAATCTGGATGAGTATTACCTGGAGTTAGAAATTAAAAAGAATATTAAACAAGGTAGAATGTAAACCAACGGTTTTTAAAACCGCACATTTCCAAAACTCAATACAAATTGTTTAGAAGTGTGACTTACACAAAAATTTGAAAATTTCATGTAATAAGAAAAAACTTGAAAATAGGACATTTTTGAAATTTTGAGGGGCCGTAAGTCCAGAATCCTATATAACTAAGAAAAGCCGTTAACACACGTAAAAATATATTATTGAAGCTTTAATTTTTATGTCTTGCCGAAGAAAAGTTTTTACAGGTGCCTAAGTTACAGGTGTCTAAAAATAGCAAATTTTCAATTTTTGAGGCGTAATAACTCTTAAAGAGGGGGCGTTACCAAAAAATTTTCTGAGGAAACTTATACTAATTCTAAAAGTTCTTTCTTGTCAAAAATATGTTATTGTAGCTTTAATTTTTACATCTTGCAGAACTAAAATGTGTGCAGGTTCCTAAGTTACAGGTGTTTAAAAATAGCAAATTTTCAATTTTTAAGCCCTAATAGCTCATAAACAGGGGGTGGTCCGAAAAATTTTTCTGAGGAAACTTATACTAATTCTAGAAGTTCTTTCTTGCCTCAAAATTTCAAGCTTGTATCTAGAAGCGTGCCGGAGTTATTAAAGTAGAAAAATCATGCAAAATTTGGTTTTCACATAACGGTAAATTTAAATACTAAATTTAAAAAAATTGTATAATTTTGATATTAATTTACAAAGATAAAAGAAATACCTGTCGAATGACGTTTTCAGATTGAAAAAATCTTAAGCAGAACATAAGATATATGCATTTAAAAATAGGGCTTTTTCAAAGTTTGAAGGGGTGTAGCTCCGTAATGGGGGGGGCTACATGAAAAAGTTGTTCCACAAAATTATTTTTTTTATAAGACCTACCTATGGTTAAAATTTTTTTTATCTACCTTTAACGGTGTAGAAGTTTTGTAAACAGACGGACGGACGGACGGACGGACGGACGGACGGACGGACGGACAGAGTGAAACTAATAAGCACATTTTTTCAAAATTTTTTTGGAAATGTGCTAAAAAAGATTTAAAACTGAAAATTATTAAAATTTCAAATAATTGATTTCAATTTAAAGTAAATATAATTAAAATAATATCTAATTATTTTGATTTTTTGGAAATTTTAAATCGTAATTAAAAATATTTTATATACCTATACCTAACCTTTAAATTTATAAAAAAGATTTCTATAAAATTAATTAAATTCTTTCTTTTTAAATGAATAATATGACATTAATTAAAAATATATTATTTATAGAACCCTATATTCGATTTTTAATTAACTATCTTTAAAATCTTTTTTATTTTTTTATTATATACATATAATTAATCATTGCTTTTCGACACGTTTAATTAAAACGTTTAAAATAAAATACACTATAAAAGAAAACGTAATAAAATTAATAAAATTTGAAAAATCGTCCTTGGAAATAATATGAAATATAAGAAAAAGGAAAAAAAAAAAAAGCAAACAGATAATAAATAAGTAAAAAAATAAAAATTAATCATTTTCATTTTTATACAAGATTATTTTTTTTGTTATATAATATATATATTGTTATTTATTAACATTTAATGACATATACATATACAATCGGAAATATTAATATTTCAATACTGAAATAATAATATTGTAAATTGCACAATAAATTTTTTTGTTGAAAAGAGACAACAAATTAAGGATGTAATAAATTATATTTTTAATATATGTACATATATGTATGTATATTATAATATTATGTATATGTATGTATGACATTTATATTAAATAATTAATATTATGAAAATTAATTAATTACAAATTACAGATTCAAAATATAGATCTGAAATGATTGATAAAAAAAAAATGAAAAAAAAAAAAACAAAGAATATTCAACAATAATAATTTTTTTTTTTAAATATGACAAACAGAAGATAAAAATGTCAATGTAAAATTTTTGGTATTTTTTTTTTTTTGCTTGTTAATTATTGTTTAATTACTATTAGGCTGGTATCTACACCAGTGGCATTATATTGAAAAATGCGGAAATGATGGACAGTGTAATGAATTGCCAAGTATATACATATACTGCATGTTATAATCCAATGATGCCCCTTAATTACAGATGTCTGAAAATGGGAAACTTTAAATCTTTGAGTTTAATAGGTCTTAATGGGTTGTAGAACAAAATATTCTGATATATCCGGAGATAGAAGAAAGCAAATTTTTGTTATATGGTAAAATTAAATACTAAAATTTCAAAACTTCTATAATTTAATATTAATTTATAAAATTAAAAAAAAAAAACAAAGGGCCTCGGTGGCCTAGTGTGTAAGAGCGTATAAAATACACTGTAAACACCGAGGGAGGGTCGCTTCGAAACCCACACACGTCGTAAGAGTTATTTCCCCTTACAATATTTATAGCCACGCCTGAACAGGAAAGGCTGTTTAATTTCCTGTCCACATTTATGTGGCAAAAAAATACATTTAAAAAAAAAAAAATTAAAAAAAGATCCTTTCGTTTGTCGTTTTTAGATTGAATAGATATAAAGTAGACCCAGAGGTATAATATAGCTATATACATTTTAAAATAGGGCGTCTTTAAATTTTGAGGAGCTGTAACTCCGTAGATGTTTATAATAAAAAAAAAAGCTGTTAACAGTGATAAAAATATAATATGTGAATTTTAATTTTTATGTCTTACCAATAAAAATTTTGTATAGGTGCCTAAGTTGCTACTGACTTGTGAGCCCTAATAGCCTTTAAACAGGAGATTGTACAAAAAATTTTCAAAGTAAGTTATTAGTTATTTTTATGTCTTACCAATGAAAAATTTTGTATAGGTGCCTAAGTTGCTGCCGACTTGTGAACCCTAATAGCCTTTAAACAGGAGGTTGTACAAAAAAATTTTCAAAGTAAGTTATACTAATTCTGAAAGATGTTTTTTCTCTCAAAATTTTAATCGTCTTTCTAATAGTATTACGAAAATATGACTGTAAAAAAATCTTGCAAAATTTTATTTTCACATAGGGGTAAATTTAAATAATAAACGAATTTTATAAAGATAAAAAAAAACCTGTCCTTAGCTGTTTTTAGAATGGAAATATATAAAACCTAACCTGAGATATACATATTTAAAAATAGGGCTTCTTCAAATTGTAAGGGGCTATAGCTCCATAACCGGTAGGGCTACACAAAGAAATTGTTACCTATATAACATTATTTTTTTTAAGAGACCTATGGGATTATTAAAATTTCATGGCTCTATCTTAAACGGTGTAGAAGTTTTGTAAATAAACTGACGGACAAAGTAAAACTAATAAGCAAATTTTCAAAAACATTTTGTAAAACATATCGAACACTCATCTATTTAATTTACTTAATTTCTTGATCACATTAAACTATAGAAAACATTTTACGCTTACATTGATTTGAATTTTTTTAATTTATTTTTTATTACAACCCCTTGTTTCCTTCCTTACAAGAATACATTAGAAATTTATTTTCTTCTAACACCTATTAAAAGTAAAATAAAGAAAAATGGTTAAAAATATTATTATTTATGTACAACTGCTTCCTGCAAGATTTTCTTTCTTCGTTAAAAAAAAAAATTTATTTGTTGAAAAGCGCGATCTAAATTGTTTATTTTTATCCCTTTCATACTTTTCCAATCTATAAAGTCATTTAATTTTAATTTCATAATTAATTAAAAATTTCTTTTTTATCTTTTCCTTTTATAACTTAGCTGTATGTTTTAAAAAAAAAAAAAATGAATTTTGCTTTGTAAATATTAACATAATATCTATTTATTTTAATTAAAAAGAAGTTAAATTTGAATATCTTTAATATTTAAAACAAAAATTTTTAATGATTGACAAGCTTAACAAAATTATAAAACATATACATATGTATTTTTATAGCTATATTTTGTTGAAACCTTTATCATTTATCATTAAACCCCTTCAGATTATTAAATTAAACATGAACTGTACTACAGATAAAGTTGAGGCAACAGATAAACAGAGGCAACAGTATGGTACAAATAAAGTTGAGGCAAATACTATATTAATTGGGTAGATTGATATGAAAAAAATCTAGAAGTTGAAAATCAAGCATTATAAAAAAAAAACGCTTTACAAGTAATAATTCAAAAAAACATTAAATTTAAATAGCAATGTTCAAAATATTATGGGCATTGACTGCCTCAATGAGCGGCTGTAATAAACCAGCGTCAAATTTAAAATAGTACTGTTTGAAGGGTTAGGAGTATTAACTGACACGTTGAACCATTATGATAAACCATAGTGTGGAATGGAATTGGGGTACATAACAGTGAGTGTACCCAGAATCTAGATTTAAAGTTAGTTTGTCTATCCCTTTCCTTCATCAAACAATAACAATAACTGCTTGAAACAGCTAATCTTTTTAATTTAAACACGAATTTACTTGTATAAAAAGTCTTTAATTTTTGAATTTTTAATATAAATTTTCACCAAAAAATATTAAAGTAAGTTTTTTTAATTTAGGAATTCCCTTCAATAAATCCTCCTCGATACCCTAAAGCAATAAAAATAATAACGAAAAATAATTGTAAAAACTCAGCACATTTAAACTTAGAACATAATTCTGAAATAAATTTTGAATTAAACTAAGTTAACTAATAAAACAGAAGAAATAAACATACCTATACCTATATAAATAAATAAAATATATCTATAAGTATGCTATACATTATATATAATTATATTTATATAAATTAAATTCAAACTTATTTAATTTTAATGAAAAGAAAAGAAAAAAATTAGAAAAAAGAGATAAAATCATTTTTTTTTTTTTGTTCGTAAATCAACATTAAATTTACGTTATACCATTAAATAACATATTTTCCATTTTATAAAATGAATTTGAAATTTCCAAAGATAAAGTGTACATCGAAAAATAAACAAAAAAAAAAAAACAAAATAATTTTTTTTTTACCCAAAAGCACTTTTACATTATAAAAAAAAAAAGCAAAAAAAAAACTGTTAGACTCGTCATAATGAAATTTTTATAACTAACAAACGTCAAAAATAACCGTTTTTATATTCACATATAACAAATAGCAGCAGTATATGGTATCATAATCATAGCTTTTAAAATCATTAAGATTTAACAAATAAAAAAGAGTGTTAGTAAACGGTATTGCACCAAAAAATCAAAAGAAAATTATTAAATATAGGTTTTACCGTTATCTCAATAACAGAAATCTAGCAATCTTTTTAATTTTCGTTTGATGTTATTATATTTTCTTAAGCATTTAATTTTTAAGATTTAAAAATAAATTAAATTAATTTTATTGCCTTACTAGGGAATAGAGTATACATACTTCAGTCGTTGCAGCCCAGTCATCACCGGTAGACACAAACAATAATTATTAAAGAAGATGATATGTTTATATTATTAACTACCGGGACTACAAAAACGGGTTCATTAGTAATGTCCGGGACTAAATGAAATTTTTTGTAAAAGACCAATAAGAAACTGTAATTTAAGTTTTCTTTTAAAAATTATTTAAAAACGCAACTTTGAATAAATAAGGGTGAGCCAATCTTGAATAATTAAACTTATGAATGCAATTTAAATTTTAGTGTACCTAGATTCTATTTTACTAAACTACTCGTCATTTCAAAACTCTAGTAATATCTACTATTTTCTTGAAACAAAACATTTTTTTTATATAGCAGAAGTGTTTTTTGTTTTGTTATATTAGAAAGTTAATTTTAAAATACTTTATTACATAGCTCTAATATCTGAATTTATTTACAAACTTTGCTGGAACAGACGATGGATCAAATAAAATTAAAACTTTTTTTTTTTAAACTAAAATAAAACAAAGTCAAAGTTCAAAGTGTTATATGAAATTAAGAAACAGTAGTACCACCAAACACATTAAATGTGCACAACAAGAACCAAAAAAAAAAGAACAAATGTAATGGTACTTTTATGAAGAAAATATAATACTAAACAACTAAGCACCACCAATTATAGCCACCTCCAGTTTTTCTTTCATAATAAAAATCAGAGCATCATTACATCTTCTCAATATTATTTTTTCTTTCTTTTATGTGTTTCGTTTTTTTTTTTTTTTTAATTTTCACTTAAATGGAAAATTGTGAAAATGGCACATAAAACAAAAGAAAAACGATACAGAAAAACAGAAACAAAAAATAACTTCTTTCTCTTTCGTTTTAAAAAGAAGAAAACAAAAATTAATAACTTGGGATGAAAAAAATTGGGAAAGAAATCATGAAGAAAATTATCGTTTTTAATACTACCTATAGATATGGTTTAGTATAATTTGTATGTATACGTGAATTATTTTATACAATACATTGAAACATTAATAAAAATATGTAATTTGCCACTCTGCCTAGTGGGTATTAATCTCATCTAAGTACAAAAAAATAGACATTCGAAAAAAATTTAATATTGTATAATACTTGTAATTTTTATTCCTTATATTGATTGCTACAGTATCCAAAAGCCAGATCAGAGTAAGGTCAGTTTTAAGTATATACGCAATAATATAGTAGACCATGCAATAATGGCGTTCCCATAGAAATTGAGAACGAAGTACAACAAACAAGAAAAAAAAAGAAGTAATCAATAATAAAATATCCAATTACATGATCTGATAATGTCGATAACAAAATATTACACCGTTATACACAATATTTTGTTTCTTTTTGTTTTTGTTTTTCTATTTCATTAAATTTACGTCTAGAACTGAAATTGAAATTAAGGGGAAAATTTACGGTAATGGAAGTGACTAAAGAGAAACATTGATATTATGAATGTTATGTGGAAGACATTGTAGTATAAAAAAAAAACCAGATAGAATATAAAATTATCTTTATTGTTTTGTAATATTATTATTATTATTATTATTTTGTTTCTATTAGAAAGAGATAGATATATTGCTTAATAAGATTGTAATGAATAGGGATGTTTTCACATCCCAGTCATTTTGCAGAAAATTGTTTTATTTTAAGTTCTTTTTTTTGTTTTTTTTGCTGTTTCATTAGAAATTTGTGTCTATCGTAGAAAAATAAATTTAAAATAGACGATTGATAAAAAAAAATACAGTTGATAGACGATTTATTGCTTCATAAGTAATTGTATTCTATTTCTGGAATCTTCTTTTTAAAGATATTTTTAAAGCATTTCTGCTTTTTATACTGAGATTGTGATTCATGAAATAACTGACTGTAAAATTATTTTAATAATTAATTAAAGGTAAAATATTGAATATAATATGGGTGTTAAAGATATTGACTTTAGAATTTTCTCATAAGATAGAAAAATGCCCTTTAAAAAATAAACAATTTTATAATTGTACTGTAAGAGATAAAAATGACTGAACGCTTCTGTTTTATATTTTTAATAAGCAAAAAATATTTTTTTTTAACCCTTTAAGACCTAAAATTTTTGCTTTATGGGATTGGAATGAAGTTTCCCTATATGTGCTAAAAAGCTTAAATCTAAAATTTTGAAAGCCCTGTTGCGTCCTTCAACACTATTCTATTCTTCAGTAGTGCTGAATTGTCTAGACAAATACTTGTTTAAACAATCAATTCGTTTTATACTTGTTGAAATTGTATGAAAACTATCTGTGAACTAAAAAACAAGTGAAAAGTTTGGTTCTGTGAAATCCGTTTTTAAGAAAAAATTTGAATATGATACGAACACCCAATGTACGTTATTGGTATCATTGAAACAATAGTTTAAAACTTCTACTTTTTATTTAAAAATTACTTTTTTTTTTTAAAGACTGAGATTATTAATTCTGAGAAAAAAAATTGTAATCATAAGATTTTAATAAGTACACGATTACTTTCTATTGAACATTCAAATGAATCTGTATTCACCGTATATTCACTTGTTTATGAGTGCTTTGACAAATATTATTTCAATTTAGTATAAAATTAAGTAAAGTCGTATTTTACAAAAGTTTATATCTATAAGTGAATTGAAATTTTTTTATCAAAAAGTACAAACATACACAAAAGGTAAATAAAACTTTTATTTTATGAACTTAATTAATTCTATCTGTCTAATACAATAGATACAATACAAATACAATACTACAAGATGAATTTATTTAACGTTGAACAAAAATTTTTTCATATATTTTAATGAATATTGTATTTATCTCTAAAGAATAAAAAGTATAATAAAATCACAAATTTCACTTTATTGCAAAATGTATGTATAAAATTGAACACCGGATAACAAAACTCATTATGTTCACGTAAATCATATAAGACAAACAATTTACAGTTCAGTGGCTGGCAAACACAGAGTCGAATTGTAAATCAATGCTTTAGAAAACCATCAAAAATATAAAATAACAAAAGAATGCATCATTCGGTGGTGACTATAATGGAATTTTAAATAGGCTGAAAGTTGAATTTTATAACAAAAAGATATTGATTTTCATTTCCAATATGTATAGGCGTAATTTAAATATGTATCTACATTAAAAAAAAAAACTGAATGAAAACTTTTCCAATCCCTAGTATATTGCAGTGTATTTGATGTAGTCCGGTTTAATTTAAGATGCATATTGTCCTTTGTACAATGTTAACATTAATTATTAACAGAAATTTACATGTTTAAGAAATTATAAAAGAATTAATGTTTATCCTTTTTTTTTAATTCATTTGATATCAGGATTTATCCTTTTAACTTACAATTTTAATAGTAATTAAACGGTTGTAAATAAAATAAAATAATAGAGTTAGAGTAAATTATAAAATAGGATTTATTTGATAAAATATATTTCCAAACTCAGGATACATTTGAAAATCCTAATTGTATCTTAATATCCTAGATCCTGTATTTTATATGTAATTGTATTGATCTTGTCCTCTTTTTTCTTTTTAAAAATTTCGAGATTTTAAAGAAGCAGATCATTTTTCAGCAAAAGAAGTTAATATAAATTTTTTTTTTTTGGTTTTGAAAAGGTAAGCTCACTCAATTAACTAATTATTAATTAAACCGTTAAAAAATAAACAATTAAAAAACTGATTATCGTATTCATTATCCTAAAAATTTTAATTTTAACAATTATTATACTATACGTAGAAACAGTAACATCAACAAAAATAAACAAAATAACCAATTCAACCCACATTTTATGTACTTATTTATAATTCAGAAAAAAAAGTTCCTAAAACCATTTTTTCCTTTTTGTTTTATATTGTTCTGTTGTTTAATAAAACAAAAAAAAAAAACAAAAGAATAAATGTAAACCATGCCATTTTTAAATTACAAAACAAAACACTATCTTAACCAACATAACAGCAAATCCCCACTTATATTGTGTGTTAACGTCACAACAATAACAGGCAACATGTATTAACCTCATTGTTATTTACACAAAATAATATGAAAAAAAAGACAAAATAACAAACATAACCAAAACATAAAACTAGAATGATTTTATTCACCGGATATGCATAAACTTAAATTTTAAAAAAGAATACGCGTTTTAAAATTCTTTGCATCCCCTCCTTCTGCTTAACATTTTTGTACTTTTTTCATTTTTTATTTTTAACAAAGACCTGCGATGTAAAATAAAAAAAAATAAACGGTAAAACTTACATCTTTTCATCACTTCTAAAAATTCACCTCAATTTTTTATGAAAATAAATAAAATAGTTTTTTTTTGTAACGCAAGGTTGACAGCAAAACTGCATTTCACCGCATACCTACTTCTTTTTTCTGTTAATATGTTGTTCTTTTTTTTTTTTTTTTACTAGGAAGAATTTACACAAAATGCATTTTCTTTAATATAATATCAGAAAAAATGAAAAAATAAAAGTCAGAGCACATAAAATTGAATAAGAAAACCATATTTTAACCCTTTAGGTTGAATGTACGGTGTACTAAACCTTCTCATCAATTTTTCATTTTCCTTCAAATCAGTGTAGCAGCTGAGATTCTTCTCTGTTCTACAAACAATTTTCAATTCGAGATCATTTTATTTGCAAAAGTCAAATCTACTTTAAACTGTAACTGTCACATTCGTGTTAAGAATTTTGAAAAGTAACTGTTCATTGTTTCATTTCATTTTCAACGGTTCATTGTTCAGTAACTGTTCAACTATTCATAGATAATATTACGAACTATCCATAACATGTATGCTTCATTTATTATATTGTTTGGTCTCTATAACATAAAATGTAATAATATTGACAAATTTTCATTGAATATAATCAACAATCAGAATATAGGTATGTACTATGTACATAATAAAAACTTGATAGATAAATTTCATTCCAAAAATCGCAGGTTTGAAAAGCAAAAAGTCTCAAGTTCGATGTGCTAGATTTTATACAGTTAATGGTTAAAACATTTTATAATGCAAAATACAAGAATTAAAAAAAAAATAATAATAAAAAAAAAAAACTTTATATAAAAAAATATATATGTCAAGTTTGCTTAAAGGATCTAGAATACGAATGCAATATAAGAATAACAAAAATAAAAATGTAGCGAAGCCGTTAGGTACTTTTCGTATTCAAAGAAAAAAAAAATTAAACTGTAACATTTACTAACTAATACATAAAACTACTTAAAAAACTATAAAAAAAAAAAAACGGAAACAAGGATAAGGAATTCTTTTTATAACAATTGTTCCTTTATGCTTGAAAGGACTTTAAAAAATTCCAAAACCTTATAAACTCACATACTTGCATGTATTTATTGCATATATTTATATACGCACACAAAAAGTACCAGTAATACGTGGAAAAATTAAATAAAACTATCCCAGAAAAAAAAAAAAAACTTTAGAAAATAAAAAGAAAAGAGACAAAAAATAAAAGAATAAGAAAAATAGAAGGGTTTTTAGAGTAAGAAATAAAAGGAATTCTTTGTGCATATAAAATGCATTTTAAAAGTTACATTTTAAAGTCTTAAAGAAAAAGATAAAAGAAAAAAGAAGCTACTGTTATTTTTTTTTTTATTATTTAGTTTTTGTATTTTGTACATGCACCTTAAAATCAGAACACATGTAGTGGATTCCATTACTAAATACTCGTTAATACATAAGGAATAAAAAAAAAGAAAATGACAAAAAAAAGAAAAATAAGTAACCTTTCGTAGTAAAGGAAAAAGAGATGGATATAGAGAAGTGAGAAAAGGAGTTAGAAAGGAAAAGTTAATATTAAGAAAAAGAAAAATTTAAATTTAAAAGGATAAAGTGAGATTTTTTTTTTTTTATCCTATACAATTTTCTGTCAACCAGTATTATACAGTAATAATATGTAAATTTCGTACACACATTCACATATAATTTTAAAATTGCTTATGTAAATATTCAAAATATATACGAAGTTATGCAATAAATACATGCATGACATTATGACATTTATTGTGGTGATAATACAGTGTAAGACAAAATAAGAGATTTTAACGAAAATCATTTTGTAGTAAGCTTATAATGTTCCTAACCAAAAAAAAAAAAAATGGTTGTTAATATTATTATAGAATATTTCTAATAAAACTGATCAAATATGTTGTAGCCAGATTAAATTAAATTTATAGTTATTTAAAAATAAAAAATAAAATAATTCTTGTATAAAATAATAGATGTCGCGCAAATAAAAATATTTGTCTTTCATTACAGTTTTAATAAAAGACAAATATTTGTCTTTTTTACAGTCAGTTACAGTAAATCTTACAGTCTTACGAGTAATCAACGGTTTAGTGAAACTAATTAATGATTCTAAAGACTGAATCATAGTAAAATATGAATAATAAATGACTTAATGGATGCCGTATGATTCTTATATATAGGAGTGGAAAAGAAGAAGAAAAACAAAATTAACTATTTAATATTAAAATATTTCTAATAAAATAAACAAAATGATGAGAATATAATTTAACTTAACGAATGGTTTCTAGAATCTTAAAAAAACGATCTTAATATGAAAACATTGTTATCGTTATTGATGATGTTGTTGTCAGATCAAGAAAAAGATTAATAACATTTTTGAAGGTTACAAATTTCAGTGAAAAATAAGAACTTTGTTTAATGATTCAGCAATATTATAATATAGCTGGATAATTTTAATTGTTGCCAGAAGGTATTACTGAAAATAAGGTAACATAGTAGAGTGTTTTTGTTTAGAATTGAATATTATTAATATTAGTTCTGATTTAACCCTGATATAAGCTTATATATATACATTTAATGTATTTTACTTAGTATAGGTATATACACCACTTAAAATTTTAAATTTTATTTTTAAATTAATACCCTGACCTTCTTTTTTGTTTTGAGTAATAAACACCATGTCAACATTAGGTTTAAAAATTGTGTGCCTAAATATGTATGTAATCTACATAATATTATTATATTGTGTAAATAATATAAGTCTAGCGAAGAATACTTCACTTTAGGAACCTATTGAAAAAGTTTTTTTTTTTTTTTTTGTTTTAATACTATATGCAAATTTAAAAGATTAAGTATATACTGTAGGTACACTTTTCCATAATATGACAGAGACAAAAGACAAAGTTTTTTTATTGTTTTTCTTAAAGTATACAAAAAAAAAAAAAAAGAAAACGTTTAAAAAAAAAAGCAGTCATGTTTCACATACCGATTTGTATATAAAAGAATACATTTTTGTTGGTGTGTTCTAAGAGAAGAGAAAACACACACAATAATGCTATACATATACAAAAACTAGTAATTTGGATTCCAAAAGCGGTAACATATGTCCTTGTTTCAACAAAAACAAAAACTTTTAGATATTTTTTTTTTTTACATATTTTTAAACATAGTTTAAAAAAAAAAGTTGTTTTTCTCTCTTTCTTTTCTTTTTTTTGTTTTCATATTTGATTTCGACAAAACACACCACTATAAATTCGAATAAATTCTTTTTGGTCAATTTTTTAAAAGTTGTTGAAAAAGTTTTTTTTTTTTGTCTCAATTTTTAATTTTTTTTTTTTTTTTGTAGTGATGTCAAAAAGTCACAATTAAATACTTTTAAAAAACATTATTTTTATTTTTTATCTCTTCCTTTAGGTTTTTTTTTGTTTTGGGTCTTCATTTTTCATATTTTTTGTATGGTAGCTATATGTGTTATTAGTTTATAAATATAAATACTTTACAATTTTTTTTATGTAAATTTTTTGTTTTTGTTGCTTGTTTTTTTTAACTCATTAGAAACCATCGTTATAAATATGACAAATTTAAAATAATATTATGTCAACATTAATATTAGTTTTCTTTTAAAACTTTATCTCTTTGGGTTATACCTTTAGATATTCTGACACCTTGTATTTAAAATTTAACTCAGTTCTAATTCTAGTTTTTACTTATGCTCTGTCAATCCTATGCAAATTCTTAAACAACAGTTATATTTCCTCAGTTGTGTTCAAGCTAAACTGCTAACTGTTTATTTTTGTTTATACTTTCTGATTACTAATGATTGGCATATTCAAGAATTAAAGAAATAATTACAATATTACAAGTGTTGATGCAATCTGTCAAATTTGTGGCCTACAGATCTAAATGGGTTAATTAAACAAATCATAAATAATAAAACTTCAAAAAATAAAAAAAAAAATAAACTTATTCCTCTCTTTTTTTTTTTTTTATTTTTTTAAATTTATATTTAATAATAACTGTAAACACTTGAATATGAAATTTATTTACAGTTTTTAAGACTTAAAAATAACATAAGTTTCCTTTTGACAAATTACTTGTCAGGAAAATCGGATTATAAATTCAAGTTTATTTAATATAGTGTAATACAATTTTGTACAAAATATTTGAATTTTAGAATTAATTTAGATTTCAACATTATTGTGACAAAATTTACTCAAGAATTTTATTAAATTTTTTTTTACTTTTTTGTTTTTATTTAAAAACAAAAATAAAATATATTTTTTTTTTTGTGTTAAAGTTGTTCAAAAAATGTAATAGTAATCAATCATAACTGATAAGAAATTGATTTATGTAAATAAACACGGATATACATAATACAGGCTGTTATAGAAAGAGTGGATATATTTCATATGTAAGGAAGATTTCTGAGTTTTTCTCAATGTTTCACTTGCTGAAAGATTTTTTTTTCCTGAAATATTTATTACGTCTTTTTAAATAATAGCTAAAAAGAAAGGATTTTTTTTTTTTAAATAATGAATTTTCTTTTACAGATGTTTTTTTTTTTTTTACGTCTACCTAGTCCTAACGCTTTGCATTTTGCTAATAAAGCATGCCAGACTCGGTCGAACGCTTTAGAAATATCCAGAGCCACTACATCTGATTCACCAGAATGGTGAAGGCTGATATTCAACTTTTTGCAAAGGTAAGTCATGAGATCACTGGTTGAACGACGGGCTCTGAACCCGTATTGTCGATCATGAAGCAAACCTATACGATCCAGATATTTCAAAAGCTTCTGGTTTACTATTTTTTCCATTACCTTGGAAAGAACCGAGGTTATAGCAATAGGACGGTAGTTAGAGGGATCGCTTTTATTACCTTTTTTTGGAATTGGGAAAACATGCGCAACCTTCCATTGGGTAGGGTGAATACCCGAAGTAAAGGAAAGATGAAAAAGGTTGCGTAGAGGTTTTGAAATGCTTGAACAGGTATTTTTAAGAACCATGGTAGTGATACCATCTGGACCGGCAAATTTTTTTCCATCAAGATTTTTCAAGATTTTCATCACTGCTCTTGTCCTAAAGTATATTTTACCGAAGGAGCAGTCAACTTCAGGAACAGTTGGTGGCTTTAAAGTTGACTGAGGCAGTGTCGAGTTCAAAGAGAACTGCTTGCCAAACAAGTTCGCTTTCTCTTTGGAATCTGACACAATCATGTTATTAATATCAACAAGGAAGCGTCTTCCCGCTAGCGTCTTCTTTTCAACTTTTTGCAAATGACCAAAAGGATTTCCTATTCTTGGGCATGTGGATAAGTTTGCGTTTCAACTTTAGGTTGAATAAGAATTTTTGCCTGTTGATAACTCTCTTGCACCTGTTTCGAACCACTATATTGTTTGCCCTGAGAGCCTGCGACCTAGTGCTTTGATACAGTTTAAAAGCCTGCTCCTTTTTAAAAATGGCTTCACTGCAAATGTGATTGAACCGAGATTTGGATTTCCGTTTAATAGTTCTCATGGAGTGAGGAATAAATAACCTCATTCCAAGTAAAATTGTTTCACAAATCGCATTTGCAGCAAAGTCGACATTCCTATCGCGGAAACACAATGACCAATCAAAGGATCTGAAAAAACTGTTAAGACTTTCCCAGTTCGCATGGCTGTATCGCCATACTAATTTCCTAGAAGGAGTCCTTTGATTGGTAATTGGGCCTACCCGGAAACTTGTTTTAACTAAACAATGCTCGGAACCACCCAGGGGGCAACCAACTGAAACCACATATTTTTCAGGGTGTGTGGTTACATTTAAAACATAGAAAACAGCATTTTTTTAATTTGCTTACTAGTTTCACTCTGTTCGTCTGTTTACAAACTTTTATACCAGTAAAGTTATAACTATATGAAATGCGTAACCATGGATAGGTATCTTAAAAAAAAATAATGTTGTGGAAAAATTTGTTATATAGCACTTAGTCACCATAGAGTTGCAGTCTTTTAAAGTTGGCAAAAGCCCAATTTTCAAATATCTTAAATTTTGCTTAATATTTTTTCAAACTAAAAAGGTCTACAGAAGGTTTTTTTAGATTTATAAATCGATATCGAAATTTTATAAGTTTTTGCAATTTAATATTTAAATTTACCGTTATATGAAAAAAAAATTTTGCTTAAAAATAAAAGAAAAATATTATAAAAATAAATATAAAATTCAAAGAAAATTTAAAAATTTTACTTCATAGAATTGAAAATTGTTTTCATTGCCTTTTCGAAAATAACCTTTGATTTTAAATTTAGCTTTGTTTAATTTTACTATTTTGTACTTTATTAGGTATAAAGTAAACTTTAGATTTATGATAGGTTTTTTACCGTTCCCAAACATTTTTAAAAAGACTCTTTTATATTTTCATTCTGTTTCAATACGTTCGTACACTTAAGACCCATAACTTTCCGTCCGTTTTTACTTTGATTGTTTTTTTTTTTTGTTTGCACTCCTATAATTGGGCTTTCACTAAGTAAATTTATTATTTATATTTGATGAAGCTTCCAGTTTTTGGAATCATTAATTTCACTAAGCCTTTGATTATTCGGCATTCAAATCAGTTCAATGTTCATAAAATCATAAAATTTTCTGTTTAAAAGATAGTTCTAATTTAAAAGCCTTTAAATTATTATTCTTTGTTAAATAAAAATCAAAAAGCGAAATGTAAACCAACGCATATTTTTAAAGGCGCACATTTTCTAAAAAACAATACAAACTCTTTAGACTTGTGATTTGCATCAAAATTTGAAAATTTTCTTGAAATTTCATAATAGTGAGCAAAAATAAAGAGACATTTTCATCAATTTTAAGGGAACTTCTACATAAGTAATTAAGAAAAACCATTAACATACGCAAAACGAGAACACCTTTTATTTTGAAAATAATTTTACAGGTGCTTAAGTTACACGTGTTTCAAAATAGCAAAATTTCAATTTTTAAGCCCTAATAGTTCTTAGGTGGTAATACAAAAAAATATTCTCACAAAATTTATACTAATTCTAAAAGTTCTTTCCTGAATCTCAAAATTCCAAGTCCCTATCTTACAGATCTGCGTGTCTGAGTTATAAGGAAAGAAAAATGATGCGAAATTTGGTTCTTACATAACGATAAATTTAAATATTTACTAAATTTAAAAACAAATACTATAATTTTGATATTGATTTATAAAGGTATAAAAAATCCTGTCCAAAGGCGTTTCTAAATTAAAAAAACATAAACAAAAGAAAAAACTTTGTTAAGTTAAACTTTAGATATATAGATACACATTTAAAAACAGGGCTTTTTCAAAGTTTGAGAGGCTGTAGCTCCGTAATAGATTATTTTTTTATGATAATGAACAATTAACAAATCATTTGTAAGTTTTAATATTAATCTGCTTATAACTTTTATAGTATATAGTCCTTATTCTATTTAATTCTCATTAAAAATTTTCAATAAATTTATTTTTAAAGAATAATTAATAAAACAAAAAGCTAATTTAGAAAAAAAAAAAAAAATTTATTTATTATTTTATTTAGTCCTAAATATCATAATGTAAACATATTATAAAACAAAAATGAATTTCCCGTCTCTTTCCCACAGTTTCTTTACACAACGGTATAGCTAATATCATTTACAGGAAAAATAAATTTAAACGCAATAAATTAATATTTAATTTAAAACATTAATTAGCTGTTACAGTTCATTACCTTTGTATTATTCTGTAATAATTCTAAAATATCACTATTTCTAATTAAATGTTTTTTTTTTTTTTTTTTTTGAAATACGAATACCAGAATTTTTAAACCTGGAAAAAAGTATAAATAAAATTATCCCAAAACATATTATTTCGTTACAGGGTGTATCACAAATTAAATTGTTTCTTAATTGTTTCATTTTTGTTTAATTACAGAATTTAATTTAACCATATATTATAGATAGGCGTTCATTAGACGTAGTGTTTGGACGTGAATGTTTTCCATCTGTGTTTTAGCCCATTTTTGATCGTTTTCTTTTACACTTTTAAGAAAAAATGGTACGATCGGTAAGATTTCATTTAAATCAAAAATGACAGAAGTCTAACTTTTTTTTGAAGTAGGTAAGTATTTAACAAATAGAATGAAAAATTGAGAATTTGCATTCACTTTTTCGAAATTTTTAAAGAATAAAATGTCACTTTTTTGAATCGTCACTTTATTAATATCTGTTTCTGTTTTTTTAAATACTGTAAAATAATTTCTTTTTAAATTTTGATAAGATTGATTAATTGCCGTGACATCCAAATTGCATAAAAAAAGCGTTTGGATGCGCTACAAATGCACATAAAGTTTTTTAATGCATTGTTAAACCGATGTTTCGCGTCTAAATGCAATGTAAATGTAATACAATTAAGAACAACTTTTTCGCTGGTAAAAAAACAATTCAAATTTACTATAAAATTGTCAAAGATAAATTAAAAGTCTCCAGAAAATTTGAGATGCAAAAATTTTAAGCAAACTCACATCGTAGGCGGTGTACAAACTGTCATAATGCAATTTGGATCATGATACTTTGTAAAAAGCTTTTGTTTTACAATTTGGATTATAATACTTTGCATCGGACGCTTTTTTTATGCAATTTGGATGTCACGACGATTTTATTGTTAACATAATTTGAAAAATTATGGCTACCCAACGAAGATGGTAACATTTGCCGTAGAACATAAATAAATATAGATATCAATAGTTATTTTGCTTATTATTTTATTTTTGTAAATTTTGCTAATCTTTACAACTTCTGATCACAATAATAGAATTTTACTTTTAAAAAGAATAGGTTCAGAACTTCAGAGAACAATAGTTCAGAACTTCAGAGAAGTTTTCAAGTTTGACCTTTATTAATAACAGATGATAATGTCAAATTTTGACGTTGTACAAAAGAAATGTCAACAAAATTATATAAGAAGTATATCAAAAGTGAAAAGAAAAATTTCTGTTTTTCAGTTAAAAAAATGAACAAGAAGAAATCAAAAGGAAACGGTTTCAGTATCAATTAGTGATAAAAGTGTAACGTGGAACTGTTATGTTAAATTGAAAGATAAACTTTTAATTAATTTAATTTGTTAAAGTATTAACATTTTTTTTCAGAAATCTGAAATTTAATTATTGGTATAGTGTTACCACTCCACAAAAATCTGAATATGATTCCAGCCCCTAAATAAATTCAAACAAAGAAGAAAATATAAAACCTCCAATGGAATTTTTTGATCAAATTAGTGAAATTCTTTATCATGTTTAAAGTATGTTTTTTTTTAAGATTGTTGTTATAAACTATATACATTATGGCTTGTATAAATCATTGCTTGTATCATTACTAGTATAAATCATGGCTTTAAATTTTTATAGAAACTTAGACGTTTTTTTACGTCCTGTATAAATAATTGAGGACATCTTTTCATTTTTCACCATATACATATATTTTTGTGCTGTTTACGATGCTCATAGCTTTTAATTTTTTCATTCAATGTTTCTGTAAACAGACTGAAGCATTCTGTGTTTTTAGCATTGTATCTATGTATTTGTAAATGCAAATAATTAAAATATAATATTATATTGTAGCTATATATTATGTTATACGTACTTGAAACATATGTATTACATGAAACTAGACACTAATTTGCATTTTTACAATTTTTATACAAAATAAAAGATTCGGACAACAAATGATGCTGTTGTTATAGAATTTTTTTTAGAAAAATAAATAAAAAATTAAAAAAAAAAATAAAATTCCAGACAATGCAGTATTATTAGATATTTTTATAAAATATTACCATTATCAAAGTAATATGTATATATTATTATTTAAGTATATAAAGATACATAAAGATTTATTATGTAGAATATTATTTTACCTAGTACCTATATTATAAAAATTTTATTTAAAAAATTTTGTTTTAGTTCTATTGCAGATAAAATTTTCAAAGTCGCGTTATAATTTATTTTAGGGTTAAAATTAGGCAAATTCGATTTTTTCTTCTTTAAAAAAATTTTTTTCTAAAAACTAGGATAAGTTTTTTAGACGATAAAACTAAAGGTCTTTAGACTGTTACTAAAATAAACTTCTGTTTCCTCAGTAATAGAATTATAACAAAATAGACTTTAAATGAACATAAAGTAAAGCTACGTACGTTAAAAAAAATCAAAGATATAAATTTCTGTTTATGATTATTTTAATAAACACAACTTCTTTTTAATCTCAGCAAACAGAAACCCTAACAAGCTTAACTTCTGATGCAAATATCTTTTCTTTGTGTGGTAGACTTCCACCGTTACTTCTTTAGTTTCTTTTTCTTATTCTTTTAATTTTGATGTGTAGCAATGGATCTCTAAGATTTAACCTAAATTTCAAATCGATGTGAAATTAGTTCTATTAATTAATTAATTCTATTTTTCTTAAAATTTTCTATTTTTATTTAAAAGATTTAAATGCACGATATTTGAATTCGTATTGAAACGCAATTATTAGGTGATAGGTGTTGCCACATGCACAAAGTTTATCCATTCTTAATTTTTCTTACTAAAAACGGTAAATTATAATTTTAGCCCATTTTTCAAAATATTTTGAAAAAATTCGCTTATTAATTTCACTTTGTTTACTCGTCCGTCTATTACTGCTACATCGTTTAAGATAATAAGCTATGAAATTTTAACCATGAATTGATTTCTTTAAAAAATAAAAAATCAATATTTTTGAATAACTTTTTTATGTATCCAGCCCTAAGTTTTCAAATGTTCACATAATATCAAGTTGTGTTTTATATAAATGTTATGTAAAAACAAAATTTGACAAAATATTGAAATTTTGAGATGAGATGAAAGGATCTTTCAGAAATATGATAGATTATCTCAGAGAAAAATTTAAAAGCTATTAATGATCGCAAATTGAAAATTCGCTAATTTTAGACAACAGCTGTCAAACTTTGTTTACAGTAAGATTTGTTTTACGTTCATATAATATTATAGCAACGAATATTTCGTGTACTTTTAATCTTCAATCTACCAGGAATTTTATTGAACATTTTGTCGCATGATTGATTTTTGAGGCGGGAATTTTCAAATCTTGTGCGATCATCCAGTTTGAAATCCTATAAATATATATCGGGAATTCCATGGAAAATGAGCGAAAAAACGAAAATTTGAAAATGAAAATTATATGAAATTATACGGTTTTCTTAGGTTCTAATATTATGTTTTTAAAATCGATTCAAATCCATTCTTGAGATATCAAAATTTATATTGAAATGTCCCGACATCGATTGTCCCGACAACTAACGCAAATTTACAACTAATGAAAATTTCTAAATTTTTTTGAATGTCCCAATGACTAACATGGAATTCCTCATATCCAAATGACGAAATTCTATCATCTTAGTATGAATTAGCAAATTGTACTTTCTTCAGTTTTAAAAAAATTCAGGCACACAAAGGATACTGAAAATTTAATAATGAAACTAATTTGATTGTTTAATAATAAATATTAGAAAATTATTCTAATTCTTTAACTCTCAAAATTTTATTAATATTTTACTGGTAGATAGGTAGGTAACGTATAAACCTAACAAAGTTTTTCACCATCAACACTGGTACAATATAAAATAAACCTTTTCTTCTGTTTTGTAATAGGGGCAGGTGCGCTCGTGCTTCATAATCTTACATATAATTCAAGTATATTCAATATTAAGAATAAAGTTTAATATTATAAAGGAGTTACAATATATCCTGTGTATTTTGGATCTTTTATGATAAGAGTGTATAATATTTCGGAAAATCGGTTTGAATAACGTTATTTTGCGCGTTATAGATACCTAAAATTTTGTTTCATACTTTTTCCACTATTAGGATACGTACATGATAATAATATAAAATATTAAAAATTGAACTTGCAAAAATTCAATTTGGTTTATTACATAGTCATTTCATTTCGTTTGCAATACATTTTCTTTTCATATGCATTAAAATGTGTTTCAGTATTTATTATGTATGTCCTGAATAATAAGTTAAAATTTCTTGGAAAAGATTACAAATACATAACGAAACATATGGTTAGAAAACAATAAAACAAAATTATAATATAAATCGCAATATTTCATTTTAAATGTATAGATATTATAAAATCTTCCACTTATAATATAATCAGATTGTGGAAATTTCATTTTAAAGAATCATGAATAAATAAATTGTTTAGAGACCGGTGAACTTTTAAAATTTTAATATTATTGTAATACATATAAAAGAAATATCTTTTAAAACTCTCAAAATTTTTAAATAAAATAAAAAGAAATAAATAAATAAAAATTAATGTATCCCAATAGGACACCACATTTTTTAAACTTAAACTTTTCTTTATTCATTTCTTAAGTACTTACCAACTATTTTTTTTCTATTTCTTTATTTTCATTCCACTTTTGAAATAATATTTTAATCTTATACGTAGTTACATACGTAGTTACGTCATTGCAAACATACAACTCTTATGGTTCACAAAAAAAAAAAAAAAAAAATTGCATAACTAATCGGTATACAACATAAAGTTATTTTTTTGTTTATTGATGGACTTAATATCATATATATACATTAATTTTGATAGTCGCACTCCACAATCAAGTAGAAGTGAATATTTACAGTGTCTTGATTTTTCTTTGTCCAATATAGTAACAAGGGTTACGTTGTCCGATGTAACCATGTACAATCAAATATCTCTTTACTATAATATTATTTTTATTATTTTTTTTTTATAATATAAACCACAAGATGCAGGTACTCCAATTGTTAAGCATTATATAAAGAAGCTATTCTTCTACTATCCTTTTTGGGTCCTTGCTAAAATCATAAGAAAAACAAAAAAAAAAAAACAAAATCATAAAGAGAAGTAATATTAAAATGCTTAAGAGGGAATCATTTAGTTCAGTGCATTTCTCTTGACAATAACCAGTTTTTAACATTGTGCAATATCAACTATTATCAATATAATAATCATTATTACCATCGTTATTATCATCTCTATAATATATATGTGTATCTATAGGTATAATAATGTTCCTATCAGTAATAATTTTCTAAGAAGTGAAATTTTCTTATCAAATTGTATTGCATCAGCTGTAGTATGACCAAATTGCTTCTAATACGTATCTCCCCAACCAAAAATTGGACGAGTAAAATATCAAATTTTTTTTTAAGACGTGATTATTTTCATGATTCGTGAAAAACATTTTGAAACATTTGTGTAATAGTAAATGATGATTGTGGTAAAAAAAAAACAAAAATTTAACAATGATTGTAAGTTAAAATGCAAGAGAAAGGAAGTCAATGATAAAGGGTCTGTAACGCCTTTTAAAGTTATTTGCTTCAAAATTTATTTAAGAAAATGAAAAATTCAAAGAATTTTTCTCTCTTCATTGTTTTCGGATAGTGTTTAGTTGTTGTCAATAAAGAGGAATAATAGACAATATTAAAAAGTTAAGCGCGATGCAGTACAAACGGTTAAAGAAAAAAAAAACCACAAAGACAAGAAAAGTGAAACAAAAAATCAAAGACAAATCTGTGGGAATGATTTTTGAGTTTCCTGTTGAGATAAAAAAATAAAAAATAAAAAAAGTGTAATCTCATAAGCAGAAAAAAAAAAGAAAAAGGGTTTTTTGTTTCTGTTTTGATTTCGAAAAATTGAAACGTTTCTATTTAACTTTAAATTTAAAACGACTTGAGTAATTTTAAGTACAACAAAATAGTAGCGAAAAATTGATATATATATATATAAATATTACATGCATATATGTAATAATGTTAAAAAATTTTTAAAATTTTTCTAAAAGACTCATTTAATAGAGTAGTTGAAAATTTTCTTTACTATAAAAAAATAAAAAATTTGAAATAAACTTATAGCAAAAAAAAAAAAAAAATCATTTTAAATCTGCACGTACTTTGTAAAACCCCCATTGACAATTTTTTTTTTTTTAACTATTTTTCTTTTGCTTTGTTTTTTAAATTTTCAAATTTTTTTAAATTTCCCTGTGTTACATTTAGAATTAATGCTTTAATTTTCTAGAATAAAGTAAAAAAATTTTTTGGGAGAGTAAATGACAGAAAAGTTATGCAGTTTTAAAAGAAAATCATTTTTTTTTTTTACGTATGCCGAAAGTATTTGTGTTTGAAAAGTAATTTTTTCATTAGAGACTCTGTTCGGTCTTAAATTTATGGAGACCATTCATAAAAAGTTTTGGACCTTATTCATAAAAAGATATAGTGTTGAAAATCTGTAAATTCAGTTAATTCATTCCAGATAATAGTTGAGATTAATGTGATTTTTGATCATCATATAATATTTTTAATGGGTTTTCTAAGTTTCTACTATCAAGGTATCATAATGTAAAAAAATTTATTACTTTATGGGATTTTGAGCCTATAATACAGAAGCGTTGATTTGTTTACGCCTACTCAATCCTTGTGAATCTATTAATTGATATTATTAATAGAAATTTTTAAATGAATATAAGTGATAAAATGGGGTACCTATGTATTAATGCAGTTTGTTCATTGAATATATTTATGTTTAAACTGTATTACGAAGTATAATAGGTTTATTTTCTTCGTGAAAATGTTTAAATTCTAAATAAGTAATGTAATGTTATACTTTATTCACTTAAATTTGGTATTTTGAATAATATAGCCTATGAAAAATATCTTAGATTCTTAATGAATTAATTGAGAGCGTAACGAAATCTGGCCGGACGTGATCCTGTTTTATTAAAATGCGATTTTTTAAAATCCCGCTTTTTAAAAGTCCAGTTTTTGTTTAACATCCCATTTTCTTTAAAAATCAACTTTTTTCCATTTGTTTACATTCAACTATGAAAGATAAGCACTACGTATTTATTTCTTTTTTACTGAATATTTGGGTATCCCGTCAATTCACGGAAAGAACAATTCGCAGAACAACAATTCACAGCCGGCTTTAGTAGTAGACGCAAATTAAATTCATTTTTATTTTATATTTTTTTTTTCATTCTTTTTAAACTTACTTGAGAGTAATGGAATACATTTTAATTCCTGTTACCAATCAATGATTAAATAATTTTATTATTATTTTTTTTTTTAACCTTTACATTCCTTAAAAGAGCTTAGGGCAACACGTGAGTCTATTATTATATTCATATTTCACTATACTTCAATTCCAGAAATCGTAAGTTTCACTAAGGCATTGATTACTTGCTTGTGCCTATAATACAAGACGATGAAGCACAAATAACTTTTTTTCTGCCTAATTTATTATACAAAAAATATCTCTCTTTTATTTAATTATAGTGTAGATACTAAATATATCGTAAAAGAAAAATTTAAATTATTTTTTATTTATCTTATGACGCAGTCGAGGTTTTAACATAAAGTCTTTCGAATAAAAGTTGGTTGACATAACTACAAGACGCACCATCGGCTGAATTTACAATTTCAAAAAAAAAAAAAATTATGTTTTTGTTGCGTAAAATTAACTGATGACAGAAAATTCAAATGATTAGATGACGTATTATAAATACTCAATGGTTAATAAATTTTCATATAATTTATTCTATATTTGTATGTCAACAACAAGGGAGGTGATGTTTACTGGGTTAAACACCTTTACGGTAATAGAGGAATCGTGCTCTTACCGTTCCTCTTTAGTGTATTTTAATGTTTCTCACCTAATGCTGTTGTAAAAAGAAATATGTATAATATATAAATCAAGGCCTTTCATCGAAAAAACAAAATCTTTATCACTTTTCACTTTCATCGAAAAAACAATATCTTTAAGATATTTGCGTAAAAATTTTCAAATATTTTTATTATTATTAAAAACTTACGGCATTCTTTGTAAATAATAATAATGATAACCTTAATTTTACTTTTATTTTTTAAAATATAGAATTAAAGTGGATGTGTATTTACTTAACATTTTTTCACTTTTTGACTTTATAAAATGAATTTTATTGATTAAATCAAAAAAAAAACCCAAAAAAAAAAAAACAAACATTTCACAAAGAAGAAAATTATTTTCCAGTTAAAAAACAACAAGATTTAACTATAATGTACCATACCATTAAGTATACTTATACATTTTCTTTTTAATAATTTAGACGCCAAATAATTTTTCATCACCTTGAGCAATATTTTTTCTTTTCTTTTAATTTAATTTTTTAATGTATAAATTTTTAAGAAAAATGTAGTTAACATTTTTTACCAATCCTATACAATTAAGGAAAAAATTCTAAAAATCTTGTAACAAATATTCAACCAAAACAAAAAAAAAAAAAAAATAAAGGAATTCTTCTGTATATATATATATTTTTTTTTCCTTAGATACTAATTCTCACTAAAAAAAACAATTACATACATCTTTCGTAAGAAAATTTTTAAAAATCACTGCTAACATTGTAACACAATTAAAAAGAATCAACAACAACAATAACAATAACAACAACAACAACAACAAATTTTATAAGAAAATAAATAAAAAATGCTTGAAGCATTAAAGATAAACATACCCAAATAAACATAATCTTGGATATATTATATATATGTATATGTGTAGAATATATAACTAGAATATGTACTTAGTGCATATACTGTAAAATCTGTATATAATGTACCGAACGTATAATAACGTATAATATGTAGAAAAAGAAACGATTAAAGTTAAATAGCGTTTTCAATGTTAATTACATGTTCAAATATTTACAAATAATATTCATGTTAACATTTTCATTTTTCTGCAAATTTTCCTTTTCTTTCTTTTCTTTTATTTTTTCTTTTTTATTTATGTTTTTTTTTTTTGTTTTTTCTTTTCTGCTACTGCTGCTATTTTTTATTTTTTAAATTTAAAAAGAAAATTTTAAACAATATATACAACAACAACAACAACAACAAAAAAAAAATACTAAAATCTCATATATTTCACATTTTACACTTTACTGAATTAAAAAAAAATTTAAAATTATATTCAAGAAAAATTTTGTAATATGTTAGAAAGAGACAAAAACAAAATAAATAAAAAAAAAAGATTTTTAAAAATCTTTAGTACTTATTAAGCATTTGTTTTTCTTTTTTTTTTTTGTTTAGTTGAATTAAACATTGATGTAACATTAAATTTATCAATTAAATTGAATTCGTTTGAATAAACTCCATTACAGTCTCACATTCTAAAATTTATTTTTAATGGTATTAAATGATTATCAATATACATAATATTTTATAATAAAAATTTTTATTTTGTCTGTCTGATATGGTTTTAATAGTGTTAATCATATTTAAAAATTTATCATAATTACGATACAATCTATTGGGTCTACTACTGCGTTTCACAACTATGCCCTTGAATAATTTTATAGAAAATCTCAGACACTTTAAACTAATTTATTTGGTACACAATTAGTGTTTATACAAGAGTAAATATGTGCTTTACCTTATCTTTACTTTATTTTATTGCATTAGATATTCAGCATCAGAATTTACCCTAATAAAGCCATTTTGGGCTTACATTAAATTATAATAACTTGAAATATTTATTTTACTTTATATTTAAAAATTTTTAAGTTAATTTTACAATGCTTTAAAATTAAAATTTTTATATTTACAAAATTTTTAATGTTTAATAGTTTCAACAAGTACCTTTTTAAGTCAATTTTAAACATTAAACACAATAGTTGCATACTTACAGGCGAATATTATTTTTTTATTTCTTTTCTTTTTAAATTTTTTGATCACTGTACCTAAATCGAATGCTATATCGTTATAGAATTTCATGATTATCTTTTGTTACAGTTTACAAAATTTTTTGTAATAATAAAAATTATTATTATCTTATGAAATTGTTAACAAAAACAGCATGATTATAAAATGTTACTTTATTATGTTTAAAAAAAAAAATTTGTTGTTTTTTTTTTTTTCCTTTGTAAATATTAACAAGTCTTATAAATATTGGCATCACTGAGATTTTAACAAAAAACACAATCTTTTTTCATAATCAAAATGTACTTTCTGTTGGATGAATTTTATTTACAATAAATAATCAAAAAGAATTTTTTTTTTAACCTCTTATTATCACCGTCAATAATTTTTCCCATTAGTTCCTAACCATTCACTTAAAAAATAAAAAAAAAAAAACCAAAAAAATTATTCTATAAATAAACACAGTGTTATTCACACTAGGACTGCTTTTTATAGCGAATCTTCTCTTTTTCAATGGTAGAAAAAAAAAAATGACGGGCACGGAAGAGATTTAAAATTTTGATATTTTTATTTTTAATTTTGGTTGTATGGATGTTGGGTTATTATTACATATAAAGTCATATTATCCAAAAAAAAGTTCTGTATATTATGAAAGAATTTTATTTTAAGGATTTTCAGGTTTATGAATTAGATGTAGAATTGCGATGAGAGTGAAGGATACAAAATAAAAAAAAAATAAAAATTTTTTAAATTCTTTAAAATTTCAGTATTTTTTTTGTTATTCTTGTTATTTATGCGTCAGTTATGAGAACACAAAAATATTATTTAAAACAGTGATGTTACACCAACTTTAACTTTTGAGACATATTATCATATAAAAAATTATCAAGTGTGTGCGTTTCATTTAACACATTTCACACGTATTTTATTTACCACTTATTTACAGCTCATTAAAAACTGAAAAGCTTTTTCTTATTCTTTTTCCACTTTTTTTCTTTTTTTACCTTTCATTTTCCATCCATTCTTGGAACGAAAATCCAGTAAATGTAATAGTTACCGTAATGTGTTATTTTTTTTTTTGGGTTTTGTTTTTTTTTTCGTTTTAGAAATGTACGAAAATGTGGTCTGAGGAACATTGTTCAATTTTATACTGAGTTTAAAAATAAAAAAAAAAACAGTTAAAAAGATTTTCCAGGAATTATCCAACCAATCCTACACCGATGATCTTCTGAAATATGATTTATATCTAATTGTGGAAAAAAGTTAAAAACCAAAAATAATTTTTCACAAAAAACAAAAAAAATAAACGATTTTTTGAGGTTACGAGGAAAACGGATACAGCGATATATAGAAAAAAAAATTAAGTGTCTGAAATATTAAAAATTAATGCGTGTGAATAAAAATTAACATTATGAAAATGATAAAAATAACTTTGTGGAAGAGAAAGTGAAGATCTTTCAGAAAAACTAAAAATAAAAATGAATATAAAATCGATAACTAATGAATAAAAAAATTATAGTACTAAATACTTAATTTTAAACGGTGTCTAAAGGAACTGGTTCAAAAGATATGGTCGAATCGGCTTTATATTCTTTTCCACAATGAAATAGAACCGAAAAAGGTATGTTTAGAGTGAAATTAATACTGAAATCGAAAAAGAATTAAAGTCGAACTTTATTTTTATTGTAGAAACAATTTGTTTATAATATTCAATATACTGTTGTTAGTTTTTCGTAATTCAACATACGGCAATGTTGATTATTATACTTGATGGTTATATTGATACAAAATTGTTCTCAAAATAGTGAAAACTACGGCTTCTGAACGGCCAAACTCCAAACATATTATTGAAATTCTTATTTTATATCCAATCATATTATCTCTCCTGATTATTTTATTGAAACCCTGATTTTCTAACCAACTATAAAATCCATCCATCTAAAGTGATATTATATCCCTTTTCCAGAATGTTTACTATAAAATGTTTTGGCTTAACTACAATTGCTTTTACTTAAATCTTCTGAAAGTAGGAGATCCATCGCTATACAAACATTCATATCCAATCCAAAGTTAGGCATGAGTATTTAACAAAAGAAAGAAATTTTCTAAAATAACAGAACAAACAAAATTTTCTGAATACAAAATAAAAAAAAAAACAAGTAAATGTAACAGTAAGTCGATGCAACCGACTTATTAATACCCAACACCTGAATAATTCGAATTAAATTAAAAATCCATAAGTGTTTTTGATAGCTGCTTGAACTTCTTCCCTTTTCTGTCTTATTCAACTCGAATTTCAAGAACGTAAAAGATTTAAAATTAAAGTATAAAATTTTAAGTTTCTATCTTAATTATTTTCGAAGATTGGTAGTCCTTGGGAGGTTTGTGTCAGCTACCCGAATTGCCACTCCAATTCATCGAATCCATCTCAGGAACATAAAGAAAACTTGCCAGAACACCATTCTATTAAATTTAAAGGTTCTACTTTTGTTGGTTTTGGAGATATGCTCGTTGCTCTTGTGCTCGTCCGGAAGTTTCCAAAATACGAACCCATGGTTCAAATTCTTTCAAATGTCAGTTTCCAATTTTACAGAGAAGGAAACATAACAGAACACCTTTATACTAAAAATAAAAGTTCTATCTTTGTTGGTTGTGGAGATATACTCGTTTGCTCTGGGGCTCGTCCGGAAGCTTCCAAGATTTGAACCCATGGACCGAATTCTCACAAATTTCGGAAACATAAATCAAACATGAAGGAACACCATTCTGCCTAATTTAAAGGTTATATCTTTGTTGCATTTGGAGATAATATCATTTGCTCTGAGGCTCGTTCGGAAGCTTTCAAAATCCGAACCCAAGGACCAAATCCTCTCAAATTTCAGAGGCCTAAATCATACATGAAAGAACACCATTCTGCCAAAAGTAAAGGTTATATCTTTATTGGTTTTGGAGATAATCTCATTTGCTCTGCGGCTCGTTCGGAAGCTTCCAAAACCAAACCCATGGACCAAATCCTCTTAAATTTCAGAGACATAAATCAAACACGAAAGAACACCATTGTACCAAATTCAAAGGTTCTACCTTTGTTCGTATTGGATATAATCTTATTTGCTCTGCGGCTCGTTCGGAAGCTTCCAAAATTCGAATCCACGGTTCAAATTCTTTCAAATTTAAACCCATGGCCAAATCCTCTCAAATTTTAGAGATCTAAATCAAACATGAAAAAACACCATTCGGCCAAATTTAAAGGCCAAATTTTATATATTTGTTGTTTTTGGAGATAATCTCATTTGCTCTGGGGCTCGTTCGGAAGCTTCCAAAATCCAAACCCATGGACCACATCCTCTTAAATTTTAGAGACATAAATCAAACTGGAAGAAACATCATTATAAAAAATTTAAAGGTTCTATCTTTATTGGTTTTGGAGATAATCTCGTTTGCTCTGGGGCTCGTTCGGAAGCTTCCAAAACCAAAACCCATGGACCAAATCTTCTCACTTTTCAGAGACTTAAATAAAACATGAAAGAACACCACCCTGCCAAATTTAAAGGTTATATCTTTGTTGGTTTTGGAGATAATCTCATTTGCTCTGGTGCTCGTTCGGAAGCTTCCAAATCCAAACCCATGGACCAAATCCTCTTAAATTTCAGAGGTCTAAATCATACATGAAAGAACACCATTCTGCCAAATGTAAAGGTTATATCTTTATTGGTTTTGGAGATAATCTCATTTGCTCTGGGGCTCGTTCGGAAGCTTCCAAATCCAAACCCATGGACCAAATCCTCTTAAATTTCAGAGACATAAATCGAACGGGAAGGAACATCATTGTACAAAATTTAAAGGTTATATCTTTGTTGGTTTTGGAGATAATCTCATTTGCTCTGGTGCTCGTTCGGAAGCTTCCAAAACCCAAACCCATGGACCAAATCCTCTTAAATTTCAGAATTGAACGGGAAGAAACATCATTGTACAAAATTGGAAGGTTCTATCTTTGTTGCTTTTGGAGATAATCTCGTTTGCTCCGGAATCATTCGGAAGCTTCCAGAATCAGAACCCATGGACGGATTTTGTCCAGATTCGAACTTAGCCTTTCTTTCGTAATTAGTAACCTACTATATAAATTTCATCAAGATAGCATCATTATTTTTTGAGTTATCGTGCGTACGGACGGACGGACGGACGGACGGACATCGCTAAATCGACTCCGGCGGTGATCCTGATTCAGAATATATATACATGTCTATACCTAACTCGCTTCCTTTTGGTGGTTACAAACACCATACCAAAGTTAATATACCCTATACTTAATGTGTAGGGTATAACAAGATATATAAGACATAATATTTCTATGTTATATCTACTTGATGCCGGAATTTTAAATAAATTGCTGTCTTGACTTTGCTAATGCTTTAAAAAGAAACTAAAACTGATTTGGTCTTAATTATTTGGACAATATTTTCGAGTAAAGTTTTTATCTTATTGTATATTAAGAGTATAATCTAAATCATATTATAAAAATTTATAAAAATAATAAAGATACAAAATATACATGCATATATTACCTATGTTAAATTTATCACCAATTCATTATTTATTCATGTGTTTGTTCTATTTGACGCGCATTTTTCCGTTGGCACTCCAGTATCACATTTTTTCGCTTGTGCCACATTTTTCCCCTTCATTATAATTTTCTTACTCATTTTTCTTGTATTATGTCAAGATAAAATACTGAATTACCTTGACTACAATGGTCCCCACATTTATTGAATGAAATAAACAATCTGAAACTAAAATCATAAAGGATTTCTTCGAGTTCCTTCGGGTTCTATAAGAAATATTGAAAAATTCATTTGGAAATAAAATTTTAATTTTTAATTGAAATCTCATTTTAATATTGTGCCAAAGAAATTAGATATGAAGATGCTTGTATCCTTCTATAAAAGTTGAAAGTATAACTTTTTTATTTTATTTATTTACTTATTTAATTCAAGCATTAAAAAAAAATCCTAAATTTTCAATTCGCAATACAATACTATACCCATAATATAGGAGAGAATATAAAGAATTATAATATTAGATAGCGATTTTGTTTCAGACATCAACATTTTACCTTATAATAAAACTGATTCACTTTTAATTTAAGTTAAAAACCTTTAATCAAACACATACATAGATACATTACAACCTACTATATTCATAAAGTCTCTTACAAATATTTGGTACTTTTCTTTTATTATATAACGCTTTTCAATTTTAATTCATTTTTAATTATCGAAATTTTACCGTTATAAACCATTAACTAGTTCATAATTTACTTTAATTATTTTAAAATTAAGTGGTTTTCTTTTTAAATGACAGCAATTAGTTCTAAATATTAAATATAAATTCTAAAAGTTGACACATAATTTATTAACCTATTTTTATTTCCTCCATTTTGAAATACCTGGATAAAATTTGAAAACTTGCTTCAAAGTATATGATTATGTTCTACTTTAAAGCTTTTATTAGTGAATTATTTTGGTATTTTTTTTTTTTTGATGAAGTCTTAGCTAATGCATTAGTAAAATTACTTGTCCGCACGTGCATAGTGTACCTTCTGACGAGTCTATGGCAGTTAGCATAAATCTATTTCTGAAAAATTCACTTGGCATAAAGACTGTTAGTATAGAAAGGCATTTATTAAAATTGCATTTATACTAATCGGAACTTGGCATAAAATCTTATTGGCAAATGAGGCATTCGGCATTTGACATAAACTTTTTTTAGATGATATATTTATGTTGTTGTTTATGTAGTAAGGTTGGTTATGTTAGTCATGATGATGATGATGGTCATAATGGTGATAATGATATTTATAACTATGTATTTAAACTTAAACCTAAGAAAAGCTGATATTTAAAATTCGTAAACGAAAATTTACGGTTCCACAAAAATCCTCAATCATAACTCACAATAATGGTAATTGCAGCCTCGGCCCAAGTAACATTTTTTACATACATATTTCAAATAGTGCGGATTGACGCTTCTAAAACCCTGCTAAATCAATTATTTAAAAATCTAATTTTGCAATCAACTATAAAATCCTTCCTAATTTTATCTCTTCATACATAATTCTACTATTTAAATATGTTAATTGCTGCGAAATATGTATGTAAAACAAAGACAATAAACAGAATTGAAGGATTTGAACGAGTGCTGCCTACAAATCCGCGCTACGCAAAAAATGTGTTTAGACTAACTGAAGTGCTTCTCCTTCTAACACATGGGAGTCATCAAGAGTCATCAACTCGGCCATCGAGGTATTTAGTTTTCTCTTTTACATTAAAATTTTATACCTAGAATGTGGGTTTTATGTACATCAATATTTATCCAAATCAAAAGAGGCTAGTTCTACATCTCCATTAAAATTCTAAACTTTAAAAAATAAAATTCCACCATAATAAAAAAAATACATTTTGGTTATTAATCATTTTTAAACATAACAGTAAAAATAAAAACCGTATGATCGTAGGAATTTTTTATCGTTTTATTTTATCCAAGTAACGTTTATCTATTTCAGATAAAATGTTTTCATGTATTTATACCGCAAAGTATCCTCCTATGACATTATCCTTGGATTAAAAAAAAAAACAATGAAAAAAAAATAAATAACAGTAAAAATCAGGTAATAAGTAAACAACAAAACCTATGTAGGAATATTATATTAAACAATAAAACATATAAATAAAAATAAAATATCGAATCTATGAGATTACAGTGTCGCTACTGTCGTTATCGTTTATTTCAGTGTTTTGTAGGTGATTTTAAATTTTTATTTTATTTTGTTTTTTTGTTGTTTTTTTTTACCTAAACTTTTAAGTGCAGATTATTTTGTTGTTAAAATTTTTTTTCATATTTTGAGAAAAACTTATTTCTTTTGACAAAAAATTTTAATTTATTTTTAATATTGGACCAATATTTCATTTTATGTCTCGACAATTGTTGTAGTCGACACCACTTTCAAATAAGTTGAAAAAATATTACTAAAATGGGTGGTTATTAACCCTAAAAAATGATTTAAAAACTAAAATATAATTTATTGAAAACTTTCTGTAAAGATACAATACAAAAAAAAATGTTTTTAAAGTTTGTTGGCACAACATAATTTAAAGGGCAGGGGCAAATAAAGCCTAGAGCAATAAGACCTAATAGGCCTTATTTCACAATTGAGTTGAGAAATAAGATCTAATTCGTAAAATTTCGCTGTTGGTCTTATTTCTAATTTCAAAGAGAATTAAAGCCTAAAGGCCTAAAACCTAATTATATCATTCCAATTCCAAATTTGCACCCAACTGTAAAATCCGAATATTTTCAACAGGTTTCAAACAATTTTCTATATTCTGGTCCGCCCTGTGGCCTTCGCGCCCTCCCCTTCGAGCCACTCTCCGCCCCTCCCTTACCCCCTTCCCGTCATAACTCATTGCAGGCTCACAGAACGCGAGTAAGTGGGCAAACAAGCGCGGGGGCAGCACCGCTCATCCCTTCAATTAATAAATACTCACAAAATTCGCGATTTAGGCTTTATTTCTCATTCTAAAGTGAAATAAGGTCTGTTTGGCTTTGTTGCTCTAGGTTTCATTTTCCCCTGCCAATTTAAAGATCTCACATCATGATACAACATGTTTCAAAGATATCTTCGTAAAACTTTACTTTAGATGTTTCAAATGCAAAGATTCATTGTAGATTGATTGTAGCGAGACATAGAAAAGGATTGCATCAATTGAGAAGTTACATTAAAATTTATGAAAAATTATTTTAGAATTAATTATATGTTAAATATTATTCTACTGTTATAGTTATAACGGTAAAAACCAGTACCAGACTGATGATTTTATTTCTAAGAATAGAGAAACAAAATTTGACGATGAATTTAAAGTGTTAGAAATAGCCAATATCGGTATATTGTTGTTAATATATATTATATTATATGATATACGCTTATTGTATATTATACGACTCTTAAAGGTGAGTATAGTGTCATTACTTTATAAAAAAAAACATTGTAAATGTGTTATATATATACAAAAACATCAACAGCAATAGGAACTAATAGCAAAAATAAAAACAACAACAAAATAATAAAATATTTTATGTCTTTACTAAGCTTCTTAGAAATCTGGATCATATAGGGGACATTTATATATATCTATATATATGTATAATGACTGCATATGTATATGGATATAAAAGAATGTATGTTTATCTGAATGCCTTTATACCATTGCTGATTTGAGGATATTGTCATTGGCACGGATTTATCTAGAGTTTTCATCTTTTTTCAGTTAAAACAACAATTTTTAATATATAATATATGCACTTTATATGGAACTGTGGGAACGTGTAAAATTATAGGGAAAAAACAATAAATATTATGTATATATATATATATATATATATATATATTAATATTATAGTATATACAATTCATACTGAGTAAAACTCTGGTGAAACTCTATTAGTATGTTATGTAGGTGCAGTAAGCTGTTTAAAGTTGTTTTTGTATTATTATTGTTTTTCTTATTCTGGGTTGTTTAGTAGGTACTCTTGAAACTGACAATGAAGAAATCCGTTTTTAAGTATTATAACACATCATCATCATTATCATTGTTAAAGAAATTTTAAGATATCTATACATAAACATGTTTTTTTTTTTGTTGTTGATTGTCAATGTTGAACGATGATTGTCTCTAGGATAATAATACAAGGACATTCTAATTTTCTGTTTAAGGATTTGTAATATTTTCACATAATATGGTAATGTGTAGTAGAGTAAAAGGTTATGAAAATAAAGTATGGATTTAAATTGATACTAAAATAATGAAAGATTAAATACAAAAAATGTTTAAGAATTATTTTTATATGTAGATTTTAATATGTATGGAAAAATTTTGAATTTTAAGTATCTATTCTAGACAAATTAAAAAAAAAAAAAATTTAAATAACATTTTCCATTTTAGAATGGGACAATAAACTTTACCTTCAATAAATTTTTAATCGTTAGTAAAAAAAAAAACTTTCAATTCAATATTATTGAATAATAGTAGAATAAACAAATCTTTTATTCTATAATTTGCATCTATATTTGCATCTTTACAATCAAAAATATAATTTAAATATCTGAAATTTTGTATTTATAATTTATAGGACTCCTTTTAAAATGAATTTTAAGTTGTTTTTTGTTAAAGCAGTTCTATAGTTTAAGTTCAGTCCTTACATTTTCTAAAAATATTTTTTGTTATTATTTATTATCTCTTTACAGTTTAAGAATTAATTGTTAGGAATTTCTACTTTTTCTGTTCTGTAATGAAAAATGAACTGATTAAATACAGATTTTTAACTGCCCATATCGGAAAGAAAAAAGGCCGATCAATTTGTTTGTATTCGTACAGGCTTCATAATTCTTATAGGGTGGTTTCAATTGTCATTTTACACCATTTTGTCATATACCTACCACAAACCTTAAATTAAAAGTTTACGCTGCTTTCAATCTCCTTCGCTATTGTCAATTTCCAGGTTTTAGTCTACACAAAACTTTTTTTCATTGTGGATTCAAATTAAGCGCCTGCCACTCAATTGTTTCTATCGCTTTGTGTAATCTATGGCGGATAATTTCCACTTTTTGTTTTTAATTGGTTGTTTGGTTAATTTAAATGGTTCTTGCTTGGAGATTGATAATTAATCCTGATTTTTGATTTTCCTGCGCTAGCTTGTGTTGCGTATTGTTTTGAGACACTTATTCTCAAATACTTGTAATTTATGAAGTATTGAGTTTTTAAGTAACTATGTTTCGCCACCGTATAGAAAAATTGATTTTACGCACATTCACATATTCATGTTTCTATGTTCATACTCATAATCGCTTAATAATTTTCAGATTGTTCAAAGCCAAATATTATACAATATATTCTTCAACTGATCCTTTTGCAGTAAGAATACTTGTAAAGCAGTACTGAAGCTTGATTCCTTGTTAGGTTAACAAAGTGAAATTGATATTACACCAAATCGTAAAAAACAAATTTTCTACAAAACTCTTTAATAAAGACGCAAAATAACAAGATTTAAAATCCACATTGAATCTATAAGATCTAATAATAATAGATAATTTTATTAAACCAAAAATAAAATTCTTATAGAAATATTTTAAAAGCAAAAGTTCATAAATTTAAAAAAAAAAAAACATCATTTCTATTAACCAAAAATAAAATTCGGTCATATTAAAATCCATTAAAAACAAACACAGACTTAAAATAAGATTTTTGGTTAATTGTAGCACACCTATACCACCTACTATTAAAGTCCAACGGTTAAAAAATTAATTAAAATAATTAATGGTCTCAATTTATTTATTTATTTTTTCTTTTATAACCAATTAAATTCTTTTTCATATCCCATTCCTTGATTAGATGTATCATATAATGAGAGTTTATATACTGTTTAAATCCCATTCGGAATAATTTTCTATAACAAACAGAATGAAAATAAAACGAAAAAAAAAAAAAAAGTAAACCAATTCAACCCGAAAAGCAAAAATTAATTACCTCTTTTTTGGAAAATAATTTCCGATTTCATGTAATCTCGTATTCTTATCATCCTTTCTAATACCACATTACACATTATATGAATACCACGGTAAATAAATATGTATGTATTTTTATATAAAGAAATTTTAATAAAAATCCCTCCTGTTATGTGTGTCATTGCATATTATAACCGAAAATTTATTTGTAATGAGAAAGATTAATTAGACTTTCAACGCTAACAAAATAACAGTAACCTTTTGTTCAGGTCAGGCAAAGTAGTTTAATAGTTCAGGAAAGGAAATATTTTTGGAATAAATCAAACATTTTAAGAGTAAGCAGTCATTAACCCTTATATTGTTCTTAGAAAAAGTTACAAAAAAATCATCTGGTGATTTTTTTAACCAGTAATTTTGTAAATAATGTATAAAAATTTGTATGAAAAATCGTTTAAAATTTTACACGAAGAAAATTTACATATTGTGTATATTTACATTGGAAATCAAAATGACGGTACATGTAGGTTCTGTCAAAAGGAAGAAAAAATTCTCGATCACATATTATTCAAAAACTGCGGAGTTTTACTCAGAGCAGATATGTGTATTTTGGAGCATATTATTTCGCCGAAGATGAATTTCGAGAAATAAATCCTATACAAATCTTTACTTTCTTAGTAAGTAAGTAAGTAAGGCTGTCAGAATTATTATTAGTGCTGGCAAAATTCATAACAAGAACTAACAGGTGGAGCACAATAGATTTACATAAAAGGCTCACAATGCCACTTGTACCCCTTAAATAACAATCGATCTATATTTACATTTAAAAAAATTTTACTATATGGCAACACTTAAATTTTCCAAAATTTTATTAAAATATCAAAAAATATAATTTTCGTCAAATCAACAAAAATACCAAAAAACTGGAAAATTGCAAATATCTACCAACAAGAATTAAATTTCGTTAAAAATTCACCCAAATATTATATTCTGAGGATTAAATAAAATTCTAGTTACCACGAAGTCATCATTAATAAAAAAAAATGGTTAATCAATAGTCTTTTTTTTTATGTTATTCAAAATTTAGGATTCAATGATAGAAAATAAAAAATCTGTCCGAGTTTAAATCAAATTATCAAAAAAATTCTTTATTTCTGAATTTTAAATTTATTTAATCAGTTCTTATTCAATTCCTTTGGACAACTATATACATCTATGGACTAGATCAGTAGATTATATTCTTAGAATAGTAGATTCTATTCTTAGATAAAATAAACTTGATGTTATGACATTTTAAAAAGTTCCAAAAGGTTTCTGAACTTCTAAAAGTAAACTAAAAAATAAAAATATACAAATCTTTTTTAAAGTAAATTCAGTTAGTATTAAATTAACTTATAAGAATTTCACAGGGTGTTTACTTACATAATAAAGAAAACACTCTTTTAAAATAACATGTTTTTTTTTTTTTTAAATCTTAAGTACAACTTTTTATAATCCGTTAGTAGTTTTTCGTTTTTTTCAAAACATTATTAGGCTCATCAGTTGTCGTTTATATGGCTAACATACGTGGACAACACCTATTTAAACTTCCGATTTATTCTAATACTTCTGATTTATCTTAAATATCTACTCGAAAATTGATAGACAAAAGTGAGTAAAAATTATTTAAGAAGTTAATTTTATTTTTTGAAACGTATACAATATATTAATTTTAGAACGGAACCCATTTAATATTATTAAAATTTAGAACGATTAATAAATCACTTTTCAAAATTTTTAAAAAATTAAAGGACAGACAAAAATTAAACTAATCACTTTTTAAAATAACTAAAAATAACTTATATAAAAAATTCAATAAACAAAATAAAAACTAATACCACTAAAAAATAATAAAAAAAAAACTATATGTATATATACATATGTATTATGTACATTAAAAATACAAAACCGAAATAAAGAAAAAAAAATCACAAAAAAAAAAAAAAAGAACAAACAAAAAATTTAATAATAATAATAATAATACAAATGTAATAAAAATTGTGTGTTTTTGTCTCTATATCTTTCTTTTTCTATCATTTTTATTTTCTTTTAATTTCAAAATCACTAATTTCAACCATCTGCCTCCCTCTCCCCTCTTACAAAAAACACAAAATCTAACAATAATTCTTTTTAATTGTTTTTTTATTAACTCACTTATCCTTGATTCTTTATATTGTTAAAAAAAATTTTTATTTTATTTTCTCGTAAGTGTTATTCAATTTACATTCTACAGTTAAGTTTTACTCTTTTTTTTTTGTTTTTCTTTTCTTTTCTTTTTCCTGTACTGTTTTATCATATTAAATTTATTAATATTGTATATATATATATATACATATGTGCATATTTGTTGTTTTTTTTGTGTTTTGATGGATGAGTAGGATGAGTATGTAAAAAATTTTAGTAACAAAAAAAAAAAAAAAAAAAAACTGTCAAATGATAAGGTCTTAATTTCCTTTTACATCAAAATAAAAATAAGAAATAACAAAATAAACAAACTAAAAATGAAAATGTAATAATAAAACCAACAAAAAAAAAAAGAAAATAAAATAAAACAGTTATTTTTGGTTTTGTTTTCTTACTAGTAGACCGTTATAAAAATTTTTTTTTTATTTATATATGTATAATATATTTTATTATATACCTTACTTACAGTATACTGTACTTATATATATAGTTTGGTGTTAGTAATAAAATTTTCATTATAATTTTCTAGACCAATAGAAACCATTTACTAAAACTCACTAAAAATAGTATTGAGAACCTTTTTTTTTTCTTTTAGATTCCTTTTGTTTTCTTCTCCTACTCTTAAAAACTATGTGTCCCCCTTAATGAAACAAAAAATTTAATTTGTTATTTCTTTTACTTATAAGTTTTGTTTCTATACGGAAAAAATGTCCTTGTAAATGATTTTCTTTAATATAAAAATAATATAACATTTTAATCAAACATAATATACATATATACCTATATATATAAGTATAAATAAGAAATATGATCGAATAATGTCTTAAAAATTATTTTTACGAAAAAAACTACAAATTAATTCGGTTCACAGACTGTTTGTGGTACGAAAATTGTGGATGGAAAACTATCTTCCACCTCATGTTTTTTTTCTATAATTGGCTAAGATTCAATATTATACACAATATATAAAGGTGAACATTAACTGCGTTCACAATATTTCAGCTAATTTTAATCAAATTTCATTTTCTAAACTTAACTTCCTTTGGTCAGGCAGTACATGAACACTAAAGAACTTGGTTTGGTCAAAATATGCAGATGGTATTTAGTTAGATAAACTAAATAGACATATAAATCCATATATTGGTTCACTCTTTAAAATAAATAAAGACACTAATAGAGGACTCGTGGTAGTTCCCAATCTCTATAGTGTCTTTTGATGATTCCCATCTATCCTCAAAAAAAAATTCCTCTTATAATAATTGAATGCCATACAGTTTCCTAAAACTGTTATCATGTCTTTTAAAATCATAAAATTTAAAACACCCACTTTACAATATTCTGTAATCTAATATTTTATAACAACATGATGTGGCTTAAAAATCACTAATTAACTAATCTTATAACCTTATAAACTTTAGCCTTAAGGCTATAATTAACCTTATAACTTTATAATAAATTCGGAATTTTTTATTTATAAGTTTATAAGTTAATAATTTAAAAATTTATGTTCATATTACAATAAAAATAAAATGACATATTTTTCACTATTCGGAAGTTTACCCAATTAACAGTTATTTACAAAATATTATATAATAATATTATAATAGTCTATTGTATATTATTTAAAATTAGGAGTTAAATATAAGAAGACTATAACTAAAAGACAAAAATTTAAAGAAAAAAGTACACTTAAGGACGAAAAAAACACTTAAGGGACTTTTATCGAAATGAAAACAACAAAATTAAAGAAGAAAAATAAAACAAAAAAAATTTGTATATAAGAAAATAAAAGAAAAACAAGAAACCTCAAAATTATACATGATCTCTTGTAAGGTAATTTTTGGGAAAGGACCGTTACTATTATGTAGCATTCATTATTGACGAAATTAAAGAAAAAGAAAAAAGAAAATAAAAAACTAAAATAATCTGGTGTAACAACTTAAATAAACACTACTATAGTACATATATAGTAGAAAGTTAAATATAAGTATAAAATAAAATGGTTATATATAATATAGGTAATATATATGTGATACATTACAATGCTCTTAATGCTTAGTAAGCATATAAAATTAAACAGTGCTCCATTCTGATAAATTGCAATAGGTATACTATGTTTTTTTTTCTTACCTACCCTCTAAGGTAAGGAGATATAAGGATATAAGGCATGCACTAAGTCATTTATTATTCATGTTTGACTAAACTTCAGTTTCGAGAATGCATTAATTTAATTAAACCGTTGATTACTCGACTTGTACAAGAAATACTATGAGATGTAAATATTTATTTTTCTACGCCATCTATTATCTTATACAAGATACATATATATGTACTTATTTTTTATAATTATAATATATTATAAGAAAAATCTACATTATTTCTTATTAATGTATATAACTCAGCAGGGGTTTGAACTCGAGATCCTTCAAATAAAGGACCGGTGTTTTAATCACTACAACACTGGCTGGATTAATAGGTTCATGTAAAACTTTGTTTATTGCACTGAAATGTTGTTTTATTATAAATTTACATCATAGCTATGCGTGAAAAACATGTTTTGGTTATTCCTTTTTTTTTTTTTTTTAAATTTTAGAGGACTTCTATTAAGTTTTTCTTCCGTCTTTAGTTAATTTAGTTTAGATAATGTATTACCTAGGCTGTGTCTTATTATATTGGTTCTATCTTTGGAGGCTTTCGGCTTACGGAATCAACTTATATTCTTGACAAAAGCTTTTTAACTTTTTCAGAACTTTTTCAGTCCTTTTTATTTGCATTGTTGTATTCTTATTTGTCATTTTATTGATTCTAAGATCCAAATAGGAACTAAATAGGTATACATTTATTCAATTGTTATAATAGTTAACAGTTATATAGTTATAATTGTTATAATATAGGACTGTTTTTTTATAGCACAAATTTATTTAGAACATAGGCCTATTATTATAGCACTAATTTATTTAAAAAAAAGTAACCTGTAAACGTGTCATTCAATAAATTACATATAAACAATTCAAAAAAATGATTAATTAAACCTTTTTAAAATGAATGTATCGTTCCATTAAAATTTATGGTAAAAAAAAAAAAAATTGAGCATTGGTTTTTATTTTATTCTTCCTACAGGCATTTTAATGTATTTTGTATTATTTCTCAAATTCCACATGTGTATTATTTTTACGTAAGAGTGTTTTAACGGTTTGTTATTAAAATGGCTTAGTGAAAATGCAGGTTAAATTTTGTTTTTTTTCTTTTTTTATCTCACATATGTACATAATTGTATATATAACTATATATAACTGTAAAAATAAGTATAGTATAAACATAATATATATTATTAAAATCATACATAATCACATATGTATAGGAAACCTAGAAGCATTTGTTATATTATATTATATATTATGTAAAATGTATATATACATAATATATATATATATAACGTAATATATATAGAAATAAAAAGAAAACAATTTAAATTGGAACCCGAGATGAGACCGACCGTTTGTTATTGTTGTTTTCCTTATGTCGATATTAGACAAAATGTAACATACAGGTGAAAATATTTCGCAATAATATTGTAAGTGAATATAACTGTAAGGTATAATCTGTAAAGGTGTGTTTTGTTTTTTGATTAAGAAGGAATGGAAAATTACATTCCTACAGTATTATTACACTATATGAATATTTTATTTACTGATGTATATGTGTATAAAAAGTAGAAAGAGAAGAAAACAGGTAATATTATATTATTTTTAATGGGATTTGAACACACGCATATGTAAATATATTATTATGTATAGTATTAAGGTAGGTAGGTAGATATATAAGTTTTATAAGTATATAATATATATTTATAAATATTCTGTATTTCAGTATAAAGAATTTTAGATTTACAATTTTTCACGTACCCTAGCAGAAAATTTCAATTTTAATCAATTCTCGTTTCTTTATTTTTCGGTTTTTTCATATGTACGGTATATTCTCCTTTACGCTTTAATGTACTGATTTTTTGTACATATCTACATATTTATTTTTTTCTATAGAAATATATGAGTATAAAAGCACTTTTTAATAGTTCTAAGCTTTATATACACAAAATACAGAATGTTGTTCGAATTAAATTTCGAATATCTTTATTCAAAATAAAAATGAAAAAAAAAAAAAACTTTTATACCCTGGATTCCTAATTTAAGTCTCCAAAGTCATTTTAAGTGTTTTGAAACTTTACTTTTGAAACTCCCTGCATAATAGTAGCTTATATAATACAATGCTTAAATATCATAATATGTACATATATGTATACCTACAAGTTATTATACATAAAAACAAAAAAGAAAAAAAAAACCAGAAATATATAATATTATGAAAACAATAACGGTAGTGAAAATGAAAATATAACCGTAAAAAAACGTGACAAAATTGTAGTGATTGAGATTTTTCATTTGTTTTTTTTTTTTGTTTTTTGTAAATTTGAATGGATTAGGAATGTACAAGTATATAAAATCGAATAAAAAAAATTTTTGTATAGATATTTTTTGAAATATTTTTACCTATAGGAATTAGAAATGAAAACAAATAAAAAAAAATTCAACTGAAAATCACGTAAAATGAAGTGTGCAACAGAAAGAAAACTAATTTTTTTTTATTTTTTTATGCAAATTAAGAAGATTGATATGTTATCAAAATAGAAAAAAATAATAATTACTATTCCGGAATAAAATACAATATTTTTTTTTAAAGCCTTAATACATTTTGGTAAATTCATATTATGATCTATATATTATGTTATATACATGTATATATCATTTCAATATTGATACAAATCACATATAATAATTAAAATTTTGTCATTTTATGATTAAGACTAATGGTTTTTAAGGAAACATTTGCATAATGTTAATGTAGTGTCAATATATTAGGTAATAAGTTAATAGCAATTAGAAAAATAAATGGTTTTTTGGTGGTATTATCACACAAGTGCAAAATATGATAAATATAAATTTTAAATATTTTGCACCGAATTTACCTTTGATAAAATATTGATCTAAATTGACATATTATTTTCAATGTAGGCATTATTTTTATTTCAAATTTTTAAATTATAAATTTTTATAAATTCACTTTGTTTTTTTTGAAATTGCATATATTTAGGCTTGTATGAATTTAGCTGTTTCTATACAATGATTTGAGAATCTTGGAATCGTCAAATGAACGAGTATTGCTGTGAAATTCAAATAAAGTTTGGAGTTTAATTTAAAAAAAAAATTTTTCAAAACCAAAAAACAAAATTTTAGATTTTGCTATGAAAAAACTAAAATCTTTTTGCATGTCATGCTAAATATAAATTGAGAGTTTTAATTTTTAGCATTTTTCATTTAAAAAAACTTGAGTACCTAAGTAACAGGTAAGTAAAAATCTTAAATTTGCAATTTTTTACCCCATAAAATCCTTCAAATGTGGGAAAAATCTATAAAAAATTCTTTAAAGTTTTGAAATAAATTAAAAAAATATATATATTTTGTTTTCTTTTTCATTTTTTCGAAGATTAAGGAATTTTCAAAAGTCATTAATGTTAATAATTTCAGATTGGAAAAGTATTATATTTCAATAATTTTTGAATGAAGGCCTTCTTTTCATCTTTGAGGTGATGTACCTTTTGAATAGATAAGACGAAAACACAAAAATGTCTTTTTATACAATTAATTTTTTATTTAGATCTATTCGAAGTTAAAAATTTGTTTTTCAAATAGGGTGGCAATATTCAATAATTGTTTTCTAAAATTCTTGTGTTCTTCCGGGAGGTGATAATCTCCAAAAAAAATTCAAATCTTAGAAACACGAAAGGTTAAAAAATAAATTGATCTTCGCGGTTACTTATGCAGGTAAATCGCTCAAAGTATAAGAATTACACAGTAGTGTATACAGTTATAATAATAATAGCGGATTCATTTTCCCCTTATAGTTCCACTCACCATTTCAAAGTTTCCGGATCATTCTTCTATCATCTGCTATCCCTACTCCTTAAAAAGAATACTGTGTTAGCAGTTAGGAGTTTTATCCTATAATATTGGCCTATAATAGCGGAGATAGGTTTAGTCAAAAAGAATCTGTTACCACCAAAGTGGTATTCTTGGTGTCTTTAGAAAACTCCCACCTCCCTTAGGAAAAAATAAAACAAATATTAATATGGACTTGAAATATTTTCTTTCTATAAAAAAGCATTAAAACTTAAAGATAAGTCCAATATGATATCAAATTGTTTAACCTATAAAAATTTTAATACAATAAATATATTATTGCGATTTTTCCTACAAAAACAATACGATAGATTCAACTGGTTTTTTTTTTTATATCAGTTCATTTCATTTTAATTTGGTTTTCGGCAAGCCTATATTCTTAAAAACAAAAACCATTTTTAAATGAAATTATTACACAAAATTAAATTTTCTAATATATAATTTATTTATTTATTTTTTTTTTTGTTCCTTTTTAAAACCATTAAAAAACCATTAAAGACAACCTTTTACTTAAAATTTTATTAAAATTTTGTATTGTTTCCATGTTTTCATTTTTCCTTTTATACCTACCTAAATATTTTTAGTTACCATTTAATTTTTTTCTAATTCTCTATCTTTTTCATTTGTTCTCTCTTTCTTTTTTGGTGCTTTATAACCCATAAAGTCATAAACATTTAGTTAAAATTCAATTGAGTATTAAATCGAATACACCTTTAACTGACAAATAGATAAAAATGTACAATATATCTATCTCATTCTTAATGAAAAAAAAAAAAATTTAGAAAAAAAAGAAAAAAAAAATTTATTTTATGTATTCTTTATAATCATCATTATAGATTTAGCACCAAATCAATTTTAGTGTAACACGGAAATTGTTATTTTATTCTAAAAAAAAAATTTTATGTGTATTTTAATACATTTTATGCACTAAATATTTTTGTAGTGAGGAGTTTTATATCGACTTATTTGCAAAAAGGGGCAGATGTTACTAACTATCTTTAACTATTTAGAAAATTAAAGATTTTTCAACAATATTTTAATATTTTGCTTAAGAAAAAATCTTCTTCAGTATAATGTATCAAAGATCAAATAATTTGCATTTGGATTATCTTAAACATCATTATTATAGGTTGGATTTTTTATTATTACTGTAATGTAGAACATGATGAACTATTATGGCTGTGGAATAATATTACTGTCCTAATTAGCTAACAAATTATTGTTTTTCGAACGAAAAAACTAAAAAAAACACCATATTTACAAACTCACAAAATGTAACAGGTACTAAAATATGAGAATAGTCTGATAGTAGAATGCTTTTTAAATAAAGTTAGAGAAATCTTAAATCTCTTTGAAACTTAATTTCAGTTTCCTTTGTTCCACCAAATAATTTTTTTACTGAAATGTTTATATTGTTTACATTCCTTCATATCGGTAGTCGCTAATTCAAATAATTTGCAGGTTCTCATTTTTTAAATGAAGCTATCAGGATCCGTAAGCCAATAAACCTTTTTCATTTGCACGTTTAAAACACACTCAATAAAATACTTTCATAGATAATAGGTACATAAAAAATGGTCGATAGATAATTTTATGTAGTCTTTTACATAAACTTTGATGAAAATCATTTCTTTAAATTTTTATAGTGTAATGGACAAAAAATTCAAAATAAAAAAATTAAGATGAGAAATTACAACATATTGTTTAACATTGCAAATACTAAAATCCAAAAGAATTTATAGGAAAAAATCTTTCAAAATCCTAAATATCCCTTACCCAATTTTCCAAGTAATCCTTTGCACATTCTTATCCCCAAAACTAACTGTACATTACTTTACTATATTATGCATTAATGAACCAATTCTAAAGTTTGTTTGGTTCAAGTCCAACATTATTCAAATGCACCTCGTGCAGTTCCTTTGAGTGACTTTCAAAGTTTTCCCCCGCCCTTTTTAAAAAAAAATTTTAAAAAGGTTTTTTGAAAACTTATAGTTAGAAAACTTGGAAAATAAAAATCATTACGATTCAAAAAAAAAGTGATTACCTTTTAGAACCCAATTCGATGGAAAAAATCCGAATGCAAGTACTAGAATGTTAGCCAGCTAAAATATTCTTGTATAAAAATGTATACCGTTACAACACAAAATATTACGAAATATTGATTTTGAAAATATTAAACCTTCATTATTATTTAATAAAAAATATTATAGTTTATACTAATATCTGCCCTATTCTACTTTTATATCATATTAAAACCCAATATACTTGACTTTTTCCGTTATTATTATCTTTATAACAATGCTTAATCATTTATATCTTCATTTTATTTTATATTTTTGTGATGTCACGTAAGTATTAACGGTTTTATCTGGAATTGAACCATAAAAATTTTCTTGTTATCAAAAATAATAATATAAGATACAAAAAAAAAAAAAGTGAATGAGTTTAAGAAAAAAAAAAACTGTTCATACACAAGAATTATACAAGATCCGTTACCTGCTTTTCTATTTCTATCTCTTTCAGTTTTTGTGTTTTTCTTTTTTATTTTTAAATTTTTTTTTTTATACTCATTAAAGCTAACGTTTTATATTATAACCGTAAGAGAAACTTTAAAAGTTTCTTTAAAAAAAAAAAACATTAACTTGAAATATAAAATAAAAAAAAAAAGTGATAAAAATAGAAACTAATAAAATGTACACACATTTCTAGATACATAATATATACAATAAATAAATATATAAAAAGACAAAATAAAGAACAAGATAAACATTACTAATAAGAAAATGAATGGGAAAAAAAATTGAATGGAAAATTATGTTTGTTAGATTTTATATTTTTTCCATTTTTGTATTGTATTGTTCAAAGAATTGAAACATGTACAGTAAATAGAGAAAGAAAAACTAAGAGAACAAAAAAAAAAAAAAAAACTAGAAAGAAAAAATGAAACAAGAAAATGTGCTTTGAATTTCAATTTTTAATTGATTGAAAGTGTGATAAATCCAACGTGTAAACAATTGAATTAACTTTTTTTTTCATCTATGTTCAGTTCTATTATCCTAAAAGAAAAAAAAAATTTATTTCCTTTTCTTTTTCTAAATTTTGTTTATATTTTTACTAAAAATTTTCTGTAGAAAAAGACAATGTTGCCGTTGCCAAAAAATTTTTATTTAAACGATATATTTAATATATTACAAATAAATTCTTCTAAAAAATTTCCTAAAAATTTATATAATTTTAATTAATTTTAATTTGTATTTAATTTTCTTCTTTTTTTTTTGTCTCATGTCATTTTCGGACACTTGCAATTATATTTTTGATATAAAAAATTTGTTGAATCGATCGCGTCATCTATGACATTTTAAGTATCGATTATGTAAAACTGATGAATTATTACTATTCTATAATATTCCATAAAGAATTTTTTTTTTAGTTTATTCTCCTACCACATAAATGTGACAAGAAAATTACACAGTCTTTTCCATACAGGTGTGGGTGTAAATGTCACAAAGGGGAATTAATTTTGCGATGTATGTGGGATCTCGGTTACTCTCCTTCGGTTTTTAAAGCATATTTCATATGCTCTTACCCACTAGAGCGCTCTTACCTGAATATTTCGTTTTAAGATAGTTAGAAGAGTTATATCTATTCACCACCAGAGTTACTTTAAACGATTCTTCACTAAAGTTTTAAATTTTTCCAATTACAATTTATGGGAAAGTACAAGTACAAGTATAAAAAGAAAATTTAGAATATTTTAGAAATGTAGGAGTTGCCAAACATTCGAATGATAATTTAGTATTTATTTAGTAAATAGAGCATAAATTTCAAAACAGAGAAATGGATTTACTGTGATTTGGATGACTGATGATTACAGAATCATCAAGTCCAGTGAAATTAGTCAGTTTACCATTAGGCTGTGCAAAAAAATGTTAATGTATTTATAAATTTCATGGTAACTCTATTTTACGTGCCAGACTATAAAGTAATGACACAGAATATTAATTTTTCTTCATTTCTTTCATCTCAACAACTTATCTCTTTTCATCTTCTCTAAGTGCTAACAAGAAAAAAATCGAAATTTTCTTATTCGTTTTTCCTTTTTTATTCTAAAATGACACAATCATTTGTTATGGACAAAGTGTTCCTCTAATTTTTGGTTTTTCTTTTTTTCTTCTCTTGCTATTATTTTTTTGTATCTATAGATTGATCAGTTTATTGAAGAGGATTAAGTATTTAGTCAATTTTTTATTGATTACTGAGATTTACTTTACAACAGAGAAAAAAGAAAAATAAAGTATTCGTTTAGAAATGAACATTAGAATTAAGAATAATAATAATAAAAACGAAAAAAATAGAAAGAAAATAATAAAAATTAAATAAATAGCTTAAGAGTGAAAATTTAATTTCAAATGATATAAACATATAGTTAATATTTTGTATTGACGCAATTATTATTTTCTCAATAGATTGATACATAATATGTACAATTTATATATCCTTTTTTTCCTTGACTACTATTTATTTTGATTTTTGTATTCGTATCTTATTACTGATATCAATGAAATTTCCCAAATGTATTATAAATTTTAATTCTACATTAACGATGAATAATCACTGTACAAAACTATACTAAACTGGCCGAAACATATCGTAACCTTTTGGGTTATTCTAATCTACAGGGAATATTAATCAGATAATAAAATGTTTAAAAGTTTTAACTCAAAAATAGGTTGTGGTTTGAAACTGCTTTTTTTTTTAGAAAAAATTTCAAAAAAAAAAAGAAAATTAAGGTATTTGGTTGTCTACCTGTAAATTATGAATTCAAACAAACAAAAAAACATAAAAAAAGCAACTAAAAATTTTTTTTCCAATTAGATTTACGTAAATTAAACAAAATTATATGAAGATAACGTTGTAAAAGAGCGACTTTATATTGGGTAATATGGTAATCCGCCATCAAGACAATCGTACCATTAAATAATAATTATTCCTTACAAATTAAATCTACAGAAGGTAAGAAGATTCTGCAGAGAAAATAATAATTGTCATAATTCTGATGACAATTTAAAAAAAAAATTAAGATATTCATTTTTCAGTTGTTTATTTATGGAAGGTTGTTTTTGTGTCGTATCTCATTATGGACTTTTAAAAATTAATCAAAATATATTCAATTCAAATTTATCAATTTTTACTGCTAAACCACTCATGTTGCAAAATAATTCTTGATGTGAATAATGATGTTAATTATATTATTTAGTTGCAAGACGAGGTGAATTTATTGAATCAAAATTTAAACTGTTAACCCTTTCGCTCCCAATACTACATATTGGGTGTGTATTGACTTTGAGACTTATACTAAGTTTATGTAGGCATTATTTATGTTCATTGATCATTGTTACTTTATTCTTCTCTTTTTTATATTATTATTTATTTTATAAAGGAATTCCGAAGCCTTTAGTTTTCATACATTTTTAGAGTTTGTGATTTTTAAATGCACAAATTTTGTATTTAACATCAGACAATAAAAATTTTCAATACACTTTATACTGTCTCTTTTGAAAGTTAGAACAAAAAATTTAAAAACTAGAACCTGTTAGTACCTTAGATACCTACAAATAAAATTAAACTAATTTTTCTCTTTTTGGGCTCAATTTTAACATTATTCCATATCTTCAAAAACCTCTCCTGGATAATTTTCTTAGTGTCATATAAATAGTTTTAATTGGGACTAAAACTAGGTATCTAATTACGAATATCTGGCAAGGTTATAGGTTAGGTATATAAACATGGTATGGAAAATTAGATATTGTTTAGAATGATATTGTTTGAAAGTTAGCATTATAGTAATGTAAAATCATGACGACCGAAATCAAAAGTATGTAATTTAAATTAATCCATTTTATTAAAGTATACAATATTATAATATGTAGTACACTTTTAAAATGCATGTATCTTATAATTGTATGTAACAATATTGTATTATGATTTTATTTTATATTTTTTCTTTTGTATTTCCACTTTTTGATTAAATTGGAATCAACTCCGGATGTTTATATAATATTTATTTGATTTTTAGATTTACTCATTTTCATGAAAATTTTCATCAAAATGAAAATTTTTTCCATACACATAGGTAGGTAAAGATTTACAAAAAAAAAAAAAAAAGAAATAAACAAAAATAATCACATTTTTGAAGAAAAAAAATCAATGAGAAGAAAATATTGAAGATGAAAAAATAGAATGAATCTAACATTTAAAATTGATTTAATATAAATAGATGAATGTTAGTTAAATATACAAAATACTTATACTTAATATAATATTATATAATATAATAATAATAAATATTATTAGATAAAACAATAGGAAATAAAATATATAAACAGTTATTTTGAAACGGAAGTTATTGTGTATCCATTTTGTTAGTATTTTATTTCCTTTATATTTTATTTTGTCTGTAGAACAGGATGTAGGTAATTTACTTTAACACATTTTTCTTTACATTTCTATTTACTTATTATTGCTTTTATTATTATTATTTTTATATATTAGTTTTCTTTTTTTTTTGCTATTTAAAATAGGAAGTTGAATTTATGTTTTATTCCGTTTTCAATTTTTCTTTAAGTTTTCTTTATTAAATTATAAAAATAATTAACAAAAATGTCCGCAATAAAATTTTATTAAATGTTAAGCCTTTTAAAATTTATGGCTAATATAATATTGTTGTGTTTACTTTGTAAACTAATTAATAATTTTCAATCTTTAATCAGTTTGTCAAGAAAATGGCTAAAATATCTCGCTAAATATAGGGAAATTTAAAACCAACTCTAGCGGAATAACTCTCCCGCGTTTTAAAGGTACACTGCGGACTGAAACTTTAGTGATTACTGACAGTTAAGATCAGTCTTAATAAATAAAAAAAAATACATTTGTAACCAAAGTTTGTGACATTTGAAGTCTTTTATACCAGTTCTAAATAAACATTCTATTGACAGTTATATTGTCCATGTTAGTTTTACGATGTAATAATGTGTCAAGACGACTGTATCAATTTGAAAGTATTTATGTATTTAGGATAAACATAGTATTGATACTTCGCTTGTATTTATATAGTATGTATTAAATATAGTATTTGACAAAAAAGTATGTTGTTAGAAAATGGATTTTCTTTTATAAATTTGTATATAAACGTTTTACTGTCAAATTGGAAAAGTTACTCTAATGAACACATTAGGTTTTACATTTTGATGTAAAATTCTAAAAATTTAAGAATTTTTACTTCAAATTCATTATTAACTTTCATATGCACTTCATTCTCTTAAACCCTGAAATTTAACAAAATCGAAAAAATGAGTCATACGTTGTACTCATACTTAAAACCTAAAAAAAAATGATGAAAAAACATATTTCTAGTTACCAAGACAGAAAGAAACAGGGCTCACAGTGAATTTCATATATTTGTTAGATACCTAATTCTATATCTGATGATAATGCAGACATTGAATGAATTACAGATTCTGTACTACGACTATTACAAGAGGATTTATGTATACCTCTACCTTTCGATCAAAAAATTAAACTGAATCTGGCAGCAATTACAATAACAATAGGGTTGTTTACAGAGGTTACAATGTATTCATAGTCAATATTTTATGATTTACAAATTTACAATTCTATAAAATTCATAAAGGAAAATTCAAAAATATTTTACTATTCTTTTCTTTAAAATATTTAAGTGGAAGAAATTATAAATTTGTACCGATTCGTGGTATAAGATAAATTTGCAAAAAATCTATTAATGTATCAGGAGAAAATATGGCTGTTGATGAGTATAGTTTATTATTATTAAAATCTGTGAGTGTACTATTTATTCTAGAATATGTAACCCTTTGCGTGGTATCGCTAATTTATTTATAAAAGAAGGCTTCAATTGTATTTTGTTAGGTTTAGGAAGTAGATTTAAATAAGAACGAATTTTATGTTGGGATCAGTGAGTTTGGAAAAGTTTATTCAAATTCAATAGAATTTGTATTTTGAAGAAAAATAATCAAGAAAATATTTCATCAATCATTTAAAACAAAAATGATCAGATAACGAATTTAGATTCTTAGAAGTTGTTTCAGAAATTACAAAAACAATTTTCTAGCCGAAATCCATTAGTTATTTGCATATTAATCCAATTTTTGAAATTCTGTCCTATTAAATCACATTCTTTTATTTCTTTTAAATTTTATTTTTATTTAAAATAAAATCAACATTTTAAATGTAATTCTTGAGTCTCGATATTTTTTTCAATTTTTTTTTTTACAAAATTTTAATAAAAACTTATATGTTTAAGACTCATATAGATTTGAGAGTTCTGTGACTTTCTTGCTTTCTCCAAGAAAAAAACCCAAAAAAAAAAATAATAAATAAAATTTAATAAAAACTTAAAATCATTTTAATTTACAATATTATGTTTTTTAATCTTTTTTACCGATTATTTTAAACTTTAACAAAATATATATCTATAGATACTTTTAGATACAATAAAAAGTATCCCACATTTAAATTAAATTACTATTTTGAGGATATTCGAAAACATAAACAAATTAATGCACTATTATAACTATTATTTTAATAAATTGTTATTATTTTTTTTATTGTTATATTCTTTTATTAATTTCAAAAAAAAAAAAATTAAATATAAAAAATTTTAATTAAAAGAGTTTTGTAAAAAGTGAAAATAAAAAATAAACTTTTTCCACATTTTTTTTCCTTACATAAAAAAAAAAAAAAACAAAAATTTGTTTAGTAACAAAAAGCTAAAAGCTGATATCAGTAAATTGTAATATTTGATTCTAATGCTGTTATTTTTTAAATGTAACGAAAAACTTCCGGAGAAAAAAGGAAAAAAAAAACATGAAAACTACCTCATAATGAAACAAATATATAAATAATTTAATGAAAGAGAAAAAAAAACTAAATACAATTATTTTTTTTTTTTTTTTTTTTTTTTTTAACTGTATTAATTGAAATATATATTCTGCAGTTTCACCTCTTTAATACAAAAAACTTTGTTTTGTAAATTTTCTATTTAGATCTAATTTCCATTTAAAGGGATTCATATTATTATGATTATTATGGTTCCAGCCCTGTTCAACATCTTTATTTCATCTCATTTTGAAACTCTCATGGGTGTTTTTTATAATAAAGTTATATAATAATATTTTTGTTTTTTTTTTTTCATTATTTTTCTTGTTATTATTATTGTTATTATAATTGTTGTTGTTTTGTTAGTATATATATTATATTTGTTTGAAAAGATGAAAATTGTTTATTTTTTTCTGTTTATACTCTAATGCCCTTAATGTGAAATTTTTTTTTTTTTTTTTTTTTAGGAAACTTCTTTTACTATAATATTAAATTTTATATACATTTTCTCTTGCTCTGATATTGACTTTTGTTTTTTTTGTTTGTTTTTTTTTGAACGAACTTATTTTTGTCTTAATCTATGCAAAGTTATAACAAATGGCAATAACGGCAACACTAGCAAAATTAAACAGCAACAGTATAGAAAGAACAAGAAACCAAAATAAAAAAAAAAAAAAAACGAACAAAAAATAATAATTTTGTTTTATAAAACAGTTCTACACAGTTCTGTTATATTATTTTTGCAAACAAATAATAAAAATAACGGAAAAGAATAGAAACAACGGTAGCACATAACGGAATAGGAAAGCAAAAAAAACAAAAAAAAAAAAGAAAATTCTCATAAAGTTATCTCAGTTTTATCTAGGAAGTTTTCCAATTAGCATACTACTCTTTGTTTCGCCACCAGAGAACATATAATAATCATTTGCATGTTGAAGAATTGAAAGAAGAGAAAAACGGGTCGTATGTTTGTAACTCGTAGTTATACGAGAATACAAAATAAAAAACTATTATAAAATAATTCTAAAATTAGTTCATAGACAAATAATTTATATGTATAAATATGATACATATATGTGTTGTATATTATGTATAAGTATATAACTTATAATCTCTATGTACGTTCGAAGTGTTGGAGTTGCCATTAGGGATAATGTTGTTTTCTTTTGTTTTTTCTCTTTTATTTATTTTGTTAACCGTTTACTCTTCTTTTTTTCTTTATTCTTATGTTCTATTTTTATTGTATTAGTTTTTTTTTTTTTGTAGGTGTTTATATAATGGTATTGTTTAATACCACCACTACAAAACTTATTATACTCTTCGATATAGCATATTTTAATATTTTTGTTTTGTTTCGAATAACCAGTAAAATATTTTTTTTTACTGTTGCTGGTAACATTTAATTTTTTTCACAGTTATTTGCAATTAAATTTAGTTAAATAACGTTAAATAAATTAATATTGTTTTTTTGATGCTATTTTTTTTATTTTGTCTTTTGAGTTACTTATAATAATATAAGAAAAAATATTAAAAGATTTTATTTAAAGCACTGACAAGATTTGGGCTTATTTCGATTTTTTCTTTACAAAATATATGAAAGATTGAATTTTACACAGCTATTCATAAATAAATAATTTTGTGATTTAGAGAGAATTTTTATTTAAATTATTAAAAATTAGTTTCCCAAATAGAAAGGTTATGTAATTTATTGTAATTTTGTTAGATTTACTTTAAAAATTCAATGTATTACAGTATTTTTGTAATCTTTATTAATTTTATTCAACTAATGATTAATGTTTTGAATCTCTTTCACAATACAAGTAATTTAACCATGAAACAGAGTTATTAGAAGTTTTTAGATGTTTTTAGATGTTTTATATAAAATGAAAATGAATGATTTAAGCTCGAAATTTTAAAACAACTAATGCAGTAATCGAATCAGATTTCTAATTCCATAACTTGAAAATCGACTGCTAACTCATATTTATTTCTTTCAAATCAAAAGAATTTAATATAAAATCTGTAAAAGATTTCGTTGTTTGTTTTTCTAATATTTTGCCGATTGTATAATTTTGACAGTTATTTCCCAAATATTTGACCTAAAATTTAATTAATACATTAATTTTAAAAAGGCTTTCGAATAGAAACACTAATTTAAGGATTTCAACGGTTTTTTTTTTTTTTTTTTTTGAGGTTATACAATTAAAATAAATGAACTATAACGTATAAAAAAACTTTAATACAGAAATAAAACAACTACCATTTTTTAATTTATTTTATTTAAAAATTCAGTTTTAAAAATAAACTAACAATAATAAATAATTTTCCACGGAAAACAAACATAAGAATTTTAAACAGAACAGCAAAAAAAAAAAAAAAATTATTTTTGCATAAATTAAATCACGTTTAAGAGCTGAATACAATGCATAGATCATTCAAAAACAAAACTAAATAGTATATATATATATATATATATGTATATATAGATAAGTAATTTTCACATAAAATAAATCTTATTTTATTGTACCTTTCCAAACAATTTTCATTTGTTTTCCTTAAATGTTTTAACAAAAAACAAAAATTTAATGAATAATTTCCTTGTATTTTAAATTTATTTTCAAATAAAATAAATTTGAAAAAACTTTTTTTTTTTTTTTATATAAAAACAATAATAATGAAAGAATTCAATTTAAGTTTTTAATATTTATTTTGGATGAGCATTATAACCCCCAAAGAAAATAACATTAGAATCAAATTGAAATAAATCCTAATATTGGAAAATAAAATTACTTCTATAGTTGAAGATTATAAATATAATCCACAACATTTAAGGATTTATTTCATTTTGAAATAAAATCTTTATATATTATAGATATATAAGAATGAAATAAATCATAAATAAAATTTTTTTTTGTTAAAAGTGTGCAATTTATCTTTCTAAGTTTGGATATTAAGTTAAGAAAAGAAGTTAAAACTAAAGATTAAAATTCATAAGTGAAAATTTCTATTAAAAAAATATAAAATTTTTCTTAATCGAAAATCTCATCTAAGTAAACAGAGGTACATTTTATAATGCAATATATACATAACTATATAAATACATAGAAAAAACGTACAAAACATATACCCCTAATTTAAAAATGTATGAAAAAATATTGGAGATATTTCTTTAGGTGTTATTTTACGGAAACATTTATTTTGAATATTATTAGCCTAAAAATATGCAAATAATTGTATTTATATAAACATTAAAATATTTTTGAAAATTTTTTTTAATTGTTTTTGTTTAAAATTATACAGAAACACTTTAATGTTTAATTTAATTTTTAATATGAAAAATTTTATAATTTTTTTCCTTTTTAAGATTCAGTCCTTTTTTTTTTCAAGTTTAAAATATTTTTTTTCTGTTTAAGTTGATAACATACAATCAACATTTTATTGTCGTTTTCGTTTCTTTTATTTATTTGTATAAAAAATTTAAATTTTAAATTAAGAATCGAAATAAAATGGTTTCCTTTTATTTAAAAAATAAATAAAAATAAAACAAATCGCTTAAAAACCGCTTAAACCATAAAAACTTAAAATAAAATTTAACAAAAATAAAAAAGTACCTAACGTTATATGTAATTGTATTATAACAGTTGAAAATCTGCTAAATATATCAAATTACTATATAAATCATAACGGTTTATAAAAAATATAATAAATACCTATGTATATAATATATAATATACATTATAATATTATTTATTAGGTATATCTATATAGTTAATATTCATGATAAGATACACTCTCTATAAGTCTAATTTATTTTAAATAAAATTCACCCGACCCTCAGGCTAATAAACGCATATACAAGCCAAAATATTATATTGTATAAATATATAAGGGATCAAACTGTAAATTAGTATAACAATTAAAATAGTATATTCTGACATTTGTTTAAAAATGAATGAAAATTGAAATGGGTATTTGAATTGTGAAAAGCTATTATTTAAAACAGTAGGTAATAAAATCTAATAGTACGAATTCAGCTACAAGCTTTTTCTAAGAGCTATCTATGATCACAGAATCATAGCAATAAAAAACATTACTTATTCTTCTTGTATATCCTTACTGTTTCCAAATGAATTTACTGAGGATAGCCTTTATCTTCTACAATGAATATGCGCAAATGAATACACTGTTATTAATATCGCATTTACAACATTTTCTGTCAATACCAAGATAAGAGTACAAGATAATGAATCGTTACTAACATGTCTAACTAATATAACTTATTGGATTTGAACATTTTTTTTCAATTCTTTTTAATTAGGCAGAAAGGTCACGCAAGCATTGGCTTTTAGACTATAAAAATAAACAAGAATTTAAGCTTAACAAGCTAAGTCTAATTTATTATGCTTCAATTTTGTAGGAAAAGATAAAAGATAACAATTTTAAAAGTTCGAAAATTATAAATTTCCAAAGTTATATTTTGAATTGTCCTAAGTTCAGTTTTTAAAAGCAAATAAATTTTTTAGAAGAGAAAATTTTTCAAATTTCAAATAAAAATCTTCATTTCTAATTTCTTCTACAATATTATGATTCTTTCCACTGTTTTCTGATATTACAAGAATAATTTGTAACAGTTAATTTGATTTGTTAGAAGAAAGAATATTGTCCCGCCTCGTTTTTATTTTTATCAAAAAAAAAAAAAAATATGTATTTCAAAACATGTCCAAAAATAAAAGTTCAAAATTCAAAAAAAAAAAAAAATTATTTACATATACATTTCAAATTTACAACCCAGAGGAACTAAATTTACGGTTTTCCTCTATTTTCATCATTTTGTTTTCTATTTTTGAGGTTAAAAATATATTTTCTATCTCATATATCTCTCTATCTCTTTCTTTTCCTTTTTTTTTTCTTTGCTGACTAGTTGGTTAGTCTAGTTGACTAAATATAGAGTTGTGTAAAAGAGAAAGAAATAAAAACTCTCTGGCAAGGATAAATCTTATTCAATTAAACCGATTTTGAAGCCCATAAGCGCCCCAGATTATACTTTCAGTTTTGTTTTTCTTTCGTTAATAAAAATAAAAAAAAAATTATATACAAAAATTACTGCCATATCTAAATAAATCATTTGTGTAAAAGAGATGAAAATATTTTATGGAATGAAATTGAAAGGGATAGAATAAAATGTAATATAGAAATAAAATAATAAAAACACAACAAATACAATATATTAAAATTTATAAAAATAAGTAGAAATAAAAAATATGAATAAAATTTTAAAGTTAACAATAAAAGCTAATAGAAAATAAAGGTGAAGGAAGTGAAGAGAAGGAAGGGAAAATAAAAGGAAAAAGAAATAAAAAGAAATGTATAGAGTGAGACAAAAAATTATATTATACTTCAAGACTGGTTATCGTCAGAATGAATTGTTAGTGGCAGCAGTGGTTTTGTATAAAAAAAGAAAACAAAGAAAAACTTTTTAAAACTCTTTTATTTTTTTGGAAAAGTTTAGTGATTTTTTTTTTTTTTTTTATTTGACACTTAAAATATGAATATAAATTTTTATAATTTTAACAATAATAGATTGAGAAAATATTGCGAACATTTTTATGATAGGTATATTAATTAAAAATGGAATTAAGTGAATTGTGATTATCAAGTCTATTGTATTATAGTAGATAATATTGAACAGACAGTATACCTAAACCCAAAAAAAAAAGGTTTTGGTTCAAATTTAAGTTTTGGATATACGTGGTCGGAATGGAGGTACTTTGAAATAAATTAAATTGTATACTTATTCGTGGTAGTTTAAACTTCAAACGAATTTGATGTACTTTAAAAATTGTAATTCCTCGACAGATTTTTATATTTAAAACCTTTAGTACTCAATTAACTGATATAAAATGATACTTTAAATTTTTGAATAACATCATGAGTTTCTTATTGTGAAAAGAATTTGAAAAAACACTATTTAGAAAGCCTGTGTTAAAGTTATGCCAGCTTTTAGAATGATTATATTATTTTATATCTAAAAAATATCAAAAATACTAACATTAATAATAATATAATGGCTGATACAGTATTAGTAATAATAGACGGACACTTTGTTCTCTTTATGTCCCAATTCTCAATAATTCAAAATTTCCGCGTCTTTCTCTTCTTCCATAGATACTGTGTTACAATTTAGGAGTTTCATCCCATTATGTTACCTAAAGTATGATTTGGGTTCAGTCAGTCATTGACTGTCTTTGGATGACTATATCACCCCCCCTAGGAAAAAAAAAAAATTGTAATTCGATTGCTGAATTATAATTTAATTTGTATAAAATTATAACTTATATTATCTAATTGAAATCCATTATAAATAGACATTTTGCCACATATTGTAATATATTCAAGCATCACAAAAGTAACAAATAAAATAAATTAAATCGAAATTCTGCAGCCTTTATGCAGAAATTCACAAATATCCAGCCGCATATTCTGGCCAAGCATAATATCGAACACAGATCTTTGGGTACTAACTGATGTAGAGCCCATATAACAAACAGACTGTAGAATAGTGAAAAATAGTCGATTTAAAAAAATTAATATTTCAACATAAGGACGTTTATTATATTATTTTTAACCAAAATACTCGATATTTTTTATTTACTAAAAATCTTATTTCTAGATTTTTCCTTTAAGTTGGTGCCATAGGATCAGATTAACTTAATTTAATAACTTTTTAATTAATAAAACAAAAAGTTTAAATTATTATTCATATAAATCAATTCTAGTATTTTACACAAACAATAACAACAAAATAAAGAAGACTTTATACAGTACAGCTATTTTTTTTTGGGTAAATCACAAGTAACAGTACAAACAGTTCAGTATATTTTATTGTTACAGTTCGTGTTGTCGTCATTAAAGTAAAAAATAAAAAAAAATAAAAATTATTTTTTATATTTTCCATTTTGTAAAAAAAATAATTTAAAAGTCATAGAAATTAAATGAATTTTAATATTATTTAGCAGGTATAAAAAACCAAAACATTTAAACATGCAAAAAAAAAATGGAGTGAAATGAAAATAAAATTAAAACAAAAAAAGAAAAAAAAAAATGCTAAAATATTAATTCCAACAATGTCTCATTTACTACAACAAAAAGAAGAAAAACAAGAAAAAAGTTAAATATTTTAGAGATGGAAGGAGCTGTCAAAATGAAAATAAGAAAAAACAAAAACCCGCTGGAACTCTGGAAACTCTGAGCTGTTACTCTCCTTTACTGTGTTCCGGTTGGCTTATTTAATTAGAAATTCCTTTTTTTTTTTTTATTTTTACAGTTACTTTTCACAATGTTTTTTTTTGTTTTATTTTTTCTTTTTAACTGTTATTATTATTTAAATGACTATTTGTTCGTTATGTATTTTGTATATATGTATATTATGTTATATAATAGTATATACCGTATATGTAATAAAAATTGGAGCACTTTAAAAAAGAAACTAGGCATTAATGTTTTATAAAACTTAAAGCGGAAAAATTTTGCAAGTTAGCAAACCGTACTAATATGAAAGAATATTGTGAGGTTTCGAAAGGACATCAAACCATTTCAGATAATTTCAAGTCAAAACTTTTAAAATAGAATCAAATGTGAATATGTGTCTACAAGACACTTTTTTTTAAAACGGTAATAAAATATTACTTTTTGACATGCCAACAAATGGAGAACATTTAAGCTAATCAAATTACAGCCAATAGTTGCATATATAAAACAAAGTTTTTTAAGTACAGGTTTCTAGGCAATTTTAATTGTCATAGCCGTTATGGGTTGGGTACCATAGCCATTATGGTTATGGTATGGTTGGGTACGAAATTCCAAAAAAAAATTCCATTTCCAAAATACCACTTAAAAAAAAATTTAAAAATTCAAAATTGAATGGCAAACATTTTAAATAGCGCTAAAAGCATTCGCTAAACAAGTTGTTGGGACTCTATGACTTTGTAACCAACTATTAAATCGCTTCTAACATCTTTTTAGATACACATTTCAATAACAAGGTATTTAAAATAGTGGGGGCTACCACCCCAAACCGCCCTAAATAAATTATTGGACCATGATTTTGTAATCAACTATAAAACCCTACCTATTTCTTTTTTTACATACATATTTCAACACAAATATATTGAATAAAGTGGAGGATGCCGCCCCAAAAGCCTTAAAAAGTTTGGAGTTTGTGGATATATTTTTTAATTATTTGGCATTTTGTAATTTTGTAATTTTTCTTTTGGAATTATGACACCCTCCCGTTATGGGAGCCAATAAAATTACAAAAAAACAGCAAAAAGAAACTGAATATCGTACTTCAGGATCTTGAACTGAATATAGTACTTCAGTATCAGGATCTTGAAAAATAAAACTTCTTATATCGGAAAAGCAAAGATGATAAGCAGTGGAATAAAAAGAAACAGGGGCAATAAAAAGTTATTACATCTGAAACCAAATATTTAATGTTATATTTTCAACAAAATTTTTTATTTGGTGCTTTATATATCTACTAATCATAGAATCATAAAGAATAATGTAGCTATTATTACGATTACTAGTGTACATTATAAGTTAAGATGGAAAAATCAACAACAAAAAAAAAGGATTAAAAAATAATTATAAGGAACAACTGGCGGCTGATGAATAAAATTAACATAAAAATTCCGTTTAAACGGAAATGAATGTAAAGACACTGCGTGATATCGGTTCAAGTTTTTGAAATTCTATCGAGTAGTGTGTTGGTGTTATGTGTTACAAGAAATATGATGCAAAAGCAAATTATACAGTTATTATTAATTGACAGAGAAGTTAATGAAATATTAAATTAAAAAAAAAAATTTTTTTTTCTTTTTCTGGTTATACAAAAACTTGTACGTACATATACTTTTTATACATAGCTATTTATTTATATTATAATATTATACATACATATTGGGTAGAAGTAAATAGAATTATATTAAAATAGGGGAATTTTCTTTCTTAAATTTTTAAAGTATTTCATTTAAGAAAAAATAAAGTTTTGCGACATAACTGATTAAATAAATGTTATATACATAATATATATATAAAAGAATAAGCTATATTATAATATATTTAAATACAAAGAGATTTAAAAAGATTAATTATTTTATTAGTAAAGATAAATGAAAGAAATAAATTGTTTTAAACAAGGAACAAAATACTTTAATAAAATTATTAATCACTGTCTAATAAAAAAAAAAAAAGAAAAAAATAAATTAAATTTTAAGATATGATATTGTTAAGTAATCAATTAAAATATTTTTCTTTTAAAAAATATAATATTGATATTGTAATATAACATCATTTTATAAAATAGCAAGACTATTGGAAATACAGAATACTGTATGTCAAAAAGTTTAGACATTTTAAAGATGTTTACTGTAAGATAATATTTCACTATTTTGTGATTACTATAGGAATATCTTTATTAACATTATTATAATAAACTACTTAGTAGAATGCAATATTACTCAATCACCGGCGCTTCATAAGTCATGTAATTAGCTATTCAGGTCACCCAGCCGCCAGAAAATGTTTTTTTTTTTTCAAAAATGGACGCTATAATGAAATACCGAGGTGGAATCGTGGAATGTGACAAGAGACCTATTACTGTGGAAAAAAGATCTATATGAAAATAAGGAAGACTGTGACTGTGTCAACTCTAGGATACTGATAAGAACTAAATATGTGCTTTTTTCATAAAATGTAATCACTAATCATATTTTAGAAAATCTAAGATATCTAACTATATTTAATTAATACTGAGATATTTTAACATCATTTTCGGATAGTTGTGTGATAGCGAATTAGATACTAAAACCAATTAAGCCAAACCAACACAAATATTGCAGAGGTTATTTCCATAAAACTTAGCTTTTATATGTACATGAGACTATATATATTTTTTTAAAGATATGAGCATTATATATTTTCGCAGTTACTCGAACGTGTTGGGTTAACCAATTTTTTCTGAAATAGTTGGCATAAATTTCTATTTACAAAATTTAAACACCCAGCTTATATATAGACACTATATAAGTTCTGTTCATATAAAAAAAGAAGTTGTCAGAGAGCTTGATGAAGTTGAAGAAGTTGCAAGAGAAGTTGTAATCGAAACCTAGAGTTAGATCAAAATGTTACAAACATCATTGTTATAAACATTTTTTTCTTTCTTTTATCTCATTTCTGAACTTCTTTTGAGACAATTAAATCTAAAATCTAGCTTAATTAGGCACTAAGTTATCCATATCATAAAAAATTATATAGCAGCTACTAAACCGTCTCGGTCCAACTTGTTCAATTTCAATAGAAAAACTGATATTTACAAATAAATAAAATTAGAATTTGAGAATTCCGCTCTATTATTTTTTTAGATATCGTGAAGGACAAACGCAGCGACGAACAAATTCACTCATCTAAATCGATTATGAATTCAATCCTGAGAAAGAATATAATATGTACTTTTCATATCTATCTTAAACGTAATAACAAACATTATTATACTTTTCAACTATGTTCGTACCAGTATAAAAATATCAGAAAATTAAAGAAGGATTAAATAAAGAGCAAAATAAATCAATTCGTTTAATAAATTATTCTAATATCACCTCAACACTCTCGTCACTGGGTCTCTGACGTTTAGTATGTTCTGTTTCTCTGTTTTACAAAAATCGCGTAAGAGAGGGAACTTGTTCTTGTGAAATAAAAAGTTGAATGCCTCAACTCAAAATTTTCCAAAGACAAACAAGGAGTGCATAAACTTCCCACTCCTATGTAGTTGAAATTCCTATATGGCATAATTGAGAATATGGTAATATTCGTTTGTGACTCGAATGTCGCAAATGAAGAACCATCTTCTACTTCAGATGTTCCCCGAAATTTGTGATGGTTATATTTTGAATTTACATATAGATTTAATCTTAGTCAAAACCTTTGTTACTCGAATATCGCAAATGAAGAATGATCTTCTACCTCATGTGTTCTCCAAAACTTGTTGACAGTTATATTTTAAATTTACATAGATTAACCTTAGTGAACATCTTTGTTCCTCACAATTCTGCGCAAACCTTAAATTTATACCCATAATCTATTGACCAAGCTCCCTTGGTCAAAAATGGAGGTAGTGTTTAGTGTTTAGAGTCCCACATTGATAGAGGAAGTGTACTCGTACCGCTCCTATTCAGCGTCTTTCGATGATTTCCACCTGCCCCCGTAAAAAAAACAAGAATAATACTGTTTAGAATATTACCTAAATTCTAAAAGAAAATAAAAAATAATTCATTTTGAAATGTATAAGGAGATAAGGTGGTTTACTAATGGAAGAAGGATTACACAGGGTTGAATTGATAATTGTAACCTTCTCTTACTTTTGCAGGATTTAGAATTTGAATGAGAACAGTTTAAAGTATGTTCTAATAGCCCCTAATTTTATGTTTTTAGATGCCTTGGAACAATTCAATTATGGGATTCAAAAATGTGATAAAAACTTTGTTCACAATAAATAAGCGAAGCCGATATAATATCTAGACCGGCATATGTTATACCATTTTTAGGTAGTTTAATCCACTTACTCTTCTGATTTCGACTAAACTTCATTTTCAGGAAGCTCAAGTTAAAATTGATTGTTTTTAAAGCATAATATTTGGAATATTTCTAGTATTTAATAGAAATATGTAATGTAAATTATATCTATTGACAAGACTATAATAAAAAAAATTGTAATTTTTTGATAAAAAATTTAATTTAGCTTTTATTTTTATAAAAAATATAAAATGTGTTGTTAAATAAAATAAATAAAATCCTTGTATCTCATAGATACAAAATATTTTATTGACGCAAATAAGAACAAGTAAATTATTTTTATAATAACTACATAAATTTTCAATAAAATGACAAAAAAATATTTTAATAAATTATACAAAATACAATATTGAAAACAAACAAAAATAAAAAAATAATAAAAATGACAATTTAAAAAAAGAAAAAAATAAACAAATCTAAAAATCTAAAAATCGTGTTTTCTGTCTTATAAAATAATCAATTAATTGTGTTTTATTATATGTATTTTAAAAAAATAATTATTTCTTTTTTTTTAATCTTTTTATTTTTTAATTAAATTATAAATTCAATCAATATAATTTGTTTTTATTTTGCCACTCTGTTTTACTCTTCATCGTGTTTTTAACTTTTTTTTTTTTTTTTTTTTTAACAAGAACAAATAATTCAACTTTGTAAAATTTATAGTATAGTACCTACCTACCTAGAAATTAAATTCTTAATAAAAAAAAAAAAAAACAAGAAGAAAAATTTACATACACATAAAACATTATCCGTGATGACATCTTAACATAATAAATCCATTTCAATTTTTTTTTATTTTTTTACAAATTTCTTACAATTTTGCATTTTATCGGATTTTTCTTTCTCATTCTTATTATCTTTCTCTTTCTTTTAACATCCATTGAAAATCCATGGTAACAAAATAATTCAAGAATAGTGAAATATTAAAGACTTCGTTTAGAAGTTACATCCTTTTCAAAGTAATAATAAATTTTTGAAATATTTTTATAAAAAATTTCAATGAACTTGTCAATACGTTCGTTAAAATGACATAAAACTTACAACATTTTCAGAAATTTATATTTCTTTTTCATTTTTTCTCTTCATAAAATTTATTTTTTTGTTGTTCTTTTTTTTTTTTTTTTGTTTTGTTGCTGTCGGAATTTTGTGTTATAAAACAAAGTTTTTAAGTGCAGCAATAGCAATATTATCAACAGTGATGACAACCATTTCAATTTTTGCAAATATCTTATTTTCTTTTTGTTGTTTTTTTTTTTTTTTTAATTTTTTGCATGACAACAATTTTGCATTTATGTAAATAATAAGAAAATGTTTTCATTATTATTACATAAAATTGATATCCGTTTTAAAATATACGTATATGTATATGTATGTATGTATATAAAATAGAAATATGTTACCTTGGATTGGAATTTGGAGTATTATGAAACTGTAATATTAATTTTAAAATTTCAAATTAATATGTACCTATTGAAAAATGTTAGACGTGTCTTTTTTGACAATGTCATTTTCTTGTCATTTTTCTTCAAATTTAAAAAAAGAGAAAAAACACAATTTGATATGAAAAAAATTTTTAAAAAGCAAGAATTAAATCTTTTAATATTATTAACTGTAAACAAGAACTTGATTGAAACTATCCCTCAACAATGAGAAATATTGTTCTGAATGTGTTTTAAGAAATGAGGTAGTGTTAGATTTACCTTGCAATGATGAATTATGAATAACGGTTTCAAACTGGGTTTTGTAAGACAACTGTTATTTTTATATGAATTTTTAGTTCTATAATATGCAAAACAACAAAAGTTGCCAAAGTGTATGAAAAATAGGTTACTGTAACCATAAAAAACACTACAGAGCTTATCAGGTGTTTTTGGAAATTAAAAGTCTTTAGTATATTCTTTATTAATAAGAAGAATATCAATTTTCCAAAAATTTTTACATTTATACAGATTGTCCTTTTTAATCTTTCAATAATTATAATAATAAAAGAAGAGGTTGATGTTTAAGTCCACGTACTCATGATTAATCATTTAAGTTTTTTTAAAAGATGGACTTGATGTTAGATACCTTTAAATTGACATTGGGATTTCTCGATAAAATACAAAAAATATATATCTAATTATATCCGTTTAATAAATAACACACACAAAATATATCCTGAACAAGATTCTCTACTTATCTCCAGCGTTTAGTACATTCTTTTACTCTAAAAAGTGCCTCCACTCAAAATGTTCCAAAAATAAAAATGAAAAGTCTCCGCTACACACCACTACACGTAATTCAAATTCCAAGATGGCATAATTCTGCATATGGAAATTTGTTGGGAGGGTATTCTCAAATGTGGAATCATCTCTATGTATTATGATCTATAAAATTAACGATGATCTAATTTTCAATTTACAAAAATTTAAAAAAAACGGAAATATCTTTATTCATCATTTTGCTTAGAAACGTTAAACCTATTTTTACTTCATAGCAGAATCTTCCCTTGCCCAAACATTACAAAAGTACTAAAGGTCCAATAATCCACTGCTTGGTCAAAAAAGGTTAAAGGTTAGTAGTAGGTTAAAGTTCTACACATTGATAGTGGAATCATGCTTGTATTGATCCTCTTTAGCATTTTTCAATGATTTTCCTTCGTAAAAGAGAAAAAAAAATTTCTGAAATATTCCAGGAATAAAACAAAATCAATTCATTTTATTCATCCAAATGAATTGTAACAAATTTTAAAAATTCATTTAATATTTCTAGAGATGTTTAATTTTTTCTTAGATCAGAATAAACTATAGACAAAAAGTGTAAAATATTGAAAAAATTTGGATGCTTGGATGCATTTTTTTAATATTGTAATTAAATAAGAAATCAAAATTTTTGTTAAGTTAAAAATTTACTATTAAATAATATAATTTGTTGTAGCTAAATATTTACATAGAAACTGGGAAAAGTTTTATATTTTTTTTTCTTCTTACAAATTTTGCTAATTAAATTTTCTTTTTGTAAACAATTTTTTTTTTTAATTAGTTACTTTTTAATTAGAATTTTTTTTTTGCAAAATATTTATTGATTTTATTGGTTTGATTTAAACTAATTGGATTTTAATTAAAAAAATTCAAAGAAAAGAAAACATGAATATTAATTTTAAATAACGATGGAAATTTCAGTACCTACGTACTTTTTTGAATAATTCTAAACATTAACGCTCACTCCACTTGGCCTCTGACATTCAGAAGGTTCTTTTACGTTTAATATATATTTAGTAAGAGTGGAGTTTAATTCTGAAGAAAGAAAAAGAAAGAAAAAGTTTGTTTGATGCCTTCACAAAAAGTTTACCACAGAGACACAAATAGAACCTTCGCTACTCATCCCTACGTAATTCAAATTTGTAAATGCTTTATTATGGAAATCAGCATAATTATAGAAATATTTTTGTGGTTCGAACATCGCAAATGTTGAACCACCTTTCCCTAAAATTCCCTAAAATAAAATTCCTTGAAAATATTTGATTATATTTTTAATAATTCTCAAAAGGTTTAACGAGAACGTTAATATCTTCGTTCAACATAACCCCATAAACCTTAAACTTATTCTTATTTCTTAACAGAATTTTTCCTTACCGAAGCAGTACCATAGTACTAAAGTCCGGTTATAAAGTATTGTTTGATCAATAAGAGAGGGGGTATTTAGTTAGGGGTTAAAATTCTTCATGTTTATGACGGAATGGTGCTTGTTACGTTACGTAGTGTTTGTTATAACGTCGACGATAACGTTTTTCGATTATTCCCACCTACCCTGAAAAAAATTCAAGCTCGATAATCGTTCTTTAGAAAATACAAAAACCACTAAAGTTTTAAGAATTTAAATTGGAAGAAAAATTTCCGTTCATTTAATTTATTGACTTTTACACCTCTTGACATCAACATAAAATCGCTAAAATAACTCAAAATATATTGTGTAAAAGGTAGCAGCAAATTTAAAGGTTGGTAGCAGCAAACCGGGATCTAATTGGGAAAATTACTGGAAATTATTAACTTCATTACTCCTGTAAATTTTTAAATGAATATTTTTTATAAATAATAAAATTTTGAGTGCATAATGAAAAATATAAAAAAAAATTTATTATTAACCTATTAAGTAGGTATACATTTTAATACCCCAAATCCGATCTAATCCTACTCTGTAATTAAACATTCATTATTTAAAAGAATAATATCTAAATAGTTTTTTGATTCTTTTAGAATAATATTAAAGTATCTTAATGTTGCGAAATTTTCAAAAGGAACTTTAATGTTTTCATTTAAAAATAAAATATTTTTTTTATATAATTTAAAGAAATAAACATTCGTCCATTTCAAATTATAGCTAGAGGTAATTTTTAAACATTATACATAATATATTATATAAATGGAAATAAGTAGATATTCATTTAAACGAAATTAATCAGAATAGAAAATTATTGGAGCAAAAACTTTTGGTTTTTTTTTTTTCCTTACAGACATAAAAAAAAACTTTTAAACTTTTAAACAAACTTTCTAATATTCAAAAATGGGAAAAAAACAGGACATTTGAATGAAGTTATATTTAATAAAAGTTATGAAAATTACCTATTCCTTATCATAAGAAAAAAAAACTTTCAGTCTTATAAATTTTCCCTTTCCGAAACAAAATATGCATTTATTCGGAAGTTTTTAATTAATATTATAATTATTGAAAAATATTGAATCTTATAATGTCATTAACTTTAGCTCTATACAATATTTTTATTTTTGTATAAGATAATAGATGGCGCATAAGTAATATAGTATTTGTGTTTCATAATCTTATGCAATTTAGCTACAGTCAAGTAATCAAGAGAAATAATGAAAATATTGACTCATAACACTGAAGTTTAATAATATTTGCTATATTTCTGATAAGATCAAGAAGGAATAATTATATAATATAGGAATCACCTTGTATTTTAAGTTTTAAAATAAATTAATAGCTTTAACAGTAATTAGTAAAGCTATTTGTAACACAATATTATTGTCTCAGTAGGTATATAGAAGTTGAAAGTCAAACATTTCTAATGAAATTTATCTAGTATCTAGTGTTACAAAGGAATAGTCCATCATCAGAGAATAAAATTTGTTCTGTAATGATATAAAATTTGTTTTAATTTGCTTTCGGTAACTAAATAGAAATTCGTTTAGAAATAGTTAACTCTTTCAATACATTGTTAAGCTTATTACTTCTTCTAATATTATATTTTCGTTTGAAGTTATTAAATTCTTACTTAATATTATATTGTTGCCTCAAGAGGCCTCGGTGGCCTAGTGGCTAAGAGCGTATAAAATACGCTGTAAACATCGAGGGAGTGTGGCTTCGAATCCCACCCTTATTATAATCTCTTCAGGTTATTCACTCTTATGACATTTACAGCCACGCCTGTTTCCTGTTCAGTATAATTTCCTGTCTCCATTTATGTGGCAGAGAAATGCATTAAAAAAAAAAAAAATTGCCTCATGAAAGACATACCCTTTCATGATTATAGGTAGGCACTTCATGTTTCTATTATTGTCTATACCTCATTTTCGGGTCTACTCAGGAAAAACACTGAAAGTTAGGTCGTATAGCGTACTTTTTTATTCATACTCTTGTATGGAATAAGCTATACAAAGCAGTTTTGTTCAACAATATCAGCGTTTGACATTTTTCTAATTTACTTACCATCCAGAATTAAGTATGATATACTTTGAAAGAGTAAATTGCTGAATGACCTAATCTTGATATATAATGAATGCTTTCAAACCTGATATTATGATAAGTAATATTTCTCAAAGCAACCACGGTCCCTATTAATTTTTCTTTTGCTATATCTTGTTGATCATTTTAATTTCACCTTTCATCGATTATAGTAGGATATTCTTTATAAAATTTGGTTTTACATCTATGTACTTTAATGTATATATTAGGAATGCAAGGTGCAGGGTGCTTTAAACAACTTACTGTAGATTTATTTTTTTTTTTAAGAATATATAAGGCTGGTGTAACCATTTCAACATAATAGTAATTCTGATCGAATTTACTTTTTATTTTATTACTTCAACCATTTACCAAGGTTTTCTTCATTAATTGGGGTTTTTAATGGTTAAATTGTTAAAACTTATTAAAAATTTGAAAGATTAAGTTGATACCAATCAATTGAAATCACTAATGTTATTTTCAGCAATTCAAGTCTTATGCAACACATGGATTCTAAGAGTTCTATGAAGTGGTATAACCCCAACAATCAATTGAAATTCCAATTAACATTAAACTGCTCATAATATGCTAAAAATATTTTAATGATGTTTAATCATTTACCAGAAAGTGGGAGTTTTAAAAAAAAAAAATTTTATTTGTTTTTCTCATCGTTATTTTTTTCAGCTCTATAGAAAAAAATTTTTTTTTTTTTACTTTCATACGACACAAAATCAATATTTTTACCAAAATTAAAGTATGTCTACATTGATTAAATCGCTCTTTTTCATTTTCATCAATTTTATTAAGCCTACGCTCTAAAAGTAATTTAACAATAAAAAATTTTTAATAGAAAAAATATGTTAGAAATTTAGAAAAGTAAGACAAAAGTTACTACAAATTCTTGGTTTCTTCTCTAACAAAAATACAACAAAAAAAAAAAAAAAAGGGAAAAAATATTCCGCAAAAAGGGTATTTGTGGTTTTATTTATAATTCTTGAAATTTTATTTTCGGATATTTCTTAAACTCTATATAAATAAGGAGGGATCATAATCTTTATTTTATTTTATTTTATTTTTTTTTTTTTATTATAGGAGAAAAAAAACGTATTATTTAAACATTTTAAAAAAATAAAAAATATTTTAAATATTTCTATGTACCTATTTAAGGATTAAAATTTACAGAATAAAATGTATTTTGGCAAAGGATACTTAAACTGTGATTTGCAAATACCTGTACGTTCAAAATTTATTTTAATAGTGATTAATTTGAACATTAAAATGGTTTTGTTTTTTATTTTAGAAAAATTCTCTAGGTAGGCGTCAAAAAATTATGCATACAGTTTAAATATAACACCAAAGAGTATAAAGTTGGTGTTGACAATCAAATCCAACGTCAGTCAAGTTTGCATCAGTCATGGTGAACGTGCATCAATGTTACAATGCTCACAAGATTCCAAAATTACAAATCAATTTAAAACATACAAACTTCAAACTATTACGCTTAAGTTGACAGGCAAATGATGACAGCAAATATCTATTACTGTCCCATATCTATAGATACTTTTAAATTATCTTATAAATTATATAGCTATTATGGTAAAGCTATATGCGTCAAAATTGTTCAAAGGTTGTATTTTAGAAAATATAATTTATTTTATACTGACGTTTGAACACGGCCTTCTAGTACGTATTAATGATGTTCCCTCTTTTTATTAGATAGCTTAGTGCACGTTTTTTTTTATTATTCGACGTTTCAAATTCTCCGTTTTTTTTAAATGAAATTTTAAAAAAACTCTGATTTTTTTAATGTCTCAAGTTAAATAAACGGTATTTGTCAATTTACATTACAAAAAACCATTTTCCGAAATGTAGTTTAGTAGGTTGAGAAAAGGTTTCTCATAATGATGAATGCAATCTACCAGAAATAAACCATTTTTGATATATCTATGAAAATAAAGAAAAAGTAAAATTAAAATTTTTTATTTTACCCCTTATTTTTTTTATATAATATCCTAAAATATGCAAAATTCACTTCAAAGATAAGTGGTAGAAGTCAATAATGCTTGAATACCACTGGAATTTTCTTATATGTATATATACCTCCTAAAACAAAACGTAAAAAGAATATTACTATTAGAAAGAATGTAAGGGTTAATAATTTTTCTTGGAAAATTTCTCTGAAAAAATTTTAGGAAAATTTCTTTTTTTTTTCGGTTTTTTCTTATTTAATTTTTGTATTTTTTTTTTTTTTTTTTTGTTATTTGAATACGAAAAAAGTTTTGCTTCACAAAAAGGAAACAAAAATAGGATTAAAAAAAAAGAAAAATAAACAAAAAAAAATTCATCAAACAAGCATTAAATTAAATTATTTAAGAAATACATATTATATTAAAGAGATATCCTTGAAAAATGTGAATATATCCTTACAAAAGATATAAGCCAGCCTTCCTTCAAAATAAAAATCCTTTTTTTGTTAAGCATACGGTAAATTAACTAAAAAAGGAATCCGTTTTAAATAATTTAAATACAGAAAAAAACCAATTCTACAAATTTTTGATTTTAATTTTTTTTTTCTGTTTAACTGCTTCATATTATTTACATCCTTATGACAAGTCATTTTATTCTTATATAACTAAAGGATACTTTGTTTTTGTTATAAAAAAAATTGTCTTTAAAAAAATGAATACATTTTACGTTATAGGTATTATAATTGGAAAATCTGGCGCTAGGAACTAACCCCCAAAAACTAAAATCAACTAATCTCCAATTTTAATTGGACTAATTTTAACTTTAAGTAATTCTCAAGTAAAATTTTGGCAAAAATATTAACGGTTAATTCATTTTTGCCTTGAATGTTAGTTCGTAATGTAGATGTGTTATGTGAATAAAAGAAGTAGTAAAGATTTTATATTTTGCTTTAAAAATTTATATCTATAATATAATACACAAGATGTTGGCGAGACCTTGCCAACATATAACAAAATATATTTTATATCTATAATAAAACACTCACACTGAATGTAAACTAAACTGGCAATGATGATATTTCTGTATATTTATTTAATAATTTAAAATTTTATTACCAGAGACACAAATCTTTGACTCAAAGTATTATCAAGAGACACAAACCGTTCATTAAAAATATAAATAAATTTAGTAAATATTATTACGAGTGACCAAATTTTCCACTAGAAGTATTATCAGAGACACAAACCGTTCATTAAAAGTGAGTACAGTCAAAAAAGGAAAAGTACATACTTAAAAAAAAATAAATTCAGCAAATTTTTAATTTTTAAATTTGACCGCCACGTCCATTATGAACTGGTCGCAGCGGTAAATTAAAAATAAATTATTAATCTTCTGTTGGCGTTTTCAATCTTTGTTTTGGAAAAAAAAAATAAAAATAGGTCCTCTTAATAAAATTAAAACGCCTGAAAGTGAAAAAGTGAGAGTGAGCAAAGTTTATAGTAAACCTCATATTTATAAGAAAAAAATAATAGGCCGATTTTATTCTTGATTTTGTTTTCATTAGTATAAAAGCTGGTAAAAGCTTCGTAACATACTTTAAAATAGTTTTGTTTATTTTGAAATTTAGATTTTTAAGCTAAATTTTCGGTAGAACTGGTATAACATAAAATATTCGAATTTTTTTTATTAATATAAAATTCGGCAGACTTAAATAATTATATTTCATAACAGAAGTCAGAAACTTACTAAATATTATAGAAACGGATAATAAAAAATAACATAGAAAATATCATTTTAGAAGCCTTCTCTCACAAAAGACTCATAATTTTGTACTAATTTATTATTAGACCATTAAATTAAAAAGCTGTCGAAAACGACCGTCACAAAAAAAAAGGCCCCGAAAATTTATGAAATTACATTATCAGAGACATGAATCTTTTATTAAATATACCAAAGACCTCTTCTAAAGTACATTTAAATAAAATAAATTCAGCAAATTTTTTTCAAGCAAAAAAAAAAAGTAAACGCAAAAGACTTGAAAGTAGTTTTGGTAATTAAAGTAATTTCGCGGCGAAAACAACTGTTTTTCATCGACATAAAAATTTTTTTTTAAAACTAAAGAAAAATAGAGAGTCTGGTAAAATTTTAACAAATATTAAAATTATTTCGATTATTGGTATTGTTTTAAATGTAACAAAAAAAAAATGTCGTAGCGGTTGGTGTTGGTTGGTTTTTCGCCGGTTTTTATTGTGCACTATACATGTGTTTCAAACAATTTTTGAGATATCGGGCACGAAGTTTTACCCTGAATGTGTTTTTAGCTCAATGATTAAAAAACTGTCAAAAATTACCGCCACGAAAAAACGGCGAGAAAAAATTAATAAACTGTACCTAACATTTTTAATTTTATGTGTTTAGATTTGTTATATGTTTCTATATACAAGTAAGTAAGTGATTTCAACATTTTTTTAATGGTGCTGATGTAAAAATGAAATTTTTAGGTAGTTTATTAAGGGAGTCAGTATGATACTGCAAATGTTTTTGAATCTATAGAAATTGTGCAATTGCACAGGGGATTTTCTAGTTTTACTTTAAAAATTAAAATATTTTTAAAGTTTCAAGTTTTCCTACAACTTTGAAGTTTAATGACTAAATGCACTATTTGAAATCATTATCCTATATAAAATTTATAAAGTTGCTATGAAATCAATAAGAAGAACCATGCAAAAACGCAGAAACATAAAGATCGCCAATATTAAATTTAATTAAATGCAAATTTCAAATCGTTCATTTAAATATTGTCGGATAATAACAATAGATATAATAGCCATCTGCCTCTAAAATATGTGAAAGATATTAAAATTCATCTTATCCTCCTAAAACTTCCGAAAAAAACAAAATTTAATTTATTATTTAAAATTTTTTTTCCTTTTTTTAACTATTTCATATTATATTATAATAAATGTTTTAACAATAAATTGAGTATGAAAATAAGGACTTAAAAAAGGACATACCACAATTTAAATAAAATATATCATATAAAAATAAAAAATATCATGACTCACTGTTTCTTTATTAGTTTTTGATTTGGCTAATACATCTTCCAACCAATCCCATTGTTTTTGTGTATCTTGATTATCATAACCACTACCGACACCAGATAATGCACTAACTTGTCCACCAATTGGACCACCATAATGATGATGTGATGATGAACCATAACCATATCCAGTTGGTAAATCACCATGATAATGATGTGAATGTTGACTATTATATCCACCATTATTATAACCACCATTATTATAACTACCACTACTACTACTACTACCACTACTAACACCACCACCAGCACCACCATGATGATAATAATAATTTTTATATTCATTTGAATCTAAACTACTACCACTACCACCCATATTTGAATGACTCAAAGGATTCGGATGACGTTTACGTACTGCTGCTGCTACCTGATTTGAATATGTTGGATCATGTTGCATAAAATTTGTATTTAATGCTATTATCCGGAGGCGACTTTTTGTTTGCTCTATTGAATAATATCCACCTAAAATAGAAATAAAATAGATTTGATGAGAAATTTTTTTTTTTTTTGCCTTTAAATTTAATATTAGTTTTATGATTATTATTCAAAGGTACCCTTGAGGCTAATTTTCTCAAATTAATTTTATCGATGATTATGAGTTTTTGATGGAGAATAAAAAAAAAATAAAAAACCAAAGAATGTTAGATATAAAAAACCAAAGAAAGAAGATATAAAAAAACAAGAAAAAAAAAAACTAGAAAATTATCCATTTAAAAAAATATGAATTTGATAAAAGTTTTATGGATAAAAGGATTTAAAGTTTTCTATAACACTAATGTTTGATTTTTTTTATATTATCTTTAAATAGAAAAAGACATTTTTCAGCTCAGTTTAATTTAAATTGAATACTATTGAATTTGATTTTTAAATATATTAGTTATTCTGTAAATGGTTTTTTTTTTTATCTAACAATCATTTTATATATTTAAAATTTCGAATTTTAAATAAAATCATATTCACAAATTAAATTTTTTTTGTTAGATTTAAAAAAAAGGATTTAATTCTTGTGCTAAGTTTAATTCCCCAAAAAAATTTTTGATTGTTTTAAAAAAAATTTTATCCTTTTCTTTTTCAGAAAATTTTCCTTCTGCCCCCTTCGTCAGTCCATCTGTCTATATGTTTACAAAACTTTTATACTGCTAACGCTCCAGCTATAAAATTTTAAACAGGAATAGAACAAGTAAAAAAATTAATGTTGTAGAACAACATTTTCATGTAGCCCCACCCATTACGTGGCTACAGCTCCTTAAATTTTGGAAAAGCATATTTTTTAAATGTATTTATATCATGTCCTACCTAACATTTTTGCAATACAAAAATCTCTAACAACAGGACATTTTTTTTTAGTTCTTATTTTTTACAATTTGTTACATAGGAATGTATTTGAATTTACCTTTATTTGGAAATAAAACTTTCTAAAATTTTGTTTCCTTCAGAAGGATCTATGAAAGCAAGATTTTGAAAAAAATGAGCACCAGTTACCTCAGGAAATTTATTCGAGTCTCCCTCTTGTTTAAAAGTTATAAGTTGTTAAAAATTGTAAATCTGCTTTTTTTAAACACTTGTAACTTAAGCACCTTATTATATTAAGGTATACACTTGCAACTATAGGTAGGAGACTTATCTTTTCAAAGCAAAACTCAAAATTTGATTGATTGCATTATATACTTTTACATGAATGTTAAGAGGATTTCATTTTTATCAAAAAATTATTAAAAATACAATATTTAATAAATAAATTTTACTAATAAGCTTTCTTTCTGGTACACTAATTATTTATTTACTCTATCCAGAACAACAGTATGGCCAATTAGATAACATATATGGAAAATTTAGAACATTGAATAGCAAAATTAGATAACATGCGAACGTATTTTGGGTTAATTTATTGTCAAACGTCTTATTCATAGCATTAATGAATAAATTTAACTTAATTAAATTACCTTTATATAATAATATGTATAATAATATTTTTTTATCTAATTTTGAATTTTTTGACATAAAATTCTTATTTGTTATAATTATTTTATTTATTTATATTAATATTAGAAATCACATAGGATATTGCACTATTACAAAACCATCGGCTACTAAGGCGGCCATTACAGGTCGAATACCATTATTAAATTATACACTAATATTATTTATTTTCTTTATATTATATATATTTAGGGGCATCGGTGGCCTAGTGGGTAACAGCGTATAAAACACGCTGTAAACACCGAGGGAGTGTGGGTTCGAATCCCACACACGTTGTAAGAGTTATTCCCCCTTACGACACTTACAGCCACATCTGTACAGGAAAGGATGTGCAATTTCCTGCCCACATTTATGTGACAGAGAAATGTATTTAAAAAAAAAAAAATTATATATATTATATATTTACACTATATTTTGCGGCAAAGGGGGATTTGTTTTCAATTTATAAAACTTGATACCTGTGCAGAATATGAACCCGCACTCTCTCGGTTAATAAGCCACATGCTTAAGCACTAGGCCACCGAGGTCCCATATTTATTCACAACCTCATGACAATATCCATATCCCAAGTAGAAATTTGTGCCTAGTTATAATTATATTATAGTTACAAAATTATAGGCTTAAGGTAATTTCTTAATTTTTAAGTATAACTAAAGTTATTATGACTTTGATATAACACTTCGATTATTATTTTATTTTATTTTATATTATGACTTTATGGTGTCAATTTTGTAACTGTGACTTAGTTGTTACCAAAAGGGAACATTTTTAGTTACGATAACTGAATATGGTTACCACTGAATGTAACCGCGATGCGACCGTCCTATTAAACACACAATAACGTCTTTGTGACTACTGTATGTGACATTAACGTTTTTTTAATCTTCAAATACTAAACCAACGCATGACTTAATTTTGGTAACATTTGCGGAACGCTAACTAAAATTTCTGCTTGGGTATTTAAATCCTGAATTGCATATCCAAAGGGGCAATTAAAATGCAACACAAAAGTAAAAACATTTTTAAAATAAATTTTGAAATTAGCAGATATCTGATCATTTCAATCTAAAATGAATATATATGAAGTCATGCGATTTATTAATTAAAGTATATGTATATTTATATTCGTCCTTTTCGACGAATTTTATTAAAATTTTAGAAATTAAATAATTTTTGTTTTCAATCTGTAGATTTTATATTTTAAAACATTTTTAAATGAAATAATTAAAATATATATTTTATTTTAAATAAATCATAATTTAAATGTTAATTTTTAATACTTTTAATACTTTTAATTTTCTATTTATTTAAATTAAAATTTTATTTTTCGAATTTTTCCTTTTTTATTTTTTTTTTTAAATAAAATTTTAACATTTCGAATTAAAAAATTTGCTATTAATAAAGTTTTGTTATTATTTATTTTTCGTTTTTAAAATTAAATTTTATAAATTCTTTTCTCCAAGAGAAAGTTTAATTTTAATTATGCAAAGCATATAATAATAAAGGAAATATAAATTTAAATAAATAAAATTAATTTTAAGTAAACTTTATTAAAATTATTAAATATACATATATGAATGTTTTCAGAAAATGTACATAATAATATCTAATGAATTCGGTTTATAGGGTGGAGATTAAAAGTTAATTTAACACCTGTATGTTTTATGAAAAATTTTAGTTTGACAAAAAAGTTTTTTAACTGTCATATATTAAATGAATATAGTAATGTGCTTTATAGGAAAATTAACAAAAAGCAAAATAAAATATATAAATGTATCTGAAATGTATGAAATGTATCTATATCTATAATCAGAACCAGATTAAGACCCATACATGCCCTAAGCACTAAAAAAAAAAATTAATAAAATTTTACATTAGCCATTATGAACGCACTCTTAAAGTTTAGCAATGTAATATTATTGATAGGTACTAATCACTAAATGCCGTCTAAAAAAAAATACCTATACAACATTTTTGGAAAATTTGCATGTATTTATATTTTATTAATATGAATAGCTATAGGCATTTTCATTAACAACCTATGTCTATGCTAAGTATCTTGTGAATCATAAGTCGGAATACAAAAGTTTAACTAGGTTTACTTACAATAGGGTAAAGCCAGTGTACTATTAAATAGTCTGATTTTAAATTATTGGTATGAAATTTTTTTATTCTGTGTTGTACCAATTATCATGATGTACTTATTTACAAGTGTTTAGTTTGCTTATAGATTAATCCAGCACTACCTATAATATATAACCAACTAATATATAATATTATAATTTAAATCGATTTTGCGTTTTGTTATTGTATTTCAAAGTAGATATTTTAAAAAATATCATAATTATTATGATCTGCTTCAAAAAATAAATATTTAAATAAAACAAGGTAGAATGTAAAGCAACGGTTTTTAAAAGCGAACATTTTCAAACCTCAATACAAACTGTTTAGAAGTGTGACTTGCACAAATATTTGAAAATTTCATGTAATCAGAAAAAATGTGAAAATAGGACTTTTTTGAAATTTTGAGGAGCCGTAAGTCCGGAATCCTATATAACTAAAAAAAGCCGTTAACACACGTAAAAATAAATTATTGAACCTTCAATTTTCATGCCTTGCCGCAGAAAAATTTGTACAGGTGCCTAAGTTACAGGTGTCTAAAAATAGCAAATTTTCAATTTTTGAGGCGTAATAACTCTTAAAGAAAGGGCGATACCAAAAAATTTTCTTAGGAAACTTATACTCTAATTCTAAAAGTTCTTTCTTGTCTCAAAATTGCAGGTTCCTATCTAAAAGCCTGCCGGAGTTATGAAAGTAGAAAAATCAAGCAAAATTAGGTTTTCACATAACGGTAAATTTAAATAATAAATTACAAAATATTACATAATTTTGATACTGTTTTATATAGATAATACAATTTTCGATTTTCTGGCGGTTTTAGATAGCAAAACTATTACGCAGAGTTTGAGATATATACATCTGAAAATGGGACTTTTTCGCAACTTTGAAGAGCTGCAACTTTGGAACCCTCTACAACTTAAATAAACCTTTAACACACATAAAAATATATTACTGTAGGTTTAATTTTTATATCTTGCAGAAGTAAAATGTGTACAGGTTCCTAAGTTACAGGTGTTTAAAAATAGCAAATTTTCAATTTTTAAGCCCTAATAGTACATAATAATTTTTAAGCCCTAATAGTACAGGGGGTGGTCCAAAAAAAATTTCTGAGCAAACTTATACTAACTCTAAAAGTTCTTTCTTGCCTCAAAATTTCAAGGCTATATCTAAAAGTGTACCGGAGTTATGAAAGTAGAAAAATCATGCAAAATTTGGTTTTCACATAACGGTAAATTTAAATACTAAATTTAAAAAAATTGTATAATTTGGATATTAATTTACAAAGTTAAGAAAATACCTGTCGAATGACGTTTTCAGATTGAAAAAATATTAAACAAAACATAAGATATATGCATTTAAAAATAAGGCTTTTTCAAAGATTGAGGGGCTGTAGCTCCGTAATGGTTGGGGCTACATGAAAAAGTTGAAATTATTTTTTTTATGAGACCTCCCCATGGTTAAAATTTTTTTCTCTATCTTTAATGTTGTAGAAGTTTTGTAAACAGACGGACTGACAGAGTGAAACTAATAAGCACATTTTTTCAAAATTTTTTTTGGAAATGTGCTAATAAATGTTTATTCATCCAAAACATTATTTCACTACATATCACTTTCAGTTATTAGATTATGCGTTTTATTGAAAAATCAACTCAAGTAAATTCAAAATACTTGAGTACCTACCAAGGTAATATAATAGGTACTTGTAAATGATGATTTTTGTTTTCACTTTAGGTATAAAATTTTAAATAGTTTTCTTTTTTTTTTTTTCTCTGTACCTATGTTTCATATATAATACTTGAATTTAATAATGTTTTCCAAAAATGATTACGTCATAATATTAACTCTTTTTTTTCGGTTTGCTCGTTACTCAACCTTAGTTAATACTTGAGATTATTTTATATTTTCAAACTTAGTGTGAATAAATAAATAACATTAATTTTAATAAATAACTTTTAATTTTTTACTAAGTAAGATGCCCTCATAAAAATTCTCGTTTGAGTGATAAAAATTTTCCACCAAAAAAGTCCGATAATCTGATAATCTTTACTTACAATTTTATTTTAAATTTGAATTTCCTTCCTATAGGTAATATAACTAGTTATTATACATATATTATTGAAGGTGGGATGTCATAAAGCCATATGTCATGAAGCCATATATTAAAAATATGGCTTTATAACCCATTCAAAGAAGTCATAAAGCCATATGTCTTATTCTATCAAAAATACTTTAAAAGAAACACTGTCCAACTGTAAACTTTCTCCTAATTCATAATCTCGCATATATATATATTTAAGAATTCTGGAAAAGAGGAAATATCCTGATTTTGTTACCAACTCTAAAATTCCTCCTAATACAGGAAAAAGGAAAATGCCCTGATTCTTTAACCAATTCTAAAATTCCTCTAAGTCAAAATCTCAATAAATAGTCTGGAAAAGTGGAAATACCCCGTTTTTGTAATCAATTATAAAAACACATCTCAATATAACATAAATTATTCAATATGTTCAGAAGGTTTCAAGCAATTTTCTATCAGCCCCGTGGGAGCCTTCGCGGCTCTTTCATCGAACCTCTCTTCACCCCTTCTTGAGCCCTTCCTTTCACAACTTCCTTCGCGCTTCTCTTGAAGGATTGGGATCTGGTGCCTCTGCACGCAAACGTGCGGGCGCGGGGGAAGCAGCCCTCATTTTTTCTTTTTCTTTGTTTTTCATAAAAATGTCTAAATTTTCATAAAATTTATTATTCTTTTTCACAGACAGAATTTAATATTTTTCGTATGAAAATCTGAAACCTTTTTTTTTTACCCCCACGATTTCAAATGCATTGTTCTGTAAAAATGGGATACAAAAATTATTATAAAACGAGGAAGAATACAGTTGCCTTTGTCAACTCTTAGATACCCGTACGAACCGTTAGTATGTTCACAGCCTGTCACTCTGCTCACAATATTATTTTTTTAATATTTTAGTATTTTAAAATAATTTGGGTAAATTTTATAATTTCTAGAACTATGGGTTGTACATATATTCAAACTATATGTTTATATGTACATTCTTCAAAATCAGATTCTAACCTTTCACATAACGATTATCAATCCAAAACTTTTTCAAATATTCTATAGTACCATTTAATACTAAGCGGTAAATGTATATTAAATTTACTTAGTACAAAATAGTAAATATAATTTTAAATATTATATTATATTATATTTAAATATTCCATTGACAGAATAATTTCATAAGTACAATAAAATACATATATGTATGTAAATACGGCGCTATATAATATACATCTATACTCTTATCATTCATTCACTAGTGACATATACGATATGTAAATAAACATGATATTATATAAGTATGTATATATAACAATATCATATAAATAAAAATTCTTCAAGCAACCGTTATGTTGTTTATTTATTTACATTTTTTTGTACTACGCATTATATCCTCAACAATTTCAAATTATCGAGTAAAACAAAATGGAAAATATTCGTTAAAGAAATTTGTTAGAAAATTTGAAAAAATCAAGTAACACTTTCGTCAATTATAAAGTAACCCTATATTATTAAAAAAAGTTGTTAACAGAAATAAGAGTATAATGTTGGATCTTTAATTTTTGTGTATTACTTCAAAAAAATTTTAACAGGTGTTCAAGTTACAGGTGTTTAAAAATAGGAAATTTTTAGTTTTTGACCCCTTCCAGCTCCTAAACGGGAGGTGATACAAAAAAAATTTCTGAAATGACTCATACTTATTGTCAAAGATCTAACTTCTGTCAAAATTTCAAGTTTCCAACTTAAACCGTTTAGAAGATAGAAGGGTTGAAGGATTTTGCAAAATTTGAGTTTCACATAACGGTAAATTAAGACACCGTATGCCACAAATATATATTTATTGTATATATACTTTTAAAGCTAATAAAAGTAATAATTGTTTGGCGTTTTCAAAATGAAGATATAGCTTATACAACTTGTGCTATAACAATTTAAATATAGAGCTTTTTTGAACCTTTGGGGAGCTGTGGCTCCGTAATGGGTGGGGCTACAAAAAAAAGTTATTAAAAATAAAATTAATATTTTTGTGAGATCTATCAGTGGTTAATTTTGTAGCTCTATTGCAAAAAAAATGTGGGGATCTAAAAGTTAGTTCGAGAGCTACTCTAAGGCTTGGTCCAAACTCAACCAAAAAAATAGGGAACCTACAAATTACTCCCAAAATATTTTGTGTAAATTTCAAGATTCTACCTTTCTTAGTTTTTGAGTTAGCGTGCTGACGGACGGACGGACGGACATGGCTCAAAAGTTTAAGAATTTTTTTCTGATCCGATCCATACCTTTGAAGGTATATCTAGCTCGCTTATTTCGAGGTGTTACAAACGGAGGAGTAATTTTATTATACCCGATCCTATCGTACGGGTATAATAAAGGTTGCCCCTTTTCCGGGTTCTGATATATATTTGGAGTTTGCAATTTTATAGTAGGTTACGAAACCAGGGTTATCAGTTTTTCCAGAATCTTTACATATATAATATATTCTGAAGAAACCGGATATCTTAATTTTGTAACCAACTCTAAGGTCTTTCCTAAATGTTTTCTTTCATACATATTTCGGCACCAAAACTTTTGCAAACATTTTTCAACATCAATTAAACAACAATTATACAAAAAAAATTATATTTGAATCAGAGAATAATTTAATAATGGCTTTATGACCCAAAATGTTTTATAAAAATATGACTTTATGATCCATTCAAATGAGTCATAAAGCCATATTCCCAATATAACTTTATGACTCATTTGAATGGGTCATAAAATCATATTCGTGAAATATGACTTTATTACTTATGGCTTTATGACATCCCACCATTATTGAATATTCCATGTTTACGTTATTACTTATGTACAGTCCTCACTATATATATTTCAATTTCAGTGTTAAATATTTTATAAATTATATTAATATAAAAAAAACAAAACTTTTCTTTTTAATTTTATACTTCTTAGAAAATTACCGGAATTGTGTTTTTTTTTTTTTTGAAGTACATTTACTTGAATTTTATTAAATTAAATAAGTACATTATTATCTATATACTAAAAATTTCAAGAAAATAGCTAATAAATCTACAATTATCATTTAAAAGTGTTACCAAAGTGGAATTATTTTTTTTATTAATGTTTCTTTAATCATATATAACTGACCTATTTTTTACTCATTTAACATACTCATATTGCATAATTTTGTTACAGAGAAAACGTATTAAGAGTATTAAAAATTGAGTAGGTATTTAAAATATTTTTAAAATATGATTATTTCATGTATTTAACATTTAAACGAAGGTAATTTATTATTTTACCATAATCCCAAGGAAACTATACTTAAAACCTTAAAACTACTCATATTCTTATTATTATTTAAAAAAAAAAAAAAAAATTTTACAAAGTTGTAAAAATTCTATTAAAATTTTTCTTATACTAAAATAAATTGTTATTCACCTCTTGTATTCACTCATATTCACAACTTTTTAAAATTTAAAAACTTTTTCCTCTTAATAATTTAATTTACACACTTATAAATTTTCATTATCTGTGCGTCTAAGTACAAGATTTAATAGTAATTTTCAAAAAAAAAAAAAAAGAAAATTTTTCCATAAAAAAAAAAAAAAAAAAGAATAAAATAATTATAAAATTAATGAGTAAAAATTCACCTTTGCTATATTATAGGTACTCATAGGGTGTAATTTTATATTATTATTCAACTCAAGAGAGATTTAAAAAAAAAAATTCATGGTACAGAGAAATTTTATTACCACATTTTAAAAATGAACTTGTAAATTTAATTTTTTTTTTTTTTATTTTATTTTAATTTTTAAATTGTACTTAAAGATAAAAATACAGGTAAATACTTAAGGTGTATCGTTACACACAAAAATAAAAAATAAAAATAAACAAGGTAGAATGTAAACCAACGGTTTTTAAAAGCGCACATTTCCAAACTCAATACAAACTGTTTAGAATTGTGACTTGCACAAATATTTGAAAATTTCATGTAATCAGAAAAAATGTGAAAATAGGACTTTTTTGAAATTTTGAGAAGCCGTAAGTCCGGAATCCTATATAACTAAGAAAAGCCGTTAACACACGTAAAAATAAATTATTGAACCTTTAATTTTCATGTCTTGCCGAAGAAAAATTTTTACAGGTGCCTAAGTTACAGGTGTCTAAGCAAATTTTCAATTTTTGAGGCGTAATAACTCTTAAAGAAAGGGCGATACCAAAAAATTTTCTTAGGAAACTTATACTAATTCTAAAAGTTCTTTCTTGTCTCAAGAAAGGTTTCTATCTTAGATTTAGGTTCCTATCTAAAGGCGTGCCCGAGTTATGAAAAAAGAAATTTCATGCAAAATGTGGTTTTCACATAACGGTAAATTTAAATAGTAAATTACAAAATATTACATAACTTTGATACTGTTTTATATAGACAATAAAATTTCCGATTTTCTGGCGGTTTTAGATTGCAAAACTATTACGCAGAGCCTGAGATATATACATCTGAAAATGGGGCTTTTTCGCAATTTTGAAGAGCTGCAACTTTGGAACCCTCACAACTTAAATAAACCTTTAACACACATAAAAATATATTACTGTAGCTTTAATTTTTATATCTTGCAGAAGTAAAATGTGTACAGGTTCCTAAGTTACAGGTGTTTAAAAATAGCAAATTTTCAATTTTTAAGCCCTAACAGCTCATAAACAGGGGGTGGTCCAAAAAAATTTTCTGAGCAAATTTATACTAACTCTAAAAGTTCTTTCTTGCCTCAAAATTTCAAGCCTCTATCTAGAAGCGTGCCGGAGTTATGAAAGTAGAAAAATCATGCAAAATTTGGTTTTCACATAACGGTAAATTTAAATACTAAATTTAAAAATATTGTATAATTTTGATATTAACTTACAAAGTTAAAAGAAATTCCTGTCGAATGACGTTTTCAGATTGAAAAAATCTTAAGCAGAACAAACGATATATGTATTTAAAAATAGGGCTTTTTCAAAGTTTGAGGGGGTGTAGCTCCGTAATGGGAGGGGCTACATGAAAAAGTTGTTCCACAAAATTATTTTTTTTATGAGACCTACCCATGGTTAAAATTTTTTTTCTCTATCTTTAACGGTGTAGAAGTTTTGTAAACAGACGGACGGACGGACAGAGTGAAACTAATAAGCACATTTTTTCAAATTTTTTTTGGAAATGTGCTAAAAATAGTTAGGTATATATGCAGCTAATATGATTAAATATAAAAATAATATTTTAATTTTTAGAAAAAAAAAAAAAAGTGATATCATGTATATATACGCTATCATTATTTTATACATTTGGATAGTTAAAGATTTATTTTATTTTTATTTTTTTTTTCTATACATAAGTATAAAATTTATTCATATTTAAATAACGGTTTAATATTTATTTCCTTGTAAAATTACAGTTAGTTTTATTATTTATTTTTTGTTTTTCTTCTTCGTTTGTATCTTTTAAATAAGGATTAAAAGTAGTTAACACTTTAATTTAACTGCTATTTAATTTTTTGTTTTTTGCCTCACATACGTTAAGTCAAAAGTTACGACGAGTTGAAATAAAACGAATAATTCGGATTTAAAAAAAAAAAAAAAAGTAAAAATGTACATAAACTATAGATTTTTATTTTTTATATTTATATTCGTTTCATTTACTTTGATTTTTTTTGTTTTTATAAGTATCTATAGCTTTATAATTATGTAATGCTAATTAAAATAATAAAAAAAAAAAAAAAAACATTTTTATGAAGTCGTCGCCTGACAACAATTTTTATCTTACAGTATAATATAAAATTTTTATGTGAAATTTAATATACGCAATAATATGTCTATATTATTTTTGTCTCTGTCTTCTTTTAATTTAATCTTTTATTAAATTGTAAATTTAAGCTTTTATTTTGATTTAATACATGTTTTATATTATGTAAATTATGTTAAATTACAGTTTTTTCTTTTTTTATTATTTCGTATGAATAACGTATATTGTCGCAGCTTGTCATTTTATATTGTTTTATTTTGGGAGCGATACGAATGCTCGTATCTGAAAATCTCGTTTTTAAATAACTCTTTTCTTAAAATCTCGTTTTTTTTTTGAAACCTTGGTAATTCTCTTTTTTTTTTCAGAAAGTACAGAAAAAATAAACGAATAATAATAATAATAGGAGGTATTTTATAACTGGATTCAAAATCAGGGTTTTATGCTTTTTCCAAAATATTAAATATGCATAAAGTGTAGGTATATGTGAGATGTTTAAAAGGCGTTTTTAAAGATTTTTATGTTGAAATATGTATGAAAAAATATAATTGGGGGCGAGTTTAGAGTTGCTTTCAAATTTGGGGTTTCGCTAATATTTTCAGTATTTTAAGTCTATGGCTTACTTACTACTTTACGGGGGGTTTGGGGCTTACAAAAAAGGAACGAGATTTTAATAAAACTAAATTTTAAGAAACAAGATTTTAAAAAACAAGATTTTAATAAAACAAGATTTTGAGAATCGAGTTTTCGTACCCAACGCTTTTATTTTGGTATCGTACCGTATTAAAACAAAATTACGTATGTCGTTTAGTAAATCAGATGTATGGGAGCCCTTCAAAAGTATTTTTTACATAATCATATTTTTTAAAATCCTGTTGACTTTAAATCTAGTTTTTTTCTAAAAACTTCATTTGTGCTTTAATAATTTTCTATTCGACCATTTTTAAAAGCGGAATTCTTTATTTAAGTGGTTATAATAAATATTTGGTTATTAATTTCATTAGAGGTGACTTGAGGACGGCTGCTACAACTTCGCTAAAACATAAATTTTAGTTATATTATTATTATCATATTGTTACAATATTTAAAATATGAGAAAAACTAGAAAGGAAATGATGTATAATACCAATTTAGTTATCGACATTACTTGGTTTCTGAGTTTTCCATACTATCTAATGGTATATTTTTTTGAACTTTTTACAGAGGTTTTACGAAAATAAATTAAGGTAGGTACTTTTAATAAAACGTAAAAAGCATATGTAAGAAGCGTTTGTGGTCTTTCGTACATAATCTCAGAATTATTCAAACAAAAAAGATACAGTAAAGAAGTAAATTTGAAATAACCAGAATCATTTTTTTTTTTTGGTAACTTGAGTTTGACACCCAATTTACATGAATATTTTTAAAAATATTTTATAGTTTTTCGTTTGATGTAAAAAGACTAAAGCCTCTTATCATATAATAATTTGGCATAATATTAACTTTTTACACTCTAATAAAAGTTTTTTGAAACCAAATAAAACTTTTGTAACATCAACGAAAACCTTTCCAAACCAAGCCTTTTTAATTTCAATGAGATCTTTAGGATTACATAATCAACAGAGTTGATTTCAACACCAAAAACACACAGTGTTGTTGAATCTCGTGTAAAGTAGCAACTATTATACCCAACCTGATATTCCAGAGGGAAGCTCTCAATCACATTTTGGTATAGATATAGATGCTGCTAAATGCTTGGATTTTTTGTACCGGTGCAAAGCTTACTTTTGTTCAACCAATATCTTCTCAATATCTATGAAACTTACATTCTGCCGAAAAATGATCTCAGTGTTACCACAACGCTCACTCCTCTCTATCATCGCCGTATTCTCGGATCATTGACCCTATTTTATAGATATCTTGTAGGAGTAAACACTTGTTCTAAATAATGCCTCCACTCAAAGATTCGAACGTGAAACAAGAAGTGCGATAGATGCCGATCCCTACATTGTCGAACTGTCAAGATGGTGTAACACAGTATTCCGAAATTCGTTTGTCATGCACATGTCACGTTTATATAACTTTATGTCTGCAAATGTGCTTCCAAATTTTGGTAATTCATGTACGATGTAATGACATTGAAGAACTTTAACATACAATAAAAAAATTTTATTATAGAAAAATATTGAAGCATAAGTTGGAATTTTAATACGATAACATTTCTATTTCTAATTGATACGGTCTGAGGTAACGTAAAAAAATTGAAATGTATTAATAGCTATATTCAATTATTAAAATCAATTTTCTGTTAAAGTATGTAAACTTTTATTGCCATAGTACATTAATAAAATTGTTGTATGGTCACATAAATGATATAATGTAAATTTTTACTAAATGATTTTGCTTTAAATGTTATGGAATCGTTCGTTTTGGCTAGAAAAATATTCGTTTTGTATTACAAATTTAGTCAAAATTGTTAGTGAACTGCAATTACATCTATATAAGAATGTAGATTTGACCTTACTGCCATTTGTCAGTTGAAAAAGCATAAAATAAATTGTCTTCAAATCAATTAATCTCTAATACAAAAATTACTTAAACTCAGCTATTTGATTTTTCTAATTACATAAAGTTTAAACCATTTGGTTAAAACAATTTGGGAAAACTTTCTATTAGTCTAGAAATAAAAGAAAAGCTCATTGAAATGACAAACCTGTGGGTCTGCGAAAAAAAAACGCTTAATGAAACATTTATTTTGGTTGCTTAGTACAAAAAAGGATTAATACATAGTACATACAATAAAAGCTTAGAAACAATTAACATAATGTGATTGTATTCTAACTGATTTTTATTTTTTTACTTTTATTTCTTTGTATTCCTGAACAATTCACTCAAAAAAAATTTTTTTTTTTAAAGAATTTAAATTTTATTCTTCTTTAAGGTTCTGCATACACAAAAAGAAACAACAAAAAACTATAATATAAAATTTTATTTTTGCTTTTTTTTTTTTTTTTGTTTCTTTATTTTTTAAATCCTTTCAAATAAACTTTTACATACACATGTATAATCCTAATAGTCTATTAAATGCTCCATTGAATTGTAAAACTTTGAGAACAATGAAAAAGACAATATAGCCCTGTTTTATACAGATTTCAATAATATTGTATGTTGATATTATGTGATATAAGGAAGAAAACATACAAAATCTTAGAGTTATATTATATAATACCTATATATAATTTATATAAATAGGTTTATATAATTATATATGTACGTCTACATCAGTATATATCTGTAAATCTTATTAAATTACATTTCCGTTGAAAATTACTTTTCTTCTTCTGACTCTGATTATTGTGAATGAATTTAAAATCTGTAATATTTTAACAATCAAACAAAAAAAAACTAAAATAAAAATCATATTATTATAAATTACTTAAAAAAAAATTATGTAATGTTCATTTCATTCGTTTATGAGCTTAAGTGAAATAATAGAACAAAAAAAAATATCAATTTACCGTTTTTCGGTTTTGTTTTTGTTTTTTTTTTTACTTACAAGCTTATTTTTACTTTATTCAAATTGATTTTAAATGAAAAAAAATCATGTTGTCTTATTTTATGAAATGCAAAAAAAATAATATCTTTTTTTTGTTGTAGTAAAACGGTAAAAAAAAAAACAATTAAACTGCAAAAGAAAATTAAAATTTTTAATTAAATTATACTTGTAGTTCATTTACCTTTTTCAAATGTTTGTAATGCTTCTGATGGTAACCAATGACGCCATAATTCACCTAAACGACGAAAACTAATATCTGGTCCATCATTATGTCCCAATACTGGGAATACAAATTGTGATGAAAATGTTCTACTCAATAAATCTGTTATATTACGTAAAATTTCAATACGGTGGGGTTCTAACATACGACGCGATGAATCTGATAAGCCATCACTAAAAAAACAAAAAACAAAAAAAATGAATTAATTAAAATAATAATCAATGTTATTTTATTTTTTGTAATAAAAAATTGTAATAGAATGTTTCAAATCATTTTTTTTAGGGTATTCCCCTGCCACATAAATGTAACAAGAAAACAAAGATTTAAATACCTTCAACTCTAACTAACAAAGATAAAAACATGCAATTTTTATCTGTTCTATTTTAAAAAATTTTAATCAAACGGAAAAAAAAAGTTAATTTTATAATATACTAGTGTCCGAAGAAAACGTCAGTACCCTTCTGAGTAACTTGAAAAAAAATAATATTAAACAATATAAATTTCCCCGAAATAATGTGAAAATAAATTTTCATATAGGCCAATTGCAATCCAATTTTCATAGGATTTTGAAAGACCAAATTTTATATCACTCTAATACATTTCGTATATTTTTTTATGTCTGTTTTAATCTCAGTCAGCCTTTTTCGTTATTTTATTAATAATTACCGGATATGAGTACATTTTTTTCTTTCATTTCAGTTTATTCATTCTATCATCAATCAGCTAACTTTTTTTATAACTTCGTTGTATGACTTAACTATCTTTAACACTTTCATAAAAATAGTCACCTCTGACTTGTTATATTATGTCATGTCAGTCAGTCTGACTTGTTATATGTAAGTCAGTCTTGATGCTTTCCGAACATTTTCCGATTTGAAACTTCAATCAAAGAATCAAAAAAAAAATAATAATTTAATTTAATTTACTATTAATTTTTATGACATTTCCTTATTATATTTTTTATTGTATATATTTTAATAAAAATAAATGCCACTCAATTAATCTCTTTAATTTTTTTATAAATTCTCTTATGAATATTAAATTTAATTTCACTTTAATACAAAAAAAAAAAAAAAAAAAAAAAAAAAAAAAAACAAGAACAATAACAACAATCAAAATAATCAGTTAAAAGTCAAAGTTAAAAACAACTCTCAACTCAATTTAAATATAAAGAGTAAAAAAAAAAGAAAAACAACAACAAATAATAATGCAAAATATAAAAATGGTCTTAACTTAACTCTTATTTAAACTGATTATCATTAATTTTTATAATTTTCAAACTTATTAAAGTTATAAGTTTCTCTTTCATTTTTTTTTATTGTCCCTTTTTTACTTTTACAAAAAAAGATCATAGAAAAACATATTAATCCTTTTCATAGGAAACGAAAAAGAAAAATTTAAAAAAAAAAAATGAAAGAGAATAAAAAATAAAATGTCCATAACAATATCATCGTGGACATTGAAAATCTCTTGTAAAATTAATTTTTTCTTTTTTATTTATTTTTTTTTTTTTTGATATTTTGTTTTACTTATTATCTGTCCTTTTCTATCTGCAATATGCAATAAAAAATTTGAAAAAATAATAAAAGAAAAACATATAAACATATTATAGAGTACGATCATCGCATCGCAGTTTTGTTTAATGCTATGAGATTTAAATTAAAAAAAAAAAAAAAGCTTTAAAAAAACTAACAGTAAATATAATATAAAAAAAAAAAAATAATAGTATAATACATAATAAAAATAAATAAAAAAAAAAAATATTGTAAGATAGTCTCTGCAAGAGAAGAGAAAAAACAAAATAAAGTTTTAAATTAAATAAATTCAAAACAACTACGATGATGATAGTGGTGTCATGGTGGAGGCTGTACAAATCATGGTGATATAATAACATAGTAAACGACTGCCCTTTGACATCGAAACGATTTATTCTAATTTAATTTTTTTTTTTTTTTTGTTTATAAAAAATTTCGAAATGAAATTATAATATACAGTATGTATATATGTAGCCATGTATAACTATAATACATCTTTAATTTAAACACTAAACATATAAAAACGATGTGATTCAGGACAGGGACATTGGTCCATTTTTTGTTTTTTTTTTAATATTTCCATTTTTTTCAAATAGGGAATGCTATTCGAGTAAATACTGTTCAAATGAATTAAGTTTGGGTCAATCCATTTCTGATTTAAGTAGAGAAATTCCAATAGAAAATATTACAATACTTGTGTGGTTAGATATATGGTGATGTATTGAAGTCTAGTAAAAAAATCGTTCGAATGAAAAAATTCGTTCCGGATTCGAAAAAATTGATATGCTGAAATCCATTCGGCTGCAAGCACTTTTTACAGATGTCAAAGTCATATGTTTCGTAAAATATTTTTTGTATCTAGTAATTTTTGGTAGATATTTTTTTTTTCTGTTTGTTCATTATAAAGAAAACATTCAAAAGTAAAATACGTTAAAAATTTTTTTTTTCAATTGATGATGAATTTTGTAACGGCTTTAGAATAATCGAAAAATGAAGAACGGAAAGCTCAAAGGATTTGTGTTTGGAAAGAAAATTACTCAAAATATTATTTTTTTTACGTTGAACAATATACACCGATATCTGACCAATGGTGTAGTGCATAAATCACCGGTCTTTCACCGGCGAAACGTTTCGGGTTCAAACCCCGGTCAGGTCAAAAATAATATATAAAATATAATAAAATAATGTAAACAAAATATGAAATATAATTATAATTGAATACTTGTACCGAGTTGGCCCACATGCTAGAGTCAAAAAAGTCCTAAAAATATCGGCAGATATTTATATATTATGAACGATATAATATAAAAAAAAATATATATATATATACTCCGATTATAAAAAAAATATTTTTAAATTTATAACTTTAAAAAGAAACTTATCAAAACAAAAATGATCTATACTTTTTTTCTTTTAAAAAATAAAAATTATTTTGCAGTAAATAACACTTCCTTCTTAACTGTTTGCATTCGAATGATTAATTGTGTCGAAAAGAATTTCATTGATCTTCATGATTATAATGTTTAGTTGGTTAAAGTATAACCCGCTTATAAAGGATATCATGTTTGCATCCTCTTTATGTAGAATCTTTCTATGATTCCCACCAATTCTGTCAAAAAAAAAACTAAAAAACTTTTGAAGTTTACCAGTTAACATGTGTGGAAAACAACAAGTAAATAAATATTTGATATAAATGTATTCCATACGTAAGGAATGGAAATGTTTACAGAATTCTGTATCTTTTCCTTTTTTGGGTTATGTTGAAAGTCATGTTGAAAACAGTATCACTAGTGATATATAATAAATAGATTAAAATTTTGGACAATTTACAATATAATTTTTAGTAGAGCCGATACATAGAGTAAAATGTTAATTAAAGATTACCCATGCTGTACACAAAAAAAATTTTTTTTTTGTATAAGAAAAAATGCATTGAAATGCAAATTTTTTTCATTTATTTTTTAATAAAGCTATAAAACTTTCTATGTGATTTTATTTTTTATTTATTTATACATATATAACAGTTTTATTAGGAAAAAGAAAAACATTCATATTTTAAGTATATAAAAGTATATAGTGTATTGTATAGGTTGTTATACAGATAGCAAAAAAAAAAAATTATGAATCATAGCCAGAAGTTAATGAAAAAAAAAATCAAATAAAAATGATTATAAATCAATTTATTGCAAGTTACTTGTAGGACATGTATCTGGAGAATTACAGAAGTTTTTTTTTGAATAGTTGGCCAGATGAATGATGGTTATGTAAGACAGGCTTGATGAGCAGGTTTAAGAATTTACAAAATTTGTTCTTACAGCAATATGAGACTTGAAGTGTACAAACCCGATTGTCTTAAACAATTAAAGATAAAATTCCATTTCTGCATCGGATGTAATCTAGCTGTGGAATCAACTTCTTTTTCGAATTAGTACATTAAATAACACAATAGATATCAGAATCAACTGCACACAATAAAAAAACTGTAGGGAGACTTTGAAATATTTAAGACAAAATAGTTGTAAAATGAAGCCCAAAGTAATATGCAGCCCAAAATCGATTTTGTAGTTTAATTTAATAATATAATAAAGTTTAGAGGGTAATACCAACGATTTTTGTCTACAGATGTATTACAAAGTAATGAGGATTGAGGATGTGGAAAAATGAATGGAGATCATAATATGTTATGTGATAAATTTATTAACAACTGAATAATAATTTTATAATACCACTAAAATAAATTTAAATTATAACATTATCATCATATTTTATAAAAAAAAATATTTTTTAAAAATAATTTTAGTAAAATTTTAAATAAAAAATAAACTGTAAAAAAATACTTAATTAGTGTTTTTTGTGTATTAGAAATAACTGCACAAAACTACAATTCTTTTCTAAAGGGAGGGTGGAATAAAAAGATTTGTTTGAAGTAGAAATGTACGATAGTAGGTAGCTAGCATAATTCTTTTAATTTTTTTAAATTTATAAAACACAAAATATTAAATTTGAAATTCTGATATTTAATCAAATTTTACTTTTTAAATATATTACAGATAATTATTCTTAAATAAAATTTAAACTAATTAGTTGGTTTTTCTTCGACACATTTTTTTAGCCTTCCTACGAATCATCCTACGAATCATCCTACGAAATCCAAAAAAACATATTTCGCAATATTCGATTATATCAGTAAGTTGCAGTATATTGGCAGTAATTTACAAGTACATATGCTTTTTATTGTACTTTTTACTGTAATAATCTACAGCCAAGTATAGGTACAGAAAAGCAAATACCTACCTATTGGAATTCACGGTAAGTTTTTACAAAATAATTTTGTAAAAGAAGTCTACTTTTAGCCTTTTTAATCTCGTACCTACATTAAAGATATCAAGCAAGGAACTTCAAATAAAGAAAAAAGGTGAATTCTTTCCTAAGAAATTTATAATGTGGTGGATACGAATGACGATAGCTTTACACGTCAGTTTTATTATCATGTAGCTAGGACAGGAAATATTATTTGATTGTTTTATTTATTTTTTTTTTGTAAGAGTATTATAAAAGTAATAGGCTTTAGCTTTAATATATATTTATTTCATTTTCTTCATTAACTTCTGTTCTACCCTCCGATATTATAATGCTACCTAATCAAACTGATAACCTTCTTAACTTTAATTTCTTTAATTTTCACTTTCTTTAATTTTCCATTTCTAATATTTATTCAGTAATTATTGTTCCATTTCTAAATGTGTATCCATTAATTACTGCTACATTTCTAAATGTGTATCCATTAATTACTGCTACATTTCTAGTGTGTATCCATTAATTGTAATATTAAAATCTAAAGAAATATCTATTTCTGAATTTTACCATTATAAACAATTTTAACAGTCATAAGGATAACCTTGCAAAAGAAAATAAATTTTAAGTTTTAGTAAAAAAAAAAACTAAGAAAAAAAAAACAACAATTATATTGTGGGTTCTGAAAATATGATTATTGCAGACATGATGAAAGTTATTTTGTATGAAAAATAGTTTTACATTACCATTCGTTTTTTGACCTCAATTTTTATGCCACACCAGAAAAAAGAAAAGAAAAATCTTAGCAGAAAATTAAAAATTAAATGAAGAATTGATGCATCCTCAACTCAAACCAAACTGAATGCCTATATTATTACAAAGTCCTTTTAGTAATAATAGCATTTTTTTTTTCTCGATTATTAATAATGTAATATTGAACATTGCTTTTTCTTTTTTTTTTTTCTCTTTCTCAAATATGGAAAAATTGAGAAAACTATCATATTATCATTTTTATTTTCCTATAAAGAAAATAATATATAATATATATAATTTTTCATAGTTTTTCTTTCATTCGACAACGATGAAATGCATTTGTGATAACATTGATGACAGTAACAGAAAGGAGAAGAGATAAAAGAAAGGACATTGTAATAAAAGCAGATGTTTTATTATTTACTATCATCTGTGGTTATGTTAAATTGTAATTGAAGTTTACTATATACTTATTGTTATACATACTAGTCAACATAATAATAATATTCTATAATATCTAAATATAAAAATATGTTATATTATACTTTTTAGTAATATTTTAAAATAAATTTTCCTTTTTTTTTGTAATTTAAACGAAGACTTGAATGAAAAAAAAATGAAATGAACGAAAAATGAAATAAATCTTTTATTTTTTTTTTTTTGTCATATTTTGTGAGGAACAGTGATCAAAATTCTTGGGTTGTCTTAAATTTTCATTATAATGTTCTTCTCTAGTTATGAATATTTTTATTTTTTTCAATATATTTTATAAATTATTACACAAAAAAACTAATGTCAAAGAAAACACATAAGATTTATGATTGGGACCAAATAATATAATATTGTCTGAATGTATCTTAAGGCATTTTTGCTGCTTTAAAGTTATCTTTTAAGTATTTGTTTAGGTATATTATAAGTGAAAAATGACAAAATATTAGTGTTTTAATTAATATACTAGGGAAGTAATTAACTTAACCCTTTGAACACGCCTTTCGAATTACAAACTAGGAGTTAAATTTATGGTCGGAATATCTTATGATAACATACATATTCTTAAATCGTTTTTTTTTGTACAACATGTGGGTAAAAGGCACTCAACAAGGAAGGGCACAACGCACTCAACAAGGGTAATATGATACTCAACAAGGGTAATATGGTACAACAATGCTTTGTACCACCGATATTTTATTTATTTATTTATTTATATTAATATTACATACATAAATGTAATGCAATATTATTGAACCATCGGCTACTAAGGCCATTATAGGTTTTTTTTATACTATTATTAAATTATATACTAATATTATTTATTTTGTTTATATTATATACTATATATTTACATTATATTTGGTCGTGAGGGGGTAAAGAAAAAAACACTTACAACCTGTGCAGGGATCGAACCCGCACTCCTTCGGTTAATACGCCACACGCCTACCCACTAGGCTACCGAAGCCCCCGATATTTTAGGTTGTACAAATCTGATTAGTAGTTTTCGTACTGTAAAATATAAAAAAAGTGTTTGCATTTTTATTTTAATTCATATTTTCTCTTTTTTCAAAATGAGTTGGCGATGTCAATTCTACAATACCCTTACGAACATAAGTCATGCTGTTACCCAAAAATGTATTAATGTTTTACAAAGTTTTAGATATCAGACTTAATTAAGTACTAAGTTATAGGTAATTATATTATGTTATATTATTATTAAATTTTGCAGTTGTATGATAGCTACTTGAACCTGTTACTTTAGACTAACCAAATTTTGCAGAAGATTTTGGAATTCAAATCAACTTATTTTCACAAAATTTTTTTTTATAGCTTCGATATACAGTGAGTTACTTTCATATAAAACGAGGAAGAGTGCAGTAGAGTAGACTGTGTCAACTCTGGGATACCCGTATGAACGTAATATATCCTGTTTCTATAAAACTTGATCATCTTTTAAAAACATTCAGATGTTTTGTACCGAACTACAGAGATATATTTATGTAAATTGTGGAGTTGTATGTTAGCTACCCGAATCTATTGCGCCTAGCTTCATTAAGTTCCAAGAAATGCAAAAAGCTTGAACCGGCTGCTTTAGACCATTCAAATTTTACAAAAGTTTTTGGCATGCAACTCGACACTTTTTCACTAAATTTCAGATAGCTAGCTTCAATAGACACTGAGTTATTTTCATTTAAAAAGAGAAGTTGTATGGCAACTATCCGAACCTGTCATATCATCACAACAAAATTTTACAGAAGTTGTTGCCATAAAACTCGATCATCATTTGCAAAATTTCAGATACCTAGATTGAATAGACACTGGGTTATTTCCATTTAAAGAAAGAAGTTGTATGGCAGCTATTCGAACCCGGCGGCCGAAAATGCTGGATTTAAATAGCAAAACTAACAATTTTGCAACAGTGACGTAAAAAAAATTTCAGCCTCCTAGCTCCTTTATTTTTTGAGTTATCGTGCGGACGGACACTGAGTTCTTTTCATTTAAAAAGAGATTTTGTATGGGAGCTACCCGAACCCGTCGCACCACCACAACCAAATTTTGTAGAAGTTGTTGCCATAAAACTTGATCATCATTTGCAAAATTTCAGATACCTAGATTGAACAGACACTGAGTTATTTCTATTTAAAGAAAGAAGTTGTATGGCAGCTACTCGAACCCGGCGGCCGAAAATGCTGGAGTTAAATAGCAAAACTAACAATTTTGTAAAAGTGACGTAAAAAAAATTGCAGCCTCCTAACTCCTTTATTTTTTGAGTTATCGTGCGGACGGACACTGAGTTCTTTCATTTAAAAAGAGATTTTGTATGGCAGCTACCCGAACCCGTCACACCACCACAACCAAATTTTGCAGAAGTTATTGCCATAAAACTTGATCATCATTCGCAAAATTTCAGATACCTAGATTGAACAGACACTGGGTTATTTCTATTTAAAGAAAGAAGTTGTATGGCAGCTACCCGAACCCGGCGGCCGAAAATGCTGGAGTTAAATAGCAAAACTAACAATTTTACAAAAGTGACGTAAAAAAATTTTCAGCCTCCTAGCTTCTCTATTTTTTGAGTTATCGTGCGGACGGACACTGAGTTCTTTTCATTTAAAAAGAGATTTTGTATGGCAGCTACCCGAACCCGTCGCACCAGAACAACCAAATTTTGTAGAAGTTGTTGCCATAAAACTTGATCATCATTTGCATTTCAGATACCTAGATTGAACAGACACTGGGTTATTTTTATTTAAAGAAAGAAGTTGTATGGCAGCTACCCGAACCCGGGGACAGAAAATGCTGGAGTTAAATAGCAAAACTAACAATTTTACAAAAGTGACGTAAAAAAATTTTCAGCCTCCTAGCTCCTCTATTTTTTGAGTTATCGTGCGGACGGACACTGAGTTCTTTTCATTTAAAAAGAGATTTTGTATGGCAGCTACCCGAACCCGTCGCACCAGCACAACCAAATTTTGTAGAAGTTGTTGCCATAAAACTTGATCATCATTTGCAAAATTTCAGACGCCTAGCTTCATTAGGTTCCAAGAGGTGCAAGAAGTCTGAACCGGCTGCTCTAGACCAAACAAATTTTACGAAAGTTGTTGGCATATAACTCGACACCTCTTTACTAAATTTCAGATTCCTAGCTTCAATAAACACTGAGTTATTCTCATTTAACCGGATAAGTTGTATGGCAGCTACCCGAACCCGCCGCACCACCACAACCAAATTTTACAAAAGTTGTTGCCATAAAACTTGATCATCATTTGCAAAATTTCAGACGCCTAGCTTCATTAGGTTCCAAGAGGTGCAAGAAGTCTGAACCGGCTGCTCTAGACCAACCAAATTTTACAAAAGTTGTTGGCATGTAACTCGACACCTCTTTACTAAATTTCAGATTCCTAGCTTCAATAAACACTGAGTTATTCTCATTTAAACAGAGAAGTTGTATGGCAGCTACCCGAACCTGCTGCACCAGCACAACCAAATTTTACAGAAGTTGTTGCCATAAAACTTGATCATCATTTGCAAAATTTCAGAAACCTAGCTTGAATAGATACTGAGTTATTTCTATATAAAGATAGAAGTTGTATGGCAGCTACTCGAACCCGCCGACCGAAAATGTTGGATTTAAATAGCAAAACTAACAATTTTGCAAAAGTGACGTAAAAAAAATTTCAGCCCCCTAGCTCCTTTATTTTTTGAGTTATCGTGCGGACGGACGGACGGACGGACGGACGGACGTACATGGCTTAATCGACTCAAAATTCGATTCTGAGCCGATCCATACCTTTGACACTATATCTAGCTCGACTCCTTTAAGGTGTCACAAACGTAATGGCAAATTTATTATACCCTTGAACATAGTTCATACGGGTATAAAAATAGAAGTTGTATGATGGCAGCTATCGAAATCTATTGTGCTAGAGCAACCAAATTTCACAGAAGTACTTGGCACGATATATGTTTTTTTACGAAATTTCAGATAGCTAGTTGTAATAGATACTTAGTTATTTTCATATTATATAGAAAAAAGAGAAATAGTAGTATTCAATAAGAGATTTTTCATATTATGATTTTTAACTTTTTCATCTTTATTCTCATAATTCTCTTCCTGTTTTTGCCACTATCTTCACCATCAGTAACTATCATCCACTATCATCACCCATTTCAGTTTCAATTAGTACAGTTACTATTAAAGTAGTTTGGTTTAAATTAAAACCAATTTATATAATATGTTTTATGAGTTTAAGGAATCTTTAAAGTGTTGATGGTACATATGTGTACCAACCAGCCAGGTCCAAAGAGTAAAGCGGTAAAACAATAGTTAATTCTCTTATAGTATAAATTTTCCTTATTTTTATATTTTCAAACTTCAAATTTATCGTCAATGATTTTTTTATAGAAATTGTGAAAAATTAATTCAGAAGTTCGAACTGAACCAAACGAAAGAAAAAAGTTGGAACTATACAGAGTAAATTGATTTACAAAATATTTTCTTTGTTCTTCTTCGCAGTAGAACTTCGTTTAGTAATCGTTTGCTTGTGTTGAAACGTGTCGAAGTAGATTGGTGGAATCCACTTAAAAAAGTATATTAACATTTTTCTAAAGTATTTAAAATTTTAATGTTGGTATATAATTTTAAGATAGTGACGTTTTTTAAATGCTACGATTCTATTTTTTTACACAGTACCCAAACTCTAGGAAATAATTTATTTATACAAAATTATTGTACATTTGAGTAAGTGGAAGAGGAGTTGATGGGAAATAGGCAGAGAGAGGAGAGGTGTAGGTAACTAGCAGACGAATTGTCTAATAGATCATTTTCATTGGAGGGGAAATCCGTTGGATGGAAACATGTTTCACATTTTAGCAGTTCTCACAATAAATGAATTTTCATATCCAGTTTTAAACCACCTAAGAATTTCCATTGTATAGAAAGGAGCAATTACGACCGTCCTAGTTTTGAGTTTTTTTAAAATTTTTTTTTGGGAATTTTTGGGTAAGGATGATGAATTGAGTTGAAACAGTTTAAAGGGAGGTATTATTGATTTCAATTCAATAAAACAAGTTTCATTATTTATAGGATATCAATGAAAAAGAGATAAAGTTCCAATATTACCACTTGAGTTAAGAAAAATAAAGGTTTCCTAAACAATAGGTAGCTTGAAATTCATTAATTAATGAAAAACTAATAAAAGTAATTTCTTTCCTAAATTTTTCAAAGGAAGGTATTTTGTAAAATATAGGAAGTAGCATATTGTGGTAGAAACAAATAAAAAATATGAAAACTTTTGTAGGTTTATTTCGAACACTTCTCCAGAAAATTACAAATTATAATATAATATTAAAACTTTATAATGAATTGAATTTAAATGAGCATTAGGTAAATATTATTGTTAAGTATAAAATTACTAATTAATAAATTTTTCTTAAAATCGTCACTAAATCCATTACATTTTCAAATATTCCTTCAAATTAAATTTGAAATAATAAAAATACTTATTTAGTCATTAGTTTTTTTTCTTGGTAATGGAACTTTAAAATACCATAATTATATTATAACTGTAATTGTAATTCTGGAAGGAGAAAAAAATCTTTAAGGATTCTTTATTGTATTTTTTATAAAACGTTCTAAAGATATACGAAAAAAAAAAAGCTTTTCCTTTTTTTTTTGCGTAAAGAAATTCAAAAAGAAAAGATTCACTTCAAAAACAAAAATTGAATTTTGTTCATCTGGAAAATCTAAGTATTTACACTTGAATCGGTCCAGAATTTTAATTACTTTAAAGCATTAGAAACAACTCATATTTTCTAAAACAAAAATTAAAAGTTTTTATAAATTGTTTTTTTCTTCATTTTTTTTTTTTATAAAATATAACTTATATGTTTCATACACACATATCTAAATATATATATACATAGGTAGGTACTATACTAATATTGTAAATGAAATAAATCTATATGAATTCTTAGAAGATTACGTCTTATAAATATGAGTTTTTTTTTTTTTTTAAACTTTGTAGACATATAAAAGTAATCCCATTTCAGATTCTCTGTTAATGCTGTTTATATCCTGTGTGTATCACAAAATGAAAAAATCGTTTATCATAAAATGTTAATATTATCTTATATCCAATATTTTTATTGTATTGGTTTGTTAGAATGTTCATATGAACAATTTAAAGAACCTTACATCCTCCATTATATATAAACGGATGCAATCTATTTCCGTCTCGGAAACAATAAACTGTAACCTTGTTGAAAACTGTAAGATACTATTTTTATCTTTGTGCTTTTATTTTTTTTTTATGTTTTTTTTTTTTATACTTTTGTTTATGTTTCTTTGTCGTTTTTATCAAAGAATGAGAGAAAAAATTTTAAAATTCGCATTATACAATGTATAAATACCTAATATTATTTATAGGGTAGGGATTAAAAAAATTTTAATAAAAATTAATAAATGTTATAGTTGTCTGGTTACCTTGCATCTAATTTCAAACCAACTAAATTAATTATTATTTTATTAGTTTTAAAATTCTTAAAGTTAAAGTCAGAAAATTGATAATAAAGTTAGACGAATATAATTAAATTAAGTTTATTGAAATTTAAGCGGTAGGCATAGCATAAGCTTTTAATAGTCCGCCTCAAGAAGATTGAAGACATTTTTCAGTTTTAGCTCTAAAATTTATAGGAATTTAAAAATCATGATTTTAAATAAAATTTCCTTTTTGGTTAGAATTCAATTAAAAATGAAATATTTATTTAAATTAATATTTGATTCATTTAAAACTTTTTATTATTACAAGTTAAGTATCGTTCTATTTCAAATCTTATCTAAAGGTTAAAAATCAAATTCTATATATCGAAACTGTGGCCATATTATTATAACGATGTAAGTGTTCCTGTATAACATAAACTAAATAATGTAACATAAACCGTCAGGTATATAACAGTAAAAGAAAGCTTACTATTCGGCTCTTATTATCTATTGTGTTTTTTACTTCATATAATGTGGATAGGAGCTGATCCTCTAATATATTTTGTGCGATTTTATTTTTGTTTTTATAATTATTATAAAAACAAAAAAAAACCAGTTTATGGTTTCAAATTGTAATACATACTTGATGAGTAACTCAGAGTTAGATTAGATTAGTATTAATATGATTAAATTATTATCATATTGTGCATCCCCTATTACAACGGGTTGTAAATTTTGCTTCCGCTTATAATACTTCTGTCAGCCAGCCCATAAGAAACGAAAGATATGTTGTAGGTTTATTGCTGGTAGTGCATCTTCAATAAAGCAATTTGCTACCTATATATTTTATCTTTGTAGTAAAGTTTCTCAATTTTTGAATATGAGTTCTGAAAACTTTCCCTTCCCTTGACAGAATCAGCATGTATTGTCGTTGTCTATTTTATTTTTTTTAAGTGCCCCTTTAGCAAGGAAGTCTGTTATGATTTTTTCATATCTTTTCCGATTATTTAACTGAGTTAAGTCAAAATCTAAAATCATGAGTTTTTTAAACTACATATTTCATAAAGTTTCACGTAAGTGTCAGGTATAATAAGGTAAAAATATAGTTTATAAATATAGTAAAAGTATAGTTTGCCTTTTTTTCATGTTAAATAGTTCCTGCATGTTTTTAATTTTTTAAAAATTTTAACAGAGATCATAGCCTCTCTGGCATCCAAATTATTAAAAATTTTTTTATTTTAAACACTTCATGAGTCTTTAACAGCGGTGAAAAAATATTTTCCTTTACTTTTTCAAAATTTACAAAATATTACCACGAAAGATTCGAAATTTTTACAAATTTTATTTTTATGTAACGGTATATCCCTAACTACCTAGAATTTTATAAAAATATTTATGCTTGTCTATGAAGATTTTTCAAATTGAAAAACTTTTAATAATTACCAAAAAAAAAAAAAAATGTTGTCATATTAAGGCTTTCCGGCTTTAAAAAAACAGTAATGCGTGAAGCAAGGTGTCTTCAGTTACTTTTACGAATTGTGCTACATAAAAAAATTACATATTTTCATTGAGTCAAACAGGAGAATGGACAGACAGAGTAAAACAAATAAACTTTTGCATTTATAAATCCAAAAAATTTTTTTCTAAATAACAACAAAAGGAAACAAATTAGCTTTAAGGTAATCTATGAAAGAGAAATTTTTATTCGAACCTAGGCAAACTAAAAAAAAGATTAATCAAAAGAAATTTCCTCTTTTATAACCCGTAATATATCTTACAAGAAAAAAAAAACAAAACAAAAAAAAGAAACTGCAAAATTACATATTTTTTACTTACTTTTTTTATACTCATATATAATTATATCTATAGATACAAAACAGGATTAAATGGATAAAACATATGTGGGGGATATAAGTTAAGTGAATGAATTTGTAAAATTATATAGTAGAAGATACTTGATGACGTCTTACAGATGCTGTACGATAACAAACGAGAAAATAATATACTAAAAAGAATTATTTTCGAGATGAAAAACCCAAGACTAAAAATTATAACAACAACAAAAAAAAATACAAAAACTATTTAACAGAAAAGGATGTAGAAAGAATGAAATAAAGACATACCATATTATGAAATATTTAGATTTTTTTTTTAAAGATAATTTTCATGTTGTTACTAAAATATTTTATAGCATGATACCATATTTTTCTTTTCTTTAAATTAAAAAAAATTATTGTTATCAAGGATAATAGAGGTAAATTAGACAATGATTTTTTAGGATTTTCATTTTTTTTTTTTTTTAATTCAAAATTAATTACAAGTAATTTAGATGCTAAAAGTTTAAAAAAAAAAAATATCAATAAACAAATTCAATTAGGCCAGCCAATTTTTGTAATATTTTTAAAGCACTAGTAATGGATAAATCTTTAAAAATTTTATTTTGATTCAAAAAACAAAATTGCCAAGAGTTGATTGAATTCCATCATAATAAAAGCCCATTTAGATGATTTTACAAATATGGTATAAAATTACTTATTAACTAAATAAATGTTTTCATGTTTTAAAAACTAAATGTTTGTTTTCATTTTTAGATGAAATGAATTACGTATTAAACAAGTTAGTCTAGATATTATTATTATTTTTCTTTTTAGTGCATTTCTCTGCCATATAATTTGAACAAGAAATTACAGGCGTGGCTGTAAATGTTGTAAGAGAGAGGGGATTCGAACCTACACTACCACTAATTATTTTCAAAAGACACCACAAATAGATATTTTCTGAAAATTTTACTGAAATATACTTCCCCTTTAAACAATATAACGGGATGAAACTTTTAACTGTTAATGCAATATAGTGGCTAGTGAGTAGGAATAGGAAAGTCTAGATCAAGGACACGGAAACTTTAAATGGTGAGAGGGACTGCAAGGGAACAATGAATCCGGCTATTATTTTGCTAACTAATACTACCTATTTGCTATACTTTTTGATATCAGTGACGAACCCATCAATAGTTATACCATGCAATTCCTAACGGCTTACGACATGGGGTAATGTTTGAAGACAGTTTCAATATAGCAGTTAGCTATTATTATTAATATTATTATACAATATACATTATTTCGTTATGAAATCACTTACTTATTTATTTTTTTTATGATATAATCGGGTCTTGAACACCAACTCTACTATTGAAAAGCTGACGACTTACTCATTACTCCCTGAGTCATATCAATGAAATATTTACCTGTTAGTAACTCCGAACCTGCGAATGTAGTATATACGAAAATATATTCCATGTTTCTAAGTTCTTTACCTACCTTCCCATAAAATAAAATATTTAGAGAAACGATTAGCAAACTAATTAAGTTAATTAAAGAGGATTTTATAGCATTTGATTTTGTAGAATTTTTATAAATGAAAACATATTTTATTTTGTACTGGATGAATTTTGGTTAATATTCTACTTTAATGTGTTCTAGTGATTTTTATTATATTTCACTAAAGGAATTGATTTGTAAAACTATTACTTAAGTATGCAAAGAAATATTTTCTATTAAATGAAATTTAATTTAATATGAATTATCTAGAAGAATAAGTTATTCGAAATTTTTTTTTTTTTTTTTTTAATGAATTTCTCTGCCACATAAATGTGGACAGGAAATTACACAGTCTTTCCTGTTCAGGCGTGGCTGTAAATGTCGTAAGAGGGAATAACTCTTACGACGTATGATGGGATTCCAACCCACACTCCCTCGGTGTTTACAGCTTATTTTATACGTTCTTACCCACTAGGCCACCGAGATCCCTATTCGAAATTATTGGAAAAGTTCTAAATAAATTCATGTAATTACATTTCCCAGTTACCGCTAAATTTAAATAAAATTCATCTTTCGAATTATTGTAAAATACCTACCTAAAGAAACCTGGGAATTCAATTTTTCTTATTTTGTCCATATTAAAATTCAATTTTTCAAACAAAATTTTTGAATTTTTGAATTTTGTGCAATATAAGAACTTTAGAACTTCAGAATTTTAGGATCAAAAAGTAGCTTTAAGTTTTTAAGAATTTTTAGAAAAAAAATCATAATGTTTAGAATAAAAAAAATGAATCTTAATTTAGTTAATCTGTGACCTTTTGTAAAATTACCATCTTATCATTTATATTAAAACAAATTAGAAACAAAACAATATATGAAACATTAATGATATAACATTTACTTGGTTTATATCACAAATTGTATCTCATTAACCTAACAGAATTTCATCAAATCGTTCAATAGCATGACTGAGATCTGAACTTAATATTACCATAAAAATCAATATAAAAATAGGAAAACATATTACTCAATTTCCTGGTAAAATAAAATTTATTATAAAACTGCCTTTTCGTTTTCTATATTATAAAGAATGACTAACTATAGATTTTATTTTTTTATACCTTGTGACAAGAAACGGAAACATCATTTTCCTAAAACTGATACATATGAAATAACATTTTTTTGAACAACTCAACAGAATACAAAAATGAACAAACATAAGATACTTTCGTGTTCAAAAAAAAAAATAATTTAGATCATTGATCCTGCAGGAACCTCTCAACTTTTAAACTTTTTCTTTAGTAAATCATAATATATTTATTTTTTAAAAGTTACATAGAATCAATAATATAATTTCTTATAATATATTAATAGCTATATTTTTATTTTTAAGGATCTAAAGAGGAAATTATTTTCTACTCATACTGATATCCGATTCCACTTTTATCTTGATATCCCACTATATGACCAAGTGAATAACATTTTTAAATCAATTTTATTTCCTCTATCAGCAGAAAAAAAAATAAAAACAATTTTTTTTTTAAACTTATCGAAAGTAAAAGACGAAAACAAATCATTTTATCCTTCATAAAAAAAAAAAAAACAAAAACAGAAAAAAGGGACAAAAGGACATTTTAACCAACGTTTTAATACTGTACACTACTTTTAAGTGTATCTTGTATAATATTATTTTGTATCTTATACCTACATTCGAATTTTTTGTCCTTGTAGTTTTTTCTTTATTCTGAATCCTTTAATGATGTATACATATTATATGTTTGTACAAAACTGATAAATCCCTTTAACATTTTTATTTTCTGTCTAAAACACAAATTGAAAAAGTTGGTTCAGACTTTGTTTTTTTTTTTTGTGATTGTATTGTTTTGTTGCTGCTCTTGTTTCTGATGTTTTTTATCACTGATTTTTTCTATTTTATTTTCACTGTTTCTTTTTTTTTTCTGTTTTTAAGCCCTTGTATTTTTTAGTTCCTTCAAGTATTATATTGTACAAAAGTTCAAAGTAAAACAGTTTATATATGGATATGTTTTTTATTTTTTTTTTTTAGATATACCTACAATTTTTAGAGTATCTAACAACACGTTGACCTACATGAGAGGCATATTTGAAAAGATAATAATGAGAAAAAAAAAAAAAAAATTAAAGGAAACGAAAAAACAATTTATGTATAGCAAAACAGAAACAAAAATAAAAATTGGAAGAAAATCAGAAAAATAATGTTTAGAAAAAACAAGGATAACCAAAATAATAGACCCGGTCTTCATGTAATCAAACATTTCTGCAAAAATTGTTATAAGGATTTTTTATAAAGTTTTTTTTCTTTTCTATTGTTTATTTTTATTCTTTAGCGTGCTTTTGGTAGTTATTGCTTTAAAACAAAATTTATGAATTTTCTGATTCAGAATGGCGAAAAATGTTTTGATTTGTCTGATTTGAAAATCAGTCAGTCGTCGTGAGAAATAATGCTTTACACCTACCTTCTTTTAGTAGCGTTACTGTTTTAAGTAAGCTTTAACACCATCATCTCCTCAAAAAAGTTATAGAAAAATTCTCTGATTGAATTTTTACCCATTGTATAAAATATCATATAAAAATTTAAACAAAATTCAGATGAAATTTTATCCAAAGAAAATTTACATATATGGAGTACCTACATTTGCATAAAAAAAATTTATTTGTAAGTAATAAAACTTTTGATGGACATAAAACATATATATCCTGTTACAGTAATGTCTTACGCCTGAAATCTTTAATTTTTTGTTATTTTTGTTGCAGATTCTCTACATTTTTGCTACCAAGAGCCGTAGATATTTTATCTTTTATATTGGTAAAGGTTTATCTACCACATACCACATGTTTAATAAAGTACTTCAAGAACTTTCTTTAAAAATAGCACTAAACTTACTTATTAGAGAACTTAAAGTTTTTTCTGTATAAACATTTTTGTTATTCAAAAACAAAAATTATATATTTAATTCAAAGAACTTCAGGCTTCTTATTGAAAAGTTTTAAGTTTAAGATTTAATTTTACTCTGCTACAACCAACAGTTGAATTTAGTCCCTTTGATTACAATTAAAGGAAAATATTTAAATGTTGAAGCTACCTATTGGAAAAAAAAATGAGTACCTATTTAAAATTAAAATAAAAAATGTCTATATAGTTAAGTCTACTACTTATGATAGTACCTACCTATCATTTTATGGAACACCTATTAATAAAGATCATTATACACTAAACATTAAATCGTTAACTAATGACTTTCTTCCTAGTTTTATTCAAAGGATTGAGGTATTGGTTCCTCTAATGAACTACCGTACTATTTGAATTAAACTTAAATTATGTTAAAAAAAAAACGTCTAAATTTGCATGGAATTCATAGATTTAATGGCAATTGAAATTTTCAAACTTAAAATTAACTTCATAAAAAATATTACTTAGTCCTTTTACTCTGATTAAAAACTTTTTTCATTTTTTACAAATTTGGTTATAGTGTTAGAAAAAAATTTTATATCGATTTATTTTTACTGCCATGTTGAATTTTTCTTTTTTTCGTCTAAAATCAGCCAAAAAAAAAAAAACAAGAAAAAATGCAAAAAAAGAAAAAAATAACAAAAACAATCTTCAAAAAAGGACAAACTTTTTTTTTTTTTTTTAAATACATTTTCTTTCTCTTTCTTGTTTGTTTTCTCTTTTAATCTTTTACTTTTTTTTGCCAAATAGAAAAACAAAAATAAGATTTTTTTTTTATATCCTTGGGCTCTGGTAACACGGACAAAATTTGAACCAAAAAAATGAACCTCAAATCAGTTCCGAAACATTAAGTTAAAAAGCTTTAGAAAGTGTTCTTTTAAAATACTCTGATTTTGTTTGAAAATTACTTAAATTTTTTTTTTTTTTGTTTTTGTTTTTTTTGGGTTTAAGTAATATTTGAACAGCAGTTATAAAAGTCAGTAGTTGTAAGGATTTCGTATATATATATATAGGTATATATAATTGAAAAGTAGGTTAAATTGTATGGAAAAATATTATTTCAAGTAAAAATAAAAAAAAAAAAATTAGAAAAAAAAGTAATAGTTCTACATTGAGGCTATTTTTAATGCTTTAAAAAACAAAACAAATAAAAAAGTACAAAAATTAAAACTAATTATTTATTATATAAAAAAAAAAATTGTGAAAAATAAATACATAGAAAAGTATACTCCCATAATATAGTAGTAAGCATAACAATTTGGTAATTTTTCGGGTACATTGAAAATATGAAAATACACACATACGCTGTACACAACCTTTTTTTCTGAAGGAGAAGGCAGGAGGTTGATGGATTATTTGATTCTTAAGATGATATCTTCCTCGATTCTTTAGAATACATTTTCCTGTTTAATGAAAACTTGATTAATCTAGTGAGTAGTGACACTTTCCTAACATAGGTTTTTGCATTTCCGGTAAAAAATATTTGCCTAAAACCGTCTTGAGAAAAATATTCCCTTAAAGTTCTTTCCAAATCTGTTTTATCATTATTATGTTCCAATAGTATGGATTCACTTATTGTAAAATTACACATATAAAATAAATTAAATGTCCTAAATTTTCCATTAAAATTAGAAAGGGCAAAGTTTCTTATATGAGCTCTTCAATTAGGTAAATGCTAAGATTTTGATTACCTAAAGGTCACTTCCATTACCATCGCGGGATAACCTGTAACAATAACCACTATTTAGTATAGTATAAAGTTATTTTACTGATAATTATTTCAAATTTTATGTTATTATACCAAAGACTATCACTGTATTTGGCCTACTATACATATTATATTCATACATATTACATATAATATATAATATATTATATACAAATTTATTTAATAACAATATTTTATATTGAAGTATGTTTATATTTAATTGGAATTTAAATTGAGGGCGTATAGAATATAACGAAATAATAAAAGCAAATTTAAAAAAAAAAAAAAAAGGATTCAATTCAGGTTAAAGGTAAAAATTACAGTAATTATTTTTTACCTGATTAAATTTAAAAGAAAAAAATTTTTGAAAAATTTAAAAAATAATAGAAGAGAAAAGTATTATACAAAGCATATACAAATTAAAAAAAAAGACAAAAAAGAAATTGGTACAAAATAAAGGATATAAAATAGAAGAGATGGGACGAAATTAAAATTATTTGCAGTAAAAAATTTCAGAAGTCCTCTATGAGTTAAAAAACAAATGTGTCAAGGTTAACTTTATAAAGGTCACAAAATAAAATAAAATTTGAAGCACGTTATGATTTTTTTTTTTAAATTGCCAATATCTCCGGCAACAAAAAATTGCTTTAATTTCAATCAGACTGAAATCAAAATATTTCCTATATAAGTGAAGGGTATAGCAATACTACAAGGTAAATATTTAAAGAATATCTTTTGTGATAATATTTTTCGTTTGTTTTACTTTTGTTTTTAATTTTTTTGAAGACAGGTGTCCGCAATACACTAATATATAAAAATCATTATCGTCCTGGTTTACTTCAATATTGCAGGTTGACCCAAATGAAATTCAAACTCTTGAAAAAAATTTAAATTTTATTAAATAGTGGACAAGATTTTTATGTATATTTTAATAAACAGTACTTCAGAAAATAATTTTTTTTTTTTTTGTTGTTTACTCTCCTGATAAATGTGACAAGTAAATTACACGACCTTTTCTTTTCGGCTGTAAATGTTATAAAGGGGAATTATTTATTTTAACGAAATGTGCGGGTTTGAACCAAAAATTCCCTCGGTTTTTACAAGATATTTCATACGCTCTTATCCATTAGGCCATCGAAGCCTCTAGAAAATTATTTATTTTCTGTTTAATTAATAAAAAAAGACAGGTTGATTCAAAGTTGTAAATTATTATAAGTGTTTTGCAGTAATATTGATTATTAAAAAAAGTTTATTCGGATTTGTGACTGTATTCTGTATACTAATTGTCGCAGGATTTTAATTTTTTAATAAAAAAAAATACTATTCTTATTATTATAATTCTGAAAATAAAAATACTTTCAAGGTAAAAAATTAGAAACTTCATTATCTGACATGATTGAAAAAATTCTATAGGGATCTACTACTTTTTCTATTTAAAAAAAAAAAAAAAAACATGTCTAAAAATAACCTCTGATATTTTTCAAAATATTATTTGAGTAAATGAAAATAAATTTTTTAAGAAAATCGTGAAGATAAAAAATTACCTTATATTTTTATTTATATACTAAAAGCGTTATACATACAAGTTCATACATTATTTTTTTTTCTGATTTCCCTTCTATACTTAAATTTTTTATTGTATTTTTAGCACATTTCCAAAAAAATTTTGAAAAAATGTGCTTATTAGTTTCACTCTGTCCGTCCGTCCGTCCGTCCGTCCGTCCGTCTGTTTACAAAACTTCTACACCGTTAAAGATAGAGAAAAAAAATTTTAACCATAGGTAGGTCTTATAAAAAAAATAATTTTGTGGAACAACTTTTTCATGTAGCCCCCCCCATTACGGAGCTACACCCCCTCAAACTTTGAAAAAGCCCTATTTTTAAATGCATATATCTTATGTTCTGCTTAAGATTTTTTCAATATGAAAACGTCATTCGACAGGTATTTCTTTTATCTTTGTAAATTAATATCAAAATTATACAATTTTTTTAAATTTAGTATTTAAATTTACCGTTATGTGAAAACCAAATTTTGCATGATTTTTCTACTTTCATAACTCCGGCACGCTTCCAGATACAAGCTTGAAATTTTGAGGCAAGAAAGAACTTTTAGAATTAGTATAAGTTTCCTCAGAAAATTTGTTCGGACAACCCCCTGTTTATGAGCTATTAGGGCTTAAAAATTGAAAATTTGCTATTTTCAAACACCTGTAACTTAGGAACCTGCACACATTTTACTTCTGCAAGATGTAAAAATTAAAGCTACAATAATATATTTTTACGTGTGTGAAAGGTTTATTTTAATTGTAAAGGGTTCCAAAGTTGCAGCTCTTCAAAATTGTAAAAAAGCCCCATTTTCAGATGTATATATCTCGGGCTCTGCGTAATAGCTTTGCAATTTAAAACCGGCAGAAGATCGAAAATTTTATTATCTATATGAAACAATATCAAAATTATGTAATATTATGTAATTTACGATTTAAATTTACCGTTATGTGAAAACCACATTTTGCATGAAATTTCTTTTTTCATAACTCCGGCACCCCTTTAGATAAGAACCTGAAATTTTGAGACAAGAAAGAACTTTTAGAATTAGTATAAGTTTCCTCAGAAAATTTTTTGGTAACGCCCCCTCTTTAAGAGTTATTACGCCTCAAAAATTGAAAATTTGTTATTTTTAAACACCTGTAACTTAGGCACCTGTAAAAATTTTTCTTCGGCAAGACATGAAAATGAAAGCTACAATAATATATTTTTACGTGTGTGAAAGGTTTATTTTAGTTGTAAAGGGTTCCAAAGCTGCAGCTCTTCAAAATTGTAAAAAAGCTTCATTTTCAGATGTATATATCTCGGGCTTTGCGTAATAGTTTTGCAATCTAAAACCGATAGAAGATCGAAAATTTTATTATCTATATAAAACAATATCAAAATTATGTAATATTTTGTAATTTACGATTTAAATTTACCGTTATGTGAAAACCACATTTTGCATAAAATTTCTTTTTTCATAACTCCGGCACCCCTTTAGATAGGAACCTGAAATTTTGAGACAAGAAAGAACTTTTAGAATTAGTATAAGTTTCCTCAGAAAATTTTTTGGTAGCGCCCCCTCTTTAAGAGTTATTACGCCTCAAAAATTGAAAATTTGCTATTTTTAGACACCTGTAACTTAGGCACCTGTAAAAACTTTTCTTCGGCAAGACATAAAAATTAAAGCTTTAATAATATGTTTTTACGTGTGTTAACAGCATTTCTTAGTTATATAGGATTCCGGACTTACGGCCCCTCAAAATCTCAAAAATGTCCTATTTTCAAGTTTTTTCTTATTACATGAAATTTTCAAATTTTTGTGTAAGTCACACTTCTAAACAATTTGTATTGAGTTTTGGAAATGTGCGCTTTTAAAAACCGTTGGTTTACATTCTACCTTGTTTTTTATTCCTAAAATGATTTAAAATATTGTCAAATTTTGTGAATAAAATGAAACAAAGAAACTGAAATATTTTGATTCATTTTATTTTTCACAGAGATTTTGCATTCGCATTCTTTCTTGGTAAATAACCAATTTTTCCACCGTCAACCTTTTATTTTTTACCATCTACCGCCTACAATCTACTGACAACGGCTGGAATAGAAAATTAATAATATTAGATCGTATGCATACAAAAATGAAATTCTTAGATTATATAAAAAGTTTGATTTCAAGTTATCTTTCTTTGGGTACGTTGCCGTTTTATTGTGGCTGTTAGTTTTATTTTTAGCTGATGATGCCATTAAGAAAAATATAGTTAAGATACTGCTGGCTCACTATGTTTTAACACAATATATGTATGCATGGGTATTTTTTTAGTAAATATTAAGAACCAAGAGTTAAAATATATAACTACTAAAATAGTGTTTCTTAGTTTTAAATGTTTAACTAATTTTTACATTTTTATACGTAATTCTTTTCTACTGCTGAAATAAGTTCTTCTCTGAAGATTTCATTTCCCAAAATTAGAACTCAAGAGAAGTTGTATTAATCTCTCAATTTCACTCTTCCAATCAGATTTTTTATAATAATGAATAGGTATCTGCTTTCAGGATAGAGAGAAGGATAAAAATTCTTATTTTGCAACTGCTTGTTTTATGAAAAAAGTTAATATTAATATATTTTTTTTTAATGCATTTCTCTGTCACATAAATGTGTACAGGAAATTACACAGCCTTTCCTGTTCAAGCTTGGCTGTAAATGTCGTAAGGGGGAATAACTCCTACGCCATGTGTGGGGTTCAAACCCACACTTCCTCGGTGTTTACAGCGTATTGTATACGCTCTTATCCAATAGGCCACCGAGGCCCCTTATTAATATTTCAACCTCCTGTGACATTCTAATTGTTCATAAGCAAAATTAGATTTTGCACCTCTTGAAATTGAAATAGTTACCTAATGATAAACGAAAAAAAAAAATCTAAAACACAAGCCTATATATTGTATAAATGTTAGAAAAAAACTGGTTTCGTTATGTTTTGTGCACGATTGAAAAGATTTTGTAAAGGATTTTTACATTTAAAATCTAATAATGTTAGCTTCCTAATGAGCTAGCTTATTAAATTAATTCTATTATATTGTTATGGTACTGCTCATCAAAATCTGCGGAAATATTTTCCTTTACCAAACCATTGATAATTTTTTTACGTTTAGCGATTATTATATTTTCATAACAGGAGCATCACTATATTTTTCTTTTTAGACCACAAAACACGTACATTTCTATATCTGCGAGAGAAGGGGCACCTTGGTTTGTAGTCCGTTTTATAATATTTATTTATTTATGTTTTTTTTTGGATTAAATTTAATTTTGTTGATGCGTTTTTAAAATGACAAATAACCATTATGTAACGTTTTATTTTTGTTTTTTTTTTTCTTGTTACTGTCGTAAAAAAGTACCAATTTCCTGTCAACCTTGTGTAGAATTAACAACAATAAAAATACAAGAAGAATAGTAACAATAATAAGAATAACAGTAAAAAAATTGTTTTGTGTTCATTTTCTTTTCTTTTCTTTTTTTTTAAATAAGACAAGAAAATAAAGAAAGAAAACAGATCTCTGTTCAACAAAATTTTTTAAATTGACATTAAAACACGTTTTAACCTCTTTATTTCATTATTTTTTCTCATATTAAGCCATCAGTTGTATCTTTCTATAAGACTAAAGCAATGTTAATGTATATATTTGAGGATATACCGTTAAACCATTGGGAGAATATTTGTTTTTAGTTTAGAACGATATTATAATTTATATGTTTTAATTTGTTCGTTCGTTAGGCGATAGATAAAATAATATAGGAAATAAATTTTTTTTTTTGTAAAAGTTATGTGTTATACCCAGTGTTAATCAAACCCAGCAAAAAATCCTATATTGAAAAGGTCAAGTTCTATATCTAAAAACGACAAAAGTCATTATGATTTTTATGAGTCCACAAACTTTTCACATTTTTATTTTTGAGAAAAATCGTAATTTTAAATAAATGTAAGAATAACCGCAGTTTTGGACAATTTAATATTATTATTTCGAAAAAGTGCATTTAAATAATCGTTGTTTTTAGATATTTCCTTGATTCTCTGTGTGTTAAAAGATACAGCGAAAGATACAGTTAAAACTAGATATCAAAATCATTATTTGTATATATAGTGTATGTCATTGGTACATTACAATCTTCTATGTAGATGATAACACAATTTTTGCAACCATAATGACACGGATTATTTTTTGTCTCTTTCTTTTTTTTTGGTTTTTTTTTTGACTTGATGTGTAAGAACTCAATTGAATTGAATTGCGTTGGTGTCTTATTATTTAAGTACATATGTATAATAGTATATATTATGTTATATATATGTATTATGTACATGTTTTTTTTTGAGTTTAACCATGAAATTGTTTGTTTTTAAAAAATGAAAAAAAAAAATTCAATACACAAAAATGAAAAGGAAGACGTCTTTATCTTGCCTTATTTAGCACAATTGACGTTATATCCGACGTATTTACTGTTTTTTTTTTTGTTGTTTGCTTTTTTTCTAGATTGAAAGAAACAAAAGCCAATCTGTTGTTTGTTGGTCGGATGGTTAGTTAGTCAGTGTTATTCATTTATGTATTGTGGTATGTTCGTTTTATTTTTAGATGCGAGAAATGACAATTTCACTTTATGATGATTTTTTCAGTATCATTTCTTCTTTTATTTATACGTTAATAAAATCAAAGATAGAAAGAGAAAGATAGATATATTAAAAAGCAAAAAAAAATTACCATTTTTTTTTTTTTTTGGAATATCCTATGAATAATATTCTTATTGTGTTAGTAAGTTGTTTTTGTGCTTTTTTTTTATTTTTAGGACTCTCAAAAAAAACTGATTCTAACAAAAACTTGACAGATGAAAAACAGAAGTTTTTTAATGATTGTTTTTTTTTTGTATATTTAAAAAAATAGGTATTTTATCACCATGGCAAATTATGTTTATTTTAAAAATTTTATCTCGTGGAAAAAAAATCAAATTTATTGTTTTTATTTTTTATTTTTTTTTCATTTGCATAACGTAATCGAAATTTTAAGAGAAAGACGATGAATGAATGAATTAACGGATAAGAAGATTGAATGAAAATGCAAGGACGTTTCAAAGCATCTATATAATATTAATTCTATTTTTGCGGGAAAGATGGTGTCTGTATTATTAAAAAAAAAAAATTCAATTTAAAAAAAATGAATATCTTAAATTTTCTTCTCATACCTTTAAGATTTTATAATAATATTTAAAAACAAAGAAAAAAACAAAAATTCTATTTAAACTTTTAAATTTATTACGTATTCAAAAAATGTATGACACTTTTTTGTTTAATGTAAAGCTTTAAATAAAAATGAATTATAAAAGCGTGGATTTGAAGCTAACGAAAATTATTTCCCTCCTCGAGAATATTTTCCTGAACAAAAAAAAGGATGGAATTTCTAAACCAAATGGAATTGTTCAGATGAAATTTATAGTATTAACTTTTCATATTACAAAAAAATCTTCAGTCATTTACAATAGCAATTACAATTATTATAGTAATTCCAATTATTTGGCTCAATTTAAACAAGCTTTTAAAGATTTGAATAAATTTAAAATAATTTGAAGCAATAACTCAAAAAATTTATTAAAAAAAAATTAATAATTTTTGAGCATTAGAAGTATTTTGAGGTCAAAAGCTAAGCTCAAAGTTGAGGTCTAAGCTAAGCTAAAGCTAAGGCCTAAGTATGCATTTTTGAACCAGTAGTTTAAATAAAATTTAAATAAAAACACAATAATTTTTTTAGACTAAAGCAGAACCAAAGTATTTATCAACTAAATCTGACATATTCGTTCACAAGGAAAGTCGCATTTTAAAATAATTATTAACACGTAGATTTCTCTCCTATTAAAAATTTGCGTTTGAATCCTGTATTTGGTTTGAATCCAGACTGCGTTTATTAATATGTCAGATACTTAAACTTTCGGTTACTGGGCATACTTTTGCCATGGCGTGCTTTTGCCATGCTAGAAACAAATATTGTTTATCTATTTATCTGTTACTCTTACATTGATATAACTTATGATGGACAGCTACTAAGGTCATTATAGCTTCGATACAAAATATTGTCAAGTTATACGGTAATATTATTTATTTTGTTTATAATACATATATATCACATTTTTACGCAATATTTATTGACAAAGATGATTTATTACATTATTTAGTAAGTTTCCTTCCAATAAAAACTACTTGCGACTTGATACCACCACTAGGTCACTGGGCATATATCTGTTACAGAGGAACTTAAAGTTAATTAGATGAAAATTATTTTGTTTTACCATTATTGCATACTTTTCGGATTACAGAGAGGAGAAAGTTAAAACACAATATTTTCCTTAATGAATAGGTACTTCAATTTATTTTTTTTTTTCCATTTTGTTGTAATTTTCATTTAGTAAAAAATCGAAAAAACAAAAATGTAAAGTAATTACGTTGTCATTTTATTGAACAGAAATTTGTTATATTACATTTTAATAATTTTTTTTTTAATTCTGTTCTGTCATTCAAGTGAAGTGTTCTGTGTAGTATCGTTCATTTATTTCTTGTGCTTTATATTTTGATTAATGATCCATTCTGATGCCACTACCTTGTTAATCATTCGGTATTTCCAAAGAACAAAAGTGAAAAAAGAAAAACAATTCTACCATGACATTTTTATTTTAATTTATTTTAAAATATATTTTTTTTTTTTCATTTTTTAAAATATTTTTTTTTTTTATTATTATTATAAGACTTTAAAAGTCTTGGAAAACAATTTCTGACGATTTGTTAAAGATTTTATTAATTTTTAAAGCTATTATAGTACTTTTATTAAATCACTTTTCTTATTTTGGGGTTTTTTTAATGGAATGATAAGGAATATCTAAAATATTTAGTGTACATATCGCCTTTCTAGTAACGATGATTTTATAGGTTTATTTGTTTTAGATCCTAACGGAAAATAAAACGAAACTTAAAAAAAGAGAAATGAGGGACTTGCAAAAGAAGGAACTGCAATTTTATTTACAGGTCCGGATTCTTTTTAAGGCATATGTAAATACAAAATAGGAGAAACTGTAAAAATGGAAGGCTAAAACTGTAGGAGCAAACTATGGAGTGAAAAATCTAGGTCAACTTGGATCTGGTCTAAATCTGGAATCGAGTAAAAATAAACTAAGAATTTTAACCGACTTCTTGTCGGGACATTGTCGGCTGAAGAGGCACATAAAAAAAATTGTAATACAGAATGACGGTTTACATACACAGGTTATCTGAAGAGGAAGAAAACAAATCTGACACATGCGCATAAAGTGCCGAGCTTCAGTCCGAACAAGATTCACCTTATCTTCACCTAGTGAACCTATTAGGAAGATGAATTGTCAATAATAAAACCTCCTACTGATCTTTAGTTTCTTAGAGTAAGTAGAGCTAACAGAAGTATTATAAGTGGAGGCAAAATCCATAATATGTAGTAATAGAGGGAGCACAATAAACTAGATCTACATCAAAATGTTGCATGGCTTATACCTACCACTAAAATAATTTAATCTAATAATATAGAAGCTGTCATTAAATTCACTTTTTTTTTCCAAAGTGTCTATCCGTTTGTTATATCTTTCGAAAGATACGTAATAAAATTTAATTTTTTAGATTGTAGTAGATTTTTAAGGTAGGTTTTAGTTGATAGCGTAGCCGATACAGTTATTGATACCCTTAAGAAAAATTTGATTTTGCGTTATTATAACTAATTAAAGCAAAGTGTTTAGAATAATTTTAATAAGATTAAATGATATTTAGGATCTTAACTTTTAGTATTAATTACTTATTTTAAGTTATTATAATTTAATAAATACAAAAAACAACTTTTTTCAAAAAATGGCTAAAAGGTAGAGTTATTGACACCCCACCTATTGACACGTGGAAATTGTACAATTATTGACACTCAAACTTTGATTTGATGCTCAAACTTTGATGTGCCCCTGTCTTTATTATATATTGATTAAAAACTTTGGATATGTACTCGTAGAAAATTTCTTTGGTCATCCATCCATTTTCGCTAACACCAAGACCCCATGCTTTTGGTAAAGATTTTCCTATTTCTTCGGGTACTCTTTTATATGGATAAATTACCATAGGAGGAACCATTTTGCCAGAAGCTGAGAAAGAGAACATCACGGTTAAGTTGGCCTTAGCTACTCCTCGATCTACTCCATATATATTTCTGGCCCCTTTCGCAGCCAGGACAACCTTGGTTTTTGGACATAACAAAAAATTGGTTTCGTCGGCCTGCTTCATCCAAAATGTTCAACCAATTATTTTCCACTAAAAATTTTTCGATACAAACAAACCATGACCTTATATCATCAGTTGCAACTGTAGAACTTGCCGAAGTAACAGGATCTGGTGTTCTAAAACTTATCTTCGGATGTCTCCGAAAAAAAGCTTTATACCAACCATCTCCGAGAACATTCTTTTCTCCGAAGGGGTGTTCTCTTGCAGCATCCGTTAGGAACTCCTTTACAGCGTCTAAAACATCTTCTTTTCTTTTCGGAAATTCTTTTTTTGCGACGTGAGTATCCAGTTTTCAATGAAGTTCTCTTCATCTTCCGTTAAAACTGTTGAGGGACCTGGACGAGTCTTAATAAATTTAGGGCCAAGTCGGAAGATTAATGTTGCTCTAGGTATCCCATATACCTTTGCCGCTTTTTTTTTTTTGACATGCCGTTCTTTATTTCAGTGAGGGCTTTTTGAAGTTGTTCTTCATCATATTTTAAATTTTTTTTGGCATTTTAGCAGCTAAAGTATTAACAAAATTTTTATTTTTTTTGTTAAAAAGCGTATTTAAAATTAATTTAATTTTAAGATATATTTTTATGAAAGATTTAATATACCCACATTTATTGACACCATCGATATATACAATTATTGACACAGTGTCAATTATTGTACTTCCATAGAAACAATTATTGACACCACGGTGTCAATAATAGAATAAGCGGAAAAATGGCATACAATTATTGACACCGTGATTTTTTACTAATTATATAAAAAAACAATTATTTTATTTTTATAAATATCTAGTACAATATTTATATTATTTAAATAGCCCATAAAATATATATTTTATAATCAAAACATGTATTTAATCGTACTTACTTGAAACAATTCCTTAACAAATTTTGATAGAATTTAGCGGAAACTCGAACAAAAAAAAACCCGTACACGCTCATTTAAATTTATTACTCAACTGATTTTTTAAGCGCAAACATTTTAAAATGAAAATATGTTTCAAATGTCAATTATTTAAAAAAAAATATGATTTATACCCGTACGATAGGATCGGGTATAATAAAATTACTCCTCCGTTTGTAACACCTCGAAATAAGCGAGTTAGATATACCTTCAAAGGTATGGATCGGATCAGAAAAAAATTCTAAGACTTTTGAGCCATGTCCGTCCGTCCGTCCGTCCGTCAGCACGCTAACGCAAAAACTAAGAAAGCTAGAATCTTGAAATTTACACATAATATTTTGGGTGTGATTTGTAGGTTCCCTACTTTTTTTGGTTGAGTTTGGACCAATCCTTAGGGTACCTCTCGAACACCTAACTTTTAGATCCCCACATTTTTTTGCAATAGAGCTATGAAATTTTAACTGCTGATAGATCTCACAAAAATATTAATTTTATTTTTAATAACTTTTTTTTGTAGCCCCACCCGTTACGGAGCTACAGCTCTCCAAAGGTTCAAAAAAGCTCTATATTTAAATTGTTATAGCACAAGTTGTATAAGGTAATCTTCATTTTGAAAACGCCAAACGATTACTACTTTTATTACCTTTAAAAGTATATATACAATAAATATATATTTGTAGCATACGGTGTCTTAATTTACCGTTATGTGAAACTCAAATTTTGCAAAATCCTTCAACCCTTCTATCTTCTAAACGGTTTAAGTTGGAAACTTGAAATTTTGACAGAAGTTAGATCTTTGAAAATAAGTATGAGTCATTGCAAAAATTTTTATACCCGTACGATAGGATCGGGTATAATAAAATTACTCCTCCGTTTGTAACACCTCGAAATAAGCGAGCTAGATATACCTTCAAAGGTATGGATCGGATCAGAAAAAAATTCTAAGACTTTTGAGCCATGTCCGTCCGTCCGTCCGTCCGTCCGTCCGTCCGTCCGTCCGTCAGCACGCTAACTCAAAAACTAAGAAAGCTAGAATCTTGAAATTTACACAAAATATTTTGGGAGTAATTTGTAGGTTCCCTATTTTTTTTGGTTGAGTTTGGACCAAGCCTTAGGGTAGCTCTCGAACACCTAACTTTTAGATCCCCACATTTTTTTTGCAATGGAGCTATGAAATTTTAACAGCTGATAGATCTCACAAAAATATTAATTTTATTTTTAATAACTTTTTTTTGTAGCCCCACCCGTTACGGAGCTACAGCTCCCCAAAAGTTCAAAAAAGCTCTATATTTAAATTGTTATAGCACAAGTTGTATAAGGTATATCTTCATTTTGAAAACGTCGAACGATTACTACTTTCATTAGCTTTAAAAGTATATATACAATAAATATATATTTTTGGCATACGGTGTCTTAATTTACCGTTATGCGAAACTCAAATTTTGTAAAATCCTTTAACCCTTCTATCTTCTAAACGGTTTAAGTTGGAAACTTGAAATTTTTACAGAAGTTAGATCTTTAAAAATAAGTATGAGTCATTTCAGAAATTTTTTTTGTATCACCCCCGGTTTAGGAGCTGTAAGGGGTCAAAAATTGAAAATTTCCTATTTTTAAACACCTGTAACTTGAACACCTGTTAAAATTTTTTTGATGTAATACACAAAAATTAAAGCTCCAACATTATACTCTTATTTCTGTTAACAACTTTTTTTAATAATATAGCGTTACTTTATAATTGACGATAGTGTTACTTGATTTTTTCAAATTTTCTAACAAATTTCTTTAAAACGAATTTTTTCCATTTTGTTTTACTCGATAATTTGAAATTGTTGAGGATATAATGAGTAGTACAAAAAAATGTAAATAAATAAACAACATAACGGTTGCTTGAAGAATTTTTATTTATATGATATTGATATATATACATACTTATATAATATCATGTTTATTTACATATCGTATATGTCACTAGTGAATGAATGATAAGAGTATAGATGTATATTATATAGCGCCGTATTTACATACATATATGTATTTTATTGTACTTGTAAGAAATTATTCTGTCAATGAAATATTTAAATATAATATAATATAATATTTAAAATTATATTTACTGTTTTGTACTTAGTAAATTTAATATACATTTACCGCTTAGTATTAAATGGTACTATAGAATATTTGAAAAAGTTTTGGATTGATAATCGTTATGTGGAAGGTTAGAATCTGCTTTTGAAGAATGTATAAACATATAGTTTGAATATATGTACAACCCATAGTTCTAGAAATTATAAAATTCACCCAAATTATTTTAAAATACTAAAATATTAAAAAAATAATATTGTAAGCAGAGTGACAGGCTGTGAACATACTAACGGTTCGTACGGGTATCTAAGAGTTGACAAAGTCAACTGTATTCTTCCTCGTTTTGTATCAATCCCCGTTTAGGAGCGGTAAGGGATCAAAAACTGAAAATTTGCTATTTTTAAACACCTGTATTTTGAACACCTGTTAAAATTTTTTTGAAGTAATACACAAAAATTAAAGCCTCAACATTATACTCTTATTTCTGTTAACAACTTTTTTTAACAATATAGGGTTACTTTATAATTGACGAAAGTGTTACTTGATTTTTTCAAATTTTCTAACAAATTTCTTTAACGAATTTTTTCCATTTTGTTTTACTCGATAATTTGAAATTGTTGAGGATATAATGCGTAGTACAAAAAAATGTAAATAAATAAACAACATAACGGTTTCTTGAAGAATTTTTATTTATATGATATTAATATATATACATACTTATATAATATCATGTTTATTTACATATCGTATATGTCACTAGTGAATGAATGATAAGAGTATAGATGTATATTATATAGCGCCGTATTTACATACACATATGTATTTTATTGTACTTATAAGAAATTATTCTGTCAATGGAATATTTAAATATAATATAATATAATATTTAAAATTATATTTACTGTTTTGTACTTAGTAAATTTAATATACATTTACCGCTTAGTATTAAATAGTATTATAGAATATTTGAAAAAGTTTTGGATTGATAATCGTTATGTGAAAGGTTAGAATTTGCTTTTGAAGAATGTACATATAAACATATAGTTTGAATATATGTACAACCCATAGTTCTAGAAATTACAAAATTCACCCAAATTATTTTAAAATACTAAAATATTAAAAAAATAATATTGTGAGCAGAATGACAGGCTGTGAACATACTAACGGTTCGTACGGGTATCTAAGAGTTGACAAAGGCAACTGTATTCTTCCTCGTTTTTTTATAAAATCTCTAGTGAAAATTTGATAATTTTGTTATCATTTTAGTAGCAAAAATATCATTTAGTTTTTTTTCCACAAAAATTTATCTACGTATTGATTTATTTTATTTTTAATAATGTTGTATGTATATATGAAACCAAAATTATAGATCTAATCTTCTATATTTTTCTATTATATCTCTTGTAATCAATACTTTAAATTTCACCAAGAAACCATTATAAAATTTTCGATTAAAATAGAATTTAATATATCATAATATTAAAATTGTATTATCAATTGTTATTCAATTTGTTTGTTTGTTTGTGCTTCAAAAAGTCTTTTTTAATTAAAAAGGATTTAATGTTGCCAATTGTTAAGCATACACATCAAAAAAAAAAAAAATTTTTGTATTTGAATTCAATGGGATACTGGCTGTTTTTATAGGATTTAAATTGAAAATTTTCATTTTTAATTTAAAATATTTAAAATTATTTTTGCTGTTATTATCTCTTTTATTTACAAAAAATTGTTTATTTTCTTTTTTTTTTTCAAAATTTTGTTTTTTTTTTTTATGCTAGGCCTCTGTCTCTGGTCTGTTATGTAAATTTTTACTCAATGATTGCTGCTTTAACTGCCTTTTACACATAATCGATATACATATATACATACATGTATATATACAACAATTTGTTAAGTTATTAAAATTAAATTCTCTGTTCTGTTCCTTTTCTATACATGTATTTATTATTATTGTATTGATTCGTTATTTTTCTTTTATAAAATTTTCAATAAAGAAACACAAAAAAAAAAAAAAAAAAAAAAGTATTAAAGGACCTCATCAACGAATTAATCTTAAGCAATTTAATTTTTTAGTTAAAATAACAATAAAATGAAATGATGTTGCATAATAAATGAAAAATTACGAAAAAAAAAAAAATTTATTTTTAAGTACAAGGACATAAAATAAAAACTGAAAAATTAAAATAAAATTGAAAATAATATTGGATCATTTTAATTTGGAAGAAGGACATTTTATTTTTAATAAGATTTTGAGAATATTCTGAAAGTAATATGAAATTCGGTCAAATTGTTTTTGTTGTTTTACAATAAGAACTGTAATAGTTTTGAATTTTCATGAGACCGAATTCATTTAAAAAGACAAGGCGAAAAATAATTTTAAGAAGTGTGTAGATATAGGTACTTACTAATTTTACCATAAAGATCTAAAATAACTGAGAAATAAGATAAAAAATAGAATGAATTGTTATCTAATAACGAAAAGCTTTCATACTTCCAGATTCAAAAAAATAAAAATGATAGGTGTTTGTTTGAAGACATGAAGAAGTAACTCGCTAGGAGGCATCTTTCATCAATAAACACCAATACCACCAATTCTATTTACATATTTTTGTTATTGCACTATATAGATACAAAGATTATATTGATAAATTTCGATATAAGGAGTTCAGTAATGAAACTCAAAAATGAAACAAAGCAACGGGAAAACATTATTTTTTAAAGAGTCCAGTTTAAATTTTAAACAAATTTTAGATCTATTATCACCTACGTTTTGTAGGCTTATGTATATTTGAAGTTGCCAATTCATTAAACTAAAATAACTACAAGCAAGAGGGTTAGAGTAAATAACTACAAATAAGAAAGAGTAAAACTTACTGCTTCTAAATTTAATACAGATGTTTTTTAACTTAACTTAGAAGTAGATACGACAATTTAACTTAGAAGTGTACAATATCCCTAATAAGTGCACTACGTTTTAAAATATATGTAAATGATGACAAATTAGTATTGGTTTATCTTTCAATTGAATATAAAAATGGAATACAAGGAACCTAAAAGGCTCGTTCATAATTACATTACGTATGATCTGGCAGTATTTTTTGCAACCAATTATTTAAAAATCAACAATTTTTGATTGTAGTAATTTTTAAAAATTGATCGGCACTAATATAATAACTATGAGCTGAATGAAACAGACAGATTTAAAATATAATAAATATAAATTGAAAATTAAAAAAAATTTTTCCAAATCATTTTATACTTAAACATTGAAAATAAAAAACACAAATGAATTGAACTCATTGAACACTGATTTCAATTATTTACAGAATGCTGTGTTGTATTTTTTTTTTCCATGTTTGCGTAACAAAAAAAAAAAAAAATGCCGAAAACAAAAATAAGCAATCCTTCCATCCGTAATGCGTGTAGGAAACAATAAATCCTGGTAAAATAATAAAGTTGGCAATACAATAACCAGGATAAGGAGAAATTAAAAACGCCAAAGAGAAACTAAAAGAGAAATAAAGGGCGGGTAGAGTAAGTAATAAAAAATTGATATAAAAAATAAAAGGACATTAATGTGATCAGAAATTTTTATTTTTTTACTTTTTATTACTTTATTTTTTTATTTTTCTTTTTCCGTTTTTTTTATCTATTTAAAATCCTTTAAAAGCTTTTGCATGTGACAATGGACAAATTTTTGGGATTGTTCTCACAAAAACAAAAAAACATAAAAACAGATTTTATTAGTTATACAATTCGACATATGTTTTTGTATATTATGAGTGAATAAATTAATTCTGTTGGAAGATTAATTTTAATTAAAGATTTGTTTTTTTTTTTTTTTACAATCTAGTCACTTAAAAGAGCAAACAAAAATGGTTATTCTTAAAATGGAAAATTGATTTGATTTTTTGAGGTTTTGGTCAAAAAGTAACATTTTTATTTAAATTAAATGAAGCTTTTCTTTTTTTTTTTGATCTGTTTTAAAACGCAAACTGATACAAAATGTAAAACTGAAAAAACCTTTTCTTGCAACTCCATTAATAAGATTTTATTAAAAACAACTTTTAAAGAGTGTGTTTCAAGGTATATAAGTCTGATTTCTGATAGAACCAGTCGCAGTATGAAAATGTGACATGGTCCTTCCGACAGTTAGCAAGTCTACAGTTTTTCAATTTGAAGGTACACAGAACACAGAGACATATAAAGACTAAAACTGACAGACTTAAGTTGTTTGATTTTTCTCCAGAAAGCGAATAGAAATTTCCTGGTAGAGTTAATAATATTGACATAATAATTAACAAAAAAAAAAAAATATTCCCAAATTTTGGCTATAATACCTAGATTCAATTAATAATTATGAAGTGGTAATAAACGTGAGATTAAAGAGTGATAATAAAAATAATTATAATAATGTTTTTTACTTAAATAAAAACAATGATGCCTTAAGTTGTATTCGGAGCTTTGTTAGAGCTGTAATTTTCCAGCTCCAGAATACAGAACTTTAAAAACGCTAACTTTTCAATGTTTTCACCGCTAACAACAGCTAGCTACTATTGTATTTCTAAAAAATAAATTCGATAAAAGCTATTTTCAAAAGTTTTGTTCTTCAAAGATCTTTAAAGTTTACAAACAATATTTAAGACCAAAATAAAAATATCCTTTTAAATTGCATAATTAAAATGATTCCTGTTTTTTCGCATCAGTGTAATTCTGTTGTCTTTTCCGTTTATTTTTCTACCAGAGTTCCTCATTCATTCGAAATAAATATTTTATTTCTTTAGACAGCGGGTAGTTAACCACTTGGTCAGTTAGGATTTTTTGAATACCAACCTTTTTATATCAACACCAAAATTTATCAATCGAGTGATAAGAAGGTTATCTGTAAAAATTGCTAATTTTTTTTTTAAATATTAAATTAAACGGTTGGAACCATTATTCATAAAGTATCTATTTATTCATGAAATTTCTGCATATCCTAGCACATTTTTAAAAAATTTTGAAAACTTTGCTTATTAGTAGTGAAATTCCATAATTCCGCCTGACGTCTGCTAACAAAATTTCCACTCTGAGATAAAATCGAGATAAAATCCGCCCAAAAAGTAAGTACCTATATGTATGTAGTATTTTTATTTTAATACAAAATATTGAAAAAAGTCTACCTATGCTCAAAATATTTTAACTCAAGGTCTACTGCGTATTTGTTCAATTTGAAATTGTCAAACAGCATAAATTTATACTTATATGAAACGTAAATTTTACAAAATTTTGGATCTTTTTTACTACCTACATATCGACTTGAAGTTATAAGACACTTAATATTGAAGTATTAAAAACTCAATAGGTTTTTTTTTTAAGGATAAGATTTCATTTAAGAGCTATAAGGATTCAAAATTAAAAATGTTCTTCTTTTTAGATACATAGGATCTGGACACAATAATGTAAATTTTTTGAAAGAAATGTACAAAACTTAAACCTCAAACATTAAATTTTTACATAAATTGAAGACGACTTGCCTTTATTATAATATAGCAGTATTTCCCTAACATTGAAGAAAACATTGCAAGAAAAATTTTAATGTAGAAATAGTTATATATAGTTCTAGAATGTTTTATACATGATGGGCGTTAATTCCATTTTGATTTGGAATTAAAGCCCATAATTAAAATTATAGTTTTAAATGCGAACGCTCTTTCGAAAAACCTTTGTTTTACATACATGCCTTATATATTGTCGTACTGTAATTTAAACAAAGTAAGTGATATATTATAATATTATGTAATGTTTGTACATATAAATACAACATACAAACAATACAATGTTTGTATGTACAAATAGATATTTACATATATATGTAATAATATTGCATCAGATGAATAAAATAGAAAAACAAAAATAAATAAACAATTTATTGAAGAACAAAAAAAAAAAAAAAATACATATAAAATAATAGTGTAGAGGAAACATGTAATTTTAAGGATTACATTATCTGTTTATACATTTTGAATCGAATTATTTAAAGAACAAATATTAAACATCAAATTGTAAATTTTTGTGCACCTATGTTATGATGTGGTTTTTATTTTAAAAAAATTTTTAACAGTGATTTTCAAAAAAAAAAAAAAATTATTTGATGATTTTGTACACCTATATAGGTTAGGTACGTATAGGCTAAAATAATAATAGTATTGATAGAGGTGGTTATTAAAATCAAGTATAAGTAATATATTGTAACTGCAATAACAAACTGCATATAACCTACACATACTGCATAATTTTATTATTTAAAAAATAATTTAATAAGAATAATAGAAAATTACTTAAAACAATAATGAAATGTAATGATAAATAGAAACTGTGTGGTGTCCTTTTAAATAAATTTTTACCGTATTCAAAATTTATTTCTTTTTATTCTTTAAAATAAAAATAAAAAAAACTAACACACACAAAACAAATATTATCGTAAAGGATTTGGAATTATTTTGGATATATTGTGCATGTATAGGGTACATATTATTATAGTAATATATAACATTAAAAATTAAATTTTTAGATTTTATACCTAAAATGGCCATTACATTTTACGTCAACACAATTGAATTAGAAGTTGCATGAAAATTTTAATAATTCTTGTATTTTATTGTTTTTATAAATGAAAATTTTAATTAGTTGGTATACTCGTACAGTCTACAGAAAAAAGATTAAGAATACAAAAATATAGCTAATTGATTGAAAATGTATTTATCTTCAAATACAAATTGCCAAAAATTTTAATCATTTGATGATTAATCATTTGTCGATTTCATGTAGAAATTACATTTTAAAATTGTAATGTTTAATAATATAAACCTATAATGTAAATAATTTCATTTTCGGTCTCCTTTTAAAGTTCTATTCGTTCTTTATATTTGATTTGCTATAGATTTAGGGAGGACTTGACCCAGTCTGTCAAGTAAAAAGGGCGGAAATATCGCTGCAGTTTCTTTTTCCAAGATTTATACGAACACTTTGACTTGGATCTGAGAAGCTTTTCAAAGGTTCTTCTGTCGAAGAGTACTACTAATACTGAATAGATACTACTAACTACATTTTGAAGAAACACTACTATCCTAAATTAGTCTAGTGATTACTGGTACGCCAAAGAATTACAAAGATGACAGAATTTTCCCGGATCATTGCTCTATTACAAAAGTACTTTTTTTGTAAATTTAAATACTTTTATAGCTAGTCATTCAATTGTCGTATACTATTACTACTTACTTCAATTGGCGTATACTATTATACTATTGAAAATTAAATTAAAAACTATTAAAAGCTATTAAATATTTGCAATAAAAAATATAACGTTTTAGGTTCATATTTCGAAATTCTTTTCGAAATTTTCAAATAACTGTTAATAAAAAATTGCAATGAAAATTTGCAAGAGACATCAATATTAAGGAAATCTTTAACGATTAAAGGATTTAACATTAATATTAAGGAAATTTATTTACAGTAACCAGTATTATATTAAAATTTTCCACAGATACCAACGTTTTAGCTGGCAAATAATTTGCAAATACTAATTTTTTTGACCATACACTGATTTTCCAACACCATATAGTTGGAAGATGAAGAGAAAGAAATCAAAAATTTCTAGACCAAAATCTTTATGACAAAATACTCTAATATCTTCAAATTACAATGAACCGTTGTATCTATTGAGTTTAGTGTTAAGAATAACGGTAATTTCTGAACATTTCCGTTATGTATGAATTTTGTACATATTTTCTGTTTTTTTTAATTTTCAATGAATATTGCAATTAATCCTTCCTTTGTTTTTGTATTTATATTGTAGGTATATAAATAATTCCGGTACACAGGATATGTGCCCATTTAAAATATGTTGTGTGAATTTTCTGTATAATACAAAATCTAGTATTTTAGATGATTCGCAAAAAAAAAGAAAAAAAAAACAAAAAAATGATGAAAGGATTTGGTATTTTAAAATGAAATTAATAGGTCATCTAAATAAAATTAATTAAATGTTTTGTTTTCGGAATAATTTTCGAAATATCTGTACCTATTTTATATATTTTATATTGTGTGCATAGCTGTTTTAATTTTCTATTCTTTTTTTTTTTTTTTTTGGATAAAAAAATTCCAAAATGTAATTAATGGAAAATCACAGAAAACTAAAGGGAGAAAGAAAAAACAAATTGTGAAAATAGAAAATTAAATTGAATTAGTGTTGGAATGTTAATTGTTATGTTATTTAATTTTTTTTTTTTCTTTTATATGCACTATTTAAAAATAATATCTACGTTTTAAGTAAAATTTTATTCGCTTTAGAAATATTTAGATAAATATATATATTTTTTAAATGAATAATATTTTTTTTTTTTTGTAAATCTTGGATTTAACAATTTTCTAAACAATTGAATCCTAATTGAAATTCAATTTGAAAATTTTTTTTAAAGGAATTGTTTTTCACTAATATTGTTTAAAAATATTCACTTGTTTTTTTTTTTTATTGATTTATATTCGCGGATTATGCGAATGTAGAAATTAATAAAAATGATCATGAATGAAATAAAATTTGTAGGTATTTAAATATAATTTGATTAAATCCTGAACACAATGATATTATGTTAACACTATATAATACCAGGTTTCAGAGGACTATAGATGTAATTTATTTATTTCGAATATTGTATAATAATATTTTAATTAATATTAGTGCAGTCAATTGCTGCTAAGGCCATTGTAAACTTGTTAAATGCAAATAGATTGAAGAACTACTAGTAATAGATAGATACAAACCATTAATCCCATACTCCTATACTCTCCATTTTTTCTAATTTCTCAAACTCTCTGAAAAAATACTTTCCATATCCTCTTCCTCGGAATTAAACGGAACACCTGTGTTAAAGCACTCAACTTTAGTTCGATTTCAAAAGGGCATGAGTTTTGTGCGTTAAAATTGCACACTATCCAAAGAAGCTCCGCTCAGTTTTATTGGGTGGTTTTTGAAGCTTTCCACTGACCCACGTTAAAAAATAAAATATTGTTATTCTTTTTATTGTTTAATTTAGTTCTTCTTGCTTATAGTAATTTATATACATATATCTATTTGCAAAGTATATTTTTATGAGTTTAGTATTTCATAAGCGGTAAAACTCAGAACTGTTTCTTTATTTTCAATTTCAATAGAAGCAGTGATATGGCAGACCCTAAATTATGACACCTCAGCATAATTTTTAAAAACATCAGAGATGCGAAACTATTGACAGGAATACAATAATTTAATGCCCTGGCATTTGTTCAGAAGATCGGTTTTATCAACAGTCAATTTAATTTTGTTAAATACAAATCCATTTGAATTTTTTTATAAAATAGAAGGTAATTAATTTGTGTTTTTTTAATTTATTAGATTAATGGTATTTTTAAATTTTAAAAACTTTTTCCAACGATTTACAATATTGAACTTTTATTCTTCTTTGAGCTATAGAAGAATGATATCAAAAAAACATTTATATTAGACTAATTATGATGGATTATAGATTATATAAATTGTATAGAATCCATTCAAGTGGTGAGCAATCATTTTAATTGCTGCAAGAAACAACAAAATGAAAAATAAATTAGCTAACCCAACTAAATTTCATATAATGCGGAGTACAGACTATCAGTCTTTTTTTAACTTTCGCAATAATTTTCGAAAACACTGATGCATGTATAAAAAATTAATAATTATTAGGTAATTTCATGAGTTTTTTACATAAAATCATAAACTAGTAAGTAAAATTGATTATAACAATGTTTATATTTTATGATTCCTAATAGAACACATAAAAAAATAGTGGAATAATGGCAGCACATTTAATAAATCAATTAAGGTTTTGAAATTAAAACCAAATAGTACCTACCTATTGAACGAAGGTTTAACTTAAAATTCATTTGATTATTTTAGAATTACTGAATATTGTATAACATCTAATACAACCCGTTGCGAAATTCTTAATTTACTTAACTTCTTTTGATAAAATGTTTCATATCCAAATTACTTAGATTACTTAAATTACTTACTAACTGGAAAGTGAAGGTGGAAACTACTTGGACTCACCGATCTAACTTGTTTTATTCAATAGTTCAGCTGTCATTTATATAAAAATGATATGATAAAAATTTCAGTATCCCAATTCCATTATTTTTTATAATGTCCAATTAAACCCATGGTCCGAACCCATGGTCCAAATCCTTTCAAATTTGAACCCATGGCCCAAATCCTTTCAAATTTGAGAGACTTAAATCAAACATGAAAGAACACCATTGTGCCAAATTTAAAGGTTCTATTTTTGTTGATTTTGGATATAATCTCGTTTACTTCGAAATCATCCAGAAGCTTCCAGAATCCGAAGCCATGATCCGATTTTGTCCAGATTCGAACTTATCCCGTAATTAGTAACTTACTATATAAATTTCATCGAGATAGCTTTACTAGTTTTCGATTTATCGTGCGAACGGACAGACGGACGGATATCGTTAAATGAACTCAGAAAGTGATCCTCAATCAGAATATATAATGTCCATATCTAACTATCTCCCTTTTGATGGTTACAAACTCCATACCAAAATTAATATACTCTATACTTTAGGTATAGGGTATAATAAATAATAACTTTTCCATATCTATTCCATTTTACATATCTATCGCATCTACTTTACTGCATCATAAAATGCCTAGTGGTAAATTTATTACACCTTTACTACCTATATTCGTATGTGTATAAAAATATCGATTGATAACATGAACATATATTTTTATCAATGAAGAGGATGAAAATGCATTTTATATCCTCATATAATAAATTTTAGGAAACAAAAAATATAAATATGATATCTATTAATAAATTTAGATATTATTATACCTGTATGAACTATGTTCAAGGGTATAATAAATTTACCATTACGTTTGTGACACCTTAAAGGAGTCGAGCTAGATATAGTGTCAATAATATGGATCGGCTTAGAATCGAATTGTGAGTCGATTAAGCCATGTACGTCTGTCACTCCGTCCGCACGATAACTCAAAAAATAAAGGAGCTAGGAGGCTGAAATTTTTTTTACGTCACTTTTGCAAAATTGTTAGTTTTGCTATTTAACTTCAGCATTTTCGGCCGCCCGTTTCGAGTAGCTGCCATACAACTTCTTTTTTAACTCAGTATCTATTCAAGCTATGTATCTGAAATTTTGCAAATGATGATCCAGTTTTATGGCAAGAACTTCTGTAAAATTTGGTTGTGATCGTTCGACAGGTTCGGGTAACTGACATGCAATATCTCTTTTTAAATGAAAATAACGCAGTGTCTTTTAAAGCTAGCTATCTGAAATTTAGTGAGAAGGTGTAGAGTTACATGCCAACAATTTTTGTAAAATTTGGTTAGTCTAAAGTAGCCGATTCAGGCTTCTTGCACCTCTTGGAACTTAATGAAGCTAGGCGTCTGAAATCTTGCAAATGATGATCAAGTTTTACGGCAACAACTTCTGTAAAATTTGGTTGTGCTGATGCAATAGATTTTAGTAGCTGTCATACAACTCCACAATTTATATAAATATATTTCGGTAGTTATAACGTCGGTACTAGAATATCTGAAATTGTTTAAAAGATTATCAAGTTATATAGAAACAGGATATATTACGTTCATACGAGTATCCCAGAGTTGACATAGTCTACTCTACTGCACTCTTCCTCGTTTTCTATAATTTGCTAATTTTTTTTTTTTTTTCATGGGAAAACTATAAAAATAATTTCAAAAAGAATTTTTAATATTTAAGTTCTTATGAATTGAAATTCTGTTGGAATAATTAAATTTTCTTGAATAAAAAAATGTTATCTCTTTGATTGGTTTTTCCAGGAAATCAAAAAATAAGGACATGAGATACAAAAAAAAATACGTCATATTGTATTGATTTATATTACCTAGATGTACATATATAATATTTAAATTATTGTTTTATAATAATATAATATTCTCTCGGCATATATTTTTAAAGGGTTGGTCACGAAATCCCAAATACAAAATGCTAAATACAAAATCCCAAAATGCCAAAATCCCAAAATTCAAAATCCCAAATACAAAAACCGAAATACCAAAATCCTAAATCATAATTGTTTCGTTATCATAATTCGTTTTGAATTTTTTTATTTTAGATGTGGATCGATTTAATGAAAAAAAATTATTGATTACAAAAATTGTAGAAAAGAATTCCAACAAAAAACATTTAACATTTTTTCAAGATTGTAATGTTTCTAATTTTTTAAATATGCTTTTGAAAACAAAAACGTGAAAAAAAAAATCCTGAATTAAAATTATTTATTTTTGAAAAGATGATTTGAAAGAAAAAAAACCCCTGCTAACAAAATTACTGGAACAATGATTTTGTAACCAACAATAAAATCTCTCCTAATTATGTTTTTTCATACATATTTCAATATTAAAACATTAAAAAAGATTTTCAAATAGTGAGGGATGTCGCTTTTTCCCTCCAAATTATGGGTTTATATACATATTTCAGTAGAGACTGCTGCCTCAAAAACCCCCGTTAAACAAATTATTGAAACCCTGATTTTGTAACTATAAAATCGGACCTAATTTGATTTGAAATGTTCTGGAAAAAGCGGCAATCCTGATTTTGACTCCAACTCTGAAATGCCTCTTAATTTAGAATTTGGCATATGCATATTCATATATACATATTCTGGAAAAAGCGGCAATCCTGGTTTTGAATCCAACTGTAAATTCAAAACGAACTATAATATCAAAACTACTTTTGGAATTTCGGATTTTGGTATTTTGGGATTTTGGGATTTGATATTTTGGGATTTTAGAATTTTGGAATTTGGGATTTTTTTTTTCGGGATTTCGTAGCGCTGCATTTTTGTATTAATATACGTACCATATACATATTTATAACGAACATATTATATAGGTATATGTTTTTTAAGTTTGTGAAAAAAACCATTCTACTTTAATAATGTGTTAAAAATACTTTAAATTTTTAGCTTTTGAATAAAACTTTAAATACATCAACAATAAGCATCATTACATCAATCAAAATCATAATTACTTTCACAATCAATGTAATGATTGAAATGATAATCATTATAAAATTTTAAATATAATATATTAATGTTTGATTATATCCTTCCTGTATGGCCATTTAAACTACTAGATATTAACACACAGATAACACGTCAGTGATGGCAAGAAAATTAGAATAAAAAAAAAAAATATGGAAAGTTAAAATTTCATTAAAATGTTACAATAATCTTTGACTTCGATTGTCCTGATTTGATATTTTCCTTCTTAAAGCTTAATATCCTGTTCAATCAAAAATTTCAGTAAAGATTTCAACCTTTATTTCTCATTTCTCTATTAAAGATTTCAACCTTTATTTTCTCTACTTTGTGCAGAGATGATGTTTAACAACTGAAGTAGATAATTTTAACAACAATGGAAAAATAATATCTCTTATAGGTACTTAAAATATAAAAAAATATTTAAATAAAAAATGTTTAAAAAATACATTTAAAAGCTACCTACAAAAAAAAATTTAAATCAAACACACACAAAAATCGAAAAATTTATATTTTTCAAACTTGAAGTTAAACTAAACATTCAAAACATGTATTGAAAAATAGTGTCTTATTTAAATGGTGTCGTAGTTTTTGTTCAAAAAGCGAACAAATAATTTAAAATGTCAAAAATTCTGAATCGAAATAAAGGAAAAGACATTTATGACAATTTATGACAAATTACTCCTTTTAAGCATTTTACCGAGATATGTCATTTACTTACAAGGGATTCTTTCAAAATGTGTACATTATACTTAATTTTTAACTTTTATTTAATTTAAGCTGTATATCAAAGCTTGATTCATTATTTTATAGACAATACAAAAAATATTTTAAATTATATACTTGTAAAAATAACAAAATGAACATGCATATCCAAATATTTTGCCCGCTACTGTTAAGATATTAAAGCGCAACATTATCTGCCTGTATAAATTTTCTGTATTGAATATTTAACTACTTTCTGAAAAGGATCATCCTAGTTTTTTCAATAAAATTCAGGAGATATAACAAACAGAAATTATTATGTGTGTTTTTTTATTTAGTTTTTTTTTTCTGATATAATCCTGACCTATATCACATTTTAAGGCAACAAATATTTACTAAAAAGTAAACCATCACAGTTCAAGCAAAAAAAAAAAAAAAATTAAAACTGTTTTTTGTAAACGTATACATACATAAAAATTTATATAAAAATTCATGCATAACATGGATATTAACATATTCAGAACAATAAGAAAAAACCGTTATCCTTTTTCATATTTTTCTTTCTTTTTTCTATTTATTTATTTGTTTATTTTTTTTTTTGTAAAAAATCATAGAACCGCTTAAATTCATAAGAAATATACCTAACAAAAAGTAGTAGTTTTTTTTCCTATTCTTTTGTTCTGCACCCCAGTTTTCAACATTTGGAAAAAAATTAAAATTTTTATCATGTCGAATACATATCTGTTATTCAATGATCTTTATGCAACGTTTACATTTTAAATAAGAAATTTTTTTTTTTGTTGAAATTTCAGTTTATATTCTTCAAAAAATAAAATAAGAAAATTCAAATAACAGCAGCTCATTTCTTTCTATTAATAGTAGGCAATTAAAAAAAACTAACGGTATCTTCCGTATTCTCCGTATCTTTCTATATCTCGTATCTTAAATTTTTATTTTTGAAAATTCTTATGATATTTTAGAAATATTTTTATAGGTGGTTAGGTTAGGTTAAGGTGGCTGCCAAAAAGGCACACTTAGACCGTATTTGGTCCATCGTGATACCACATAGAAGCTTTTCTATCCCACTCGTTAAAACCAATTTGAGCTTTTAGCAAAGTGAAGAATACTCTTCACATTTTTACCTGACAGATCGCTAAGGCTGTCGAAGAGATATTGCCCCAAATGGGTATTCCTTCTTGCCGACAAGGCTGGGCATGTGCATAGGAGATGGAGAGTAGTGTCCTCCTCTTCTTCATCCTTGCAGGCTCTACAATAGTCGTTTGCGGATAAGCCAAGTCTTCTGGCATGCTTACCTATTAGACAGTGACCGGTGATTATTCCCATTGTCATTCCAATGTCTGCCCTTTTGAGGGAAAGCAGATCATTGGATCGTCTTAAATCGGTTTTGGGCCATATCAATCTTGCGATATTGCACGAGGTTAAGTTTGACCATTTGCAATTTACCATATCCGTTATTTCCTTTCGAAATAACGTTTTGCTTGTGGATAGAGGTACCCCTAGTCGTGCCCTATCCGGCAGAACTTGTAAGGTTGTTCCAATTCTTGCGAATTCATCCGCTTTTTCATTTCCCGGAATACCTCGATGACCTGGTACCCAGCAAAGCTGAATGCTAAACTGCCTGGCCATCTCGTTAAGAAGTTTTCGGCAGTTTATTACAGTCTTCGAGGTTGTGCATGTTGATTCCAGAGATTTTAACGCAGCCTGACTGTCTGACAGAATACGTACTTGCTTCACAGTCAAAACGCTTCTATTCAGTAGAATCCAGGCTTCTTGAATTGCCATAATTTCCGTTTGGAAGACGCTAGAATGGTCTGTTAATCGGAAATTATGACTGATATTCAGATTATCTGAGAAGACCCCGCATCCTATACTGCTGCTCATTTTTGAACCATCCGTGTAGAATTGCACTCCTTCGAAGGTCATCACTGTGTTCGAGTTTCAACTCTTACGGCTTGGTATGCTCGTCACATGAGATTTCCCGAAGAAGTAAGTGGGGAACGTGTAGTCCACCAAGGCGGGAGTGGACTTGAATTGGTTTATGATATCCGAGTGACCTTCTCGTGAATTGATTCACTGGGATGTAGCTTTTAATCTCACATCTGTGTTTGCGGCTGCAAATTTATTATAATATTCTATAGGCATCAGATTATGCATGATGTCCAATGCCGCAGAAGGGGTTGTTATTAAAGAACCACTAATACATAGAATGCAGTTCTTTGGACCCTAGCGATTGCCTTGCGGTTGACCTCTTTATCGATTGCCTTTCACCATACTAGGACTCCGTACATAAGAATGAGTCTTACTACGGATGTGTATAGCCAGTAAGTCATGTATGGCTGAAGCCCCCATTTCCTACCAATGGCTTTTTTACACGAATAGAGTGCTATTGAGGCCTTTTTACTCTTCTGAGATGTTATAGCCTTCCAGCTTAACTTCCTGTCTAGAGTTAGACCCAGAAATTTCGCCATTTCGCTAAAGGTAAGAGTGCAGCCATTTAACGAAGGCGGTTTATTTTAGGAATTTTATATTTCCTTGTAAAGAGGACCAGTTCTGTTTTCTGTGGATTTACTGACAGCCCACAGTTTGTAACCCATGTTGTGATTTTGTTTAGTGCAAGTTGCAAAACATCCCTGAGACTGTCTGGGAACTTGCCACTGGCCACCACAGCAATATCGTCCGCATAGGCGATTGTTGTGCAGCCCACCTCTTCCAGGATTTTAAGCAGTTTATTTATCACCATATTCCAAAGAAAGGTAGATAGCACCCGTCCTTGCGAAGTCCCTCTTTTCACAAACCTTTTTGCTAAAGCGTTGCCTAAGTTAGCACTGATGGCCCTGCTATTTAGCATATTAGCTATCAGTGCTCTTAGCTCCGGTTCAACTCCTAGGCTTATGAGTGGGTCCACAATTGCTAATATTTTTATAAGTTACTTTAAAATTATTTACACTTACCCAGTCCATAATACAAATTCAACATTATCGCCTTGTCTTGATTTCATAGCTATTGTAGCTGATTCTAATAAACTCCATGGACTATCACATAAATAATCACCAAAACGTCCCGGTCTTGTGTATGCCAGTGGAATTGTTTGACGTTGATCAATTTTCCAACAACCTGTAATATAAAGAAATGAAAGAGATGAAAAATGATTAACAGTGAATATATTTTAAATTTATACATTATATGCTTTTGATAATACAAGATAGATATTTTGATTAAAAGTTCGCGAATTTTTTAATTTTTTCCATGAATTTTATTAAAAATAGTTTTAGGAATGTACAATTTTCAACTCTCATTGTAAGATAATTTATTTTTAAAGATAAAATTAGTCTTAAAACATGGACGATTTAAAATTAACGTTGTTATTGAAAGGCACCAAATATGGTGTCCTAAATATTACTCCAGCTAGAGTTTCTTAATCGATAATTTATAATATTGGTTTCTTATATAAAAATGTATATAAAGGTACACTGTCTATTATAAACATACAACCTATACAATCATTATTCTTGCACAATTTTTTAATAAAATGTGATTTTATTGAATTTCAAAAAAAGTAATTTAAAATAATATAAATCGCTGTGTGAAATAAAGAATACCACAAAATACTTTTCAATAATAATTTTTACTCAGGTGTATTTCATGAATGTGGTCATTATTATGCTGACGTTAAAAAATAATAAAAAAAAAAACAAAAACAAAAATCAAAAATAAGAAAAGTCAAAAAATAAGGTTTTACATATTATTATTCCCAGAAGCGTACAACCTACTTTTTAGTTATTGTTTTAAAAGATATAAAAAGAATGAAAAAAAAAAGAAAAATAAAGATAAAAATGTAAAAATATTATTATGTAACTATAGATATTAATTTTAACTTTTTTTTTCTTTTTTTTTTTTGCCGACCCTGCAATTGTTTTGTAATAATGATTTTCAGTTACATAATTTTTTTTTCCCCTACAACTATATCTATACTTATAAAAATGTTAAGCGATAATGTCTATTCTGATTTTTATTACGAGTCTGTCGTTGTTATAATAAAAATGATATTCTTTTAAGGGAAGTGATGAATATGTAGTGCATCATTTTATTTTACCACCTAAAAAGTTAATAAGTTATAATATTTGCACGTCTTAATTAGAAATATTAGTAACTTTCTCATAACATATAACGAAATTTAAGAAGAACATTAATTAATATCCATCTTCAAAATAACTCTCCAAATTTTTTCCTCCATCCTTCATAATCCTAATTATCCCAAACCCAATTTCCCAAGTAATCTTTTCCTTATCCTTTTTCCCAAAACCAAACTGTACATTATATCACTATGTACTAAAAGACCCATCCTAAAGTTTGATTTTAAAAGGGGTGGTTTTGGTTGGTAACACTACCCAAAGGAACCTCGTGCAGTTGAAACTCGTGAATGAAATTATTTTGATGTCTAATGATTTAAAGATTAACTCTTATAAAAATTAATTCAATGAAGTGAAATTCTTAGTGAAGTAGTACAACATCCTTCTGTGAAACATACAGCGTTCTTCATGACAGTAATCGCAATAAAATAGGATAAAAAATATTTTCTTTTTAATAGTGTTGTAATCATCACCAAAATTGTATAAAAAATATGTGAAGGTTAATAGATTCCTTTTGAAAAATTTTATAACAAAATTAATAAGATAGTAATGATAAAAGCCTTATGTATGAATCTCACATAATATACAAAATTCATTCATATTATTTCAAAGTATAAATGTAGACAATCCCGTTTATAATAAAAGCGAAACGTTTTCTCCTAAGGATTACTACAAAATTTGTACTAATACAATTATAATATATGTGGACACGTATCTTATAGAATCTATACAAAAACATCTACTTATTGCCCTTTAATTTTTTTTTACGTTCATCTTTTTATCATAGTTTTAAATGTTTTGTTGTACAGAAACAGGAGTGTTTTTAATGAGCTTGGATCCATTAAATTTTTTTTAAAAGTTATTTTTAAATTTTCCGGAATAAAAAAGTCAACTTTTAAAATTCCGTACTAGAATTGAAAAAATATCCTTAAAAATTGTTGAAATCAGCAAAAATGAAATGAAAAATATGGAATTTATAAACGAATCATCAAAATAGAAAATAACTATGCTTTAAAATTCATAGGTCAGAAGTAAGAAGTGGGAAAATGAATATTAGGTACTTTTTTTCTTTTTGAATATTAAACATCTTTTTTTGGTATTTTATAAACTCTTTAAATATGACTTTAAAGCTGCAATAATCAACTTAAATTAAATTTTTCCAAATATATAAGAGATAAGTAGAAGAATGAAAAAAAATATTTTGATATGTTAAAAGTTTGACAAGAAATAATTTTAATTGACTTCTAAAAGATTCTTACACCTAATTCATTTCCAAACTATGATTTTAAGATGTAGTGCAAAGCATAATTTTTATTCTGAATCAAATTTTGAGTTTATTTATATATTATATACGTCCATCAATCCATTCTCACAAGAAATAATGAAGCTAGAATTCTAAAATTTTTATCATTTCTTTTTATATCCTACACTTAAAGTATAGGAAATATTAACTTTGGTATGGGGTTTGTAACCACCAAAAGGAAGCGAGTTAGATATGGACATGTATATTCTGAATCAGGATCACCTCCTGAGTCGATTTAGCGATGTCCGTCCGTACGCACGATAACTCAAAAAATAATGATGCTATTTTGATGAAATTTATACTGAAGGTTAACAATGACTAAAGTAAGGCGGGGATTGCAAATGGGCGAAATCGGACAATGGGTTCGGGTACCTCCCATACAACTCCCAAAACAGAATACGCATATCTTCGAAATTAATAAAGATAGAAACTTCAAATTTGATACTAGGGTGTTGTTTCCTGATTCCCTGATTTGTCAAAAATTTGAGATGAATTGGAGGAGTTGTTCGGGTACCTCCCACACAACTCCTAAAACCGAACCAGCATATCTTCGAAATTAATAAAGATAGAAACTTCAAATTTGATACGGGGGTGCTGTTTCCTGAATCCCTGATTTGCCTAAAACTTGAGATGAATTGGAGGGGTTGTTCGGGTACCTCCCATACAACTCTCAAAACCGAACAAGCATATCTTCGAAATTAATAAAGATAGACTCTGCAAATATGATACGAGGGTGTTGTTTTCTGAATCCCTGATTTGCCTAAAATTTCGATGAATTGGAATCGTTGTTCGGGTATCTGCCACACAACTCTCAAGACCAAACAAGCATATTTTCGAAATTAATAAATATAAAAACTTGAAATTTGATATAAAAGTGTTCTACCCTGTTCTGATGATGTCTCTAAAATTTGAGATGAATTGAGGTGTTGATCCGCCTGCTTTCACACACTTCCCAAGACCTAACAAGCATATTTTCGAATTTAATAAAGATAGAAACCTGAAATTTTGTTCAAAGGTTGCAAAAGCATTTATTTTTTTAGCTTAGGTATATTAAATATCTAACTAAAATAACTTATGGATTTTTAATTTAATTTGAATTTTTTAGATGTAGGGTATAAATAAGTCGGTTGCATCGACTTACTGTTACTTTTCCTTTTTAATGTAATATGATGATATGTAAAAGTTCATGTAGTTCAAAAGTTTACGAAAACTTCGACAGAAGGATTCGAGTAACTCTCAAACAACTTGTTTTTTATATGAGTATAATAATACGCAGTGTCTATATAAGGAAGGACAATATACACAATTTGCTTTGTCTAGGGAACAGGTTGTGCTAACTACGACATTTTTATGGTCATATATTAATACTTAATAAAGCTAGACCATTGAAATTATTCGTGCCGGTATTTTAGATTGAACACAGTCATCTTATATTCACTCTTTCGTGTTTTTTTATTTCGAAAAGTAAAACAAAACCTTGTGGTTAAAAATTGATAATTTGCTTATAATTATTATACACACCTTTACTCTTTTTTATGGTAAAGAGTAATGATGAAGAGTACGATGCAAAAATTGAACTTAAAATGTTCAAAACTTTTGAGGGGTATAAATTGTTTTTTAAATAACTTAGGTTTCTTTTATAAATCTCATTACGATTATGATAGATATTTTAAGCTCCTTTTAGCACATATTGCATATTGCATTAAAATTAGTTTTGGCAATAATATCAAGTATGATGCAGTTTCATGTATAACGGAAAAACAAATTATTTTATAGATCTTTTGAGTGCATTTAATAAAGTAGATATTAACTTTTAAATACTTTTAATTATATTTTTGAATATTTTATTATTTTAAAATATTTTCTATTTACTTCTTTAAAATTCATTAAAAAAATTTTTTCGAATTTCGATTTTAATGTAATTTTATTTTCAAGGAATCATATTTAAAAATAAATTTTTATTTATTTATTTCATTATTCATCTCAATATACGAACTTATTAAAATGATATTCCTATATTTATTTTAAATTGTATCTTTCTATTTTAAATAAATAAATATTATTCACATAAATTTATTTTATATATTGAATGTTTAATATATAGGTATATGTAATATACATAATACATGATATATCTTTTCCAATTCTATTTCAAAAAAACTATAATGATCCTATATACAATATTCGAAAATATTGTTTTCTGATTTATTGATTAAATTTAAAAGAATTTATGAATCATATTTTAATGTCATTTCTCCAGGTGTCCTTTATTTTATTTATAAAATTATTTATCATTATTTCTATCGAATATTTATTTGAGTAATGATATAAATACAGTGAACGTCAAAAAAAGTGTAAGAACAACTTCTTAATAATATTTAAATTTTGTTACCGACTTACCATCATTACCAAGACTTACCAAGCAGGAAAATAATTGAAAGTTGATAAAATTTTATAGGAACTCCTAAGTTTCTTGAACATTATAATTATTTGTGAAAATTGTTTTAACTTTTTGTTTGGGCATCACGTGAAGTTTAAGTTCTCTAAAAATAACCTTTTTTTTTGAACATATCTAATTATGTGTATTATGGAAATTTATTTGGTTTTGTAACTGTATTATTAATCTGGACTCTTAAAATTACAAACATCAATAAGCTCGAAGCATTTAATATTTGTAGACTTACAAAACTTGGAAGTTGGCAGGTGATCATATAGAATGATGGGTTCTATTCATGTATATGTACAGTAAGCAATAATCAGATTGTAATTAGAATAACAATCAGAGACCGCTAACAATAATAACAGCTCAATCAACAATCGACCGAAGAAAAAAAACTTACTTATCTTTCTCATATAATAAGTAATGACAAAATATAATGTTCTATACAACTTTTGGTGCCAAGCTATTTAGAAGGCATTTTGGTAGAAAGTCATATCGTGGCTGAGAAACATCAGGCAATGAATGGACGAATTTCCAAAAGGTGAGAGAACTAATGTACGCAGTTCAGGATAGAGAGTGGTAGAAAAATGTGCTGGTCACATCTAGTAGTAAATAAGCAGCTCAACAAGAAGATTGTGTTTTGTGTTTTTTTGTATTGTAGAAAGAAATTAGTTATTTTGGGTGTTTATTAAGTAGACTTAAGTCAAAAACTTAGACTTTGAAAGTCAAACTAATTTAATCCAGATGTTATTCAAAAAATTTGTTCTAAAAAATTTATTATTATACATTTTAAAAACTCAAAACAACTCGACTAAATCTCTTTGTAAACAAAACAATTCCAAGTGGTAATCCAATTTTATATTTTTGACAGGAAAAAAATATCATACAATTGCAATACATGAAAAGTCAATTATATTTCTTTTAGTAGGCTTAGAAAATTTGAAAGTTGGAATTAGGTGATTTTTTAGTAGATTTTTCGACAAAAATAAAAATAGTTGTAATCTCGACTGCCTTAATTTACATCGTAATAGCTCGCATATTGTTCGTTAGGCTTAAAATTCGAAAATTAATATGACTAAATCGTTAAAGTAGGATTGAAGTCTGCGTCACTTAATCTATTGTGATATTGATACAAAATACTGCGTCACTTAATCTATTGTGATATTGTGATATTGATTGTATCTATTGATACAAAATAATATTAAATCGTAACTATAAAAAAGCTTTATGATCATTTAAATAATGTATAATAATGTCCACCATGTATTATATCAGATTCTACTCTAATATAATATCTCTTCCATAAAAAAATCAGAGTTTAAAATTTCTAAATTAATCTTTTATGAAAATTAGGTATAGATAGGTGGGTTGATTATGATTATGAAAATGTTGGAAAAGAAAGGTTGGAAACTATATAAAAAGATGACTTGACTAATTGTGGTACCTTTAAGAATCAACAAATTATTGATTAAATGTATGGAAAAACCAATTAATGTTTAAATCATTGTCTACATCTTTTCTTTCTCAATTGTATACAAATATTTTTCATCTTAAAAATACCTAAAATTTGTAATTCAACAGGTAGTCCAACATATACATATATAATAAAAAATATAAATTTATTATTTAATATGAATTAAAATATTTTTCTTCTTTTTCTTTTTTATATTTAAGTTTTACATTTTATAGAGAAAATTCTAAGTGGGGGTCTGTTACAAATAATATTTGAAATCCAAAATATAAAAGTTCAACTAAAATTTATGTAAACAATATTATATATAGGAAAAATTCAAGTTGTAGAATTTCTCTATAATATACAGTGATTTCCAAAAGAAAGTTGACATTTTATTGAAAATAATAAATTATTATACAAAATTGTATTCATAAAAATTTAGTTTGTATTATAAAAGGTATGACATACCTATTAATTCAAAATATAAAAAAAAATTAAAAAGTATGTCCATAGTTTTCATAACACAAAAAGATTTAACACACACTTTAACAACTTTTTTTTTTCACGTATAATAGTATTGGTTAAAAATTTTTTTCTACCAAAGCATCTACCTTTCTAATTCATTTTCAAAATCAGCTAATTTCAACCTTTCCGTTTTTGAAGAATATTACTTCCTAATTTTAGACTTGTGTGATAAGCAAAGTGGGCAATTATTTTGGAACTGAATGACCATAAAAACACATGTTTCTTCTCCGAAAAGTGATCTTTTTAGAACTTTTTCAATAAGAGTAATTCAATTTTTTGTTTCGATCAACTTAGATGAAATAAGATTGGATTTTGAACAGAGTGCATTTCTAAAAAGTGTTCACTTATTTTCGTACTTATATTTATATTTTATAACCATAGGTATATATTTTATATACCATTTATTGGTATAAAGAGAAGAATATATATAAAGAGAAGCCTGAAATTTTTTTGTAATATTTGCAAATGACAATAAATTGATAACAAGATTATAAACAAAAGTATAAAATGGATTGATAGTCAGATTCATAAATGTAACAGAAAATTACACAGCCTTCCCTTTTCAGGCGTGGTTGTACATGTTTTAAGGGGGAATTACTTTTACGACGTGTGTGGGATTCGAACCTATACTCTCTCTGTATTTACAGCATATTTTATACGTTATTTTCTACCAGGCAACTGAGACCACTGTTGGTCAACCACTGCTATTCAAGCCAGCCAGAAAAAATGGTCATCCAAGTCATAGGACTATTAATAGCTTCAGCTATGTCTTTATGTCGTATGAATTAGTCCTATGAATCACTTATCTATACCTATACCATAAAATGAAATAACTTTACACAAGTACGTAAATTGAAATGTCCTATATGAAATTTATTTATTTTTTTTTTTTTTTGTGTTCATTTTCTTTTGAGACTCACTGTTTCTCTTAATTTACTTCTATATCTTTACAAAATTTTGTTAAATATCAATAATTCAAGTCATTGCAAAAGGAAACCATAACTATTCAAATAAAATCTAAAACAAAAATAATATATCATTGGGAATTACATGTTTAAAAAGATTGTAAAATACTACAAAATATGATATTATAGATACTATCTCTATAGTCTATAATAGTACCAACCAATATAATGTCATACAAAATGGAAAGTCTAATAATATTCACAGACAAACAAAACTATAATAATAATAATAATAATAATTGTATTATTTTATATGAGATACCAAAATAACTATTGGGACCTGACGTAAATATACTGATCTGTCTTTTATTACTATTATGTTTGAATAAAGAAAATATTTTTATAGTAAATTTTTTTTGTTGCTAAGATTATTATTACCCATGTTCAATATTGTTCCAACAAATTTTTTTTTTTATAATATTTTTTATTATGACAAATTATTTTTTTTATTTTTTTTTTTATTCGTTTTTTATTTTATAACAATTTTATTTAAATTATATGGAAAAAGACTATCAATATGAAAAAAATTATTTTTAAAATCATCTTTTTTTTTTTTTGATTTCTTGCTTAAATTATTGGGTGAATCAAAAAATTTTTTATCTATCATGCCTAATTAAGTTCCATAAGTGTTTGAAATAAAATTTGGAGTTGTACCTTAACTAAAAAAATGCAGGAAAATGAAGGTACCTTAACTAAAAAATCAGGACTGGTTGTTGTTTTTCAGTATCTGAGATATTTAAAAAGTGTCATTTCAATAAAACATTAAAATATTTGTAAATGTTAACGTATAGATTTCCTTCGGGAAATCCTTTCCTTCCTTTTTTTTTTCAAAGTATAGATTTCCTTCGGGAAAGTACATAAAACCTATAGGTACTAAAGAAAAAAATAAAGAAAAATTAATGGTTAGAGTCAATTTGATCTAGTTATAAATTGAGGATAGGTGTGGTTTAGTCGCTAAAAATAGGGCGTGCTACGTTGTACATTATATTATCTTTGGAAGATTCACACCTACCCACGATACAAAAATTTTTTGAGAACTTCTAAAAAAAATTAGTTCTGACTGTGAAGTTAATATACTGTACAATATAGAGACTGGTTTATATTATGTATATTTCTTTAGGGGTATATTGTCTAGCTTGATTGTACCCATATGATAAACAAGCGTCACATGTAGACGGGATGCGAACCGAATCGCAGCATCCAGATGTAAAGGTAATTGTGTTATTCCCCATCGACCAAACAACAATAAAATCAAAAATACTGTATATAATTTTGTTTCCAACTGAGTTGATAATAGCTTTGATCATTTTTTTCGTTAAATATAATTAATAACTAAACATCTATAAGTATTTTTATTGAGGAGCCATTTATAATTTTCCATTTTCCTGTATACCAGAAGAATAGAATTTTTAGTGAGTTTGATTTAGTTTATAATTTTATTTAAAAAAATTATTAAATTGAAATAATTTAAATTTTTAATTTTATTTTGATACACCCTGTAATAAATCAAATTCTATCAAAAACTATTATTATCTATATTATAAAATACGAATTGTAATTTTCTTTGAAAATAATTTTCCAAAATTTGACATGCATATTTTAAAAATTAAAAATATTTGTTATAAAATTTACGAGTTCATTTACTCCTTCTTTTTATATCCTTTAAAATATAAATTAAAAAAAGATAGAATTAAAATCTTTGAATATTTTAAAATCAATTTTTTATTTTTTTTATCTCTTTCTATTATTTGTTTTGTCTCTTTGTGAAAAATTCAATTAAATTAAAAACGATAATAATTTCAATTAAAATATTTGAATTTATTTTTTTATTTTTTTTTATGATTTTTATTTTGTAAAATTCTTTCCATAATTGTAATTTTACGTTCTACTAATCTGCAAATGAACAATGTCCTGATGGGTTTTTACACAAAAAGTTTTTTTTTTATATTTTTTTTTTTTTGTAAATGAAAGAATAAAGAACAGCAGATATCCTTTTTCAAAAAAGGAAAACAAAAAAAAAAAAATAATAGCAAAAGGACAAAGTGACGTTTTAATTTAATGTCTATCTATATATCATTTCTCTCTGTCATATATTTTTTTATTTTTTTTATGTTTTTTGTAAATACTTATTTGGGTGTTATTTTACATTATTTGGTTCTGTGATGCATGCGGTATGAACTGTATGTAAATGAATGCAAAAAACTCTATCATATATTTTAATAAAATTACAACAAATATTTAAAAGTTAGTGTTTTGATTTTGTTTCAGGACAAAATAAGTTTTACTTATAACAACAAACGAAAAGATGGTTTATGTGAAAATTTTTCATAATTTAAATGATATTTGCACAATAACGATTTACTGTAATTATTTTTGGTTTTTTTTTTTTTATTTTATTTTTGTTTTGTGGGTCAAATAAGTTGATAAAATACAAAAAATTACGAGATTTCAAATTTTTCGAAAATTTTATAAAAGGAAACCAAAAACAGTTGATGTTGGTTGTCATTTTAATCACTTTCTATTTTTCAAATATAAAGTTTATCATTATCTGGCAGGACAATAATTTTATGTATTATTTATGTTTAATTATAACTTTTAAAGTTATTTGAAAAGTTTTATTTATAAATAAATTTTTGAAAATTATTTCTTTGTAAAATTTAGAAAAGATAAAAAAAAAAAAAATATATACCTATTATTTTTACCAAAGTGTTTTAGATTATTCTTTATTTTGAAATAAAAAGAAATTTGATTATTAATAAAAAACGAGGAAGAATACAGTTGCCTTTGTCAACTCTTAGATACCCGTACGAACCGTTAGTATGTTCACAGCCTGTCACTCTGCTTACAATATTATTTTTTTAATATTTTAGTATTTTAAAATAATTTGAGTGAATTTTATAATTTCTAGAACTATGGGTTGTAGATATATTCAAACTATATGTTTATATGTACATTCTTCAAAAGCAGATTCTAACCTTCCACATAACGATTATCAATCCAAAACTTTTTCAAATATTCTATAGTACCATTTAATACTAAGCGGTAAATATATATTAAATTTACTAAGTACAAAACAATAAATATAATTTTAAATATTATATTATATTATATTTAAATATTCCATTGACAGAATAATTTCTTATAAGTACAATAAAATACATATATGTATGTATGTAAATACGGCGCTATATAATATACATCTATACTCTTATCATTCATTCACTAGTGACATATACGATATGTAAATAAACATGATATTATATAAGTATGTATGTATATCATATAAATAAAAATTCTTCAAGCAACCGTTATGTTGTTTATTTTTTACATTTTTTTATACTACGCGTTATATTCTCAACAATTTCAAATTATCGAGTAAAACAAATGCAAAAAATTTGTTGAAGAAATTTGTTAGAAAATTTGAAAAAAAATAGTAACACTTTCGTCAATTATAAAGTAACCCTATATTATTAAAACAAGTAAAAGTAACAGTAAGTCGATGCGACCGACTTATTTATACCCTACACCTAAAAAATTCAAATTAAATTAAAAATCCATAAGTTATTTTAGTTAGGTATTTAATATAACTAAGCTAAAAAAATAAATGCTTTTACAACCTTTGTACAAAATTTCAGATTTCTATCTTTATTAAATTCGAAAATATGCTTGTTAGGTCTTGGGAAGTGTGTGAAGGCACGCGGACCACCCACCCAATTCATCTCAAATTTTAGAAACATCAACAGGGTAGATCATTCTTATATTAAATTTCAGGTTTATATATTTATTAATTTCGAAGATATGCTTGTTTGGTCTTAGGAGTTGTGTGGCAGATACCCGAACAACCATTCTAATTCATCTTAAATTTTGGACAAATCAGGGATTCAGAAAACAACACCCTAGTACCAAATTTGATGTTTCTATCTTTATTAATTTCGAAGATATGCTTGTTCGGTTTTGGGAGTTGTATGCGAGGTACCCGAACGACCGCTCCAATTCATCACAAATTTTAGGCAAATCAGGAATTTAGGAAACAACACCCTCGTATCAAATTTGAAGTTCCTATCTTTATTAATTTCGAAGATATGCATGTTCGGTTTTGGGAGTTGTATGGGAGGTACCCGAACAGCTCCTCCAATTCATCTCAAATTTTGGAAAAATCAGGGATTCAGGAAACAACACCCTAGTACCAAATTTGAAGTTTCTATCTTTATTAATTTCGAATATATGCTTGTTCGGTTTTGAGAGTTGTATGGGAGGTACCCGAACGACCACTCCAATTCATCTTAAATTTAAAAACCTTAATGTGTAGGGTATAAAAAGTTGTTAACAGAAATAAGAGTATAATGTTGAAGCTTTAATTTTTGTGTATTACTTCAAAAAAATGTTAACAGGTGTTCAAGTTACAGGTGTTTAAATATAGGAAATTTTCAGTTTTTGACCCTTACAGCTCCTAAACGGGGGGTGATACAAAAAAAATTTCTGAAATGACTCATACTTATTTTCAAAGATCTAACTTCCATCAAAATTTCAAGTTTCCACCTTTAACTTTTTAGAAGATAGAAGGGTTAAAGAATTTTGCAAAATTTGAGTTTCGCATAACGGTAAATTAAGACACCGTATGCCACAAATATATATTTATTGTATATATACTTTAAAAGCTAATAAAAGTAGTAATCGTTTGGCGTTTTCAAAATGAAGATTAACTCTATATAACATGTGCTATAACAATTTAAATATAGAGCTTTTTTGAACCTTTGGGGAGCTGTAGCTCCGTAACAGGTGGGGCTACAAAAAAAAATTATTAAAAATAAAATTAATATTTTTGTAGAATCTATCAGCGGTTAAAATTTCATAGCTCTATTTCAAAAAAAATGTGGGGATCTAAAAGTTAGGTGTTCGAGAGCTACCCTAAGTTTTGGTCCACACTCAACCAAAAAAAAATTGGGAACCTACAAATTTTTCCCAGAATATTTTGTGTAAATTTCAAGATTCTAGCTTTCTTAGTTTTTGAGTTAGCGTGCTGACGGACGGACGGACGGACGGACGGACTCAAAAGTCTTATGGCTCAAAAGTCTTAGAACTTTTTTCTGATCCGATCCATACCTTTGAAGGTATATCTAGCTCGCTCATTTCGAGGTGTTACCAACGGAGAAGTAATTTTATTATACCCGATCCTATCGTACCTATCGTACCTAATCGTACCCTAAAACTAAGAAAGCTAGAATCTTGAAATTTACACAAAATATTCTGGGAGTAATTTGTAGGTTCCCTATTTTTTTTGGTTGAGTTTGGAGCAAGCCTTAGGGTAGCTCTCGAACACCTAACTTTTAGATCCCCACTTTTTTTTTGCAATAGAGCTATGAAATTTTAACTGCTGATAGATCTCACAAAAATATTAATTTTATTTTTAATAACTTTTTTTTGTAGCCCCACCCGTTACAGAGCTACAGCTCCCCAAAGGTTCAAAAAAGCTCTATATTTAAATTGTTATAGCACAAGTTGTATAAGGTATATCTTCATTTTGAAAACGCCAAACGATTACTACTTTTATCAGCTTTAAAAATATATATACTATAAATATATACTTGTAGCATACGGTGTCTTAATTTACCGTTATGCAAAACTCAAATTTTGCAAAATCCTTTAACCCTTCTATCTTCCAAACGGTTTAAGTTGGAAATAAGAAAATTTTTTTGTATCACCCCCCGTTTAGGAGCTGTAAGGGGTCAAAAACTGAAAATTTCCTATTTTTAAACACCTGTAACTTGAACACCTGTTAAAATTTTTTTGAAGTAATACTCTTATACTCTTATTTCTGTTAACAACTTTTTTTAATAATATAGGGTTACTTTATAATTGACGAAAGTGTTACTTGATTTTTTCAAATTTTCTAACAAATTTCTTTAACAAATTTGTTGCATTTTGTTTTTCTCGATAATTTGAAATTGTTGAGGATATAATGCGTAGTACATAAAAATGTAAATAAATAAACAACATAACGGTTACTTGAAGAATTTTTATTTATATGATATTAATACATATACATACTTATATAATATCATGTTTATTTACATATCGTATATGTCACTAGTGAATGAATGATAAGAGTATAGATGTTTATTATATAGCGCCGTATTTACATACATATATGTATTTTATTGTACTTATAAGAAATTATTCTGTCAATGGAATATTTAAATATAATATAATATAATATTTAAAATTATATTTACTATTTTGTACTAAGTAAATTTAATATACATTTACCGCTTAGTATTAAATAGTACTATAGAATATTTGAAAAAGTTTTGGATTGATAATCGTTATGTGGAAGGTTAGAATTTGCTTTTGAAGAATGTACATATAAACATATAGTTTGAATATATGTACAACCCATAGTTCTAGAAATTATAAAATTAACCCAAATTATTTTAAAATACTAAAATAATAAAAAAATAATATTGTAAGCAGAGTGACAGGCTGTGAACATACTAACGGTTCGTACGGGTATCTAAGAGTTGACAAAGGCAACTGTATTCTTCCTCCTTTTTAACTTTTTTTGAGTTTGGTATAAATTCTTCGCTCTTATAAATTCTCGCGAAACATTTTTTTTTGTTCTATCTGTATCTTGCTATGCCTTACCGTTTAGGTTTTATTCAATTCAGTTAATCAATTTTTCTACAACTTATTCTTATAGTTCAAAAAGTAGCAATACGACGTTTTTTCAAATTAAAATTGCTATTAAAATTTTTGTAAAAATGGCTTATTTCTGAAATGTTCGACATCCGTATGCCTGCTATCCGTGGATTCGAATATTTCGAAATATTCATTAAATCTTAATTGATGCACTTGATACACAAAAATAGTTTTTTTTTGTATTCTTAGATAGGTAGTAGGTACCCAAGGGTTAAATAGAATTAACTTATGATGAATAATATTAAGATATTAAGTATAATGATAAATAGTCGTAGATAATAATATTGTATTATAGTAGACTGCAATACTTTATGTGGAATTGGATTTAGTCAGGAAGAATCTCCAATTACCAAGAGACTATTGGTGTCTTTGAAATGAAAAGTAATTTCAAATCTGATACTAATTCTGGTGCCTTTGAAAAATTCTCAATATTCTTTTACGAAAACTAAATGAATTATTTCATTAAATTTAAGAACACTTAATGCACATTTACTTTTTCATACTTCTTTATTTACATTTAAAGCGTTTTTTTTTTTATTTTTTTTTTCATTAAAATATATTTTGATATATAGATAATATATGGTTTTTTTGTGAAAAATTTTATCGTGAAAAAACTGAATATATAAATTATTTTAATGACTGGTTTGTGTCTATTATAAAATTTTTTAAGATTGGTTTGTGTCTGTGCCTTGTTTCATGCAATCAAATTTTATTCATTACTGCAACAAAATTACTGTACTTTAGTTTTAACCGATTTGCATCAAATTTTATTATTTTAGAAAGAATAAACACTATTGCTGATATTATACTAATTTCTTCCTTTTAAAATATAATAATATTAAATTTATTTCCTAAAAAAATCTAATATCTACATACATACTTAATAATATAACAAAATACGTCATTTATGTATATAGTAAATTATTTTTTTCTAAATTCTTTTCTTTAAATCATTTTGTTAAAAACAAATTAAATAAAGGATATCAAAAATTCCCTGAAGACGAGTATACATTTATACCACAATGTCTATAATCTCAAAAGGATAAAAAAAAAAAAGAAAAAGGATTTTAATTTTATTGTATATTATAAAAGAAAAATTTAATTCGTATAAATCAGGTCAAAGAATTTTAGGTCAGGGAATAAAAAAAAAAAATCTTTTACTTAACTAATTAATTAGCAATTCAAATATTTGTTTTACTGATTGAGTTTTCTCTGCAATATTATTATTATAATATATTATGTATGAATATTCTTAAGAAACCAATAAAAAAAAAATTCACACTAATTATAGTAACAAAGGAAATAATTTTTTTTTTTCATATTGGCCTGTCCTTTTCATTTCTGTTATACCCTATCAATAAAATTTCGTAAATCATTCAAAAATCGGAAATGCATAGAACATTTTATTTATTGTACAAAAAGATATTAGTTTGTATTATAATCCTCTCTTTGCCCACAAATATTTTTACCAAAAACTATTAATATTATATATGTTTGAATGAATGTTGTGATATATGGTATCATAGTGAACGTGCTATTTACGATTCACATCCTCAATATTTTTTTGAATAGGAATTAATATTTTATTATTACTCTAGTGTCATTCTTTAACCTCTTTATTTTTTATGAGACTACATTCTTAAGACTGTTCCAGTTCTCATTGCTTTTTTCTCTTCCTATTGTTATTTATTTTTTTTTTTTTAATAATTTTCGCTTAGACCATGAATGGAAATAAAAAGGGTATTGTAGTAAAGTACATATTATTGTTCCATTTTTAACATCTCTGCCTCATCGCAAGAGCAAACAACTCGTATGAGGAAAAATTTGTTTTCTGAAATGAATTGTGGCACAGGAGAGACATAAAGAGGAATCAAATTTGTGACAGCCGAATAGAAAATATATTTTCTATTCCAAAATCATTAAAAGTTCGTGTCTCTCATATTTCTGTATTTTTACAATGAAAAAAATCGTTTAGCATTAGACGTCATAATAGTCGGCGATCAGTTGGTTAATGTGGTGTGTCTAATTTTTTTATATTCGAATAAGAAAAGGATTTGAATAATACAAGATATATGAATATAAATGAAAAAAAAAGAAAACTGCATATATTGACCTCTTCTGAATCTCCTAAACGTCAACTTTCAATTAAAAATTTGGACTTGAATTAATTAATGTGGTTATAAAAATTCTTATTTTTATTTGAAACTTTCATTTAAAACTTAATTTTCAAAACCATTCAAACTTACGTTTATACAATTAACTATTAATTGTCTCTTTAAGATTATTTTTAAGCTTTATGTTTTTTTAAGATATTGAATTATTTTGGTGTAATATAAATATTTTAAATCGTATTCCTAGAAGTATGCAATTCTTGATTTCAATAATAAAGCTTTAGATACTATTTTCAAATAAGCAAAAATTTAAAAAAAAAATAAATAATTCCTTCTAATTTTTAAAAGTTACTACAATTCCTTCCAATAAGCAACATTTTTTTTATAAATTTCAAATGTCTAATGGGAACTGACCTCTTTTGAGGTTAACCGTACCAGTCTAATTTCATCTCAATGTCCCTCTTTAATAATAAAAATTTCAGTACAAAAACATAAGAGAATATTTAAAAAAAAAGAAAAATATTGTAAACATGAAAACTAACTAAAGAGCTAACATAAATCAAAAACCCAAAATTAAGCCTTATTGATATTCTACACCTAACCTTATACACTTCAAACATACACTTATATTTATTATGTAGTAGGAATACAATGAAATAAATAGCTATACACGTCATAATTATATAATAATATGTATGTTAACCCTTCTTCACTATTGGCATCACTTATGACCCTTAATTAACTTATAAGAACTTAGAATAGAATGGTTAGTTATCAAAAATAGAACAACGTTCCTTTGTGACTTCATTTAAAAGTACAAAGTTTTTTTTATTTAGAATTTGAAAAAAAATTCTAAAGTTTAGCAACAATCACCTATGTAACTAAATATGACCTCAAACTTCCCCTTCCCCCTTCCCCAATTTTTTGGGGAATTTGAATTCGAATTGTGTGAATAATTTGGAAATTTTGGAAATATTATTAAAGTTAGTTTTGAGGTTTGATGAAAGAAAACATACTAATAAAGAAATATTAGGAGCACTTGATGAAAACTTATAGATCTTGACTTCATTTCGTGGTCATTGTCCATTACGACAGTATATTAAATCAAATCAAACATGATACAACATAGTGTATGTGGATATATTGCGACAAGCTAATATAACAAATAGATAATGAATTTTTACAAACCAATACAACATTATTGTCCGGACAGTTAGTGTCATTAAAAGCGAAAATCGCTTGAATTGTTTTGAACCTTTATTTTCACAGTTCCTCATCAGCTTCACTTTTCCAGTCAAAAATATGTAACCTTATACAAAAATTTATAGAAATTATTGTGTTCTATTGCAATAACAGCATAAAAGAAAGGTTGATATGGTTGCAACAATGGTTGGTACATATACAAGTAAAACAAAAGTGAACAGATCAATAATTACTTTACAGTGGCATAATAATAATATTAAGACCTGAATTCCAAAAACATTTACAAATTTTAAATACAGAACAAGGGTTATTATTTTGATATTATGTATATACATATTAAATAATAATAGAGAAAAAATATTTTAACATCACAAACAATAAAAATGCTAAAATAAAAGGATGAAAAGGATAAAAATCATAAAATTCTAAAGTAAGAGTATACCAATATTTGAAAGAAAGACATGGAATCAAATTTTCTAAACGAAGTAATAATAAAACTCACATACTATCATACAGTTTGTTAAGGATATAATATTGAACATGTAATCAGGAGATATGAAGGATTATTTTGTATCCTCTTTACTTTCTTTCATGTTATTTTTTCTTTTTTTTTTCTTTCATCTAATGTACCCTAATTTTAAACACTTCTTTAAGGTAAGGAAAAAAAAAAGACGAAGCAGTCAAGCATTGATAGCATAGAATGTGGTCAGTATAATTATTAGTTAAATAAGAAAGAGTTTTAACAGTTTATAACTTTTATTATATTAGTTTAACATATTTTAAAATATTCACCAGTTATTGACTACTGATGGTGAAAATAAAAAGAAATAATGTATTTTAGAGCCTCTTCTTACAGCCTCAATTGATTTCTCATTTTCCAATCGTTCATTTTAGATTTTGGTAAACTTAAATCTACTCTTATTTAAATCTGAAGTCTTTTTTTGTTATAAATAAAATATTCTTGTCAATAGATTCGGAACCGAAAACAAATAGCTACTCATTAAAACGAACAATTTCAAATCATATCAATAAGAGAAGAATTTTTTATTTTGCTAAGACTTGCTGTTTGCCTACTAGAAATTTACTTTAAATACCAACTCTACACATTCAAATTCTAACTAGATTAAAGTTTTTTTTTTCAAGTCACTTACTTTCGTTTAATTTTATTTTACTAATGATTTTACAATAGGAACAACTACACACCAATTAAATTATTTCCAGGTTATTTATTCACTTGTTATTCACACTGACACTGACATGCAATTTGTGAATATAAAAAAAAAACGAGATAAAATTTTTTTTTTTTTTGTTTTATTTTTTTTTTAAATCAAAGATTTTGCAGACTTTGATCTATATATATATATATATATATATATATATATATCTTTAGAGTGATATATATTATATGTATACATTATCTTCTATAATGTATTTATGTTCATAACAGTGATTCAGTTTAAAATTTTCTATTCATTTGGATTCACTACCGGTGTGTATCTCATATCTGAAAGACAAAAAAGAAATTTAGGAAAAAAAAAAAACAAAAACAACAAAAGAAAAATTATAAAAACAAATTTTAGTCTAGTAAATTAGTTCAGTTTTTGTTATGATTTAAATGTCATGTAAAATGTTTTTTTTTTTTTTTCTTGTTAAGATTTACCTGTTATGTGAGATACTGATATGTTATAATGACTATTATATAATTAAAATTTTGTAAATTCTGATACTTTTGTAAATTCTGATAGGTATCTACTTATTGCAGATTGTTTACAATATTAAATTTTTTATAATTTGTTATATATTTTTATAACTGGACTCTGATTTCATAAAGTGGGACAGGTTGGACAAGTGTAATATTAAAAAATTTGCTCCATTTTATGATCAAAGTTTTATGGTTTCATAATATAAACGTGACAAGTTATTAAAATTTTACATAAAATGATTTAAAATCATAAATGGTTTAAAAGAAATGACAATTTCGTTTTCCTAGTAAACTTGACAAGAATGTCATACTAATTTATAAAAAAAAAACAAAAAACTTGTCACATTTTATTAAAATGGCAAATTTGTTCTGCAAGTTTAAAAGTGACAAATTGTTGCATTACGAAATTTAATTAAAAAGTAATAATATATATATTATGTACATGTCATAAATTTAAATAACAATAATATGATAAATAATAAAATGGCTGAGAAAAAAAAAACATAAATATTAAATTTAATAATAGGAAATAAAGCCTGATGTTCCGATTTGTTGCATGTTTAAGCTGTTAGTCAATTTTACACAAAATAAATTCTAGAGTTTCGTTATTTTTTACAACATTTTTTATTGAATTTTAAGTCCCTTCAACATTTTTGAGTTGGTAATCAACTACAGACTACAGTTATATTTTAGTTAACTATCGCTAGAGTAAATAAATACCGTTATATTTTCATTTTTTAATTTTTTAAGAGTTTTCAACACCAATCTCTTATTTATATTTTACAATGTAATTTTGCGATTTAATTTCTCAACAAATTTTGATGACAAAACAATATTTGTCAAAACAAATGGACTTGTCAAGATTTGCCACAAAAATGCGACAATCTTATAAAATTTTAAAGTTTTAATTGCTTCAAAAAACAAAATTGATGAAAAAAAATATTTTTATACTAAGATTGAAAAGTTCTTATGCGAATATGAAAAATATTTTTACATTTCAAAAATTTTTACGCGACAGCTTACAGTGACTTAGAAATGTTTTTTCTCTAACAGATATTAAGGAAATTTTTAAAATAAGACTAAATTTTTATTCACTAAACACGTTGATAATTCCTAATTCTACCTTACGGATAAAGATGTCTTTTTATTGTCACTGCAGGTAATATTTATACTTTTGATGAAAAAAACAATCAAACCGAACTTTAAAGATTCGACGAATGCTCAAGTGAAAAGATACTCAACTCAGCATGTCCAAATAATATGTTAGTTTCGTTTTGTTTATACAAACTTATACCTATGTGATATTACTTTTTGTAAGCACCATAACAGATATCTTTATACAAAGCAATATTATAAAAATTGATTAAAAACATGAACTTAAAAGTTTTTGTTTCATAATCCTTTACAATAGCTTCAATCGAGTAATACATTAGATTATAAATCAATGATATTTTGTAGAATCAATGATCAACGTAGAAAGCATCAGAAGGTTTATAATATTATGTTCCATTATAAAATCAATAATCATACACAAATAATATGACTACCATGTGAAGAATTTTTTATTTCTTATAAGGTGTCCTCAACTAGTGGAGGAGAATATATCAGAATAAGAAAAATAGACGAGATCGAAAACCTGAAAAGATATGAATCTTTACATCCTGAGTTTAAATCTTCTTAAAAGGAATTCAATCCATCTAAATTATCTAGAATATAAAATTTAATAGATTTTACAAATTTATATTTGACAGGAGGACAAAGGACACCAAAAAAAACTTCATTTTGTGGAGAGCATCAGAATATTTCTACTTTTCTCTTCCCATCTCATTTTATTTTTAGTACCTACCTATAGATACTTCAGTTCTTTAAAATATATTTTAAATAATATTGTACATGTATCACGTTTATTATGTAGTTTAAAAATAAAACTTTAACGATATCTGGACAAAAAATGTATTTTTATTTTTTATTTTTTTTTATTCTTCTTTTCAATAAAATATCAAGTTAAAAAAAATTTATAACAGCAGTTACCACTTACAAGACCAACAAAAAACACACTTAGAGACAGTTAAATAAAATGTTAATATTCAAATACACGTTTTAATTTTACACATAGATAATAATGTATATAATAATATAATATTATGTGTATATAGCTAACAAAATATTTTGTATAATTATAATATTGTATATAATCTCATTGGACAGGATAAGAATTAAGAGTATTGTACAACACTTGAATTTATTTCAATTAAGGTCAGATCAAACAATTAATTATTCATCAGACAATATTGTTATTTTACCGTAGATATGATATAGCATATATAGTTTATTATCTAATATAAGAATATACATACAATAATATATCTTTAAATAAAAATTTATAATGTATCTAAAAATTTTATTGTATAGTATCAGATTTTAGTTATTTGATATTTCTTTGATTATTTAACATTTAGTACTAGTAAATGACGTGAATAATAAAATGTATACGTAAACGTCGTACCTATACAAAATTCGAAATTAGAATATTTAATATCAATTTTTTGGGAAAGTTTTAATAGTATATTCATGTTTACAGTTATTTTGCAAATATTTTTTATAGTAATTATAGATTTTAAGATACATTATTATCTAATTATAATATTAATATATAAAATTGAAATGTCAATGATATCTGTAAAATATTTGCATTTTATTAAAATTCTGTTATGTTTCAATATTGCATTTAAATTCATTGAATTATAGGTGAAATAAGAAAATTTAAGTATAAGTAAATAATTTTATTAGAAAGGTATACCTATACCTTTATAACTCTGATTTTATTATTATTTTTAGTTAATTGAATTACATTAAATATTATTATTATTGTAAGGAATATAGCTATTCTATAATATTACAAAGTGATTTATAAAATAATAAATTATCTTGTAGATTTATTTGAAGGTAAATAATAATGTTACTGTAGATGTAATTTTACTTTTGATGTAGACAGCAGCTCTCCTAATAATCAAAGCTTATAATTAGATACTTTTGTTATTTAAATAAATTTTCTAAATCTTAATATTTGTTATAAAATGTGGGACTATTTTGGCACAGTTATCTTTGATGTCTGTGCATTTATAAAATTATGTTTTTTTCAAACAATAGTACAGATTAATCCTCGAAATTTTCCAGAATAGTATCTATTATAATGAATTTATATGACGAAATTCGAGATTATTTTTTACTTAAAAAAACTTAGATCTAAAACTAAGATCTAAAAGTATATTATTAGCTTTGTGAATCAATTATTGGGCTTGGGCAATTTATTGAAGAATTTGTTTTCAATAATGCAAAGCATGCTGACTGGCGGTAAAGTTGTTCTCAATATGATTTAAATAAAAAAATATCCTTTAGCTATTTTGAAAATATCCTTACACTGTGTAAAAAGAATTCTAATGTATGGTTAGAGACCTGGTTAACTTCAAGTACTATAAACAGCAAGCGACAGGTATTCATAAATAAATGCTTTAGAATTATATATAGGCTATTCTGGCCTAGAACAATATCACTAATAAAGATTTATGGAGCTTAACAGGAGAACAACCAATAGCTCATCAAATAAGAAAAGGAAATAAAGATTGATAGAGCACAGGCTGGGAAAACACCAAGGAAAGTTAGCCTTGAATAGAATCCGCAAGGCTGCAAAAGATGTGGATGACCAAGTAATACCTGGCGCAGAATAATAATAATGGAGCTAAACTCAATAGATATAACCTGAGAGAGTGAAAAAACAACAGCACCTAATAGAATTCGATGGAAATGTCTAGTCTAGGCCCTATGCTCCCAAGAGGCAAAAAAAAAAAATTATAAAGAAGTAGACTTTTTTTTTAATAACTTTTTACTAACTGGATTTTGAAATACATTTCCCTTGCACTGGATTTTGAATTTACTTTCACTTGTTTTATTACTTGAATTCTGCTTTGATTTCTTCTTGTTTTTTATTTTTAGTTGAATGTTCTGTATCTTTAGAAAGGGTACTGCAAGTGAATTTTCTGTAAAAGATTTTTTATACCTAATTTTGAGAATACCGAAAATTATAAAAATTGCTATATTGTGACAGCTTAATTCAAGTTATGTCTAACGAGGGTTTGAAGTTTTGTAAAAATCGGAATATTGAAACTCCAGCGTTGAAAATAGTATGCTATTTTATTCGATTATTCCAATGTATAAAATCTTTATTTGATTCAAAAGTCGTTCTTTTAAAGATCAACTTGAACAATTAAGATCTGACTTATTATACTGAATATAAGTATAATATAAGTAATAAAGTCTAAATTTTCTTAATTTTATCAAAGATTATAGTTGTTCTTAGCAAAAACCTAAATTTTTTTTCGAATGGTTCTTGACTTATACATGCAACGAACTTTATTTTCAAATAATATGGAATTATAATTTACTTCTATATTTTATTTACAAATTAGATTTAGGATTTATAAGATAAGGAAATAAATAAATTGTCATTTGTTTTTATAAAAATATTTTTACGCTTTCTCAGATAACTCTATTATTGATCAAAGTTTAATTTTTAAATAAAACATATATCTAATCATTAAATTAGAGTAGGATTGCAATTTTTATTCAATTTAAAAGTGATTATTATCCTAAACGTGAAATATTATCGTGAACGATAAATAACCATCAGGACTACTGGTTCTACAAGTTTTAATTCATTTGAGAATATTTTCCGTAATAATTCTGCTTACCACTGGTCTAAATTCACCAACGGTGATGACAGATTGTTTGGCAGCGCGTTCCCTTTAATGTTTAAGTAGAATACATATAGATAATATGTAATATTTAAATGATACTAGACACAATAAAAAGTACAAAACGACACCAGAACTAGTAACGCGATTCCAGAACTCCAGAACGCCACTAGTAAGGCGATGCTAGACTTGATAGATACATAATTTTTAATTTAGCATTGACTGTCATTTCAACTAAGTACTAAAAATTTTAAAAAAAATTGTATATTTAAAATTCCCCTTTAATTCGTTATTGTTTATTTTCATATTTTTTTGAAAATTTCAACTACGTTTTTTTCAAATGGCTAGAATATGACGCTATCAATGAATCATTGAAATAATTCAAAGTTAGGCAAATCTTAAACGTCACTTCAGTTTAAATATTAATCCTTAAATCATTTGAGAATTATTTAAATATATGCCTTTATTTTACATACCTATACTCCTTATGAAAGAAAATCAGACTATATGTCGCCTCATAAACTTTCGGTATCTAATTTTCATCACAAAAAAAAAAAAACATTATCTGATTAGGGTATTCCGTATACGGTTTTTCTAGCTTCGTCTAAATTTATACGATTTATTCAAATGACTTAGTTTTGTCGTTTATCTGTATTATCCAAATCTGTATTTCTGTCCAAAATCTTAATTCAATTATTCTTTCAGGCTAATCAATATGAGAAGTAAATCCCAAAATGAAAATACTTTAGCAAAAAATATTATTACCGTTATTTTCATATCCAATAGATTTTCGAAATAACTAAAAGATTTAGCAATAGTAGCGCTCTATAACTAAATATAAGTTGCAAATAATTATATTTAATAGTGGAGTCAAAAAAAAAGTTTTAAACCTAACTAAAGTGGTAATAAGCTTTAATTACTCTGTATTATAAAATATTATTTTAATAATTTTTTTTTTTGGTTATAATTTTCCAAAATTATCATTTTCAAATTTATTTTCTCAGAATAATTTTGAATATAATTTTTTGTTTTTTATTTTTTCGTCCTGTGTAAATATTGTATGTAAATACATTTACAAAATATTATGTTTAATGTAAATAATAATACAACAAAGAGCACTTAGAATTTATTTTCTTTCAGAAATTTGGTAGAAAACTAAAAATAAAAATAAAAATGTAGAACAATATTCTAAAAATAATATTTAATTAAAAATTCTGTAACTTATTTTAAAAATTTTACAACTTTTTATTACATTTACAAAATGTTTTTAAATTTTAATTCATATTTTGAGAATGAATCCATTAGCCAGAAAGAAAGAATGAAAGAAAGAATGAAAGAGAAAAAAAACCAAAAACAAAATAATACTTACTTTTATGTATGTCTCCTTTTGTTGAATATAATGTATCTAAATGCAAATCGGATATATGCCAAAAATAACCTGTAAATAGAAAAATATTTTTATTTAGTTAAATTTTTTTTTTTTTTTTATTATTTAGTTAAAATTTTTTTAACTTTTTTGATAGTTATTTAATTTAAAAATTTAATAATAAAAAGGTTTGAATTCATCAATTATTGCACATTGTTATAATATGTCATTGAGTTTTCAAGTTTTAAGATCATAAAATATGTCATATTGTTTTTTTGCAGGGGTAGGTGAAAATCATCCAAGAGGATATTATAAAGAGCTATATTTTGTAGGTATTATAAATATAATTTCAGAACGCTTGTTCACAACTTTAAGAAAAAATGTGATATTTTAGAAAACATTTTAGGTCTAATCACTATAAATAAAAGTGTTAGTATTTTGATGAAATCAAAAATTTTCACTTGAGAAAAACGAACCCCATTCTCACTAATTACCTAATAAATTTAATTAGTAGCTAGAAAAAAAATCAGTATATTGATTTAGGTACCTAATTATAAAAATCTGAAATTAGAAAATTTAAGAGATCCTTTCTCCAGTTTTAAGAAAATGCTATATAATTATAAGAAGGCTTTAATATAGGTAAAAATATAATATTGGAGGTTACATTTTTATCTCTTATTTTCAAATATATTTCTGCGTGGCTTATGATCCTATTCTCAAATATTTTTCTTTCACTCGGAATTTCAACGTTCTGACTAAAAACATTTCCGAGGCGTAACGGAAAATTTAAATACTAAATTACTAAACATTATATAATTTTTATTATAAAGTTTAAAATATTCCCATTGGTTTGACGTTTTTCGTTTGAAAAAATATTAAGCAGAACTTGAGTTATCAGCATTTGAAAATAAGGGTTTATGGTGAAACTGGGTAGAACCACACAAAAAAGTTGTTCAGTAAAATATATTTTTTACTAGGCCTATGCATTGTGAATATAAAATATTGTAATTCCAATGCTCTATTTTAGACGGTGTAAAAATTTTGTAAACAGACAAACGTACGGACAGACGAGCAGGCGGATAGTTAGATGAGAAACGGACTGATACAGTGAAATTAATAAGCACATATTTTAAAAATAATTTTTAATTTATTAAGAATCAACACAAATACAAAATCACAAAGGACAAAGAGTTAATCTTCAATAATATTGAAAATGTTATAGATATTTAATAAATAAAGAAGTCAATTTTAATGAATTGTTGAATTTAATACGTCTTGTAAAGTTTTTCTTAAAATTCCCCGATTTTTAAAAATTTTATCCTAAAGTAAAACTTCTCATTTCCATAAAATATATCTACATTTATCTTAAATGTCCTGTCTCTATTTTAAATCTTTAGAGTACTGATTTCTGTCTGTAGAAGTGTTCCCTAAAATCGAATTATGTAAGATTTCTTCATTAAACTTTAGTTAATTTAAAATCCTTTGTTTATTATGTATTTTATGTGTCACAAACAAGAATTTAAGTGAATTTCAGTAAAAATTCAAAAAACTAATGATGTCAAAAACGTCAAATGCAGAAAACACTATCAAATTCTGCATATAAACTAAAGTCCATATAAAATTAAAAAAAATTTGTCAACTGTACAGATTTCTTTCTGAAAAGTTTTATTAGATTATAATACGTATTATATACGAATACGTGTTGATTCAACAACTTTAACAGAGAAATATCAAAGGAGATTTAGGCAGGAGGTGGGCTTTCCTTATGGTTAATTATATCGTTGAAAAGTTATTTGTTAGACCGAATGAAAACATTTTCTCTAACTTTTTTTAATTGACAAAATGTTAAGTTCGGTTAAGTTTTAAAAACATCGAACAGCTTACAACTATGTACTAATATAGGTTTTATTAATTTAAATTATATAAATTATATTTTTTGCTCAAAATATCTAAGTTTCTTTTAATTTTGTGTAATTAATAATTCTTATCTTTTAATTAATGTAATTACCAAAAACAATCAAAATATTTTAATAGTATAGGGCCAAAACTTTATTAGACTTTTTTACTTCAAGATTTTTAAATAAGTACCCATCAAAATATACCCATAACAGCCATCATTTTTATTTTACTGAAAAACTGATTTTTTCCCTGCAAAGAGTTTTGTTATGGACCAAAAATGAATTCCATAAATAACGTTTGACTTTTTTCAGAAATTAACTTTCCTGTTATATAATCAATGTTCTAATATTATAATTTTTCTATATATCGCAAACGAAAATGTTGCGGCAAAGACATCGCTTTGACAAAATGCCACTAAACAAAATATGGCGCCGGTGGATTTTAGAGTTGGATTTAAAGGCAGGGTATTCCCTTTTCTAAAATAATTTTTAATTTAACTTAATTCTAGCAAAATTTTGTCCACTACATTTTGCCCGTTGACATTTTTGCGGTGACATTATTCGTTTCGGTTTCTTTACTTGCGACATTATGACCCGAATTTAAAAAAAAGACATAATATAATTAAAAATTAAAATTTATCACTATTATTATTTTATTGATAAACTCACTTTTAACATTTTAGTTCTTTATTGTAAATTTCAATGACTAAATATTATAATAAATTAAATAAAATTAATTTAATCACAAAAAGTTATATATTCTGATCCTTATAAATTATAAAATAATGTGTAACAATGAATTTTCAAAATAGTTATTATTAATGAATTATTATTAATTTTGAAAGTAGATAGTAATGTACATAGATACATCGTAACAAATTATATATGCAGATATAAATTTTGATGAACCTTCATAATATTATTATAATTATTATATCTAATTAAAAATTCCCTATAACAGAATGTCAGCTCAAATATTACCAAATAATCATTACAAAAACCACATAATATCGATAAAATTATCTTTTCTCATTAATAATTCAATTGAAATTATTAATAATTTTAATCCTAATGTACAGTGAACCATAAAAAATCTTAAAAAATAAAATTGTAATAAAATCTAGAATTAAAGAGATGTAAAGATTTCTGATCGTAATACAATAAAAGTTTTAGTTTACATGTTAGATTTGCTTATACGATTACGATTTACTTAAGTTTAAGAAGAACATTAACATCTTTCTTCAAAATATCCCTTCAAATTTTTCTACCTATCCCACAAAATCCAAATTTCCTAATTCCAATTTCACCAATTATTCTTCCCACATCCCTATCCACAAAACCAAACAGTACATTTGTATTAAAAGTTGCATCCTAAAGTTTGGGGTTAAAAGGGGTGGTGGTTTTGGTTGGTTACAGTCCAACACTACCCTGAGGAAGCACGTGCAGTTCCTCTTGGTGACTTTTGAATTTTCCACCAAACCTTGTAAAAAAAAAACAAAGAAAATACAAAAGAGAATGAAAGACTGCAATATAATAATAAAGCGCAATGTTAAAGATTAAGAATAAGAAAGATCTAATATTTAACTATAGTAACGATTTAAAAACCGTTTGTTTATGCATGTCTATTATCTACTGAAAACAGATAGGGTACATTTGATCAAAAGGCATAGCAAAATTATATTATCTAATATCATTAATATTTTGTAAAAAGCCGTTTGACAAAAAAGATATTTTGATAAAGACATTCAGTCGAATGCATAACTCTGAGCTAGAACTAAAATTCTGCTTTTACAAACAAAAAGTAAGCTCGATCTTGGAGCTTTTGTATATTAATATCAAAATTTGAACTCCAGCTTGCAATTCAAGTACCAAATTGAAGCATAATTTTGTTTAAAAAAATAAACTCAGTTTCATATATTGGAACCATAATATTTAGCAAAAAGACGATTCATATTGAAGAAAACATTCTTGGACACATTCATGTAAATACGAGAAAATTTAAATTTAAGTTTAAGCTCAGTTTCAGTACCCGGATCTGTTGAAAAGGTAAAGCTATTTGCAAGCGTAAATATTTGAAAAAATATAGTTTTAGTTCAAGCTCAGTTTCTGCTCTCTGTTCAAGTGTAGCTGTTTGAAAAAATAAAATTTAAGTTCAAACTCTGAGTTCAATCGTAGTTTTTATTTGAAAAGTAAAATTTAAGTTCAAGCTCCGAGTTCAAGCGTACATATATATTGTTTGAAAAAGTATAATCCGTGTTGAAGCTCGATTATGTTTAACAAAAAGACGATTCATACTGAAGAAAATTTTCTTGAAAACTTTTTTTTCAAATACGGAATTACGAAAATAGACAAGCGGAAAAATACAAAATACCAAATGAAATTTTCATAATTTTAAAAACTATAATATACATACTGAAAAAAATTACATCATGTTATTGATCGACGTTCTAATGAACTAATGTAAATAATGACAAAATTCTCTACAATATAATGAAAACCTTTCATAGGTTAATGAATCAATTAATAAATTCAATGAACTTAATTTCATTAAAATAATATTGAATAAAATACCTATTAATTAATCAAAATTATAATTAATGAAAATGGTTTATTAAATTAATAAATTCGTACATTACATTTATTAACAATCAAATAACTATAACTCTGTAAAAGTGCAAACAATAAAAAATGTTCATCAAAGATTTATTTATTTTTGAAAATAAGTATATATGTAGTATGTTCCCTTATATATTTTTTAAATTTTCATTTTTATTAGGACCTATGGAAAGAAGTTTGAGAAAATATTCTTAAGTTAATTGACATTTAACTCATAGTGTAGCGGAGAAGTTGCCACCGTCATTCCTGGGTTAAAATTCCGGCCAGATTTTAAAAACAAAATGGTAATTTTATATCGTAATAATGTATATATCATAATAATAATAATAATAATAATAGTTGCTAAAATAGAGCTGCCATCGATTACCATGTGCAGGAAGGTCCTATATTTATTAGTACATTTTTCAAATATTGATTGTGTGGTCACTGAAAGCAAAATAGTAATAATAAGAGATTGATTAATTGTTCTCTTTCAGTTTCACTCCCCAATTGAAATTTAGGAGGGACCCCTATTCTGTTGTCTCTTCTCTCAACGCAGCCAGCAGTTGGAGGTTTCATACCATTATATTGGCTGAAAGGAGAGGAGGGTTTAGTCAGTAAGAATCTGACACTAGTCAGATACGTAGAGAGTATTCTCTGAGAGAGTATTCTTGGTGTCTTTAGAAGATACGTAGAATATAATATAACGAGTTGCATTAATTAAATGAATTTTTTCAATTAAGAAAATTAAAATTAATGAACAAAATAAATAAGATTAATGTATTTATAATTCATTATAAGTCAATGAATTAGTTCATTAGACCAAAAGTAATGAATATTTTTATTGAAACAATGAACGTTTTTATTAATAGTTTACGTAAAAATTTAATATATTCATATAGTCTGTTGTAAAATGTTATCAAAAAGGTCTGTTAATAACACCTCTTTTTGTAAAACGAAATTTGTGATAATGGTGGTAATTTCCTTCTTTCGTCACCGTTCTTCAAAAACTTCTAAAATTCATTAAGACTTGTGAAATTGTTTGGTGTATGATTTGAAACGCGGGAAAAGGTTTTGAGGTAAATCCTTTTAAAATAGATACTGTAATTAGTTTATTACTAAAAATTTGGGCTCATAAAATTTCTAAAGAACAATCATTTGTTTGTAATCAGAATCACTGTACCATTATTATATGATTGATTTAACCACCATATCTCTATTATGATAACTTTATCAACAATATTTACATTTATTATTATCATAACTATTATTATAAAAATGATCACCAAATTTAACTTATCAGGAAATCCAAAAAAAAAATAAAAAAAAAAAAACAATAAAATTTAGCCCAAACATAATAATGGGAAATTGAATAATAAATGTATGACTACCACAATTTCATGTTAAAACAGTGGTTTTAATGTTTTTGAATTACGAAACGTACCTAAGTACATTTTATAAAAAATTCAATAAAAATTATATTATATTTAACTAATATATTTTGCAAAGATTTTTATGTCAATTAGTAGATAGGTATAGGATAAAATTTAAATCCTTAACAAATAAATAAATTTTTCATTCAAATTGTAACGATTTGAAATGTATGGGATCAACAATAATTAGTAAGTATGGGTTTAAAAAATAAATGTGGACATTTTGTGTACCTATAATATGAATTTTTAATACAATGGTTTTAAAATTACAAGAATAAATAAATCATACGTAATATTAAGTTAATAATAAATAACAATTAGTTTTTTTTTTTTTTATCAATTGTTTATTTTATTAATATAATATATAGGTACTGTTTATGTTGTACCTCTAGCATTTTCCTAATTAGAATATTTTTTTTTTAATATAATTGCAATTTGCAATGATTTATTAAAAAAAAATATTGTTATCTACTATAATCGATAACTATTATGATTAATTAACTATATTTTTTTTTAAGTTTTTTTTAAGTTAGGTTAGGAAAATAGAAAATAATAACGCTCTTTTATTATAAAATAAAAATTAATAACGTTAATATTTTGTATGTATTTTATTTTATGAGTGTTTCGTCCTTTAATACTACTGGACTATTTAATAGACTTGTAGTGCTGAATTTCGCAAATTTAAATCTATGTATGTTAATAAAACACCCCAATAACTCATGGTAGTATAATATTACATTTTCACTCAAAGTTTTCTAAACGTGAAACAAAGAATGCGACAGATGCTAACCGCTACACTATCGAACTGTCTAAATAGCGTGAAGCAAGTATCCGAAATTCGTTTGTCATACGCACATCTCATTTATAGAACGTTATACTAGCACATATTGTGTGTTCCCAAAAGTTGGTAATTCATATGTGAACGATTTAATAAAATTTAAGAAGAACATTAACATATTTCTTCAAAATAACTCTCCAACTTCTCACCTTTATCCTCCATAATCCTAATGATCTCAAACCCAATTTCTCAATATTAATCTTTTCCATATCCTTAATCACAACTTATCCTCACTAAAACCAAATTGAACATTATGTTATGTATTACATCCTCCATAATCCTAATGATCCAAACCCAATTTCTCAATATTAGTCTTTTCCATATCCTTAATCACACCTTATCCTCACCAAAACCAAATTGAACATTATGTTATGTATTAAAGAACCCATCCTAAAAATTTTAAAGGAGATATAGTTTCGTTTGGTTATAGTCCAACACTAGATACTCAGAAAAATTTCTTCGTGCAGTTCCTTTTGTTTTCCATTCTTCCTTGTAAAAAAAAAGAAAAAAAAAAATTGCGAAAGTTCTTAAAATGATTTCAATAGAAAATAATGATCTTCAACCAACAGAATAATTTAAATCAGTAAATTAGAAATGTCCCAAAATTAAAATTTCAATATGATTCTACTGCTAAATTGCAATATAAAAGGTAACTAGTATTCGCCCGCCCCTCGAAATTCGAGGTGTTTTAATTAGCAATTACAATACAATATATACAGTATAGTTTCTTTATGATTTTATTTAAAATGTAAAAATACAATTTTCAATAATTAAAGCCTTTATGAATTTAAAATTTCTTTGTAAATGATATTTTTTGTAAAAACACGATTATTATTATCTTTTAGAAGTTGCCCTTGATTTATTGAGTATTGGAAACTCAATATATACCTATTATATATGTATATATTATAAGAAGCCTAAGATGGTAAATCATTGAGTAAAAGAGTTTTAAATTTCTATCAATACAGATTAAATATTATGATGATATTATGATATGTAAGAATTTATTTGGTTTAAAATATAAAAAAAAAAACAAAAAAAAAAAAACAGAACTGAATCGAACTTGCAAAAACAAAAAGCAACTATTAATAACCACACACTCTACCGCTGTACTAAATACTAAACTCAAATTCTAATCTTTATATTCAGTTATATTGTGAAATTCCTACTCCTACCATACAACCAATATTTTAAAATTTTTAATCGAAAAGAAAAATAAAACAAAAATTTAACGGAATCAAAGAGCGTCTTTTTTGAATATGTATATTATAGGTATAGATTATACATATTATATGATACATTTTTTATAAAAATGGAAAATTATTAATGAAAATCAGAAAATTTTGGAAAAATATTAATTTTGTAAGATGGCTATACTGAATATTTATCATTTAAAAAGAAAAAAATGAAAGTTGGTTGGTAAATCATTGAGTAAAATGGTTTTAAATGCCTGTCATTTACAGATTAAATATTATGATATGGATACATTTACTACTAAAGTTGAAAAATTTAACTGTAAATTTAATAAAAATTTTCAAATTCCAAAAAATATATTTAATAAAAATTTACTTCTTTTCAATTAACTTAGTTTCAATTTAGCTTAATCTAAAGTAGTCATAAGTTTTATCTTTTTACGTCAAAAAAGATTTTTATCATTTTCCTTAATAAACACTATAATTTAGAATATATCTAATATAAAATGGACAACTATTACTCAATTGTAAAACTTTTTATATTTAAAACTCTAAAAAAAAAATTAGATTACGTACATATTTGTAACAATACTTTGAACAAAAAAGTAAACCAACTAAAATTCCAAACTATATTCGACTTCCAGATAAATTTTACTTTTGAAATGATTTATACCTTTTTAAAAATATAAGATTAAGGTTTGATTTAGTTATTCAAAGTAGAGCAAAAAAATGTTATCCATCAAAGCTTCTTTAAAATTTCTTCCCATACCGTTTTAATCTTACACTTTTGAACGTTAATCTGCTCTCAAATTTCCTCATATCCTATAACCTTCATTTTAAATCAATTAGTAATTTTTGTGTTAAAGATATCGCCGCCTCAAAAAATCATTGTTGTATGTGAAATTTTTTGAATTTTTGTTTTAACGGTTTTTTAAGTTTTTTTTTGTTCTCTTTCTAATGGTATTGTCCATTTTTCGCTATCTTTTATCATTTTAAAAATATCTGGTATGACTTTTGTTGTATGTATCAGTTTCTGATCAATATGAATATGCTTTTTGTTGTATGTGAAAAAATTTTGTTACATACAACAAATTTTCATACAAAAACATGAAAAAAATGTCAGTAAATTATTGTTGTTATTTATCTTTTTTGCAGCACAAAGTGTTTATTTATTTATTTTTTATAACACATTAGTACCACATTTGTATATTTAATATGATTTATTATTGTATGTGTTCAGTTTCGTATGTATACAATATTATATTTCACAATATCCTAGTAGAAAATACTGAAATACACTACACTAAATAACTAAATCCATAAAATGAAATAAATCCATTGGAAAAAACAAAAACGGAATTTGCTTTTGTGTCTTTTAGTTTTTCATATTTAATATGACAACATTCCATATACAATTGTTGTATCTTATACATAGCCAAACCAAATTTATGCAAATTGTTACATACAACAAATGTTGTTTGAGTAAAAATTCTCCTAATCCCGCTACAGTTTGCGGAACGGATTAGAAGATTTGCACTTGGTTTCTTTATTCCCATAGCAATAGAATTGTGAAATGCTATGGGATGCTATGGGAATGTTTAAAAAAAATTTAAAAAAAAATACCGTACGGTTTTAGAACTATGCCTCTTTAAAACTTCAAAGTTGATTTACCACAAACTATGTTTTACTACATATAACAATAATTTCCTGAGGCGACGATATATCTTCAATTTTTAGCACATTTCCAAAAAAATTTTGAAAAAATGTGCTTATTAGTTTCATTCTGTCCGTCCGTCCGTCCGTCTGTTTACAAAACTTCTACACCGTTAAAGATAGAGAAAAAAACCATTTTAACCATGGGTAGGTCTCATTAAAAAAATAATTTTGTGGAACAGCTTTTTCATGTAGCCCCATCCATTACGGAGCTACAGCCCCTCAAACTTTGAAAAACCCCTATTTTTAAATGCATATATCTTATGTTCTGCTTAAGATTTTTCAATCTGAAAACGTGATTCGACAGATACTTTTTTTACCTTTCTAAATTAATATCAAAATTATACAATTTCTTTAAATTTAGTATTTAAATTTACCGTTATGTAAAAACCAAATTTTGCATGATTTTTCTACTTTCATAATTCCGGCACGCTTTTAGATAGAGGTTTGAAATTTTGAGGCAAGAAAGAACTTTTAGAATTAGTATAAGTTTGATCAGAAAATTTTTTTGGACCACCCCCTGTTTATGAGTTATTACGCCTCAAAAATTGAAAATTTGTTTGAAAATTTGAAAAACCTGTAACTTAGGCACCTGTAAAAATTTTTCTTTGACAAGACATGAAAATTAAAGGTTAAATAATATATTTTTACGTGTGTTAACGGTTTTTTTTAGTTATAAAGGATTCCGAACTTACGGCCCCTCAAAATTTCAAAAATGTCCTATTGTCACGTTTTTTCTTATTACATGAAATTTTCAAATTTTTGTGCAAGTCACAATTCTAAACAGTTTATATTGAGTTTTGGAAATGTGCGCTTTTAAAAACCGTTGGTTTACAATCTATCTTGTTTTGGTTTAAAATAGCAGTAATTTTGACGAAATATTAACATAATTAAGATTAATAATGTATTAAATTAGGTTTTTTTTAGTTTATTTCCACGATTATTTCCACTTAATAACTGAAGTTAACAAAAATGAAAAGTTTTTAAGAAACATTTTTACAAAATAATAAAACCATACAACCCGATTTGTTTCAGCCATACCATATTATATTTTGAACTTTGAAAATTTTTGTTCATAGAGTTTTTAATATTATCTACATACCAATCAATTCTTAATTTTATCAAATAATAAACTACAGTCTGCGTTAATTCGGGTTAAGACAATAAATATAAACATTATGTTAAGTTGCTAAAATTCATCATAAAATCATTTAAGCCCAGTGAAGAATAAGTACCTAATAAATAGCGTTGAAAAGTTTTTAAAATTATACTATTCACTTATTACTAAATTTGGAACCTGCACCACTTAAATCAGAAATCAGCATTCTATAGCTATACTGTGCCATGAAGTCGTTATATTATTTAGTCGCCATTATATTTCATGCCATCAAGACAATTATTAAAATAGAATAGAAAATAAAAGAACTTTTTATTATTTTATAAAATTTTAAGTTTATTTTTAAATTTTTTCAATTAAAGCAAAAAAAATTTTATTACTTAATCCATTCAAAATGAAACTCTATAATATTAAAAAGAGTGATTGTAGTTCAAGAAGATGCATTAAGAAAAATATAGAGGAACAACTAAATAAAAAGAATGGGTATCAGGGGTAAATTAGCAATAAAAGGTTGTCATTTTTTTTAAATCATTAGGTGCATAAATTTCTCAATGTCATGGACACATAATATCAAGAGCAATTTGATATTATGTTACCTTATATCGAAAATCACAAAGGATCATGCAATATTGTACTAAAGAACATCATATACTGAAAAGGTCATTATAGTTTGAATACTAATGTAATATGTAATAATATATTTAATATTATTTAATTTATTTATATTATAATTTATTATATTATATTATATATTTAAATTATATATTTATAGCAAGTGTAATACCTAATTCTAAAAAATTCTTTCAAATAAAATTTTTCTGCACGTGTAAGAAAACCCACACTTCCTCAATTAATACGACATATGTCTAACCACTCGATCATCGAAACCCCAACCTTAAAATATATTCTAGCTTAACTGTAATATGCTATTGACTATAAAAAAAAAATAGGATATTGACTATAATAATTAATGATAACATGGAAAATCATGATAATACTTAATTAGTTTTTTATTTATTTTTTTTTTTTGTGACCTTTCAAAGTCAAACCATAGTTTATGTCATTATGGTAATGAATTTCTACGAAATATTTTCAAAGAATATATCAGGATTAAATAATTTAAATTTAATTCAATCCTTATAATATTTGCAGAAAAAATTTATTTAAAAACTTATTACTAAACTTTTGATCAATTGAAATTGTATAAAAAGTTTCATATCAACATCCTACACACTCAAATCCACCCATACACCAAAAATTAAATCTAAAATGTTGTGTTTATTTTATTGTCTCTGTTTCATTTTTTTTTATTTTATTTTTTTTTTTATAATAATCATATTTCCGTACTTAGGCTCATTGCTTTTTATAACTCTTACTGATATTTTCTTCTAAATTTCATATATCGGATGTTATTATTCTAGTTATAAAAATACAATATTTGATTCATTTAACTAATATGTTATCTGTTATCACAGGTATTTGATTTTAATTCAAAGGTATTATGATATTACGCCTTCGTTTTTATTTTTTACAAATAAACAGTTTTGAGACTACTAATCAAACAGAATCACTTAGTATTTAAAAAGATGGTATTGCGGCTACTATACGTGTTAATCGACGGAATGCGGATTTAAATTCTGCATACGTAGCAAAATTTTTAATTAGAAGGAAAGTTAAGTAAAAAGTATAGTAAAAGAGAATTTGTGATTGTAAATGCTCTTTAATTAATTAAACTAGAAAAGAAATTGTAGTTCTAAATGTTATTATATATAGAAGAATACGAGAAGGAGAACTTCAAGAAAAAATCAATTGAATCAAGAAAACATAACTTAAAATCTAAAAAAATATGTTATCAGATTAATAAAAAGGTCTCTAATAAAAGTTTTAAACTGCCATTCTGATCCGGATGTTTAAAAGACCAGTTTTAATTTTTACAGAGGTGAATTTTATTAAAAATTTTGCAATATTTAAAAATGATCAATTAAAACTGTTGAGCGGATGAGCTCCACATCTTGGGTATGGTGCTAAATCAAAAATTAAGTTGGTCCAATCATATTTTTGGTATAGCTGGTGTGGTGCAGAGGTGGTGTTTAGTGGGTTAAAGTCCCACACACTCATAGAGGATTCGTGCTCGTTTTTGCTCCCCTATAGTGTCTTTCGATGATTCTCCTCACCTGTACTAGCAAAAAAAATTAAATAAAATAAAAAAAAAATTGAATATATTGCATTGTTTGCGAGGTTGCGAGAAAATATTATATATATCAAACTCTATATCAGAAACTACTGCCTTCTCTTTCTAACAAGATTAGATTAAATTAACAATATTAGATTAAAAAACCTATGATTATCCCTATTCAAACCTATTGTATGAATTTCGATACAGAATAAAAAAAAATCTAAAGTGTAAAAAAAGAGAAAAAAAAAAAAAACAAAAGCTATCAATACAAGTAAAGAACAAAATTAAATATGAGAAAAATAATGTCAATATACTCTTTTAAAAAATGTTTGTATTTAATTCAACTTAATTGGAAGTTAAAGTGTGAGAGTTAAATATAGAGAAATGATTAAAAGAGAAGATTCTAAAACGTGTATACGAAATCTTTTAGAGAAGTCACACAAGATCAAAAACTCGTTTATCCTTCCCTTTTTAACTTTAATACTTCATAATTAAATATCCTAAAGTTTCTAAATTACAATGAATAAACGAATAAAGGTATCGTATATATTATTATAAACGTCATTATATGATGTTTACAATATAATTGTGGTAGTGTACAACGAAAAATATACTGAAAATATTATTCTAGGTTATACGATATACTCGTACATAGACTGAAAAATTTTGTTGACAAATCAATTTATTTTTTTTTATTTTTTTTTTAACATTTTGGTAAAATATAAATATATATATAGCTATATATACATTGTACTTTATATAGCAGTGATACTTATATCCTGATATAACGACCACATTATAATAATTGTAATTTTATATTGAAAATAAACACAAAATATACAAATATACATACAATATATGAATATTAAATTTTTATCTAAATTTTCTGGTTAAAAGAAAAAGCCTGTAGGCAATTCAATAAAATTATTTCAATGGAAAATTTTGAAAAATATACTATAAAAAAAAAAAAAAAATCCTGAAAACCAGTACAAATTTCTTAGTTTTGTTTTTTTTTTTTTGTTTTTGCTTCTAAGCCAGTACATGGGAGAATATAATATAAAATCCAGATTTAACGGTATATATATGCTGATTTTATTATACAAAAAAAATATCTGCGTATAAAAAAAAGGTATTCAAAAACCAATACATCAGTAAAAGTAATTTAATTTGATTACAATATAATGTTGCCCAAAAAGCAAATAAGTGGATTATACATAGGTTTTAGGCAGATGGTTATCATTTTTAAATAGTTTCATTGTAAATTTAATATATTAAATATAAAAATACAATATAAATAAACATTGTATACTTGGTGTAATACCTGGCTTTCCACATCCATATTTGATATTAATTTAAATTAATTTACTTTAGTGCACTATTTCATTTTTTAGACCCCTACCATTAGAGTTACAGGGCCAACTTTTTTTTTTAAATGTATTTCTTTGCCACATAAATGTGGACAAGAAATTACACAGCATTTCCTGTTCAGGCGCGGCTGTACATGTCCTAAGGGGGAATAACTCTTACTACGTGTGTGAGATTCGAACCCACACTCCCTTCAGTTTGTTATAATAAAAGATACACATTAATTATATTTTTAAGAATGAGTGCATAACAATAAATCACTGCATATTAACATAATAAATATGCAAAAATAGTAGAGAGTCCCTTTACTTGTTTTTTATAATTGAGTCTCCGTTGGATATTTGATAGAATTTATTATTAATATAGGTAAGTTAAGCTGACATAATATTATAAAATTTATAATAGCAAATTAAAAAAAAAATTTTTTTAAATGTGCTATCTGGGATGCAAAAAGAGTAATACGAAATATTTAAAGTTAATGGCAGTAACATTCACATCAAAGCCAAAAATGATCATATCTGACAGAATTATCTGACAACTAAATTTAAAAACATAAATTGAGTTAGGTAAGTACATATTATAGAGTTGTTTTGAAAATTATATACACTTATAGTACTAAAATAAATTGATACAGTCAATTCATTTTAAATAGGAACATTTCCAAAAAAATAAATTAATTTTAATCATTAAAAATGAAAATTATGAAAAGCATAAAAATTTTAAGAAGGAGATTTAGCTAATTTTAAGTGACCGGAATTCATATTGATTTTGTAATAGCAGAGAATAGAAGGATCTAAAGGGTCTAAAGTACTTCTAAAGTAGAAAAGTTAAAAGAAATCTAAGTGAAAAATGAAAAGAAAATTAATATTGCTTGATAATAACTGTGAATAAAACAAAGTAGGTACTTACGAAATATAATATATTGTCAAGTTCCAAAAAAAAGAAAATCACTACAAAATTTCACTATCGAGAGTCATGCTAGTATGCAATACTACACAGTATATGATCAAAGATACAAGAAATGCTGCGGAATGCGGATACTATTTCGGAAGATTTTTATCTGAAAAAGTATGAAAGAAGCAAATAATAATAAAATGAACAAAATAATAAAAAATTAGGATATCATAAAATTCGAAACAGCATAACTGCATACTATAATATGTAGCTAGAATGGATTGTAAAACCGAACACCATAAAGTTAAAAATTATGGAAAGCTTCAAAAATAAAAAATTATAAAAGATCGGTTCAAAATGTTACACATTTCTAAATAGCCAAAGTTGAGGATTACTAGGGTAGAAAATTAACTAATGAAGAAAAATGATAAAGTATCGTATTATATCTCACCCCGTGTTAAAACACCATGTAATAATGATCATAGATGAATAACATCAGAAGACTTCAATAACTCTAAAGAACTTCTTTAACATATTAACCACATGTAACATTAATTAAATGATTAGAAGTATATAATATAATTTACAAAATACAATTTACGTGTACAAAAAGAAAAATATAATAATATCATCAGTTACAGAACAACTAAATCTGACTTTTAAGCAACTTTTCTTATAGCAATACCGGAAGTTGAAGCAAGGACAATAACAAAAAAAAAACGTATGAAATAATCAAAAACGCAAAAAAAAAAAAAATTATTTTTATAAATTGATGACAATTTATAACTTTTTTTTCTGTTTTTGTTTTCAAATTGATTCGAAGAAAATCTTTCAAACTGCTTCTTATATTTATTATATAATATATATATATATATATATATATATATATATATAATGAATACAATTTAGAATATAGAAAATATTATATATGTATATGAAATTTATCTCAAGTAATCGATTTCAGAAAATAATGTTCAATTTAGTTGAAAGTTTCAACCTTGAATTCTATTTTTCCCTTATGGCATTACCTTATGATCATCCGGGGGTTTTTTATTTTTTTTTTTTTTTGTTACATTCCCGATAAATTTGAATTGGAAATTTAATGGTATCATATCGAAGAACGGATGGATATTTATAAATGGAATATAGGTATATATACACATCAGTTACACACCTATATTATATAATATTCTATACATAATAATATAATATATTTATGTATTGTAAAGTTCACTTAAACTGTCGGGTATTTATATCGGAAACGAGTACAAAACATAAATACAATGGTATATATAAAAATAAGTTCAATGTTTGTAAATGTTAAAAATATCTTTAAGTTTTAAAGATATTTAGAAAATTGTTATAATAATGATAAAAAGATTTTTTAAATTCAATTTCTGATAGCGTTCAAACTATAACAACCGAGTTGACATAACTGCCTTTTCTTACATCTACACCCTAAAAGCGCTGAAAAAGGAAAGGATTTCTGTTTTTATTTGTCATTAATTTTCATTAACGTTTACCAACGTTTAATTTTAATCATTTTTATATACAGTAAGGATTAAGTACCGGACTCCTTTCTTTTTTCCACCTTTTGTTTTCTTAGAATACTTAATTTATTAAAATTATTATAATCTATATATGGCAGGAAGTTTTCGGATTGTAACATAAATTTTTTACATATAACTTCTAAGCGATTGAATGAAATGTTAAGAAGTGTTATTCCTATATAAGCTTTCGTCATTCTAAAACCCGCCAAGATTTCATAATATCAAAAATACGTTTAAAAAAGGTTTTGAAAGATTATTAATTTGTTTCCAGAAACATGCTTCACCACATCAGCTGTTTCTTATTAAATGATTAGAGTACAACAATTCCTTAATTCGGAAGATGCAAATTAGAATCAAGCTAAACGATTTTAACGACTACCACTATTTGTATGAAATTTATTGGTATATACATACATAGGTATACTTATATATTTACTTTTATTAAATCGAATTGGAATTTTGTTTTATAATATGTACGCCATCTCTTATAATATATACGTTTACCTTATATAATATATAAGGTATACGCCATCGATACAATTGCAATATGATTTAACTTGATTCTATATTGAGCGAAATCGAAACGAAAATAGATTTCGATGTGTTTCGATACAAATAAAATAATATAGTAGTTTTTCATTAATTCACTTTCATTCAGTTTTTTTTTTTCTGTTTTCCTGAAAATAATTTATTAGAAAAATTTATTTATTTTAAGATTTAAACATTGAAAATTTATCTTTTTCTTTACTTTGTAATGGAAGTCTGGAATACTGTTTATGCTGTTTTTTTTTTTTTTTCTTTTGTCACCTTATATTGTATTATTTAAAGGTCTAAAATGAATTTATTAAAATGTTAGAGTTAAAATAACGTATAAGACACAATATATAGTTAGTTACAAAAACAAATCAAAGATAGAATAAGATTTTGTTTTTTTCCGTTTCCATTTTTATACACTTCAGAGAATGACTCCAAAACAAAATAAAGTAATCACATGTACAGGTAAGTTGATAATAAGTGTTCTGAGAATATATCGATTGAATACTTAAATCATTGTTAATCCTGCATAGAGCAAAAAAAAAAATAAAAAATGGAATATAATACTATAGATACATATTAGATAGATGTGGAAAATAGAAAATACTATTTTGCGTGTGTAACAAATTGAAGCAAAATAAAAATAAAAAAACAATAATAATAAAAAAAAATAAATCTCAGAAAAAAAGACAACTTATTAAGTGAAAATAAAAAGAAAAAGGTGAATAGTAAAAAAAAAAAAAAAAAGTGATTGAGCAATTTAAGAAAAAGAATAAGTAAAGAAAACGTATTTATGCTTTTGTTGTTTTTTCCAAATTTTTTTTTAAGGATACCCAAAGAATATTCAAAGAAAATTTTAAACTTTTCCATTTTTCAAATATATTTAAGATATTTAATTTAAGTATAAAATTTATGGGGATGTAAATTTAAAAAAAAATTAGCAATTATTATCATTACAATCTGTGCACAGCGAACCCAATTTTTACTGTCTTAAGGCAATGACTTAATTATTATAGGATAACAATTGAATGAACCAATTAACACAATATTATTTAAAACGGTAAAAATCAGTTTTAAATATTAAATTCTAGTTACTTTGGTATTGTATTGAGAAATCAAGAAAAGTATAATCAAATTTAGTTTATTCTTGAAAGGAAGATGCAAAAAAAGAAATTTAAGACTTCCTGATAGTCCTGACTAATAGGAGTAGGAAGAAAATGTATGTATAAAATATTAATTTTGGATTCCGAATAGTGCTAATTCGAACGTACTTAATTGACAGTTTTGCTTTAAGTTTATAATTTTCATTGATTTTCAAATTGAAAGTTTAATAAATTTAAAGTTGTAGCACATAGTAAATAAAGTGATGCGTATATTAGAAGATTTAGGAATCGGATAAAAATAAAGAAAATCATGTAAAGATAAAGTGGATAATGTGAAATAAAATCTATGTAAATATATAATGAAATAATAAAAAATCTAATAAAATAAAATAATAAGTAAAAAAAATAATTTTTAAAATACATATGCTTTTATCGAAACCGAATTCGCCCCCTAAAAAGTAGAAAATAAAATTGATTGCAAAACTTTAGCTTTTTGGACTGTTATAATATAAAAGTGAGTTGCTAGTGCAAGCATTATGGACTGTTATAATATAAAAGTAAATTGCTGGAATAAGGTTAAATAAAAATCTGCGAAATTTGAGGTTCGTATTTCTTTTTTATTCCAGCAATTTACTTTTATATTATAACAGTCCAAAATGCTTGCACTAGCAACTCACTTTTATATTATAACAGTCCAAAAAGCTAAAATTTTGCAATCAATTTTATTTTCTACTTTTTAGGGGGCGAATTCGGTTTCGATAAAAGCATATGTATTTTAAAAATTATTTTTTTTACTTATTATTTTATTTTATACTTTTTAGTTTTAAATGAAGCACATAATTTAAATTTAAAAAATATGGGATATTTTTATTATATGGCAAGAGTAAAAATTTTTTATTCCAGTATGTAATTCATAATTAATGAAAGTACCTCGAAGAGTAAAATATGTACGAAAATACTGTGATTATAAATATTACAATACAATTTTAGTTGAAGTAACATTTCTAACACGTATGAAAATGATATATATTGTACATAAATGCATTTTGCTGTATATTTCTATAGTATAGCATTAGTAGTATATCGTATATCGAAACAAACATCTAACCTTGAGCACCTAGTACCTACCTAATCCTTTAATAAGATCATGCAGTAAAAATTGTTGACAAATATCTTGATTTAAATTATAAACAAATGGAGCGGAAGAAAATAATTTAGGAAATTAGTTTAACATAATATTATTTACATATGTACGTACATATTTACATACGTAGTTTTAATTTTTTGTGTTGACAAAATTTTGTTTGTAAATCATAATGCGTAATGCGCTAAAGCATAATTTTGTAATGATCTTTACTTTTTATATTCTTTACTATTAATGTACATACAAAAATATATTATGTATGTATGTAGTTTGAATTTGGCAATTGGAATTATTTTGAATGATATTTTAAATTATAAATCTATATACACAATATACATAATAAATGTTCCTAAATAAAACACATAAAACATTAATTTTTAACGCCATACATATTCAATATGCAATAAAGAATGTTGACAGCAAATATTTTGATTGAAATACTAAACAAATGTTGTAAACAAAATATTTTAGCAACATACATAAAAATATACTATTATAGGAGAAAAGATCAAAAATATATTGCGTGTGTATTGTATGCATGAATTTAGAGATAAAAATTTAAGTTTCAAATTCATATATACAAAATATATACATATTTTATTCAAAAAATGTTGATGAATAGATAGTTAAAAAAAAAAAAAGTCGCATGTGAACTGGATTCGAACAACATGACCCCCACTTTTGAAACCTGTACACTTTTCTCTGCACCATACAACACTTATAAATGTTGCTAACAGATTACGAAGATAATAAAAAGCGTGACAAAATGACAAATAAATAAATAAATAAATAAATAAACCGACAGTAACGAGTTAATATAAAAGCATATAACATTAGCGAAAGTTTGTGCTTACGTTTGACAGTAAAAGAATTTTTATTTATTGAATCACTGAATCATTTATTAGATAAGTTAAAATCTCTCAGTATTATTGGTAATATGGTGTTTAATTGGAAAATATTATAATACGATGTCAAATATAATTTTTTATAATAGTGTTTGAGGTATGGTATTTCTTGATTCATAAGAGTAAGAGCAAAACATTTTTTTTTATCTTTAAAAATGTTTAATAAAATATTTTTGAATTTTTGTAGTTTTTGTTTAAAACAATGCAATTGATTTTGCCTAGCTTCTAACCAATGGCATAATTATGAATATGTCGCTGAAATTTCAAGCGACAAATCTTGGGTTCAAAGCTCGGTCAGGTTAAAGTATTATATAGAATCTAAAAAAAAATAAAATAATCTTAAATTAGAATTCAATAGGTACTTGTACCACAACCACACCTATGGAAGGAAAAGATATTGTTTTATTTCTTCATAATATTATAGTATATGGGATAAAAATAAACTAAACCAACCCTTTTTACATAAGTATATACAAATTATGTTAAAAGCTATATATATCGATATTAATTACTAGCTTTTATTATTAGAAGTAGATATTTTAGTACAATAAGGCAATAAATACATTGAATGACATATTCTCAATTATATTTCCAATCAATATTAAATATATTGATTAGAAATATAATATTGAAAATAATTTGAGTTAATATATAATCTGACTAAAAAATTAAAATATATGTACTAATAGATATTTCCACATAAACTGATTAACATTGACAAAGATTGAACATAGAAATAACAAGATATCGCTTAGTGTTTTATGTTACAAAATTAAAGGAACATCTTAAAGATGTAGCTATTTTACTACTATTTTTCTTCATCTTCCATAATCCTAATTACGGCAAATCCTAATCCTTTTCTCCAAAACCAAACTGTACATTATATAACTATGTATTAAAGGACCTATCCTAAAGTTTGGTTTTAAAGAGGGTGATTTTGGTTAGTTAAAGTCCAAAGTTAGTTTTGGTTAGTGACTATCGATGTTTTCCACAGCCCTCGTAAAAAAAAATAAAATAATAAAATAATTTAAAAACATTTTTAAAAAAACAGCTTTTTTGAACTAAAAAGTAGAAAATAAATTTTTAATAGCAAAATTTTTCTGTAATTTTCTAAACTATATTGTTACAATCAAGATTTCTTTGAAAAAGTTTATTTCAATATGTCAAATATATATATATACAAGTTTTACAAATATATACAAATATAAATAATATACAAATATAAGTATATACAAGTTTTAAAGTCTGTGAAATTAATATAAAAGCTGGAGGTAAAATTTAAAAATATTAGTTTAAAGTTATGCGTTTGTTGCCTCCAGCTTTTATTTTAATTTCACAGACTTTAAAACTTATATATACTTATATTTATATATATATTTGACATATTAAAATAAACTTTTTGAAGAAATCTCGATTGTAACAATATAGTTTAGAAAATTACAGAAAAATTTGCTATTAAAAATTTATTTTCTACTTTTTAGTTCAAAAAAGCTGTTTTTTTAAAAATTTTTTTTATTTATTTTATTTTATTCTTTTTAGTAACTACAAATATAAGTAGGTACCTATTCAAAATTTAAATAAAAATATTGCAATTTTATAATGTTATTTATTTCCACTTAAAAATGCGACCCTTTAAAAACTTTGATTCATACACTGTCTTGTTTTTTCTTTCTTTTTATAACATAACATTTTAATATTTTTTTTTTTTTATCTGTTATGTACGGAAATATCAAACGTATGTTTCTTTCTTTTAAAATCATAACATTTTAATAGTTCTTTTTTTCTATCTGTTTTGTGCGTAAATATCAAATGTGCACAATATATACATAAGAAATAGACTTTAAAAATATTTAAAAACAATCAAAGTAACATTTTTTGTTCTCTTTTTTTTCTATTCGTTTTTATTTTTCTTCCAGTATTACGTTTTCCTTTTTTTTTGTTTTCTGTTATTTAGGTACGCTAAGTATTTCTTTTTTTAAATGTTTAATTTATACATGCATTCTATTTAAAAAATATAAATTATAACCTATAGAACATTCTGAATTTTTTTTTGTTAGTTTATATTTACCGTCCATTCATATGCATACATAAAAATTTTTTTTGTTCGTTTATGTTTACCGTCCATTCATATAAATATAACTGTTGCCTACATATTAAAAAATAATACATCGATAAATCAACTAAATAATAATAGTTGGGAATTTGGGAATTTGGTGTGACTGTGTTAGCAGATTTTTAATAGTACAGCACACATAAAAATTCTAGACGATGTAGATATACATATATGTATGAATGTACATAACATATATTTTATGATTAATTCATAATTATTGTTATTGAAAAGAAAAATATTGTTGTTATTTACTATTTTTAAAAAGACTAGATTTCTTATTTTTAATATATTCTTTTTGTTGTTTAATATTTTTACATAATTGGAAATATATTCTTAGTTTTTATACTTCAGAAAAAGGCATTAGTGGTGCAGATCATCATTCCCTAATAGATCTTAATTTAAAGGCAGCTCCCAATTTAGATATCAATGTTAGGGCCATAATATGCGATTTTAATATGTTAAGAGTTTCGAAAGAAGCACATATTATTACATATTTTGAAGTATGTACCTATGTATATGTACGCATACAATGCATTGGTCTAAATAAAAAGCAATAGTCTTTTATAGAAAAAAAAAAAACATTTATGTATTACGTATACGTATTGGTATTGGTGAGTTTAGTAAATTTAGATAAAATGTTTTATTTTGGTTCTGTAATAATTCTGTTAAAAATTCTGTTATATCTTTGTATGAAAATTTAATTTTGAAATTAAGCTAATTTCTCTAATGTTTTTCGATATTATTATTTTAAAATCATGTATTGTCATCGGGATCTGATCTAATGAAGAAAATTTCAAGTCTCTAGCTCAACGGGAAGTGTGTTTAAAATGGTTTCTAAGATTCCATCCTTTACCCAACCAAGTTAATGAAAAGCTGTTAAAAATGAACTAAAAGAATAGGTACATTAAAAAGTTTACCTTTATTCTTTAGTATATGTTTTAAAAAATTTTAATATTAAATTCAAAAATCGCATTTTGATTAAATTTTCAATATTCTAATAAATTTAATTTATATATGTGCTTAAATAATTTATTTTCTTTTGATCAGTAAGTCAATAATAAATACCTGAAAGTTTCTATTATTAGATAATTTATACCTTTAAAATTCAATAAATAATGTTAACATAATTATTAAAATATTTTATATTTATTATTCTTTAAAGGTATTTTTACTTTAATAAAAAAAAATTTATCAATAAATTTAATTTTATGATTTATTTTAATTTTTGGTTTATTTTTTAAAAAAAAATTTAATATATTCTTTTGATATTTTATTACCTCAAATTTTTATTTTCCATTACAATGCACAATATTATACATATTTTACTTTTATCTTAGACACAAACCTCTTGATTCTTTTTAAATTTTTCTTCAATATTTTTATAAAATAGAAAAATATATTTCATAAAAACACATTCAATTTATTTTTCGATTTAATCAAAAAATTACCTTTTTCCTTAGTTTTTTTTATATTTTTAAATAATTTAACTTTTTTAAAATTAGAAAAAAAAAAAAATAGGAAAAGTAAAATTCATCATAAAGTAATTTTGACATATCATAACTAAAAACTGACAGCAAAAGTTAAACAAAAAAAAAAAAAAACTTGAAATTTTTATTAAAAGAAAAATTGGTTTCAATTCAATATTTGCGGTGACAAATGATAGCACATATTTAATAAAAATAAATTTATTAAAACAACTATATATATTAAATATATATATATATATATATATATATGTGTGTACATTATGTATCTATATAATATACAGATATATATGTATATATATTATATCCATTGTTGCTTGAATATCCTTGAAAGAAATATAATTTCTCAAATTCAATTTCAATGGCATTTTTCTCATATAAAATATAAAAAAAAAAAAAAAAAAAGAAAAACACTCGACAATACCCAAAAACAATAACAAAAAAAAAAAAATTTAAAATGGTTTTTCTTCATTTTTATTAAGAGTTATGATATTGGAAAATATATTGCCATTCAATTCAAACAATACCTAACTGTTAATGTATTTGAAATAATATTATAGGTAGGTGTATATAAATATAATAATATTTATTATGTAGGTGGTGTTGTAATATGTATATTATATAAAAGAATATTCACCTGTATTTTCAAAAGTAATAATAAAATATTAGAAATTTTACAAAAAATTAAATACGTCTGTATGTCCTTTAATTAAATATTAGTTTAAAACTCACCAAATAGGAAATTATTTTGTAGTGTTATTAAAAAAATACTACAAATTTGTTGCAACTTATTGTTGTGATTGTAAAAAGTATGGTAAAGTATTTAGTTTTAAGGGCTAGTTAATCTAGAAAACAAAATTGTTTGTAATTCATATGTACGGGGGAAGAAAAAAACAATTAAATTTAAATATCGTACCTAAACATATTTTTTTATATTTATGTTTTAATTATTGTTTTTTTTTTTTTTTGCGAGGGTAGGTGGGAATCATCGAGATACACTATAGAGAAGGGAAGCGAGCACAAGCTCTCTATGAGTGTGTGAGAATTTAACCCGCTAAGCACCATCACTCTTTGTTGACCAAACAATAGGTTATACGATCTTTAGTTCTCATGTACTGCCTGGTCAAACCACCACTCTTTTCTGACCAAATATTGGGTTATACGATCTTTAGTACTCATGCATGGTCAAAAAAAGTTGAGTTAGGAAATTAAAACTGATCTCAAATTGGTAGGCATATTGTGAACAAAGTGGTTAATATTCACCTTAAAATTATTTTTAAAATGTAGCGCTATTCTAGTGATTAAGCACATGGTTTATCAATTGAAGGAGTAGACGTTCATACTCTGCACAGGTATATGTCGTAAGAGTTTTTAATTAGAAAATTATTGATTTGCATAATCCTGCACTTGCATAATCCTCCGTACGACCAAAATATATTATGTTATAATACATAAACAAAATAAATAATATTACATATATATAAATAAATAAGAGTAAGACAGATGGTCCACACGTTTTTTAGTCAAAGCCTGCAAACCTTATCCAATGGATTAGTTCATAAACTATTGAATAGGAAAATAAATAATTAAATTTTTTATAAATTTCATAAAATTAAATAAAATCTCAAACGAATTATTAAAAATTATATAAAAACAATTGTGTTAAGCGTTTGTATTATTAACAAATTTTAAACTTTGTGGCGAAAGTTTAAAAAAATAAAACTTTTTTTAAGTTGCATAGGATTATCCTTCCCATAGCTGCATTATCCATCACATAGGATTATGCAATATTTCTAATTGCATAAGGTAGCCTTAATTAGCTGCCAATATCACTGTAAGTTGAATATTATTATTCATTTCGGAATGCTATTTTTATTTTCTTTTTATATTATACTAGATAATAATAATAATTTTACAATATCACATTATAAATATTTTATAGTAAAGAGGATGTTTAAGGTTTCAGTAATTTTTCTTCCAATTAAAAAATATTTGCAACCAATAAAAAATATTACAAAACCATGGGATTTAACCATGGGCATTTGTTTTTAATTAATAAAACTTAGTATTTGAACCCACCCTCCCTCAAAAAATAAGCTACGTGTTTAAAAGACTAGGTCACCAAGGCCCCCCTTTTTTTTTTTAAATAGTTTTATTTCTGCATTTAAATATAATTTTTTTCTTATCTTATTCTAAACAAAACTAAAAAATGAATTTATTTATATCTAAATTAAAGTACTAATGGCTTATAGTCGCTAGCTCTCTTACTTAATTTTATATAATTTAAATTTAATATAAAATCTTTTTTAATTATACTTTTATTTAAAGTATTATAATATATATATATTTTTTTTATGTAATTAATTATTTTTCTATAATTCCTGGAAAATATTTAAAAAAAAGCCAGATTTTTTTATGTTTGAAATTTTAAACTTACTTTCTAGCTTACAAATAAAACTAATCTATTTAACAGCTAAGACTAAAAACTAAACTAACCTATATTTATTCTAACTTAGTCTAAATGTTTCCAAAAAATTGGTTTTGAATTTTTTAGTTTAATTACACTATGAATATATTACACCGAGGCCCCTATATATTAAAACATTATGAGAAAAAATAAATAAAATTGCATAAGTTTAGGAGGAAAATTAAATACTTTCTACAGTATTTAACAGTAATTGATATTGAGATAACGGTAAATATATTTTTAAGTATTTTTCATATTTTTGATATTAAGCAAAATAATAATCATATATAACAAACTATATAATATATTATTTTTATTTTGTATAACCTTCAAAATAAACTTATCACCTAAAAATTTTAGAAATAAATAAAATTAAATGAAAATAATTTGCTATACACATACATACTTATATCTATAAAAAAAATATATTATTATGTAGAGCATAATGTTTATTTATTATACAATATTATTACATATTATAAGGTATAGCAATAGAGTAACAATCCTGAAATCGATTTTGACATTTAACCCACAAAACATATATATCTGAAGATGCATTTACATATAATATTGTAAATATTATATTTTTATGTATACAATTATAACTATTTGATATACACAGAAAAAGATAAATTGTCGACATTCAATGTAATAGTATATAAAATATAAAATATAGGATATATTATAGAATTTTAGTTGATGTTATCTGTTCAATTGTGAGCGTAAAAACAATTTTCTTCTGACTTTTAAAAAAATATTGAACAACAACGAAAGATAAAAGAAAATTTATTGAAATAAATTTAAAAACTTCAGTTGCATCTGTTATTTATAGGAATAAAAAACAAAAAATTAGAATTTCCTTACGCTCCTTACATGTCCCATATATGATTTAATTCTTAGATTGTTCAAACATAGTTTGATATTTTCTACAACTAAATCTTTTTGTAAATATCGTAATAGAGTGGAAGGTACCGTTAACAAGCTACCTGTACATTAAATCGAACGAGCTAACTTAACACTAATTGAAAATTACACCTTTTTAAGGACTAGCAGTTATCGAAACTGTGCTCAATTAGGTTCAATACTATTTTGGCCCTAATATGGAAGTTAGGAACGAAACGAATTGTAATCTCAACTTGTTACTTTAAATGTAACGGTAAAATTGAAGGCATGAAACTAGGTTACCAAAAATTAAGAGAAAAAGCTGAATTAATAAAAACATCAAAATCAGCAAAACAAGAAGAATAAAAAAACAAAACAAGGGTAAAACTATAAAGAAAGAATAAAGTGTATCTACCGCATACTAAATAATCAATAATCATTTTTAATACTTTTTCGAATATCGTAGTCAAGGAGTTATGAACAAATTTTTTGAGAAGCCAAACTCTTTCTCATTTTTTTGTAATTTTGGAACTCATTTTTTGAAACTATTTCGCAGTCTGATTTATCTTAACTTTCCACCAAACTTTAAAAGTTATTATAACCAAAATAAATGATTAAGGTAAAGTCTATTTTTAATTTTAGAACTTATTTCTGTTTTTTTTTCTGTTTGTGTTTTTGAATGACATTTAACATCCGATGATACACCATATATATAATGCTACCCATTTTTTTTAATTCTTTTCTTAGAGTAAGAATTTAATGAAGCAACGAACCTTTTCGTCTTGGGAGCATTTCATTATAGACAATTGAAATAGAAAATAAAAATACAGTTGAAGAAGATAGTAAAAAAAAAAAAAAAAATGTGTTCAATGCAAAATAAGAGAAAAGCAAAAGAAAAAATAAAAGCACTTGAGAATACAAAAATAAAGAAAATGTAGAAAGAAAATATTGTAGCAACAGTATAAGAATAACAGCAACAGCAATAATAACAACAACAAGTTACAAAACAAAAAAAAAAATAGCTGCGATTTTTATTTTAAGTTTTATAAATAATTTCAAAAAAAAAAAAAAAAAAAGGGATAAAAGAAATAAGGAAAGTTACTTTTATTTTATTTATTTTTTTCAATTCAAACTTTTACAATTCAAGATTTTTGCAATTCTTTTTTTCTTTCTTTTTATTCATTTTTATTTTTTTCTTGTGTTGTTATTTAAAAAAATAAATATGTATGTGCTACTTGAAAAAAAAAAATTTCAAAAAAATAGTTTCAAAATTAAAAAAAAAAAAAAAAAAGAGGCGCTAGTGAAATAAATTTTCAATTTTATATATATACATATATGTACATATATTTATTTATTTGCATACATTTAGTAAAGTTTTTGTACAAGGATATGTGAACATCCTTTCTATTTGAATTAACATCGTTGATTTCAATACGCAATAAAATTAAAAAAAAAAAAAAAAAAAACTCTACAGCTGTAGATCTCAAGAGATTTTTTAATGATCCATTCAATGTGGAATTGTTTTCAATTGTACAGAAATGAACAGAATCGTAATTTAAATTAATGAAACCTAACGAAATTTAAAATATACACAATAGACATTTATATCTTTCTATGCTAATAATGTAAATTGGATTATCATTGTTTACATTGTAAGTCAGAAAAATTTTCAATATTCTCTCGAATAAATTTAAAAATAAGAATATCAACCTATTTAAATTATTTTATTTAATTTAACTTAGAATTTATTTTATTTTATTGAAATTAAATAACACTTTCTCAGTATAAAATTCGCGGCAGGTTTTATTTATTTTCGCAATACTTAGAAATAATTTACTATATGATGCTATATACAAAAGATCAGGGATCAAAAATCAGGGCTTTGAAAGAGGACGATATTCTTATTGTAGTAAGGAATAAATTTAGATTGATAAAGATGAAAAATCATAACATAATAATATGATATTATCCTCCACTTTCTAAAGTGAATTAAAAAAAAAAAAAAGCAATACTTAATCTTAAAGTAATTACAGACTTAAAATACTGTTTTTAATTACCCTGATTTATATTTATTTGAATGGTTTAGTACAAATTAAAACAAGAAACTGAAAACACGTTGTTAAAAGTTCTAATAGTCTATCAATAATCACTTTGTCTCATATCTTTCTATACGTTTCACCTCTAATTGATTGTGTACATTTGTTGCAGACTATCCGGCTATCGTATTAGACATTTTAATTTTATTTGATAAAAGAAAAAAAATATACTTTTACCAAGTTTATTTTAAGACTCTTAAAGACAAAAATAGTTGAATTTTTTAAATAATAATTTCATTAAGAAAAAAACTATTTTATAAACAATTAATTAAAGAGCGCAGTTAAAATACACGTACGCCCGCACGCACTCTCACTCTTACAAAAAATAAAAGATAAACATAATTTCTCTTCATAATTTCTTTAACATAATTTCTAAAAGTCAACACAGATTCTGAAATAAAAGAAAAAGAAAGTAAATTAACAGAAGTTGAGAAATAGAAAGTACAAGAAATGGAGGAACAATATTTTAAGTCTCACTATAATGGGGGCAGTTAAAACAAACGACCAAAAAAAAAGAAGATTTTATAAAAGAATGATTGCCCACAATTAATATTAATTCTAGTTACATCCCTGTTTGCCGAATGATATATAAATCTATTCGAATTTGGTGCATATAAAAATGAAAAAGAAAAGAAAATAAAAAATAAAAATATTTTATTGAATGCAACAACTTTAAAATCCTGATTATATGAAAATAAATACTCGACTTAAGAGAACAGTAACCCTTTCCTTGAACTTTTTTCTCTTTATTTTTCGTTTTTTCTTTTTCAATTTTTTTTACTTTTATGTTTTTTTTTTGTTTTGCTTTTATTTTTCTTTCTTTTTTTTGTTGCTTTTATTTTTATAAAGTTTTTTAATGGTTTTTAATTTTTTATTAAAATAGAAAATGAAAACTGAACTTTTACATACTTGAAATCGATACATCAATAAAATATTGATTTCAAAAAAATATACATAGGTATTATAATAAGAAGAATCTGAAAGTTATATTGAAACAACATAATCCTTAAATTTTTAGCCTTTTTGCAAGGAGTGTATAAATTGTTTTTAATTTTATTTTTATATTTTTTTTTTTGATGAGAAATTTTTGAATAAAGGTAAAATTTTTCATTAAGGATCTACAGATATAAAAACAAGATCTTTTTTTTTTATTATGAAAATATCTGATGTGTTTGTTTCTTTTGTATGAGAATCAGAATAAAAACGTAATAATAAAAATAAGTCAAAGTTTTATTAATAATTTTTTGTTTTCATGAAAATTAATTAAAAAAAATAACAAAACAGAAAAACAAAAATATCGATATAATTAAAAACATAATTTTAAAACAAAAACGGTAACTCTTAATTAAAATAAGTAGGGTGTAGTATATTCATTTTATTATTAATTTTTTGTTATAGTCAATTAATCATAATTTTTCTTTTTCAATAGGTAAGTACTTTAATTTAATTTAATTTAACTGTGCATTTCAAGAAGGCGAAATACAGCTTATGCAAATTCGTTTGTCATGCGCACGTCCCGTCTGTGGAACTATATACCATCGCATGTGTTCCCTAAAGTTGTAATTCTTATGTGTACGATTTACTTAAGTTTAAGAAGAACATTAACATCTTTCTTCAAAATGTCCCTCCAAATTTTCCTACCTATCCCCCATAATCCAAATTTCCCAATTATCCTTCCCACATCCCTATCCCCAAAACCAAACTGTACATTCGTATTAAAGGTTCCATCCTAAAGTTTGGTTTTAAAAGGGGGTGGTTTTGGTTGGTTAAAGTCTAACACTACCCTGAGGAAGCACGTGCAGTTCCTCTTGGTGACTTTCGAGTTTTCCATCAACCCTTGTAAAAAAAACCGTGCATGAATAGATACGAAGATCCATTTTAGTAAATTAATAGTAGGAATTAAATTGAAATTTTGAAATTTTTTAAAATTTTCAAATTAATTCGCCTATTATAGTGTAGACTTTCTAAAATCATTTAGACTAAATTTAATTTACCTTTTGAATAATTTTAATCGGATTTTTAAAATATAATGAAATATAATAATTTAAAATTTATTTAGTACTTAAAATGTATTTATATTTTGTTTTTAACAACATTTTCCAAAATTCGCCTATTACGTTCACTCTGTCCGTTTATCCACCTGTTTCCAAAACTTCCACACCGTTCTAGGTAGAAGAATGAAATTTTAACCATGGATAGATCTATTAACAAGCTTTTCATGTAGCATTACGCAATACGAAGGTACGGCTCCTCAAAGCTTGAAAAGTGATTTTTATAGTGAATTAATTAATCATTTTTAAAAGTGAATTTATATAGTATCTCAGGTTCTGCTTAACATTTTTTCACGCTAAATGATATTTTTTTTACCTCTATAGATAAATATTAAAATTATACAAATATTTTAAATTTTGTATTTAAATTATAACAGTTAAATATGAGAAAACAAAATTTTACAATATTTTACTTCTTTCATAATACCTTCATAATTTTTTCAGATAGAACCTTGAAATTTTCTAGAGAAGAAAGACATTTCAGAATTAGTACAAGTTAACTATGAAAATGTTTTCGTACCACCCCCCGTGTTTATAATATTCTAGGGTTTAAAAAATGAGATATATATGTAAATTAGACATCTGTACAAGATTTTTAAAATTTTTCAAAATGTATAGGGTTTCTTTAAAATTGAGGAAAGTATCTCTTGATTTTCCACTGAGAAAAGAGAAAACTGAGAAAAATTACAAATTTTGGTGGAAGTCAGAATATTCTAAACTATTTTTATTGTAATTTGGAAAAAATGCGACTTTAAAACCCTTTGATTTTTATTTTGTTTTGTTTATTTTTCCGATTGCGCTATTTATCACTCCATTATGTCTACGAATGGATTTCTCGGGTTATTTAATGTCTTATTCTGGAGATTAAGATTATATAGAAGAAAAACTGTCCTTTTAATTATTCTTAAATTCAGAAAATTGTAGTCAGCCAATGGTATTATAGCTAATCATTTTCCTTGAAATTGTTTGTTGTGAAGAACCGTTAATTTTCCACCTTAACATATTTTGTCTTTATATTATTATAAGACATTGAACTGTGTTGTTTTAGGAAAATTGAAAATAACGTCTATTGAAATAACAATTTGGTAGATTTCAAGGTTTCGAAGTTACAAACAAATTGATAACGTAATGCATTTGTACAAAAACTAGTATTTACATTATTAATTTGGTAAAATTCTATAGTGCATTTTTTTGCCACATAAATGTGATCAGGAAATTACACAGTCTTTCCTTTGCAGGCGTGGTTGTAAATGTCGTAAGGGGGAATAACTCTTACGACGTGTGTGGAATTCGAACCCATACTCCCTCGGTATTTACGGTGTATTTTATACACTCTTACCCACTAGGCCACCGAGTCCCTCAATTCTCATTTAAACTTTAAATGAAAATTTTACAATAAATATTATCTATCTTTAAATATGGCACAATGCCCAAAATTCTATACAATCTAAACTTTTTTAGGAAGAACTGCACTTTAACTTTATTTTGAACAAAACAATAAATTTGGAAATGTGTTACGGAGTGTAATTAATGTTTAATTGGGTGTATGTTGGAAAAGATCTGACGATCTAACAGGAAACGATTAGAAATGATAAGTAGGAAGGAAATTATTAATTTTGAACTTCAAATTCGGTGGAAATGAAAAATTTATTCTAAACTTCCTGTTAATAAATAAATGGCATTAAAATTTAATGAGGTATAAGCTTATAGTTTAATTAATGATTAGAAATGGGGCCTCGTTGGCCTAGTGGGTAAGAGCGTATTAAATACACTGTAAACACCGAGGGAGTGTGGGTTCGAATCCCACACACGTCGTAAGAGTTATTCTCCCTTACGACATTTACAGCCACGCCTGAACAGGAAAAGCTTTGTAATTTCCTGTACACATTTATGTTGCAGAAAAATGCATTAAAAAAAATGATTAGAAATTTTACCAATTTGCTAATATTAAATGTTGGGTCCTGTTTAAAATTATTTCAATAAAAAAATCAAACCAAAAAAAAAAAAAAATTATTTTTTTTTTTAATTTTAAATTTTTGAAGTAGCCTTGAATTACCTGTACTATAGATATAATTAAATAAATTATGTAACCTACAAAAAAGGTTACAAGTTTTTAAGTACATATCTATATAACAGTATGGTACACTTGATAAGAAACACTTTATTATAATAAATTATAATAATACAATAGTTTTGTTTAAATTACGATTAAGGTAATATTTTGATATTAATGAAAAACATTTTGATATTAATTGTTTATAAACTTGAGAAGTTTATAACAGTAATTAATAAATTACTAGTATTCGCCCGCCCCTCGAAATTCGAGGTGTTTTAATTAGCAATTACAATACAATATATACAGTATAGTTTCTTTATGATTTTATTTAAAATATAAAAATACAATTTTCAATAATTAAAGCCTTTATGAATTTAAAATTTCTTTGTAAATAATATTTTTTGTAAAAACACGATTATTATTATCTTTTAGAAGTTGCCCTTGATTTATTGAGTATTGGAAACTCAATATATACCTATTATATATGTATATATTATAAGAAGCCTAAGATGATAAATCATTGAGTAAAAGGGTTTTAAATATCTATTAATACAGATTAAATATTATGATGATATTATGATATGTAAGAATTTATTTCGTTTAAAATATAAAAAAAAAACAAAAAAAAAACAGAACTGAATCGAACTTGCAAAATCAAAAAGCAACTATTAATAACCCCACACTCTACCACTGTACTAAACACTAAACTAAAATTTTAATCTTTATATTCAGTTATATTGTGAAATTCCTACTCCTACCATGCAACCAATATTTTAAAATTTTTAATCGAAAAGAAAAATAAAACAAAAATTTAACGGAATCAAAGACCGCCTTTTTTAAAAATGTATAATATAGGTATAGATTATACATACTATATGATACATATGTATATACTTTACATGGGTTTTTTATAAAAATGGAAAATTATTAATGAAAATTAGAAAATTTTGGAAAAATATTAATTTTGTAAGATGGCTATACTGAATATTTATCATTTAAAAAGAAAAAAATGAAAGTTGGTTGGTAAATCATTGAGTAAAATGGTTTTAAATGTCTGTCATTTACAGATTAAATATTATGATTCTTTTACTCTGTAATATAAGACCCAAATATAAGAATGGGGTACTAAACAAAAAAAAAAAAAATATGAAATACAAAAATTTATATTATAAATTTTTAAAATTATTATAATGATATCTGTTTTAACACCATTTTAACATCACCCTTATGTTATAAAATAAACTAAATCACTATATACACATTAAGGTTCTGACAAAGAGCAATATCCTTTTCCGGTAAAGATCTAAACTTAAATAAACATATCAAATATTTCTCCTTTCTGTCTTTTAAAATTTACATATAATAAAACTAAAAATATATTTTTTAGAATTAGTGTCTACTTTTTTAAAATTTAACGACAAAATCTAAGATTTAATAATATCAATAAGTGATTAGTAGGAGTTGCGACGGTAGGCGCTTCATAATTTTATACCTATATCATATGAAAAAAAAAATACTATTGCGTGCATTTAAAATTGAACAAAAATATCAAGGTTTCCATGTTTTGAATAACAAGGATTTGATGATGGTAACACTCAAAATGTGATTTTATTCGAAACTATAAAATTTTTAAGGATAATATATAAAAATTTCTCAATTTAGGTATACCTACTTTTAACATTAACAATACCGTGGTTTATTAAGAAAACTTTATCAGATTGATATTAAAAATTACATGATTTAACTGGACTTTAATTTTAATGAGATTTTTCAATCACTTCAATATTGTAGTTAATAAGAGACTTTTAGCCATGAGAGTTTTGACTTCTCACTCAAATGATAATCAAATAATAGATTTTATATTCTTTAAATATAGCCGAAATTGCAACCATTTTATGAAGAACTATTGAAATCTAACACGTGCAAAGTGTCGTTTAATTTTTTGTTCCAGAATTTAATATCAGTTTTGTTATTTTTTGTTCGTTCGAAACTTATAAATAAACTTAATTTATAAAACTATAGTTAAGCGTTTATTGTGCCAAATTTAAACAATTTTTTTTTTTTTTTTGGCAAGATTTTCTTTCCAAGGATTATGTTTGAAAATTATTTAATATAAAATTGAAGTTTTTAAAATAGTAATGTTTATTATACATATACATGATATATATATATATGCATATGTATATATTTATATAGTAAGATGTATATAATATTGTATTAATTTTTATAAATAAAAATGTTATTTTTTTCTTTCAATTAAATTTAAAACATTACATTTTTTTTTTAATAAACACTTAAATATTTGTATGGATGTGTGATAAAAAAGGATAAATATACTATAATATACAGGATTAAGTATCAACAAGAGTAAAATTTTAAAACATTTAGGTACATCTAGAATATAAAAGAAAAATACAATAATATAAAACAAAATGAAAATGTAATATTACTTAAAAAGGATTATTGTATATAATAATGTATTATTTTGTCTATATATATTATATATTATATAACAAAAAATATAATATTAAAAATAATTGGGTTTTTCAAGGACAAAATATATTTTTTTATTTCCAAATGACACGCATGTATTTACAAAACAGTATTATTAATATTATTAAATTAAATTAAATTAAATTTTTTCATTATTAAATTTTTTAAATAAATTTTTTTTTTATTGTGGAATTTTTGGAAAAATTAAAGTTTCTTTTTTTGAATTTCAGAATTTTTTAGAAATATATGATTCACTGGAATTTTACCATGAAAAAAAAAAAACTTTTATATTAAAATTAATATTAAGACTTAATATTATATTAATATTTCCCAGTATTACTTTAATTTTACAAAAATTTCATTATATTTTATAAGGAACCAAAGTATTTGCAATTTCAAATCCTTAAAATCCGTAAACAAATTTCATAAAAAAAAAAAATCATTGCTTCTCTGAAATATACTACACAAATTTCAATACAAGAAGTTTTTAAACACCCGTTTAAGAACACATTAATTAAGATTGAATCTAATAAGTAGGTACTACTCTTTTTAAAGGACAACATTAATTTTTACAATAGGATTTATATCTAGGTGCTGCTAAAAGAAATTTTTTTGTTTAAAATATTTATTCAAAAAAATAAGAATCTATTCAAATTTATACTGAATAAATTTTTCAGATAACTTTTAAAATAAATCATTGGAAATTTATGATATCATATCGAATTTAATAAGGAAATTACTTCACTTTTAGATAAAATAATATAAATGAAAATAATTAGATAAAAATTAAATAATCCAGTGCAAACAATTGCCTACATTTGCATGACGGGAGAGAGCGTACTTGCTCGATAGCAGCTAAGGAAGTAAATACCTCCTCCCTCCTCGCCAAGTATATACACTTTTTTGAAATTTCCCAAAATGAAATTACTACGACATACAGTTATATAAAAAATTTCTCTCTTAAAGTGACAAAAGACAGTAGAGTAATGGCTATGCGGGCTATCCTTTTAAACATTATGTTGGTATTAAAATAGTTTCCTGATGGTTCAAAAACATCAGAAGAAATAAGAAGAGGAAAACTGTAGAAGGTAACTATGGAACTCCGGGCTTAGATAAAAAAAAAAACATAGGACACTACTGATGCCTAAAGATACTTAGAGAAAATTGAAATATAAAATAACCATACCTACAGTTTCTGTCTGAAAGAGAAAAATCTCCAAGACACATACTCAAAAACTGTTGAACTTTATTCTGAGCAATATATGTGCACTTAGGAGTATATTGCTTCCACGAAGATAAACTGCCACCAATAAACACCCTATAGATCTTTGTTTTCTTAGAAACAGTAGGATTGATTTGAAGCAGTAGGGCTATAACAGAAGAAACAAAATCCACAGCCACGTAATAATATTTATACCACAATATATCGACAGTAAAAGGTCGCAGTGTTACTTATACCTCTTAATAATAATAAATTCTCTAATAATCTAAGTATTAAATCAAGTGGAAAACAAATAAGTAAAAAAAGATACAAATTTTTATTTGACCATTAAAAAATGTTCTAATTTAGTTTAAAGAAAATTGTAATGTAAAAAGGATTATATTGAAATAAACGAAAATTTCAATTAACTAAGAATTACGTCAAAATAATTCTATTAAATAATATAAAATGCACATAAATAAAAATTTTGCCAAAAAAAAGAAAATTTAATTTATTCAAATTTTTCTTATTTAATCCATATTCAGATATAAATATTTTATTCTTTTTTTTGTTATTCAATAATGGTTATTGAACAAAAAACTGCTAAAGCAATACATAGAACTGGCAGTTAAAATTTTTTTTTATTTAGTACCTATTAATAAAATTTATTTCAGAAATAAATCAAAAATAATTCTAGGCATATTTCATTATTTAAATTAAATGTATTCAATAGATTCATTTATCAAAATATCACCAACCGAATATTCCATTTCAATTGAGAATAGCTTTTTTTTAACCTTTATAAGGTAAGATCATTTTTTACCAAACAAGATATAACCGGGTCTTTGATATAGTAATAAATTAAAAAGACTCTCTAGGTTCTTTTAAAAAGTTAAGCTTTCAAAAATTTTTTTAATTTATACCCATAAAAATATTTTAACTATATTTATTGAGACTTTGGTTGGTTGATTTACATGACGTAATGTGAGTGTAATGGAATCAAAATGGCATAACCTAGTGCTAATTACGCAGCATCACGGTCATCACCTTACCTAGTTTTAGTTTTTAGTAGTTTGAATTATTAATGGGGTTTTTCCTAAAAGTATGCATTAAATAAAATTCTCGAATAAGACTTACTCTCTACTCTTAAATTCGTATAGGACAACTTGGAATGGTATATTTCAAAATTTACTTACAAAACTGGGTCATTAATAAAACTTCGTCAAAGATTTTTCAATTAAAATAAAATGTTTTTTCATAATGAAATTATTATTTTCAGGCGTTTACTTTCATAAAATTCTTTATAGTCTTCGAATCTATTTCATAATTTTGTTGTTGACGTCTTAAACGGTTTAAAACCCTTTCATTGTATAACATTTTAGTTACAGTTTAATAACATCAATAATAATCAAAGACGATTTTGTGGAATTTGATGAATTGAGCAATGAAATGTTGTGAAATTTATTTAAAGGATCAGTTGAAGAACTATACTCTGAGTATTATTATTAAATTTCATTATATCTCGATAAGACTCTCTTTATACCTCACAGATAATTTATATTGTTTCATGAAGTGGTTTTTTGTACCGTACAGAAAAAGATTTTATCATTCGCTTAAAGATTAACAATAAAAAAGTTATGACTTAAAGTTAGTGGTAGTTCATATTCGACATAAAGAAATTGATTGTAATTTTGTTATTTAAACTTTAAAAAAATATATATATATATAAAGAAATAAATGTTTTCGTTTGCATAACAAAACTAATTAACAATTTAATAACATACATTTTTTTCACTCACCTTTATTGCCATTTATTTGTCCCCATTTTTCTGATATGTTTTTTATGAACAAATAAAAATAATTTTAAAATTTTATTAGCATCATATAAATTTTTTTTAACTACTAAATACGATAAAAAACTTTAATGCTAATAAAAATTTAAATTTAATCTATGGATAAGAATTTAAATATTCATAATATGGAAATTAATGGAAATAAGTGATTTCCAACAGTTTGTTTTTTATTGGAATATTTCCATTGATGAAAATTCGTTGAAAATATTGTCATTTTAATTTTTTTGAATTGATTCGTCTTTGAGTTACGAAAAATGATCCTTTTAAATTCCATTCATCAAAAGAACAGTTATTTTTTTACTAAATTGCGTCAATATTTATTGGCCCAATATTTTTTACAATTTAAATGAACAATTTAAATGCAAAATGAACGGAGTTGAGTGATCGTACGTATGTAGAAAATTGTAAAATATCAAAAAAAGTACGTAGTAATTAATTTATTCAAAGACAATATAAACCAGAATAAAAATGGTTATTTATACACATTTCTTATATGTATTTAAATACAACTAACAACAAGGTAGAATGTAAACCAACGGTTTTTAAAAGTGCACATTTCCAAAAGACAATACAAACTGTTTAGAATTGTGACTTGCACAAAAATTTGAAAATTTCATATAAGGAAAAAACGTGCAAATAGGACTTTTCTGGAATTTTCAGCGGCTGTTAGTCCGGAACCCTATATAACTAAGAAAACCCGTTAACAAATGTAAAAATATATTATTGAACCTTTAATTTTCATATCTTGCTGAAGAAAAAATTTTACAGGTGCCTAAAAACAGCAAATTTTGAATTTTTGAGCCCTAATAACTCATAAACAGGGGGTGGTACAAAAAAAATTTTTTAGCAAACATATCCTAATTCTAACAGTTCTTTCTTGCCTCAAAATTAAAGGCCCTATTCAAAAGCGTTCCGGAGTGATGAAGGTAGAAAAATCATGCGAAATTTGGTTTTCACATAACGGTAAATTTAAATACTAAGTTTAAAAACTATATAAAATTTTGATATTGATTTATAAAAATTTGTTCCACAAAATTAATATTTTTATGAGAGCTACCCATGGTTAAATTTTTTTTTCTCTGTCTTTAACGATGTAGAAGTTTTGTAAACAGACAGACGGATAGAGTGAAACTAATAGGCACATTTTTTCATATTTTTTTTTGAAATGTGCTAAAACGAAATAAAACAACAGGCTGTTAAACTATAAATTCTGCTTTAGATTTAAAACGTTGAGGCAACTGTTACGGTTATAGGTTAAACGACTACTGTTATTGTGCTCATTATAATATTATTGGTTTCAATTTTATAGTTTAACTCTTAGAAAATCGTTTCTGCGTTTACTGCACTTTAAGAGTCAGATTTCCTTCTTTCTTGAGTCTCAATTTATCATTCTTTTATTTAGAATGAATGATAGAAGAAGAAAAAGCTTAAAACTTCATCAAATCTGAATATTGAAAAAATCAAATCTTATCACATTGATCAAAAAAAATTGCATTGCTAAATTTTCTGTTAAAAAACTGAATATCCTGTTCCTGTTCTATTAAAAATTTATTTTGACAAAAAAGTTCCAATAGGGATATTGTATAAACGTAATGCCCCACAAAATCAACAAAAAAAAAGTCTTACAAAAAGAAAAAATATTACGATTAAGTATTCTTTTAAATTATTTTAAAATATTTTAATGAAAATCCCCATAGATTTTGAATATTGAATGAAAAAAATATGAAATATGAAGATTTTTTATAGTAATTCGGATTTACAACGATGCCATCAATATTAAAGCTTAAATTTTAAATCGTTTTTCACATCACAATCATAATATGATAGAAAAAATGAAAGGTATTTTTTTTTTTTGATAATAAATAACTATACCCATTATTTTCTTCTTTTTAAAATGAAAAATATTAAAAATTTATTTGGTATGTTTATAATTTTATTCAAATAAACCATTTTTTTTTGTTTGCGACACAACAGGAAGACAATAAATAAAATAAAAGGACCTATCAATTTTTTAAATCGTATACAAAATATAATCTATTATTAACCCTTAATCAAGTACATAATATAGGAATTTCAAAAATAATTCTAAATTATGATATAATTTTAAAAAGTAGTTTTAAATCAATTTGAAATTAGATAAAAATATAAATTAAGATTATAGAAAGTGACATTAAATTCCTAAATAAAATTCTTATCCAAGAATTGAGGCTTATATTGAATATTAACTATATATTGTTATAATATTTGAAAAAATTAATTTATTTATTTTATTTATTATAAAAATAATTTATTTTAAAACATAAATTTAGCCAGTGGTTGACTTTTCTAAACTCTTAAATAAAACCACCCGAAAAAGGATTCTAGTAAATCATAAATACTCCTACAGTCAACAAATAAAAACCAAAATAAATACATTTAAGTTGTAAGAAAAAAGATACGTTAACAAATGATGGATTAACCCCTAACTGGACACATCGGAATATAGGTATATTAACTAACCGAATAGTTTCATTAGTTACTGGAGTTACTGGATCAATTTTGTATTCGAAACATCGTTAGCCCCTGAAAGTGAAAAAAATCACTTCCAAAGACGGTGCAACTACTTAGACCACAATTCTTGATATAAAACTTACAGAATGTTTCTATAAGAGTGCAAATATTTCAAGGTGTGATACCTAAAACTAAAATTAGAAACAAATCGTTAAAGAGAGGATGGTAGAAAAAGAATTATTAGCATAACTTTTGACTGAGGTACTGTACAGAAACTAACTTCATTTTATTTCTCAGCGTTTCATATCCAGAATATGTTGTTATCCTGGAATAATTCTTACTTTATAAACAAGTGTTGGAAACTTCGAACATTTTAAATTTTTTAAAATATTTTGTTTTTTTATATAATGGATTTTCTTTTAAAAATATCACCAATTACGCTGCCTACGTTTGCGTAACACATGCACAACATTCTAAAACTATAAAATTTTTATTGCATTATAAGTTTAAATCCCCACTAAACCATTTTTTAACTTTAAAAATAAAACCAAAAACTTAAAGAGTTTTAAAATATTTAAATTATCCATTTACCATTAAACAAACCAAATTACAGAATTCCAATTAAACCAGTTTAACGCTTTTGAATCCTTTTTTTCATTTCTTTTTTTTTTTTTTGTAAAACTCTTGTGTATCAAATTTTTAAGAGAATGTACCAACGATGTGAAAGAAAAAATATAATAAATAAAACCAAGATTTTAAAAGAATCCTTACACCATCAACAAACCGTAATTCTCTTACTTGCATTATTTTTACCACCGTACATCGTTATATGCAATATACGTGCTATATTTAACCCCTACATAAAAATTTTCTTAGAGAATTTTTGCCAAGATTTTTTTTTTGTATATGCTATGATAAGTAGCATTGAGTGCAATTTATTGTATTTAATAGATTTTGCATTTACAAAAAAAAAATACAAGCTTCGGATACATACAAACACCAGAAATAATAAATCCTGACTGAAAGTACAAAATATAGAGTGACAGAATACCAATTACTATAAAAAGACAAAATTATGATGAGGATAAGGAAATAAAATTATCAGTTTAAATGTTTTGTATGGGTTTTTATTGTTGGTTTTCTTAACGAAATTAATTGTAAAACAATTGAAATATTATAAATAGACATTGTTAGCTTTTGAGTTATTTTATTAAAATGACCAGCAATGACTTAAAATTTTATTATTAAAACATTGCTTTATCTTAGTGTAGACTACTATCTATAACGGCAGAGGAATAACCGTTCTAATACTTCTAATATTATATTGCTGAGGAAACCCAACAATTTATATTTCGCTTAAAGTATATAATATTGGTGTCGTGGCCTGTATTGATTGATTCCAAAATTGCAGAAAAATTTGAATTTTCGAAAATTTCAATTCTATGGTTTCAATATTGAATTTACACCGCTGTTGGTTTCAAAAGCATAACGGTACTTAAGAAGAGAAAACTAAAAATAAAGTAAAACTAAATAATTCGTGTGTTTCACGGATAGGTAGCGCTTAATTTTATGCTGCACAATCTGTTCCAAATATTTTTATAAAATTTTATAGTAAAATAAAAGAAAAACAAAAACCATTAAAATTAGGAAGAGAAAAATCAAAATAAAGAAAACTTTAAAGACTGCGAAAAAAAATGTTTTAAAATAAAACAAAAAAAACAAATGCACAATATTGTGAAGTTTTTTATCAAAAAAAGAAAGGAGCAAGAATGTTTAGTTGACTGTACAAACTCTAAGATATCCTCACGAACATATATTATAGTGCTACCATTAAATTTCATCATCATTTCAAAATTTGAGATGTTTAACTTAATTAAGTGGCAAGATATGAGGATATAAATTTAACAGATACCATGAACCTATTAGGTTAACCAATTTTTGAGAACTAGTTGCATAAAACTCAAGTTCTTTCACAAAATACCTTCACAGAATATCTAGCTTTAATAAACACGGAATTTATATTGATATAAAAATAGAAGCTGTATGGCAGCTGAATTTAAATATTCTAGATTCATTATTTTTTAAGTTATATTGCGAATTGATGGACGGTCGAACATACCTATAGCTTAATAACCTCTTAATTAGATCTTGAATTAAAAAATATAAATATACTTTTTCATATCTATTTGTTGTCATGCTTTACGTTGTCACAAACGTAATGGTAAATATATTATACCCTAAAAATAACTGGCTACGTACGTACAGTTATAAAAATTTAAAAAAATAAAATAAAGATTACAAAAACCACTTAGTCATGTAAAAAATGTCTCAAGAGCGCAGTTTAATTTTGTCTTTTATTTTTTTAAGCCATTTTACATTTTATTATTTTTTTTTACTTAAAATTTTATTTTTTGTTTTAACAATATTTAAAATAAATTCTCACCAAAAATCACATCCTTTTAAAAGTTTTTTAAAAACTTTTGTTAAAGTCAAAATATTAAGTAAGAATTTAAATGGAAAAAATTGTTTTGAAATCTTAAATTATTAATAATTTATTGGTAAACATTCGACGCAACTCTTTTAACGCAACGTCCCATTAAATAACTAACGTTAGATACTTTAGGATTTAGAAAATTAAAGACGTATATATTACGATATTTTTATATACGACCAAAATTCGGTCTATTTTATAGCTTATAGTCCGGCCCATTTTATAATAATATATAAAGTCTGTCCTAGAGAGAATACAACCAAAATTTATAAATTAACTCGTTACAAAATAACTAAATTAAAAATTGTAAATGCTTGAATGAAATGATTAAATAAACCATAAATCAGATTTTCGTCAATATTTACTGGTTTATTTAAAAATTTAAAAAATTATATTGCTTTTTATTTAGATATTTTTTAAATAAACCAAAAATTGATGGCAGTTACCCCAACATATTCTAATGATTGTTTTTAACTGTCATACTCGTATGTATAAACAATAATTTTTTCTTTTTAATTTAATATTCTGATTGTTGCTCGCTTTTATTATCACATCTTTTCTAATTTTAGTTTATTTTTATTTTAACTTTTTGTTTATTCTAATATTGTGTTCTACACTTTTTTTTTACTATAACTTTTTTATGCTTCATTTTTTTTTTTGGTTTTTTTTATCAATGTTTTTCTTTGTTTGGAAAAGGTAATTTTTATTTTTCTAAAGAATTTTGTATTTTTTTATTGCATATTATAAAATAGTATTTTTTTTTATTAGAACATGTTCGAATATTAAAAATTTATCTTATTTCATAAAATTTCTTTATCCTTGAATAGTGAACAATAGAAACTATCGTGTAGCAAAAATTTTTTAATAAAGTATGATTCAAATTTTCGCTAAAAGATAGCTACGTTATCTTGTTAGTAAATTTTTTTTTACCGCGGATGTTAGGTCGCGTACATAGGTCGCGCAATCAGCTTGTACTCAAATCTCAATATTGTAAACAAAAACTATGCTTGAACTTGCAGTGTTTTGCAAAAGTCAAATTGAAATATTTTTCTAAAGAGCGATTTGAATTCAAGCTCATTTTTATGCATTCGACCCATTGCGCCAAATGCATAAAATTGAGCTGGAACTCAAATCTCACTTTTTCAAGCAAAAATACAAGTTTATTCGTAGTTTTTGTTTGTGTTGTTTGAAAAATTTGAGGTTAAGCTTAGTTTAATGCATACGGCCCATCATCTCCGAAAAGACCAGGTCGATTTTATCTTTGACCAGGAATCCTTAAATGAATTGTAATTTGTAAAGTTATTATGTGAGTTGTCTTTGCTGAAAGTTTAAAAGAATAAATACGTACTTTGTGTTCACTTATAATGCAATCGTCTGAGCAGAAAGTTTTTTGACGACGTTGTTACAATTTCTTCCAATAATTTACATCTCTATAATAGTTAGTTTCGAGAATTCTAAAGATACCAACAGAACCCCACGTAGAGTAAAGTCTGTGTATTTTAACAGTATATTGTAACATGTTACCTTTTTAAAAACATACATCACTATCCCCGCATCTTATCCGGAAAGGGCGAAAACTATATTTAAGAACATACTTATTCATTCCAGCTTTTTTATGTAAACCGTTACATCTTTAAATAACTACATTTTACTAAATATACTAAAGACTTTAAACAGTTTTTTGTTTTTGTAACAAAGTTATAAAGAAACAGTAACACTAAAAGGAATTGTAATCTATATGGAATTACCATTAAATTGAGCAATGTTTTGCACAACCTTTTAATTCAATATGTATTCTTATATTTTTTTTTTGTAGTTTTTAAATAGCCATATGGTATATGAGATTTTATATTACACCATGCGGTAATACACAAAACAAAAAGAAGATCATGAATTTTAATATAAAATGAATGATATATGTAATGATATACGCAAGTGAACTCCTACATTTAGCTATTCCGATTCTTCAGTTTGGGTAATTTGTACAAATATCTAAACTAACGTATTATAATAATAGTTGACATTTCAAACTGTCATAACTATGTTGTGTTTTTAAAATCATATAGAAAATATAAAACTCTCATAATAAAATATAGAAAATTTTTTTCGTCAAACTCTAAGTAAATGTCATTTAAATATCAACACTATACGATTACTTTCATATACTTTTTGTTGGCAATTACGAGTACCTACATACCTTCTCTTAACTTTTCAGATTTACATTTAAAATAATTTAGAAACAATCAGTTTTGCTCAAACTGACATTTGTTAGTTATGCGTACCTTTTTTTGACAACTTTACTTTAACTTAAGTATAGTTTGCACAATCTTTTTATTGAGGCAAATTTTAGAAATGGGCAATACATCAACAATTTAAAATAGACAGACATATTTGAATATTCCAAGTAAATTAATGTCAAAGTCAAAGTTTTTATTTTTTCTAACATAATATTTTTTTTTATTTTGAATAAAAAGAGAGTAAATGAATTAAAGAAGTTGTATTTTTTGATATATTGTTATCAGTACCTATAACACAGAAATTATAATAAGACGGAGTTCTATTTGGGTGATAAGAATAGAAAATTTATTAACTAAAAAACTTTTTTATAATAATTTTTCTTTTTATTATTTTTAAGAATCTTTTATTCATCTTGGAAAATTTTACTTATTATTCCAAATTGTCTTTAAATGCCTTAAAAAATGTTTTTTATTGTTTAGCAGTTATTCACTTTAATGATATTAATAAAATCATAATATTTCATCTGTAAATGACAGACATTTAAAATCATTTTACTCAATGATTTACCAATCAACTTTCATTTTTTTCTTTTTAAATGATAAATATTCAGTATAGCCATCTTACAAAATTAATATTTTTCCAAAATTTTCTCATTTTCATTAATAATTTTCCATTTTTATAAAAATCCCATGTAAAGTATATACATATGTATCATATAGTATGTATAATCTATACCTATATTATACATTTTCAAAAAAGACGCTCTTTGATTCCGTTAAATTTTTGTTTTATTTTTCCTTTCGATTAAAAATTTTAAAATATTGGTTGTATGGTAGGAGTAGGAATTTCACAATATAACTGAATATAAAGATTGAAATTTTAGTTCAGTGTTTAGTACAGCGGTAGAGTGTAAGGTTATTAATAGTTGCTTTTTGATTTTGCAAGTTCGATTCAGTTCTGTTTTTTTTTTTTGTTTTTTTTTTTTATATTTTAAACGAAATAAATTCTTACATATCATAATATCATCATAATATTTAATCTGTATTAATAGATATTTAAAACCCTTTTACTCAATGATTTACTATTTTAGGCTTCTTATAATATATACATATATAATAGGTATACATTGAGTTTCCAATACTCAATAATTCAAGGGCAACTTCTAAAAGATAATAATAATCGTGTTTTTACAAAAAATATCATTTACAAAGAAATTTTAAATTCATAAAGGCTTTAATTATTGAAAATTGTATTTTTCCATTTTAAATAAAATCATAAAGAAACTATACTGTATATATTGTATTGTAATTGCTAATTAAAACACCTCGAATTTCGAGGGGCGGGCGAATACTAGTTATATTTGTTCAAAATAAAATAAAATTTCATAAAAATCAAAAAATCAAAATTATAAGACTTTTGTAATGATAATAAATTAACTAAATGAATGTAAAATACATAAAAAGTTAAATTGTACAATTTGAAAATATTGAATCTGGTATCTAATCACTGAAAATGTAATTACCTAATTAATAAATTTATTATAAATCCTTTTCAAGTTAAGCGAAATAAGTAGCTATATATAATCAATCAAAATCCCCTTTGTATATATAATAAGTATAACATATCCATACATAACGTAATATACAAAAATCAATCAATAAACCACTTCCAGTCTGCTGTCAAACAATAAAAGTCTTCCTTAACATTTTAACTTTTATAAAATTTTTCTATTTCTTTTTATTCAAACATACCTTTAATGAATAAAAATTTATTTTGTTTCAAACTAATAATGAAAAGTTCTATTAATTTTAGAATCATCCTAATTAGTCTCTTGGATTTTGTTTATCTCATTTGTTTCTTTTTTTCTCTTTGCTTTTTAGCACATTTCCAAAAAAATTTTGAAAAAATGTGCTTATTAGTTTCACTCTGTCCGTCCGTTCGTCTGTTTACAAAACTTCTACACCGTTAAAGATAGAGAAAATAAATTTTAACCATGGGTAGGTTTCATAAAAAAAATAATTTTGTGGAACACCTTTTTCATGTAGCCCCATCCATTACGGAGCTACAGTCCCTCAAACTTTGAAAAAGTCATATTTTTAAATGCATATATTTTATGTTCTGCTTAAGATTTTTTCAATCTGAAAACGTCATTCGACAGGTATTATCTTTATCGACAGGTATTTTATCTTTGTAAATTAATATCAAAATTATATAATTTTTTTAAATTTAGTATTTAAATTTACCGTTATGTGAAAACCATAATTTGCATGAAATTTCTTTTTTCATAACTCCGGTACACCTTTAGATAGGAATCTGATATTGAGACAAGAAAGAACTGTTAGAATTAGTATAAGTTTCCTCAGAAAATTTTTTGATAGCACCCCCTCTTTAAGAGTTATTACGCCTCAAAAATTGCAATTTTGCTATTTTTAGACACTTGTAACTTAGGCACCTGTAAAAATTTTTCTGCGGCACGACATGAAAATTAAAGGTTCAATAATATATTTTTACACGTTTCTTGTTATTATATGAAATTTTCAAATTTTTGTGCAAGTCACAATTCTAAATGCATTTAAAAAATTGCATTATTCTAATATGCATTTAAAAAATTGTCTGCCTTTAAATTTTTTATTTTAAAAGCTTCTTAAGATAAATTGCCTCAATATCTCAATTGTATACGCCGAGACTACTTTCAAACTCTAAAATTTTGTACACGCTTATATGGCTATAATCGAGACTCACATCAATTATGAAATTATTCATACGCACGATACGTGAGAATCGATTGCAATTCTCTCACAACTACATTCATGTGTTTTCAGTTCTTGGACTGTTTACTTAGATTTTGATTTGTAGTATTAAAAATATTTGTATCTATACATTTGTAATGGTTTCTCTTTCAGTATTAAATTGTAACAAAAAATAAAAAAATTTATTGATTTTAAAATAAATAAATATATCTTCAGTAACTTAGTTCAAAATTTAGATAATGATATGATGATTTTTTTTTAATTAAAAGCGGTTCAATAAAATTTTTGTTCAATCTTGGCATGTTGAAAGTTGAATCAAGTTATTAGTCAAATTTCGTATAAATCCGTGGAATCAATGTTTTTTTTGACTGACCCTTTTTGAAGGACATCTACTCTTGATATACTGGAAAATAGATCAACATTATGGATTATATTGTATACTTTGATATACTTTGTTCAATTTAACAAATACTTATATAGTTTAGCATTGAAGTAGCAGTAGTAGTAATAGTATTAGTAGCATCATAGCTTAAATAGTAGAAAATTGAATTTGCTTTAGATCTAATAACTCCATATACTTTAATATTTTCCTTAATACTAATTTTATTTCGTTATAATCAATTTACATTTATCAATGGGTATTTATTACCTTTTATATTAACCTTAAGAGAACAATTAGTTAAAAAAAGAAGTTTAATTATTTTATTTAGTGATTATTTTTTTTAGTTGTAAATGTACAGTTTTTAACATTTTCATATGATATTTTAACTATTTATCTTTAAAGAAGATGTCAACCACAAAAATAATTACTTATTCGAATTTAATCGAATTTGCACCAAAACACAATATTACTACTTGTATAAGTCACGAAAAATACCTGTGGCTATACCTGTTTTAGTTTGTACACAATTTTTTAATTTATATATAGTGCTGTTATTTATAATAGTTTTATATACCACATAAGAAAATGCAATATTACTAAACCATGGGTTGCTAAATATCTCTACAGAATTTGAACCGACATGTCCCACACTAATAATAAGCCAAATACTTTAAGACTTCGCATATTCGTACCTAACAACCGCTTATTTATTTATTTATTTATTTATTTATATTAATATTACATACATAAATGTAATGCAATATTATTGAACCATCGGCTACTAAAGGCCATTATAGGTTTTTATACTATTATTAAATTATATACTAATATTATTTATTTTGTTTATATTATATACTACTAGCAGAGTACCCGGTGTTGCCCGGAGTATTTTATTGGCTTTATGAAATAAAAATTATTAACTTTTGTTTCTGCGTTAATATAATTTAATTAATATAGTTAACTTATTACTATGCATTTACAGATGCTGGTAGTTTATATTCTTTTTTTTATTAGATTTAGTTAAATTGAATATACAGAGCCAAGAATTAGAGACAATTCTTCTACAAAAAATTTTTAAAGGAATTAATAATCTATTGAGTACACAATTACGGCGAAGTGAATTTCCACAATATATTCTTTAATACCGAGACATAAAATCGCATTTCAATTATGACCATAATGTAGTACATTTTTTTTCGTAAGTAATGTCACTTCATGTTTTTGTGAATTATCCTTTTAAGCACATTTTGAAAAATTTGCTTTTAGGTTCGCTCTGTCCCTCCGTCTGTTTACAAAACTTATATATTCGTTAATATTCGTTAATACCGAAACATAAAATCGTATTTAAATTATAAAAGACCATAATGTAATCAATTTTTATTTTGTAAGTAATGTCACTTCATGTTTTGGTGAATTATCCTTTTAAGCACATTTTGAAAAATTTGTTATTAAGTTCGCTCTGTCCCTCCGTCTGTTAAAACTTATATATAGTTTAATAAAGAGCAATGAAATATTAACTATGAATTGGTCTCTTAAAAGAGTAATGTTGTAGAACAACTTTTTTATGTACCCTCACCGTTGGAGATCCTACAGCACCGACAGCTCTTCAAATTTTGAAAAAACTTCTTTTTAAATGCGTACATTTCAGGTTCTGTTTAACATATTTTCAATATAAAAAATACATGATTGTTTTTTACCTTTATAAATCAACCAGAATTGTTTTACCTTTAGTTTTTCTGATTATGTTTCCTAATTGATTGGCTAAAAATATGTGTAAAAATTGTATATGGATAAGAATGTAAGGTTTTCTGTTCTTTAAATATGTATGTACTCATTTTTGATTAGATGATGTACAGAAATGTGAATATGTTTTCTAATTTAATTGATTAAGCTTATAGTATTTTTAAATATACGGATATTATACATACTATATGTACATATTTGAATGATATTTTATGGGAAACATGTTATACACATGCATCTTATATAGGTAGACCACATGTAAAGACCACATGTAAGTAATGCATTTGTGAATGATGACATGATGATTGCCCAAGTAACATTTGCCAAGAGTAAAACTCTAGAAAATTTGGAAAAGTTCTCATAAGACTCTCATAACACACTTGAAGACTCTCATAATATAATTCTAATTATAGCAAATTAATTTACTCTTATAAAGCTCTTCTTATGAGATAGCAATACTTATATTGTTAAAAATACTTTTACTCTTTTTATAAGAATTAAATTAACTCTTATAGAATACTTATTATAAGATATCAACACTTACAGGGCTAAAAATTCTTTTACTCTTATAGTAAAACTATTTTTATACATTTCAATTAAGCGCAAGAAAATTTATATTCTCATAAAGTCTTTTTTATGAGGTTACAACTCTTATAGAATTGTGTTCTTAAAAGGATTCCTTCATGAGAATTAAACTTTAATAACTACTTGTAATAAAATTGTTGTTAGAGTTCAAGTATAAAAATAAGGTTTGGAAATAGCAGTCAACAAAACAAAATAGAAGTAAATATGGAAAGATGTCCTAACTAAGATAGTTTCAGGTATTTAAATGAAAAGAAAAATAGGGCTTTGAATAATTGAAGTATATTTGTTAGCATGATTATCTTAATAAACGGGATGATGATAGCGTTTATGATGAGGATGATAAAAATCAGCTGATCGACAGGATGAAGGATAAAGTTTTTAGAACTGATTAAATTACGTTTAACATAAGACAGCTAACACAAAAGTATAGTTCGAAATATTTAATAAATAAAAGATTAGATTGTCCGGCGCATTGGAAAGCTTTGGAATACCGTACATTTCTATATTATATAGCAATTGTATTATTGAAAGATCGTTTATCTCAGGAGATATACAAGCAATTTTATTCCCTTAGTTTATACTATTAAGAAAATAGCTAATCATATTTTAAAATTATAACAAAAGATAAACTTTATTTTTGAAAACATTTATTAAAAATAAAACTAAAAAAATAATAAAAATTCATTAAAAAAAATAAACAGTCTTTTTTTCGACTAATACAATTTGACGTTTAAAATCTAAAACACTTGGAAAAAGAATTTAAATCTTATTATAAGAGTTATGGCTTTATAGTAAAACTTAAGCTCTCATTATAATGAAATTAATCTCATAAGAATACCAATACTCTTGTAATAAGAACAATATTCTGATACCAAGAGTAAAAAGACTTGATTTAGTTCATCAAACATAATTGTTTTTAAAAAATAAGTAAAACTAAAAAGAACAGTTGCCCTTGTCAACACTAAATATTTAAAACAATTTATACTATAACCTTGCTTAAGTGAGGAAGTGATTGAGGGTGTCAAAACAAGCAAAAAATTGAGATATAGGTTTTAAAGACATTTGTTTCTTCTACCCAATATGACCACAATACACATTTTTATGCATGGGTTGAAATTTTTTTATTTCAATTTTTTGTATTATTCATAATTTTATGTAGGTATTTTATATATGTATGTATATTTATATGTATAGCACATGTACTCTGATTTTTATATCAAATATTTTTATAATTCAGAGTTTATATTCGAGAGTTATCAATATTAATATAATAAGTTCTATTTGTTACAAACGGAGGATACATTTTTATATACCTGTGACTATTGTTCGTACAGGTATTAAGAATACAATAATAATTTTCTGATAAAAAGAAATATGTTGTACACTGAAAAAACTTTTTTCTACAATACGTTATATCGAAGAATTTAAAAATTAGTAAAAATAAAAATTTAGCAATATTAGTGTTTTTTTTCTATCTGACATTTGCATTAATCCAAACATCAGTTAAATTGTTCATTTAGTAAACTATTACAAACAATTATTAATTATTATTATTAGCGATGTAAATAATAATATCCTAACTAATCTAAGTAATAAATAATATAAAAATCTTAAAAGTATCAAAAAGAATCTAGCATTGATTTAGGTAAAGTTAAAATTAAATAAAATTTAGATAAAATTGTAATGAGAAATTAATCATGCAGACTACGAGAATTTATCTTTGCCTTCTTTGCTGTCGTAAAAATTTATACAAAAATTAAATTTTAATATAATGTAAATAAACTAACAATCATATTTGTTTTTTATTATAAAGAAATTTAATAATTAAAAACATGAAAAATGTACATCGAAGTATTTACAAATTTTTTTCTTTAATTCCATTTAATAAATAATTACTTTTTACAGCATTGCACGAGTTTAAAATAAATTCATGAATTTTTTAATTTTATTCATAAATTTCATAAACTAATTCTTGAACAAAAATCATAATAATATTATTTATAACAAAATCATAAATTTTGTGAACCTCGTTTTGTATTAAACTTATTTATAATTTTATTCAATTATGACATTTTTATGAACAGGACGGCAGTCAAAAATGTGAAAAGTTTCATAAATTATTTCATATTGTGTACCTACATTTTTTTCAGTGTACTTATTCTCATATGAAGAGTTTTGTTCTTATAAGAAAACTTATCAATCAGCGGCCATATTATTGACATCTTCTTTATTTTTCTCAATCTTAACCCTTATGTTATTAAGTAATTTTATTAAATAAAAAAATATGAAAAAATATTTATTGTAAAAATGATTAAATTTAAATTATTAAAACGCAAAATTATAGCTTAAGTTCAATATAACTTAGCTTTAATTGAAATTTATATGTACTATTACATTAGTTTTACTCAAATTATCAGATATATGGTTAAAAGTAGAATAATAAGACTTTAAAGGGTTAAAAAAGAATTATTTAAATTTTTTAAATTTAGATTATTTTTAGTGCGCGTTACTTTTTTTCGACCTAAAATGGTTACTTTTATTAATAAAATTTCAATGGCAGTATAATTTTGGCTTATATTCTTGACGAAAAAGTCATTTTAGTCTCCTATAATTTTATGTTCATATTAAATTCTTACATATATATACTTATTTATGATATTAAACACACACATATAATTAATTATACATATTATACTTTGTTTAATCGCCACAATATTTCTAAAAAGTAAAACGGATACATTTATATTATAATATGTTGGTTTCTCTTTCTAACAACACTCATAAAGAGAAACCAGCACTCATAACAAGAATAAGCTACTATTATAACACCCTTTTGAGCACCTTATGAGAGTTTTTCAATACTCTCATAGTAGTTTTCTTATGAGAGTGATATACTTTTAAAACACTTAAAATGAGAGCTAAAGACTTGTTATGAGTGTTAATTTACTCTCATAACTGCGCCCTTTAACTCTTATAACGATCTCATAAGACACTTATAGAATTCTTCAAGAGTAAATTATGAGAGTAATACTCCCATAATTAACTCTCATAGCACTCTACTAGAGTCTTATGAGATAAATTTTGTTACTTGGGTGTCTAATGTAGGAGATTGTTTCTGTTTTTTAACAACGGCCGATAACGTTATGTTGTTAAGACTTAAACACAGTATTCTTAAGATACTTAATAAGGTTACTTTAATTACTGTTCTATATTAGAAATTTGCATTGAAAGGTTTTTATGGAATATTAGAAACAGTATAGATAAAAGTAAAGAGTGTTGGAAATATCTTTTTAATAATAATAACAATACACAAAATTAGGCAAAATATTATTAATAAGTGCTCGTGCGGAAATGGGTTAACAAACGTTAACAAACATTTTGTCACAGGCTTAATTTAGAACCATAAATTCATCCTGCCAAATTAGAAAGAAATTAGAAACAAAATTTTTTTTTTGAGAGTCTATCGTGTCGAAATGTGTTAATGTATCACAACAAAATTTATTGAATGAGTTTGTCTGCCAAAGTGCAATACTTGTTCAAATTTTCAATTGGTCAAATCGTTTAAGCACAACAACAAAAAATGAGACACTTTATGGCCTGAAGCCTGATGGGTTAATGTATCGTAACCAAATCAACTCAGAAAGCTTTTGTTATAAAGACCTACACTTTTGTAAATTTTCAACTCAATTGGTAAAACCGTTTAAGCGCGACAACAAAGAAATTGAAAAATTTCATTAAGTCCTGGTGCCGAACCGGGTTAATGGATCGTAACCAAATCACCTCAGTGAGCTCCTGTGGTAAAGAGCTACACTTTCGTAAATTTTCAATTCAATTGGCAAAACCGTTTAAGCGCGACAACAAAGAAATTGAAAAATTTCATTAAGTCCTGGTGCCGAAACGGGTTATTGGATCGTAACCAAATCAACTCAGTGAGCTGCTGTGGTAAAGAGCTACACTTTCGCAAATTTTCAATTCAATTGGCAAAACCGTTTAAGCGCGACAACAAAGAAATTGAAAAATTTCATTGAGTCCTGGTGCCGAAACGGGTTAATGGATCGTAACCAAATTAACTCAGTAAGGTCCTGTTGTAAAGAGCTACACTTTGATCAATTTTTAACTCAATTGGTCAAACAGTTTAAGTGCGACAACTAAGTAAATTACAAAACTTCACTGACCCCTGGTGCCGCAACGGGTTCTCCCAAATTAGACCGAAATTAGAAACAAAATTTTTTTTGACAGTCCATCGTGTCGAAATGTGTTAATGTATCACAACAAAATTTATTGAATGAGTTTGTATGCCAAAGTGCAATACTTGTGCAAATTTTCAATTGGTCAAATCGTTTAAGCACAACAACAAAAAATGAGACATTTCATGGCCTGAAGCCTGATGGGTTAATGTATCGTAACCAAATCAACTCAGAAAGCTTTTGTTATAAAGACCTACACTTTTGTAAATTTTCAACTCATTTGGTAAAACGGTTTAAGTGCGACAACAAAGAAATTAAAAATTTTTATTGAGCCCTGGTGCCGAAACGGGTTAATGGATCGTAACCAAATCTCCTCAGTGAGCTCCTGTGGTAAAGAGCTACACTTTTGAAAATTTTCAAATCAATTGGCAAAACCGTTTAAGCGCGACAACAAAGAAATTGAAAAACTTCATTGAGTCCTGGTGCCGAAACGGGTTAATGGATCGTAACCAAATCAACTCAGTGAGCTCCTGCGGTAAAGAGCTACACTTTGATAAATTTTTAACTCAATTGGCCAAACAGTTTAAGTGCGACAACTAAGTAAATTACAAAACTTCACTGACCCCTGGTGCCAAAACGGGTTAATGGATCGAAACCAAATCAACTCAGTGAGCTCCTGTGGTAAAGAGCTACACTAATGTAAAATTTCAACTCAATTGGTCAAACCGTTTTAGCAGAACAACAGAAAAATTTAATGAACTTTGTTCGGCTCTCGTTCCCAAACGGGTTACCGGATCTTCATAAAAATTTGTCACAGGCTTTTTTTCAGACCATAAAACCACCATACAAAATTGGACATAAATCGGAAACAAAAAATTTTTTGGAAGCCCGCCGGGTCGAATCCGGGTAACATATTGAATCCAATTCTTCGGCACCCGTCCAATGCTGGGAAGAACATTTGTACAAATTTTCAACTCAATCGATCAAACCGTTTAGGCAGGACAACGAAAAAACGAAACGGCTTTAAATGGCTCTCGGGCCGCAATGGGTTAATGAACCGAAACGCGATATAGCCTATAACACTTTCCGGGGTCGTAACAACGTTCCTGCAAAATTTGGTTGCAATCGGACTGGTGGTTTTTACGTGAAAAGGGCACAAACAAACAAACAAACAAACAAATAAACAAACAAACAGAATTTCTTCCTTATTTATTAGACTAGCAGAGTACCCGGCGTTGCCCGGAGTACTTTATTGGCTTTATGAAATAAAAATTATTAACTTTTGTTTCTGCGTTAATATAATTTAATTAATATAGTTAACTTATTACTATGCATTTACAGATGCTGGTAGTTTATATTCTATTTTTATTAGATTTAGTTAAATTGAATAAACAGAGCCAAGAATTAGAGACAATTCTTCAAATTTTTTAAAGGAATCAATAATCTATTGAGTACACAATGACGGCGAAGTGAATTTCAATTATGACCATAATGTAGTACATTTGTTTTCGTAAGTAATGTCACTTCATGTTTTTGTGAATTATCCTTTTAAGCACATTTTGCAAAATTTGTTATTAGGTTCGCTCTGTCCCTCCGTCTGTTTTCCAAACTTATATATTCGTTAATATGCGTTAATACCGAAACATAAAATCGTATTTAAATTATAAAAGACCATAATGTAATCAATTTTTTTTTGTAAGTAATGTCACTTCATGTTTTGGTGAATTATCTTTTTAAGCACATTTTGAAAAATTTGTTATTAAGTTCGCTCTGTCCCTCCGTCTGTTAAAACTCATATACTGTTTAATAAAGAGCAATGAAATATTAACTATGCATAGGTCTCTTAAAAGAGTAATCTTGTAGAACAACGTTTTTATATACCCTCACCGTTGGAGATCCTACAGCACCGACAGCTCTTCAAATTTTGAAAAAACTTCTTTTTAAATGCGTACATTTCAGGTTCTGTTTAACATATTTTCAATATAAAAAATACATGATTGTTTTTTACCTTTATAAATCAACCGGAATTTTTTTACGGTTACTTTTTCTAATTATGTTTTCAAATTGATTGGTTAAAAATATGTGTAAAAATTGTGTATGGATAAGAATGTAAGGTTTTCAGTTCTTTAAATATGTATGTACTCATTTTTGATTAAATACTATACAGAAATGTGAAAATGTTTTCTAATTTAATTGATTATGTCTAAAGTATTTTTAAATTTACGCAATTATACATACTATATGTACATATTTCAGTGATATTTTATGGGAAATATGTTATACACATGCATCTTATATAAGTAGACCACATGTAAAGACCACATGTAAGTAATGCATTTCTGAATGATGACATCATGATTGTTTAATATAGGAGATTGTTTCTGCTTTTTAACAACGGCGGAAAATGTTATGTTGTTAAGACTTAAACACAGTATTCTTAAGATACTTAATAAGGTTACTTTAATTACTGTTCTATATTAGAAATTTGCATTAAAAGGTTTTTATGGAATATTAAAAACAGTATAGATAAAAGTAAAGAGTGTTGAAAATATCTTTTTAATAATAATAATACAAAAAATTAGGCACAATACTTTTAATAGGTGCTCGTGCGGAAATGTGCTAATAACAAACAAAATGTTAACAAACATTTTGTCATAGGCTTTATTTGAAACCATAACTTCATCCTGCCAAATTAGACACAAATTAGAATTTTTTTTGACGGTTTATCCTGCCGAATTGTGTTAACGTATCACAACAAAATTTATTGAATGAGTTTGTGTGCCAAAGTGCAATACTTGTTCAAATTTTCAATTGGTCAAATCGTTTAAGCACAACAACAAAAAATGAGACACTTTATGGCCTGAAGCCTGATGGGTTAATGTATCGTAACCAAATCAACTCAGAAAGCTTTTGTTATAAAGACCTACACATTTGTAAATTTTCAACTCAATTGGTAAAACGGTTTAAGTGCGACAACAAAGAAATTAAAAATTTTTATTGAGCCCTGGTGCCGAAACGGGTTAATGGATCGTAACCAAATCTCCTCAGTGAGCTCCTGTGGTAAAGAACTACACTTTTGTAAATTTTCAAATCAATTGACAAAACCGTTTAAGCGCGACAACAAAGAAACTGAAAAACTTCATTGAGTCCTGGTGCCGAAACGGGTTAATGGATCGTAACCAAATCTACTAAGTGAGCTCCTGCGGTAAAGAGCTACACTTTGATAAATTTTTAGCTCAATTGGCCAAACAGTTTAAGTGCAACAACTAAGTAAAGTACAAAATTCCACTGACCCCTGGTGCCGAAACGGGTTAATGGATCGAAACCAAATCAACTGAGTGAGCTCCTGTGGTAAAGAGCTACACTATTGTAAAATTTCAACTCAATTGGTCAAACCGTTTTAGAAGAACAACAGAAAAATTTAATGAACTTTGTTCGGCTCTCGTGCCCAAACGGGTTACCGGATCTTCATAAAAATTTGTCACAGGCTTTTTTTCAGACCATAAAACCACCATACAAAATTGGACAAAAATCGGAAACAAAAAATTTTTTGGAAGTCCGCCGGGTCGAATCCGGATAACATATTGAATCCAAATTTCTTTGGCACCCGTCCAATGCTAGGAAGAACATTTGTACAAATTTTCAACTCAATCGATCAAACCGTTTAGGCAGGACAACGAAAAAACGAAACGGCTTTAAATGGCTCTCGGGCCGCAATGGGTTAATGAACCGAAACGCAATATAGCCTATAACACTTTCCGGGGTCGTAGGAACGTTCCTGCAAAATTTGGTTGCAATCGGACTGGTAGTTTTTACGTGAAAAGGGCACAAACAAACAAACAAACAAACAAACAGAATTTCTTCCTTATTTATTAGATATATTTACATTATATTTGGTCGTAAGGGGGGTATATAAAGAAAAAAACACTTACGACCTGTGCAGAGATCGAACCCACACTCCCTCGGTTAATACGCCACACGCTTACCCACTAGGCTACCGAAGCCCCCAACCGCTTAATTAAAAAAATTTTAAAGTATCAAATTATTGCATAATTTTAGGATACAGGATATTTTCACAAGTACTTTCAATTACAGTACTTTAAATTAAAGTACTTTCAATACACTGAAGACTTAATTTTGTTCAGGGTTATAAAACCTTTGTATAAAATATGTTCAGGCAATAGCTTCTATAAGTAAGCCAAAGACAAGAACAAAATCTAAATTCAGCATATTTATCAATCCTTTTATTTATAATTGAAATAGAGAATACCTAAATCTCAAACTCTTATTTTGATTTAGTATAGATTCGAGCTTCTTCATGATACATACTTTTTATATCTTCATTAACAATTCAATTCGAAATTAAAGAAATTGTTAAATATATTATTATAATTGTATGTATGTCACTTTTAATTAATTTATCTTTTATTAAGGGGGAAAAAAATAAAGTAAAAAATATTGAAATACTTATGGCCGTTTTTCATGAAATGATATTATATGCTATAATATTATGTTGGTTGACTTAGTTAACTTAGCTTAAGAAAATTATATATTGTTACAATATTGTTTTAAATAGGCACTAACATAATAAGTTTTATATTTTATTTTAACATTTCCTTTTTGTTTAATGTATATTGAAATGATAAATGATGTTTTTCTTTTAAAATTTTAGTAATGAAAAATATTCTATTTACCACAAACGTAGGTTTTAGTTATCATATAATATATAATATACAAATGAGTGGTATTTTAAAATGTGCGGACAATATTTACAGTACAGAACAAAACTATGTTAATTTCTCTTTGAAATTTTCAGTATTAAAAATAGTTCAAAAAAAAACTGTTAAGCGATTTTGAGCATCTAAATAATTCCATATAATAAATAGGTACTTATATAATTTAAAATAGACAGTAAAAAGTAAAGAAAAGCTATAAAACTTCTTACGAGTACCAACACAGCACACCTTATGATAAGAAGACATGCCGAGAAAATAAATAGAGCACGGACTAATATATGCGGAAAAGTTGAGGTAATGCGAGAAATTTGGGAATATGCTAATGCCCAGTCTTGGAACTGCAAAGAAGTAAAAGTTTATGTTAAGTACACTAGGAAAACTTTTCTAAAGACAGAATCGTTAAGTATCTAAAAATCATAAAACTCATAAAAGCTATAAAACTGACAAGTTACGAGCAAACTATTGACCAAAGTAGCACATCTGGTCGCAGTATCTAGGTATAAGAGGAATTAGAAGATCTCTCTTCGAAACAACAACAACATGTAATTTTAATTTTGTATAAATAATTTTTGTGTTTTGAAAATATAATAGTTAAGTACCTAATTTTGTAGTAGGAAATGATATAGATATCAAATAATACTGTAACTTTTAACATTCAAAAACGCATATTTAATGTGTATGCAGAATTTACTAATAGTTATTTAAATCACAATACCAATAGTAAAAAAATTGATTAAATAGATGAATCAAATTGACTATGCAGTTAAGTTTCTTATTAATTTATGGAGATAATCTCGTTTGCTCCGGAATCATTCGGAAGCTTCCAGAATCCGAACCCATGGACTATGGATATAAAATTTTGCTTATGACTGTAATTTTTAATCTAAGTTTCCAGCTAACTAGATTGAAGTAGGCATATTTTTAGTAACATATTTTAAGTATTATGAAGTTTTTCTTTTTTTCATTGGCTAGACACAAAAAATTTTTCTGATTGGAATTTCGAGAAAAAAAAAAAACACTTTTACATTTTTTTGAATTTGCTTTTGTTAACAATGTCCTGAAAAACAAAAAAAAAATAATAATAAAAAAAGTACGCTTCCCTCCGATAGGGAAATGAAAATGAAATTGATTAATGGATTTCTGTTTTATATTATGAGTTTTTTTTTGTTTTTTTTTTTGTTTTTTTTTTTTGTTATTTTGACATGAAAACAATAAAAAAAAGTATATGTAAAATATTTGAGTTTTGTTATATTGCGTTTTCAATGATTAATTCATAATGATTATTTTTGGTTTTTTATTAAAATAAAATCAAAAAAAAAAAAAATATAGCAAGAAACTGATTCAAATCAATTTTCTTTTTATTATTTAATTTTATTATTAATATAGAAATAGTTTTTATGACTCAATTAAAGTAAAAGTTTAGTAACTAAAAGAAAAAAAAAATTTAGTTATATGCCATCAATGAATGTAGGTAATAAAATAGTTTGTTAGTTTTTCATTTAAATTTGTCGGAAATTTTCCTTTTACAATATTTTTTTATGAATTAGAATGGCAATAAAATTTTCGAGGTCAATAACAGAAAAAAGTTTTTGTATAACTTTATATATGAGGCCTGGATGACTTAGTTGGCAAAAGCGAATGAAATACTTTGTAAACACCGAAGGAGTGTGAGTTCGAATCCTACACATGTCGTAAGAATATTTCCCCCTTATGACATTTACAGCTACGTGTGAAAAAGAAAAGCTGTGTAATTTCCTTGTCACATTTATGTGGCAGGGGAATATACTAAAAAAACCAAAAAAAAAAGAAAACTATATATAAGATCATGGCTGGAAAGTTCAAATTTTATTTATTAAAGCTCTGCAAATTCGAAAAGTTTAAAGAACATAATATTATCACAACTAATATTCTGCATATAGTATTTAAAAATTTTTTGCTATTTTTGATGTTTGAAAAAAAACCTTTATTTTAAAGCTTATCGTTTGATCTGTGATGTATTATGGTATTTACCAAAAAAAAGTGAATCAATAATAATAAATTATATAAAAATATAAGCGAAGAACGAAAAAATAAGAGCAAAATCAAAAATAGGGAAAATCCCCAAATGTAAAATTCTTATCTGAAATTTTGCAAAAATAAAAGTTATTTTCCAAAGTGAACAAAGCTTTTATATTCAAGTTGCAAAAAGAAGAGATTTTTTCTCTTATAAGACGGTTTTTTTAATTCCATATAGGCATATTTTCATTGTTTTTATTTTCGAGATTTTTGCTTCTCTTGCATCACTGTTAAAAACAACAGTATCTCTTTAATTTCACTCAAGTATTGGGTTTTTATTAAATTGCCTTCGAAATTATAGAGCACAGAATTTTGAAGGCAATAGTCTCTTGTCGTTTCTCTGTCTGCCTTTATTATACTTTCGAGATATTCATATTCATTTAACTCCTCAATTTGAACACTCCAATAAATATTTACTCGCGGTTTGGTTTGTATTGTACCGTTGATTTTAAATATTTTTTGTTTTTCTTGTGTTCACACGTGACAACACAAAGCTTGTGTTCAAAGCCTAGGTATTTTTTGTATTTTTTCTGATAATTTATTTATTATCAGTTCCATTTCGTCATGTAATTGTGTGAAAAGAGCTGTGTCATCTGCTTGAGAGTTGGCAGGAGATACCTTTGAGCAGTGAGCTATTTGTTCCATGCATTTATCCATCTATTGAACAGAGTTAGTACAATTTGTTTTTTTATTCCTTACTTTATAAAATATAATAGAATTGTATTTCTTTTATAAAGTTAAATTTTGCTTATTTTTTAAAAAGTTTTATTATTAAATTTCTGAAAACTGAACAAAGTTCTTTGCCCTTTTTTTATTTAACTCATTATATAATTTTAAAAACTTCCAGAGTAGATATATCATAATTAATACATATATATTATACATAAGATTATTAAAAAATTTAAATTGTAAAAAAAAAAAATAAATAAATTAGAAATTTTAAGTTTCTTAAAAAATAAAATATTTTTTTTGAAACATTTTATAAAATATATTGCTGTTATTTTTAATTTATAATAATATAATATGTATATCTATCTATAGATACATAATGCACCTGCATAATAATTACGCATATTTCAAAAAAACCATGATATATTATTATGTACATTTAATTAAATGTAACTTACAAAGTGATGTTCTCAAAAACTGATAAATAAATAATTAAATCTTGCAGATAAATGAAAAATTTTCATGTTAGAAAGTACATACATAGGTATATGTAATTTTAAGAGGAAAAAAATAAATTTTATAAAATCTTATTATAATATTTTTAACATTTTGTTCTAATTACATAACTAATTAACACAATCTGTAATTATATTCATGTCTGTCAACTTAAACGGACAACATAAAATCAACATAAATAATGTACATAATAAGTATATATCCAGTATATACCTACTAGTATAATGTATCTATGTATACAAATTAAAATTTCTTTGTTTTCATTTATTTCAAATCCTCACGTTTTTTATGTTGTGTTAATATTTAGAACAAAAAATAGAAAACAAAAAATAAAAAACAACAATATAGGAAAAAGAATTCAACTACAATAGTATTATCTACTATTTTCCTTCAAAAATATTTAAATTTTTTGCCATCCGTCCTTTTTAAATTATCATTCTCTATATAACAATATTGTTACATAATAACGGTATTTTCCCTCGGATAATATTTAAGCGATTTGCTGTTGTATTATTATATTTATGCAACATTTCTATTCATCTATTTATTTACTTATTGGCAAATAAACATGTATTTGTTTCAACATAATAAGTTTGTATGTGTTTTATGTGTAAAATATGTCAAATTATGCATATGCAAATTATCATTCTTTTTATTAGGTAGCTAAGATTACCATAATATTTAAGTGCATGTGCATAAAGGAAATAATTATGTCAAATTTTATAACTATTTTGCATTTGAAATTTAATACATAATATGACTGCTGCATATTATGTATGTATATGTATATATAGATATACATATATCTACATATTATTGAAGTGTTTATTTAAAATTAAAATTTTTCTATTGTGGTGATGAGCGCAACAATAGTTTAAATCACAAAAATATTTTTTTACTAAATAATAGTGGGAAAAAAAAACAAAAACAAAATATCAGCTTCTATCTTTAAACTACCCTTTTTTTAATATTTTTGTTATTTATCTTTTGAATAAAAACTTTTTCTTTTTAATTTTTTTCTCAACTTTATCTAATACCATCTTTATTGTATTCTATATACTTTTCAATGAAAAATAATATGTTCGACAACAAAACCACTCACCACTCGGTCGGAACATAAAATAGAATTGAATTGAATTGGAAGAATAACAACAGATATTAAGATAAAAAGAAAACAAAAAATAAAAGAAAAACTGGATAGATATTAGAGGAGCGTTTTGAAAATATATAAACAGTAATCATTTCAGGATGCACTTTTAAAATCTAGAATTTCAATGAGTTTCACCACATCAAGAAAGATAAAAATTCTGTTTTGTTCATTTTTTCTTTTTTTTTTTACTTGTTTTTTTTTTTTTTACTTAGTAAAAGAATAAAAAACAAAAACAGGGTGTTTTTTTGAAAAATGTAAATAATATATTATTAGCCATTTTATTTATTAGTTGATTTGAAAGTGTTTAAAAGATTTCACAATATGAATATATTTGAAGAAAACCTGATGGTTTGCATAATAAAAGTAGAAATTTTCAATTATTTAGAACGTGACCGATTCAATTATTTAGATTAACCGATTATTAGATTTACCTTTACATTGAACATGTGATCAAAAGAATTATAAAGAATTTTTAGTATTAGATTGTTTACGTTCATTTTATAAAGTAAACTACTCTTTTCTACTTCCAACTATACTAGTCTTTGACAAAGAGTAAATTGAAGTAAATATGGTTATGTTAAATTAGCGTTCCATTATCTTTACCACTATTCCCTTTCTACTCTCAACTACTCTTCCTTTTATTCAGTGATAGGAAGATATACTGTTAATACTGTATTACTTTTCCTACCGCTATTATCGTTCTTTCTGATATCTCAAGCGATTATTTCTTATTATTTCTTGCAGTAAGTAACACCACTACACAACACTTTTATAAAACATGTACAAATTTGGTTTTCGAAAAAAGGAACATTTATTAAAGAAATGGAAAAAAATTAAAAGTTTTCGATTTGTTCGTATTTTAAGTGCATGTGTATGAGATTATAAAAATAAATAAAATTTTAATGTAGGTTTGAGGTTTGAAATATATAAAGGTAAGAGCCCCATTAGTTACAGTCTGAATATTTTTTTTTTCAAGCTTACTACAAAATACATATAACTAACTTTCTGAAATAATGCAGTAATTGTCTCTTTTTAATCCCCAAATTTTTATAGATTATCCACCCCTTTCCATATTTGAATGACTATAGTACAATTTTATCTACTAAATATTAAAACTAGAGATAGGTACAAATTAAATATGCAATTTAAAATGTCAGATTTTGTCATTACTCGGTACGTATTCATATAGACATTATATTATTGTAATTCAAAAAAAAAAAAAAAAAACTATAAACGATTAATGGAATAACAATACATAAATAAAATCACACACACTACATTAATATGTATATACGTCATTAAATATAGAGAAAAAATGATTCAATTCTTCAATGTTTTTGTAAAGAAATTGTTGAGTGATGTGACATCTCTATTATACCATAAGATTAAAATGGCACAATAAGGAGGCACTTTTATGGTAAAATTTTTCATCATGTCACTTTTTTCTTTTTTTTTTATTTACTTTCTATTTTGCATTGCATCTCATTAGAAATTGAATGAATTCTTATATTCTTATTTTTATTCTGTTTTGGTTTCATATTTGTTGCGTATTGTAAAAATTATTTTTCTCAACTCTTCCCACATCCTCATCATTTATACATACATACATAATATGTACGTATATACCGTTCTAACATTTTTATTCTTCTTCAAAATAAAAAGGAAGAAAACATTTAAAAAATAACATTTGAAAGTTCTTGACATTTTAAACATGGAAGAACAGTATTGATAAAACTTTGCTCACAAATTAAAAAAATTGATTTTCGTTAAAAGAAAAACAATCCGACAGCTAATTTAAAGTTTGTTTGACTGGTATTTGTATTAATAATTTATTATAAAATTTGACCTTAACTATTGAATTTTACCTCAGAAAAATGTCTATGAAATGTTAAAACAAAATATTTTCCATTATAATTTTAATATAACTTTAAAACAGTGATACAACATTGTGACAGCTTGTGTTTGACTTTAAAGATCTTATTTCTCACTAAAGCGAGTGGTTTTAAAATAGGTAGGGTTAGAAATTTAAAAGAAAAACTTGTTTCATATAGATTTAAATTTAAATACCAGTTTGCTAAAAAAGATAATATAAGTAGTATATATTTCAGTTAAGAATTTTTTTTTCCTTCTCAATTAAAAAAAAAAATACATAAAAAGTTAAAGTTAGTTAACCATTTGAAGATACAATTCAATCCAATCTTTGAGTATGAGGTGCCTTGCATCTAACGAATGGTTTTGAAATTTTTTTTGTGGGTTTGGTTTGCTAACGAAATGGGTTTAACGAATTTGATCCATATATATATAAAATGGTACAATATAATTCATTTTTATCAAAATATTGTAGATAACTTTTGTAAACAGACAAACAGAAAAATGAAGACGCTGAGAGCGTCAGACCATTGTTCCGAAAATGTTTGCAAATATGCTATAATTACGTTGTTTTGTTTTTAAAATTTAAAAAATTGTATCTCGATATATTAAATAAAACGATCAGCCCTTTCAGAATTGTTTGCAAAAAAAATAAAAAATTTAACAGTTTTTTTCCAATACTGTATTAATGCAAATATGTTTCATACGAGTACATAATATGTGTATAAATAAAAGTTTATAAACAAAAATAAAAAACTTGGTTAAAAAGTTTAGGTTATAATCGTACAATAAGAAAATAATGTATTTATATCTACATACAAATATATATAATATATCCATAAATAATATAATATATATATATATATACATATATAATTATTATAATATATTCATAAATAAGAGTATTAGAACTTTAGTTTTAAAGTAGCAACAATAAAAAAATGAATTTTGTATTCAAATAACAATAGTTGCAACAGTATTCAAAACAACGAAATTATTTTCTTACTGTTATAAAAGTAGAATTGTATAAAATTTATGCACTTGTGCATTTCCATTTCCTTAAATACATACTATATGTATGTATACTTGTGAATATTATTTCTAAATTTATAATATAACAGCTATGTATTATGTATAAAACAACAATTTTGACTGAGAGGAATTGTTTTGTGATGGATATGTACATAACAATATACTCAATACATAGGTAAATACATAATACAATACAAATATATACATACATAGGTAAACATATTCATATTTATATGGATATGCAGATATTATGTACGTGTTCATATGTGTAATTTTTAGTGTTATGGGACGATAAATATATAATAATCTTTCCTTGCCTTTAGGCTGCCACTTAAGTTCAGCATGTTTCAAATGTTGTTTATTCGGATTTTCACTTTTAGTTTTAGTTTTTTTTTGTTATTTTTTTTTTTTTGTTTTTACTATTTTCATTGTTTTAATTTTAATTCTTATTCTCTATATATTATTCTGCATATATGTATGTATTTGTATGTTTTTAGTAGTTTTTGTTTTTGTTATTTGTTTTCTTGTTTTTTTTTAGCACATTTCCAAAAAAAATTTAAAAAATGTGATTTTTAGTTTCACTCTGTCCGTCCGTCCGTCCGTCCTTCCGTCTGTTTACAAAACTTCTACACCGTTAAAGATAAAGAAAAAAAATTTTAACCATGGGTAGGTCTCATAAAATAATTTTTCATGTAGCTCCATCCATTACGGAGCTATAGCCCCTTAAACTTTGAAACAGCCCTATTTATACCCGTATGAACTATGTTCAAGGGTATAATAAATTTGCCATTACGTTTGTGACACCTTAAAGGAGTCGAGCTAGATATAGTGTCAAAGGTATGGATCGGCTCAGAATCGAATTCTGAGTCGATTAAGCCATGTACGTCCGTCCGTCCGCACGATAACTCAAAAAATAAAGGAGCTAGGGGGCTGAAATTTTTTTTACGTCACTTTTGCAAAATTGTTAGTTTTGCTATTTAAATCCAACATTTTCGGTCGGCGGGTTCGAGTAGCTGCCATACAACTTCTATCTTTATATAGAAATAACTCAGTATCTATTCAAGATAGGTTTCTGAAATTTTGCAAATGATGATCAAGTTTTATGGCAACAACTTCTGTAAAATTTGGTTGTGCTGGTGCAGCGGGTTCGGGTAGCTGCCATACAACTTCTCCGTTTAAATGAGAATAACTCAGTGTTTATTGAAGCTAGGAATCTGAAATTTGGTAAAGAGGTGTCGAGTTACATGCCAACAACTTTTGTAAAATTTGGTTGGTCTAGAGCAGCCGGTTCAGACTTCTTGCACCTCTTGGAACCTAATGAAGCTAGGCGTCTGAAATTTTGCAAATGATGATCAAGTTTTATGGCAACAACTTCTACAAAATTTGGTTGTGCTGGTGTGACGGGTTCGGGTAGCTGCCATACAAAATCTCTTTTTAAATGAAAAGAACTCATTGTCCGTCCGCACGATAACTCAAAAAATAGAGGAGCTAGGAGGCTGAAAATTTTTTTACGTCACTTTTGTAAAATTGTTAGTTTTGCTATTTAACTCCAGCATTTTCGGCCGCCGGGTTCGAGTAGCTGCCATACAACTTCTTTCTTTAAATAGAAATAACCCAGTGTCTGTTCAATCTAGGTATCTGAAATTTTGCAAATGATGATCAAGTTTTATGGCAACAACTTCTGCAAAATTTGGTTGTGGTGGTGTGACGGGTTCGGGTAGCTGCCATACAAAATCTCTTTTTAAATGAAAGAACTCAGTGTCCGTCCGCACGATAACTCAAAAAATAAAGGAGTTAGGAGGCTGCAATTTTTTTTACGTCACTTTTACAAAATTGTTAGTTTTGCTATTTAACTCCAGCATGTTCGGCCGCCGGGTTCGAGTAGCTGCCATACAACTTCTTTCTTTAAATAGAAATAACCCAGTGTCTGTTCAATCTAGGTATCTGAAATTTTGCAAATGATGATCAAGTTTTATGGCAACAACTTCTACAAAATTTGGTTGTGGTGGTGCGACGGGTTCGGGTAGCTGCCATACAAAATCTCTTTTTAAATGAAAAGAACTCAGTGTCCGTCCGCACGATAACTCAAAAAATAAAGGAGCTAGGAGGCTGAAATTTTTTTTACGTCACTGTTGCAAAATTGTTAGTTTTGCTATTTAACTCCAGCATTTTCGGCCGCCGGGTACGAGTAGCTGCCATACAACTTCTTTCTTTAAATGGAAATAACCCAGTGTCTATTCAATCTAGGTATCTGAAATTTTGCAAATGATGATCGAGTTTTATGGCAACAACTTCTGTAAAATTTTGTTGTGATGATATGACAGGTTCGGATAGTTGCCATACAACTTCTCTTTTTAAATGAAAATAACTCAGTGTCTATTGAAGCTAGCTATCTGAAATTTAGTGAAAAAGTGTCGAGTTGCATGCCAAAAACTTTTGTAAAATTTGAATGGTCTAAAGCAGCCGGTTCAGGCTTTTTGCATTTCTTGGAACTTAATGAAGCTAGGCGCAATAGATTCGGGTAGCTATCATACAACTCCACAATTTACATAAATATATGTGGTTCGGTACTAAAACTCTGAATGTTTTTAAAAGATGATCAAGTTTTATAGAAACAGGATATATTACGTTCATACGGGTATCCCAGAGTTGACACAGTCTACTCTACTGCACTCTTCCTCGTTTTTTTTTATTTTTAAATGCATATATCTTATGTTCTGCTTAAGATTTTTTCAATCTGAAAACGTCATTCGACAGGTATTTTTTTTAACTTTGTAAATTAATATTATATTATAATTATACAATTTTTTTAAATTTAGCATTTAAATTTACCGTTATGTGAAAACCAAATTTTGCATGATTTTTCTACTTTCATAACTCCGGCACGCTTTTAGATATAGGCTTGAAATTTTGAGGCAGCAAAGAACTTTTAGAATTAGTATAAGTTTCCTCAAATTTTTTGGTAGCATCCTTTCTTTAACAGCTATTACGCCTCAAAAATTGAAAATTTGCTATTTTTAGACACCTGTAAACATTTTTCTTCGGCAAGACATGAAAATTAAAGATTCAATAATATATTTTTACGTGTGTTAACGGCTTTTTTTAGTTATATAGGATTCCGGACTTACGGCCCCTCAAAATTTCAAAAATGTCCTATTTTCACGTTTGTTCTTATTACATGTAATTTTCAAATTTTTGTGCAAGTCACAATTCTAAACAGTTTGTATTGAGTTTTGGTTATATGCGCTTTTAAAAACCGTTGGTTTACATTATACCTTGTTTTATCTTTTTTTTGATTATTGTATAGTTATTTACTCAAGAACAATACCATTTTTTGTTGTTTTTGTTGTTTTTATTTTTTTATTGTATTTTATAATTCTTAGTGAAAAACAATTATTTCAAGTGATCCTGTCAGGAAAATTTTTTTTTAGTTTTTGTTGGTTTGTTTGTTTATTTTTTTGTTTTATTATTGTTGAAAAGAAACTTGACTACTATTTTATAATATATTTTGTATGTGTAGTTAAGTGTTCTTCTACCGTTATTTTGTCTTTTTTTTTTTATTTTGTATTAAATAGTGCGAATACAACATTGCATATATAGATTTTATGTGTAGAAGCGTATATAAAGAGTTAAGTATTTATAAAAATATAATAATATTCTTGTAAGAGAATTGTTAATGTTTGTATAATTTAAGATCATTTTTTTCTTTTTTTAATTCCGTTTACCTATTTGAAAAACTAACTGTTTTTTTTCTATATTTTGTTTTTTATTTTTAATATTTTGTTTTTTATTTTTAATTAACATGTTGAGGTTGTTATCCCTTATTGTACAGTAAAACAAGTTTTAAGGTAGCGAAAAAAAAATATTTTTTTCATCAATTCAGTGTTTCATTTGAAGCATACATTATGGTTATGGCTAATACCAAGTTATATCTAGATATATTAATTTATTGTTTTGTGTCGTCTTTTCAGTGATTATTTATGATCTTTCCAAACATAATTAAGATTCCAGTATGTAATTAAAAAATATTAAAATTTATTATCCGATATTCTTCAGTTATAAGTAGGTCATAATCTATGTCTTCTTTGTTAATGTATTTAGAAAAATTTATTTTTATTTGAAGTAACTGCGTATTTTGAGTATTACTGAAGAGTTACTGTTAATTATTCTTAATTGAGAATTATGAGTCAATACAAAAGACATTCTCTTTAGTAGCGACAAAAAAAAAAAGAAGAATTTATTGTACTTAACAAAAACATACAAGACAACATTAACTAAAAAGACAAGGTAGAAAAAGGCTTAAGAGATCTAAGAGTACACCGGCATTTTTGAGAATATAAGAACTAAAGAAAGAAGGCGAGCAATTCAATATCATTATAGAAAACTTTGAGAATTCACCATAAAATAAATAAACCTATAATTATAATTTAGTAGTTTTCAGCTACACACTACGTATAATGAATTCCATTTCAAGCTTTGAACATCAGTAACTACTTATTTTTTACGATTTTTCTACTATAAAACCTATACGTAATATTAATAAAAAAACATAAACAAAACATTTCATATTTACATTACAGTAGTATGGTACCTATCATAGTTGGTGGTAGTAACTAGTAACAAAACGTACACAACAGAATAACAAAAAAAAACACCAAATTATAAGAGACATTCTCACTTACTCTCTTTAAAATTGCGTTTGTTTTTTTTCCTCTCGAGTATCGAGTCTCGAACTCTCGACTAAACCTCAACGGCTCAACTATTCTTTGGCTATATGTATGTAATGTACTTTAACTTACGCATGTATAAAGAAAAAAATTTAAAAATTTATAAAAATCATCATTTATTACAATATGTATTGAAATTTTAAATAATGATGAATGATATTGATCTGATATTAATAATCAATATGTATCTAAATATGTACTTATGTATGACCAGCGGGCAGAGTCTCTTGAAAATTCAAATACATAATAATATAATTGTTTTGGTTTTGTACTTTTCTATTAAATTGTTGCATAAATGTATGAATGTTTGTATATTATTTGAAGCGATTAGAAAACTTTTCTAATTGTATTTTTTTTTAATTCAATTTCTTCTCATATAAGTACTTAAATTTTAGTATAGGTACAGCAGTTCTTACAACCAAAATTAAATTTGAATAATTTTTTATTTTTAAATATTTTGTATGTCAATTTTTATGCAGAGGTACCATTTGTACAATTGTGGTAATATTTGTACGGTTTTCTCGCCCTCTGTACCATGTACAATCTTAATCAAGGATTGTACGCCAAATATACGGTCTTTTCAGATTTTAAATTTTTTATATTAGGGCAAGGGTAGGGTAAAACGAACAACGGCAATATTGTTACAGACAGACGTGGCCTATAAAAAAATTTAACTGAATTTTGCTGCAAACTTTATTTGTGAATTTTACGAATGTTTTACGGATACCTATTCTGTTTTCCTCAGGTACCTTTAAAACATTTATTTCGAACTCGATAAATAAATAGACATAATAGTCCTCACTCACAATAAAAATCTAAATATAGGTACATCAACTACAGGCTCCTTATACAATTTAATTCTGTTTTGCCATTATTTTAAAAATAATTTCAGTTAGTGTTTTGACGAATTTGGTTTTGCTTTCTGTTTTTCATAAATTCTATTTTTCTAAACTCCAACGGTCTATTGTATGAATTGGGATTTAACATAGAATTTGACTACACATTAACAGGATTAATTACTACACATTAATTATTATTAGAATTATTTAAGATATTTAAGTTCATATAAAAGAATAAAATATATTATGTTAAATGAAACTTTTTTAATTTAAGGCATTTCAAATTTTCTGATTCTCTTAACTTCGTTTCTTAATTTTATTTTCACTTTATATTCTACAAAAACAGTCGGTATTCTAAATAAATTTGAATTTGCTACAAACTTTAGAAAAAAGAAAAATTAAAATATAAGTCACATAATTTTTACCATAAAGACTTTTTTATAATAATTGGTTTAGGCTTTTACAAATTCTATCAAATAATTTATTTATATGATAAACTGAATATACATCTTATAACATAATTCACCAGCATAGTAAAATAGCCTCTCCGTTTATAACTCATAGATATTGGTATGTTTAAAATAATATAGACCTAAGTGTTGGGTTCCATCAGTATGGTAAAATGACTCGATTTAGCTAACTAAAAAAGCTTAACTTAACCTTAGTAGCTACAAATCCTATTAATGAAACCAGCTATTACCTAAAATATGTTTAGAACAAAACAGATAAGAGTAAAGTCTTTTTTTTTTCTAAGTTATCATTTTTATTTCTGAACCCAAGTCATAGGAATTAATTAGCCTTCTAAGTTGAAATTACAAGAACGGTAACAGACAAGCAAAGTAAGGTAGGTGGTAGGCTTTAGAGTAGTTGCCAAATACATTCTTGGACTCTTGGACTCAGTTTGCATATTATCTTCATGACGTTTCTTTAACTATAAGCAGTATAGTTATAGTTGACAATGGTAACTCAATTTTTTATCATACATATTAATTTTATCCATATCTACTTTACAATTTAATTCATATAACCTACATTACCACAATAAATTGAAGAATTTTCATCATTTCAAATACGATTTAAATATCATGTCAATTTCAAATGTTTTACATTTCATGCGTTCTGATCTTGATAAATTTTTCTGTGTTTTTTGTTTATCTTAATTTTAATATATTATTATGTAGATTCATACATACATATTGTATTTATAGGTATATTAGATATGTCTATAATATAAATTTTTGTTAAAAAACCGAAAAAAAAACATTAATGTGAAGGAAAAAATTTCGCACGAGAAACAAAAAAAAGGAGGCAAAAAATAAATCCCAACCGACAAATTTTTTACAAAATTCCATTTTTCACATATGAACAAATGATGGAAACCACAAAAAAAAAAAGGTTTTTTGTTTTTTTTTTTTTTTAACTCCCCAAACACTCTAACAACTCATCAATTCATCACCACAAAATATACATATAGTATTAAAACAGTACCTTTCTACTTATTTTGGTAATGATGGTAAGGACACCACATTCAATGATTTGTGTGGGATAAAAAATTTCGATAAATTTTTTGTTTTGAATTTCAGAATATTGAATTAAATTTTTGTTGTTTTGTTTTGTTCTCTTTTTTTTTCATCCAGTTTATAATAATTTTGTAATTTGCCTTTAAGTAAATGATGCGACAGTTTGTTGATTTTATTGTACTACACCTGACATCAATATTGACTTTTTAATTCAGGTTCGATTTTGTAATTTCTTTGGTGTTATTTCGATTACGAACATTAGTTATAATCATTGCGATCATTAATAATTTCTAAGCTTCCGCTTAAAAAAGTTATTTTGAATTGTGATTAAGTTGCAGCCAAATGATTTCAAAACTCAAAATTTTCCTTCTTCTTAATCAGTGGTGTCTCAAAATTTCCCTGATAATATTATATTTAACATTTGGAACTTCTGTGAATACCTAACCTTTCACTTCTCTATATTTATATGTAATGCCCAATTTATTTTTATGTTTAAATGAATCTCTCCTTTTTGTTTCTTTTCTTATCATATGGCTTACATTTACCATATCTTATCATATGACTTACACTACACTACAGCCAATAATAATTGTGTGATCTAGAAAATTTACTTCTATTATTTTTTGAAGATCTTCAATATTCCATTCGGAATATAATGAACTCATAACATAATTCGCAGGAAAGAAAATATTAATAAAATTAAGTATAAAATATGGCTGGATACAGATTTTTTTTTTTGGCTGTAGTGATTGAAGCAAAAATTTATAAATGTAGGGAATACGAACGGAATGAAATAAAAGAAAAGATAAGAAGAAAAAGTTAACAAAATAATTTATTTTTTGAAAATTTTTAAGTAACTAGGTACATACACAGAAATACGCGGAAGGATGTTATTTTTTTTTTCTTCATTTTCTTACTTTTCTTCAAATTCTTTAAAAATTTATTTATTTATTTATATTTCTTATAGAAATCGGAAGGATATAGAGAGAGACAGGCAAAAAACAAAACTGAAACTGAAGAGTTGGAACTGCACCAGAAGCAGAACAAAAAGAGATTTTTCGTGTTCTTAATTGACTTGGAAAGGAAGTTGAAATAATTTTTATACTTACTTGTTTTTCTAGCTTTTCTACACTTTGTTTTTTTTTTTTTTAATTTTTTTGCACAAAAAGCACCACCCCATCATTTCGAAAAAAAAAAAGACACATATATACAAAAATGTTTGTAAATTTTTTTTTAACTCAAATGTTTCTTAAAATTTTATTTTTTTTTTTTTTAATTTTTAAAACATCCAAACTTATTTTTAGAAAAAAAAAAATGTTTTTTTTTTGTTGCTCACTTGTTTGCCAAAATGTCACAAACATTTATACAAAAACATAAACATGTATAAAAAATTTACTAAATTTAAGCAATAATTATTATACAGGATGTGTGTTTTCCTGCTTTTTGAGTTTTTTTACCAGTTCAAAAAAAAAAAAAAGTTTCTAAAAATTGCATGTGTTTGTGTGTAAATTAATGACTATGTTTTTTTTTTTCGTTACAAAAGAAAAAAAAATTTTAAATTAAGAATACCAACTGATTACCATATTTATTATAAAGTTCGTTTAAAAAATGTTGAGAAAGGTAATTATAAATAACGTATAATTTTAATATTTTAGTCTGAATTACGAAAAAGTTTCTAAATGAAAACTCCATTTCTTTAGTTATCAAAGGATAAATTAAAGGCGTTCTTTTTATTTTTTTTTAAATTTCAGGACCTGTTCTATTAGGTTAGTTAATATATACTATCATTAATTTGGGTATACATTGTATGATTCATTTGGGTATGAACCGAGTGGGACTTAAACTGGACTCATTTCGACCGAAAAGTAATGTACCATTAATCAAATCTCCTAGTTTTATTATAATGCAAATTACTATTTTCTAGAAAAAACAGGACACTTAAAATAACTTTTTTGTATAAAAATGTATTAAATATTCCTATTGTCCTATTGGATTCCTGAACTATTGGTTTTACTGCTTGATCTAGATAAGAACATAATAATAATAATAATAATAATAGTAGCTGCCACAGTGCCGCTATGCTTGGTTATATTATGCAGGAAGGTGTTATATACTACTGCACGTTGTAATACACTGAAGACCCTGACTCTGTAGTAAAATAATAATAATATTAATAAGAATACTAATACCAATAATAATAGCTGCTACAGTGACGGTAGGGGTTGCCTTCAATAATTACCTCATGCAGTAAGGTGTTATATTACTGCTTGTTCTAACTGTTGTAACGGCTATACTCACTGTTAGCAAAATAGTAATAATAATAGGCGGATTCATTGTTAGCTTACATTCCCATTCCCAATCTAATGTTTCCGTATCCATTTCCTATGCCTACTCCCTAGCCAAGATACTGCGCTCGCAGGTAAGAGTATCATCCCATTAAATTGGCTAAAGAGGGAGGTGGGTTTAGTCTGTAAGAATCTGATACTACCAAGGGCGAAATTCTTGGTGTCTTTGGAATATTTCCACCTCCCTTACGAAAAACAAAAAAAAAGGTCCTGTTGCAGGTTCTTATTTGGGTGAGGCAGTTGAAAGAAATAAAATAAAAGCATTATAAATGTAGGCAATACAATGAATACTATTCAGACAAATCACAAATATTAAGTACATATATGTAATCTAACTAATTTATCTCACTATTTATTTGGACAGACATTCATATTGATTTCAACAAAATAAGAGTATGTATGAAGAAAGATTGTTATTTTTTTTTATCGTTACTTCAGTTGTTTATGTAATATATCTATTTCGACTTTCTCTGTAAAAATAACTCCTATAATTAGGCAATATTTATAAAATATATTTTATTTTAATTTTTATATTGTATTTTAAATATTAACTGTTAAAACAACTGGCAAACTTAAAATACATACTAATTGTATATAAATTATATAAATATTAAAATTTAAAGGTTCGCATTTAATAAAATTAATGTTAAAAAAAAAAAACACAAAAAAGTAGAAAAATAAAATGGTATTTAATTCCTTTCAAGATATTTTAAGTCATTATTAAGGAATGTGAGAATATGTTTGTCCTTTTTTCTCTCTTAAAAAGATTTTAATACTTTCAGTTATGCCTACTCTTTTTTTTTTGTACTATATATATGTGTAATTTTATACATATATATATAATTTTATGTGATATGTATACAGTAACTGTATATATACGTGTGAATAAATATTTTTTTAACTTTTAACAAGTTAATTTAATTTTTAATTTTTTTTTTTTTTTGTTGTGAAAATGAAGCAAGTAAAATTTTAGGAATTTTTTAAGGCTCTGAGCCTTTTACAAAAGAAAATAGTAGCCAAAGTTCATTTGAATTACTGGGTAACGAAAAGAATTGGAAAAAAAGGAAAAAAAAAACTGGAAAGTTTACGCTTTTTTTTTAAGGATGCTTAATTACAAAAAAATATATAAGAAGGGACATTAAATAGGAATGAAATTGGGACCGAGGTAGAACTTTTTATATATATGTATGTATGTATATATTATATTATATAAGGGGTTTTTTTTTTTGCTTCATATAAATAATGGGAAGTGATAGGCTGTACAATAAAATTGGACTAAAATTTGAAAGTTTAATAGAACATTCTAATTTTGTTTTATTTTTTATTTTTTTTTATTTTTTGCTCCATAGTATGAGAGGAGTTTGTTTCTAATTTTCCTGTTTCTTTTTCTTTTTCTATTTCTTTTCATTTTTTTTTATTTGCAAAATTTATTTGATTTTTTAATGAATCTTCATTAAAGGCAAACACATGTTGAAAAAAATATGAAAACTGAAATGAGAACTGAGACGAAAAATAAAATGATCCTTTAGAGGTCATAGCATAGTTTGTTAGAATGTGTGTACATATTTTTCGGGGATATTTTTTTTTTTTTATTTAAAGCCCTTCTGTCATCATATTAATTAGAAGGAATATAAAATTAATATTTATTATTAACTGAAAGAATAAAAATAAATCCAGGAAAAAAATTAAAGTCTTCTTTAAAAAAAAAAAAAAGAAACAAAAAATAGGTAGGCACCTTATTATTTTCAACAAATAGATTTTTACAATGAATAATGAATTTTAAGTTCCGGCATTTTAAGATTTATGTACATATTTTATTTACCTATATACCTAAATTAAAAATTAAATTAATTATAATAAAAGGAACCGGAAAATGTGTTTTGAATTATTTGGTTTTTTTAGAGATTTTTTGTGTTTTCAATAATTTTATAAACAGAAAAAAATACCATAAAAAGTTTTATAATGTATTTTAAAAGTAAGTTGATGAATATTATAATATCTTGCTTTGTGATTATGACAGAGGGATGCCGAATTGTCTTGATTACATTATTTTACATTCGATTCTATAGATTTTTATCAATATTTCTCTATTTTAAATGAATTATAATACATAAAGTTTGAAAAGGGTGAAACTGCATCCCCTTGCATATTCCAAATCATTATAGAAAATTGTAATGGTCTAGGTTTTATTAAACGGTAGTAGGTTTTTATTAGAGAGTAGTAGGTTTTAATGACTATAAAAATTATTTTATTTTAAATTAAAATTTTTAAATTTCTTATGTATGAATCAAAATATGTTTTATTTAGTAGAAGTAGACAGATATATTGAAATTTAAAAATATATTATCATGTTTCTCTGGTTTTCTTACAGTTTTTGTTAATAATATGTAGGTAATCATTATGAAGGCAAAAAGATAAGAATGGCTAAAACATTTTTATTTTTGCTAATTACAGAATCAAATGTTTCCTATTATAAATTCATAGTATTGTAGATAATTATCACTGATTATTGGATGTTATCACAAATATGGTGACCAAAACGTACAATATGTATCTATTTTTGTTAACTAAATAATGTGTTACTTTCATTACTTATCACAATACAATATCTGCATTTCTTGGGGATTATATAAATATATTTCATAGTTTTCTATGACCCTAATTTTTCAACACAAATTTTTAAAAAATTTAATTTTTGTAAATTCATATACCAAATCTATCTTTTATCAATTCTCTAATCGTGGCTGATAACATTTATAGGAGCATCAATTTCAAATGCCACCAGAAAAAGAGAACTTGTACTTTTCATTTTAACACTTGTATTAGTAAGCATTTTGGTATTGAGGTTTTTGTGGATAAGTATTTGATAATTTTTCTATCGTTCGATGTGTAAATGACTAACGATAAAAATTTGGTTCTTTTAAGATTTGAGAATTTTGCTCATACTGAGCGTCCTATACGACAGATAGAGCTAATTCGAAATTATATTGATAATAAATTATAATTTGTTAAAAAATTGTAAACTCCACGAATCCCGTAACGTTAAACAGATATTAGATACGATGTGGGCTTTATGCAGTTTATCCATGCCTTCAAATCAAAAAAAAAAATCGGTAAAAACGTAATCTGGTTATGAAAACCTGCCTAAAATCTCGTATTCATATGGGGCTATATAATATTTTTCTAGTATTCTAAAAAGCTTTTAGAAGGTATCAGTTAAATAAATGTTATAGCTTAAAGTAACTGCCTTGGAATATGTTACTCCATAGACAAAACTTCCAATCGAAATATTGCTATAATTTCTGCATAATCCATATCCATCGTTAGTTAATAAATATTTTGTATAGCAAATACTTTCTTAATTATTTCTATATTTAATTGTGAGCTATTTTATTTGTGCTATATGGAAGTATCTCAGCTGTGTTGCTTTTCCCTCCGATTAAAGTATAAAAATATTTTTGACAATTTGACTTCTCCTTTTCAACTAGAAAAGACTTCTAGTAAATTCTTCATAAAATTAACATTTCTTAAAACTTTAAAATGGTATGTTTCCAATGAAAAAATCTAGTTGTAATAATATTACTAATGAAACCATCAGTTATCTTTGAGGCACTTTGTACTCCTTAAATGATTAAGAAATATTTATTAAAACAATTCCCAGATCAAAATTTGAAATTCTCTACTTTTTAGTTAAAACATTCTAATTTTAGATTACATTTTTCCAATTAGTTTTTATTTAAATTAAATGCCATTCCATTTAAAAAATTTTACATAAATCTTATCAAAATATTATTATGAATATAAAAATTACTACAAATGTGTTATAAAAAAAAAATTTGATTTAAAGTAAAACAAATGAAAAAAAAAAATAAAATAATTATTCTTTCTTTAAAAAGAAAATATTTTTTGAAATAACAAAATTATTTGTTTATTAAAAACAAATTAAATTTAAGAAAGAACACAATCAAGTACAAAAAAAAAGAAAAAACAAAATATTTATTTTTCATTTCACAATACAAAGAAAATCAAATTCATTATACATGAAAAACAAAAAAAAAAAAAAAATATTAGAATAATAATAAAGTTAAAAATAAAAATATAAACAATAAAAAACAAAATATCTTCCTTACTTTTAATTTTAAATATAGAAAGAAAATACGAGACTAAAGAGAATCCGGTATTCAATATTTCAATGTATAAAACAAACAAAAAAAAAAAACAAAAACAATATAAAAACATTTTTTTTTCTTTTTTTTTAAATTAAATCATCCTTACCAAAAAAAAAAGAAAATACCTCTCCCACTCCTTCATTGACTAATTAGAGGAGTAGCACACATTGAAATTTAATTTTAACTTTCAAACCTCCATAATTTACAATAAAACAAAAACAATAATAAAAGGAAGAACTTAAAGCAATTTCTCCAATTTAAATTTCTCCAAACTTTCAGTTATTTTTTTTTTTTTTTTTGTTTTCTTGGTTTTTAATATTTTATTTGGAGGACAAATAAAACAAAAACCAAAAACAAAAGTATAAAGAAAAGTAAATGTTTCCTTTTTATTCTTTTGTCTACTACCAATTTCAAATTTTTCAACTGTCGTTTTTTCTTCTACATCGGTATTTTTTCTTCGCCTTATATGCATTAATTTGCGTTTGTAATAATTCTGTATCTGTTGCCGATCTTTTACGAATTGACTTTTATACGAAAATAACATTGAAATCTAAGTCTATCATAATATAATATTTCATTAAATTGTTATTTTGTTATACCGTTACTACTCATATCATTATTGTACATATTACATATTATTTAAACACAAACATTACATTATGTACACACATTATATTATATATACTTTTATAATAAATTATTATAGGTACAGTCCTATATAAAACAAATAAGCATCAACAAAAAAACAAAAACAATTATTCAGAATAGTCGTGAAAAAGGAAAAAAAATTAAAATAAAATGAAATAAAGTAAAATTGAAACATAAGGAAGAATCATAAACGAAAAGTATAGATAATATAAAAAAATATAAAGAAATAAAACAGAAAAAAAAAAAAAAGAAATTAAAAGAAATAAATAAAAATTTTGTCGTTGTATTGATAACAGTATACTACAGATTTTTTGGTAACAAATGGCAAAATTCCGTTAATTGATTTTTTTTTATTTTTTTATTTTTAACATGTATTTATATGAAATTACTTTAAAATGAAAATACTTGTATAACATTTTTTATCTATATACATACTGATTATTAATATACTGCAACTAATTTTATTATTGGTTGCATAACAGAACAAACAGACAAAATTTACTAAATTATGTATTTCAAAAATAAAATAATTAAGCAGAATAAAAGAAAATAATAACAGGGATACGCAAATATTTTTATAATTTTTATTTTCTTTTTTTTTTTAATGTTGATTTAGACTTTTTTTTAACCTATAACCTATGATCTTTTATGCGCGTCCTTCAAAGTCTAAGATATTTTTGCGTATCGATTTATTTATAAGCATAATAATGTTAAAATAAATTAAAATTTTTTAATTTTTTTTATTTTTATCAATTAAATTTTTTGTATCATATAAAAAAGTTTTTTATTCAAGTTTTATACGAAATTTTCAATTACAGTCAGTAAAATGAAAAAGTTATAGTGAAAATTGAAGGTAGATGATGAAAAGCATACAAAAAAATTTTTTTTTTCAAAATCCGAAATAAGTAAATAAAAAATTTTATTAGTATGTAATTAACTTTATTATGAAATATTTTAATAATATTATCATAGGCTCAAAAAGTTTTCAATACCCATAAGAAGAGTTCATAATATAAAGAACTTCGTAGTGAACTTCGGTCATATAAAAAAACCATAAACACGAATACTATTATAACTTTAATGGGCTACATTATTCCAAATTTTTGGAAAGAAAATTTACTTATTAATTGTAAAAAGCCAGATTTAATCGGCATTTCTTGTATCCCGATAGCATCATCTGTTTAGTATCATCGATTACCTACTACCTATTCATTTAAAATTAGATTCATACCATTTCGTAACAAAGATCAAATTTCAAAAAATTGTTAACGCCAATTAAACCTTAAAATAATCAAATGATGACTTAAATCAGGAATGAGGAATGAAATTGAAAATGGCGTAACCCTTGTTAAAAGAAAATTTGTGTAAAAATGTAACCCATAGTGTAGCAAAACCAAAATATATAAATAATATTTCATTGGAAATGAATATTGATAAATATTCAATTTTGAATAAAATTAAGGATAGACGAGATCCTCCCGAATAATTTTCTAAATTTAAATCGTCCCGTTTATTTTTTCTTTTTTTTTTTTTTCGTTAATAAAAACATCTTTATTTGATGAATGAATCTTATAGGAATAAATTTTTTTTTTTTTTTTATTATGTTTAGATGTTCCTTGTTTTTTTGTATTTTCTAATTTTTAGTTAAAATATAAAAATATTTTTAAGGATGAACGAAAATAGAAATGAGCAGACATCATTGGAATAGTCATAAAAAAGCATATTCAGTATCCATAAAATTTATATTAGATATAATATTGTTTTTTGTTTTTTGTTTATATATTTTGGGGTGACTTTTTAAAGTTTTATTTACAGAATAAGAAAAGTAAAAAGATAGATAAAAAGAGATAGAAATAGAAAGAAAAATTTAATATTTTATATTATAATGTCATCCTTAGATCTTTACACTCCTCTGTACTCTTGCAAATAATCACATTTTATATTTTTATTCATCTCCTCGATCTCGAATCTCTATCTCCTCGAATCTATCTATCTCCCTCTTTATCTATCTGCTCGAATCTCCTCCTCGGTCTGTTCTATTTTTTGTAAATTATATATATGTATGTGTGTATTTTTTTTCTTTAATTTCCCTCTGAGCAAAATTATTGTGAAGAAGTAATCGATAATCTCAGTTGTTGTCAGGCGAATTAAATTAAATTTAAAGAGAAAAAAAAAAAAATAAACATAAGAAAAGTATATACAGATAATATTATAATTTAGTTTTCTTTTTTCTACGTTAATTTTTTTTCTCCCCGCTATATTTTCATTGTACCATCCGTTGACGCTATTTTTTCTTTTTTTCTTTTTTTTTTTTTGTTAATTTTATAAGTAACCAGCTGAAAGTAATAAATTATATTTTTAGCGCTTAATTCGTTTAATAAAATAAAACAAAAAAATAAAAAAAAATGGGAAAAGGAAAATTGTCAGTGAAGCAAAACAATTTTATCATTTAAAAAGCAAAAAAAAAAATTTAACATGAAGACATTTTTATTAAACTTTAAGTTAAAATTTAAAAATATATTAAAACTTTTTCTAAACGTATTCAAAGTATGTACAATACGAAAATGTTTCTATTCTGAATGAAACAGAAACCTTATGTGAGTTAGATGGAGTCTAATTTATCACTTTTTTATTGTTATCTAAAACGAATGTATGTAATTACTGTGTTCCCCTGCACATTGAAGCTTCAATAATATTCAGCAGCGTTTACTTAACATTACGTAATTTTAGTTGTTTATTATTTGGTTATTTAACAAACATTTTATTCTTGATAGAATTCCATAATTTTCACATTTATTTTTTAAATAAAATGTAAGTATTAATATTATATAAATTTACCAAAGTATAGATGATCACCTCATGCAGGAGCTGCAAAGAAGTAAACGAAAGTGAGAATCTGGAACACTTTCTTTGCAGATGTCCGGCCCTAGCTGGAGCCAGACTTCTCTCACTCAGCAAGCCGTTCTTCCACAACCTCAGCGAGCTTTCTGAACACAAAATCAAAGAACTGATCTTGTATCTGAACCGCTCGGGTTGGATATAAAACCGCAAACAATCTAAAAACACGGGTCACATAAGTGCAGTGGTATCAAAATGGCGCAATCTAGTGCTAATTGAGGCCTTCACGCAGCATCGTGAAGGTCACCACCATATCTACCTATAGATGATCTTAAAAGGTACACATTGTAACATTAAACGTCATACTTTGAATAGCTGAAATAAACGAAAAAACCGAATTACAGATTTAGTTATCATTATACAACTTTTATGTTTCTAAACTTTCCTACTAACTCCATTCTATTTTATTCCACTAAATTATTATTTTAAAATATTTTACTGTTTTTTTTTTTTTTTTAACGACTTGGAATATACATTAATCGTATATATTATTGTATTAGAAGCCTAATTTTCATCCTTAATTTTTATATCTCATATCCCTTGTCCCATTAATTGGGTTGTGGTTGTCTTGTTCGAAATTATTTAGATTTACTGTCTTGAATTCACTATATTGTGTGCTCGTATAATATTGCTTGACCTTTCATTGTTTCCCCTTCGTAAGAATTTTTGTTAATTATTTTTAAAAATAATTAATAGAACCACCATATTTGGCCCGCAATTATTTTAAGTGTTGTTAACCATATTTATTGCGTCATTTAGTTTGATTGATTTTTTGTTATTACTTAAATAAAAGAAATTTTATACTTTTTTTTTTTTTTTTTTTTTAATACAATATGAAATAATCTATAGAAAAATTGAATAATTAAACATTTTTTTTTTTTTCTTATTAAATTTAAAATGAATTATTTTGAAAAAAATTCTTTCTATATTTGTATCTGTATCTGTATCTAAAAATCTTGTTATAGTTTTTATAATATATTATAAAATACAAATAACCAATTATGAAACATTCTAAAGTACCTATTGAAGATGATCGATTTTTTGTTGGAGGAAATTTTTCAATATCATAACAGTAACCATTAATGATATTGTTATATATACGTTTGAGCTCATGGTACATTACTATGTCAGTATTTAAGGAAAGAAAATAAAAAAAAAATAAAAAAAACATGAAATATTGGAAAATATTGTGAATTAGACAAAGAAGAAAAAAAAAAATATTAAAAATGAACACTTTTGACGTTTATAAATTAAAGATTTCCAAGATAAAATATCAGCACTTAGATATGATTTATAAGAATTTCTAGATGAATTTTATCTGTACAAGAAAAAAAAAAGGGTTTTTGATATAAGTAATAATTTAATTTTTTTTTTAAATAGAAGGACTGTTGAAGGACTTAAGATTTTGAAGTATGTATTTAATTTTTTTTTTATAGGAATTTTATCAAAAAGTCCAAAAACAAAATAAAATTAAGAGAAAAAATGAAAATGTGGAATTAAAAACTTCGTCTTAAAATTATTTAATAACTTCAGTTCTATGGTAAAATTTTCATTACTTGTTTTACTTATGTAACAATATGACCCATTTATATTGTTATAATACATATAATTATCTTGAAGGAATCTTGAAGAGCAACAATGAAAACAGCGCGCAAATTCTCTTTGGTATACTGATGGACTTTGACAAACCAAACACCACCTACCTTTTAAACCAAAGAATAGCCTATATTAGTACATAATTTGCGATTGGTAAAATAAGTATTAAGGAATAAAAATAAATAAATTGGGAAATTTGGGATGTTACTGGATGTTGGGAGGATTATTTAGAATAAAGATTTTGATACTTTTCTTCATACGACTTATGGTTGCCAATTTTTGAGAATGCTTCCGGCGGCAAACTATTCCCTATTCGCGATGTACGCATTGCAAACGAATTTCCATATGCGTTTTCATGTATAGATTTATTTTATTCAAAGATAAATGATATTTTGTGAATAAATCTAAGAAGTCTTGGTACCTAGGAAGATGTTCAATGATTTGATAAAACAAATAAATGTTTTTTTTAAGCAACATAAAAAAATTTATGAAGCAATATGTGAGGATTCATTATTAAAATCGACATAGGTGAAATACATTTTAATTTTGTATTCCAGTTATAGTTATTAAATTAATACTTGACCAGTTGGCTATATTAGAGGGACTACATATTACTTTTGTTATAATCTTGTTAATCGTATCAACATTACTAAAGATTTTCATGATCACTCTCTACTATTTAAATGTAAATATACCTACAACATTACATCAAAGCTGTAAATACTACAGTCACAATAGGTTATAGCTTAAATAATTAGGACTAAAGTGTTTTAATACTTTTGTAACAAACAAATACTAGTGGTGATACAAAAAAATTTTCTGAGGTAACTTATGCTATTTCCGAAAGATCTTTCTTCTCTCAAAATTTCAAAGTAATATCAAGAAGTTTTGGGGTGATATAAACGAAGCTAAATCTTACAATATTTTGTTTCATATAACGGTAATTATACTGAATTGCAAGAAAATTTTATAATTTCGATATTTATCTTGATAAAGCTAAAAATATCTCCTGCCGTTTGGCGTTGTTAAGCTTTTTTAAAAAATGTTAAGCATTTTTCAGATTAAGGTATAGAGTTACATAAAAAAATTGTTCTATAATATTAATTTTTTTACGAGACTCATCATTCATTGTTAAAATTTAATTACTCTAACTTTAATGGTTTCGAAATTTTCTAAATAGACAGATGAACAAACATACGGGCGGACATAATCATAATAAGCACTAATAAGCAAAATTTTTCAAATTTTTTTTAGAAAAATGTGCTAAAAAAAAAACTTAAAAATCAATCCAATTATTAAGTACTTTAGTACCTTTAATTATAAAACAGTAAGTCAAAACGTATTCAAAAGGTGATGTACCTATACCTAAATAAATCAAAAGTACTAGGTACTAAAAATAGATTTTATTCAAAAGCAATTTTTGATCACTTTTCAGGAGCAAAGGAATATCCCTATATTAAAAAAAAATAATTTTCTTTTATATTCCTTTGAAGAAAAAAAAATTTTCTTTTTTTGATTGTGATTCTTAATTTAATTTGAATGAAAATCTTTTCAGATCCACTTTCGTTCTATTTTAATTTTAAACGAACGATTTTGCTTTATCATATTAACATTCTTTAGATTAAATATTTTATAATTTATTAAAACGTCAAGGTAAATCAGACTCTTTAATGGAAGAAAATTATTTTCCATCTATTTTTCACTGTTATTGTGATAGAAAATTTAAATTAAATTTTAATTGGTTTTAAATTTATTTTTGGTAAAAATTAATTATGACTCCTCAGACTATCAATTTAATGCCAAATAAATTCTTTTCTTAATTCCAAGAAAACTCCAATGAAATTTATAAACCGGTAAGGAAAAAAATTATTATTTTCGTTAATTAAACCACTCAGCTAATTAAAAATAAAAAAAATTAAAGGTTGTTATGTTGATGACCTGCAGCAAATTTAAAAAAAAAACAACGAAAACTGAATAATATTTTTTTATAATAAAATTTTATGGCTAATGAAGGTCTTTACCTTGAAAATGAATATTAACCTGCGTATATCTGTTAAGAAAATTCTAACCTATAGATTTTTTAATATTGTAAAATTTTTTTTTTTTTTGAAAAATGGTGTAATTATTTTTGTACTATAGAGATTTAAAAAAAAAAAACTGATTTGCAAAATTTACAAAAATGAAATAAAAGAAAAATGACAATTTTATTTATAAAAATGTTTTGTGCTATTCAAAAAAAAAAAAACGAAATTATTATGAAAAATATAAAAATATAATGTAAAGTAAATAATTAAAATAATAATTATAATTTAATACTTGTACCTACCACAACCACACCTGGCAAGGAAAGGTTGATTTATTTCCTTGTCAGAATGTATGCGGTTGGGGAACCAAAAAAAAAAACAGAAATCCCTCTTTAATGCTTTCGACATCTTAAGATTGTTATGTATTTATTTTTATTTTCAAACATTTTAAATATTTTTTGAATACATTAAATTACAATAAATAAATTATTACAAATTTTATAATATGCGAAAATATAAGTAATTTTAGCTTAATAAAATTTTGTAAAACAAACTTTAATGTGGGTTAGATTATAATTTTTATCAGGCGTATACAACACTTGGCTGAAATTCACATTATAGAAAATCCACTTTCCTCAAATTCATTTCATTGGAAATCATCATTGGAATTTCATGAATTTCATTGGAATCATTGGAAAAGGTTCTGATAATGAAAATCTCAAAACACCCCTTTTTGGTAAATACCAAAAATTTGCCATATGTATATAAGATAATAATACCTTGACGTTGTATACAAACATACATATAGTGAATCCTCGCTAAACAAATTATTGAACTTTAATTTTACAATCTCCAATTATACTACAGTCTAATATGTTTGCGGAAGTTTTTAAATACTTACATATAACAAAACATACCTTCGCGAAAATATAATTTTTTGGATATATGTTTTAAAAAACTTTTTCTAAGATTTTGGAAACCATGAAATCGCTTTCACATTGTGCGATTTCATGCATTTTAAAATTTCAACTTGATATATTTTCACCAAATTTTAGATACATGTTGGTTCAATAGACATTGAGATATTGTTATATAAAGAAAGAAGTTGTATGGCAGATGCTCGATCCCGTCGGCCGAAGTGGCTGAATTACCGAAACTAACAATTTTACAAAAGTGACGTAGTAAAAATTTCAGAAACGTAGCTTCTTTATTTTTTGAGTTATCATGTAGACGACCGGAAGAACATAGTACATGGCTTAACCAAATCAAAATTCGATTCCGATCCGATCCATACACTTGTGTGTACACTTACCTCGACAGCTTTAAGATGTCACAAACGTAATGACAAATTTATTATATCCTTGAACATAATATTATTCATACTTCATAGGGGTATAGCAAGAATTATAATTACTTGGACGTATAACTTGGATGCGAAGCTCAATTGAAATTAATTCTATGAGATCCGTTAGTAGATAAAATTCGTATTAGATGTTAACAATAATATTATCTATTTATCGGCTAAAAAGAAGAAACCCACAAAAGTTGCTACAATTGACAAGAGATTTATAATATTTTTTTCTGAATACGTTAACAAATTTAAAGAAGAATAAGTCTAGTCGATAAAATAATGTTGGGGTTGATGACAAAAAGAAGAGGTTTAGTAGTCGGTAAGAATCCGGTATGTTAGAACCTAAATTCTACACTATTTTTTAAAGATCTTCTCCTACACAAATAAAATATTTTATAACCGAAAAAAACAAAGAGTTTGAGGGAAAAAAAAAGAAACTTTACTTATGATAAAAAGATAAGGCCGCAAGGATAATCAAGGTTTTAATACCAACTCTAAAATTTCTTACAAAAAATTAAGTAACTAGTTATTTATCTGGAAAGAAGCAACTGTATCATGTTTTAATAAAATTTAATTGACCAAAATGGAATTCAAAAACAGAAGTGAATAACAACTTCCACGTTTTTAAACCTAAACAAGGATTATATTAGGCTTTCCTGTATTTCTACTATTAATAATATTATACTCTGTGGAGCTTCTTTTACTATGATTAGATATATTAAAGTCCTTCTATTTTTTCACTATATTGTAGGTATCTTATAATCTTCTTGCCAGTTTTAAGTTTTCTTAAATTGAAATCGTCCGTGAAAATAATAAAATAATTTAAGCAAATCTTTCAGTATACTTTTTTAAAAATCTTCATCAAAATAGTAAAACTTTCCATTAATGTTCCAAAAATTTACAATAACTTATTTTCTTTATCAGAAGCATTCTAATTCTTTAAAACAAAATGTTCATGTAATTATCACCAACTGGTAGGAGAAAAGCAGAAAAAAAGTTCTTTTAAAATTTATTTTATTTTATAATAAATTTTACTAATTATTTAATAATGAATTAAAAATCGTTTTAAAAGTTTTTCCAACGAATTTTTAATATTTATTTTATTTCGAATGTTGATTTTTTTAAGAGTTAAGAAAAAAACTGAGTTTATTGATTTTTTTTGATTTAGAGAACAAAATCAAACAAAATTAATAATGATCGTTATCAAAATAACGGTAATCTAATAATTATACTTCTATTAATGCATAATATGCAGCTCCTATTCAGTGTTTAATAACACTATCCCTCCTTAATAGGGTATTGGAAGGAGAAGAATTTTAGTCTTCTGAAAGAAGATTATACACCTTTAATCTAAAGGATAATTATATGAAGTTAAGCGTCAGATTTAGTTTCTGAATTTAATCATTAAATCACTATTCTGTCTTAAATCATTTCTGTTTTTAATAAAAATGTAAAACGCTTTAGCTTTGTGCGGTTAATATTAAATTAAATGACTTTTCAAAATAATATCATCAGAGTTTAAATTTTATTTTTTCTTTGTCATTCAATTGTCCACCATTTTGATAAGTTTTTTTAAATGTAAACTATAAATTTACTAGGAACAAATGAACTATGCTATTTGTTGAAAGGTCCAGGTACTGTTACTTTTCATATAACACAGTATTGTTAAGAAACTACAAAAGGAAAAATCTCACACATATTGTATTAAATTTGAACCCGTGAACATAAAAATCATATTTACAAATCAGTGTATTATGATACATTTATTTTGTCATGATGCTGGCTGTTTAGGAATAAATCCTGGATGGTGTATTTACTATTAGGTATCTTCATTATGTTCTAGGAAAAGTTTCTTTTTCTTTTCACTGAAGACATATAATTGACTAAAGGTCTTATAAAGTTTAAAAGAAAATAAAAATACATAGTTTGACTGACAATTAGAAAAAGTTGAAGATAAAGACTAAAATAAAAATGGTGAAAAACTAACTTTGTCTTTTCTCTTTTCTGACTTAATTTAATTTTTAAACTGATGACAAAATTTTATAGATTAAAAAAAAAAAAAAAAAGAATAAATTTGCAGTAAAAAAAAAAAAAATTAAAAATCAAAATTTAAGAAAAAAAAAAGTTTAAGTTAAATACGAAAAGTTTTAGCAAATTAAAAATTTTTTTTTTCTCCTTTCTTCTTTTTTCTTTCACTTTGTTTTACTTTTTTTACTCATTAATTTCTTTCTTTAAATTTTATTTTCAGGATGCATCTCTTATTTTTATGTTTTATTAATGGAATAAAATATATAGTATAATATTTTTTTTTTCATAGATTAATGAATAAAAATTTTTCTCTTTGTTTTTACTCTTAATTTTTCATCAAACTTGTAATCTATTTTTGTTCTATTACTTTATTGTTTTTTTTTTGTCTTTGTGATAATGACGTAGTGATAATGAAAAACAAAGTTGTGATGATGATGACAAATTATCGAATAAGATTAAAAATAATATTAAAAACTAGAAAAGAAGAGACATTTTATTTAAAAAAAAACGAGGAAGAATACAGTTGACTTTGTCAACTCTTAGATACCCGTACGAACCGTTAGTATGTTCACAGCCTGTCACTCTGCTTACAATATTATTTTTTTAATATTTTAGTATTTTAAAATAATTCGGGTGAATTTTATAATTTCTAGAACTATGGGTTGTACATATATTCAAACTATATGTTTATATGTACATTCTTCAAAAGCAGATTCTAACGTTCCACATAACGATTATCAATCCAAAACTTTTTCAAATATTCTATAGTACCATTTAATACTAAGCGGTAAATGTATATTAAATTTACTAAGTACAAAACAGTAAATATAATTTTAAATATTATATTATATTATATTTAAATATTCCATTGACAGAATAATTTCTTATAAGTACAATAAAATACATATATGTATGTAAATACGGCGCTATATAATATACATCTATACTCTTATCATTCATTCACTAGTGACATATACGATATGTAAATAAACATGATATTATATAAGTATGTATATATATCAATATCATATAAATAAAAATTCTTCAAGCAACCGTTATGTTGTTTATTTAATTACATTTTTTTGTACTACGCATTATATCCTCAACAATTTCAAATTATCGAGTAAAACAAAATGGAAAAAATTCGTTAAAGAAATTTGTTAGAAAATTTGAAAAAATCAAGTAACACTTTCGTCAATTATAAAGTAACCCTATATTATTAAAAAAAGTTGTTAACAGAAATAAAAATATAATGTTCGAGCTTTAATTTTTGTGTATTACTTCAAAAAAATTTTAACAGGTGTTCAAGTTACAGGTGTTTAAAAATAGGAAATTTTCAGTTTTTGACCCCTTACAGCTCCTAAACGGGGGGTGATACAAAAAAAATTTCTGAAATGACTCATACTAATTTTCAAAGATCTAACTTCTGTCAAAATTTCAAGTGTCCAACTTTAACCGTTTAGAAGATGGAAGGGTTAAAGAATTTTGCAAAATTTGAATTTTGCATAACTGTAAATTAAGACACCGTATGCCAAAATTGTATATTTATTGTATATATACTGTTAAAGCTAGTGAAAGTAGTAATCATTTAGCGTTTTCAAAATGAAGATATACATTAAACAACTTGTGCTATAACAATTTAAATATATAGCTTTTTTGAACCTTTAGGGAGCTGTAGCTCCGTAACGGGTGGGGCTACAAAAAAAAGTTATAAAAAATAAAATTAATATTTTTGTGAGATCTATCAGTAGTTAAAATTTCATAGCTCTATTGCAAAAAAAATGTGGGGATCTAAAAGTTAGGTGTTCGAGAGCTACCCTAAGGCTTGCTCCAAACTCAACCAAAAAAAATAGGGAACCTACAAATTACTCCCAAAATATTTTGTGTAAATTTCAAGATGCTAGCTTTCTTAGTTTTTGAGTTAGCGTGCTGACGGACGGACGGACGGACGGACGGACGGACGGACATGGCTCAAAAGTCTTAGAATTTTTTTCTGATCCGATCCATACCTTTGAAGGTATATCTAGCTCGCTTATTTCGAGGTGTTACAAACGGAGGAGTAATTTTATTATACCCGATCCTATCGTACGGGTATAAAAAAAACAACTTTATTGACTTTGCAAAGTTAATATAAGAATAAGGCAATATATAAATAAAATTTTTGAAGTCATATTTAAAAAGTTATCGATTAAATTAAGTTTTAAAAAGTATTAAAAAATTTTATATTATAAAAAAATTGTTTTAAGGTTGGTTGGTTGGTTAGTTATAAGTGGCTGGTCCAGTCGATCCTGACAAAGACCCCTTCTGTAACCACAAGTCTTATATTAAGGCTATATGTATTTAATTTTCGCCATTTCGCGGCTTTAAGCAATTTTACCATTTGTGCAAGAACTCTACCATTTGTTTTATCTTCTAAGTATAAAGGTTAGAGTAATAAACTTATTGCAAAATTTTAAATTTATAAAGCTTTAGAGCTTTAAAACGGGGTAGAAACAAAAAATTTTGAGAAACTTATATGTTTATTTAAGATCAAGATCAAGATTACCTCCCACAGAAAATAAAGTTTTTAATTTTAAACATTTAAGAATAGGTAGATTTTTGTCAGTGAGAACAGTGAGAGAAAGAGACAGATGAAAGGAAAAAATTAAATTAACAAGAACCATTTTTTAATGTTCTAATAAACGGCTTTTTAGATTTTTGAAGATCTGTAATTTCGTAACGGGTGGGTCTATTGATAAAAATTTAGAACATTTACTGTTCCTTGAGATCTATTTCTTTTTAAAATTATTTTCTTTATCTCGGACGGGCATAAGTTTTATAGACACACTGACAGTCATTTGCAAGAGAATGATATAGTGAAACTAGTGAGGAATTTATTAAAAATATTTTGATTTAAAAGTCAATTTAACTTCCATTAAACCTCTTTAAAAATTAACTTGAAGAATTTAAGAATCGAAATGTATTCCAATTGAATTCTGTTCGCTATCAAATAACACTTTTTATTTATGTCTGGATATGACATAGAGAGAGAAATTCTCATTTTTTTTTTTAAATAACACTAAAATTGAAAATTTTTTATGATAACTGAGTATTTTTCATTGTCCTTCTATGATTACCAAAATACCATAGCTATAATGGTTAGACAAATTTTCAATTTTATCTTCCAGATGTAAAATAGTCACCAGTGGATATGTGAATGATAATTTTCTCTTTTGTTTTAAAAAAATAATAATTTGCCCACTCTCAACCCTCCAAGAAAATAACTAACTTATATTTTTAGTAATAAACTTCAATACAAAATAGTTATCATCTTCTTTTCCCAAAACAGGTAGTACCTAATTTAAATTTTTTTTATAACATTTGTAAATATCTAATTTTACATAACACTCAAGGAATTTAGAAGATATATTGTATATATTGTATGAACTGTGTTCAAGGGTATAATAAATTTGCCATTACGTTTGTGACACCTTAAAGGAGTCGAGCTAGATATAATGTCAAAGGTATGGAGGAGCTAGGAAGCTGAAATTTTTTTTACGTCACTTTTGTAAAATTGTTAGTTTCGCTATTTAAATCTGATATTTTCGGCAGCCGATTTTGAGTAGCTGCCATACAACTTCTTTCTTTTTATGGTAATAACTTAGTCTCTATTGAAGCTAGGTATCTGAAATTTTGTAAAATGGTATCGAGCTAGAGGCCAACAATATCTGCAAAATTTGGTTGTGCTGGAGCGACAGGTTCGGTTAGCTGCCACACAATTTTTCATTTTAAGTGGAAATAACTCAGTGTCTATTGAAGTTATAGATATCTGAAATTTAGGGAAGAGGTGTTAAACTACATGTCAACAATTTTTGTAAAATTTGGTTGATCTAGAGCAACCGGTTCAGTCTTCTTGGTCTAAAACAAAGCTAGACGTCTGACATCCTACAAATGATGACCAGTTTTATGGCAATAACTTCTGCAAAATTTGGTTGTTCTGGTGCAGCAGGTTCAAGTAGCTGCCATACAACTTCTCTTTATACCCGTACGATAGGATCGGGTATAATAAAATTACTCCTCCGTTTGTAACACCTCGAAATAAGCGAGCTAGATATACCTTCAAAGGTATGGATCGGATCAGAAAAAAATTCTAAGACTATTGAGCCATGTCCGTCCGTCCATCCGTCCGTCCGTCCGTCCGTTCGTCAGCACGCTAACTCAAAAACTAAGATAGCTAGAATCTTGAAATTTACACAAAATATTCTGGGAGTAATTTGTAGGTTCCCTATTTTTTTTGGTTGAGTTTGGACCAAGCCTTAGGCTAGCTCTCGAACACCTAACTTTTAGATCCCCACATTTTTTTTGCAATAGAGCTATGAAGTTTTAACTACTGATAGATCTCACAAAAATATTAATTTTATTTTTTATAACTTTTTTTTGTAGCCCCACCCGTTACGGAGCTACAGCTCCCCAAAGGTTCAAAAAAGCACTATATTTAAATTGTTATAGCACAAGTTGTATAAGGTATATCTTCATTTTGAAAACGCCAAACGATTACTACTTTTATTAGCTTTAAAAGTGTATACATAATAAATATATATTTGTGGCATACCGTGTCTTACCGTTATGTGAAACTCAAATTTTGCAAAATCCTTTAACCCTTCTATCTTCTAAACGGTTAAAGTTGGAAACTTGAAATTTTGACAGAAGTTAGATGTTTGAAAATAAGTATGAGTCATTTCAGAAATTTTTTTTGTAGCACTCCCCGTTTAGGAGCTGTAAGGGGTCAAAAACTGAAAATTTTCTATTTTTAAACACCTGTAACTTAAACACCTGTTAAAATTTTTTTGAAGTAATACACAAAAATTAAAGCTTCAACATTATACTCTTATTTCTGTTAACAACTTTTTTTAATAATATAGGGTTACTTTATAATTGACGAAAGTGTTACTTGATTTTTTCAAATTTTCTAACAAATTTCTTCAACAATTTTTTTGCATTTGTTTTACTCGATAATTTGAAATTGTTGAGGATATAATGCGTAGTACAAAAAAATGTAAAGAAATAAACAACATAACGGTTGCTTGAAGAATTTTTATTTATATGATATTGATATACATACATACTCATGTTTATTTACATATCGTATATGCCACTAGTGAGTGAATGATAAGAGTATATATGTATATTATATAGCGCCGTATTTACATACATATATGTATTTTATTGTACTTATAAGAAATTATTCTGTCAATGGAATATTTAAATATAATATAATATAATATTTAAAATTATATTTACTGTTTTGTACTTAGTAAATTTAATATAGCTTTACTGCTTAGTATTAAATGGTACTATAGAATATTTGAAAAAGTTTTGGATTGATAATCGTTATGTGGAAGGTTAGAATTTGCTTTAGAAGAATGTATAAACATATAGTTTGAATATATGTACAACCCATAGTACTAGAAATTATAAAATTCACCCAAATTATTTTAAAATACTAAAATATTAAAAAAATAATATTGTAAGCAGAGTGACAGGCTGTGAACATACTAACGGTTCGTACGGGTATCTAAGAGTTGACAAAGTCAACTGTATTCTTCCTCGTTTTAAATGAAAATAACTCAGTGTCTATTGAAGTTAAGTTTTCGAAATTTAGTGAAGAAGTGGACAACTTTTTACATGACAAAAACTTTTATAAAATTTTGTTGGTTTAGAGCAGCCGGTTCAGGCTTCTTGCACTTCTTGAAACTTAATGAAACTAGGTGCCTGATATCTTACAAATTATGATTTAGTTTTATGGTAACAATTTCTATAAAATTTGGTTGAGCTGGTGCAACAGGTTCGGTTAGCTGTCATACAACTCCAAAAAGTATATAAATATATCTCGGCACTTAACGTGGGTATACTAAAACATCTGAAATTAAGTTTTATGGAAACTGCATATATTATGTTCATACTGGTATCCTAGAGTTGACACAGTTTGGTCTACTACACTCTTCATCGTTTTTTTGTAATTCTAATATATTTTTATTACCTTAAATATATTTTACTTATTTAAGTTTAAATTATAACCCCAATTTCTTTCCTGTTTCTGTAGACAAAAATGAAATAAATCGAATTAGCTATTTACATACTTTTTTATAATAACGGTAATTTATATTGATTATTCATAAAAGGTAATCAATATCTTATGTTTTAAATTCTGACGACCCTTCAGCATAAAAATCAAATCTTTCAGAGGTATAATATATGTATATATGTATATATTGTATGATAAAATCTGTTTAATGAAAATTAAGAGATAATTTTAATATATTTAAGATATAATTTTTCTTAAATGCATAAGAATTATAGTAGGTGTAAGATTTTAAACCATAGATTCTTTTCATGTACTGTAGCAGTTATAAAAAATGAAACAAAATATAAAAAGACGGTACAATAAGAGAAATACATAAAAAGAAAATATTTTAGGAAGGAAAACATTTCCCTTGACCCTAATATATTACAATTTTTATCTAGAAAAGAAAATCAAAGGCCAATTGATTTATTTTATTCAATTTTTTTCTTTATTGTCTGACATCTCATCCACATAAATGTAAAATATCCAATAGACCTAAATACTGGTTAATTCCATCAATGATTTATAAAAAAAAAATTAATTTTTCTTTTCAAATAAATTTTATTTTTCATATACCATAATACCAAAAAATGGGTATACTTTACTTTAGGTACATTATCCGATTGCCTTGAAATTTTACATAACGGTATCTAGTGATGTGACCTATATTTTATAGAACATAACTTTTGGCGCAAAGGTCATTTAAAGGTCAAATTGATTATTTTAAAATTTTCCTAATATTTTGTAGTATTTTACTTAAACCTTATATTTTCGTCTACGATAGTATACAGGAACCTTTTTTTTACAACATTGTTAAGGAAAACAAGACAATAGTAGGCTCCACAATGTTGTAAAAAATTTCAAAATTTTGACTTTTAAATAACATTTGACTTTTAAATAACATTTACGTCAAAAGCTATATTCTATAAAATATAGGTGACATCACTAGTTACCATTATGCAAAATTTCAAGGTAATCGGACAATGTACTTAAAGTAAAGTATATCCCAAAAAAAAATATCTACAGTTCTACATTTAAATAAAAAGTAATAAATTTTAATTTGACTTTTAGTTTCATCGTTTTTTTTTTTGGTGTGCTTTTACACTATTTGAACCTAATAATAATTTTACATAATAGTTTTTTTTATATTTTGCGTTTTTCTTTTTTTATCCTTTACACATTTTGTATAATATATATTTTATTTTTAATGTTTTATTATCTTTCAAAAAAAAAAATGTTTTTTTTTTTATATTTACATTGTATATTTATTTTCCTAATATAAATTTAATATTTGTACACCTAAAAACCCCACTGTCTTCAAAATATATTATTTAATAAGCTTATTGTTATTACTACTACTAAACTACTATACTACTAACACTACTGTTGAAAACTTTCACTTATATGCTTATATGTATTTATTCTATAAATTACACATAATATTTTATTCCAACCCTTGTCCCACATTCAATATTATATTATCGTATATTACATTTTGCAGAATTATGCTTTCGACCCTTAACCCATTATACATCTTAGCGTGTATTGTAATATTATTTTACTATCACACTGTATACAATATTGTATGAACCTGTCATTTTTTATACAAAAATATTTTAATTCTAAATTCCATTCTGTGGAATAAAAAAAGCTTTGGTCAAGGAAAAAAACAAAGTAAAAAAAAAAAACAAAACTAAAAGTTAAAAACCAATAATAGTATTCAAGAATTGAAAAAAAAAGGTTTTATAAAATTCTTATTTTTTAGTCTCATATATGAAAACAAACAAACTAATATTTTATGAAAGATTTTCAAAGCATCAAAAAAAAAAGGGGAGCATCAAAAAAACAAAAAACTCTTAAAAAAAAAAAATAATCTGCTCCAACTTTATTATAAATATTATTGACACTAAGAGCATTACTATATTTTGTATATTGCGTAATACCTAACATAAAAACACAAAAATCTGAAAACTTGAAGATAAGACGCGAACCTAACAAATTTACTATACAGTTCTTTTAATTTCTAATATTCAGCAATATGGATTTAACCCACAAAACTTAACGGTATTGAAAATATTTCTCTATTACCGTTTGAGGTCTATTATATGACAACGTATAGTGTCTTTTAATTTTAAACTTAAAAGTTTAATGACTTGTCAAAGTGTTTGTAGAAAGTATTATTTTATTTGTTTTCATATTACACCAAATGGCCACACACAACACCAAATAGACATAAGGGCACAAAAATGTTAATGGGGTTTGTTAACTGAATTGTAGCCAACAGAAGTTAATATGCATTTTAATTCAGTTTTAACTAAAAGACAAGTGATCACAGCTATAGAGAGAAAGAAATTAGAACACTTTATGTGTCTATAGTTCATCAAACAGTTTGTAAAGGGTTAAATAAAAAATGTAATATTATATTTTTGTTCTTTTCAGTTCAATTTCCCCAACGGCTTTCATTCAACTATAGAATTCACATTAAATTTTTTTTTTTCTTTTTCAGTTTTGATTCTTTGTTTAATTTTTTTTTTTTTTTGTTTTTATTTTTTGTTTTGTTTCGATGTAACATTAAAGGATCAAGAATCCATAGAGAATGTGAAGAGCAAAAAATTTAAAAGAAAATATGAAATTGAAATAAACGATCTTTTTGTTCATGTGTTCATTTTTCGGTTGTTTTGTGACCTTATGGTATCATCATTATATCAGTGGGCTTTTACAATATAACAAACAGGTCTTTTGTTCCCGTTATTGTCATCCCTTAATATCAGGACAAGAAGAAAAAAAGTAATGATAGCCAGCAAAGAACTACGTACATGTATGATTATATGCTTGAATGGTTGAATCTGAATGTATACGTTATATTAGTTGTACGTAACTAGTGTTTTCTTTCTACGTGAAAAAAAAAAAATTAATTGTAATATAATAGAATATAGTTAAAGTATAGTTAAGATTACTTTAGTTGATGGTGGGTGGTTATTGTATGACCATGAAATATCCTATTGTGAGTATTTTAAGGTTTGTTTTATAATATATACCATCATACAATACGAATACAATATTATATGAATGAATAGAAAAGGGATTGGTATTTGGTATTAAGTTTTGAAAACCTTCAAAAAATATATAGATATAGATATAGATATATATATATATATATATATATATATGTATTAATATTATGGTCAGTATTGTTATAAAATTTGAAAGTGAAATATTATAGTTATATGGATTAGGAAAAGATTTTTAGTTTTAAGTTTTATTTTATACAAACTTTTAATAAAAACGTTGTGAATTATAAAAGTTTTATTTATATTATTAATAGAAAAAAATGACTTTCTAACTATACTTCATGGCATAATGAAGAAAAGTTAGTTTTTGTTTTAAAATAAAGAAAATCTTTACAAGAATAAGTAAGAACTATTATAATAAATTACATACTTTATTTCTAAAACGAAAAATAAAGTATGAAATAGTTTTGACATTTTTTCTAAATCGCTTTTGTGACATAACTATTATTTTATAAAGTAGCCCCGTAACTTGTCATAAACCTGCCCGTGACAAAAGTTAAATAAATGCTACTTTGTTTTTCTATTATTATACATATTTAGAATTTATGTATATATGTATATGCTTTAAGTTGATAGCTTGTCCGTAAAACTAAGTTTACCTTTGAATCGGAAAGAACCCTAGAATACACATCAAAATCAGGAACTACGCTAATGACTTTTGAATTTCGAGCAACGGACGAAAACTATAAGTTATAATGAATATAACAGCTGATTGGCACAAGTAATAGAGGAAGTAAATTTTAAATTTATATTATTTTGCAGCCAAAAACATATCTAAGACGCGAAAGCCAAAAATTCCTTCAGTAATTATTGGAAAAATCTGCTTATTGTATGAGAGAACCTAATACTTTTATTTAGTATTAAATGGTTTATTTATATTGCTATTAAAAGTTCATTATTATAAAATTCAATGAGAACATAGAATTTTTAAAGCGGTATTTACTCAATTGATCATCAAAATTATAAATTAATATTGCAAAAAGTTACCATTTTAAACTGTAAGACCATAATTGAAATACCATCAAAATGAACACACACAACAGAAACATTCAGATACCACAGAGTGTTTGAATAAAATATAAACATTATAAGAAAGGATCAGATTGTATCTTTTAAAATTTTTTTTTTTTATCTTGTTGACCATTATAAGGTTCTAATATTACATTAAATTAACTTCAAAAAATTATTCAACAAAAAACAAAAAAAAAAAAAAACAAAAATCCTTAATTAAAATAAATTCTATAACAATAAAGTTTGCCCTTTTTTTCCTTAAACCCTAAACCGTTCATTTTTAAACATAATAAATTTTACATCAATAAACTCAAACACTTAATAACAACTAACAGTAATAAAGCACACTGTCCTTTAATTCAAGTTAAAAAAAAAAAAAAAAAAATTAACTGGAAATAAAAAAGAATTTTCGTGATTTAATGACATTAATTTTATTATACAGAAGCGTAAAGAAAATAAAGAAACAATAATTGTCCCATGTCTACAGTTTACAATTGACCATAAATCAAATGATATGAAAAGAAAATATTATAAAACAGTAAAATATTAACTTTTATGTATGACCAACGATTGTAGTCTTATTTTTTCGAGTAAGAAGAAACTCAGAAACTTACATAAATTATGTTTTAAGCAAAAGAATTCAAATTTAATTTTTTCCTTTTGTTATACCATATTTCAACCTTCAGACGATATAAATCAAAAAGGGATATTTCTATGGGTCCTAAAATAAATAATAAATTCGAATACATGAAGAAGTTCCTACACAAATATTGTAATTTTCTTTGTTTTTTTTTTTTTTTTTTTTTTTAACATTAAAAAAATATGTAAAAAAAAAGAAAAAAACTATGATAACCAAAAATATTTTTCGCGTCACTTGTTTTATTAAACTTATCTAAAAAAAATTAGGTTAACAACACCTATATATAACACTATCCCGTAATTTTTTTTTTTTTTTTTTACCTTATGTTAACATTTAATAGTCAAACTAATAAATGAACTATTTGATAAGAAATTTAATTGTAATTCTCCCCTTAATAATAAATGGTTAAATTCAAGTGTAAAATGAAATGTCATTAATCTTACATTCAAACAAACATATAAAAATTTTTTATAAAAGTAAGTAGTGGTCAATAGATGATGACCGCCACCCCTATAATAATATTGTAATGATCGAATACAATATTATCATATTATATGTATCTAATATCTATGTTTTATAACGGTGAATTATAACTAAACCATAATAATATACAGAAATGATTTTCATTCATTTTAAATGTTAGTTGGTTCACGACGGTTAGTTTAATGTTTTAGTTATTGTTATTTCTACTGAATGAAAATAAGGGTATTTCGCAAAGTTGAATATTTCCTGTTAATTTTTTGATTACATTGTTTTTAAAACAAAAAAAAAAAATATAATGATTCTTGACAGAATAAATTGACCATGTATTGTATATGTAGATAGCTATAGATTGATTTTTTAACTTTCATTTCAACTTTTTTGTTTTAGATTTCTTACGACTGTGTATTCATTCATTTCTGATGGTTTAATATCAGACACTATTTATTCAATACGATTAGAATGAGAAAAAGAAAAGCCAAAGGCAATATTCGTGTACTAATTAATATTAAATATAATTTATTTAATTTTAGAATAAAGAAATATGAAAATAATTGGTGCCGAAACTTTGATTACTCACATGACAACTATATACAACTTTTTATGTATAGGTAAGAAAGTCATTGATTCTTCATTTAAGCATGATAATTTAAAAAGATTTTATTTTAGAATATAGGTATAGGTAACGGAAATTCATCATACCTATACCAATTAATTGTTAGGAATTGTTTTTATATTAAATTTTGATACAAGTGACATAATATTTTGTGGTAGACCAAAAATGTATATGCGGTAATTTCCACACAACACAAAGATAACAAATTTGATAACACTAAAAAGCATTTTAATTTAATAAAAAACATTAATTTGAACATAATCACGTTACATTGTGTTCAAATTCATGTTTTCTTCAACAGCTCTAACAGCTGAGTTCAACAAAATTTAGGATTTTGGTGACAAAACGCCCGCAGAAAAGAAGTAAAATTCGCGAGCCTTAATTCCTTTAGATTGTGGACTAGAATTATAAATTTTTGAAAGAGGATTTAATGTTTGCTTTACTAAAATTATTTAACATTCGTCGTATTAGGGGTTAGGTACTCTCATAAATATGTGTTTCACTTGACTGGATGACATTTTCCAGTATTTTAACTTTTCTATACTATCATTTGACTCTATTTCATTCGACTGAAGTGTCATTTAACTGTACTCAACTATGAGTTCTCTCTCAATTATTTTGTTACATAGATATTTCAACAACAAAATATTTAAAATAATTTAGTGGGGGCTGCCACTGAACCAATTATTGAAACCCCGACTGTTAAACCAATTATAAAATTCCTTCAAATTAGTTTTTTTTACATGTACTAAAAAAAAAGTATTAAATATGTAGTAATTGCAATTCAAAAAAAGAATTAAGGTTCACGAGTTTAAATTTATTTTAATTATCGGCTTTAATTTCGCGGAAATTTTAATACCACTCCAAAATTTGTTACACAATAATTTGAGGTTTTTAATTTAATAATTAAACTAAATTCTAATGAATAACGAAACTGATTTTTTTTGCAACTACTTTTCTGCAGCTACTATTTTAGGCTTGCGATCTGAAATTTTCTTATTTATAAAATGAAAAAATTTATTTAATACCATTTGTTTAATTATATCAACATTATAACATAGAGTGATTATGCTGTCTCTATATATTATATAAATATAGAAAAAGTTAAGGTCATAACACTCCTGCTTTTTTATTAAAAATTGCAATTGAAATTTTTAAATGTGTGACAATCCCTTTTTAAATGAATGCAAATTTATTGCTAACAAGTTAATTAATTTGAAATAATTGCTGTTATTAAGTTTTTTCCTCCTTCATATTTCCATTTTGATAAATTTATATTATTAACTTTTGAAATCATTTTTATCAGTATATCAATACAGCACTTTGAGGAAATAGCACTAAGAAAGCAGTTAATATTATATATGTACAAATATGAAAAAAGTAACAATGCACATTGTATTGGTAAATTGTTAATATATAATTAAATTTTTCTTTCAATGAAAACAGCTATAACCTAGTCTTTTAAAAAAATATTATTATATTGCGAAGATTATATTTTATATTTTATCATAATAAATCAGAATTAATAAATTTAAGAAAATTCTTATCTGAAGAAAATATTTTCAAAACGCCATAATGATTGCGGAAAATGATAGGTCGATAGGTCTTTCGCCCCTATACCCAATTCTGACAATCGATTTGCACGTCAGAACTGTTTCGGTCTTCCATCAGGGTTTCCCCTGACTTCTACCTGATCAGGTATAGTTCACCATCTTTCGGGTCACAGCATGTACGAAAAGAGAAATTTATGCTCTATAATTCAAATATTCTAGATATTTAGATATTACATTAATTTTTTTTTTATAAAAGATCTTTCTTAACTTTTTCTACACTTTTTTCAACGCCCTATTTATATTATTGTTAGAAATCGCCTAATTCATTTTATGTTGACTCTGTTTCTAGACTGTTATAATTTTAACTCGTATTCCTACCATATTCTTAGATGGTTCTTCTATAATTTAGAAATCTAGCATATACCGTTGTTCTCTTTACTGAAACTTGATTTAAGGTTTACTTAAAGAGTTACTTAAGGTTTATCTAACGTTTTCTTCTTCATTTTTTATTCATTTTTAGCGTGTGATTCTCTTATTTTCATGCTCTGCATTTTGTCTTTTTTGTTTAACCAACGAAACAATGGATAATACTATATCAGAGTTAATTTTTTAGAATTATTGAAAATTCTCTTTGAAAATCATCAAATCATGTTCTCTAAATATTTTTATTTTTTATTTTTAATGCATTTCTCTGCCACACAAATGTGAACAGGAAATTCTACAGCCTTTTCTGTTCAAGCAAGGCGAATAACTCTTACGACGTGTGTAGGATTCGAACCAATACTCCCTCGGTGTTTACAGCTTATTTTATACGCTCTTACCCACTAGGCCACCGAGGCCCCTGTTCTCTAAATATATATATCAATGTATACAAGAGCTTGTTTAAAAATCTTTAAACTGGACTTGAATATTTGAATTAAAATTGTAAACATTTCTAACTGTGGACAAACCTTATATTATACGTATATTAATTAAAATAAATAATATTATGAATATGACTAAGGTTAAAGATGCGCCCGCTATGTATAACTTAGGGGTTATGGGAAGCAAAAGGAAAGATTAAACTTTAAATTTAAATTAGATATTGAAGAATTATGACTAAATTATTAATACGAGTATATAATACACAAAATAAAATAGTTTCCATATTAATTACATAAATTCACAGATTAACATAATAATAAAAGTATATTTATAATATAACATAATAAAATATAATAAAATACTTTTTTAAACACTCCCCATCCCTAATCAAAAATCTTTTAAAACAGTCCCAAAAAATAAAAGCTTAATTTGAATGAAATTTATGTGACTGAAAAAAAAAAAAAAATTTCCACTTCAAAAATATGTGTATGCCTACTGAGAGAAAAATCGATTTTTCTGATTTATTATTTTTGGAATTTTTGTCTGTAGCATGGTTTGGTTAAATACACATACCAGAAATATATTTTCAAAAATCCCTAACTATTCATATACATAATCTATTTTATATACATAATATATGCAGATATTATATTTAAGACTAAAATATAGTACAAAAATTTATTCTTTATTGCTGTTTATTTGAATTGAATTCCATATGGAATTTATTATTTTCTTTTGTTTTTTTTTAGTTGTTGTAATAGGGAAAAATGCCCCCTCCACTTAACAATTCAATGTGTTAAGATCTCAAGATCAGAAATTACAAACAAAAAAAAAATGCAAAATAAAAAAAAGGGAAATAAAAGTAATTTTCTATCACATTCATTTACCACTATTAGTCAACAATATAATTTACAACCTACAATATTTTCTTTACTTGGTTTAATATCGAATATGTTTAAAATAGACCAGTATCTTCATAATATTATTTTATCCCGAATAGCCTATATATCCAATAAAATAACTTGTAAGATATTTTTAGTCTATACGATTTTCCAAAAATAACACCAGAAATTTAGAGAGATCTAGTAGATTAATGTGCATATACATAAACCATGGGAATTGTACAGATTAAAAAAAAAAAAAATTGGTAAACCAAAAAAAAAAAAGGGAAATACTACAGAGAATTCGAGCAAAACATCGGAGGAAAATTATTACAAGAAGATTTTATGTTTTTGATTTTTAACGCCTCACATTCTAATAATATACAGCCATTATAATATACACTATACATATTTATACTTTGCTGCCTAACATGCATATCATATCTAATATATTTTACCGTTCAAAATATAGAGAAAGTTACTGGAAAATAAAAATTTATTTACCATGTACCACGATATTTTACCAAAAAACCCCCAAGAATAGGTAATAAATTAAAGGATTGATGATAAAAATAAGAAAAACTAAGGCGTCAGATAGTATAAAATGATAACATAGAAAATCTAAAAAGAAACTTCCCCTCTTCAATGGATTTATTACCTCTTTTCTCTTTTCTCATTTTTAATTATTTTGTTTTTCCTTTTTGTGTCCTATTTTGTGTTATTCCAACACATCGCCCTATACCACAGCCAATTAGTTTCATAAAAAATACAAAATTAACCTAACAAACACATAAAGAAAAAAAAAAAAAGTAATGTTAATTTGTTTGTTTTGTATTTAAGAGGAGTGAGAAACAAAATTTTTGTTTTCCTTTTTATTTATTTTGTTTTTCAACAAAATAAAAATTCTTAAGAAAAACAAAAACAAAAAAAAATATGTTAAAATTAACTGTAAAAACAAAAGGAAAGATGCAATAGAAGATAACAATAACGAAAAAAGAAGAAAGAAAATGTATAATTATCTTTTTCTCTTTTCTTTTTTTTTTTAATTCCATAATTTTCTATCTCTTTCTAAAGAATTTCGCCTTCATTTTTCTTTTTGTTCGAATATTGGGTTATTGTAAATAAACGATTTGGATAGCCGCACTAATTTTATATTTTTATAAATAAAAAAATTATTAACTTTGGTGGATATGGTGCAAATGGTGGAATTTTCGACAGTAGAGATATCTTATGGTTATATTTTTCACAGATTAAATTTTAAACGGATATCGGGAGTGTTGCAGCGGTGACAATAAAATATAAAAAAAAATCAAAACAAACCTACAAAAAAAAAAAAGCCAAGGCAAAAGGAAACGTTTCAAAATCAATTTAATGTGGTTTTTATACCGACGTCAACATAACCTTTATCATATCAGGATGACCAGACCATTTAAAAAATACTTATAAAAAAAAACAAAAAACATAAATATAAAATTTAAAAATACCTTTAGCAAAAATAAACAAAACAATAAAAAAAGAAAATTATTGTTATAAAATTGATGAAAGCGAAAATAAATAAAACAAATGACAAAAACAAATTTCAAAAACAAAAATAAAACCCAAGTAATAAAGTAAAAAAATATTAAAAAAGGAGAAAAATTAATTGGAAAATTATTACAGAAAAAAGAAGAAAAAAATATTGGTTTTTGTGGTCTTTTAGGAAAATATTTGAGGGAAATTTTCGGTTTTTCTTTTAGCCGAAACGAAAAGAACTGTGTTTTGTGCATTTTTACGGTTTTTCGTTATTTGATCTCATAAGAAAATTTTTTTAATACAAAAAAATTTATGAAGGGCACTAGAAAAATATCAATTTTTAAAATTAAAAAATTTAAAGGAAAATATTAAAAGAAAATTTTCTTAAAAAAACTTTTCTTTTATATTTTTTTCTCTTTGACATTTTTTCTTTGTTTTTTTTTTTAAAAAAAAGAAAAGTTTTTAAATACTTTAAGAAGGTGGGAAAAAATTCGTTAAAAAAAAAAAATGTTAATAAAAAAGAATTAATTAATTTTGTAAGTAATCAAAGAAAACTCTTATTATAAGTTTTCACTTTCTTTGAATACAACAAAAAAAAAAAAAAAATTAAGAAAAATGGAATAATTAAAGTCTAATTAAAATATTCAGAATTTTAAATTTAACGAAAATACAAATTTTTAAAAAGTCATTATCTATAAAAGGAAAAAAGAGAGAGGCGCTGTTGTAATGTAATAACAATAAAGTCGAAAGAAATAATACATAGTCAATCTAGTTTCAATAATAACACAAGAAATTCAGGTGAATTTGCAAAGTTACCTAATTTACAATAAAAATTCCCAAAAAAAATAAATAATAAACGAAATAAAATCGAACTCATTTTATTATAAGATAACATTTGGAATTAAAGTCGAAATAAAGTTTTTTTTTAGAGTTCTACTGTTCTATACTTTGTTTCAAAAAAAAACGAGGAAGAATACAGTTGCCTTTGTCAACTCTTAGATACCCGTACGAACCGTTAGTATGTTAACAGCCTGTCACTCTGCTCACAATATTATTTTTTTAATATTTTAGTATTTTAAAATAATTTGGGTGAATTTTATAATTTCTAGAACTATGGGTTATACATATATTCAAACTATATGTTTATATGTACATTCTTCAAAAGCAGATTCTAACCTTCCACATAACGATTATCAATCCAAAACTTTTTCAAATATTCTATAGTACCATTTAATACTAAGCGGTAAATGTATATTAAATTTACTTAGTACAAAATAGTAAATATAATTTTAAATATAATATTATATTATATTTAAATATTCCATTGACAGAATAATTTCTTATAAGTACAATAAAATACATATATGTATGTAAATACGGCGCTATATAATATACATCTATACTCTTATCATTCATTCACTAGTGACATATACGATATGTAAATAAACATGATATTATATACGTATGTATATATATTAATATCATATAAATAAAAATTCTTCAAGCAACCGTTATGTTGTTTATTTATTTGCATTTTTATGTACTACGCATTATATCCTCAACAATTTCAAATTATCGAGTAAAACAAAATGGAAAAAATTCGTTTTAAAGAAATTTGTTAGAAAATTTGAAAAAATCAAGTAACACTTTCGTCAATTATAAAGTAACCCTATATTATTAAAAAAAGTTGTTAACAGAAATAAGAGTATGATGTCGAAGCTTTAATTTTTGTGTATTACTTCAAAAAAATTTTAACAGGTGTTCAAGTTACAGGTGTTTAAAAATAGGAAATTTTCAGTTTTTGACTCTTTACAGCTCCTAAACGGGGGGTGATACAAAAAAAATTTCTGAAATGACTCATACTTATTTTCAAAGATCTAACTTCTGTCAAAATTTCAAGTTTCCAACTTAACCCGTTCAGAAGATAGAAGGGTTAAAGGATTTTGCAAAATTTTAGTTTCGCATAACGGTAAATTAAGACACTGTATGCCACAAATATATATTTATTGTATATATACTTTTAAAGCTAATAAAAGTAGTAATAGTTTGGCGTTTTCAAAATGAAGATATACTTTATACAACTTGTGCTATAACAATTTAAATATAGAGCTTTTTTGAACCTTTGGGGAGCTGTAGCTCCGTAACGGGTGGGGCTACAAAAAAAAGTTATTAAAAATAAAATTAATATTTTTATGAGATCTATCAGTAGTTAAAATTTCATAGCTCTATTGCAAAAAAAATGTGGGGATCTAAAAGTTAGGTGTTCGAGAGCTACCCTAAGGCTTGGTCCAAACTCAACCAAAAAAAATAGGGAACCTACAAATTACTCCCAAAATATTTTGTGTAAATTTCAAGATTCTAGCTTTCTTAGTTTTTGAGTTAGCGTGCTGACGGACGGACGGACGGACGGACGGACGGACATGGCTCAAAAGTCTTAGAATTTTTTTCTGATCCGATCCATACCTTTGAAGGTATATCTAGCTCGCTTATTTCGAGGTGTTACTAACGGAGGAGTAATTTTATTATACCCGATCCTATCGTACGGGTATAAAAAATGTTCGTCAAATAATGTCTAACAAAAATATAGTCTAAACTAAAATTTTACCCTATTTCCAAATTATAAAAATTCCGAAGCCTATAAAATGTTGTATTAATTTGGTTACCTACATACAATTATTTATACAAAATTGCTATGAGAACGTTGGCAACACTTATCCTACAGATAAAATAAGGAACCAAAAGGATAAGCCTCTTTATTTTTATTATTTCGCAAGTTTCTATATGAAAAGTGCAAAGATGTTCCTAAAATTATTCCATATAATTTTATATTTTTATAGATAAACGGACACAGTTAAGGGGTAGAATAAATTTCCAATACGTTTGTGACATCTGTGAAAGAAGACAAGATAATTATGGAGAAGTTTATGTTACATTCTTGCTTCTCAGAATTGAATTATAGGCCGGCTTAACTTTGTTCATCCATCCGACCATCGCTCCATACTTTATGACTGAAAAATAATAGTGGTAGGATTCTGATATTTTCGCTATTTGCTTTTTATGTAAATTCTAGTTTTACTATTGAAATTGAACAAGTTCGACGAACGCGCTTGAATAACTGCCATATAAAATTCTTTTTTTATACGAGAATAACTCAGTGTCTACCGATATAAGCATAAGCATAATTTTGTCAATATAAGTTAAAATTGATGACAAAATTAAGTCCTCTGCAACATTTGATTGGTCAAACGCAACTACTTCGGATATCAACGTTAAACAACTCCTTTTTTTTTATATGAGTATAACTCCAGTATCTATAATATACGTATTAATTATGTATTGAAAATTTTATCAAAAGAAGATAAGCCAACGACTTCTATAAACTTTGGTTCATTTGAATGCAACAATAGTTTCGAAATTTACAGATATTTTAAATTTTCTAAAAGATGATTAAATTTTATATTATGTTGCATATATTATGTTGCTGCGGGTATCCTAGAGTTGATATAATCATTTCGTCAGTCTTCACTACTCATAGTTTTATCTGATATATAATATATTTTCCCCATAAACTAAAAAAACCTTAACTAACTAACCATTCAAAAAATTAAATCTTTAAATAATCAGAATTATGTTTAATTGTAATAATTCTAAATTGCAATAAATATTAAATAATAAAAATTTTTAATTCAATAAATATATTTTTTTTTTACTCAGTTGAATAAATTAAAATAGTACAAAAAAAAAAAAAAAAAATTAAAAATTTATTATACAAGTAAGTACCTACAGAAATTATTTTTCGTTGACTACAGGATACCCCAAAAAAAAAGTAACATATTTTACTTTTATCCACAATTGTTAGATAAAATTTATTACGATCAAATTCATTACATTCACTTCACTTCAAAATGTCATTTTCATTTATATTAACGGTTAATTAAAGATCGGAAAGTCCAGAGTATGTCATTATTGGTAGGGGAGTAAGTAGGTATATTTTGAAGTGAATAAGTATGTTCTTTAAATATCTCCACTCACTTAATATCTGTGAGTATATAAGTAGATTTTAATTAAGATAGAGAAAATGAAGATATTGTTAGAAGTAAAACCATAATGTTTATAATATTCTGAAATAGATGTATAATGGTCAAATTAATTAAATATAATCTACTATTAAAATAAGTATACATACTTTTCTGACACCTTCTATAATTATATGCGATCGTAATAAATAATTAAAACCTTAAATTTATAACTTCCGACATAAAGTTTTACACATAAACCAAAATTTATATATGCGTATATATGTATGTATGTATATATACTTATACATTTACTTTATATTGCTATATTAGAAAAATTGTTTTTGGAAATAAAATTTTTATAATTTAATGAAAATTTATAATAATTTTCGACATCATAAACCAACAATAGAAATATTTTCTCTAAACATTCATAAATTTTTCATACTTTATATTACTTTCATTAAAATTACAGTTGTGGAAATTATTTAGGTACAACTTGAAAAAAAAAATGTATCTATTAAAAAAATAATTAGGTACTTAGCAAAAGTTTAATTTTTTTTTTCTCTACATTTCTGGATAAGGACAGGAGAAAGAAAGACGTTAATGAAGAAAGAAAGTCATTTTATGCCAATTAATAACAGTTGTTAAACAATATTTTAAATGCCTGAAAAAAATCCATACGAAACTTAAGCATAAACCACAAAATAATATTCGCAATCCCTAAAAACCTGTTCATATTAGAATAAGATAATTAGATAGAGTTCCATTAGTTAATTAAGCTGAAACAGAATGTAAATATTTTTTCTAGTGCGGAATACATATATGAAAAATGGTCAATTAGGATTTGGAAAACTGTGAATTAGGATTAGGTACGATACGATCGATGAAAACAAACTTCATATTCTAAAACAATAAATCTACACTAATTTCAAATATTTTTTTTTTTGTTTTATTGCATTTCTCTGCCACATAAATGTGGGCAGGAAATGACACAGCCTTTCCTGTTCAGGCGTATCTGTAAATGTCGTAAGGGAGAATAACTTTTACGAAGTGTGTGAGATTCGAAGCCACACTTTTTCGGTGTTGACAGCGCCGAGGTTCCAATTTCAAAAATTTTAAAGTTTAAATTAAAAAAAAAAATTTTTTTCCGCTGTTGTTATTTACAAAAACCATAAAATCTATAAAATAATTTAATTATTAGAATTAATATTTGTTTTTTTTTTTGTTTTTGATATTTTGTACCCTAGGATTTGCATAAAAACCAACAGAATTTTATTTTGATTTTATTTTGTTTTTTTTTTTTTTTTTTTAATAAAAATTATGACTTATTAGTATGCTGCCAGTCTTGTTTAGAATCATAAAAAGGAAACAGAAAAAAAAAAATTATGTTTCCGTTTCGTTTCATTTCATTTTTATTTTATTTTTTTGTTATTTATTTTATGAAATACATATTGTGTATTGCTCCAAGTTTTGTTGAATTGAGGTGAAAATGCGTATATACATATTAAGTGTACGTATAACAAAAATAAAGAAATAAATGGTTTCCAGTATATAATAAGAAAAATAATATAATATAATATATGTATGTAACTGTTTTTATGTTAAAAAATTTAACTGCTATTGCACATTGTGTATGAGTAATAAACCAAAAAGAAAAAAAAAATAACTGTAAATTTTTTAATTTAAAGTTTAGAAAAATCGTGAACCTCTTCGCTTCTAATGTGTGATTTAGAATGTCATATAATATATATATATTAAATATGTCATATAACATTATGCAATATATGTATGTGTGTGTACACAAACAGTTAGAAAAATTGAAGAAAATTTAAATTTTAAAGAGTGCACAAAACAACAGATTGAAAAAATTGAATACATATTAAAGTTAAATTTTAAAAAATTCAGAGTAAATTATATGGTTTTTAGATAAAGTCCTTTTGTAAAATTGAAAAAAAAAAAGATGTTCCAAATTATGGTTCGTTTTGGTAATTTTTTTTTTTTTTTAGTGCATTTCTTTGCCACATAAATGTGAACAGGAAATTACACAACCTTTCCTTTCCAAATGCCGTAAGGGGGATAACTCTCTCTCAGTGTTTATCGGTGTTTAACCCACACTCCCTCGATGTTTATAGCGTATTTTACACGTTCTTACCCACTAGCCCACCGAGGCCCCCTATTGGTAATTTTGGTAACTCTTTGTTAGTTCGGAAAAAAATTATTAGAAGGAGAAAAAATTACCATATTTCGAAATTGGAGAAAAGAAATTTATTGTTCTTCATTTTATTGATGAAAACTTTAATAGCTTATTAGGATTTTCTTTTCGATTCTTATGTATTACTAGAACACAATAAAATTAGTATATCTACCAGTGATCAAATAAAAAAAATAAACAATGTTCTTTAGGCAATCATAATAGGTATGTTTAACAATTTCTTCAAATTTTTAATAGAAAAATACTTTAAAGATAAAACGATGTCATAATTCGCTAACGAAAAAATTTTTTACGCATACGTAATAATTTTTCTTTAAAACCAAAAAAACACTCTGAAAAATTTCTTTTAACGGATGTTAATAAAATATTATTAATAAAAAATAATAGTAATGTGGCCTAATAAGTAAGAGCTGTAGAGAGTGTAGGTGAGAATTCAACATAATGTAAAAACCATCCTGAAAAGAGGCTGTGTAATTTCCTTGTCAGATTTATGTAGGGAAATTAAAAAAAATTAAACAAATTAATGAGTATTAAAAAAATATTTGCTATATAAACTTGAAAGAGACAAGATATAGAAAAGTATATATTATAATATTCTTGTTGACGATTGAATTGAGAGTAGGGTTAGCTGATTGCGCCGGTCTGTTTGTTCCCACAAACAACTTCCTTTTTTTATAAGAGATAAATTCAGAGTCTAATTTAGCTACATATCAGAAATTTTGTTACAAAAAGTTAATTTTCATGAAAATAATCTCTGGGTATTGAGGCGGAAGGTTCGGATACCTGTAAGTTATTCAACTTTTTTTTATATGTAGGCATAACTCAGTGTCTATATAAGAAGGGTCTCTAAAATTATGTAAAAATTGTAATGTAAAGCTAGATGTTATACCTACAATTTCTGCAAAAGTTAATTATACTAACGCAACTGCTTCGAGAAGCTACGAAAATTTATATGCTCATAACTTGATACTAAAAAAAAACATAGACATCTGGAATTTTAAGATGATCAAGTTTTATGATTTACAAATTCTGTAAAATTTGTTTGATTTAAAATCCTCAAGGAGTATTAGAAATTTTTTCTTAATATAATATAAAAAAAACTTTTATTTAGTTTTCGCTGAAATCTTCTACAAGATAAATGGTAACTACGACATAATATGTACCTCTTTTTTAAACTTTTCAAATATAATTTTTAATTAAAAAAAAAAACTGTTATTTGTTATTATCTTGAAAAGGTTTTAGATAGTTATATTTTCTTCTATTTTATCAGAATTTAAATTACAAAATTAATCAAGAGAAAAATACTCTTTTAAAATCAAAATCGTGACTTTTAAACATAAAAGTTAAAAAAGTTAAACACAACAGTTGTATGTATGTATTAATATGTATTTAGGTGAATATCATTACCACCATTATTAAAATAATAGGAATGTCAAAAGTCAAAAACAAAAATCTGAAATATTCTTAAAATATTTATCTAGATAATATTGTATAGCTAGTAAAAACAATCTAATAATGTAATAATATCATATTAATATACTATAATAACAGTAAAAGTAAAAAAAAAATTGCAAAAAAAAAAAAAATATTTACAGTTAAAAAAATTGTAATTTTAACATACCAATTTTAGCATTAGCATATCCCATAAATATCGTTATAAAAACGATCTCAAAATAAATAAGGCGCATTAAATTTAAAATGAACTTATTTGACATTCTTGTTGTTATTTTTGTTGTTGTTGTTGTTGTTAATAGTAAAAATTTTAAGAAAGTCATTTTTTTTATGATTATATAAATTTTCTTTTCGTTTCTTTTTTTTTTTTTTTACTTTCTTTCTTTTTGTAATAATATTTACTATATTTTTTTTTTTCTTTCCTTTAATATTTGAATTTACTTTTTTTTTTACTTTTTTTCTTGTCAATTTTCTTATAAGTTAACGGTTGTTTTTATTATTGTTTTCTCTTTTTTAAGCAATTTTTAACATTATTGTTATTCTTGCTGTCTCTTTCCTTATTTATAGTATATATAATATTCCATTCATTTCAATAAAAACGTGTCTTGTTTACAGAATTTTAATCAAACACATCACAGTGTATTATGAAATGACGTGGCGTATGAAAGGGACAGAAAACATGTAATAATATGATGAAGAAAAAGTAGAAACTAAAAATAAAAATAAAAAACGCGTCAATAATAAAGTGAATGAAAAATATAATATAAAAAATGAAGTGATATTGTAGGCATTTGAAAAAAACGAAATACCAAAAAAAAAAAAAAATTAATGTCAAAAGAAATTTAACGACTTTCACACTCACTTTTTCTACTTTTTTCTTATTTGTTTTTTATTAATTCGTTTTATATGTCCTTTTTTTCAGTTTTTTTTTTTTTTTTTTGTTGGTTACTTACACTAAAAATTTTTTTTTTTTTAAATAAAAACAAAAAAACAAACGTATAGAGTTTCTTATAGAATAACTGTTAAAATGTTAGAAAAGAGCAAGAAAAAATTAAATGGCACACAACTTATAACCAAAGAGCACTAAAATCCCGAATAGAGTAACAAAAAACACTAAAAATAACTGTGAAATCCTTTTTTTTATTTGTTTGTTTTTTGTTATTGTTATTATATATTTGTCCTTTTCTCTCTTTTTTTTTGTTGTTTCTTTTTGTATTGTGTTTGTTTTCTTTTTATTTTTTTTTTTGATAAATCCTAAATCTTTTCTTTTATATTCGATGGATTCATGAAACGGACCTTTTATATTTTATTTAAAAGTTGCCTTGTGTGTTTGTTTTTTTATTTTGTTCTCTTTTTTTTTTTAGTCTTGTTTGTTGCTATCCTTGTTATACCCTGTGATTATTATAAACACGTCTTGGTATTATGTGTTTGGTTAACTTTTTTTTTTTTCGGTTCCAGCTTATAAAAAAACATTAACGAATTTATGACAGTTGTTTTCGTTATTTTTTGTCTTTTTCTTTCCTACTTTTTTGTTTGGTAGTAGTTGTGGCTATGCTTATTTTTGTTTTTTTTTTTACACTCTGTTTTTTCAGGAATAGAAAAAACTAAAATAAAAAAAGTTGAAATTCGACAAGAATTATTCGAAACGTATCCTTCATATTTTACCCAAGGGTCCTGTTTATTCTGTTTTTTTTTTTTTCTCACTCTAACTTTGGTTTCTGTTCTATTGGTTTTTATCCTCTGTTACTGGTTATGTTTTTTTTCGGGTTTCTGCACTGTTTTTAAAAATCCACAACATCTGAAATGGAAAATAGAAAACAGAAATAGAAATATAATATGTATATTATGAATAAATACTAAGTTTGGAATTAATTTTATATATTTTTTTTTTTGTTAATTTTTAAGTTAAAACTGTAATATAAATAATATGTTAAAATCTTTAAGTTTATTTTGATGAAGTTATTTAAAGTTTTAAAAGTTTTAAATAATTTTTGAAATTTTTGATCATTTGAGATGCTTAAATATAAATGAATGTTTTAAATTACATTTTGTAAATAACTTTTCAATATACAAATTACCAACTTTCAAATATTCAACTACAAATTAAAAAATGTGAATCGTCTAAATTATAGCTATTTATTTATTTGGTTTAGATCAAGAACTTTTATAATTCTTTTGAGATATTAATGTTTTATTTAAAATACTAAAACCAGAAAAATTAATTTTTACAAGAATCCTTGGAGAAAAAAAAAATTAACTACCACAAATGAGTTACAAATTAAAAACTTCAATGTGGTTTTATGAATTTTTTTATATATCCTTCATTGAATTTATAAACAAAACATTGCATTTTCGATTGATGCAACAATATAGAATTTCATTAATCTATAATCTACATACTTTATAATATAAAAAAAAAAATTTAAACTAGTTCTAGGTTTAGTTTTACTTAACAAAAGCATAAACCACATAATATAAAATTTCAAGGAAAAACTTTCCCTCAAGCTTTTTGCATTTTATTTCCTTGGTTTTTTTTTTTTTTTTTATCTTTTGAATTTCTTAAAAGTGTCCTTTAATTTAAAGTATAATTTTATTTTTTTTTTTATTTTTTGTTTTTCTTTAAATATTCTCATTTTTATAGAAAATCTCTTTGAATTAAATTGGAAAAAAGTAAAAGCAAAAACCAGAAACACAACTGTAAGATTGCAAAAAAAAAAAAAAAAAGAAAATAAAATTTTCAGTGGATAAAGAAAAAAAAATCTTTTATTGAAAATTACAATCAGAACGATCCAAATAAAGTGACAGATTTTTCATTTCTCCGCACTTGCAATTACTTTTTCTATTGCATTGTGAAAATTATTTTTATGCATACCATCATCACTTTTACAGTCATGTATGATCAATGTACATAATATCTATATAATATAAAATGTAATATTGGTATAGGTACATTAAATAATATAAAAAATAAAAACTAAACAGTCATCTTTTCTTTTTTATATTTAATATAACGGTATTGTATTTTTACTTTTAGACCATGAGAGCAAATGATTATTTTCTCTATTGTTAAAAACTTTGTATTTTTTAAAATACTTCTGATTAATGTACCTATAATCCGTTCGACTTTAACGAAAAATATATATTAACTTCATTTTGAAAACCAACTAAAATTTAAAAAAAAAATTATACTTATAGGAACCCCGCCATATCGCTGTAGTGGTAATTAAAAAATACATTTTGTGTAACTTATTTTTGATCTTCTGGTGAAATTTTTTTATTATATACAAAAGTATATAAAAGCTTCTTCTAACAAATGTGTAAAACCACTTCGTATCAAAAAGATGAAGCACTTCTAGATGTGGTAGAGGCTTGTGGTAAAAGGTATTGTGTCACCATTCTGAAATTGAAAGTTGTTGGTTACAAAGGAACTTGCTTTTAGACCTTAATAAGGTGTATGGGGATAAGTTATATGGGGATCCAAATGTTTTCATGTGGTGTATCATTAAAAAGATCTTGGAAAGCTCTATACAATTTTTGTTTGGGGATGATCAAAAAGATTTTCCCGTGCTCTACAACTTTTGTTTAAGGACTATAATGGTTCTAGTTCGCCTTTATTGGATATCCTGAGCAAGTTTTTAAGGCTTTACTATAAAAGTCCGCAAAACAATGCTTTTTTTAAATGTCACGCGATGTAAACAATTATTTGAACGCGTTTACATTGCAAGCACACATTACTAGTTATAATATAAAATTAAATCAATTTCTCTAGTTGGGACGACTTTCATATTTTTTTTCCTATTTTATCAAAACTAAACCTACTTAAGATCATTGAAATAAGAGCTATCTATTTCAATTCTTTTTTGCTGAAATTAAAATCTAATGAGTTGACTATATCTGAACCGAATTTATGATTCGGTTATCTGAAGTTTAAAGTTAATTACATTTACTATAGAAATATAAAAATGCGAAATGCTTCATTAAACTATTCCATTAACCTAGTCCCTTCCCGTATTCTGGATTAAATTAAAGTAATAATTCTTCACATTTATAATAATTAATATTTCCAAACTGTATGGAGTATTTAATTTTATTTTCTCAGTTTAAAAATTAAAAGTTTTCTTAAACAAAAAGAGTCATTTTACTTTGACCTACTTGACTACATCTATGATATCTTACAGCTGACCCTAATTTTTTAACCCTATAGTTTAAATTTTATTCTAAAAAGTTATTCTTCGGATACAAGTTACTTATTATAATACTGCAAAAATTTTCATCTTTTATCAGTTGAATTTTAAATTTTGATTTTTTTTTTTTTTCTCAATTTATTCTCTTCAACCACTGAAAAGTTAAAGGTTTCTGGTTTTATATTCTTATTTTCCTGAAGTAATTTTAAATCACAATAGGGTAAAAATATAGGACACTCTTGATTACTAAGAATTCAGTACTTTTTTTTTTTACTATTGTTTTTTTTATCGTAAGAAATTCTGAAAAGAAAAATGTAATTGGAGATTGGAGAATATTTTATATATAGTCTAGGGACTTGAAATGTCGTGTAGTCATAGTCAAGGAGCGAGAAAATGAAGAACTTTTTTGTTTTTTTTTTGTTGTTGTTGTTGTGGCATTTTTCTTTTTAATTCAACAATTGTTTGGAGGCAAAACGCAAATAATATTGACCTGGTTTCAGGTTTTCTTTTCATTGTACTTATATTAAAATATTATAATACGTATCCTCCTTTTTTTTCTAAATTTTAAATGACCTATGACTTAAGTTGTTTTAGTTGTCATTTAGTTGCATCCTTGGATTTTCATATAATGTTTTAGCTGTTTCATCGTCAAAATTTCTTAGTTGATCAAAATATTGTTGCTGCATTTTGAGTATTTAAAAGAGAATGTTAAGAGTATTTAAAAAAGAAAAAAATAGGATGCAAATTGAACAAATCTCTAAACTCTGCACTTATTCAAAAATTTTTTTGATGAAAGAGAAATACAAAAAATTATTATACAAGATTAAACGTAATGCCAGGTAAGTTAATTAATAGATAAGTTAAAAATGAATGATAATAAAGAAGAATTTTGTGACTTGCGATGATCTGATTTCTTTAAGATGAGTCTTATTGTTTTAATTTCAATTTTTAAATTTAATAAAAGTTTTTAATAATAAATTTAATTTTAAATCATGCAAAAATTCTAGCAGAGCTTCTCTAAGAAAATTCGGTTACTTAAGATTTTTACCTATGAATGAAAATCACCAGGGCAGACACCAACAAATACTTTCTTTAGCTTATAGCATTAACTACAATACAAAAAATATAATTCAAGAAAAGAAGATAAAACCACAGAAATAGAAAGGTGGATAGCGAATAAGTCGTAATAATTGTAGATGTTGAACTTTAGGTCGTGGGTATTAATCGTAGGTGATGCATATTTTAAAATAATAATTGGTTTTATTTATGTCCATATGATACGAGTATAATAAAATGCTAACGTTTTAAAAAAGTAAATTGTATTTCATAATTACTTATACTTACTCTTTAGCTTTCTTTTGTTGATTTGTTTCTCTTTAGGTTTATTTTAAAATATAATGCTGCGGTAGTACTCAGATATATTAAAACTATTATACCCAAGTAGGGACTTTAGGGAGTATTTAAAAGTAACTTGTATCTGAATAAGGACACATCAGAAACCTACAATATGCAAATACAGTCAAGCATAGCGAACATTTTCAGATTTAGATAAAATATTGGTTTTGGTACAATGCTAACATTCTTGGTGAAATATAATATACATTTTAATGTCCTTTTCAATAAAGATTTAGAAAGTCAAATTTATTTCTTTCTGTATAAGAATTCAATAATATTATGAATGAATTGATCATATGATTTTTAAGATTCAAGACAATTGCGTATGTTAGAATAGTTCCATTATAGAAACAATTTTATCATATATAATTCCACTCGATATAGTGGCACTATAATAACATAGGAAATAATTCCAGTTGAATAATTCTAATATGGAATAATTTCACTCACGCAATTTAGCTTTTTTTTTATCTGTTTATTGCGAAGCTTTTAAAAAGTAAAATTTACCAAGTGATGACTAATGAAAAGAAATTAAACATCTCGTTTATGAGCAATAAATTCCAATGACGTGCACAGCTTCCCCGGTTCATAATCGCTATGGAGATTAAGTCCCATCGCTGATGGGTCATAATCAATCAATTTAGTTTTGGGATTATGCTACACTATTTATGAGTCATTATGCTTTTTAATAGGTGTGCCATAACCCAATATTCATGTTTATATACATTATACAATATTTACTGTTTATATTATATACATTGTTTATAAACATATTACATATATGATGAAAAATACGTAAACAGAATAATTAATACAAAAGAAATAAAAGAACACATTCCGGATAATAGAGTGTTGAACACAATGCCCGACCAAACTTAGCTTTTGTAAAAATTTTTGGAAAAGCGGTTAAGCTCGTTTTCATATGATAAGTATCAAATTTTTAATTTAACAATTATACATTATTAGCAATTTGTCTTGTATCAGATATAGCATTTTAGGATGTTTTATCTCACTTGCAATCATAATCTCCATATTATAATTTCTCATATTAATTATTTAAAGAAGATATTAGTTTTTGATGGGCCATAAATCTCCAAATTTTTTAACGATATTTTGTCCCATTGCTTGTGGAACATAACCCCTAAACTAAATGTAGAGATTTTGACCCACTATTAAAGAGACCTCATGATGCTCATGAGAAAATTAACAGTATTATTAACGGTAATTTAAATTTATTCCACTTTTATTATAATTTGAATTTTGTAAACCATACAAGAAAATAAAGCCTTTATAATTTTATTTAATGTAAGGAAATGGTCATTAAATGTTTTGTTGTAGATTTTTTTTTCTATCTTATTTCTCCATAACTTATGATATCTGTTTTTCATTAAAATTAACTTTCTTTATTCAATTCTCTTTTTATTCTTCCTTGTTTTTCCTTAATTTGAAATTTACTAGCTAATTCACTGCTGCAATTTACTTGTTAAAAACTTAAAAGAAAATTAAAAATTTAAACAAAAAAAAAATAAAATACAAATACAAATACAAAACTTTACAACTTTTTTGCCAGTTTATTTACTATGAATATTTTATTCTATATAATATAATGTCGATTTCATTGTGTTGTGCACCATGCAAGTAAGTCTTAAGCAGAAGACAATATCCTCCTATATTCTGTTTTAAGAACAAAAAGATTTTATTGCATTAAAATTACATTTTTCCGTTCCAAATAAAACAGAAACGATAATATTATTATGCTCGTAAATTTTTGTTTTCTCCATTTATTTTCTTTATCTCCTCTCTTCACCTACCACTATTATAAAATTTTTCTATCAAAATGTATATTTAAATAAGAAAAATAATGTTTGTGGTACTTTTATTTCGCATGATATCCTCATTTAATTTTTGGTACTCAGTATAAATGTTATCTAACGAGAAAATGTTGTTGTCTTTATTTTTATGTTTTCCTCGTCTTTTAAATCAACTGGCCAATATATTAAAATATTTAAAACAAAATGGTGAATGTTTAAATTAGCATTCCTTTTTACCTGATCCTACATTTAGTTCAATTTAAGCAATTTACATTAAAAGTGATTATTTAATTTTCGCATTGAGCAGAACGAAGATTAAAACAGAAATTACAACAAAGCTATATGAATCATTAAATACTGATGGTATGTGATAACTAATAATGTATAAATACATAGCATTAATTTGTTTTACCTTGCTATTCATTTTCTTGTTTACAGTTCAATGAACTTGCAATATTAAAGCATTTCTTCTTATTGTATGGTTAAAAGTGGAAAATTTTAATAATAATACAGCATAAAGTCCAATACAACTATATGGAGAAATCATATACGTTCAGCTTCTCTACTGTCCTCTATCAAAAATTTAAATTCTCTCTTTTGTTTATTGTTATTTTTATAGAATTTTTATGTATTTTCTTAGTTGTAGTTTTTAGGTAACCAAGAACGGTTTATGATTTTGCAATTTAACACGTCCTTTAACTGAAATCATTCTAGTATTTCTATATTAGAATATTAGATACTTCAATATTCAGTAGTTTAGGAAAGTTCCATCCCATACATTCATTTGACATGAGTTTTACATTATTATTCTAGCATTTGTATATCGAATATTACTAAATATTGTAATAAAAATTCATATTTTCTATCAAATAAGTAGTAGGTAATGTTTGTTTAGTTTCAAACTTAGCTCACTACTTTTTATTTTATAATACATGTTTTTTAATTTAGTCAACTGCTTAAGTACATTCCAAGATAGTTTATATAGTTTGTTTGTGTGAGACTTGTGTCATTTTATTTAACAGCCTATTGAGCAAAATTTCTTTTCTTAAAGTAAAAATTATATGGACAAATATGGTTTTCTTTGCCTCTATTCGCCAAATTTTCAATCAAACTTTAGTTTTGATTTTGTTAAATTATCTTGCTATCTTCTAGATCCTTTTTTGTGTGTTTAGGTTCAAGGCGAATATCACTATTTTATTCGCCACCATTTTTATCAATGTCTTTTTACTTGTTGGAAAATTATATTTTGATATGATTAGCTTCCCTGTGGAAAGTCTAAATTAATTTGACATAGATTTGTGTTTACCTAGATCTGTATCTGACAAAAAAGTTTCTATTCGTTAAAAAGTATGATCGCAATATTTCATATGTACTTACGCGGCATTTTATTTTAACTTACAATCAATACAACATAACAATCTTTGTTTCTATACTTCGAGAAACGACTAAGCAGTATTCTTTTCTTTCTAGGGTAAATGGTTAATCTTATTCTCATTTTTTGTATCAATTAAATATTGATATTGATAGAATGGAATTTAACATTTTATAATGATCACTATATAGGTTTTAATTGCCTTGATATTATTTTTTCAAATAGTTTTAATAGGTTTGTCAACAAGCTAATGAAACTATGTTTTGGACCTTTCAAGGGTTTCTTGCATATATAAATAATATAAGGATATTCGGAGGGAAATCTGGTTATTAAATACTTTATAATTGGATACTTTTCTCATTCGGCCATAGTTGATTTACTTTATTTTCTAATTATATTTTCCGAGATTTCTATCACCATCAGACTGGGTTTATCTTGATGTCCGAAATATAACTTACTTCCAAAAAAAAAAAACAGAAAATTCTAATGCTAATATTCTTATGGCCTAATATTTAACTAATTGGAAATTTTTAATTTTTTTTTTAATATTGGAAAATGTTTTCATTACCAAGAAATGAAAGAGAAACTTTTCCATAAATTGTTTACTATTAACTTAATTATTGAGTATAAATCTTAAATATTTTTAAATCGTTTTCACCCACTTTAAAACTTTACAAACTTTCAAGAATACTCCAAGAATAATAATAATATAATTTAAAAATTTAATATATTTATTTTACTTTGACGCAAAATTACTTTTCTCCATATTTTAAAATATAATTTTAGGTTTAACATATTTTCCAAACAAACTTAAGAATTACAAAAGCAAAGAAAAACATAAAAGAAAAACTTTTAAGAAAATGAGAAGGATAAAGAAAACCAAATTAGAAGAAAATTTCTTCTCATTTAAAAATCCCTTCTCTAATGGTTATTTTTTTATTGTTAGAAACAAAAAAAAAAGAAATTAATGTAAAATTTCTATCTTCCGTTTTTTGCAAAATCTTTTGAAGTTTTCTCCTTAGTCTTCTTTAAATATTTAAAATAAGATGGTCTTTTCTTTTTACAACAAACATTTCTGTTTACGATCATCGAGCAACTATCATTTTAAGCTATTTTTAAACAGAGATGTAGCAAAATAATAGCAAAATGGTATTGTTACAGAATAAAATTTAATATTATTATTGTATTTATCCGAACCATAATTGATATTCATTTTGAATTTAATAATATTTATTAAAATTTTTATAGAATTTATTAAACTAATAAAAAATATATTATAAATTTTATATTAATATTTAAATATTATTATAATTAGACTACAAATAATGGACACAGAACATGAATCAAAGTCAAATAATAAAGAATTACTTGAATATATAAACGATTCAAGGGTTTTAAAATAATTATGATTAATAATTATTCACTAATAACACTGGGAGGTGAAGAAAAACCCATTCACATTGAGAAGGTCTTATTCATAAAAATGTTAAATGTTTAGATTGGGCATGATGTTATTATTATGTTGATTAAGTAACCATAAAACAGTTACAAACAGTGTTTAATCATTAAATTTGACTGAAGTTGTTTGCTTCCAAGTTAAAGATTAACGGTACGTTCTTGTTAAAGATTAACGGTAAGTCATAGCTTTCCAAAAAATATTTTGTTCTTTTGTAATACAAAAATCTTTATTTATAATGCCCCAAATATCCAACATCTAAACTTTAAAAGTTCTGACACATCTAGACTTCAAAAATCATCTGATATATAGAAACCAAAATTCAGGCAAAAGTTGATTTATTTGCCAAATTGCGAAACATTTTTAAATTTCCTAAAGACTAATATTATAGTATCATTATTTCTTATATTATTCCGAAAAATTACTAATGACATTTATAACCATTTTATAAAATTCTAAAAAAAAAGAAAAATGTTTCATATAAAAAAACTTTAAAATACCGAAGTATTAAAAAAAAATACTTCGCTACTGTAAACTGCAATTATGTAAAAGAAACCATGAACTTTTACAGTTCTTTTTTTTTTTTTTTAAAACCAAAAAAAAAAAATTAATTCTACAACACTATTCTTTTATGTTAGTACCTACATACTATGCTATTGCCGCATTTTGAAAGTATTCTTGTATGAAACCACCCAGTAGTTCATATTTTAACCTCATAATATATTTTATTTGATTTCTTTATTTAGTTTTTACAACTTTTGCAATTTCTATTTTTCCGCGTCCTGTTTGTTTTTTGTCCGTTTTGTTTCTTGGTTTTGATTTTTTTTGTGTTTTTGTGTTTTGTGTTTTTGTGTTCATCTTCCTTTTGTATCCCATTAAATATTCAAAGAATGACTTTGCGTTTGCATTGGTATTACGGATTGTTTAATGCACAATTTACGCTTATTTCTTTCATTAAAAAAAAAAAAAATTACAAACAAAATAATGTGGGAGTCATGATACGAAAATATATCTACAAATAATATATATCTATATATACAAGTAAAATAAAAAAAAAAACTAATTGACTTTAAGATCTTATAAAAAAGATGTACATATTCAATTGTTGATAATTAAAATGTAGAAATTTAAAAATTAAAAAATATATTTTTATATGTATCTAATGACTTGAAAATGTTTTCGGTATTATGTACTTGTAATTTATTAATTGAATCATAATTTTTTTAATATTCTTAAGTGTTAAATTAATTTTAATAATGGTACTTATGTAGTGTGCGATTTGTATGAAGTTAGACAAGGCATACAAAATAGGATTACCTCGAAATCATGGTAATTTTTAAAATAACTCTTAAACTTGAAATCACGAAAACTCAAAATCTCTAAAATTTTTCCGCAATTTGTTTTTAATTAATACATAACATAAACAAGGTAGAATGCAAAACCGACGGTTTTTGAAAGCGCACATTTCCAAACCTCAATATAAACTGTTTAGAATTGTGACTTGCACAAAAATTTGAAAATTTAAAAAATAAAATTTTGGAAATTTTTTGTAATAAGAAAAAACGTGAAAATAGGACTTTTTTGAAGTTTTAAGGGGCTGTAAGTCCGGAATCCTATATAACTAAGAAAAACCGTTAGCACACGTTAAAATATATTATTGAACCTTTAATTTTCATGTCTTGTCGAAGAAAAATTTTTACAGGTGCCTAAGTTACAGGTGTCCAAAAATAACAAAGTTTCAATTTTTGAGGCGTAATAACTCGTAATAAAATATTTTTTAAAATATGCTTTTATCGAAACCGAATTCGCCCCCTAAAAAGTAGAAAATAAAATTGATTGCAAAACTTTAGCTTTTTGGACTGTTATAATATAAAAGTGAATTGCTAGTGCAAGCATTTTGGACTGTTATAATATAAAAGTAAATTGCTGGAATAAGATTAAATAAGAATCTACGAAATCTGAGGTTCGTGTTTCTTTTTTATTCCAGCAATTTACTTTTATATTATAACAGTCCAAAAAGCTAAAGTTTTGCAATCAATTTTATTTTCTACTTTTTAAGGGGCGAATTCGGTTTCGATAAAAGTATATTTTAAAAAATATTTTTTTTACATTATTTTATTTAAATACTAAACAAATGTTGTAAACAAAATAATTTAGCAACATACATAAAAATATACTATTATAGGAGAAAAGATCAAAAATATATTGCGTGTGTATTGTATGCATGAATTTAGAGATAAAAATTTAAGTTTCAAATTCATATATACAAAATATATACATATTTTATTCAAAAAAATGTTGATGAATAGATAGTTAAAAAAAAAAAAAGTTGCATGTGAACTGGATTCGAACAACACGACCTCCACTTTTGAAACCTGTACACTTTTCTCTGCACGATACAACACTTACAAATGTTGCTAACAGATTACGAAGATAATAAAAAGTGTGACAGAATGACAAATAAATAAATAAATAAACCGACACCGACGAGTTAATATAAAAGCATATTATAAATAGGGCTTTTTCAAAGTTTGAGGGGCTGTAGCTCCGTAATGGATGGGGCTACATGAAAAAGGTGTTCCACAAAATTATTTTTTTTATGAGACCTACCCATGGTTAACATTTTTTGCACATTTTTTCAAAACTTTTTTGGAAATGTACTAAAAAGAGGCTCGGTGGCCTAGTGGGTAAGAGCGTATAAATTAGGTTGTAAACACCGAGGGAGTGTGGGTTCGAATCCTACACACGTCGAAAGAGTTATTCCCCCTTACGACGTTTACAGCTACGCCTGAACAGGAAAGGCACATTTATGTGGCAGAGAAATGCAATAAAAAAAAAAAAATAAAAAAATAACATAAAAAAATACTCAAACTAAAACTTAAAATGCATTTAATATAAAAAAACAAAATATTACTTGAAAAAATAATTATGAGGGATTTCAGAATTGGTTCAAAAAACAGGGTCACAATAACATTTTGTCTATCATTCGGCACCCCCACTATTTCAAATGTTTATTTTGAGAAATATCTCCGATGCTTTCTTCCTGAAATATATAATCTAAAAATATTATTAGTAGAGATTATAAAGTGGGTTACAAATTTAAGGATTCCTATACCGGACGGTATTTTATTTGACCTGAACATCAACCAATTTCAATTCAATCCAATTATTGAAATGTAACGATATACAAAATAATATAAAATTAAATTAACCATTGACTATATTCCGAATAATTAGTAAAAGTAAAAAAATAAAATGATCACTACTTTTATTTATTATTGGGGTATCTACGAGTCCCGGAACTTTATAACATAATTTGCAGTTTCCGGGATTTCAACTCCAACCAGTAATAATATAAACAGGTCGTAATACCTATAGGTAGCAATTTATATTTTTTTCAATTTGCTTCTATCACCCGCAAAAGTTTTCTTTAGAGTTTAAGAAAAATGTATTTACTAAAGAAAAATAATAATGAAAATATAACTTCTATGCCGTGATTTAAAATAAATGATTCCCTGTTCCCGTTAAAATTAAATACATCAATTAATTACTGGTTACAGTTTAAATAAAATTCCAAAACTTTATTATAAATCAATTATTTATAAAAGAAAAGAATACCAATTTGCTTTAATGCATTTCTCAAAAACGACATTTTGCTTAATGTTATTTGACAAAAAAGGCTTATAGGAAAATGTCACTTTGTAAAAAGACTTTTAAGCAAAGGGCCACTTTGCAAAAGGACGACCCCTAACAAAATAGTAGATAGTATATAAAAAAACAAAACATGCTTTATTCGTATAATATGTATCTATGTAAAATAAATAATTAGTTGGAAGGTATTTTACAGTTGGTACAAAAATCGCGGATATATCTACGTTTTTTCTAGAATATATTACATAATAAGATTTGCAAATTATTTGTTTGTAAAATATTTTTTGCAAAGTGCTTCATTATGCCAAATGCAGAGTTATATAATGTTTTATAATTCGGTTAATGTACACAAAGCCCATAAAAAAGTGCTACAATGTTAGAATAATATTCTTTACTCAAGAGAAAAAGAGGTTGAAACTTTCGCAGGTCGTATTAGGGTCAAACAAATGACGTGTACGTATTACTTCTTTTTAGCACATTTCCAAAAAATTTTGAAAACATGTGATTATTAGTTTCACTCTGCCCGTCTGTCCGTTAGTCCGTCCGTCTGTCTGGGTGTTTACAAAAATTCTACACCGTTTGAAATAAATCAATGAAAATCTAACTACGGATAGGCATCGCTAAAAAAACTAATTTTGTGGCACAATATTTTTCTGTAGCCCCACCCGTTACGGAGCTACAACCCTACAAATTTTGAAAGAGCCCTATTTTTAAATTGTTATAACATATGTTCTATAAGGTATATTTTCGATCTGGTTGGTTTTATAAACTATAAAGTTTTATTAACGATAGCTGGTTTTATCAACTTTATAAATATATATAAAATAAATATGTGGCTTTGGGACCTCGGTGGCCTAGTGGGTAAGAGCATATAAAATACGCTGTAAAAACCGATTGAGTGTGTGTTCGAGTACCACACACGTCGTAAGAGTTATTCCTCCTTACGACATTTACAGTCACGCCTGAACAGGAAAGGCTGTGTAAATTCCTGTCCACATTTATATGGCAGAGAAATGCATTAAAAAAAAAAAAAAGTATGTGGCTTTGCCATGCGTTATTTTAATATACCGTTATATGAAACTCAATTTTTGCAAAAATTTGGACCACTTCAATCCTTCAAACGGTTTAATTACAGCTTGAAGTTTTAAGAAGAGTTAGATCTTTAGAAATAAGTATGAGTTATTGCAGGAAATATTTTTTTGTCGCCCTCCGTTCAGGAACTCTAAGTGGTCAAAAAGTGAAAATTTTCTTTTTTTTTTAAACACATGTAACTTGAGCACCAGTCTAAATTTTTTTGAAGTAATATACAAAAATTAAATCTCCAATATTATCTTTTTGTTTGTGTTAATAATTTCTCTTAATAGTACAGGGTTACCTAATAATTGACAAAAGTGTGATTTGATTTTTCTCAATTTGTCTTATTATTTTCATTATTATTCATAATTTGTATATTAATAAAATACGTAATTTATATTATTATAAATTTATTTTTCAATAGGTATTTCTATTCTTTACTCTAGGCTTATTATGGAATACTTTTTAATTTTTTAAAACTTTTTAATGTGCCTTTTTGGAAAACCCTTGCTTTTTTCTATTACTTGTTTTATTTTTATTATTAATAAAAAAAAAAACAGCATAATTTTAAAAATTTATTTTTATTAAATTTTCTTAAATTCATCGAATTATTTCTACTACCTTTCAACAAAAAAAAATTATTATTTCAGAAACTATAATGATAATTTTCAAGGAAATGTTACCTACGAGTTCCAATTAAAAATTACTTAAAATTATAATTTTAAAAATAATATCAATAACGGTAAAAACCCTCTTAACTATTTTACGTATTATATATTATTATGTAACGTATATATGTATATATATATATATATATATATATCTATATATAATAAAATAATATATTAATATAATTACAATAATTAACAAAAAAAAAAAATTTCCATGATTTTTCCACATCCTTAATTAATACATAATAATATAAATTTAATAGCTTCATATCAATAACAAATCAAAAAAAAAAAAAAAAGAAAATAAAATAAATAAATAAATATTCTTGTTAACAAGCAATTAACTGTTGTTATTATAATATATTTTCCATTTTCCTTATTATAAGAAGATTGAATAAGGAAAATGAAAAATATCATAGCAATCAAATTATAAAAAAAAAAAAAAAATTTTTAAATTATTTCCTTCCAAATTTGAGGACAGCAAAAAATCTTAAAATTATTTTCTAATTCAAAACAAAAAAAACGAAAACATTCCCTCTAAAAAATGAAATCAAAAATCAATTACTAGCTATTTTTACTTTACTCAACCTATCAACAAAAAAAAAAGAAAATTTCCGTATTGCCAACCATAAATAAAATGATTAGAATGTACAAGAAAAGAAAAAAAAAAAAAAAATACAATGAAACATGTTGTACCAATTATGAGTAATTTTGCGCAAAACCATATTGATCTAATTGTAATACAATGTTTATATTAAAATACATAATATTAATATTATATAAGATTTAAGCCTATTATTATTTTATCTTAAGATTTTTTCTTTATCAATAATAGAATGCCCTCTAAGAAAATAACACAAAAAAAAATTCTTGACTCTTAAATTAGGTACTGTTGTTGTTACAATATTTTAATCGAATACAAAATACATATTATAAGATAATGGTCTCCTTATAATGCCCCCGCTCTCGATTAACATTCTCATAAAAGCAAAAGAGAATACTGAACCTACATATAGAGAAAAACTCACTAATGATAATATTTTCTTTTTTTTTTTAACAAACACCTACACTTTTTTATTATAATGTGTAAACATATATATACAAATACCCTGTAAATATATATATATATATATATATATATATATATATATATATATTCTCATAAAAACAATACCATTAAAATTACGTTTACGTTCTTGTACAATGGCGCTCATTCTATGTGTTAAAAAAAGGAATCCTATAAGGAAAATCACTTATAATTTATGACCTCTAAAAAAAAACAAAATTTTCTTAGATATTTTTCTGTTTTTTATACTCGTACGATAGGATCGGGTATAATAAAATTACTCCTCCGTTTGTAACACCTCGAAATAAGCGAGCTAGATATACCTTCAAAGGTATGGATCGGATCAGAAAAAAATTCTAAGACTTTTGAGCCATGTCCGTCCGTCCGTCAGCACGCTAACTCAAAAACTAAGAAAGCTAGAATCTTGAAATTTACACAAAATATTCTGGGAGTAATTTGTAGGTTCCCTATTTTTTTTGGTTGAGTTTGAACCAAGCCTTAGGGTAGCTCTCGAACACCTAACTTTTAGATCCCCACATTTTTTTTGCAATAGAGCTATGAAATTTTAACTACTGATAGATCTCATAAAAATATTAATTTTATTTTTAATAACTTTTTTTTGTAGCCCCACCCGTTACGGAGCTACAGCTCCCCAAAGGTTTAAAAAAGCACTATATTTAAATTATTATAGCACAAGTTGTATAAGGTATATCTTCATTTTGAAAACGACAAACGATTACTACTTTTATTAGCTTTAAAAGTATATATACAATAAATATATATTTGTGGCATACGGTGTCTTAATCTACCGTTATGTGAAACTCAAATTTTGCAAAATCCTTCCACCCTTCTATCTTCTAAACGGTTTAAGTTGGAAACTTGAAATTTTGGCAGAAGTTAGATCTTTGAAAATAAGTATGAGTCATCCCCCGTTTTTTGTATCACCCCCCGTTTAGGAGCTGTAAGGGGTCAACAACTGAAAATTTCCTATTTTTAAACACCTGTAACTTGAATACCTGTTCAAATTTTTTTGAAGTAATACACAAAAATTAAAGCTTCAACATTATACTCTTATTTCTGTTAATAATTTTTAGCACATTTCCAAAAAAATTTTGAAAAAATGTGCTTATTAGTTTCACTCTGTCCGTCCGTCCGTCCGTCCGTCCGTCTGTTTACAAAACTTCTACACCGTTAAAGATAGAGAAAAAAAATTTTAACCATAGGTAGGTCTCATAAAAAAAATAATTTTGTGGAACAACTTTTTCATGTAGCCCCCCCCATTACGGAGCTACAGCCCCTCAAACTTTGAAAAAGCCCTATTTTTAAATGCATATATCTTATGTTCTGCTCAAGATTTTTTCATTCTGAAAACGTCATTCGACAGGTATTTCTTTTATCTTTGTAAATTAATATCAAAATTATACAATTTTTTTAAATTTAGTATTTAAATTTACCGTTATGTGAAAACCAAATTTTGCAAGATTTTTCTACTTTCATAACTCCGCCACGCTTCTAGATAGAAGCTTGAAATTTTGAGGCAAGAAAGAACTTTTAGAATTAGTATAAGTTTGCTCAGAAAATTTTTTCGGGCCACCCCCTGTTTATGAGCTATTAGGGCTTAAAAATTGAAAATTTGCTATTTTTAAACACCTGTAACTTAGGAACCTGTACATATTTTACTTCTGCAAGATAAAAAAATTAAAGCTACAATAATATATTTTTACGTGTGTTAAAGGTTTATTTTAATTGTAAAGGGTTCCAAAGTTGCAGCTCTTCAAAATTGCAAAAAAGCCCCATTTTCAGATATATATATCTCGGGCTCTGCGTAATAATTTTGCAATCTAAAACCGCCAGAAGATCAAAAATTTTATTATCTATATAAAACAATATCAAAATTATGTAATATTTTATAATTTACTATTTAAATTTACCGTTATGTGAAAACCACATTTTGTATGAAATTTATTTTTTCATAACTCCGGCACCCCTTTAGATAGAAACCTGAAATTTTGAGACAAGTAAGAACTTTTAGAATTAGTATAAGTTTCCTCAGAAAATTTTTTGGTAACACCCCCTCTTTAAGAGTTATTACGCCTCAAAAATTGAAAATTTGCTATTTTTAGACACCTGTAACTTAGGCACCTGTACAAATTTTTCTTCGGCAAGACATGAAAATTAAAGGTTCAACAATAATCTTTTACGTGTGTTAACGGCTTTTCTTAGTTATATAGGATTCCGGAGTTACGGCCCCTCAAAATTTCAAAAATATCCTATTTTCAAGTTTTTTCTTATTACATGAAATTTTCAAATTTTTGTGTAAGTCACACTTCTAAACAGTTTGTATTGAGTTTTGGAAATGTGCGCTTTTAAAAACCGTTGGTTTACATTCTACCTTGTTTTTAATAATATAGCGTTACTTTATATTTGACGAAAGTGTTACTTGATTTTTTCAAATTTTCTATCAAATTTCTTCAACAAATTTTTTGCATTTGTTTTACTCGATAATTTGAAATTGTTGAGGATATAATGCGTAGTATATAAAAATGTAAATAAATAAACAACATAACGGTTGCTTGAAGAATTTGTATTTATATGATATTAATATATATACATACTTATATAATATCATGTCGATTTACATATCGTATATGTCACTAGTCAATGAAGGATAAGAGTATAGATGTATATTATATAGCGCCGTATTTACATACATATATGTATTTTATTGTACTTATAAGAAATTATTCTGTCAATGGAATATTGAAATATAATATAATATAATATTTAAAATTATATTTACTATTTTGTACTAAGTTAAATTTAATATACATTTACCGCTTAGTATTAAATGGTACTATATAATATTTGAAAAAGTTTTGGATTGATAATCGTTATGTGAAAGGTTAGAATCTGCTTTCGAAGAATGTACATATAAACATATAGTTTGAATATATGTACAACCCATAGTTCTAGAAATTATAAAATTCACCCAAATTATTTTAAAATACTAAAATATTAAAAAAATAATATTGTAAGCAGAATGACAGGCTGTTAACATACTAACGGTTCGTACGGGTATCTAAGAGTTGACAAAGGCAACTGTATTCTTCCTCGTTTTTTTTTGTTTTTTGTTAAGAGTAAATTTGAAAGAAATTAATATTATGTTTTTTCAATGGTTTTGTTGTTTTTTTGTTTTTTTTTTACATTATTCAAGGCAAATTTCTCATTTATCAAGTTCTACTTTTCTTTTTCGAATAAAAAAAAAAATGTGTATGTGTTTTTGAACCCAAATAAAAATTATATTTAAAGGGTATCTACAAAACAAGTTAAATTTTTCGAATTGTTAAATAATTTGTCAGGGGGCTTAAATTTCTACAGAAACTACGGACTTTATTTTGTTTAAAATTTAAATTTAAAATTTAGAAAAATTCCGTCACGTTTTAATATCAAATTATTTTATCTCTTTAGTCTATATCAAAATTTTAAAGCTGTGAATAACATTTTGATCTTTGAAGATGTTGGCAAAAATCGCGTGAACCTAAAAAACATTTAAGAAAAATTTTTCGGTAAAAACGTTGTTTTAAAATTAATATTAAATTTATAACTTGATTAAATGAAACGAAAAAGCTAAAAAAAATAAAAAATCCTTAAATATTCCAAATTTTCTCTGAAAACTGAAAATAATATTTAAATGTGATGAGATCCAAAAAAAAAAAAAACGCTCATCATAAAAAAAAGCAAGACAAAATATAAACCAACGGTTTTTAACAGCACAGATTTCCAAAAGATAATACAAATTGTGAAAAAATGTGGAAATAAGACTTTTTTGGGATTTTGAGAGGCTGTAATAACTATTAAAAACGGTTAATACACATAAAAATATGTTACTGCGGAGCTTTAATTTTTATATCTTGCCGAAAAAAAATTTGTAGAGGTGCCCATAGTTACAGGTGTTTAAAAATATCATAGGTATTTTTAATTTTTTGAGCCTCAATAGGCCTTAAAAACGAAGAGTGATTTAAAAAAATGTTCTGAGGAAACTTATACTAATTCTAAAAGTTCTTTCTTGTCTTAAAATCTCAAAATCCTATTTCAAAGCGTGCCGAAGTTATAAAGGTAGAAAAATCATGCAAAATTATGTTTTCACATAATAGTAAATTTAAATACTAAATTTAAAAAAAATATATTATTTAAATTTTTAAAAAATATATGACTTACAAAGGTAAAAAAAATTCCTGGCGAATAGCGTTTTCAGATTAAAAAAATGTTAAACAGAACATGAGATATACGCATTTAAAAATAAGGCTTTTTTTAAAGTTTGAGGGGCTGTACTTCCCTGATGGATGGAGCTACATAAAAAAGTTGTTCCACAAAATTAATTTTTTTATAAAATCTACCCACGGTTAAATTTTTCTTCTCTATCTTTAACGATGTAGAAGTTTTGTAAACAGTCGGACAGACGAACGGACAGAGTGAAACGAATATGCACATTTTTTCAAATTTTTTTTTGAAAATGTGCTAAAAAGAATCTTGTTGAATCGTTGTTGAAATCATTGTAAAACGATTTATAAGAATTTTTCAGGTTATTGAAGAAATATACGAATATATTATATAAAATGTATGTATATAAGTATATTATATAAAAGATAATTTAAATGTATGTAGGTACATAAAAGAAAAGCCTACCAATAATAAAAACAGGATTCAGTACACGTGGCATTATAGAAAATTACAGCCATCAAAGAAACATGAAATCTTTCTCTTTTATTAATCATCAACTAAGGAAGGTAAATAACATTTTGAAAACATAAGGTGAGATTTTTGTTGATAGGTACCTAAGTCTATATTAGAGTTCAGGTTAATGATATAATAGAAAAATTTGTTTTACTTGTAGATAATATTTTCATCCTTTCAATTTTTATCTTTAAAATAATTTAAGAAAAATTTAAAAAAAAAATTTTTTGTTTTACCTTTAGCTTCAGGAAAACTTTAAACAAAGAAATGAAAAAAAATTTCTTATGTTATGGATAATAGATGAGCTTTTGTTCTACCAAAAAAAAAAAAAAACAGCAGCAAAATTAAAAAATAAGTTGAAAGAATGATTTTAAAGTTTGTTTTCCTTTTTTAAGAGTATCACGAGAATTAAAATTGAAAACTATATTTTCTACTAAGTTCAAAAAGTTTTTTATTGTTTTAGTTTTCTTATTCCAATGAAAAAAAATCTAACATTTAATAAAAATCAATGGTAATCCCATAAAAAAAAAAAAAACCACGAACCACAAAAAATGCAAAGAAAAATTATTTTGCAAGAGTTTATCGAATCATACCTACTTTGAGTAAAACTTAAAACAAAGGAATAAAAGTTTAATTTTTTTTCAAATCCTTTTGAATATAGGGATTAACAATAGGTAGTCTTAATTGTATCAATAAATAAAACTATGAAATAATCGTGAACTTAAAAAAAACTGAACAATTAATAATAAGAAAAACAAGATAATAAGTAAAACCAAAGGTTTTGAAAGGTGCACATTTCCCAAAACACAATTAAGAAATTATAACTTGCATTAAAATTTCCTGATGTTTCTTAAAATTTTTTTAAAAAAATTATCAAAAATCAAGAGGAATTTTCTTCAACTTTAAGGAAACTCTATATATATTTAAGAACACCTGTTAACACTTTTAAAACTATAATGTTGAAATTTTAAATTTTATATTTTACTTTATTAAAGAGTCTAAGAATAGTAAATTTTCGATTTAACTCGTAATATATTTATTAAACCATAAAAAGAGAAAATCTTCTAAGGTAAAAATAATACTGAAAGATATTTCATCTTTTAAAATTTCAAAGTTCTAATTAAAAGCGTGCCAACGATATGAAGGAAAATCTTGCGATATTTTGATAAATGGTATATAACAGTAATACTAAAGGAAAATTTTGCACATATCTAAGAGTTTTTTTGAGATTGAGAAAACATTAAAAGGAACATGAAATATATACAATTTGCAAATAGAGTTTTTTCCACTTTTGAGTTATTACACATTCGAATTTATAATTCCTCAAATGTGGAAAAAAAATCTTATACAAAAAATATTTGTATCAAAATAATTATATTTTGCTTATTCCATTACTAAATACTTTAGACAAATCTTATAGTTTTGCGTTATGAGTTCGTAAAAGAAGATAGCTGTTAGAGTTGTATTTTACAAATAGAATTTATGTATTTTACAAAAATAAATTTATAAAACTAATAAATTTATAGATATTCTATCAGTTATCTAAAATAGACACAAGAATCACGTTTACAAAGTGTTGGTATTGTACGCGTAAATTATTCATTTTTATTTTACATATTTACCGTCAAGACTTGTAAAATGCACTTAAACGATGTGAAAATCTGTAAAGAACTGTGAAAAAAAACACGCTAAAAAACTGTAAAGGAGTATAAATAACTGTAAAATAATGTGAACAATTCAGTAAAACAGTTATTTGCTTCCTTGACATAGTTCAACAAAATTTTCCCGTTAATTTTTAATGTTTTATTTTAAACTCAAAAATTCAATATGTGGTTATTCACACACACAAATAAATAATTATTATATTATATTAACCTCGAGATTGTTACATAAAATATACCATGTATATACGAGTACATGTAAATAACTAATAAAAAAAAAAAAAAAAATTTAATTATAAAAATAAAAAATTGTTTTGGCTCAATTAAAGACGCAATGAATCGAATGCATAAAACTCACCTTCAACTTGTAAGCGACAAAATTTATTTTTATTCAATTTCAAATGACTATGTAGTCGCACCATAATGTAAAAATTTAATTTCAATATAGTTACTAATATTTCATGTTTACTCTCAATAATCATTACTCATTATACATATTATATAGATGTTGTATGTATTACATATTAATGTTATATATAATATATGATATTACTTTTTGAAAGATCAGATCGAATAAAGCTATTAAGAAAATAATAAGTGTTTTTGTGTTTTTTAAGTTATATAATATTTAGAAACTCAAATTTCACTTTTTTCAAACAATACTACACTTAAACTTGTAGGTTTTGTTTGAGTTAAACAAAAGTTAAACTTGGGTTCAAGATCAGTTTTATGCATTCAACCCAATGTCAAAGAAATATTTTGCAGTAGATACACAAACAAGTGATAGTAAAGTAGTAATCAATAATGTTTAGTTATGTCAATATAGTTTAGTTAATGCAGCAAATTTATTTTAGACTCGTAGGTAATAATTTTTTTTTGTTTTAGACCTTTTTTTTTAAAAGCACTCCAAAAAAAAACAATTATTTTTAATATAGGTATACCTTAAATTTTTATGCCTATTATTTGAAATGATTTGTCACTTATAGCAATAAGTACACACCATTATCGGAATATAAAATTTTATGATGATCGTAAGAAATAGGATTTATTGTAAAATTAAAATATACATATGTAAGAGCCCACCTTATGAAATATATAAAATATAAAGAATATTTAGAAAAAATCTTGGATTTGTTATCAAATTGGTTGTCGGTAGATTTAAGTGCACAATTTAAATAATAAATTAGGATATCAAATTGCTATTTCAGAGTTTTATAGGAGTATTTTTGTCATTGCAAAAAATTTTTATAGCAATCATTGAAACATAAATTTTTACAACTATATAATATTTTTACAAAGATATAAAAATAAATTTAATAACATTTTAATAGAGAGCAAAAACATCATAAAAAAATTTGCATTCTATTATTTTAACATTTTTAAATTTTTTCGTGAAAGTTAGGTCATTAAAGTTTGGAGCTATAATAGGAAGTTGTTCGTATTTTATATAAGCGCATTCTCAAACAAAAAAAATATCAAAATTAAAATCAGTTCATTTGTTTACTAAACTCTATACTTAGTTGTCGTTTGGGGACAAAGAAATCTGTTAGGTAGCTACCATCGCTGAGGTTGTAAAAATGGCTATAATAGTTTAACTGTTGCTAGTTATACTTTCAACCAGAAGAAATTTTATCGTTAACATTATAAATCTAGTTTAATAGATTTCCTGCAATTGAATATTTAAATGTGCCGTTATTTAAAAGTTTTCAATGTTTTGAAATAATTTTCACCTTTGGTATTTTCTAAAAGCTTTAAGGTAGAAACTTACCGATACCGTGGCCATTTATACCTGCGCAAATTCTTTAACAATATAAGATATAATTTTCAATACAAAAAAAAAAAAGAAGAATTTTTAGAATATTTTTCAAACAAAAATTTCAAAAATTTATTTATTAGTTTCACTTTGTCCATTTGTTAGTCCGACTGTTTACAAAACTTCTACAAGTAATGAAATTTTAACCATAATTCGATTTCTTAAAAAATTAATGTTGTACAACTTTTTTATGAAGCCTCAGTAGTGATGCCAAATATAGAAAATAAATATCGGCAATTATTGATATTTATCTATAACAGATTTGCAAAAAAGTAAGAATAGAGTACCTTACTGAAGGTTCTTCTAAGCTTCAAACTTGGAAATAAGAATGAAAAACTGCAAGAAAAATTAACATAATATGAAAATCATTTCTAGATACAAACTTTATTTATTTTTGCAAAACTTTTATGTAGATCCTTTTAACTTTAGTTGAATTTAATGTATTTAGTTATTGAAAAACTATTGTTTCAAAATACTATTAAAAATAGTCTTCGAAAACAATGTTTCATATCGTACTGAACTATCACTACTAATGGTTTAAAACTATGTGCTGCTTTAACAAATTGCAGTTTGGTTATCTATGTTTATGAAAAGATAATTTTCTTATATTTATTTTGCGGTTTGGTCTTCTAGAATTAGAGTAAAATTTAAGGTAATTTATAAACTAACAAAATTCCTACCTAAGCAATATGCAGATATATTCATTCATACTTGACTGATAGGTTTTTTTAGAATTAAACAGGATGAGGAGTTGTGTACACTTAGAGAAATTAAAACAGGTGTGCCTCAAGTTATAGTATATTGGGTCCTATATTATATTTGCTTTATAGCAGCGATTTACCAAGATCAGACAATATAACTGTAGCTACATTTGGTGATGATACTGCAATTATGGCAGTAGCATCCAATATTGACGAAGCTACAAATAAATTACAACAAGGTAGAATGTAAACCAACGGTTTTTAAAAGCGCACATTACCAAAACACAATACAAACTGTTTAGAATTGTGACTTGCATAAAAATTTGAAAATTTAAAAAATAAAATTTAGGAAATTTTTTGTAATAAGAAAATATGTGAAAATAACACTTTTTTGGAATTTTGAGGGACTGTAAGTCCGGAACCCTTCATAACTAAAAAAAACCGTTAACACACGTTAACACAACCGTTAAAAGTATATTACTGGAGCTTTAATTTTTATGTCTTGTCGAAGAAAAATGTTTACATGTGCTTAAGTTACGGGTGCCTAAAAATAGCAAATTTTCAATTTTTCAGCTCTACCACCTCTTAAACAGGGGGTGGTGCAAAATTTCTAAGAAAACTTATACTAATTTTAAAAATTCTTTCCTGTCTCAAAATTTCAGGTTTCTATCTAAAGGCGTGCCGGAGTTATGAAAAAAAAAATTTCATGCAAAATATGGTTTTCACATAAATTTAAAAAAATTGTATAATTTTGATATTAATTTACAAAGTTAAAAAACATACTTGTCGCATGACGTTTTCAGATTGAAAAGAACATAAGATCTTTAGCAGAACTCTCAGATCTTTAGCAGAACATAAGATATATGCATTTAAAAATAGAGCTATTTCAAAGTTTGAGGGGCTGTAGCTCAGTAATGGATGGAGCTCAGTAATGGATTTTTTCTCTATCTTTAACGGTGTAGAAGTATTGTAAACAGTCAGACGGACGGACAGAGTGAAACTAATAGGTACATTTTTCAAAATTTTTTTGAAAATGTGCTAAAAAGCAAGAATATTCAGAGCATTCAAATTTTTCCAAAATAAAATTTTACGTAACATGGTTAGTTCTCCTTGGTACGTACGAAATTTGGATTTACATAGCGATCTAAAAATGCCTACTGTAACCGAAGAAATAAAAAAATATACACTAAAGCATAAGATCCGCTTAGAAGGGCTCATATTTACATGTAGCACCTTCAAAACTTCTACATTGTGAAAATGACATTAGAAGGTTTAATAGAACTACGCCAACAGATTTAGCGATAAACGCAGGTCACCTTCACGGAGATTTATTCTGCAATTTATTCCAGTAGATATGTAAGAAACTTCAAAAACTTTTAATTTTATATTTTGCCTATTTTTTTGTACACAATTTCCAAGTTTAACTGTCTTTGATTTGTTTAGTTGTTTTCTACAAAACAATGAAAATTTCGTATACCCACTTTTCAATTGCGATATAATTGAATTATTATTCCTGTATGTATGCTTTTCCACCGTGTTTTTTTTTTTTTTTTATTTAATTTCCTTATTTCATAAAAAGTGAATATACCTAACACTTAAAATTGCGTGAAAATTTTTATTCAAAGAAATTTAACAATTTTTATTTTATTTTTTTCGCTTTACAGTTTTTTTACAATGTCAAATAATCTTTTTCATTTATACCAGTTCTATAATTCGGCAAACAGGTACTTATTTACATTATTTTCGTAAAGTGTTTTCTGCCCTATCTCAATTTACAAAAAGAATAAAAAGAAAAATATTTTGTTTTCCTCATTCCCACTACGATTTACAGATACAAAAAAAAAAAAAAAAATTGCCAACATTTAAGGACACTTTTCCGAAATATTTCTTTTACTTCCTTTTCATTCCAAAATTTAATTTTAATTTTTGGTTTTTTGTTTATTTTTTTTTTTTTCTTTTTTATAACTAGAAGTCACCATAAATTGAAAAATGATATTTTTTTTTGTATTTATTGCAAGAGAACAAGTGATATTTTAAAAAATTTAATCGAAAAAAAAAAAAATAAACAAATAAATAAATAAATTAACTTTTCTTTAAGAGAAATCATAAAAGGAAAATGTTATATAAAATGATAATATCCTGTCCTTTTCTTTTAATTAAATGCTTAAATCAATATTTTGTATTTTAAGTTTTTTATTTTTTTTTTAACTTTACCACATTTTAACATTTGCAATTACTTTATTTTATTTTTTTTATATTGTTTTTCCTATATACCTATTATAGGTACCTAATATTATATCTATGTACGTCATAACTATGCCTTCTCTATAATAGCGTGGGCATAAAAACTCCCATTTTACCTAATAATGAAAATAAATTTTTCGATAGAAATTTTTATTTAGTTGTCAGTGTCATATAAATTTAAAAAAAGAAATTATAAATAAGTACTTTCAAGGTGGAAATATATGGGTACATATTATATATATGTATATAAAAATAGTTAAGTTTTACCATAACTGGTTTACAAAAGGTTCAAAAGTATAAAATAATAATAATATAGATATTTAAAACAATATACAAATCGAATGAATTAATTAAGATCTTTAGATACTTTTAACTTCATTCTAGGAAAATATGTTTTTTTACAATTCCCTTTCCCTGCCTAAAAAAGATATCAGCAATATTTTTTAGTGCCTTCTTCTATTGAAGCACAATAATACGGGTTAGCTACCTGTCTGTGAAATATCTTATTTGAAAATCTTGCGTTGTTCAACTATAAAAAAATTCCTTCCAATTCCGAATCTCCGAATATATTTTGCATAAAAGGTATAACTGTGATTTTTTAATCAATTGTAAAATCTCTTTTAATTATTTTATCCTATAGGTACATATTCCAAAAAAAAATGCTGCAGTCACCCTTATTCGCTTAAAAAAATGATTTGGTACAAACCGAGATTTTAGAAAGCGAGATTTAAGAGCAGGACATTTTAAAGTACGAGATTTTAGGACGCGAGGTTTTGTAGAGCTACTTAATAGTGAACTTTAAGTCAGAACAGAGCAGAAGATATTAGGAACTTGTAGGTACTTTACGAATGTACTTTAAGGTAAAGAAAATTTAAGCCTTAACAAAGTTTCAGTGTTAACTAGATGATCAATCAAATCTATAGCGATTTTTCTTGTCAATTATATAGCCTAAACCCTCTAATAGGAAATAGATTTATATGGTAATTTTAATTAAAACGCACTACGAGTTTCTTATTACGAGATATAGGAATAAATTTAACATGAATAAATAGAAGGATGGACAGATGTATAGACGAATAATAACAGGATGACAGAATGTTACCTTAGAAGTGTTGTGTTCTAATATTTTATTACAATTTTTTTTATTTGAATTGAAGCTGTTTTGATTTTGATTGTATATTCTCGTAACGTAGAAATTAAATTTTCTCAATCATTTTATTCTGAAAACCTATTAATTATTATTATAGTGAAAATTCCTAAAATTAAACTTTTTTTTACTTTTTTAAATACTTTTTAGGTACCTATTTAAAGATACCTTCAAAATATCAATAAAAAAGAAAATCTTTTGAGATATTTTTAAAGAAAGTTTGTTTTTTCTCTTTTCGTTTTCAATGCTACCATTTACAAAATAAGAATAAAAAAAAAAAGTAGCAAATAGCAAATTCACGCAATGAAACAATCAATTTCATCAGGTAATTTTACAGTTATTTCTATTTTTATTTTATATCTTATCATTGTTGTTATTGGTTTTGTTCTTATTTTTTTTTATTTTATCATTTTCCTCCTTTTTTTCTTTTCCTGAAATCATGGTTACTATCATCAGGTGGTCATGAAAGGGCAACAAAACAATATTTTTAATGGTAAAAATTGTACAAATACATAGGTATAGGTAAAAAAAAAAAAGAAAAAAATAGACATTTTTTTTTATTATGTTGTTGTTGTTGCTGTTTTTGATGGAATGTCAAAAAATGAATACATAGAAAGAGAAATCAAAATATCTCACTTTTATTTTTTTCAATGATAACAAATTATTATATTAGAAAGCAGATTGGAAGCTTATAGAATTAGATATAAGTATGTAAGAATGTATAACAATTTACTAAAAGATAAAATTGAATTTTTCGTTACATTTCATATTTTAATATTAGGGTTACCGTTTTATTAAAATAAAGTAACTTTTAGTAAGTTTTCGTTGACCAACTTCTGATATTAGGATTGAATATAATAATATTGTTAGGTAAGTATATGTCAATGTTTCGTTCCGGAAAAAAAATGGTTCGTTTAATAAAATTCATTCTTTAATAGGCGAATCGAAGTTAATATGGTAAAAATAAATTTTGTTACACAAAAAAAAATATCTAAATAATAGAGCAAAATTTATAGTAAATAGCTTATTGAAATTAATTTCGAAGACCCAATACCAAATACATAATACTAACTTAATACTACATTTTGAACAAGCATAAAACCTTAATTTTATTAAAAATTGTGTAGATTATTAACTATTAAATTACAACGCGGTTATTTATTTACATCTTTACAACAGCGTTTGTAGCAATGACTTTTCATAATTTTTTTTCATCAAAAAATTTAATAATAGAATAATTTCAACGAAATGTCCCATACTTACTTATTTAACGCTACCGTATATTAATTTATATGAAGACTTCCCAAATCAATATCGTGTTTGAAAATTTGATTTGAAGTTTCAAATATTAATTACCATTGGCAATCCAAATATAATTTTATGTACGTTTTCGCTTACCTTTTTTTTTTTTTTTTTCGTATTTTTGTAATTCAGTCAAGTCATCTAAATTTTATTGTGCCATATTGATTGGATAAAAAGGAAATTGAAAATGGCTTGTTTTTTCTCTATTGGTAAAATATACAGTTATATTATTATTATTATTATTATTAGAAAATGATTTTAAGAAAAGGAAAAAAAAAATAAAAATAAAAAAATATGAAAAAAAAAAATATACTTTATAATGATTTTTATGAAAAGTTACTTTAACTGAGTGACTGCTTCTCTTATTTTCTAATTTTTCCAATTTCTTTTCTAATTTTTTGTTATTTTTTTATGTTTTGTTTTATTTATTTTTTTTTTCTTTAAGAAGGAAAAGCGCAATAAAAGCTCAATTAAAGAAAGGAAAATTTTCTTTCCATTCCCAATTTTTAATAATAAATTATATAAAAAAAAAAAAAAAAAACCCAAAAAAATAAACATAAAAGAAAGGATGTACCAAGAATGTTGTGATTTTGCAAAAAAAACCTTCGTTCTCTTTTCAATTTAAAAACATTTTTACCTTATAAATAATAACTTATACACTATTATATTAAACCTTTTTTTTTTCTTTCTCTTTTTAAAATTAACCGTTATTTTTATTTTATTGTATAGTTGGAAAATTTTTTTTTCCTGGTAAATCGAAAAATAATATAGTAAGTTTATAATTTATATTTATAATTTATTCAAATCAAATCTAAAGGTTTTTCTTTTGCACATTTTTTTGCACATTTTAATTAGAATTTCAATGATTATAGTGAATATTTTTAACAAGATATAAAAAGAAATAGTGTTACCACAAATTGTCAAATTAAAAAAAAATTTTAAATAATGTTTTTGTATGTGAGTTAAGTTAAAGTTTTTTATGGCATTATTATTAAAAGTTCAAATTTTATATATAGGTTATAAAAATTATAATTGTTTTTATATAAGTTGCTTTTTTTTTTTATTACGAAATAAATTTTCAAAATAACCGGTTTTTTTTTTCATATTTTGAACAATTGAATTACTCGGCTTGTCAAAATCATTTCAAATGATTTCTTTGAAAGCTGTACAAATGAAATGATGTTAAAGTCATTTTAACAAAAAATAAATAAATTGCAGACAAATTGGTCCTAAATGATATAAAAAATTAAAATGAAATAGAAAACAAAAAATAAATTTTAAATAAAATTTTAGATTTTATTTAACAAAAACAAAAAAAAATTTTTTTTAAGAAAAAAATTTTTTTTAAAATATTGTAAAACCGTTGTGGGTAAGAAATGTGTCACGATATGGTATGGTAATTTTTATTGTGACAAATCTTTCTGTTGTTAACTGTTTTTTTTTTTTTTTTTGTATTTCTTCTTTATTTTCATCCATTTTATAAAATTTTTATTGTAGTTGTTGTATTTTATTGCTTCGTTTTTTTTTTTTTTGTGTTAGAAAACATTAAAAAATGCTTTATTATTATTACTAGTATTATTTTTCTCTTTCTCTACATCTTTTTCTGAAAATGATATTTTAAATGTCAATGTCATATTTTGTAACAAAATGTATTTTTTTATTTTTCTTTTGTGGTTTTGGTTTTTGTTTTTTTTTTTGGAATTTTTCCTATCATTTTAATTCTTTATTTCATGGTGTCATTTCCAAGGCAAAACAAAAATATTTTCTTTTTTTTTTTTTTTGTCTTAATTAAGGTTAAAAGCATTACAAAAATTGGTTTTTAATATTTTAGAGTGATGATTCTTTAATAATATATTTTTTGGGGTTTTGTTTTTTTCTTTTATGTTTCTGAAAATTAAATTTTATTTTTGTGATAGGTACCTATATAAATACTGTATATTGTATCTATAGATATTTGTTTATAAAATTATCTATAATAATATAATTTTTATATTGATTTGTGTATCTAATAATTTTTTTTTTTTTTTTTGTAGTAATGATCAGAGCAATTTTATAAAGGAATAAAATAAGTTTTTATACTATCAATTTTATTAAAAATTTAGGTTAATTGAATTTCGCGATATCAAATTATGGCTTTTGTGTTATTTTACAATAAGAGCTGCCAGAAATAACGGAAAAAAAAAAATTAAAATCTTTAATTTAATATAAATTAATATTAAATTATGTAGGTACCAATATTATATAAAATTTATTTGTAACTAATTTTTTTAATTTGATCGAAAATTTTTTTGTTATGTTTACGTCTTAACAAAAATATTTATTTATTTATTTATTTATTATTTGTACCGAACTGGCATAAACGACAGCCGATATATTTGGGGCCCTTTGCCTATTAGACATGTGGGCCAACTTGGTACTAGTATTAAATTATAATTATATTTAATATTTTGTTTACATTATTTTTATTATATTTATATATTATTTTTGACCTGACCAGGGTTTGAACCCGAGACCTTTCGTCTTGAAAGACCGGTGACTTATGCACTGCACCAATGGTCAGATTTAACAAAAATAATTTTAAATATAATTATAAAAATTAATATAATAGCATTAAATATTTATGAAATTATTTTTTTAATATATCTTTTTTGCTTTAACTGAATACATATTTACTTTGTGTATATATTTTTTACTTTACGTACTAGTGTACTACAGAAAATCTTTTTGTACAAGCCCCTGTTTAAAGGGCTATTAGGGCTCAAAAATTGAAAGTTTTCTATTTTTAAAGATTTGTAACTTAGGCGCCTGTAGAAATTTAAAATTAAAACTTATAATTTTAATTTTAACGTTATAATTTTACATGAGTTTAGTGGTTTTTCTTACTATATTATAAAATTCCCTTTAATTTGAGGAAAGCGTCTCTATTTTTCACATTTTTTTTTTATTGTATGAAATTCTAAGAAAATATTCAAATTTTGATGGAATTAAGTGACAATTATTTTAACCAATTTGAAAATTGAAAAATATTCCCCTTATTCTAATCAGTTGAAAAATGTTCTCCTTTAAAAACTATGTTCGCCTTTCATTTTCATTCAGAGTACAAATTTCTTCACTTCAAGTAAAAATTTCTTCACTTAAAGTAAAAATGTCTTCAGTTAAAGGTAAAAAAGTTATAATTATAAAAGATAATCTAGTAAGACGCCTTCATCATCAAAATATTTTTAAGTTTTAAAAATTTGAACTGTTTTTTTAAATGTTTAAATTATGGGCGTTAAAATGATGTATATTATTATTATATATCAAATAACAGTACCAAGTTATTAATTTTTTATTTTTATTTTTTTTTTAGTGCATTTCTCTGCCACATAAATATGAATAGAAAATTACACTGCCTTCCATTTTCAGGCGTGGCATGTAAATGTAGTAAGGGGAAATAACTCCTATGAAGTGTGGGAATTTGTTAAATACCAAAATTAAAATAAAAATTTAAGTTTAAGATCAAAAAAAAATGTTCATAGCCCATAATGAAGAGTAATAAAGTGCAAGAAAAAAAAAAAGTATAAAGTATGTCTTACTCAAATGAATAAAAATTTAAAAAATTAATTTTAAGTGTAAGAGATTTATTTCAGACTTAATTAACCTATTAAAGTTATTAAAATGTTTTTAGGTTTTAAAAAAATCTTCCACTGAAGCGATACACCCATTTAAATCAAAAATCTATTACAAAATAAAATGAATATATTGTTTTTGTGATCAAAATAAATCAAAAAAGCTTTTATAATAATTCTTTTACAATATTAATAATCTGTTTTTAATGTGATTAACAAAAAAATGTTTAGTAGGAGCACTGTACTTTCTTCAAAAGATCTAGTACTAGTTAAAACTAATTTATTTTTCAATCATTCTACAATTTGGAGCTTTCAAAACACATATGTATACGCTAGACTTTACTTAGAGTAACTTTAACCCTAAAAAGTATAAAAGACTTGCTTACGTTAACAAACAACAGTGACTCTTATTCTCTGAATAGAAATTTTTATTTATTTGATTGCTATAACAATTGAAAACTCTAATTAGATAAACTATATAAATTTGATTAAATTCGGATACCTACTTAATTAATAAGAAAATAAATGTTTTAACTTCAAGTGCAGAATGATGAAAGCTGTTGCGCTTTTTAGGGTTAAATAAAAAATTAATATTCAGTTTTTGTAAGAATTTGTAAAGAACTTAAAAAGGTATTTTTCAGTTATCTATATGATTTTTTTTTAAATTTAAACAAAAAATAATACCTAATAGATATGTTTTTCTAATATTACACTATTTATAATATTATTTCTAGGATGATTCCTAGAATTGATTATTTAAAATGATTCCAACCAAAAAATGTTTTCTTTAAAATTTAGTTTTTTTTTTGTTTTTTAAATTAAAATTGCAACATTTTATTTGATTTGAATGAATAAATAAAAAAAATCTTTTACAGGATGAAAAAAAGAATTTGTATTCAATTTGTTTTTTAAATCCTGTAAATTGAATAAAAGCATATAAATTCAAGATTTTATTTTATAATAAAAAATTAAATAGAAAAAGAGATTTTATTTACAAAACAAAAATATTATTTTTAAAAAAACTTAGATTATATAACTTAAATTTATTTTAAGTTATAAAATATTCTTTTCTTAAAAAAATCATAATTTGAGGAATAAGTTTAAATAAATTCCGTATGACTATTAAAATTTCCCTCTGTTGAAAAATCTATAGGTACTATAATAGATTATACTATATAATTTTTTTTATTTAATAGAAAATTAATATAGAAAATTAACATTTAAATAAAAACAAAACAAACAAAAAATGTTTAATGTGAATTTTCCGACCAACACTTCTAACTTTTTAGGTTTAATGTAAAATTTTTAAAGTCGGACGTAAAGTATAAAAAATGAAATTATATTTTACTTCACTAATAAACAGGTGACAAATGGGAAGAACTATGAGTAGTTCTGTTAATAACCAAAAGCAACCCATAATACTTTCAAAATATTCTACCACATATTGTAATAAATCAATCTTTCAAAATAACTTTATTTTCATATTTAAACATTCATAGATGCTGAAATATAAAATGTTTTTTTTATTCTTTCAGCCAGCATGAGCTAAAGCCTAAGTATTTACTAGGATTTAGATTCGTAGTGCACCTTCAATACGCAGAACGTAGAAGAATCTTTTCAACAAGAGTTTATGTTAAGTTTTCCTAGATTTCCGCCATAATGATATCATTTTGGCAGAAGAAAGCTTCTAAATCTTTTTATATCGATATCAGAGATTTCCCATATATCGTGGGAAAAGAAGCTACCGACATATTTCCACCATTTTCCGCTGAAATGTATAGATTAAATGTTAATGTTTCAAATGTAGGTTAGGTATATAGAAAAAAAAGATTTATTAAATCTTTAGAAAAGAAAGATTTATTAGATTATCATCCTAGATACGGAAATCTTCAAGATAATCTACTCTAGCATAGAAATAAAAATTACTTTAAATTTTAATTTATCGTAATATGGTTTTAATCAATAATAAATTAGTGTAAATCTATGAGCATTTTTTCAAACACAACTGCAAAAAAAGTACCTATGTTTACATTCTGTTTAAAAAAAAAATCTGTTTAAAAGAATATTTTGAATTGTTATCAGGAGTAAAAAAGAATCTTATTAATTTTTTTTTTTTTTTTTCAAAATGACGAACAGATAAACAACAAAAACAAAAATTTTTAATCGTTTCTGTTAAAATAATTATAAAATAAGAAAATTAAAATTTTATTTCCCTGGATAACTAAAAACAAAAGAATCAACAAAAAACAAAAATTTTTTTTTAATCAATTTAATACACTTAAAAGGAAAATAATTTTAATTTTTAGATCTACTTCAGACATTTTATTCCAAATTAAAATTTAGGAAAAAATTTTTTTTTTGTTAAATTTTTGCTCTGTAATCAAAAATAAAAATTTATTTTTATTTTTTTTTTTATTTAATTTAATAATATTTTCTTTTATTTGCTTCTAGTTTAATTTCATTTTAAAATAAATAAAAATTATCCAAGAAAAACTCCATTTAATTTAAAAGTAAAAATATAAAAAATAAATTCTTTTATTTTTATTACGAAAATTCAATAAAACAAAAGTAGATTTTAAACAAAAAAAAAAAAAAAAAAACAAGTAACAGACTAAAACAATTTTAAGATTCAGAAGAATAAAATAAGAGAAAAAATGGAGAATTAATAGATAAACAAATAAAAAATATAAGAATATCCTTTCTATACGATTATCCTTTTCAAGTCAAGAATCAAAAAGAAAATGCAAAAAAATAAAAAATTCTTATTATATGTATTTTGTAACATTGCACTATCAAAAACCTAAAAATAAAAAAAAAAAAATAAAAAAAAATATTATCAAGAATCTAATCCTACTCTTGTGGTAAGCACTACAAAGAGTATGACATTTTATTTTTGTAATATACTTTTTATATTTTTTGTTCTAATTTTTTTTTTTTGTGTTTTGTTAAATCCCTTTGATTGTGTAGAAATGTAAGTACCTAATTAAAAACAAAAAAAAAATCATTTTTTATTTCGTTTTGTTTTTCTTTTGTTGATTTTTTTAAAAGTTTTAAAGGATAAACTGAATTTTATTTAAAAATTTAGTAGATAAATATGCCTAATAGAGGTTACCTAGGTAAATTTTAATTTTTTTTTTTTTTTGTTCTGTTTTACTTTTTCCATATATGGTTTCAACATGACTTTTCAATTGAACTGTATTATATTTAGGTATAGGTACATTTTATCTCTTATCAAATAATATCTTATGAAATACTTATCTTCTTCCAATTATATTCTGTACCTTTTGACATTTCTGTTTCAAAACTTGTATGCTTGATGCATGATTTATATTACGGTGTTTTTCGCCTTAAAATTCAAAGTAATGGCGATGAATTCACCGCTTGGGATATTTTAGCCGCACTCATGTTTTTTTATATGAAAATTTAAATTCTCTTATTTTTCAAATTTAGTTCGGAAGTTTTTTTTCTGTTCGAAAAAAAAAAAAGTTAATTTAACTTTAATTTTTGGTGCGGAACCCTTTGTGTCCGATTTTTTTTTTTTTTTTGGAATAATTTTTTATTCGATTCATCAAATAAACAAAAATTTTAAATATGTAATTAAAATGTCATTTTCAAATTTCAGCTGTCTAAATTTTTCTTTTTTTTTTTTTTGGTGAATCGTTGTTGAGAGGCTTTTTTTTTTTTTTTTTTAATAGTTCATAAGAAATATGCCGAAGCAGTGAACTAAGAATAAGTTTTGAGTTAAGGATAAGATGTAAATAAGTGTGTTAAAAGTTTAATTTATTACAACAATATTTTAATATAGATACTATCATAAAAATTGTTAAGAAATATCGAGTGTAGAATCAATCAATAATTATTGATAGTCACTATAAGGGAAAATACACCTATACTTTAGGATACATCTTAAGAAACTTATCAATAATAGTATAAATCACTTAAAATAATATATCAAACAAGCTAAGTAAATATTTTTGAATCAATGACAATGAAGTTAAGGGGTTATGCTTCAATTAATGTCAAAAAAATTTAAAAAATAAAATAAGTTTTTTTTAAGTGCAATTTTAGATTTTTAAACAAGATCTGAGAATTATCTTGTAAAAATTTGCCCTTAATAAAATAACGTTTGTTTAATGAAATCTTATATTCTAATAATTTCAGATTTCGACATACTTCAAGCTTTAGGAATATGATTGTATGGAAAATTCTTCAAAATACAGTAGAGTACCTATAATGACATAATCAAAGAGTATTAAAAAGATTAAAAAAATTGACAATTGCTAAATATTATTAAGCCTTTAAAGACATCCTTACACTAATCGCATTCTATAGAAAGGAAAATATGTGTTTCTCTAATTATTCTTAGGTAGGTACCCGAAAACATTATTACCTGCTACTAGAATATCAGTCCTGGTTACATAATTTTTTTTTTTTTAAAATCATATTTGACAGTTGCTATTTATTTCTATTGATAATATTGTAAAATTAGTAAGTTACTAACATCAATTAGTATTAACGACACTTGGATTGAATTTGACGTATTTCTACAAGTCTTGTGTAATGTCTAATGTAATGTATTGTTGTAACGAGGTGACTTAAAGTTATTATGTTGATAATACTAGCTTCATACGATCCATTTGTTAATCTTTCGGAACGTTTTAGATGAGGTACTTGCTTTTATCTCTTTATTTTAACAGAATTATTATTCCGTTTTCCTTCGGGAATTAAAATTGATTTTATTTTAATTTCGGTGGCAACAAGCAATATTTATTTCCAATTATTATAGTGATACTTTCAGATAGGTGAAATTTTTTACCTATAATTATCAAAACTAACTTGTGAAAATAAATGTAAAAAAAAAATGATAACCCTTTAAAAAAAATAATGTTTTTTTAATTATAATTTTACCCCTATTTTTCTTTATTTTTGTTTTTTTTTTGTACTTAAGATCCATTTTTTTAAAATACCTGCATTTTAATTCTTTATATAGACTTTATAAAATTTTAGTAATGCTGCAATTTCCAAGAGTCAAAACAAATTTTAAAAATATATCTTAACAATTTTTATAACATCTGAGAATTTTATAGAGTGAAAATATCTTTTGCAGAATATCTTTTTAATTTTAATTGAATAAAATAAAAAATTTTTATTTTTTTTTTTGTGGTAGAAAAAATTAAAATAAAATATCAAAAAAAAAAGTATAAATTAAATAAATATAATAATATTTTTTTTTTTAATGTTTAAATATAATATTAAATAAAAATATAATGTTTATATACTAAATACAGCTATTTTGATATATAAGTATAGATATATATATATATATATATATATTTTATCATTTATATGAATTCCCCAGAAATAATTTGTAATGGGATAAAAAGTTGAAAATTTGCATTACAAAAGATAACCTACATTTAATATTTGATTTTCACAAAAAAAAAAAAGAAAAAAAAAAAACAGATATTTGCTCTCTATATTCTTTAGATATTTTTTACTGTTATGGTTAACAAAATATTATGTAAATTTTTCTATATACATATATAGATGTAGATGATATCAAATATCTACATATTATTATATTTATTATTATGAAATTATATATAGGTATATGTATTGAAAATATAAATAAATGATACATAAACCTTCATGAAAAATCACTTACAGACAGTCTGTAAATGAGATGTTACCTACCGCAAAGGGAGACGACATTTTCATTTTCATTTCAATTTTAAATTTTCTTTTTTTTTTTTTTTTTTTCTATTTAATAATTTTTTACGTTTCTGTATAATATTATATCTTTCTCTTTAAAAAAAAAAGAAAGAAAATGGGAAAAGAACTAAACAAAATATATATATATATATATACATTTACAACCGTACAAAGGATAGTCACAGGTTTATTAAAACTCTTTTTCCGTTTGTAAAACATAAAAATAAGCACGATAGATATAAAATAAAAAGTGTATATGGATAGGATGAGAAACGAAAAAGTTTATAATCTTTGTCGATAAGCTTTGTCGTTTTTTCTCCCTTCATCTGTTTGTTGGTCCATCCATCAGCACGATAACGTTAAACACTAAAATCATGAATTATACCGAAAACATTTTTAAAACAATTTGTGTAAACAATTTGTATATAGATTCCACATTATTATACCCGTACGATAGGATCGGGTATAATAAAATTACTCCTCCGTTTGTAACACCTCGAAATAATCGAGCTAGATATACCTTCAAAGGTATGGATCGGATCAGAAAAAAATTCTAAGACTTTTGAGCCATGTCCGTCCGTCCGTCCGTCAGCACGCTAACTCAAAAACTAAGAAAGCTAGAATCTTGAAATTTACACAAAATATTTTGGGAGTAATTTGTAGGTTCCCTATTTTTTTTGGTTGAGTTTGGACCAAGCCTTAGGGTAGCTCTCGAACACCTAACTTTTAGATCTCCACATTTTTTTTGCAATAGAGCTATGAAATTTTAACTACTGATAGATCTCACAAAAATATTAATTTTACTTTTAATAACTTTTTTTTGTAGCCCCACCCGTTACGGAGCTACAGCTCCCCAAAGGTTCAAAAAAGCTCTATATTTAAATTGTTATAGCACAAGTTGTATAAGGTATATCTTCATTTTGAAAACGCCAAACGATTACTACTTTCATTAGCTTTAAAAGTATATATACAATAAATATATATTTTTGGCATACGGTGTCTTAATTTACCGTTATGCGAAACTCAAATTTTGCAAAATTCTTTAACACCTTCATCTTCTAAACGGTTAAAGTTGGAAACTTGAAATTTTGACAAAAGTTAGATCTTTGAAAATGAGTATGAGTCATTTCAGAAATTTTTTTTGTATCACCCCCCGTTTAGGAGCTGTAAGGGGTCAAAAACTGAAAATTTCCTATTTTTAAACACCTGTAACTTGAACACCTGTTAAAATTTTTTTGAAGTAATACACAAAAATTAAAGCTCCAACATTATATTTTTATTTCTGTTAACAACTTTTTTTAATAATATAGGGTTACTTTATAATTGACGAAAGTGTTACTTGATTTTTTCAAATTTTCTAACAAATTTCATTAACGAATTTTTTCCATTTTGTTTTACTCGATAATTTGAAATTGTTGAGGATATAATGCGTAGTACAAAAAAATGTAATTAAATAAACAACATAACGGTTGCTTGAAGAATTTTTATTATTTATATGATATTGATATATATACATACTTATATAATATCATGTTTATTTACATATCGTATATGTCACTAGTGAATGAATGATAAGAGTATAGATGTATATTATATAGCGCCGTATTTACATACACATATGTATTTTATTGTACTTATAAGAAATTATTCTGTCAATGGAATATTTAAATATAATATAATATAATATTTAAAATTATATTTACTGTTTTATACTTAGTAAATTTAATATACATTTACCGCTTAGTATTAAATGGTACTATAGAATATTTGAAAAAGTTTTGGATTGATAATCGTTATGTGGAAGGTTAGAATCTGCTTTTGAAGAATGGTCATATAAACATATAGTTTGAATATATGTACAACCCATAGTTCTAGAAATTATAAAATTCACCCAAATTATTTTAAAATACTAAAATATTAAAAAAATAATATTGTAAGCAGAGTGGCTGTGAACATACTAACGGTTCGTACGGGTATCTAAGAGTTGACAAAGTCAACTGTATTCTTCCTCGTTTTTGGTTAAAATCGAACCAATATTTGGAGTAACTCCCGAACAAGTAACCTTTTCATGTTCAAATTTTCCATAAAAAACTAAATTATATATTTTCATTTAATATAATATGTAACGTTGTTCGTGCTAGTATTTATGTATAATATTATGGTGTGTATTGTGTATATTATAATATATTATATATTATATTATATTCCAAAATGTATGATATTGGTATATTGTATATATAGAATGGATATGTATTGATATGATAAATGATATATACGAGTATTGTGTCATATACAGTGAGTGTATCTTGAATTGTATACAATATATACATTGTGTGTTTATCTTATGTGTAGAATATGTAAGAACAAAAGCGATATTTATGATGTAATAATAAGTAATTTATAGATCTGCATTTTTTTTTATATCGCACCACCGCGCGGAATAGATTTAACGCCATTATACAAATTTCTATCCGCCTACAAACTCAAAGTAACGAATAATTCAACAAAATAATGTATCCTACTTAGTACCTATATAATAATTACTTTAAAGACTACAAAATATCTGGATCTGTGGTATAAGTATTTTGAAATTGACAAGAGCAACGCTATATTATCATCCCTAGTTTTTTTTTTATATAATGTTCAATTTTAATATTATCTATAGAAAAAAAATTTCTAGTCACAGAAATTTCCAATTTTTTTCTGTTTTATTTGTTTTTCTTTTTTTTTTTGGTCCAAAATACAAACGTAAAAGAATCGTGCGCTGATTTCTTTTTTAAATTTTTATTGTTCTCTTTTTTAAGGATTCCCTTATATTATTGTTTATATTATTTTGTTTGTATTATCTCACCAAAATCTTTCTACATAAAAACAAACCATAAAATGAAACCTCTAAAAAGTAAAACTTTATGAAAAAATAAAACTAAAAAAAGAAACTTTATAAAATATTTTAGAAATCTGATAGAGAAAATAGAAAGACAGTGTTATATGCTTATTGTTGTGGTTTACAATAAATACTTTAAAGTACTGGTTTAAATTTAAATTTCTCATAACGAAAAGTTCATTATTAAATACCTTTTAAAATTTTAGGAAATCCTATTATGTTATAAAAGCATGATAATCTATTAAATTTTTTTTATTTTGCTAAATGTTCGTCCTTAAACACTACGACTGAATACTTCAATAGGCATATTATAGTGATGAATTGCTTCAGTTCCTCCTATAGTTTAAAATTTCCATTTTAAGTCATATACTTAAGAGAAATTCTATGAAAATCATCTGTAAGGTATAAATTATTATATGATGTATTGTTATTACAGAGTATCTTTTTTTAAAGATACAACAAAATGGAATCAAAATGTTGATATGGAATCATATGTCCATTATTTTATTTTATTTTATTTAAAAAATTCAATTTGTTTATTTTTTAAACATATTAATATTAGTTTTTGTCATATTTATGCAAATTTAGGATTCTAGCATTCTTTATTTTTTATCGAGATTCGTATGAAATACATATTATAATTATCCTGTCGCAACCCCACTGATCATTAATTTAAAGAAAATTTTATTTGATTCTAACAGAAGACCAGGGGCAAATAAAATCTTTTGAAAATTAATTTTACATATTATAAACTTGAACTGATAGTTTTAACAGTGGTTAGGTGGTTTCACTTACCAAAATTTAGCTCACGCCGTGCTAATTTGTAGTAGTTTAAATAAATAACTATTTTTTTTAAATATTCGATGCAAAATATAATTTAAGAGAAAAATATATCGAACCGTATCACAAAAGCGGAAAACTATCACAAAAAGAAAAAGGCGGTTCTTTGGAAAAATCATATTTATTTTTTAAATTCTCGTAAAAAATTTAAAATATCTATTTAAATTTTCGGGACGTTTAGACGTAATAGACACGTTTGCAATAATTTAATTTTTAAAAGCTAAGATCTTTGTTATACATAACAAATAAATAAAACTAGTAAATATTTTTTAATATAGAAACAAATTTAAATTATATAGAGACAAAAAAAAGAACAAAGGTATAATCAAAAGCCTCCTAAATACAATCCAAAACTATAAAAGATAATAAAAATAATTCTTTAATTTCTTAAAACAACATTATTTTTAATAAACAACATCTGATTGTGCTAAATTCTGTATGTAATAGAGTTAAATAGGTTAATTTGTACATTCATATTTGGCGTCGAGGCCTTTATATAATACTTATTGTTTCTAGATTGAGACTTCCACTACAAGTACACTACACAGTATACTACACTTGCTAGTATACACAGTATACTACACATGCGAATATACATAGTATACTACACGTGCGTGTATACACAGTATACTACACATGCGAGTATAAATAGTATACTACACGTGCGAGTATACACAGTGTACTGCACGTGCTAGTATACACAGTATACTACACGTGCGAGTATACACAGTATAGATACTACACGTGCGAGTATACTAGTAGTCCCATACGCATTATATTACGAGTAGTATAAATGCTCGTACTCGTGATAACTTTCTCGAACGATCATAGTAGATATATCCGAATTAATTTGTAATTGTCTAATAAGAGGACCAAAATGGATATCACTATTACCAGATACGAGTTAAATCATACATCTTTTTTATTGCATAATACATATACGAATTCTAATTTTAATATATGCAAACAAAACCCCGTGTATATAGTTTGCCATATTTTATAAAAAACTATATTTGACATATAAAGCAAATTAAAAATTAAGAAATTCGAGTGGGCAGTAAATATGTTAATTTTAAATTAGTTTTTCTTAAATTTTTTTTTTTTTTGAAGTAGATATGTATTTTATAAAACAGTTTTTTTTGTTTTCAATTTAGCACTTAAAATTCACAATAATAATAAAGTTTTAATTGACAATTTCAACAATTTTAAATTTATATATTGCATTTTATAAATATGAGCAAAAACTGCATGCAAATACTCCATTTAATTTGACAAAAATGACATTTAAAAAAAAATAAAATTTTTTTGAATAAATAGTAGAAGAAAAAGGCTAAAAAAACATATTTTATATGCATTATAATATTATTTTTGTATTTTCTTTTTAAAATTTATATATTTTTTTTTTTTTATTAAAAGTTTTGTTTTTACATAAACAAACTTTGAAAATAAAATAACCTGACTAAAATATAATTCAAAGAAAAATTCTTAACTGATTCATACGGACATTTCTCTAAACAAAACAAAAATCAAAGACTCAATTATTATTTAGTATATAAGCATTGTATAGATAATGTTAATGAAGACGTGTACGATTACCGTTTGTCAGTTTTTTAAGGGTTAATTTTGTGTTTTTTAGTTCATAATATGTTTTATTATCTATATATATGCGATTTTTTCATGGTTGTCATGGTGATAATTAAAAAAAAAGAAAATATTATAAAAGAGAACTTTAATTTTATTATTTTAAATCGAAAATAATGTTATAGTTCAAAAAAAAGATAACCATAAAAATTGTAGAACCAAAACTTGTTGTCAGAATATAATGGTTAATAATACATCATAAATTTTATTTCAATTTTATTTTAACTAAATGCAAACCACAAAATGGCCACTAGTATCTATAACTCTCAAAAAATAATATTATAAATACATATATTAAAATTTAAATCTAAGATTGATTTTATCTTTTCAAAACCTTAGAGTTTTTTAAATTAACAATTAAACTTTCTTTTAAGTTGTTCTATTTTTATTAATATATTAGATTTCATCACCATTCACCACAATCATATTCATATGTATACTATAATATATACATTTTTTTTTTTTTGTATCTTTTTCATTTTATTTTATTTTATTTTGTAGATATCCTGTTTTTTTTTTTCCCTCATTTTGCTTCAGAGAAAAATTTCTTTCCAAAATATTTCTTTTTTAAACTTTATTCAGTTTTATGGTTTTTTTTTTTCTTTTTCTTTCATTTTTTTGGTATCTATTTATAAATATTATAATACGTAGATTTATTATATTTAAAAGTATATTTTATATTTATTCTAATATCTGTATATTTTTATTTTGTTATTATTGTTTTTAGAATTTTTTTTTTTTGATGTGGTAAACTTTTTCTGCAACATTTTTATTTCATTTTCAATTTCAGGTTTTTTTTTTTTTGTTTTTGAGTTTTTATTTTTTCTCTTTCACTTATTGTTTTTTTTTTGTTTTTGTTGTTGTTGTTACGTTTTATTTTATTTTGTCTTTTCTTTCACTTTTATTAAGTGATTTTTTTTTTTACTTTTTTTAGTGAAATTTTAAAGAAAATAAATTTCATCAACGAAAAAAAAAAATGAAAGAATCTTTAAAAGATAATAAATTAAATAATAAGTTAAAAAGAAAAGAAAGATAGAGAGATAGTGTCAATAGTATAATAATAAGCTGTAATAATATGCAAGAACATCAAAAAAGATATGATACTCTTAAAATTAAAAATATCAAATGTGGAAGAATAATTTAAACCGCAACAGATTTTTATGAAATACATATCTGCCTACAATAATTTAAATATATTCTTCTCTTTTTTTTATTTAATCATTATTATTTAACAATAGCGTTATTTGAGAGTAAAAATTTCAAAAAAAGAAAATTATAACGGTTTGAATTTTTATACATAACATAACCAAAAAAAAAAAAAAACATTTTAACTGTAAAGACGTGTTATTAGTAGAATTTCAGATGTCAGATTATTTTCCCTTTTATTTTATGTAAGTATACCTACATTTGTTTTTTAAAGTTTATTTTGTTTTTTTTTTTGGAAATTTTTAAACTTTTAATGTGTTTTGTATATTTATTTTATTTTTGTGTTGTTGTGTTGTGTTGTGTTGTGTTGTGTTTGTGTATAAAAATATTCTTTATTTCTATTGTTTTTTTATTATGTTTTTTTTTTTGTTCTGTTTTTTTTTGATTTTTGATTATCTTTTCGTCTAGTTCTAAAATAATTTTATAAAAATACTAAAAAAATTTAAAGAGAGAAAGAGAAAGAAAAAAAAAAAAGAAAAAAGGGAATTAAAAAAAAAAGTTTTAAAGGAAAAGTTTTATTTGTTTTATTGTTCTTCTTGTATATTTTGTTTTCTTTTTGTTAAATTTTTTTATTTTTCTTGTTTTAAATTTTTAAAATCCAAAAATCTCTTTTCTTATTTTTAACTTTTTTACTTTTATATTATTTATAAGTTGAAATCACTTTAAATTTTCCTTAAGAAAATGAATACTATATTGTATTTAATGTGTTTAGTATTGTGTATTGCTCTTTTATCAAATTTGTAAGGTATTTTAATGAAAATGAACACGTTTAAAAAAAATTTAATTTTCACCTTTAACTCTAACGTTTCATTTTATTCCTTTTATCTTTTGTTTTGTATTTTTTTTTGTACTTTTATTATTTTCCTTTTTTTTTTCTTTTCTTTTTTTTTTTTTTTTAATTTGAACTGTCTACGTAAAATACTGTTTGATGAATTTTTCATTTATTTAAAAGATATTGAAAACTCGAAAAAAAAAACAAAATAATTTTTTAGACGAGTATTTATATTTTTAAGGAATAGATACAGTAAAGTACAAAATTATAAAAAGAGAATATATAAAAAGAACTTTTCAAAATTTTAATATTAATATACCTATTGAATTTAAACATACGTTTAGAATGTTCGAATGTTCTCAAGCACATTGAGCACGGGAATGTCGTTCATATTTGAATGGCACTTGACACTTTCATATATGAGGCCACGTGATTGATTTATATATATGAATAACATTATTCTTTTACTTTAGATAATATATGATTTGTCTAATATAATGGTGCTACATTTAATTTATAAAAGGAAAATATTTTTTTTTTTTTATTTTCTCACATTTCCGATTATTCTAATTTCATATTATTTTAATAATAAAATTAAAAATTTAGTTTTTTTACTTCATGTTTCGTCTATATAGTCTACTCATTTTTTTGTTGTTCTTTTTAAATTTCCTGTTGCAATTAACTTAAAATTCCAAATAAAACCGCAATCAAAAAGAACCTTTTTAGGTCCGCTTTCAATATGCTATCAAATTTCCTCTTGTTATCCTATTTTCTACACAATTTCCTATCCCATTTAGTCAAACCTACACTAACACTATATAACGGATTTTGAAGTTTGGCTTGTATAAATTTTAATCTTTAGCCCCCACGGTAATTTCTGCAAAAATGACTTGGCGGGAAAATGAGTTACACTTAAAATCAAACAGTTTTTTTAAAATGTTTTTTTTTTTACTTTTTTCACCATATCAAATAATAATGATCTTAAAAAACAGAAGAATCAATTCCAAATAGTCCAACACATTACCACCTTATTATTTCTAATTTTTGAGATATGCGAAAATTAAGGCTCTAACTTTTATATTGTTAAATTAAAGCTCTAACTTTTACATTGTGCAAACTGTTAGGAAGTTTATTCCCTTATTCTGGCTATAGAGGAAATGGATTAAATGAGTCTCTAATAATCATACTATACAGACTGTAGGGAGAGCTTTGAATTTCTTGGTTTTTTTTTGCGAAAATTTCCACATTCCTTACGAAGAAATCTTTAGAATTTTATTTTACAGCATGACAAATCGTTAAATGTAATAAAACCATGCTTTGCAAATTCTATACAAAAAAAAAAAAAAAAAAATCCTGTTACAGTGTTTTGTTGTTCTTGAAGTTAATTATACATTTCTATATTTAAATAACATACTCGTATTCGTTCACTTAATTTTACTCGTCATTGTATATTATGTAGGTTTAAGTATTTAATAAAAATAAAAATTATATTCTTTATATTAATAGAAATTAAATCGCTTCAAATATTATTAAATCTTTTTATGAAAAGATAATATTAAAAGTTTAAAAATAATTTCAGTATAATTGGAATTAATTTTTGTTTCTTTATAATAAAAGGCTTAAAATTTAAAAATAAATACACCTGTATTTTAAATAGATATATTTATTATTTTATATAATATCTTAAATATCTCAAAACGAAAACTTTTACTTTTGTATTTATTTAAGAATAATGAGATAAAATAAAGGCTTTTCTTGAAATTTCTTGAAATAGTTTTATTTGTATTGTATTGTGTTATATTAAAATATTAAGGAATCATTTAAGCAAGGAAAATAAAAGGAAAAAATCATAAAGTTTATTTGGTTTATAACATTTTATTTGCTATATACAGTTTTTTTTTTTATTACATAAGCAATATTATATTATAAGCAATAATATTTTTAAAGTTAAACTAGGAATAAAAGAAAAGAGTAGTTATGTAATTGCTTATAAGATTATTATTACTTTTATTGAAATTTAATAAGAGAATATCATTTTCAAAAAAAAAAAAAAGATTTTAATTGAAAAACTTTTTAATTACTTTTAGGAATACAAGTAGTATAAAGTATATAAGAATGTATGTCATAAAATATAATAAAATAAAATGAAAATTAATTAAATAAAAAAAAATAAATAAATATATAAATAAATATGTAAAGTAATATTTTTGTAAGTAATATCTAGTCATTTAGAGTCTTTTTTCATAAGCATCATCTTTATAAAAATAAATCTCATCATTTGCAATAAACTTAAAAAAAAAAAATAATTATGGGACGTCGGTGGCTTAGTGGGTAAGAGTGTATAAAATACGCTGTAAACACCGAGGGAGTGTGGGTTCAAATCCCACACACGTCGTAAGAATAATTCACCCTTACGATATTTACAGCCACGCCTGAAAATGAAAGGTTATGTAATTTCCTGTTCATATTTATGTGGCAGAGAAATTAACTAAAAACAAGGTAGAATGTAAACCAACGGTTTTTAAAAGCGCACATTTCCAAAACTCAATACAAACTGTTTAGAAGTGTGACTTACACAAAAATTTGAAAATTTCATGTAATAAGAAAAAATGTGAAAATAGGACATTTTTGAAATTTTGAGGGGCCGTAATTCCGGAATCCTATATAACTAAGAAAAGCCGTTAACACACGTAAAAATATATTATTGAAGCTTTAATTTTTATGTCTTGCCGAAGAAAAATGTTTACAGGTGCCTAAGTTACAGGTGCCTAAAAATAGCAAATTTTCAATTTTTGAGGCGTAATAACTCTTTAAGAGGGGGTGCTACCAAAAAATTTTCTGAGGAAACTTATACTAATTCTAAAAGTTCTTTCTTGTTTCAAAATTTCAAGCTTCTATCTAGAAGTGTGCCGGAGTTATGAAAGTAGAATAATCATGCAAAATTTGGTTTTCACATAACGGTAAATTTAAATACTAAATTTAAAAAAATTGTATAATTTTGATATTAATTTACAAAGATAAAAGAAATACCTGTCGAATGACGTTTTCAGATTGGAAAAATCTTAAGCAGAACATAAGATATATGCATTTAAAAATAGGGCTTTTTCAAAGTTTGAGGGGCTGTAGCTCCGTAATTGAGGGGGCTACATGAAAAAGTTGTTCCACAAAATTATTTTTTTTATGAGACCTACCCATGGTTAAAATTTTTTTTCTCTATCTTTAACGGTGTAGAAGTTTTGTAAACAGACGGACGGACGGACGGACGGACAGAGTGAAACTAATAAGCACATTTTTTCAAAATTTTTTTGGAAATGTGCTAAAAAAGCTTTTATAATAGTTCTATGGCATTTTGAGGATTAAGAATATGTGGTATTAAAAGGATAATTAACAATTTTATCAAAGCATAAACCTATCATTAGGTTGCAGGTGTGAGACTAGATCTACTTATAACGAATCGTTATAGAAAACATAAATTATTATTATGATATTCAAGATAATCATTAACCGCGAAATTAAATTTTTAAAATCAATTCATCAATATAAAAATTACATATAAAAAATATAGAATTCGGATTGTACAAAAACACAAATTCAAATGTGATAAAAAGGACAACAAGAGTAATAATATCATATTGAGGGATATTAAATAATTAGTTTTTTCATAAAATTTACGAATAAACTTAATTTACGAGTTGAAAACTACTAAGAATTAACAAAACTTAAAACAGTATTTAGAATATTTTAGTAAAGACTTTATAATACACTAATATCTCGCCGCCTTACGACGTTTCAGTCTGCGTTTTTTCATATTGCGACTTAAAAAATTTCCAAAAAAGTTTTATATTAAATTTATTTGATTTTTGTACAAAAAAATTAAATTTTTATGTTTTTGATTTTAAATATAAATACAACCGTTTAAAACGTGATAACAATTCGCGCCGCGATTTGAGTCGTTATTTGTGCTTATTTTTATTCTTCATAATCAAAAATCAGAATCTACAAATTTATATATTTACACTATATTTGGTAGCAAGGGGGATTTGTTTTCAATTTATAAAACATGCTACCTGTGCAGGATTTAATTCGTTTATAAACTATATTTTTTCCCTATTTTAATAAAATGTTATGTAATTTTCTATTTTAATATTTTAATATTAAATTCATATTTTATACAATTCATATTTTAATACAATTCACGATAAAAGTTCATTTGGAATTGCAACTTCTCCCTTGCGACAAATTTTTTTGGAAAAATCGCAAAGCGAGGTATTGGTGTACTTATAACTGAATACCTTAGTTGCCTAAAAATATGCAATTTTTTTTATTTGCGTATGAACTAAAATAAATTCGAAATATAGGAGGGTTTCGATAATCGAGTGTACATGTTATATTAATCGAGGAGTACCAGTACCATCGAGGAGTACCAATCCGGTGGTGCATGTTTTTTTTAATTGGAGAAGGAAATTACTAAATTATAGAAATAATAATAAATAATTAATTTAATAATTAATTAATAAGTGAAAATGGGGCTTCGGTAGCGTAGTGGGTAGACGTGTGGCGTATTAACCGAAGGAGTGTGGGTTCGATCCCTGCACAGATCGTAAGTGTTTTTTTCTTTACATACCCCCCTTACGACCAAATATAATGTAAATATATAGTATATAATACAAACAAAATAAATAATATTAGTATATAATTTAATAATAGTATAAAAACCTATAATGGCCTTAGTAGCCGATGGTTCAATAATATTGCATTACATTTATGTATGTAATATTAATGTAAATAAATAAATAAATAAATAAGTGAAAATATATAATGTAATACAAATAAAATAACCTTATTTATAGAAAAACATTCGAAAACATAGCTCAGAATTTCAACCCTACTTTTAAAATTTTTACAGATGCATCAAAAAGTGACGAAGGCGTAGCTATAGCCATAGTCGATAGTGAAGAGATTATTACTAAAATACACCTGCCACCAGAAACAGACGTGTATAGTGCAGAATTAGTTGCCTTATATGAAACTATTAAATTAGCTCGTGATATCAACCAAGAGACTATCTTAATATGCTCCGATAGTCTAAGTGCTTTAAACGCTATTAAGAACAATTCGAACAAACAACCCCTGAATAAAACAATTAGAAATATACTGTCTAACACCAACAAAGAGATTAAACTTATATGGGTTCCAGGCACTGTGCTATAAGTGGCAATGAGCTAGCGGATACGGAGGCCAAACTTGCATTTACCTTTCAGAATATGTCATATCAAGGAAGCAAAAAGAGTTATTCAAAATATTAGATAAATAAAGTGGAATTTATCCAATGGTTTTCTAAAGAGTCATTAGCCCGATGCGAATGGTCCTTCTGTCTATACAATAGGTAACAGAAACTTAGATAGGAAATTAGATTAGGCCACACAATAAGCACCAAAAAATATTTATTTGAAAAAACTCAGCCTCCATCTTGCATTTTTTCTCATAATGTAATGACAATAAAACAGATATTTCTAGAATGTTTAGCAGCTAGAAGGGTGCTTGAAAAACCCTCGATCATCGCCACCGAAGCTCTTAATCCTAAAAAGAAAATCTAGCTATAATAGAAAAATTGAAAATTATTCGAAATATCGGAAACGATTTAGTTATAAAACTATTTAGTTAATTATAATAAAAAGAGGAAAAGGTAAGATGAAAGAATAATGAAATCAATATTATTAAAATTAAAACAAAATTTACAAAAATAAAATTAAAATGTTCAACTAACTAAAATAAAATTAAAATATGGGATAAGTTGAATATAAAAATAGTGTCAATAATATATTAAATAATAATATAATGTAAGTAACATAATGTAATGTATTAAAAAACTTAATAGCTAGGCTCAAATTGGCTTTTGTAGCCGATGGTCTTACTGATGTTATTACAATTTATTGTACTAATATTAGATTAAATAAATAAATCAATAATATTAAGCCCATATAATAACCTTTACAGCCAAGGGCTTTACCAATATTGCGTGATGCAATGTATTATTCAACCAAATAAATAAAATATGATGTAAAAAATATAAATTAGAAATATTTTATATAAAACCTTTATTTTTTTATTAATAATAAATTAATAAAAAAATGTAATTACACATTATAACACATTTTTCAAAAATATTTTTGAATTTTGCACGGTTTCAAAATAGAGCAATGAAATTTTAACAATGAAGAGATTTCATTAAAAATATTTATCTTGTGAAATAAGTTTTTAGATAAGCCCATCCATTACAGAACTTTCGGAGGGGTGAAATAAAGTTCAACGAAATAAAGTCGAATCGATTTTTCAACCAAAAACAATGGAAATAAAGTCGACTTAACCATTCTATCTTATTTCCAATAAATAAAAATTGTCCAAAAATAAAATCGAATGCAAAAAAAGGAAATAAAGTCGAATCGAAACTCGTATTATTAAGAGTTTTATTAAAAAAGCACGTGCTCTTTTCATTCTAAAAACAACTATTAGTTTTTAAACTCAAAAATGTAATGAAGAATAAATGTAATTGTTACATTTAAAGTAATTTTATTCTATTGATAACAAATTGAAACTGATCTAATTTTGATTATTTAGATTAGATATTGGGTTTTGTTAAGTGCATAACAACAAACACATATAGTTGGTTTCAAAATTAAGGTTGCCACCTTTTCCGGAATATGTATTTGTAAACTTTCTTTTCATGAATATCAGTCTAAGCTCTAAACTGGCAAGATGTTTCAGCTGGAAAAACGGAACTCTATTTGAATTCCGTTTTTCAACTGAAACATTCTGCTAAAATAAATTTATGTTTTATTTTTTACTTTTTAGTTCATGCTGAAAAAGAAAGTTTTTTAAAAACTTTTTTTATTTATTTTATTACTTAAATAAAACTCATGTTGAAATTAATATTAACTATATGTACTATTTATTTATCAAATTCATTCTGAAAATTAAGTATTGCCTTTTTCCAAAATTTTTAATTAAAACTTTTGTTTCAATATACGATCGGCAGACGTGTTTTTTCTAAATTTAAATAAGATATATTTACTTTTTTTCATTCAAGTCTTTTAACATATTTTCGGATATTGCCATTACAAAAAATTAATAGACCTCTTTGAACATTATAACTATAATATTTATAACCAAAAGATGGATTTTTAAGTGCGTTAAATAAATAATAATTTTCATTTTATCCTCATTCTTTAATAATTTCCTCTTCAAGAAATTAAATAAGTGATGTAAGGTTATTGTCACCGAATCAAGCAAAATTAGAGTTATACATACAAATTCCGGAAAAGGGGCCAAACTTGTTTCTGTGATCATCTATGAAATCCTTCTTAATTCCGAATCTGGCATGTACATAATATATTCTCTTATAAATATAAAGAAGAAAGTTTTTTGGTTTATTTGTTCGCTTATAACTTCAGAATCACTTACATGAAACTATGGCTGTAGAAGTTATGTCATATTAATGTCATATTAATGTTTGTACATGTAATAACAAAGATATAATTAAATATTTTCAAACTTTATTTTTTCGACTTTATTACATTTTTATTTTTTTGGAAATAAGATATTTTTTTATTTTTTTGGAAATAAGATAAAATTTCTAATTTGACTCTATTTCCATTATTTTTGGTAATAAAGTCGAATCGGCTTTATTTCGTTCGACAATATTTTATCCCGTCTCCCCCCAAACTTTCAAAGATCTTTGACAGTTTGAATCCATATATACAAATGTTTATCTTAAGCTCTGTTAATAGTTTAACTTTTGTTAAAAAAAAAGCTCTCCGCGGTTTATCAATTGACAATGAATTAAAGTAAACTAAGGTAAAACGAAGAAGAATACAGTTGCCTTTGTCAACTCTTAGATACCCGTATGAACCGTTAGTATATTCACAGCCTGTCACTTTGATTACAATATTATTTTTTTAATATTTTAGTATTTTAAAATAATTTGGGTGAATTTTATAATTTCTAGAATTATGGGTTGTACATATATTCAAACTATATGTATATACATTCTTCAAAAGCAGATTTTAACCTTCCACATAACGATTATCAATCCAAAACTTTTTCAAATATTCTATAGTACCATTTAATACTAAGCGGTAAATGTATATTAAATTTACTTAGTACAAAATAGTAAATATAATTTTAAATATTATATTATATTATATTTAAATATTCCATTGACAGAATAATTTCTTATAAGTACAATAAAATACATATATGTATGTAAATACGGCGCTATATAATATACATCTATACTCTTATCATTCATTCACTAGTGACATATACGATATGTAAATAAACATGATATTATATACGTATGTATATATATCAATATCATATAAATAAAAATTCTTCAAGCAACCGTTATGTTGTTTATTTATTTACATTTTTTTGTACTACGCATTATATCCTCAACAATTTCAAATTATCGAGTAAAACAAAATGGAAAAAATTCGTTAAAGAAATTTGTTAGAAAATTTGAAAAAATCAAGTAACACTTTCGTCAATTATAAAATAACCGTATATTATTAAAAAAAGTTGTTAACAGAAATAAGAGTATAATGTTGAATCTTTAATTATTGTGTATTACTTGAAAAAAATTTTAACAGGTGTTAAAGTTACAGGTGTTTAAAAATAGGAAATTTTCAGTTTTTGACGCCTTACAGCTCCTAAACGGAGAGTGATACAAAAAAAATTTCTGAAATGACTCATACTTATTTTCAAAGATTTAATTTCAAGTTTCCAACTTTAACCGTTTAGAAGATAGAAGGGTTAAAGGATTTTTCGAAATTTGAGTTTCGCATAACGGTAAATTAAGACACCGTATGCCACAAATATATATTTATTGTATATATACTTTTAAAGCTAATGAAAGTGATAATCGTTTGGCGTTTTCAAAATGAAGATATACCTTATTCAACTTGTGCTATAACAATTTAAATATAGAGCTTTTTTGAACCTCTGGGGAGCTGTAGCTCCGTAACGAGTGGGGCTACAAAAAAAAGTTATTAAAAATAAAATTAATATTTTTATGAGATCTATCAGTAGTTAAAATTTCATAGCTCTATTTCAAAAAAAATGTAGGGATCTAAAAGTTAGGTGTTCGAGAGCTACCCTAAGTTTTGGTCCAAACTCAACCAAAAAAAATAGGGAACCTACAAATTATTCCCAGAATATTTTGTGTAAATTTCAAGATTCTAGCTTTTTTAGTTTTTGAGTTAGCGTGCTGACGGAAGGACGGACGAACGGACGGACATGGCTCAAAAGTCTTAGAATTTTTTTCCGATCCGATCCATACCTTCGAAGGTATATCTAGCTCGCTTATTTCGAGGTGTTACAAACGGAGGAGTAATTTTATTATACCCGATCCTATCGTACGGGTATAAAGACTTAAAATAAAATATACTATATCGTAATTCCTAAAAATTGTACAATACCAAAAACAAGCCACATAATTAAAAATCCTTCAATTTTTTGAACCAAATCAATATTATGCAAAACGAAAATTTAATTTTTTCCAATTTTTTGTAATTATTTATAAACTAAATAATACATTATTTAAAACAAAATGTCATTGACAACCATAATGTTTTGTTTCTTTTTTTTTTTGTTCTTTTTAAATCCTATATAAGTAAATTTATTTTTCGAATTTTTCAATTTAAATTCCATTTAATTAAAAAATAAATTTATTTCATTTTTATATTTTTTAATATTAAATAAGAAAAAATTATATTTTGTTTGTTCTTTTTTAAATGAAAAATAAAAAATACGCATTTTTCAAAAAAAAAAAATAAAATATATATTCATAGGGAGGCACTTTTTTTATAATTTTTCCAGATAATATTTTTTTTAATTAAGTTACCGAACTCAAGTTGAAAAATAATTTATTTCGATTTTTTTTTTTTTTTTGTTTAATTAATTTCAATATTTCAGGTACAGTCATTCATTAATTAATATTGTTGTAATTAAAGTAATTAAAGTTTTTAATTGCTTTTCATTATAATTTTATTTTTTTATCAATTAAAATATAATATTAACTTAAGTTAACGATTATTTAAATTACGTTGAACTGATTCTTTTCTCTCTCTCGTTCTTTCGTCCCTCCGTCTGTTTATTAAACTTCAAATTCATAGATGAGTATCATATTAAGAATATTAAAGTTATTGATAATTTTTTTTATGTAGCCCTATCCAATACATAATTGCACTCTTTCAAAGTTCGGAAAAAGAAATTGCTTTTAAATGTTTATATCTATCTTACAATCTAAAACGACGCGGGAAAGCTTTATATCAATAATATATAAATTACGTAATAGGTATATAATTTTTAGATATGTATTTGGTATGTAAATTTACCAATAAAACAATAATTTTTTGCAAAATCTTAACTCCTCTGTATTTCCCAAACACTTCCTGTCAAAAACTTAAAATTTTGACACGAGAAAGATCTTGAGGAACTTAAAATTGAAAAGTACATAATATAATAAGATCTTATCTAGTAATATATTGAGATCATATTATATTAATTTCGGATGACAGAATTAAAATTATATTCAGGGTAAACTAACGTAAAAAGAACTAACGTCCAAATCATCTCAATGTTCTAAAATCGAAAAAAATTCTACTTCTATGATAATCAATGTTGAAAAATGTAGAGAACTTAAATAGAAAATAATAAATTTCGAGAAATTTTGAAACAAATTTTACCAAAACAACGTCAGACGTCATAAAACCATCATTTTTTTTTTTACGATTATTTAATGTTTGCGTTCCTTTTACACGAAAAGAATAATAGTGAGTAGTTGGGAGTAGTTTTTAAATGAAACGCTAACTTAACATACTCGTATTTACTCGTATCTACTCTTACTCGAAGATTGATGTAGTTGGGAGTAGAAAAGAGTAGTTAACATTGAAAAAGGAACGTAAACAATATTAATTTTAAACACAATTTACGGTTATGACTTTATGACTCATTCATTGTATTAAAGTAACCTTAGCTTATAATTAGAATTTAAAAATGAAATCAAATCATATTGGGTTCATTTTGGGAACACCAAGAATTTTGTGAAGTAAGCAAATTAAACTTTTTTTTTTTTGTAAAAATAGGTAGAAGTATATGCTATTTTCCAGAAATTTTAAGCTAACCAAGATTGAATAAAAAAATTCCTATAAGTATAGTGGATATTATAATAAAGCACTCATCTCCACGTCGCATAGTTTAGAACATTATATTTTAGAAAATAAACTAAAGTCGAAATGTTCTACTTTAAATCGCATGAATAGAGAAAATACGAATAAACTAAAATGGTAAATGACATGAACAATATTATATATTCCACATTCGTGAACTAAAGGGCGAAAAAGGTTATCAATTAAATTAATTTTATTTGATAAATAATTGAATAATGAAATAAATATAAAAATTAATTTTTGCAAAAATAAAAAACTTGACCTAAATAAAAATTAACCCTTAAACTGTAGTTGAAGGTAGTTAAAATAATATAACTAATATAAAGTACTAATAATTAAGTGTTTTTCAACCAACAAAAATTTCTGTTTAGTAATTCATTTATTTATTCATTTATTTAATTCCAGGATGGACAACTCTAATCTCATGCATTCAAACAAAAATAAAAGTTCAGGTGCAAATTTGGTTTGAAAAAATTAGATTTGAATTTCAAATTTATTTCGTTTTTTATTATCCAGATTATATTTTATAGTTTTACATTTAGGCGTTCTCTTGTAGTGATATGATAGGGGGATATGATTATAGAATTTATAGTATTTTCAAATTAACCCCACAGTACTTGCGTAATATTTTGCTGATAAGTACATTCACACTGAGATAATTATAGCATTCGTTAAATATTTTGTGTTTATATTTAGCATTATTTCATATTTTTTGTGTCATCTGGAAACGTATACCAAAATACATGGAACATTTGCAGTCTTATATAAAATTTGATAAACATTTCTTCAATACAAAGTTTAATAGGTAGTGTTTAAAACAAAAAATTCAAAATAAAATATTTTTAAATATTGACACGGAAATGACAATTGTAGTCTTAGAAAATATCAAAAAGTCACTATTGGAAAACTGAATAGCATTTTTTTTCAGAAAAAAATTTAATGGCTTTTGAAATTGATTTATGTCGAAAAGACCCGTACATAAATAGCGGTGGGTTAAAATATTTTATCATAATATAAGTCGTTCGTTAACTGATTTTAATTTAAAGATAATATCAAACATCAAAATCAACAACAATGGATAATATTATTACTTTCCATTTAATTAAAAAATATACCATTTGATACCATTTGATACCATTAGATAATATCTATTCTAACCACATAATAATTAAAAAAATGCACCTATCCGCTTTTAGTTGATAAAAATTTTGCATTTAATATTATATATCGCAGATCAAATGCGTTGAATTTTATACTGTAAGTACCTAATAAAATTAAAAAAAAAAAAAAAAAAACTTTAATAATTTAGAAAAATTATTTTCAAAATGAAATTTTGGACAATTAAACATAAATTTATAATATTGTGTTTTAAAATTATTTTAAAATTAATGTAAAATTTAGTTTTGAACTTTACAGACAATCTAATTACATTATTTTATATAACAGCTAATTTACAATTTACTCAACCCTTATTATAAAAATATAAATTTAACTAATTAAAAAATTATTCTTAAAATTTATTATACCTAAACAAAATTAAAACTATAAATATTTATTAATCAACAAGTTATTTGCCTTTTATCCACAATACCAAATGACAAAGGTTCTATTAATTTTTTTCATAAAAATATCTTTGTCCAAAAAAAAAAACAAAAATGTGGTTCTTAACAAAATTCTCATACCTAAGTATCTATTATTAACAAATTCCCTGAATTTTCTTAAAGAAAAAAAAAGCAACAACTAAAATCCTTGAAAGTTTGAATTGAATTTTCTAATATAGCTAGTATTGGATTTTTCCTTTTAAAATTAAATTTAAGGATCCGTAACAAAAAAAAAAGTAATTTTAGTTTTCTTCCAAAAATAATAAAAAAGACCTTTTATTGTTGCCAAAATTAAAAAAAATGAAATAACCTTTCTGGACTACTATAGTCATAATGTACATAAACATAATATATAATATACTACTGTATTATATTATAAGAATAATATATTAAAACGTTGGAATAGAAAAATTTTCATGTTTTTATTGCTTCTCATTATTATGAAAAATTTTTTTCCTATATTTAAATATTGGATCAAAAACATTTTTCTTTTTTTTTTAATAAACAAGAAACAAAAAAAAAAAAAAACATAATAATAAATAAAATTGAAAAACTATATCAAAGATTTAAATTTTTGAAAAACCCCCATATAAAGTTTAAAACTAATTTAGGTTCAAAATAAATGGGTTTTTTTTTTTTTTTTTTCTTAGAAAATATTTTAAAGAAAATTAATTCCTTAAAATAATGATCAAAATTTTTCTATAAATTTAAATTGTTTATTTTTATTAAAATTTACTATACATATACGATTTTCCTAAAACTAAAGATACAAAAAATGAGAACCTACTATTAAATTTGGTATTAAGTAAAAAAAAACATTTTAAAATCTGAAAGTCAGAAGTTCCAAAAAAAAAAACTATAAAATAAGTAGATAGTATATTATTTACGAGTTACAATAATTATAGTGTTGCAATATTGTTTAAAAGTATCTGAGTCAAAAAAATGCAAAATATATTGTTGCCAATTAACTACACATTAAAATTTGTTTTTTGTTTTAAATTAAGAAAATATAATTTATAAATAAAACTTTTTTTTTGTTTTTGTGTGCAATTTAAATGTTCGGTACTAGTTAAAGTTTTTCCAGGCGACTAAAGAACGGTTTTTTTTTTTTTTGCAGAGATTGTAAAAAGTAGTAATTCTGGCCCGTATTCGAGAAAATTATACACTTTCTATAATATTTTTAGTGTATATAAAACTCAAGTATATATCGACTACATAAACGGAATTTCTAAAAAAATAGTTAATAGGAAAGAAGGAATTGCAATTGTCAAAATAATATATCTAATCAAGTTGTTAATTTTAAATTGCCGCCAAATTTCTAGGTGGTTTAAAAGTCGTTATAGAAAACTGTTAGGTGTTTCAATGTTACTTCTGTTATTTCCAACAATCAAATCTGTATTCCTCTGTTAGTATTAGTTTACAATTTGCAAAAATTCAATGAGTCGTTCCTTATTTTCCCCTCCAAGTGTTTATATGCTTATATGAGATTCGTTCGTAGTTTTCTCTTCAATTATGCCGTGCAAATTAAAAATCATGTAATCGTATTTACACGGTTTTCACTATTAATCGTTTTTCTGATTCTATACATAAATAATTTTACAATAAATGTTTTAATATTTTGTCACAGTTGAGCAATTCTATATAAGCTTATACTTTTTGTACAATTATGAAGGTTAAGCAAAATAAACAGTAGACTCTTATTTTCTCAACACTATTAATTGCATATTTATGATTTTTAGTTTAGATGGCAGAACTCTGTGCTTTAAATATGGTACTTCCATACCTTTTTTCCTCTTCCATCTAACTAAATCTACCGAGCTAATATGTTTCTAGTGTTTAGTTAGATGATAAAAAAAAAAAACATAATCAGGATGATTAATTTTATCTTTCAAACAAAATAAAGCAACCCATTTTCTAAGTGATATTTAATAATTTGACTTTAGTTAGTGCTGCTTGTTAGTCAATTATTAAAATTAAAATCGAAAATTGGAAAGAATTATAATCCTCAACAGTTTATATTAAAAAATTTGGTAGTACACCCTATAGTTGGCAAAATTTTAACCGAAGACAAACATTAAATTACATTTAATTTGGCAAATAAACATGCTCTATATCTATCTTAATTCTAGAATTTAAAACAAATCTTTTATTTTTTTTATAAAAATTACACACTACACAAATAGATATTTTATTTCAACTTTTTTTTTTCAACTAGTCTTATTTACCTCACAGATAATTTTCTTAAATTTTCTTTTAAGTACCTACCTAAAAAGACTTGTTGAAAATTAAAATTAGAAATTGTCTAAGCATATCAATACTACTTGCTTACTGAAGAGTTTTGGTAGTATCGTAGAACGAAACATTTAATAACATAAAATTTATCTAATAATTGGAAGTAAAATTTATATTATAGAGCCAATGCATAAAAAGAAATAGCATGACAGAACTTTAAAAACGAAACTTATAGATAAAATTTTATTTTGCCCGATAACATTTTATTTTAAAATTTTTTTATACAGACCAACATTATATGATATACAGTATATATAATACTATAGCTATATGTAAAATTTATCAATTTTTTTTTTTTTTTTTGTTGTTAAACTTTCAATTACTAAAAACAATTAAATTTCCAAAAAGGAAAAAAACAAAAATCTGAACCCATATGAAACAAAAAAAAAAAAAAAACTTACTAAAAATAAATTTACAAAATAATATGATACCAATTTAACTTTTTTTTTTTCGATCACTTCACTACCACTCAATTCTAATAAAAATCAATGTTGATAATAAAAAAAAATTTTTTTTTTATTTAACTAAAAAAAAATTTATTTATATAAAGTACAAAGAAATTTTGAAATTCATTAAAATAACAATTTATTTTACTTTACTACTTTAGATATTATAATAAAAAATAATAAAAAAAAAAAAAGCAAGATACTAAACTTTAAGCAAATAACATGACCAAAAATTTTAAAAAATAAGAGAAAAAAAAGTTTAAAATAAGAAAAGTTTCATGTAGATAAAAAAAAAAAAACAAAGAACAAAAGTGTTACTATACTACCCATATCTTATTGACTCTCTTATATAGGTATGCTCTATTTATTTTATTTTTTCTTATCCTTTAAAACTATTTCAGTTTTTTTATATTACAAAATATAATAGAATAGCAGTGTACATTACAGTGTACAGTGTGCAAACTATTAAACTATATAACAAAGATACTAATAATGCTAATGAACTTTTAGTCAAGTCTTGAACCTAATTAATTCACAATTCTTTTGTTGACTCCAAAAATAATGTCAACTTTTAGGGGTATAAATGTCAAAATATTTATTTATATAATTCCAAGATCCGACTATGTCAAATAATAACATTTCAGAAAAAAAAAAAAAAGGATTTCTCTAAAAGATTATTTAATCCTTTTCCTTGACTTAATGATAAGTTTTTACATATTTTTTATTTCCGTTCCATTTCTATAAGTTAAGTTATGGTTGAATTTGATTTTGAAGAGTAAAATAAAATAGTCGGCCCAACTAAATGTTTTTTTTAATATCAAGAAAAGACACATTAATTTACATAATTAATAGGTATTTTCGACTATTTGTGATTAAAAAAAATCTTTAAACTGGAACAGAACACCGAACAGTAATATCTGATTTTCATATTGATGCTTCTTTATGTCAATCTTATTGAAATAATATTTTTAAATATGTATTATGAAAATATTGGTAGTGTAAAAATCGAAAATTAGTGACAAGATTCGGTTGTCATTCTTTTTCGTTGCTAAAATCAGTTGCTACAATAGTCTAATTGGAATTTTAAAATAGATTTACTGATATTGAAAAGACTTATCAATAAATTTAGCGCATTGAGTCCCAAGCTCTCGTGTGTGCATACAAGTAAACTTGTATTAAGTCCCGATATATCAAATCTGTGAACATTTTTAAATGTAAATACCTACATTAAATTCATTCGAAATTTTGAGAACATCCGGTAAGCATCGGCAGCAACGTTCACGTGATATACGTGACATTTAACTTAAGTTTATTTTCACTGGTGAGCACGGGACTTTGAAATATCTGAATGACGTTCGTATTCACATCAGACGTGTTACAAGAAATATTGGAATACCAACCGTAATTAAAATTTTGTTTTTCAGGGTCTCAAATAATAACAATTTGGTAAATTTCAATTTTGGATAACTTAAGAAACATAATATTGTTTTCAAAGAAATTCATTGTAATTGTTGGAAATATTATTTCTCAATATTGATTTTATTAATCAGAAATACTCATTTCATTTGTTATACTGATTCGAAAAAAAAGTTGGTTAAAAGAAATTTAGTATCTAATTTAATTTTTTATGTTTTACCCTAAGGTATTTTTGACTCAGATTTAGGTTTAAGTTTTTCGTAATTTTTTTTTTCATTTTTACCTAATTTCGTAATTTTCTTTTTTTATTTTAAATATCAACTAAGCCAGAAAGGTATTTTTCTGGGTATTTTCGTTTTAAATAAAAAAAATATAGAGATTTTTTAATTTTCATTCAATTTGAAATCTTTTTAAAATCTAGGAATGTGCACATTAGTTAATATAGACGACCAGAATTCCCGATAATTTGAAAAATACTGTCTTTTTTTTTTGGCAGCAGGATTAAGTTGCACTTTAACTGATACCAATATTCTGACTTTTCTTAATTCTTCTTCTATTAAAGAAATAAACGCTTTAGAAATTAAAATGAATGCGCTTACAGTTAAATATAATAAATTATCAATTGCATACGTAGGTACTTAACTAAATTCAAATTAAATAAAATAGGAATCTATTTTAAATTTTTTTTTTCTAAAGGCTAATAATACTTAAAATGTATTAACCTCTATCACCACACTTAGATATTATCCGAAAATACTTTTTCTATGTGTAATTTTTTGCATTGGAGTTCAATTTGAAATAAATATTTTTTCTGTTAAATACCTTTTTTTTGTTTTTGTATTTTAAAGTTAATATAGCTCATAAAATGAAAGAGAAAGAAAAGATTGTAGTTTTTAAAAATGGTGGTTAATAAAGTTTTTAAATTTTTTGTTATTTTATTTAAATGGTATCTTATAGTTGGTTGTTTAGTTCAACAATAAATATTATTTTTTATTCGAATGCACTTCATTGTAGATATGAAAATGAAATACAATATTTTTTTTTTTATTGAACAAAACCAAAACAAGGTCGTTATAAAAAAAAATTCTTAAATTAATGCTTCTATTTAAAATATTATACAAAGCAATGACTTAAAACTGAACTTCTAATAACTTAAATCCAAAAAAAAAGTTAATTTATTATTTATTTATTATTTTTTATTATATAAACTACATTTTCAAATTCATTTTACATAACATATGGAATCAGATAAAAAAAAAAATATAAACAAAAAAAATAAATATGATATCTGTACATCCTACATACATATACTTAGTGACAAGCAATTTGACATTTTATATATTAATGTTTTTAATAAATTAAAATTTAATTGGATATCTTATTATTAATTAGAAGTAAAATTGGAAAAAATAAATTTTTTACTTTAACATTACTTAAAAACGATTAATTACAATTTTATAAAATGTACAAAAATATAAAAAAATTATCGAAATAAAAAACATAAACCGATTTGTTGTATTTTAATGCAATACAAATAGTGTGCGTTATGTTTAAATTAATATTAATTATTTACATACACAATAATATTAGATTTATGCATGTACAATATGTTAGTGTTTTTTACTTTAAAAACCTTCTGTAAAAAACAAAAAAAAAAAACAAAAAAAAAAGTTTATTTTTAAGAACAAAAATATTACAAAAAGAAAAAAAAAAAAGAAACGATAAGAAATAGAAGAAGAATAAAATAACTTTTAACAAGTTAACAATAACTGTAAACTGTGTACAAAGAAAAGAAAATTATACGTATACATAGTATTCAGGGTGTAAGGGTACATAGTATAAGGGTCCCGTCTATTTTGCCTCCTTTCCGAGTTATAAAGTTTCAAAGCGGTGAAGTACGATTTGTCCTTCAAACCAATATAATATATAAAATGGCATAACTCTTGAACGGTTAGCTCTGCGAACTGAGGCTCACTTTGAAGCTCTAAATATAAGCTTTCTATTAATGTATAATACTTTGTATTGAAGTTATACATTCTAGAGATATTTTGTTTTAATAATATTTTTTTGTTGATTACAAAGTCAATACTTTTTGGTTCAAACTCAATTATTTTAAAAACCGTTAGGTTAAGAATAAGTTTTTATTACGTCCAAAAATTGCTTGTATTCAGACTTTTAATTTAATACCTCTAAGTTCCAAGTAATAGTTTTTCAAAAAAAAGTAATGTTATTGAAAAACTTAATAGACTAAACATTCAAATATTAAAAAGAACATGTTTTGTTATTTAATACTTCTTTCTCTAATCTTTATAAATTATTTGTGCAATGAATTTTGATTTGAGAAAAAATCAATTATTTTTTTTTTAATGCATTTCTCTGTCACATAAATGTGGACAGGAAATTACAGAGCCTTTTCCTGTTCAGGCGTAGCTGTAAGTATCGTAAGGGGAAATAACTCTAACGACGTGTGTGAGATTTGAACCCACACTCCCTCGGTATATTTACAGCGTATTCTATACGCTCTTACCCACTACGCCACTGAAGTCCCAATTATTTTTGTTACAATTAATTTATTATCATAAAATTTTTTATTTTTTTTTTACAAAAATAATGAAAATTGGCAAAATATTACGTAAAAAGGTTAATGGTGGTGTCATTTGTATTTTCTCATATAAGTTTTTTTTAAAATGCTTTGTAATTTTTAATAACTGGAATATTTATTTTTTTTACTTTTATTTCGATTTATTAAAAATTTTAGAATGTATTAAAAACAAACATTACGAACTAAAACTTGTTCGCAGAGCTAACCGGTTCAAGAGTTATGAATTTTATATTTATTGGTTTGAACGACAAATCGCACTTCGCCACTTTGAAGCTTTATAACTTGAGAAGGAGGAAAAATAGACCAGCCATTTTTTGTTCGCCTGAACTCCCTATATCATCTCCTGGCCTATGAACCACTGAGCACTGTACAACTTGTATAAATAGATATAATACACTATATTTATTGGTTTGAACGACAAATCGCACTTCACCACTTTGATGTTTTATAACTTGAGAAGGAGGAAAAATAGACTAGCCCTTTTTTGTTCGCCTGAACTCCCTATATCATCTCCTGGCCTATGGAGCACTGAGCACTGTACACCTTGTATAAATAGATATAATACACATACAAAAAACAATAAAACATTTTATTTTTAAATATCCCCAAAAATTTCAAGGATAGAATATATAAGTAAAGATATAAAAAAGCAAACAAAATGAATAAAAATACATAAATATTATGTATATGTATATAACAAAAAAAAATGAAAATAGAGCCTTAGGTAATAATAATATACGAGTATTATTGATCAAAAGAAGAAGAAAAATAAAATAAAAATTTTTTTTTTTTAAATTTAAAACTTTAAGTGCTTCAGTGCTTTCTCTTTTGTTAAAGAATTTACCGTTTTATTATTATTATTCTCTTTTTTTCTTGTTTCGTTTAAATATTATATCAAATTGCACCAGTAAAAAGAAAATTTAAGAACTTTTTGAATAATAATTAGGTACCTATATTATGTAGATATTATATTGTTACAATTATATAATAATATAATATATCGATAGTATAAAATTTAAATAATTAAAAATATGAAAAAAACAAGAACAAAATTTTACTGGTTTAAAACTCATCAACAAATGAATGAAACAACATCAGTTTACAATAAAAAAAAAAAAAAAAGAGAAAGAGAAAAAACAGCAAAGTTTTATACCAAAATAAAAACAATAATTAGCATAAAACAACGAAAAGTGTTAATATCAAAGTAAGGAATTAATTTTTAGTGTTTTTGTGTTTTTTTTTTTTTTTGTTCATTTTTGTTCATCATGATGTTATTAAGATGTTATTAACACCATCTGTTATTGAAATTAATTTTAAATGGATAAGAAAAAATAACTTCTGTAGTTGTTTCTTTTAGTGAAAACTCACGGTTTTTTTTTTTTGTTGTGGTTTGAGGTTTCATTTAAAGCCTTTATAATAACATTAATTTATTTAAAATTAAAGATCCATGACTAAATTAATTATATTATATAAATATTATTATATTAAAATTTTAAATTAATTAAGTTCACAATTTATTTGTCTTCAATCAATTGGTAGTAAGGATAGGTAATTTTTAATTTTACACAATTGCGATTTAAGATTTTAAAATATATATATGTAGATTTGTATCTGAATGACAGATAAGATACTTTCGTATAACATTAATAAATTATTTTTAATACTTTCAATATTAGCATTGCTAAAAAAATGTTTGGCCTTTAAAAATAATAATGTTGTTTATAATTTATTTTTGAGGACAATTGAAATGCTTCGGTTCGATTGGGATTATCACCTAAGAACCAAACATTATATTCTTGTATAATATTTCCTAGGTATAATAATTTTTGTATTCTTATTAATTATTGTAACTTTACAATATATTATAGGTGATTAAAAAACGTTAGATTGCTTCAGTAGAAAACAACAATTCAAATCAAAAATTTAACAATATTTTGAAAATGACTTGAAGAATGAAGAGTAAAAAATATTATATCCATATTTATTAAACTTCAATAAACTATTAGCTTATAATATTATTGATAAAAGTTCTAAGGAAATAATGAAGCATCTGCTTCCAAAAGACGCTCGTTGATTTAATAAAATAATATTATAAATAAGTCAAAAGCATTTAATATAAAACCTTAAAAAATTTAATCAGTAGCAAAGTAAAATTTTAAAATATACATTCTATAGATAGTTTTAACAAAATTCAGAATTTGTCGTAAGGTAAAGATATTGAAATTCGACTTCCCAAATATTTTAAGGTATGTTTGTTTGTTTAATGCATTTCTCTGCCACATAAATCTGGACAGGAAATTACACAGACTTTCCTGTTCAGGCGTGGCTATAAATGTCGTAAGGGGGAATAATTCTTACGACGTGTGTAGGATTCGAATCCACAATCTCTCGGTGTTTACAGCGTATTTTATACGCTTTTACCTACGAGCCCACCGAGGTCCATGTATATTTATTAGGTACATTTTTATTAAATTATTTTTGAATTGGGTCGCAGTGATCTAGTGGACACTTCGTTTATTAACTTCCTCAGTTAATACAGATTCAAACTTTGCACAGATTTTATTAATTGAAAACGGATCCCTTGGCCTTGCTACAAAATATAGTGTTAATATATTATAATATACATAACATAAACAAAAATAAATAATATTGATGTATAAATTAAAAATATGTAATATTTCCAGCCGAGAACTTCATTGATCACGGTGATTTCTTAAATTTAACAAAACAATTCGTTATGTTTGGTTATATAAAATAATTATAATTTTTTTTTGTAGAAAAAATTCAAATAAAATAAAAATAAAATTTGCTTAAGAAGATAAAATTACTAATTTTCTTACAAAATATTTAACTTTTTTTGATTATATGTGCTAACTTCCTCAACTCTTTTCATTGTTGACAAATCTTTTTAAAATTCATATAATACGTAGGTTCATTATATTATGGATTCCTACTTAGGTCATTTTGAAAAATAAAATTATAATAATATTAGATTCATAAAACCATTTTATTCAAAGAAAAACAAAATTTCCCTTTAACTTGGTCGAAAATATTTTAAAAGAGAAAATTATTTTGTTTCTAAGAAAAGATAAGTTGCATATTCCTCCTTTAAACAAAATACTACTTGTAATGAATGGCCTCAACAATTAGAAATTCTAATTTCTTTTTTATAAGTTAATTGAGCAAAATATTTTTTCAAATGTTATTCAAAAAGCATGTAAAAATTAAAACTGATTTAAAAAGGATACCTACGATAAAATATAAAAGAAATTTCCAAGAAATTAAAATTTTCATTATTAAAGTTTGCATTTTCAAAATATTTTTAAAAATATGAATTAAACGCCACTTATTAAATTCGAAATGTATTTGGATTTAGTTAACAGATAACATTTATAAATTTTGTGAGATTTAATAAATATTAGTAATAGTTAGTTGGTGGCAGTACGGTGGTCCTTAACAAGCTGAAAAAAGAGTCAAAGAATGTGAAATTTAATTTCTTTCTTTAAAAAAAAAACTAAACGGGCCTCTATTGCCTAGTGGGTAAGAGAGTAAATACAATATAAACATCGAGGAAGTAAGAGTTCAAATCCCACACACGACGTAAGAATAATTTTTCCTTACGACATTTACAGTCAAATCTGGAAAGAAACTTTTATGCGGCAGGGGAATAAAATAAAAAAAAATATTAAATTATTATATTATATAGCTCTGGTTTACTCTAGTCTGGTCTTTTATTCTCAACAAATTTTAATTTTCACATTAATCCGAAACTTTTTTTTTAGAATACATAAAAACTTCCTTTTTATTAAGAATTATCTTCTTATACTTCCTCAAAAACATTATCTAAGTCTAACCAAAAAAAAAAAATGTATGAACAATAATTTTACATAATACCTAAATACTAAAGAACTTTAAACACTAATTATAAAAAAAAAAATTAATAAATTAATATAAAAATAATTAAAAATTTTACCAATTTATCTGAATTCTGTGATTATTTTTTCTTTTTTTATTATTGTTATTTTTTAATTTTTTTTTTTTCTTTTTTCTGTAAAATCACTATTTTTTATTTTTAAAATTTTAATTTTATTTCAATTAAAATTTAAAATTTATACATGAAAATTCGCAATAATGCAGTAAAAAATGGTTAGAGGTTAAAACACAAACAATTAAAAATAACAAAAAAAAAAAAAAAACAAGAAAACAAGAAAACAAAAATTACAATGCTGTTATATGAGATAAATCACTTTAAGTAAAACAAATGCGCGAAAAAAAAGATTAAATTTTAATTAATTATTTTTTTTTATTTTTGTTTTTGTAACGTTTGTTTTTGTTGTGTTATTTTTTCATTCAACATTAACGCTTTAATTCTTCTAATTACTTTTACTTTACTTTTACTTTAATTTCCTTTATTTTCATTCCTTTTTTTTTTTTTCGTTACGTTACATTAAATAAATTTTTTTTTTTTTTTTAATTCTATACTATTTTTCTTTTATTCTTTTTATATATTTTTTTTTTTACCTCTTCTATTTTCTTTATTTCTATTCATTTATTCATATCAAAAAAAAAAAAATTTTTTTTTTCTGCTTTCACACATTTTTTTGATATAATTTTTCATTTCTTTATAGAATTTCTTTTTTATTATAGGTATATATTATTATATTTATGTATATATATCTATTCTTTTTTTTTTATTTATTTAATAATTTAATTTCTTTTCATTTTATTTTATTTTTTTTTTTCATGGTGTGTAAATTTAACATCATCAACCAAAGTGATATTTTTAATTTATTTTTATTTATTTATTTATTTATTATTTTTTATTTTTTTGCTTGCTTGTTTTATATTATGTATAAATTATTCCCTAATTTAACTCTTCTTTTATCTATCCTTTTCTTTCTTTATTTATTTTCTTTTTTAATATTTCTACTTCTTGTGTTTTACCATTTCTTTATTTACATTTAACGTTAATTAACTTACAAAACAAAAAAAAAAAAACGAAAGGTTATTTTCCGGAAAAAAACCCTTTTTTATGGTATTTAAAATTATATACGTATATACATATATATTGTTATATTATGTTATATTATATTGTATTTTATTATATTATATTAATTATATCATATGCATATCTTGCGATTATTTTAATTTTATGTCATTGTATATTTAATTTTGTTCTCTTGGATTATTATTTTTTTTTTTTGTATGAGTTTAATTTTACTTTAAGTTCATTTTTTAACTTTGTATTATATTATGTATATTTATATTAATTTTAATTACTTATTTTATAGTAATAATATTATTATGTTTTTTATAAATATCTAGGTGTATAAACTTATAATAATATATAAAATATCAAATTTATCGAGAATAATTAATATTTTTACATACATAAAATTTATAAAAATAATAATTTCATATTTTCTTAAATAGAAAATTGCAATATTAATTAATAATTTAATAATAATAAAAATTAAATATGAGCCATTTTAAAATAATATTTTAATTATTTTAGTAAATTAACTTTTTTTAATAATAAAAAAAAAAAAAAAAATTATTAAGAAAAAAAATTAATTATTTGATATTTTTTAATTTATTATTTACTCTTAAATTTAAATAATTTATTTTTTATATATTAAATTTTTTATTGTAATGAAAAATTTAAAAAAAATTAAATTTTTTATAAGACCCTATCTTTTAAAGGAATTTTTTATTTTTTCAACTTTTATTTCTTACTTTCGTTTTTTTTTCCTACTTTTATTTTTATTATTCTTTTTTTTTTTTTTCTATAAAAAATTACGAGCAAAAAAATCACGAACCGACCGCTTCATTTTATTGCGAAAAACTAAACTAAAATTTTATCTTGACCAATGTATTTTATTCTTTAGTGAGAAGGATATATACGCAAAAAAATGAAACAGAAGAAAAATATCGAATAAAAAAGAAATGTAAAGCATAAGGAACAAGAAAATAAATTTTTTTTTACGGAAAATTTTTTTTGAAAAGAAAAGCTTTTAAAATGAGTGAAAAAAAAATTTTTCTTTTGCTGTAAAACGAAAAAATTCAATAGGTACGCTGAAAAACAAAAACATCCGATACTTAATAATATAAAATAAATTTTTAGGTCCTTTTTACAGAGTCGATATCTATCTAGGTATATAAAAATGAAAATAAATATTTTCTACTCTATTTTACTCTCGAATCCCGATATAAAAACAAAGAGAGAAAGAGATAAACAATATTATAAAATAATATTGTTTTAAAAAAAAAAGCTTAGATAATATTTTTTATCATATGGTTTTTCTGTTAAGTGCTGAATTTCTGAATACCTATACCGGAATAAATTTTAAAATGAATTTCATTCTCTCTATATCTTTCTCTCTTGGTTTGTAAAAATCTCATTTTTTGAAAAACATTAAAAAGAGACAAAACAACCAACAAACTGAGTTGTAAAGAAAAAAAGTTCATTATGAAAATAATAAAGATAAAAACTAGATTTTGTAGAAATAAAATGAAACGAATGAAAATATGAAACAATGTAAATTTTTTTTTTCGTTTTCCGTTATCCGTTTCTTTTTTGTTGATTTTTTTAATTTATTTTTGATTTCAGTTTTTGTTTTTTAAAGTCTTGTGTTCGTATGATGTTTGTTGAATATAGTTTTTGCTATAAATGTTTGTACATATACTTTATATTATACATTTTATGGCCCAACAAAGAATAAATCACATGGTAGATATGCTTATAATGCTTGTTTTTTACTTGTTGTTACATTTTGTTATATTTGTTTTAAATTAACGTAGATATATTTTAATTATATTAAAAAATAACTTTTAATATTGAGAACTAGAAAACAAAAATAAAATTATTTCGAGACAGATACATAGATATAGTATTATACTAACGTTCTATAATGATAGGTCAACTTTAGGTATTACCTGAAAAGTGATATTTTCGAAGATTTTATATTTTCCACGTTTTTCTCGCTATATGTGTATTTGATTAGCATGCGTTGTATAAAATGATAGCAATAACATAACTTCTAACTTTTATAAATTAAGTGAAACAGTACGTTATATTAAGTACCTAGTACTTATTTATTTCTATTTATATCCGGAATGGAAAAAATTTTATAAACTAGATTGATATCCTAATTTTAAGTTTTAAAATTAATATTCTTTTACAAAAATGTATAATAATTTACACAGTGGGGAATTTTTAACTATCAATCTGTTATCTGTTATGTTATATTAAATTAATTTAGGTTACAAAAATATGTTCCATATAATTGATAAATTACACAGGGCAAGAAAAGAACGATTTGATGGTTTTTTTTTCTAGTTTACACGTTGTAAATTTCCTTTTAAATTTTTAGCAAATTTCCAAAAAAATTTTAATAAAATGTGCCGACTAATTTCAATCTATCCATCCGTTCGTTTGTCTGTTTATAAAACTTCTACATTATTAAAGATAAAGCAATGAAATTTTAACCATTGAGTAGGTTTCATAAAAAACTTAATTTTGTTCAACAACTTTTTTATGTAGCCTTACAAAATTACGGAGCTACAGCCTCTCAAATTTTGATAGAAGAAATGACTTTTAGAAATTTGTAAAAGTTTGCTCAGAAAATTTTTTTGTATCACCATCTGTGAGGTACTAGGGCTCAGAAATTTAAAATTTGATATATTTAGACATCTGTACAAACTTTTCATCGGTAATACAAAAAAACTAAAGCTTCAGTATTAATATATTTAGGAAGATATATCCCCTCAAAATTGCAAAAAAACCCTATTGTTAAATCTATATACCTATCTCAGATTCTGCATAGAATTTTACAATCTAAAAACGACCAGAAAAGAAGACCAGAATATTTCTTTCCTTACCTTAAAGGAATATCAAAATTATTAAAATTTTTAAATTTACCGTTAATTGGAGATAAAATGTTGCAAAGATTTTTCTTCCTTTATAACTTGCTTCATAACTTTTAGTTAGAACCTTACAATTTTAAGATCTTTTACAATTAGCGTAAGTTTTCTTAGAAATTTTTATGTACCACCTCCTGCTTTAAAATTTTTTATGTACCACTAGTAAGGCTCAAAAATTGAAATTTTCATATTTTTAACCTATAGGTACCTGTAAATATTTTTTCAAAATAAAAGGAAAAAAAAAATGAAAGCTTCAACTTTACAATTTTACATGGGTTAATGGTTTTTCTTAAGTAAAAGTAATTCAAGTAATTCAAGAAAGTGTCTCTTTATTTGTCAGATTTTTTCTTTTATATGAAATCCTAGACAATTTTCACATTTTAGTGCAAGTTACAATTCTAAACAGTTTGTATTGTCTTTTGGAAAATGTATCTTGTTTAATATTTTCACACTATAGATAAAAATATTGTTGACAATTAATATAAGAGACGGATCTTATTTGGTATATACCTGATTTTTAGTCACGTGTTTTATTATTTTCCTAAACAACCGAGAATATTATAAATTAAGCAAGTTCTTTTTCATTAAGAGCTTAAAGTTTTGTTTTTTATTCCTTTCTCTTTAATTATCGATCAGCACATCTACCTATCATTCATCATAACTTCTACTATTATTTTTATAACATTGTCTCGATCATAATTTAATCGAATTGAGAAAATAAAAGTTAATGTCACTTTGTTTTTAAATTTAAGGTTTGTGTCACTTTGTTTAAACAAAATAACTTTAGCAATTTTACTTTCAAAAAAGGACTTTATTAGAATTTTTCTTTTTCCCTTTATTTCTTATATTGGTGATCTTCATCTTTCTAATCTTTATTTTATTTAAAAACTCTTTAAACCTTTTCCAGATATCTGGTAGTATTATACTATCCATTATTAAGATTTCGTTGCTATATTTCAAACGGAACAGAAGTTTCGAAGAAAGAAACCAATAAAAATAGGGACATTAATAACTACATTTTTTTTTTTTGAAAAGTGTTAAAGAACAGTAGATATTATGTTAATATTATTATTGTATTTTTCATATCAATTATATCAATTACGATATACCTAGGGTTATTTCATCAAATTTAGTTATATTTAAAAATATAAAATCATATTTGCAAGAAAATATCACAAAAATATTGTTATCAAATTTATTTTGTCTGTCTGGTTGTTCTTCGTTCAAATTGTTTACTGTCTGTTTGCAAAACTTGAAGACTCTACAAAAATCTAATAAGAAATACTGGAGATTTTTTTCTAAACTTTATAAATTTAAAAAACCTTAATAATATATCTTCTTCTTAATAAATAAGGAAGAAATTCTGTTTGTTTGTTTGTTTGTGCCCTTTTCACGTAAAAACCACCAGTCCGATTGCAACCAAATTTTGCACGAACGTTCCTACGACCACGGAAAGTGTTATATGCTATATCGCGTTTCGGTTCATTAACCCCGAGAGCCATTTAAAGCCGTTTCGTTTTTTCGTTGTCCTGCCTAAACGGTTTGATCGATTGAGCTGAAAATTTGGACAAATATTCTTCTTATCATTGGACGGGTACCGAAGAAATTTGGATTCAATATGTTACGCGGATTCGGCCCGGCGGGCTTCCAAAAAATTTTTTGTTTCCGATTTATGTATGGTTATATGTATGGTTTCCGATTATGTATTCCGAATTTTGTATGGTGGTTTTATGGTTCGAAAAAAAGCATGTGACAAATTTTTATGAAGATCCGGTAATCCGTTTGGGCACGAGAGCCGAACGAAGTTCATTAAATGTTTTTGTTGTCCTGCTTAAACGGTTCAATCAATTGATTTAAAAACTTGCAAAACTGTTGCTCTGTAGCCTAAAAGTCCACTAAGTTAATTTGGTTACGATCCATTAACCCGTTTCGGCACCAGGTCTCAATGAAGTTTTTTAATTTACTTAGTTGTCGCACTTAAACTGTTCGACCAATTGAGTTAAAAATTTATCAAAGTGTAACTTTTTACAACAGGAGCTTACTGAGTTGATTTGGTTACGATCCATTAATCCGTTTCGGCACCACGACTCAATGAAATTTTTCAATTTCTTTGTTGTCGCGCTTAAACGGTTTTGCCAATTGAGTTGAAAATTTACAAAAGTGTAGGTCTTTATAACAAAAGCTTTCTGAGTTGATTTGGTTACGATACATTAACCCATCAGGCTTCAGGCCATGAAATTCTCATTTTTTGTTGTTGTGCTTAAACGATTTGACCCATTGAAAATTTGCACAAGTATTGCACTTTGACACACAAACTGATTCAATAATTTTTGTTGTGATACATTAACACATTTCGACACGATAGATTGTCAAAAAAAAAATTTCGTTTCTAATTTCTGTCTAATTTGGCAGGATGAATTTATGGTTCTAAATTAAGCCTGTGACAAAATGTTTGTTAACGTTTGTTAACCCATTTCCTCACGAGCACTTATTAATAATATTTTGCCTAATTTTGTGTATTGTTATTATTATTAAAAAGATATTTCCAACACTCTTTACTTTTATCTATACTGTTTCTAATATTCCATAAAAACCTTTCAATGCAAATTTCTAATATAGAACAGTAATTAAAGTAACCTTATTAAGTATCTTAAGAATACTGTGTTTAAGTATTAACAACATAACATTTTCGGCCGTTGTTAAAAAACAGAAACTATCTCCTACATTAGACAATCATCATGTCATCATTCACAAATGCATTACTTACATGTGCTCTTTACATGTGGTCTACCTAAATAATATGCATGTGTATAACAAATAAAATAAAATATCATTGAAATATGTACATATAGTATGTATAATATCTGTATATTTAAAAATACTATAAACTTAATCAATTAAATTAGAAAACATATTCACATTTCTGTTCAGCATTTAATCAAAAATGAGTACATACATATTTAAACATAAAACATAATTAGAAAAACTAAACGTAAAAAAATTCTGGTTTATTTATAAAGGTAAAAAACTATCATGTATTTTTTATATTGAAAATATGTTAAACAGAACCTGAAATATACGCATTTAAAAAGAAGTTTTATCAAAATTTGAAGAGCTGTCGGTGTTGTAGGATCTTCAATGGTGAGGGTACATAAAAAAGTTGTTCTACAACATTACTCTTTTAAGAGACCTATGCATAGTTAATATTCCATTGCTATTTATTAAACAGTATATAAGTTTTAACAGACGGAGGGACAGAGCGAACTTAATAACAAATTTTTCAAAATGTGCTTAAAAGGATAATTCACAAAAACATGAAGTGACATTACTTACGAAAAAAAATTATTACATTATGGTCATAATTGAAATGCGATTTTATGTCTCGGTATTAAAGAATATATTGTGGAAATTCACTTCGCCGTAATTGTGTACTCAATAGATTATTGATTCCTTTAAAAATGTTTTGTAGAAGAATTGTCTCTAATTCTTGGCTCTGTTTATTCAATTTAACTAAATCTAATAAAAAATAGAATATAAACTACCAGCATCTGTAAATGCATAGTAATAAGTTAACTATATTAATTAAATTATATTAACGCAGAAACAAAAGGCAGAATTTCATAAAGCCAATAAAATACTCCGGGCAACGCCGGGTACTCTGCTAGTTTTCTATATTCGCAAAATATTTAAAAACTAAAAACTTTTTATTTTGGGAGAAAAAAGATCTTTGAAAATAGCATATTTTGTTATTCTGAGGCATAAAATGTAGTCAAATAAATGTCACAGATAATTTGAAAAAGATGTTGGGATTAAAGGAAGCCTCATATACTTTTGTTAGTACCGAGGTTCGTGATTTCCTCAGGAAATATTTTTTATAAAAAGTAAAATTAAGAAAAAAAAATAAAAAGATTAAAAAAATTTTCAGAAGAACTCAAAGGATATCTATAATAATTGTAAGGAATTTTGGAAATGTACTCCTTTGAATATCTTTAATTTTATATATTGCTTTGTTTTTTTTTTGTTTTTGTAACAAAATGGAAATAAAAGCATTACAAAACCTGATTTTTATCCTGTTTAACATTTATGTGAAACTATGTATAATATATAGTAGAAAATATCGGTAGATATTCGAATGCTCTTATTAAGCCACATAAAATATACATACAATATTTTTGTTTTCTTATTAATTTTATTAAAAAGGATATTAATATTATGTTTTAAAAATATCAGCATTCAATAATATAAAATATATTAATATGACCTATTCTATCTAGTAAATATATATATTAATATAATAGGTATATAATATACCTATTGGAATACATACGTAATGCATTAATATACCGCATTAATATATAAATCTTTATAACATTTTTACCTTTGTTTTAAACCAAAAAACAAGAAAATCCAAAAATAAAAACAATTTTTCTGAAAAAATATTTTCGATTAATCAAAATTATTTTTCATTTATAACAAATAAAATTTAACACAACAAAATAATATTGAAAAACTTAACACTTTTTATTTAAACGTAATTAAGATAAAATTTACGACGTCATCAAAGTGATGATTTGGTTGTTCTACGTTTTCAGTATTTATAAGTAACAAAGAAACAACTAAATTTATCTAATCTATAATTTTTTTTTAATCAATTATAGATAAAGATTATACCTCTAAGTTGCCTTGGTGATAGTCAGTTGTGTAATTTTATAAACTTAATATTAAGCAACTTAAGCCCTAGATACAATGAGAGCAAGAAACATTTTTTGTTGAACCGTCATTTGACCCTTCTATTTGTTTAATTTTGTTTCACAACTATTTGTTTGCATCTTTTTATTATTAAAAATGAAACTGGAATAAAAGAAAACTAATTGACAGGCAAGAATGTTTGATTTAATTTAAAAACTGTTGCCGGCCACTTCTTGTTTCATTGTATCTAGGGCTTTAATTTTTACACTATATAGATTCGATAACACCCAAAAAGATTTAGAGTTTACATTTTAGAGTTGAATTCAAAATCAGGGTATTCTCTTTTTGCAACAGATTTCAATTTTCAAATTAAATTTAAATTAATTATAACTTATCAGGTGACATTTTTCAATGCAATATTCTTACATCGGTATTATTGTTTCCGTCTTTTCTATCTTCGACATTATGACCCGGAATCATTGATTCTTATATACATACATTTTATTATAAAAAATGTGGGTCTCCTCTAGTTCCCAAGATTTTGTAATTTTAGTTCTAGAAAACCTATATATTCTTATACATATAGAGTTGGTAAATCTAAGTATTCCTAAAACTGATGTTAAAAATTTTTTTAAAATCTAACACTAAGGTCTATTTTTTTGATAATTTTTTAAAGGATTGAAGAAAATTTTGCTAAAAAAATTTCAGGAAATATTGATCAAAATTTTGGCTTTAGTGCTTAAAGAAAATATTAATTCGGGACCTCGATGGTCTAGTCACTCTAGTGGGTAACAGCATATAAAATACGCTGTAAACATCGAGAGAGATGGGGGTTCGAATCGCAAACATGTTGTAGGAACTCCCCCTTACCAGATTTACAGCCACACGTGGAAAGGAAAAGCTGTCTAATTTCCTTGTCACATCTATGTGGCTAGGTAATAAAAAAAAAAAAAAAATATTAATTTTTAAAAAAATGATGGAAAAATATACGAAATAAAGTGATTAAAGTCTAAAACGTTTCAAAAAGTTGCCAGTTATGGTTCAAAATAAGTGAGAAATACGATTAAGTCTTTGAATTATTAAAATTCGTTCCGAACCTGTTTAATGACAGTCGAATAAATTTAAAAAGACAGTTTTATTTTAACAAACAGTGAATGAAAATGATTAAAAGTAACATTAATATTTCATTAGATTTACATAATATACAATTTTCTTAACTAATGGGAAGAAGAAAAAATATTTTGCATCTATAAGTTATTATTCTCTTGCACCTAACTTGTACACTTCTTGCACTCAACTTATACACTTCTATTTTACCTAATATTGTAAAGTGAAGGACATACAAAACCATGATAATATTCTTAAAAATTATTTAATTTAAAAGTATATTATTTACAAAACAGAATATTATATACATATTATATACATATATATATATATATATATATATATATATGTATTTATATACATATTATATAGTATTATATTGAATAATTATTGAATTAAAATTAAAACCATTCACTTTTCATAAGAAATTATAAAATTAATAACGATAATTACGTGCTATAAAGAAATTACATAAAAAAAAAACAAAAAAAAAAAAAACGTTTAATATTTTTTTGAATTTTCTTCTTTTTTTTTTTTTTTTTTTTTTTTTTTTTGGAATCGAATTATATTAAATATTGTTTTTATTTTAATTTTTTAATTGTGTCATGACAGCAAAAGGAAAAAAACCATTTTCATAAGTGTGTGCGTATGTTTTTCTTTTTGTCATAAATGAATTAAATTTTTAATTTCTGACTGATGTATTAAATGAAAATATTTTAAATTTGAAAAGAGGGCAGAAAAAGATTGAAATTAATTAATATTAACGGTAACAAAAAAAAAAAAAAAAACAACCTTTTATTGTCCTTGAAGGAAAAATAAAAAAAAAATAAAATTCTTAATTCAATATTTTTTTTAATTTTTATTTTTTTGCTTACCTTTAGGAAAAATAAAAAATTTTATAATTGAAAGTAAATAATGGGGGAAAAAAATGATTCTCTACATAAGTTTCATTCTTTTTTTACTTGTTTTTCAGATAACAGAACAATCATCAAAATGAAAGCAAAATGCAATGGTACCTATTTTGAAATCTTAAACTAAACAATAATATTATTAGGATTTTGTTGATATGGCGTTACATTAAAAAAACGAAAAAAGAAATTTAAGATCTTATCTCATATTTTTTAAAGATTTTGAAAATAAATCTGAGGATATTTCTTGTGTTGAAATTTAATATACATCAGCGTGGAAACTTTGAAGGGTTGAAAATATTTTTACGTAAACATAATTTTTGATAGCTACCTAATTAAATTTTTAAGCACTTAAGGACTTAAGTTCTTTATTTTTAAACTTCTATAATTTTTTTTTGTTTTAGTTTTTGAATTTAATTTTTTTAAATTTTAAATTAATGTTTTTTTTTCTTAAATTCAAATTCTGTGACGGATAAAGGTAATGAAAATTTGGCAAAAGTTTTGTGTATTGTTTGTATTTTTTGCATCCAATGGCAAATTTGTGTATCCTTCTTTTATTATACTAGTCTAATTATTTGAGATATAAAATCACCTTATTAACTAAATTTTAACTACCTACCTATTTTAAGATACTGAGAAAAAAATTCTCTATTATAATATTTAACATTTATTTAATTGTTATGGGAAAAGAAAAATTCAATGTCATTAACCGAATATGTCATCAACTTTATCCTTTTTATAATTTTCTGGATTAAAATTATTATTATTATTTATTATATAAGATGTACATCTGACCGGGGTTTGAACCGAAGAGTCTTTGATTGAAAAGCTGGCGACTAAACCACTATACCATAAGTGAGATAATAGTATATTTTATTTCTATCGATATCACCATCAGCTATTACTTTTTGTTCTGTATAAAATTTTAGTCGGGTACCCTGAATGGCGAGTTCTATGCATAAAATAATTTTCTCCAGGTTCTAACATAAATCAGAGCGTATGTGGTATATGTATGACATTTCATACATTTTTTTTTGTTGAAATTATGGAAAAAAATTTAACATATTTCATCCGTTTGAAAATGATTAATATTTATTTCTTAAGCGTTCATTTTCTTGCCCAACCAGTTATACGCAGAGGTTTTTCAACTCATTTAGTTGTTCGTAACACAAAAGGTTGAAACAATTGATTTGTCTTCGTCCTGTTTCATTCTAGTATCTTTTGGCAATTAAAGCAATACTAGAGCAACACAAAAAAATTGTATTTCTTATAATTTTTTTATTTAAATTAATTTCAGTTAAATTTTAATTTAAAAAAAAAAATAATAATATAAAATGCTTCAAATATTTGTCATTATAAAAACTAAATTATTGTCGAATAAAAAGGTAAACTAAACTGAAATTGGGTCCACTTAAAATAAAAATGATTAGTTTTTCTTTAGTATATTTGTACGGCGCAGGGAATTAATTCCACAAGCGAAATCCATCTTTGTGAGGAGGAATTCTCCTAACAGTGTGTGAATAATACCTAATTTTGGTTAAAAATTATTTCACTTTTCTAACAGATAGGTCAGTTTTCACTTTAAGGTCACACATAGGTCAATCAACTTCACTTTTGTAAAAATAGCTAAAAATGATTTCTACGAGAGTTCAAAATATTTATAATTATAGGAAAGATTTTAAAATTGATTACAAATTCAGAGAACCTATACATTTTTTCCGCTAGATTTTGAATTCCAAAGAACTGTGTAATTGTTTTCAAAATGATGTTTACATAATATATTATCACTATACAGATGAATGTTCTCGAAAAGCGTATTACAGTTAACTCCGGTTTTATAACCAAAATTTGAAATTTTTAGATTTTTATGTATCCCAAAATTGGTGATAGGGCCTTTTCCGGAATATTTATACAGGGGAATAAAAACTAAAAAATTATAGCACAGGCTAATGAAATATAGACAACTGTCATCCACTTAAAAGAATATTACGTAACCCTATATATTACGTAGCCTCAAATTATAAAATTAAAGTTCAATTTGGTAATAAATTTGTAATTGTATTTTTTTTTTTGAAGTTTTAATAAATTGTTAAATTGCACTTTCTAAAAAAATTTTGAAAAAATGTGCCTATTAGTTTCACTCTGTTCATTATACTTTGGTCTATCGGAGTGTTTCCAAAAGTTCTACACCGTTTGAAATAGAGCAATTAAATTTTAACTGCAAATAGACTTTGCAAAAAACTTAATATTATGGTACAATTGTTTTCTGTAGCATCATCCCTTACGGAGCTACAGCCTCTTAAAGTTCGGAAAAACCCAATATTTACGAAAGTTCTATAAGGTATATCTTCAAATCTGAAAATAGATTTACGAATACTTATACGAATATAATAAATATTATAAATACTTTTGTCATGCGGTATTTTAATTTACTGTTATGCGAAACTCAATTATTACGTACCCTTTCTATCTTTCGAACGGTTTAAATTAGAAATTTGAGACAAGTTACATCTTTGGACATAAGTATGAGTCATTTTAGAAAATATGGGTTTAGGAGCTGTAAAGAGTAAAAAACTTAAATTTCCCTATTTTTAAGCACCTGTAACTTGAACACCTGTCTACATTTTTTTGAAGTTATAAACAAAAATTAAAGTTTTTTTTTTGAAAACTTTTGCTTTTTTCATTGTTAGTTTTAAAAAGCCAATATCTTTAACATTTTACTGACAGAAAGATTACTCCACTTTTTCTAAAATTGAAAGCGAAATAACTCCACAAAACTTCTCATTATTCCTCACTGTAAATAAGAAATAAGTTAATTTCGATTTAATGAAATTATTTCCTATATATAAGTGGTATAAATAACAACGTTGATTTAATGACATGTAGCGTTATTTCCGTGCATCTCTTTATACTATTATTAAATATTGGATATACAATACAAAAACCATACAAAAATAATTATAAATCAGAACAAAAAAAAAAAAAAAACATTTTTAATTCATAAATTAAACATGATCCATATTTTTTTCCTAACAATTTTCAACATTTAATAAAATTCATTTCACAATTTAATAGTAAATAACAAAAAAAGAAAATATAAAAAAAAATTTATGTTAAATACTTTTTCCCTCTTATAAAATAACAAAACAAAAAACAATTACTTTAATCTTTGTTAACAAACAAAAAAAAAAAAAAATTAATTCGATAATTATTTTTTTAAATAATATACACAATAATTCATATATCCTATAGGTATATAACATATTTAGATATTGCACAATTATAATTTTCAACTTAAACAAATAAAATTGTCCACTTAACAAAAATTTTAAAATATTATACAAAAACCAAAACAAAATATAATTATTTTTAATAATTTTTGTTATTTTAGGAGGTATCTAACCCCCCTCCACCACCCTTCGCCGCATTTATTTTACAAAAATAAAAAACAACATAATAATATATTTCCATAGAATCCCTATAGGTCTATTCAAAGAATAAAAACTTAAAATAATAATAAAATAATAAAAAAATTTAATTACCTTGGGTTTTACAATAGAACAAAATAACATAGTAACGCTGAGCTTGCATGCATTACTAGAAAATTACAAAAATTACAAAAAAAAACACTTTATTTCTATTATTATTAACCTTGACTCGTTTATAAAATAATTTAAAAACTTGTAATTTTAATAATCCAGACCCTTTAAAAAAAAAAAAAAAAATCCACTCCTTTGTTATCCAATGGCAATCCTTTTATGCAATACTCTCTCATTCCATCTCTATTTGAACAAACTCCTTTTGCAACTAACAAATCAAATAAACTATCGTTAGGTTCTATATTATATACGTACATATTATATACGTATGTACATAGGTATTCATCATAATAATAATTATTTTATAATAATGTTAGTTGAGTTCCATGTCATTTTTAATTTTCAAAAAAAAAAAAATAAAAAAAAAATAACAAAACAAAATAAAATAAAAATTATAAATACAAAATTCGTATTTGTTGGGGCCACAAGGGATCATAATAAAATATTATAATATGTTTAACAATAACAATTATTTTTATTTTTTAAATACACATTTGTATACACTTTGTATGCAGTACCCTTTCGTTTGTAATTGTACCTATATTATGTGTATAGAATATAGGTACAAGTTTCGTTCATATATTAATCAATTTTCATCACTAATAATGGCTAATTATTTATTTAAAAAAAAAAAAAAAGGAAACAAAAGAAAACATAGAAATTTCAAGTAATTTAATTCAGATGAATAACAGCTAATATATAGCTGACAGTAACAAAACCTAAGTCCTTTCAGTTGTAACAATTTAGTATTCGAACTTTTAACCATTAAAGCGCCAAAAAATGATGTTAAATTAGAATGTGGATTAGTTTTTTATGTTCGGTTTAATTCACTACTCCTAAAATTATAAATTCTTATTTTTTATTACGATCCATTACGATATTTTCCAACAACTCATTTACCGCCTCTTTAAACTCAACACATAACAATCATACTTTTGACACCAACATTTTCGAATAAACCATTGAATTTTTCGATTATAATGTAACCTTTGACTGTGAAATTATATTTGTACCACAAATATATTAACAAGATTTTTATTAAATTAAACTCTGAATAATAGATTTAAACAAACAATGATCCCTCTATATATATGGCAAAATCTCTATATACAACCTTAATTCATTCTATTCTTTAATACGCAAACCATGTCTACTTTCCAAACAACTAGCAACATATTTTAAGAATTGTATCAAGAAAAAAAAAAACTTTTCCGTTTTTTCTGAAATCTAATTTGGAAAGAGAGACATCTAACTTATATTGTCATCGTAATATGTTGATCAACTTAATAAATTCGTTGTCGTGGTCATTTTCATAAATCTAGCTTACGAAGCCACCTCAATCTTCTTATTCTTTATGACGAATAATGCAATTATACATTGAATTCATACTACCTTAATACTACCTCAGAAATCAAAAAGTCAACGAAAATATTTTAGGTCCAAAAACTCTGTTGTCATTAAATTTCATGTAAAGAATAAATCAACTACAGTGAATATGAATCGATTAACATAATATTGTTGTATGTGAATCAATTCAAAAGAATAATAAACACAAGTATGAGTGAAGATGTGTTAAAAAAAAAAAACTTTATTTAGTTAGAATAATTATTCTTTAAATATATGCACCTCTAAATTGCAATTAGGATTAAATGATAATTTTGTCTGCATAAATATTTATTTTTACCAAAATCTTATTGCCCCAATGTAAATGTGCCCCGATACAATTCGAAACTAGTCAATACAATATGATTATCAAACCGAATCTCAAACAATTTCACATTTTAGTACATTTTAGTACACATACATACTTCATCTGTTAAAGTCTCTTTACATAATTTTTTTTTTATTAATACTGAGGTCATCAAAAAACGTCACTAATTTCGCTAATTTTTGGGGTTCAAATGTCAAAATGTAAAATCTCTAATTCATGCGATTAAAACTTTATCTAATAAAAAATGTCTATTGCTATCAAAAGTGGCAGTACATGCAGTAATGCGAATTGGTGGCAGCAGAAGAGAAGAAAATATACATAGCTATCAAAAAATCTAGAAAAGAGAAAAGGATAATCAACATCAATTCTTCTGTGAGTAGGTAATACACTAAAATTAATAATCATTATAGTAGATAGATAAAAATGTATTTTCAAATAACGATTTGAAAAACTTAACTAAATAATTTCCTTTAATATAAATTAGGATAGTGACATAACAGTAATATATTAGTTCTTCAACCTTACCTATATATGAAAATTAAAAACAATAACCTTAAAAATGGTTTTTGTTTTTTTTTTTTTTTCAATATAATTTTTTTCCTATTATATTTTTAACTGCTTGTCAACGCGACACCAAAAAATATCCAAAAAAAAGATAGAATGAGATAGATATATAGGTATAGGTTATTGTATTGAAAGAGGACGAAAAATCCGAACAAAAAAAAAAAAAAAAAATGTACGTGCTAGGGAATAAATTTTTGGTGTTATACCTTACTATTAAAAAAATAATAGAACTAAAACGTATGTAAGTGTATAGTATTATATAACTGTATAATTGAATATATACATATTTTATATTATGTATTTCTAACGTGTATACAGATATACTAATGAACGAGAAACAATAAAATATGTAAGTAAAATATATAATAAGGTATAATGAATAATATAAACTGACAATAGAACAAAAAAATTAAGAAAATTTATTTTTAACACTTTTCCAGTTATTTTTCTATTACAAAAAAAAAAAAACAAAAATAATAATAAATATGCATATATGTATTAATAGTCAACCTACAGTGTACCTCTATTAATCACAATATAACAAATACTAATTTTTTTCTATAGTGAATGTTTTGTATTTTTTAAACTAATTGAATCTACAAACTTGGGGTAGTATAAACAAAAATTCAAATATTGCGATATTCTAGAAAAGTTTCGATTATCGAAGATTTTAATATAACTTTTATATACCGTTATGATATTAAAATAGCGTAGATCAAATGATAGGCATGGTTCATTTTAAAAAATCATTATTCTATGTAAAATTACTAAAAGAAAAAGAACAGAATTCACATCAAAAAGAATTCATTTGACAAATATGACTACAAGATTTCGACAATATCTACTTTAAAAATTAAAGATCTAAAATTTAAAATAGAAACAAAAGAAATGTCCTAATTAACATATTATTCGCCACTGGTTTTTCTTTCTCAGAATATTACGCCATTTCTTTTTTTTAGAAATTTCTCAGATTAATTTTTTTTACAATTTTTGAAACTTATGCAGGTTTTTGGTTTTAGTTATAATGAAGTATGGTATTTGAGAAATCGAATTAGATATTAAAGTGAACATTTAAATAAACAATAATTATATTCTGCAAAGTCTTCTCCTCCATCCACATATAGTTATTTTGTCCTGTAGGTACATTAAAGCGCTATAAACTTAAGACTATAATGGCCATTTAAAAAAAAAAAATCTGGAATTAGAGAAATTATACTTAAAAAACTCAAATATTAAAACCTAAGTCTCCTCCATTAAAACAAATTGAATCATTAATTGACTTAAAAATGTAACATGGTGCAACCCTTACATTTAAAATAGGGTTGAAGCCAGGCATAAATTAATATAATATTATAAAATCAAAGATCTAAGATTTAAAAGTATTAAAAAAAAAAGTTTCATAATAAAACAAAGATAAAATACAAATATAATAAATTTTAATTATGTTTAATTGAGCATAACTGTACAGATCAACAATTTAAATGTAATAATGGCGGATACATACCCTATCATTGATAACAAAAACTACTAAGTTTTAAAAGGGTAAAATTTCTTCGAAATTTAGTTTTTAATTTTAACTTACCTATAATATTACGGTAAAAACAAAAAAAATAAAAAAAAAACAAAAGAAAACAAAAAAAAAACAAAAATTTTTATTGTTTCACCCTTGACACTTTCTGTGCGGTGTTTATTAATAGGTTAGCTGTTGACAGCAAAGACTAGTAATGTGAAGAAAAAAAAAAATAAAAAATAAAAATTTGTAGTCCCTGACTAATTTCTCCACTAATTTTGTGTATTTTATAAATTTTTATAATATGTAGGTATACTTTTACTTATTCGAAAGCTAACTGTGAAAAAAAAATTGTCGTTTGCCATATTTTCTATTTCACTCATACACTTGAACAATACAAACTTTGAAAAATATTTTAATTTAAAAAAAAAAGAAAAAAAAAAATGGTGAAATTAAAAAACAAAAATTAAAAGAACAGTATGCGAAAACTTTTGAATAAGTAGTAGTCGTAAAGGTTAAGAACATTATAATAACTTCCGCTCTAAAGAAAAAAATTTTTCCCGTTTTTATTATATTTATTTTATTTTTACATACCTATCTACCTAATATAATATTCTGATCTCTTTCACACTCATTACTTATAACTTATTTTCATTTTGTTATGCCAGTTAAAAGTAGTAATTTTTTATCCTGAACTTCTAACAGCTTAACTATCGTTTGTAATTTTTGTTTTTAGATTTTTTAACTGTAATAAATGAAATATAATTTAGATAGAAAGAGATAGAATTTTGTGTTATAAAGACAAATAAAAATATGAAAAGGAATTAGACATAGAAAAAAAGAAAAAAAAAATTTTACATTTAAGAGTGCGAACATTATGCGTGACTTTTAACTATCTTGATAATAAAAAAAAGAAAAAACAAAAAAAAAAACTATTTATTTCAATGTACCTGTAATATATACACGGTAAATAGTGAATTAATGAAATACTAGAAAGGTGAATATTAAATTTTAACACCTGAAATTTTAATAGGTTATTATATTGAAGATGTTTAATAAATTTTTTTTTTTTTTTTTTAAATAATATAGTATACAATAATATATCTATATATTATATATTTAATGATATACATAATAATAATAATAATAAAAAGGGACATGAATAATGCGTATAACATATAATTTTGAGTAGGTAATAATTGATAATAGAACAAAGTATTATGATAAATTTCATTTTTTAATGCTAACATTATACGATATACCCTTATATATCTTTTAGATATTAAGCATGAAAAGTAATTATTGGGAAGACCAAAAAATAAAACAGATATAAAATTAGAAAACAGATATTGAAATATATACATAGATATTTGGAATATAACAGATATGGTAATAGAAACATGTCTTTTTATAAGCTCAAAGTTATGGAGTTGTAACCTTCCAACGTAACTCAAAAGAGGCTGAAAGTGTTAATTTATATACTGCAGAAATTCTTAGGTGGTTTAAAACTAATTTGGGAACTGTTAAAATGTGGAAAGTAATGAGTAACGTTTTCTAGTTCATTGCAAATTTACTTTCTATATCTATGGAATATGTTATCTTATATTTGTCATCCACTTCCTCTCACATTTAGTCGAATCTGCACCAATTTAATATAAAGGTATTCTTCCAAAAGTTTAGCTATTGCGTTAAAATAAAAATCAGATTTTTAGAACTTTTAGCAGAACAAAATAGAGTATAAAAGTATGGCAAAATTTCAGAGAAATAAGGAGCGTTTCAACGAAAATGTATAATAATTAGTATTAAAAATTTAGATTGCTAACACTTAGTTACGTAATTGATAATTTTACTCTGAATCACAAGTTTTGTCCTATTCTAATTTTGTTATGAAACAGGGCAACATGTTCTGCGTTAAAGGCTTATTGAAAAAAATTTCTTAAATATATTATGCCAGACCTATAATAATACCGAGATATTTTCTCGTTGTGCTTCGTCTTATATTTAATTTTCCTTTGTAATATATTCAGAATGAGTATTGATCAACCTTTTGAAAAGAATCCATAAAAATACGAGGTTTTCTAAATTTTTCGGTAGACCTAATTTATGAAATAATATTCGATTTGTGTTTTAAAAAACAAAAAATAATGAAAAGTTAAAAAAGGAAAAAATTAATTCTAATTAAAATATTTGTGTAGTAGAAATTTAAAGTGGATATTACAAAAAATTAAAAAAAAAAAAAAAAAAGGCAAATAATAGTTAAAGTTAAGGTTAATAAAAAATTAATGGAGTCTAAATTATGAATATAGACAATATTATAAACTAAATAGATTTAACAATAAGGTTTAAATTTTAATAAACTATATAGGGTACATCTGAAAGTGTTTTGTTTCCATTCAACAAAAGTAAAAGGATTATTGATTGAATTATTATACAGTCAATATCGGTTATAACGACATTGAGCTGACCAGCAAATTTGGTCGTTATACCCGATAGGTCATTATATAAACAATATCAAAATTTTTTTATTATAAATTAAAAGAAGTATTATTTATTTATTAGCTAAATACTCTTCGTTTTTTATTAATAATTATTCTAAGTTTTAATTATACATTTGAATTTCATTCCTTCAGATAATAATGCACCTCTATACTAGATTTTTTTAATGTAACTGACCTAATGTAACATGCACATCTAAATAAAAATTTTTGAAATATTAAACTAGCACCATAGCCAAGCGACAAGCAGTCGGCAAAAAGTAACGGACCAGTCATGTGATGCTTTTTTCTTAATTAATAATAATGTAATTATGTATTTTTCTTTATTTTGTCTTTAGTTTATTTTCGTTTAAGTAAAAATATTTCGTTATAAGCAGTATGTCGTTAAAAGCGATGTCGTTATTTCCGATTTTGACTGTAATATGATTTGATTATACATTTTTAATATTGAACCTATTTTTAGGTCTGTCTAGAAATTTGTTTCATTTTAACTAATCTGACTCATGGCGCAGTGGTTAAGTCGCCAACCTTTCAATCGAAGGGTCTTGGGTTCAAACCCCGGTCAGGTCATAAATAAAAAATATGTAGTACTTTTATATCGTAATAATGTATATCGTATAATTAATAGTAGTAATAATAACATTAATAATATTAATAATAATAATAGTAATAGTAATAATAACAATAATTATAATAATAGTAATAATAATATTAGCTGCTACAGTGGGGCTATCTGTGGTTACATCATGCAAGTAAGGTGTTATATACTGCTTGACGTTGTAATCCACGGATGACGCTGACTCTGTAGTAAAATAATAACAATAATAACAATAATAATAATAATAATAATAATAATAGTAATAATAATAATAGTAATAATAATAATAGCTGCTTCAGTGGAGTCATCTTTGGTTATATCATGCAAGTAAGGTTAAGGTATTATATACTACTGCACGTTGTAATCCACTGATGGCGCTGACTCTGTAATAAAATAATAATAATATTAATAAGAATACTAATACCAATAATAGTAAACGATACAGTGACAGTGGGGGTTGCCTTCAATAATTACCTCATGTAGTTACTATATACTACTACTACATGTTGTAACTGTGGTGACGGCTTTAGTCACTGTTAGCGAAATAGTTATATATAAGCGGATTCATTGTTTCCTTACAGTCCCACTCCCAATTCAATGTTTCCGTATCCATTTCCTATCCTTTCTTATCCCTACTCCCTAGCCATTATGCTGCATTCGCAGGTAAGAGTTTCATCCGATTATATTGGCTAAAGGGGGAGGTGGGTTTAGTCAGCAAGAATCTGACACTAACTACCAAGGGGGAAATTCTTGGTGTCTTTGGAAGATTCCCACCTTCCTTAGGAAAAAAAAAAAAATTAAATAGTATTATTTTATAAATTTAAATTTTAATCATATTTTATTGGAAATGTTTTTTGTACTGCGCGTCTATACTTTGATTAAAACTATTAGGGCAATAATATTTTAAATTATTGTTTAAAAATAAAAAAATTCATACTCATAATACATACATAGGTAGGTACTTAAAATTTCCAATGAAAGCAAAATTTTCTATCAATTTAAGTTATGTATTTGAAGAAAAATATATTTTTTTTCTTGATTAGATATTTTTATTAATAAAAAAGTCACCTAAAGCTTAATAAAATATTTCCAAAAAAAAAAAATAACTAAGGTATATTAAAGACGTCCGTCCGTCCGTCAGCACGCTAACTCAAAAACTAAGAAAGCTAGAATCTTGAAATTTACACAAAATATTCTGGAAGTAATTTGTAGGTTCCCTATTTTTTTTGGTTGAGTTTGGACCAAACCTTAAGGTAGCTCTCGAACACCTAACTTTTAGATCCCCACATTTTTTTTGTAATAGAGCTATGAAATTTTAACTACTGATAGATCTCACAAAAACATTAATTTTATTTTTAATAACTTTTTTTTGTAGCCCCACCCGTTACGGAGCTACAGCTCCCCAAAGGTTCAAAAAAGCTCTATATTTAAATTGTTATAGCACAACTTGTATAAGGTATATCTTCATTTTGAAAACGCCAAACGATAACTACTTTTATTAGCTTTAAAAGTATATATACAATAAATATATATTTGTGGCATACGGTGTCTTAATTTACCGTTATGCGAAACTAAAATTTTGCAAAATCCTTTAACCCTTCTATCTTCTAAACGGTTTAAGTTGGAAACTTAAAATTTTGACAGAAGTTAGATCTTTGAAAATAAGTATGAGTCATTTCAGAAATTGTATCACCCCCCGTTTAGGAGCTGTAAGGGGTCAAAAACTGAAAATTTCCTATTTTTAAACACCTGTAACTTGAACACCTGTTAGAATTTTTTTGAAGTAATACACAAAAATTAAAGCTTGAACATTATACTTTTATTTCTGTTAACAACTTTTTTTAATAATATAGGGTTACTTTATAATTGACGAAAGTGTTACTTGATTTTTCAAATTTTCTAACAAATTTCTTCAACAAATTTTTTGCATTTGTTTTATTCGATAATTTGAAATTGTTGAGGATATAATGTGTAGTATATAAAAATGTAAATAAATATACAACATAACGGTTGCTTGAAGCATTTTTATTTATATGATATTGATATATATACATACTTATATAATATCATGTTTATTTACATATCGTATATGTCACTAGTGAATGAATGATAAGAGTATAGATGTATATTATATAGCGCCGTATTAACATACATATATGTATTTTATTGTACTTATAAGAAATTATTCTGTCAATGGAATATTTAAATATAATATAATATAATATTTAAAATTATATTTACTATTTTGTACTAAGTAAATTTAATATACATTTACCGCTTAGTAATGGTACTATAGAATATTTGAAAAAGTTTTGGATTGATAATCGTTATGTGGAAGCTTAAAATCTGCTTTTGAAGAATGTATAAACATATAGTTTGAATATATGTACAACCCATAGTTCTAGAAATTATGAAATTCACCCAAATTATTTTAAAATACTAAAATATTAAAAAAATAATATTGTAAGCAGAGTGACAGGCTGTGAACATACTAACGGTTCGTACGGGTATCTAAGAGTTGACAAAGGCAACTGTATTCTTCCTCGTTTAACTAAGAGTAACGCAAATCATATTTCAGGGGTCCTTTTGTCCAGCTAACATGTATATATAGACATAATATTGTATATTATATTTAAAAAAATATTTATAAATAAATATAAATTAATATAAATGCTAACATGCCAGTTTTCATAATATTTTAGTTATACAGAAACCAATTTTTCTTTCAGGTGGTTCAGTTTGGAATTCTATTAAAACCGTTTTTAACCAGTTTTTAACCCAATGCAACGATCGTTAATATCAAGGATTTCAAATTAAAAAACAATAAATTCATTTTCATCATTATACGTATGAAAGAAGACACAAAGTACATAACAAACAAGTTGAACATTTCTTCTTTGGTCTTTTTAATCCTTTATGAAGAATATAGGCTTCTACATAGTCATTTATTGTTCATTTTTAACTTAGCTTCAGTTTTTACTTTCTATAGTTTCATTAGTTTCATTAAGCAGTCGATTTTTCGGCTAAAGTCGATTACAAAAGATTGAAACGTAATTATATTAATTTTTGCGCCATCTATTATCTTATACAAGAATTAATTTTCTTTTATTATTATATTAAAAATAATAAAAGACGAAATTTTGAAAATACTAAAGTGAATTGACCGAGAATGAATGAAAAAATTTATATTGTTTTAGAGTATCACTTTTTTTTTTTTCTTTGTTTTCTTTAACTGCAACTTATATTGTTTTATTAAAAGTTCAATTATATTAACATTATTCAAAGAAAATAATATTTAAAGATTATATTTTAAAATTTTATTCAATAAAATCAGCTTAAGAGTTTAAGATTATGTAATCATTTGTTCGATAATTAAAAATTCTAATCAAAATTTTAAAATTTCTTTTTTCTTTCCAAATCGGTATTATTATAAAATCTTCATAAAATAATAATTATAATTTTCTTTATATTAACATAATATACATTTTAAGGTGAATATTTAATATAATATACTATTTTCTTATTATTTGCATATAAATCAATAAAAAAAAAACTGTAGATACGTAAATACCAACACTTTATCTGTATCATATATAATGAAAACTTTTTAACAATTCTTTCGTAATTTACTCTCTTTATTTGTTTTATTTTATTTTATTTTTTTTTCTTTACTTTTCTTTTATTATTGTATTAATTAATTTAAATTTTCCTTAAAGACTTTCCTTTTATGCAGTTTTTTGTTTTCTTATTCACAAAAGAACAGAATTAAAAAAAAAAAAAAAAAAAAAAACTAACAACAATAAAGGACTTAACTATGAACTAAAACTTTAATTAATTGAAATTTCGGAAATATATTTTATATAGGTAAATAAATACAGATTCATAGATACATTTACAATACAATATTACATAAAATTAGTAATAATAGTTGGTTCATTTTAAAACATATGTAGAATGATATACTATGTAAATGAATTACTACAAATTTTGTAAATATAATCTTCATTATTGAAAAAAAGGATTTTAATTTTATCTCTCTTTTATTTATAATTCTTTGACAAAAAATAATTTATAAGAAAGAAAATAATAAAAATAATATAGTAAACAAATAATAATGATAAAAGATTTAGATTACATTTTACATAACAAATTTTACTAAAAATTAAATAATTAATAAAATATTATTGTTAATTATATACTGTAATATAGGATCAGTTTTAAAGGACAAGATAAAATATATTACCGTTATTCAAATAATGTTAAATTATACTTTGTAAACATAAGATATTAAAAGAATAGAAAACAAATTTGTACCTAATGTAAATTTTTTAAACCCCTATAAATATGCAATATTTTTTTATAAAATTTTATATCTTTAAAAAAATGTCGAACAAACAGCCCTTGGTTAAAGCGATCAGAAACACGTTAATGACAATAAATAAAAGCATAAAATTAATATGAGTTCCAGGTCACATCGGAATCGTTGGTAATAAACTGCCAGATAAAAAGGCTAAAATGGCTATAAAAAGTCCAAGTTTACTCTTTGAAAACCATCACTATAACGTAAAAGTATTAGTTTGTAAGTTTTTTCTTTTTATTATCATTAAATTTTTTTCACCAATTATTAAATTTAAACAAATAATGTTAATTACTTACTTATTAATATTAATAATTCATTATAAGAATAAATTATAAAAATAAAAAATTAGATTAAATGAACACATAATATAAGAATACTATATATGTATTAACTTGAGAGCAGACAATACTCAGTCATGAGTTAAGTAAGATATAAAATTTAAATTCATTCTTTTAAATTTTATTTAGGAATATATAATACCATAAACTTATTAATAAATAAAACATTTAAAAAAAAAAAAAAAACGTAAAAGTAAAACAAATCAAAAACATTATACAACACATTAGACAAACTAAATGGACCAACTCAAGCAGTTTCTTGAAAATTGACTGGCCCGTCGCCGTAATATCAACATACAAACTGGGTAGCTGCAGAAAGTCTGAAATTAAAATTTGCCGTATAAGATTAGGTCATACATTAGCAACAAAAACAAATTTCTCTTTGAAAGAACAAGTCCACCGATATGTCCGGTATGTGATCATATTTTATCAATAAAATACCTTTTTCAAGAATGCCCATTTAATACAAATTTAATTAACTCTACACAAACAAATGAACTTCATAAACCCAATCTTAAAAACTTCTATACAATAAAAAAAATTGGCATAACTTTTAATATATGGGATACAATTTAAATCAACTTGGTTACATAGACAAAATTACAATAAAATTACAATAAAATAATAATGGATTTCTAATATAGAAGTAAAACCTATAATCGGAAGGTCTGGGTTTTGTTTTTCGGGAGGTGGGAATCTTCCAAAGACATCAAAAATTTCCCCTTGGTAGTGTCAGATTCTTACTGGCTAAACCCACCTCCCCGTTTACCCAATAAAATGTGATGAAACCCTTACCTGCTAACGCAGTATATTGGCTATGTAGTAGGGATAGGAAAGGATAAGAAATGGATGCGGAAACATTGAATTGGGAATGTGACTGTAAGGAAACAATTAATTAACCTATTATTACTATTTTGCTAAGAGTGACTATAGCCGTTACAATAGTTGAAACATGCTGTAGTATATAATACCTTACTGCATGAGGTAATTATTGGAAGAAACCCCTACTGTCATCGTAGCAGCTATTATTATTGGTATTAGTATTCTTATTAATATTATTATTATTTTACTACAGAGTCAGGGCCATCATTGAATTACAACATGCAGTCGTATATAACACCTTCTTGCATGATATGACCAAAGACAGCTCCACTGTAGCAGCTATTATTATTTTATTATTATTATTATTAATTATATGATATAGATACACATTATTACGATATGAAATTACTACATATTTTTTATTTATATGACTTGACCGGGGTTTGAATCCAAGACCCTTCGATTGAAAGGTTGGCGACTTAACCGCTACGTCATAATTTTTGGTTTTTTTCTGGTCATTCCTAATTCAAATGTAATTAAATTTACTTATTTGATTTTTCATTGTAAAACTTTTAAAAAAATCAATGTTATTTCTGTTTTATATTTTATTAAAAACAAGTCGAACCTAACTTAACTTATCTATCTTAAATTATACTAACTTAAATTATCTATCCTACAATATAAAATTTTACAGCCATGTTTTTCTATGTTTACCACAAATAGCTCTATTTAATATAGAAATATCCATAGAAGGAACAATCATATCATATTTTAAGAATTCTCTATTTATTTTACCCGTATTATGTTCAATAATTTTGCGTGTAGCCCTATTCTATGCATGTCTAGATATTATAAAGTGCTCAGGGGCAATAAAACCCGTAAGCAGTGTTTTTTTAATGTACACCTTATTGTGGTAAAATATATGTGATATTAGACAATTTTCGGGAGTATTTTTTTCTCTATCATAATGATTTCGAACTAGTTTTATCATAAAACTATCGATTTGATATTTATGTTTGATTCTTTGTACAACACATCGTGTATCAATTGGCGCTTTAAGTGCAGATTGAAAATTTATCGCAGGTCAAAGGTATTTCTAAATGGAGGAAAACATAATAAAAAAAAGTTGCCCAAAACAAAAACTCCCTTATAAATACAACAAAAAAAAAAAAAATTTATTATTATTGAGAAAATTGTTTATAACAGCTACAAATCCGCTAATATAATAATGTGGAAAGGTAACACATAATATTATTATTCTGATTAATAAAATAATAATTAAAAATAAAAACTTTTCGATTATATCAAATCCTTAAGATTTAAAGTCACATTTTTTAAAAATCAGTTAATACTAAACAAAAATATTCAGATTTTATGTAGGTATCATTGTATACATTAGGTATCTAACACTGCATAATATTAATCAAAGAGTTTTCGGTTGAATCAGAGTTACGATTGAAAAAAGCTCACTTCATAATTCAATATTAACTTTGCTTTGTCATATTATTATATTTTTAATTATAAGGTAATTGAATTCTTGTTACAAACCTTAAAATATATATATATATATATATATATATATATTTTTTTAGTGCATTTCCTGCCAAATAAATGTAACAAATGTAAATGTATACAGCCTTTTCTTTACCAGGCTTGACTATACATGTCATAAGGGGGAATTACTCTTATGACGTGTGTGGAATTTGAACTCACACTTCCTCGATGTTTACAGCGTATTTTATACGTTCTTACCCACTATGCCATCGAGGTCCGCTTAAAATATTTTAACTATAAACATTTTACACTGAAATTTTAATTTGACCGAAGCTTTGATACAGTATAATATAGGTAATATTATAGTCTTTACATTTAGATAAATTTAAAGATGCAGACACCACAAATATTTATCATATTTAAAATAAAAAATGGACAATAAAATAACTGACAACTATTTGGAAGTTATTTATACACATATTAAGTGCATAATTTTAAAATTTATAAATTATTAATTAAATAAAACCATATCATTACTTTAAGTAGAAAAGAAAATGTTGTAAATCTTCCTGTATAGGTAGGTACATATAATAAAAATTACGATTATTTTCATTTTCTCTAATTTCCAAAAAAAAAACAAAAATAAAAGAAAAAAAGATAAAGGAGCAAAATAAGAAAGAATTAATATTCTTTCTTAATAAAATATAAAATATTATTTGAAAATCTAAAATTTAATACCATTTTCTGTGAGAGATTTTCTTTAAATCTCAAGAAAAAAAAAAACTTTTTAAATCATTAACTCATCAGGCAAAATTCGTTTCTCTTCTAAATGTATAATTATGTCAAATTCAGTACATCTAAAAATATTTTAAATATATATACTATATCCATAATATATATAAGTATTCTAAAATTATCTTCTGCTTTTCTTAACAACTACTATATTCTCTGGCAAGTTGTTGAGAAACACCATGATTTTACATTTTTGTAGATGAGTATTAAAAGTATTATAATCAAAGTAAGTAACATAATAATTTAAATATTTTTACAACATAATAATTGTATCTATAACAATGGAAGAACAATGGTATCCTTATATTTATTCCTTTTTTAGTAATTAGATTTATGAAAAAAAATGAAAAATAAAATTTAAAATATAATTTTTGAAAAAGAGGATAATATTTTTTTTTTCATTTTGTATAATCACAGGTTTAGAAAATAATGAATGAGTATTTAACAAAAAAATGTTAGAAAGGAGAAAACCCCAAAACAGTGATATAGAAAATAATTTCTTCTGAAGTTTCAGTTAATTTTAAAATAAAAAGGATAGATTAAAAAAAAAAATACATATACATACATATATACGAGTATATATAAAAAAAAAAGTTTTAGATCTGCTTATAATTGCAAATGATTCGGCAATGGTTCATCTTTATTCTTATAATATGATTATTTCAAAACTATAATGTAATAAATAATGTTATAATAATATACAGGTTGATTTTTTAAAAGAATATTAAATAATAAGGATTTCATTACCAAATACAGGTAACTCTTGTACTAAACTATAAATAAACTAATAGAAAATGCTAAGTTATAATACTCGTAGATAATAATATTATGTAACCTGCAAAAAGATTTTAGATATTATTGTAAAAAAAAAAAAAATTTTTAAAAGTAGCAATAAATTTAAAATGCAATACAATTTGAAGATTGATGCAAGCAAATTTATTTATAGTATTTTTTTTTTTGTTTTTTTTTTTTTTATGAGGATCAGTGAAAAATTTTAAAAGTCACCCAGAGCAATTGTACGTCACCCAGAGGAATTCATCCGGATAGTATTGAATTACTTTATTAACTTACCAAAACCATCACCTTTAAAGAAAACTTTAGGTTGGGAAACCTTTAATATACAATAATGTTGGCTTTAATATAATTTGATTTATTGGATAAGAATGTGGGAAGGATTCTTCAGAAAAGCATAATTATTTAGCATGGGTAAGAAAATTTAGAGAGACTTTTGGAAGAAGGATCTATTTTACTTAATTCTACAGATATGAGGATTTTACCAACCAACTTTTGGAAACACAAGGGCTGACATATGATTGAACAAACGTGACATGCACTTGAGAAAGGAATTTCCATCCTAGGGTTCAATTAAAAAATATGCTCTCCGTGCAGAATTTGAAGCTACACTTTGTCGATGGCCCAAACCTTAAATGACATCTGCCCCATTCCACCACTGTTGCAGTCCTTCTTTCACGTAAAAAATCTTTGAGTGAAGGCATTAACATATTATTTTTTTTTTTAAACTGGACTTTTACAAAATATCTATTCATAAAACAAGGTCAATGACTCAATTGTATAGCGATAGATGAGTGGAGTGAGTTTTAAGATACCACTGCTATCGTTAATACAATTAATAGCTCTGTTTTGCAAATTGTCGAGATAATCCAGCGCCGTTTAGAGGGCTTCTATTATGTGCGTTATATTACATTTTCGACCTATTGTATATTTTACAAAATGTTATGCAGAGAAATAAGTTCTTCGACTTATTGTATATTTGACGATGTTATGGAGAGAAATAAGTTCTACAGTGATACAAAAACACTAACATTTACCTGCATCTTTAACTATAGCCAAAATATGATTTAACGAAGTCAATTTATAGTTTAACTTAATACAAAGAAAATTGAAGTCTTTTGAGTGCTTCAAATCTTCTTACTGGAACACTTACAATGTACCCTTGAAAAGTGCAAAATCATTGTAATTTTATAATTTAAATAACGTACAAAAATTATAACGTACAAAAATATTTATATAATATATTTTTAGATTTTTAGGAATTAGTTAAATTATTATAATGATTAAGTATTTAATATAAAATATGAAAACTTTAAAACTTTTCTTAAATAACCTTCAAATTTATTCATTCAATGTTCACATTTTATTATTATGATTTTATAGAAGTATACCTAATACTTGTTTAAAAAAAAATTTTTAAAAGTGGTACTTCAGTGAAAAAAGGTTCAGCAAATATACAAAAAGTTGAAATCCATTTAAATCTCCGAATAGAATTCCATCCCCTTACATATCTATTACAAGAAAATATATTTTAAATGTTGATTATTTTAAAGATTAATTTAAAGACAAGGCAACCCTTCTATTAGAAAAAAAAATCATAAAAAAATATTTAATTAATTTTTTTATTTAAGTTTTGTTTTTTTTTTTGGTTTAAAAAACATTGAGCAACATTTTCGTAAGTAAGGTAAACTTAAGAGTGCAAAAACTTATTAAAACTTATAGTGGTACTTTCTTTTTTTATATTATTTAAATATACCATTGCGAATAGTTTTATTTATAAAATTATCATTCCTATTATAAAATTTATTTTGCACTTTGAATTTTACAGAAGCAATACATTGAATTTTTTTTCCTCAATTCATATAAAAACGTGGAAGCGTGCAGTAGAGTAGTCTACTGTGTCAACTCTAGGATACCCGTATGAACGTAATATATCCTGTTTCTATAAAACTTGATCATCTTTTAAAAACTTTCAAATATTTTAGTACCGACGTTAACTACAGAGATATATTTATGTAATTTGTGGAGTTGTATGACTACTCGAATCTATTGCAAAAGCACAACCAAATTTTACAGAAGTTGTTGCCATAAAACTTTATCATCATATATAAGATTTTAGACGCCTAGCTTCATTAAGTTCGAAGAGGTGCAGGAAGTCTGAACCGGCTTCTTTAGACCAATAAAATTTTACAAAAGTTTTTGGCATGTAACTCGACATCTCTTTACTAAATTTCAGATATCTAGCTTCAATAGACACTGAGTTACTTTCATTTAAAAAGAGAAGTTGTATGGCAACTACCCGAACCTGCTGTGTCGCTGTTCGGATGGACGGATGGACGTACATGGCTTAATCGACTCACAATTCGATTCTGAGCCGATCCATAACTTTGACACTATATCTAGCTCGACTCCTTTAAGGTGTCACAAATGTAATGGCAAATTTACTATACCCTTGAACATAGTTCATATGGGTATAAATATTGTTAATATTCTTTCTGTCACTATTTTTCAATTCACAAACCTTTGGCTGTTCTTTTCAATTTCCGTTAAAAATTTTATTATCACTTTAATAATTAAAAATTCTCCTGAAGTACACAACTCTTATTCAGTCTAAATAGTAAAAAAAAAAGAATAACATTTTAAAAAAAAGGATATGCTAAAATTGATATGCTACCAAAATTTTTTAATTGTACTAACTTTTAAAAAGTTGACACAAATTTAACTTTTTAAGTAAAAGTAGATATATACAGTCTATACAAAATAAGTTGATTCCAAAAAGACTAAAAAAGGCTCTCAATTTATTATTTTTCCATATTACAGATGGAAAAAATATTAGCTTCTAGTTATAATAATTAGAAAATAGAGCTTTTTGATAGACTTTGAGGCTCTGATTAAAAGGTTCTAACTATAGCTAACCCATGGCGTAGTGCTTAAGTCATCATCTTTTCAATCAGAGGGTATTGGATTCAAACTACGGTTAGACCATAAAAAAAATAAGTTGCATCCTGACAATTTTAATCCGCACCTTTATTAAATTCTTTCTTTCTCTTCTCCCTAGTCAATATACTGCCCCTGCAGTATGGATGGTTTAGGATGGTTTATCCCATTAATATTATATTGACTAAAAGAGAAAATAGATTTAGTCAGTAGAAATCTGACACTACCAAGAGATTATTTTTAGTGTTTGGTGTTCCTTAGAAAAAACAAATAATAATTTCGATGAAATCTACTAATAGACCAAGTAATTGAATTAAATTTGTGTAAACGTTTTTTAAACAGACAGCCCAACGAACATATTAAATAAACACAGTTTTGATAAAACACGAAAACTTCAATAACACTTTTTGAATTCTTAAGTAGATTGAAAAAGAAAATATTTCTCATGCCTTTGCTTTTCAAATTATGAATTAATAATCTTACGAATAAAGATAAAATGTGTATAATATTATGATATTATGGTATGGCTATAAATTTTGTTACCATTTATATTAATAAAAATCCAATTCAATGCAATAGAACAAACTATAGAACAAAAATCAGTTTTTAAATTAGATATAATCAGATCAGATTTTGAGCAAAAGAAGAGATGCATTTCTGTCACTTATAATTTTAAAACTGTTGTATACATTTTGACCTAATGATTTACATTTTATCTTAAATTTATTTAGTTTTAATTACCAAATTCGTGAATTAGGATAAAAGATGAAAATATCCTCAATTTATTAGAAGCAGAAAGACAAACTTAACCTTAGTTTCTCAGATTTATCGGTTTACTATTATACATAAACATGTGATAACAGTACCTTAAGTATCTTGGAAAGCAGATTGAGTGGGAAGTGCTATGGATTATATAAAGGCATATGAATTCTAACGTTCTTGTTAATCGACTATTATAGCATTCAGATTGGATTCTAAAACTGTCATGAATTCAAGACAACTCTTACTATTTAAGGTATTTAATTGGGAGTATCATGATCGAATGTTTTACGAGTAGAAATATTTAGAGCATTAAGATTTCAGTCCTCTAAATGATAAACGTTCATATTAAGCTTTTAAAAAGGTGAGTTTTAAGAAAACATGCTGTGAGTTCAATTCTGATGCCATAAGATTTTTTGTTAACTTAAAGATATAGACCATACAGACTTTGTGGAAAAAAATTTTAAAAGATAAAAATAACAACTAAAACACCATAACAGTTTGAAATAAAAATCTATAAAATTTATTTAATTATTTTTATTTTTCTATATTTTGAATTGCAATGAACTTTTATTGTAAGAAATGGAACTGTTTTTGAGATATAAATATTAATACTAAAAAGTACTTAAGCACCTAAAGGAATTCTAAAGAAACACAGTTCAAATTATTTTATAAAAATTATTCTTGAATAAAAAAATTTAAACAAAAAAAAAAAAATGAACAAATCTGTATATACTCGTACAGCCATTTCTAAATTTTACGTTTTCCTTTTTTTGTTATTTTTTTTTATTAGTCTTCAGTTTTGTATAAAATGCATTTTATATAATATTATGCATATATAGATTTTAATATATTCCCATTAAGTTTTATATAATAATATCTAAGAGGTAATCTAATCGCGCGCGATTTTTATTATAATGCATTTTTATATAATACGCTAGTGTATCATTTTTCTATATACATATGTCCCAAAACGCATTATAATTCATAATGCAAACTGATGACATGCAAAAAGTCCCAACGGAAATAAAGTTCAATTTGAAAAGTTATATTTTTTTTTAATTATTTAATAACTAGTTATAATTATAAATAGCAACTAAATAGAAAGAAAACGTTAAATAAACAACAACAAAACAAAATTACACCCATCATAAACACAAAATTAAATGAACAGCAGCATGGTTTCAGAAAAGGTCGTTCTACCTCAACCAACCTTTTGGTTTATACATTTGAAATCCTTAATGAAATGGAAAATGGGCACCAAGTTGATCCTATTTACACAGATTTTAGTAAAGCATTTGATCGTGTCGATCATACTATTTTGCTTAACAAACTTGTTGCAATAGGTATTTCGGGTACATTTCTTACATGGCTGTACTCTTACTTAGCAAATAGAACTCAAAATATAAAATTCCAAGGTTTTTTATCAAACACAGTGACCGTTACTTCAGGAGTACCTCAAGGTAGCCATTTATGTCCACTTCTATTTAATATATTAATTTCAGACCTTTCGGCCAAACTAGTGGGTGTATCACATATTGCATTTGCCGACGATCTTAAAATTTACCACGTTATCAAAAATATTTCTGATGTTGCATTACTTCAGTCAAACCTACATTCTTTACAAGAATGGTGCTTTTCCAATAAGTTATAGCTGAACATTCAAAAATGCAAGGCTATCAGTTTTACACGGAAAAGATCTACTATTTTATTCGATTATTCTATTGATAATGTAACTCTAGAAAGGGTAAGCAGCATGACCGATCTATGGATTCTTTTGGATGATAAGCTTAACTTCCATCTTCACTATGAGCATATGATTTCCAAGGCAAATAAAATGTTAGGATTCATTAAAAGAAGAGCTAAAGAATTCAGTAACATAGCGGTGACAAAATCTCTCTACTGTTCTTTAGTACGATCTATTCTAGAATACGGCAACATTGTTTGGAATCCTGCATTTCAAATACATTCCGATAGAATCGAATCTGTTCAAAAACAATTCCTATTATTTGCTTTGAGAAATCAATATAACCCTATTGACTATTCAATGCTACCTAATTATAATGTAAGATTAAATTCATTGAACATGTTAACTTTATCTTTTGCATTACATTACAAACAACAAACACAGTAATCTCTTTTCAACACAAATATCAAAGAACACTTTCAAACTAAAATTAATACAAAAATTTTTTACTAATCTTACACAATAACTTTAACTTTCATAATATTAGATTACACTTCATATTGTACAAATTATTTTATTTTTACCTAACTGAGTTATATTAATTCAAATCTAACTGTGTTTTTGTAGCCGTAAGATTTGTTATGTAAAAACCTTGTTTTGGTTATAATAATAAATAAATAAATTCCACCTGTATCATGAGTTAGAGTATCACTTAAATATATCAAAATCCCATGCTTTCCGATGAGCACAAAAATAAAGTTGCGCCAAGTCTCACGTCTATTACCAAGTGAAGACTGCTGAATTTTATCAAAATATCGAATCAATTTAATGTACTTTTTTCACCTTTAAATGTTCACCTGTGATAGATTGAGACCAAACGCAAGTTTATATTTATGTTCAATGTTTCGAAAATTTTAGTAATGTCACTGGTGAAACATGTGGAACTTAACACTAATTTGTTTTTATATTCACCTGCGAATACGGAACATAAAGTGTTAAGAAATATTTTTTTCATTTTTAATCAGAAGGCTGATGAACATTTTAATTGCTTAATATACCGCTACTGATTTTACACATCGAAAGACTATTCCAATGAGTAATTCTAATATTTTGTATAAGAATTCTTTTATGAATACGACAAAGCTCGTTAAAAGATTTTCCAGAGCAACAATTTTTTAAACACGGGGTATATTCCTATTAAAAACCGGTCATATACATAGATTAATCTGAAACTTAGATACTACCATGAGTAATTTTCAACTAAATAAAGGGTACAAAAACAGAATCCATAGATCATGAACAAATGACTTGATATCAAATTATACTAGTAGAAGTTTATTTTGTCAGAACCTTGTTACAATAATGGGTGTTTTTCTTTTTTAGTTCAGAGAAGAGCCAGAACTATCAAAAACAAATTTGTGTTTCTTTTGACTCTGAATGATCAGAGTTTATATTTTGTGTTTCTTTTTTAATTCAGAGTGGGCTCAGAGTATGATCTAAATGATTTTCATTTACAGATATCATAGAGCATTTGAATTTAAATGTCAAAAATTTTATTATTTTGTATGATTTGACACTTTTGACAGATTAAACCTCTATTGTGCTTCAAAATTATTTCGGAGCGTTTAGAGATAAAATATTTTTAATCTGTTCAGAATGTACTCTATGTACTCGATATCTGTTCAGAGCTGCACACATCTGAACTAGAAAAGAAAAACATCCAATTTCTTTGGGGGTCTCGGTGGCCTAGTGGGTAAGAGTATATAAAATACGCTGTAAACACCGAGGGAGTGTGGGTTTGAACTCCCCACACATCGTAAGAGTTATTCCTCCTTACGACATTTACAGCCATGCCTAAACAGGAAAGGCTGTATAATTTCCTATCCACATTTATGTGACAGAGAAATGTATTAAAAAAAAAAATATTTTATTTGAAAGTAAAATTTATGTGGTAGGTACATAATAATACATGGATTCTAATTTCGAAAATGAAATTAACAAAAAAAATATAAATTCAATTCAAAAAGTGATCATTGAGTTACAATGTGAGTGTATGTGTACCTATAATTGGAAATAATAAATTTCAACCGATCATGAGCCTTATTTTAAATTCATCGCCATATAGAGTTAATATCAATTTCATCTAAAATTAATTAAATTTCATATAAAATCGAAATGAACTTGGGATTTTTTTAATTTAGACTGTCCCACATTCCCATTAAAAGTAAAAAAAAAAGTACTTTTATATTTTGTTGTGAGTATTTTTTCATTTCATATTAAGACCACAAAATAAAGTTCTATAATAAATCATAACTTTGCATGACACCAAAACAACAACAATAAAAAAAAAATAAAAAAACAAAACACTCCACAGACGGGAGAATGCGATTTTCATATGTATTTATAATAGCTGTTATATCTATATAGCCATTATATAATATAATCGTTGTATATGGTACTATACATATATACTTTTATTATTATGTACCTATACATATTATATTCTTATGAATATACCTCTCTCTTTCATATAATACGTCCAATCCAATACATTATAGGTACCTATCTATATTTTCTGCAGTTTTATATGAATTTTAAAAGTGTATTGGAAAATTTTTTTATTAAAATAATTATTATAAAATCATGTTAACGTATATACGAGAACTCATATGTGCGTTTCATTCATTTGCTAAATTTTAAGAAAATGGGGTTTGTTTTTGGTAAAACCAAGACTTGCTCGGTAACTAAAATTTTATAAAATGTACATAAATTATAATTTTAATAAAATTTATGAATATAATTATTATTATTATTATTATTGTTGTTATTAAAAGAATTAATATTTTTCTCATAAATATTATTAAATAACCATTGACATTGAAATTTAATCTTATATATTAAGTATATATACATATATATTCATACATACAAAAATCAACATATAAATAATAATTATAAACATACTTTATGTGTTTAATAAATATATGTATTATATAAATTTAAAATATAATAAAATTTAAATAATCCTGTGGTTAATTTAAAGCAACCATTAAAAAAAAAAATATTCCATTCCACATATACATACATATGTAGGTGTTATATACCTACTCGTATTATATATATATTATGGCATAGAAATTATGTAAATTTTTTTGTTCTAATATTCAAGGTTAAATTTTTTTTTTTAATAATAATTTAATGGCTTTAAAAATCTGTTTTATATGAGTTTTTAACTAATATTTAATATTTAATTAACAAATAACTTAATATGATATTAAACAGTTCCCAATAAATAATAACTTGGCAGCGAATATAAAGTAGGTATAAAATAAAAACAAACTTTTTTTAAACGCCCATTCAATAATAAAATTTCACACTGTGTTATTTTGTAATTATTGAGAAATATTAAAATATTGTACAGTTAAAGGAATATTTAAAAAAAAAAAAAAACAAAGTAGAATGTAAACCAACGGTTTTTAAAAGCACAATACAAACTTTTTAGAATTGTGACTTGCACAAAAATTTGAAAATTTAAAAAATAAAATTTAAGAAATTTTTTGTAATAAGAAAATATGTGAAAATAGGACTTTTTTGGAATTTTGAGGGTCTGTAAGTCTTGAACGCTATATATGTAAAAAAAACCGTTAGCACACGTAAACATATATTACTGGAGCTTTAATTTTTATGTCTTGCCGAGGAAAAATTTGTACAGGTGCCTAAAAATAGCAAATTTTCAATTTTTCAGCCCTAATAGCTCTTAAACAGGAGGCGGTGGAAAAAAAATTTCTAAGGAAACCTATACTAATTCTAAATGTCCTTTCTTGTCTCAAAATTTCAGGTGTGCCGGAGTTATGAAAAAAGAAATTTCATGCAAAATATGGTTTTCACATAACGGTAAATTTAAATACTAAATTACAAAATATTGCATAATTTTGATATAGTTTTATGTATATAATAAAATTTCCGGTTTTTTGGCGGTTTTAGCTTGCAAAACTATTACGCAGAGCCTGAAATATATACACCTGAAAATGTGGATTTTTCGCAATTTTGAAGAGCTTTAACTCTGGAACCCTAAATAACCAAAATAAACCTTTAATACACGTTAAAATATATTACTCTAGCTTTAATTTTTATATCTTACTGAAGTAAAATGTGTACAGATTCCTAAGTTACAGGTATTTAAAAATAACAAATTTTCAATTTTTGAGCCCTAATAGTTTATAAACAGGGGATGGCCCAAAAAATTTATTCGGGAAAAAGCGTATAAGCCTTATTTTGAATCCAAATGTTTTGAATTAAAATGTTATCAAGTAAGTTAGTTAGAAAAATATAATAAAAAAATAATGGGTAAATTTTAACGAAATTTGAACCAAACCCCCACTAAACGTGTTTAATAATGTCCAAGCATGTTTGCATAAAAGTTTAGAATTGATGCGACATGGAAAAAGTACAGCCAAATGTTAAAAATCAAGAGACACTATTCTTGAGTTTTAAGGAAATCCAATACAATAATTATGAAAAGCTCTTAGTAAGATGTAAAAAATATAATGTTAAAGGTTTAATTTTTGTCTTTTACATTAAAAAAAAATTTGCAAAATTTGATTAAATGTCTAAAATATTGATTTTTTTTTTAATTTTTCCGCCCAATAGCTTTTAATCGAATAATTTTTACAGAACAGCAAATGTAAATATTTAATTGTGTAATTTCGATATTGATAAACATGTACTATCGTTTTTAGATTGAAAAAATTTTTTTAGTTAGTTTTACATAAAACCAACCAACATTTAACCAACATTTCTTTCAGAGCGGCTATCCATGGTTAATGTTTTATTATTTTATCTTACACAGTGTAGAAGTTTTGTAAATAGATGGACGTATAGAGTATTGAAACTAATTATCTCAATTTATTTTATATAATTTTTTTTTCCTTTTTCAAAAAATTTTTAAAGAAAACCCAACCCAAATAACTTTATATTATAACTTAAAATAACATAGATGCATAACACTAATTGTCAACAAGAGACATAAAGTCAATTTCAACCACTGTGTCCCTTGACGTTCTGGCGTACAATACCTATATATTATCAAGATTGACAAAAATGAAAGAAATCTGCATAAAATAAAATAAATAATGACTTAGCATTCAAAAAAACAAGTAAATGTAACAGTAAGTCGACGCAACTGACTTATTTATACCCTACACCGAAAAAATTCAAATTAAATTAAACATCCATAAGTTATTTTAGTTAGGTATTTAATATAAGCTAAAAAAAATAAATGCTTTTACAACCTTTGTACAAAATTTCAGGTTTCTATCTTTATTAAATTCGAAGATATGCTTGTAAGGTCTTGGCAAGTGTGTGAAGGCACCCGGACCACCATCCCAATTCATCTCAAATTTTAGAGACATCATCAAAACAGGGTAGAATACTCTTATATCAAATTTCAAGTTTTTATTTTTATTAATTTCGAAGATATGCTTGTTTGGTATTGGGAGTTGTGTGAGAGATACCCGAACAACCATTCCAATTCATCTGAAATTTTAGGCAAATCAGGGATTCAGGAAACAACACCCTAGTACTAAATTTGAAGTTTTTATCTTTATTAATTTCGAAGATATGCTTGTTCGGTTTTGAAAGTTGTATGGGAGCTACCCGAACAACCACCCCAATTTATCTCAAATTTTAGGGATATCAGGGATTCAGGGCCTCGTACAAAATTTTAAGTTTCTATCTTTATTAATTTCGAAGATATGCGTATTCGGTTTTGGGAGTTGTATGGGAGGTACCCAAACGATCACTCCAATTCATCTCAAATTTTAGGAAAATCAGGGATTTAGGAAACAGCATCCTCGTATCAAATTTGAAGTTCCTATCTTTATTAATTTCGATGATATGCTTGTTCGGTTTTGGGAGTTGTATGGGAGGTACCCGAACAGCTCCTCCAATTCATCTAAAATTTTAGGCAAATAAGGGATTGAGAAAACAACACCCTAGTACTAAATTTGAAGTTTTTATCTTTATTAATTTCGAAGATATGCTTGTTCGGTTTTGAAAGTTGTATGGGAGCTACCCGAACAACCACTCCAATTTATCTCAAATTTTAGGGATATCAGGGATTCAGGGCCTCGTACAAAATTTTAAGTTTCTATCTTTATTAATTTCGAAGATATGCGTATTCGGTTTTGGGAGTTGTATGGGAGGTACTCGAACGCATGGTCCGATTTCGCCCATTTACAATCCCCGCCTTACCTTAGTCATTGTTAACCTACAGTATAAATTTCATCAAGATAGCATCATTATTTTTTGAGTTATCGTGCGGACGGACGGACGGACATCGCTAAATCGACTCAAGAGGTGATCCTGATTCAGAATATATATACATGTCTATACCTAACTCACTTCCTTTTGGTGGTTACAAACACCATACCAAAGTTAAAATACCCTATATTTAATGTGTAGGGTATAAAAAAACAAAACAAAGATAATATGTTTACAAAATTATTTATTTTTTTGGTTGTGGAGTTATGGAGCCGAATAAAATATCCATATCCTAAGTTATTTTATTGGTTCAATAAAATCTTATCTAGAAAAGAAAAAAAGTTTATTTCAGGAGCCTCGGTGACTGATGAGTAGTTAAGTGTATTGCTTATCAACAGATAGAGTGTGGATTTAAATCCTTCACATGCCTGAACAGCTTTTAGTTAGAAAATTATTGAAATACTAATTTTCAATTACATATTGATTCTTTTTAAGACTATATAATATAGTGTAAAACCTATAATAAATAATATAAACAAAATAAATAATATTAGGTACGTAATAGATTACGTAGGTAAATTATGAGATTATGGCCCATATCTAGAACGAAAAGGACGCAACATATTTGTTTTGTTATTATTGCTGTACAGGTAGGAAATAATTTAAAAAAAAACTGGTTGACTTAATCTTAATCTTCAATTTTTATTTTACAAAATTTTATTTTAAAATCAATATTAGACTATTTTATCTACTTTTAAAATTATTTATTTCTTTTTATTTATTAATTGTTAGGCATTACCGACACTTTAAAATTTTCTTCGATCTAAAAGGTCTGATTAATTACGTGTCGGTTAAGTCGCCGACACTTCAGTCGGAAGATTTCAGATTGAAACCTCGGTTAGTTAATATTAAATATTATAGTATGTAATTTATATCATAATAAATAAAATAAATATTAATCAAATAAATAAATAATTCTTGTGTAATATAATAGAAGGCACACAAATAAAAAAAAGTTTTGTGTTTCATAGTTTTGTACAATAGCTATAACGGAGTTTTGTACAATCAACAACGGCTTAATAAAACTAATGACTTTAGAAACTGAAGCTTAGTCAAACAATGTATAATATGAATAATAACCGACCGATGATGTATGCTTCTTAGGAGTGGAAAGACAAAAATAATTTTTAATTTTAATATGAATTATCTGATACTCTTGATAATTATCTGACTCATGGCGCAGTGGTTAAGTCGCCAACCTGTCAATCGAAAGGTCTTGGGTTCAAACCCCGGTCAGGTCATAAATAAAAAATATGTAGTACTTTTATATCGTAATAATGTATATCGTATAATCAATATTAGTAATAATAACAATAATTATAATAATAATAATAATAATAGTAATAATCATAGTAATAATAATAATAGTACAATTAAATAGTATAATAAATAGTACAATAATAATATAACAATAATTTAAATAATTGTATATAATAGTAAGGTGTTATATACTGCTGCACGTTGTAATCCCACTGATGGCTCTGACTCTGTAGTAAAATAATAATAATATTAATAAGAATATTAATACCAATAATAACAGCCGCTACAGTGACAGTGGGGGTTGCCTTCAATAATTACCTCATGTAGGAATTATATACTACTACTACATGTTGTAACTGTTGTGACGGCTTTAGTCACTGTTAGCAAAATAATAATAGGCGGATTCATTGTTTCTTTACAGTCCCACTCCCAATTCAATGTTTCCGTATCCGTATCTTTACTATCCCTACTCCTTAGCCAATATACTGAGTTCGCAGGTAAGGGTTTCATCCCACTATATTGGCTAAAGGGGGAGGTGGGTTTAGTCAGTAAGAATCTGACACTACCAAGGGGTAATTCTTGGTGTCTTTGGAAGATTCCCACCTCCCTTAGGAAAAAAAAAAAATTGGAAAGTAGCAATAATGTTTATATCAAATTGAAATAGTTTAAGGTTGGTTTTTGTAAAAAAATTTAAGTAAGAATTGAAAAAATAAAAAATGAAAACTAATCTGTATACAGGCATTTTTGTTCGAAAGTTTCTTACTGATAAACAAAAAATCATAAAGGTTAATTAGGAGGGATTTTCTTTTCGTGAAAAAAACACATTTTAAGTAGTACTCGTAATATTCAAATTCTATAGTAATAAAAAAGTAATAAAACAGAAGTTTTTAATAGCACTAGATAATCATTTCTAGCAGCTAATTGAGAAAATCAAAAAATCATAAAAAAAAATATTTCTTTAGTTTCCATTAGGTTAGAAAAATTTATATTTTCGCAATTTAATGAATAAAATTGTACTGCAATGACTCATAATATGTAAAACATATTTTATTAAATATTCAAATTATTAAGTTGAATTATAATAGGTATAACGTGTTAATAAATATTTAAACGAATAGAAAAAAAAATCTAATTTAAATTCATCAGTAAATTCAATAGAACCGTCTAATATTTGATTGTGTACCATTATACAAATATTTAAATAGGTGGGTATTAAAAATTTATATTTGAAAAATAAAAAATTCTAAATGACTTTGATATTTCCGTATAAACCGTTACTTATTGTTTATTTTTTTTTTTTTTTATATATTTTATATTTATAATAATAAATGTAACAATTTATAATTTAATAATCAAATAAAATAAATCACCCTGTATAAATTTTATATAAAATTATGTCTGCCGACAGAGTCTAAATTTTGACATTAAATGATGAATTTCCGACTGAAAGTTCCTCCCAATGGAAAAAAAATGTTTTATTTTTTTTTGTTTTTATTTTTATATATTTTATAGTTTTTATAAAGAAATTAATATTATGTTTCTTTCTTAAGTTTTCTTCTGATAATAAGGATAAATATTGTAGGTTAGCTTAACCTTAATGAAAATGTATACTAAAATAAAGAAAATTATTAACGATGGTGATTGAGATCTAAACAAAAAGAAAATTTTAAAAATAAAATATCTTCATCTATTATAACGGTAAGAATAAAGGAAAAGTTTTATACGTATGTATAATTGTAGCAATCTTTATTTTTATCCTAAAACCCAAATCATCTCTAAAGGATACATAATATATTATCCAATATCTTGGCTTGTTTTGATCTTCTGTACCAGCTTTTACGATATCTAGTTACGATAGTTTCTTAAGCACTGTGTTGTAAGGGTTTCAATTTTTAATACAATATAAAGAGTTCTAACTTTCACTTGAAATACAGCTATGATTCTTTTCTTTATTTTTAAATAGTAGATATGTTTTTTATAAAAATTTACAAAGTAGTATCCTATATAAAATTAAAACCTTTACAGCTTCACTTTAAGATTTAGAATTTTTTGATAAACTATCTTATAAAAAATTGTTAGTTTCAATCACTTCAACTATAATTTCTTTAAGATTTGAATAAAAACAGTTATAAAATAGCTTGGAAAACTTAACTGTTGAATACTTTCAAGTAGATACAAAACTTTGGATGTATTTTATCTACGAGTATTACATACATTTTCTTCTCTTTATTTCTATTATATATTTTATTTTTTTATGTCTTTAATGTCGGATGGAATATCTTTTGTCTTAAAGCTTTAGTAAAATTTACTAAATCTATATAAAGTTGTAATATATTATATTAGAATAAAGATATTAAGAAGTTCGCCGTTGAACATAATTTAGGATTGGATTAGTGTAGTTCAATACTAGGGTTGAAATACATTGTCATTTTGTTTATAAAATTCAGTATGATTATTAAACATTTTTTGAGTAGGTAAACATAAAGGATATATTTTCATCCGTAAAATTATGGGCGGATTTTTGATGAAATAAGTCTAAATAGAGAGAGACCTTACATTAACCTTACTTTATTGATTATTACAGTGTACTTAGATACAATAATTTGAAACTTAAGGATATATCAACAGTAGAAGATAGGAAACCACTTAAATCACAATTTTTTTTTTTTCAACTAAAGTTTTATTAGACCTAAATTAATAAAACATGGGATATTGCACATGTTGTTAAAGAAATTTTATTGCGCAAACGAGTTTTCTTTACTCTATATTAAGATTAAGAATCCTAGAAAATGGAAGAGTTATTCAAAAACCATTATTTATCGGAATCAAACTATTACTTTTTTAAGAGGAGGATAAAAATATTGTTTTGTTTTTCTTTTAGTCAGACATGGTTTTCTTTTGTTACAAGAAAAAATTACATCAATTTTTTTTATTTTTTATTTAAAAATTTTTCAACCGTTAATTTTTTGATAGTGAATAAAAGTAAAAAAAAAAAAAAACAGAATAACAAGAGGAATTATATTCGGTTGAAAAATAAAGTTATCCATGTCAAAGTTATAAATTAAAACTGACAAAATGTTCATAACTTCCTTGATATTTTTTTTTTTGTTTTCTTCTTATATTTTTCTTTTCTGTTTCATTTTACATTTTGCTTTAGAAAAAACTTAAGGTAGCAAATGAAATCTACTAAAGAACTGGTATAGAAATAAATATTATAATAAAATGCGTTTCCTTACAATTTTTCACGGATATTGCCATCTTTTTCCGTTTTCTTTTTCTTTTTGTTTTTTTTTTTTTTTTGATTCTATTGTATTAAGTAAAAATAAGGTCACAAGTCTTTTTTAAAAAGTTAGAGGGGGAAAAAGTAACGACAAAAAAAAAAATTTTTTTTTACGTCTGACTTTTTCTTTAATGTGGCAGACGTCAAATACTGACATTTTTCACGTTTTGTAATTTTTTGTTCATATAAGTTTCAAAGGGTGTTTAAAATTTCAATTTGCTTTAATAATGCATTATACTTGAAAATATACATACCTAATAAATAATTTAAGACTAGGGTTTCGTCTACCCTAAATTTTTAAATATTAAAATTTCCTTAACATTATGTTACCTAAAATGAAAAGAAAACCATACAATTATAAGTGAATTATAAATTTAAAGAAAGTGTTTTTTTCATTGGAAAGTTTAATTTTTATTGGAGGTGTCAAAATTGCATCTTCATTATTTTGGATTCAAGAATTCAAATTTTTTTTCACTGAACAAGGGGACATGATATTTAAAAAAAAACTTTAGATTGCAATAAAGTGAAAATTTACAATAGTTATCGAAATTTTTTTATTGAGATTAAAGGTTTTGGATGGTGTTAAAAGCGAAAGAAGGGCATTAAAGAAGACTATATAAAGATGTCAACTGTTTCCAGTTATAAAAACCATTACCTAATAATTGTAATTTTTTTGCAACGGATATAAATTATATAATTATGGCATGTTTTAAGACCCAATTAGATTACAACGATACTTGCGATAAATAAAAATTTTATATAAGTATACATTTTTTTTTCTAATTACCTACAAGAAACATTTAGTGCGATTGTCTACAGTTCTTACAAGAGGATAAGTTTGTACTCAAATCAAGAACTTAAAGTTAAATTTGTCAAAAAAAAAACAAATAATAAAATAAAAAATTTTGTTTTCGCGAGGATATATGGGACTATTGAAACTCACCAAAGAGATCAAAATGGTTTCTCTTTGTTAGGGTTGAACTTGAACAAATCAAACGCCACTTCCTTTTAACTGTTTGATTTGAGGATTGATGAAAATGGGAACAAAGAAAGAGGAATAGAGAAAACTGGAGAATATGAGAAGTTACTGGATGTTGCGAGGTGTGTTTAGAACAAAAATGTTGATGTTGTTTTTGAATTTATCAATATATTACACGTTTGGTTGCCAAATTTTTGGAATACATTGAATCTATTATTTATCCATATTCCCTCTGTACGCAGTTTCGTGTTTCGAAATGTTCCATCTGGGGATCTTTAATGTATAGCGGTTAGCCTGTTCCTCTTGAAAAGCAAAAAGTGGAAACCAGATTAAATGTTAATCAATAATATTAAAATCTTCAGATACATTTAATTATTTTAAACTGAAAATAAAGGAAAATATTAAATAAAGAATTTTATTTATTTTTTTTTTTTATTTTTTATCATTGTAAAACTTTTATTCTAACCATAGTTAGGCGTAAAATTTTTTAAACTATAAATCAATAATAGAACGCCATATTGAACATTTACTATTAAGTGTCAATATTAACTTTAGAAAAGCTATAAAGTATAACAAAAGAAAAAAAAAATACTTTTTTAATATAATTCAAATGAGTCTAGACATTAAAAGTTTATTAGGTATTTATTTCAATTTGAACTAAGAATTTTTCACCCTAAATTTAACCAACCATCTTTAACTTAATTTTTTCCAATATCCGTTTATAACTTTTTGTTAATAATATAATAAACAAAAGAAAACAAAAGAATATAAAAAATTAATTAAATCTGAAATTGCTAAATATTCAATTATTCAAACAATACAAAAAATAAAATATAACAAATAAAACCAAAACTTTAATTTATGATTATTATTATTATTATTCTTATCCCGTTAATGTGTAGTGTAAATGAAATGAAATATATATATATATATATATATATCATATTATAATAATATCTTAATATGTGTATAATATTGTGTACACGGTACATTCATCTCACACCACTTGCCGTTACGAGAATTATAGTTGTATAGAAAGAATAGCGGTAAAAGTTTGTACAAACCTTTTGTCCGTTTTTAGGACATTTTTGAAAAAAAAAAATCCTTAAAATTTGCTCATTATTTTCAATATGTCCGTTAATTTGTCTATTTGTTTACAAAACTTCTATCTATACCGTTAAATTGAGAGCAATGTAATTTTAATCTCATTAATAGGTTTCATAATCTCATTAATAGGTTTCATTAAAGTTGTGAAACATTCATTGTCAGGTACTCAGTATATTGAACATTCAACTGGAGCCTCTTAAAGTTGGAAAAATCTCAATTTCAGATCAAATATGTATTATAATATCTCAGGTTGCTTAAATTTACTGTTATGTGAAAAGATAATTTTGAAACATTTTGCTTTGTTCATATCTCCAAAATTCTTTCAAATACAACCTTTGAAATTTTGAGAAAAGAAAAATCTTTCAGAGTAAACACAAATTCGCCAACAAAATTTTAAATTTCGCAATATTTAAGAGCTATTTAGTGGTTGCAAATTTATTATTTTTAGATACCTGTAACTGTACAAATTTTTTCAAAGTGAAATGTAACATTACATTTTTATATGTATATCGTGTTAACGGCTGTTCTTAAAAATAAAATTTCTTTAAAATTGTTTTTTATTATCTTTTAAAAAATGTGCTGATATAAACACCTTTTTGGTTTTAGATTCTGCAATGTTTTCGCCTTTACTTTTTATGAATGTAGGTATAAGAAAAAAATATGTAAAGAAAGAAATGAAACAAACAAACTATCAATTAAACATTCAAACAAATATGTAAATAAACAAATAATTTTTTTTGTTATTAGTTATATAAAAGAATGCAACAAAAACTTTTCCAAAAGTTGACTTTTCTAATAGCAAATAAAAAAAATGTATAAAAAAAATTTTTTTTTTTGTTTTTATAAAAGTTATCTCGTTATGTTTTAATAAATTCTCAATAAACAAAAAAAAAAAAAAACGCACATAACGTTTCTGTATGTTATAAAGCAACAATATAAAAAATATTAAATTTTATCCGTTATTACAATAACAAAAAGTTATACATATTTAATATTGAATACCTGAATTTTTTATTAGATATGCAACATTTATTTTTATCAGGAATGATCTGGAAAAGTTTTAAACGTTTCTTTTCAAAAAGTTAAATATTAATATTATTATTTAACTGCCATCTATTTTTGAGTGTAAGTAATAGTACATCAAGTTAATCTATGTAAGTTATAAATTTACTTTACTTTTTTTTCTTCATTTTACATTTTTTTCTAAGCTTATAGTTGGAACATGACGCATTAAAGGAATATAATTAATTTTATGATTTTCCTTGTGTATGTACTTTATAGTGTACCTACCTTTAATAAAATGCTTTTCTTAGCGCTATATGTATGTTAAAATTTCATAAATTTTCAATAAAGCAAAATATAATTTTTCAATGCACATTTATATGGGAAAATATTTAAAAAAGAATTTATAAAAAGCTGTTCACACCTAAAGCTCAACAAAGGATTTAAAACAGTAAGTAGCTGTTGAATCATTCAAACCTGTCAGATCAACTGTGTATAAACACGAATTCCTTCAGGAACTTTCTAAGAAAAATTTGATTGTCAAGCGTACATTGTACTTACAGCATATAATATGATTCTTTTCTTCTACATTTTCAATTCAGTTATAACCAGTCAGACACTCATAAATGTTACAACACGTTTTGTTATCAATATTATAGAAAAAAAACTAAAACAAAAAAAAAACAAATTTATAATAAAATAATAAAACTTTTTTTTATGGTTGTCCGATCCTGCCCAATAAATTTCATCATCAGATGGTGTGGTTAGAAGCGCCATCAAAAAGTAAAAAAAAAAAAATTAAACATAAACTAAACAAAAAAAAAAAAAAAAGGATTTTTAAATAACTTTAATCATAGATATAAAGATGAGTGTGTATATTTATATGTAAATACATACATGCTTACTTTGTGAAGGTATTGAAAGCTTAACAGAAAAACTTTTTATTTACAACTGTTTTCTATTTTTTTTTTTTTGACTGTTTTAGTAGATATATATGGTAATGATGATAATTTTACCATATCAGTTAACCAAATAATATAAGTAGTTGAAACCAATTTGGTATCATATAAACTTTATATACATAATATTCAAAATATTAAGAAACATATACCAATGTATTTGGATTTGATATGTACATATACTATATTTTATAAGTGTATACATAATAATATGTTGTAAGTGTTTGGAGACTAATACTTTTTTTTTTAACAGGTGCTACCATAAATAGGGTGCTCTTGTAATTCAAAATATGAAATTTTTTTTTAAAAATGAAAGTTAACGTTTTATTTAACACTTTCATCTATATTTTAGGTTTATTGGTTTGTGTCTAAACTATTTACATATCCATTTAGAAATTCATCGGATTTTATATATAATTTCTACAATTTTTCATAATTATAAAACGATATGTGCCTTGTTTTAGAGATATGAACCTTTTGCGATAATCTTTGAACATGTTTATTTAAATTTTTTCTACAACAACAACAATTTTTCTATGTTAGGGTAAAGTTTATTTCACATTTTGGTGAAGATTTTGTCCTTGTTTTTCTTTTTTGTAGCAAAAAACTGAAATTCTGAAAATGTTTCATTTTTCGCTAAATAAAGTTAGTAACTAAAAAATTGTCCAATATTATTTTTTATTTTCCTTCGGAAGGTGGGAATCTTCCAAAAACATCAAAGATACCTCTTCGATAGTGTCAAATTCTTACTGACTATACTAGCACCTCTATCTTTTACCAATATAATGAGATACCTAACTGATAAATGGCGAGTGATAGGTAGTATGGAGTATAGAGATATAGGTAGTATGGAGTATAGGGATAGGTAGTATGGAGTATAGGGATAGGATATGCATAGGACGGGGATACGGAAGCTTTGAATTGAGGAGTGAAACTGTAAGGGAACAATGAGTCTGCCTATTATTATTGCTATATTACTATCAGTGACAAAGTTAGCAACAGTAAACAACATGCAGTAGTATATAACACCTTCCTGCATGATGTAATAATTGAAGGCAGCTGCACTGTATCAATAATAATTATTAGAATTAGTATTAGTTATTAATATTATCTATTATATCATATGATGTTACTAGATACTCTAAAATAATATAACGATCCCACTGTCTTAGTCCCATGTTTGACTGTTATTACTTAAGCGATTAGCTATTAATATCAAAGCCTCTATGTAAAAAATTTTATATCTAAAAGAACCGAAAACACCTTATCAAAGTCTTAAGTCAAACTAAAATTTTATAATTTATATTACATTCGATATATTGTCTTTTTAATATATTTACGTTTTATTTGCGTATATGTACGATATATTTTAAATACAAAATACTTAGTAATAACTTAAATGTACTGGAAATTCATATCTTCCCCCTTGTATTTTTGTTTTCCTTTTTTCTGTTTTCTTGTTTTTTATATTTTTTTTATTTTTTTTATTTTTTGTGCTTTTCTTTTGGTAAAATATGGCAAGTGCCCTGGGAACAATTTGGGTTGAGACTCGTTATGGTCATAAAAACCACGTTTGCATATAATGATAACATTACAAAAATGGAAAATTTTAGCACGTGATGTTTTTTTAAAGATTTAAAGTGTGATGATCGTTAAAATGTTGTTAGAAAACAAAATTTTATATCCTTAAAATATAAAAATAATACTCATATAATATTTTTGTTCTGCAAATATTTAATATCGTAAAATTTAGATATATTTAGTTGTATATTGTATTTTGTATATACTTTTATAATACATATATTTATTTTTTTTTCTTTTTCCACTATTAAACCTGTTTTTAGTGTTTTTAAGAAAACAAAAAATTTTTTTTTTCAGTAATATGTTGTAAAATTAGAATTTTAATAATTTAATATTAACATTAAATTCTTTTATGTTTTAGGTAGATGATAATAAAGTTTAAAAAAAGATTGATCAACAAGTAGAGGTTACTTCAAAAAATAGTCACAAATTAAATATTATAGTAAAATTGAACACATAAAAGTGATGAAAATAATTTAATTTAATACGTTTAAAAGAAAGGATTCTTATTAAGAGGTTAATGACATTTTACAATCAATAATGATAAGCATATTGAGGTTAAAATGTTTGGTTAAAATGCTTTGTTATCAATACTGTTAATAACAAAGCAGAATGAAAAACAACAGTTATAAAAGCCACACATTTTTCAGACAATCCAAAAAGTTTAGAATACGCAACATATGGCATACACCAAAATTTGTAATTTTCCGTAGAATTTTCTTAGAAGAACAGAGGGAGGTACTGCAGGTATAATTTTTTTCTTTCAATAATTTCAAAGCTCTATCCTAAAAGCGATCTCTATCCTAAACACATTCTTAACATTAAACTGAAACTAGCTGAGATCCTCCACATTTTAAAAAAATAAAGACTTTTTCGAACTTTTAGAGCCTGTGAGTGATACTAATTCAGGTCAGTATGACTTGAGGAAAATTTGATAAATTTTATAAAATATTTTTACAAAATTTCTTGTTTTTAAAAAATTTTTACATTTTTCAAATATTTCAACATTATATTCGCCAATTTTCAGCTGACGACGAATATAATGTTGAATCTTACACTTTTTTTTTCTCTGTTATTATTAAAAAGAAAAGTATCTAAGAATTTCAAAATTTAGATAGAATCTAATCAGTTTATTTTGTTTTTTTATACCCTACACCTAAAGTATAGGGTATATTAACTTTGGTATGGTGTTTGTAACCACCAAAAGGAAGCGAGTTAGGTATAGACATGTATATATATTCTGAATCAGGATCACCGCCGGAGTCGATTTAGCGATGTCCGTCCGTCCGTCCGTCCGTCCGTACGCACGATAACTCAAAAAATAATGATGCTATCTTGATGAAATTTATATAGTAGGTTACTAATTACGAAAGAAAGGCTAAGTTCGAATCTGGACAAAATCCGTGCACGGGTTCGGATTCTGGAAGCTTCCGAATGATTCCGGATCAAACGAGATTATCTCCAAAAGCAACAAAGATAGAACCTTCAAATTTTGTACAATGATGTTTCTTCCCGTTCGATTTATGTCTCTGAAATTTAAGAGGATTTGGTCCATGGGTTTGGGTTTTGGAAGCTTCCGAACGAGCACCAGAGCAAATGAGATTATCTCCAAAACCAACAAAGATAGAACCTTTAAATTTTGTACAATGATGTTCCTTCCCGTTCGATTTATGTCTCTGAAATTTAAGAGGATTTGGTCCATGGGTTTGGATTTGGAAGCTTCCGAACGAGCCCCAGAGGAAATGAGATTATCTCCAAAACGAATAAAGATATAACCTTTACTTTTGGCAGAATGGTGTTCTTTCATGTATGATTTAGGCCTCTGAAATTTAAGAGGATTTGGTCCATGGGTTTGGATTTGGAAGCTTCCGAACGAGCACCAGAGCAAATGAGATTATCTCCAAAACCAACAAAGATATAACCTTTAAATTTGGCAGGGTGGTGTTCTTTCATGTTTTATTTAAGTCTCTGAAATGTGAGAAGATTTGGTCCATGGGTTCGGGTTTTGGAAGCTTCCGAACGAGCCCCAGAGCAAACGAGATTATCTCCAAAAGCAATAAAGATAGAACCTTTAAATTTTTTATAATGATGTTTCTTCCAGTTTGATTTATGTCTCCAAAATTTAAGAGGATGTGGTCCATGGGTTTGGATTTTGGAAGCTTCCGAACGAGCCCCAGAGCAAATGAGATTATCTCCAAAAACAACAAATATATAACCTTTAAATTTGGCCGAATGGTGTTTTTTCATGTTTGATTTAGGTCTCTGAAATTTGAGAGGATTTGGCCATGGGTTTAAATTTGAAAGAATTTGAACCGTGGATTCGAATTTTGGAAGCTTCCGAACGAGCCGCAGAGCAAATGAGATTATATCCAATACGAACAAAGGTAGAACCTTTGAATTTGGTACAATGGTGTTCTTTCGTGTTTGATTTATGTCTCTGAAATTTAAGAGGATTTGGTCCATGGGTTTGGTTTTGGAAGCTTCCGAACGAGCCCCAGAGCAAATGAGATTATCTCCAAAACCAATAAAGATATAACCTTTACTTTTGGCAGAATGGTGTTCTTTCATGTATGAATTAGGCCTCTGAAATTTGAGAGGATTTGGTCCTTGGGTTCGGATTTTGAAAGCTTCCGAACGAGCCTCAGAGCAAATGATATTATCTCCAAATGCAACAAAGATATAACCTTTCAATTAGGCAGAATGGTGTTGCTTCATGTTTGATTTATGTTTCTGAAATTTGTGAGGATTTGGTCCATGGGTTCAAATCTTGGAAGCTTCCGGACGAGCCCCAGAGCAAACGAGTATATCTCCACAACCAACAAAGATAGAACTTTTATTTTTAGTACAAAGGTGTTCTGTTATGTTTCCTTTTCTGTAGAATTGGAAACTGACATTTGAAAGAATTTGAACCATGGGTTCGTATTTTGGAAACTTCCGGACGAGCACAAGAGCAACGAGCATATCTTCAAAACCAACAAAAGTAGAACCTTTAAATTTAATAGAATGGTGTTCTGGCAAGTTTTCTTTATGTTCCTGAGATGGATTCGATGAATTGGAGTGGCAATTCGGGTAGCTGACACAAACCTCCCAAGGACTACCAATCTTCGAAAATAATTAAGACAGAAACTTAAAATTTTATACAAGGGTGTCAAGCATATCCCAAGCGGATGCCTCTTTTACGTTCTTGAAATTCGAGTTGAATAAGACAGAAAAGGGAAGAAGTTCAAGCAGCTGCCAAAAACACTTATGGATTTTTAATTTAATTCGAATTATTCAGGTGTAGGGTATTAATAAGTCGGTTGCATCGACTTACTGTTACATTTACTTGTTTTTTTTTACATTTATGATATTTTATTATTTTTATTTGTTTTAGACTTTTGCCTAACTTATGTGCTTTGTATAAATTGTTATTATTATTATTGTGGAAATTAAGAATTTTATTTTCAATAAAATAGAATTTTACTTTTTTTAATATTTAAAAACATTTTTTTTCTATAACAACTCTTCTATACTCGAATAATCACAGACTATATAAACTATACAGACGAACAGTTTCATATAAAAATTTGAAATCTTTTTTAGCATCCAACGTAAACATTTTTTTGAGCCAGACTAAATATTTTCCAATATTTAAATAGTAAAAATAAAAAAATTTAGAATATTCCTTTGTATTTTATATTCTTGTAATTTAAATATTATAAAATACTTAGTCTAGCTGCATAAACTGCTTAGTCTGACTCCAAAAAAAGAACTAAAAATTTTTATATGAAACTGATCGTCTGTATAGTTTATTTAGTCTGTGGTATTAGATGGTTTTGCCTCTCTTAAGTCTACTTCTTGTTTTTGATATCACCACAATGGGTTTATTGCTTCCTATTATATAAGTAAGATCTGAACAGATTTATTTAATTTTAACTAAATTACAATATTGTGATAATTTAAAAATATAACTATATTCGTAGTCAAAACATACAAATATTTTCTGTACATCTGTAAATAAGCAAGATGTGTATGTTTTTTTTTCTATTCATGCTTTATGTTATAAAATCCGACCAGGAGGCTTTATTATTTTTATATTACATTTAAGTTTAAACGTTTTTGATGGTAAATACTATAGACTGCTAAAGTAGTACAAAAACTACTGAAACTTTTTGATGGTTTTTCTTTAAATCTAATTCATGCAACTTATTGCAATAACCAATCATTTCAATAATGCCTTATACAGTTTGTTCAGTATTTTTTATGCATCCGTTAAATTTTCATTTTCATTGATAATTAAAATTTTCTACATTTTCTATTTTATCTATTATTATAGATATGCTAAAAATAAACAATTTTTAATTGGAAAAATACTAACCTAAACGTGAAATTTTAAGTTTTTTTTATTTATTTTGTGATTCTTCAAAATTTACAATCTAGGATTTCTCCGCCGAAAAAAAACAATTGCCTTAAAAACGTTTTTATAACCGAAATTTCTAGGTCAATGCAATTTTAGTTTCCCCACAAAAATAAGTTTACATATATAATTTGGGTCAATATATTGTTTTTTCTTCGTTTCTATTAATCGATAAGACTTCACGTCATTCAGCTATTCTTCTCTTTTCAAAAAAAAAAAAAAAAAAACACATTTTATTTATCTATCAGATTCCTATAATTTATTTTATTCGTTTTGACTCGTTCTTTTTTTAATTTTTATTTAAAAAAAAAAAAAAACAGAATTAATTTTCAATGCATATATAATGCAGATATCAAAACAAAAATAAAATATCCTTAGAACTATTAAAAAAAACAACCCCTTACCTATTTTTGTGGAAATAATCTGGCTCACTAGTAATACTGCGGTACCTAAATTTTTATTTTTAATATTAGAACTGTATTACCTACGAGTGATAGGTACAAGGATTATGGTGCAACAAATTTTGTCCAAAATTTTTGTTTTTTTTTTTTTTTTCAATTTAAACTGCCCCAGTCATTATTCCGTTATTTATAATTCATTTTTAAACCTCTTCTTGGTAGTTAGATACGAGATTTATCATTTTTTTGAAATCTTAAACAGGACAAATTAACAACAACCAAAACAGTATCAAGAGAAAACTGAAATTATTATTTAACTTTTTTGTCAGTAAGTGGTTTTTTTTTAAGTACACTTGCTGTATGACAAGAGTTATTTATTTGTTATTTTAACCTGTGCACATTCATTTCCTATGTATAAACACGAACAGAACCTATGCACAAAAATTAGTTTGACATAAGGGTAAAAAAAATTTCACAATTCAATTAATTTTGTTTGTTTTTAAATTGATTTTTAGGACTTTTTCAAATTGATTTGAGAAAATATACTTTTTAATTTGAACTTCAATTAGATTATTTGTATGTCGAGTATTTGTTTACAAAACTTCTATAACATCTTAGATATAGTTATGCAGTAAAAAATTAAATTTCTCATTTGTGGAAAAATAATTTTGTGTAACCCTTTGAGTACTCATAAAGTAGCTCCTAACAGTTGCGGAAAAATCTTTATGTTCAAATATATTTTAAGCTGAAAGATCTTATAAGAAAAATATTAATTTTGCAAACATGCAAAGATTTTAAAATTAGTTTTCATTTTTGAATCGGTTGGAAAGCTGTAACTAACAGATATACGATAAAAGAAAATCGATAGCCAGTGTGACAATAAAAAAATAAAACGGCAAAAAATAATCAACACAAAAAAAATATCAGCAGAATGTGCCAAGCAAAAATTGTTTTTTTTTTTGTATAGGACTTAAATTCCGACTTTAAATGTTCGTTTTAAATAAGTTTGAAAAAAAAAAAAATTATTTCTAAATATTATTAAGTTGAAATTGAATCGTATTAACTTTGAAAAAATCAGTTTTTTTTTTGATTTTTTAAAATGAAAAATTAATGGAAAACATTTCGTACCTACCTAGTACCTAGGTTACCTACCTAGGTTTACTCTAAAATAGTTTAACTAAATTCAAATCCTATTTTCTGTAAACATTTCTAAATAAGAAAAATGATGAACTCTTTACAGCTATTTCTAATTATTGTTTGGAATTTTTTTTGGTAATCAGTTGGGAATTAATTTGGGAATCGGTTGGAAAGATTTAAAGGATTGAAACAAGCACGAACCTTTTATGAGTATACGAGATTTAAATCCACTATTTTGACCAAACAATATAATTCACAAAATCTTTAGTAATAACTTAATGTTGCGGCAAGAAAAAGTTCTATATTACAAACGAAATTGTTAATATTCATCTTAAATCTTTAGATACATATTAATATCATTTATATAATTCTCTCCAATTTTAGGGAACACATGGTCTCCAAATTGGTTTCACATTCGCAATGTTTGCATCACAATTAGATATAAAATTATTCGCTAAGTGACACAAAAAATAAATTTTTAAAATGAATGCAACCAAATTTGTGACGTCATTTTTGACATTCATTGATCGATTTATTCTTCAATTAGAAAAATACTAACCATATTCATCTGCTTATCCTTCTAATATCTTATTTAGCGCGTAGTAACATTATTATATGATGAATTTCATTTCATGCTGCTACCAAGTGGATTTGTTTTGTACCATATTATGAGTCTTTTCTGCCGGTGATTTTAGTGTTAAGTTTTAATGTTAGTGTATGAAAAAAAAAAATTGGTATAGGATTCACTTATTTTATTCAGAAGTTTCTGCATTTTAAAACGATATAAACAATAAACACCTCATACTACGCTACAGTAGGTAAATTTTCTTACAAAGGTCATTACTTTGGAATGCAAAATTGGTGGAAAGCTTTGCCAAACCTTATGTTTCATATTAGTCATACTCAAGATTTTATTCTAAACTCTTTCTGTTTTCAATGAATTTTTACAGATTAATAAACTTGACAATCTGGCTAATAACTGATTTCAAAATATAGAAATATGTTGTATTCGAAATGTTTAACTTCAAATCGTATAAATTGTTATTTTTAACGAAATTTCGTTTGTAATTAAATTTAGTTGAAATAACAATTAAAGGTGCCTACTAAGTAAATGTAATATATAACTTGGCGTATACATAGTATTATAGTCATACTGCCATAAAAACTTCAGGAAATTTATACTTTACTTAGAGTTTTTATAATGTACAATGAATGAACTAAACAAAAATAAAAAAAAATTTCATTATATTTGTTATGTTGCATACACCATTGATTTTGTTATTACAGCAGTAGAAAGATATTGCACAATATTAAACCATTACATGTTCTATTACTTTTTCTCATTTAATTTTGCTTTGTTTTTTCTTTCCTTTTTATTCACTGAATGCTCTTTTCATTGTTGGTCACATGTCATTGGGTTCGTATATATTTCTATTAAAAACAATATCGTTACAATTGAAAAACGTTTTCATAAATAAAATCGCGACATTTTCCATATGTTATATTGGTGAGTTATGTATAGGATTCGTTTATTTTGATAGTAGTTGTACAAAATAATAATACCCGCGTCATACAAAAATAATGAATCTATTACAAGTGATATAACGTATACGAGTACAATGATATATTTATTACTTGTAAGAAATTACGTGCCATGTCCTGTTCTGGGTTTCCAAATTTTTTTTTGTAATGTTAGGTTTTAGTTTTCTTTTTTGGAAAACATTTCTTTTCTTGCCAAATGAAAAAAAAAATATTAGAATTTCTTTTGTTTTATAGGCCGTGAAAATTGTTACCCTATACCCAGGATATTGCTTTATGTTTTTTTCCGTTTCGTTCCATTCATTTCATTTGAAGCAATAAATGAAAAAATAAATGAAGTTTGTTTTTCTGCTAAAAAACTTTGTTAGGTTTTTATTTTGCATTTGAGTAGTTTTTTTAGTGAAATGGAAAAAAAAAACAATGGTTTTATTTTTTTTTAACTTTCTGATGATTTATTAGAATGACTTACTTTTATTCCATTGATGATTTAAAAAAATAATGAATTTTTTTTTTAAAATAAACAAAAAAAAAAGCGGACATAATAATGAATTAACATTTCCAAAACACAATATTTTATTATTTTATTCTATATTGTAGAAAATTGTTGTATATGGTCTGAGAAATCAATGGTCTTGTAGTTTGAAGTTGTGCAATTATAATTAAATCTATTGCTATTAAGCAATGCATTAAGATAGTAAGGGACATCATAAATTTGTGTTATAGTATTATTAAAGAAGATTAGGGGTTGGAATTTGGAAAATATCGAAAAATCAATAATACATTATTGGTGATCATTTCAAAAGAAATACTGAATGGCATATTTTTTCCTACAGGAGGTGGTAATCTTCCAAAGTCACAGCAAGAATATCATTTTGGTAGTATCAGATTTTTACTGACTAAACTTAACTCCCTTTAGTTACTAAGGGAGTTAGGTTTAGTCACTAGTCACTAGTCACTACCTTTAGTAATATTCCATTTTATTCAAGTTATGATCGAATTCCTAACTGATAAGGCAGTATATTGACTAGCGCCTGAGGATAGAAAAAACAGGACAGGCGAGAACTTTCAATTGGGGAGTGGCAATGCAAGATAATCGAACTATTATTTTTACAATCTTGCTACGAATTTCTACAAATCAACGTGTCCTTCCTGCATGAGGTGATAATAAACGGTGCAACGTATCCTTCCTGCATGAGGTGATAATAACTGAGCTCAAGTGCAGTAAGAGATTGTATAACATACAATATATTTTGTGATTATACTAAGATAAGATTGAATATGTCTCGGTATACTATAGTTATACCTCATCTTTAAGATGAACTCAACTTTCCGGAGTGAACTGACTTCCTATTCCAACAAAATGTATTACAAATGCTCTATATTCAAATAGTTTTAACTCAAGATTCTTTGAATATTTTGTGATTCTGAAAAAGTAAAAAAAAATGAAAATATTATTAACTTAAAATAAACATAAAATATTATTTTCCAGCAATACGTATACGGACAAGAGCAGGAAGTATACGAATTTAAATATAACAGTTTTCGATATTTTTTGAAGTAATTATATATTTTTAAACACTAATATTATAATTTTATACTATGGAGTAAGATTTTTAAAATTTGTTTAAGATTCCTAACAACAAATTAATTTTGTATTGTCCTTAGGTACCTACTTTGAAACCTGCGCAACATTTTGTATTAGAAGATTAGATATGCAAGGTTAAAGATATGCAATACGATTTTCTTATAAGTCGGTTTTCCTCAAAACTAAAGAAAGAAAAGAATAGGACAACCCCAATTTATACTATTCAAAATATTGGAATTTTTATAAATCAAAATACATTTTTATTTCCTTTTTTGAAATAATTTTTAACATTTTGGAAATAAAAAATCATGCACTTGTTGATAATGCACTATCCACCAAAATAAGGGTAAAGAAGTCTAGATAATTTAGCCTGTTTTAATATGATTTTCTCTCTCTTCAACATTTTTCTTGTATTAAAACAACTAATAATGCTTTTATTTTCTTTTTTTGAAATTACCTTAAAATTTAATACGATCTCCTTGAAATGTACTCAGTCAAAAAAAAAATTTAATTTCCTTAAACAAAAGTTTTTTTGCTATAGATGCTATTAGAAGAATTGGGTTCTTAAATTTTTTTAAAACGATCATTTTTTTAATATATTTTGACAAAGCATTTTATTTTATAATATTTATATGATGTGATGTATGACCATAAATTTTATTAGGGAATTGCACGCCTAAATATCATACATCTTCATAAACACTTCATTCTACATATGTTTAAGCTATAAGGCAAAATAAATGACTATTTTAATACTATTTTTATTTATTTTTAACTTTTTTTTTTTTATTATATTTTCTAAAAATCATAAATTCTTAATCCTCCTAAAAATGATATGAAAATTCATATATTTCATAATTTTCTAGAAACAGAGTAAACATATAAATGTCCAACTAACTAAAAATCGTATTAAAAAAAAAATAAAAAAAAAAATTATTTACCGTTTAAATAATTACGGTAATATTTTTATTTTTTAGTCATGATAATTTCTAAGTTGAAACTGCTAAGACTTAACTTTTACATTTTATATTGAAAGACAGTTTTAGTGTAGCTTTAAAACAACGCAAGGAAAACTCTAATATAAATCTTAAATCTTCAGGAAATTCATTTAGTATCACTCTAAAATGATAAGCTTCAGAATTTTACTATTTTTTTGTCAGCTAAAGTTACTTAACCTTGCAAGCAAAACAAGTCTTACTTCTTTCTTTAATTTAATCTTACTCTACTTTAAATTACTCTTTCTTTAATCAGAGTTCTATGAATATTTTACTGTCAATATTTTGAAGTTTAAGTATAATTGAACATAAACTTATCTGACTGAGGGCATAATGGTTAAATTGCAAGCCTTTCAATCGGAGGGTCTTGGATTTAAATCCCAGTCAGATCAAAACGAAAATAAGTAATACAATTTTTTATTTGATCTACTTTTTGTTGTAACTGTTAGTGATTTTGTCACTGAAAGCAAAGTAATAATAGTAATAGGCAAATTCACTATTTCCTTACAGTCTCATTTCCCAACTCACAGTTTCCATATTCCTGTGCCATCCTTTCCTATCCCTACGCTCTCGGCTCTAGTTAATATACTCATTATCAGTTAGAGATTGCATTCCATTATATTGACTAAAGAGGGAGGTACATTTAGTCAGTTCGGTAAGAATATGATACTACCAAGGGGATATTCTCCGTATCTTTAGAAGATTCCAACCTTCCTTAGGAACAAAAAAATTATTTAATCGGCAATCAAGAATAATAATGGATTTCTTTAGTATATTTTCTATCACAACATCTTAACCCATCATAACATCAAAATATGATACATTTTTTAGAACAATTTAAAAAACTATAACAGATTGGACAATTCAGCAGAAAAAGTTTTCTTTTCATGTAATTAAAGTTGTTCAAAAAAAATTGGAAAAGTTTCTTGTTAGAGAAAAAAAAAAAAATTAGGACTCTCCAAAAAAAAAAAGGACAATAAAATAAACCCATAGACACACAATATAACTTTTTCCTCTCTTATACGGTTGTTTTTATTCAATCGTGTTTTTCATGAATTTTCATAAAAGAAAAACCTTTTTTAATGTATATGTTGATATACATGTGCATAATATATTTATATATAATATTTGAAATATAAGGATAATAAAAATTAATTTATTGATAAAACAACAAAAAACTGTAAAATACCTACTTTGTTTTTTATCGGATACTTCATCATTTATTATATTAAGCTGCTTTTGTTTTTTCTGTCTTTAATTTTTGAATTTCTAACTTTTTTCAACAATCAATTCATAATATTGGGATACTTGAATCTTGTATTCATACTTAACTAAAAATAAAACAAAAAAAAATATTGAAAATAACTTTTAAAGATTGCCTATAATTTTTTCATTCTTATAATTTTAATGTAATTTTGTAGTTCTTCACCCTCATTTCATTCGTTTTCTTATTTTAAGATTCTTTCCGTTGTCGTTACTGTGATCGGTGAAAGGAATATAATTTTTTAGAGCAGTAATAGAGCATAGAGCAGTTAATCATTTGAGATTTTTTACGCATTACTCACATATGTTTTTTTTGTTTTTTCTTTTTCTTGCTTAAGTAAATCCCATAACTTTATCTCATTTTTAATTCATTTTATTGCCATTGAAATTTAGAATTGGTACTCGTTTACTGCGCCAAATAAAATTTTCCAACTTGTAGTGTAAAATATGAAGTTACATCCATATTCCGTCAAATGCAAACAAATTGTTAGATGAAAAGGGTAGGATATTATTATGGTTACTTTTTCTTTTTTGTTAAACTTTTATTATTATTGAACTCCAAAAAAAAAAATAATATATTAGAGATTTTCTAAGTGTTTGGGTTGAAAAATTTCAAGGTAATAAAATAAGAAAAAAATTAAATTTTTTTTTTCTTATTACTTTTCTCTGCAGTAAATTATAGTAAATGCTTTTGAATTTATCTCTTTTTCGCAATTAAATATATTCATATGCTTTACTATTGCTAATTCCGGTAGATACATAAGGTATAGGGTATATTTTAAAGATAAGTTTTGTAAAATTATGGAAAATATAAAATCAAATGATAAATATCTATTGAAGACGTGAGAAAAAATATTTGCAAGTTAAGCCACAATAGAAGCATTAAAAGAAGAGAATAGGCTCTAAGTAGGTATTCTAAATTTCTATAATATGGAAAATTGTTCTCTAAATGCTTGCAATTTTGCAAAGGATTTAAAATTTTCTCTTACAATGCAAAGTGTTTAAAAGATTTTTGTCCATGAAGTTTAGAATACTGTGACTTGTATCAAAATTTGTAAATTTTTTTATTTTCATATAATAAGAAGCAATGTGCTATTTCATATAAAAAGAAAAAAATTTAAAAGTAAAGGAACACTTTCTTATATTTTAAGGGAACCCTACATAATTAATGAAAAGCTGCTAATACATAAAATAGTTCTTGGAGCCTTAGTTTTGACTTTTACTTTGTACAGTTACCTATAACAAATAGAAAATGAAGACATTGTTTCATTGATTTACCCCTATTAGCTTTTAAATAGAGGGAGGTCTATAAAATGTTTTTGAAGTGACTTTTGCCAATTCCGAGAAGATCTTTCCTCTCTGAAAATGTCGAGGTTCTAACTAAAAGTCTGCGGTAGTACGGAAAAATTTTCACATAACCGTAAAATATAAAATACTAAATTTCAAAAAAAATGTATTTTTTTGACATTGACTTATAAAGTTGTTAAAAATATGCTGTTGTTTGACGAGATACATATACAAGTTTAAAAATAGGGCTTTTTCAGAATTTGAGAGACTGCAGTTCCGTAATCCTTTATAACTAAGAAAATCTATTAACACATATAAAAATATAATATACCCATGATGAGTCCTACCCATGATTAAAATTGTATAACTCTATCTTTAAGGGTGTAGAAGTTTTGTGTAGAAGAAGCAGGGGCAAACAAACAAACAAACAGACAGACGGGCGGAGAGACAGAGTGAAACTATTAAGTAAATTAAGTGACTTTAAATGGCTAAAAGTTTATTTTAGAGACTCTAAAATAACGCTACAAAAAAAAATATACAATATACAATAATTATAATTCGTAATTTGTAACAGATATTGTTGGTGACATAAAGGTGAAAACCTTTTAAATTCCTAATGCTTATCAAATTTAAATTCAAATTTTTTTTTATATTTAACTACTAATTGCATCAATTCAGTTTTATGTCCATTTCAAACCCACATAATTTTTAAAGGGTATACGTATAAAAAACAAGTAAATGTAACAGTAAACGATGCAACCGACTTATTAATACCCTACACCTGAATAATTCGAATTAATCCATAAGTGTTTTTGGCAGCTGCTTGAACTTCTTCCCTTTTCTGTCTTATTCAACTCGAATTTCAAGAACGTAAAAGAGGCATCCGCTTGGGATATGCTTGACACCCTTGTATAAAATTTTAAGTTTCTATCTTAATTATTTTCGGAGATTGGTAGTCCTTGGGATGTTTGTGTCAGCTACCCGAATTGCCACTCCAATTCATCGAATCCATCTCAGGAACATAAAGAAAACTTGCCAGAACACCATTCTATTAAATTTAAAGGTTCTACTTTTGTTGGTTTTGGAGATATGCTCGTTGCTCTTGTGCTCGTCCGGAAGTTTCCAAAATACGAACCCATGGTTCAAATTCTTTCAAATGTCAGTTTCCAATTTTACAGAAAAGGAAACATAACAGAACACCTTTGTACTAAAAATAAAAGTTCTATCTTTGTTGGTTGTGGAGATATACTCGTTTGCTCTGGGGCTCGTCCGGAAGCTTCCAAGATTTGAACCCATGGACCAAATCCTCACAAATTTCAGAAACATAAATCAAACATGAAGAAACACCATTCTGCCTAATTTAAAGGTTATATCTTTGTTGCATTTGGAGATAATATCATTTGCTCTGAGGCTCGTTCGGAAGCTTTCAAAATCCGAACCCAAGGACCAAATCCTCTCAAATTTCAGAGGCCTAAATCATACATGAAAGAACACCATTATACCAAAAGTAAAGGTTATATATTTGTTGTTTTTGGAGATAATCTCATTTGCTCTGGGGCTCGTTCGGAAGCTTCCAAAATCCAAACCCATGGACCACATCCTCTTAAATTTTAGAGACATAAATCAAACTGGAAGAAACATCATTATAAAAAATTTAAAGGTTCTATCTTTATTGGTTTTGGAGATAATCTCGTTTGCTCTGGGGCTCTTTCGGAAGTTTCCAAAACCCGAACCCATGGACCAAATCTTCTCACATTTCAGAGACTTAAATAAAACATGAAAGAACACCACCCTGCCAAATTTAAAGGTTATATCTTTGTTGGTTTTGGAGATAATCTCATTTGCTCTGGTGCTCGTTCGGAAGCTTCCAAATCCAAACCCATGGACCAAATCCTCTTAAATTTCAGAGACATAAATCAAACACGAAAGAACACCATTGTACCAAATTCAAAGGTTCTACCTTTGTTCGTATTGGATATAATCTCATTTGCTCTGCGGCTCGTTCGGAAGCTTCCAAAATTCGAATCCACGGTTCAAATTCTTTCAAATTTAAACCCATGGCCAAATCCTCTCAAATTTCAGAGACTTAAATCAAACATGAAAAAACACCATTCGGCCAAATTTAAAGGTTATATATATTTGTTGTTTTTGGAGATAATCTCATTTGCTCTGGGACTCGTTGGGAAGCTTCCAAAATCCAAACCCATGGACCACATCCTCTTAAATTTTAGAGACATAAATCAAACTGGAAGAAACATCATTATAAAAAATTTAAAGGTTCTATCTTTATTGGTTTTGGAGATAATCTCGTTTGCTCTGGGGCTCGTTCGGAAGTTTCCAAAACCCAAACCCATGGACCAAATCTTCTCACATTTCAGAGACTTAAATAAAACATGAAAGAACACCACCCTGCCAAATTTAAAGGTTATATCTTTGTTGGTTTTGGAGATAATCTCATTTGCTCTGGTGCTCGTTCGGAAGCTTCCAAATCCAAACCCATGGACCAAATTCTCCTAAATTTCAGAGGCCTAAATCATACATGAAAGAACACCATTCTGCCAAAAGTAAAGGTTATATCTTTATTGGTTTTGGACATAATCTCATTTGCTCTGGGGCTCGTTCGGAAGCTTCCAAATCCAAAACCCATGGACCAAATCCTCTTAAATTTCAGAGACATAAATCGAACGGGAAGGAACATCATTGTACAAAATTTAAAAGTTCTATCTTTGTTGGTTTTGGAAATAATCTCATTTGCTCTGGTGCTCGTTCGGAAGCTTCCAAAACCCAAACCCATGGACCAAATCCTCTTAAATTTCAGAGACATAAATCGAACGGGAAGAAACATCATTGTACAAAATTTGAAGGTTCTATCTTTGTTGCTTTTGGAGATAATCTCGTTTGCGGAGATTATCTCCAAAAGCCGGAATCATTCGGAAGCTTCCAGAATCCGAACCCATGGACGGATTTTGTCCAGATTCGAACTTAGCCTTTCTTTCGTAATTAGTAACCTACTATATAAATTTCATCAAGATAGCATCATTATTTTTTGAGTTATCGTGCGTACGGACGGACGGACGGACGGACATCGCTAAATCGACTCCGGCGGTGATCCTGATTCAGAATATATATACATGTCTATACCTAACTCGCTTCCTTTTGGTGGTTACAAACACCATACCAAAGTTAATATACCCTATACTTTAGGTGTAGGGTATAAAAATGAATATATAAGGTAAAGTTTTTTAAGTACTAACTGTAAGTTTATATTTTTCATATATTACCGTTAGAATTCAATAACTTTACTTTGTATTAACAAATAAAACAAAATTAACAAATGTCTTTTATAATATCAAGTTTTAGTAAAGAAACAAATAATTTTCTTTTCATTCCATACATTATTGTAGTTAGGTATAGATACCAAAATATGAAAAACCATACGAATAGAAAACTTGGCCTGCTAAATGCATATAAATAAACGATAAACACATTCAAGTCTAATAAAAAAAAAATTGTATACTTTGTCTTGTATTTAAATTTTTTTTTTCTACTCTGTTACTTTTATTGTGTCCCAGATTAAGCATTTATCAATCTTAAATAGTAAATTTATGCACACATTCAGATATTCTGACTCAGGAAACAAATGGAAATAGGTATATATTCTGCTACTGCTTTTGTTGCTACTGTTAGATACTGCTTTTGTTGATTATATTATATGGTTTACGTGTAAAAATGAATATAACAGGATATTCAATTCATATTGTAATCAACATTTTGTTGAAACATTAAATTATATCTCTAAAGAACTAACTAAAAAAAATAATCTAAAGATTTTTATTGTTTCTATTTATGTGTTGTATTTTTTATTTAGTTTTGATTTCATGTTATTCTAGGTACTAACAGTAATTTCTAAAAAAAAAAATACAAATAGAACAGGTACAAATAATTTAACAATATTTAAGGTAAAAAAAAAAAAAGAATTAAAAAGTGTCACGTTTTTTTTTCTTTTGTGGGAGTTGAAATAATAAATTACCAAATGATGACCATAAAAAAAGATGATATTTTCTTTTACAAGATTTAAAAAATCCAAAAGAGAAAAAATATTAGTATCTATAGATATTTTAATATCGTCCTATTCGAACAAACAGTGTTAATAATTATAATATTTATTTTAGTTTATTAATTTATAATCTATCTACATGTAAAAAATCAATAATTTTAATTTTAAATAATCCAAAGATAAATTATTAGTTCTCTGAAAATTGGCAGTGCTACACAGCGATTCAAAACAAAGTAAATATAAAATAACTTAGGCAAGGCTTAACTATAGGTAATAAACCAAATAAATTTTAAAAGTGAAAATTTTTGCTTTCATAAAGTAATTTTTATTTGTTAAACCAGGTCTTTAACAATTGCAACATCTTTACATAAATAAAAGGTGTGGATACTATTCTGAAGTGAATGCTTTAATCTTTTTCAAAATAATAATCAATCAATAAAATTAATTTTTCATCAGCATACTCTTATATACCTTTGATAGAACTTCAAGATGCCTCAATGCATTCTTTTGATTGTTCATTTATTTGTGGTACGATTTGATCCATCCCTATAACCAAACATTGAAACTCACATCATGTACAGAAAATTTACCATATTTAATTTCAATATTAAATATGACAATTGCTAGTTCTCCTAAGATAGGTAATTCTAAGATATTTATATACCTATCACATAAATATCTGCTGCATTTTGTATCCTCGCAATGGACGATTAATTTAAAACTATATACCTAAGGGTTTTGTTAAAAATTTTGTACAAAAGATCCATTTTTTTGACGTTAACTGAGTGGAATATCATCTGTAAGAATAAGTTTAAATATTGAAGTTCGCTTAGAAACAAATATGAAATGATGAAGCAGATTCCTTGTGCTATAATTAGCATCTTATTAGATACCTATGTAAATATTTATCGCCAATAAACTTTGTCAACAAACCAAGAAATCTATAATCACTGCACAATATTCTAATTTTTTTCCATTTAAAAAAACTTCGAATAATTGATTAATATTCAGTTAATTGGTAAAATAATGTAAATGTCAATATGACAGATAAAATTATGCAAATAGTCTAGTCTGAAACTTTTGGAGAACCGCTGATATATTAAAATAATTGGTAAAATAATGTAAATGTCAATATGACAGATAAAATTATGCAAATAGTCTAGTCTGAAACTTTTGGAGAACCACTGATATATAAAAGATGTTGATTAAGGGAATATTTACAAACAATTCTTGCATAAATTGCAAACAAAATATCATTTTAAGAATCTTCGAACTTTGAAAAAAGTTCATTGTTAGATCTCTGATATTAACTGCGTTTATATCTACTTTAAAAATTACTTTGCAACTCTAAATAGATACAAAAAGTCATAAATTTAAAATCTTGTATTAATTCAATAAATTTAAATAAATTGTTGGAATTTGATTATTTATTATTTTTTAAGTTGTTTTTTTTTTTTAATTCAAAAGTATCTTTAATTTAATTTTTTTTAAATTCTCTAGAGTTTAGTTTTTTATATTTTTTTTTGTGATACCTTCAATATAGCTTCAATACAACTCTATTCTCTACAATAATCGAATTTTTACCTTTTTTCAATTCAACAAAAATAATAACAAGAAAACAAAAAAAAAAAGTACTTGAAGTGGAAAATAACTTAAGAAGATCAATAAGCTTTATTATAAAATATAAAGAAATGGGTCTTATTTAATTCTAAATATATCCTTTGGAAAAAGAAAAGGAAGACAAAAATAAAATTAAAATTCCCCTGCATATAATACACATATGGTTTTATTTAAATTTTCTTGCGAAGAAAGACAACTACCACGTACATTATTTTATTTAATATAATATTATACATACATATATATGTATAATACTTATATCTGAAGTTTTTTCACATAATATACATATATATATATAATATATCACAAACCAATTTTCAGATCACATTATTTTGTATAATCTATATAGAAACTGTTATACGTATTATATTATAGCTATATAATATCATTTTAGTTACTGTAATGTTCTATCTCTTTTACAACCGAACTGAACCAAAACGAACCAAACATCATCTGGAGGAATATAAAAATATTTTGTTTTACCCAAAGGAACGATTTTCATTTTCTTAACACAGAAAAATCGCAAAAGAAAAATACAAAAACAAAAAAAAAACAAAAATTAAATAAAAAGTAACAGTAACCGATGACGAATACCTTAAATATTGTATCCCCAAAAAAATACTTAAGATTAAAAATATCCTAAGCGGGATTACCAGTCACATAAAATATATATATATAATAATATATAGGTTATAAACTTTGTTACAAAGATAAATAAAAAAAAAATATATTTGAAAAATATCTTTTTCACAAAATAACTAGAATGAAAACAATTTTAAATATATTAAAAAAAGATATTAAGAATTTTTTTACTGTTATAATACAAGGATTGTTTTATTTTATATTCTATCTGGTTTCTTTTATTACAACAAAATAATGTTATTCAAAAATTCGATTTGAAAGAAAATGGCCAAATAAAGCTCTACAAAATAATAAAAGTATCTGTTTTATATCTAAATAAAACAGCCTATTCTTTCCTAATATTTACGTTTCATAGTCTTGTCAAATAGTAGCTACAACCGAGTAATCCATTGCTAAATGAAAATAAGAATTCCAGGAACTGAAATTTAGCCAAATTTGAATAATAAATGACTTAATGGACGACCTATGTTCCATATAGTAGTGGGAGGAAGAAAAAAAAGTTAAGGAATTTTTTTTTGCTGTTAACTATAGAAAACGATGTTTACATTTTCTCTTTTGTTGTCCTTAATCTGAACATCAAATGACTGGTTAAAATATGTATAAGGAAAAATTTTGATTGTCTAGAGATTATAATGGTTTTTTCAAATAATAAAATTATTAGTCTATCAACTGCACATACATTCCATTAAAAGACTTTTTTCGAAGGATTTGAAATCCAACTACTGAAGATAATAATATTTGTAAAGCGTTTCATAATCAACGAAACAATTCTAGTTCTTATTGCCAAAAAAAAAGCTAAAACAAAAAACAACACAAATTAGAAAGTTAAAATTAGGAGTAATCAAAATAATCAGATAAATACTTACATTCGGAAATTGCAATTGAAACTAAAATTGTAGAAGATTATGTCTTGGGTTAACAAACGGGAAAGTGGGAAGAAAAATGGAATTATACAATACCAGTATAGACCAAAAAAATAACTTTCCAACGAAAATAGATGTTATGTTATAGATGTTAATAGGTATCTATATTGAAAATAAACATTTACATCTCTATTATTTTATTTAAATAATTAGCAAGCCAAACTATAAACTAAACAGGACCTTGGACACAAAAGTAATAAACAAAGTAAAAAAAGTAAAAAAAAAAAAAAAAGGAGGTACAAATATATGTCATTGTTAATGGAATACGATTGGGAAAACTTTAAAAAATAGCCAAGAAAACTGATTTTTGGGAAAATATAAATTTAAAAACAATTTAACATATTTTATTCGAAAAACCTAACCTTTTCATTTTACCTTTTCAATTTTACTGTTATATAATATATTTTAAATACATATATAACGTATACTTTATAACTGTTAAAAACTTTACCTTTTCTTAAAATTCTTGTTTAGTTAGTTTTTTTTTTTTTCTAATCCTTAAAGAATTTTCATTTTAACTATTCTTTGTTCGAGTTTTTTTTCTTTTTTGTCATTTTTTTCTTTTTCTTTTTGTTATTTTTATTTTTTGTATCGTTGTATTATAATAATAATATGTATTCGCAATGCCTGTTAAGTGTTTGCGTGTAATCGTAAATAGCTGCCAACATAACAATCATAGGTGATTATTTTCTTAAAGAGAAGTTATATTCTTCTTTTGATTTTTTCTCGAAGAAAAGTACACCAGACCTAAAAAAGAAAATAACATAAAAAAATTAAAGGTACCACTTAAAAACATAAAGAGGATGTATAGACCATAATATTGTTAAAGTATCTTTATTGTTCATTTTTTTTTTTTTCAACCAACTTTAACTGTATAATTTCTTAAGGATTTCTAAAAAACAAAAAAAAAGTAACTGTAGTACGATTTAAAGTTTATTTTTTTTTTTTTTTTGTTATTTATTTTTTTTTAGTTTTATTTTGATTCCTTAAAATGGCACTTAACCACGCAAAGTTGAACATTAGATTACCTTGTTTCATCTGTTCTCAATTATATCATACTATACCAATTATATCATATTGTGTATGTTTAGGTAGGTAAAATATAGGTATGTATTAATATATTATGAATGTATATTATGAATAGATAAATAAGGTCTAAGGTTATTTTAGACCTTCTTTTATATTTTATGTATATCTATAGATTAGAAATATTAAAGAAAACTGTTTGTTTGTATTAAAAGGTAATGACCAATTTAGTAGACCCTGTAATTTTTATTATTGTTTTATGATTTAATCCTTGAGATTTATGAACTGTGGATAATCGTGATTAAAATGGTTTATAGTACAAAATCTTACAGATATATTATGTTAAAAATAATTTAAAAAAAAAAAATTAAGAACCAAAAAAGAAAGAAAAATGTAATAAAAATTAAAGCTATTACGGTATATCCTTACTATATTTTAGTTGATTTAATAGGTATTATATACATTTTGGATCCGTAACAATATTATGACAAATGCTCTTTTTTTTGTTTTGTTGTTATGGGATCATAAAAAGTTTCATATTAAAATGAATAATAACAACAACAACAACAACAATAATAATAATTATAACAATAGAAATTGCCAATTAACCTAAATGATGACTATTGCTTATATTCAGTATTTATGATACTTTTGTGTCAACAAGTTGAAGGAAAACAAAATTTACAATGAAATTTTTTAAAGGGTATATTTTTTTTTCTTAATGAGTTTTTAATTTTTAGGGTATTTTTTATACCTACTGAGTAAAACACAGTTTTTATAAGAAGAAATATAGAGCTTTTAGTTTTTGAACCTAATTGTAAGATATATAGGTATAGATTTATGGGATGAGAACAATGAGAGTCAAAAAATTAAAATTAAACGAAAAGAAATTAGCCTCAATTCTGAAATTAGCCAATATTAATTTCATTTAAGAACATTTTGAATCTTTGATTATAACATCAAAAAAAAAAAAAGTGAACAGTCGAATAATTATAAAAGAAAATCAGAAATACGTATAATTTAATAAAAATATCCTATTTTTCGCATTTAGATTAATCTGATTGAATTTCATTTATCTCATAATGCAAAAATTATAAGTTACTTAAACATTTTAATGTATTAATAAGCATTGCAAGTTTATTTTAAAAAATAAATATCATAAGTTCTTTTTTAAATATCATAAGTTCTTATTTAAAAAATCAAGAATAAAATTTTTAAGCATAACCCAAACGGACGTTTGGATGTTTTGCATAGCGCAAATGGACAACAGAAGAACGCCTATTGAAAAAAAAAACAATGTTTGATCTAGAGGAGGGTAAAGTGTATTAAGGAAGGAATGGGGAGAAGTTTTGAAGTGTTGATAGTGGAAAATTGTTAATTTTTTCTTAAATTTTGATACATTGATCATCTTTTGGTCATCCGACCTCTTTTAGCAGGGAACACCAATTTTGATAATTAGTTTTATATGTGGGATGTTCTTCCTATATGAATACAAATTCAGTTCGCAAATCCTGATTTCAAAGAAATCTAAATTTAAATGAAATAAAGTTTAGTTACACAATTTCCTACTGTTTTGGTTTTGTTTTTGTAATGATTTACTTAAAATAACTTAATTATTGCATGCTTTTCTTTTGTATCACAATAATTAAAAACTAATTTTGTGGTCGGGTTAAGAATAAAATTAGAAAATTTTTCTTTTTACTGAAAAACTTTTCCGTTTTCTTAAAAAATAACTTATTCATATTACCGTTGAGAACTTATTTATTATTTCAGCAAAACAATAATTGATAAGTGATTTAAGATCAACTAAAAAGTTAAAAGTTTATTTGTGTGCTATTCACAATTAAGATGGTACTAATCATTTTAGTATCGAAATATGTTCGACATATTGGTGTATTGCAGACAATACAATAGGTTAAATATTTTTTTTCCTGTTTCTTGTACTTGTCTATTCTACACAAGAGTAAATAAAACGAATATAAAAAGGAAAATTTAATAAACTTCATATAAAAATTCCATTATGTGCTATTTATTATACACTTGCACTAAAACTTTGAGTTTAATACTTTTTCTCTTCTTCTTCAGACGCCCTCTCATATCGAATGTTGGCAACTGTTAATCAAAGCTATTTTATTAATATTTGGGTATATCATTCAATAGGTTCTTATTATCAAGCCAAGTTACAATATTCATCTTCAGTTGATGTCATATAAATTTAATCATGCCTTCATTTTGCTGAAGTTTCATTTCTACTATGACTTTATTTGTTAATTTCCTAATTTTTGATTGTGGCCAAATGTATCAATACTTTTAAATGCCTTTATTCATCTTAAAAATCCATTCCCACTTCAACAGAACGTGATGGTAACGTATTTCTATTTACAATAATGCCAAGATATGACAACGTACCTTCAAAATCTTTTTTATTACTACTAAAAGTTCTCATACCTATTGTTTCGCTTTTGCTTAAGAATGTTGGTAGATTCTCCTTATCGCCTCTTTATCAACAAGTAAGTGAATTTTATTTTGTTTTGAAATTTATTATTTTTATTATTACACTATTTACCAGCAACAAAGACGTGATGTCGTTTTACTGGTAAAAGGGCAATATAGTTGTACGCAATTGAAAAATGAACTAAATGTAAAGGGAAATAAATTATCCTATTTGTAAATTTGTAAAATATTAAATAAAAAAAAATAATAATACATGAATATAACTTTCACATCTCATCGTTGTAGTGGGAATTAATCTTAAGAAACTTTTTAAAAGTCCCGTAACATCAATGATTGTGATTTGATAAAAGCGGTTTTTTAAAGAGTTTGTAAAATTTGGATCCATCAGCTGTTTAGAATCCATTCTTTCCATTAAATTTATCTGACTGTCAAGACTAGACAAAGAAAAAGATTTTCGCTCCACTCTTATACATTTTCTTATTACTAAACTACTTTATACTGTGATTTTTTTATTTATTTGCAACTTTTTTTGAAGACCTGTTTTAAAAGATCTAACATGTTTCAATGCTATGACAAGCATTAAACATTAAATTGCTCAATACATTTAAATTCTTTATTTAACTATGAAATATAGTTAGAAACTCTAAAAATTGAGTTCCCTTATTAATTTTATGAATATAATGGTAGTCCTTGTTTTGTTTTTACCATATTTCCAAAAAAAATTCGAAAAAATGTACTATTAGTTTCACTCTGTCCGTCCGTCCGTCCGTCTCTCCGTCTGTTTACAACACTTCTATACCGTTAAAGATAGAGAAAAATAAATTTTAAACATGGCTAGGTCTCATATATTAATGTTTCAGAACAACTTTTTCATGTAGCCCCATATATTGCGAAGTTGCAGCCCCTCCCACTTTGAAAAAGCCCTATTTTTAAATCCGTATATCTCATGTTTTACTTAACATTTTTTTCAATCTTAAAATACCATTGAACATGAATTTGTTTTACCTTTGTAAATCAATATCAAAATTATACAATTTAGTATTTAAATTTACCGTTATGTGAAACCCAAATTTTGCATAATTTTTCTACCTTTGTAACTCCGGCATGATTTTATAGGGACTTGAAATTTAAGAAAGAACTTTAAGAATTAGTATAAATTTTTTTGGATCGCCTCCTGTTTATGAGCTATTAGGACTCAAAAATTGAAAATTTGCTATTTTAAAACTCCTGTAACTTAGACACCTGTACATATTTTTCTTCGGCAATACATAAAAGTGAAAGTTGCAGTAATATATTTTTATGTGTGTTAACGATTTCAGGATTGCAGAGTTACAGCCCCTCAAAATTATAAAAAGGCGCTATTTTTAGATGTCTATATCTCAGGTTCTGCGTAGTAGTTTTACAATCTAAAAACGCTATAACACTAATTTTAATTATTCTAATTTTCTTATTATTCTAATTTACTTTTTAAATTTACCGTTATGTGAAAACCAAATTTTGCATGATATTTGCTTTTTCATAACTCCGGGACGCTTTAAGAAAGGAACTTAAATTTTTAGACAAGAAAGAACTTTTAGAATTAGTATCTTCAGAAGTTTCTTCAGAAAAGTTTTTGCGCCACCCCCTACTTAAGAGCTATTAGCACTCCAAAGATGAAAATTTGCTTTTTTTAGACATCTGTAACTTAGACACCTGTAGCAATTTTTCTTCAGCAAGCCTCAGTAAAAATTAAAAGCCTCAGTAATATATTTGTACGTGTGTTGATGGGTTTTCTTATTTATATAGAGTTCCGGACTTATAGCCGCTCAAAATTGCAAAAAAATCCTGAGACTTTGCATGAACATAAATCAGGACATGGAAGGTACATATTATAATTTTTTCATTTTCTATATGAAATTTTCAAATTTTGGTGCAAGTCACAATTTTAAACAGTTTGTATTATCTTTTGGAAATGTGCTCTTAAAAAAACCGTTGGGTTACATTCTGCCTTATTTGTTTTTTTTTTTTTTTTTTGAATAATATTAGAAAAAGATTTTATGTTATTTTGATTTTTGGAATTTTATTCGCATGATAAATTTTCTTTTATTTAATATTTTCTTTCATTATTTTATACTTCATTTATAATTTTTTTTTTTTTTTGTCTTATGTACAACAATAATTACCTTCAATAATTTTAATGTTAGTTCAAAAAGAAAAAGGAAAAGAAAATATCAATAAAAAAATAACAACATGGCATTCGTTTTTGTTTTATATGTGATTACCCAAACATGGTTAAAAATTTAATTTTCCTTGTATAAAACATACAAAGATCGATTGATTTTTTTATTGTTTTTTTTTTTTTTTTTTGTATTTTTTTCTAATCTTGGACATTAAATAAGTGGAGACCTATATTTTGTTTTACAAAATCAGAATAAAGAACCAAAAAAAAAAAAAAAAATTAAATAAAAATCACAACTCCTTCAAACGGAGTAAGTAAACATGATTACAAAATAACAACACGCATGTTTTACTAAACATAAAGCAAAAAAAAATTTCATTGTTTGTGTGTAACATTTTTTGTTACTTTTTTTTTATAATATTTAATATTTTTGTTTTTTTTTGGTTTTTTTTGGTAGACCCTTTCCTATTCTATATAGTTTAGTTCTAGTAACTTATTAGACTAGTATTCTAGTATATACTGTATATAAAAAACTTAAGAAAGTCTTATTCTCTTATAAATTTATATTAAATGTATACATTTACGATTTTGACGACACAGTTTAATAGGCAACTAAAATAATCAGAGCAGACTTTGCACGAACATAAATCAGGACATGGAAGGTACATATTATAATTTTTTTCATTTTCTATTTTTTATTTTATTTTAGTTTTTTGTATTTTATAAACAACTTGTAAATTTTTGTATTTTTTGTATATTTTTAATGATATATGAAGGTAGGTCTAAAAATTTTATGAGAAAATTAGAATACATCATTAGAAATTTAGTTAAGGTAAATGAAAAATATCAACAAATATTAAGGTAAATATGGTTCTGTATGGAATTTGAAAGCATCATATCGTGAATGGATTTTGATGTTATAGCGATGCTTAATGAAAATGAATTTTCTATCTTTAATAATTTAAAACATTGTTCCAAGATTTTATTTGTCAGTATTTCTGAATTCAAATTGATAAAGAAAAAATTTTTCAATATTAAAGTATGCCAAAGTTAAAGTTTTTCGCAAAAGGTTATACTTAATGGTTAGTTTATTTAAACTAACTATAAAGTTTACCTATAAATTCTATCCGAAGAAGAGAATCTATAATATTGATCGTTTTTTCTACCGATACATTTCACCAAACTGATATTTTAACGGAAATTGAATACTGTTACAACTAAACAGCTATTTTAGAATCAAATCAGCCTATTAGTGAGCCAATTGTCAAGATACACTGCCTTAAAAAAGACGAAAGAATATAGTTACTGTAAAATTGTATTTGTGTTCTCTTAGAGAGAGTCCCTATAATAATTTTACTTCCTAGAATCGCCTGATGGTTATCTGGATAAATTTTTGTCTAGGCGATCTCAGTGATCTTACAAATATTGTTTAAATCAATAAATTTCACTTTTTAAATGGTTAAATATTTTAAAAATGGTTCAAATAGATAAAATATCTTTAAATAGATTGAATTATAGTCTAAACTGGCACTAATTTTTTCTGGAGATTTTATATATAGCATATCTGAAAATACATAATATTCAATAACATAACCTTAAATTTTTCTATGCAATAGAAAGTTTCTGTAAAAATGTTCAGCTTTATATTATTTTAAATTTATTTAAGTACACGTTGTTAAGTAATGGAAGGAAAAATTGAAATATGTAACCGAAGAAAAAAACGGTTTCACGACGAGAATAGAGGTACCTATCTCTTTAATTTTTTTTTTTTTTTTTTGGAATAATCAAATTTTAGGTATAATAAAACGAAACTTCCCTTCTTTATAATAACACTAATTAGTTTTTAGCTAGATGCGAGTTTATTATATAATTTAACCAGAAAAAAGCATAGAAACATTTTTGATGATAAGATCGAATGGTAAGGTTTCCCTGTGTAATATAGTAACTAAAACTCTTTGTTACAATATTTTTTAAATTATTTTTATCAAAGTAATTTAATAAAACAAAAAATTTAACTGACAAAGAATAATCGCATATGTGTTAGTTATTCCAATTTGTTAGACTCATCATGAAATTCTAAAGCCGTTACGAAAACCATTTGAGTTAGAACCTCTGTAACATAAAATTTTCAACTTCTTTCGATCTGCCCTAAGATAAATTATTTTATTTTTCATCTTTTACGAAATATCAAAATTCAACTTAATTATTTAAAGGATACATTAAAATTCATATTCACCATCATTATATTTTTAGTAATTTTTTGGTTAATTATACAACTTACCTTCGTTATTTTGGTCTTTATTATTGTTATTTTTCTTAAAGTAATTTATTTCCACCTTTTCAGCATATCGTCTGTTTTTGTTTTACGTATATTAAATCAAAAATAAAATGACTTAATTAATCATATTTAATATTATTCTGTTTTTTTTTCCCCATTTTTTTCTCTTCTTTTTTTTTCTTTTTGGGAACTTTTACCCTTTGCACTATTTATATAATATATTTTTTTCACTTTTGCAAAGATACTGTAATCGTTCTTAATGTTTTTCTTTAATATTTTGTAATTTTTAGCGTATTTGTAATATTCTGTTTCTAAAACTATACAAAAAAAAAAAAAAAAAAAATAACATAATAATAAAAAAGGTGGGGTTTTTACATTTAATCTCGTATTTAATAAAATGTACCTAATAACATTAATTTAAATTATGAATCACTTAATTATATTTCCATGCAGATACTCACATATACATAGCACAGAATATACATTGAAAAATAGTACAGATGATTGCAAGGAGCAGGCTAGTTAAGTGCTTTCTGTAGCTTCTAAAATTTAACCAAAAAGAAACTGTAAAAATTTTTAGCAGTTTTTTTTTTCAGCCAAAAATTGAGTTCCTTATACCAGGCTTAAACATTTGATTTATAGGTAACAAACTGAAATATAAATTTTTGATTGAAAATTAACAAAAGAGTTCTAAGTTCGATTCAGACTGTAGTGCCATGATGAAAATATATTATTATTATGTATATTATATAGATGTAAAAGTATATATAACTCTATCTATGTTAATGAAATGTAAGTTTACACTGTAGTATTAAACATAATGCTCGGGAGCAGAGAAGTTTAATATTTACACAATGATTAATAAAATAAGAAGAAAAGGGTTAAATGATTCGTTTTAAAAAAAAAAAAACTGTTTTCTTTTCTTGAAGGTTTTCCTAAAAATATTTAAATAAAAACTTTGTTAACTCATTAGGTTTGTTTAGAAACAAAAAAAAAAAAAAAAAATTTATTATTTATTTTTAGAAAATTTTTTTTTTTGTTTTCCTTTTTCCTTAAACTTTACTATGGTTTAAGCAAAACAAGTATGTATCTATAATATAAAAAGAAAGCATTTGAAGGTTAAGTTTTAAAGGTAACTAACAGGATATTAATAGTTTTTTAAATAATTAATAATAAATTAAAAGAAAATGGAAAATATTTTCTTTTTAAAAATGTTGAAGTTCAATGTACAGAACACATTATCGCATTATTTCTTTTTCTTGACTTTGTTTAAAAAATATTTAAAAATTTTTAAAATAATAAAAAAGTAAGGTGTATTCACTGAATGGTGAAATTCTTGAAGAAGAATCGTTTTCTTATCGATTGGCAATTTGACGGTTAGTTCACATATCACAATTAAAACAACACAGTGAAAACTTTTATTTTTTTTTTAATGTATTTCTCTGCCACATAAATGTGGACAGGAAATTACACAGCCTTTTCTGTTCAGGCGTGGCTGTATATGTCGTAAGGGGGAATAACTCTTACGACGTGTTTGGGATTCGAACCCACACTCCCTCGGTGTTTACAGCGTATTTTATACGCTCTTACCCACTGTGGAAACTTTTATTTACTCGTTTTTTAATATGTCAAAATTTGTACTTAACTAAAAGTATATATTCGTGTTTTCTTATAGTGGGTTGTCATATATTTTCCAATTTTATAGCTCCAAAAATTTTCTGTTCTCCTACTAAATTTCATAAGAAAAAAAAAAAGACTACTTACTTTAACACTAGAAAATAAGAACAATATACAAAATATTCAATATCATGGAAAAAATAAAAAGTAATTCTTTGTTTCAGATAATAGATGGGATACAAATAATTAAAAAGTTAATCATCTTACTTATAACCCTGTAAAAATGATGCAGCAAAATAATCCATCGTTTATTGAAAATTAAAAGATTTTGTGAATCGAATATCTTCTTTAAAAGATTAAGGGAAAAAAACAAGAACAGATTTTTATCCAAAATCTAAAGTTAAAAATATTAAAGACATGATTATTAAAGAAGCAAAATACGATATCAAAAAAACGCGGAAAAAGATTGAAATCAATATAAATATAAATGTAATATAGGTTAAAATGTGCATAAATTAAAGAAAATATGATTCATTTCAAACGTGTAAAACGCAGAAGCCCAACAAATTTTTTTTGTGAATGCATATATTGCAACTCTATGTCGAAATTATTATAAAGTTTTAAAAGCAACAAAAATATTGGAAATACCAGTATGTATACTTAATAATATCTATAAAAATTATTTTACATAAATTTACTTACATTAATTTATAAAATCAGAAATATTATAGCTTATGGTTTGAAAAATGTATAAACAAGCTATTGAATTTAATTTATACTTTAAGTTTCTATTTTTCTTTAAACGTTTAATTGAGTAATTTAATTTAGGGATAAATTCATACCTTTTTATTTAAAATTACCTATTTCTGTTATAGATATTTCAAGACATTGTTGATTTTCATCTACGGACCAAGATGTTAAAAATGGCTTACACACTACAGATACAAATTCATTGAACTATTTTTGAAATTTCTTATATTAATAACTAAAATGAAAAATTTTAAAAATTTAAGTTTTGTATTAATTTAAATTTAAAGTTAAAAATTATTTCAAAGTATGTACTTGCAATATAATTTAGTAATATATTTCTCTAATTCATAAAACCGTAAATAATACAATTTATAAAATATTTCTTATTTTTGTATATTCTTCATCTTCTAATATTTAGAATTTCTAAACAAATAAAAATATACTTCATAGTATAATATTTATGTATGTACAAAATGTTATTTTTTTTTTTGTTATTTTTAAATAATTGCATACATTTAGGCTCACATTAATTTATAATTTTCATTACGTTAACAGAAAAAATCAACAACAAAAAAATAAAACAAAAATGCCTAAATCATGAAATATTTAAAACTGTAAGCATAACAATGTCCCATTTTTTTTTTTTTCTTTAATATACTCCGTTCTTCATTATGTAGCCAAAACCAAAAATATAAAACAGTAACAATAATAATAATAACAACACTAAAACCTTACCTAGGAAAATTAATACCACTAAAAACGAACACAATTAGGATGATACAACAAAAAAGAAAAAAAAAAAACTACAACAAAACAACAATAAACATGACAGAAAGAGAAGGAAAAAAAAAACAATCAGGAAAACACGAAATAAATATTCTTTCTCTATATTTCAACAAGAAGAAACAAAACAATATTACATACCTACTAAACTATAAGCTATAACTGATACAATATTATAATATTATACATACGTATATATGCATACATATATCAACTGTTCTAATTGCATACATAATATTACTATATTATATGTGTTTATGTATGTACTATATGTATATTGTGAATGATAAAAGTACAGGTATTGTACTGTTACAATTTATAAATTTAAAATAGATTTAAACATGAACACACACATTCATTCATACACATTTATAATAATGTTTTTGTTCACTAATTTAACCCAAATTTAACACAAATTCCTAGTTTTTATACCCATCATACAAAAAGCTTAAAGAGAAAAACGGTTTTTTTTTTATGTTTTTATATTTTTTTCGCCTGTTATTTAAGACTTTTTCCACGTGATGCATAATTTGAAGAATTTTTTTTTATTTATTTTTCTTTTTTTTAATTGAATATTCCATAATAATATTTTATATTGTTTCAAGTTTGAATTCAATTCTAATTCAAGTTAATTCAATAAATTTCAAACTAAATTTAAAGCACATGCCCCAAATCATTCGATGAGGAGAAAATATTTCACTTAAAACATTTATTCATTTTTTTAAAAATTAATTCATTTAAAATGAATTTATTAAAAAATTCTCAGTGAATAGATTTCTCATCTCATACACATGATGACAGTGACATATGACACAACTTTAAAGTGAAACTGTTATATTTTTGAGTAATGAATAAAATTTTTCGTGCTCTCTTTCCCTTTCAAATTTTTCTCTCCTATTTTTTTTTTACAGTTTTTTAAATTAAATAAAATAAAATTTTGCTGTCTGCTGAGTGCTGGATTAGATTGTAATTTTTTCAACTCATTTTAATTTATCGTTTTGCTATTGTTAAAGAAAGCTAAATGTTACAAGTTACAATAACTGTATTTAGAAAAAATACAAAGAAAGAGAGAAAGAGAGAAAAATAAAAGCTTTATTTTTTATTTATTCTTCGTGTAAATTTTTTTGTTGCACATGGGAAAAAAATTTTAGTTAAAAAAAATTATTTTTATTATCAGTGTTTATCCATAAAAAAAAATGTAATAAAAATACAAAAATAGATAAATTGTGAGACGAATAAGATTATATTTATGTAAATACATTTATTTATATTATAATATTTACACTTTCTGTTTAGGTATTTAATTGTTATTGCGATGGCAAATTATAGGGAAAAATTAAACCATTAAGGCAATAATTAAAAATTAAAATTGTAACTCCAAAAGTTATGTTGTAAAAGTAGGAAGCTACAAATTGATTTTCCAGGAGAAAATCCTTAGAAATATTTCATAGTTAAGTTAACAGATAAAGAGCACTGAATTACAATTTTAAAATGGTGCCAAGAATTTTCAGAGGTAAATAGAATAATACTTAATATATGCACGTGGAACTTCAAAAATCCATTTTAATATGATGAATTAGATCAAATAACAAAATGACCCCAGCCCTTCAAAATAAACTATGTTTGGTATAGAAGTGAAAAACGATAATATTTCAAGTTTTATTAATCAATGGACAATGGAAAACTTTACTTAAACGGCATTTAATACATTATCATCTTAATGGATTTATATCACATTTAATTATATCAAGATATTAATAAAATTGAATAGAAAAGCTGATGTATACATTTTGAAATTTTAATACATTCTAAAAGAGTAGAATTAACCTATTAAAACATTACTTTCATTGATAGGAAATCTATAACTTTTCAGACTCATTTACTAATTTTACATTTCGTACTCTTCATTTACCATAGTTAATTGAACACGATTGGACAAAATCTGCAAATTCATTTTAAAACAAAAATTTTTCAATAAAAACCAATTTTATGGAGAAAAATTTTAAATATTTTAATTTATTAAAACCACTTAATATATACCACAACAGGAGGAAAAGTGAATATTTTTAAAATATTTAAAAAAGTAAAAAAACCGTAGTCCTCTTGTGACACGATAAAAATAAAGTGTATGTAATATTAAATAAATCCCACCAATATATACACGACCATACACAATAATAATAATTATAAAATGGGTTGATTAATGAAAGGGAAAAAATTGAAGGAAACATATATTTATCACGGTATATTAATTAAAGTTGAAGTAAATAGAAATAATTGAAGATAAGATGTACCTTCCTGTTTTTCTGAAAAGATTTTCTCTGTTTTCCTTTAATGAGAAAATATGTACTTAATATTATGTTATTTTGTTGTATTTAAATTTTCCAATTTTTTTATTTATTTTTGATTCTTTCATTTTTGTGTTATCCATTCGTATATATAATAAGAATCATAATACCGGTGATAATTTTTTATTATTGTATCATACATACAATTTAGATATATAATGAGTAGATATGTTAAAAGAAAACTTTTTATCACAGTTTTATTTTTAAGATTCGAAAAGAATTTTTTTTTTTTTTTTTGTATCAGACATTTCCTTAAACCAAGCATCAGTTATGTTGTTCATTTAGTGAACTATCACAATTAACTGAAACAGTTATCACTTACAAGGGTTAGTATGTTAGTATATTAGTATAGTATGTTAGTAAATGATGATACATTAGATATTTAATTGGTCATTACCACTGTTAGTAACTACTAATTAATGTTAGTAATGATGTTAATGGTAATAAGAAACAAGAAAAAAACAAAGAAACTAACATGCAAGTTAGATTAAAATGTCAGACTAATCATGCAGACTACGAGGATTAACCATGCTCGCTTAAAGCCTGGCTCTCAGTGTTAATTTTTTAACGCTAATATCAAAGAGCTCAGACCTTGAGTTAGTCCCTCTTAACATACGCGAAATAGGCTCAAATTTTCCATAGTCTGTAGAATGGTGTGACACATTAAAAAGCTCGACCGATCTTAAATTATTCAGATTTTCTCTAAATCCATTTGTTCGCGAATAGAGGGGGAGTTGATATCACCGGGAGCTATCTGCTGAACGAATATGATATCCGCCACTAGATGGCGTGACTGGAGGGAGTTGAATTTAATTTAAGAAAGTCTAGCTTCATATGGAGGAAGACGTATAGGATCAGCCCAAGCAAGGTTGCGTAAAGCGAAACGAAGAAATCTTTTTTAGACCGATTCAATACGTGAAATATCTATATCACGATATGGAGACCATACTAGGCTCGAGTATTCTAGTATAGGTCTTACATAAGTAGTAAAAAGTTGCTTAGTGATATAGGGTCAGAAAACTCTTTTGACCAACGCATAACAAATCCAAGAGTTGAGTTAACTTTATTTATTATGGAGTTGTAGTGACTCTTGAAATCTAACCTACTATCAATGATCAGTCCCAAATCAGAAGTACGATCTTCTTTTAATAAGTTCATCGTTGAGGATGTAATCATAGTTGATTGTTGAGTTAGCTCGTAACCTTGAAAAGCTCATAATTATGCATTTGCTAACATTTAGTTTGAAATTGTGGTTTCTGCACCATGAACTAAGTTGGTTGAGATCATATTGCAACAACTCATAATCACGAGTGGAAGTTATAGTTTTGCAGATTTTGGTATCATCAGCGAAACTGAGAAGATGTGAGTGGGATAAACAAAGCGGACTGTCATAGCTGCCTTGTGACACTCCTGAATTTGCAACGTAAGTTGCAGAAATGGTAGATCTATAAAGGACCTGGTATGACCTATATGACAAGTAAAACGATAACCATTTAAGGTTATGACTTGAAAATCCTACTGCTTTATGCTTTTCAAGGATAATTTTATAGGGAATTAGATCAAAAGCCTTACTGATATCTGTGAGTACCACATACACTTGTTTTTTAGTTTCCATTGTATTCAAAATATGAGAGACGAATTCAGTCATATTAGTAACTGTGGATCTACCTTTTTGGAAACCATATTGTTCTGGTGGAATAAATGGTTGGCAATAATCAACAAAAATACGAGCACATTATTTTTTCAAATAATTTGGGTATAATTGACAGTTTAGCAATGGGTCTATAATTGCTTACATCACAACGAGCCTCTTTCCTAAGTATCGGGTTTATAAATGAAAGTTTCCAGGGCTCGGGGAAGGAGCCACATTGAATTGAGAAATTGAATAATTTGCAAATAGAACCTACCAAATTTTGGGCACAAAATTTTAATATTATTGGCGGAACTCTATCGGCGCCGTACGTGAAGTCATCTTTTAGAGCCAACAGGTGAGGCATTAAAATATCTTCAGTTATTACAATGATCTTAATGTCAAAATTTGAAAGAGGTGGAACTAGGTTATCTAAATATGACTGATTTGGCTCAAAAACCCCGTTCTGATAAGTATTAGAGAAAAATGTGGCAAAAAAGTTGGAAACAGTCTGCGAGTTATCTGATGTTGTTTCTTCGTAACGCAAAACCGATGGGTAACCATCAGTTCTACGTTTACTATTAACAAAATCATAAAAACGTCGCGGATTGGAATAAAATTGCGATTTAATTCTGTCAATATAATTTTTATATAAAGTATCAGATAGAATTTTGAATCTATTATAGATATCAAGAAAGGTGTTATAATGGGCAATGGAATTAGTTTCCATATATTTTTTCCATAAAGAATTTCGTTTGTTCCTCAGAGAACGCAATTTTTTAGATGACAATGGCGCTGAGTAGTTAGAGTATTCATGAGATTTTGTAGGAATTGCTAAGCGAAAACATGTTGTTAGAATCTCATAAAACCGTTTAAGGCTGATGTTCAGATTTGATGAAGAAAAAATTGATTCCACATTGAGTGAGTCTATATTTGCCAGTTTTGGCAAAATCAAACCTTAAAAAATTCTCAAAAATAGAATTTTATATTTTTATTAATTAATTTGATGGTAACAAAGTTCTTATTATCTAAACGAGGAAATGTGTAGAGTTAATTTTGTCAATTTTAGAATACCTACACGAATAGCATAATATATGATCTGGTTTCAGAAAATTTAATAATTCTTTAAAAATTTTAAGATATTTAACTTAGTTACGTAACTACTGAGATATATTATTTAAGTAAATTTCAGTCTAGTATGACAGCTGCTACTCGACTTCATTGTGTCATTCTGCCCAACAAATTTTAAAGAAATTCTCACCATAAAACTTGGTCATCTTTTAACTTTAGATATCTAGTTTTGTAGAGTACCAGCATTTGATAATATAAAGCTCACAGCTATCCGAATCTATTGCATTATACTACCCAAACTTTATGCAAATCGTTGATATAAAACAAATTTTTTTTTTGACAAAATTTTAAATACCTCGGATATTTAAACACTCAGTTATGCTCATTTAAAACAAGTAGTATGATGACCAATCCACATTTTACCAACATAGTCATAAATTGACTTAAAAATCGGTCTTGATGGAGAATATACCTATACATATATTTTTCATATTTATTTCGTCTGTTTTAACGTATTCCTATATAACATATTCCTAAAATATTAGATTCCTATATTTCTACAGGTATAAAAATTTAATAAATATTTTAAAGAAGGTGTAAAAATTAAGAATATTTTGTACAGCTTAAACTAAAACATAATTGTTTCCAAAGACATCACCATTTCTTTCAAATAGATAATTGAGTAAAAAAAAATATAAAACTTTTCTACAGCAGTACTTGTCACAGATAAGAGAAGATATTACGTCTCCATATATAAATGTATTTCCTGATAACAAGGCAAACCTTAATATGTTAAATCCTTTAAATTAGTTACGAGGCTTTTTGCAACTTTCTAAAAGACACAAAATTCGTTACCTACTTATTTTATAAGCGGAATTAAATAATGTATTTTCCTTGTGTACTTTTCTAAGAGTTTTTCTAACGTTTCATTTGCTCCTACAATCTTTATCCTCCAATTCGTTTTTCTTGCACAAAATAAAAGAAAAAAATATTTGGATTGGAGAAACGTTATGCAAATCTAAAACAGATTTTATCGAATATTTTAAAGATTAAATGAACGCCAATTAGTGAATCTTTGAAACACCTAATTTTGAAGCACCAGACCCAAGAATCATATTGTTCTAAACAAACAATATATTCGAATTCACTCTAAATATTTTTTTATTAAGATACTTTAAAGATTTTTTGTTAATCCATTTGAAATAATCAGACTTTAAGTTTATCACCATTTTTTTTCATTATACTAATATCACTTATCTTTATTCAAAAATTTTAAAACCAATGTCAGTTACATAAACAAAGTTAGTATTATAAGTAGACCTAGACATAAACTTAAATTGTAACTCAAATAGTCATTTACACTAAATTACACAATTACAAAGAAGTAAATTTATTGAACCAAAAATTGTTAGGGTAGAGCTATATTTTAAATATCTTTAGAGAAAATAAAATTTATAGAAATAAAAATCATCACAAATAATGCAAATTAATAGATTGTCTTTAAACTTTGTGCTCGTGCAATTTTCTTTTAAAATGATTCAAAAATAAAAAAAAAAAAAGCATTAAATTGATTTTTTTAAACTTAAAAATCTTTGAAGATGAATTATTTTGATTTAAATATTTTTCTTTTAAAATTTAATATTAATGTCTACTGGTCAAATAAAGAAGACAAAATTAACAAAGTTAAAAAAAAATATTTTTTTTAATAAAAACTCAGTGAGTTTGTTCAGTAGACACTAAGAAATTGTGAAATTTTTTTTTTAAATAATATTATAATTATTGAGATAAAATTAAGTCTGTCTGTGATAATTGGTCTAAATTTAAAAAAAAAATTTCTTTTCCAATTCTTATGCTTATTGGGTAATGGAAAATCTGTTATTATAATCTATTACGATTTTATTGAATTAATGAATTCTAATTTTCTCCCTCATTAGTTAAAAATCGTGCATCAAATTAAGGTAATGAAACAAACTGCAACATCTAATGACATAAAATAATTCTCCATTTACTCCATTCTAATGAGTAAATGTACAGGGTATTTCGTAAATAACTAGAATCCTATGTATTGGTGCATAATCCTTTATGAATAGGTATTTTTTTTTATTTTTCAAGATATGAGGACTTAAATGAAATTTTCAAATTCTATTTATTTTAATAATAACGGAGTTAGATGTCAATTTATTGAAATTTGAAATGGAAATTATAAAAATTTCATTTAAATCTTCATATCTTGAAAACTAGAAAAGCTTCCAGCTTAGCTCCCATACAGGAAAAATTAATCGACTTATAACAGAATAGCCTGCGTGCATCGGTAAAAAGCAATGCAGTTAATTAGGAAAGAGCCTGCATAATATTCCATTTATTTTAATTTAGGTATTTTTATTTTATTCTACAAGATCACAGACCAGAGCATCTGTCGGTATAAATGGAATTCGGGTAGTGCCACGTGTTTGGTTGCCTTGATGATATTGCCAATACATATTTTGACAACTAATCTGATTCCAACGCAGAGTTGATGTTCCGTAATAAAGTAATTGCTCAAACAATTTTTAAGTGCAAAATATGCGCGGTAGTTTTTGAATCTACACTCTTTCGCTTAATTAATGATATTTTTTGTAGTAATTACAAAAATTTAGGAAAACATTAAAGCGTTTATGAAGTGTATGTAATTGTAGATATCATTTGGTAACTTAACTATTTGACATGTGGAGTTGATAGTCATGGTTCTATTGTCAATTTTCATCAATTGGGTAAAAAATAGTGAAGCAGATGCACTCTTACTTCTTATTTCAGTACATCAAGTACTTATGTTTGACTATGTTTAGATGTCGTCTCAGCATTTTTAAAATTCATTAGTAAAACTGTGGTTTGTATTTAAAACAATTTAAAAACATAATAATTTTTAAATCGAACTATATTTTTTGAGTAGGTACTTAGAATAGTAAATTTCGATCAGATATTTTAGTCATTCCGATACGAGCAAGCCATTTAATATACTTTTTCCTATCATATCCTTATCGCCTTCTATCAGAACGAAACATAAGTATAAACCTACTTACAGACAAAGCTAACATAATGTTCAAAATATGGTGTCAATGGGTCCATAAACTCTGTAGTAATTCGTTAACAAAGATATGCACCAACGATTTTTAAGATTATGCAAACAAAAGCTAATATCAATTTTTTTTTGTTTCTGTTTAACATCTTAAGATATAACTCATTATCCTGATAACTTTTTAACAAATCTTGCAAAGTTTCTAAAATTTTAAGAAAATTTTTTTTTTAAACTAACCAAATGCAATTGATTTGACTGCTAAAAATTTCTTTCTTCTTGGTTTTTTTTTTTTAGATCAAATAAGAGAAGGAAAGATACAAAATAAAAATTAAAAAAACCATTTTAAGTAGACGATCTCTTTAAGAATATTGGATTTTAATAAAAACAGAAAATAAAAACGAATTTTAACCATATTAAATTTTTTTATATTTATTATTTGTTTTTTACTTTTCAATTTAAATCAAGGCCATTTTTGCTATTGCGCCATTCTTTATCATGATACATGTGAACGTTTCTTTTTTTTTTTTTTTTTTGAATTATCCTTTATGAAAAAAGCCCCTTTACAAAAGAGTAAAAAGTTGAAGAATAGACTTAAAAATAACAATTTTCTTTTTAAATCTTCTAAATTGAAACTTGAACTTTATTTTTTTTTTTCTTCAAGTTAAACGTTTTCTCAAGAGCTCTTCAAAGGACATATTCTTCTTTGTTAATTGTAGTAGAAATAACAGTCCTTTGTATGAATGTCCTTTTTATTTTTAACATTAATACCTTTTGAAAATCATCCTTTATTCAATATAATTTTTTCTTTTTGTTATTTTTTTAAATTTTAAATTTTTTTTTATCATTTGAAGTACTTAAATAATTTTTTTTTTTTCAATTGATTTGGGTGTTTGTCAAATTTTTAACAATAATTTTTAATAGACATAAGAAGTTTTAAATTAAGGATTTACTTTAAAGAGTCCTTATAAAAAACTAAGGTATTTTGCTTTTAGCACATTTCCAAAAAAAAATTGAAAAAATGTGCTTATTAGTTTCACTGTGTCTGTCCGTCCGTCCGTATGTTTAAAAAACTTCTACACCATTAAAGATAGACAAAAAAAATGTTAACCATGTGTAGGTCTCATAAAAAAATTAATTTTGTGGAACAACATTTTTATATAGCCCCATCTATAACGGAGCTACAGCCCCTCAAACTTCCAGAAAGCCCTATTTTTAAATGCGTATATCTCATGTTCTGCTTAACATTTTTTCAATCTGAAAACGTCATTCGGCAGGTGCTTTTTTTAACTTTGTAAATTAATATCAAAATTATAGAATTCTTATTTAAGAAGTAGTATTTAAAATTACCGTTATGTGAAAACCATATTTGCATGGAATTTTTTTTTATAGAAACCGTCTTTAGATAGGAATTTGAAATTTTGAGACAAGAAAGAACTTTTAGAATTAGTAGAAGTTTGCTCAGAAAATTTGATTGCACCACCCTCGGTTTAAGAGGTATTAGGGCTGAATAATTGAAAATTTGCTACTTTTAGGCACCTGTACAAATTTTTCTTCTGCAATACATAAAAATTAAAGCTCCAGTAATATGTTTTTATATGTGTAAACGATTTTTCTTAATTATATAGGGTTCCGGACTTACAGCCCCTCAAAATTCCAGAAAAGTCCTATTTTCACATATTTTCTTATTAGAAAAAACTTTCTTAAATTTTATTTCTTAAATTTTCAAATTTTTGTGCAAGTCTAAAACAGTTAACAAGTCTAACAGTTTGTATTGTATTTTGGAAATGTACGCTTTTTAAAACCGTTGCTTTAAATTCTGCCTTGTTTGAAATTGAATTGCTTTTTTTGTTTTAGAAATGTTTAAAGTAGGTACATACAATTTTAAACTGATTTTGTTTTTCTATAACTTGACTTAAATTTTGCAAAAAAATTGTTCTGTACCTGATCTAGACCTGGCTTAAATTATTATTATTTCTGCTTATTATTATTATATTATTGCAAATATGTATTTTTAATTAGATGTCAAAAGATTTCTATACAAACGATAATTTTTATCTCGACTTCCGACCGTCCGTCCACACCTATTTTGAAATCATAATAAAATTTATTTTGTCTTAAAATAAAATATTTTAGATAAAAGTTCCAGAAATAAAAACAATATATTAATAAAAACAAACAAAAAAGTTAAAAACAATATCTAAAAATTGAGCAATAAGGAAGAAAATAAAATAGTTGAGTTTTGTTGTAAAATAAATGCAAATGTAAAAAAAACTGCTCCCACAGCACCAAAAAATTTGGGACTCTAACATTCTCTTCTGAAGAACGAATTTCAAAATGTTAAAACAAATCCTTATTTTATTTTATGACCGCAAAACATTATATTAAATACAGAATCTCTAATAAACCGTATTTAAGGGTTTGTTAACAACTTGTTAGTAGAAAATATTATGGAAATGGTAATGCATTAATGTACACAGTGAAAAGAAAGAAATTAATAAGTTTGCCTCAATTTGGATCTTGCAGTGTCGAAAAAATAAAACAGTCCACTGAATCCTATAATTTCCAAATGATTGGATCACTTCGTCTGATTTATGCTATAGTCACGAAATTGCGTTTTTCGTTATTGACTTCGTTATGAACTAGTAATGTAGTAAAACAAAAAACTATTTATATTATGCCAAAACAACGAATCTTCACTTTCGTTAATATAGCAAAACTAAATTTCAAATTTTTGAATTATATCTACTTTAATGTAACTGCCACATTTGTGTCTTTACAATAAGTTTTTTGTCTTTAAAAATTATTTTAAAAATATTTTTAAACATATTCTAATCTAAGCATTAACTTTTAAAAATATTAGATACACTTTAATATTTCTATAATCTTCTATATATATATTATCTAGCTTGTGGTTAAATGACGTACTGGTTAAGTTGTTATCCTTCTAATTGGAGGGTTCTGATTTGAATACCTGGTCTGGACATATAAAACAAGAAGTAAATAGTAATTTTATATAGTTATAATGTATATCGTATAACAATAATAATAATAATAGCTGCTACAATGATAGCGAAGCTGTTTTCAAGGCAATAATCTGTTACATACTATACTCCATGTTGTATCTGTGGCGGTTTCATTACTGTTAATAAAGTAGTAATAATAATAGACAAATTCAGTCCCACTCTCCAATTAAATATTTCCACATCCTTATTCTATCCTCTCATATGCCTACTCTCTAGTCAATATTTAGGGTCAATATCAAGGTGTTCTGTCCCATTATATTTGCGGAAGAGGAAGGTGAGTTTAGCCAGTCAGAATCTGACACTACTAAGAGGGTAATATTGGTTTCTCGATATCCATATATAAAGGTAATCATTTATGCATTAATTATAGTTGTTATGTAATTGGTTTTGAATAAATCAATCCTTTCCTTTCCTTTAAGTCTATACTTTAGTTTTTTCTCATTAATATATTTAGACTCCTTATACATTTCCAAATACTATAGACAATAAACCTTACCTCACTTGTTTAATTTAACTAGAGACTATAATTAAATAATAATAGTCTTAAAATAATTTTAATAATTATACAACATTTTAGAAATTTCCTGCTACCGGTTTAGATAACAATCGTGAAAATAAATTATAATAGTTATTTAATTATCATTTAAAAATAAAAACTTACTTAGAACTATAATTATATCTATAAAAAATTTGAAAAATTACGTTTCATCAATAAAAATTATAATTTCTAACAAATCAATATACAACAAAGTCTGATTACATACAATATATAAAAACATATAGACGTTGTTATTAATATATATGTTGTATGTAAAATATTGTGATAGGTTGTAGGAGTATAAAATTATTTTAGTCAAATAGATTAAATAAATATAAAATAATTATGTATAATTATTTTATATATATTTAGGCTTTAACTTTAGTTACATATAGTCAAGGTTTCAATAAATTGATTAATCGAGGCGGCATTAGTTTTTGACGAAATGTTTGTTTGTCCGTTTCTCTGTGTATTCGTCCGTCCATCCGCACGAAACCTCAAAATATAACAAAGCTAAGATTATGAAATTTTGAGCATTTCATCTTTATAAAATTGTTAGTTACGCTATTTAAATTGAGCATGTTCCATAGTTCGAGTTGTTGCCATACAATTTTTTTTATATGAAAATAACTTATAGTATCTATTAAATGTAGATAACTTAATTTTTTTCAAAGAAGTGAAATGTTATGGTAATAACTTCTGTGACATTTGTTTATTCTAGCACAAACGATAAAACTACACTTCTGAAATTTTCTGAAAAATGATCAGATTTTATGATAATACTTCCCTAAAATTTAGTTAGTTCAGTGTAACAAATTCTGGCATTCTGTCATAATATCTTGCCACTGAATTATGTCAGATACCTGAGTTTTGTAAAAGATGATTAAATTTTAGAGTAATAGCATAACTTTTGTTTGTGTGAAAGTTGATATAGTCAATTACTGAACACTCTTCCAGGTTTTTTGTATACTGCAATAAAAAAAAAGTTCAACTTAAATCTAAAACTTCAAATATTATACATAAACATAGTTAAAAGTCAAATGTTTTTTTTTTTCATTGTGTATATTGTAACTATAGAACAATTCAACCATAGTTAGTTAGAAATTAAATGATTATTAAAACAATTATTTATATGTGATTAGAAAATGTTCATTTTATTGAAGATCGAATAAAATTAATTATTACAATATTATTCTCTTTTTGTTATTCTGTACTAAAATAAAATTGATTGATTAAAAATAGCATTCGATTACATATATCGAATTAATTTATTATTCCGTCATAAAAACCAGTAAAACTTGCCAATATTTTGTTTACACATATATTCGCACAAATATGCAATTAATTCACACAAATATACATTACATACAGGTACATAGCTACTTACACAAAATTATACAAATACCATTTTTACCGACCACATACAATTATGTATAAGGTAGGTATTGTTTTCATACTAAAAATTTGTACCCGAGATTTTGGCAAATATGCACTATTCCGATGTGGAGAAGGCTGTAAAAATTTTTTTAGCATGATATCCGTCTGTGTGTGTGTGTGGGTGCGTGTGTAGGTATGACTGTGGGCACGTGTACAGCTAAAACGACTGACCGGAAGTTTTTGCAATTTCATATTTAAGGTTTTAATGAATATCTCGGATTGATAAGCTTTTGGAGCAAATCGGATAACCGCAAGTGGTAGTTTATTATTGTACTTTTTAAGTTTTTTTAATAATATTAATAATATTTCATAACAGTAAAATTTTATAAGAATTATTTAGAAAAATTTGTTACACAAGTAAAGAGTAACAACTTTTCTGTAGAACATTTTTTGATCCGACTAACTTTAACTTTTATTTAATTTTTTTTCTAAGTCCAAATTTCATACATAACATTCCATATGAATTTATATGAACAATTTTTTTATATTTCTAAAAATTTATTTGTACATATGTACTTACATCTATGCATATTATTCTTTTGTTAATGACATAAAATTAAAACGGTAAAATTTTTGTTAGCAGATTCAATATTAATCTTATGTTTGTTTTGTATTTGTTAATAATATAAAAAAATTATAAACAGTTTTTATTATTTTTTACTTCTAATATTTTTGAATAAAAAAAAAATCATGTACATTACATTATAATGTAAATGGATGTATGAATGAATGCCCATACATATGTATATTTTTGTGATTTCATTGCTTATTATTGTTATTGAATAAAACAAAATGTTGTTAAATTATTATAGAATTTATTTTGTTTTGATATAAATTATTATGAAACAAATCTATAAATTTTGGCATTGTACTTTTCGTGTAGTGTCGGTCGGTCCTGTGGTGGAGACAGCTGATTTTTTTTGCTGAAATTCAAATCTGATACTTTTTGATTTTTGTTTCGGAAATTCTCTTTCAGATTTAACTCAATTATCGCAGTTAGCATTTTGGGTTGATCACAAAATCCCAAAATTGCAAACTCAAAATCCCACAATTCCAAAATCCCAAATACGAAAATCCCAAAATTCCAAAATCCTAAATAAGAAAATCCCAAACCCCTTTCGTTATCATAATTCGTTTTGAATTTTTTTTTTTGTTTAGATGTGGGTCGATTGGGTCCCCATCGATATTCTGAAAAAAAAATCTGGAACAAAAATATCTTAATCTTGAAGAACAAAAACCTGAAAACAAAATCTTGAAAATAAAATCTTGAATTAAAAAATTTTGAATCAAAATTATGTATTTTTGAAATGATGATTTCAAAAGAAAAAAATCGTATCTAATTTCATTCTTAATAATTTTTTTTACATATATTTTAACAGCAAGGCATTTAGAATAGTGGGGGCTACCACCTCAAACCCCCGCTAAACAAATTACTGGAACCCTGATTTTGTATCCAACTATAAAATCCCTCCTAATTATGTTTTTGCATATCTACGTATTTCAATATTAAAACATTAAAAAACATTTTAAAATAGTGGGGGCTGATACATTTGGAATTTTGGGATTTTGGAACTTGTGATTTTGGCATTTGAGAGTTAGTGGCACTCCCAGCATTTTTATATTCTATTATTAAAATGGATTTATTATTCCCTTTCGTTTTTTTTCTCTCTTTGTTTTTTTTTTTTGTTTTTGTCAGATTTTATTCAGACAAAATTAGAATTCTCTCAGATTATTTGAAAATATTCAATTTTCAATTTTTATTAGGAAAAAAATTCCATTTTAAATATTATATTTTAATATTCATGTTTTATATATGCACATACGTATACATAGATACATACAAAATGTAGATATACCTATAATTTTATTTTTTTTTTTTTGTTGTATTGTTATCTATTTAGTCCTTGAAAACAATTTTCATTATAATCAATCTTTTAACATATCATTGACTGTCTATTTTATTCAATAAAAAAGAAAAAAAGAAAAACAAAATATGAATATAAATCCTTATAGGATATTTTTTTTTTTTGTATATTTTCACCATATTTTTATTATTTTATTTTCTTTTATTTTTTTATTATTGTTTTTCATTTTTCTGCTTAGTTTCTCTATCAATCAATTTGTTTTATTTATTCTGTTACGGTTTATTTTATTTCAATACATTTTCCTATTCTTTAATTTAAGTGAATTGTTATTATTACTATATTTAATTTTTTTGTTGTTTTTTTGTTACTATTAGCAGTACCAATTTTGAAAAATATACAAGTTTAACATTTCTGTGACTACAGAAAATAACAACTTATGTGTCATTAAACTTTTTTGATTAAACATAACCACTTTTGTTGGAACTGTTCGGCGGTATATTAATAGCTCTAGCCAGACTTCTATCTATTCAGCAAATTATTCTTTAAGAGTTTTAATTAATTTTCTTCAGATGGGAAAGCAATTCGTTGACACAACATTAATGAATTGCTTTCTTATCTGAATTGCTCAGGTTGGTTACAAGCACAAATTATAGCAATACAAGTCGCAAAGTTAGAAATTATTTAGTTGTAATAGTATAGTATTTAAATTCAAAAAACTATTCAATAACATACATAAATTTATAACGCTTTAAATGAGTTCGTCATATATAACGTATGTTATATTGCTGCATCCCAATGTAAAAACTTATCGAATAAATAGTTAGAAAAGACCAATGGGAAAGCCAAGAAATAGGAACTTACCTTATCCTTCAAGTGCAAAATTGAAAAAATACTGTTTTTTAAATCAAGTGAAATGGAAGAGAATTATTTATTAGACCAAGATCCGATAGCGAACAGAAGCTCCATAAAGAGGGAAAGAGTGTTTAACTCATCCAAATATTTTTAAAAACGTTTTCCTTGACAAGAAATTATTTTTCAAATTTGATTTTTTGAGAAGATTCTTTAACAAAAATTTTCATAATTGAATTTATTATTTTTTATTATTTAAAAAAAATTAATAATCAATCACAATAGTTAACTCTGTCCTTTGTTTTTCATGTAATTTTTGTTTTGAAGTATTAAATGAACTTGTGTATAAAATTCATTGCACTTAAGCTAAAAAACACATTGTTTTATTGTATTTCAGTTTGATTTTTGTAAATATGTTAATATGCAATTAACACAATTTACTAAAAGTTACGTAAACATTTTTCTTTGTAGCCACAGATTTATGCATAATATTAAATACAGATTAAAGCATAGTTATGTTAATAATAGTATTTTTAATATATGACGAATCGTCATAATGCATTGATGAACAAAATTAAAACTTTAAAATTTAAAAACTATAAAGTAAATAATTTAACATTAATTATAAATTTATATTTAAAAATGTTTATAGTTAAAAATATAGTAATTAAGAAATACTTTCAAGTAAAAGCTTCAGAAATTTTTTTTTTTTTTGAGATATCATACGCACGAACAGATGTCACGAACTTTAATAACAAATTTATTAAACTCTTGAACTATACACGTATGTGAATAAAAATTCGTTCACTTAATCGGATACAGACAGTTCAAAAAGGAAACTATAGCAAAGCTTTAATTCCGCATAACTGTTTTACATTTAGCTTTCTAAATAAATGTAAATGATCATTTTTTTTATTTTTTTTTTTATTTACGCACACTTAAATCATTTTCATAATTATATTGCATTTGCAAATAGTCGGGACTTATAAAATGTTTCTCTTCTTTTCATGACCCTATTGAAAGAACTTAGGGTCATAAGAAGAAAAGATCTAGGCTTTAGCCTTAGTGCCTTAAAAGACCGATTTCTCGTAAATTACTTTAGGGATATAAAGATAATGAATCATATACTGGCAATCTGTCAATTTTTTATATGTCAATAATTTCATCCCGATTGAAAATAGTGACAGAATAATTTTAAAAACGAGATAAATTATTTATTTCATTTTTATCTTATAAATAAAAAACAAAATAAAAATAAGTATAATAATCTTTAAAATAGGTATAGCGACTTACCTACATACCTATTCATTGAAATAATTTAAAAATACATCTAACACATAATTCTTTTGACAAATGCGAAACACATTTTATACAAAACAAAACCCATCTAGATACCATTCATAAACTCACAAAGCTATTTTGTATGTAATGGAATAAACAAGGTTAAAATAAATAAATAAATAGGCACGAATAATATTACCTATATAAGTACCTATACTTACCTAAATTGAAAATTTATTTTTTTATTTTTTTAATCATTAATTTTTCAAAAAAATTATTTAACTCCATCCAATTCTAGATGATTTATTTTTAATTGTAATTTTTTTATCATTTTATCATCTTCATTGTCACTAAATGTCGTATCATACCAATTATACCACCTGATATCAGAAATTTACCTCTGCCATTCATCCAAATATTTTCTGACCTATTATTTATTATGAAAACAATTGTCTTCTTTTCTTTTTTTTTTATTTCTTGTCTCATTTTTCTGAAAAATTTAATCAATACTTAAAATTTTAAGACTGTAATACCTGTAGGTCTTAACATTATTTTCTTAAATTTTTGTTTTTGTTGTTTATAAATTTTGTTAAGAATCTATTTATTTATTTTTTATTTTTTTTTTTTATTTTTCTTACTAGATTTTTTTTTTTGCAGTCAATAAAGGCTCAAGTCAACTCAACTCTAACTTAGTAAAGGCAAAAAAAAAAGAAAAAAAAAAGGAAAGGAAAGGAAAAATTAAAAGAAAAGTGAAAAAGTCGAAAAAGGACAATAAAAGGAGATTTCTTTTACTGATTATCTTTATTTTTATTGTTATAATAGTTCGCAATATATAAATAACTAAATTATATTTATATACCAGAATATACCTATACATTTATATATTGTATATAGAAAAAACAAAAAAAATAAATATTCTTCAAATCAATATTACCTGAGGACTCACAGTTGTATTTATATAGATTTTACATTGTGAATCCAGTTTTGTATGTTATATTGTATGATATACATATATATTAATATTATGTTTTTCTCTTTTATTTATATAACTTTCGATTCAATTTTTTTTAATTTCATATCCTCCAGAATGGATCAAAATTATTTTTTTTTTTATATATATTTGAATGAATAAAAACAAAAGTGTGAAATTTTAATTATGTGAGCAAAGCCCACCTTTAAAACTAAAGGTTTATAATATAATGGGTTTATAATTCCCACTAGAATTCTAGGCCGCGTATAATTCTAGATCATCTACATAAATTAAGTCGATGTAATTGAATCAGGGCAAATGCAATATCTTGAGAGAATAGATCTTTATAAGTCAACTAAAGTGATAGCAAGATATTCGATAGGCTATATCGAGGTCGAGGTCAGAAACCAGTGTATGAGTGTTATTAAAAGAAAATTAGGTTATGCACAACACACTATTGAAAAGATAACATTTGCATTTTAATCCTTAAATTAGGAAATCTTTTTCATCTTCAGCTGCTTAAATGAAATTTTAGTTAGAAAGCGAGCAGCTTTTAAAGTCTACATTTAGATGTACAAAATATAACTGGTTCAAATGACTTTGCTGCCAAAGTTCTAAAAAAAAACTTACCAAATGTTTTCTAATATTTGCAAACCATTCTCAATATTTTCCTCTTATACCTTTCTGGTGAAAAACAGCGCACAGTGGTTGAAAAAAACTACCTCAAACTAGTTATCAACCTATTCTTACATCACTTCGAGTATTTATTAAATAATGGAGAAATTAATAAATACGAAGCTTTTAAAATATATAGTAAGACAATAGTAGAGGTTCAGAGCAAATTGTTTAATGGTTGACCTTATAACTTGCGCAAAGCTCAACATTATCAGCCTTCACTATTCGAAAAAAATTTTCCCGTTGTTTTTCTGGCTATTTCTATAATTTTATATGAGTATGGAAAGATATTTTTATTGCAAAATGTAAAGAAAATGGCTTGGTGTTGATGGTGTTGATTAGAAATTTAAATGGATGGATTAAATGTATTACAGGTTTTTTTCCAATTATTTGTTTCGTATTATGGTCGACGGTTACTGAAAAATTTGAAAATAACGATGGTATCTCACAAGGATATCTTCTTTTCTCAAATCAAGGTTAAACACATTATTAATTTAATTTATATACTAAAATAACTTCGTCCATGATTTTTAAAATCAATCAACAAAATATAATTTTTTCTTTAATTTTTTTTTTTTTGTCTTTATTTATTTTCTTAATTTTTTTTTTTTTTGGTTAATAGTATGGTGGAATACTTTAAATAATTTAACACCCAAAAACATTCACTTTCACTTAAATACCAATACTTATACCTACATAATAATATTTAAACATAAATATTTAGTGATAGGTAGGTACATTAAGTATATATTATTATACATTGCGAATTGATAATACCTGAAAACCTAAAAACCTGAAATTATTATACTTACCACAAATTTATTTATTATTTGAATTTTGAAAATCAGCCTTATACAACATTATATTATATACAATCATACACATTTCTCCACTTCAATTCATTTCACTACTAATAAACATACATATACACACATACATTAATATAAATATACATAAGTACTTCAATTGATAAGGACGTATGGTATTTAAAGAAAAGTAGATTGACTATTTAGATGGTATATTAAATGAGAATAAAAAATCGATAATCTCAGGTTGTTCACTTAAAGGTGAACCATTACATTTTTTTTTTCTTTCTCTTTCTCTTCTTCACTCTTTTTCATTTATTTTCATTTTTACTTTGGTTTTGCGGGTTTTAAACAAAAAAAAAATTCTATCTTATTTTTGAAAAAAATGAACTAAACCACATTCTATTCCACATTATTATCTCCACCCCGCTCTTTTTTTTCCCTTCCTAAGGTTTGTTGTATTGTTGTTTTGTTCATTTTCATGAGAGAGAAAATTGTTTTTTTTTTTTCAAATAAAATCATGAAGCTTTTGATTTCAAAATTTATATGTACCGTTTTGTTTAAGGTATTTTTCTTGATTTCTTCCTGATTTTCTTTTTTCAATTTTATTCCATCAGAGTTATTTAATATATATTTATTATATGTACAGGTGTATGTAAAAATGAAAAACAATAAATGAAAAAAAAAAGAAAAAAAACAAAAAAGAAGAATTTTACCAGCCAGCCGGAAAAGGCTTTTATAATAAATTATTTTAGTTTAATTTAATTTGACACGATTTTTAATAGAGAGAGAGAGAGAGAGAGAGAAAGAAAGAAAAAGGAGAGAAACATATTTATAGAGTAGGGAAAGAGTGACGAATGAATTGCCTATTCCGAATAAGTGAATAAATGAGTGAGTGAATAAGTGACACAAATCAAGGAATGAGATCAAAAAATCGAGATATTTTCAAAAAAAAAAACATCTGAAACCAAAGTCATCTGGGGACAGGATTTAATGCTGATTTAATGGAAAGGAATTTTCTTTATCGGTGTTTTCATTTTATTTATTTTTTTTTTTCCCAAAAGAAACAAATTTTTAAATGTTATTTTGGTTTTGACATTTTTAACCAAAAAAAAACGAAAAAAAATAACAACAACACGTATAATGTAAATTGGCATACATATACTGGCTCCGTGAATTAAAGTCCCAAAAAAAAAAAAAAAAAAGACCCAAAACTTTATATGTGAATTGAGATCTTATTTTATATGACATAAAGCCCCAAAATTTTGCAGTCATTGCTTAAATTGGGGCTTTATTACATTTATAATTTTGGGGCTTTCTTTAATTATGAAATAAAGCTCCAAAATAATGCCGCCAGGACCGCGGCACGTCCGTCACTGCGTGTTTTGCAGCACGGTGCGTCTCGCATCCTTCCCTCCTCTGTTATTGCTCAAAATAACAAATTAAAAAGGGATTTCTAGAAATTCTGAACCAGCTTTATAAAATTATTGGAAAAGGGAACATATCCTTTTTTTCTATAAATTTTACAAAACTGTTAAAAATTTTTGTTAAACTTTCTGGAAAATGGGGTAGGTATTTATTACAGTTTAGTAAAATTTATGGATAGGGCAATATAACCCTTTGCCCATCAAAATTACAAATTCAAAGTTTAACTGAGAATGGCACAACAAATTACAAATGCCCGGTATGTAGAGTAGTGATAACAGAAAGTTGGATGGTTTTTTAAATTTATAATTTAAATTTTGTTTTATTTTTATTCAATTTTATTTTTGTAAAATATTTTGCATAATATTATCCAAATTAATTTTGCTTATTTGAAACAACGAAAAAAAAATTTTTTTGAGATGTTATTTCATTTTTTAATTTGGGGCGTTATTTCATTATGACTTTATTTCATAATGAAATAAAACCCCAAAAAATTATAATTTTTTTTTTTTTGGGACTTTATTTTACTTGCTCTAGAGCTTTATTTCATTTTCATTTTTGGGTCCTTATTTCACTATGAAATTAAACGCCAAATGTTGGTGTCTTATTTCATTTTCAGTTTGGGGCGATAATATTTGGGGCGTTAATTCACGAAGCCACATATACTATATAAGTTTTATAAATATTATGAATCTACACAATATATTTTAATATTATTGGCGATTATGTTACATTATAATGCAAAAAGTGTGTATTATGTACGTACGTATATATTGTGTACACTACTGTATATGTAAAAACAGATAAACGTATACCTTAGTTTGAAGTATGAAATGAAATTTGGTTGTTTTTTGATTTTGGTTTTTATTTTTTTGTTTTGTACAGGGAAAATATTCTTGGAAAATTCAGTTTTTACATTTATTATGTTAATCATATATTTTTTTTTTTTTAAATGGCCTTGAGTTTTAAAGTGTATGAAAATGATATTTGATATAAGACAATAATCTTTGAATGATCATTATAAACAATTTAAATAATATACATATCTAAATATTATTATATTTCTATATAATATAATATTATTATGTATATTATATATTATATACCAATGTGTATATACAGTTATAACTGGTTCCTTATGAAATGAATATCTTAAGTTTAACATACAAAACAACAAATGCTAAGTTTGAAAAGGAGAAAAAAAACCATCTATGGTTTAAAAGAAAATTGTGAATTTAAAGGAAAGATAAAAATTTAAATGAAAGAAAAAAACAGAATTTAGAATGAGAAAGAATCATTTATTTTGTTCAGTTTTTCTTTTTTTTTTGGTTTGAAATTTTTCTGTTTTTTTTTAATGATGAATTTATATTTAATTTAATCATGAATGTGGGTCTCTTGAGAATTTTTTTTTGTGTAATTTTTTTTTTTTTAATTTTTTTTAGTTTTTTACCTTTTTTAACAAGAACTGATGAAAATTTTAAAGAATAATTTTAAAACATTTCAAAATCAAGCACAATAAGAACTATTATACAGATAATAAATTTAATATTAGAAAATATATATATATATATAGATATTTTTAATAAATTTAATTTTGATTTTAATAAGAAAAAGTTTTGAAATTAAATTGAAAAATTTTATCTATAGAAGAATAGAATTAAATGACAAAAAATAAACTGGGAAAACTACAGTCCCTTTTACAAACTTTTAAATATCTACAATATTGCATTCTGAAAAGAATAACAATATTCAGAATAGAAATATTGCAAAATACACAAATTTAAAAATTGGAGCTAGACCTTGCTGCTACTGCTATTTTCATAAATTTAGCTTAGCAATTATATTACTTATTTAAATAAAATAATAATCATAAAACAAAATTTTGGATAAATAAATAAAAATAATATAGGAAGCAATTTTGTTTTCACCTAAAAGTATGCAATTTTGTGTTTCAAATAGTTGGACAATTACTTAAGCACCCGGTAATGATCCTAGCAGCCAAGAGTAAAGCTAACATTACTTAAACTTTTTATGTAATAGATATTAGAAAACAAAATAAATAAATAGGTATATCCCACGGTATATTAATTGAGGGAATGCGGATTCAAATTCCGCACAGGTAGAAAATTTTTTAATTGGATCTTTCTTGCTACCTAATTATAGTATAAATCCAATTTCATTGTAATATTAAAGTTTAGAAAACTGGTGATATAGTAGTTTCGTTAACTCATCTTTTTCCTATAATAGACTATAATCGATTATAAAAGATTTGAAGAAGATTAGATAGTAGTTAAATATTTAATGAAATAAGCATAAAATAATATTACTCCTTACTACATCCAACAGCCAAAAAAAAAATTTAAATATAAAGATTTAAATAATTTTCTAGCTTAAAAATTAATTAATTTACATCCTTAATTGATTCTCGAACATTAATGGCTTACTAACATCCGTATATTATGTATGTATGTACGGCCTTAATATTTCGTGTAAATTATTGTAATTGATTATTCATTTCAATTACATACACAATTATCTTTAAAGTTTTTTTTTTCATCGTTTCATGACGAAATTAGTTTTAGCTAATTATTTTTTTATTACAAGTTAAAAAATATTCATAAGAAGTTGAATATGGTAAGGCTTTTAATAAGGTTAATGACTAATATAAAAGCAAAATATGTCTAATTAGTAGTTTCAGAATTTTTAAAAAGTGCGTTTTATTGCATTACTATATATCGTACAGACGATAAATGCAATTAAAAAGTACCAACTAATAATAAAACTTGACACAGTATAAATGATATATTTCTTTGTTACCATAATTATACCAAAAGTTTTGATTACATTATAAAATAGTTTAGGTATTTGGAAATAGTTCCGAAAAGTTGCTTTTGAACATAATTCACTTCAATTACCATAATATTACATATAATATTAAATGTAATATAATGTAATGTAAAAAAAAAAATCTTGTTCGGAATTAAAAATTTATAGAAAATCCTTAAATCAAATATTCCGACATTTTAACAAATTAAAATTAAGAAGTCTTTTACAGATTAAAATTAACATTCAAAATTTTGTAATAAGTATTAGCTAAAGTGATTAGTTTCAGTTCTCCCTTGGATTATATCTTAAAAAAAATTATTTCTAGGGAACAAAATTGGCGATAAAATCATTGAAGATCAATATTTTGTCTATTATTATTATTATTAAAGTATGTTTTTAACTTTTAGTTGTGCATTGCAATCTATTATGTTCTTTTCTAGCAAAAAAATTTAATATGAAGTACTTGTAACTAGACTTTGATATATTGGTTTTATAATACCTCTTTCCTAGGTGGAAAGAGATGTTATCTCTAAAAGGATAGAGGATTAATCAAACAGTTGTTACGAAAGGAAGTGGTACGTCCGTTCCTTTTTAAAAATACCGTAGGACAAAAGATTCTTTTTTAAATTTAAAAACGTATAAAAAAATCCGCTTTGACAAAAGACTCTATATAAATCTTATATGAACAAAAGACTCATCTAAGAAATTTAAAAAGGTCTATGTTTAATTTTTAAGTTTTCATAGTTGGATTCAAAATAAAGGAATTTTCTTGTTCCAAAATATTGTACATATTATGTATATGCGAGATTCTGTATTAGGAGGAATTTTAGAGTTCCAACTAAAAACACGGTACTTTATATATATTCTATATATTCTTGATATATTTATATATATTCTTGATTCGAGATTCTGAATTGTCAGCGATTTTGTAGTTGGATTAAAAATCAGGGTATTCCCTTCTTTCTGAATAAGTATGTATAGATTTTTTTTTCAAATAGATTTCTTCGTATGGTCTTTTATCTTAGAAGATTTTATATAAAAGAACTTTTGTAAAATGGTCTTATTATTTCCTGTCCGTTTCGAAAAATATTAACTAAAGTAGAATTTCTTAACTTACAATAATATTAAATACAGAAAAGTAAATTTTCGGCAATACACCCTTTTATTGTGCGTTGAATTTCTAGTTATTTTTTTTTTTTTTTTGCACAAATATCAATCTTCTTTAATTCACAAGAATTTTAAAACAGCAATTTAATTTTTTATTTTTATTTTTTAAATATACATTCATTTTAAAATAAAAATAAAAAATCATAACTTGTAACATTTTTATTGTCACGCAACTTACAATAAAAACAACAACAACAACAATAATAACACTTAAAAATTTAACACAAAACAATAAGGTGTTCTAACCTTCATATTATGGGAAATTTTATTTTTTGTTTTTCATGGGTTTTCAAATTTTTCACAATTGAAAGTGACTTTGAATAAAAATCAGATACAAACTTACTAAAAAACAAAAAAAGTTAAAAAGAAAACAAAACAAAAGAAGTTTATCATGATTTTGAAAATTCACGATGATAAAAAAAAAAAAAGCAGTAACAGAATAATGTCAACAGTTATAACAATCAACATAACTCATTCCATTGCTCGCACAGACTATGCATATTATTATGTACCTATATGATATTATACCCAACCCATATGGGTAAAATGATAAAAAAAAAACAAACATTCTGACAAACATATATGAAAATATTAGTTTTTCTTTTTTTTGTATACCTTTAGGCATTTCATAATACGCTTTCTTTTCAAAAATTGTTTCTAAAAAGTATTGAAAATAATATCATATGATAAATTTAGAGATGGGACCAATATTTAAATTTTTTCTCAGGCTATAATATTACTTTACCCAATATATACAATTTGAATTTGTTTGTTTTAATTCTGCGTGAAATTTTGTTGAAAGGAAAACGATATCGGAATTAATTAAACAGTATACACAGTATCACATACAGTTGACAATGAACATCGATTTCTACCTAATTTCATTATAACTTTCATTGACTTCATCTTCTCTTGAAATTACATCTTTATGTGGCTAACAAATAATTAATTTTATTGGTCAACTATAAAGCAGTAAAAAAATAAAACATTGAGATATTACAAAAGTTCAATATTGCATTAGAAAACTGTATATCCAGGAGTATCAGCGGTTTATGTTTTGCTTTTTATCAATAATTTATAAACTTTGTCCAATTAACCATATAGTACAACTCTAATAATAATAATTATATGATCCCATCTCTATATTTAATACAGGCTATAAAAAAAGAAAAAAGCAGAAAAATGAGTGTAAAATGAAACTTTTTCTATCTTTTTATCTTTCTTTTTGTTTTTTTTTTTTTGTAAATCATTTTTTCACTTAAACTTTTCAGTTTTGTTACCTTGATGATTTTTTATTTTTTTTTTATTTTTCAGAACTAATTTTTTTTATTGAGAAAAAAACAAACAAATCTCTTTGGCTTAAACAACAAAAACAAAAATATGTGAAAAAATGATGGAGGCTTTAAAAAAGAAGTAAAATTTATTTTTTATTGAATGAATTCTGAAAAAAAAAAATTAAAATAAAAAAAAAAAATCATATAAAAAGTCGAAACGAGGGTAAAAATGATTTATTTTTTGTGCTTCACAATAAAAATAAAAACTACTTTTTTTCAAAAGGAAACTTTTAGTAAAATAAAAGACTGATTCGGTCCTTGAACTTTTAAAAAAATAAAAAAAAAAAAATTATAGTTTTTACCAAACTCAAGTTTAACCTTTACAATATCTTTTTTTAAATTAAGCATAGAATTTTTAGATAATTAAACAGAGTATTTTAATTGATTTGATTTTATTTAATATCAAAATCTAAATTACTTTTTTTAATCTTAATTTTTTTTTTTGTTAAAAAATATGAAAGTAATTATTTTTAAGCTTTAATAAATTTTAATTCGATGTACCTATGTATTTCAATATATTATAAAATGTGATAATTTTACGCCTACAGATATGCAATTCTGCATATAAATTTGAATTACTGTGTCAGTCTGGATGGCTGAGTAACCATTCTATCTACAAATTTCCTTACCACCTAACGGCATTGTTGCAGAGTATGTTGAATAACAATAAATTCTTAATCCAGACCTCCCATAATGATCGTAGTAATATGTTCGTAATTGAAAATGGATTACAACAAGGAACTGTTAATGCACCTATCCTTTTTTCAATATATATATCCGACTTCCTAAAATTATTAGAACGTGTAAAAGGTAATACCTACTCACTAGCAATTGCAGACAATATAATAGTTTATTGCGCGGACAACATTGTTAGTAGCATATACAGTCCAAAGTTCAAAAAATGTTCAACATTACTCTGGACTACTGTAAAATTTGGAAATTAAAAGTGAACTCTAACAAATGTGAAACCGTTTTATTTCGTAATACGGTGGACAAAACTAGTTCAGACATAAAAAAAAATTGGAAAAGTTTCACTATAAAAACTCCCTGTAATACACCTCTTTCAAACAAAAAAGTTGTTAAATATCTCGGAGTTTTTCTTCATCGCAATTTGAATTACTCCGAACATATCAAATATACAATTTCTAAAGGCAACAAGGCCTTTATGATAGCAAAAAACATACTTTATAACAAAAACATTAGTAATAAGGTTAAAATAATTTGTTATCAATCATTAATAAGGCCAATAATTGCATACGGTGCACCCATATGGTACAACGTAAGTGCAAGCTTAATGGAAAAAATACGAAAGTTCGAAAGAAAGTGTATAAGAGTTTGCACCAATATTTGTAGAAAACCCGAATCCGACTACAAGCATTATTATTCCAATAAATACTTGTACAAGGAAGCAAACATAATAAGAATCGACAATTTTCTGATAAAATTGATTCGAAAACATTATGATAGATCACAAAACACTCCAGAAAATGGTTTAATATCTCATATATTTTACCACAACGAGGAGTACATTAAAAAGACTTTGCTCACGGGATTTATCGCCCCTGAGCACTTCATCTTTTTAGATAAAAATGGTTATATTCAAGACCAAAATCATGTCCCTCTATTATATCATTATATGCTACATGTATGGGCTACATGTAAAACCATAGAATATAACCCGGGCGACATAAACGGAGTAAACTTAAGATTTGACATGTCCATACCGGACAGAGACAAATTTATAAACAAGGATTATTGGTGGTTGGATAATAGTCATAATCAGTCCCAAGTATAATGTACAGATTAGTTTTAATTAGTTTAAGTAGTTTTACGTAGGTTAGGTTAGGTTAAGTTTTTATCTTAAAATAAAAATTTAATATTGATTTTTTTATAATCTCGTTTTTTTTTCAATAAAAAAATACAAAAAAATTGTTATAACAAAATATTTAATCTATATCTAAATAACTTAAAAAAATTAAGAATCATATTAACATAAAAATTGTTCCAAATTTAAATGTTAATTGCAATAATATTCAGAGCTGTTTTTTTCAAACTTTTTTTTATAAACTAAGTTAATTTTAAGATTGTATAAAAGGATCAAAATAAAGTTTAATTAAAAAAAAAAAAAAAAGTAACCATTCCATCCTGTTCTGATAGGGTTAAGAATATGATTTAATTATTGCGGAAATGCACGTTATATCCTGCGTAGGTAGCAAGTTGTTTTAATTATAAGAAAACAATTATTACAACTTATTGAAAAAGTATTTTTTGTTAACAAATCCTTCTTGCAATGGATACGAAGAAAAAAATTTAGTTTTAAATTTCCATTTTAAGAAGATTTCACTTCTGACGACACCTAATAATCAATTTAATCTTCCGTGCAGCAGGTTGTCAAAATGTTTCACGTTTGCCGGATAGTTAAAACTATAAGCTGCCATATAATTACTACAAGGTGTCATAATTTCAAGTAAAAAAAGCTGTTTTTTTTTTACAAAGGTGTAATATTATAGTAACACAGCAATACCGCATACCTAATATGTTTATCAAAAGATTATAATAATAATTAGTTCTTTTTATTTAAAATATTTTCAATCTACAGCCGATAGTAACGCACAACGACTTAGTGCAACTAATGATTCCACAAAACTGAGGCTTTGTCAAATATGAATAATAAAATGTCATAGTGGATATGTTTCTATACTCGATGCTTCTATACCCTATGCTTTTATACTCGAAAAAAGGTAATCTTTTTTTTTTACACTATCCAAACACTAGCAACGGATTCCTTTATACACTATTATTTGGTTTGGTTTGAACAAAGGTTTGAATAAAGGTCAAAGATTTGGAGGAAAATATGATGTAAAAGAAGAATTGGAAGGTCAATTAGAGACGAACCTGTACAGGTTCTTTTTAAAAAGATGTAAATTATAAAATGGCTCATTTCCATCAGAGGGGAATACATTGAATAGAAGCATGTTCCACATTTTTACAGGTCTCACAATAAATGACTTTCTATAACCAGTTTTAAACCATCTAGATATAGAGATTTCCACAGTGTAGAAATGAGCACTTAAAGCTTCCCTAGTGTTGCGCTGGCTGGAATTGTTTGTAGGGAGGCATTAAAAAATTTGAATTACTCTTGGCGCCTATAATAATCAAATAAATATTTCTCTGCATATATTTTTCGATATGTTTTATATAAATTTTCCTTAACGGGGATTAAATTTTCTCAATGTTTTTGAAAATCAATCAAAACTAATATCTTAAAGTTAAAATTAGGTATATTGATGCAAAAATAATACTATATCACCTTTCTTTGATTAATACCCAATCAAAAATTACAAAGTGCATATATTCAATTTTTATAAATAAATATTTTCCTCCCATTAAAATAATACTGAATATTCATTCATTAATTTAAATTCAATAAAGAAACATTTTAATGCAGTATAGTGAATTGAAATTGAACCACAATCTAATAATATACATATTATTATAATAATTATTTTCGCCTTTGTCTTTTTTTTTTGTCTGAATCGTATATTTTATGAATTATTATCCATAATATCTAAAGATTTATTTTCTTTTCTTAGCAAATAAAAATTGATGATATTTCACTATAAATAATATATATATTATAATATCAACCCCCCCCCCCCCCCCCAAGTTTATTTTAATATTATAATAATAATATAATATGTAGATATGCATAAAATTTTCTTGAAATGTTGCAGTAAACTAAAGATGTAGTAGATGTAGACAAAAAGTGAGGCCAGAATATAATAAAATACTTTTTATTAAAAGATTTATATAGGATTTATAAATTTTTCTTTTTTTAAATAAAAAATATGAAAATGAAGTTTTGAAATAAAAATAAAGATAATATCTATCTATAGGTACGTAATATTATAATGTATCTCTAGTTAAATAATGTATCTATAGGGGGTTCTTAAAATGATTCAATACAAAAATTAGACTATGTATATAGTTTTGTTATTAAATTCTTCTTAGATTTTTATTTTTATTTTTTTCTAATAAATAAAATACATTAAACGTTGCCTTAGTGGCTCCGCAACATCAGTCTGTATTCATATATCTTTGTATTGCCATCATTGATTTTTATTTAAATTTAATACATTATAATATTATAAAGTATCTATTGAATGTAACTATATAAGAATATTAACATTATATGAAGGTGGTGTAATAATATATACAATGAAATATATAGGAAAAATACCCTTAGAGAATAATATTATGAATATGGATGGATAGTTTTTTGAATAGTTGTATAGTAGATATTTTTTATTTCACTTGGAAATGCATATTATATTATACTTATTTTTTTTATGTAAAATTTTCAAACGAATTTTCGAACGAAAAGAAGCAGGTCAATTATTTAAGTAGGAGGTCAGTAACAAGAATAATAAAAATATATATGTACAAACTATTTATTAAAAAAAAAAAAAAGTATAAATAGGATAAAATAAGGTTAATGGTGGTTAGTACATATACAAATATTAAAATTGATAGTGAAATCTACGCAATTTATGAAAATTGAAAGGGTAGGTATAATTTGCTTTTGAAATCGATAGATTTTAATGATTTTTATTTTGTTTTTTTTTTGTTTCTTCTAATTTTTCTTGAGTTGAAAATTATTTTAACCTAATTTTAAAAACTCTTATAACAGTTTTATATGGAGGACAAGGACAAAGTTTTTATTTTTTTTTTTTTTTCAATATAAAAAAGAAAATCAAAGGAAATTTAATAAGTTTTAATAATATCATGTTTAATAGCATAATAACATAATTTTATATTTTATCTTTATTTCTACGACTTTTTAAAATTTAAACTCTTTCAATTTTTTTTATAATAACTGAAGAATATAATTTTTAATTGTTGTTAGCCTTAATTTAAAACAATAGATATTTAGTTTTAATAATAGTTAGATTTATAATCTTAACATATTTTAATATCTAATATCTCAAATCATTCTGTGCACTGTTTGTCATATATAGTAATAATAATATATAAACATGTAAATGAAATTTGTTTAAGTTTATTGCAACGATCCTTAAAGGTCCTTAAAGGTCATTTTATAGATTTAAAGATACAGAAAACATTTTTTGAAAATTAAGCACGGAATTTTTAAAGTGTTCAATATATCTATGATTTCTGAAAAAGTTAAAACTATAAAAATTTAGAAAAATATAATTAACAAAAAATTTCAAATAATCAATTAAAAATTTTATTTTGTAACTCTTCAGGATGAAATGGTTTTAATGAAGATTAGATCTATTATTAAGTTGTGCTAAATTATTTTAAAATCATGATCTTTAATATTGGGAAATTTCATTATCTGTAAATTTTTTGGAAATATTATTTTACAACATGAGTCAACAGAAGCTTACGTCTAGTTTAATAATTTTATTAAAAAACTTTTTAGTTTTAGGTAATCTTTTTAACACATTTTTTCAAAAAAAATTTTTAAAACTTGTTTATTTTGTTTAAATGCAGAGTGAAAATATTATCTGCCTATCTCTTTATAAAACTTTTACGCCATTTAAGACGGAATAAATAAATTTGAACCTTTCATTTTAAATTACCAAGGATTATCTAATAAAAAGCAATAGAAAGCTACAAAGAAGTATTGAATATACTCTTTGCACAGAACATTAGCTATAATAGATCTAGCGTCTAGTAAATACTGGCGGTTTAGGTCAGCCTTGTATTGGTTTCATAAAAAACTAATAATGTAGAAAAACTTCTTTAAATATATCCCCACCCATTACGAAGTTACACACATTCAAAATTTGATAAAACCCTATTTTCAAATGTGTATATATCTCTGGCTCTGCTTAACATTCTAAAAACGCTAAACGATTTTTAACAATTTGTTCTTACATAGAAAATTCTAATAAAATTCACAAATTTTATTGTAAAGTACAATATTTTTAAACAGTTTTCATTACCTTTTGGAAAATGTACTTCTATTAAAAACCTTAACTTTTACATTCGGCCGAGAATTTCGTGTAGGAAGGCATTTTTATTTGTTATTTTGAAGAAAATTTGAAAAAACTAGATAATTTTACTTAGAATTGAGATTAAATTTAAATTTGTGTTACAATAAAGTGGATTTTTCTTAGTTCATCTTCTAAAATAAACGGTTTATATACAATAAAAACACTTTACTTCAATTTATAATCGTCTTATTGATTCACTATTACAGCACTTCTAATTTGGTTTTATCTTAATCTAAAAAACAGGAAAATCATTTTTGCTAGAATTCTAAAGGGATTAAAAATTTAACATCAGAAAAAAATAAAAAGTATATTATCAATTTACGTTTAATAAACCCTGTTAGTGTAGGTTAATAATGGGTCAAGTAATCTTTATTGATTTTCTACTTTAAATTGCAATTTCCTTTTCAAATTTTCATTTTATGTAATGATTACGATTACGCTTTTATTAAACATGATTGTATATAATATAATAATGATGCCATATAGATTGAAATATTTTCTAGAATTAATCACTTTACAATAAATAATCCAACTAATTTTCTTTTTTGTATACAGGAAATAAAAATAAATACTAACTTATGAACTTTTTAATCGAAAAATAACAAAAAATTTAAGTACTTTTTAGTCACTTGTTCAGTCAATCATTTCATTTTTGTGCTATAGATATAATATTACATAATCATTTTTTTTTTATTAAATACAGACAATATTTGTAATGTATTTATTTAAATTGACACAGCAGAAAAATTTATTTTTAATTTTATATAATTTTGGCACGCACCTGTACTAAAACTTATGTGCCATCCTTGAAATAAATTCCTTTCTCTTATTAACAAGAAAAAAGCAAAATTTTTTTATCTGTAGGTAAATTTCATTATAATTAAAATTTTAGGTATATTATATTATGTAGGTATATTATTATACATGTATAATAATATTACATTATATTATTAATAATATATGTATTATAATATTATAATTTAAAAAAAAATCAGATTTATCCACCACAGAACCGATCGCATTAACAGAAAAACTTGGAATTTGTTATTTTTTTTAATAGGGTTATTTACATTGGAACCTGTATTTAGAAATATATTATTTATATCTACCTATTTAAAACATGACGTATCTGTATATTTGTACATTTTATATATTATCAACATTGTACATTTCTCGCACAAAATTATAAAACTTAAAAAAAAAAAAGTTTTCACACAACATAAATTTCATATTAATATAAAAATGACTTAGAAAAAAGTTGTGTGCAAATGAGGATGAACCTAAAAGTTCGTCAGATAAAAAAGTATTCTATGAAAAAGTTGTTGCTGTTTACTTGTGTAACAACTTTTCTTTAATAAATTTTTTCATAATATTTTTCTATTTCAAAATTTTCGTAAAAAATGTAAAAATGTCTCTATAGTAAAGTGACAACTTGTGGCTGATGAATTTCTAGCAAAAGTTTTTCAATTCGAGTTATTTACGTCAAAATTTTAATTATAAAATTTTATCGAATTCCATTCAAACCTTTGTGCTGTATCTATATGTGCCCACAAAGAAACAAACGCACAGATAAATAGACGGACACCACTCCAAAAACACATAATTCAGATTACTACGTACCCGAGAAAATTATATATGCACAAAACTGAGCTTCGAAATTTTAGTACAATCACAATACATACATGTGATCGGCATAAAAATATTTAAATAAAAAAAAAAAAAAAAAATATTTACTTTTTGATAAATAACTAAAATTTTTATTATATGTACATAATATATTACATTATTTTTACATTATGTAAACCGCAAAAACAGACATTATGTATTAAGTTTTTTAAATTATCAAAAAATTCATTTATTTTTAAATATTACATAAATAATTCATAATTAAAGTGCATATACCTAATAAATGAATTAATTCAATAATAATTAATAACCAAAAACAGTATGCATAACAGTTTTTAAGACCTAAAGGTTTTTAAAGACAAAAATACAATAAAAATATTTTAGATTGTGTAAATATTTTGACAATTTCATAGTCATTTTTTTTAGGAAACAATTTGACATACATTTTCTTGTGTTAATAATACTTAAAAATATAATACTGAAGTTTTAAGTTTTATCTCTTATTTCGAGGAAATTTTCGCAAGTTGGGGTTTAAAAATTGTTTAAATTTTTGAGCCCTAATAGTAATTAAATAGGGTGAAGTATAAACATAGTTTCTCATCAAACTTATTCTTACAGATCTTTTCTAATTTATAAATTTCGAAGGATATGACTAAAAGCATTTTGGAGATACAGAGGGGAAACCAAAATTTTTCCTATCATAATAATCAAAATAACAATGCAATATACTGCAACTAGTGGTTGTTGCAATGTTTCGAATTGCATTACCTTATCTCGAATGGTATAAAAGTTTTTTTAAGAGACAGACCGGCCAACAGAAGGATCTACAGACAAAGTGAAGACTAATAAGATTTTTAATAGTTAATAAGCACATTTTTATTAATTTTTTTTTTTTAATTTTAAAATCTTGTAAAATATTAAAACATAGTATCAAATTAATAAAAAATACTGAAAAATGAAAATGAAATCAATGAATATCTTCTATCAGTTTTATGTTAAGACTTCTGCATCCTTTTTCGTGCATTTTTTTTTTTTTGTTTCTGATTTGTTTTACATTCGCTATGGTAATGCACTTTTCAACACTTTTACAAGAAATTCTATACTATGTTATTTTTTTTAACAGCGAAAAATATTTTATAGATATTAAATTTTTTCCTTCGTTAGCAAAACTTTTTACTATCCATTGTTTTTTTGCATGTAATTTACATTGATTTTCTATTCTAAGCAGACCTAACATTATAAGATTTCATATTCTTCCTGTAAATTAAAATTTAGGAAGCTTTTATTTATAGAAAAAACAAAAACCATGTCCGAAGAGGGAAATTATATACGTATTGAGCAAACTTTTCGAAGAGAAATTTATTATTTAAATTCACAATTGAATAGAAATTCCAGGAAATTTTTCTTTTAAATTGACAAATTGGATGATTAATGGCAACAAAAATACTCAAATGCCTCGTTCTAAAAACTAATTATTTTTTTCCAAGAATACCAATATACAAATATTATTTGTTTATCAGAAAAAAAAAAAACATAAATAAATCTGAAGGTTTTCTAAAAGCTTTCTGAAGGTCCTGAGAAGGCTCAGTAAAAAAAAAAAAAAAGAAATTTCTTATAATTAGATAAATATTTGAAGAAATTATGTGCAAATGTATCTAAATAAATTTAATAGAATGGTTTTCAAACTACAAAATAAATATTTACAAATTGCAAATTTTTTGTATTTGTTTAAGGTGATTTTGATTTCTGATTGATGGATTAACACTCATAGCTAATATCCTTGTAAATGAATTAAAAATAAATTTAAAATGGAATTTAACCAACAAAAATCAGCCCCTTTTAAAGCAAACTTTATGTTGAAATCTTTAATACATTTTGACCTGTAAACTAATAGACTATACTTAATGTTAAAGTGTAACCTTATAAGCATTACATTTTATAAAATAAGAACTTCTGAAGTTTATATATTTGTTATCATAAAAAATTATATTCGTAACTTAATATTCCGTTTTGTTTTTTGCCGACAAAAAGAAACACCATGTACAAATGTTTAATTAAAAAAAAAAAATTAAAAAAAAATGGACACATGCCGTTTGCGAATTATGTGAGACAATCGTTTTAGTTTTTCCGTCTCATCTTTTAAAGTGTGCAGACGTATCATTTTGAAGCAATTTATGTTAATTAAATATTTCATTTTAATATTTAATTAACTTTCCTCAAAATTTGAAGTTACTACGCTTCCAATCCGCAAATTTTAAAAATTTATAATAATATATCAAAAAGGGAAAAAAACAAGTAAATGTAACAACCCTACACCTGAATAATTCGAAATATTTCGAATAATTCGAAATAAATTAAAAATTCATAAGTTTTTTGGCAGCTGCTTGAACTTCTTCCCTTTTCTGTTTTATTCAACTCGAATTTCAGGAACGTAAAAGAGGCATTCTCATGGGATATGCTTGACACCCTTGTAGAAAATTGCAAGTTTCTATCTTTATAAATTTCGAAGATATGCTTGTTAGCCCTGGGGAGGCGTGTGTCAGGTACCCAGATTAATGCCACTCCAATTCATCAAATCCATCACGGACATAAAGAAAACATGCCAGAACACCATTGTACAAAATTTAAAGGTTCTACTTTTGTTGGTTTTGGAGATATGCTCGTTTGTTTTTGTGCTCGTTCGGAAATTTCCAAAATACGAACCCATGGTTCAAATTCTCTCAAATGTCAGTTTCCAATTTTACAGAAAAGGTAACATAACAGAACACTCTTGTACTAAAAATAAAGGTTCTATCTTTGTTGGTTATTGAGATATACTCATTTGCTCTGGGGCTCGTTCGAAAGCTTCCAAGATCCGAACCCATGGACCAAATCTTCAAAAATATCAGAAACATAAATAAAACACCAAATAACACCATTGTACCAAATTTAAAGGTTCAATCTTTGTTGGTTTTAAAGATAATTTCGTTTGCTCCGGAATCACTTGGAAACTTCTAGAATCCGAACCCATGGTCCGATTTTGTCCAGATTCGAACTTAGCCATCCTTTCGTAATTAGTAACCTATACTATATAAATTACATTAAGATAGCTTTACTACTAGTTATATCAACTCAGGAGGTGATCCTGATTCAGAATATATATATATGCATGTCCATATCTAACTCGCTTCCTTTTGGTGGTTACAAACTCCATACCAAAGTTAATATACCCTATACTTTTGGTGTAGAGTATAGTAACTACTTTTCAATTTTATTTTGGCTTGTAATGTTTAATGCGATGGTATTATAATTCCGAAAAAAAGAAAAACCAACAAACAAAAAATGCAGAAAACAAAATCAAAAAAATGAATTTCGGATAGAAATTCGTTATAGTTAAGAACACTGAGGAAAAACAACTTCACAGGGTTGTAATAAATAAAAATGTTTATAGTCAAAAATCAAGGTTTTTTCAAATAATATGTAATGTACAAGTGAGATTTTTAACTAGGAGAGATTTAGATTTATTAGAGGTGGTTATAAATTCAGGGTTATATGCTTATATATATTCAGAATATCTGTAATGTATATGTTATTATACATGTATGTAGGTATAATATGCAAAATTCTGAATTATGGATGTGGTATTTTGCAAATGGATTACTATCGGATGGATTGATTACTGTAAAATGGATACTGTTTGACCTACCCAGTAATTTTATTTCTGTATCTGAAATAGTGAAGAATTATTTATTTTGAAATTTTATTAAACAAAGAAATAAAAAAATATTGATATAAGCATACTCAACTAAATTTTTTTCAATTTTATTTTGAAATCTATATAGATATTAAGATCTACAACATTTGAAACATTGACTTACAATTCTAATTCAAAATGTAGAAAGAAGACAGTAGGAAAATTTATATTAATTTTTTAATGCAAAAGTAAATAATATATTTTAAAATTTCATTTTATTTCTGTAGATTTTTTTTTAATTTTTCGTTATTTCTTAATAAAATAAACCGACACTTAACCAAAAAATACGAATGAGCTACAAGTATATCGAATTAAGGTATTTGATTTAATAGAATGTCCATTTGCAAAAATAAAAGAGTCCATTTCAGTCTTCCAGATGCCCATTTTGTTACATAAATCGTAATTTAAAAAAAAAAATCAAATGGAAATCATTTTCCCAGAAAAAATCTTTTTCTTTAAGAATAATAATTTCCAACCTATCATTTTTACACGTTTTTGTTTTTGCAAAATGGAGTCCATGCTGTATGAAATTCAAACACCAGGTACCAGTTTTGTTTATAAATAAATAAAATCCTTCAAACAAAATAATCGAATCTTTTTTTCCAAACATTAGATTCAATTATTTTTATATAAACGATACCATTCGCTAATATACGTTTTTCTATTTTTGTGATATGGTGGTAGAAATATTTTTAAAGTAAATTAAATTTTGCGCAAAATTTAAATATATTTGTTTTATTTAATATCTATTTAAATCATTTAAATAAATTTTACAAAAAATAAAAATGAAAAAGTTATGAATAAGGAGCCGGTAAGTACACGTGTCATATACATACATTTGAATGTAGAGAACTGGTCACAAATACATTAAAAAAAAAATAAAAAAATTTAAAATTTAAATTGATTAAAAAAAACTTTTTTGATTTCCATCTTTAGACTGACCATTAATACAAATATTTCAATACTGCCATCCTTCTTTGTTAACAGGTAGTATTTAACTAAGTGAAATTACATTCCAGGAATACTTTGAAGGTTATAAATCTTAAGTCAAAGGAATATATTAAAACTAACAGCGTTCTCTCTCGTTATCTGATCTCTTTAACATGATTTCATTGTGAGTAACTGGAAGAATCTCTACTTAAAAAAAAAAATAAAATTAAGACTGAAAAAGAAACTTTTCAGTTTTCACTTTTGTAGTTAATTTTTTAGTTAAAACATAAAGATCCTTTTTCTCTCGGATGTGACCGTTACATTGAATATTCCATGAAAGAAATTATTATTGCAAAAACTTAAAGAAGTACGTTCATTAGAGAAAGTCAATAGTTTGATAAGAATATTGAAAATTCGAATATTGGTTATACATGTAGAAACTTACCATCATATAGATTTCCTAAGTACGTCTATTATCTTTAATATTGTAAAATTCCTTTTAATTTTTTTCCAAATGTTTTCTCCATAACTTTTAGCGTTTATAACCCCAAATTTTTCGAATTCATTTCTAGTTCTTTAGTATAAGTGTCTATATTTCAAACGAAACAGCACATTTTGTATGAAGAATCTCATGTTATTGTTTTGAAGGTTCGTGGTTTTAGTGAAAGTGAAAGTCAAACACTATAAGAAGAAGTTGCGCGTAATTTTATCTACAACAAAAATCTTAGTGTAATATCAAAATGAATTTCAAAATATTTTATTGTAAATTTAAATTAAAAAAAAAAACCAAACCAAAGCAAAAAGAACTGCATGTATTGTAATATTAAACATAGGTTTCCACGAATTATTTCTAAAACATTCAATAGTAAATTCTTTCGATAGCTAGATTTAACTTAACTTCCCTTGAGTAATGAGTAGTAAAGGTCCTATAACCTAATGCTTAGTCAAAAAAGAGAGGTGGTGTTTATATTAAAGTCCCACACACTCACAGAAGATTCGTACTCAATCCACTCCTTTATAGTGTATTACGGTGATTCAATTTTAAAATTATTTACACATGTTTATACCATTTTGTTTTTGCGAATCGCATTTAATTCTATCTGGTCACTTTATTTATTTTTATTTATCATCCCTTTCTCATCTATTTTTTTTTTTTTCTTTTTGATTTAATGTCCTTGATATTTATGACTAGATTTTTTTCTCGAATATTATCCTGGCATTCCTTAAATATTCCCAAAAAAAAAAAAAAAATACCTCAGAAATTGAAACTTTTTTGTCCCATATTTTTTTTTTTATCAAAAAATTCTAAAATAATTGCCATATGAAGAAAATGTAGGTTATGAAAAAAACATAAAAGGAGGACAGAAAAAAAGGTATATTAAAAAACGGAAATTCAAAGTCAAAAATTTAATCCAGAATCCTTCTCAATCTATACATATAGGTACATAATATTTTAGTCCTTTTTCAACAAACGCAAACCTACACATCAAAGTACAAAAATATGAAATAAAAAAAAAAAAAATTTAAACGCCTTAAAATTTATATCTAGAAAAACGATAAATAGGTACAGGAACATACGGATACAAAAAAAAAAAAAGACCAAACATATTCATAAATTTAACAAAAACACACACATACATAAATAAAAAAAAAAGAAAAGAAAAGTTAAATTGAAAAATAGAAAGAAACTTATAAAAAAAGTTCTTTGAAGTTTTTTCGGGTTGTTCCATTTTTTTTTTCTAAATGCGAACACATTTCCTTTTTCAACTTTTCTCTTTTTTATTTTTTTTTTTGTAGTCATAAAAAGAAAAAATAGTGCTGTGTAGTTTCCGTTTGGTATGTAAATAATAATTTGATTCTTTTTCAAATTAGATTTTTTTTCAATTTTTCTGTAATACTTTTTTTTTTTTTTAATTCTTTACCACATCCTTTCAACTCATCCCATTTAAATTTAACAAAAAAAAAAAAATTTTTAAGATTTTATTAGAAAATCCCACAGCTCATATTACGTTCTCTTTACTTTTAATTTTTTCAAACTGTTTACACAATTTGTCTCATTTTTATGATGTTTTAATTAATATGTTTTTTATATTTTAAAATGTTAGAAGAGAAAAATTGTTTATTTTACACTAGGTTGAATGATACAGGTAAGTTTATTACATATAAGTTAATTACATTCATTACAGAGTTTTAATTGTTCAACGGTACATTTTAAATCGAGAGCTAGAACACTGGAGATATTAGGGACAATTGATAGAGAGACGTGCGAATATATTGGGAAAGTAGGATTTCTATGTGAGACTTTGAGAGACAGCCGTCTCTCTGTTTGATTTCATTTAGATATTTGTTTGTTTACATAGAAAATTTATATATCTTTATAAACCTGTGACAACCTGGCCAAGTGCTTAAATTATCGGCCTATCAACCGAAAAGTTTCATAGTTTCAGTCGTAGAACAGGAAATATTATACACAGCGTGTGAGCAGATCTCAATATTTTGTTCAATTATTTAAAACTGGAGAAATACCATAATACCATAAAAAAAAAATACATAAAATACCATATTCTAAAGAGTAACTGCTCGTAGTACAACATTGACAAAATATTGAATACTAGGGTCTCGGTGGCCTAGTGAGTGAAAGCATAAAAAATACGCTGTAAATACAGAGGGAGTGTGGGTTCGAATCCCACACACCTCGTAAGAGTTATTCCCCCTTACGACATTTACAGCCACGCCTGAAAGGGAAAGGCCGTGTAAATTTCCTGTCCACATTTATGTGGCAGAGAAATGCATTAAAAAAAAAAATAAAATATTCAATACTGAATAATTATCTGATAATATGGTTGATTCCTTTCCATAAGATAACTATGACAGAAGTCCATTCTTATCAGTCGTATTACATTCGGGCTAATCGAATACAACAACAATTTAATTCTAAATAGAACAATCTTGTAAAATAGGCTTAAGTGCTATTTCATAAATAGTACCTACGCTTTTTAAATTTTTTTTGGTTTTTTCTTTGATTCGGAAATTTTCTCAGAATAAAAATAATATAATATTATTATGTTTTATTATGAGATTCAATTTTTTTCAAAAAAAATTAGGTACTTTATACGTTTTCTTTTTATACTATATAGTATATTGATATAAATACAAATTTTGAAACGAAAAGTATAAGAGAGTAATAAAATTTCGAAAATAATTTAGTCTAGGAAGCTCTCAGTATGTAACAAAATATTATTATATATCAACATTGTAACACACATTGGATAGACGAACAAGAAAAAAAACTATTTTCTTTGATTAACACTGACAACTTAGGGTTTTTTTTTTTCTTGTATACTTAGTAATATAGATGTGTGTTGACAGATTCTGGAAGAATCGAATAAACCAGACTTAATCATGCAGTTAAATTTCAGTTTTTGGTTTCTTTTTTAGAATTGTGTACACGTAACGCAACATTTCGCTGACCAGAAATGATGCACCAGGTATTAAAAATCTGTATCAACTTTTTTTCTTTTACGATGCGGAAATAAAAGCAAAATACCGAATTTTGATATTACCGCTTTAAAAAGGAAACCAAGTCGAATCGGCATTATTGCCCTTTTTCAAATATTGGATAGGGTATTCATTTTTTCAAAACAAATGTATAAATACTCTGTCAAAAGGTGCAACTCTGCTTTGTTTATATATTCCTAATGCCTACTACGTCTGGTAGCCTAAATTTTTAAATATTATATATGTTGAACATATTAGGATTTCATAGTGGGCTACAAAATTAATGTTGTAAAGTTTGTACAGAATACGTAGATATATTTAATATAATATGTATGTATATGCGAGGTTCTGAAATAGGAGCAATTTTATAGTTGGTTACAAAAACAGGGTTTCAATAATTTCTTAGCGGGGGTTTGAGGGCGGTAACCTCTGCTGTTTTATGTGTTTTGTTGTTCAAATATTTATGTAAACAAAATTAATTGAGATGAATTTTGGAGTTGGATACAAAATCAGAATTATATGCTTTTTTCAGAGTAGGTATTTGATTTAGAATGATTTTAGAGTTGGTACAAAATCAGAATTATATGCTTTTTTCAGAGTAGGTATTTGATTTAGAATGATTTTAGAGTTGGTATAAAATCAGAATTTCAATAAATTGTTTAGCATGGTTTTGAAAAGCGTGATTGCGAAATTTGAAAAAAACAGTATTAAAAATCCAGATCCATTATTTTACTTAAATATTTGCTTTTATCATAATTTAAATTAAAATTTAAAACTAAATTTTAGAAAATTTTTTATTATAAAAATAAAATTCGACTTTAAAAATAAAATTCGGCATCGAAATGATTGTAAAGCGAATTCTGTGACATTATTTCCGATCACCAAGATTTCTTAATATATCATGGACAAATTAATTAAATATCTACTTATAAATTCATTAATTAAAAAAAAATTAAGGATCAAGTGTTTTTTTGTGCTATGTTGTAAATACCGTAATCGAAATGACATTGAAAACTAAAAATATATAATAATATTAATATAGCATATAATATTATGGATGATATCAAAATTTAAAATAAAAGAAAAACAAAATTTCTTTTTCATTTTTAAATCCTTTACATAATTATCTTTTTGTTTTCTTTGTGCAGAAAAAAAGAAAAACAATTTAATTTACCGTTACATTATGATAGGAAAACAAATTGCATTAAAAAATTTTTAACGAATAACATATTTTGTAATATACAAACACATATTAATATTATATATTATGAATATTCAGACAGGGGCTTTAATAGATTATGTCATAACAAAGAAAATGCATTTAAATATATTATGTATTGTTTAAAAAATGAGCATCACCCAAATTCAGGATACAAAAACAAAAAAAAAAAAAACATAAGAGAAATTTAAATTATATTCCTTTTTTGGTTCATTACTTTGTTTCAGTGTTTCCATTACGTTTTGTTTCTATTCTGGTCCGCCTGGAGAATATTACAAAACAATAATTTAGTATAATTGCAGAACAAAAGATTTGTAAAAAGCAAAAAGGTAAAAAAGAACAATAATAAAAATCTTATAAGTACAAAATACTAAAGAGAAGCTGAAAATAAAAAAGCATACAACAAAGTTTTATATAGTATAGTGAAAAAAAAAAAGAAAAAAAAGGTGCACATATATAGGTGATAATTAATTTAAAAAGGTGTTAGTACCTTTGAGCAATACTAACAATATAATGTATATAGGTATACACAAATATATATATTTTTTTTAACATTTATATACTGTGCATTTATAATTTATACCATACTATCTACATTAAAAAGCAAAAATAAAATTTCTTCTTTATTCCTTCCACCATCATCATCATCATCAACTGAACCCATTTTCAAATGAAATAAAAAGTATGAATACAATTTTTAACCGTTCTGTTTTCACCAACACAAACTTTTCTTCTAAAAGAAAAATATGTGTAAAAAAAAAGAAACCGGTAATAACAACAATAACAAAAAAAAAAAAAAAATTAACGAGTAAAAAAAAGTGGGTGCTAAAAATAAAATGCACAACATTTCAATTCAAATTTATTACGGTAAATAAAAAGTTTAGTAAAAAATTAAAAAAAAAAACAAAAAAATTTCATGGCTCAAAGGTAGATAAAATGAAAATAAAAACAAAACTCAACCATAACAATAACAAAGACAAAAACAAACACAAGAAGAAAACAAAGATACATAAAACAAAAACAAAAAACCTTTCTGACTGCATAAACGGTAATTCATTTTGCATAAAAAAAAAATTATTTAATATATGAAAACATATTACATATTGTATACATACATTCAAAACAACAAAAAACCAACACACATACATACATACTATATTCAGCTTTTATAAAGTAAGAAAAATCTCAAAATAAAAAAAAATAAAAATTTAAATGGAAAGAACATAATTTTTTCAAAAACGCCTTTGAGGTTAAAAACAATTAAAAAAAAATTTTTTTTTTTTTCTTCAAAAGACACAGCAACGCCACTTTATAAGTAATTTAATATTAAGTCGAAAATATGCACAAAGAAAAAGTTAGGTTAGGGTTAAAATGTTAAGGTTAGAGTATACAGTAAATTTATTCTAAAACAGTAAATAAAACTGTAGTAAATAAAACATAATTTTATTATTTATTTATTTTTCTTGTTTTTTTGTTTTTTTGTTTTTTTTTTTGTGTTTTTCACTTGTGAAAAAAGATCATTTAGTAATTAATTAAATAAATAATTATATTTTAAAGCCAGACATTTTAAGAAATTAAAATACAGGATGTATCAAAAAAAAATCTTTAATCATAAATTAGGTTTTGAATTTTTAATATACTTTTAGCTCATCACAAATACTTTGAGTATTTTTCGTAAAAAAAAAAAAGTTAATTAAAATTTATTTTCCATAAAGTTTTGGGAGTTGCCAAAGGAATACCATAATAAAATGCTTTTAGTATAGAATTTCATGTCTCTGGTATTCAAAAAGATTTTAAAAAATTGGAATTTTTATTTATAACAAGATAACTTATCCTACCTCGGCTCACCCAAGAAATTCTGCCTAATATATAAATATGTCTATTGATTTCAGTAAAATTTTAATAAAATATTGTCCACTTACACAAAACAGACAGCTATATTGGGTTATAATTACTCATTTCAAGATTATTCAACATATATGTAAGTATTTGTATTTTTAATATAATACCTTATAGGTATATAATCGCGATCTAAAGATAAACCAAAATTTTGATAAAATATATTGTAATATTTACTTATTTATTACTGATTTATTCAAACAAAGTACAATAGAAGTTACAAAACAATTAGTAAAATATAATATAATAATTTAGATATAATCATAATCTAATCGTCTAATAAAAGAAAATGTTGAAACATTTAAGCTGCATCTTAAATGATAATAAGTTTGAAAAAGTGTCAGAAAGCTGACTCGATTATCTCAAAAAACATAAAACATAGGGGAATAGACATTTCTACAGAACAATTTTTTATTAGATTTAGCTCCCAAAATACCCCCTAAAAATATTCAAGATCGAAAGTGAATCTCGCTATATATTCAATATTGTATGTTATAATGCTATAGTATGATTGGACAAGGATATAAGAACTGTCATTAATTTACATTATTATTATCTGCATTATCTTCTTTGATTCCAACACATTCCAATATTTCTTCATGTAATTAGATTTTAGAACAGACATCCGTTTATATGCTGCTTGTATAGCTGCTTGTTGCTTCACAATTATATTCATTGTTGATAATCATCGTTAGATACTTAATCAATACCAACAATGATTCAAATATCTATTCACTCTATTATATTATGCATTTCACTTAAAAATCTTTATTAATTATTGCAATCAACGTATCAAACGTTTTTGACATATTTGTAATATAATTTGTAGCAAATTAATTTTCTATCACTTGAATCCTAAATAATTTATCTTGTTACTTTTTTTTAAATTTCTTTATTTTTTTTTTTTTTTTGGTTCCAATAAATCTTAATTTTTTTTTTTTATTTCTTTTTTTCATCAATTGTTATTTTGACAATTTGTGCACAAGGATTCTACTATACATTCATACTGTATGATAAGTTTAAATTAATTTATATCCCGCACATTTCATTTTGATAGAATATATTTTTTTTGTTTGAAATTTTCATTCGCAATTTCATTGCAAGAAAATTTATTGATTTAAAAATTTTTTTTTTTTTTTATTGGATGCTCTTAAATTCAAATATAAAAAAAAATATAAGAAGAAATAAAAGAAAAACTTAGAATGATGTGATTTTTTTATCATCATTTTGAACGAAAACTTTTCTTGTTTTAAACTTTCTGTATAGTTTTCATTTGATATTATAAAAAGTAATATTGTTATAAAAATAAATAATGAAGTGTGTTATTTATTACAATTAACGTTTAATATATAGATTTACATTAAATAATTAACATGAATACACTATTTAGATTCTTAATTTGGTTTTTTAATTGATTTCATTTTTAGATTTATTATATAATAGCTTCCAGTTACTAATAATTTCCCTTACCTACTCCTCCTTAAGTTAATCCTTTTTAAGTTTCCTTCTAATCAAATCTTTATTTTCTGTTCCTAAAACATTTTTGTTTTCCTAAAAGTTAAAGTTATTGACTAAACTCACCCTCCTTATTAGCCAATATAATGAAATGAAATTTTATGGTATTTTTTTTAGATAGTTCTTTTTAAGGTTCTAAGAACTTTTTAAGGTTCTTTTAGTAGTTAAAAATAAATTCATATATTTAATATTTGTAATTCAGAAACACTCATATAAAATAAGGTGGTCCCCCATTTGATAAATTAAATATGATACTTAAGACATACATTTTACTTTAACTACTAATTACTGAATCAAACTCGAGTTTATGAATTTTTTTTTTTTTACATGTACACCACCTCATTTCACATGTACACACCACATTAATGTAACAAGGAAATTACAAAGCCTTTCCTTTCAGGCGTGTCTGTACATGTTGTAAGGGAGAATTACTCTTACGACGTGTGTGGGATTCGAACCCATACTACCTCGATGTTTACAGCGTAAAGGCTCTATAAGTTAGTAAAGGCTCTATCCTTATATTATTTGAAACACAAATACAAATTTCGAAAAAATTTGAACACTTATAATATTTAGATAGAACTGAATAATATTAAAAATATCAAATATAAAATATTAGTTTCTAGTATACGCTATTAAAATGGTATCTTTTTCATTTTTTTGAAAGTTAAAGCTAAGCTAATACTTTAGTAATCTTTAGATATTAGTTTCCTTTCGCACTTTCAAAACCTATGAGAGCCTATTCAATAAGATACGGTATTTAGTATCGTGGGACAGATGGAGAGAAAGTGCTCTACACTCTTTATAGTTTCAATTCCACTGCAAAATTTGCAGTTAAGTTCCACATATAGTAATTTTCTAGAATGTCTACCAATAAGCAAATGACCCGTAATAATACCAACCAATTGTCTTATTTAAAGCCTAAAAAAAGGCAATATTATACATTTGTACCTTTTTAAAATAAAATTTGGCCAAATGACTCTGGTCAACTAAAAACAGCTCTTCTTAATACTTTATTTGATGGTTTTACAGGTATGTATACAGATGAGGTATTTTCAATCAATACATCCATACTTTGCCAGCTCATCCGTCGACTCATTTCCTGTAATACTCTCGTGCCCTGGGACCCAAATCAAGTTGATAGTCTGATTCTTAATACTTTTCGACTGCAGTCTACTACCATCTTTTTTTTTTTTTTACACGGTAAGAAGCAGAAAATATGAATAAGATCTGGTAGAGATACTACATTACGGTACCATTGCGCTATCTCAAAAAATCATCAAAAAAAATCTATTAAAATTGAATATTAGTTAAAACCTTACGAATTTAATTATTCACAATTTAATTGCATATGTTCAATTTTATACAATCGTCTTAGATGCCCTAAAATTTGTTGTTTCAACTCTAAATTTCATTTTTATCAGCTTTAAATAGCTACCTATTTCTTGATTCATATATTCATGCATAAGATACGAGAAAAAGATTTAATCATAAAAAGTAATTTTTCATTTGGTAAGCCCTATACCAAGAACCAAGATAAAATAAACAAACAAAAAAAAAAGAACAACAAAAATCCAAAATAAAAAGAAGATAAAGAAAATAGAAACAATAAAGTGAAAAGAAAAATCACTTCATTTTATTGAATTCACGTTGAATTCATTTCGGACTTAGAAAATGGAAATAGATAAATAAAATTATTTTTTTATTTTTGTTATTTTTATTATAGTCTTCCAAGACATTCTAAGATTGATTACGTTTTAATTACTAACTGCTACTAAAAAAAAAAAAAAACCAAAAGAAAGGTATAATCAGAATTAACTTAACTCTCAATGACTCAGTGACTACATGTATATATAGATTCTTCTATAGATACATAAATGGTTTGTATGGGAAAATAAAAAAAAGGAAAAAATAGCGGTGATGGTGAAATAAAATTTGTGTTTGTTGATTTTCTCGTGACTGAACAGAAGCGATGGTAAATTAAATTTAAGAGGAAAAACAAAAATAATTTCGTACATAATTAAAGTTAAACCAAATTCCATACATTCCTGATGTAAGGTTTATGTTAAGAATTTAATTCGGCGTAATTTAATAATAAAAAATTACTTCTTATTTTCCAGTATTTTGGTTCAAAAAAAAAAAAAAATTAATTTCAGGACTGAGATAAATTGCTTAATATTGTGTTTTAGTATAAACAAAATTAAATATTATATGAAATTAATATTTTCTGTATAAAATTATAATGTATCTATGTATCTATACTTGTATTGTGAATTCATTTATTTAGGAAAAATAAAACAAAATATTTTTTAATTTAAGATTTTTCTTTTAAGTTCATTATTTTAAATACTTTATTAGGTATAAAGTAAATAATTGTTTCATTGTAAAAGATATGGTGTTCTATTTGAGCTTTCAACAGAGATATAAGACATAGTAAGAATATGCACCAGTTAAAACAATTAAAACAGGTAAAAATTGCAGATTGCAGTAAAACAGATTGTCGTACATTGAGGAAAATATTGTAGAAAGACTCATGATGAAAACCATATCATAAGCAGTGTGTATTTTTATTAAATGTCCTCAATATTTTAGGATTATATTTTATTATTTTTGTTTCTTTTCTTCTACAGCAGAAACAGAGTAGTTATTTTTATTATTCATAGCTTCAATATCTAAAATCAATAGTTCCACTAAACTGTTAATTACTTGGCTGTATGTATTGTACAAGATAATAATATTTATATTTGTGCGCCATCTATGATCGAATACAAGAATTATTTAGTTTTTTATATTATTTCATACATATTTCGATGCGATATTAATTATAGGATATATATATTAGATTTTTTATACTATAAGTTATATCTTATAAAAAAAATCTTTATTATTTTTATAAATCTATGTGCTCCAGAAGATCTTTAAATCCGATACATTACCAATGAAAGGCCCATGTCTTAACTACAACATTATTGATTGGTTTTTGCCTTTCATATTATTAATTTTATATTGTCATCCTAACATTCTTATAAATCGATAACTAAAAATAATAAGACTAAAATGACAAATTCATCAATAGATAAGTAAAAAATATATGTCTATATATAGATCCTTACCTTAATATTATTCATCAATCCTTTAATAAAAATGTTTTAAGATTAAGATTGGACATAATTGCATAAATAAATTAATACTTGTAATTTTCTTAAATTATTACAAGCAGGGGCCTCGGTGGCCTATTGAGTACGCTGTAAACCCCCAGGAAATGTGGTTTCGAATCCCACACACGTCGCAAGAGTTACCCCCCCTTACGACATTTACAGCCACGGCTGAACAGGAAAGGCTGTGAAATTTCCTATCCACATTTATGTGGCAGAGAAATGAATTAAAAAAAAAAAAATTATTACAAGCAAGTACCTATATGTATTTTATTAAAATATAAATATTATTAATAAAATACATATAGGTATTTTCTTAATCTATTAGAACTTTCATTACCGTCTCTAATCAACTGAAGACATCCGGAATAAACTTACTTCTACATTCATAACTCATTAATAAATAATTTTTTATTTCGAATGCTTCGCCATTCGACTTTATTTTGTTCATGAAAGAAAAATTTCTATAATGAAATCGAAATAATAATGAAGTATTTTGAAAATGTTATTATGTCACTAAAAACATTTTTATATTTAATTTTTATAACAATATATCATATCAGTAAATAAAAAATAATTTTTGTACTTTTGCTCACACTTTTATAGATTTCAATTAATAGTCTTTGAATCATATGTGAATTATCCATTTCCTAAATCAATCAATTTTATATTGAATTGCGTATTCATAAAGTGGTCAAAATTTTTCTGTTTTATTATTAGATTTGAATTTCCCAATTTTTTATCCCCTTTGTGTTATCTACATGGAAATTTATTATTATTTACCATATCGGAGTTACGTTAACAATACAATATTATGGTATATGTACTTTTATTTTTGATATAATTTTAATTTTTTTTTATTTAATATTTATTTGTTATTAAATGTGTTTTTGAGTTGATTTTTAAATGAAATTAAGAAAAATTAACATCCTTAATAAAAAAATATTTTTTAATACAAATAATTTCTTAAAATCAGTATACAAAAATACTCAATTCTATCTCTTTCTTAATAATATATTCAATTCCATTTTAATCAACTTGACGTGTGATTATATTTGTATTCGAAATTTTTCAAAATTAAATGACAGTGTTGTCAAAAATAATTTTTAGTATAATATAAATGTCAAGTTATAAAATAAATTATTTTAAAAAAGATTTAAAATAAATGAAAAACTTTTTTTAATTTTTAACTTTTTTCAAAAACTTTAATTTTTTTAAAAGGCGAACACTTCCACGTGTTTCACTTATACACAAACAAATTGACGCCGTAGATTTTTGATCATACAAATAAATAATTTCGAAAAAACCATTTTCCGCGCGTTTTGAGTCATGCGATAATAATTAATTTGACATTTCTGTAGCATTTACGTTTTTCGTACGTTTTCAATCGAATTTTTTATTTTTTTTTATTTTAACTTTTTTTTTTTTTTATTTTCTTTCATTTTAATTTACAATCAGTGAAAAAGCCTTACAAAACTAATTTTTAATTTACGTTTCCTATTAACTAAATTTTAAAACTAGAATTAAATTTTTTTAGTTAATACATCTTTTTTTTTTACTATTTTGACTAATTTGGGTAATATCTTTTATTTGTCAATGGCAAAATTTATTGGTGCCCGGAAATAATGGCCCAGGAAATAAAGTCGATACGGCTTTATTTCCCTTCTGATGCGGATATAATGTCGAAATTATGAATTTCAAAAATTCGGCTTTATTACCGCTTTAAAAAGGAAATAAAGTCGAATCGACCTTATTTCCATTTTCTAAGTATGTATTTGATTTTTTCTTTTGATTTTGACATCAGTGATACATGAGGGATTTCTGTTGAAATATGCATAAAAAACTATTAGTAGGGATTTCAGACTTGAATATGAAATCATAGTGTTCTATTTTTCCAGAACAAATTTACTCTGGAAAAGGGGGCAAACTTAATTTTGTAACCAACTCTAAACACCCTCTTATTTTTTTTTCAGTTATATTAAAAGGTGACAGAACACCCGAGGAAATAGAGCACGCTGGAAATAAATAAATACGCCTTTTACAGAATATTTAGATATATGCATATGCGAGTTTCTGAATTAGGATAGATTTTAGAGATCGTTACAAAATCAGATTTATACGCTTTTTCCAGAATATGTATATAATTCTCCTAATTCAAAACTCGCATATGCATATTTTTAAATATTCTGTAAAAGGGGTATAATCCTGATTTTGAATTCAATTCTAAAATCCCTTACAAAATCCCTGACAATCGGAGTATTACTTATATACATATTTTCGAAAAAGGATATAACCTTGATTCCATAACCAACTCTAAAATCTCTCCCAAATCAGAATCTCACACACATACATATTAGTAAATATTTTGAAAAAAGGGATATCCAATTTTTATCCAAAATTCTAAAATCCCTCCTAATACCTTAGCTCTACATATTTCATTACATTCTTCTGTTCTGTCTCTGTACCATATTAAAAAATTATAATTTATTTTTGTTTTATTTATTATTTTATTTATTTCTAATGTAATTTCTAGGAACTTAAATATTTTTTTGATATTAGCATCAGTGGACGTGTATACCAACAGCTTAGGGAAGCACCCGCCTGGGAGTTCTCAACAGCCCACCGGCTACTTGATGCGGCTGTCTTGCCCGCTGGCTACCGGCACGCAACGCGCGGGTGGCGCACGCCCCGCGGCCGCGTTCGCAAGGTCTGACCTTAATATGGAAAATAAAAGTAGTTGTTGAAAATATTCAGATTTTATAATCGGTTACAAAATCAATGTTATCCGCTTTCTCCAGAATATGTAGCTATAAATATTCAAAAAATTTGCTATTAATAGTTAGAAAATATTTAAAAAATTTGTTATTAACATTTATTGTCTTACATCTGTTATGTTACGGTGACCGGAAATAATGCCCCAAAAAATAAAGTCGAATCGGTATTCGACTTTATTTCTTTTTCAATTTCGGCATTATTTCCTTTTCTAAATGGTAATACGGCCGAATTCTCAAAATTCGCGATATCGGCTTTATTTCCGCATATATTGTATTGTATTGGGGTATTATTACCGGGCACCAATTTATTTTATGAAATTTTATTGTACCTATTTTTGGAAAAATTTAAAAAACCAAAAAATTTTTTATTTTTATTTTATTAAAAAAAACTTAAGACTATTTTAACCTAACCTTAAAACTATACCTAACTAACTTAAACTAAGCCTTTTCTAAAGTTCAATTTATTATTTATTTATATTTTTATTCGATTAACCACCACATGTGACTTTTTACAATTCTTTTATCCCTATCTGGGATAAACATATCATATTTTAATAAATTTGTCTCTATATTATGAGGATTATACTCTATGCACTTACATGTGGCCCGTCTATTATAGTGATATAATAGGGGTACATGTTCGTGGTTTTGAATATAACCCTCTGAATCAAGGTAAATAAAATGTGCGAGTGCTATGTAGCCCGTTATTAAGGTATTTTTAATATACTCTTCATTATGGTTAATATATATGAGATATTAAGCCATTTTCCATTTTTCCATTTAGAGATATATCCAAATGAGTACGAATTAATTTTATTAAAAAATTATCGAATCTTACGATATTAGCTTTTCGGTACAAGCATTTATTGGAATAAAAATGCTTGTAATCCTCTTAGTGAGGCTCTTAGTGAGGCTCTTATGCATTTTCGTTCAAATTTTTTTAATTTCTCCATTAGACTTGCACTTATGCATTTTCAATCGTATGGCCCATTAAGTAGGTATCTTATATAAAAACGGAGGAGTAATTTTATTATACCCGATCCTATCGTACAGATATAATAATATTATATAAAAATTTTATCGACTGCCTAAAAATATGCAAATTATTAAATCCTGCAGAATTTGAAAGTATTTTTATTTGGAAGAAATTTATAGATTTTTAATCGTTACTATATAACTGAATAGCAGTAATAAATATAAAAGGATCATGCTAATTAATGGTTTTAACTAATATAATCCTATTTAATTTTTAAATATTAAAATAAATAATTAAATTAATTTTTTTATTATAAGTGTATAATCAAAAATAAAATTGTTCTGTAAATTATTATTTGGGGGCTTCGGTGGTCTGTGGGTAAGAGCGTATAAAATACGCTGTAAATACCGAAGGAGTGTGGGTTCGAATCCCACACACATTATCAGAGTTATTTCCCCTTACGACATTTACAGTCACGATTGAACAGGAAAGACTGTGTAATTTCCTGTCCACATTTATGTGGCAGAGAAATGCATTAAAAAAAAAAAAAAATTATTACTTTTTTTTGGAAAGTTGAAGATTTTAACTAGCTTCAATCGAACAATTTTTGGTTACCGTAATATACCGTAGAAATAAACTGAATTTGAAATATGGTATATTTTTTGCACAAATTAAATTAACAGAACTAGTATCGAACTTTTTTTTTTCTTGACATTTTGAATAGAATTTATTGTACAAACTGAAAACTACGTTAGTAACTTCGTTAATTAATCAAACAGTACAACTAATTTTTTTTTTTTTTTTCTAGTGCAGTATAATAGTAATTTACATAATATTTTTAGTATTTTACTTTTCATTTCTTTGGTCTATAGATTTTTTATTTAACCTTAATTTAGGTAGGTATATTCTCCAAGTTGCAATTTTTTTCTTTTTTACATTTTATTTCTTTTATATTTCAATTTTTTTTTTTTTTTTTACATTTCTATTTTAGCTTTTAATTCAATTTATTTCTTTCTCTGTTTTATTTCTGTTTAATCTACCATTTTTTTTTATTGGATTCTGTTGTTGGTAGATTTCATTTCCTGAATTTCTAAAATGTGGTTTTACTCTTTTTTGCTGTACATCATGTATTTTGTATTTTCATCCACAACCAAATTTTATTCTTATTTTTAGCTTAAAATCCACTTTTTAAAAAAAAAATTTTTTTGTATGCTACTGATAATGTCTATTTGCCCAATTCATTTTGTTTGAAAATGTCAAGTGTCTAATTAAAGAAATGAACTCCTAAACCATATTTGCAATTCCAATTTCCCATATTCAAAAAAAAATGTTCAATATTAAACTATTGATTTTTATATATATGCATATAGTATATAATACTATAATACTAAAATAAAAGCTTCATATTCAATTATTACATGTAGATAAATCGAACCCATGTATATGAAAATATATTCAATTTTACAGTATATAACATAAGAAGAAAATAAATAGTGATGTGAAAGACCTTATATCATTTGCAGACATTTATTATCTTTCTTCATGCGATAGGTCAAATCTTGTATTACAGTAAAAATTCTTTATTGATTCAATTTAGTACTTGTAGATTGACTAAAATCTATATAGCTACTAAAATCGATCTTATATTAATAGAGAAAAAAGGATAAAACTATATTTTATATAATATAAGGGTTCTAAAATAAATTAATTTTAAAATACACGAACTTTGAAACTTACATAACTCAGTTCGTTAATAAATTTTTTTCTTTTCATTTTTAATTAATTCTTTCAATTGTCAATTTACTTATAAGAAGATCTTTATAAACTATTAAATTATGAAATATTTCTTTAATGTTTTTTAAAATCAAAATCAATTATTCAGTAGAGCTGCCTTCAATTATTACTTCAAGCGATAAAGTGTAATATATTACAGCAACTGTTGAAGACTTCGCTACTCATGGCAAAATAGTATTAACAATAGGCGGATTTTTTTGCTCTTTTTCAGTCCCACTCCTTCATTCAAAAGTTTGGGCATCCCTAGCTGTCTTGTCTTATTCTTTCCTGTAACTTATTACTAGCCAATAAACTGCGTTAACAGTTAGAGGTTTCATATCATTATATTGGGTACAGGAGAGGTGAGGGTTTAGTGTATAAAAATCTGACAATGACAAGGGAGTATTCTCGGTGTTCTTGGAAAATTTACATCACCAACAATAATATCGTATAGGTTTGAAAGGAAGTGGTCATATATTTTTTGGTTTCCGGTTTACTGTAACTTTACCACAACCGACATTTTTCGAAAACATTCTTCCTGTTATAAAGAGCATTTCTTGACTTATAAAGACTTTTGTTATTAAAATTATACTATCTATATACTAATCCTGATCTAAAAACAAAATTAATTTTAACATAACTGCTTTTTTATTGAACCTTCTACTTCGTGATTGTATTTTTCTTCCAATTATTATTTTTGTTTTTTTTTTCTATTTTAACTCAATAGCTTATAGTGAAGAAAAAAACATCTACAAACTCTCTTAAAAACCCGCCCGTACTTATTGAAATAACCCATTATCTTAATTCAGTTAAGTCGGAAATAGATGACTTGCAGTATAAAGAACAGTTTACTTTATCATATTTGTAATATGATAAAAAAAGAAATGTGTATTATTTGGATTTCTTTAAAATAAATACTTGCAAAGAATAATTAAAAAATATATACATATATGTCTGTATTATTTTTTATTGATTTATGTAACCCAACAGGAGTTTGAGCATCAGACATTTAAAATAAAAGGTCAATATCTTAACCACTACTCCCATGGGATGGATTCTATAGTTTAGGATTATTTGACTGTATAGGATTAATTATGAGGTTTAATGTTGAATATTAACAGTGTGCAGAAAGTAATGATAACAACTCAGCTAAATAATCAGAATATCACAGATCCGATTATATGCACTTAGTTGCATAACAAATTAAATTCATATCTTATAACTCACAACTACAAATTATTTATAATTTATTTTATGCCGAAAATTGGTTAAAATAGTTCCTCGAAGAATGAACGATTAGAATATTGAACCCCAGTCTTATGACAAGTATGTTTCTGTGTATATTATCTCTTACAAAAAAGGATGTGAACCAATAATAAAAGTTATTTGATTATAGGTAGGTACAAGATGAGTTCAATTAGCAACCAAATTTTCGATCAAAATAAACCTTTTCTTATTTTTTTTTTTATATTTTAACATTAAAATATAACCTACAGTTTAAAGTAAAATTTGAAAAATTTCATTCTTTTGAAATTTTCTTTTTTTTTTACTTATAAGCAACTTTAAAGAAAAACAAATTAATATTTTCCCCTATTCTCTACTTAAAGTAACACTTCTTATCGCTTTAAAGTTTACAGTTTCTTTAAAAATTGTGTTGCAAATTTATCCCTTAAAAATTCTAAAATCCAAAGAATAAAAAGTAATATACACCCCAAATTAATATGACAGGGGACAAAAACAAAAATACTAAAAACATAAAAAAAAAAAATCAGTAGCGACAAGGAAAAAAAAATCATGTAAATTAGATAAGTTTTAATGTAAGCGATATGTAAAAATGTTATTTTTAACTAGAAAAAAGAAGAAAAAACTGGAATCAAAAGTCCTTAGAGCCACTAAAAGTTTTTGTTTTATTTCTTCTCTTTTTTTTTGTTTTTGTTATCAAAAAGAACAAAAATACACCATCCATTTTCAGAGTACCTTGACAGAGGGTTTTTTTTTGTTTTTGTTAAAGTAAAAAATAAATTTTCCTGTTTTACAAGGGTCCAACTACAAAATTGTTCATATTAGTTACTAACAAAAAAAAAAACTAAAAAAAAAAAAACAGCTATGTTCTTTTTAGAACTACTTTCATTCATTACTAATAATACTCTTACCTATGAAATAAATCACATATCGCCCTCCAATTTTAAAATTAAGTAACTTAAAAAAAATTATTTTTCAATTTGATGACAAAAAAAGAAAAATTGAAAGATTTCTTTTATACTGTAAGAATAAAATTTATTTCTTAATAAATTTATATATTAATACAAAATTAAAATGATTTTTATAATGTATAAGAACGCTATTGGTAAAACTAGACTATGGGTCGAAGGCATACAACCGAGCTTCAAACAAAAACTACTCTTGATCTTGAAGGATTTGTTTGAAAAAGTTAGATTTAAGTTCAAGCTCAGTTTTATCCATTCGAGCTTATGGGTCCTTTGCATAAAATTGAGCTTAAACTCAAACCTTTCTTTTTCAAACAAAAATATGAATTCAAGAGTAGTTTTTGTTTGAAAAATTATTTCAATTATTTGAGTTTAATCTCAGTTTTATGCATACGACATTATGTTTGTTCTAAAAGCTTATAATCAAGCTTTCAACTTCAAGACTAGATGTTTTTTAGTGAGCATCGGTACTATCGACTATCATTTTTCAATTCTTACAAACCTTATTGTTATAAAAATTTTCACATTTTCGTCACGGACTTAAGCTTAATCTTATTTTCCAATATTAAAAAACTGTATCTGTATTCTCCCTAACTTTTGAATTACATAATATTATATTGGGTAAGTAACTAAATACTTGTATGAAATATCATCAAACGCAAAATTTTTTGATATATGCTTTTAAGAGAAAATAAGATGCAAACTAACATATTCATCTTTGAAAATATAAAAAAAAAAAAGATATCGGCGTTGTAAAATCACGAAAAAATCCATACTATAAGTTATATTTTTTGTAGTTACCAAAGGCTTTGTTTCAAAATTCCCTTTCTTTCATATTCAATTTTCCTGATTTTACCACTTTACCGACACTAGAATGCAACATATTAAATATTATAATCGTATTCATTTTAAACTAAGATTCGAAAAATTTTAAAACAAATCCTTACAAAATAAAAAAAATTGTACGAAAGTGCCCCTTTAAGGCATATAGGGGCATTATTTTAAAAAAAAAAAAAAAAGAATAAGATAACTGTGATGATGACAAACACAACAACTAAACAACAACATTTATAATATTATGTTGGCGGTAATGATGATAAAAATTATAGCAATGATTATAATGATAATGATTAAGCCAACATCGATGACAATATTTTCAGAAAAAAGGACCAAGAACCTAGGAAAAAATAACAAAATGTAAAAAATAAAAATAACAAAAAATTAACAAAAAAAGGAAATCTATTTCATAGGCAAATAAACAAAATAACAGGATACAATTTAAAGGATAATGTTTTTATGTCAAAGAAATAGATTTTGACAAGGATTCCTATTTTGTTTTTCACTTACTTTATTCATTTTTATTCAGTTTTCCCTTTTTCTACTAAATCTTTTACCGTTATTTTCACTTTATCTTCACAATTTATATCAGAGATATGAGTATATCAGGATCAGTATAATTTGATGAAAAGAAAAGAGCATTTTAGTAAAGGATATTCAAAATAAATTTTTAAGAATTAAAAAAATGAAAAAAAAAATTTAAAGAATTATTTTTTGTATGTTTATGAGAACCCATAATGTACAATCAAAAGCAAAGAAGGTAAACATTGTTTGAGGTCTTAAGTCCGGATTCAACAAAAAAAAAAGAAGCTAAAAAAATGAAAATAATAAAAAAAATAAAATAAAAGAGGAAATAACTAAAATACCCGAAATCATTGTCAATTATTTGATTTATAGTTGAATAAAAAAACGAAATAATATATTTTTTTTTTTTTTTCAGAACTGTTATGGAATTTAGCCCTAATATAAATACAATATAACATTTTCTTTTACTCGTTCATTCTAAGATAAGTTAATAGACAAGTTGTGGATAATTTAAAGTAGCAAACGATTTTTTTTTTTTATCTCTAAATCGATTTATTTTTGATTTTTCGTTATTTTTTATTGTTATTATTTTTATTATATTTGTATCGTTTCATTTTTTAAATCAAAACTGGAAAATAAAAAAATAAAATAAGAAATTTTGAAAGTAAAGGAAAAAATGAGTGAAATATTTTTTTTTCATTGATTTTTGATTTAAAAACACGTGGAAGAATGAAAAAAAAAAATATTTTTCAGGAAATATAAGTTATGAGTTCAAAATTTGTTAAAAAAAATTTTATTTATTTTTAAAAACATAATTTTTTTTTTTCATGAATCAAGACGATCGTCTATGTGTTATTCTAATTGTAAAAGTATGATAAATTTCATCATCTTATTAAATTTATTCTGGTCCTAATTCTGGTTCTAATTTTTTGAATTTTTCAGATAAAGCCTAAGTATTTTTTTACCTTTTATTTAGTATTTTAACCTCAAAAAATTATTGTATAACATTAAAGTATAAACACCTTCTTTGTTGCCGATGTAAAAAAATTAAACTTTTTATTGAATTATCCAGCTAAAATCTAGAGATACATATCTGAGAGATAACTGAGTTTATAGTTCCAATAATTCTTAGTAACATTATAATATTATAAGAGATGGCAGAAGTAGGTATTCAAAACAATTAAAAAAAATCTAAAGATCTAAAATTTTATTTGTAAAAATTGTAAATCAGTTCTTATCTAACAAACAAAAAAAATTTCTATCCTTCATTCTTTAAAAGATCTTTAAATGATTCTTTAAAGAAAAATCTTTAAATATGCTTAATAATAATTGAACAAATCTAACAGCAACTGTGATTTAGAATGTTTTTAAAACGATTTCCAATTCGAATTAATACCATTCAATTGATATGAATGACACTAAAATCTAATTTGCTCTCCTTGTTACTACGTGTTATAGATTGCGTTATATAATAGATGCGTGCGTGTTATAGAGATGCTTCACTTATAATTCTTCTATCAGACTTAGTGTTTCTAAGACAGAAAAAATCTTATAAGGTTCTATGACGACAGTTCATCTATAGTAAAGCAATTTACTCCTAAATGTACATTATCTTGTTCAGAGTAAAGCACCGCAATTTTTGAGTATGTCTTCTCAACTTTTCTCCTTAACAGAAGCTGTATGTACCGTCATTTTCAATTTCAATTTTCGTGTCCCAACAGCCGTCAGTATTCCGACAGAAAGTCTCTTCGAATTCTCAGTTTATTTTTAATTGATGCAATAATTTTTTCAAATCTTTTGCAGTTATAATGAATTCCATAAGTTTCTTAGATGGTCTATTCCCGGATTTTTGTCTTGATAGTTTGCTCTTACAGTTTTCTTATTGATTTTTAGTTCTCCTCTTACTCATGCCTCAAAAAGGTTCGGAACCTGTAAAGACAATTGCAGCTACTTCTTACCAGTAGAGAGTTACTTTATTGTTGTTTCCCAAACGAATAAGATTCGCTAAGCACTTCCAAACTAATTCGAATTTAATTGTTTTCGAGTTTGGTGGTGTCTTTCAAACGATTAAAATATAAATTTACAATTTTAATAAGGGAATTTACTTAAACATTCGAACAGTAAAATGAATTAGAATTTAGTTAAGCTGTACTTATTAATATTATTAAGTAGAGTACTATAAGCAAAAAAAAATCTTGATTGTGTTTACTGTTATTACAATCACTGTAAAACTTCAAAACTACTTTCATTCATTTCAAGGATATCAGAAAAAAAATAAATAAAAAAGGATATATGAGAATCATAAATAATGAAGTGTTTAAAAGGATGATCCTGTATTCTAGTTAGGAATTGTACCAAAGTTTTATCTGGTTTTATTTTTTATCTTTATAAATTATTTATTTTATAATTTCATTCTCAAAAAATAAATTATTATTATTTTAAAAGTTTTTTTTTTTTTTGTGTTCTTGCTTTTTTCCCCTTAACAGCTTTTTTTTTTTGTTTCTCTTATTTGATTCTGTTTCATCATTTTCATTCAATATTTTATTGAATTATGAATAATTAACATTTTTAAAACAATATAAAATTACTTCTTTTGATAAAATTAATTTTAGAAAAATAACCAATGGATTAAAGAGAAAGTTATACTTAAAAAATTAAAGAAGATTGTTTAGTGAAATATTGTATCATGAATAATTAAATAAGTTGATTTGATTTTGATAAGAAAATCATGAATGAAAAATTTTTCATTGAGATTTTATGATATTTTTTTTTTAATAAATAAATTATTCCTAAAATTATATAGAAAATTCATTCAAAAAATAATAAAGAAAATAAAAATTAATTCGCTTTCTTAATTATAGATACCAAAAATAATTTTGAGGAACTTTTGCTACTAACACTTCAAGTTTTCACAATCTTTTTTCTATGTTCTTTACATTTAGTTTTAATTTTACACTTTACACAGGTTTTGTTCAATTTTTTCTTTCTGTAGTTCGATCAAAAAAACACTTTTTATAATGATGTAAATTAAAATTTTTATAAGTATATTATATTCTAGACCTGCTGCAATGCACTAAATCATAAATAAATAAATTGTTCAATCGTCTAACAGCATCATCATTATGTCAGCAACATTATCTTGCAAATAATCACATAAATTGTAACTATTGCAAAATTAAACAATAAATTAATATTATATTATATAATTATGTTTCGAAGAGTATAATAAATTAATTTTAAAAATGAGAGTTCCGACTACGACTGATTGGTTTATCTGTATATAATCAGCGATTTTTCTTTCTTCCCACCAAGACAAGCAAGTCGTCAACATTAACTTTTTTAAATATTATCATCATTAAATATTCAAATTTTATATAAAACTAACATTTTTTATTTAGAAAAAAACAAGGTAGAATGTAAGGTTTTTAAAAGCGCACATTTCCAAAACTCAATACAAATTGTTTAGAAGTGTGACTTACACAAAAATTTGAAAATTTCATGTAATAAGAAAAAACTTGAAAATAGGACATTTTTGAGATTTTGAGGGGCCGTAAGTCCGGAATCCTATATAACTAAGAAATGCTGTTAACACACGTAAAAATATATTATTGAAGCTTTAATTTTTATGTCTTGCCGAAGAAAAGTTTTTACAGGTGCCTAAGTTACAGGTGTCTAAAAATAGCAAATTTTCAAATTTTTAAGGCGTAATAACTCTTAAAGAGGAGGCGTTACCAAAAAATTTTCCGAGGAAACTTATACTAATTCTAAAAGTTCTTTCTTGTCTCAAAATTTCAGGTTCCTATCTAAAGGGGTGCCGGAGTTATGAAAAAAGAAATTTCATGCAAAATGTGGTTTTCACATAACGGTAAATTTAAATCGTAAATTACATAATATTACATAATTTTGATACTGTTTTATATAGATAATAAAATTTTCGATCTTCTGGCAATTTTAGATTGCAAAATTAATACGCACAGCCCGAGATATATACATCTGAAAATGGGGCTTTTTCGCAATTTTGAAGAGCTGCAACTTTGGAACCCTTTACAATTAAAATAAACCTTTAACACACGTAAAAATAGGTTATTGTAGCTTTAATTTTTATATCTTGCAGAAGTAAAATATGTACAGGTTCCTAAGTTACAGGTGTTTAAAAATAGCAAATTTTCAATTTTTAAGCCCTAATAGCTCATAAACAGGGGGTGGTCCGAAAAAATTTTCTGAGGAAACGTATACTAATTCTAAAAGTTCTTTCTTGCCTCAAAATTTCAAGCTTCTATCTAGAAGCGTGCCGGAGTTATGAAAGTAGAAAAATCATGCAAAATTTGGTTTTCACATAACGGTAAATTTAAATACTAAATTTAAAAAAATTGTATAATTTTGATATTAATTTACAAAGATAAAAGAAATACCTGTCGAATGACGTTTTCAGATTGAAAAAATCTTAAGCAGAACATAAGATATATGCATTTAAAAATAGGGCTTTTTCAAAGTTTGAGGGGGTGTAGCTCCGTAATGGGGGGGGCTACATGAAAAAGTTGTTCCACAAAATTATTTTTTTTATAAGACCTACCTATGGTTAAAATTTTTTTTCTCTATCTTTAACGGTGTAGAAGTTTTGTAAACAGACGGACGGACGGACGGACGGACGGACAGAGTGAAACTAATAAGCACATTTTTTCAAAATTTTTTTGGAAATGTGCTAAAAACCAAGTGTAACCCTAAAGTGATATTTTCTGGATTCCACCAAAATATTGCACCACTATTTCCCCCCCAACACGAAACAATGGTTTCAAACCGAATTATGAAAATAGAAAGGATAAACTGCATGCTGAACCTATGTGTGCCAACAGAAAATTAAACCAGTGACTAATCTGCATATTTTAAATGTATCTTAAGATTCGAAAAAGTTATGTATTGTAATGGGGGAAAAATGTTAACTTTAACTAAGAAGCACGTGGTTCCTCTGTGTAGGGTTAGGCTTTAATCAACCAAAATCACTCACTTTAAAATAAAACTTTAAGCTGTGGATAAGAATGTGCGAGGGATTATTTGGGAAATTAGGTTTGTGATAATTCGGATTATGGAAGATGAAGGGAAAAATTTAGAGAATTATTTTGAAGAAAGATGTTAATATTCTTTTTAAATTTCGTTTACAACACAAATTTCCGCACTTTCACTTTTCCGTTATGCTAATAGGAGTGAAGTATAATTTGCTTCAGAATTAGGTCTGACTGTTTAATTGTGGAATTTTTAAAGCATTTATTCAACCAAAAAGTTTCTTATATAACCTTTAAAGTCCTTATTTATTATGTTAATTTTAAAAGTTGGATTTTATTACCGTTTTTATAAATAAAATTTCAAACATAAATACTAAATACTTTACACAAATACTTAATTCACGTTATAATAAAAAAATATAATTAAATTTATTATTATTGGACAAAATACACATAATATAATATAAAAAAAATCATTTAAAATATGGACAAGCACGAATTTGAATTCAAACTCTTATTCCAAAAATATACCGAAATTTTTTTAAAAACACACATAAATATACACATACATAGATAATATATTTAAAAAAAAAAAAGAAAAAGCAAACTAATTTTCCAATTTTATATAATACTATGCATTTTAAAAATTTAAAATTCCTTTATAAATTTAAATACACAAATAAATTGTCAACACTAATTAGAATTTTATTAATCACTTCTATATTATTTATTTTAAAATATTCCAGAATATCGAAAATTATTAAATCCTATTCATAACTATTTTCGTTGAATATTTTATGAACCAATAATTTGACATTTAATTTTGAAAATGTCATCTAAATTTCTAAATCAAATTTTATTTATTAAAAATTATCATTGATATTATATGATGATTTTTGATAAAGTATGATAATATGAAAAATAAATTCGAATTCTGTATTTTCGAAATATAATTCCGAAATATTTTTCTTTAATATTATCAATTACTAATATAGTAAACAATATTTCTTTTGACAAAAATTAATTCGATACATTTTCCCTCTGGCTCATGTTCTTACCCACTCGGTCATTTTAAATATTATGTTTTTTTGTTTTCCTAAAGAAGGTAGGAATCTGTCAAAGACACTAAGAATTACTCCTGGGTTGGTTCAGGTTTTTACTAAGTAAACCCACCTTTAACTCTAAGTGAATATATTAGAATGAAACCGGTAGTTTCCCATGCAGTATATTGATTAGAATGTAAAAATAGGAAAGAATATGGGACCTGATCTCACTCTAACAATGACGAAGCCATCTAGAGTTACAATATGGAATAGAATAATAACACGTCCTATCTGTTACAAGATGTAATAATCGACGCCATTTTTTTTAATTATTTTCTTTAAATTACAGTAGCTATTTATTTATTTGTTTATATTAATATAAGTAGGATAATGCAATATTACGATTTTGAAGGTCATGAAAGGTTAAATGATATTATCATTATATGTATAAAGTAATATTATATTATTTATTTTATTTGGAAAATTATTTTTCCAATTAAAAATTCTGGCTACAATTTTATTTTTATGTTTATTTAAAATTAATAATCCAAAAATTATTTTTCTAGCATTAGTATTTCTATAATTGCATTAGTATTTTTTATAATTCCCTTCTATTTAAATCATTACAGGCTTAATATGTTTAATTAATAAATTTTCATATTTTTATTATTTGTTTTTTTTTTGATTATTAATTGGTATTAATACTTGGCTTATATTAACATTATTTACATTATTTTATGCATTATAGTATTTTATTTTTTTATTTTTTGTTTTCTGATACAAAAGTTTATTATATAATATGTTAAAATAATAAAGTTTTAATGCTTTTTTGATCAAACCTTATTTTTCATATTTTATTTTTTACACTTCTGTTTTCTTCCCAAATTGTGTAACGATGCAGCTACATTTCGTCCGATGATATCTTAGAAAGCTAATGGATAGATTCCATTTGGTTTGCCTTTCATTCAGTATAACAATTTGTCTTATTTACTTACAATTTATCTATTTATTAATTTATATTCATAATACAAATCAAATTCACCATAATATAATATTACCGAACCAATCGGCAACTCAAATGATTTACGTCGAATGCTATTAGTAATATTTGTATTATTTATTTTGTTTATATTACATATATATTTTATATTTACGCTAATTTGGTAGCAAGATGGTTTTGTTTTCAATTAATAAAACTTGCTACCTGAGCAAGATTTGAACCCGCACTCCTTCGGTTAATAAACCACTTGCTTAACCACTAGCTCACCGAGGCACCTCATCTTGATTCTATTTATTTATATTAATATTACATACATAAATGTAATGCAATATTATTGAACCATCGGCTACTAAGGCCATTATAGGTTTTTTATACTATTATTAAATTATATAGGTACTAATATTATTTATTTTGTTTCTATTATATACTATATATTTACATTATATTTGGTCGTAAGGGGGGTATATAAAGAAAAACACACTTACGACCTGTGTAGGGATCGTACCCACACTCCTTCGGTTAATACGGTACACGCCTACCCACCTTGATTCTATTTATTTTACTTATTTATTTATATTAATATTACATGCATAAATGTAATACAATATTATTGAACCATCGGCTATTAAGGCCATTATAGGTTTTTATACTATTATTAAAAAATTATATACTAATATTTATTATTTTGTTTATATTATATGCTATATATTTACATTATATTAGGTTGTAAGGGGGGTATGTAAAGAAAAAAACTTACGACCTGTGCAGGGATCGGATCCACACTGCTTCGGTTAATACGCCACACGCCTACCCACTAGAATACCGAAGCCCCACCTTGATTCTATTTATTTATTTATTTATATTAATATTACATACATTAATGTAGTGCAATATTATTGAACCATCGGCTACTAAGGCCATTATAGGTTTTTATACTATTATTAAATTATATACTAATATTATTTATTTTGTTTGTATTATATACTATATATTTACATTATATTAGGTCGTAAGGGGGGTATGTAAAGAAAAAAACGTACGACCTGTGCAGGGATCGAACCCACACTCCTTCGGTTAATACGCCACACGCCTACCCACTAGGCTACCGAAGCCCCCTTGGTCATCCAGACTGACACAGTAATTAAAATTTATATGCAGAATTGCATATCTGTAAGCGTAAAATTATCACATTTTATAATATATTGAAATACATAGGTACATTGAATTTATTTATTTATTTATTTATATTAACATTACATACATAAATGTAATGCAATATTATTGAACCATCGGCTACCAAGGCCATTATAGGTTTTTATACTATTATTAAATTATAACTAATATTATTTATGTTGTTTATATTATATACATACTATATATTTACATTATATTTGGTCGTAAGAGGGGTATGTAAAGAAAAACACTTACGACCTGTGCAGGGATCGAACCTACACTCCTTCGGTTAATAAGCCACGCGCCTACCCACTAGGCTACCGAAACCCCCATTGAATTCTTTTCCTTACAATAATAATACAATTTAAAAATTATTGCATACTTTAAGGATTCAAATTTTTTGTACTTAAAAAATTTTGTTTTATTTTCCAAAAAAATATGATTTATCCTAACAATACCGAACTAATTTTCAACTTTAATTTCCCAACAACCAAATATTTATTGCAATGTCAATATTCGCTGCTATAATAACACATTAATTCTATTTAAATCCTTTCCTATTCGATGTAATAAAATTTGAATTATTGTCATATCACCCCAGATAAAATTCAACTATATATAAAATTTGTTATTTAGATTTAAAAACGTTAACAAAAACGTACTAATTTTTTTCTCATAATATTTTTCAAAAAATAATGAAAATATAATAATAATAATAAATAATTTAATCCTCTTTTAATTCTACAAAATAATACATTGTACATTTTTTTATATGCCGTTCAAAAAGAAAAAAAAAAGGATAAAATAAAATATTTGATAAAAATATAAAATTTTTAACGATTGAAATAGAAAAAGAATTGTAAAATCATAAAATTTTTCTATTTAGTGGGTTAAAATAATGTAGATTGTTTTTTTTCTTTTTGTTTTTTAAATCATCCGATTATAATTATTGGATTTCGTCATAAATTTCATGTATCAGAAACAAAAATAAAATTTAAATCTATTTTTAGCACATTTCCAAAAAAATTTTGAAAAAATGTGCTTATTAGTTTCACTCTGTCCGTCCGTCCGTCCGTCTGTTTACAAAACTTCTACACCGTTAAAGATAAAGAAAAGAAATTTTAACCATAGGTAGGTCTCATAAAAAGAATAATTTTGTGGAACAACTTTTTCATGTACTCAATCCATTACGAAGCTACAGCCCCTCAAACTTTGAAAAAGACCTATTTATATGCTTTTATATTAACTCGCCGCTGTCGGTTTATTTATTTATTTATTTATTTATTTATTTATTTATTTATTTATTTATTTATTTGTCATTCTGTAACGCTTTTTATTATCTTAGTAATCTGTTAGCAACATTTGTAAGTGTTGTATGGTGCAGAGGAAAGTGTACAGGTTTGAAAAGTGGGGGTCATGTGGTTCGAATCCAGTTCACATGCAATTTTTTTTTTTTTAACTATCTATTCATCAACATTTTTTGAATAAAATACATATGTATATATTTTGTATATATGAATTTGAAACTTAAATTTTTATCTCTAAATTCATGCATACAATACACACGTAATATATTTTTGATCTTTTGTCCTATAATAGTATATTTTTATGTATGTTGCTAAATTATTTTGTTTACAACATTTGTTTAGCATTTAAATCAAAATATTTGCTGTCAACATCCTTTATTGCATATTGAATATGCATGGCGTTAAAAATTAATGTTTTATGTGTTTTATTTAGGAACATTTATTATGTATATTGTGTATATAGATTTATAATTTAAAATATCATTCAAAATAATTCCAATTGCCAAATTCAAACTACATACATACATAATATATTTTTGTATGTACCTAGTAAAGAATATAAAAAGTAAAGATCATTACAAAATGATGCTTTTGCGCATTACGCATTATGATTTACAAACAAAATTTTGTCAACACAAAAATTAAAACTACGTATGTAAATATGTACGTACGTATGTAAATAATATTATGTTAAACTAATTTCCTATATTATTTTGTTCGCTCCATTTGTTTATAATTTCAATCAAGATATTTGTCAACAATTTTTACTGCATGATTTTATTAAGCGATTAGGTAGGTACTAGGTAGGTGTTCAAGGTTTGATGTTTGTTTGGATATACGATATACTACAATAACTATACTATAAAACGAGGAAGAGTGCAGTAGAGTAGACTGTGTCAACTCTGGGATACCCGTATGAACGTAATATATCCTGTTTCTATAAAACTTGATCATCTTTTAAAAACATTCAGATGTTTTAGTACCGAACTACAGAGATATATTTATGTAAATTGTGGAGTTGTATGACAGCCACCTGAATCTATTGCGCCTAGCTTCATTAAGTTCCAAGAGGTGCAAGAAGCCTGAACCGGCTGCTCTAGACCAACCAAATTTTACAAAAGTTGTTGGCCTATAACTCGACATCTCTTTACTAAATTTCAGGTTCCTAGCTTCAATAGACACTGAATTATTCTCATTTAAACGGATAAGTTGTATGGCAGCTACCCGAACCCGTCGCACCACCACAACCAAATTTTGCAAAAGTGGTTGCCATAACTCTTGATCATCATTTGCAAGATTTCAGACGCCTAGCTTTATTAAGTTGGAAGAGGTGCAAGAAGCCTGAACCGGCTGCTCTAGACCAACCAAATTTTACAAAAGTTGTTGGCCTGTAACTCGACACCTTGTTACTAAATATCAGGTTGCTAGCTTGAATAGACACTGAGTTATTCTCATTTAAATGGAGAAGTTGTATGGCAGCTACCCGAACCCGCCGCACCACCACAACCAAATTTTACAGAAGTTGTTGCCATAAAACTTGATCATCATTTGCAAAATTTCAGAAACCTAGCTTGATTAGATACTGAGTTATTTCTATATAAAGATAGAAGTTGTATGGCAGCTACTCGAATCCGCCGACCGAAAATGTTGGATTTAAATAGCAAAACTAACAATTTTGCAAAAGTACCGTAAAAAAAATTTCAGCCTCCTAGCTCCTTTATTTTTTGAGTCATCGTGCGGACGGACGGACGGACCGACGTACATGGCTTAATCGACTCAGAATTCGATTCTGAGCCGATCCATACCTTTGACACTATATCTAGCTCGACTCCTTTAAGGTGTCACAAACGTAATGGCAAATTTATTATGCCGTTGAACATAGTTCATACGGGTATAAATATACAGTAAAATACATTTATGTATATCATTTTCATACGTGTTAGAAATGTTGCTTCAACTAAAATTGGATTGTAATATTTATAATCACAGTATTTTGGTACATATTTAACCCTTCGAGGTACTTTCATTATTTATGAATTACTGGGATAAAAAATGTTTACTCTTGCTGTAATGGAATCGATTTAACGTCCCTTAATTTACTTAAACATTTGGTATAAAATTGTAAAACGTATTTTATATCAGAAACAATAATTACTGTATGTAAAAATATCCCATATTTTTTAAATTTAAATTACGTGTTTCATTTAAAACTAAAAAGTATAAAATAAAATAATAAGTACAAAAAAAATAATTGTTAAAATACATATGCTTTTATCAAAACGGAATTCGCCCCCTAGGGCTCAAAAATTGAAAATTTGCTATTTTTAAACACCTGTAACTTAGGAACCTGTACACATTTTACTTCGGCAAGATATAAAAATTAAAGCTACAGTAATATATTTTTACGTGTGTTAAAGGTTTATTTTGGTTGCATAGGGTTCCATGTTGCAACTGTTCAAAATTGCGAAAATGCCCCATTTTCAGATGTATATATCTCAATCTATGTATATATCTCAGGAAATTAGATAGATAGGAATCCTTTAGATAGGAATCTGAAATTTTGAGACCAGAAAGAACTTTTAGAATTAGTATAAGTTTCTTCAGAAAATTTTTTGAAGATTTGAAAATTTGCTATTTTTAGACACCTGTAACTTAGGCACCTGTAGAAATTTTTCTTCGGCAAGACATGCAAATTAAATATTCAATAATATATTTTTACCTGTGTTAACGGTTTTTCTTAGTTATGTAGGATTCCGAACTTACGGCCCCTCAAAATTTCAAAAAAGTCCTACTTTCACGTTTTTTCTTATTACATGAAATTTTCAAAATTTTGTGCAAGTCACAATTCTAAACAGTTTGTATTGAGTTTTGGAAATGTGCGCTTTTAAAAACTGTTGGTTTACATTCTACCTTGTTTTTTTTTTAAACTAAATTGAATATGTACCTATCTACAACGAAACATATTAGATATATTATATTATAGAGTATAAAATAGGATAAAAGGACATTTCTACAATCCTATATTCATATTGTCGATAATTATGTGTTGATTGTTTTATATAAATAGAATATTCTTTCCCACAACTCTTACCTTATTTTAGATAATATTAGATATTTCTGATGACATTTAAATATAAAACTACAAAAATAATAGATTAAATGTTTTAATAAAATGCATTTATGAATTTTGTATGCATTTTTTTTTTACTGTACTTAAAATTTTAATAAAATATTAATATTTTTGCCAGATTAATTATACATACATGAATTTTAAAGTATCACTACAACGACTATAATATTATAACAATATATACATTTTTGTATAGAAAAAAAATCTTAAAATAAGCTATTTTATAATACCTACAAACATTTTTTTTTTAAATATAACTTAAAAATTGGGGCAGGCTTGCCAAATATACAAAAATTCATTAAAAAATTCTAATATAATATCTTATTTACATATAAGATATATATTAGAATATAGGATCTTAATATAATATTGTATTATTGTAAATTATATACTTATACCATTTTTATTTTAACTAAAAATATTTTTACTTTAAGTGAAGACATTTTTACTTCAAGTGAAAAATGTTTACTTTAAATGAAGATTTTTTACTTTAAATGAAGACATTTTTAATAAAAATTAAAAATAAATATTACATATAATATACATATATATATAAATGTGTGTATTCATATATGTATATACTCGTATACACAAATATCACATACATAAATGTCTGGTCCAAATATATATGAATATTCATTTAAAGTAAAAATTTCTTCACTTAAATTAGAAAATATTCCACTTAAAGTAAAAAAGTCTTCAGTTAAAGTAAAAATGGTATATTAACCAAAAAATTTCTAGTAAAATTAAAATAGATTTTTAGAAATTCATAATATTAATTTTTTAATTCTCCTTCAATCTGCCTGCAGCTAAAAAAAATGGAATGAAAATTTTGCACGCGTATAACAACTTAGAGAGTCCTTGGTGGCCAAGTGAGTAAGAGAGCGTATAAAATACGTTGTAAACACCGAGGGAGTACGAGTTTGAATCCCACAAACGTCGTATAAGTAATACCCCCTTACGACATTTACAGACACGCCTGAAAAGGGAAGGCTGCGTAATTTCTTGTTCACATTTATGTGGCAGAGAGATTCCCTAATTCCCTGCTTAGAAATTTAGAGTTAAAAGAAGGTTTATTGAAATTAGATTAAGCATCCTACAATTATTAGTATTGTTTTATATTCGAAGGTTTATATAAAAAAATAATAAGAATAATTATAATAAATTGTTAAATATTAACAGCATTAGAATTGTCTGTAATATAATTACAGCTGGTAGATCTAATTTAACAATAATAGTAAGCAAATAAAAATATAAACGAAATAATAATATGCTGTTATACACTTAGTTTTTCTAAAAATTCTAAATGTTTATGTCACAACTTTGATAATATGATATGGAATTATTTTGTTTGAAAAATCTAAAATATAAAAAGAACAAATTGAAAATATATTTTTTTTTGAATATTTTCGGATTACATTAGGAATGAAATTAGAAAATTTAGTTGATATTCAATGTGCATTAGAGCAGATATTTTTAATATATGATCCGGAAGTTTTAGTTAAATTGTACTTTTCATTTTTTTTTTTTTGTAAAAAAAAAAACCTATGTAGAATCTTTACTATTATCATAAATTCAATCAAAATGAATAGTTTAATTTTTCATGTTATATAGGTATATCTATCATAATTATTTATGAACACTGACATATTTTTTTTTTAGTATTTCAATTTTTTATTATGGAAATGCAATATTAATAATAGAATAGGTCGTTGTCGTTGATAATTGTTGGATAATTAATTTTTGTTTTATCTTTATATATAGCATAATATACAGATTTTTAGCTTTTAATGTTTAGAAAATTCCCTGGAATCGAAATTTTACAATAAATGGCTTTAAAAGTAAATAAAAGTATGTATTCCATTTTTGGTTAGATGTTGTTTTATTTTTTTTTTTCCTTTTACTCCGCTAGGGAACATAGATTATGGACTTGAACTATCCATTTTTTTTGTTATTTACTTCATCTAGAATTATTGTATTCCAGGACGATTATTTGCTTAATTTTTCTAGGACAATGGGTTTCTATGTTATTTTGGACCTGTCTCTTGCTCTGAATTCTCCTCCGGATTTTGAATCCTCTTCCTCCGGATTATGCCATCTTCATTTTCCTTAGTGAGTGCGCTATCCCTTTTTACCTTGTTTAAGTTATTTGTTGAACTAGGGGATCTTCATTTTCTAGTTTTAAAAAATATTTGTTACTGATTCCATTAAGCCAGAATATTCGCCATATGATATTTATGTATTCATTTGAGAATACCTGTTGCCGTCTCCTGCCGTAGTTAGTGTGGACACAGGAGTTAAATATGGAGTTCTAATAATGTTAACACAGGAGTTGAATATCTCGATTTTTTTTTATATATTAATATCTGATTGCTATTCTATATAGGCCTAAACGTTCAAAATATTGCTCTTGCTTTGGCTATGTTATTATAGACATCTTCGTTACGTATTATTGATTCGTATATTTTATCTGCATTTATTTCAAGTTCAATTTTATGTGCTGCTGGTTGAAGATGGTTCAGTTTTGACTGTGCTTTTTCTTCATTTTACGATAAAATGCAGATAATGTCGGCATTGTTTAAATCTTCAAAGTTTTTGTCGTCTGACCAGTTAATATCCCTTCAAAAGCTACTAATATCTTTCATGACATGCTTGAATGGTATGGATGGATGACGCGTATGGTATTGACGAATTAATTCTGTGGACGGACGGATCAATTGATTATATTATGGAGTATTATGATAGTCTAATATTGAGACGAACAGACAGCAACTGCAATTTTGAGTCAAAGGAGCCAGACTATTATTAAAATATAGTTTATCTATGTCGTCGTAGAACTACGTCCGTATGTGAATAATTACAGTCTATAGCAAATATTTAGTTTACTTTTTAGTTCAATAAGATTTTTAGTTATAACATTTGTAGGACAAAATTTAATTTAAATTACATTACATTAAAATTTTCTGCAAATATTACGCAAATCCATTTATTGACATTAATAAAATTTTCCATTTATGATTTTTAAAGATAAAAAGAAAATAAAGTAATTATTATCAAACAAAAAAAAAATTATTTAAATTAAATTTAATTCTTTAGACATTAATAAAAAAAAATGTCAAACCTAAGCTTAAAAGCTAATCACACGTACAAATAACCCTCATACTATTACTGTATGGCTTCAATATGAATTGTATAATTTCAATAATTTTCAAAATATTTTTTTCTATTGTAGACAAAGTCAATCATACTATATTGTCTAGACCTTAGACGATATTTTTTTTATGGCAATATCACTTTTCCAAGAATTCACTGGAAAATTATTGCCACAATTTATTGAAAAATAACAAGTTATGAAAAAAAAGTTGAAGGTGTAAAAACAATTTTTCAACCAAAAACAAATAAAATAATAAAAAAAAAAGTGTATAGAAAAACCGTTTTCTACAAATATTTTATTTTTTGTATTTATGTTTTTTTTTTTTATATACGTATTGCAAGATAATATCTATAGAATTTATTTAACTCATCTTGGAAGAATTGATTTTGTGTAAGATATTTTATTAGATATTGTAAAAAAAACAAGAAATAGTTAATGTGTCAACTCTAGGATATCCATACCAATATAAGTAATATGATGTTAAAATTTAAAATTTAAAGCGAAACCCTTAATCACTTTTTACAAAATTTCAGATATCTGACTTAATTAAATACCCCTATATATTCAAGTAAATTTTGAAATTGTATAACAACTACTTGAAAATACTGCTTTAAGTTTAAACTAACCAAATTTTTCGGAACTCTTTCGCATAAAACTTAACTTCTTTTGACAAAATACTAAATAGTCAGCTTCAATAGACACTAATTTATTTTCATATAAAACAAGAGACGTTGTATAGCAGTTACCCAAATCTTTTACAATACAGTAACCACATTCAAAGAAGTTGTTAGTATACTTATCTTTAATAGACACTGAGTTATTTTCATGTAACTATATGCTTGCCGAATATTTTCGTTATTGAACGAAACTAACAATTTATTTTAGAAAGGTGAAATGGTATAAATTTCAGAATACTAGCGCATTTTTATTTTTATGGGGGAGGGCTTTCATTAGGGGACTTACTTATCCCGTCTCTTTTAAGGTGTCACAAACGTAATGGAAAATTTATAATACCCTAGGAACTATGTTTATACTTGTATAAATATATTAAAATTCATATTTATTCAAATCAATTTTTTATTTGTATAATTTATAATACATTTTTGTGGAAATGTAAATCACAAAACCATGAAAAGAAATTTATTGATTTGGAATATGATTGAAATATTGTTTAAATTCAATATCGACAAGAAAAATGTTTTTTTTTTTTTTTGTTTTGTAAAATAAGAAAACGAATGCTATAAAATTAGATTCTATATGAAATCCTAAATTTTTTTTTTTTTTAAATATTGAACCACAAAACACCCAAGGTTAAAAAACTTAGATACAAAGATTTGTAGTGACTATAGAAGAAAAACTGTTCTCCCTTAAGTGCAGATCAATTTTAGTTCCATTTGAGATTCCAGATATAATTTATTTATCTAATTTTAAAAGATGTGCCACTTTTTTTTGTGCCACTTTACTTTAAACCTTTTTTTGGAAAAAAGTAATAAAAGTAAACTAAAAACTAAAAAGTAATATTAGCCATTCGAAATCGAGAACTTGAAAGAATAAGGCGTATGTTTTAATGTTTATGACAAACTATAACTTGCAGTCTTATTAAAAAAGATTTTAGTAATATGCATTATGACTTCGGAAATCAGTAGTTGAAAACGATAAACACTATAATCTTTAGCTAATTTAAGAAAATTCGACGTGTAATACATTTGAATTTCAATAGATTATGTCTCATATAGATGATAATATACTTTGCTTTTGTTTCGTTTGAAGTTCATCCTTCAATGGACGAATATATTTTCTGCTTCTAAAATTCGAAACTATTTCAACCACTACTAGTTACACCTAAAATCTTAAAGAAATGTTTTTGTTATAGGTGAAGTTTATGAAATCACCTTCTATACACAATGAAATGTCAGGTGAGTTAAAGAAGCTACGATAAAAATATTTTCCTATAAAGATAATAATCAACCATTTTCATCGAAAATCTAATAAATAATGCTTTTAAACGTTGCGTATTATGTAATTTTCAAAATAAAAACTGATAAATAATTACAAAAAATAGCAAAAATTGAAGAAATTAGTTTAGTACATTAGAAATTGAAACCGTTGAATTACCACAGACATTAATTTGTAAAGGTGTCATCCAATACAACTATGCCAAATTCCTTTTAAGATTTTTTTTTTTTATAATGCCACTTTTGTGATTTTTTTTTTGAGAAAAATGGAAAACTGCATTATAATAATAAAATAAATGAAGGTAAATAAAGAAATGTCACATAGATCTTTGGCTAAACCTTATGGCAATTAATAGAAAATATAAGTAAAATAAGCGCAGAAAAAAAACGAAACACATGATCGTAAGCAAAAAAAAGAGATAATATTAGATAACATTCTAATGATGAACAGTTCATTAGAAAAGTGTAAAAAACAACATGCACTGCACCATAACAATTGAAATCATTCACAAGAAATTGAAGACATTAAGACACGTAATTCTAGTTCTTCAATATAAAAAAAACATATAGGAGCCATTATTCAAACTTACAGTTATAACAATGATCAATTTTTATACTGAAGTAGGAACCCTAACAAAAACTTCTCTTATCAAATTAATAAATTTTAAGCTATGGATATATAAATAAACATTAAAACTTAACTGAGTGGATAGACATTAATCACGTAGGAGATCAATTAAAACGAAACAACTTTGTTCATATAATTAGGTAACGCATTTCCCTACATCTCATTTTAGCAAAGTACAATTAGTTAGAAGAGGCCAGGTAGAAGAAGAAATCTTGCCCAAAGAATCGCACAGAACATTGTTCAACGTTTCAACAAAATTATCAGTTCTCCAATCCGAAGTTAGCGCATTCCTGTGCTCTCTTTTCTTACACCTACTCTATAGCAATATACTACGTTGGCAGTTCAAAAATTCATTTCATTATATTACCTAAAGACTTAGTCAGTAACGATCTGGCACTAGTAAGGGGACATTCTGATGTTTTTGAAAAATTCCCATCCGCTCTTAGGAAAAAAATAAAAAACACACATTGATTTTTAATCAATATTTTAGTAATACTTGGACAAGACAAGAATTTCAAAGTAAATGTACTATAATATTATGTAATTTATTATTCCATTAACAAGAAACGAACATTCTTTAAAAATTTAATTACCCGAAATAAAGAGAATTGATTAGATATTTATAATATGAAAATATAATATGTCTATACAAAAAAAATTTCTTCAAAATATAATTTCAATTGTGAAATTACGTCAAGGATTATTATATGACGTCTTTACCAATACTAGTGAATTGAGGAAATTCTTTGTTGATTCATACGACATAATTATTATTAGGTATTAATAAAATTAAAAGAAATTAGATTATACTTAGAATAATTATATACTTTCTTGTAATTATGTACAAAACGTTATAAATTAATTTAATGAACGACTTTTATAAAGTAGGTCATTAGTTCCTTGATTTATTTTTTTTTATGAATAATGGTAACTGATGACATAATTTCAGAATAATATAAAAAAAAAAAGTATTTTAACTAATTAATTTTTTTGTTTTAATTAAATTTTAATGCAGAATAGAATTTCTTTAAAACACCCACTTAAAAAATAAATATTAACTCTTCATGTTATTTATTTCTTTTTAAAAATTTGATTTGATTTTGCTAGAACAACTTCAGACTCGTATCTGCTAAAATGTAATTTGTGAAATGAAGACTTTCTTAAGAAAAATTAATTGTGTCATTGGTAGGCGGATAAACCTGCCTGTAGTACATATATATGTTGGAACGAAGAGAATGAAATATGATATGAAAATTGGTTACCATTAATTTTAATCAGTTAAATCAATTAAAGCTTACAGAAGTTATTGTCATATGACTTTATCATATTTTAAGAGATGTCTTTATCAGACGTCTAGCTTAATTAAGTACCAAGATCTGCGTGTTATAGATAAACTAAATTATTCGTCACTGGTCATTGTCATAAAACTTAACTTTTTTCAGATACCGGAGTTATGCTTATATTATCTAAAGAAAAAAGTTGTATGACAGTTCTCAGGATTTCAGAATCCTAGCTTCATTTTTAAGTTATCTAGAAAAAGAACTGACGGACGTACATATTTAAATTGAGTTGGCTACGAAATTTGGCTTTGATATATGATATCTCGCGTTAAAATATTGTGCCTCAAAATCTGGCGTTTTAAAACAAAATAATTCTTTTCATTAATTAAATAGATTTAGTGGTTCAAATAATAAAATTGAAAAGAAAATATTATAAAATATATATTATTGAAAAATTCAGTAATCATTTTTAAAAAAGCAATTTTCTCCATTTCTACTTTTTGGTGATATTTTCTATGAAAAGAGAGCAACACTGATTTTGAATATAACTAAAAAATCCCTCCTTAATCAGAATCTCATATACACAAATATATCAATAATTTGAAAAAAGCATAAAACCCTTCTTTTGGATCCAACTCTAAAATCCCTCATAATTCAGAATCTTGCATATATAATATAAATATTTTGGAAAAAGCGAATACCCTATAATTTTGAATACAAATTCTTCTAATATTACATTTTTTACATAAATATTTAAAATAAATATTTACATATATTTACATATATAAACTTAAAATAATGAGGTCTACAGCCCTCAAATCACCGCTAAACAAATTATTGGAACCATAATTTTCTAACTAACTATAAAACTCGTCCTAAGAATTTTTTCATATCGATATTTCAACATAAGGCGTTTAATATAATATCTGACGTCCCCAAATCTCAAACATATTACTGGAACCCAAATTTTGTATTCGATTCTAAAATTCTACTTAATTTTGTAGATATATGTACATATTTTGTAATTGATAGAAGCTAATTTTACAACCATCTCTTATATACTTAAAAAAAAAACTGTTTTCTATTTTTTTTTTACCTATTCAACTTTTTTTTTCGATAAAAGATTGGCTCCCAATAATCCTTGTTTTTTTTTCAAAGATTTCTTAAAAAATATCGCGAAAACGCGGGATTTTGAGACACGTGATTTAGAGACACGAAATTTTGACACGCAAAATTTAAAAAACGCGAAATTTTAAAAACGAGTTTAATAAAAGCACGAGATTTTGAAACACGAGAATTCGCAAAATTTCGATACTCTCCAGACTAAATTCTCTAAAAATATAATCCAGAGCAAGAATATATATAATATTATATGCTTTTGCATATCTATCTCGAAACAAACGTAAATGCAAATTTATTATATCCTTACAAACGTAATACCAAATTTGTATACCTTCAGAACTATGTTCGAACGGTTATAAAAAAGTTTTACTTGTCATTTGAACTTGGATAGAAAAAAGTTCAAAAATATCTATTAGCTGGCGCAGGTTGATATTATCTTTATATCATATAGAAAACATTATATATGTGAAGTTGTAAATTTTCTTAAATAATCACTTAACATTTAAAAATATATTTCTAATTATCGAACAAATCATTTTTACATAATCAGCATAAAGTAACAATCAACTTGATTTGACACTAATCTCATATACATTCCATAATTAATTTTATTTAATTTTCCTATCAAAAATGGAAGAATATAAAAATTTTAATTTTAATAATCCAGTATTTTCTTTTTTAATATGTGCATACCCTATATTTTAAAAATTTTATATTATACTTAATGTTTTATTGAACATATATTCTTAAATTATTAATAATTAATTAAAGTAAAATGAAAATTCCCCTCTTATCCTATAATACTGCCCTATTTTATAAAATTTAAATAATAATAAAGTCGATCCAATTTAATATTACCCTTTTTTTTTGTACTATATCACATATACCTACCTTTAATAATCTGAAAATCATCATCTAAATAATGTTTAACAAAAGACACAAAGATAAAGCATTTAATTAGAGAATTTTTCATATTCGTGTTCTTCAATTTAAAGAGGCACAATAGATATATTCAGAAAAATAATTATTGTAGGTATATTAAATTGTTATGGTATATTTTTACAACATTTTGTAAATTAACTTTGTTCTATTTAATTTCCTTTTAATTAAATGTTAAATCATTTAATTCTCATCTAAATCATTTAATATTGAAATTAACAATAAAATGCGCTAGCAATAATAATTAGGAATTTTTTTTTTATTACTTACATATTAGCTTACACTTAAAAACAATTTACAGGGGATCTCTACTAAATTTACAGGGCTAGTATTTAAGAGTGTGGAAAATACGCTGTAAACACTGAGGCAGTATGGGTTCGAATCCCAAACATGGTCTAAGTATTAATTCCCCCTTACAATATTTACAGCTACTGCTGGGAAAGAAACTATAGGTAATTTGCTTGTGACATTTATGTGGCAGGAGAATAAACAAAAAAAAAAATATCTACATAAACCATACTAGATTATATTATAATAGCACATTCAATGTCCTTTAGATCCGTAACACTATCTAATGTGCCAGCTACTTTCATTTTGTCTAAATAACATCATTCTACTTTAATAATAAATGTCACATAGAATTTTACACAAATAGCCCATAAATAGGTTTAAAATTGGTGAAAGAAGCTGAGTTGTCCAACATGTGAGTTCAGTCTAGCAAATGTTTGAGATATTTAAATTATGTCGTTACGATCATTTATTGCACATCTATATTTGTTGATTAACTTCTAAATACATTCTCATCATTATGCGAAATTTCTGAATTTGTACTGTTTGTTTTAAAGATTACACTCTTATTAAAATATGTTAAATTACTTCGAGATTCGTTTTAGTTTAAATATAATGTATACTTTAGACAAAAACTTACCTATACTTTACTAACCTAACTTACTAATAGTAATCTAACTCAGATTTAATTATTATTATTAGCTTCAATTTGCTTTAAAAAATTACTTAAATTAATTTATTCGTAATATTTATATTCGAAATATTATATTCTACCTTAAATATAGGCATGTGTATTATAGGTATTATAATATACATATACTATAATATTATGTATACATACATATAATATACTCTATAAATTTGAAAGATTATTTATTCATTTCTACAAAGAATGATTGTATGAGTGTATATTTTAATCGATTTAAAATTCTCATTTTGATAATTTAGAATATTGTTATATTAAGTTACATACATACATAAAAATAAATATATAACATATATACATATATATATTATATAAGTCATTTCGATGAGTAGATAATGAGCGTTGCTTTTAAACATTGAGGTAATCAGATTAACACTTAAATATTTCAAAAAAAAAAAAGTAAAATAAAAAATAGGGGAAAATATTAAATAGCATCATAATGTTTTTCATTACGATCTCAGCAGTTATAATGATATGAATTATCTTTAATATGAATCTAAAAATGATTTTCAATACATTATGTATTATCACGTACCGTTAAGATTTAAAAAGCCATATTTTGATTATTTTGTGAAATAAAAAAAAAAAAATATTTCTAACTTTTATTCTATTTTTATTTTATTTTTTTGTTTTTTGTGACATTATTTTTTCTTAAATTCTATTAAAAAGATTTAATATTTATTTATATATTTGAAGAGAATTAATATTAGTAATGTCAATATTGGAGGGTGTCCATTAATTTTAATACCTAAAGAATATTGAAAAGTTTACTTATTTTTAAACAATCTGCAACCATATTTTAGTTAGTATTTTTGAAAATTTATTTAATTTTACCACATGAGATTCTTTAGTTTAGAATCTGTTAAAATATTTTAGATACACCTTCCTTTTAGCTAGCTGCTTCATATCTCGGACATTGAGCCGATGGCAATTTCGCGTTTTATTATAATAACACCAGAAACAAAACAAAAAAGAAGCTTCTAAAATATTTTTTAAAAAATTTTGAAAAAATTAAAATTTATTGTAAAAATAACCAATTATTTAAAAGTTCTTGTTTATTACTCTATCAATCAGTCCACCAGCCTGTTAACAAAACTCTTATACGGTTTAAGATAAAGCAATGAAATTTTAAACATGGAAAATTTAAGAAATTAATGTTTTAGAACAACTGTTTAGGTAACACCATCTATTATTGCTTTACATAGCCCCTCAAAGTTGTAAAAATCTCAATGTTTATATTATCTCAAGTTTTATATATACAATATTTCTTAATCTAAAAATGTCAAACGACAGAGGCTTTTTAAATAAACATGAAAATTTATATAATTTTCGCAATTTAGTTTATATGAATTTCGAATATATACATTCATATAATGTATATAAATGATCTCAAATGGTCGACTAAACTACTCGTATCCCTAATTAGCCGCAGTATTGGTAATGCAATAGGAATTTCCACAGGTCATTGTCAGACCAATAGATCTGCCAGAAAGCTAGAACTTCCCTTATACGATTTTTGCAGTAGCTGCAAAGACGAAGAGGTAGAGAAATCAATTTTTCACCTGCTGTGTGAATGCCCGGCTCTAAAAAGAAGAAAGTTTCTGGAGAATTTTTCTTAAATAACTTTTTCGATCTGTCGGAGGTGGATTTAACAAATTTACAGCGAAACACTGATCCTAGGTATCACAGACAGCGGGCCTAAACTTGCCTAAGTGTATACCTGAAGCTCCTACCGACCTACCTATACCTACCTAGTATATGAATTTAAGGTTATGCAAAAACAAAATTTGTTTGTAAATGCCTTGTTTAAGAACTATAAATTAGGGATCAAAAATCAAATTTTTCTATTTTGAGATATCTGTAATTTGAACACCTGTGAACACCTTGTTGTAACTTAGAAATAAAAATTAAAGCTCTAATATTGTATTTTTAGATGTACTGAACTTTTCTTTTATTTTATATACTGCTTTGTTTATAAACTCGCAAAATATTTTACATAATTATACCGCCTAATTTTTTCAAACTCACAGAATGTTTTTTTTTTAATTTGCATTATTAAGTAGTTTCCTGGTTATTTAAAATATTAATATATAATTTATACATTATTCTTCTTACTCATTTTCTTTTCTCTAGTTTAGTAAATCTTCGTTACTTTTAGTGAAAATCTAGAATAATTTTAAACTACTATGGTGGGAGGGTTGGAAATCTTATTTTAACAATTTTAAAATTCGAATTTTTTGATTCTACTTCAATGAAATTTATTTATTATTTTTATTTTGTTACCAAATTCTACATGCAACCAAACTAAAGCTGTTTTTTTTTAATTATTAATTTATCTATTATCTTTCTATGTCTATTATATCCAAAAATTTACTGAGAATACTAAAATCTGAGTATAAAAATTACGTTTTTAATTCAGAAAAAAAATTGTCATTAATTTTTTTTTTTCTAGCAAGTCAACTGTTTATTAGCTGACCAACAACTTTAAGGACATCTTAGAACAAAAAAAAAAAAATTATTTGACTTAAATAAATCCAACTTGAAGTTCTTAGTATAATCTTTACAACTTAAACACTTCTATAACATTCTCTTTAAAATCTTAAATACGGGTTCCTAACCTGAAAAAAAAAAAATTTGCAATAAAAAAATCTTCAAAATAAAATCTTGAATTAAACTTATTTATTTTTGAAATGATGATTTAAAAAGAAAAAATTATAAAATAACAAATTACTGGAATCCTAAAAAAATTATTGAAAGCTTAATTTTGTAACCAACTATAAAATCCTTCCTAATTCACAGTACTTTTTCACTGTACTTACCTTTTACCTCTATTTTCCCATTTGTACTTTTTCACGAGATTTTTTAAAAAATATAGTAAAAACGCGAGATTTTGAAACACGAGATTTTGAAACACGAAATTTTGAGAGACGAGATTTTGAAACGCGAGATCTCGATACGCTCCCTTCAAAAAAATATAATATTATAATAATATATAAATATGGTTTTAATTAAATTATCAAAACGTATTCTTTTGAGAGCTAACATATCAAGTATTTAAGCACATCACTAAAATTTATTAAATGTAATAATGTCTGTCATGAAATCCCGACTTTTAAAATCCCGCATATAGATTAATATAAATATTCTGGAAAAAAAAAAAATATCCTAATTTTTAAACCAACTCGAAAATTCCCTCTAATTGAGAATCTCGCACATACATATTACTGAATATTCTGAAAAAAGCGTATAACCCTGCTGTTGAATCCAACTTTAAAATCCGTCCTAATTCAAAATCTCGCATATAGTTATTATATAAATATTCCGAAAAAAGGGGTAATCTTGATTTGGCACCTTTTTATACCCGTACAATAGGATCGGGTATAATAAAATTACTCCTCCGTTTGTAACAGCTCGAAATAAGCGAGCTATATATACCTTCAAAGGTATGGATCGGATCAGAAAAAAATTCTAAGACTTTTGAGCCATGTCCGTCCGTCCGTCCGTCCGTCAGCACGCTAACTCAAAAACTAAGAAAGCTAGAATCTTGAAATTTACACAAAATATTCTGGGAGTAATTTGTAGGTTCCCTATTTTTTTTGGTTGAGTTTGGACCAAAACTTAGGGTAGCTCTCGAACACCTAACTTTTAGATCCCGACATTTTTTTTGAAATAGAGCTATGAAATTTTAATTGCTGATAGATCTCATTAAAATATTAATTTTATTTTTTTTTTTGTTGAAAAACTTTTAATATTATTTTTTTAGTTAAAAAATAATTTTTTTTTTCAAAAGGACATTAAATAAAATCTTCATTCATTAAAAAAAATTCAAGATTTTTGTTTTTTTATCAAGAAATTTTTGTCAGGATTTTGTTTTTCAAGATTTTTTTTTTCAAGACTTTTTTTAGTCAAGATTTTTTTTTTTAGGAAGGCGTGCTCTCCTTAAATACACTTAAAATATCTTCCATTTAAGTTTTTAGTAAACCAGAATTTTATAAACGAACAAGAGAACCAAAGAAATGCAATCAAATGAATTGGACTTAGAAACCAAACAAATAGTTAATAATTGGAGAAATAAAAAAAAGAATTATTCTTCATTTTACGTTTACTTTTTATAAGCAATTAAAACCAATAATAACACACATAATTTACTTGAATACAAAAAACCTCAATCAAACTTAAACTAAATTCTTCATAATAACAAAAAAAAAAACAAAAGAAAAAAACTAAAACTTTGTCCAATTTTTCTTCAATTAGAAAAAGTCATGATCTCTTACCCAAATGATGTTCTTGTAATTATATTATTTATGAATTAAGGTAAATTGTAATTCATATTAAATTATTCCACATCCTTTCATCATAATATACATCTTAATAATATTTATATATATACATTTTACTATAATGTAGGTACACATTAGAGCAACTTCATTCTTTATTATGTAACCATTGAATAACTTCGATAATTAATTTTGTATCCGCAAAACAAAAAAAAAAAAAAAAAAAAACCACTTCTCGTACTACTCTTAGGATTGATTAGAAATTAAAAAGCTGAGAAAATAGTTTGAAAACAATTTATTTACGCTTTCTATATAACTAATTACAAAAGTGATAAAAGAATATATAAAATCTATATTATATAATATTATGTTACCATTATATAAAAAAAATAACTTTTCAATTAGATCCTTAGAAAATCCTTGAGATTATAATACCAACTACTAATTTTCAATATGAAGAAAAGTGTATAGAACAAAAATAAAACAAAAAAAATAAAATTGAAATAAGTGGAAAAAATCCATTAATTTAATAATAATAGCCAATGTCCGTAACACAGTTTTATGCTTGAAGGGAAGTATATTTTCTATTTTTTTCTTCTTTCAATATATAGTTAATATAGGCTTATCTCAAGGATAATTACAATTTTTTATTTTTTTCTAATTTCTTTTCTTTTCAAAATGTTTGTTTGTTTTTTACGTAATATCCTGATTTTTGACTAATGGAATCTTGGAAAAAATAATAAATAAAAATAAAAAAAAAAAACTTTTTATGTTAAGTTAAAAATAGCATCGTAATGAGGACTGTTTGAAAATGAGCGAAAAAAAAAATATTATCATATTAAAAAAATGTATATGTTATATAAGTTACAAAACTATAACTGCCTAATTGTTTAACTATTATTCTTAACTAACATTTAATATAACTTTTAGATGTATCTGCTCATATATTAGGTATATAATAATATTATACACTAGCTATAAAATCCGTATTATAAAGGATATAAAGGAGAATTCTTTAACAATGGGATATTCAATCCAGTTTTCTTTTTTTCATGGGAGGTATAGGTACTATTTAGCCTGATTTAGATTCCTATCTTGTAACAATAGACAACTATCATTGCAGTTAAATCCTGCGACCTGTAGTGCACCTCATTCCAAGAGAAACTAATTTCTCATAGAGGTTTATCGAGCCAGTCATTACCCCAAACTGATACATTGTTCATTCTTTTACGACGTTACTCTATAGTTGAACGAAATTGTCTAAACTTTATATTCTTAAAGAAAGATTTAATCTTAAATTTTGCTTTAAGAACAAAAGGAAAAGACTAAGAGCTAAGATTTTATAAGATATAGCTTTTACAATATTTTTTTTTCATTAAGAGTACTAGGATAAAAAGATGTGAAATACAACCTAATAGCTATTAATAAGTAAGATGATCATTAATTAAATTTAAAGAATTCAATCTTTCACAATCACAAATACAAAAACTTAACTTATTTGCATAAGTTTCAGTTATTATCGTTTCAATACAATAATTCTAGAACTTTTTTTGTTAATCCTTTATAATATTATGCACTACTGGCCTATATTCATCAATATAAAAAATAATAAAAAAAACATCTACAAGAATGTTTGGTTGGGTTCATCACACAGAATTATTAAGAATGTTATTTGAATTTTTGAAATAAATTCATGAAACTATGAAATTTTCTTATCATTTCGTTTTTTTTCCTTTTTATTAAATTGAACTTTACTATTCTTTTACTGCCTTAAAGTACTCCTTTCTAATTTTTTTATAATTTTTAAGACTCTTAAATTACAAGTAGGTAAATATAATTTTTATATTTTTGAATTTTTTGTTTTTTTTTTTCTTCCTTATTGAAACTTTATATTTTTAATCCCATTCCACACTCTCCACCATAAATTAATTCTTATTTTTTTTTTTTTTTTGTGATGATGAGTTGCTGAATGAAAGAAGTCAAATAGTCATAATTAAATCAATCATGACCCCATTCATTAAATAAAAAAAATAAATACAAAAAAAAAAAAAACGAATATCATCTCCAAATGTCATGTCAAAAAGGAGTCATCAAGTCTCATAAGTGTTGTCAATGTAAAGAAACAAAAAAAAAAAAAACAAAAAGAGAACATTATGATTTTTGCTTGCTGTCCTTTTTTAACTGTTCTTTATACTACTACTACACTAATAAAATTAAAAGAACCATAGTAGCGGCAATTCAAAAAATAAAATAAATAAAATGACTGATGACATTAAGTAAATGTTCCATTTAATCTTTTGTTATTGTGTTGTCATTATTTTCCTGCACTGATATCCTTTAAAATGTCCCTCTCATAACAGTAAATAGTGATGATAGAATGTCAAAAGATAGGATAACAATAAAAAACGAATAAATATGTGTGTTTTTTAAAAATGATATAATACATATATTATTATGTACTATAATATAATATATTTAACTTTTACATGAAAATGGAATAATTTTAATCGAAAATAATGTTTTAAAAAAAAAAATAAAAAATTTCACTAAGTGACATAAAGTTTTACATAAAGTTTTTCAAAAAATGTTGCATGCGTGTATGCCAAGAATTGCAGAGCCATTACAATTTTATTGATAATAAATCAAAATAATAATTATTATATTATTATAATGGTACCAACGTAATTTTTTTTCTACCATCTTTTAAAATATTGAAAAGAATTTGGCATGTGAGATTTCAAAGTCTTTTTTCTTTTTAACACAGTATATTTAGGACATTGAATGTGCCCCAAAGTTATTATTAGAAAATACAAAGGATGAAAATATATTTTGAGGAAATGAAACTATATAATTTTAGTTTTGACATAACTAAACTCTATCGTCATTAATATGAAGAGCTCCTTAATATATGCAATAACTGCAGATAAACTATTAGATTCTAATTGTTGAAGGAGAAATATTAAGAAAGAACACTATTGGAATTTTTTAGCTTATTGAAATTTATTTTGCAAAGTTCTACAATCTGTCTCATATATTTCGTTACATCTTATGTTGTAAAAGAAAAATAAAACTAAAAATGCTATAATAATGAATATATTTTTGCTATTCCTTAAATAGGTACTACTAATAACTTAAAAATAAAGAATTAATAACTGTTCTTATTATTGAAAGATATTTTTTTCTGCAATAAGTCCGCGATAAAGTCATTTCATTTAAATAACAATATCCTGCTACTGAAATATATGCATATTTCTAATGTATAAGATTTGTCTTTGTGAACAAATTAAATTTTAATTCATATTTAGACAAATTTATGTAAACAACTAAAAAGAAAACTTATCTAACATATGACATGTTATCGCATTCTTCAAACTATACAGGTTTCAGCGAAATACATTTTCACTGGTACATATACCTACTATATCTGAAAGTAAATTACATTGATCTAAAATTAAAATCCATTGATTAAAAAAAAAAACTAAATCAAGAATCTATTAATACTTTTGCAGTTTTTTGATTTATTTTATAGATCTTAAATATCGATCTGAACATTTAAAAAACCACTAGTGTTACTCCATATATCTAGACGTTACATCAATATTTTAATATCTCAACAACAACAAACATGTTTATTTGTTGACAGCAAAAATATTTATTTAATAAAATTCAAATTTTTAATATTGAAAATTCTGAAGCAAATAGCACTTTTCCACCATAAACGTCATAATATAATAAAATTTGAAGAATAATTTGAAGGATAATATCAGAAAGAAATTTAGAAACGCCAACAAAAAAAAAAATCAATTAATTTAATTATATATAAGCAATAATATTAAATAATAAAAATAATAATTTATTAATGTATCTAATTATTATGTGGTAGGCATATCGTTATGATACACAAGTTATAATCAATTCTGATAGAAAAAATCTTTTAATAATTTTTCAAATTAAATAATTTTCGAAAATGAAATAAAATAAAACAAAAAAATTAATTAGTTATTCAGCAAATTCTGTTAATGTCTATTAAAATATTAAAAATAAAATATTTCTGAATAAATTATTAGATCTTGAATTATTCATAAATTTTTTTTCGGAATTAGGCAGTAAAAATTTTTTCGTCAATTAGAATTAGAAATTCGTTACAATAATTAAATGAATTGGAAATTTTTTTTATTCACTTTGCCCTTGTTTCTACATTTATGACGTTAGATAATTTAAAATTTCGTATTTTGAATTAGATTCGATTACCTAAGACTAGATATACCTTAGAATGTCTGAGTTAGAAATTTTTGACAATAAAATTTAAGATTAAGGTTTATATGAAAGTTATATAAAAAGAAAGCGAAAATCGCATAGATAGAAAACAAACAGTTAGTCAAGTTTTAATTTTTTTGTGAATTTAACAGAACAAAATAGTTTTTGCAATAACAAAATCATCAAAATAACCTACATAATTAATCTTTATTCATTAATTAATGTTTTTTTTTTTTTTTCTAAGGGAGGTGGGAATCTTCCAAAGACACCAAGAATTTCTCCTTGGTAGTGTCAGATTCTTACTGACTAAACCCACCTCCCCCTTTAGCTCATAAAGTGGGATGATACCCTTACCTGCGAATGCAGTATATTGGCTAGTGAGTAGGGATAGGAAAGGACAGGAAAATGGATACGGAAACATTGAATTGGGAATGGGACTGTAAGGAAACAATGAATCCGCCTATTATTATTTTGCTAACAGTGACTAAAGCCGTCACAACAGTTACAACATGTAGTAGTAGTATATATATTACTAAATGAGGTAATAATTGAAGGCAACTCCCACTGTCACTGTAGCGGCTGTTATTATTGCTATTAATATTCTTATTAATATTATTATTTTACTACAGAGTCAGCGCCATCAGTGGATTACAACGTGCTGCAGTATATAACACCTTACTTGCATGATATAACCAAAGATAGCCCCACTGTAGTAGCTATTATTATTATTACTATTATTATTATTATTATAATTATTGTTATATTATTTGTACTATTTATTATACTATTTAAGTATTGTACTATTATTATTGTTATTATTATTATTATTATTATTATTATTACTATTATTATTATTATTATTTTACCACAGAGTTAGCGCCATCAGTACAACGTGCAGCAGTATATTACACCTTACTTGCATCATATAACCAAAGATGGCTCCACTATAGTAGCTATTATTATTATTATTATTATTATTATTATTATTATTATAATTATTGTTATTATTACTATTATTATTATTATTAATATTATTATTGTTATTATTACTAATATTAATTATACGATATACATTATTACGATATAAAAGTACTACATATTTTTTATTTATGACCTGACCGGGGTTTGAACCCAAGACCAGGTCATCCTTCGATTGAAAGGTTGGCGACTTAACCATTGCCCCATGAGTCAGATAAGTTTAATTTTTCTTTAGTTTTTATTTTATATAGAATTTAAAATAAAACCACATTTTTTTATAGAACAAATCTCTTTCTTTCCAATTTGAAAACTCTGTCAAAGCGTTCATTATGTTTAAAAAGTTTTGAACTAAGATTTTCAATTTACATAGGTTTGAAGATAATGTCATCAACACCTTCGATCATCACATTCCTACAACCCTTAAACCTTTTTTAAAAAATATCAGAATTTTGTCCTCTATTGTTCTCCATTGTCCAAAAAATACAACAATACCAAAGTTCCCAAAAGGGGGGTGGTGTTTAATGAATTAAAGTTCCACACGTTAATAAAAGATCCCTCTTTCCCACACGTTAATAACAGAATCCCTTTTAGTACCATTCGATGATTCTAACCTACCCTCATCAAAAAAAAAAATAAAAGGGAAAAAAGTACAGCAAAAAATTAAACTGTCAAAGCGAATCAAGTGTACATTGAGTTTTAACCGTTATATCTAATACATCTAATTTATAGTAATTAAATTTTTATTAAGTTTATATTTTCCTCATAATTTGAAAATTAAAAATTTTTTTTAATATTTTGAAGAATTATTAGACATTCTCTAATGCCGGCTGCACAAGTAAAACCAAAATCCTTAAAACTTTTAATATATTAAAATATTTTTCAGAATATTTTTTAAAAAATATTTGTACAATTTGCTTATTAGTTGAATTCTGTCCGCCTTTCCTGTTTAAAACAATTAATGTTGTGGAACAACTTTTTTATCTAGCCCCCCACTCATTACAGAGCTTTTTAAAAGTGCTTTACTTAATATTTTTTCCATCTTAAAGTACTAAAGTACTTAAGGCATTATTTTAGTTATATAAATTAATACCAAAATTATTCAATTTTTTACAATTTAGTATTTTATAGCTTGGACACGCTTTTAGTAGGAATTCTTTGAAGGAAGAAGATCTTCCAGAATTAGGGTTCCTCAAAAAAAAAATTGTTTTACCACGCCCAGTTTAATATGGTTATTAGGGATTAAAAATTGAAATTTTTTTATTTTTAAACAGCAAGTGACTTAGGCACCTGTACTTTCAAAATAAACCGTTAAAAGCTTTTCCTTATTATGTAGGATTTCCTTAAAATTAAAGGAAGTATCTCTTCATTTTTTGATAATATTATCTTACGTATAAAATTCTAACGAAATTTACAAATTTTGATGTAAGTCACTATATTCGAAACTGTTTTGATTGCCTTTTAAGAAATGTATGTTTTTAAAAACCTTTGGTTTTTTGAATTCTGCCATGTTTTTAAGCTTTAATTATTTGCTAATAAACAATAATTAACTAGTTTGTAGAAATATTTAATATTGACTTAGTGTTTAATGATGAAAAATGTTTTTACAAGAAATTGAAGAGCTGAATTACAAGAAGATAAACATGGCAAGTTTATTTTAATGAATACAACATTGTTTTAAGCTCATTTTAGTATTAAGGCATATTCAAAGTTTTTGATTAAAGTTACAAAAACAAGATTTTAAAAATTCTAACTTCAATAATGCATTTTAAATTTTTCTTTTAAATTATTTTTCAAGTCATTCCATTCAAAATCAATAAAAATCTCTCAATTTTTTTTTAATTTAAATCCAAAAACTTTTTAACAATCAAAACAATCTAGTTAAATGATGTCCAAGTTGACATAAGCTATAAAAATGAAATATAAAAAGATTTTTAATATTATAAATGCAAATGATCTCTTTAAGAAAAAAAAAATTAAAAATTAAATCGCTAAAGCATCATAATATATTATCAAAATGACATGACTATATCATGACTGCAGTCATTCAGTCAATCATACGACCGGTCATTAATGTTTGTTGTTACTATATTATACATTATAATACATACTGTTATATTATAACATATACACTCTCAATACTATTGTCTATTATTCATACCACAACTGGTTATAATGCTGATGTTGTAAAACTACTATTTTATAGAATTATGTATGTTGTAATAATGGCAGTGTTATAATTTCTTTTTATGTGACAAGGACATTCGATTTTTATAAAGTTTAATAATGATAATAAATTTTATTTTTTATTTTTTTTTTGTTGTCTCTTTCTTTACTTTTGATTTACTTTTAAAGTTTTTTTTTTTTTTTTTACTGTATTTTATCTTAATGTTTACTGACTGACGCTAACGAGCTGATAATAATAAAAATTATATTAACACATATACATATATTTCGTTTTAACAGTATGGTATAACAAGCATTAGGATATAAAAAATTTTAAGGCTATTATTTAAGTTTTATATAATAATACATAGATAAAAAAACAATAATAAGAAAATCAACTAAGAAAATTTAATAAGGCGCCCCCTTTGCTGTTTTTTTTTTTTTCTTATTATATTCTGGTTTAGCGTATATTTTTAGAGAAATTTTAGAATGAAAGTTAGAATTATTATTGTAATTATAATAGCCGTTATTATTCTAAACCTTGTATATTTAGAATTTCGCAATCGCATTAAATTCTAGTTGAATTCTAACACTTTGAGTCCCACGCTCACCAGTGAACATAAAAAAATACTTGCGTTAAGCCCCATTTGTACCACCAATGAACATCACTGAAATATTGCAAAATTCCGCTCTCACCGGTGAACCTAAAAACAAACTTGTATTATTTTTAAAAGTAAAAAACAGTATAATAAATTTGTTTCGGGTTTTTGAGAATATTCAGCACTGTTCACCGGTGATACACGCGGGACTTAACGCAAGTTTATTTTTATGTTCACTGATGAGCACGAGATTTTGAACCATTTAAGTGATGTTCACTGGTGATAGACGTGGGTATTAACGTGTTAAAACAATAAACTGTCTAAAAATATGCTATAGTAAGGCTGGAATAATATCTAATACGGTTTTAGTAATGATTACCTATCTTTAATCTCATCTAAAATTATGTAGACGAACTTCATAAAATATGCTAAATATTTTTATATCTGCAACCTAAAAACTCTCCTCAACATTGGTGATGCGGTAGAAGATATTACTCTTTTAGCATAGTATTGCATATTTTTAGATAGTTTTGAATAAATATACTTTGTGTGGATTTTGTTATGACTCATTACGGTGCCATATTTTTTAAATGTACAAAAAGAAACTTTAACACCGACCAAATTCTTCATCTTAACATCAACAATGGATCAAATAAAATCAAGCATAAGTTAAATATTCTATAAGCATACTAGTTAGACAGGTTGATAGGTAGATAAAAACTTACAACAGATGTATGCTTAGGGCAGTTTAGACTCACTGTGATATAGCCTGTATCAGTTTTCTTCTAATTAAGCTATTCTGGTGAATATGTTGGCCCTTAATTAAGCTAAAAATCTGGTGCAAACATATAGAGATATCAATTTATTAATAAATTTAAAAAAATAGATTTTAGTTAAAATATATGGTGTATTTATAGTGCCTACCTACTTACGTTATCTAATGACTATCGAAGAGACTATGTACATTTTTCATGAATATTATACAAAAATTTATATTAATATGTTTTGAATATTTATATATAAAATTCTATTATTGTATGAATTTTATAATATGTTTTTCACATGGAAATACTTTTTCTTTATTTATTTAACAATTTGAAACCAATTCAGTTTCTTAAATTTCAAATTCAGTTTTTTAAAGTTAAATTTTATTGTTTTTTTAATATTTTTTTAATAATTTTCAAATTAAATTATCTACGATACAAAATATAACAATTTTACAAACTCCTTTGAAATTAAGTAAACAAAATATTAAATGTAATTATAATTGAATACTTGTACCGAGATAGTCCGCATGCTAAAGGCAAAAGGGTCCTAAAAATATCGGAAGATATTTATATCCGTACAATACAATATAAAAAAAAAATAAGTACCTAAATTAATGATCATTATTATTGATCAGTAATTAAAAAAATTTTTAAATCTAATAATATTTCTAAAAAAATTTACTAAACTAAAGTAATTTAATTAAAGAAATGTATCTGACAAATAGAGTAGTTCAAAGTATTCGGTTTTTTAGGCGAAAGATATCAGGTTTAAACCCAGGTTGGATCAAAAATAAAAATATAATTATATAAAGTAATAACAACAATTCCGACCATCGACCATTAACCATTGAAGAAATTAGCTCCGCTCAACTTTTTTTCAAAGAATTTTCGGTCAGTTGAAATTGTATTTATCTGCTTAATATAAGCAAAATAAATAATGTAATATTATAAGTTAACACTTGTACCACTAGCGAAGCTGAAAAGGAAAGATTAATTCAAATAGTTTGTGGTATGGGGAAATAAACTTAAATAAATAAATTTAAAAAAATGACCGTCCCCTTGCCGATATTAGCAAGATCATTATCATATCAATGTAATGATAATTACAATCAGCTGATGTAATAGTGGCCGACAGATTCTTCAATAATGTTTCAATAAAAAGTGCATTCAGGATCTACCAGAAAGAGTTTTGCATTATATTTTATTCTTGAAAAGACTTTTGAATAAAACCTTATAACGGGTCTTTCAAATTGAGTTTTCAAAATTAAATAATTAAAAGACATAGAATTTGAATTGAAAATGGAAAAGTTTTAATTTATTTTTGAAGTACAATGTTTGCCATTTATACTCTGAAAATGATATCTTCCATGTGACCACCTCTTGCGTCTCCACAGTATCTGATTCTTAGACCTGTAGACCTGTCCTTTCATATAGTCTCAGAGAAAGAAGTCTAACAGTTTTGGTCATAAAAAACTTCTGATCATGTCGCGATATCTGGTGCCGTTAACGGTTATGGCTCTTTCAGCATAATTTTCGAAAAAGTACGGACCAATCACACCACCAGACCACAATGCACACCAAACAGTGACTCTTTGTGGATGTTTTGGCTTCTCTTATGTCACGCGAAGGGTTTCCTCTCCCCAAATATGGCAGTTTGGTTTATTAACGTTCTCGAAATATGCTTCGTCCGAAAAGATGTTTTTTTTTTTTTTAAATCATCGATTTGTTCCAGTATCCAATTGGCAAAGGCCCGACGCATGTAATGATCTTGTGACAGCAATTCTTGTGTCTTTGTTGGCTTTCAGCACTAAATCTTTGTACATAATACAGTTGTCTCAGAAAGTCCCAATTGTTCTGAACGTTGGGAAATTGACATAAACATTGCGTAATTTACGAAATACATTTCTTACAGAACGACCATTTTCATAAAATAATTCAATAATTTCAACACATAGTTGTAATGTATACGACTCCATTTTTATAAATGGCAAACCTTCAACTGTCAAAATGACATATAATATGGATGCGTTCAATGTTTGAAGTGTCTTACACAGGCATCTACTTTTGAAAACTCAATTTGAAAGACCCTTTAGGTACCTAAACTAAATTATTTGTTTATATATATAAACAAATAACATTATTGTTTTAAGAAAAATACCAAAAAATTATTGAAAATACAAAGATTATTTTTGTTTATATTAGTGAAAAACTGTCAAATGTATTAAATGTACATATTTAAATTTTTATAAACAGTTGCCTGACAGTGTGGATTTTTCGATTTTCTTTAATATTTATTTAAAAAAAAAAAATAAAATTAAGTTGGCTTATCATTTTTTTTTTTTATGCAGAATAATCGTTAGCTTGTATGATATATTATACATATTATTATGTATATACATAATATACATAATATTATTTACAAACAATATAAAATTTCATACAATATAATATAAACTATTTATATATTAATGGAGAAAATATGCGGAAGATTTCATTAAAAATCAAAATCTTGAAATCTTACAATCTTTGCAGATGATGAAAAATTTTAGAGACTACTGAAGAATATCGGAGGAAGAGAGAATCACATTATTAAACAAAAAACAAAAAAAAAAAGAAAATAAAAAGGACTTTTCCATCATCTTTCATAGTTTTTCATTATTATAAATTATGATTATTTTCTGTTTCTTTATTTCTTTTTTTTTATTGTTTTCTTGCGAATACGATTTTATTGTATATAATGTATTGTGAAAAAATAAAAATGGTGTTGGTGGTTGAGTTTTTTCTTTTTTTTTTTTTTTGTGAAAATGAATGAACATTTTTGTATTCTTGTGATTTATGTAAATTTTTTAAAGAACGTAAATTTTCTTTTCTTAAAATGTCTCTTTTTTGAATGGTTTTGTTTTTTTTTTTTCTATTCACTCTTTTCTCTTATTTTTTTTTTAAATATTTGAAGGAAAAGATGGTTTTTAAATAGTTTATATTGCGAAAAAAAAAATTATAGTATAATGAAGAATGGAAATTTTAATAAAAGCTAAAATATAATTATAAAAGCAAAAATAAAATAAAATAATATTGTTTAATATTAGATTTTTTTTTTTTATTTTATTAAATGCCAGTATAATAAATTTTTAATAAGAAATTATATTTAGAAGGGAATAAAGAAATATTGTGTTGGGAGTGTCATATGAATACTGACAATATTATGTTATTTAAATATTCTTTAAAGGGGAAAAGTGTATTTCGTAAAATTTAAATATCAAACTCATATAGTGCTTAATGCTTCTTTATTATATAAATAATATTTTATTAAAAGAACAGTATACCTTTCACAAGTAATACTACTTTTATTAAATGCGTCATTGTGTAATTAATCTTTCTACAATATCCAATTTTACAAAACTTACTTAATTACTCATTATTTAATTATAATAAAAAGCATCGCTTTCTAATTTTCAACTACCAAAATTTAACAGGAAAGTATTATGGTCAGTACTTCATTTTCATATGATCATTACAAGAGATCACACACTTTCAAGTGGTCATCACACGATTACATCTTTCCTGAAATTTTTAAAAATTATATTTTTACGCTTCTCCAAAATATTCCATTCACATAATTCATATTTTTACTTTTTGTAAATATTTGTAGGGGCAAAAACCTGTTCTAAAAAAATAAAACAATAATTAATACCTTCACTCAATGTTTTTCAGCGTGAAACAAGGAGTGCAACAAATTCTAACCCCTACTCCGTTGAACTGTCAAGATGAGGTAACACAGCATTTTAAAATTCGTATATGTCATGCAGACGTCATGTTTATGGAACCTTTGGATGGATTAGCACATGGATTTCCAAAGGTTGATAATTCGTGTACGATATAACGAAATTTGAGAAGAACATTAACATCTTTCGTCAAAATAACTCTCTAAATTTTCCCCTTCATCCCCCCTAATCCTATTCCTAGCTATTCCAAACTCAATTATTCAATTAATCATTGCAACATCCTTATACCCAAAACCAAATTGTACATTATGTTATATATTAAAGGACCCATCTTAAAGGTGTGTTTTAAAGAAGTGGTTTTGTTGATTAAGGTACAATATTACTCAAAGAAACCGCGTGCACTTCCTTTGAGTGACTTTTGATGTTTTGTAAAATAAAACTAGCTTTAATGTTATTTTACAAAATTATATATTTACTAAATTACCAAATAGATATTTTCAAAGGTTTAATTATGACAAATGACCTCTTTCGAACTCAAATGTACAGTTGATATGTCCCCTTTTATTAAGGAAAATTGGACGAAATGGCAGTTTATAATTTGGTATTGAGCTCTTTTTTAATATTCAAATTATTTTTTTTTATAATATAATGCTAGATTTTAAATTATTCATAACACGTTTCCATACTAGAACTCAAAAATAAAGCGATGAATACCAAAAAAAAATGCACCACAGTTCCGAATGAATATGGTCAAAACTCAATGATTTTTCCTTTACATTCCTGATAATAATAAAACACATAAATTAGCGATGATGCACATTTTATTCATACAGTGATGATAGAAGATGCGTAAACACTTTTTTATTTAAATACTTTCCACATTAACTAATAAAAAAGGCGATTACATTAAGTAAAATATATTTGATTATCAATTATTCATTAACGTACTAAAATTATGATAATCAGCTTTAGTTTCTTTCAAAAAGTGTTTTAAATTAGTTCTTGAAGTCTCAGAAATATATATTACACACATTTCATTCTAGATCACATGCGCTGTACTTGATCTACGAACTAAAATTCAAAACTTAGTGAACAAAATATATGGATATTAAACAAATATTTAGATTAAGAATCAATTTATTAATTAAGTTTCCACGATCAAAATAAGATCAAAATCATACGAAAATAAGAGTTTATAAAGCCGTTAGCTAGCAGAAGCCCGCGCGCTATTAAACTGATCACAATGGAAACATATAATAATGTGGACAATATGAAAACTGCTAGTGCTACTAAGTAACCTTAGGCGCCCTAGCGTTTATAAATTTGACACTATTGTTCAAAATAAATTAATTTACTAGCGCTAGTAAATGCCCGTAAAAATTTTAAATTATCATTACATATTGTACACTTTTCATAGAATTAATGCAGATATAAAATCAAAAGATTCAAATAGAATACGAACATTTAAATCCCTCTTTTGGTGTTTTAAATACAACTTTTTCGTAGAGAAACAGTCAAAGAAGTACAATAATCGTCATTTTTGATAAAGATTTCATATTTAAGTGTCAAAATTTATAATATTTCACTGAACGGTAAACTCATTAAGATAAACTGACTCAAAATTCTAAAGATAGAACAACCAGAGGCAGCTAATATTTATTTGAGACAGAATTTAGTGTATTATTAAAACTGTGACCATCATTATTCAAGCTAAATAGTTTTAGTCATTTAAGTGCTTAAGACTTTATAATATGATCTTAAACTAAAGCTGCATTTGAGTAAAAATATTTAATTTGCGTATGACTCAAAAAAACAAAACATGCAAATCTCATTTCCGAACTAAAGTTTAAATTTTGACTTAAATACTTAAATATGGTAACATTGAAATTAATAGCTGTAATGTTTATATCAAAAGAAAGTGGAGTTTAGTTCCACTTAAATAATGGATTTGGGAGTATTTTAGAAATAGCAATACAATTTAACGTGTATAAGTGACTAAGTGGTCTGTCCAACTTTAGAAGTTTCAATAGGTTAAATTTTATCAACGTTATGTAATATATCCATAAAGCTTATAACGTGTATTATAATATCAAAGTTGATATAAAAAGTAAATTGCTTTTTTTGTTTTTTTTAGTTTAATTCCCTCACACATATTATGACAAGGAAATTACACAGCATTTCCTTTCCAAGTGTGGTTACAAATGTCGTAAGGAGGCAGCATTTTTACGATGTGTATGGATTCGAACCCGTACTTCTTTAGTATTCACAGCTCGTCACTTCTTTATTTTATACGATCTTACCTCCTAGACCACCGAGGACTTCAATAAAACGTGTTCTGTACATAAATACTATTAAGCTAATAAAAGAGTACCATTTGCATACTTATCTATAATATCTTTAATACAATACCTTTGTTCATAATACTCTCCCAAAGCTATCCTCTTTTTTGAAAAAAAAAAAAAAAATATTACTAAGGTTTCAATGTATTCACATTTAATTATTAAATTTTTTTAATGCACATTTTTTATCACACATAAAATTACAAACTACTAAAATCGTATCATATCACACTACTAGATACTATAAATTATTAATTAAAACAATAAAAGTTCATTTAATTTTAATTAAACAAAATATGAATTAATTTGACTAAATTAATAAATAAAATTATTAAATGTTAGCATCAAATGCTTTATTAACATGCTCATTTGTTGGTTTTTCATTATTTTTATGTTCATCAGTTGATTTTGCTTGAGGACCCCAATCTATTGTTGGTTTAAACATTGATTGTTTTCGCTGAAATTAATTAAAATATAAAATAAATTATTATAAGTTGTAATTGAAAATTTTCTTAAAATTATGTATAAATTTAATCTTTTTAATCATATAATTTTTTATTGTCAGTAGCCATAAAATTAGTGCTTAAATTCAAAATTAGAAAAACGTATTTAACTTTTAAAATGTAAACGACTCCTTTGGTAATTTTTAACCATTTCGATATATTATTTTCAAATAAATTAAATACCTAGTTTTTATTTTGACTTGAAATTTTTTTGTACCTATTTTGAGTTGTATTTGTTTTTTAAATTCAAAGTTGCTTAAGACTTCCTCCTATAAGACTAAAATATGACCAAATATTAAAAAATGACCAAATTATATTTTTATAGGAATAATTGCTGCTACTTACTAGAAAAGTAATTTTTATGTCTGATTGTCGTTATGTCTGATTAAAATAATAATATAACTGTTGGAAATGACAGCATTTAGAGGCCCATATCTATTTCACAAAGATGTAACAAAAGAAGCCATTAAAATATGGTTTGAAAAACTGGACTGCTTGCGATAATAAAACAAGTTATGTTTTAAACATTCTACCCAAAATGTATAAAAAATGAAGATTCAGTGAAAGAAACTAATCAGAGCATGTGAATACTAGATTTATTTCGAAAATTAAAAGGTCATAACTGAGCTTTAAACTTTTATTGCGCTCGCTGACGTTAATCCAATAAAAAAAGGACTCTTTTTGGAAATAAATGGTCAACCAGAGAGTATTCATTTAAACATTTACCTTTAGCTAAAATTTAGCACAATTCATCAAAAAAAATAGGAACGTGATTTTCATATAATCTTCACTGGCAACTCTTTTACAGGCCAATAGCCGTTTGATATATCTGATATATACTTTTATATAATATTATTTTGTGAAGCAAATTCACAATGGGACTGTAAAAAATATATACCCTTTTGGAAACTTTCGGAAAGAAATTGATTGGATCGTATATATATAGAAAAAAAAACTTAATGTACTAAGATATTTTTGTTTGTAGAGAGTTGGTTATAAAAATTCAGACGGTATCGCTTCTTGTAAAAATATAACGTTGGCCAAAAATCATCTTGGACCTTATGAAAATTTTTAAAATTTATAAAAAAAAGTCCGTACAGCCGCACTTTGTTTGTGCCATGTTTGTGCTTTCTAAAATAGAATTCTACATAGCAGCCTTACAAAACAATCCACTCCGCACCGACACACCATATTATTTAGCTTTATAATCTAAATGTATTTTGAACAATAAACTAAAATAACCAAGACATAAACCAATAAAAAAAGAAAATATATTTTTTAGAGTTTTGTAACAAGATACAGAAAAATTGAACAAAAAGTTTTAGCAACATCATCTAAACATACTTTTGTTTACATTGAAATTAACTGTTACAGTTAAAGAAATGATTTAATGGACTAAAAGAACAATAGAAAAAGTATGATTACAATCAATTTAACATTAGCTATTTATGTACTTATATTATAAAATATTAATTACTTAATTTACTCTAACTTTACTTTAGAGATTATAAAAAAAAATCTAAAAAATATATGAAAATGCAGAGGAAAAATTTATGATAAAAATGTAAGAATAAATTTAAACTAACATCTGCACTAGTACACCATAGTTATCAGCACCAATTAAGTTATACTTATTATATACAATATACACATCATAGCATTTTAAATAAAGATCAAGTACTTTATTTTTCTCAGTACAATATTAATACTTTATTTCTTTTTTCACTTTTAGTGTTACTTTTTTTTTTTCTAAAACTTTTGTACAATGCAGGACACTATTAAGGAACTTTTAGCCTTTACTTTCTTTTTATTTTTATTTTTTAGTACATCTTCAAAATAAAAAAAACAAAACTAGCTAGGAAAAATTACATACTTATCAGTTTCCTTCTATCCGTTCAGATGTGACTTTCTCTGTTGCTATTAATAAAACTTATATACACATTAAAATAAAACACAATAACGATAGGTAGGAGGAGGCTACAAAATGGATAAATATGAATAAATCAAGTTCTATATTTATTAAATATTTTATCAGGAAGAAAAAAAAAATTCGCAGTAAAAAATTTTGTCTAATATGGAAATTTTCCAATAATAATACTTTTCTCGTCTTGAAAGTAATCGCTATTTCTGGATCTAGCTTAAATTACAAATTTTAATTTAAACTTTGACAGGATAAAACTTTGTAAAAAATTACAATTAATTTTTTTTTTGGAAATATGCGCTTTTGGAAACCTTGATATTAATTGCTGCATTGTTTTTCTTTTCGTTGTCATCATAATATTATAATATTATTAACTAAGAGCATAAGAGTATAAATGAAGAAAAAAAAAAATAATAATATTCTCAAAAGTCTACTAATATTTTTGTACTTCTTCTTTTTTAATTTTTTTGTTGTTTGTCTTGTTAAAAAATTCGAAACTTATTCGGAAACATAAGAAAGAAACAGAAAAATAAGTAAACACAGTTTCATATTACAAAAATAATAACAGAAAATCAACCAACCAAAAGAAAAAAAAGAAAAAAAAAACAAGATCATCAGCTTCAATGTCCAAAAAGTTATTTTGTCCAACTGTTGTCATATTTTAATACTATTGTTGTTTTTATCTCCTTTTTTTACACAAATATTACAGTGTTTCTAAACTTTTCTAGTACTAAAGTAAATGATATTTCAACAAGTATGTGTGAATTTATAACCGTTTTAAATGAACCAAATGGAAAACTCGTTTTGTTGAATAAAAATAAATTTTCAGGAATAACAAAAACTCTTTGTGGGAAGGAGTTAATGAACAAGCATTTTTCTTTTTATGCATCACTGTTTCAATTTGATGCACTAGTGTTGGTGTAAGACACTTAAAAAATTTATCATTATAAAACTTTCGTTCGTTAGTTAATATAGGTAACTTTCATGATGGTACTTTTACAGCACTGCCGAAAATTAATATAAATTTTTGAATTTTTCCAAATCGCATCTTTTACATTATTTACATCATAAATATTTCAAATTTAGAACTTTTACTGAAAGGGAAAGGAAGTTAAACATTTTGAATATAATTTAAGATAATTTTAAGTTTGACTGTTTGAAAATGAGTCTTTGACTGTTCAACTGACAGAACAAGAATAATTTAAAAAAAAACAAGTAAAAGTAACAGTAAGTCGATGCAACCGACTTATTTATACCCTACACCTAAAAAATTCAAATTAAATTAAAAATCCATAAGTTATTTTAGTTAGGTATTTAATACAAGCTAAAAAAATAAATGCTTTTACAACCTTTGTACAAAATTTTAGATTTCTATCTTTATTAAATTCGAAAATATGCTTGTTAGGTCTTGGGAAGTGTGTGAAGGCACGCGGACCACCACCCCAATTCATCTTAAATTTTAGAGACATCAACAGGGTAGAACATTCTTATATCAAATTTCAAGTTTATATATTCATTAATTTCGAAGATATGCATTGTCGGTTTTGGGAGTTGTATGGGAGGTACCCGAATAGCTCCTCCAATTCATCTGAAATTTTGGACAAATCAGGGATTCAGGAAACAACACGCTAGTACCAAATTTGAAGTTTCTATCTTTATTAATTTCGAATATATGCTTGTTCGGTTTTGGGATTTGTATGGGAGGTACCCGAACAACCACTCCAATTCATCTCAAATTTTGGGGATATCAGGGATTCAGAAAAACACACCCTCGTACAAAATTTTAAGTTTCTATCTTTATTAATTTCGAAAATAAGCGTATTAGGTTTTGGGAGTTGTATGGGAGGTACTCGAACGCATGGTCCGATTTCGCCCATTTACAATCCCCGCCTTACCTTAGTCATTGTTAACCTACAGTATAAATTTCATCAAGATAGCATCATTATTTTTTGAGTTATCGTGCGTACGGACGGACGGACGGACATCGACTCAGGCGGTGATCCTGATTCAGAATATATATACATGTCTATACCTGACTCGCTTCCTTTTGGTGGTTACAAACACCATACCAAAGTTAATATACCCTATACTTAATGTGTAGGGTATAACAAGCCTTATTTTTTTCTAAGAGTAAGAGTTATTTATAATGAAAGTTAACATTAAATGTATTTTCCGAATCATATATAACTTATAAAATATTATTTTAAGAAACCAATAAAAAATTTTTTTTCTCTCGAAGTGCTATATTAAAAATTTTCCAAATTTCCTTCTTTTTCTTTACTCCTGATCCTAGTAGACTATCTAATGCTGTTATCAGGTCTATCACATTTGTCTACCAGGTGAAGCTGGTTTAGAAAATAAAATTACCATATATCACATAAGGGTGTTAGAAATTTTTGATATTTACATCAGTTCCAAACAACCACACATTCAAAAATATTGAAACTTCTCCAAATTAAATTAGTTATGTTCGAGAATTCATTTGAAATGAAAACTAAACCAAAGATCATAGTAATAGAGGATTAGAAAGTACGTATCCTACCAAAAAATTATGAGAATTTGAAACAAATACCAACTCAGTCTTTTTTAATTTTTTATTTAACAATGAGTTTTATATTAACAAAAAGTGAGGTGAAGTTTAGAAATAAAAAAATATTTTAGTTATCTAATTATCTATTAAAGCGAAACCACTAACAACTACCTTTCAACTAAAATGACTTAATAATGCATACTTCTATGGGTTTGAAAACTCTTAGCCCGTACTGAAAGTTTCTCAAAAACATTAGGATATCAGATAGCTAATATACATGAGATATGAATAAGGCTATCGTAGAGAAGAATTTATGGTCATGAACATTTCCGCAATAAAACCAAAATAAATAAGAAGCAGCTGAAGGATAAGTGTTTGTGCTAAAGGTACATCTGTTATGTACCTACTTCTTTATATATGTACCTGTACCTACTTATATTATATTATGAATTATGATTTCGTCTTTTTTTTATCTAAAAAAATATAGTCGGAAGGACCAGTTTTAAAACTAGCATGTTTATAATACTTTAATTTTTGTAACTTTAATTTTGTTTTTTTTTTCATTTTTTTATTTTATAAAAGCGTTTTATGGTATCAACACAGGAAAGTTTTCACAAAAATAAAATAAAGTAAAGTTTACAAGAAAAGTTTTGATAGTTCCATTTCTTCCATCTTTCTTTTCATTGTATTTTCTGATAAGTATTTTCATTCAGTTATATTTTATGTAAGCATGTATCTTAAAGATACTTTTTTTCATCTATTAGAATATACATACTATATATGTATATATACAATATATATAATATGTATGCACTGTTATTAAATATTCATGTAATATTTAAAGAAAAATAATTCTCTTTCTGTTGTGTTAAAAGTTTCGTTATTGTTGTTGTTTCTAAACTTCTTCACTTGAACGTTGTTTAAGACTTTTGAGGCGATTGTATGTTTATTTATAATTCGTCAAGTTGGCACTTTTCTTTATATATAATATAATATTATATGAGTCATATATATATATGTATATACATATGTATATAATTATAAACAAGTATTCATTCAATAGAATATTTTATAATATACGTAGATATTTATAATAATTATATTTATAGGATATTCTACATTGTACTTATACCTAAGAAGTTTTTTCAGTTGAAGTTCTTTTTAAATCAATAAAATTCTTTTAATGGAAACAACACCTTAAAGTACAAAAAATAAAAGAAGAATAGAAAACGAAAGAGTTTTGATATACTTGTAATACTTAATGTATTATGAATTATCTATTTTATTTTTAACTTATTTTATAACAACATTATATAGGTAGGCTTATAGGTTATGTATTTAGAAATAGGTTATAAATAAATCTGTAAAGTGGTTGTTATTTGTCGAGGAATCGTTGCGATAAATGAAAAATATAGTAAAAATATTAAAATAAAACATTTCTCTTTTGTTGTTAGAACCATTGATTGGAACAAAGTTTTAAAAAGCTTCCCCCGCCTTCGATTTTCCACGAAATTAAGTATAGTAAAGGGTAGATTCCAGTAACAACATAACCGGTCATTACGTTGTTATAAAGAAAATAATTTGTAAACTTTAATCAATTTCTTATATTATTAATAAAGCTTGACATCTGAAATTTTCTAAAAGGGCCTCGGTGGCCTAGTGGGTAAGTGCGATAAAAAAAATACTCTGTAAACACCGAGGGGGTGTGGATACGTATCCCACATACGCCTTAAGAGAAATTCTCCTTACGACTTATACAGCCACGCCTAAAAATGAAAGGCTGTGTTATTTCCTTGTTACAATTATGTGACAGGAAAAACAATAAAAAAAAATAAAAAAAAAATTCCTAAAAGATAAAGCAAGTTTTATAACATGTGTAGTTTGGTTTGCTTTAGGCCGATAGGTTCAGATAGTTGTCATATTTTGACATTTATTTAGATTAGAAATCCGAAATTTTTTACAAGATTATCAAATTTTACAGCAAAGTTTCTGTGAAATTGAGTTGGTTCGGGGTAATGGGTTTGAGTTGCTGTCATACAACTTCAAAATTTAAAAAAATATTTTTTGATACCTACTTAATTAAAATCAGATATCTGAAATTTTATAAAAGATGAATAAAAAGATGAATGAATAGTAACAACATAACTTATGATCGCACGGATGTCCTAGAGACAACACCTTCCTCGTTTTTTTGCAAATCATTAAGAGAGCACTTTGTACATAATATACACTATAATTAAATTAGTTTAATTAACTGCTTTAACTTAAATGTTTGCATAAAGCTGTTTGTAAGGCTGAAGAAATTATTATAGATTATAGACCAAAAGGTTGTTAGCATCTTTAGTGAAGAATTTAACTACTTAAATTTTCCAGAACTGTTTTATCGAATTCATAAAAATAAATAAATCAATCTATGCAAAAAACAATGTAATTTTCATTTATAAATCTTTAAAACTTTATGCATTTAAAAAAAAAATTAATTTTTTTCAAATAATAGTTACATACTTAATTTATTTGAATTCACACTCTTTTTTAACATATTACAAAATATCCGATCCTAATATCCGCAATTTAAATGATATTTCCGTTGATTTGCAAAAAAAAAAAAAACTTACCAATTTTCCTTGTGAATATCGATAAATAATTGCAACCGGAAATGGAAGCAATGTTGATGCCCCAATCATCCATCCAAGAGAATCAGCCCATTGTGGAAAGACATAATCACGGAATTGTGTTGGTCCAATATCAGTCATAGTGAAAATGAATACAGCCTGTCACAGGAAATAAAAAATATTGTTAATAAATCATTTTTTTAAATTAAATATACAGGAAAATATTTTTAGTATTTTATTTTTGTTTAATATATGCTTCCCCCTAATATCGTCTTCCAACTATGTATTTACAAACGAACACACTCTCAACCTCTTCTAACTACATTTTTAAATATAAAAAAGAAAAATTAAAAATACATACCACACAGCCAACTGGTGTTAGAAACATAAATACAGATTTCCAATAAAAAGCAACTACTTTATTAAAACGAACACCCATATCTTGGAAATTACTTAAAGTCCGATCCATTCCATAAACCCAAGACAAAATAACAACCTGTAAAAATAAAAAGTGTATTTACATTATAAATAATTATAAAAAAAAATTATTTAATGAATTTGCATTGGTTTTTTTTTATGTTTCAACTTCATTATATAAATATCCGATGTATAAATACGTATTATGTACTGCAACTAACTGCAATCGACAAAGAGAGATAAACTCCTCATACTACTCTTATAATTTAATATTAAAATTGCCTTTCTCTATTCGTAAACCATTATACTGATGTGGAGATTATTCTAACTAAGGGAAGACAAACTAAAGTATAAAGGTTTCTTGGTAGATTTTTAAAATCTACACTTTCCACCATCTTGTACTTGATGTGAGATGAGAATTGAGAAGGATTCAATACATAATATTAAAATCAGAATATGACGGGCAATTTGAAATTAATTTTCATTCCCTAAACTTCACTTTCCTTTGTCAGGCAGTATCTGAGTATTAAAGGCCATATGACCAATTGTTTGATCAAAATATGTAGGTGGTGTTTAGTAGGTTAAAGTTACACACATTTGTTGTAGAGAACTTATGCTCATTACTCTTTTTTAAAGTAACTTCGATTAAATTCAGTATATTTGTTTTGTACCAAAGTTTATTTGAGTGTCAAATATATCGGGTTAAGCTTAGAAACTTGTGAGAGTAAACTACAGTAATTTATTACATGAAAAATTTAATAAATTTATACAAAAAATGATTTCTAAGTTCATTAAAAAATACCAAGCTGCAATGCCCCTCGCTTTTATTCACACGAGCTTTCAAGTAAACAGCAACGTAAATAATTTAACCAAATCCACATCAATTAGAATACCCACAGCAATAAGACAAATGCATTTATTAGTGACACAGGTGAAAAAACTAAAGATCAATTAATATAAAGCAAAATAATGCTGACTGCAGAATTTAAGTTCCCTTATAAACGATAGATTTCTGGTGTGAGCTGAATGAAAAAAGTCAGAGAAAGTAGAAAAATCTACCAAGACGGATCTCAGATTCTATACAAGAATCAGCATGACCCATTTAATGCTAACGGCATCGTCTTAATAAATAACATAGCAGAGCTGACAGAGCACTGTATAGAAACTGGCACCATTCCATGTACTAGTCAAAACATGATGATATGTGATGTATGACTCAAAACATGATGATATGACTACAATGCGCAAGAACCTTAATATGGGTACAGGAAAGATTTCTTCAAGGTAAGGTAGCTTGACTAGTAAACGACTGTCAGATTCTTTAGCAACAATTAAATATAAAATAGGTTGGAAACGTCATCTTGCATTACAAAATCTCATAAAATTAGTTTAGTCAAAAATTATATTTCCACGAAGTTGAGACTTTCATTTCTAAACACTCTGCTAATAAAATTATTTAAAGGCTACTTTTGTGGTATAACTCATATACCATACCGCAAAGTTTCACATGATTATATAAAGTCAAATTTATTCTGCTTTTTATAATACCTATTCTTTTATCTTTATCTTAATAAAACACTAATGTAACATTATATTTATCTACTCGAAAGATTTTGTAACACAAAATTTAACAAAAAAATGTAAGGTAAATTTAAAAATGTGTGCAAAAAAAAAAAATGGTAAATAGATATATAAAATTGATAGATCTGTAAAAATGATATATATAACATTTAATTTAATGTATTTATTTTTCTTTAAGACTTGTAAATAACAACATTGTCGTTTATGTCCCAACCCACAATAGATTATAATAAATTAAAAAATATTCTGAAATATCCAACACAAAAAATTAAATACCTATAAAAAAAAAATATAACTGAAATTTCTACATAAATCTTTACTATTCTTAATGAAAACATACCAAAAATAATTAATTTATGTTAAATTACAAGAATAAATTAATAAAAAAAAAAACAAAAAAAAAAAAATTAAATACTCCATATTGTAAAATCATTAATTCTTGACTTTTTTTAATTGCTTTCTCCAATATAAAACGTGAATAAATTTTATATGGACAGTTCCAAGTTGTTGCCTAGTTATAGGATTAAAACCAAAAAAAAAAAAAAAAAAAGAGAAACTTAAAAAATACATTTAACATTCCAACAATTCAACAGTGGTAATTCATTTGGTGGTAATAAAAAATTTATAAAATAAAATTTTCGTTAACAAAAAATAATGTTTTAAAATTTTTTTTTTTTTTTTATATTATAATCAATACCTTTAAAATGAATGCTTTTAATTTTTTAAAAAGAAACAAAAAAAATAAAATATTTTTATAACAAAAAAAAAAAATGTTTTTGTTTGTTCCACCATTTAATAATATTTAGTTAAAAATTATATCGTCGTCGTATTATTGACTATTTTAATAAATAATTATCAGAAAAGTTTGTGAGTATAACGTTCGATAATAGTGAGAAATATGTATACAACCGATCCGAATCTTTAACAAAACTTCTTAATCTTAAACTGTGTATAACTTTAAACCGTATTTCCCATAAAAACATTTTCATTCTCAAAAAAAAAAAAAAAGGCTTTTTGTTTTACAAAGACATTGGGAGAATGCACCTTGAACTCAAATCTCATTTTGTCAAATAACATATGCGAGTTGAAGCATTTGAAATCCAACTCAGTTTTATGTATTTGACCCATTAAGTCGTATATTACGTATAGTTTAGAAGTCAAACTCAATCAAAAGATTGTATAATCAATTACTCGTTTCTAAGATTCAATGTTTTATTACTACAATAAATAATTCCTTTCTTGGTTTTAAAAATTACTCTTCAAGACAAATTTAATCGGAGAAATGTAATCTAATTAATACAACTTCTCGCCATTCACTCTTCTTAAGTTTCCAAATCATATCGTACGTAATTTAGTTTGTTTTTCTTGGGGTCTCCTATAAATTACATACGTCCTTACTCTTTTTATTTACTTATCATAATAACTGGAAATATAATACCAGTTTTTTTTTTTCTTCCTAAGGGTTTTTTCCACCAGTTTGGGTGCTTTTCTGGACATAGGTATACGATCAATTATTATTCCATGAAGGCAATTTATTTCCATCAAAGGTTATATATAAATGGACAGCAACCTACTTTCCTTCGTTGAATAATACAAGTTGGTAAGTTCTTGTTCACTTTGCCCAAAAAAAATTTGTGTTTTTCATTAATAAAGATCGCAAAGACGTTTAAAATAATAAAGATGTTTCAAAAAGGATAGGGCCTATATACCTAGGCGACACATTTTGCGTCCCTGCTCAATGAACCGTTTTCTTTAACAGCATCTCATCAAGCAAATCTATATACTTCAAACCACCATCTTATATGAAATTTTTTTAAAATTTAGATGGTTTGGCTAAATTGCCAGTTCAAATTAGCATTAGGCATAATCTACTTTAGATACTTCATTCTCTTAAAATAGAAAAAGTTGCAGTTGTTGTACTATATATTAATAGTTTCAAAATATTTATTTGGATTACATAATTTAAAAATTAACTTTAAGTAAAATCACTGTTTGAATAATAACGATATTAATTTCCTGAAATTTCTTTTTTAGTTCAATTTCTGAATGTAAGCAATTTTGTAAAACTAATTTAATATTTTAACCAATTATTTTATTTTCCTTTTATTTATTTATTTAATTATTTATATTGTTATAGTTGTTGATATCAGTTTTTCACCACGTCTTGTTGCTATATAGGTACATATATGTTTTTTTTTAATACTTATTTTAACATGAATTCTATTAATTTGTTTTCTCATTCTATCTCATTTACAAAATTTAAAACAAAAATTGAATTTTTTGGTAAATGCTTAAAAACAAAACATTGAAAAATTAATTACATACCAAAAATATTTAATTGGTAACATAGTATTTGTGGTTTTCAGGAATAAAAACAAAAAAAAAAAACAAAATTTGTTAAAATATTGGATAATATAACAATAAAACTGATCCAGTAACCGAGAAAAACATAAATTGACCATTCATTATTAAAAGACATTAATAGATGTTTCCATTTATTACCGGTAGATGGTATCAAATTTGTATGAATTACCAAAAATATATTTTTCTTTTTTGTTTTTATACCAATATGAACGTATATATTGGGTATAATAAATTTACTATTACGTTTGTGACAACTTAAAAGAGTCGAGGTAGATATAGATTCAAATGTATGGATCGGTTCAGAATCGAATTATGAGTTGATTTAGCAATGTACGTTCGCCCACCTGTCCGTCTGTCCATTCATCCGTAGGATAACTCAAAAAATAAAAGAACTAGGAGGCTGAAACTTTTTTTAAGTCATGGACCTGAGTACCTGCTATACAACTTATTTCTTTATATGAAAATAATTCTGTGTCTATTGACGTTAGTTATTTGAAATTTAGCAGAAAAGTGTCGAGTTACAGCACAACTTCTGTAAAATTTGGTTGTGCTAGTGCAACAGTTTCAGATAGCTGCCATACAACTTCTCTTTTTAAATGGAAGGAAGTCAATGTCTATTGAGGTTAGATATCTGAAATTTCGTGGAAATATGTCGAGATGTACTCTAACAACTTCTGTAAAATTTGGTTGTATTAGAGCGCAGGTTCAGGTAGCATGCACATCTTGAGAGTTAATGAAGCTAACCATTTGAAATCTTACAAAAGATAATGAAGTTTTGGAGTAACAACTTCTGTAAAATTTTGTTGTGCAATAGATTTGGATAGCTGTCATACAATTCGTCGGTAGCGTGCGTATTAAAACATCCGAAATTTTGTAAAAGATGATCAAGTTATATAGAAACAGGATATATTACGTGCACACGGATACCCCAGAGTTGACAAAGTCTGCCACTGCAATCTTCCTCGTTATTTAAAAAAAGAAAATTGTTTTATAATTTAATATGTAGAATTTAATGCATTAAAATGAATTTATTATACAGAGTGTTCCACATCAGAGCTCAATCAGGAGGGATTTCTGCGAATTTCAAACTTTTTATGTGAAACAAAGCATTTTTGTATATGAAAAATGTTTAAAATGTTTTAAAACTCGATTATATTTGGAAAACGGTAGAGAAAACTTAGAGAAAAAGTTACTTAGTATAAAATTATGATAGTTTTTCAAGCATTCCAAACGGCAACTTAAACGGCATTTTTAAAGGAAACACGTTACTAAAAAAAAATTGGTTTTTAAAAAAATTTAAAATGTTTGTATGCGTTTAGCTCTAAAAATATGTAGAAGAAATTATCTCCCAAGACAATAAATCGTCCAGCAAGCAGCTAATTGTTTGAAGAATTTACTTTTAAATAAAACTAAAATATTTTTGAAGAGTACGTGGGCCAAAAGTTATTCGGCAATTAATACTGGAAGACAAAAAAAAAACGTAAAAGTAGCAATATTTCGAAAATGACTAATAATAAAAACAAAATAAATTCTAGACTTTAAAACATTATACAACCATCGGATTAATTTAATTAAAAAAAAACTTTATTTCGAAAGTTTTATTATCTGTATTCAAAGCATCATTAAGTTAAACCGAAACTAATATCTTACTATTGTGTTGCAGTTGCGGTCCCTAAGCCCTCTACTTCCTGCTAAAAAATTAATTGAAATTTAGATTTTGTAACTAAACTCAAAACCTTAATAAAAACTAAAATATTTATAATGAATATTTAAACTATTTGCCACATGCAATATAAAATTTTTGTCCATTTACATAATATATATAAATCCATGTTATTATAATGGTACATCAAAGTGTATATGGCATATTTAAATACTTTTTACTATTATTATTTTAATGGGATCAGGATTTGGAACAAAATATTTCTACTTTAAATTGATTTATAATTTAAAATTATCCTGGGAAATTAAAAATCTACCTTATAAATACCTAGTTATAATTTTGAAATAACAAGGAAGTGAATATTGTGTACAGATTTTGAATATATTATAGTGAATAATCGAAATTTAACAGAAAGAGAAATTGTGAAATGAGAGAATTTTATACCAATTTAAAAAATTAGTAATAATAATAAATAACATAAATTTTGTTGAATGTGAAATGTAAAATATTCTATTGTATAGATTGTTATATAAAAAGGAAATTCTTAAATTATTTATTAAATGTTATTTTGAGTATTTTAAAAATCGGAGTAAATTAATGAAGTTAACATTTGTAACGAGTTCCCTCCCTGGAAAAAACTCTTCAAAATCATTTACAAAAAGGGCTCCGTTTAGAAAAATCATCTTATTTAAAGACCAGTAAAATGGAGAAGCAAAGAGCTCTTTAACTTCCGCATCCGTACATCCTACACGTTGATTATTAACGCATTAGTTTCCCGTTGTGACTCCTATTCGAATAGATAAAGTAGTGAAGATAAAAATGTCAACATTTCGTTTATTAGGATAACATCTACAATTTTTAGCACCTTTCCAAAAAAAATTTGAAAAAATGTGCTTATTAGTTTCACTCTGTCCATCTGTTTACTAACCTTCTACACCGTTAAAGAAGCAAAAAAAAAAATTTTAACCATGGGTAGGTCTCATAAAAAAATTAATTTTGTGGAACAACATTTTGTTATAGCCCTATTCATTACGGAGCTACAGCCCCTCAAACTTTAAGAAAGCCCTATTTTTAAGAGCGCATATAAGGTTTATGTTCTGCTTAACATTTTTCCATTCGACCATCATTCCACAGGTACTTTTTTTAGTTTTGTAAATTAATATCAAGATATACAATTCTTTTAAATTCAGTATTTAAATTTACCGTTATGTGAAAACCAAATTTTGCATGATTTTTCTACCCTCATAATATCCGGAACACCTTCAAATAGGGACTTACAATTTTGAGGGCAGAAAGAACTTTTAGAATTAGTATAAATTTGCTCAGAATTTTTTTTTGACCATCCCCTGTTTATGAGCTGTTAGGGCTCAAAAATTGGAAATTTACTATTTTTAAACACCTGTAAGTTAGGCACATGTACACATTTTACTTCGGCAAGATATAAAAATTAAAGCTCCAGTAATATATTTTTACGTATAATAACGGTCTTTCTTAGTTATACAGGGTTTCGGACTTACAGCCTCTCAAAAATCCAGAAAAGTCCTATTTTATCTTTTTATTTATATTTAAATCATTTTTTTTTGATATATTGTTAATTAGTTTATTTTTATTAAGTAACCCAACTTAATATAGTTAAATAGCATAATATATTTTAACCATTTCCAAATTTTTTTTGGAGTGATCTTACACACTGTTTGTTAATATTTTAAACACTTAAGATCACTAACTATTCTCCTGCTAAAAGTTTTGAATTTTGTTAAATATTTTATATTATAATTTTATAACAAAAACAAAAACAAATTAAGGTTAAAAACCTTTCTTAAGCAGAGAGTTTCCCTGGGGCCTCCGTGGCCTATGGCCTATATAAAATACGCTGTAAACACTGAGGGAGTGTGGGTTCGAATCCCACACTTGTCGTAAGAGTTATTCCCCCTTACGACATTTACAGCCACGTCTGAACAGGAAATACTGTTTAATTTTCTGTCCACGTTTATGGCAGAGAAATGCATTAAAAAAAAAACAAAAAAAAAAGTTTTCCGAATATACAGTGATTACAAAGTATACCCGACCATGCATACAGATATATACTAAGATTAGAAAGTATTCCCAACAAACAGTGAATTTTGAGATTTTACTTTTCAAATAGGAGTAGATTGAAAGGATATGACTTTGTTTTAATTGATGGAACGAACTTTTTAAACATCAATTGGAGTCGAATTTAAAATAATTTTTAATTTACACAAATGCTACTAAAAGCCCACACTTATTTATGATACCAAATTTTATGAACCCTCCGACAATCCATATGTTAATTAGAAAAAAAATACTGTTCGTACAAATACAGGTTTAAACTATTTCAGGTATCATAAAAAATGTTTCTTTTGATTTTGTACTTTGTTTACCTTTCATCTCAAATGTTAAGTTCCATTATTATTATAGACTACACTTATTATATAAGTGATTTATGAGACATTCTAATTTTAGTCAGATCTCAACCAAAAATAACAGGGCACCTACAAATTGTTTTACAAATATTTTCTGTTAATTTCATGTCTTTAGCTATCTGATCTAGCTTAGAAGGTGGTTTTTGCGTTATCGGGATTGCGAAAGATTAATGGACTAATATTTTTAGCCTGATATGATCTACACACTTGAGTCTATTGGTCAGCCGAATGCATGAAACTGAGCTTGAACTCAAATCTCTCAAAACTCAAATTTTTGTTTGAGAAAGTGTGATTTGAGTACAAGCTTACTTTTATGCACTTCATTCTATATCTTTATTATACTTTTTTCAATGTTTCAGAAACGACAGAGATTTCTATTATAGCTTAGACTATCATTCTAGTATAAAAAGGAAAATTGAAAATATTTTATCTTAATTTAAGTTTTTAAGAACTTAGTTATTTTTATCCTTGATTTAAGTAATAAACTTGTCACAAGAAAATTTGAATTGAAAATAAATTTTTTCAAATTAAAGAGAAATTGATTGTAAAATTGTTTATGTTATTTTTATTTGGTTTTCAGTTGTTAAACTTTTAACCATTAGGACATTAAATATAATTTTTAAAATAAAAATATCTAAACACTCTTCTAGCTTTTAATAGTACCTCTATATTCAGCATTGGAAAAAAAAAACTTTTCACATTCTATACACAAACCACTAAAAGAAATTTTTTTTATACTAAAATATCTAAAACTGTTTCAAAATTAATATATTTTTATAACATTTCATTATAAAACAAAAAAAAATAAAACAAAATTATTTAGATACATACCTCAGCCATACCCAATAATAATATTGCCCATGATGCTGTATGCCATTCCATTAATGTGAACGCATATATACCACCATTACAAACCATTGGTAAAGCAGCCACAAAACACGCTAAACAAACACCAGCTGTTACTTTCCATCTTTGATGTCTCAAATGTGGCCAATGATCTACAAGTGATGTACAAATTGCTTCAATACCACCAAATTGTGATCCAATACCAAGTACAAACATCATTAGGAAAAATAATATTGACCAAAGTGTTGACCAAGGCATCAACAGAACAGCCTACAAAATTAACAAATTAAAATAAAATTTAATGCAGCTAAAATGTGTGAAAAAGGATTTTTAATAAAATTTTTAAGGGAAAGAAAAATTTTTATGGTGGATAAAATTTGTAATTTTTATTGACATGATGTTAAAAAACATGGAAAACTTTTTTTTTTTATATAGATAATAATTTATATCCTTTTTTACAATAATTAAAAAAAAAAATTATAAAACATTTTCATAAGAAAATATTTTTGTTAAAATAAATTTAAATTTAAAGTAAAATAAAGGTAAAGGTAAAAGTAAAATAAAATAAAATATTTTTTTTTTTTTGAAAATATTAATTTTGATTATAGCTAATAGATTTTTATTTAATTTATAAATCGAACTTATTTAAAAAACATCATAAATTTTACAAGATTTCCAAAATTTTTCTTTTTCTTTGATATTTACTTCAGGATAAGCAATAAAAGCCAAACCAGGTCCAGATTGTACAACTTCACCGACAGTTGTCTCTAAATTATGTGCCATAAAACCTAAAACAGCAAATACTGCAAACCCCGCAAATATACAAGTGAAAACATTTGTAAACGAAACAACAACAGCATCCATATGGAAATTATTATTGTACTGCGAAACAAAGAAATTTGTAAAGTAAAATAAAATCCAGAGATATAATTTTTTTTTTTTGTATTATTGTTTAAATATTCTTACTTTACTATATGATGAGAATGCTACTAGAGAACCGCATGCTAAACCAAATGAATAAAATATTTGTGATGCTGCATCACCCCATACAGCTGGAGATAAAAGAGTTTCCCAGTCTGGTTGTATATAAAATGTTATACCATTTATTGCACCTTCCAATGTTACACCGCGAATCTAAAATTTAATTTAAAAAAAACTTTATTATTTTCTATAGATCAGGTACATAAAATTCTTAATGTCTAAGATATTCCATCATTTCAACTCAAACTAATTTTTGTATTCAAAACTATGCTAATAATGGTGATTGCCAAATGGCAGTGGACACAGGTAATAGATAAGAAACAATAGCATTTAAAAATTAAGGTGGGCCAAAGTCCATCATAATACCCATATATGACGATAATGAATTCTTAACAGAGACGTTTTAAAAGCTATTATCAATATTGCTGAATTCTGATTATTTTCAAATTGTGTATTGTTATGATCTGTTGTAACGATTAAGTAAGAGAATTCTCAAGAATTTATTTTCACAGCTAATAATTTTCATATATTGGGTAAACCCTTTATAAAAGATTTTTTTAAAGGCCGCTAAGGGAGATAATACTTCATGAAATTTTAATCCATTTATTTCGTTTATTTTAAAAAAAGTAAATAAAAGAAAACATTCACTCATTTAATTTCTAGGATATCTACCACATTCATCTTAATTTTGTTTTAATCTTAAAATTAAAACTCTTGAATAGAGCCATACAAATTTTATATATTTTTTTTACACACTACTCAAACTCAAAGAAAAGATATCTTTAAACAAATTCATTGCGGGTTTGATAATGGTTAAGAGAAATTGGAGGGAAATAGGGTGAAAGGAGAGAGTTAGTAGGCAAATACGTGACAAACTTGCACAGGTTTCTTTTTAAAAGATTGCAAATTGTATGGATTGGATATATATCTGTACCCCCTCATATCAATAAGAGAAGAACAAATTGACTTCACATTTTAGTATTTCCCACACCGTTTTTCGTAATCAGAAAGCATCTAGCAATAATTTCGGTAAAAAAATGGGCAGTTCAAATGTTTGTTAATTTAGTAAAGAATCGACCCTTCCTAGTGTCACGTTGAAATTGTTTAAAGAGAGACATACAGGATATGGACAGGTTATAAAAGAGAGAATGCTCCAATATTATGTCGACGTGTGTTAAAGAATAGAAAAGGTTTCTGAAACAATATTATCGCCAAGTAGCCTAATGAAGTTTGTGCAGTCTCAGTCTATTCATAATAGTTGCACTCTATCTTATAGGTCGAACATATTATATATGCTTTATAGAAATTGCTTAGATTTCCAAAGGAAAGTTCATTTTAAAGATTTTATAAAAAATCTGATAAAAGCATTATAAAATTTACTATAAAATAATATAAAAACTTTCAAAAATTCCATTTTAAGTTTATTGCTGTTTCTCAAATCACAAATTATATATTTCAATTATGAAATTTTATGACATATTTTATAATTTTATTAAATAAATAGGCTATTAATCTAATTTTAACTACTATATTTTTTTTTTATTAAATTACCCTAAATAATAATACTATTAAATTTTAATTAAAAATTGTACATGAAACAATTTTTCTTCATTTAAATTTTAAACAAAAATAAATTCTAATTCATAAAATTTTTATTACATTTATACTTTAATAAATTTTTGACTTCTTCTTTTCGAATTATAAAATCTAACTCTCATTTTTGTTATTTAAAAAGTTATTTGAACGAAAAACGTAAACAAAAAAAACTTTCTATATTATAATTTAATTCTTCTGCATAATTTACTGTTGCAAATTTTTGGCACCATTTAAACGAACCAACTTTAAAGGATTTAAACTTAAAAAAAAAAATAAATAAATCAAAACAAACAAAAACAAGACCAAAAGTTATACAAAACAAAAAATTAAAATAGTTATTAAGATAAATAGCACCATCAGTAGTCTACACAATGAAATGTACCAGAAGATAGTTTTGTATCTGAAAACAGAAATAAATAAAAACAAAGAAAAATTAACTTTAGTCCACCAAATTAACTAAAACCAAACCAAACAGCAAGAAGAACAACAACAATAAAAAAAAAAAAAACATGAAGTGACGCCAAATTAAATAATGAAAAAGGACTTTGTGGCAAGAGAAATAACAAGGAAGCATAAAATTTAATAGTGTCGTAATAGTACATTTTTTTTATGTACTTTTATGAAGCTTCAAAATATTGAACAAAATACTGCTGTTAGGTTCCCTAAAAAAAATATTCTGATTTTCTACAATTTCTTAATTCCAATGGAATTTAAAGAAAGCAGACGACAGTTGAAGATGAAAAAATGTAACTTTTCTACAACGGTCTGTAATTGTAACACTAATCAGTAATTGTTGTAGAACATCTATAATCCTAATCCGATGACTGACTAGCTGGTTAAATTTTTTCCGACACTAAGTTGAAATATTCCGATTCAAGTGTAACATTACACCATTAACAGTTGAATGTTTTTAAGGATTCGATTAGATTTTATTAAAACCTTTTTTTTTTGTTGTTTAGAAAAAAAATTTAATTAAAAATTGTTCAAATTTCATCAAACCTTGGTAGAACGTAGCCCGCAAATTATTTCTCTCAAAAGCAAACATTTTAATAAAATACCTTGAAATGGTTGTTTAATACAACCAAGAGAATGATTGTTATGATTAACCATTAACTAATCTCGGATCCGCACAAACCAAATTTAAAACCAATGCATTTTTGTTTTATACTCTTGAGGTTGAAATTAGCTCATTTTTTTGTAATTAAGAAATTTGTCTCTCTTGGGAACTTTTTTATATGTTTAACATTAATGTGCAAAAATAAAACAACAAATCTAAAGTAAAAACAACTCCTAAGAGTTATTTTGGTCACTTTATAACATTACCACGTTACAAAATAAAATATATTCTCTGTACATCCGGTACATTTAAAAACAAAAAAAATAAAGAGTTATAATGGCAGAAAAGAAATAAAAATAAAATGAGATATCCTGTTTTTTTTTATTACTCGTTATTTTTTGTTTTTGTTTTTTTTTTTCATATCAACTTACCAAAATTGCTGTCAACATAACATATGGAAAAAATGCTGTAAAATAAACCACTTTACCGGCACTTTGAATTCCCTTAATGAGACAGAAAAATGCAATTACCCAACCGAGTAAAAGACATAATACCAACTGCCATCTAGGATATCCCCAATTATTCCAATCTGTATCATCATCTATGCCCAAGACATAACGACTAAAAATAAAAATTAAAAAACATATAAACATAAATTAAAATATAAAAAACAAAAATTTTTTTTTTTTTTAATAAAAGTTATTTTTATATTTTTTTTTGAATCAGAGGTCAACGTATGAAGGTTTACACAGTATTCTACAAAAATGCTGCAATAGTTATATTTGTTTTAAAAGATAAGATTTTCCTAATATTTTAGAAGGGAGAGAGTCGAGGTCGAAAATTATATATTTAACTACTATTTGGTCTAATGTTGCTTGACATAATTTCTTATTTCATTTTAACAAATTAACCATATCACAAATACTTGATGTGTCACAAATTAAGCATTTCGAAACTAATACTTTTCACAAAATCCACATCCAATTATTTCATTATTTTATGATAAAGTTCTACACTTTGAACTTCTGCCAACTATGTGCAAAGGTATCCTACAACGTTAAATTTACTTTTATATAATTTCCCTACTTATCCCCCATAATCCAAATTTCCCAATTCCAATTTCCCCAATTATCCTTCCCAAATCCCTATCCCCAAAACCAAACTGTACATTTGTATTAAAGGTTTCATCCTAAAGTTTGGTTTTAAAAGGGGGTGGTTTTGGTTGGTTAAAGTCCAACACTACCCTGAGGAAGCACGTGCAGTTCCTATTGGTGACTTTCGAGTTTTCCACCAGCCCTCGTAAAAAAAAAAAAATATATATAATTTTAGTTGCAGATGACGTCGTTAGCAGTTTCTTATTACTTTGCAAATGTAATTAAGTATATTATATCTTTTTGCTAAAACAACTTTTGAAAATAGTCGTGCTTGTAAATTAGCATTTAGGTTTTGTAAAACGGCATTGAATAATTTTACAATCAAATTTCGATTTGTAAAAAAATGTTAGGCTAACTCTCAGGTTAATGTACAAAAATGAATGATTTTTAAGGTTGACATCTTAATATTTAGTTAAAGGTAACATAGAAATATCTACGAACCTATCACTGAGCAAGAAAACAATTGTAGTTTTAGTGAGAATTTGATAGAATTGGATAGTGTTTTTGGTGATTTATTTCGTTCCCTTCACATAATAATGAAGCAATCGATATTTTTCTACGAATTCTATGAATTTAAATTGTAGATAATATAATATTATTGAAAGACTTTTGTCAGTCACTTTACCTATACCTATACCTACACTTTTTATTTATGCATAAGTACTTAAAGAATGAGTATTATTATATGATTTGCTTATAATTACATTCAAAAGGATGTTAACAAAAGTTAAGACAGATTCCATTCTCTAGTATGAAGGATTTGTCGCCATATACAAATAATATAAGCAGAGCTATAAATTTAAAAAAAAAAAAACAACAAATTAAAATAAATGAATGCTTTAAAGTTGAAAGAGCTGCTTGCTATTCAAGATTTTTTACTAGTTAAACTTAAATTAAAAAGTTTTTATAAAGAATTGATAGAAATTTTTTGTATCTCGACAGTTCACCGTTTCTGTAGTGTTATAAAAGTTATAACAAATTGTTTTTGATTTTTAGTTGCAATTAACATATTACTTTATATGTTAAAATTAAGATATTACTTTATAATTTAAAATTTTATGAAGAGTTTTATTTCTTTAGTGAAAACTGACGAGTATTGGCACTATTTAGACCGTTAAACTATTTGGAACTATTTAGACCGTTTATTCAAATCTGTTAAAAGGGCATTACTGTTACAAATGGTTTGATTCTCGTTTAATTAAGGTAATGGAGTAGTAACAGCCGATTTATAATTATAACAACTAAATAATACTTTTAAAATCCTTTTGAATATTAATGTTGTAAAGCATTAAATAAAAAGTTGAGCGGATATTAAAAGAAATATTTTTAATAAAGGCAAAAATGTATTATGTTGCACTTACGATTTACTCCCAGTTTTAGAGAAAATGTGGGGTGATGCACTAGAAGAGATAAAAAAAAGGGGGATATATAAGAAAGAACTAGGTATATGTTTTGCTCATGAAACCTTAAAATAAAAGGTGTTTGGCGTTTTCGTATCATACGAACAGGTATTTATGCCTATAGACAAAGTATCTATAAAATAAATTGAACGTTTCAACTACCTCTTTGTAAAAATGTTTCTCGGAAGAAAAAACTAAATTCTTGAAGTAGACTTTGTAGATCTGGTGTCAGAGTGTTAGGATAATATTTGGATAGATATTTAAATAAATTGCTTCCTTTAGTATATAGGTAGGTATCCAAATGCTATTTATATTTATAACTCAAATAAGTATATATGAATGTAGACATTGTTATTTTTTTGGGAAACAATCTTTAAAATATTTCTGAAATTTTTTCTAATAATGTATTTGGAAAAATTGAACTAACTTTTGGAATAACAGAATATCATGATAATATGAGCGCCAAATAAATCTTTCGGTGTCTTTAAATTTATAAAATATTTCACTTTACAACATTTTATTACTTATTTTATTTGTTTATATAAGCTAATAGGTTTAGATAGAATTAGAAGCTAAGCTATTTCTTTTTTAAAACTGAATGTATGGAATAACAAAAAAAATTATATAAAAACATAAATAACTTCAAACAATGTTACACATATATTTATTTTTAAATAAATTACGAATTTTCTTTATCTTTCTTAAAAACGGGGGGATGACTTAAATTTCACGGACAGAAGTTCCATATAAAACTAACGTCCTCTTAAATGGACTTAAGTTCCATGGAAGGTCTGACCACTTTATTTTGGAAATTGAAGTCTCAAATAAAATAACAACAAGTTTCGCACTTTTTTGCTGGAATTTATGTCGACCAAATAATTAGGGAGGTTTTTAGAATTGATTGTAAAATTAGGGTTATAGTCTTTTTTAAAATTCAACTCTAAAATCGTTCCTAATTCAGAATCTCCCATATACGAATATATAAATAATATGAAAAAAAGCAATTCACCGATTTTGAATCAAATTCAAAAATTCCTCCTAATTTGGAATTTCGTATATGCATATGTATATATGTATGTATTTATATTTTGGAAAAATTGGAAATTCTGATTTTGTAGGATTCGGGAGTTTTTTCAGTAAAATTTAAATTCAGGATATTTGTTCGGTAAAGTTTCATACCCACATACTTATTATACATGAAATTTTAGAAAATTTAAATGTGACTTTATTTCGTTCGAAGGAACTTATGCCTCAACAAAATTCTCATCATTTCAATAGAACTTATGTCTCATAGCAAATTGGTCAAAGTTCCATGGAATTTTTGTCTCCATTTTATTGGAACTTAAGTCCATTTAAAAACGGACTTTACTTCTATGGAACTTAAATCCATTTAAAAACGGACTTTATTTCTATGGAATTACTGGAACTTAGTCTATTTAAGAGGACACAAACACCATAGAATTTATGTCCGTGGAAGTTAAGTTATATACCCTTTAAAAATATAAAACAATACAATAATTTAATAAAAATGTCCATTTTGATTTATTTGCTGATTTTGTGCGGGGAAACTGGAATGTTCATCCTCTTACAATTTTGTTCTTAAATAAATCGAATGAAAATTCTATTAAATTAGTTCAGTAAATCTGATATTTAGTTTAGTTTAAATTTTTAGAAGTAAGATTTAAATAAATAGGTAAAGTTTTTATTATAATATGTATAAAACATTGAAGGTTTATTTTTTTCAAGCACATTTTACCAATGCGTCTCTTTTATTTTTAACTCAATAGAACTTTAATTTAACTAATTAACATTGTTAATTATAATTAAATAGAATTCTTATTGTTATAAATATAAATAGATTAATATTAGAAGTATTTAAATATTAATTGGATGAGAGAACTGCTGTATTGAACAGTTATGTCCATTGAAGAAGTTAGTTTTAAAAAAAAGGCAGTCTGTTAATTCATTCAATTAGAATTAGTACAATTATTATAAAAAACAAAATGAATAAAATATTTAAAAGAAAAAAAAACTTCTTTGTGTTCTTACCTTTTTGGATGCTTATTTTTATTATTATTCTTTATATTAAGTATTCAACTAAAATCAGATCAAACTAGTATTTATTTATTTATTTATATTAATATTACATACATTAATGTAGTGCATTATTATTGAACCATCGGCTACTAAGGCCATTATAGGTTTTTATACTATTATTAAATTATATAGGTACTAATATTATTTATTTTGCTTATATTATATACTATATATTTACATTATGTTAGGTCGTAAGGGGGGTATGTAAAGAAAAAACACTTACGACCTGTGCAGGGATCGAACCCACACTCCTTCGATTAATACGCCACACGGCTACCCACTAAGCTACCGAAGCCCCAGTACCTTTTAAATAAAATAACATTTTAACAAATATTTGCATACTTTCAGGAGAAATGATAATTCTTCATTATTTTAACGAAAAAGTTTAAACAAAAGTTTTACCATAAAGAATAATATTGTTATTTATAGATTAATATAATCTTTGAAGTTCGAAATAGCAGTAAAAGACAGTTATTCTTAACAGAAAATAAAGGAAATTCTAAATTTAAAAAAAACTGTTACAACAATATATTTAAAGAAATATTTTGTAGAAAACTTTAAAAGATATTTTCATAGATCGAATATTTTTTCATTTACTTTTATTTTTAATCTTCTTTTTACCTACCCAAATGTACACAATATACGAATAGTAATATATAATATATAATAGATTTTAAATTGGTTTAACTGCTTTTCAAATCTCTGAATGCTCATAAATGTTTGCAATAAAAATGAAAATATAATGAAACAAAAAATTGGATACAATATCTATTATGTTTGGTCCTGTTCCAAAATTTATTTTATTTTCTCTTAAAATTTTCTTCTTTTATGTTTCTTCTTCAAAACATTTTTTTGTTTTTCATTTAATTTCTTTTTTTATCCTTTATGAGGTATGTAGGAAATCTCCAATCTAGTAAAAATTTGTATTTGAACAATGTTGAAAGTAACAAGAAGAAATTTTAGCTAAGAATAAAACGTTTAATTTGTAAAAACAAATATAATAAAAACATGTTTACTTAAATTATTTAACTGAGACCTAAAAAGTCTATTAAAATAGTTACTATGTAGGGTTTGAGGGTTCGGTTGTAGATTTCATGGTTGATTTCAAAAACTGAAGATAGTAAAAAAAAAAAACAGATCTGATTTTGGCAACATTTAAAAAAAAATTGAAAGATTTCCCATGGTTGGTATGTGAAGGTTTTATGCAGGATTATAACAATTTTACAGTTATCCTATCCCATTTTTTTTTTTTTTCTCTTTTTTGAAAACTGGGAGCAATTACAGTACATTTTATTTGAAAACGCGCATTTCAAAGTGATTATAATGTTGGAAAATATAACAAGGCAATATTAAAAAGGCTTGATTTTTTTTTTCACAAGAAAATAATTCAAAAAGTATCTATAAATATTATTTTTCTGTTTGTTTTTCAATTTTATATTTTAATCAATAAAAAAAAAAAAAAAAATTAATGTTCAAAAAATAATAAAACAGATTTGATTATAGAATAATATAATTAAATTTAGTTAACTTTCAGTTGACTTCAGTTGTTACAAAAAATATAGGAATTAAAAAAAATCTAAAAATCGTACACAAAATAATGAATAATAAAATAAAATTTGGGATGACTTATCCCTTATAAGTTATTATAGCTGTACTATGTAAAATAAGGATTATTTTTATCAAATAGCATATACCTAGTTAAAGTCTTTCACTTTGACTCGATCAAAAGTTTAACAAATAAATCATTTTATCCTATTGATACCCTTCTCCGAACTTTCTGAGCGTGAAAATGAAGATTTCATTAAAAAATATTGTCAATAAAAATACCCAGCATGTTTAAAAAGTTGCTTTTAAAAGTTATTGATATTTTTCTTTCTAGAATTTCCAATTTCCATTTTAATTATTAAAATATTACAAACGTTTTAATAACACTAGAAAATACTAACCGAAAATTATGTGAAAGCGTAATAAGAATTGATATAATTTTACAAGGGTACACGAATTTTACAATAAAAATTATGTACAAAAAAGAAAATTTATAGCTAAAGTTATAAAAACATTTTTTGAATTTTCAAAGTAATTATAAAATAATAAAATATGTATTAAAACGATATTAAAGTTTTATACTTAAAAAAATTTTAATATTGCATTTATCTAAAGGTGTTAAAAATAAAATAACACGGGACTAAAAGTAATAAAGTAAGTTGAAAATAAAGAAAATTAAATTAAGATTAAAAAAAGAAAAAAAACTTTTATAACTGAAATTCAGATTTGTAATCAATTTTCGGAAATAAAATAACTATACAATAAAAGTATTGTAATCCTTGGGCAAAAAAAAAACAATGAAGTTGAATGTCTTTTAAATCCGTTTTATATTTAAATATAATCAGTATAAATTGTTAATTTCTTTCATAAAACAATAAATATCAATTGTTGTTATTAAATGTATCCTTCCTCTTTAATTAATTTAAGTACCACTAAAATCAAATACATTATAAATATCAAAGGTATCTATAGCTCGTCTTAAAACATGACCAAAATAAAGCTTTTCCATAGATCTTTTATTTGACTTTCAAATCAAACTTTTAAAGACTTTCAACATTTTAATTTATACATACCCTTTTGCGATTATTAAAATAATAATTAAAAAACATTCTAAAAACAATTCTTTATACATATACATATACATATACTTTTTTTTTTTTTAATGCATTTCTCTGCCACATAAATGTGGACAGGAAATTACACAGCCTTTCCTGTTCAGGCGGGGCTGTAAATGTCGTAAGGGGGAATAACTCTTACGACGTATGTGGGATTCGAACCCACACTCCTTCGGTGTTTACAGCGTATTTTTTACGCTTTTACCCACTAGGTCACCTAGGCCACATAATCATTTTAAAATTTTGATACAATTTTAATATTATAATATTACAATTAGAATTTTATTATTAGGCAGCACAGTGCTGCACAATTACGGCACAATAATCCGGTAACTTAGATTTTCAGTCAAAAAGTTTCCGGTTTAAATCTTGTTCAGGTATCTACAATTTACTAAATAAATAAAATACTCCCTTTTATTTTAAACAAAAAAAAAAAAAAAAACTTTTTCATAATAAAGAGATAATCATAATAGAATTTCTTTAAAAAGTTCTTTAAGCGCTAACAAAAAAATTCAAAGGAATTCTTTAAATTTTTTTTCTCTTGTTTTTTTTTTTTTAGTATTTTTAACATTATGAATTCCAAATTGATTGAACAATCAAATCAATCAAATCGATCAGTTAAATGAAGGATAACAAAAAATAAAACAAAACTATATACTTTAAAAATAACAAGGATTTTATCCTTTTCAAATTTGTTGCTTTCTCGCTCTCGTCGTTTTTATATTATTTTGGTTTTGCCAAAAAAAAAGAAACACAAAAACAACAACAAAAACTTGCAACAATCTAGCCGATGGCTGACAAGGTTTTTTTTTTTTTTTAATACATGTTTTGTTTTTTTATTCCTTATATTTCTTATATTTCATCTTTTTTATTTTTTGTTTTTATAGTTTTTTCGGATTTACTTTTTAACTTTTCATATCAACATTTTCTTTATATTATTTCTGGTTATTTCCTTTTTTATGGTATACTTTTTCGAAACCTTTGTGCTCTTTAATTTTTTATTTATTTCGTTTTGTTTTTTATTTTTGGTGTTTTTTATTTTTTTTTTGTGTTTTGTTTTTTGGTTTATATAAAAAAAAATCATGCAACATCATTGCAATTTTTACTCGATTTAAATCTCTGCAAAACTATAAATCTTTGTTGTACTGGTACAATATACTTAAAATAAGTTAAGATTTCGGTTTTCGTGTACCGTATAATAATAATGATAATAACAAAAACAGGATATAAAGGATAAAAACAAAGAAATATTTTATTTGTTTATTTATATAGAGATGAACATACCACCATACAAAAAACCGTATATATATACATTAAAAAAAATATTCATTTTAAGATTATCTCATCCGTAGGATCATGAATTTTTGATTCTACTTCCATCAAGCATCAATTTCATAGTTGTTATGTTTTTTGAGTACAAAAAAATAAAAATAAATAAATAAAAATTTATAGATAAAAATGATTGTTTCAAATAAAATATAAAAAAAAAAAATAAAAAAAGAAGTAAACAGCAAAAAGTGGAAAATAAATAAAATGTTTTTTTTTTGTTTGTTTATTTGTTTGTTTTGAAAATAAGACCAGGGAATTTAAAACATTTAAACATTTTACTCAATTTTACCAAATACTTAAAAATTACATTTTTACAAAATAAATAATTAAACATCTTATAACTTAAAGATATTATAGAGATTTTGTTGTTGAATTTATTTAATGATCGGGGAATAAACAGAAGGAGAAGAGAAGGTCTCAATATACTTTTAGATAAGCTAAGGTCTCAATATATTTACAGATAAGATAAGTAGCAATTTATGAATGAAAAATGCAGTATAATGTCCACACACCATATTCAAGTACATAATTCTGGCTTCCTATAACTTCCTTTATTTGTAAATCTAGAAATATTCCGTGTAATAATAACTAACTAGTTATTTTCTCTATAATATTTCAGATAACATGTACAAATTTTTAATTATTAGTTTCCCTAAGCTGTTGATTATTCGGCTGTAGCTATTGAACGCAAATATTTTTATTTTTCCTCCATCTATCGTACTAAATATAATGATATTTTTGCGTCTTCATGTTATACTAATGTCACAAAAAAAATCTATAGATATTATTTTTTATTGATCTATATGATTCCGAAACCTTTCTAATAAAAGGCCAATATTTTACCATTGGCTGGATATAAATTTTGCTTTAATTTACTGTAATATTTTTAATAATTTGATTGAAGTCAATGAGATCAAAATAACAATATAATGTACTAAATTTGTATAAAATATTGATTAGAAAAAAAAAAAACAAAAATTCAAATGTACGTACCAACATTTTACAGCACCTGATTTAAAAATATAACATTAAAAAGGTAAAAATATATTTTTTTATGTTTTCATGTTTTTTTCTCATATTATTTTTCCTAATAAACCAAGTACACCCACTTTATTTTACTTTATTTCTTTGAACCTATATATGAGCACAACGATCCTTAACTAGACTTAAGAAAGCACTCCTCCTACCCGAAATTGTTCTCAAGTTTTCAAAAAAAGAAAAAAAGATTATAGTACACAAACCAAAAAACAAGGTAACTTTAAAAGTTATACAAAGTTAAACATGTAGATAAGATAAAAACGAAATAAAATACCGTTAAAAGATTTTTCAAAAAAAGAAAAAGGAAAAAACAGGAAGAAAGGCCGTTACAACATATAGTAGCGATATAATATACAAATTCTTGAATTTATTTATTTTGAATTAGGGAATGAGAAATCAACATTTTTAGTTTGGAATATGGTCCACTAGAGATCCACAGGATTCTAATGAATGTTTTAATCTTATATATAATCAAATACATAAATATTTTCTAGATGCGATACAAATTACATACACATCGTAATCAATGGTGTGCATACAATTTAAAGAATAAGGTATATATTGACAATGACATGATAACGATAGGTATTTATTTAAATAAAATTAGATCATAAAAGTCATTGTGTGCTACTGATAAATATACACCCCCGCCCTCAGCCCGTTGAAATAATCTAGAAGCTATTATTAAAATTTAATCTTACACACATCAAATTGAAATAATAGGGAAGAATACCAAAAACCTCCCGCATTTTATAATCTTCCCCTACTTTTATTGAAAGTTTAGTTTGCTCAAAATGTTAGAAAAAAGGAATGATTTTGGTTAAGAAATAAAAATTTCAATCATTAAGCAGGATATTTAACGGCAGCCTCTACCGTACGAAAATATCAGTTCATACTTAATCATGCATTTGAAAGAATAAAATTGTGCTTATATAAAAATTTCGTCATTTATTTTATTTGCGGAGATTGGAACGCAATTATTTATGCTGTTTCCCCGCTTCATAAAAACAAGTTTTCAATAATTTCGTTAGCAATTGTATATCGTTTCAAAATATAAGTTAAAGCGAACAACAAGGTTACAATATTAGACAAGGTATGACACAAATTCGTTAGATAATGTTAATGTACAGTTTCTGACAGCACCCCCGACTTCAGTTTTTAATTCCGTACTAAAAGAAATTTCAATTTTTTCAGATGTTTTACAAAATAAATTAAAATAATTTTTATAAAATCCCTGGAAAAACGTATAGCTTTTCCTCTTCTTCAAATTTTACAAATAACGGGATTTTAATTAGAAGATATTTTTATAATAAAAACGAAATTTTATGAAACGATTTTTTAAGTAAACGGAACTATGTGATAAAAATTTAAAAAACAAATGAATTAAGGTGCAATATAATAATAAATAATAATAAAAAAAAAATAAAAATAAAAAAAAACTAACAAAAGGTGTTTTATAACGAAAATATTGTTATAATGTGCCAAATTGTTATATTTAATATTATTTTATGTAGCTTTATTTACTTTTAATAGATAAAACTTATATAATATTTCAAGAATCTAAATCTAAAGAATTTTGTTTTTAATCTTATGTAAAATTTTAGAGACTTTAGTGAAGTAAAAAGTTCCTGAAAAAATGAAATATTAAAAAAATAGCAATGTATCGATAATTCACAATATATTATTTTCAAATGTAAACTTTGGTGTGATTTAATTACAATTTTAAATTACATCTTGAAATTTTGTAACGTGTAACATAAATTACATTATAAATTTGCATTTGCTTTTAATTGTCTCGGAAACTGTTGTAGAATGAGCCAAATATCTAGATCCAGACAAACCTTATTCTTTTTTACCTCCCCTGATTTCTTCATACTTCAAACATTCGACAATAATACTTTACGATAGTTACTCTGTATACATAAATAGGATGATTCTTGTAGTATGAATGAATCGTTATAACAATAATAAGAACAAATAATACTAAAACCAGAAAAAAAATTATTAGTGCTACACGATCTAGATTATTTTTACGCGATTTTACAGTACTATATATATAATGTTAACATTTAAAAAATTCAAAGAAATTTATAAAGATTTCATTATTTAAAGTTAAGTATGCATTCCTTTAATTTGGGTTTAGGTTTTGTGCAATTTAAACAATGAATATGAGAATACATATCCGAAGAATGGGAGTATGCATATGAGTATATACATACATATATTTAGTTACCTTTTTATACCCTTTTAATTATATTTCACATACATAAAATACATATATAATATTATAGATAACTCCGTATAAATTCCATATATAAAAATTCTTGTGCAATAACTTTTCAATTTTTGTTTTTAGGAAATTAAAAAAAAATTGTTGCTCTGTTTAGATTCTGGATTAAAAGTTATAAGCATTGTTTTTAGCTAAAATTAAAAAAAAACCTCAAACAATTTAAAATATTTTGTTAAAAAAATCTGATAAGCGGAAAGTTTTTTTTTTTGCAAAGCATAATAACGTTTTATGATATAGTATAGTTATCCAATTACATAATATTATAAATTAAATAATTCACAACGTCACCATTTTTTTTTATACGCGTACAAACATAATTCTAAGGATATAATAAATTTTCCAATACGTTTATTACCCGGTAAAGGAGACGCGCTCAGTATTGAATTCTTAATTGATTTAACTTATGTCACCCGTTTATCTGAATAACAACTTAAAAAAATAATCGAGTTAATAGGATACCGAAGTTTTCACCATTTCATTTTTTTTATATAAATCGCACCAATTATATCATCGAAAGTTTGACCGATGGATCGAATTAGCTGTCATACAATTTCGTTTTTATATTAACATACTTCAGTTTCTAATACTGTTGGATATGTTAAATTTTGTCAGAAGAAGTTGAGTTTTATACCAACGATAATTTCAATAAAATGTTATTAGTTGAATGGAACTGCTTTCAAGTAGTTGCCACATAAGTCCGAATTTAAATAAATATTATGTTGCAGTACATAACTAAGGTCAGATAATATGAAATTTAATAGAAGCAGATCAAATTTTATTGAAAAATTCGTGTCGATGTTCAAGAGTTGACATACTCGTAGTCAACTATTCACGCTTTCTAGTTTTATGAAATAAATTATATTTAAATTTATTTCATAATATATTGAATTATTTATTTAAATATTTTATTTTATTTATATGAAAAAAAAAACATTAAAATTTTCTTATTTTCTTATTTTCTTCACATAAATGAAAATCTCTTCAGCTAAATCAAAAACCGTAAGACTTACCAACAAGAATGGCAACTTTTATGGAGAAAATTTTTGAAGGTATAAATTTTTTCATTATTTTCAACGGTTTTCTAAACTCTTAAAGAAAATTTTCTTTTTATCGACCCTAATTCAGTCAAAAACTAATCAGGTTGTTATAAATTTTTGTTGACTCTTTACTATAATAAGCGAGATACGCGAAATGTGGTTGTCAATGTAATTAAAACTTTAATATTGAATTTTTTCCCCGGTGCAGTGACAGAACGCCCGAGGAAATAAAGCCCGCAGGCTTTTTTAATTAACGCCCGCGAGCTTTAAACTTTTAAACTTTTGGAATTAACGCCATATTATTCTTTCAAAAAAGAATTAAAGCCCATACTGAGTAACACAAAAGTTACTATCATGAGTCTGTATTTCATTTGACTGGCATTTATTGGGTGACATGTCAGAAGTTCTATTGGGACTTTTGACTCACTTCAATGAGCCAGAAGTCCAATGGGATTTTTGTCTTATTGTTAAAGCCAAAGGTATTTTGAAAGGGATTCTAGAATTGACTTCAAAATCAGGATTATATGCCTTTTACAGAATATTTAGATATATGCATATGCGAGTTTTGAATTCAATTCTAAAATCCATCCCAAAATCCCTGACACAATAGAAGTATTACTTATATATATAAATATATAAAGCATATAATCCTGATTTTGTAACCAACTCTAAAATCCCTCCTAATTCAGAACCTCGCGTATACACATATTAGTAAATATTCTGAAAAGAGGGGATACCCCAATTTTTCAGATGGGGATACCCCAAAATTCTCCTAATGTGTTTGCTCTACATATTCTTTTACTATTTTCCTTTAATAAAAAAAAATATTGTGTATCTTAATTCCAATTCAAAAGTAGTTAAAGCCCGAGGGTTTTAATTCCTTTTAATTGTGAGTTTTAATTCCAACTCAAAAAGGAATTAACACCCGCGGACTTTATTTTCTCGGGCGTTCTGTCAATGCACCCTTTTCCCCATTTATACTTTCACAAATTCTGAATGAAATATTAAATTTTTTTTTTTTTTTTTCGAAAATTGTTTGAATGGTTTTACCACGTTACAATCTTACTTTATACAGGAAACTGGACAATATATTTATAAATAGGTAAATTTTCCACCAAAATTTATGAATTTTAATAATTTAAAAAACCAAAATTTGAAATATAATCAACCCAATTTGAAATTTATAAATACAAAATTTTAATTACATATTTTGGTTTTGAAATTCATTTTTACAAAGAATCTTTTATCTAAAAGCAATTAAAAAAGTATAGTAAGACGTTCTGTTATTAAAACATTAAATACCATATTTAAATACCATTCTTAATAGTAAAATAAGAATTTTGCAAAACATTATTATGATTATAGCCTATAGCTATATTACATAATAATAATAATAATATAAATTGTATATTAATCCAAAAGTAGCATGTACAGTTTAAAATTTATTTTATTTTAAAACTATTATTAAATATTTTATTTATTGATTTATAAAAATTGAACCACAATATTTTATTATTTATATCAATTATTTAAATACCTACCTAAGAAAATTAGATTGTTACTTGAATACAATATATTATGTATACTTTGGTATAACATATAAAATCTAAAATTTATATTTTTATGAGGGAGTTGAAAATATCCTACTTATAAAATTTTCTAAAGTTCAAAACTGTTAAAATCAAACACTAAATGTTATTTAAGGAATTAGTTATACATTGGAATTCATTTTTATAGACTAAATTAAGGTTTTGTAACTTAAAATTCGAATGACGTTTTAAATAAAGTGTTGAAGAAGTTTGAACTTTGTCAAAAGTGTTAATATAATAGATGGAGGATGTTTGTAGAAGTATCTGTATCGACTATCTATACAGATATTTAAAAATTTATATCGATTGATACAATTATCAATATTGAAGACCAAAAAAGATTGAAAGATCTTCACACAAAATATAACAAAAAAGCTAAATTCTTACGATGATAGAATTTTAGAGTTTAAAATCTACAACAATTATTATTTAATCTTCCCATCAAAAGCCTATTTAGAGCAATTTTGAAACATTTTTTTAATAGTAGTAATATGGTTTACATTATGGGAATATATGAACTTAAGTATCTACTACAGACAATTTTTTTTATTATTATTTATATATATTTAATAATATTTGTTAAAAAAATAAATTTCAATATTACTTACTAATAATATTCCTCAGATGCTAAGACACGTTTTATAACACTTTTTATTGGTACCAATTCTTCTGTAGTTTCACTTAAACAAAAACTTGCATTAAATCCTTTGAATGAATTTTCTTCACAAATAGCCCTAGCTGATGTACAAGTTTTATTATAATATATTGTATCTGTTATACCTCCAATATTAGTTTCTTTGCATATTTGATCTTCTAAGCTACTGTAACACTCTGAAAAACAAAAATAAATTATTTTTTAAGAATTATTTATTATAATAAAATTGAGATTAATATAACATTTCGTTTCAAACTTTGCCCTTTATAGGTTGTCCTCAACTTGCTATTTATGATATTTTATATGGTTATAATATTATTTTTATTAATATCGAAATCAAAAGAAATTTCGATATACATAGTTGTTAGACAAGTGAAACAGATTCTATATTAATACTTCAATATAGTATAGTAATTCATATTTAATCTACAAGAATGTAACAAGAATGAAAACAAATTCCTTGAATGTTGTAAAATTTAGAGTTGTTGATCTCCCTAAATCAAAATACATTCCGCATTTTTTGTTGTTGTTGTTGTTTCAAAAGGTGGAAGCTTATTGCTGCCTTTACACATGTGGTTACACGGTGTGGTTTCCTGCTCATTAAGTAAATCTATACCCCATATAAAAAGTAAGATTTTTACCTGTTTAAGATTTCTCTCTTCAGAAAAGTTCTTCAAGTATATTCCTCACCGAAGATTCTCCTACTTTGTGATTTTAAAATATCACAGATATTGATACAGAACTTAGAGTACTGTTTCTTCTTTTTACCCTTATGTCCTGGATAGATTTGTTTCTGCTACTCATTTTCTTGGGGTACCCTGTTAGATCCAGCATATTCTATGGCAATTGTTTGTAAATACATGAATCTGTTTTCTTTATGTTAAATTCAGATTATACTTTCTTTTAAAATTTTTAATTTTGGATATTGGACATCATATTTTTAAAATTTTTCTTTCCAATCAAATATACTTATTCTTATATTATAGTAAGTTTATCAAATTTTAACCTGATGCTATTATATTCCTATTATCATCATTTTTATTTAGTTTATCACTTTTTATTCAAAACTTTAAAGTACAAAATTTTATAATATTAAAAATTTGCATTTTAAGGTTTTATTGTTCAATACATATATAGCACATTTGCCAAAAAAAATTGAAAAAAATGTACCTAGTAATTTCACTCTGTCCGTCTGTTTACAAAACTTCTACACCGTTAAAAATATGGGAAAAAAATTTTAATAATGAATAGTTCTCACAAAAAAATTAATGTTGTAGACCAACTTTTTCATGCAGCCCCCTCCATTACGGAGCTATAGCCCCTCAAACTTTGAAAAAGCCCTATTTTTAAATTCGTATATCTCATGTTCTACTTAACATTTTTTCAATCTGAAAACACCATTCGACTAGAATTTTTAACTTCATAAATCAGTTTTTTAAATTTAGTATATAAATTTACCGTTATGTGAAAACCAAATTTTGTTTGACTTTTCTATCTTCATAATTCCCGCACGCTTTTAGATAGGAACTTGAAATTTTGAGACAAGAAAGAACTTTTAGAATTAGTATAAGTTTCCTCAAAAAATTTTTTGTACCACCCCCTGTTTAAGAGCTGTTACGGCTCAAAAATTTAAAATTTTATATTTTTAGATCACCTGTACAAATTTTTCTTCGGCAAAACATAAAAATTAAAGGTTAATATATTTTTACGTGTGTTGAAGGTTTTTCTTTGTTATATGGGGTTCCGGGCTTACAGCTCCTCAAAATTGCAAAAAAATTCTATTTTCACATTTTTTCATATATGAAATTTTCAAATTTTGGTACAAGTCACAAATTCTAAACAGTTTGTATTTTTTGTTTGGAAATGTGTGCTTTTAAAAACTGTTGGTTTACATTCTGCCTTGTTTTATTTTATTTTTGAAATTCTTTTATGTGTACCTAATTGTAGTAAAAAATGTAAGAACGAACATACATATAACTAATCATTAATTATGACATGTAGGCAGATAACTTAAAATTTCCAATTAAATTTTAGGTCACCAGGTGACTTCAGAAATATGTATTTAATTTTTTTTTTCTTTTAATTTTTGGTAAATATGTATATAATATTAATACACAATTTGCCTATAAAATCCAAAATATTTGAAACCTAAAAACTATTATTCGACAACAAAAAAACACAAATACCACATGTGTATTCATATTTTGTGGTTTTCATACAAAATTTATTTTTTTTAAAAATTATTAAATTTCAAATACTAAATGGACTGTACAGTCCAATGTCTGTAATTACCAAAAATTGTTTATAGAACACTTTTTGAATACTCAAAAGAAATGGAAAATTAAAAAGTATATATAAAATTAAAATTTGTTTTGTCCCTTAAGAAATAATTACTTTAAAAACATGAACAAATATTTTTTACATATATACAAATATAATATATACCTATGCAATATAATATGTATATAAAGTTATATATAGATTATATACACATAACAAAATATTATAATATTGGTATAAAATACTTACTATTTGAATTAAAATCATTGGTACAATAACCCCATGGTAATACACTTGTAAATGATGCAAAAAAATAAAATATAATCCATGAAATGATAACCATATAATAGATAGTTACATATGTAATAACCACTAAAGTACAATAGCCAAGACCTAAAAAAAAAATAACAAAGAATTATTTTAAAATTTGAAATGATCAGAACAATATAAATATTTAGAAGAGTTTTATTTAGAAGAGAATTCAAGACGACGTATACTTATCTAAAAGGCTTTGTAGGGTAAAAATGGACAATTTTTAGGGCAAAAATAACACACATTTTAGTTTTTTAATAATTTTGTTATAATACCCTTACTCTTAATACATAATTTAACGACAAAGCCTACCTTTTGAATTGATTACAATTTCCTTAGATATAATTAATAATTAAGCGGATCGAAATGACTTAAATTATTAACATCATAATCAAGATTGCAAAGTAAATTATGTATTTAAAACGATTTTATAATATCTTTCTAAATACAACGGTAATTTCTTTTCCCCTCAAGATCTAGATATACTCTTTGGTATGGATTTGAGAAGGTTGAGTGCGGTCAGAGTATTATAAATCTAACGGAACTTATTACCAATTCTAGTCGATTAGGTTCTGCTACGTTTGGAAGGTTTACAACGGATCTAGAGTCTAGTGATTACAAACGCGTTTGATATGTCTTTACTAATAAAGAAACACGATATCCCTCTTAAAAAAAATTGTATATAAATTAGACCTACTTAGACAAATAAAACAATCATATACAAATAACAAAATTTCCCACTCGAATTAGTTCAGCAACCTTCAATCTAGCACGCAACAAAAAATTTCATAATTAAAAAAAATTTCCACTTCCCTTCCCTAAAGCTTCTTCCGTCAAAGTGGCATCATCGTGGAATAAATATTGGGAAACATAACATCAAATCTGGCTGAATAGGTTCTCCTACATTTTGAAGATACAATACGGACATAATGTCTAGTGCGACGACTGACGTTTTCGCTCAGCCTTTATCAATAAAAAATATATCCATGTAGAAATAAATATTACTATAACAAAAGTGATAGAAACAAAAATCACTATCAGAATATCATCTTTAAAATGCAATCAGTAAAATATGAAAAAGAGTTAAAGAGAGAGTGTCTATAGGTGAGGGATGTTAGAGAGGGAAATTAATATTGCAGACTTAATAAAGCCAGAAAAAAAAAGAAAACTTATTTCACAGTTAATTTAGAAGTACAATTTTATAACACCATGCGTCTTGAAATTGAATTTAAAATGTGCAACAGATTTTACATAAAAATATCATACGTTAATTATTATGATTTTCAATTTTAAATAAAATATTATATATATATTATGTATACTATGTATATAATAGCTTTGTATATTTCATCTTATATAGTTATTAGTTACCTTGAAAGAAAGGTGCCATATAATGATATGCTTTAATTGGTCCAAAACCAGAATATTGTCCAATAAATAATTCAGCTAAAAATATTGGTAAACCAATTACAAATACCATCAATAAATATGGGACCAAAAATGCTCCTGAAAATAGAGAAGGAAAAAAACAAATGTAAATAAAATTTAAAATCAAATAAATGTAAATAAAAATTTAAAAAATTAAATTAGTTATACATATTAAATTTTCGAATATTTTTTGACTGAATTTTTTTTAATTTAGTGACTTAGTTACGAAATAATTTTATCCCCCCGTTGATTATTCTTTATTTAGTGATATTTTCCTGAGTTGCATATTTATAGGCTGTGTTTTCAATTTCACTTTTATTTCTACGTATTTCTCTGTTTTTCTTATCATACCGACACGGTTTTAGACACTCTTTTATTTTATTATTTAATATAGTTCAGGGAAACCTCCTCTCCCAAAAACTATACAAAATTACATATATTAGTATCAATGAATGTATACAAGTTCACATTATTTTGAAATATGAAATCCTATTTAAAAATTGACAATGTTCAATTACACAGCTTAAAGCTTAAATAGCTTAAAGTTTACAATTAATTACAAAAATATTTAAAAGCTAATACATCAGTTATCATACAATATTTAGTAACTTCAAGGATTATTTAAATATTTTCTTTATATTATACAATAAATCCTTAATTTGATCAAATTTATTTTCCCTTAATTTTCTAGTTAAAAAAATTTTATAACAAACATATTTATTTTTATATATATATAAATATACATATTTATAAAAAAACTTTATTATTTTTTTTTTTTTCTTATATTTTGATAAAATTAAAGTGGTCTTAAAGTTCTTCATTTCAAACATTAAATTTTAATTCTTGCTATCATAAGGATATATATACATAAATAAATCAAATATTTGACAAAAACATAACGCAATAGTCAATAAAAAAGAAAATTCAATTTAATTTTGCTCTGAATTTTTTTGTGAAGCACTTGAAACAAAAAAAAAAAAAAAACAAACATTTTTTTTTTTGTGTCTGTTCCCTAAATAAAATAAAAGTTTCATTTTCAATATTTAACGTAACGCAGATCCACAGCAATTGTTCTTCTATCCCTCTTCTTTTTCTTTTTTTTTTATTTGTTTTTCTTTGTATGTCAAATTTAACATTTGGAATGATAAATGACTCTCGTATATAGATTCTCTTAATTCGTAAAGTCCATATATCAAATTGAATGAATTCTAATTCTACTTTTATTCTTTTTCGGTTTTTTTTTTTGTTTTTTTTTAAATTTTACTTTATGTTGATTCCGGGAACACAGTAAAATAGAGGTAAATTTGGATTTTTACATATTTATATAGTCTTCTATTCTATAATGGTAAATTTTTAAAAAGTATATCTCATGGTGAATACCACTTCCTCTTACCATCTTTTTATATTCATCAAATATATTTATGTTTAGATATATACATTATAAAATATAGATATTGTTATAGAATAGTTAATATCTTTCTGAGTCTGTGTCTGTTTGTGTATTATATTATATACATACCTCCACCATTACGATAAACCAAATAAGGAAATCTCCAAACATTTCCTAAACCAACAGCATAACCTATACATGCTAAAACAAATTCAATTGGATTTTTCCAATTTCCACGATTAGTATCATCACCTTCGAATACTATACCACCATCTTCACCACTATTTATAACACCATCAGCTGTTGTAGATGGAATATCAAAGTCACTGATAACACCATGTTTATTTGATGTTGGTGTTGGTGTTGTAACTTTATATGTACCATTTGATGACACCATATTTGGTGTTAGATTATTGTTAGATTTACCAACTGAATCAATTGAATTGACTGATAGCCTTGAGCCATTTGACAATATTGAATTTTTCTATTGAAATGCATGAAAAAGAAAAGAAAATTGAATTAAAAAAATATATAAAATGAAAATGGAAAAAGTAAAATTTAAAATGAAAACAAACTAAAATTAAGAATAAAAATTTGTAATAGAAAACTGAATGAAAGATTGAATTAAGTTCATTAGTTTTTTGTTTAGTTTTTTTTTAGATATTGATACCAATGCATATCTTTTAGATGGTAAAAAAAAATAAAAACAACACTTCTTTGAAAATAAAAAATAAAAAAATATAATTGTTTTTCAATGTTAAAAATTTATGTATAGAAAAAGAAAACTTGATAAGTTTTTCTATTTGCTTTTTTTTTTTTTTGTAATTAAATTTAGTATTGATCAATTGATTTATGTTTCATAATCTTGTACAATAGCTAGGTACAACCAAGTAATCAACGCGCTAAGAGAAAAAAAAAGGTTTTGCATATTATAATAAAAGTAAATTATAAGTTGTTGATTGGGTTTACAGGTTTGTTAAAAGATTTAGAATCCATTTGGGTAACATTAGATCAAGTGATTATCATTTATTCAGTTTAGGTGCTTACAGAATTCTAAAGCTACGAAAACATAATTAATAAATTAACTGAATAAAAATATATTGATGAAAAATTCTGTTAACAGTTTTTTTACTGTATAATTGATTAATACTTAAAACACTATGATTTTTTCAATCCGATTCTTATTTTTCGAACCTATAATTAAAGTGACTACTTTAGTTTATTATGTAATAGTTGACTATTTAGTGCTTAATATTTGAAAATGAAAATTTTGGTATAGCAAAAGTGTCTTATCTTTTATATAAAAGATGCTGTATTTGAAATTGTTAAAATTAAAAAATTTTGATTTTTTAAAGAAAAATCAATTTTAAGAAGAACAAAAATTGTCGTGACTGGAAATAATTCTCCAAACAATAAAGCCGAATCGGTTTTATTTACGTTTCAATGTGCAAATAAAGCCGAAATCGTGAATTTTCAAAAATCGATTTTATTACCGTTAAAAGGAATAAAGTTGATTCGGCCTTATTTTCATTTTCCAAATACTTCGTTTTAGATATTAGCATCAGTGATATATTAGGAGAATGTAATTTCTGAATTACACCCAAAATTGTAATATTCTTTCATAATTCTAATAAAATAAGAACTTAATAGCCAAAGCCATTTTTTGAATTTATAAATAAAATTTGTCCTATTAAATTCTTACTATTTATTTTAAGAATATTTGCTTTTAACCAGTCATCATGACACATCAGTACTTATTATTAGAATAATTTACTCTTCGTTTATCACCTTTCCTTAAATCACGAAAACCATTTGTAGAAAAGAAAGTAAGAAACGAAGAGTAGAAAGAGTTCCGTATAAATACTCGTCTGACTTGCCTGAATACATTTTTCCAAACAATACAAATACAATATACAAACAGTACTCCTTGTAAAAATAAAACAAATCCCTCAATTATAAATTTATTAATAATTCCATTCAATTTTAATTTGGTTTAAAAATAAATTAATAGAATTAATTATAAATTATTTTATGTAATATTCAATATTCAATTCAATTCAACAAGGAGAAAAGGCAAATTGCTATTTGAAGCATATATTTAGCACTAAAATATACATTTTATAGTATGATTTTATGTAGTGCAGTAGCTCTCTATTGATTTAAGTAATTATCAATGACCTGTGCCTTATAATACGAGAATTTAATAAAAAAACAGATCCTTATTTAAAAAATAAACTATAATTATCACATTATGTTTATCAATCAGTATTTAAGGATAAGTTATTTAATAATCACAACTCACACATAACATTCAAATGTAAATTCTTGGGATAAAAGAAATCATTAAAAAATATGTAGGATTGAATATCTATAATAATTGGATTTCAGGTGTTTCTATTGTTTAATACAATCAGTAATTTAATAAAGAACTTTTTTATTATTCCTCGATTTTCAATTTTTATAGGCTTCAATTTCCACAATGAAAATTAATTTCGATGAGTCAACATCTGTCCAATTTTCCTACTATTGTATTTGTAAATTTTTTTTGGCATAGCTCTATTTTTTTTACACTAAACAAGGGCAAAAACAGAAGTCACAACTATAAATTCGTATAGTAAAAGGAATTCAAAGATATATTCGTAGGATCAATGATGTTTAAAATGTTTGAATCAATTTTTTTTTTTGTGTGTATATTTTTTGTACTTGTGTTATTCTATCTACACAATAGCCGGTAAACACCTTAGCTTAACGAAATTCAAAATATTTTTTGTCAAAAATGTAGATCTTATATAATTTGACAGTATATTGAACATATTTTCGTTTTCTCATTATATTCTTCAATTCCTGCTTGTCTTTTCTGAAAATGCCTATACAGAGTTTGTCTAGACAATTTCCATAAACCTGAAAGAGAACGTTTTGTAAACTTTTTTAATCACAAGAATAAAAATGACACAAAGGGTATATTAAAAGAGCACTTTTTACTTTTTTCAAAATAATACACCATTTCTTAATATAGAACCATATGGAACTATATAGATACTATATAATATTATAAAGCTGTATTAATTCCTGTCTTAAAACACATCAACGCTAATAAAAAAAATATTTTGTTTGTCAAAAAAAAAAAAAAAAAAAAGCTAATGTTGAATACAAGTTGTTATATTTATTAGCTATCAGTTTTTTCTATAATTTTTTTTTACCAAAAAAATGCCATTGCCACATGTACCAAAAGAGAAAAAGTTATTTAAAAAGGATTTTTTAACTTGAAAGGATTTTAGCGACATTTTAAAAAAACAAACAGAAGTAATATAAAAAAAAAAACTTGCTATTGCAAATCAAAACAAAAAAATGGCAGGAGCTTTAGATGTTTTTAAAATAATGAAAAAATTCTTAAATAAAAAAAAAAAATTTGAAAACTGTCATCCAAGATTCAAACTTTAAATTACTTTAGTATAAAAATATCTAATCCAAATGGTTGTTTTGGTGTACTTTTAAAAAAAACAAAAACTTCCTTTCATTACAATTTACCATTTTCCACGAAGAATAAATCAAATTTTAGTTTTCTGTTTTTTTTTTTTTTGAAACTATATCTACTCTCACAAATAAAAATCACAAATCAACCTTTTCTTAATTCAAAATTCGTCCAGATTTTGATTTTAACGTATGTGAATTTTTTTTAGGTTAGGTTTTTTTTTTTTTAGGTTATTTGGTATTGCCATTGTCATCCCGATTAGAATAATACGATTTATGTCTCCGTATACAAAAAAAAATGTACATGTCCTAAAACTGTAAACGATTTTTGTAAGGATATTTTATTTTAGAAAATCAGAATGAAAATTTTAAATGTGAAAAAAGTGATATAAAAATAATTAAGATTTAAATTAATACAACTAGGCGCTGGTGGTTTCTGGATGTATAATGAAGTTTTAAAAATTTCTATTTTTGATGATAATATTATTTCGAAAAATACTCTGTTTGTTAGCATTTCGTTTTTATTTTATTTTTGAAGTAATTATCAGAGCCACGCAGAGAATTTTCATAACAATATTTTTGTCTTATTTTAAATTTCAGTTTTCATTGCAAAAACATATGGCTTCCATAGATAGACGGCTTAATGGCTTTACATTAAACATTAATGGATTAACTAATACAACTTATTTAAAACTTAGTTGTAGTTAAAAATCGCAAATTAGATTAAATTGAATAAAGAAATCGTCAAATGGGGGACTAGGTTGCCTAGTAGGTACGAGCATATGAATTACGTTGTAAACGAACTGAAGGAGTGTGAGATTACTAGGAAGAGGTTGACTACGAATCCAAATATAAAAATCCAACTACATAGAAAATCCCAAAATTCGAAAAGGCAAAATTAAAAATTCCCAAACTTTAAAATCCCCAATTCCAAATACTTTTTCGGGGTCACCATCGATATCCTTAAAGGAAAAACACTAGAGCAAAAATAATAATCTTAAAAAAAAACAATCTTGAACAAAATTAATTTTGGAAAAATAAAACTCTCAAAAAAAATTTTTGAATCCTTTCTAATTAAAAATTTTATAATATATACCTACACGATACATACTGACAGGAAAAATCATTGGTATGATTTTATAACCCACTATAAAATCATTCGCATACGTCTTTATTTTGCAACAACATATTTTATCAACCATACATTTAAAATAGTGGAGGTTTTCGCCTCCAAACCCCAATTAAACAAATTATTGGAACCCTGATTTTGAAATAAACTCTAAAAGTTCTCTTAATTATTTTATTTACTGGTTTTAATTATTTTAATTATTTATTAATTTACAATTTTGAAATTTTAAGATTTGAAATAATTTTGAATTATTGATTTTTCAATTTTTCGCGCCCAATCATTAAATTGAAATGTTTACGTGCTTCGATAAGAGAACTGGCTACATTATTTATTATACAAATAGCCCAGAGGTTTATTAGAGTTGTGAACTTTTTATTATTTTTTACATCCTTATAAAATATTCATTCTAGAATGATTTTTTGTATAGCTTAGCGCAAAAATATTTCTTGCATATCCTTTTGAAAATAAAATGTTTAATTAAGTATAATTTATCAATAAAACGAATACTTATTAAAAAGTTATAAATGAATTTTCATTTAAATAAATTTTTCTTTCTGCTAATCGTAAAACTTCAAAACTTACAAATATTAAGAAGATTATAATTATTGAATATAATGTCCTTACTGATTCATTACTCTGATGGAATTTATATGTAAAAACTTAATAAGTAAAGAAGAAAATTTTGAAAAGTGAACTGAAAGAATGCACATTTACGAGTGAATAATTAAAAAAAAAAACATTTTTTTAATTAAAATGGTTGTTAAGGACGAATATCAAAAGATTTAATTTCAAAGTAAATAAGTATATATATATTAAAATTTTAAAAGATAGATTAAAAAGAAAAGTATTTTTCTTACTTTTATGAATTGAATGACTGACATTACACATATGACATTTTTTCCATACTTTGAAAATGAATTCAGTGAATTAAAAAAAAATTTTTTTTTGAAAATTGAAAAAAAAAAATCGCAGAAATCCTTCCAAGGAAAAAATTATTTATGAAAGGAACTGAATTATACTATAATATTTTTCTTTAATGCATATTTTCAATAATATCTGGTTTTTTTTTTTTTTTTGTAATTTTTAATATCAGTTCTTATTTCATATTGAAAATCTGAAGCAATAATATTTTATCTTAAAAAAAGAACTTGATTGTAAGAATTTCTTTTTTTTTCCTTCAATTTTTATTAGAATACAATTTTAGAAAGCAGTAGATAATAACTTATAAGATCTCAACTTTTCTGTTAAAATTTAAGGAATCTTAGTTATACGAAAAATGTAATTTTTTTTAATTATGATAAGAAAACAGGAAATAGATAAAAAAAAATTATGCACAAATATTTTAAATATTAGCATGTATTAAAATAAAGATAAAAGATTTGGAAAATTCTATTTTTACAACAACAAAAAAAATTTCGATGAACAGTTTTATATTTTGAACAAGGACAAAACTCCAAAATATCCGTATTTACAAAATTAAGAATTTGATAACTTAGATTAAATTATTTAAGGGGTATAAGAAACACTTCGACCTTTTGATGTAGATCAGTTGTACTTTTTTATTACTAGGTATTGTGAATTTTTCCTACACTTATATTACCTTATGTCAGTCTTATCTCAGTATCTAAGAACTAAAAGTTTTTAACTATAGAGAATTTATTATATAGACAGTTCATCAACATCAAAAAGGTATGCTGCTAGGTCAACCGATCTTGCTCGGAGTGAAGTTTTTTTTATCTTAGAATTATCATGTTTTTAACATGTACAATTTAAGTACCTGTACAAATCCTTTAAGTACAAAGTTATATATTATTTGATAATTAATGCTTATATCAGTAAACATTTTTTATATCAGTACTTTAGAAATTAAAGTACCAGTAAAAAGAATTAAATATCTTCCAGTTTCTCTACAACTTTTAATAATTCCATGACTACATTATGGCCAAGTCCCGTTTCTTTATCAATCTTTTCATTTTTGCCAATAAATGGAAAAATTTGTAAAAAAAACCCTGATGAAGAGCACAGGCACCACAATTTATAACTGAACCTAACTGGTTTATTCCTAATAAATATTTTACAACTATGTCTGCCATGGTAAGGCCACATAGATTCGTCGATTGATAAATTGTGAGCGGATACCCCAAATTTACAACAATTCTCAGATAATATATTTAAAAATTTTCGTACTTTATATAGTTTATCAGAAGGATTTATTTCTGAATTGTCAGCAAGATGTAAATAATATTATTTTATTAGCTTAAAAACTCTATTAGACATAGCATTAGGTATAATTGGGAAATTTCAGTCTTGGGATATAGTCCACAGTAAATTAATTTGAGGAGCTATATCCAGAAAAAATTAAAATTCCCGGAAAACGTTTAATTAAATCTTCTGTAACTACGAATGTGGTGTTACTTACTGCTGCATATCTGTTTGTTTCTTTTATAATCAGGTCTAAAATTTTTTTGTTGAAAAACTCCAAAAACATTTCAGCTGGACTTTTGTTAATTAGTAGATTTTGAAGTCGGTTGAAAAAAACTTTTGTGTTATTTTCAATTTTTTTCCACTAAACATTACAAAGTTTTCGTTTTTTTAGTTTCAAACTGGAGAGTGGAACTTCATCTTCAGATTCAAAGTCATAATTACGCATAACTTCTACAAAACCAGATATTTCTCTTGGAATATCGTTATTTATATCGTCACTTATTTTGTTCAAATCTTCATCAATATGTTCGTTATCGCTTATACCACCAGTCTCATCAGGCGGTAGATATTAATGTCAGTCGGATCATTTCGCCCTAAATCATTCCATATTTCCAATTCGGGAACTGCTTCGGCCAAACTCACGTATTTACGAAAAATCGACATTCTATAAAAATAATAAATTTCTTTAAAAAAAAAAAAAGCAAAAAGCATTACTAACAGTTACGCAAGCAAAAAGCATTACTAACAGTTCTGTTACAACGTTGCGTAAACGTAACAGCAACAGAAAAATACTTGTGGATCTTATCCAAAGCTGAATATATAAAATTTTATATTCCATTTAAAAAGAATGCAATCTTATCTTGTAAATAATACTATTACACTTTGGCTACAAATATTTTTTAACACTTTTTTAACTTGTTTTATAAATCAAGCTTACTATGGCGTTTTTATAAAGTATTAAAATAAGTGTTGCGTACACGCAACGTTAAACGGATATGGGTTAATTGTGATTAAAAACAAATAAAAAATTGTTATAATTTCATTTATCTCAAACGGTAAGGAAAGTTTATAAACAGACAAACTTATTGCCGAACAAACCACGAATAAGCTTCATTTCTTCAAAAAAAACTTTAAATATGTTATAAAAAGCAGTAACTGCAATATCCTCAAAATATATATTTAAAATTTATTTAAATATATATTATTTAAATTTAAAATTTTACTACACTAGGTTTTAGTCACCTCCCTCAATCATGCTTGGATCTCTAAAATATTTACTATCGCTCTTTTTTACTGAACTGCTATAAGTACGAAACAAAATTACCGTTACCCAAAAATAAGTTTTTAATTAAATTTTGAAAACACTTATTTTTGGGTAACGTTCATTTTGCTTCGTACTTATTTATAGTAATAATGTACTATAAATTATTTGAAAATTAAGAATTTTCAAAGTAGATCAAGCGGAAATGTCATTTCAAAAATTATAAATATTTTAAGTATAAAAACGGAAATATATACAAAAGCCTCGAGAATTAATTTTTTCTCTCCATAAAAAAAAAAAAATTGATTTTAACATTGTTGATTTAAAATTTTTTTCAAATTTTAAAATTTCTGTAAATGATTATAGAAACTCTTTATTTTGTTTTTTTGGAATTGTAAAAGTGAACATAATATTATAATCTTAGAAAGAAATAGAAAATTTTTGGATAAATTCGTAAAATGAAATGAAGTCCTCCATTATTTTGTTATCATAATATATTAAGTATATTTATTTCTGCTTTATGCTAGGAACCTGATAAAAAATTAATAGGAGCCTGATAAATTAAATTTCAATAAATATTTTGAATAAAATTTTAAAATTTTTTCGTAGAAAGGACAAATTTCTTAAAAAAAAAAGTAACTATGTATATTTACTCCTGTTCCAATTTATTAAAATAATAGTTGCATTTAATCATCAAGAAACACAATTTTGAACGCTTTATATAACTTTTATTATTTTCAACCTTCAATACAATTTCTTTCTAAAAAAAAATTAATTCTAAGGATACAAAAAATATAAGTAAGAACTGTAATAATAATCTGAATTTTATGAATACAAATTACATAACACTTCCTTAAATATAAATAGACAAATGCAAGGCAACCGGTGCATTTTTCCGTGAAAGTAATATTAAAATAAATTGCAATGAATAAAATGATTTAGGAGGAAGAAATTGAAAAATATTTCACAAAGAGAAATTTGTATTTTTGGAATCCTTTTTTATTTCAATTCCAAGTGAATAAAATTGCAAAAAAAAAAAAATATATATGAAAAATCATTATATTTGAATTTAAAAACGAATGAATTTTATAATTTTTTATTCGTTTTTCATTAATTTTATTTTTATTTAAAATTTTTTTTTTTTCTATTTTTATAATTTCTTGAAAGACCAGAATAAGAGCTTCAAACGTTGATGAATTTTTCATACTTATAAAATGAAAACAATAGAGAAAATTTATTAGATTTTTACTTTTAATTGTATACGTACCTATATAATATATAAAATAATATATATAGATCATATTGTAGTGCAGCAAAGGTATTGGATCCATAAAAAAATAAATCCTTTTAATTAATTTGAGCCTTTCTTCGACTTCTTAAGCGGAAATGCATGGATAATATTTTAAAAATGTTTAACTAGCATTGATATGTTATGAAATTCGTCAGAAATTACGTTAATTTAAAGCAAATATGGATATGTTTGGATATTTACAAAAAGATAATTATATGCAAATGGTACTTTGCATAAATTTGTTATAAAAGTTTTAAAACTTAAGAGTATTACGTATTTATCCTAAAAATATGCAATAATATATTAAATATAGGCATATACTTAAAAATTTGTTCAAAAACTCAGAAATATATTTAGGTCGTTGGACCAAACTCTTCAATAAATAGTACCTATATTTTTCAACTTATTTTTTTTTTAAATTTATTTCTAATAACCAAAAGTTCCCATTTAGAACGAACAAAATACCACAGAATTTGTATTTTTAAATGTTTTACATATCCACATTTATCAATTTCCTTTTTTTATTGGGAAATTTCGCAAAGTTGAGTGGAAACCATTCTGTTTCTTTTCAGTTTTCATCTTTTATATTAATCAAATTCTTAAAAAAAAAAAAAAATATCATTCAATTGAAATCAATATTTTAATTAAAGCAAAAAAAAAAAACAAATAACGAATAGAAATAATTTTTAAAGGAATGAATGAATAGATTTAAAAATTCGCATAACTTTTGGTGAAAATTGATAAAAAAAATTTTTGAATAAATTTATTATTAAAATTATTTTCTTTAGACATTATCTATAAATAACCAAGGACTTCTTATAATAAATTGTGATATATATAATATATAAAAAATATTTAATTAAAACAGTTTCTAAAAATGTGGTTTTAAACTTCATAGAGTCCACTATATACTATGTCCCAAGTTATTCTATAAGGTTCAATTTATTCCAATGTTTCCGTTTTATTAATTTTTACATTTTGTAGACCTACAGAAAAATTATCTACATAACTATAGTAAAAATTGCGATATTCTCTCTTTGGAGTCCGAACAAATCTGGATTTTTTGAATCTCCATATAGATGTCTAAATCTCCACAAGCGGAATAAAGATAAATAAATTAAAAATTTAAAACTTTATAAAATGTTTTTGTTAGAATTTCATAAATTTTCTTTAATAAATTGAGTTAAATTTAATGTCTTTAGTAATTTTATATACAAATAATAACAATATCATACCCAAACACACAATATTTAATTATATCAATTAAATTCTTTAGCAAAAATATTCCAATTTATTGTAATGTGACTATGGATTAAATATCAAAGTCATTGTATAGGTATACATCGTTTCTTTCAATTAAATTATATTTGACTTTGTATGACACCTGTCAAAAAGTAAAATAAAAAAAAAAAATGGTATACGATATAACGTTATTAAATTTATATCGCTATGAATCCAAATTATATTTTATTAATAAGCTTTAAAGGTCACGTTTTTAACTTAAACATTTTATCAATAGTATATCTTTAGGTATCTATTAAAAATTTATTCTATATATACATTAACATATTATTTGTAAAGTAATCTTTTAACTAAGGTTATAGAATATGTCCTTCAACAAAAAAAAAAAAAAAAACAACGTTAATAACAGTAAATGTATTTGAAAAATGATTTAATGTCAGTCTGCTCTTCATTTTGGATATTATGCTCATGCGTTTAATTATATTATCCATGTTGAATAATGAGTCAAAAAATTTACAACCTTTTGTTTTTTTTTTTGTCATTAGAGGTTTTTAAAGTTTCTGTTCACAACAGTGAACATCGTAAGTTAAAAAGCAAAATGATTCCAGCATATTATAATTAACTTAACTTTTAATCAATTATTTAATTTTTTAATAAATTTAATTTTAACCCTTTTAAGATTTCGTATGCCTGGTTTGAATTAATGCGTAGATTGTCGGATTTTTGGGCAGATTCAAAAAGAGTCTTTGATTTCTTTAACTTCAACTGTCTTTAGTGCAAGTAGCACGTATCTTGTTTAAATTTTTTTGATAACTTATGTTTTAGCTCTATTTAAAATCTTTGTATAATTTTAACTAACACAAAGTCTATCACGTCCCAGCACTATTTTTTAAAATAGAATTTTAAAATTATAGGTGCTACTTAGTTGAATAAATACTCATACTAATAAGAGTTATTTTAATCATAATAGGCAATTTTTCAATTTGGTACAAAATCAGTCTAAAAGAAAAATTTTATTCTATCTATCAAACTCGAAATTAAAAGAAAATACATATAAGGTAAATACACTTAAGGTACACTCAAGGTAAATACACTGCTGTTCAACAATAAAAAGAATTAAATAAGTAGGGAGGTAAAAAAAAAAAACAAAACAAAAACAAATTCAAATTCAATGATTTGTATGTCATTTATTTTGTAATGACAATTTCCAAATAAATTATCATCTCCTGTTAACATCTTAAATATAATTATTATTACTTAACTACATAGATAAATAGACATAAAGACGATTAAATAAAAATGTCAAGATACAAAATATATTATATCTTATAGAACATTTTTATAAATTATTGTTAAAGAACACTTATTATAATATATAATATAGTAATAGCGTATCACCTGAATGAAATTTCAAAATTTTGAGTAGAAAATATTATATAATAGTAGTTAGTATCTATTCAAACAGAATCAGCAAAAAAATTTCTTAGTCAGAACATAAAATGTGTAGATGGTGAAATAGAAATATAATCATTATAATTAACTAGATATATACAGAGATATGTACATAATTGATTTTTGTGACATTTTTGTCAGAAGGAAAGGATTAAAAGTATCAAAGTTGTAGATTGAAATATCATTTACTTCTAAATCAAAAATAAAATAATCATTAATTTTAAAATAGAAAATAATATTTGGTAAAATATTAAATTAAAAATATAAAAATATTCAATTAAATAAATAAAATATTGCTTAATATAATATTATTAACTAAAAAGTTTTGTTTTTTTACGAGGATTTGTGGAAAACTCGAAAATCACCAAGAAAAACTGCATTTGCTTCATCAGGGTAGTGTTGGACTTTAACCAACCAAAACCACCCCCTTTTAAAACCAAACTTTAGGATGAAACCTTTAATACAAATGTATAGTTTGGTTTTTGGGATAGGGATGTGGAAAAGATAATTGGGGAAATTAGACTTAGGAAATTTGGATTATGGGGTCTAGATAAGAAAATTTGGAGAGATATTTTAAAGAAAGATGTTAATGTTCTTCAAAACATTACTTTTACTATACTATACTACTACATAAATATTATAAATTAGTTATAATAGATTTTATTGTAAATAATTGTGATATTTGTGGTTTTTTTAAAAGTGCAGTATCGTTACCTTAAAAGGGATGATCACATAAGCTATAGGAATACCTAATAGAGTTTACAATTAACTGGGTTCTCATCTAAACGTGATTAGATACATAGGTATTTAAAAACTATTATATTATACCCATTGCCTTGTATTATGTATATATGTAAATCATTTACACAGGCCGGTAATCGTTACGGTATACTAAAAATTTTTTTCGAACATTTTACATTTCGTATTATTTTCGGCTGCAATTACAGTTACAAAAAAATGTAAATAGTATTTTGCAATTTTTTTTTTTTTTTTATTATATTTTTACACAACAATTTTTTATTTTCTCATTTTTCCAAAGTTTTTTTGTTTTGATTATTTAGGCTTGTAGGTAAGTTCGTCAATTAATGGCATGTGCATGTGTTATACAATTTTCTTTTTAGCCTAAAATAAGAATTGTTTATGTATAAATAAGATGATAAAAAATAAATTTTAATCTAAAATGCCAATTAAATGTATTGTAGAAGGTTGTTTGAATTTATTTCTGTAGTATTTACCTCAATTTTTTCTCATATTTTATTAAAAAATATTAGAAATATTAATGATAAAATGTATACAAAGATAAATATTTTTAGTTTCCTAATATGAAATGTTTTTTGTTACTATAATAACCGATGAATTAAATTTTTTATTATTTTTATTTTATATAAATTATTTCTTAGCAAAATAAAAAAAAAATCATGTTTTTTATTGTTCTACCCGTTCTACATATTTATTTTTTTCAGTATGCCAATAACAAAAACTTCACCTTATAAACAAAAACTAATCTTAAAAAAAAAAAAATTTCTTAGTGTTTTGACAGAATAACAAAATATAGATATTATTTTTACTCAAATTTTTGAGTATAACAGCCTACAATATTTATTTTTTATTTCGAAATAAAATCATTTTAATGTAGGTACGTATATTAATTGATTCTTTTTTAATTGACTCAAATTTTTTGTAAAAAATTTTTGCCTCAAAATTCTCTGTAAAAACGTTAATAAACAGACTGCCAAGTCAATTATAGCTTTTATACTTTTAATAATACTAAGTACTATTAGTAATTAGTACAAAGTAATTCTACTCAGATTTTCGTAAATGGATTATTTTTCCAAAAATATTAGAAATCATTTTTATTTCTTCTATGGATTATGCACTTTTTTATAATATTGATATTAATACAAAATAGCTATTAACATTAAATTAGGGTTGCGTTAATATATTGTAGTTATTTAGTAAAGTAGTAGCATTAATTAGTAATGAGTTCTCAAAAAACGATATTTCATATTAAAAATTTGTTTTCGTTCTTATTAAATTTTAACAATTTACGGGTTCTTAAGGGTTTGTACCCAAAATAAAATTATAATATTAAATAATAAGACTGTTCTAATAATCTTTAAATCTTTTAGTCTCCGCTTAAATTTGCTTTTTCTGCAGTTAAATTACGTTGATTACGAAATTTTAATTATGATTAGGATTTTATACTATAGGAATATTTCAAAGATCTCTTGACAGTGAAATTTAACATCATATTATATTTATCGTATTTATTTAATTATTTTTATATTGGCACATTAATTGTGATACTAGAACTTTTACTCCGGTTTACTACTCAAAATATCGTTATTTTTCCATTTTTTACATTAATTTAAAAATGCTCTCAATAACAATAGATAATATATTTCACTCAAAAATTAATATACTCAATAGGCATAATTTTAAACTTTAAACAGCAAAATATGCTGCCATCTCAGATTAGATTAATTATGATGAAATATTGGGACGTAATGCAAATTTATTTCGATGTTTAAATTTTTAAATATTCGAGTGATGTTCAACGGTAATGCACGTGGGACTCAACGTGTTCAATTAAGTAAACTAAAATATTGAAAATAGTTGCGTAATTAAATGCGTAATTTTAAATGCTAAAACTAATAAATATTAAATAAATAGTAATTTAATAACTTTTTTTCACCGTTTTTCTTTCATTTTCGTATAATACAATAAGCCTTACTATTCTCAGTTCATAAATTTTATAATCCATACAATTTAAGAAAATTTAAAAGGGGGAGGTGGGTTTAGTCAGGAAAAAATAATATGAGAAGTTTTGACATACAAAAAAAAATATAAGTACATACTACTTTTTACAACTTTTAAATATTTAACTTCCGAATTTTGAAAAATTCCCATAAACTTGTCTAACTTTATAATAGATTACAGAAATATAAGCTGGAAAAATTTTAAATCAGAATTACAACCAACAGAAAAAGAAAAAAAGAAAATTGTATTGATAATTATAGTCACACGTATAAGAAAAATAAAAACAGTTTTCAAAAGAACATCAATCATAAATTTATACACATGTAAATCTTTAAAAAAACACAAAAAATAATATAAAAAAAAAAAAAACAGGAAGTAGCTGTTTTAAGTTAAGTTCATTTTGATTCCAGCGCCTATCCCAAGAAAATTTATCACAAAATATTTTATATCCGGTTATTTTTTTAGCCGAATATAATTGTACGGGTATCATAAATATGCTATTACGTTTGTAACATCTTAAAAAGATGTGAGATAGATATGGGAAAGTACGTATATATTATTCTTACTTAATATTGAACCTAGATTCTACCTAGGAATCTGAAATTCTTTTATCATTTAATTTTTATATACATGATAGTTCTGTTATTAAAATTGAGCAAATTGGGCCAGCGAATTTTGTTTTGTTTTTCATAAATTTCTGAAATTTTGTAAAAAATAATTAAATTTTATGGAAACAGCATAATAATATTTTGTTCATGCGATATCCTAGAGTTGACACATTCAACTATACACTTTTCCTCTTTTATTTACTTTGTTTCTTTCTCGTGTTTTAGATTTACCAACTAATTAAATATTCTAAAAATCATCTTTACGTTCTAATGTCCTCTACAAATTCAAAGGATGAAATCTAAGTCTAAATACTAGGAATGAGAAAATAAATAACATTTAAAAAAAGGCAACATATTACAATCAAAAAAAAAAAGAAACATTCTTAAATATTTTGTAACTTGTGTCCTTGATTTGTTTTGTGCTTCTTTTTAGTATTTATTTAACCCAACATTCAAAACATTAATGAAAAAAAAAAACAAAATAAAAAATAAAGACAAATCTAACAAAAAGGAACAGAAAACTTTGTCAGATTTTTGTGATTTATAGCCAAATTTTTTAACACTGACATATCCATAATATATTTTCAAGGTTTTTTTTACCACGATCCAGCTTCCTTTCATACTTTATTTCCTGTTATTCATCTTAAGACAAGGTATATTCCGGTATCTAGTTATAGGCATAAATATCGTTATATATTTTAGTTAAAAAAAAAAAAAAAGAAATGCTTTAAAAGATTCAGATTGATTTAAAAGAAAAGAGTCTGTTACAAAAAATAATTATTTTTTTATTCTTTTGTATATACAGGAGACATAGAAGAGACTATTTCCCTCCAGCAATTATACGATTGTGCAATCATATTTTCGCAATATTATAATATGTAGATCATACAGTACAATAATTAATATGGAATTTATTTACCTATAATAAGTCATGTATATTGTTTTTAGAAATTAAAATTAAAAAAAATTGTATTACTTAAGTATACTTTGCTATAGAGCTATAGAAAAGAAACTAATTTTCATTAAGCTGGGATTAAGTGGGCTGTCAGTGTAGTCAGCTGAATATCTGTAAAAATTTGCATTATCCTATCCCAAATCATAATAAAAATTCATCCTTATTCTTTTTTTTTTTATTTACTAAAACATAAGAGTTTATATATACTAACAAATTTTTTAAAAGGCAAGAGTTTATAAATATCTAGATACTTTAAATTTCATCATATTTGAAGTTTCGAAAAGATATAAAAATATAAGTGGCTCTGACAATTGGCCTAAAGCCATTTCGCTACAAAAAACATTTCGCCTAATACCATTTGACAAAAAAAACTCATTGCAAAATGTCCTTTCAGAAAAACACTTTTAACAAAAAAGATACTGCTCAAAAAGACTTTTAACAAAAAGGACACTTTGCAAAAACACTTTTAACAAAAGGAACACTTCGCAAAAATACTTAAAAACAAACTTTTTTATAATATACGCATAAATATATTATATACCTATTAAAAATTGGATAAAGTCATATTTTCACTGAAAGAGTACCTACATTTTTTTTTAGATTTCAAGGTACTATATCTAAGCCCATTTCTTTTTACTCTGGGGTACCTCAAAGTAGTTTCTTAAGACCACTTTCATTCAATATATCTATTAATTTGTTAAAAGTTTTTTTGCGAAGTGTCCTTTAAATGTCTTTTTGCAATAAGCTTCTTTTTTTTTGGCAAATAGCATTTGGCAAAATGTTTTTTTTGCAAATTGGATTTAGTCAAACTGGGATTCTCTCAAATATAATGTTCCCCTGAACTTATGACATTATTTTTTTCTTCTTTAATATTTGGTATAAAAAATTAAATAATAGGCACGTATTATAAAAGTATAACAGCTGTAAATTGCTATATTTTTTTTTTTTGTTTTTGTTTTGATTTTTTATGTATAACGTGAGACTGAAAAAGTTTGATAGACTTACCATACTCGATAATTAAGAAACTGTTACTGTTTATTTTTGTTAAGAAAAAACGACAAAACCAAAACAATAGGTACAGAATTTGGGGTACTTTTAAAAATTAGAAAAAAAAAAACTTTTCAAATATCATTTTGACTTTTTTAATATAATTCAAACATCCTTTTGCCATTTTCCTTTTTTTTTTTTTTTTACATAAAAAAATAAAAAGCATGTCAAATATTTTTTATGTAGAAAATAGTTAAGCCAAAAATGAAAAAAAAAAAAATTGCGTTTCTTAAAATGATTTGAAAATTGTTAAAATTTTTGTCTCCTAAAGGGATCCGTAAATTTTTTATTTGTTATTTTTATTTCTTTTTTTTCTTCTTTAGAAACTTACACAATATTATAAATGCCAAAGTGTTGTTTGTTGTTCTTTGTGTAGTTTGAGGCTTACCGATGAAGACAGCTATTTTTGTTTAACATGTTTGTATAAATTATGTTTGTATGTGGCAGTAATTTGAAAGAATTGAAGAAGAACATTGGTAGTTATTATTGGTAAAAAACGAAAACAGAAAAACACAAAAAAAAACGTGTGGACAAATATTGATATACGTGATATTTTTACTTTTATCAAATAGGGTTATATACATATATACTAAAATATTATTAATGTACATATGTAACTCTGTAGGATTATATTAAGTAAATAACTTGCAAAACTCGTGTGTTCTACGAACTGTATGATAATCTTATTTAAAAAAAACTCAAAAAAAAAAAAATAATAATGGAGACAAAACTTTAGTATATGAGATTTAAAATAGTAACTTGTATCTATAAAATTTTATATGCAATATATATTTTTTCTTATATTAACCTGTATAAAAATGTCAAAAATTTTTTTAATTTGAAAAAAAAAGATTTTCTTTAAAAAGTCAACAAAAATATAAAAATTTTTAAGAATAGAATAAAGTTATTGTTTAATACTTTTACAAAAGAAATGTTTTAATATTCGATATATTTTTAGCATTGTAACATCTGATTTTAGAAAAATTTACAAATTATTTTTCAAAATAATGTTATAATCTTTAAAGGATCAGTATCTTGTTAGGATTATATTATGTCATGCGTAAAAGATTTATACGTAAACCTAGTAAACAAGTTTATTGTTTAGCTGTTAAGCTCTTTTTAACCATAAAATTATTTTTAGATATTTTCTATTGAAATAATAAATAATTGAAAATTTTCACTTATACAGGAATTTTGTTTTTTCATGTTGTATTTTAATATTTTAATTTGCCCCACCCTGACCAAAGGAATTATATAAAGAATAAGTATTTATTTACCAAGATTTTTTTGCCTATATTTAGAACTAAATACAAAATATAGTTAATCTGGATTGATAAAACATATCAATTCTTAATAAACTTTATTCTAACATACATAGTTGAGACCGTATCTTCAGTGGTGTGTTATTAAAAATGAAGATCAAGTTAGATTATAATATAATATGATTGTATAAATCGAAGCAATTAAAAAAAATTGTTGCGGACTGGAACAATTGTTGTTTCTGGCGTGTATGTGTAGGGAAATATATTGTTATGGTTAAATTTTTATAATAACCTCAACGATTTAAACATACATAACTACATAATTTTATTTTCATTCTTAGACGTGTTTCATCCTTCAGCACTACTGAACTCATAATCACGTGTGTTATATTGAGTTCCCTAGACAACTTCCAATTTATAATATACTTCCGATTAGTCTTATATTTAAATTCTATGAAAATAATCTGTGCGGTATAAAAATGAATCGAAAGAATTCGGACATTCTAGTAATGACATTTTTTTAAAATTAATTTTCTAATAAATAAATTAATTCGTTTGTTCGTTCAGAAATTTATACATAGATACGTATGATTACGTATACCAACAATAATTGTATTTTTCAAAAACGCTTTGGGAAGCAATTTTATTTTCTTCTATTACATAAAGTACTTTCATAAAATAATTTAAATCTTTGTCTGTTATAAGAAGCATTAAAGATTATCAAAGTTTTGTTAGCTTTGTTTTCAGGGCCATTTATAACCAAAAATCCTACATAAAAATGTTCAATAATAGTTCTATAGCTAATATTCTATAGCACATTTGCAAAAATGGTCAAGTCAAGTTATAAAAACTTTTTTTGCGAATGACAAAAAAACAATTTAAGAGGGTATACTGTTTTGCACAAAAAAAAAAAAGGAAATTTTATGTTGGATTATTTATGAAATTATTTATTATTATCAAAAGAGGTTTAAGTTACTTATAAAAAGTATATGAACATTAAATTTTATTCAAAAATTTGATTTATCTTGTTTCGGAAATGGGAATGACCAGATTTCTATAGTATCAATATTTTATTAATTCTTTATTAGAAATTCGGTCATGTAAGTTACTTTTTTTGTTATATCTGATTTTGTTCTAATAGAAAATTTTTTTGTTGATTACAATAAGATAAAACTGCACTTGATTTGCTTTTTTCTTTTTTTTTTTTTGTTGATTTATTAGTTATTACTTAATTAAAAAAAAAAACACTTTTTTTATTTTCTTTCTTTTAAAAGAATTGTATCTTATCTATATATTAAAATTTTCCATAGATTTCTTTTGAAAATAATATCTATCATTCATTGCTTCTTTAAACATACTATGCTATCTTTAATGTAACTAATTTTTAAAATGAAATATTTGTAACCATGTCCGCTTTAAAATATCGTAAAAAAAAAAGTAAACAGAATTATTTTTATTTTATCGGCTTTTCTTTTATATTATCTACCTATCTTCTACCATTTACATTTTCTTATGTCACCTTACTCAAATAATAAAAAAAAAAAAAATAAAATCGGCCTATAATGACTTTTTACAATATCTCATAAATTAATATAAAACAGTACAATGATGATTCATCATTTAATTATTTTTAGTCTAATCAAAATGTTTCAGTAATTTTCTTAATCCATTTTTTTTTTTTTTAAGATTTATTGATTTAATCAGAAATAGTTTTATTATATGGAATTCAATACTGGGTCATAAGATTAATTTCATAAAATACTTAAACTTCAATACACGTTTTTCTCATATCTCATATAAAAAAAAGTTCACATTAACTTAATATTTATATAATATACATATTATACATATTATGTTATTTGTTATTTGATTATTAGACATAGTTTATTGTGTTTAAGTTTAAGTTTACAGTGTTTATACCTCTGTTTTTCGGTTTTATATTTTGACTTAATTTTAGAAATGAATAAAACATTATTGCAATTTGTATTGTTCTTTGTGTATCTTAAAGATTTCCGTTAAAATAAATTATGTCTTAAAATTACCTCTTATAAATATCGTCTTACCTCTCTCGTAAATCCATAAGTTATTTTAGTTAGGTATTTAATATAAGCTAAAAAAATAAATGCTTTTACAACCTTTGTACAAAATTCAGGTTTCTAGCTTTATTAAATTCGAAAATATGCTTGTTAGGTCTTGGGAAGTGTGTGGAGGCACGCGGACCACCACCCCAATTCATCTCAAATTTTAGGGACATCAGGATTCAGGAAAACACACCCTCGTATAAAATATTAAGTTTCTATCTTTATTAATTTCGAATATATGCTTGTTCGGTTTTGAGAGTTGTATGGGAGGTACCCGAACCCATGGTCCGATTTTTCCCAATCCCCGGCTTACTTTAGTCATTGTTAACCTACAGTATAAATTGCATCAAGATAGCATCATTATTTTTTGAGTTATCGTGCGGACGGACGGACATCACTAAATCGACTCAGGAGGTGATCCTGATTCAGAATATATATACATGTCCATATCTAACTCGCTTCCTTTTGGTGGTTACAAACACCATACTAAAGTTAATATACCCTATTCTTTAAGTGTAGGGTATAAAAACAGTAGTAGATACACTGCAAAGTAGTTTTTTTTGGTAATTTCCTTTTATACACAGCAGGATGGTTTTTTTATATCACAAATATTTCATAGCTCATATATCATATTTTATAGCTCATAGCTCATAGCATAGCATTTTTCATCACATAGCTCGAAATCTTCTGTCTTGTACCGAAAATCTTCTTGTACCGAAAAGTAGACCGCATTCATAATATAAAACAATTTTAATTTTAACTAAACCGGCTAATAAAATAAAATATAGCATACCTCTTATAGATTACACTTTAAATATTAGTTGCTATCTATTGTATCTATGTATTAGAACAAAATATAAAAATAACGGTTTGATTATATGAATACAGCGGACAAGTAATCAGACATCTAATTAATTGATTAGAAAACCAATGTTTTTTATCAATAAATACAACAGTACAGTAATAAATTATAACAATCAATTAAATTTACAGTTATTAAAGAAATAACAGTATCTATTTTTTGTTATTGATAATAGATAGATAGGTAATATATTATTAGTTTTCTATTATTACAATATTAATTTAATATATTAATATATTTTTACAATCAGGTCAGACTAATAATATTATAATTATAATATTGTGTATACGTTCAAAGTATATTACACCTAACACTCTTATTATTTATAAGGTTGTATGTACTTAGAAAATATAATACAAATTAAATAAAATGTTATTTTATTTAAAATCGATTTATTAGCCAATTTCTAATCATATTTACATAATATATTATGTATTATTATGTACTTGTTTAAATAATCTCTCATTCTTATGATAAGAAATCAATCAGATTAGTAATCTTATCTTTAAAAATGATATAAGAGTTCAGGGTGTCTCGAAAACTGTACCTATAAATATATAATATTCAATATTACAATTTACTTTCTAGAATTCCATTTTCTCTAGAATGTGAAAGATTAGAAGATTTTAGAAATAGAACCTTATCCACATAATTATCTTCTTTGCTTTATAATATTATTATGTTTCTAAAAGTTTTATGTTTATAAAGTTTGAACTAAATCGATGGAACCGTATGGACAAGACAACGAAAAAAGAAAAAATGTTTAACGGTGTCTGGTGCGAAGTAATGAGAGACACCTTCCTGGTTTAGAGGTACATTACTACAAAATTTGGTTCCAATCGAATATGAACAATACCATGTACGAATGCATAAATAACAAACAAACATACTTTTTGCTTTATAATTATTATATGTAGGCTTTAATATGGTTTCCTTAATGATCGAAAAAAAAGTGAAATTAATGATGTTCTAGAATTGCTTAACTGCGTAATTTATCGAACCTTAATAATAAAACTGTAATTATTTTTATAAGTGTTAAAAAACCCAATATCGGTATATAATCAATTTAGATTTTTCACCACAACAATTTTCTTTAAAATTTTTGAGGATTTTAAACAAAAGTTTTGCTTATCTTCTACACTTAAGCTAAATTGAAGCTAATTCTGTAACTAATTAATAATATAAGCTACTTATGGTACTAATAAATATTAAGTTGTGGCTGTTGAATTTTTTAAACTATTTCCCGCATGTTTCGATCGTTCCTTTAACTTAAACATACTCGTATATTAAAAATCTTTTCGAGAAGGGGCCTCGGTGGCCTAGTTCGAATCCCACACATGTCGTAAAAGTTATTCTCCCTTACGACATTTACAGCCAAACGCCTGAAGGAAAGCCAAACGCTCTGCCCTATCCACATTTATTGGGCAGAGAAATGCATTAAAAAAATAAAATCTTTTCGAAAATATTTTGTTCTTCACTTTTTTACTTTCCACGAATTTGATATTATTATTAAAAATATTTTTGTGAATCTATCAAATGGTTCAAATGCAGAAGTTTAATATACTAAAAGACGATTCGAAGGACAGGTAGCAATATAAAAAAATGAATTTGTCAAATTTTTTCAGTTTTTTCTTAACCCTGTATTTTAATCATTATAGATAGTAATTTTTCAATTTACATGGATTGAATTTTCAGTAGGTTCTTACTTATAGATATTATTAAAAGTACATAGTTAATTTAATAAAAATAAATTTATAGGGTATATAATACATTTATATTTAAGCTTTTGAAATGAGATATGATTTACTATTGAAATTTAGTTATAAAATCGACAAGTTGAGATATGCAATATGTTTTATATGGCCTTTAAAAGTAAATGTTAATATTAGAATTTCAATTTTCATCCCATAAAAAATTTTTTTTTTTTTGTAAATTACCAATAAAATGACTGGAGTCGCTTTTTTTTTTGGTATTAAAATTTATGACAGGTCTATATATTTTTAAAATTTGAAAGGTAAGAGTGGAACGATTAATAAAAGCTTAGTAATTATACAAAAAAAAAAAGAATAAAAAGTCAATCAATATCAATATAAATTTATTGTGACTTGATTAAAACATTTGCAAATATTTTAAGGAAACTAAAAAAACTTATTATAGCTAATATGGTAAATAAAACAAGTAATGAAAAAACTAAAGGTTTTCAAAAAGTCACCTGCAAAATTATAAAATATTCTATAATAAGTTTTGGGTAAAAAGACCATTGGTATATTGAATAGAATAAATTTTTAATAATATAAAAATTAAAAAAAAAAAACGTTAGAAACATTCATTAGAAAATATTGGCAAACATTAAGTTACACTTCCGGAAATTTTTAAGTAACCCTGTATTATTAAAAAAATTTGTTAACAAAAATAAAAACATAATGTTGAAGCTTTCATCTTTGTACATTACTTTAAAAAAAAAATTGAATATGTTTTCAGGCGTTACAGGTGTTTAAAAATAAGGAATTTTCGCTCTACAACTCCTAAGCGGGAGGAATTCCTTACAGCTCCTAAACGGGAATAAAAATATTTTCTCTAATGACTCATACTTATTTTCAAAGATCTAATACCCCTTAAAATTTCAAAGTTTCTAACTTAAACTGAAAGATAGTAGAATTTTGCAAAAATCAGTTTCGCATAACGGTAAATTAAAACAGCGTAAAGCAAAAGTATATATTTATTATACTTTGTAAAGCTTATAAAAGGATATATTGTTTGGCGTTTTCAGATTGAAGATATATTACCTTGTAGAACTTGTGTTATAACTATTTAAATATAGGGCTTTTCGAACTTTTTGGGCTGTAGTTTCGTAACGGAGTCACTACAGAAAAAAAGTTGTTCCAAAAATTAGTTAAAATTTCATTGCTCTATTTTAAACGGTGTAGAATTTTTGTAAACATCCGAAAACATCCCTCCGATAAACAATCAGAGGGACAGATTGAAAGTAATAGTTACATTTATTCAAAATTTTTTGAAAATGTGCTAAAAACCCATATCGTTATCAAATAAATATGTTGAAGTTTATTGTAAACATGTTTTGTTATATTATTCAGTTTCCATATTATTTATATTATTTTATATTATTTCCCGGAATAGTTTTTTATTACACCTTTTACTTTGTCGTAAAAAAATTTAATAATAAATAAAAAAGTGCGCTCAACATAAGGTATATTATGGATATGATATAATATCGAAACCCTTAACATGTAATTTTTGATCATAAATAATTTGATGTATAATTATTATAGCAATAATTTTGGACTTTTATTTACAATCAAAATAAATTAAAATTCTGATTAAAAAAAAAAAAACTGAACAACATTTTTTTATGATTGTCGATGAAATTATCGAAGTTATCTGCAGTTTAGAAATTTTTAACACAAAAATAAAGAAAAGGGAAAGCCGATTTTGGAATTGTCCTCAACTTTCTTTCAAAATCTTTAAACTAATACATTTGTTTTTTTTTATTTATTTTACAGAGAAGATATCGACTTAATGTGAGACATAAAACTAAAAAGTTCATGTTTCAATCTTATACATAATACAGTAATTGCAAAATAATGCCTAGTCTATGTATATATAGACATGTGTATAAAAGCGCAACTTGTACATATAGATATGTGCATAAAAGCGCAACTCGTTTTAATTAAAAAGTCCCAACTAAAAATTAGATTTCATCAGAATTAATTTATTATTAATATACTTGTCCGTACTTTGTACAGTTCCGTTCTATTTCTGGTTATTTTAAATATAAAGTTTCTTTAGAACAGTTTTCAAAATATAAATTTAATAAACGATAGCTTAAACACTATTTATTACCTTATCATATTATAGTTTTGTTTATGGTTTTATTTATTTTTTTAGTCATAATTTTAAGAAAAAATTAATTTCTTGAACTTAAGCAACACTTTTGTAAAACGATCGATAAAAATATTTATAAATATAATAAAAAAAAACTAGTTTTGCTCTCGTCATAGCAAACAACAATTTGGGAAATTCCTAAAATCGAAAATATTGTAAATATTAACATAAAATTTCACCGTCTATTGTGAATTTTTAATGAAATTTAATTAAGAATCATTTTTAAAACCGGTTCATTTTAAATAGGTACAATAAAATTGAAAAAAACTTTAATAAAAAGTAAAAGCTCTTTCTAATGTTAGTGAATATTTCAAGTAGAACGTTTTAAACTTTTAGAAATTTTCAACTTAAATACAATCTATCAACCGGAAATACATATACGGGATTGTATCGGCAGCGTATTTTGGTATTTTGAAAATTTGCGATTATGTGATTTGGGATTTTGTGATTGGGATTTTGAGAAATGGGATTTTCTACCCAACCCGATAGTATCTCTGTTACATTAATTATAAAAGTTTTATTAAAATTAATTTTTTTTTTTACACAATTAATATGAAATTTATTACATTATTGAATGATAGGTATACAAACATTTCTCTAAGCTTTTTAAATTTTTTTTTTTTTATAGAATCAGTATCTTAAGTATATTTATTTTTATTATTAAGAAACTGATTATAATTTCCTTTTAACTATTAAATTTTTATTCAACCAATAAATTTTAGATCGGAATTTCAATTTCAAAAATTAAATGCTTAATTGAGAAGGCTGTTAAATGTCAATTTAAATTTTATAATATTAAATTCAATTCAGATTTCTACTAGAAACAGAAGATTGCAGAGGTCAGCGGCAGTGGCAGTGGTGAGTTAATTTATAGCATGCATCTTCTTTTGTTTACAGAAAAAAATTTGTTTATATTTTTTGATATTAAAACCCAAAATTTTTTTACTATAAAAACGTTTGAATTAAAACATATTCTGCTGCTGGTCTCTGCCATATTGTGTTTTAAACAACAGAATTCTGTCGCTGCTCTCTGCCCTCTGCCATCTGCGAGAATCTCCTTCAACCTTTAGATTTTAAATTTAACGGTATTTAATTTTGGAAAATTTCAAATTCCCCATTTTTTTGAAAAACTGTAAACTATATACATAACATTCATTTCGAGAGGTATAAGATATGCAATATGACATAAGTTTCATTGAAAAAACTTTTTGTCACTCATTTTTCCACTCATTTAAAAAAAGGGATCAAAAATTGAAAATTTATAATTCTTTCTTATACATTATCTGAAACTTTTAAAACTGGCCAAATTTGTTGAAATACAGAAGCAATAAATTATATTGCTTCTGTAAAAGTCAAACATTGTGTTTTAATATGACAAGTAAAAAAAAAGACTCTTAGCAATAAATAACATTTTCTTATAATCTTATAAAAGAAATATTTAATATTTTGGAAATCTGAAACTTGGAAAAAGTATAGTAGCACATTACCGTTTTTTTTTTTTCTTAATTTTTCTAAATAATTCTTATTTCAATCTTAAATGCCATTATTTTTAATTAATTTTTGATTTGAATTATTCACGATACGATAAACAGTTATCAGTTCAATGATCGTTTATTATATTTTTTTTTTTTCATTTAAACTGTATTAAAAGCACGTAGCAAATAGCAGGGAATGTCTTTATATAACATATATGTAGGTAATAATATAAATATTTAAATCTCTATATAATATTATTATCTTCATGCTAGTCAAAACTCTATTACAAAATAAAAGTAACGTTTGAAATTTTTATATGTTATTATAAAGTTACTTTAAAAATAAACGTCATAAAAAAAAAAATTCATGTTTCTTATGCCGACTACAAAAACTTAATCGAATTTAAATTTTTTTTTTTCTTTTTTTTTTTTTTTTACTATTATTTCGCCTTTTGAAAAGATTCGAAATAACATTTGAAAATTTCTAATGTCAAAATATTATTCTTGTCATATTCAATATATAGATAATATTATAATATTATGTATCTATCTATATAGTATAGCAATTTAAAATATGTACAGGTATTTAAATGTATATGTCACAATTAGATATAAAACAAAACGTTATATTAGAATATGCAATACAATATGCAGTAGAGAAAACGAGTTAACTTTAGAATAAATTCAAAACTTAAAATTCAAAACTTATTTTCCATTTATGAAGTCATGAAGTTATATAACTTTATTTTAAAAATAAATTCTTTTTGTTTTTATTTTTTTTTTTTTAAGCAAAAAATATTAATTCCGGAAATCGTAGGATAATTTGAAAAAGAGTTTAAGAGTTTAGTCATAAAATAAATATAGTATTTTTATCAATGAATATTACTTTTAAAAAGTAACAGGCTTAACTAAATCATCTCTTAACTATGAGATTTGTGAGGTTCAGTTTCAAAACTGAAAGCATAATGTCATGCCATAATAAACCAAATAAAATGTTGAACTTCTCAGTCAAAGTCATAATTATCAAACTGAAAGCTTTTAATTTTTAAAAAATATTAATTATTAGCTATGGTAAATTGATTTTTTTTGATTTTAACTAATAATTATATTAAATAATTTCAAAAGATATCACAAACGACATTACTGCGATATGAAACTTAGTACCGTAGTTGTAAATCGCGCTAAAAATGGATCACGAAAAGAAAAAAATAAAAAACAAAAGACAGTGTCAATTTGACAGAAAATCACTTAAGAACGTGATAGGAATTTTTTTGCTTTTTTTTTTTTTGTTTTTCATATTTTTTCACAGTCTGTACCATCTTCGTTTAATTTTTTTTTTTTTTTTTGGAGCATTATAATAATATATTGGTGTTGTCACTTGTAGTATAATATGTATTCAAAGAAAAATCGGTTTAAAATAATCAAAATAAATAGCAACAATATAAAATATGACAAAATTTAATATGTTCTTTTCCAGGATAACGCTATATTTATATCCTATTATTCTAGAAAATAAAGATAACATTTTCGATAATTTTTTTTTTTTTAAATTCCTTCTTATTATTTTTTTTTTTTTGTTTTTATATTGGCTTGTTAAACTTCTTTAGTAGGCTTTTAAATACATCAAATTGGTAGTATATAACCTTTACTCGAATCCAATTTTCAAGAAATTTTATAAAACTGTTTTTCAAACTTTTTTAGAGTACATATAGCACCATTAAATATTTACCTTACACAACAAATAACCGTTTTTTGTTAACTTAAATATTATATTATATTTTTTTTTAATTAATTAAAAATTAAAAAAAAATTATTGTAGTTTTTTTTATAGTATTTTATTTTAAAAAAGGTTTAATTTAAAAGAGTTTAATTTTTTAAAATTATCAACTAGACATTTTAGTTTTATTTAATTATTTGAAGTTTAAATTTCAATTACATAAAAAAAGTAATCAAAGTTTTCTATTTTGTTTTTCTACTCTAAATTTATACTATTAATTTGGTACCTTATCAAATTTAAAGATTTGTAGTGGAATTCACTTATAAGATTCAGAACTAAAGTGATTTCGGAACGTATCGTACTAACGTTTCATCCTTGCACTTTCCAAAATAATTTTTGCAAAGTAAACATTAATGGCAGCTACTAAATTTTTAAAAGTAGAATATGATAAATTTATTTTTATAGCAGCAAAAAAATATTTTATTTTAACGTTTTCCAGCACTTTGTATGATGATTATGTCAGTATTGGATTAATTTTATGTCAATTATTATTAATTGTCAATCCATGTAAACGTCATAAATTGTCATTCCTTACAAATCGTTTTTTTAATCCTTTAATAAAGTTTTTTATTATAGTTTTATTATTTGTATAAAGTAGGTACATTTTAATTATTTACATATTATACATATATGATATCTCAATCATCTAATAGTAAATAAATGTTATTTCAAATTATGTTAATTATAAATTATAATGATTTCGATTTGAACTCTGTTTTTAGTAATTTTTTTTTAATTTATAGTAATTTTACAGTTTTTTAATTATTTATTATTTACTTTTCACCTTTAATACAAAAAAAAAATTAAATTTTTAATTTTCTGCACCTAGTATGATTGTCATTAGAACAAGTGACAGATAATCAAGTATGAAATGCGATGTGCTCAGAAAATACTTGATACTATTCCGAATAAAAAACAAGCCTCATAAACTTGTGTTTAATACAAAGTACGATAGATGCAGAAACTTATTTGTATCCACCAAATAAAGTAAAAGTTTATAAGTAAAAGTAAACCTCAATATATTACATAATATATTGAAATATATTGAAGTAAAATATTGAATAATATTGAAATATATTGAATAAATTTGATTTTTTAATTTTAGTTTCAATTCAAATGCTTTCTTTCCTGGCCGATTCTTGCAAAAAAAATAAAATGAAACGGTAAAAACTAAACTAAAACGGTTTTTTTTTTTCAATACTCGTAGTATCTAAACAATTTTTTGGAGTTTTTTAATCCCACTACACTAATGAAATATAAATAATTTAAGGTTACAAAAATTTAAATTTAAATTAATTAAGAAATTTGCTTTAAAATAATTTGAAAAATCATCGATCAAATCAAAACTATCATTAATCAAAAGTAAAATGAAATTTCAGATTTATGTTTGAGAATCACTGAATTTTTTATTATATCGAAAAAGTCTGATATTTTACAGCGATTTTTAGCGTACGAATTTTTTTCATATAACTTGTTAATATTCATATACAATATACGTCATATAATGATATATATGTACGTATATAATATGTAAATGTATTTATAAACATATTTTTTTATTCAAAACATCTTTAAACATTTCCAAAGATTTGATTTACAAAATTCTTTACCAGATTCACAATGAACACAAATTTTTACATGATTTGTGTTATATTTACATGAAAGGATTCTAAACAAATGTTACATCCTTTTTAGAAATTGTTTTCGTTTTTTTTTTTATTTATTCAATTCAATAGTGTTGTATCGCACACATGAATATGTGTATGAATGTGTTTTTTTAAAAATATTTAAAAACGTGAAAATCTCACGTATTTTAAGTAAATAAGAAAGAAAAATTGTTTTTCAATTTTGTTGTCAATGGCGATTGTCTTTTTTTTTTTTTTGTTTTTTTTTTTTATCTAAAAATGTGCCATGGCTTTTATGATATTTAAATACAATTTATTTAAATATATAATAACTTTTTTAAGTTAAATTCATCTCCTTTTGATTTAAATTGATTTTGATAAAATCAAGATATTAAATTTTAAGATTGAACGAGTTTTAATTTTAGATAACAAATGAAACATTTATTTGAAAAGAAAGGAAAACTAAATGAAATGAAAAATTAAGAATTTAACTTTCAAATTTATAAATTATTAGATTAAAAATAATTATTTTACTAAAATTAAAAAATATTACATGGATTCTTTTTTAAAAAGCCATTTAAATTTAACATTAGAAAATTGGCTTAAGGTATTAAGCGTAAGGACAATATTTATAAATACGGAACTACAAGAAAAAACACTTTGGAAAAATCGATTCACAAGCTCACTTGTAAAATTAATATAAGATTAAACTAATATTATTAGTTTTGCAAATACATATTATTATGTCAGATCAGGTTTTCATCTCAGCACTTCCTAATTCTTCTATTTCATTGAAGGGATATTTGATTAGAAATATTTATGTCATAATTATGTGAAAAGTAGTGATAATATAGACAAAACAAGAATAATCACAGCTGGATAAAGTGTAAAATCTGGTGGAATCAAAGCAGCAGATAAAAGAAAAAATAATGATAATACAACAGCTGCATCAAAACGGAAACGTAATGACAATGACGACGGCAAAAAAATGAAATCTGATGGAGACAGTGATGGCGATGAAGACTCTGAATATATTGTTAAACTTGACAAAGATAATGCTTTTTCCAGAGGTTTAGAACTAGTTAAAATCTTAGGGGCATCTGATACAACTGGGGAGTTTATCTTCCTTATACAATTCAAAGGGATGGATCAAGCTGAATTAATACCACCCAAAGTAGGAAATATAAAGTGTCCACAGCTGGTAATCCAATTTTACAAGGAAAGGTGAAGATGGTATTCAGATGATGAGAATGATGATTAAACAGTATAAAATTATACGTAACAAATATTTATATTAAGGAAATGAATTACATACATAAATGCCAATATATTTAGAAAAATTTCTGAAAGGAAATTAAAATAATTAAATATAAAACAATAACAAAAATCGTAAATTATACTTTAAAATTGACATTAAAAATAAAATAAACCTTTGATTTTCTAAATCTAAATATAAGTACCTAAATATTATAGATTTAAATGTTAATACATAATTTAAAAAAAAAAATTAAAGTGTACCTAATATTTAATTTCGATGTTCAGAATAAAATTAACACTTTCGATTTTAAATTTTTTTTTTATTCTTGATATCTTATCGTCTTTTCGAAAATGAAACACAGGTTTTAAAATAAGTTAACAACTTCCGGTTGTAAAAAAAAATATATCTGATAATTTTACAGAAAATTAAGCTTTTAACATAAAATATTTACATTTTTCAGCTATATATGATAAAATAAAAAATAGAAGCTAATAGCTTTAGTTTATTTAAACTGATTTGAACCTACCTCAAAAATTAATTGATATTAAAGAGATATTTTTTTTTATCTCTTTCTCACGATTCTATATTAGTGTATTGCTATATTATATTGCAATTATTTGAAAAATATTGAGTGAATTATAATTTACTATTATGCATAATAATATTGAGAGAATTACCGTTTTTGCAATATATTGAGAGAATTATCACTTACTGTGGTGTGATATATTAAGACTTAAGAGAATTATCGACTACTTACTAGTTATGTACTACAAAGAATATACTCAACAAGGCAAAATGTAAAGCAACAGTTTTTAAAAAAGCACAATTCCAAAAGACAATACAAACTTTATTGTGACTTGCACCAAAATTTCAAAATTATCTTAGATTTTCATATAATAAGAAAAATATGAAAATAGGCCTTTTTTTGAAACTTTGAAGGGCTGTAAGTCCGGAACGCTATATAATAGAGAAAACTCGTTAACACACGTAAAAATATATTGCAAAAGCTTTATTTTTTCGTCTTGTCAAATAAAAATGTGTACAGGTGCCTAAGTTACCGATGTCTAAAAATAGCAAATTTTGAATTTGTGAACCCTAATAGCTCATTAACAGGGAGTGGTACAAAAATATGCTGAGTAAACTTACACTAATTCTAAAAGTTCTTTCTTCCCTCAAAATTTCAAGTTCCTATCTAAAATCGTGCCGGAGTTATGAAGGTAGTAAAATCATGCAAAATTTGGTTTTCACATAATGATAAATTTAAATGCTAAATTAAAAATAATTGTATAATTTTGATGTCGATTTGGTAAATGATGATCGATTTACCTTTGATGTCGACAAAGGTAAAAATTCCTGTCGAATGGCGTTTTCAGATTGAAAAAATCTTAAGTAGAACATGAGATATACACATTTAAAAATAGAGCTTTTTCAAAGTTTGAATAACGGTTTACAATCCCGAATTTATAATCATTACGTCTTGGTTTTTGGAAAAACGAACGCAAGGTTAAACATTACATATTTTTTAGTTAACAAAATTGAAAGAAATAAAATAACTTTAACTAATAAAACGGGTTTAAACCCCAGCTGGGTCATATAGATTAATAAAAATAATATAGATTTTTCTTATAATATATATAATTAGTAGAATATAATTAAATTAAAAATAAGTATATTATGTTTTATAAATTATAATTAATATCATATTGTTATAGCTATATAATAAAATAATAATATTAAACCATAATTCTTGTATAAGATAATAGATGGCGTAGAATTAAAAAAGAAACGTCTTTCTTGTACAATAGCTAAAGCCGAGTAATCAACGGCTTAGTAAAATTGATGACGCACAAAACTGAAGCTTAGTCAAATATGAATAATAAATGACTTAGTGGATGCCCTATACTCGTCATTGGAGTGACAAGGAAAAAAAAAATAATAAAAACATTATTATTCAAAATAAAATTTTAAAATGAAATAAAATTTATAAACAATTTTAACAGAAACTGATTTTTTTTTTTTGTATAAAATCAATAACTAGAATTCAACAACACTTTTTAAAAAAATATGTTTTTCCTTTTAATTAGTTTTTCCATGTATTTAAATATTTTTTTTTTAGATTCATTTTAATTTTGATTAATACTTATACAACTGAATTGTGCAAATGTTTATTAACTGTGTAAATTTCTGATTATTACAGCAGTGTCTTACTTTAATAAGCCCGTTATAAAAATATATAATTTAATTCAGTTTTTTTTTTTCGATATTTTTCAAAGTCACATTCAATAATTTATTCTTTTCCATTTATTCACTAATTTTTTAAATTCAAAGAGAATTTTATTTCTGAATAATTAGAATAATAAATGACCGTTAAAAGTATATTTTATCTGACGGGTTTTATATTATTATTATTATTTATTTTTATTATTAATATTTAGGTTTATTCCCCTGCCACATAAATGTGACAAGGAAATTACACAGCATTTACTTTTCAGGCGTGGCTGGAAATGTCGTAAGAGGGAATTATTTTTACGATAAGTGTGAGATTCGAACCCACACTTCCTCGATGTTTACAACGTATTTCATACGCTCTTAAACACTACGCCACCGAGCCCCCGGTTTTAAATTAAAATATTATGTTGTACATAGATGAATCGAGTTTTATATTATTTTTTATAAGATTTATTTTGTGATCCTCGCGTCAGTTCCATTTATTTTAAAACCCTTCAACAAACCTAACTCAATTTTTTTTAAATTGTTTAAAAAATACTAATAAAGAAAAAAAAATTAGTAAATGTTATTATAAAGAAGAGTCTCGTAAGAAAACGGTTACAAAAATGCTAAGCACGATGTTTTGACAGTTAACATCGTGTTAATTAAAAAACATCACTTTTACATCTAAAAGAATAACAATACACCGCTTCAGTGATATTCTTCGTTAATGTGGCTTGAACAATAAATGAATGTATGGGATATTTTTTAACTTGCCTGATGTTAGGTATTAGCTTATTTTTTATCATTTTATAATATATCTTATATTAGGTATATTAATTTTTTATATTGTACCTAAATTGTCTCATTATATCGTTTTACAAAATATCGAATATTTAAAATTCTAATTTTCTTTAATTAAAAATTATTTACAACGAGTGATTACTTATTATATATTCAATGTTTATTTTAGATATAAATTTCACGCTTCCACAACGTTCAAAAAAATTTAAAAAAAAAACATCAATTGCATTTTACGCTTACTAAGAATAACCTAAACCTTAAACTTTGGTAATTAATTTATGTATATTTATAAATTATTTATTAATATATTTACAATTTACTCAAATTTATTAACATTCAAGTTTCTATAACAGTTTTTTAACAGTTTTTTTTGTAGGTTGATTGCATCGGAAGAATATTAATTTTTTTTTGCTGTTTATTTTTATTTAACGTAACGCTTTGCAATAAAACTGCAGTAAAATTGCAATATCAATATATTATTATTGTTTTAACAACTTTGACAGTTAACCTTTTTTGTAATAAGATAATGAGGGTAATAAAACTTAAGTTGCACTTGGTTTAAATTGCAATGACAAATTTTGATATGTTCATATGATGAGAAGACAAAAATGCTTCATCCAACTATTAAAACATTGCTCTGAATAACAGATTCACTGATTCTTTTTAAAAACTCAACTTAAATTTAATTTAAACTCAACTGGATAATTTTCAGAGTTGGTAATGTTTAATGTTTATTATCGATATGAGTGATACAGTTATTATTAAAAAAATTTCAATTTTTCGAGTTATAAATGAAAGGTTAATAAACAATGTTCATTGAACTTTCAACTGACACAAATCATACAAAAGGAATAAAAATATTCACTTGATCGCTCACAAGTGCACAGTTTTCTATATAAATATCGTGGTAAATATTAATACCAGTACAAGATCAAGCTGATATCTATACTATTTTAATGGTGCCATAATAATCAATTAACTGAATTAACCAAATTTTTATATCCAGTATAGTTACGGATAACATAATATAAAAACAATAACATTTTATTAGGTGTACCCATAATTTAAACTCAATATCAGTAGGTATTTGAATATATTTATCAGTTTAGCAGCGATTATAATTAAATCTGCAAAACTTTACATAGAAACCTAACCATATATTATTATATTTGCCGTAATTATTACATATAATTAGCACTACTCATATCGATTAAAACACTAAGTTAATATTAATAATAACCGTTAATGTGCAACAATATTTTCTAAAATTATAAGACTTATTCCTTTTCTTCATAATATTATAATGTTTGTCGTGAAAAATAAAATATTTAATAATATTATATAACTTACTTAGTATTTCAAAAAAATTGACTCGAAATTAACTCTAAACTGAACTATTAAAAAATATCCAAATGAAAATAATTCCTTAATTATAGAATTTAAATGCTCAAAGCGAAAAAATAAACACTAGCTATACTTATTGTATAAAATAATTTACAATATTTTTCACTGATAATTTTCACACATTCGTTATAAATAAATTATACTTTACTTTGTGGATTTATTTATATTAAATATACATAAATTAAATATTGACAAAAGAATTTATATTATTTGCATTTATATCATTATTTATAATAACTCAAAATTACTTTGAAAATGATCACCTTTTATTATAAAGTATATAGGTAATCAACTTTAGTTTCAAATCATAATATCATAACAAAAATTTTTTAACACTGGCAACAATAGATAATATGTATGTATATATATTAAAAATATTTTAGAGTACTTATCTCTACAGTACAGTTAGTTATACAGCACTAAGAGTAAAATAATTCTTAGTATTTTTAATATTTTAAAAATTAAATTAAATAGGTACTATTATAAAATTTAGGTTTCTACTATAATTGACATTTTGAATTAAGTGTTACCAAATCAATAATATATATTGTTGAATTAAACAAGAAATAAATAATGACTATAATATAGATTTGTTACCAAGCACTTTTCATTCAATAATTCTAATTTAAATAATTATTAACCCGTTAGGTATATTCATATATAAAGTATATTTTAATAAATAATAAATAATCAAATAATCAAATAATCAATCAATATCAATATGTTTTAATAAATTAATTCACTCTTAATTTAAATAAAAAATGTATGGTCAATGACCTTCTCATCTATTACATTAACTGAACAATAATAATACGAAACATAATCACCAATAATAAACTTTTTTGGTTTTAAGAAGTTAAAAAAAAAAACATAATTTTTTAAATCAATCAAAATAAATTGATAAAACAATAACAATAATACAAATAATGGTTAAAATAAATAAATTTATTGTATTTTTAAATAATCGTGTAATATTATACCTTTCCGCTCATTATGTCTATCGCTCAAACAACTTTGATGATCAGTAAACAACTAATAATGTGTTTTGTGCTCCTTGACGTCAACAACAAACAAAATCCTCTTTTGAATATTTTCTTCTTTTTTTTTTTTTTTTTTATATTTTAATCACCAAATTATTAGAATATTGGTTTATAGTTTTTCAAATCAATTTTTGGTTGATTAATTTTGTTTTTTTATCAAAGCTTACCGAATTTTTAGTTACTTCAAAAAAGAAAAAAAAAAAAAAACAAAAAAAAAAAAATACTATGAGATGTTTACGAGTTTTGTTTTGATTCGTTATTTCTATCTTTCTCTCTTTCTTGTTTTGTTTTTATTTTTGCAAAAAATACGTTTTGCACTTAAAAAAAAATTGTAAAAAAATCCAAAAAAAAAAATAAATTTGTTAAAAAAATTCCGAGCTTGTCAAGAATGATCTCAGCATATAAAGAAAGTATTTTTTATCAATTAATAACTCTTGCATATGAGCACACATTGAAAAAGACCAGTTAATTTTTTGTTTTTCACTCAAAATATTATCGAAATTGATCATAAATTAAACAAAAAAAAAAAAAAAATTTATTTTTTATTTAAAAGTACAACCTGGTACAACTTTTGTCTTAAAAAAAAAAAAAATTTATTATTTGTTGTCTTAATATGTAAATTATAAAAATAAATAAATAATATTTTAATATTCAAATTAAATATTTGACAAAATGATATATAAAACGATTTTATTACACAAATTTATCTTTAATATGTATAAGTACTGAAACTATGTGATTTTTTATGACTAGTTATTAATTTATATATTAAATAAAAAAAAATGTTTTAAAATATTAACTCAATCAATAATAGGTACTTATAGATATACAACTATATATTATCCATTTATATCCATATAAAAGTCACAAAATTTATTATTTTTTAATATTGATTTATTAATTTAAAATCGTTTAAAATCACTAACGTCTTATTTAACTCATAAACTATTTTTTTTTTTTATACAATTTTAAAGTAAAATTTAAAAAATTAAATCCGCTTTATATTGAACAATAATTAAAGATCACTTCAAAATTTATAATTTGAAAAAAAGAAATAAGGAAAAACCTATAATTTCAATTAGTAACGATCACAGTAATAATGAAATAATACACCACCACAAAAAAAAAAAAAAAACTGTAAAAACTGTCAATATAACGAACCCATCTGTACAGGTGTTTTTTTGAAACTAAACCGCAATAGTATAAAGTATAGTATTAAATACATCAAACTTTTAGTTAAAAAAGAAGTTTTTGTTTTGTTTTTTTTTTTTTTTTTTAATCGTTTTCTGATAAACGCTTTATTTTAAGTTTATCTTAAGTATTTTTTTATCGCGGGCTTTCAAAATCATATCTAATTTTTTTTTTTTCATATAAAGTTTTATATATAAGTAATAATAGCTAATTGTAATGTTTTATATTTTTTATTTATTTTTGTTTGTCTTTTTAAGTACATACAGTCATATTATATACTTTGTAGAAATATATTTTTAAATATATTTACATTTATAGTTATTAAAAAAGCAAAACACATTGTAATATATTTAGATAAAGAAAATAAATCTTGGTTTGGTTAAAAAAAAGATTTATTATTGTAATCAGTTTTACAGCTTAATCTTTACTACTTATGTATTACTTTTTAAATTTATTGCCATGACGACCTGCCAGTTTTTTTTTTTATGCACATCTCTGCTACATAAATGTGGACAGGAAATTACTCAGCCTATCCTGTTCAGGCGTGTGGCTGTAAATGTTGTAAGGGCGAATACCTCTTACGAGGTGTGTGGGATTCGAACCCACACTTCTTCAGTGTTTACAGCGTATTTTATACGCTCTTGGCCACCGATGTCCCTAATTTGGATAATATTTATTACATATTTCAAAGAGTTGAACTTCAGATAAATTGATTTCGATATATTCGATCATAATATAATAATTTCCAAAGGTGAAATTTACAAATTCTAAAACTTCAAGTTTGTATTTTTACAAAAGTTAATTAAAATTTTGATTCTCGACTTAACTTATAAATCTGGATATATTCTCTAAAATCTTATTTCGATTTTTTTAAAGTTTTTTAAATTAAAAACAAACAACGCCCATTATTGAAAGACTCATTTCGCATTTCCTGACTTACATCTTAAGTTTTTTTAAGCTTTTTAAATTTTACAAAATAAATATCAGTAAAAATTATCAAAAAAAAACAATTTTTAAATGACATGTTGATAAACTGAATTCCTTAAAATTGAAAAAAAAGTCCTATTTTTAAATTTGTACACCTTAGTATTAGAGAATATTAGAGAATGGAGAATCTTAGTAGTTACGGGAAATTTTTTATAGCTTCAGAAATCAAAATCAAAATAATATAATTTCTTGTAATTTCAATTTTCCAAAATTTTACTTCTTTCATAATATCTTCGTAATATTTTTAAATACAACAGAAAAGAAATCTTTTAGAATTATAAGCAAAACTTACCTCAAAAAATGTTATTATATCTCCGCCTTAAACAGCGGAAGCTATTAGGGGTTAAAAATAGAAAATTTGCTATTATTAGACACCTCTGAAAAAATTTGGTACAAGCGTGTTCCATTATATCTCCTTCTCTTTAAAATTGAAAACTGATATTTGAAATCATTTGGACCATGGATTCAGATTTAAGAATCTTCCGAACTAGTCAAATAGTAAATGAGCATAGCTTAAAAACCAATAAAAATAGAACCTTTAAAATTGGTACAAAATTGGTTGATGTTTGTTTTCTCTATGTAATGTGTAATGTTTTCTCTATGTCCCTGAAATTTCAGATGAATTGCAGTGGCAGTTCTGGTAAAAACACACGCCTCTCAAGGCCTAACAAGCATATCTTCGTATTTAATAAAGATAGAAACATGAAATTTTGTATAAGGGTGTTAAATCATGCCAGTATTACTTTCCTGAAATTCGAGTTGAATAAGGAAGGAAAGGAAGGCGGTATAAGCAGCTGCCACAAGATTCCTAAAGCTGAACAAACATAGATCTGAAACTAATAAAGACAGACTTTTTCAAGGCATACTAATAAAGACAGACTTTTTCAAAATCTAGCTTTATACAAGGATGCTTTATATAAAGCTAGATTTTTAATTTAATTTGAATTTTTCAGGTGTAGGGTATTAATAATTGAGGTGGTTGCATATAGACTTACTGCTACATTTACTTGTTTATTATAAAATTCACAATAATTTTAAACTGTTTTTATTGTCTTTTGCAAAATGTGTGCCTTTAGAAACCTTTGATTTTACATAATGCCTTGTTATAATTGCATATTCTTAGTTCGTACGACAAATGGAATTTGCAAAAAGAAAAAATTGTTGTCCTTGAAAATTTCTATATATATAATATAATAACGTCTATTCTTAAAAACTTCCAATAATCGGTTATAATATTTTAATTTATTTGAATTTCATTGGTGATTTTTAAAGTATTGAGTTATTCACTAATTAAATAAATTTTTATCAAGATTACATACATACAGATAAAAAAAAACTTTAAAAGAATTTGAAATTAATTAATCTAACACGTATATTATCTAAAATAATGACAAATATAGTATTGTTTTTCTTAAGTGGTTCTATTGACGAAATAATAAATATAAAATTGATATTGGAATTCAATAGTTTACATAAAAAAATAAAAAAAAGATTTGTTTACTAATAATATAAACTTGATTGAAAATTAACCAATTAATATTTTTTGGTCTTGAAATTTAGAATATTACGTGTACTTTCTTATAGGTTATATCGAATTTTTAATATTTCGTGTATCGCACATACATTCCGATGTCCTGAAAAGGTTAAAAAAGTAAAATCATATTATAATAAAAGTACACTCTATCTGAATCATAGTGTAGTGATCAATTTGTCAGCCTTCCAATCGAAGGATCTTGGGTTCAAACATCGGTCAACTCATATAAAACAAACAAAAAATAATATTAATTGCTGCAAAAGTGGAAGCTACACTTGCAGTAGCGCTTATATTACACAGGAAGGTATTACATACTTCTGCATGCTGAATGAGTGTTGATGATGACTATAGTTATTAATTATTGCAAAATAGTAATAATAATAGGCGGATTCATTATTCCTTTACAGTCTCACACCTAATTCTATGTTTCTGAATCTTCATCTTATCCTCTCCTACCTCTACTCCCTAGCCAATATACTGCTTTAGCAGAAAGGGGCTTTATTCCGTTATAATGGCTAAAGATGGAGCTCGGGTATAATCAGTCAGAACCTGACACTATCTAGGTGGAATTTTTGGTGATACTACGAAGATAATTTCTTCATTTCTACATGAACACTTCATTTACCTAGTGTTGTGTCTAGTAGTGTTTATTTAAATTAAAAAAATTTTTTATTAAAATAAACCTGTTTTAAACTAAATTAATAATTAACATTTTTTAAACGCATATACTAAAGTTCCATGTTCTTTACTAATAATTATATGCAAACATTACATATACAAATAAATATAAAAATAAAAAATAAATATTAATAAATATTAACATCACATTATGCAATATTCAAAAAACCCTAAATCTATATATATTCTAATTTAAATCTATTTTAATGTAATTCTTTTTTTTTTAACCTTTTTAGCACATTTCCAAAAAAATTTTAGTTTTACTCTGTCCGTCCGTCCGCCCGTCGGTTTACAAAACTTCTACACCGTTAAAGATAGAGAAAAAAAATTTTAACCATGGGTAGGTCTCATAAAAAAAATAATTTTGTAGAAAACTTTTTCGTAGCCCCATCCATTACGGAGCTACAGCTCCTTAAACTTTGAAAAAGCCTTATTTTTAAATGCATATATTTTATGTTCTGCTTAAGTCTTAAGTTAAGCTTCAATCTGAAAACGTCATTCGACAGCTATTTTTTTTAACTTTGTAAATTTAGTATTTAATTTTTTTTAATTTACCGTTATGTGAAAACCAAATTTTGCATGATTTTTCTACTTTCATAACTTCGGCGCGCTTGAAATTTTGAGGAAAGAAAGAACTTTTAGAATTAATATAAGTTTCCTCAGAAAAATTTTTGGTAGCACCCCCTCTTTAAGAGTTATTACTCCTCAAAAATTGAAAATTTGCTATTTTTAGAGACCTGTAACTTAGGCACCTGTAAAAATTTTTCTTCGGCAAGACATGAAAATTAAAGGTTCAATAATATATTTTTACGTGTGTTAACGGTTTTTCTTAGTTATATAGGATTCCGGACTTACGGCCCCTCAAAATTTCAAAAAAGTCCTATTGTCACGTTTTTTCTTATTACATGAAATTTTCAAATTTTTCTGCAAGTCACAATTCTAAAAAGTTTGTATTGAGTTTTGGAAATGTGCGCTTTTAAAAATCATTGGTTTACATTCTACCTTGTTTTAATTTAGCTTAAATACAATATTGTAAAAATTAAATAAAACAAAAACATATTTTAACATGTTAATTACACAAACAAAACAATTTTTTTAAAAATTACTGTGATTTTAAAATTGAATAAAGTGATGACTGTAATGGACTCGAATCATCGTTCATAAGTATGTTTTTTTGCGGTTTAAAAATTCTTATACTTTCATATACATCTAATTTTTTATTGTCGTTTACAATTTTTAGTAATTTCAAATTTTCTTCTTTGAATGTTTATGTTTATTTTCAACCATATGCTTCGCAATCAAGGATTTATATATATCACCTTTTTCAGTTGCTTTCTTATGCTCTTTAAACCTTGTTTTGATGTTTCTTTTTGTTTGGTCTATGAATTTCATATGAGAATCATTACATTTTACTTCGTGAACTCCCGAATTTTCCAAACTACTTCTTTTGTCTTTATAATCTGGTAAAATATTTTTGGTTTTTGGATTGTTTTTTGTTATCAATCTTATGTTTTGCCGTAACATTATATAGGCTCATAGACAGATAATATAGGTTTGTGTGGGCTCTTTATTTTTTTCTGCCGAGAAAAAGACATAGAGTTATAATTACTTTCCGCTGTTGTTTATACTTATGTTTATGTATAACTTTGCGGACGATTTCTTCATTAAACCCATTTATTTTCGCTGGACATTAATAGAAACATTAACATTAACATTAGAATTCGAGATATTATATAGAAAAGAAACATTTTTACCGAGATACATAACAGCAGACTTAATTGTTTAGTCTATAGAATGTTAAACTTAAACCTCAGTCGTGAAAAAATAGAAAAAGAAACAGAAGTCAGGGGCCTCGGTGGCATAGTGGGTAAAAGTGTATAAAATACGCTGTAGACAACGAGGGAGTTTGGGTTCGAATCCCACACACGTTGTAAGAATTATTCCCCCTTACGACATTTACGGCCATGCCTGAAAAGGAAAGGCTGTGTAATTTCCTGGTCACATTTATGTGGCAGAGAAATGCACTAAAAAAAAACCTTTTAGTTTTTCCATTAATTCAAATGAATTTTTTACATATTGGCCTTCTGGAGGTTTTAATTTATTAAAATTACTAATGAGACATTTGGGTATCTTATGGTAAGCTGAATTAATATTAGATACTATAGGGCGCAAATCATTATTTGGCCTATGGGTCTTGACCGTTAATCTGGGATTTGTGTTATTTAACGTATATTTTATTGTTTGAATATTTAAATCTGAAACTGCTTTATTTATTAAACCTTTTGCTGTTTGATGTTGTTTTTTTAGAGGGCATCTATGTATTTTTGTATTTGGTCCATTTTCTAATATCTGTGTAATTTTATTATCATAATCTGATTTGTCCATTATAACTACATTGTTGTTTTTGTCTACTTTTAGGTAAACTAAGTCTTTATCTTTTAAAGACTTTATGGTTTTTTGATAGTAATGTGAGTATTTTTCAGTACTACTGTTCTTTTTAATTTTCACTTTTTAGCATATTTTCAAAAAAATTTGAAAAAATATGCTTATTAGTTTCACTCTGTCCTTCTGTCCGTCCGTCCGTCCGTCTGGGTGTTTACAAATCTTTTACACCGTTTGAAATAATGCAATGAAATTTTAACTACGGATAGGTATTGCCAGAAAACTAATTTTGTGGAATAACTTTTTTCTGTAGCCCAACCCGTTACTGAGCTACAGACCTATAAAGTTCGAACAAGCCCTATTTTTAAATTGTTGTAACACAGGTTTTATAAGACATATTTTAAATCTTGAAACGCCAAACGATTGCTACTTTTATAAGCTTTATCATTATATACAAAAGTAAATATGTGGCTTTGACATGCGATACGCTAATATACCGTTACCGTTAAACTCAATTTTTCCAAAAATTTGAACCCCTTCTATCTTTCAAACGGTTTAGTTTAGAAGCCTGACATTTTGAGAGGGGTTAGATTTTGGAAATAAATATGAGTCAATTTAAAAAATATTTTTGTGTCGCTCCCCATTTCGAAGCTGTAAGGTATCAAAAAATGAAAATTCCCTATTTTTAAACAACTGTAACTTGGGCACCTGTCCAACATTTTTTCAACTTAAAGCTACAACATTATACTTTTGTTTTTGTTAATAACTTTTCTCAATAATAAAGGGTTATCTTATAATTTGCAAGATTGTGATTTCACTTTTCTTAACAAAAAAAAAATTCAAACAAAAATCAGAGCCAAAAACCAATATTTGAGTTGGGGCTCCTGAATAAAACAAAAAAATATAAAAAAAAAATTCAAACATAAATCAATTTATTATAAAAAATTATTTTTCAATATATCTTCTCTTTACTCTAGGCTTATCGTGGATATTTCTTAATTTTGGAAATGTGCTTTTTTAAAAACCCTTGTTTTTTTCCCATTACTTGTTTAATTAATTGTTTAACTTCTGTTCATATTTCTGTTTTTACTTCTTGTGAACATTTCCTGATTATGAATTATTTAATAGATATTATTGTTCAACACATTTGAGTTATATTGCAGATTAAATTGTATTTGTTCAACAGAAAATTTTAATAATCACTAATTTAATAAAATTAAGTATTTTATCTGTTTAAATTTAATACAATAAAATTGTCGGAAGTATTATAAAGTAAACATAAAATGCTACCTCACTTCGAAAAATACCTTGAAAAAATTACAAAGATTTAATAATAATTTGAGAATATATTCTGTGAGTTAAAAAAATTAATATTAAGTATTATAATTTTACTATCCAAATTTTATTTTTTTTTAATTTTCGAATAGAAAAATAATGATCGAAGCAACTGAACATCAGTGCCACCTACCGAGTCGAACAAAACACTCATTGGAGCACCAAACTATCATATGGTAAGAAAATAACTTTAATAATTCAAATAGTTTAGTTGAGATGATGTTACACATACATGCCAACCAACATTTTAATATACTTTATGTTATCCGTTAATATATTTTATTATTTTACTTAATACATTAGTTTGATTCAAACTCGACGATCGAGGAAAGTTGAAGACCCAAAGGTCGTTCAAATTGGGAATATCTTTAAATATTTAATTTTCAATACAATTTACAAAAATAACTACAAAGTTTGACTTTTCAAAGAAATTCCGTTTAGCTATCAAAGACATATTTGTTTATAAATCGAAAACAAATGATCATAAGATTTTCTTCATAGAAAAATACATGAACGGTCGTCAATAGACTTTAGACGTTCACTAGATTCTTGAACTCTGTTGGAAAAATATTTAGTAGAATAGAGTTATTTTTCGAAAAAAAATAAGTTTGATGCCACCACTCAACGTTTTTAAAAAAAAAAAGAAGAGGGCTCGCAGCTCTTCGATAAGCTATAGAAAGAGCTAGCTTAAATGTATTAAGATAAAAAAATGCTTGTACTCATTACCTCTAATAAATGATGAATGATTTAAAGAATTCATCAGTTACAGAAATATTATGAAGTTATACTAAAATAAAACATTACATAATAATTTATAATATAATTAATTTTTTTTTTTAAATAAAAGCAATTTAAAATTATTATTCTTGGAATCATTTGATAAAAAATAGTTGTTTTTAGCACATTTCATAGTTTCACTCTATTCGTCCTGACAAAACTTCTACAACGTTAAAGATAGAACAATGAAATTTTAACGATAAGTAGGTTTCATAAAAAAATAATGTTGTAGAACATTTTTTTTATGTAGATGTTTTACAGCCCCTAAAACTGCCCCTCAAACTTTGAAAAAGTCCTATTTTTGAGCTACAGAAAAGTCCTATTTTTAATCTGTATATCTCAGTTCTGCTTAATATTTTTTTAAAAATGCTATACGACAGGATTTACCTTTATAAATCAATATCAAAATTATACATTTTTTATAAATTTAGTACTTAAATATACCGTTATGTGAAAACGAAATTTTGCATGATTTTTCTTCCTTCCTAACACCGGCACGCTTTTAGATATAGGTACTTGGAATTTTGTGAGAAGAAAGAAGAATGAACAAAAAAAAAAGACAAAAATTAAAGCTTCAACATTATAATGTTACATTTTGTTAATGGTTTTTCTTAATTATGTATATTGTAGAGTTTCCTTAAAATTGAAGAAAGTGTTTCTTTATTTTTGAGATTTTTTCTTATTATATGAATTTCTATGAAAATTTTCAAATTTTGGTGCAAGTCATAAATTCTAAACAGTTTGTATTGTCTTTTGGAAGTGTGCGTCTTTAAAAACCGTTGGTTTATATTCTGCCTTGTTTGTTTAATAAAATAACTCTATGCAATAATATTATTGTTGAAATTCACGTATTTATGACTTATCTCTAAATATTATTAATAAAATAAAAATAATATTATAATACTTTGAAAATGTTTTAAAAATTAAAAGAAATTACGTAAACAAAATTACCAAAAAATTTATAACATATATATGTATAATCAAAATCTTTTACCTTCAAAATTTAGACTAGATTTTTTAAAATCAAAATATTAGATTTCTTATCACTAAGATAATACAACTTTTAAACAAATTTATATTAAATATAATATTATTAATGATATTTATGATTTGCATACAGAAATAAAAAATTGTAATGTCACATAGAAAAACGACTGATTTGATGTTTCAATAAACAAATCATCACATTCTGATGGTTTTAAAAATTATTGCGCCAAATCGTCTCCGATACAAAATAACAACAATCTATAATACTAAAATATATAAAAGACTTATAGTTAAATGACTTAATTAAAACTTAATTTAATAAATTTTTTTTAAACTTTAATATTTATAAAACAATCTTCAATAAATTTAACCAGTCAGTTTAAACTTACATTTAAATTTGATCAGTCAGTTGAAAAATGTATTTAAATTAACCCAAAATTTCAAATAAATTTGCAAATGTGTTTAAAAGCCAAAAAATTAGATATTCTTCTATTTTTTTTTTTTTGTTTTTCTTTTTTGGCAATCAATTCAATTGACTTATTGCAATATCAGCTGCTGTTATGCTATAAGATATCACTGATCTATGTTAATTTTTTACCTTCATTGTCATAAATTAGAGGAATTTTTATTTTCACATTTTCAATATCATGCACATTTCTGATTGAAATAATAATATTTTAAATAGAATACATTTTGAAAAAATTAAAATGTAAAGAATATGTGAAAAAAACAATAAATTATACACACTTACATATGTATGTATGTATCGATCACTAATCTAAAACCCTAGTTCTTACTGATCAGGTGAATAACCTTATATCAGGTTGCAAATATTAAAACTATTAGTTACTTTTAAGTAATTGCCATTTAGTTGCTACCGTTCTTTAATTATCGATAATAATTTTAAAATAAATTAATAAATTAATTAAATAACGGATTTTATTTATCTAAAAATTACTTACTTTATACTTTACTTATCAATTTATTTCATATCAGTTATAAAAGTATTGATAGAATGCTATAGATTAAATTTTTTAACTTAAAATCTTATTAAATAATAATAGTTATAAAATAAAACTGATTGTAATCAGTGGTACAAATTGATTACAATACGATTTTTTGTTTCAAGACATTGTATAATAGACGAAAAATAAAGGTGTGTTCTTACATTCATGCGTAATTTCAAAAATGAATTAAATAGAAAATATTTAGTAGAACTTTAGTCTTATTTATTTGTGTATAAGTAGTATTTTTTTCCGAATTTTATAGGTTGTAATCTTCTAAAGTATGGGGTTACAGTGACGTTACCCTATAACACAATACAAAATTAATTTAAAAAAAAAATGTGACTGTGCTTAAAATTTTATTATTTTATCGCAAAATCGTATTTTTTAAACCTTATTTAAAAATGTATTGAAAAGAACTTAAATATGGAAAAACTATTCTTGATTAAAATATTTCATACAATTTAGACAAGTAATAAAAAATATAATTTATAAAATAAAAGGTACAAAACTTTGATAAAGTTAAGCATATTTTTGTTTCTAATTACCTTATATGACAGAAACCAGTAATTTCATCATTATCTAATCAATATAATGATATACCTTATGGCAAAATACTATACCTTGAATGGTTAAATTAATTTGGTTGAATAGTTCAATTTAAAAGACGTATAAATGATTTTATTCTATATATCAAATATGATCAGACGATATGATCAGAACAGCGTTACTATAAGGAACTGCGTGTCAACATGACGTATTAACAAAAACAAAGCAGTATGATGATAAAAATAATTTTATTTTTAAACCATATAAAAACAATGATCTCTATTATGTAAAATCAGATTATAATGAACAAGCTAACTTAGTATTATAAGCAGATGACGAAATATATAAATGGCATACTAGATATGGCCATACAAATTTCAAAACTTTAAAAGAAATGATAAAAAATGAAAAAATCAAAGGAATAAATGAAAAAAATTTTAATTTTAATAGTGAACCCATTTGTGAAATATGTATACAAGCTAAACATTCAAGATTACCATTTGATAAAAAACGCAACATTAAAACAGACCATGCATTACATCTCTTCCATAGTGAGATTTGCGATCCAATAAATATTCCATCACAAGTGACAAAGTAGAGCAAAATTTTTTTTATAGATAACAGGTTCAATATCCAAGAGTAATAGTTAAGTCGAAGTTAAAACTTTTAACACTTTTTTTTCGATGAGGAATAATCCATCAATGTTGAGACACAAGTTGAAGCAAAATATTTAATTTAATATTTTAGTGAATAATATTTACTTCATTTTTTATACCCGTATGAACTATGTTCAAAGGTATAATAAATTTGCCATTACGTTTGTCATACTTTAAAGGAGTCGGAGTCCAGCTAGATATAGTTTCAAATGTATGGATCGGATCAGAATTGAATTCTGAGTCGATTAAGCCATGTACGTAAGTCCGTCCGTCGACACGATAACTCAAAAAATAAAAAAGCTGGGAAGCTAAAATTTTTTTACGTCACTTTTGCAAAATTGTTAGTTTTGCTATTTAAATCCAGCTTTTTCAGCCGCCAGCTTCGAGTAGCTGCCATACAAATTCTTTATTTATATGGAAAAATTGAGTATATATTGAAGCTAGGTGTCTCAAATGAAGCTAGGTGTTGCAAAATCGTGTCAAGTTATAGGCTAACAACACCTGTAAAATTTGGTTGTGATGGTGTAACTGGTTCGGGTAGCTGCCATACAACTTCTCTGAATAGGTGTTGAGTTACATGCCAACAATTTTTGTAAAATTTTGTTAATCTAGAGCAGCCGGTTCAGGCTTCTTGCACCTCTTGGAACTTAATGAAGCTAGGCGTCTGCAATCTTGTAAATGAAAATCAAAATTTATGGCAACAACTTCTGTAGAACTTGGTTGTGCTGGTGCTATAGATTTTGGTGGCTGTCATACAACTCCACAATTTACATAAATATATCTCGGGAGTTATAACGTCGGTAACTAACACATCTGAAATTGTTTAAAATATGATCAAGTTATATAAAAACATGATATATTACATTCATACGGGTATCTCAGATTTGACATAGTTTATTCTACTGCACTCTTTCTAGTTTTCAATAGGTTTTATAAATTACTCTGTCTTATCTATACAATATATTATGTAGTTTCATACATTTTTCTTTTTAGTGATTGTAGGTAATCTGTTATTTTATATCATCAAATATTTTTATTCTATTATTCAACTATTGAATTATATTAAGTATCTAATATATATTACAATAAATAAAACATTTTGTTTTTAAAAATACATTTATTTAATACACTAGAAATAAAATGCATATACAGTCTAAAAATCTACTTAAAATAAAACTGAAATGATCAACAATTTAAATATTTTTTTTGAAAAGAATCTTGCCAATTATTCTAAAATTTCCTTACCATGACTAAAATTTGAAAAATAAAAATACTAAGTAATGCTTCATTGTAAAATTAATTTATTATTAATTAAATTGATTCATCAAAAAAGATTCCCATTTAGACAGACAAAAACTACAAATAAAATATAGAATAATATTTACATTGAAATAAATATTCATATTATTTCTTTAATATCATGTGCATACACACTTACATTCATACCTAAATACATTTTTCTACAATGTACGATGATATTATAGCACATAATGTAATTCAGTTGCACATTTTCATCACATCTTCATCACAAGTTCAGTCATAAAGTAAATTTCAAAAAAATATTATTAGTTATTCTATAAATTTATTTTTTTTTTTATTTAATTATTGTAATAAAAATGCATCGATTGTCATTTTTTTCTCCTATAAAACTTTATTTAACTCAAACGGTAAATTCAAAACTGAATAAACACTCATTCGAAATAATACAAAAAAAAAAAAAAACTCATTTTATTTTTGTGGGAAATTTTAGATCTTAATACTAATGAATGGAGTTTAAATATTCTCATAGTGTTCTGATTGAGCACTTATCAAGGTAGATAAGATAATATATTTTTTTTTTTTCTCTCTTATAAAAAATTTTTTTTTTTTGAGAAAAATGAGAAAATTTTACAAATGAGTGATAGTCTCTTATTTTATACGCCTACCTATGAGTTTGCGCATGAAAAACTTTTGCTAAGGTGTTGATCAATAAATTAACTGTATATCTATATAAATAAAAACAAAATACTGTTGTTTGTATATTTTTCATGTTTATCTATAACATACCATAAAAATATTTTAATCCATATACATAAATGAAATTATTAAAAAAATATAAATATTTTAAACAAAAATTAAATTAAATGAGATGAAAATTTTAATTAAATCTTGTTACTTATAGGATCATGGTTGATAAATAATTTTTAATGGTATGATCAGGTATATGATATTAAAAAAAAAATAATATTAAAACGCGATAATATTGAAAATTAGATTTTAGCACTATACCTACTTAAAAATTTAATAAAGATTTTAATTCTCTAATTGTTATTAGGTAAGTCATCATTTAAATATGCCTGATTTTGAACCTAGGATTAGCCTTCAAATTATATCGCATTTGAAGGCCAATTTCTTGCTAAAATATTATTTTTAAAAATTTAAAAATTTTATTTAATTTTAAATTATAATTTAAATATTATCTGCAAACTGTTTTTCAACCAAAAGCTAAATAATATATTTTTTGTCAATATTCAATTACAATTTTCGTAATTTTTAATATTATATCTACTTTCGGCAAATAGTCCCACAAATTATAGTTAATATTTCTTTTCTGGGAAATGACTTAAACTGACGTGAATCGAATCTTATATTTTAAGAAAAAATTATCTACATTTTGTTTTTTTTTTAAATCCATATAAAGAAGTCTGCATTCAGATCTTTTTATATGCACAGAAAAGTGTACATTACTGCAATGCACAAAAGGATTAAGTCGAAGAACTTAAGATAAATTTATTAATTATAAATGTACCTATATAGTCTTGATACAAAAATTATTATTTTCCTTTAAAAATTTAAATTCGAATCTTTAATGCCTTTTCAAAATATTTCGCATTACTTGGAAATTCCAGAAAAAATATTAAGAATTTCAATTGGGTCAGTGCGAGAGGTGATTTGTGAGATGTTTCTAAGTTTCATAAAATTCTTATACAATTTAATTTTTATTTCATTTTTTTTTTTTAATTTAAACAACTATTTTTAAACAACATTATGTGGCCAATATGTAATATAGTTCCTCAATTTCTATAGCATGTCGTTCGAAAATGTCTAAAAACACTATTCTCTTCAACTTTTCTTTCAGTTGGTCCATACAGAAATTCTAAAGTTTATTTGTGCGAAATATGAAAAAGAATGTTTTAGAGGGATTGAAGTGATATGGCAAAAAGAATTTTAATTATAATTCAAAAATGTGTAGGGCAAGTATTAATTGTATTAATTTTTTCGGCCCGTCAGAACTCTAGACATGTGATAGCATTTGTTAGTTTTAACTTTGTTTTGCAGGCAGATGAGGTATGATGATTTGAAAATTTTTCATTTGATATGGTAATTGAAACTGTTCAGCGGATCTATTCCTTTTTATTTCTACAACAATTTTCTATTTGAATTAATTTAAGTAAATAATATTGGAAACTACATATAATAATGCCTATGAATTTAATTACCATGTCTAATATCCATAAAAATTAAGGTGAAATAGACAATAATGATATTTTTTAGTGTTTTAAATTTTCTTTTAATTTTCTTGTTTCTTCTAACATTCGATTTATTAAAATAATAATTGTTAAAATTTTCCCACATAAAAAAAAAAATTTTTATTTTTTTTTTGAAAAAATTATAATTTTCACCTTAAATCAATTTTTTTTTTTTTTTATTTGCAAAATTTATTTATGTGCGAGAATTTTTAATATTAAAGCAAAAAAAAAAAAAAATAAATAAATAAAAATATAAAAAAATTTCCTCAAATTAGCTCGCAAGGTAAAAATTTCTGACCAAAATTTTAAAATTTTTCTATTAAATAATTCTGTTCAGATTCAGATCGCAACTAAGTCACAACATTAATAAATTAATTATTAATAAAATATTTTTGTAACAGTTAACGTAACGGAACGTAGCGCTAATTTTGTGACAATTAAAAATTAAAAAAAAAATAAAAATTTAGAAATTTTTTTCGTTTATTTTCCAGTTTGTTTTTAAAGTACAGTGCATTCGGTGTTTGTTTTTATTTTTGAATTATAAAAAAAAATAAAAAATAACGGAAATTCTCCCCATTTCAAAAATAATAAAATAACGGTAAAAAAAAAATAAATAAAAACTACAACTACAATTAAAAATAATAAAAAAAAAAATAAAGATTTAAAATAGGAGAAATTAAAAAAAAAAAAAAATTACTCAAAATTTTATACATTAATCATAAAATTTAAAAAAAAAAAAAATTTTTTCTATTAAGAAAATAAAATATTTTCTATATATAATATTATTTTATTTTAAATATAAATAATCATACACTCAAACAAAATAATTTAATATATTTTTTTTTTTATTCTGTGATTTTATTTTAATGTTTTTTTGTTAATTTTATTTATTTATTTTATTGCTTCTTTTGTTTTTTTTTTTTTTCTTTTTTTTTTGTAAGAATATTTCTCAGTGGTTTTCCTCCCATTTTTCATTTTAGTTAGTTGAAGTAAAGTGCTTTGAACGCGCAGTTTTTTCTATCTGCTAGTGAAAGTGTTTTACTTTTTTCTGAGTATTCGGTAAGTTAAAAAACAAAAAAAAAATAAACAAATAAACAAAAAAAAAAAAAAAAAATTGCAGTTTATATTTATTACGGAATCAACCAAAAAAATTTAATAATTTTGGAAACAATTTTTTTTTTTTTTCGGAACTTACGACTACGTAGTAAAAATCTAATAACAATTTTTCGAAACGACATTTCGAATCGGAAATTTTTAGATTAAAAAAAAAGAACTGTTTAATCGTTTAATCGTGAAATCATTATATTAAAAAAAAAATTAAATTAAATTTATAAAAATTTTAACTTTGAATGTCATTTTCACCTACGTGAAATAAAGTGATAAAAAGATAAATGTGAAAAGAATTTTTTTTTTCAGCAAAAAACAAAAAAAAAGGATTATCAAAATTTTCAACTCAATGAAATTCAATGTTTTTTTCTTTTTTTTGTTTTGGAAAAAAGATTTTTTTTTATTTTAAATTTTTGTTAAATAATATTTTTTAATTATAACCAAAAAAAAAAAAAGAAAAAAAAAAATATTTTTATTTTTCAAGGAAAAATTTTATGATTTTCTTTTTTTTTTTTAATGTGCCAAATTTGTCATCATTTTCTAAATATGATTGTTATGATGAATATATGTGTTAATATGTTTGTGTGCCATTATAAACTTATATGAGTATTTGTGAAAAATTATAATTAAAATATGTGTTACCTGTACTTTTATGAAAATTTATTCTTTAAACCCAAATGGCATTTTGTGGTGATAGATCAATATTTTTTTTTTGTTAATAATAAATTAGAAATGATTTAAAAGCTTAAAAATATACAAGAAATAAATTTAATGTTTGTACAATAGCAAGGATTAAGGAATATAAAATGATGCTAGCCCTAGAAAATTATATTATATACCGTATTATCAGAATATACCGAAAATATCTTACAGTAATTTAACTGTTGTAAATTTAGTATTCTTGAAATTTAAAACTCTTCACAGGATTCAAAATATTTTCAAAGACTTTAAAGGCCTTGGACAAGCGACCTGGTAATGGTAGTAAATAATAAATTTGAACTCTTCTTCGGATACAGATTGGTATCTCCAAGGGAATATGCATAAAATTTGGATTGATATCCAATCAATTTTGTAATATTTGCAATCTAAAACAATCATTCGGTATAAAATGGTTTTAATTCCTAACCATATGACCAACCAATCACTAAATATGAAAATCTATATAATTTCAAATCAAAATGTGTCTTTGAATTTCTGTCAATGTCGACGTTTGAATTGATTTATAATTTAAATCGTAACTATGTATTTCATGCTATTTTCGTACACTATTATCTAACTTCTTATTATATGTAGCCAAAAACTAAAGAGTCATATAAAAGGAAGTTAAAAAAAAATTTTAAGAATTTATCCAACATGCGTTTTTCTCCTTATGCAATTTCTTTAATTCTTAAACCAGTATAAAACCAGTATGTTGTGTATTAAAAATTAAATAATTTGTAACTCATAACTCATATGTGTACGTACGATTTAGTAAAGTTTAGAAGAACATTAACATCTTTTTTCTAAACATTCCTTCAAATTTTCATACTCATCCTCATAATCTTAAATTATTTTTTGGGGAATCCCCTTTTCCTCAAGAATCTTTCTTACATCCCTATCTCATAAATCAAACTGTACATTTGTATCAAAGATCCAAACCTAAAATTTGATTTAAAAAGAGAGTGGTTTTGGTTGGTTAAAGTCCATCAATATTTGGAAGAAGCATGTGCATTTCTTCTGGGTGACTTTCAAAGTTTTCCACCGATCCTCGTAAAAAGCAAAAAAAAAAAAAAACAGAAAATTAAATACAAAAATAAATAAAAAAAATGTTCACTACTTGGGTAAATATGAAAATAAAAACTAGATAAAAACTAAGCAAAATATTAATTAAATAAAATTTATCTGAGGTAATAAGGGGGCGTTTTGGGAAAAAAGCCAAATCTTACAAAAATCTAAAATGTTAATAAAGTTAATAAATAAAATTTAAATAAAATAAATAAAAATCTTTATTACAATAAATTCAAATGTAGACCAATTTACCGTTTTTTTTTTTAAATTTTTAAGATTTTTTTTTTTTACTAATTTTTTTTTGTTTTAATTTTTATTTATTATTTTATTTTGTTTTTAAATTATGAAAAATAATTCCCTTAATTTATTTTAAAATTACTTAAAAACCTATAAAATATAGATTCAAATATTAAATATTATTTATATTATTATTATAAAGATGACATTTTTAAATAAAATGAAAACTATTTATTTTCTAAAATTAATTTTTAGAAATTTCATATTTATCTGAATGTCAAACTATATAAAAATATAAAATCATAAGATAAATTAGTAAAATTGATGATTTTTGGCAATTTTTCATAAAATTTGTTAAAAAAATTATTTTATACTTTGTATTTTTTTTTAGTTTTTAAAGTTTTTGTAAATTTGTAACATTTGTCATTTAAATCATAATAAAATATTGTGAATTTTCTCTTTTTTTTTTTTTTTAATTGACGATACTAATTTGTAAATAAAAATAATTTGTAAATTTTATTTTGTAAAAGCTAAAGAAATATAAATTTAATTTATAGTAAAAATGAGGAAATGTATAGAGTGTAAATCTACCATATCTGTCAGAACATAATTTTTGTATATATGCTGTTTTCATAAAATTTAATGATCTTTTAAAACTTTTAAATGTATCCCTTGTTTAACTATCTTTTAAGATTAAATTTAAGACATCGAACTTAATTAATTATACCGATTGATATATATATCAATTTGAGAGATGTGTAATAGCTATTATCCCATTATTCCGAATCAAACAAATTTCACAGAAATTATTCGTATAAAACTTGATCACCTTGGATCATCATGTTGTATATGGAGTTTATTCGAAGATATCGGTCGAATTTGTTCAATTCCAATAATAAAACTAGGATCTATATAAAAATAAAATGGTAAAAATAATTTCAGAATCATATTTTCATTAATTTTTTGATTTATGATGCGGATGGTTGAACGGAAGGATGAACTTATATAAGAAAAATAAATTGTTTCCAAAATTCAATCCTTAAAAATGAAATGGTAAAAATTTCAGAATTCTAAAACGGACAGACGAACATCTATAGCTAAATCGACTCAGAATTCAATTATGAGTAAAAATATATATATATATTATTTCTCAAAAATCTATCTTGTCTCTTTTTAAAATGATGAGAAACGTAATGTCAAATTTATTATACCGTTAAAATTACGTTCATACGTAATATAAAAACGTTCATACGGGTATAAAAACTGATATTAATTTTAAATATAAATTGTCCTTGATCTTGTTAAAAATCTTTATTAAATTTAATTTTAAAAATAAGACAAAGTATTTTTTTTTTTTTTTTAAATATATATATATACCTATTTAATTTTGTCTAATTAGATACGTTCTAGTCACAAATTTCATAAAATTGTACAATCGCATATTTCTCGACCATAAAACCATATACAACCGAACATTTGTTATAAGTGGGCAGTTCATAATTAATCTTCTTTAGCATAGTAAATATTATTGAATATTTGGCATTTTATAATTTATAAGGGGGAGAAAATTTACATGATATTAATATTGTATTTTATATAAAATATATAATATGGTACATAACTCGACTAAAGTTTGACATTAAAAATATTTTTAACCTATTTTTACTCTTTAAATAATCTTATTCTTCAATTTAAAGTAAAAAACACATTTATTTTTTTTTTAATTAAAGACAAAATGTTTTATTATAAATCAAAAAAAAAAAAAAAAATCAACTACGATACATTTTTCACTTATCAAAAATGCTACCTGGGTAAATTTGAATTATTCTCCAAAAAAAAAAAAAAAACAATTTATAAAAAGATTTTCTTTTTCTCTGATATTCTCTTAAAAAAAATTTTCCTAATTTTTCTTTTGTTGTTAGTCACACATGACTAAATAAATATATATACCTATATTTAAATATATACATATATATTTATATTCCAATTAGATACAGTATACACTTTGATCAAAAGTAAAAAAAAAAAAAAAAATTCAAATCACTTGAAAAACATGAAAATATTGTGTAGGAGTCATTTTAAAGCGTCATCAATGGGCAAAATGTTATATGTGACAAATTCTTTTATATACATAAGTATATATATTTATAAATATCATATGTAATGGTAATCTTATTCTCTGTTGACCAAATTTTCTTTTCTCACCTTCTCTTTCATTCTCTAAAGTCTAACATATTATTATCATATTTATATTTGGTTTTTCTTTCTCTAAGTGTGTTAAGATCTCAATTTTTTTTCTACAGTGTATTTTATATTTGTTTAGTCTTCATTATTTTTATTAGTGACAAAAATAGATTTTTTTTTTTTTTATAATTTCTTTATTTTTATTTATAATTTTATGTATAATAATTATAAAGTTCTAGATAGTATCTCTGGTATCGGGATATTCATGAGCAATAACAATTTTTAAAAGCACTCACAGCAGCAGCTATTGTATATTTTATAGTAATAAAATTTTTTATTTTAATGTATAAAAGTGTAGAAGAAAGAAAAGTTCAACAAATAATAATATTCACCTAATAATAAATTTTCAAATATTTATTTTTAGAAATAAAAAAAACTAAATAAAAACAAAAAAAAAATTTTTCTGCAATATTATTTATTTATTTTCATGTTTTAAAAAAATTTCTATTAAATTTCAACAAAAATTGAAAACGAAAAACTTCTAGAAAAATCACAATATAAAAAAAATGCAATAAATGCAATAAAAAGTGGTTTAAATAAAAAAAAATTTTATTTTTATTATTAATTAATTTTTTTTGTGGTAAAAGTTGCTAACAGAAGAGACTTCTTAACACACTAGAGTCTAAGCCATACTGAGATATGAGACATTTTAAAAATTATTTTTATTATACCATTTTTACTTTAACTGAAGGCTTTTTTACTTTAAGTTAATATTTTTTACTTTAAGTGAAAGCTTTTTAACTTAAAGTGAATATTTTTTACTTTAAGTGAAGACATTTTTATTTTAAACGAGGAAGAGTGCAGTAGAGTAGACTGTGTCAACTCTGGGATACCCGTATGAACGTAATATATGCTGTTTCTATAAAACTTGATCATCTTTTAAAAACATTCAGATGTTTTAGTACCGAACTACAGAGATATATTTATGTAAATTGTGGAGTTGTATGACAGCTATCTGAATCTATTGCGCCTAGCTTCATTAAGTCCCAAGAGGTGCAAGAAGCCTGAACCGGCTGCTCTAGACCAACCAAATTTTACAAAAGTTGTTGGCCTATAACTCGACACCTCTTTACTAAATTTCAGGTTCCTAGCTTCAATAGATACTGAGTTATTCTCATTTAAACGGATAAGTTGTATGGCAGCTGCCCGAACCCGTCGCACCACCACAACCAAATTTTGCAAAAGTGGTTGCCATAAAACTTGATCATCATTTGCAAGATTTCAGACGCCTAGCTTCATTAAGTTCCAAGAGGTGCAAGAAGCATGAACCGGCTGCTCTAGACCAACCAAATTTTACAAAAGTTGTTGGCCTATAACTCGACACCTCTTTACTAAATTTCAGGTTCCTAGCTTCAATAGACACTGAGTTATTCTCATTTAAACGGATAAGTTGTATGGCAGCTACCCGAACCCGTCGCACCACCACCACAACCAAATTTTGTAAAAGTGGTTGCCATAAAACTTGATCATCATTTGCAAGATTTCAGACGCGTAGCTTCATTAAGTTCCAAGAGGTGCAAGAAGCATGAACCGGCTACTCTAGACCAACCAAATTTTACAAAAGTTGTTGGCCTATAACTCGACACCTCTTTACTAAATTTCAGGTTCCTAGCTTCAATAGACACTGAGTTATTCTCATTTAAACGGAGAAGTTGTATGGCAACTACCCGAACCCGCCGCACCATCACAACCAAATTTTACAGAAGTTGTTGCCATAGAACTTGATCATCATTTGCAAAATTTCAAAAACCTAGCTTGAATAGATACTGAGTTATTTCTATATAAAGATAGAAGTTGTATGGCAGCTACTCGAACCCGCCGACCGAAAATGTTGGATTTAAATAGCAAAACTAACAATTTAGCAAAAGTGCCGTAAAAAAATTTCAGCCTCCTAGCTCCTTTATTTTTTGAGTTATCGTGCGGACGGACGGACGGACGTACATGGCTTAATCGACTCAGAATTCGATTCTGAGTCGATCCATACCTTTGACACTATATCTAGCTCGACTCCTTTAAGGTGTCACAAACGTAATGGCAAATTTATTATACCCTTGAACATAGTTCATACGGGTATAATGAAGAATCTTTAATTTAATAATTTAGGTTATATATATATATTTAAAATACATTATTTAATTTATGTAATTCATATATTGTGTATATTATTGTACCAGATATTTATATATATATAAATAACAAATATATATATATAACAAATTTCTTTAATTTTAATTACAAATATCTTCACTTAATGTAAAATATCTTCATTTAAATTAAAAATTTCAAATCTTCACTTAAAGTAAAAGAGTTTTCACTTAAATTAAAAATGGCTTTAGTTAAAGTTAAAAAGATATATTATATACGTTTTTCAATTAGTTTCAAATATTAATTAAAAAAGTTCAAAAGGAAACGATCAATTGATTATGTCCATAATATGTATAATAAATTAATATATGTATATTCTTTAATGTCCATGTTAAAAGAATATACTTTGATATCCTGTCATATTACAGCCACACATAAGGCATATGTTGATAGTTTTTGATTTAAAAAAATTAGATTTAAAAAAAACAATAGATTCATTTAAGTATATAACTGGTACCAAAATGATCTTCTCATTGACTCAAAATCCCATTAAAAAATTTAATGACTTATTAACTATAAAGATTTCAAGAATTAAATTTTACTACAATGATCATTAGTCTTGGCTGTAATATTTTCTATTATAGATGAAAAGAATGATATATAAGTCTAATCCGATTTTATTCATTATTAATTTTTCTATATATTGATGTAAGGAACTGATGAAAGACAAGAGCAAATTGAGTTAAAACAATATTACCTATATTATAATGTAAAAGTGGAGTAATTTAGTTTTGTATCCAGCCACGGATGTAGTGATTAAAACTACATTAAGGCTTTTATTCAAAAGCCCTCGCGTTCAAATCCCGACTAACTCATAAGTATAGATTAATAAAAATAATATAAATTTTTCTCATAATATACAATTAGTATAATTTAATTATAAAATAAAAAATAAGTATAAATATATATCCTATATAATTAATATCATATCATAAATTCTTCTTGTATTAGATCATAGATGTCGCACAAATTAAACATATGTGTTTCAAAGTCTTGTACAATAGTTACAACCGAATAATCAACAGCTTGTGGGAAATAATGATTCCAGAAACTTAGTGAAATATCAAAAGTAATTGATTTAGTAGATGCTCCCTATGATCCTTGAGTGAAGTGGAAAGGAGAAAAAATTGGATATTTGTATTTAAAATTAATTTAAGGCAAGACAGTATATATCCAATTAGAAGTGATAGTTGAAGAAGTATATTGCCTTCAAAACGTTATAACATTATAATTTTTTGCCCTTCAATTATATACTAAAATGAAAAAATATTTTATAAAAATTTAAAAAGTTTTAAAGATACTAAAATAGAGGACTTCATTACCTTCACAAATTATTTTTGATTATAATCTGTGTGTAAAAATGTATTCAATAATCACTTAGTTACTTCTTTTTCATTGAAAGCCAGAAATCAAAGCAGATCTAAATTTAAACGAAATACTTTAAATGTTTCTATTCAAAGAATACCGAGAAACAATATACATTTCAAGCATTGATAAAAATACTAAAAAAAATGAAATATGATATTTTATTTTAGTCCTTGTTACTCATGCAATACTTCTAATTTCCTTTTTAATTTTTTCTTTTGTTCTTTTACATTTCTTTACAATCAACTCATCGTTATTGTATAACTTATTTACTTTCTTAATATCTAATATTTCGAATTCAGGCTAATTAACTTTTAATAGTTACAAATAGCAAAAAAAAAAAAAAAGTAAATATAAAAACTATAGAAATTAGCTTTTAAATTACTTAATTGAGTCAGTCAATATTGAGTCCTTTTTTTTTTTTTTTTGTTTTATAATATTCTGGGCAGTCTTTACAATCCTTAAAAAAATCTAAAAAGAAAAAAAAAAAAACCAAATTGTTACAACTTATTGGTCTCTTTAATTATACTTGAAATCTGTTTCAGAATATAATTACAATTCCCTTTTTTTTTGCAAAAACAACATGCAAAGACACAAAAAAAAAAAAAAAAAAAAAAAAACGAATGAAAAGGAAAGAAAAGAAAATTTTTCATCCAATTTTGTTAATTTTATCAGATTAATAACAACAATAAAAAAAAAAAAAACCAAATTGATAGCGAATTACAGAAGAAAAAGAAAAAAAAAACAATAATTTTCATCAATTTTAAAAATAAAATAAAAATTTACAAAATAAAAAAAAATTCTCTGTTTTTTCTTTTATTATAATTTTCTTTCTCACTCTTTATTTATTTCATTTCACTTACCCGTTCACTAATTCTTTCAACACTTATAAGAAAATAATTGACAACAAAAAATCAAAAAATTAAAATTTCGCTGAACAACGAATGAACATTTCAATAAAAAGGAAATGAACATAAAAAAAAAGAGAGAGAGAAAAAAAAAAAAGAAAAATTATACAAACCCTTTAATTTAATAAACGAGGGCCATTAATTTTACAATATCCTTGTTTTTTTATTCTTGATTATTTCTGTTTGTCCTTTTTTTTTTTTTTTTTCTTTGCTGTATACTTATTTATTCTCCAGTTTGATTTTTTATTATGTTTTGTCCCTGGCTAACAATAATTGGATGGATGCTACACGCCATCATTAACTATTTATATAATAATATTTATTTAGTTCTATCTCTTTCTTTTTATTTCCCATATTTTTTTTTTTTTGTTTTTGGTTTTTTTTTGTATATCTCGTAAGAAACTGGAAAATAATTAAAGAAAAAATATTAAAAAAAAAAAAAAACGTCTGTAAGGAAAAGATTGAAAACATTAGTATTCATTTAAAAAGAAAAAATTGCAGTTAAAAGAAAAGAAAATTCCACGATCGAAATCAGTCAATGTTGACATTGTAAAGGTGAATTAAATTTTTTAAATCATCTTGCATAGATGTATTTGTGTCCAATGTTATTTTTAATTAATATTTATTAAAGTTAAGAAAAAATTAAAAAAGTTTCAATGACACAAATATCTAAAGATATTTAAACTTAAAATATTTAACCAGCCACATTAAAACAATATACAATCATACGTTGAGGATAACGTCGGCTTATTAGTTTTGTAATATTTTCATTAGTTTCAAATATAATTCAATTTTTAAGAAAATAGGACAATAAAAGTAGAACAGAATAATTTATTTTTTTTAATATTTTTTTAATATTAAAGATGCAGTTACACGTTTTTTGTTTTTTGAATATTCTACCGTGAATTAAAATTAAACAGAGTGATTTTTAAAATTTTTTCTAAATTTTTTTTTTAATATTTTCAACGGTTCTTTCCATACAATTGTTCAATTCTTTGTTAAGCAAGCTAAAGTAAATGAAATTTTCTTATTTGATTAAAAGTCGAATTTAAAAAAATATGTTATTCAAAGTCCTTTTGTTTCTTTTTATATTATTTGAAATTGTGTTAGGGCAGGATGCCTGTCAATGCCTGCCTATACCACTGAAATAGATGGATGCCTGCCTACCACTGAAAAACAGCAAGATAATCTACAAAGAAAAGTCGATATAATATCAAGGGAAAAGCCACAATATCTTCAATTCCGAGTTTCAATAGAGGTTTTATTATTATTTTCTAAAATCCAGTTGACAATCAGTTATCAGTTGTCATCATCTTGTCCTTTAAAAAATCTGTGAATTAATAAAACAAAATTTTTCTTAACTAGATATAATATTATTAGGTTTAGTAGCCTAATAAAGAGAAAAGCTAATAAAGAAAAAAAAAAATAGGTATCTACACATTAAATTGCGGTACATTAAATAACGGTAAGTATCTTCCCTGTCGATGCAATAAAGATTGTAAATCACCATAAAGCAACACTTTAATATAGGTTCATAATTTAATCTTTATAAGCTAATTTTCTTTTCGGACATTTAATAAAATTTAATTAATTGTTACTGCTAATCATTTGGGAGTGTGTGTTGCTTCGGTTCAACTGAAATTAGAAAGAGAAAAACATTAATAAACCAAATTAATATAAGAAATCCTTTACTACTCTTAATTACTCAGTTTTTATTTATTTTTTTTTTTTTTGCCTTAAAAAATTCTAAAAATAAATTCAATTTTATAATTAAAATGTTCTTTCAAAAAATCATTTTTATTAAGTCACGTTTTTCTTTTCAATTGTCACCATCTCTATCTATCACAATACCAAAATTTACACGCCTATCAGCCAAAATGTTATATTAAGCAAAAAAAAATTCTTACCACGAACATTTACCAAACAATTCATTCGATTCATTTGATTTCATTTTCATTTTAACTCACACTGTCCAAACAATGTGGAAATTGTCCTATATAAATAAAGTTATAAAAAGGATAACAAAAATTTAAGGATAATTTTAAAAATTTTCATTTTACTTCCAAAAAAATAAGAAGAAAATAAAAATCAAACACTATTCAAACAAAGTCCTTATAAATCTGTTTTTCGGGATAATTTTTGTTGTTTTATTTATTTTTTTTTTTTTATATTTTTTTGTCAACATTTCTTTCTCTTTCTCTGAAATAACATCTGTATACCATGTTGATGATAATCATAAAGATGTTAGCTATTGTTGTAGAAATAGTAATAGTAGTTGGGGGTAATATGGTATATATAGTATTAGATTTAGAGAATGGTATGTATATGGGATACAATAATGATAACAGTAATAAAAGAGGGGGTGATATAAGCATTAGAATGTGTAACACGATTATGAAAACAAAAAAAAACAAATTTTAAACAATTGAAGTAGAGAACAAATTGATTTAAGCTTTTAGGTCAAATAAACTCTAGTCTAATTTAAATAATTGAAATCAAAATTCAGTGTTTTAAGTTTTTTGTGTCTGGTGGAAAGCAACTACATATTATAGAGCATTAATTTTTTTTTAAACAAATCAACTTAAGTCTTAATTTCAGTTTCAGTAAGAATTTCGACCAATCACTATGACCCTTGACCTTCCGACTGTGTTGACTAACGCAACCAAATTTTAATCCTAGAATAATAATATGTGTCATATATGTGTATAAGTTCAAAAATTTTCTTAGATATTTTAATCTGCACAAATATTTCTATCGAAAAGAACCCCGGCAGAAAAACAAGTCACATTTAAACTAAAATACTACAAGTCGAAATTAATTTAGACCAAAAAATGTTAGGTATTATAGTTTTTCTACCAAATATACTCTTAAAAAATTAGGTTTGTCTACAAAAATAAATAAAGCTGGTAAGGTTAGTTGAAAATAAATAGGTTTACAACAAAGATAGTCGAAATAAATGATCAATTGATGGGCTAATTCTTGATTTTTTGTTTTTTTTTAAGGTAATAGATATAAATAAAAGTATACGGCATCATCGTCAGCATTTCGTAAGCAAATGAATTCATATTATTCATTCTATCCTTTTTGTATTGTTTTGCCTTATGTTGAATATAATTTTTTTTTTTTTTTGTTGCTGGTACAATGTGCTGAAATTTTACTAATATCTTATTTCCTTCATTTCAACTTACAAACAATCATACACATATTATTATATAATTTAGTAAAAGGGACCCCCATTAAATTGTAGAATAGGACAACTTAAAAAAAAAAAATGAAAAAACAAAAGAAAAAACAGGATATTTATTTATATGTAAATGAATGTTTATATAAGTGGAAAAATTTAAAATTCTGTTTAAAAAAAAAATAAAAACAATAATATAAACAACGAAAAAAAAAAAAAAAACAATTTATGTTTGTGTTATGTTAGTTGTCATCGTTTACATTTTATTTGCGGTTACAATTTTAAATTATAGATGCAAAAAAAAAAAAAATAAAATAAAAAAAATAACAGAGAAATTAAATTATTTAAGTTAATTTACAAAAAAAAAAGAGAAAATAGAAATTTTAAAAATGGTTACTATTTTCAAAATTTTTTATTTAAATATTTTTGGTTGGTGGAAAATTGCAGAAAATTTTCCATCATTTTCCGGTTAAATTATCATTATTACTATCATGGTCATTATTAGATTAGACTATATTTAAAATATAAGAGAAAAAGAAATAAAAAAATAATATAAAATTAAATTTTTCATAAAATTTAAATGTAAATTTATTTTAAACTTTAATTTAAAGAGGGTTATAATAATATTTAAAATAAATTAATAGTAATAGGATAGGAAAAAAAAAATGGATACATTAAAGTTAAAATAAACTTTTATTTTTGTTAAAAATTGTCTATATTTTAATTTTTGTTTTTTGTTTTTTTTTTTTTTGTAATTAGGTAATAGGAGTCTGTAGAGTAGATGACTTCAATATTTTAGATTCGAATGTAAAGAAACTTATGGATTAAAAGAATTAAAAGTGTTATATGTATTAGATTTTAGTTATTTCTTTCCTTTAGCCTGCTGACAGTGAGAAACTTGAAAGGAATCGTATATTATTTTTGGCCTCGACGATTAAAGCGGTACTTTAAGGACTTTCAACACACTCAAGCAGTCCTTCTATTTCAAAGACTGAAACTCGTAGACTAACATACAACAATTATCTTTTGATACATTATGAATTTATATGAGATAGCAAGGCTTTTTACATTTTAGTCTTCTAATAAAGTTTTGACAGTCAGTAAGTAGTGTTTCTTCTATATTGACGTGGTGAGACAAACATATTTTATATTTAATTGCACAAATCTTAATTTCATATGATATGGTAAAGATTTTAAGGTCCTTATTAAATATTATATTACATGACAACTTCAATAGATTATTTAAATTTAGTATGTAATAGTTTATATGTATCTTATATACATTAAATAATAAAAAGGGCAATATCTAGATGCTTGCTGATATTTTTCTGTATTTTTATACCAGTATTAGAGCAATAATTTTCTCATTTTTTCATTTTCTTAACTTACTATATGATAGATTGGGTTTTTAAATTAGAAAAGCATTTTATGTACACTCCCCTTTAAGCTAGAGATTTGAAATTTTGAACACTTTTTGCAACCTGGTGACAATACATGGTTTTAATATAATTATACGAAAAATTTTACGAGAAGTTAACGAAATTTATAAAATTAAATATGTTCTCTCTTTTAGTACTGGACTGGAACCAACCGGTTACCTTTTTAATTAAATTTATTTATAGTTGATTAACTAAAGTGAATTTTTTTTCTAATTGTCAAATTTTGAATGCGCACGTGTACTATACTTGAGAAATTCCAAAAAAAAAAAGGATAATGTTATAATATTTAGATAAATTTTGAGTAAAGACTTTATATTTTATTATTCATATATAAGCTAAATATGCACTTCAGTTGATTTCCAGAAATACATTTTTTACTTAAATCTATTAACTGTAGCTTGTAGCTTTATTCGTTAAAGCTAAAATAAAAATAATTTCGAAATTTTTATTAAAACAGTTATATGATATAAAATGGAAGACAGCATTTTTTAAAAATAATAACGACGGTTTACTGTAAATAAAAGTATAGATTAAATCCTTTCTTTTAAAAATAATATATTAGTTATACAAAAATTTTCCCTATAACTTTCCATATTTACTGGCATCTAATCTAATATAACAAAAGATAATTTTCCTTAAATGAGTTTCCAGCTGTATAAGAAAAAAAAAAAAATATGTATGTAAAATATAGGAAAATTAAAAAGAAAAGTATATAGAACAAAAATATCCCTATATACAAATTAATTAGCAATTCTATGAATTAGTCAGTTACATAAAACACAAAAACAAAAAAACTAAACATTCCTGAACATTTTAAAGTTAAAGAGACCCCTTTTTTAAAGGCTAATTTATTTTAAAAACGTCAGCAAATTCTGAAAAAAAAAAAAAGAAACAATACGATAAAAACAAAAAAAAAAATAATAACAAAAATTAAAAGGAGACACAAAACAAAAATATTTTATATAAAGTTAATTAGAATTTTATTCAGGTACCAAAACAATAAAAAAAAAAAACACAACAAAAAAAAAATAAAACAAATAAAGAGTGAAAAGAAAACATAGAAGAGTCAAGAGTCATTTTTACGCATCCTTGATCTCATTCAAAATTTATTTATGCTAAGTGGATATAAAAAAGAAAAACTTTTTTTTTATTTTTATTATTATTATTTTTTTCTGTTCTTTTTATAATGAAAATTATTATTAAAAAAAAAAAAAAAAAAAAAAACGAAAATGAGGAAAACCAAAATAAAAAAAAAATTTTTTTTTAAATAAAAATAGAAAAAAAAAAAAATTATAAAACGACGTAAAATTTTTTTATATCAGAAAATCCCATATGTTCGAAAATTTTACAGAAATTTGAAAAAAAAAAAAAAAACTAAAACTTGCGCTTGTATATGATACAAAACAATGAAACAATGACAGAAGAAGGCAGTGCTGTTTTATTTCATTTTTATTTTTTTTTTTTTCAACTTTAAAATTTCGATACTTAAAAGAAAATTTTAAAATACTTAACAAAAATGTTTAATTAACTAATTTTTGTTTATTTTTTATTTTTATTTTTTTTTTTTTTTTTGATTAGAAACAAAAACTAAAATTTTTCTATCATTGAAAAATATTATCATATGTTTTTTTTTTTTTTTGTTTTCTTTTTTAAAGATGTGAATCATGAAAATTCTTGGAATTAAAATATTTAAATAGTAGAATTTTCTTTTTTTTTTTTGAAAATATGTATGTGAAATTTTTTAATTAATAATTAATGCAGAAGTTTAAGGTTAATTAGTTTGAAAACAATATAAATACCTATTAGTATTATTAGATTATATGAAAAAATTTACTATTATTTTAAAAATTTAAATAATTCAAAATTATTTTAAATTTAAATTATTTAATAAATTTTTATAGACTTTGGTTTAAATTTTTAATTTAGAATTAAATTTTTATTTGAATTGTTTCATTTTTCTTAACTAAAATTAAATTCTAACAATGAAATATTTTCATTTTAAATGAAACTAAAAAATCCCCTGTGCAATTGCACAATTTCTATAGATTCAAAAACATTTACGGTATCATACTGACTCCCTTAATAAACTACTTAAATATTTCATTTTTACATCAGCACCATTAAAAAAACGTTGGAATCACTTGCTTACTTGATGTAATAGAAAAAAAACATAAAACAAGTCTAAACACATAAAATTAAAAATGTTAGGTACAGTTTATTAATTTTTTCTCGCCGTTTTTTCGTGGCGGTAATTTTTGACAGTTTTTTAATCATTGAGAAAAAATGGTCCAAGCTAAAAACACATTCAGGGTAAAAGTTCGTGCCGATATCTCAAAAATTGTTTGAAACACATGTACAAAGTGCACAATAAAAACCGGCGAAAAACCAACCAAGAGCAACCGCTACGACATTTTTTTTTTTTGTTACATTTAAAACAATCCCAATAATCGAAATAATTTTAATATTTGTTAAAATTTTACCAGACTCTCTATTTTTCTTTAGTTTTAAAAAAAATTTTTATGTCGATGAAAAACAGTTGTTTTCGCCGCGAAATTACTTCAATTACCAAAACTACTTTCAAGTCTTTTGCGTTTATTTTTTTTTTTTGCTTGAAAAAAATTTGCTGAATTTATTTTATTTAAATGTACTTTGGAAGAGGTCTTTGGTATATTTAATAAAAGATTCATGTCCCTGATAATGTAATTTCATAAATTTTCGGGGGCTTTTTTTTTGTGACGGTCGTTTTCGACAGCTTTTTAATTTAATGGTCTAATAATAAATTAGTACAAAATTATGAATCTTTTGTGAGAGAAAGCTTCTAAATGATATTTTCTATGTTAGTTTTTTTTTTTAAGAAAAATATCCATTTCTATAATATTTGGTAAGTTCCAGACTTCTGTTATGAAATATAATTATTTAAGTCTGCCGAATTTTACATTAATAAAAAAATTTCGAATATTTTATGTTATACCAGTTCTACCGAAAATTTAGCTTAAAAATCTAAATTTCAACCTAAATAAACAAAACTATTTTAAAGACTGTTACGAAGCTTTTACCAGCTTTTATACTAATGAAAACAAAATCAAGAATAAAATCGGCCTATTATTTTTTTCTCATAAATATGAGGTTTGCTATAAACTTTGCTCATTCTCACTTTTTCACTTTCAGGCGTTTTAATTTTATTAAGAGTATCTATTTTTATTTTTTTTTTCCAAAACAAAGATTGAAAACGCCAACAGAAGATTAATAATTTATTTTTAATTTACCGCTGCGACCAGTTCATAATGGATGTGGCGGTCAAATTTAAAAATTAAAAATTTGCTGAATTTATTTTTATTGAAAATGTGTTTTTTAGTATGTACTTTTCCTTTTTTGACTGTACTCACTTTTAATGAACGGTTTGTGTCTCTGATAATACTTCTAGTGGAAAATTTGGTCTCTGGTAATAATATTTACTAAATTTATTTATATTTTTAATTAACGGTTTGTGTCTCTTGATAATACTTTGAGTCAAAGATTTGTGTCTCTGGTAATAAAATTTTAACTTATTAAATAAATATACAGAAATATCATCATTGCCAGTTTAGTTTACATTCAGTGTGAGTGTTTTATTATAGATATAAAATATATTTTTTTACATGTTGGCAAGGTCTCGCCAACATCTTGTGTATTATATTATAGATTAAGTCTCTTTTAAGTCTCTTTTATTGCCGAAAGTCTCTTTTATTGCTTTTTATTAATTTTTTAGGTGAATTTAAAACTTGAGATTTTTATATGTTTAGTTAATCACTAATAATTGTCTATTTGATTTTTATTTTGAAACGAATAGGTACCATTTCCATATATTATGTATATTGTGTCCCATTTTAATAACAATTTATGCATTGTATGGTGTTTAGATTTAAAATTCGCCCTGAAATCAAAATATAAAATATGAAAAAAATTATTTCGGTTCTGTAATCTTAGTATTGTTCTTCAATAGCTAACCAGCCGAACTAGTATGAAAATACTTACTAGTATTTGAAACTAAAGTAATATTTTAATATGAATATATGGATATGTTTTAGCTCTTAGGCTGCAATAGCTATCATTGAAATTCATCATTGAAATTACTTTCATTTGTTTGAAATATACATTTTTTTAAGTATAAGAACGCTTATAATAGCAGTCACAAAAATGTTTCAGTAAAATTAGTTGTGAAATTAAAATAGATGTAATTTTGTGATAAGATCCCATCATAATTTTTTTCAATGACAGGCAGAAATGAGAAGGAATGAAACATATTATATATTATATCATTGGAATATTTTTGTTTCGTAGGCAAAAATGCTGATCCGCTGTTCAGGAAAATATTTACCAATCTGAAAAAAAAAAAAAAATAATTGATTTTTAAAGAAATATTAAAATTTAGAAATTTATTTTAAGTTGAGTTTATTATTTAGAAAATGTTTAACCATTAAATCAACCAACCTATTAAATGTCCTCGGTGCAAAAAAATTTAAAATAAAAATTTCAATGTAGCATTTGAATAACAGCTACAAATTAAGTCTTAAATGTCTGAAATAAGAAAAAAACCAAAAAATTTAAGCAACAGCCATAATCAGACGAGTTTAACAAATTATTATCTTATCTTGTCTATTAACCTCACATCAGTTATGACAGCTTTTCTTCTAATGACATCATAATTTAAACTTAAGTTGGTTGGTTGGTTGGTATAAGTGGCTGATGGTTGCGGACAAAAACTCCAAGTAGTTTTGCTACCACTTCCGTGACCCTTTATTGAGACTTATATTGAGGCTATATTGGATTTAATTTTAGATCCATTTCGCTGGTATTAGTAGCCCATAGGATTTTAGGAACTCATAGCTTCCCCAAGCTACACTTTTTGTCCTAGTCAGCGCTGGGCATTTAAAGAGTGAAATATATTATAGTTTCTTTCTTATTTTGTTCACAACAACTGCAGCATAATCGATTTAATGGGATACTTAGTTTGGCCGTATGATCGACAATTCGCCTGTGTTCCGTAAGCACATCTATTATTCTGGCTATGTCCCGCCGAGATAACTCAATAGTTTGTCTGTTCTTTTATTATCGTACAATAGCCAGATATTATTGATAAACTTTATTTTTTACTAATTTTCAACATCAATATTTCAAAATTATAGAAATAGGTTGAGTTGAACCGTTTTAAAATTTTAAAATTTAGTTAATCGTTCAGTTAACTTGGAATAAAATTTATATTGAGTCTACTCATTCTTTCATTAATTAAAATAAATATCAAACTGATTTCAATACATTTCCCAGGAGCCGAATACAGTCACATAATTGATAACCATTTTTTTTCAATTTTAATTACTTAATCTTTTAATTGCAACGAATTCCCGTACTAAATTCCATATATTGTTTTAAAATTTTACGAAAAATTGGTCGTAGGGAAATCTGATTACTAATCAAATAAGATTTTTTTATTTTCAAGGCAAAGTAAAAAAAGTAAATTTTCACTTTCTCTAATAGAGAAAAAAAAAATTATTAGAATATTTTAAATAATTTACGCTAAATATTTTATTGTCACTTTTTTTTATCTAAATTTTTTTTTTTTACAAAAAAATCTTATGAGCATCATTAAATAAAAATAATCAAATACTAACGTATATGTATATACATATAATATTATGTTTGTATTTATGTATGATCTACAAAGATAATATATTTATATATAATATGAAAATTTCAAGGCCGTTTAATAAATTTTGAGTCATAATTTTTAACGTTGAAACAATGAAAAAAAAAAGTTTTCACAATTTATTTGTCGCCGTTAATTCAGAACAAAAATAAATTATCGCATGCGATAATTTTACGAAAAAAAAACTAATTGCATGCTATAATATTAGAACTATTTTTTTATTTTAAGACTGAATGAAAATATAATTAAGGTGCAGTGAATAAACGCCCATGTAATTAACGCCAAAACTTTTCGAATTTATTCCCATAGGGATTGTATCCATAGGGATTGTATCCTTTTCAAAAAAGAAATTGTATATATGGGTTTTAATTTCATTTCATTGTGGGCTTTAATTTCATTTCGAAAATGAAATAAAATCCATTTTGATAAAAATATTTAATTTTTGTCGTTTATAACTGAATTCTAGTAAATAATGTAATATTAACGTAAAACTGACATTTTTTGAGGAGAAAATTGTTATTCCTCCTCACGATGTAATCACGATGTAATCAGATTTTTTTTTTCAAAATTAGGTTTTAAATAAAAGTTTAAATAGAGCGGCTTTTAGAGGTGGATCGTAATATAAGGGTTTTATTGGCAGCATTTATTTGTTTTAGTGGAAATTTTTGGGAGGTAACTCCCACTATTTTAAATAGTATATGTATGTAAAATTCTGAACTAGGAAGAATTTTGTAGCTGGTTAAAAAATTATTTAGCTGGCGTTCCATTGTACTGACAATTGATGATGCTTTTGTTTTTTTTTTTGAATTTTTAAATAACTAACTAAACTAATTAATTTTTTTTTTTTCGGACTTAAATATAAGATATAGGTAATTTATTTATAAAATTGTTATTTTTAAAAATAAATTTAAACAAAATGTTTCTTTTTTTTTATTTTTGATCACTTTTAAGGTATTAAAATGATTTGTATCTTTTTTTATATTTTCATCTGCAATATTTTATTGTTGTATTCAGTATGAGAGAGAATATAATATATTAATCTATAAATGATAGCTATGTTGATTTATTTTTAGTTTTTATTACCGAAATATTTTATTTAAATGACACATACTTTTTTTTTGTTGATATTTTAAGAAAATTTAAAAATTAATAGGTTTTGGTTTTTTTTTTGTTTTAACACAGTGACATAATAACGTTTTTCTATTATGAATCATGAATCATGTCAATTCTTGTACTTTCCTATCCTCTGTGTGGTTTTATTTTCTTTCTTTTTTTTTGATATTTTTTTTTTCTTTTAGAATTTTCATGATATGAAGGAAATTAATAATGTTATGGAATAAAATATTTCTCCGACTTCCTTCTTTTATGCTAAGAATGCCGTCAGTCATTTTTTTTTAAATAATTTGGTATATTGATAATAAGCATATTTATTTTTATGTTCTTTATAGAAAAATTTGATAATGTATCATATATAAATTATTTAAGTTGTTACTTTAATTATCAATAAACCTTAATAAAAATATAGTTTGATTTTTTATCTTTTTCTCATAATATTTAACACTCCAACTTCTCTGTTTTATGTTGTTTAATAGACAAATCTCTCTCTTATAAAATTTTCAATAGACTAATGACGTATAAAGTAACTACTATTTTCTTTGATTTTAAAAAAAGCTTTTAATAAGTGCGATAGAAAATTATTTTACTTACTAAGATAAATCAGTATGCATAATGAAATGAAGTGACCGGCAGTATAATATGAAGAAGAGTTCGGAATAATGCAAGGAAAGTTTTTTGAACTCACATTATTCATCCGTGTATATTCTTCATAGTCCTCTTTACGAGTATCTTAATCTAAAAGAGAAATTAAATATGTATTCAAGTAAGCGGGTGATAGTGTATTCTGAAACTACCTGTAAAAAACTAAAAAATACAGTAAAAATGAATTAGAGGAAGTTTAATTTAAATGTAAATAAAATAAAGTACATTATTTACAAGAAGAAAGTAACATATATATACCATATATATAATATATAAATTATCTGACTCATGGCGCAGTGGTTAAGTCGTCAACCTTTCAATCGAAGGGTCTTGGGTTCAAACGCCGGTCAGGTCATATAAATGAAAAATATGTAGTAATTTCATATCGTAATAATGTATATTGTATAATTAATAGTATTTTGTAATAATAATAATAATAATAGCTGCTACAGTGGAGCTATATTTGGTTATAATATGCAGTAAAGTGTTATATACTACTGCACTTTGTAATCCACTGATGGCCCTGATTCTGTAGAAAATAATAATAATATTAATAAGATCTCATACAGTAAGAACAATTATCTCATGTAGTAAGGTGTTATATACTGTATGTTGTAACTGAGGTAACGGCTATAGGTACTGTTAGCAAAATAGTAATAATAATAGACGGATTCATGGTTTCCTTACAGTCCCACTCCCAATTCAATGTTTCCGTTATCCATTTCCTATCCTTTCCTATCCCTACTCCCTAGCCAATATGCTGCGCTGGCAAATAAGGGTTTCATCCCATTATATTGGCTAAAAGGGGATGTGTGTTTAGTCAGTAAGAATCTGACACTACCAAGGGCAAATTATTACTGTCTTTGGAAGATTCCCACCTCCTTTGGGATAAAAAAATTGCTGTAATAAAGTAATTTATTTATTCATTTAATTAATTAATTTATTCATTAAAAGTAAGCTGATAACATGTGCATTCTATGTGTAGGAATGCAGAAAAGATATACATGTTATAATCAGAAAAAACTATATTTATTTAATATCCACAAGATTCAACATACATCAAAACCATATACAATTTATAAATACAGTCTACCACTTTGAAATCATCATTTTGAAATAAATGAATAAATCATTTCAAAAAAATGTTTAAAGCAAAATTCACAATTTTTTTTTTAATAAATACAAAAATTGACTTTTTATTTTACGAAATACAAAATTTGACTTTTTTCCCGCACATTTAAATTTAATTTTACCATTACTCTGTCTGTTTCTCTCTGTTTGTTTGTTTCCTTTTTTCTCTCGTTGTATTTGAGTTCAACATCATTTAAACGATTATTTGACTGTTACTGAAAGTGACTATTCTATAAACAAATATATCACAGTTTTCACAGAGCATATATCTTACCATGCACACCTCCTTATCTTACGATATATTTTCATCTTTGAAACTTTGGCAGTCTCCACAACATATGATCCTTAACTCGTCATACAAAATATCATTTTAAAAATCTATATTAAATATTTTTATTTGAATTAACATATTAAATTTTTGCTTATATTATGAGAAGTGACAATTCCGGGCATTTTTAGCAAACAAATATAGTTAAATATTTTAGAAAAACTAAAATAAAATCTATAAAAACCACAAAACAAGAGGATGTAAACTTTGAAATCTTCACTTTTTTTTTTTTAAAATACCAAATTTTTTAATTCCATCTGACTGCAAACTATTAAAATATAAGATTTTAAAATTTTTTCTATTAAAGATTTCTATTCAATCGTTTTTTTTTTTTTATAGGTATTAGAAAATTTTTGAAAATCCATTTTTATGTAAAATAGCTATTAAAATTTGTTTTCACGAAATAACAACAATCAAATAAACAAAATATCTAAATTAATTAAACATTTTTTTTTTTTTTTGCGAAAATTCCCCGGTCTATTTTAATTCTCTTGTACATAAATAAAAAAAAAAAAAAATTAAATAAACACCACAGTCCACAGTTCACATAACAGGTAGTACCATATCTTGCTTAATCTCTATAACCAATTAAGTAAAATAAAAAAAAAAATAAAATTTTAATTCGACCTTTAGGATTTTTAATAAGAGTACTTTTGTTACATTGTTGATTACATTGCTGTCTAAAACATCATCACTTCACATAAAAGATAAATCCAAAAAAAAAAAAAAAATGGCTATTATAATTTAAAATAAAATGTTTACACCTGGTTTAAAAATGTAATAAATAATAAGTACAAAAACCAAAAAAAAAAAACAAACATGGTAACCTGTCAAAATTAATCAGCTGATTGCTATTCAGTCAATTGAATACTATTTTTATAAAAGAAAGATACTCAATAAAAAAGTTATTAAAATTATTAATATTAAAAATAAATTTTATATATTGTCTGCCCCATTCCCATATACCTCATCATTTTGCATTTTTAGACTTAATTTTTTTGTTTTCTTTTAAATTTCAAAATTTTGTTTTTCTTATGGTGGTGACTATAATAACAACAAATTATATAAAAAAAAAAAAAATTTTTTTTTTTTATTTCAATTTGCCTTTATTTTTTGGCAAATTGTCAAAATCTGTGATTAAATGGTAAATGAATAGGTCTAAAAACATTGTTTACATGTATGTATATTTGTGTTTACATATTTTTCTAAATTATTTTTAATTGACTGCTTATGTTTACTTTTTTTTGGTGATAGTTTAGGCCATTAGTTAAAGGATTTGGATGATTTTTCAAATATTTTATAAATATTTTTAAAAATAAATTAAATAAAAAAAAATAAAGTATTTTTTTAATTATAATTAAGGGGTCTCTTTATTTCCACCCGTGCAACAGTATATACTACGTTTTTTTTTTTTTGATTTTGATCTCTGTTGGAGAAGTTCAGAAATCTATAAAATTACTATTTTTATTCTAAGAGGTAAAAATAACTTTATTTGAATATTATAATATATAATTTCATCTTAGAAAGCGATTCATTTCTTTATATCCATGCAAAATTTCTCCTTCCTTTATATAAAAACGAGGAACAGTGTAGAGTTGACTTGTTAACCTTAAAACACCGAAACGAACATAATAATATATGCTCTTTCCATAAAATTGAATCATCTTTTAGAAAATTATCTTTTAAACTAAATAATCAAATTTCCCAAAAGTTGTTTGCATACAATTAAATTCTTAACAAAATTTTAAACACCCATCATGTATATACACTGAGTTATATGCTCATATAAAAAATGAACTGAAATGACAGCTACCCGAATCTGTAGTCCTAGACTAACCAAATTTGCAGGGGTTTTTTTCATAAAACTTAACTACTTTTGACTTTTGAAATGGGTTCAGAATCCAACCCCACAGCAAGAAGATATATACTTTTTTATATCTATCTCATCTCCTTTAAAGTGTCACAAACGTAATAACAAATTTATTATACCGTTGAACTAAATTCGTACAATATAAATACGGAACTTCGATATTTTTGTAATTTTAAGATCTAATGTTAAATAATATTTATAAAGCAATCAGATATTGTTTTTAGGTTTCAGTTAAAGCATATTAAAAATTAGGTTTAAAACTAATAATGTTTAGTTTGACCATTACCATGTTATTTTTAAAGTACCTACGATAAGCAGGTCTAATGCCCTAGTTTAAAAACTTTACTCTAATAAAAACCTTTTATAGGCATTATAGGCAATTTACCCCACGAGAATTTTATATTGACTTTAATTTTTTGGGGGTTAAAGCATTTTTTTGAATTAAAATACTTAATAGAAGCTGCAGGTCACTTGTCGCAGCCGCATTTGTTATTCCCTTTTCCAGAATATATATATATATATGTCTGTATCATGTATGGGACATTTTTCCCTCAGGGGAATTTTAGAATATTTTTAGATCTCTTATTTCAAATTAAAAAAGAAAAATTTGTTTGAAAAAAAAAAAAAGAATTAAGCTTATGTTAAATATTTTAAACAAGAAAAGTATATTAGAAGTTGTTTCGTCCTTTTTTAGTTCTAGAAATTAGGATAATCGGATAAGAATTTTAGAGTTTAATTCTGGCTAAAGCGTATGACCCTGATTTTGTAGCCAACTCTAAAATTATTTCTAATTTTATTTTTTACATACACATTTCAACATCAAATTTATTATGTTTTTTGTGGTTAAGTTAATTTTTTTGGAGCGGTTAGTTCCTTTTTTTTTTGAGCGTTATTTAATTTTTTTTGGGGGGGTTTAGTTCATTTTTAGAGTTTGAGAATAAAATTCATTCATATGAAATAAACGGCAAACATTCAAAAAAATATCTTCGGGTGTTAATTCCTTTTTTTTGCGGGTTAGTTTAAAAATGAGTTGGGGAGTTGAGTTAAAAATGAATGCGAACTAAATTAAACCTAACATAAAAAAGAAAAAAATATTTTATTATACAAAAAAAAAGGGAAAATAATTCTTCTTATTAAACTTTAAAAATAAATTTTTAACGTAGAGTTGGTAATAAGTTTTACTAAAACTTCAGGTTCAATATTAAGATGTGACAGCCTTAACGCATAGTAAAATCTCTAAAAATACGAAACCAAATTTTTATACCATTCTATAAGCAGACTGGTTATAATAACAACAAAACAATACTCATGTCAAAAGCTTAAGATTAAAATAATTTATTGTAATCAAATTTTAACCATAAATTTTCTAGACAAGTTTATAATATTTCACGGTGATTTTCTCACTTCCTTTTTATGCAGGTACGAACATAATTCAAGGTTATAATAAATTTGCTTTTACTTTGGTGCGAACATAAAGGAAACGAAATTAAAATTGAAAATTATATAAATTCTTGCTGAGGATCCAATTCGATTTAGTCGATTACGTCCACCCGTCCACACGATAACTCCAAAAATAATGAAGCTACTGAAATTTGAATTTTTTATTATTTTATTTTTATAAAAAAAAGCCAGTCTCACTATTGAAATTTAACAAATTTGATAGACGGGTTATACCACTTTTTTTTTATGAGAATTACTCAATGTTTATATTATACAAGTATGGGTATTTAAAATTTTGCCCAAAACTTCTGCAAAACTTGCTTAATCCAACGAAACAGATACCAAATTTATATGCTTATATTTTGGTACTTTAAATGTTGGACATCTTAAATTTTGTAACAGATGATCGTTTTTATAACAACATCTTCTGTCAAATTTGATTGATTCGGCGTAACGGAGCGGGCGTGTATCTGTCATACAACTCTAAAATTTACATAAATATATTTCACTATTTTTATAATTATGCCAGATACCTAAAATTTTCTAAAAGATGATTAAATTGTATGAGAATAGCATATACTATTCATGTATTCTAGTATCAATACAGTTAACTCGACGTTCTTTCTCCATTTATTTTTAACATTCTGAGTTCATTTTCGTGACTGGTCATCATTTCAAATTAATTCAAAATAATTTTAAAAATACTTTTACATATTTTTGATTATAAATTGTTAAAGTCTGTAAGTTTTCTTGTTATTTCTTCTTTCTTTTTTTTTTCTTCTTTAAATTCATGTATTCTAATATAAAATAAGGTGTTCCATAATAGGTTTATACTATAAAAGCCGATTAAAAAAAACATGTCAAAAGAATCAAAAACATCTAAGACAATGTAGAAGATGTTAACTTTCTTAATATAATATTACAAAATAATTTTGTTTTAAAGATTCAGTATAAAAAAAAAACCATCTTTAAACGACCTGAAAAAGATCTATTAAATCTTAGAATTGTAACAAAAAATTCAAGGAATGTAATTGCATTTATAGCTAGTCTTCTACAATTTTCTTAAAAGTTATTCTATTTCTATTATTGCATTTGTATATTATGTTTAAAAAAACTCTCCTAATATTTTTCGAAATTTTATTTCACATTTTTTGAAACACTCTGTATAGATTTTAATTAAACAGAAATTTTTATGTGGGTAGACTTTAAAGTTCTAGGCTAATATTAAAATTGAGTTATTCTTATTTTTAATAATTCACATAATGATTTTATTTGATGTCAAATAAATTTTATAAAATTTTTCAATCAAATCACAGGTAAGAATATAAACATTTTAAAAAAAAGAAAAAAAATCATGAATTTGATCTCTTTTGAATTTGAAAATTTGACTTTGAAGTGTAATTGAGTGATTTTCCAGACTATTTCATATATTTTTTTTTGGAATTCTTTTTGAATTAAATTTTAATTCATGGTCATTCATTTTATTTAAAATTTTTGATTTTTTCCAGAGAATTTAAATTAATTTTTATTTTTTAACTTTTTATTGAACCTAGTAATAGATTTTTCTTTTTATAACAACAACTCAATAAAATTTTAAAAACATATATTGTTTATTTCTGGGATCCGGATTGATCTTACTGTTGAAATTTTTAATTTATTTTATTATTCAGTATTGAATCTACATAAACTTCTTGTCTATTTTATATGTTTTAAATTCCTTTTTTTTTTATAAATTACTTAGCAAATAATAAAAACATTAATAGGAGCTGTTGTTGATTGACCCATTGTTTTAGTAAGACTACAAGCAGAGTATTGGAATAATAATCCATCTTTCCGTATATAATTTCTTATAGGTGTATAAAACTTGACTTACACTTGACTTGATGATATTTTTCTTTCCAGCAATATTTATGTTTTTTGAATCGGGAGCATATGTTTTTTACTTGCTAATCTTGATGCTGTTTAGTATAAGATGTCAATTTTATTCTTTTTTGGTGGAAAATGCGTGGAAATCTTCCAAAGACACCAAGAATTTCCCCCTTGGTAGTGTCAGAATCTTATTGACTAAACCCACCTCCCCCTTTAGGCAATATAATGGGTTGAAACCCTTACCAGCAAATGCAGTATATTGGCTAGGGAGTAGGGATAGGAAAGGATAGGAAATGGATACGGAAACATTGAATTGGGAGTGGGACTGTAAGGAAATAATGAATCCGCCTACTACTATTACTATTTTGCTAACAGTGACTAAAGCCGTCACAACACTTACAACATATAGTAGTAGTATATAGTACTACATGAGGTAATTATTGAAGGCAACCCCCATTGTCACTGTAACGGCTATTATTATTGGTATTAGTATTCTTATCAATATTATTATTACTTTACTACAGAGTCAGCGCCATCAGTGGATTACAACGTGCAGCAGTATATAACACCTTACTTGCATGATATAACCAAAGATGGCTCCACTGTAGCAGCTATTATTATTATTGCTATTAATTATACGATATGCATTATTACGATATAAAAGTATTACATATTTTTTATTTATAAGCTGGCCGTGGTTTGAACCCAAGACCCTTCGATTGAAAGGTTGGCGACTTAACCACTGCGCCATGAGTCAGATAAATAAGTATCTTTACACCTAAGTCCTGCAACCTATTGTGTATTCCATGATACACTTTTTTATTATAGCTACACATCGAACGATATGCTAATAGTGAAACTTAATTTTTATATTTTTACCCCTGTCAATTGAACATCACATTACGCCGATAATTTTTGAACATTACACAATTTCTTTTTTGTATTTCTTATTTACTATTTTTTTGTACTTTTTATACTTTTTTTTATATCACTATACAAAAACAAATAATAGTCTAAATCTTAAATAGAACAAATTAGTAGTTCTAGTGTAGTTCTCCTAATTTTATTGTTTTTAACTTTTTGTAACAGGTTCCGAACTGGATCATTGAAAATTGGAAAATTTAAGTTATGTAGTATTTATTTTGTACTTACTTTTGTAGTGTACTTTGTCCGTTCGTTCATTCTTCTGTCTGTTTAAAAAATTTCTGTACTGTTTAAGATAGAAAAATAAAATTTCAAATATGGGCACGCCTTTTAAAGAAAATAATTTTGTTGGACACTGTTTTTCGTAGCCCCATTCATTACAGGCTTACAGTCCCTTAAAATTGGAAATATTTTCAAATTTCTATATCTTAGATTTTGCTTAATATTTTGTCAATCTACAAACGTTAACGTATGGGACATTCTTTTAGCTTTATAAATCCATATCAAAATTGAACAATTATTTATTTCAATTTATATTTAGGAGTAGGAGTAGTTTAGGAGTAGCAATAATTAAATCTTCGACATTATAATTTTACATGTATTAACAGCTTTTCTTAACCGTTTCCATAAAATTGAAGAAAGTTTCTCTTGATTTTCCACAATATTTTTTTATATATAAAATTTAAAGAAAATTTAGAAAATTTGGTGCAACTCACAGTATTCTAAACTGCTTGTATTATTATTTTTGAGGACCTTGAGCAATCGTTGGATTTCATTCAGTCTTGTTTTTTTATTGAATTCAAAAGACATAATTATTTCCAAAAAACGCGTTTTAAAAACAAAATATTAATATTCTAATGTAATTTTAATATTTAAGCATTTTATGCATTTTAAAATGTTCGACTTCAAATTTAATATCGAAACGGTTGTCCCAATTTTTAAAATTTTATGTCTATTTCATTTTTTGTTTTTTTTTTTTTAAAAAAGAAACTTTTAATAACTAGAAAAAAGGAAGAATACGGTTTTCATTTTTGCCAAAAAAAAAAAAACATTTTTCATATGTTTCAGTTAGTTAATTTCTGCAAAAAAAAAAAAAAAATAGAAAAAAAAAATTGATGCAATCTTTTTATCTCATTTTCTTTGTTTTTGAAAGGATTTGAAACCATTTAAATGAAAAAAAGTAAAACAGAAGTTTCAAAATAAAGTTTTATCCCTTCTATTTCTTTTTAATTTCTAAATTATTTTAAAAATGTTATATAGGATACAAGTATATATAAGTATATAATATATATATATATATATATATTGTTTTTATGAGTTTTAAATAATTATTATAAATTTCTGAGGAAAGACAATTTTATATATATATATATAAAAAAAAAAACAAAAAAAATAAAAAAATTAAACTAAAAAAGAAAAGACAAGCATTAGAGTTTTTGCGACAAGATGCCGCCGCCATCTAAATAGTATTCTGGTGTAATTTAATACTTTATAATATTTTGTATTTCTTTTTTATGTTCCAAATTTTCATTATGTTCAGAAAAATATTTCTATTTTTTTTGTTGCTTTCAAATATTAAAAGACAAAAAAAAAAATTGGAGATGAAGTTTTGATAAAGTTGCGTAGGATCTATTTTCTTCTTTTCTTCTTCTTCTTGTTCTTGTTCTTGTTTTTTATTTTAATTTATTTTAACTAGTACATTATTTTCTCAAAGTTGGTTTTATATTTTATTTCAATAAAATATATATTATAATCATATTTATATTTCTGGCATTTTAACAGAGAACTAAAAGCCAAAAACAAAAATTTTAAAAAAAAACAAAAAGAAAAATTTTATAAAATATGTTGCCAAAATCTAAGTTATACATACATATTTCAATATTTAAAAATGTAAAGGGTTATCCTTTTATTTTCTTAAAATTTAAATTTTAAAAATAATAATTATTTTAGTGAAAATAGTGAACAAACTTGGATGACTCAGTACAACAATTTTTTTTTTAATATAATAAATAACTCTTCCTTGGGTTTCAGGTTTTCCTTGTCCTTTGCTTCTTAATGTTTCCTTCTCTAAACTTAAGCTGAGTACTTTGATTTTTTTGTTTTTAAATTTCAATTCCTCTGGTTTTTCTCTTTTGGAACTTCTATTATCGAAATTCTTCTTTTATTTAATGGAAACGGAAAAGTCATCCTTTTTCATAATACCCCGTATTGATGAAAGAGGATTGTTCTGAGATTCTTGTTAATACAAAGGACTGTATAAGATTTTTTTTCGTGAAACCCTAACTATGATATTAATATATTTTGTTAATATTAAATACTAATTTGAGAAAGTATATTAAGTTACTTCATATTCCCAGCATTCTGATAAGAAATGAAGTTTTTTGATCTAAATTTTGTTGTCATTATTTTGTTATATTGGCAATTCAAATCCTTAAAATTGGACTGTTATGTAACACATAACAGACAAATTTTACATATTTTTCAACTAACATTTTAATATGCAACTTTAAAAGAGCACTGATTTATTAAGTAAAACATTTTTTTTATTGTCCGGTATTCTTCCCTAAGGGAACATATAGCGCTTCAACAAATTCATCTAATTGTCTCTGTCTTGGTTGATTCTTTTAATTTTTATGCCAAACTTTTACTTTCTTTTATCTTATTTTGGACGCATCTTCTTCAAGTCGCTTTAGGTGTTCTTTCATTCTTTATACCTTGGATGTTGCAATCCAACACCTGACATGCCACTGATATAGTTGAACAATTAAAGATTTGGCCGAAATTCATCTTCATTTTGTTCTTCGATCTTGTATTTTGATCGATTATTGACTTGTTAATGCTCATAATTCCTCGTTTAATATTCGTTTCGGTCACAATATTCAACATATCATTCTTAAGAATTTGTTCGTGAAGACCTGTAATTTTTGTTTTGTCATTTAGTATAACCAACCAAGTCTCACTCCCACACTGTAGCATTCTTCTTTTAGTACTGTGGCCTATGAGAGGTTTTTTCCAAGTTGCCCTAAATTTTTCTATGTGCTTTATATCGTTTGTCGTTACCCCATCTGTAGTTATTATGTTTCCAATATATTTATATTAATCTACCTTTTCAATTTATGTATTTCAGATGAATACTGGCTAATATTAGAATAAATAACAATCTAAAATAATTATTTTAAGGCACAATAATATAAATCGTAACATAGATATTACTGATTTTCCTCTTAAAAATTGTCCCATGTAATTTTGATGCTTAAATCTATCTTTTTCTTAAAATTTATTGTTTATTACATTGAAATTAAGAACCTATTTTTTTTTTTTTTTAATTTATAACATAAATCACAATGTAAAAAGAAAACTTTAAAATATATTTTACTTTGCATATAATATTTTGAAGAACAGTTTACAGATGCAATATGTATTCCTCTAATATAAAATATAATTTTCCTTTTCAATAAATAAAATACGAAAGAGTAGTTTTAGAAGTACTTAGTATATAACATCATTACCATTGCCAAAAAAGTAATTTAAAAACCTAAAAAAAAAAAAAATTATTGTAACTTTACAAAATTTTAGATGAAAATTTTATAATTATATGCGATTTATTGAAGACTTTTTAAAGTATTAAATCTTTTACTTTCAAAAACTTTTCTTTTAATTTTTCTAAGTACTTTTTTTTTTTTTTTAAAAAAATAATTATTTTCTTTAAGTCAGTTAAATTTATAAAACATTCTTTAATTAAATTAATAGTGTTAACGAATTCTACTTAAAATTTTGAAAGAAATCGAGAATTTTTTGGAAGTTGTTAACCCAATATCAAAATATACTAAACACTTTTGACTTATTAAATGTTAATTTCTACAGTATATCATTTTTTATACATATTTAATGAAAAATTTAAAAAATGTCTCTATTAGGATGATGAAAATGTCCATATTTGTTTAAATTAATGACTTTTTTTGAAGAGTTTACCTCTAAAAGATGGGAGCTCCATTTAACTGTAGCTTTTCAAGAAGGAAAAACTATTTAATTAGTCAGTTTTCATTTAATTAACTAAATCAGCTCATGAAATCATAAAATAGATGAGCCTAGTATATTTAATTAATTATTTTAATTATTCCTTATTAATAGTCAGGTCTATTTTATAAAAGGAACAAAATTTTGAAATATATTTTTAATTTTCATTATTTATTTGATAATCAATTGTTCAGTCGTGAGTCAAATATTTTAGTTGCACTTTCAAAATTACAAAATCATTTTACTGCACCTATAAATTTTTCATTAAACTTCTTTTCTTTTCTTGAGTCTTTTAAGTTATATTCCATTCCACTAACGTTCAAAGATTTTAATATATTCTTTCAATATCTGTATATTGTGCTTTCAAGCAAGTTCCGAAAAGAATCATGAACGAACAAAATACAGTTAAATATTTTCTATGTGAATTCTGGCAAAAATTTTCCATAGATTGATGTTAGACAATAAAATACTTACTCAAAATTCTAGATATTAATTGTTAAAGAATCACAATTTTGAATAAATCGACTTTTCACATTTAAAAATCTTTAAAATTTTAGGTATTCTATGTTCTATAAGAATTCTAAAATGCGTTTCTAAAGAAGTGAAATTTTTAATCTAAAAATATGATAATAATTACCATTTCCGGACGTAAAAATTGTCATTTTAATTTAAGAGAATTAGAAAAGTTACTATAAAAAAAACTGCAGTTCAAAAATTAAAATATATAAATTAAATTAAAAAAAATTTTAACTTTATTAACTTATTTTTATTTTTATTTCAGGTGAGTCTTCAATTTTATAAAATTTTAAATAGTCACAAAATTTAGGTAAGAATTCATGTTGAATAATTTAATAACGATTTACACTTTAGTAAATTGTAATTTCAGATAATTGCTAAATTTCAGATTATTCTTTACTAAATTTAAGATTATTCTAATAAAAGTTATTAAAATTTTAAATCTGAAACTGACTTATAGACCATATTTTCATACCCAGTAATTTTATATATTTTTAGTAACATTTGACAAAACATTTGTCACAAAATTATTGATATAAAAAATCAAAACCATCATGAACTATCACATTTATATCTCCACTTTTCTTATTGTTTTTCCAGTGTTTAAAAACAGTTTTTTGAAAGATTTTTTTAAAATTATGCCATAATATATATGAAATTATTTTATCAGCAATATCATTACTTCTTTAACATTAGCCACACATATTGTTTTTCATAACATTATTTAACTTACCGGAAATCACACATCAAACACACAAAAAAACAATCATCAAAAGATTTGAATATCTTCATTAAATTCACAACAAAAAAAATTAAATAATTTACTTACTTTTACTTTTCTTATCTACATTAAAAGATCTTCCAAATGAATTCATCATTACAATTCAAAAAAATTTTTTTTTACCATAAATTCTTATTTTTCAATACATACTACTTTTCAATCCTTTGCTCTTTAATACAACAAAAAAACATACAATACCCTAAAATATCAAATAAACACCATAAGATTCATAATACATTCAAAGCTTTAAATTTATAACTAAAAAAAAAAAAAAAACAACAAAATAGAAAAAAATTCCTCATCTGTAATTACTCGTAATATTCAGGACAAAAAAAAACAAAAAATATTAAAAAAATAAAAAGAACAAAATTACCACTTTCACTAGTACACCATCATTAAAGAATAGTGAAACTCATCCCAAAATAATACAAAGCCTAACCAACACAAAAAAAAGGGTTCAAAACCATGAAATTCACACCAATGAAAGAAAAGGACGAAAAAAAAAAAACGAATTGTTAGATTATGACCCCTTAAATACAGCTTTACTGGCACATTTTTCTTTATTATCCCCTTTTATTTGACACCCAAAACAAAAAGTAGCAGTCCATTTTTTTTAAGCTCTTTTTCTTTTATATATATATATATATATATATATATATATGTAATAAATAACATTGTCTTAGGACTTCAAATACATTTTAATCAACACTAAAAATGGTCGTAAATTGGTCAGTTTTTTTTTTTTTCTTGTTATTTTTTTTAGTCCTAAAATTCTTCTCAGTCCATTTTATCTTGTTTCTTTTTTTTTAAATCCTTAAACTAATTCTCCACCCCACAGTTATTTCACAACAAAAACAAAAAAAAAAAATAGAATAACTTCCACCAAATATATGTTTCCATTTCAGTTGGTGTCCTTTTTTTTCAGTCATTTAATGCCACATACACTATACAGATTCGTTTTTAATGCGTTAAATAACAAGAATTTAAAAATAAAAAAAAAGGTTAACAGAAAGGGAATCAGGTAACAGTTACCGGAAAAATATTTTCCTTAAAAAAAAAAAAAGAAAAAATGGATTTATTTCTTTATTTACGAAGGAAAGTCCTTAGATGTTATGAGGCAAATGTGTTCAATTTTAATCAGTAATTAAACCTTCCTTCCCTTTTTGTGCTTCTTGCTTATATTATCTTCTCTTCGAAATTCAGTTGTAACATTATTTGTAATATTTTCCATAATCTCAAGGTTTATCAAGGTCTAGACATTTTAACTTACATTTTTTTTCTTGCTAAATTACGTTTTTTTATGAAATAAAAACCTCTACTGTAATCTATTTTGTAACTAGATTACAATAAATTATAAACCTATTTGTAATCTAATGCCACTTTATGATTTCTTATATTGTATTGTAGCCCCATCTGAAGTTTGATTTATTTCGTTTAGATTAACATTTCAAATATTTGGAACTATTATAATTATAATTTGTACTGAAAACTTAACCAGATTTTTCACACCCACAATACAATTTTTAACTACTTATAGTTGCTTAATGCAGCATCTGTTGAATCTAAAGAATATATTATTTCCATCCTTTCTAATTTCGAGGTTTCTTTGTGGTTATGGAAAAAATTCGAAAATTTTATGTTTAATTCAAGAAATATGAAAATGAAAAAATTGTAATTTATATAAAACAAAGCAAAGACCCAAAAGCAGAAATGAAAAATAAAAAAACATTTTCTTAAAGACAAAAGGTAGTTAGGTGTTAAAAGAACCTAATTTGATTTTAAGTTTTGATAGTTATTTTTTTTTTTTTGGGATACGATCAAAAAATAATATTTTAAGGAAATCAAATTTAATTTAAAGATAAAATATAACAAAAAGAAAAATTTAAGGATTTTAAAGGTCCTAAAATTATTCAAGAAGGACGCAAAACAATTCGAATTTGATTAATTACTAGTCATCGGGTTTTTTTTTTATCTGATTATTTTTTTTATACTAAAATTGGTCTTTTTGTCCTTTTTCCGGTTCGCCGTTTTGTTTTGTTTTTCTTTTTGGAAATAAATGAGTTGTTAATAATATTTTTAAGAAAAATAAAAAAAATAAAATTAATTAAAAATTTTCATTAAAAGTTTATTTCCATATTATTTTGACTTACTTACTATAAATCACCCGCACTATATGAATGGCCGGATGATCGATTCTTCGTTCTTTTCTTTAAAGTTTTATTTGGTATGGTTCGAATTAATTAAAAAATTTTAAATATAGTTAAGTTTTCAGTAAAAGAATTTTTTTTTTTTAAACCGTGTAATAAATATCGTGTACATTTTGATATTTGAAGGAAGCTTTTTTTCTTTCTAGAAGAGCATTTTTTTCTCATATATGAGTGTTACAACTTGTATTATATCACATACAACGACTTTTTTTAACAAGAAAGATTTCGTTAACGTTAAGAACAATTTCTTTATATCACATTTATTTGCAGTAACAATTTATTTATATTTTCTCTTAATTATGTTTCTATAGTGTTCTTAATTCACAATAGTAATGTTTATAATAAATGTGGGTATCCCACATAAATTATTAACACGTTAAGTTTCACGTTCATCGGTGAATTGGTAAACATAAAAAAAAACATGCGCTAACTTTTAATGTATCACAAGTGAACATTTTTAAAGGTAGAATTAAACAATTACATTAAACTGATTCGGAATTTTGAGAATAATCAGTAATGTTCACCGGTACGTGGGACTTATCGCAAGTTAATTTTTATGTTCCCTAATGACCATGTTTAAACATTTAAGTGATCTTCATTATGGGACTCATCGTGAGATACACGTAGGATATACGTGGGACTCAACGAAACGTGTTAAGCATCATAATTACATATTGATTTAATAATAATTTGTTGCTTAATAATAATTTTTTTCTCAATTTACCGTGTCGCGCTTCCGAAAAATAACCATGACTAGACACAGGCTCTAAATATGCATTCTAAGCTTCCACTAAAATTGAGGCAATTACCAAAATTATCTATTCTTCGTTTCTTTTCTTATTATTATTGACTCATTTATACTCATGTTGTATATAGATATTAGGTAACTGATCTCGTCAAAGTAGATTTTTTTTTTTATTTATAGGATACCCTACCCTAAGCACCAAATTATTTTTTTGGATTTTCGAATTTTAGTCAGAAAAATGTTTCTTAATTCAATCATGAATAAAAATCATTAAAGTACATTTTTAACAGATTATCTTATTTTAACATTTCCATTTTTCTAACTGCATATTTACTATTTTTTATTTGCCCTGTGAGAAAATTAATTATTTGGATAAACCCCCACTAAAATATTGTTTTGAAGTTCGTTACATTGAACTGTTTTTTAATTTGATTTATGCTTCGATTATATAGAAAACGAAGGATTTACGATGTTTATTCAGTTGATTTTAATCCATTTTGTCTCCACATTTCGGTAATTACTTTTAAAAAATCTTCATTTGTAATCCTCGTCTCTAATACCTCATCACACCTTCGTCCGATGATTTCCTTCATTTATTTATTTTTTTGCACTTTGCACTTTTTTGCACTTATTATTGATCCCAGTATGTAAATGATTAAAAGTTTATTATTAAATAATTATCAAGATACAAAAAAAAAAAAAGATAAATTTCATTTTAAATAACCATCCTTTTGAGTTTTTTCCTGCATAAATAGTGATGACAGTTTTTCGTGGGCTTCTTTAAAATTATAATTTATTAAAAGTTCAATTTTTTTTTTGAATAAACAAAAACTTTTTTAAAAAAAAAAATCAATAGCAAAATAAATACATATTATCTATACATATTTTTTTATCTATACGAAAAACTTTTTAATTAGAAAGTTTATCTTTAGATATTTTTTTACACAAAAAAAAACTGCTTCAAAAAATATTCGCTAAATTTAGTTAATTCCTACCAGCTTTAAACTTTTCTTTAATTTAAAAAAAATAAATAAAATAAAAATAAGTAATATAAAAATGAACACAACATATTAAAATGAAAGGGTAAATAAAACCATTTAAGAACAAGTTAAATTTTATCTTGTGGTAAAAAATATTATGGTGATGATGATCCTGAATTTTGATATTTATGCATAAATATGGAATATAAATTTGTTACACTTTTTAGAACTTTCGTTTTTGTTGCAACCCAATTTAAAGCAAAAAAAAAATAAAAAATAGGTTAAAATAATTTCAAACTGATTATAATTTTTTATTTTTTTTATTTTTAAATTTAATTTAATTGAAAAGTAAAAAAATCTTAATTTAGTAAATTTTTTTTTAAATGAATCAGAAAAACATTTTTTTTTTTTCCTGTGACCTGATAACTTAATAATATAAGTTTTAATATCGGTTTTTTTAAACGATAGAGGAAAAAATTAAAAAGTTTATAATTTATTAAAGCGTGAATTAAAGTTTTGGTTGTAATTTATATAGAGGGAAAACAAAATATAATGCAAGGTTTTTTTTTTTTTTTATTAAATTCTTATAATTAAATATAAATTGACCTAAATTTAGAAAGTACATAGTCCGATATGAAAGAAAAAGTAAAACATAATTTTTTTGTGAACTAAAATATCCTTAATATTTTCGGTTGACTATTGTCAAAATTTCCACCCATTTAAATTAATATGAGGTTTTTATGTAAGCTGAGTAGATTAATATTAAAACATATTTTTTTCAAGATTATCTGAATAATTTGTGTGATCATCTATATCATTTTTTTGTCCCAGATAGTAATAAAATGTGAAAATAAAAATTTTCATTAACTATTTTACATTCATTTGACCAATTTTATTGCAACTGTAAAGGTACACAAAAATTTATAAAACTTTACAGTCTTGTATAAAATCTGATCATAAACATTTCTTCAATACAAAGTTCCAAAGAAACAAAGAATTTCCTCTTGCTATAATACCACATTTTTACTGACTAAACTCATCTCCCTCTTCTAGCCAAAATTAATTGGTTGAAAGCCCTAACTACTGACGCAGTATATTAGATAAAGAGTAGGAATAGGAGAAGGATCTGGAATTTTCTGGAACATTCAATTGGTATATGGGAATACGTCAATTATTATTACTATTTTGCTAGCAATGACGATAGTCATCAACATTTAAAATATGTTGTAAAATCTATATAAATCTTTCTGCATGAAGTAGCAATTGAAAGCAACTCCACTGTCACTGCGTACCAGTTATTATTATTAGTATTGATATTAATTTTATTATTATTCTATCTACAGAATCAGCTTCAACAGTGTATTATAACATGCAGTGGTATATAGCACCTTCCTGCATGATTCATTGTGCTTAGAACAAAAAATTCAAAATAAAATTTAATAATTTTAATAAATTGCAACCATCTGACTTAGATTGTTTCTCACTTTGCAAAATATGAATAAAGTTTTCAAAAAATCAACTAGAAAATTATAATTGTTATTTCAGAAAATATTAAATCTCATTAGCTACTGGAAAAAAAAGAGGCATTATATTTCAGAAAAAGTTACCTTTACCTTTTAAAATCGATCGAAATCGATTTAAGTTGAAAAGTCGTGCATGTAAGTACTGCAAGTTAAGAGCCGGCGAGGGGAAATAAGAACTAGAGCAATAAAGCCTAATAAGCCTTATTTCACTTTCGAATGAGAAAGAAAGCCTAATTCGCGAAATTTCGCGATTAAGACTTTATTTCTCATTCGAAAGTAAAATAAGGCCTAAATATTTTTTTAAAATAATGGAATTAAAGCCTAATTGTAATTTATTATTCCAACAATAACATTTTTTAATATTTTTCTTTCACAATTTAATCCTCATATATTTCAGCTTATTTAAGTAATAAAATGTTTTCTGTTTTTTTTTGGCATATTTCACTGTGTAAGTGCGTCAGTGTTTCTTCATAATGAAATAAGTTTGACAAGTTAAAAATTAAAAAATTTCGTTTAAATTCAACATTCAAACTTATTTCACTTTTTAATGTAATAATTTTGTCGAACTTAGTTCAGTTATTAGAGTTGGTTAAAAAATCTGGATTGCATCTTTTTCGGAAATATGACTATACGTAAATATGCGGACTTCTAAAACAGAAGGGATTTTATAGTTGGTTACAAAATCAGGATTACACCTTTTTCTAGAATATTTATAAATAATTTGGAAAAAGCTGATTTAACTCTGATTTTGAAGCCAACTCTAAAATCTCTCCTAATTACAAACAATTTTTGAAATCATGGGGGAAAAAAATAATTTTTCAGCTTTCCATACAAAAAATTTTGTATGGATTTATAAATTTTGTAAAATTTTAGATATTTTTATGAAAAACAAAAAAAATTGTTTTGAAGGAATAAGGGCTGCTATCTCTGCGCCGGTTCGCCCGCGCCTGCGTTCCCGACGCCGTTGTTGTGCACGGGCGCGGTAGCAGAGTTTAGCAGTTCCAATTCCTTCAAGGGAAGTATGAAGGGAGTTGTGAAGGGATCCGCTAAGAGAGAGGCGAATTGTGACTCGAAAGGAAGGGCGCGAAGGTAGTGGCTCGAAAGAAAGGGCTGACCAGAATATAGAAAATTGTTTGAAACCTGTTAAAAATATTCATATTTTACAGTCAGATACAAATTTGTAATTGGAATAATATAATAATAATATAATATTTCTAAAGTGAAATAAGGCCTACAGGCTTTAATTTTCTTTGAAATGAGAAATAAGACCTACCGCGAAATTTTACGAATTAGGCGTTATTTCTCAACTCAAATGTGAAATAAGGCCTATTAGGTCTTATTGCTCTAGGCTTTATTTTCCCCCGCCTAAGAGCCATTTGTTACAGTACATTAGTTATATTTTCAACTAAACAGTGAAAGCTTGAAATTCTGCTTTTCGAAGACAAATTTATTGTGTTCTTTTGTGTTTTTCTAAGTTTTTACTATTATTAGTTAAATTAATTAATATATGAGAAACCAATTACATGGGTTAATTAAAATAACAACAGTACTTCATATTGGAAAATTACGTACCTAGCATTGATGTAGTCTAAGCATTTACATGTTTCTACATTTATACCCTGTTCTTTATAATTATTTCAAAATAAATAAATTAAAAAATTACAAATTTTTTACCAACAAAACGTTAAATAACGAAATTATTGTTTGAATAATAATATGATATTAATGGTTTGAAATATGTTAGTTTATTATATACTATATATATATATATATATATATCTTACAAACTTTCTTTATTTGTTTTATTAAATAAAATGTATTAAAAACAATTTTTAGCACATTTTTCAAACACAATTACTTACTAGTTTCACTCATTTTTCAAATACAATTACTTACTAGTTTCACTCTGTTCCTTCGCCCGTCTGTTTACAAAATTTCTATATCGTTGAAGACAATTTTAACTATATATAAAGCTCTTCAAAAAATTAAAGTTGTAGATCAATTTTCTAATATAGCAAATGGAGCTGCACCCAGTCAAAGTTTGAAAAAGCTCAATTGTCAAATGTGTATATCAGAATATTTTAGGTGCTGTATGACATTTTTCCAATTTATTATTTAAATTTACTGTTATGCGAAGACAAAATTTGATAAGATTTTGATTTTTTTCGATTCCTTTTGGTAAGATTTTGATTCGGTGCGCTTTTAGTTAGAATCGTGAAATTTTGCCAGAATAAATATCTCTTATAATTAACGTAAGTTATTTCAGAAATTTTTAAGATGTTAAGAGGTATCTCTATTTAAGAGGTATTAGGAGTCAAAAATTAACAATTTGGTACTTTTAAATAGTTGGTAACTTAGGCATCTGTACAAATTTTCTCAAAATAAAACGTAAAAATTAATATTATAATCCAACATTATTATTTTACACACGTTAAGAGCTTTTCTTAATTACATAGAGGGTGAAAAGTATAAAAATGAACTTGACCTGAAAATTCAATTTTTCAAACAAAACCTATTCTTGAACTCATAAGTTTTGATCCAGTTTAGAGTTTCATACAATTGACGTAACTAGAGTTTCCTTCAAATTGAAGAAAATTTCTATTCTAATTTTTCACAATTTTTTCTTTTATATAAAATTCGAAGAAAACTTACACATTTTGGTATAAAAGTCACAACCTTCTAAACTATTTTTATTATCTTTTGGAAAATGTGCACCTTTATAAAACCTTTGATTTTAAAAACTTCAGTTCTCTTATAAGCTTATTAAATTATTATAATAACCTTAAAGCTTATACTTAAAAATTGGCTATTTTCAATATAACATATTATTTTTAATGTAATTTTTAAATAATCTTCTGGTTTCAATAATTTCCATTAAAACTAAAATAAAATGTTTATTTGTTTTAAAATAAGTTATAATTTTCTTAAATAAATTTAAATCCATTTTAATTCCATTTAGTTTTCAATTTTAATAAAAACATTCGTAATAAACAAAAACAAAAACAAAAAAATAAAAATATAAAAACATTTTTTTTTTTTCCAATTTGAAATCTCATAAACATAAACACAATATTTAAAAAGTAAAGTAAAATAAAATTTTAATTAAAATATCCTTTAACTGCATTCATAAATCCCAATAAATCTAATTATCGCCATGAAAACTAATGCCCTTAAAACAGAAAAACAAAAAAAATAAATCATGCAATTACTTATAACCATATTTAAAAACTTAAAAAAAAAAAAAAAACAAAAACAAAAAAACAATTTTCAAAATTTGGTACTAATTTTAAAACGCAAAACAATAATCGAATTATAAACTTTTTTAAAAATAATATTAAAAAATTTTAATGACCACAGTTCCATTAACTTTGCAAAAATTATTTTTTTCTAAATGGCAAAAGATTTTTTTTTTATTTTGTTTTTTCTTTTTTTTTTTTTGTGTTTTTTGTATGAATCTAAAAGGAAAATAGAAAAAAAATGTAAAATGCAAAAAAAAACAACAAAATAAAAATACTTTAAAATTACATTTTAACCAAATAACACCATTAAAACTGAGGTTTGTTTTTATTGTAGGTACATAAAAACAGATACCTAAAAATAATAAACTGGACTGCCCAGTTTTTGCTTTTTTATTTTTTTTTTTTTTGTTTATTTTTTTTTTTTGTACTTCCTGTGGTCAAAATATAAATATCTTTTTAATAGAATTTTTCTGCATTAAAAATATAATTTTCACTATCTATTAATTTTTATTTCTTTTTTTTTTTTTGCCCTCACTATACCTTCGTACCATAACTTATCCAGGAATATTCCTGAATTAACGCGATAGAAAAAAAAAAAAAAAAAAAAAAGTAGGATATATGTTTATTCAATTTCAACTTTAAGATATTTTTACAAAATTTGCTACTCATTATAAAGCCTAACTATAATTTGTCAGTATTTTTTTTTTTGTAATAAAGTAATGTTTAAAGTTTTGTACACTAAAGTTTTTTGGATAATGGGGTTAGTGAACGATCTTTTAATCGAAATGATTGGATTTTAAACTCTTCGGTCAGATCATACACAATAGTTTATATTATTGTAAAAAATAATTAATATTTGTATAATGATAACAGATGGCGTTCAAATATAATTATATATATATTTTTGTTTTATAAACTTGTACAATATCTACACGGCCAAGTAATCAATGGCTTAATTAAAGTAATAATTAAAAAGAAACTGAAGCTTAATCAAATATAAATAATAAACGGATGAATGGATATCCTATGCATATATTATATGCGACAGGAAAAGAAAAAAAAAAAATTCAAGTTATATTAAAGTATCTTTTTACACATAAAATAAGAATTTTATATTATCGTAGTATTTAAATATTCAAAACATAATCAAAACTAACTCATAACGTTCTTATGATTAAGATACCAAACACGATTACTAAGTAAAACTATGCTTGTATATTGTCAATCGAAATTTAAATTTATTAAATTATTAATAAAGTAAATAAGAAATACATGTTTGAACGTCCAACTCCCAAAGAAATAGAAGACAAAGGCATCCAAACAAAACATGTACTAAGATAATGTAAGATGTACTATAATAACTGAACTAAACCAATGTAACCTGCAGCATCTAAAAATGCAAAAAAACAGCATCAGGAAACCGTGCAGAATGAAGATGTCTAATGGAAGACTTCTTCGCGAAGTGAGAATGCTAGAAAAAAAATTAATATCTATGTATATTATAAAACGTTCGACCCTTATTGAAATCGAAAGTAAATAAAATTCTGCTAAAAAAAAAATTGTTTTACTATGTGGTTATGTGTCGTGTGTTCCACCGGTAATCACTAAAAATATATTTTTAGAACATAGAGTTATCAATAACTTAGACCTCACATGCATGCCGTAGAATTTAAACTATACACCTCAAAAAACATATATTTTGTTAATCTTCTCTTTAATTTAAAAATCTCAGCTTAATTGTCTCATTTTGTTAAATTCCTTCGCCGCCGCTGATTAGTTCTTTGTAGCTGAAAAAAAAAAATTAATTAAATGTCATTAATCTATTTTATAATACGTACTTTTTAATATTATTATATTCGAACATAGAATGTTATGAATGTTATAAATATAAAAATTATAACGGTACATGTTTTAAACAAAAAAAAAGTAAAAGAAAAATAAGAAAACTTAATGCTAAAAATTGCAATTTTCACAATTCGATGTCAGTTTTTTAATAACAAAAAAAAAAAAAAAACAGAAAAATCAGATAAAAAATATTAAAATGGTGCTGGTGGCTGTATTAATTGTATAACTGTGTTAAGAAAAAAAAAAAACAAAATTAAATTTAAAATGTAGGTGTGTATAGATTGAATATTACCGCTATTAAAAGAATACCTACTGAAAACATTAAAAAAGTAAAAAAAAAAAAAAAAAAACAAAAAATGTAACAAATAATAAAGAGAACCATAATAGAACTGAGTGAATAAAAATGCAACAAAAAAAATTTTATTTTACCCTATTAATCTGATACAACCATTCAGATTTATGTTTAACGTAACTGTAATATTATGTTATTTATTTTTATTTTTTTTATTTTATGTAATGTACCTACATTATAACCATTTTGCTTAAATTGAATACATTTATAGATATGATCTGACTGCATACAATTTCACCGCAGTAAAAAAAAATAAATAGAAATAAAAAAAAAAAAAATGAAACATAATAATAATGAAAAATAAATTGGAATGAAATGAAATTGAAATTGTAATAAATGAAAAACTATTATTTGGTAGTAATAATTGCCTTTATTTGACTGTTAAATCTAAATGCCAACAATTTTCTTGATAATATATTCACAACCTACTAAGAGGTAGGTACCTTCTTTTGACCCTTTTTCAATGTTAATCGGTCATTTATTGTTTTCTTTTGGATTCGAATTAAAGCATTAATACGCAAAATTTCCTTTAAAGATCGGATTACTTTCCTTTTTAATACGGATAAACAAATTTTCATAGGTAATATATTTATAGATATCATATTATATAGTAAGCTATATTCGATTCTTCATATGGATAGTGTCACCATTTTGGATGAATACTTTACAGCATTCAGCATCAATAATCCTGTTTTAGTAACTTATATAGAATTTGTGTTAACAAGACAGCACTTTAAATTTTTTTTTATTGATGATTCTTGTCCAATTGAAGATACCAATATATATCGTCTTCAATTTAATGTATCTGGATTGGTTTTCTCTGTATTTTGTTTCATATAATAAACTGTTTTTTCTGTTTACTATGGAACAATTTTTAGGATTTTATCTGAAATTAATAAAATATTAATAAGTATTAATAATATTACAAGTATAAATTATAAGTTTAATAACTAGAATAGAATTCAACAATTCATATCTAAAGTATAGATCTAATAGGTAGATACTTTTAGTTAGTTAAAATTTGTTGGTTTATTTGGAATTAACCTAGCGAATTTACACAGTTTAGTGTCCCTGTTGATAAATTTTTATCGAAAGATACAAAAGCGTAATTATTGTCCCACATTTACTCCATGCCATATTAACTAATATTGCTTGTTTAGTTTTAACATTGGATGTTTGTTTTATTTATGAGGTGTAATTGTCTTCATCAACAAAAAACAGTTGGATTTAATTTAATATGTCTGCATGCACTTTGATAAACATTTTAATCCAAATTGTGAACCTTATTGCTGAACAGTTTTCCCTATAGTTTCTAGATTTAGTTAAATATAAATTTGATTGTTATTATAGATAAAGTATAAGATTTTGTAACTCTAGTGCACAGGAAGAAACTTGATATATGAATAAAAGACAAATAAACACCTGACAAACAGATATTTTCAAATTATGTAGCAAATATCATTTCATATAATTAGCTTTAAAAATTTATTTTTTTATTTTTTTTTTCTTATACATATATAAAAAAAAAGTTCGTTAACAAAACATTAAAACATGGTGTTGGTACTTTTATTTATTTTTACGCTTTTATTAGCATTACAGTGTTTTCTTTTGCAAGTCTACCTTTAATTTGGTTCTTACATTTATTTTTTATATTTTTATTCTTATTATTTTGTTTTTTTTTTTTATGTGTTTTATACATTTAATGTCTGTTTTATTTCATTTCGGATAAATATCTATAAACATAAATCAAACATTTTTTTCAAATGTAGTAGTAGCTTACTGATTATTGAATCTAAGCGGCATTAAAGCTTACTAAATATTCTCTCTACTATTAAAGAAATTTCAAAAATTTTCTTGAGTTATATGAGTTGTCTAGAATTCGAATTTTAAAATTTTAGTATAACTCTCTGAGTCACCAAATATTGATTACCCTAAATATGGAGACTTAAAGCTGGAAAGGAAAGTCTATTTAGTATTATTAAAGTTAAAGAACAAGGAACAAATAAAATTTAAGAAATGAGAATTTATTGCTCACCTTTAATTTAGGTATTAATCTATCGTTAGCGATGATTCAAATGTTTTATACTAATTCAAGATCAAAATCTTCGGCGTTCCCTAAAGCTGGCGAGGCTCCGTAAATTTTATTTAAGAATTATGAGTTTAGTTTATTAAATGTTTAAAGTTTTAAAAATTTAAGCAAAATAAAAGAATTAAAATAAAAAAGATAATTAAAATTCCGTTAGTGTATAGTAGACCACATTGCCGCATAAAGAATTCAGAATAAAAAAAAAAATAAAAAACGTTATTAAAAAATATATCTGAAGAATTTTGTTTACCTTTTTACTTTATGTTGAGCAGTTAAATTTGAAATTAAAAGGTTAACTAATGGAATATTAATTTTTTAATATTAACTTTTGTTTTTTATTTTTTTGATTCAATAACTAGCTGTAAGTCAAATTTCCATTTATTATAGATATTTACAATATCTATAATGGAATTTGATAAAAGTGTTACTGTGTTCCATTTTTATTTTTTATATTATTTCATTTATAGAATTTTTATTCAATTAATGCCTATAATTATAGACTTTTAAAAATTCTTCTGTTTATTTCAGAGTAATACTAATGAAGAATTCGTTAAGATAATAATTTTAATTAGATTAGATACATAAGAGAATTTCAGGATCCTCATCAAAATATTTTGACAAAGTGATTTTAAAAAAAACTCTTTTTAAAGTTAATTACTTTTGATATTTCATATTGTACAATTTAATTGTGCGTTAAACGGAAATCTTAATTTTTGTTAAAATCTCATTATTTCATAATCTAATTTCATAATAAATTTAATTTTTTCAAAACCCTAAATTTTTCCCAAAAATCTTATTTTTTATCGAAAAATCGCAATTTTTTTCAAAATTTAAACAACTTGATTAGTTACTAGGGAATACGGGGAGCCGCCCAAAATTTTAAATACTTGAATGTTAGAATATGTATTTAGGAAAATAATTAGGAGGTAGTTTTTTAGTTGGTTACAAAATCATATGTCGCTTGTACGTATTTGTATGTACATAATAATATATGTATGTAATATGACTTAGAATAAATTTCAAAAAATGAAACTGAATAAAAATGATAAACAAAAAGTGATTTTGAAAAAATAAGGTTAAAAATATTAAGATTTTCGTCTAGATCCAATTTAATTTCAAGATCTTTGAACCAGATATAAAAAATATTATGTTATACCTAATACCTACTACTTTTGTTGTTGTAGCTACGGATACTCCATAATTTCAAAACAGATTCGTTATTTATTTCTATACTATAAAAAACCAAAAATTTATTGTATTTTAAAAGATATGAAATTCCTTCGAATTAATTAGTGTTTAATTTTCTTTCTTTTTAGTATTATGCATCACATCTATGTATCTTACCCTATATTTACTAATTAGAAATTTTAAATTGTAATTTATTTTGAATCTGATCACATCATGTCGGATTATTACATCAAATATTTCTGCATTTTTGAATTTAAAATAAATATATATGTAGGAAGGAATATGCAAACCATCTGCATGAAATTTTGAAAGCCATCAGAATTTTCCTAAAAAAAAATTATAAAATTTTATACCAATAAAGATTTTCTAAAAGAAAATAGCTGAAAAAAAAAACCAAAATCTTTGTAAAATCAAAAGAAGATGACAAAAATCACAAATTAATACTTTACTTTAAGCCACTTTGATTTCATGAAATTTAAAATAATCTTTTACTCTTTTACTCCTCTTCTAAATTTATGCAATTATATATAACAATCACACAAACTGTACAATCTTTAAAAAAGAGCAAAATAAAAGACACTTTTTGTATTCATTGTCATTTTTATTTACCCTTTTTTTTTTAATCTATTAACCATTTTGCTTTAGTTTTGTTTAATTGTAATTCATTGTTTCTTTCCTTTTTTTTCATTTTTAATGCAATTTTTCTACTTTTTTTTACCTTATTTTAATTTTATAAAATTTTTTTTGATTATTTTTATTACTATTTTACTATTTTTATTCTGTATATGTTGTATATCCGTTTTATTTTTTATTTTTTTGTTTACCCAGAGGTTTTTTTTTTTTAAATAATAACAAAGGCATGGAGCTGACAAAGGGTTTAAAAAGATTAGCAGACAAAAGAGGACCCAAAAAATATTTTAATGGTATATGTAATAAATTGTTTAGAATACAAAAAAATTGTCCAAGTATTACAAAAATGCTACTAATGCAGTTTAGTTATATTGATAACATATGACTTTTTGTTATTAAAACTTTAACTAGTGATTTTCTAAAGAATTTAAAACGCCCCAAAAAAAATTTTCTTCCTCAAGGATGGTGGGAATTATTAAAAAATACTATTTGATATTTTGATGTTTAATGTTTTGATCCCCTAAGCTCACCTCCGCCAAAATAATGTGATAGGTTCTTAATTAGCTGCGCATTTAAGTGGTTCAGGATTAAGTAAAAGAGGTGGATTAGATTAGAAGAGCATAGGTAGGTAATTCAAATTTGTGATAGCTAGTAAACCAATTCAATTAAAAAAAGCCTATAATGCAACCTTAGCAAAATTTAATTTGAAAGCATGTAATCTAAATGACAGCATGCTGTTCAGAGTCACACCCTTCAAAAAGAATAAAGGTTTCGTCAAAGAATCCCGATACCAGAGACATCAATAAATAAATTCAAGTGCAAAATAAACAACTCTTTGCGAATGTTTTTTTGTTTTCTTTAATGAAGATCGATGGAATTTCAACTTCAAAAGTCCGGAAATCTTCCGGATATTATACCACTTTCACCAACCAAAACCACCCTTTTTTAAACAAAACCTTATAGGTTAGGATTTTGAAAACAAAATGTATACAGTACGGTTTATGGGATAAGGATGTCGGAAGAAATCTTGGGAAGATTCTCGAAAGCTTACTAAATTCTTTGTTAATTTAACTGTACTTTAATTTTAAGTAAAAAATTTAAATATTTTCTGATTCAAAAGAATTCAATTAAAACTCAAAACAACTATTTCAGCACTGATTAGCTAATAAACTAATAAGTTAAGTTCAAAATTAACTAAAATTGGAGAAATTAAGAATATAAAAGTATTATCATGTTTACATAAATAATTGATTAGCTTTAACACTTAGAAATATTTACTCCCAAACTTAAACTAAGCTTATAAAACAAATAGATACAAAAAAAGGCATCACTAGTTTTAAATTTTGAAAATAAAAATTTTATTTTTTCACTTGAAATCTTTTAAAAGATATGCTAAATAAATTAAAGCTGTAACAGAATTTTTCAATAAGAAAAATATCTTTTAAATTTTACTTTTCTATTATTTCATTTAAATTTTATATATATATATTTTTTTTTTTTGGAAACTTTTAAAATATTTTTATTTTTATTTAAGAGGGGTTATACCGTTATAGTAACAAATATAAATCTACAGAATATTAGTAGTGCAGGTATTTGCATTATAGGTTCTGGTTTTACAATACAATTTAAAAAGAAAAGAGAAAATTCATTTGAACAATAAAAGAAAAATCTATTTTGCTTCTTTTTTTTTTTTATTGTTTTTAAAAACGAATAAAAATCAGAGGGCAATTGTAAATGATTAATACATGTATATAAGTATATGTATTAGTGCATTCACTATAGATTTAAAAAATAACGACAAGAATAATAGCAAAAAAAAAGGGAAAAAAAAAAAAGATTTTGCGTTGAAACAACAATAACTGCCACATGTTACACTCTTTAGAGAAATTTAAAAAACAATTTTTTTTTTGTAACCAAAAGTTGACACAGTCGAGGTCGTTCTCAAACTTAACTTTAATACAACAATATTTATATATGTATGTACATATTATTTTTATACAATCTTATTTGTCTGAATTTATAAAATACACAATAGTAAAAAATCTGTAATTTTTCTTTTTTTTTTTTTTTTATTCACAATTCAAAATATACAACCAAATAACAAAAAGTCAGATAAAACTGGATATACTTCCGCCACAAAATTGTAAACAAAATGCAACTTCATTTTAATAAAATATTTTTTATTTTTCATTTAACTAAAACTTTCAATCGGTTTTATATGTCTTGGATAATTTTTGACGAAAAATATGGAGCTATAAGAAATGCTAGAAGGAAAAATTAATATAGGAACAGAAAACAAAAAAAGAAAGTAATTTTTTAATTATAAAAATTGGAGCATTAGTTCAGCATTAGTATAAAATTGTTAAGTATAATTGCTTAGTAATTTAACCAACGGCTGCGAAACAGTTTCAATAATTAAAAGAAAAAAACAATTATACATTTTATTTTTATTTGAAACCATATTATCTTAGTTAAACATCTTTTTTGTAACCAGAAATTTTATTTTTTATAAAGTCAATTTCGAACAACTAGTTTTTTCTTGTTGTTCTCGCTCCTAGAATAGCGCCAGCCGAAAAATAAACGGCTTAATGAAATTATTTTTAATTTTCTTTTGTTATTTTTTTTGATTTCTCTTATAAAATTTCAGAAACTGAACTGAATAATAAATGACTTTGTGAATACCTTAAGCTTCTCATAAGAGTGAAAAGGTACAAAAATATGAAGGAAAGACAAAATCACAATCAAAACATCTTAAGAATGTTATTAAATATATTATGGAGTTATATTTTAATTTGATTAATAAAATATATAAATTTCAATTTAAACATAAAATAATATGTAAATTATCTGTACATCCCGTGTTTTATTAAAAATTTTCTCGCAGGAAGAAAGTTATCGACAACAACTTGGTAATCGAGAGCAAATGGTCCGGGTAAATAACATTTATAGTTCCAAAAAATTAATAACTAAAGGAGTACCTCAGGGATCCAAGATGGTTCTGATCTCTTCAAGCTTTATATAAATTATATTATCCTTTTAAACATAAAAGGAACTCTGCAGTTATATGCAGATGATGCGGTGATTAAGAATGCTGCCTAGGCTTAATCCTAGATAGTAAAGGAATATGGAACTACCATATTGAGCACATAGTAAAAAATATTGCTCCATATATTTTCATTTTACGTAGGCTAAGAAATTTTCTTTCAAACAAAGCATTATTCACGATATATTCATCATTTATAAAGTCACACATCACTTATCTAAATCCAATTTGGAGCAGAGCCCCTCAAATTTACCTTAATAAGCTTGACGTCCTTAACAAAAAATGTATCAAGATAATCCATAGATAATCAATATCCTTAAAACTTACTATACTCTACTCAATATATTAGCCTTATGAATATTTGTAAATACGAATTATATATCCTAGCTTTCAAAATAGTAAACAACGAAATTAAGCATAACTTTATATTAAATAGAAGTATTCATATTCATAATCATAATACCCGCAACAAAGACAATTTCTAGTTAACACTATTTCGCACTAACAACCAGAAAAATAATTGTCTATATAACTGCTTAAAAGTGTACAATGAACTCCCTGAAATCTTAAAAGTAATAGATAATTTAGTAATTTTCAAAAATAGAATTAAAAAATATGTGTTGGAGCAACAGTAAGAAATATTTAAAATTTTCAAGAAATAATAAGTATGTATAAAAAAATTTTTATAAAGAAATTTAACTGAAATATAATATAAACTCTGAATGAAAAGGAAAAGAATATAATATAAAATTTAAAATATTTGAATAAGTAAAAATAAAAAAGCAATATTATAAATAACTTTTGAATATGTAAAATAATAAAATGTCAACAAGATGTAAATAAATTGTAATTAAGTTAATATATATTCTCACTATATCTATATAAATTATCTCGGATTAAATAATATCTATTATTAAATATTAACATATTATTAATGTATAATTTCAAAAATTGTAAATTCAACAAATGAAGGAAAAAATATATGTTTGTAAATTATGAGACCATAAAGCTAAGGCTAAGCTCTAAAAAACAAATTATTGTAATACCTAATAAAATAATATTTTGTAAATAATATAAATTATAAAATTACTAATAAAGAAAAAAAAAAAAAAATTTTCAGTTGTAAGTGGTTTTCTTTTTTTTTTAAAAAGTGACTTTGTTTTTCTCCTATATTCTTCAATTATTCTACTCCTACATTCTCAAAATAAGAGAAACAAAATAAAGTATTTAAAAATAAATAAATATTCTTCTCGAAAAACCTGATTATATTTTATTCTATTGTTTTCGGAACTGACTTATATACATACTCAAAAATGTTTGGGCCAGCGAATGTGATGATCGTTTTTTATATGACATATTTTAAAGAATTTTCATTTTATTTTTCTCTTCTCTTTTCAAGTTATTTTTTATTACTAAACATATTTAGTTTTACTTTATTCAATTGACAAACTGTAGTTAAGTATTTCTTTTATTTTAATCAAATATTGTAAGTAATTCTTTAATTAAATTCATTGAAAATTACTTACAAAACAATTTCACATTTAAACATAAAACTGCAACATTCACATTGAAATACAAAAATGACACAACAAAAAAGTGACAAAAAAAAAAAAAAAAAAAAAAAAAAATCACAAAGCACTGACTTTATGGAATTTTATTTATTTTTGTCACAAATAAAACGAAAAAATAATAAAAACACAAAAATAAAAATAATAAATAAAAAAAAAAAAATTTATAACTGGATTTTAGTCTACAAAAACATGAAACAGTATTTAAGTTTTTTTTTTTTTCTTTTTTTTTTACTAAAAATAAGAACAAGACTTAAAGCATTTAACTGTACAATTTTTACACATTTATGACTCTTTAATACCATACATAATATTATTATCATGTATATTTGTGTGTGTTTCTGTGTGTATTTTTGAATAAAATTCAAAAAAAAAAAAAAAGAATTAAAATAGTGTTGGAATAATTTTTATTTTTTTAAGAAAATCAAATAATGTTTCAACATGTTTACTGCAATTTCAGGACAACCATAGATACATATAACTTTTTAAAGAGAAAATGAAAAACAACAAAAGAAAATTAAAAAAAAAAAAAAAAAAAAAACAAGAAATTTTTTTTAAATGCAAGTAAAATTAACTTAAAAATAAAATAAAAAGTAAAAATAAAAATTAAAAGAATAAAATTACACATTAGTGTAAATCCTGGAAGATGAAAACTTTTACTTAATTTTTTTTTTTTTTTTTTTCGTAATTTAAAAGAAAAATAAAATTTTTTTTTTTTTTATTTAAAATAATGACAAAAATAAACAAAGAATATATTTTCTTACCGAAAATTTCATTAAAGTATGGTTCAAATGTAAAATTTATTTATGAAGTTGACTTGATGTAGACAGTTTTTAATTGAAACAGGATTGGCTATTATCAGAAGTCATATAGAAAAATTATCAAAAAAAAAAAAAAGACGAGGCAAATCAATAATTATCCTAATGTTCTACAAATCCAAATAATAGTTATTCTAACTAATATCGAACTCCCAGTAGATTGGAAGTGATTATATAAATATAAAGAAAAACAAAAAAATAAATTAAACTGAATCTGGAACCTATGAAAGAAATAGAATAAAAAAACTAAAAAGTGTTTAAAATCGGTTAAAAGATCCCATATTATTTTTGTAAAAAAGAAATGGTTCATAAGAACCTAAAGATTAAAAGTATTAGAATTAGAATATGACTTAATCTTTAAAGAATACTAAAATAATGATTTCCCAAAAAAAAAAATTTTTAACACGAAATAATAATTTTTCTCGAATCACTGAACCACTCTAATTTAAAAAAAAAAACTTTAAAATAAAAACAAAAATTTTGTATTTAGTTTTAAAAAATAAAAAAAAATTTTTTTTTTTTTTTTTGTTTTTTACAGAAAATATGTCCAAACTCTTCTTATACTTTTAAAGTTTTTCTTTCTACACTTAATTTAAAGTAATATTTTTTTCATAACTCTATTATTCCCTCTTTATTTCCCTCTTTATACAAAATAAATGATAAATGCACAAACACACATACCGTATGAGACTCAAGAGTGAAAATGTTTCTCTTTTTTTCACACTTCCTTTCTTTTCTATTTGTGTTTTTTTTTTTTATTTTATTTTTATTTTTTTTTTTTTGTTGTTGTCCATTCGTAAATGATAAATAATTCTCAGGGCGGTAGTTAATTCTAATTTGGTTTTGCACCACTTAAAAAAAAATTTTCTTTTTTTATTTTTTTGGAAAACAAAATATAATAAAACAAAATTACAAAGTTTTAATTTTACGTCGCAACTGGCAACTGACACAACTAGTATATGCTATGCAATAGTAGAGGGACAAAAATGGAATCAAAAATTCAAAAAGCTTTTCATATTTTAACTTGTCCAGAGAAAATTTTCATTAAATATAATAATAGTTTTAGTTTTAGTTTTTGTTTTTTTTTTGACTTATTTTTAATTTTGGGTTTTTGTTTTGTTTTTTTTTTTTAACGATTTTAAATTGTCAGAAATTTTCAAAAAAAAAAAATGTTTGTTTCATTTTTAAAAAAAAAAAAAGTAAAACTATAAAGAACTATTACGAGTATTTTACAAATACCTAATATGTACATACAAATTTTATTTATTTATTTATTTTATCTGGTACTTACTGTATTATAAATTATACAGCATCAAAAGTTACCCTCAGCTAGTAGAGCCATTTTGGGTACATATAAATTATTATTTTTAAAAGAGTATTACTATCTATTGCATACATTTAGGAGGAAAATTAAAATGTAGATTTTTTCAAAGAAGAATCAATTTTATGAAATTGTTTTAAGTTTATTAAATGGATTAGCCTAAAAATGATGTAAAGTGAAACGATTATTTTGAAAAATATTTAAAAAATTTTAGTTTTTGGTTTACTTATATTACAGATTTTGCGTTGAATAGTGTTGAATTAAAATGCATTTTTTTTTTTACTAATGTCTTAAAATGTTATGAATTCTAAAAATTTATACAAATTTAATGTTAAGGAAAACTGAAGAAGAAAAATTTAAATGTTAATTTTCTTTTAAGAAACTAAACTTTATCTATGCTCACAAACTAAAAGATGACAATTTTTTTTTTAGTTTTGGAACACCCTCATATATTAATTTGACAGCTTCTTTCGCTAAAAACCTAATCGTCAATATAATTGTATAAGTAATTTTAATTGATGTTCTTCTAATACGAAAATTTCTTTCAACAGTTAAAAATCAATTTAAAAATACATATATCAACTATAATATAGAACCATTTAAATTTTAATAACTTCTTTTAAATTAGAAGTATAATAAAAATTGTATAATTAAATTAAAAAAAAAAAAAAAGAAAAACTATACCTACGTATATAAAAGAGATGCCAGGAAAATCTTTAAACAATGAAAATGAAAATGTAATGAAAATAAAAATTAATTTTCTTGTAATTAATTGCACTGTTCAAAATTTTCTTGAATAAAATATCCAATATCCATTTCAAAATATTACAAGTTTAACAGTTTGAAAAATTAAAAATTACATTAAGGATTTTTTTTTTTTTTTCATTTTTCATTTCTTACAGGATAACAAAACCATTTTAACAAACAATTTATCTTTAAAAGTTCAATCTTTGATTACAAAAATGCATTTTACGAGCAAAAACAAAAAAATCAAAAATTAATAGCATAATTAAATAATTATGACTTTTTGCGAAAATTAAATACTTGAATAAAACACCATTACTGAAAAGAGCAATGTCCAAATTAGGTTTTTTATAAGTTTTTGCTTGCCATCTAAAACAACAACAAAAAAAAAAAAAAAAAAAAACAACACCAAAAAATAGACAATTTTCAGCAGATCCTTTATTAAAAAGATCACTTCAAAAGTTTGATGAACTTTTTTTTTTGTTTTTATTTTTTTTGTTTGTTGTTCTCTTTAAACACAATGGAAAAGGATAAAGACATCACAATAAATGTACATTGTACATTGAACATTCAAACTATAAATATATGTTAATATTGTATTCATAAAATCTTCATTAAATTCGCCGAATTTTTGGAAAAATTTTATTAAAATTTTTTTGTTCTCTTTTTTTTTTTTGTTCTTGTTGTATTCTAATTACTAGAAAATTTTAAAAATTTCATTGAAATAAGAAAGTAATCAAAAAGATAGAAAATATATCGTTTGTTTTTTATGAAACTAATTCAATTACATGGAAGAAGCTTAAAAACTCTAAAATGAACAGAAATTGACTGAAGAATTTATCTTTTCATCATAAAATTCATTTTATAAAATTTAAAAAAAAAATTTATAAAAAACAAAAAAAAAAAAAGAAAATTTGCATAATGAATAGTTCATCAGTTCTTTAACAACTTTTAATTTTTTTATTTTTTTTTTTGTTTTAATTTTTCTGATTTTCATTGAAAATTTCTATTCGTTTTTTTGCTTTTTTTTTTACAAAATATGATGATATCCTTACATACACATACATCGTAGTACAAATAATTTAGCCTTGCTATAGGGAAGCAACTTTTTTTTGAAGCAATATTGGATAAAAACAATTTTTTTTAACTGAAGAATTTAGAAATTTAATTCAAGTTTGTAATAGATTTTTTGTAATTTGAGTTTTTGCGAGCATTTTTTTTCATCTTTAATGTTATAAAGTTGTAACTCCAAAACTAAATTAATTAATTTGGTGAAACATTATAATTTTTTCTTTATGTTATTGCGAATTTAATGCGTATTATTCGTTGTACAATAATTCTGGGAAAGAACACCTTTATACATTTGATTCCTTTGAGCTACGGGTTTGGTTAAAAAGAGGAGAAAATGAGAGCGAAAAATAGGAGAAAAGAGAGGAACTGGAAGGTAAATTGAATACAAACATGAAATGGTTATTTTTGAATTAATGTAAATTGTAAAATGGAGTATTGCCAACAGAGGTGAACATATTTGATGGGAGCATGTTCTCTATTTTAGCAGTCCTCACAACAAATGAGTTAACATAACCAGTTTCAAACCAACTAAGAATTTCCGTAAGTGTAGAACAATGGACATTTGCTGCCTATTTTCTGTTACATTGGAATTGTTTTAAAGTAGAGTCATTAATTCATTTTTTTTCCCCCCTTGGGAATCTTCCAAAAACACCAAGAATTTCCCCTTAGAAGTGCCAGATTCTTACGGACTAAACCAACCTCCCCCTTTAGCCAATAAAATGGGAAACATTCTAACAAAGTATATTGAAACCTTTACCTGCTAACAAAGTATATTGGCTAGGGAGTGAGGATAGGAAAGGATAGGGAATGGCCGCGGAAACATTGAATTGGGAGTGGGACTGTAAGGAAACAATGAATCCGCCTATGATTATTATTTATATTACTACAGAATCAGGGCCATCAGAGGATTACGACGACAAATGTTTCTTGAACCGAAACTTGCGTGAAAATTTTTCTTAATTTTATTTAAACAGTTCTGAGTTTTTGTTTTAAAAACTGTCTAATAGTTTTTCTACAAAGTTAAATGTCGGCTTTATTGTAGAAATATTTAAAATATTGATTTTTTTCGTAAAAAAGAACTGTAATAGAGTAATTGGATCTTACTAAAAATCTAAATTTAATATTTAACATTTATATAAAAAATTGCAAATATTTAACATTTATACATAACTTAACTTACATTAATTTAAATGCTATTTAAAAAATCAGAATAAAACTGAATCAAAATGATTAATTCTATAACCTACTGGATGAATATCAACTATTTATTTTGGATTTCTTCAGAAAATTTACCTCCGAAATTTTTTCTTTTTTTTATCTGATTTACAGAAAACTGTACTTTATATATTTAACTCTATTTCTTGCATAAAAACTGTATTATTTGTTTTAATAGCGAACAGAATCGACCAGAAAAGTTTTCAGACGACTGGTTAGAGATTTCAGAAAATACACAGAAGCCAACAAAATACAAAAGTAAATAAAAAAAGAAAATAAAATGAGAAAAAAACTAAATTTATAAAAAAAAACTGCTCTCTGAAACGTGAGATTTTCCAAAACATAAAAAGGGAAGTTTACGTAGCCAAAAACTTTGTTTTTTTTTTGGGCAGGAAATGAAAATAAAAATAACAAATAGAAAATTGTTAGTTTTTCTCTTTTTTTCAGTTGCATCGTAAATAAACAAACAAACAAACAAACATAAAAAAAAAAAAAATATAAAACTAGCGTTTCTGCCTACCATCATCAAGTAAATCGTTATACCTTATGGTATATATGCTATAAGTATATATATATATTATATAGAATTTCAGTAACGGTATAACGTATCCAAATAATGAATGAATGAATGAAAATGAAACTGTAGATTGTTTCAATTTCCACCTTAACAGTATGGATAAAAATAAATTGGATTTAAAGTCGATTGATGAAAATGAATAATTTTGGCACAATACTAGTTACCGTCTATATCAAAAAATAACAACGTATACAAATAGGAATGAGAATAATGTAATTTTTCTTTTGTTATTGTTGTTGTTGTTGTTTTTGTCAGTGTTGTAGTTGTTTATCAAATAGACAAAAGTAAACTATTTTTTCTTCGTGTTATTTTTATAAAACATCGATAGTAACTTGATACTTTGACTTTGATTAAAAGAGTTAAAATTTTCTCCATTGAAAAATAAATTCAAAGTTTAGTTTATTTTTTTTTTTTTTTCTTTTAGTTATTTCGGGCTTGTTAAAATAACCAATGGGTTTTGCATTTCAAATTTAATCAAAGACACAGCTTTTCCGGAGAATTTAAGAAAATAAAACCCAAAATGTAAATAGAAAAACAAAAAAAAAAGATTAAATTAAAGTTAAAAAGAGAAAAAAATATCTAAATTTGATTTAAAAAGTTATTTGAGATGATTTTAAAGAAATATAAGAAAAATTTTATGTAAAAATTGAATTTTGTTAAAAAAAAAATTAATTAAGCATAAAAATAATTATGTTATAGTTATAGTAACAGAATTTAAACAAATAAAAATAAGAAAATTATTGAAATTATTTATAGTTTATTGAAAAATAATATTAAATTGTTTAATAATATAATAAAACAATCTGGATTCAATCGAACTATCATGTTATATTAAATACTAAATTTATTTAAAGTAATTTAATTTTAGTTTCTAAAAGAAGCAGCATATCTACCAACCCGTTATCGTTCTCTTTTTCATTTTTACAATTAGTGATGTCTAACTTAAACTGTAATAATCTTTAAAATTTCTAATATGGTATCAAGGGGCTTCTGTGGCGTAGTGGATAAGAGCGTATAAATTACATACACTCTTCTTTTAAGTGCTTAGTCTAGTCTAAGTCTAGTCTTACTTAGTCTAATAAAATAATATGTAACTAGCATTTTACATAATACAAGTGTTAGTTGTTTAAAAGACTATATAGCCATTAATTTTGATACTTTTACTTGAAGTTTGGAAGTTACCACTTACAATGTTACCATTTACCATATTTACATGTCTGAAATATGCCTCCATAATCCCTATTAAATTTCAAGGATCTTTGAACTCTTCGAACTTTTGTTAAATTTCCTTTCAAAAATTTTATATAATGCTGGAAAATTATCTATAATAAAAAATTAAAATTTAACCTTCTTATTTCTATGAATTGTCAAGATATTAACGATCTAAGAACGCAGTTAAATAGAAATTGAATAGTTCAACAAATTCAAAAACCATAAAACTATAAGTGTCAATAAAATAGTCCAAAAAGACTTTAAAAAGGTTAAATGAATAATACGCAAAACAAGAGCAAATTACCGAAAAAATTTAAGTGATTTAATCATCTGACACCAAGTAAGTATTCTTGGTAGATATCATTAAAAAATTCCCACTTACCTTTGGCAAAAAAAAAACTGAAAAGAGGCCATAGAAGAGACACTAATTATAATATGGTGTAGCAACTTAGTAGAAACATACCTTAACATATTATAGAGAAATAGAAAAGAAAATTTAATTTTGCGCATTAATTTTATTTCCTGTTTATCTTCTATAACCTTTTTTGATATTCTTTTGATTATTAATTTTTTACATGTAATTTTTATACACTAAAAAATTTTAATTTTTTATAATATGCGAATTAAAAATTAAAGAGATTGTAAAATATTGTTACATGAAAAATCTCCGCACAAAAAGGGTTTCATTTCACTTTATTGAGGAAATTACATTTTCATTTCATTTATTCCGAACTATTTTCATCTATATGCAGTTAATTTTATTTATTTTACTCTCGAAATTTTTCTTTTATTAGCCGCATCGAATTTATTTGTTCTTATTCTTCCAAATATTTCTAATGAATGAGTAAAAACCCGCTTCTTGTGAACTTTCTAGAAAAGAAGGAAAAGGTAGATTTTATCAGAAGTATTTTGCTTGCTTGTTTTGAAATTGAGGACATTTGCCATTATGAAATAATTTATCCGAAATACTTTAATATACTAATATTTGCTTTCGGATTAATTTTCATGTATATTTTTCATTTTTATCTCCTCAGAATGAGCAGAGTGATTTCAATGTTTGGTGCGTAAATTTTACTTTAGAAAATATTTCATATTTCATTATTTTAATTAGAATTTAAAAATCCCTTTAAAATATTTTAATATATGTTTAATACGCATAATGTAATTGCAAGATTTCATAAAATATTATTTTTGTTGTCATTTCTAATACAATTAGAGTCAAGCAACTTTAATATGACTAATAATACGGATAAATTATGGTAATTTTTGTGAAAGAGAATAATTTTAAATCACAAATTTTAATAAAATATTTCAGCTTACGTTTTTCTTTAAAAAAAAAAATGAAAAAAGAAAAACACGACCATCCTTTCCAAAGTAATTGAACATTACAACATAGTATAGATTATATAAAATATGGAAGTAAAACTGTAATCATAAAAAGAAAAGTAATAAAAAAAAAAAGAAAATTAATTTTCCATCATACAACATTTTCATTTAGTTTAATATTCTAAAAATTCTTTTAACGATAAACTGGAAAATTATGGTGGCGAGTCAAAATAAACAATTTTGTCCCAAATGCATTTACGTATACAATAATGCAGTAAGATGTATCAGTTCTTAAGTAAAATTGATATCACAATGAACCAAATACAATCTAGTGGGTGCATTTTCGGTACCCACTTTAACCTAACTAAAACTAAATTAAAATCTTGCTTTCATATTGCTGAAAATTTTTATTTCGAACATATTATATAAGTATAATTTTATAGGTGCAATACAGATATTTTTTTCTTTTGATGCCAATTAAATTGAGGATTCGACTTTGTTAGTCTCAATTATAGATTTGATTAAGTGTGGTATAAGCTAAGATTAGATGGTAGTAGGTTCCATATATTCAATTGTATCAATTTCTAGAATATGGTCTACGGATAAAAGAAAATATTAAATTTTGTAGCATATCAAAAATTTTCCAATCTATTCAGGGCTTCAACAAATTGAAGACGAATAGTTTAGAATGGTAACCCCTTACCATGAATTAATATAATTTTGGGCTTTGAAAATTCCACTTCTCCTTATAAATAATATTTGAAATTTATATTTGACGTAGTTTTGAAAATTTTATACATTTTGTTACGCATATTTTATTGTATATAGCGGTGATTGCTGTTCTAAATTTCTGGAAATTAATTTATAAAAACTCTGATTTGAGAACGGCAAATTTAAAATTTAAAAATATGTTAATTTTAAACGGCATATAACAAATTAATCTATACGTACTATAAGATAAAATTATAATCTCTGGGGTATATCTTGACTACATAAGAGTTTTTCTTAATATTAATCAAACTGAGAACATATTAATAAAAAATTGATAAATGACAATTTTTTATGCTTAAAAAAATCATTTTTTTCTTTATTGGTTTTTAACAAATCTAATGATCCATCCCTTTGTACAATTTATTGTGTAGAAAATTGTTTAACAAATAAAACCCGAAAAAAACATCTGTTATTTAAAAAGGATTCAAGAAGAACACTATTAAGTAGTCAAATCTCGAAATAGTATGCTCTTTAAAAATATAATCGTACTTTAAAGGTTTTGATAAAAAATTATATACATATAAAATTCTACATAGAATTAAAAGTGATCATAACGCAATACATAACGAAAGACAAAAAAAATTTCCAATTGAATTGCATTTTTTATATAATATACTTTTGGTTTTTTTTTTGTGTTCAAAATGAATTTCAAATTCCTTTATAATATTATGATCATCATACAAGAAATAAAGCACATAAATATATTTTCTGTCATATTAAACCAGTTAAAAAGGTGTTTTCTGAAAATTTAAAAAATTGTATAATAAAAAAATGAAAATGTTGTCCCCCATTCAAACAACATAATATAATATTTATAAAAAAATAAAAAAAAAGAAGGGAAAAATTCATTACATTTTCCATCAGTATAATTCTTTTTTTTTTTTTTTTTTAATTTTAAAGTTTTACATGTGTTCTAAATGTGCACGGTAATATTTCATAGACGTTTGTTCTCTACTAGAACATCATATTATATTATTTACTTCGCATTCCAGCATTTTACAAGTTTTTTTTTGCTGTTTTATTGTTTTTTTTTTCTCCGATGACTTAAAATTACATGTGGTACATAAACACTTATATATGACTTAAAAATATTATTCATGTGGATAGAAAATGATGGTGTATTAGAAACACTAGGTAAACAATTTTGAACAAAATTTTTATTTTTCATTTTGCTTGAAAAACTATGACTTGTAAGAGTCATCCTTACACCAACCAATTAATATTACTGTTATTTAGTTATTCTAAACTCAAAGTGGCGGTCTAAATGTCAATGACAAAGATTATTATTGTTAAAGAGAGATTTCTTTTAAATCTAATTATTATCCTGATAAATACCCTTAAGATTGTTCTGAAATCAGATACTATTATATAATGAATTTAAAAGATTACGACTGATTTGATTCCAAAAGCAATTTTTCAAGAATTTTAATTTTTTTGAATAAACTCCTAAAACTTCGTTTTAATAACAAAAATCGCATTAATTAATTTATTTATTTATTTATATTAATATTACATACATAAATGTAATGCAATATTATTGAACCATCGGCTGCTAAGGCCATTATAGGGGTTTTTATACTATTATTAAATTATATACTAATATTATTTATTTTGTTCATATTATATACTATATATTTACATTATATTTGGTCGTAAGGGGGGTATGTAAAGAAAAAAACACTTACGACCTGTGCAGGGATCGAACCCACACTCCTTTCGTTAATACGCCACACGCCAACCCATTAGGCTACCGAGGCCCCAGTCGCATTATGTTTACAATTTTATAAATTTTTACTTTACAGAAAATTGCATAGCTATAGGCGCACATAAAATTTTTAACTACTAAAATTTATTACAGCATTTTTCATCTAAACGTTGTAAAATTTATAGAAATGTAAACGTGTTTTCTGTAAATTAAAGAATTTTTTTAACTGATTTTTTTTTTTCCATTGTGGATTATATTTTTATATAAAATGCTTCTATGGATACCATCCTCTGCTGGACTTGAAATATGAATGTTCTCTGTCAGAATTTATTTTATAATTTTTTGTTATTATAATTCATAATTAAAGAATAAGTTGTTTTTTTCAATTGCATTTACAAAAATAAAAATAAAAAAATTAAATTTCCTTACAAATTGCATTATCAGTTGTAATAATGATATTTAAAATGGATAAAGTTACCATATTTATGATATATAGAAATGAAGATTATAATTTTATTAAAAATTATAACATTGTTTTTACATTACTCTTTTACGCAAAATTCAGGAAATTTATCAAAGACAAAATATTGATTATTAGAACAGCTCTTTTTAGTTTACTTCGAAACCGGCTTCATATTTTAGAAATTACAAAAACATTTGTGTGACTGAGTTGCAGTGTTTACAACTAATTGTAGGAAATTTTCCCACAAAGTAGTCTTTTTTTAATAAATTTCCCAGTACATTTGGCTTTAAAAATTTAGTTTGTTAAATGTTATCTCTTTTTGATTAATCTGTTCTAATAATGTTCAAGGACGATCACGTTTTTTCTTCAAGGCCGTATCATAGACTTACACCCATTATTGGAACTCGCTTTGTTTGTTTCTATATTTTCAATATTTATTTTCCATGAGATAGTAATTCTGATTTGGGACTGATTAGATTTCAAGAAACACTACAACTCCATAATAAAAACAAACCTAATTCAATTCTTGGATTTCTTATGCGTTGATCAAAAGAGTTTTTTAATCCCTATATCAGGAAGTAACTTTTCATTACTGTCTTATGTAATGTCTTATGCTCAGACCATGTATGGTCTTCCTATCGTGATATAGATATTTCACGTATTAAATTAGTCCAAGCAAGATTTCTTTATTTCGCTTTACGCGCCCTTGCTTGGTGTGATCCGATATATCTTCCTTCATACGAAACTAGACTTTCTTTAATTAATTTGAACAGCTTCCGGCGTAATTGTTCAGTGGCGGATATCATATTCGTTCAGCAAATTGCTCGCGGTGATATCAATTCTCCTGCTATTTGGAAACAAATGAGGTATAGAAAAAATTTGAATAATTTGAGTTCAGTATTAATGTGTCACACAGCTCTACAGCTCTAAAAACTACAGCATCACGTATGTTGAGAGAGACCAATCGAAGGCATAAGCTTTTCGATACTTCCATTGTAAATTATGACTTTTCAGTTATTTGTGATAGTTCACTAAATGAACAACATAAATGATGCTTGGATTAAACAAATGTCTGATACAAAAAAACTTTTTTCTGGTAATCCTTAATTTCAAAAGTCCTGTTAAACGTGTAATACTATGTGGTAACTCATCCGTTTTTTCTCATATAAAATATAATCAAACACGAACAAGAATGTAGAATATCTAACCGAATACGAATACCAAACAATTTAACTCGATATTTGGAGAATATATGAATGTAATAATGAAGAAGAAAAACAAGAAAAAACCAAGCAAATAGAAATGCAGACATATTCTAGGACATATTCAGCGACAAAATATTTTTCAAAAAAATATTTCATTTTTTTTTTCTCATTTTAAATTTGTTTTTTATTATTTTCATTTTAAAATGAATTCAAAAATAAAATTTTCTATCATGTTTTTCATTTTTTAGCAAATTTAAAATGAAAAAAAAAAAAAAATCTTTTTTTTGCAAAAAATGAATGAAGAAAAAATATTAAAGAAATGAAAAAAATTCCACTTTACAGACAGACATAAAAATTTACTTCAGGTTTCTTTTTGTTATTTTATTTGTAATTTTTTTTTTTTCTGTTTTAAGTTTAACTTGATGGATAATTTATCATGTCAAAGAAGGAATGCATAACAAAAAAAAAAGAGGAAAATGGAACTGTTGACTATTCGTTGCAATAATGGAATTTTTAATATTATTTTACTTTCATTACAAACACTCGAAATGGGTTTAGAATGCAATTAAGGATCTTTGCAAAAAAAAAAAAAAAATTAAAGAAAGAAAAATTGAGGTTTAGGAAATGGGATTTTAATATTCAGTTTCTAGCTTTTTAAAAGAATTTTTATGATATTTATGATTTTAGAATTAAATTATTATGATTTTTTAATTCATTTTTTAAAAAAACTTACGATCCTATTAAATAAGTGGAAATATTTTTTTTATACTTACTAATCTCGAAATTTTACAACAAGAAGAAAACAGATTATATTTTTAATTTTAATATTTCGTATATTAGAAATTTCTACAGGATTCGACACGAAATTCTCAGTATTGATGCTACTTTTTCTAGAAATGATCCACACAGTAGTTTTAAAATAGTTCTTATCAAAATTTTTAGCAATATATTTAGCAATGAATTTATAGTCGCAAAAGGTATCATTAGTGTTACGTTTTCTTGGTTTCTTGTCAAATATATTCAAACATATACAAATAAATAAAAGAAAAATTAATCTTTATCTGTACTGGTATAGAAACCTTCAAAATAATAGATTTGATACCTAAATTACACAATTTTTAAAATATCCTTTTTTTTTCTTTCCTACTTTTATATAATTTTATTTTTTTTTTAAATGAAATTTAAAAGTATAAATGCATTTAAAATACGTAAATTGTATAATGTGTCATAGTACAGGACTGAAAAAGGAAATAATATTTGAGAGTTTTTTATTGAAAGGCAAATTTTTTTTCACTATGTTGTTTGTTATGTAGAATGATAAAATGTAGGCCTTCTAAATTTAAATATGATTTGTAAAGCTACTTAAAAATATTTTAAGATTATTTTTTGAATATGAGTATATGTTATATAATATATGGTATTTCATTACTTTCAAAAATAGAGAAAATTGTCAAAAATAAACCACAATGATTCATATTTCCTCGCAGCACAATTCTCCTATTGAATATTTATTTTATTGATCTATTTGGTATCAATATTTGCATGTTATTAAGCTTTAAAAAATCAAAATTCAAAATTACACTTTTCATACTTTAACCTTGAAAAGTTTTTAGCACATTTCCACAAAAAATTTTTGAAAAAATGTGCCTAATAGTTTCACTCTGTCCGTCCGTCCGTTCGTCTGTTTACATAATTTTTACACCGTTAAAGATAGACAAAATAATTTTAACCGTGGGTAAGTCTGATAACAAATTAATGTCGTAGAACAACTTTTTGATGTAGCCCCAACCATTACGAAGCTACAGTCTCTCAAATTTTGAAAAAGTTCTATTTTTCAATCCGTATATCTCATGTTCTACTTAACATTTTTCCAATCTGAAAACGCCATTATTATTGATACGCCACATTATTCGACAGAAATTTTTTTAGCTTTATAAATCAATATCAAAATTATAAATTCATAATTAATCATAAATCAATTATAAATTTTTAGATAGGAACTTGATAGATAGCACACTTTTAGATAGGGACTTGAAATTTTGAGGTAAGAAAGAACTTGAAATTTTGAGGTTTTGAGAAGAAAAGAATTTTGAAGACGAAGAAGGTAAGGTTAGAATTAGTATAAGTTTCCTCAAAAACATTTTTTGGACCACCCCTTGTTTATGAGCTATTAGAGCTTAAAAATTAAAAAATTCGCTATTTTTAGACAACTGCAACATAGACACCTGTACTTCTTCGGCAAGACATAAAAGTTAAAGCTTCACTAATATATTTGTACGTGTGTTAACGATTTTTTTAGTTTACATTCTGCTTTGTTTTATATTATGTACGTTACATTTGAAATTTGGAATTTCAACAAAGAACTTGAACTTGAATTTTGTTAAACATTTTTCATCATTGCTCTTTATAACCAAAAGTGAATCACAAAGTAATTTATAACTGAAATTTGTCTTAGGCTCAACATTTCTTAATACAAAATTTAGGTATCATAATTTTTATCCGATCTGTGCATTGTTTTTATAATATTTAGAAATCATTTCATTTACATTGATTATATATATTTATATTATCTACATATAAATAAAATATTATGATCGATGATGGGTACTAGAAAAACCATAAGCAGTAATTATAAATCAACACCTCATTTAGATAATATTGTGGTCTATATAAATTGAACAAATTCTTATTAAGAGACTTTTTTTTTCCGACTACGTAAGTCAGGAAAAAGTCGTACGTAAGTCGTACGTAAAGAAGAAGAAGAAAAATTAACCCTTCTTTTGAATTTCCAAAAAAGAAGAAGTCACAGAATCCCAGAAGCAATAACACAAAGTAGAAAAGAAAATATATTATAACAATATCTTATATTTCACTTCATTGGAGCATTTTAATAATTTTAAATACCAATATAAAAAATTTTCAATATAATTCATTTAAGTTCCCCTTTAAAATTATCTTGAAACAAAAACAAAAGAAAAAATAAAATATTTGTTTTAACTTAACAAGTACCATATTAACAGAATTAAGGACAATATTTCTATATAAACTTTAGATCAATACAAATTCTTCATAACAAAAAAAAATAATTAACAAATTTCTCCCTCTTATATCTAATTTTCTTTTCTTTTTTTTTCTCAAAGTGTTCTAGTTTTTCTTTGAAATTCAATTTACCATCTATGATAAAATTATGTTTTTTTTGTTTTTTTTTTTTATAATAACAGATTGAATCCATTTAAATTTAATTTAATAATAATAAAACAAGTGACAAGAATTACATAGAATAGAATACAACATTGTATAATATAATGTTCCTAAGTATCCATAAATTAAGAGCACTTTAATGTAAATAAGGGCTGTCCTTACCATATCAAAATTATACAACTATAAAATTTACAAGGAATTCAAAAAGAAAAACTTAAGAAAATTTATAAAAAGGAGATAATAATATAAGAAATATTCATAAAAAAAAAAAAATTCTGTTTTTCTTTTGCATTAATGGATTCATCAATAATTCACTTACCGCATCATCACCGCATCACCAACATTATAAAGTAAAAAGACATGGCATAATATCAGTTAAAAAAAAAGAGAGAAATTCTACAACAGCTGGTGTTGCTATTGATGAACATCTTGTTTTTATTTTTCACAACTAAATTGCATTCGATTAATATTTTAACAATTTTTAAATAAAACGAATAATTCCCATTTAATTACGCTTTTTCTTTTTCCTCTTTTTTCTTTTTTTTCTTTGTTCTACTTGTTTTTGTGTTTTATACTACAAGACTTTTCCATTTTCTTTAAGATGTCATTTTATCTTTCGTCCTGAATATTGAAAACTTAGAAATATTGCATGCAATTTTGTATACACACACACATTTTCTCCCACTTCTTTTTTTTTTAATCGAATCACAAGAAAATTGAATCTCTCTAATAACAAATCGATGTTCTATCGTTGGTGAGGCAGAAAAACATTGCAATTTTTCTTTTAAAATGCAATTGAATAATGATGTCTTAATATAAATTATATACATATATATATAGAACAAAATATATACATTATTATATAATATAATTATATAGACATGTAATCAACTTTTATTATACTTAGACATCATTAAGTATTCTTTGAAGAATTTTCCAATAGATTTTAAATGGATTCGTGGATAAAAAAAAAAAATTTTTTTTCCTTTTCATCTTTTTTTTTTAAATGTCCTGTGGCAAGCAATAAATAAAAAGAAACTTGTTAATATGCCAATATTAATTTTATTTTATTTAGAAAAATCAAATCATTACATGCACTCTTTCCTATACCTCAATTAATATAAAGAAAATCTAAAAGAATGAAAGTTTTCACTAAACTGAGTTAAGATAACTTTATTTATTGTTACTATGACGTAAGAATACGTCAAAATGTATTTAATTTAATGTTCCTAAATCTAACAATAAGGTAAGTACAGGCCAATTTTACAATTATATATAAATAAATACAAAGTACTTAAAGAATAACTAATGAAAATAGATTTAAGTCACGAAGAAGGATAAGAATTTTGTTAGTAATGGAACATTGTTAAAGAATCGTATAGCGAAATTACAGATAAACCCGTAAAATCACAAGTTAATCTGTAAATGTATGAAAATTATATTGAAGTCTTTTTAGTCTGTAAAAGACTTACAAACAGGAGAAGATCTCAAAACTCTGAATAACTATATTGGGAATAATGGTTTTTATATAAAACAACGATCAAAATTTGGCAAACGGGAGGGATGTTTGTTTCAGATATATCTAGTTTGATCATTTCTGTCTGGAACTTGTTGCAGTTGTTATAAAAAACTAGAGGTTAAAGATTCAATTTTTACCGTCCAGTGATATCATAGAATTTAAAAATCTTAAATTCCTACTTATTATTAGAAGTTTTCATGGATAAGTGGTTATGCAGCAAATATTATGAAAGGAAGTTATGGCGGTGTACTTACCTACATACTTCTATAAAATTAAAAATTAAAATTTAATATATTATCTAAATAAACTATTTCTAAAAACGTTTATATTAATCATGAATAAAAAAAAAACAACCACGTCTTTTTGCTGAAAATTTACAATGCATTTTATAATTTTTTAGAAAATTTTCCATTTATTTTTAATTTTCTTTTTTTTTTTTTTTGGTTTTCTATAAAATTAAAAACTAGAATAGAAAAGTTTTCTAAAATTTTAATTATTTTAAATCTCAAGATAATTCTATTTCAATTTGTTACTATTCGCAATACAATATATATAATGTAAACGCCCTCAACACCCAAGAGAATTTTTATTTTTTTTTTAAGCGTGAGAAGCATTAACAATTTCTAAAATTGTTTTGTTACTTTCAAGTCAATTTTAATACATCGATTTTATATTTCTTATATTTCTTTCTCGTTCTTTGTTTTTAGCACATTTCCAAAAAAATTTTGAAAAAATGTGCTTATTAGTTTCACTCTGTCCGTCCGTCCGTCCGTCCGTCCGTCCGTCCGTCTGTTTACAAAACTTCTACACCGTTAAAGATAGAGAAAAAAAATTTTAACCATAGGTAGGTCTCATAAAAAAAATAATTTTGTGGAACAACTTTTTCATGTAGCCCCCCTGATTACGGAGCTACACCCCCTCAAACTTTGAAAAATTTTTAAATGCATATATTTTATGTTCTGCTTAAGATTTTTTCAATCTGAAAACGTCATTCGACAGGTATTTCTTTTATCTTTGTAAATTAATATCAAAATTATACAATATTTTTAAATTTAGTATTTAAATTTACCGTTATGTGAAAACCAAATTTTGCATGATTTTTCTACTTTCATAACTCCGGCACGCTTCTAGATAGAAGCTTGAAATTTTGAGGCAAGAAAGAACTTTTAGAATTAGTATAAGTTTGCTCAGAAAATTTTTTCGGACCACCCCCTGTTTATGAGCTATTAGGGCTTAAAAATAGAAAATTTGATATTTTTAAACACCTGTAACTTAGGAACCTGCACACATTTTACTTCTGCAAGATGTAAAAATTAAAGCTACAATAATATATTTTTACGTGTGTGAAAGGTTTATTTTAGTTGTAAAGGGTTCCAAAGTTGCAGCTCTTCAAAATTGTTAAAAAGCCCCATTTTCAGATGTATATATCTCGGGCTCTGCGTAATAGTTTTGCAATCTAAAACCGGCAGAAGATCGAAAATTTTATTATCTATATAAAACAATATCAAAATTATGTAATATTTTGTAATTTACGATTTAAATTTACCGTTATGTGAAAACCACATTTTGCATGAAATTTCTTTTTTCATAACTCCGGCACCCCTTTAGATAGGAACCTGAAATTTTGAGACAAGAAAGAACTTTTAGAATTAGTATAAGTTTCCTCAGAAAATTTTTTGGTAACGCCCCCTCTTTAAGAGTTATTACGCCTCAAAAATTTAAAATTTGCTATTTTTAGACACCTGTAACTTAGGCACCTGTAAAAATTTGTCTTCGGCAATACATGAAAATTAAAGATATAATAATATATTTTTACGTGTGTGAAAGGTTTATTTTAGTTGTAAAGGGTTCCAAAGCTGCAGCTCTTCAAAATTGTAAAAAAGCCCCATTTTCAGATGTATATATCTCGGGCTTTGCGTAATAGTTTTGCAATCTAAAACCGGTAGAATATCGAAAATTTTATTATCTATATAAAACAATATCAAAATTATGTAATATTTTGTAATTTACGATTTAAATTTACCGTTATGTGAAAACCACATTTTGCATGAAATTTCTTTTTTCATAACTCCGGCACCCCTTTAGATAGGAACCTGAAATTTTGAGACAAGAAAGAACTTTGAGAATTAGTATAAGTTTCCTCAGAAAATTTTTTGGTAACGCCCTCTCTTTAAGAGTTATTACGCCTCAAAAATTGAAAATTTGCTATTTTTAGACACCTGTAACTTAGGCACCTGTAAAAATTTTTCTTCGGCAAGACATAAAAATTAAAGCTTCAATAATATATTTTTACGTGTGTTAACAGCTTTTCTTAGTTATATAGGATTCCGGACTTACGGCCCCTCAAAATCTCAAAAATGTCCTATTTTCACATTTTTTCTTATTACATGAAATTTTCAAATTTTTGTGTAAGTCACACTTCTAAACAGTTTGTATTGAGTTTTGGAAATGTGCGCTTTTAAAAACCGTTGGTTTACATTCTACCTTGTTTTTCTAATCTTAATTAATTTTTTGTTTTTTTTTTTTTATTTGTACAATTGAATACATTTTTGCTAACATTTGTATAATTATTTTAAAACGTTTTTTCTATAGTAACAAAAATTATTGCATGTTGCATTGTGTTTTCCTTAGTGGTTTTTCTTTTGTTCAGCTGCTTACACTTAAATAATACAACACAGTTTTTTTTGTTTTTTTTTTAGTAAATTTTACCATAAATAAAAATGGTATAAAATTTTAGTATGTTTTGAATAATAAAAGAATTAAAATTTTGTTTTATTCATTATGTACGTAAGAGTGTGGAAGAGTAGACTGTGTCAACTCTGGGATATCTGTATGAACGTAATATATGCTGTTTCCATAAAACTTAATCACCTTTTACAAAATATCAATTTTTTTAATACCAACGTTAAGTACAGAGATATATTTATGTAAATTTTATAGTTATATGACAGATCCCAGACTATTACACTTGCATAACCTAATTTTACAGAAGTTATTGCCCTAAAACTTTATCATCTTTTTTAAGATTTGAAATATCTACCTTTATTAACTTCCAAGATGTGCAGCGTATACCTGAACCTGCAAAACCAAGTTTTATAAAAGTTCTTGGGATGTAACTCGACACATTTTAACAAAATTTCAGATACCTAGCTTCAATAGACACTGAGTTATTTCTATATAAAGAAAGAAATTGTATGGCAGCTACTCGAACCCTTTCGGCGAAAATGCTATATTCAAATAGCCAAACTAACAATTTTGCAGATGTGACGGAAAAACATGTCAGGCTTCTAGCTCCTTTATTTGTTGAGTTACCGTGTGGGCGGACAAACGTATATGGTTTAATCGACTCAGAATTCGACTCTCAAGCGATCAATACACTTGAGTCTATATATAGACCCACTCCTTTAAGATTTCACAAACATAATGACAAATTTAGTATACCCTTGAACATATATTTATACGAGTAAAAAAATTAAAATAGTGTATTAACGCATACAGAATATAAATTTTTTAAATAAAATACTTTTGTTGAACGGTTCCTATTAATTTAAAAACGTACTCAAGTGGTCATTGGTTAATGATTTAATTATAACTATTTTTTTTTTTTTTTTGTTTTTAGGAACAGGTAAAAAGTCAGGTTAACGTAATTAATTTATGGTAATAATAATAAAATGTAATTGAAAAAAATTAATTAAATCGTTCGTAACATAAACTCTTTCAACTTCAGAGATGAGTACTTAACTTATCTTAATCCTTCTTGAAACAATTAATTTTCTGTAATTTCAAATGTTATATGCATAGTTATATTTTTTTATTCATGAATTAAAATCTAGGAATATGTTCCTTTTTATTAAAAGAACGTAGTTGTGATTATATGGAATAGGATAAGGATGGGAATAATACAGATAAAGAGAAGTTGTAAGGTAAGAATATGAAGGATCTGTTAAAATTCATCTTGAATTTGGCCATATTATCAATCGACAATTGTCTTAGAACAAAAACACGGCAGCGAATGGGTAATTGAATTATGTCAAACGTTCCTTTTTTAATTTTCCTTAACTTACTTTATTTAGTAAATCTGTTGTATCATTAATTTCCCTATATATTTTCACAGACTCAGGTATTCCCTAATTAAGAAAAATATTAATTAATCTAAAGAAATATGTACATTTTCTTTAAAAATATTTATAAGAAAGAGATTTCAATTTTGTTACCAAATTATTTCCATGAATTTAGAAAATTAAGTATTAAATCAGATATAAAAATTGTATTCAAATATTAAAAAAAGATCTTACCTATTACATAAATTTTAAATGAGCATTTTAATGAGCCCTTAACCAAAACAGAAAAAAAAACCAAACAAAACTCATTTTTTTTTTTTTGAAATGAATCTTTCTATTGTCCTTGAAGCATACACAAATTAAAAGCTTTAATTTTCCCATAGAATTTAATATTGTCCTTGCGACTCAAAAATAAATTTCAAAAGAAAAACAAAAAAACAAAATTAGTAATTTATTATACACATCCGAATATTTAACATTCAAACGTCATATGCATAAGGATATGATATCTTTTTTTTTCTCTTTATTTTCTCTTCAATACAAGGACGTTTTCATGATAATCTGCAGTCATTGAATTTTAATTTTTTTTTAATTTCAAATATCCTCATAATTACATAATTCATTTCCTTCATTACAAGTCGATATTAAATTATTTCTATATAACTAATATTTTTGTTAACTGAATATAAATATCGTGTAACTCACATTTTACTGATATTATTATTTCGAAGAAAATTTGTCCGTATTTATTTTCAATGTTTTTATTCACCGTTTTCCTTTATAATTGTGTTGACATATAACATGATACCATGCTTCTGTTTAAAAATAAACTGTTTAAACGTTCAGTTTCCATAAGAGATTAGTCGCTTCAAATTTAAACAAGTACTTTTAACTTTATTTTTTATTTTATTTTTTTTGTGAAAATAGGTGAGAAACTCGAAAGAAACCAATGAGATCAACTCGTGAATTCTCTTTGATAGTGTTAAACTTAAACCAATCAAATGCTACATCTCTTTTGAAATAAATATTAGGTTAGAACCTAGTTTAAAGATTTGGGAAAATAGGAATAAAGGAAATTGGAAAATATGAGCAGTTACTGGAAATTGGTAGGAGTGTTTAGAACAAAGATGACTGCTGTTCTTCTTGAATTTTGTCCCTTCGAACACCAGTTTTTTTAAAAATATAACATGAAAAAGTAAATTCAACAAATTCAATTTGAAAATGAAACATTGGAACCCCAATAACTATGTATAACACAAATTCTGAGATGAGTTCTCTTGTTCTCTAGTAAAAGAGTAACTTCACAATTTCACACTAAACTTTATAACTTATTATTATAAAAAGAATTAAAATACACAAAAAAGGTTCGGTAGTACCGCAAATATTATAACTATAATATATTTTTGTAAATTCCCCGAACTCTTACATTCGTATATTTGAAAATTCTCTAAAGTTTTATTGCAATTAAAATTTTTTATTCTGATAAAGGATTGAAGAGAATGCATGTTATTTTTTTGCAATTAACTTAAAATTAGCTAATCAAATATTTGTGAGACTAAGTAGTGTTCTATCTCATAAACTTCATTATCTTGAATTATACAACATAACCAATATATTAGTGATTCGTTTTAAAAACCAAAAACATTTGAATTCTCACAGACACATAAACACTGTACTATGTATTTAAAAGGATTTTCATAATAATTTTATATTTAGCTTTTCTTTTTTTTTATTAAAAATTATTAAATCGCCTTCATGAAAATTTCATTAAAAAAAAAACAGTAAGAAGAAAAATAAAAAGTCACATAATTAAGAATTACAGAAACAGCGTAAAACCAATACAAGTATTGAAATAAAAATTAAAAATTTAATAAAAGAAAAAAAGAATCAAAATACCTAGGCAACCATCTGGTTTTTTTTTTTTAAGATTTTCTCATTTTAGTTCAAAAAAAAAAATTCCATTTACTAACGCTTTTTTTTTCTTTTCCTTCGTTTACAATTTAAGACCAAGCTGGGGATGATTGTAACGGCTGGACCTTAGTAGACATTTATATACAGTTGATGATACTTAGCTTCATAGCTATTATTATTTCTTTACTGACTTTCTTTTTACCATTTTATTTCGTTTTTTTGTTTTTTTTTTCCATAATTTTCCATTTGTTTATATTATTACTTTCATGATCCACTGCTGGAATGGGATGCGATGGCATTTTTTTTTTTGTTCCCAAAGGGAAAATTTATTAAATAATTTTTATAGCGAAAGTAATAATAATCTTCTAAAGTCTGCTATTTCTCATTTTCTTATTAAGTTATTTTCTTTTAACATCATCAAAATTAAAAGTAATATCTAATATTATATGAAAAGACTAGTAACAGTTTGTTCCAATTAAGGACGGAAATAATATTATAAGAAACAATTGAATCTTACTGATCCTGGTTCCATTTCCCGATAAAAATTGTTTAAAGAATATCATAAAAATTCAAACTTTATTCACAATTACTCTGCATAGACCTGTGTTTGAGAGGTTAAACGATTTTTTTGATTTTTTGGAATTTTATTACTAAAAAAGTTTAGCATTTTCTGGATCTTTTCTTCTTTTAAGCTTTGGCTTAACGAATAAGATAAAGCTAACCAGGGAATGTTAAATTAAGTGAGAGAAGTATCTTGTTTGTTTTACTTTATAAGTAACAAATACAAATCAAATTTTTCAAGTACAAATTTTTTTTTCGAAAATAGGTTCGAATCATCGAAAGCCACTATAAGGAAGAGAAACGAACCCAAGCTCTCAATGAAACTTTTACCCACTAAATACCACCTCCCTTTTTTGACCACACAGGCTATATAACTTTTAGTACTCATGTTCAAGGGGAGCTATGTTTAGGGAAAGAACATTAATATCAAATTTGCAAGCTTATTGGGAATAAAATTGTTAATGTTCACTTTGAATCTTAGGACGTTGTTGAATGAAATCATCGTCAATATTACACAACACACGTGATGGCAGATGGTTTCACATTCTCTATGTTTCTTAACAGAAACGAGTTTCCGTAAGCCGAATTATGAAATCTGAGAATTTGAACTACATAGCGATGGAAAGCAGAAGTTTTCCTTAATTTTCTTTGGAATATTTTCAATGGAGGTATCAAAACTTTTAATCTTATTAGATAGAACAAACCCACTCCAATAAGGTATTTATAAAACAGAGTAAGTGATCCTGTCAAACAACAAAATCCAAGTAGAGAGAACGTTGAGGTGATATTAGAATCGTTTATTAAACGAAATGCTTTATTTTGCATTTCATCAGAAAAATCTTATGCCCTTTTTGGTGCTCCGGCCCAAACATGTACATTTTACTCCATCTTTGGTTTTATAATATATTATGTTTTATAGATGTATAGAAGAGCTATTATTAGGATAGTTATTATCATTCTTTTGAGAACTTTAACATTGATGATTCTATGAAAATTTCTAACCAAGTTAATGAATGTTTTATTATCTCCACATTTTAAGAACATTCAAAACTGACTTGTTGGGAATAAAACAAACATTCAAATATTGAAGAGGAAATTTTTTCGATCTTTTTGATAATATGAAAAAATTTCCTACGACTAAAAACCATGATTTTTATCCTGTACAAAAATATAATGGTAATAACAGTTATCACCATAATATAGAATTAATATCTTTATAATAAAATGTTGGAAAATTTTTAGTGCGATTTTTTTGTTGTTTTATTTTTATATTATATTCCCTTGATTTTCTTTTCTCATTGTTATTTTCACTTAAGCTAAGCATGAAAATAATGAAATTATTTTCTGGAAACGACCATTTTTTTTTTTTTTTGGGTTTTTGTCTTCTTATTCGTTTTATTTTTTAGTGGAAACATTAAATATTACCATTAGTTAGGTATTGATATTAGCATTATATCTAAAGATATTTGATGATTTTATTTGATTTCAAATGATGAGCAACGCAACGTAAAACAAAATTAAAGAAAAAAAAACAACAGCTATCTAATAAAAGAGTTTATTATGATATCCCGAGGGGTAAATCTAATGTTCGATTCACTTTATTCCAAAAACTTCATGCTATTAAAAATAAATTCTTTTTTTATTTTTTTTAATAATTTAATTTTTTTTTTTCTATCACCCATTTTTATTAATTTTTTTTTTTTTTCAATATTATTTTAAAACCTATATTAAGTTGTAACTTTTAATGGCAGGTACCATAGAATCTATGGGATTTTTATATTTTTAAATATCCAAGAATTTTTAATGTGAAAAGCAAAATTTTCTAAATTGAAAATGAAAAGAATATTCCGTTGAAATAAAATTAACCGCAAGATAAAATTCTATGCCATTAACTTTCTCAAATTTTTTGTTTTTCTATATGAGGAGAATAATTATACACGATTATGAAACAGAAATATATATTATATACGCCATCTATTATCTTTTACAAGAATTATTTATTTTATATTTCGATATTAATTATTGTATATGATCTGACCGCGGTTTCAATCTGAGACCTTTCGATTGGAAGTTCGGGAACTTAACAGCTACACCATAAGTGGTTTAATACTAACACATATATCTTACAATATATATTATATATGCGTTAATATATTATAATGTATATACTTACAAAAAAAGTTAAAAAAAAAATTCTTTAAAAATACAGTTTAGAAATCTGTAAATTTTAATATTCGGATTTTTAAAAATACCGAATATGATTTATTATATTTGATTTTAAATTAAGTGACTCGTCATTGACTCGACTCTATTCTAAAAATTTTTATGAAAAATCTTTAATATATTGAGTTATATTTTTCTTTTCTGCTGTATTTTATATAGAAGTCCGCGCTTCCTCATTTACTCCCAAATTTATTTACTCGCGAAATCACGTATTGGGGGAAAAAAAATTTATATGTCCAACCACATTTACCTATAACTAGTTATTATGGTTATTGGGGTATTGTGTTTTTATACAAAAACCGATAGACACAAACATATTTCTAAAAATTGTTCTTATTTTTGGAATAAAGGATGTTTAGAACTTTAACATAAATCAAAATCTTAAATTAGAAATTTCTTGATCACAATACTATTATAACACTTCATAAATTGATGAAAGTTAAAAACAGCAAAATTTAAAAGTGTCATTAAAATGTTTTAAATAATCTCCAGAATAAAAAGAAATATTAGAAAGAGACGAAGGATATTTTTCTAAGTAAAAAACCAACCAAAATTAAAAGACAACAAAATTAGGAAAAGGATTATAACTTAAAATGTTTTCTTTTTTTGGAAGATTACATTAGTCCTTTTATAGCATTTTAAAATATTCTTTATTTAATTTTTTCTTTTTTAATTTTTCTTCTTCTTTTTTATCCTTTTGTTACTTTTGTTGTTTTAAGAATTAATTTATTAATTTTTTCTGTGGCTTAGTGCTAAAAAAAAAATGTGTTTTCTTTTAATTACTTGCAACTGTCTCTTTAACTCATTATTGTCATTATTATCATCATCTTTACCAGAAAGTGAATTTTAATTTGTTTTCCTTTCAATCAAAAATATGTTCGTATATTAGGAAAATGAAGATAAAAGATGAGGTAAAGACTAAAAAGGATATTAAATAAAATTAAATATTTTTATGTTAAAAAAAAAAAAAGTTAACTAAAATATAATTGAATCGATTAATAAATTAATTTCATTATTAATTAATTTTTTAATAGTTAAGAACATTTTTAAAAGTTATCCAGTTCTGAATCTCAATCAAAAAACAAAAAGCTGAGATGTTATTCTTTTGGCTTTCTTGCTTTAAGAAAACATTTCAATTTTAATAGTTTTTTTTACAAAAGTTTTTATGTCATTCTGCTGATGTTTTAGATTATCGTATTATTTAGGATTAGATGATAAAAAATTAAAATAAAAACAATAGAAAGGCACTTAATATTGCATTAAATATGGAAATTGTATTGCAAAAATTAAGTTTAAGATATATAATTTTTAGAATATTTAGTCAAGTAGAAATTTTTTGACTATCCTGGCAACACTTTTCTATCATAAGACATCATTATTTATGTAGTTTTTGAACCAAAAGGAGATATTACAACTGTTCTTGAGAGTTTTATCTTTTTTTCATCCGAAGTAAAAAAAAAACAACAAATTTGCTCAATTTTTCTAGGAAAGATCGTGATAGATCCTGTATCTCAAGTTATCTTGTCACCCACATATGTTAATTTTTAAATTCTGAGATGAAACAATATCTAAAGAAACTTTTGTTACCTTCTTTTATAAATATTAACTCTTTCTAATACACTAAAACTCCATTAATCATCAAATTTAAGAACAAGCATTTAAATTAAAATTAATAAATTGTAGCTTAGTACGAATTTTTAAAAGGTTGTGCCACAATAGCTCTATCGTTTAAAAGGTTGTGCCACAATAGATGCGTCAATACTACCAAGATATAGTATGCAATATAGTATATAATATAGTATACAATATAGTCGACAATACAATAACATTTTCCCAATTGTCTTCTTGCTTTTTATTTTCCTAGCTAGTAATTCAGTTAGTCATTTTGACATTTCATATAATTCAAAATGGCGAAAATTAAAAGAAAGGAATCCCTAATATTCATTTGATAAGGGTATTTCCGACTTTGTGTATTTGAATTTAAAATAAAATAAAAATATAAAAATAAATTAAACAAAAATTTTTAAAATTGATAAATGAGATGTTTTGATAATAAAAATGGCAAATACGTCACATAAATAATAATTTGACATCTCGTATTACATAGTCGCAAGACAGTAATACTACCTTATCTGGCTGCTAGGTTAGAGATCTAAGTTGTATGTTGGTATATAATTTATATTGTAATTATTAACTAAAGTTCATATTTTAATATGAGCCAAAGCCGACAACTGAGAACAAACTATAATTAGTTTTGTCTGATTTTAGTTTTTAATGAACAAAATTTAACCATTTTTGTATTGGCAGGGTGGTGACATTAGTTTACTGTTTATTACTTTCTAAACCTCTATATATTATTCTTTTTTTCATTATTCTAATTTAAATTATGTTATTAATTATTTATATTTTTCTTTTAATTTCAGGTACGTATAATATAGGAAAAGGTTTGATGAACCGCAGTTTAAAATGATTTTATGACTAATATAACTATATCAAGGATATTAAGGATAACTATAGTATTTATTTTTAATTTTATAATTAAACAAACAAAATTTGAGATTTTCTACTGGAAGTGTAAAAAATGAAAAATTAATAAATATATTATAATTAATTATAAAATTGCATAATATCCAGAGTCTTTCAAAAGTTTAAAAACTTTACATTGATTTCTTTTTTAATGAAATAGAAGTGATTAGATGTAAAATTAAAATTTATTTAAACAAGGTAGAATGTAAACCAACGGATTTTAAAAGCGCACATTTCCAAAACTCAATATAAACTATTTAGAAGTGGGACTTACACAAAAATTTGAAAATTTCATGTAATAAGAAAAAATGTGAAAATAGGACATTTTTGAAATTTTGAGGGGCTGTAATTCCGGAATCCTACATAACTAAGAAAAGCCGTTAACACACGTAAAAATGTATTATTAAACCTTTAATTTTCATGTCTTGCCGAAGAAAAATTTGTACAGGTGCTTAAGTTACAGGTGTCTAAAAATAGCAAATTTTCAATTTTTGAGGCGTAATAACTCTTAAAGAGGGGGTGTTATCAAAAAATTTTCTGAGGATTTTCTTTCTTCTCTCAAAATTTCAGGTTCCTATCTAAAGAGGTGCCGGAGTTATGAAAAAAGAAATTTCATGCAAAATGTGGTTTTCACATAACGGTAAATTTAAATAGTAAATTACAAAATATTACATAATTTTGATATTGTTTTATATAGATAATAAAATTTTCGATCTTCTGGCGGTTTTAGATTGCAAAACTATTACGCATAGCATTAGATAAATACATCTGGAAATGGGGCTTTTTCCCAATTTTGAAGAGCTGCAACTTTGGAACCCTTTACAATTAAAATAAACCTTTAACACACGTAAAAATATATTATTGTAGCTTTAATTTTTATATCTTGCAGAAGTAAAATGTGTACAGGTTCATAAGTTACAGGTGTTTAAAAATAGCAAATTTTCAATTTTTAAGCCCTAATAGCTCATAAACAGGGGGTGGTCCGAAAAAATTTTCTGAGCAAACTTATACTAATTCTAAAAGTTCTTTCTTGCCTCAAAATTTCAAGCTTCTATCTAGAAGCGTGCCGGAGTTATGAAAGTAGAAAAATCATGCAAAATTGGGTTTTCACATAACGGTAAATTTAAATACTAAATTTAAAAAAATTGTATAATTTTGATATTAATTTACAAAGACAAAAGAAATACCTGTCGAATGACGTTTTCAGATTGAAAAAATCTTAAGCAGAACATAAGATATATGCATTTAAAAATAGGGCTTTTTCAAAGTTTGAGGGGGTGTAGCTCCGTAATGGGGGGGGGCTACATGAAAATGTTGTTCCACAAAATTATTTTTTTTATGAGACCTACCAATGTTAAAATTTGTTTTCTCTATCTTTAACGGTGTAGAAGTTTTGTAAACAGACGGACGGACGGACGGACGGACGGACAGAGTGAAACTAATAAGCACATTTTTTCAAAATTTTTTTGGAAATGTGCTAAAAACACAATGTTATAATATTTTTTGCTTTTATTCTCATTCTAATGTATAAACTAGGCGCTATGAACTAAACCTCAAGTCATTACCTCCAAGTACAAAAATGAACTAATCTCCAATATTCTTGATACAATATAACTTGGGGATTAGTTCATTTTTGAATTCAGTGTTATTGGTTTGGGAAGTAACCCCCGAAGTACCTATAAACTAGACAAATTTCTCAGTTCTACAAGATTATTATATTACAGACACAGAACTGATTTATTTAGAGAATTAATTTAAAGAATATATGAACACTGGCTCCATGATTATGTCGAATAATTGAAATTACTATCAATACAAAATATTAATTAAGGTTTAAGAGAAAATCGATACAAAGAAAATGGGTACAAATTAGAATATTATTGAGCTTTATCAATTTATCAAATCCTTGATTTTACGTCACTATTCTTATATACAAACTTACGTCACTATTCTTCAAAATAAAATTAAAAAAACAACCAAAAAACAAACCAAATCTTATTCTAAACAAGTAAAAGTAACAGTAAGTCGATGCAACCGACTTATTTATACCCTACACCTAAAAAATTCAAATTAAATTAAAAATCCATAAGTTATTTTAGTTAGGTATTTAATATAACTAAGCTAAAAAAATAAATGCTTTTACAACCTTTGTATAAAATTTCAGATTTCTATCTTTATTAAATTCGAAAATATGCTTGTTAGATCTTGGGAAGTGTGTGGAGGCACGCGGATGACTACCTCAATTCATCTCAAATTTTAGAGACATCAACAGGGTAGAACATTCTTATATCAAATTTCAAGTTTATATATTTATTAATTTCGAAGATGCTTGTTTGGTCTTAGGAGTTGTGTGGCAGATACCCGAACAACCATTCTAATTCATCTTAAATTTTGGACAAATCAGGGATTCAGGAAACAACACCCTAGTACCAAACTTGAAGTTTCTATCTTTATTAATTTAGAAGATATGCTTGTTCGGTTTTGGGAGTTGTATGGCAGGTACCCGAACGACCATTCCAAGTCATCTCAAATTTTAGGCAAATCAGGGATTACCCGAACAACCACTCCAATTCATCTCAAATTTTGGGGATATCAGGGATTCAGAAAAACATACCCTCGTACAAAATTTTAAGTTTCTATCTTTATTAATTTCGAAGATATGCGTATTCGGTTGTGAGAGTTGTATGGGAGGTACTCGAACGCATGGTCCGATTTCGCCCATTTACAATCCCCGCCTTACCTTAGTCAATGTTAACCTACAGTATAAATTTCATCAAGATAGCATCATTATTTTTTGAGTTATCGTGCGTACGGTCGGACGGACGGACGGACATCGCTAAATCGATTCAGGCGGTGATCCTGATTCAGAATATATGTCTATACCTAACTCGCTTCCTTTTGGTGGTTACAAACACCATACCAAAGTTAATATACCCTATACTTAATGTGTAGGGTATAAAAATTATCAATGTAATTTTAATTTAGAAAACATTTTACCATCATTAATTCAATTTTCTTTTAACTTTAACCTCTCTCTCTATCATTTTCAACTGCTTCCCCAATATAATTCTGGAAATTTTCGGAAGATTTTCTTGAATAGAACCAAACATTTATTTTTCTTCATTAATAATGTTCATAATTCAATTAGAAAAAAAAATTTTCAAATAACCTTCGCTATCTAAACGTTTAGTTCCCTCACTCAACAATAAAATCAATAAAGTCCTCACCGCCTTTTAAAAAAATTAGTATTTAACTATCTTAATATAAAACTAATAAGTTTGAAACTAAGAATTTTAAATTTAGTGTCCTCAAGTTTTTAAAATCTTTGGCTGTATTAAAGGAATTTAAGTAATCTTATTCATCACACTTTTAAAGCATTCTTTCGGGAGTTCTTAGAATTAAAATAGTTTAAAAAAAGATTTGAATATTTCGATTAAATTTTAACTTGTATGACATATTCTTTTTTAGATGTCTGTAAAACATTAAGAATTTTAACATCATATGAGAATATACGTAATAAAAACCTATTGCAAAAATAATGTCAAAACTTAAAGAAAAGAAAATTTTTCAACAGTCACAACAAGAATAATTTTACATCCTTTCAAAAATACAAACAAAAAATTTAGTTACAATTTGACTACGAATTGTCATGAGAAGAAGTTCCAGCAGGATTTTACAAAACAAAATTGTAATTTAAAATACTTTTGAAACACATTTGCATAAAGTTTTTTAAAAAAAAAATATACTTATAAGTTTCACCTGTTCTGTAGTCTGCTCTCAAAATTTCTATACACTATTTGAGATACACCAGTAAAATGTCAGCCATAAAAAACTCTTCTGTTCAATGAAATATTACAATATTAACTTTGTCGGAATACTTATCGGTTGTTAGACCTATTTAAATATTACAGCTCCCCAAAGTCTGAGAAATATGTAGATAAAAAAAAAAGGATTTTAGAGTTTGTAAGAAAATCAGGGTTACAAGCTTTTTTCAGAATACAACTCTAAAATTCTTGATAATTCAAAATATTACATATATATTTTACATATTAATTTTCTGAAAAAAGGAATATCGTGATTTTGTATTCAACTTTAAAATCCCTACTAATTCAGAATCTCGCTTATACATATTTGTAAATATTTTGGATGAAGCATAAACCCTGATTTTACATACATTATGCAGCACTTTTACATAAATAAACGTGATCGCGACAAGTGGCGCACAGCATTCTATGAAGTATCTTAATTGAAGGCAATGCACTAATCCCCCCAAAAAAATGAACTAATTCTTAAAAAAAAAAAATAACTAGTTACCGCTTGTAATCCCCCAAAATAAAATGTATTTTTGTATACAAAATTTTGCTGTGTTATTTCCTTTTTGATTTTTAGAGATTATTTCTTGCAGGGTTATATCCGGGAACCCCAACTACCAAGAAAAATTAACTAATCCAATAAAAATATTTTTGGAATTTTTAGCGTTTAATTAATTCTAAAAATTTTACAAATATACTAACCCCGAAAAAAAAAAAATTAATTAATTTCCAAATTAAATGTTTGCAAAAATAATGGGGATTAGTTCGTTTCTGTTCTCGGGGTTCATTCATAACGTCATTCCACTAAATAATAATTAATGATAATTCCACTAAATAATATTAAATTAGACTTTAAACGTCGAAATAAATAGGGAAAATTTATTTCTAATATTTGAAATTTTTATATGTTGTAGAGCAAACATTTTTCAGATTATTCGGAAAAATTTCAGATCCCCTCTAGTATATGCAGTAAAACTTTAAAATGATTCTAGTACAGTAGAAATCCGCAAGTTTTACAGGAATTGAAAATAAAAAAAAAACGCAATTCTTATGAGAAAATAAACAAATTTTGAAAATCTTAGAGGGATTCAAAATTTATATTTTCAAAAAACTTCTAGAAATGTGCTCTGTTGAAACCATTTTGTTTTAATATACCTTTTCTCTTTTTCTTTACATTTAAGTAAATACATAATTTGTTTATATTTAAATTTTTTTTTTTAATTATTTTTTTTCCCATTATACTGGTTCATATCCTTTTCCGCGTTCTGTCACTATTTTTATACTCCAAAAATATTTGCATAATAATTACGTAAGTAAATTAATAAATCCACGAATATTAGGACAGGTTTCTGTTTAAAAAAAAAAGTTTTATTGAAAAATTTCGAATTTCATGCAGTACGATGATAAATTATTGTTTTTTGGTTATAGGTTCTAATAGGAAAAATTTGGGGTATAATTTATATCTTAAAGATAGCTTTAAGTATTTCATATTTTCGCAAGTATTTTTTAACTTTATAAATTTAATTATGAGCTGATGTTTTGACGTTTTCTGACCATTTTTTTTCAAAAAATTGTAAAGTTAAAGGAATAACGTAACCCATCTATAGAAACTGCAAAAATTTATTGATGGAAAATCAAAATTAAATTTTAAAAATTTTTATTTATTATATAATATTATTTACAGAAAGAAATCTCTTAGATAATTTCAAGAATTTTTTTTATTTACTTTTAATTATAATTTAATAATTACGTTTTTCATATACATAATGATTACGTAAAGTGTGCTAAAACTTTTATTTGAATTCAAAACTTGAAAAATATTAAAAGAAAAAATGGAATAACCCGAAAATGTTGCAGTCAACTTTTGTAGAATGATTTACACAACACACTGTCGTATTTTTTTTATTGAAAAAAAAAATGTATACACATTTAAACACTATATACATATTCATATATATTTATACCTATACCTATATATATATATATATATATACACATACATATATACATAATACATAAATTTTATGTCTATAAAATATAAGAATATAACACTAGCAACAAATCAGCTTAGTAGCTTTTAGTGTTATCCTTTTGTCGTTTTAAGGGATTTTTTTTGGTGTACTGTGTGTCACTATGTCTGTTTGTTATGTGTATGTTGCTGTTGTATGAATTCTGTTTAAAAATTGTTTTGTTTTTTTTTTCTTTTTACTTTATTTTATTTTTTTTTTTTAAATACAAAATTGTGCAGTCTTAAAGTCTTGCAAAATATTGTTAAATTCATTGTTGTTTTTAAGGGATTAAGAAAACAAAAAAAAAAAAAAAATTGTTTATATCCATTTTTTTTTTTTTTTGTTTTATTTTTTGAAAAATTTAGTTGTACCAACATTAAAATTAAATATTTAAAAAAGTATTTAACTGATTAAGGAAAGAAAGTTGTTTTTAAAAAAAAAAAAAAAAAAAATCACTTTTAGTTTATTTAATTCCTTAAAATGTTAAAGTACAGATTATTTAACGTGTTAAAAATGTAAATTGAAATTTAAAATATTAAATTTGTAAAGAAAACCTATGAAAACTGTCAAAATAAAATGCAGATATCAAGTATAATCAGGAAGTTGATTTGCTTTTACCAGATGTTAGGATTTTGTATTGTTTTACTCGGTTATTTTCCTCGGGAATGTGTCATATACTTGTATTTTATTTGCCTTTATTATCATTTGACTGTATGTAAAACATGTAATTAAGAAGGATTTGGTTATAAATTGGTTGGAAGATTCGGTTACAAAATCAGGATTTCAATAATTGATTTACAACAGTTTCTTGTTGAAATATTTGCATAAAATATATAATTAGAAAGGATATTAGAGTTAGTTACAAATGAAATCCATTCAAACGAATTACAGTCAAATGAAATACAGTCAAATGATAATATACAGTTTTCAATTTTAAGTAACCAATTTTCTCTCCTTATTTTATGTTTTAATTAATACATTCTTGAACAGGTGAGTTATATCTGAAATTCGAATTTTTGTTCAAAATCTCTTCAAATTCTATTCTCTAATTCAAAACGAAAAAAATGAGTGAGAAGAAAAAGATATTTTCATCGTAGATCTATGACTTGGCAACAAGATTACGAAAACATTTTAAAGTATTAAATTATTGTATCGTGAAGAGAATGTTTTGAATTTTCTAAAATCAAAGTCTGAAAAATTTTGAAAATACCAAAAAGAAAATCTCAAATTACAAAATCGTAAAAAATCAAATTCGGAATGAAAATAATTTTTTTTAGACGCAGATAAAAGATATTTTGTCTATGCGGTCATAATACATGCGAATAAAATTCACGAAGTCCATATTATATATAATAAATATTATTTTTAAAAATGGGATTTTGTAGTTTAGAATTATGATATATAAATAAAAAGAAAAAAGGAATACCGATTTCAGTACTGCATTCTCTATTCATCTTAGAGTTGAGTTGAGTTGAATTGAGTTGAGTTAAGATGAGTATATCTATAATATAATACGATAATACACAAGATGTTGGCGAGACCTTGCCAACATGTAAAATAATAAATTTTATATCTATAATAAAACACTCACACTCAATGTAAACTAAACTGGCAATGATGATATTTCTGTATATTTATTTAATTATTTAAAATTGTATTACCAGAGACACAAATCTTTGACTCAAAATATTATCAAGAGACACAAACCGTTCATTAAAAATATAAATAAATTTAGTAAATATTATTACCAGAGATCAAATTTTCCACTAGAAGTATTATCCGAGACACAAACCGTTCATTAAAAGTTAGTACAATCAAAAAAGGTGAAGCACATACATAAAAAACACATTTTCAATAAAAATAAATTCAGCAAATTTTTAATTTTTAAATTTGACCGCCACATCCATTATGAACAGCGGTAAATTAAAAATAAATTATTAATCTTCTCAACAGACGTTTCAACGCCAACGCGTTTTCAATCTTTGTTTTGGAAAAAAAAAATAAAAATAGGTACTCTTAATAAAATTAAAACGCCTGAAAGTGAAAAGAACAAAGTTTATAGTAAGTCTTATATTTATAAGAAACAAATAATAGACCGATTTTATTCTTGATTTTGTTTTCACTATTATAAAAGCTGGTAAAAGCTTCGCAGCAGACTTTAAAGTAGTTTTGTTTATTTAGGTTGGAATTTAGATTTTTTAAGCAACATTTTTAATATAACATAAAATATTCGAATTTTTTTATTAATATAAAATTCGGCAGACTTAGCTAATTATATTTCATAACAGAAATCAGAAACTTACTAAATATTATAGAAATGGATATTTTTCTTAAAAAAAAGAAAAATAACATAGAAAATATCATTTTAGAAACCTTCTCTAACAATAGATTCATAATTTTGTACTAATTTATTTTTAGACCATTAAATTAAAAAGCTGTCGAAAACGACCGTCACAAAAAAAAAGCCCCCGAAAATTTATGAAATTTCATTATCAGAGACATGAATCATTTATTAAATATACCAAAGACCTCTTCCAAAGTACATTTAAATAAAATAAATTCAGCAAATTTTTTTCAAGCAAAAAAAAAAACAAGTAAAAGTAACAGTAAGTCAATGCAACCGACTTATTTATACCCTACACCTAAAAAATTCAAATTAAATTAAAAATCCATAAGTTACTTTAGTTAGGTACTTAATACACCTAAGCTAAAAAAATACATGTAATAATCCCTCAGTCAGTATGTTAACGTAAATGTTTTTAAATCTATAGAAATTGTGCAATTGCACAGGGGATTTTCTAGTTTTTATTAAAAACGAGGAAGAATACAGTTGCCTTTGTCAACTCTTAGATACCCGTACGAACCGTTAGTAAGTTCACAGCCTGTCACTCTGCTTACAATATTATTTTTTAAATATTTTAGTATTTTAAAATAATTTGGGTGAATTTTATAATTTCTAGAACTATGGGTTGTACATATATTCAAACTATATGTTTATATGTACATTCTTCAAAAGCAGATTCTAACCTTTCACATAACGATTATCAATCCAAAACTTTTTCAAATATTCTATAGTACCATTTAATACTAAGCGGTAAATGTATATTAAATTTACTTAGTACAAAATAGTAAATATAATTTTAAATATTATATTATATTATATTTAAATATTCCATTGACAGAATAATTTCTTATAAGTACAATAAAATACATATATGTATGTAAATACGGCGCTATATAATATACATCTATACTCTTATCATTCATTCACTAGTGACATATACGATATCTAAATAAACATGATATTATATAAGTATGTATATATATCAATATCATATAAATAAAAATTCTTCAAGCAACCGTTATGTTGTTTATTTATTTACATTTTTTTGTACTACGCATTATATCCTCAACAATTTCAAATTATCGAGTAAAACAAAATGGAAAAAATTCGTTAAAGAAATTTGTTAGAAAATTTGAAAAAATCAAGTAACACTTTCGTCAATTATAAAGTAACCCTATATTATTAAAAAAAGTTATTAACAGAAATAAGAATATAATGTTGAAGCTTTAATTTTTATGTATTACTTTAAAAAAATTTTAACAGGTGTTCAAGTTACAGGTGTTTAAAAATAGGAAATTTTCAGTTTTTGACCCCTTACAGCTCCTAAACGGGGGGTGATACAAAACAGGTTTCTGAAATGACTCATACTTATTTTCAAAGATCTAACATCTGTCAAAATTTCAAGTTTCCAACTTAAACCGTTTAGAAGATAGAAGGGTTGAAGGATTTTGCAAAATTTGAGTTTTACATAACGGTAAATTAAGACACCGTATGCCACAAATATATATTTATTGTATATATACTTTTAAAGCTAATAAAAGTAGTAATCGTTTGGCGTTTTCAAAATGAAGATATACCTTATACAAATTGTGCTATAATAATTTAAATATAGAGCTTTTTTGAACCTTTGGGGAGCTGTAGCTCCGTAACGGGTGGGGCTACAAAAAAAGTTATTAAAAATAAAATTAATATTTTTGTGAGATCTATCAGTATTTAAAATTTCATAGCTCTATTGCAAAAAAAATGTCGGGATCTAAAAGTTAGGTGTTCGAGAGCTACCCTAAGGCTTGGTCCAAACTCAACCAAAAAAAATAGGGAACCTGCAAATTACTCCCAGAATATTTTGTGTAAATTTCAAGATTCTAGCTTTCTTAGTTTTTGAGTTAGCGTGCTGACGGACGGACGGACGGACGGACGGACGGACGGACATGGCTCAAAAGTCTTAGAATTTTTTTCTGATCCGATCCATACCTTTGAAGGTATATCTAGCTCGCTTATTTCGAGGTGTTACAAACGGAGGAGTAATTTTATTATACCCGATCCTATCGTACGGGTATAACCATTCATATTTTTTAACTTAATTATGGTCTCTTTCCTTTTCATATGTGGGCCTTAGTTTGTGATGAAACATTATTTTTTGAAAATATAATTAGTATTTTTTACAAGAAAACTCATATCTAAACTTAAAATTTTAACAATTTCATATTTAATCAGTATAATTATTAAATTAAAAAAAGTAAAATCAATTTTTTAAACTGACCTGCAATTGAAATAAAATCATTTTAAAACATGAAATAATAATAATGGTAATGAAAATTTTTACTTACCATATATTATCCCTTTTTCAACTTTTTTTTTAATCCTTTCAAATCATTTTAATTTTAATTTTTTTTTTTTTTATATTGTCATAGAATTTATTTTTTGATTTAAGTTTTTTATAGCATTTTATATGAGACAAGAAAATAAGTGTTGATTTTATGAATTCATTAACAAACAGGACGATTATTTTTCTTACTTTTACATAATCATTTCCTGGGGTTTTTTTTTTTTGTTCTTCCATCCATCAGTGGTGTTTTATTAGTTTTTCTTAATTCTCGTTTGCTTGATATCCGTCAGAACCGTTATATTTCAACATTAACTAAACCAAGAAAACATGAAATAATAAAAACTATATTAGTTAATTCATTCTATTTGTTTTCATACTTTTTTTCTCTTTCTCTCTCATTCTCTGTCCGTTCTTTTTCCCAATATATATATATTTTTTTTCCATAATGCATAATTTAAGAGGAAGCAGTTAGTGACCCAAAAGGTAATGATGGAAAATTATTTTTTATATTGTACATAACCGTATGTATAAAATAAATAAAAAAAAAAAACTAAAAATAATATGGGCATTAGAAAGAGACAAAAAAAAAATTTCCATTTATTTGAATAAAATTACCCAGAAAATAATAATAGAAGAGAACAAACAAAGCAAAAAAAAAAAAAAAGAAAAAAATATGTAAAAGAGGGAGAAAAATGAAACGGAAAATTACTTTTATAATGTGTGATTTGTCTAGACATTTTGATGTTGAGGTGATGTGTTGTAGGTTGTTAACAAATTTATTATAGACATCAGGCGCAAGTTAACTAAGAAACAAGAAAAAGGAAGAAAATAATAATTTACCACATATGGTAAATGTCACATTGATTACCTACTATATATACCCATTCCATATTAAAATGATTTAAAATTATTCTATATGTAATATTATATCTATATATAATTGAATGTGATACTCAGGCCATATATGTAATATTTTTTTTTTTATAATTCTTAGATTTAATAATAGGGGATTAATTTTTTTTTTTTTTTTTTTTTAAACTGTAGACGATGAAATTGTTCAAAATTGACTTTAATGAATTTTATTGTACTGGACATTAGTCTGTCTATTAAATAAATTGCTTTAAATAAAACATTAACTTTAATTTAGAATATAACAAAAAAAAAACAGATTTTCTCCTTAAAAAAGTAGAATTTACTATTAATATAAAAATTTTGAATAGTTTGACAAAAGAAAAGGATAGTGACAACAATTTTTTTTTTTTTTTGACAACAAAATCACTTTTATTCATTTTTCTAAAATGATAAAATTGATTTGGAATGAAGTAAAAGTTGGTGAAATTTTTTAGATTATATATTTTCTTATAAAGATAATTCAAAAGTCTGTATAAAAGAAAAATAATATATGAATATTTTAAAATTAAACTGAAAATTAAGGTAAATTAAATAATTATACCTAATATTTTTGTACCTGTGTACAAACAAGCAGTGTTTGAAGGTGCAGATTATCCAGACTATAATTCTATTGAAAGTTTTTAAATACTTATTTAAAATTTATAATATATAAATTATGAACAAGCCCGCGACCTTTAATTCCTTTCGAATTGGAATTAAGACCCACATTATTTTTTGTTATTAAAAGAATAGAGTAATAGCTGAATATTTAGAGCAAACGCATTACGAGGGATTTTAGAGTTTTGGATAAAAATTGGGGTATTCGTTTTTTCCAGAATATTTACTAATATGTATTTGTGCGAGATCCTGAATTGGGAGGGATTTTAGAGTTGGTTGCAAAATCTTATATGCTTTATATGGGTTATATGCTTTTTCGAAAATATATATATAAGTATAGTACTCGCATTCTAAGGGGTTTTGGGAGGGATTTTAAAATTGAATTCAAAATCAGGATTATACACCTATATTATATATACATTTGCGAGTTTTGAATTAGGAGGATTATACATATTCTGGAAAAAGCGTATAACCCTAATTTTGTAACCAACTCTAAAATCTCTCCTAATTCAGAAACTGACATATGCATATATCTAAATATTCTGTAAAAGATGTATAGTCTTGATTTTGAATTCAATTCAAAAATCCGTCCTAAAATCTCTGAGGCCTTATGAATGAGGCAAAAGTCCCATTGAAGTCAGTCAAAAATCCCAATCAGGTATCCCAAAAATCCCAATCAAATCCCAAAATCAAAATCAGGACTTCTGACATGTCACCAAATAACATCCAGTCAAATGAAATACAGACTCATGGTAGTAACCTTTGTGTTACTCAGAGCGCTTAAATTCTTTTTCGAAATGGATTAAAAGCCCACGATCTAGTGGAATTAAGACCCGTAAGCTTTAATTCTTTTTTGAAAAGGATCTAAAGGCAACAGGCGTTAAGTCCAAACATTTTGGGTGTTCTGTCACTGCACCTTAAATTACACTTTACGTGTCTGAAAGTTAAAGAAATCAAACTTAAACTCTAAATATACAATTACCCTATGCAGAATATACTAATAATTTTATTGAAATCAAAATTCAGTACTAAAATTATGTTCTTATATTTCAAAACTTCCACAAGTTCAATCATCCATTCAAATACTTTCTATAGCATAATTTAATTATATGCATGTAAAACTTATTTTTTTTAAATACGAATATGCTTTAAGGCTTCACGAACTAATGACCACACTAACTAAAATTTCCAAATAAAATCCATCCATAAACCTCACTTTTTAAAACGAACAAGGCGTAATGAATGAATGAAAATAATGAACTAAAACTAAGTTTATATAAAATAATATCTAAGTTTAATTTCAATTAAAGAAAATCTATTTTTTGGCTTAAATAATTTTTCTTAATTCGAAAATTAACAAATACCTAATTTCCCTCCAAATTTTCTTATACATCCTACATAATCCTAAATTTTTTCTAATCCATTTTTCTTGAGAATCCTTCCCACATTCCCATACCGTAAGCCAAACTGTGTGCATTTGTATTAAAAGTTTCAGCTTAAATTTTGGTAAAACGGGAGTGGTGTTGGTTGGATAAAGTCTAAGACTATACGAAAGAATCCCGTAGAATTCTTTTGGGTAACTTTCAAAGTTTTCCACCAACCCTCGTATAAAAAAAAAAACATTTGTGCTATTTTAGTTAATCTTACTATTAATTCTAACTTTTATGTTATTGTTTTAAACAGACTTAATTTTATTAATCTATATTATAATATAAAATATTATAGTATTCCGTCAGTTATTCAAAATTATTGGGCAATTGGACGAAGAAATCGAACTTATAAATATTTATGGAATAAAATAAACTGAAATATGTACACTGAATTAAAGCCTACTTTTTGATATAAAGCCCACAATTGAAATTAAAAGCCTCTTTTTGTGGGTTTTATTTCATAATGGAGTAAAGACAATTTTTATAGAAACAGGATGTGTACCGTTTTGTGGATTTTAGTTCTTGTGAGTTTTATTCACGGAGCCATACTTTAAAATCTTTAACTAAAAAGTTTTTTTATTTTTTTTTAGAGAAAATCATAGAAATAAAAGAAAAAATCATAGAAATAAAAGAAAAAATATTATTGAACTTTTGATCATAGTTTGAATATACCATATACAATAGAATAAAAAGTATAATAAGACAACATAATGATGATTAGAAATATTATATGTACCCTATAACTTTAGAATTTTTTTGCTCCCCACATCTAAAAAGAAATAATATAAAAATAAATACAAGAAATACTCAAGGTAATCATAATCAGTAGACCATTCGTACGTAGATTAATTAAAAAAAAAACAAAACTATTTTTAAATTAAAAAAAAAAGAATCATTTTCACTTGTTAATCCCTTTATATTATTGAAAATTAAGAATTTAAAGAGAAAATTGCAGACAAAATGTTCTTAATTTTAAAAGATTGTAAATAGAGCATGGAATCTTAAAGAATATAATAGATAAAAATATACAATATATATATAATACATATATATATATATATATATGTATATAAAAATATAGTTTATTTTATGTATATTTGCAATTTAAGAATTCAATAATTTTGGATGACCGTAAAGCAATGTTAACCGTTTAGTATTTATGATTTACTGAAATCTCAAGTATTTGCACTTTTAAAATATTTCCTATATTCTATAATTAAGTGCCAAAAGCTGCACATGATTTTAAGTTGTTCATATAGTTTTAATTTAATTTAAGGTTTTAAATATGAAATGTAAACATTTTTTTTCTTGTTTAAATTATTTATTGTTAATTTTTAACAGTTTGTGATGCAGTATCTGATGGTTAAATTACACAGTCATTATTGAATATTATACAGAACTAGTTCTTAATAGGGGATGTTTTCAGTAATATTTTATAATCGAGGATTGTGTTATTTTAAAATAAATAAATAAATACAAAATAAATTTAGGGCCTTGATGTCTAAGAATTAAGGAAAAGATCATTAGACATAGAATTAAAAACTTTTTAGAAATAAAAAAACTATTAGAAGAAGGTAGGCCAAATTATTTATCATATTCACATTTTGCCAGTGTTATTCTGTGTTACCACGTGGACAGGCTTCGTCATATGATTGAATTTTACTTCATCTTATGAATATCCCAAGCAATAACAAATAATAATTTTAATCAAATTTCTTCAACACGACCTTTTACAATTTATAAAATATGTATTAATATACTGTAAAATATTGAATTATTAATTTTAAGTAATATAAGTGTTTTTTCTCCTATATCTTTAATTGAATCCAAATCAATTTCTTCGCCAAATTCAATACTAAAACTTAAAATAAGTCATAGTTTAAAAGTCGTATGAAAATCTAAGATTTTTCGTAACAGAAGAATCGTGTGGAAAGAAGGTTTGTTTTTGGCCCCTCACCACATATAATGTGATGAGGAAATAAATAAGTTCTTCGTTTTCAGATTTGATTGAATGTACTAGTATAAAATTCAAAATATATTTTTTATTTTCTTCACATTTATATAATATATTAACCTGGCCGAAGTTTGAATACGGGACCGATCAGCTTCATACCGTGCCATTAATCAAATAGAAAATTTTAAAATTGCATCAATATAATTTGTAAGTTGATTTATTATACAAATGATAAGAGGGGGTGTAGATTGCCTAGTGGGTAGGAGCTTGTGAAATACATTGTAAATACCGTGGAAGTGTGAGTTCGAATACCACAGATGTCGTAAGAATAATTCCCTCATACGACATTTACAGCCACGCCTGAAAATTTCTTGTCACATTTATGTGAAACAGTGTTTCATGTGGCACATTTATTTTAGGGAATACACTAAAATAAAAAAAATAAAAAAAAATAAATGATAAAATTTTTTTCTTCTGTTATCTTAATTTAACTCCTCTCGCTTGTTCGCGATGATCTTAAATTTCTGTCAACTTTTTTTTTATTTTTCAATATGTCAACTTTCAATAGTCTTCCTTGGGGTTTTCTCTCTATAGAGCCATTCTGGTAATGTTTCGTAGGTGTTTTCTTAGAGTACCTATCCATCACCACTTTCTATGTTTAATTTCGCTCATAACTGGATATTCGTGTGTTAACTGCCATATTTATGATGGTATTGGACCAGAGTAAGCTGTATATGATACATCATCTTGCTTGGAAGTTGGTCGTTAATACTTCATGTTTTCTCTGATATTATTTGTCATCCAAGTATCGCTGCTATATAGAAGTGTTGATAATTAACGATCTAAATTTTTAACTTTCGAGATAGATGAATTGAAATTTAAATAATTAAAAAATTCATAACATTCTTTACACTTGACACAGTTTCTAAATATAAATCTTAAAATACTAATCTTTAATTATTTTTTTTTTCTATTTAAGTGTCACAAGTTCCGAAAAAAACACAATAAATCATTAAAACAATCAAATGATGAATATCTTTTCATTATTTGAAAATATCAAGGAAAACTTCTAAAAAATAAATAGTTTTCCCGAGTAAATATTAATTTTGCTCTTTAAACTAAGTAATGAAATTTTCAAGGAATTTGAAAAGAAACAAAATTAAAAAATTTTTTTCTGAATTTGTAAATTACTGCATTTCTTATGTACTTATTCATACATAATGTATTGTATATACTTTTACGTTCTTTAGTAATTATTGGAATAAATTTAAACAACATGTTGATTTACATTGAAAAATTTTACTTACAAATACCGTTGTTTTTATTAAAACCGAACAAATAAAAAAAAATAAGAAACACCGCAACATTTTACTTCGTCTCATTCATTATTTCAGCAAAAAAAAAAAAAAATTCCAATTTTGGAGTAAAAAATAAAGACAAAAAGAAATGTATTATCATCCCAACGTACTATATACATATACCTTTAATACCTTTAATTTTATTTTCCTATTTTTTGCTTCTCTTTCACTCCTTTTTTTTGTTTTTCTTACTTGAATCAACCCTTTTTTTTATAATATTATTTTGTATTTCCTCTAATTATTATTCTTTTTCAGTGCAACTCAATGACTTTTACGTTTCTTTTAATTCTTTACATACGTTTGTGTGTTTTCATTTTTATTTAACCCGATGCTGTCTTTTACAATATACAAATATAACGGTTCAAATGTAAATTATTTTCATTCCGGTATACAAGTGCATATAACATTATGTTTTCAATTTAAAAATCGTTAACATTGTCGTTTCATTGAAATATTACGCTTTTTTTCAGTATACAAAGAAAAATCTAAGACTCAAACCCTAATTTAAACAAAGTTACGCCTAAATAACGATTCAACAATTATTTTTCTCTTTAACTTACATTATATTGTATACTCTTTTTACCATTTTAACGTATATTTTATGCAACCTAACAAATATATAAAAAAAAAAAATGGGAAAACACTTTTTGAAATTCTAGGAAGACAGGAAAAATAATAAGAACTGTTAAAAAGTGAAAAAGAAATAAAAAAAAACAAAATAAAAGTAAGCATGAAAGAAAAAGAGAGAGTGGCAGAAGTTTTTCTAGTAGATAGCTAAGTAGTAAAGGAGTGGGTATCATATAGAAAAGTACTATAGTTGCAGTTAATTAGTCTCGGAAATCTTTTCTTTTGATTTTGTTTTATTATTTTTATGTTTTTATATTTTTATACGTATTTCTTTTGGCAACAGAATAATTATGTTGTATCGTATGACGTTCACATTTTGTATTTTGCAGTGAGTGTTCTTTTAGAAGAAAATAAAAAACAAATATTAAATGTAAATTTTCTAATGATATATACATAATATTATATTTTCAAGAGTAACCAAAAGAATAGTCATTTAGTATGTCCTAATATTCAGAGTAGGGTTTAATATTTTAATAACTTTTGTATAACAATATAATCAGACAATTCAGATATACATGAAATGTAAGAGACTTGTGAAAATCGAATATTTCCATTACTGAATTCTCAGTTCGAATGTTCGACACTTTAATATTTTCGAAAAATACTTATAATATACATATATTAAAAACTACTAACGATATTACGTAATTCTTATTATTTTGGATATTTAAATAAAAAATATTCAATTAATAAAACTTATTACCTGTGCAGAATATGAACTCGACCTTCCTCAGTTAATAAGCCATGTCCTTAACACTCGTCCACCGAAGCTGCCCTTTATTTATTTATTTATATTAATATTACAAACCACATAGTATATTGCAATATTACAAAACCATCGGCTACTAAAGGCCATTATAGATTGAATACTATTATTAAATTATACACTAATATTATTTATTTTGTTTATATTATATACTATATATTTACATTATATTTGGTCGTAAGAGGGGTATGTAAGGAAAAAAAAACTTACGACCTGTGCAGGGATTGAATCCACACTCCTTCGGTTAATACGCCACACGCCTCTCCACTAGGCTACCAAAGCCCCCTGCCCTTTAAATTTATTAATCAAAATTAAAATATTAAGAAATTTTGCATACGCATTCAGGCGTCTGAATAATTTTATTTAAAAAAAAGGCTTTACTTTATGCTTAATTTTTGTTATGATAATCAATTCTTAATGTATATTTATTGTTTTGTTTAAATTCTTGTTTATTTCTTGATTCCTATAGGCATATAGGCTCACAAAATAAATTTTGGGGCAAATTCTGTTTCTTCTGTCTCATAAGTATACAAACATAAATACAAGTATTTATATTATAATATTTGCATTAAATCTTTCTACTTTGTTTCAATCTTTTGCATAGTTCCTTGTTCCTTATGTTCTTTTTACTTGTTCTATTTAAATCTTCTGTTATTTTTTTGCTGTCTTTGCCTATAAAGAGAATTTATAATTACAGACTTAAAACAACAATTTTCTTTTTGTTTTTATTTTATTTTTGTCTTTTTGTTTTTCATGTATAAAGGTTAAATTTAATTGCAGGTGCCGCTAGGACTATTACCTATTCTTTTTAATTTTTACATTTTCATAATATGTGTATATATAATATTTGTATTATATAATATGCATTCTTAAAGTCTTTGTATATGTGCGTGTGTACTGCTACAATTTTTATAGTAGGTACATACGTCAAATAAGTTTAATGTTTGCTTATTTGTTTATTATTATTATGGTGTCAGTTTTGTTGTTTTTTGTTTTTGTTTTCTATTTTACTGTTTTAATAAACTGATGTTTTTACTGTACTAAGAAAGTTATACAGTATGCATATTTATGTTTTTAAAAGTCTATCATTGTTGTTAAATTACTTTTTCCTTCTTCTTTTTGTATTTTTTTTTTTATTTGTTAAATTATTTTTTAATTTCTTTGCGTTTTATTTGTTTAACTTTTCTAAGGAATTAAAAAATAACTATAAATATTATTTTATGTATATACAGTAATGTACAAAAATATTTTATTTTCAACAATTATTAAATTGTCATTACATAAAATACTGGTAAATTTAAGAAACAAAAAAAAAAAGTACTATTGTCAAAAAAAATATTTATTTCAATTAATTCAAATGATACGAAAAGTACTTGATTAGTAGTTTTTAAAAGAATTCCTTATTAGAAACCGCGCAGTTTAAAATTATATTATCACATGTACAACTTTATTAATAATAACAATATGTTCCTTTGTTTGTTATGAAATTGAATACTCTGTTAGTCAAAAATAAAATAACAAACCATAGCATTTCATTAATATTTTACAATTTTTAATCTAAAAAGGACAGATATTGAAATGACAATGGGTATAATCACCGGTCACTATCTAATAGGGAATATGCCAAAAGACTTGTACAAACGACTACTGTAGAGCCTGCACAGATGAAGAAGAGGAGGAAATGCCTCTTCATCTCCTTTGTACATACCCAGCCTTGTTGACTAAAAGAAACAGCCATTTTAAGACAATATTTCTTCAACAACCTCAGCGATCTAGCAGATAAAATTGCGAGCATTTTTCATTTTGCAAAAATCTCAAATCGGTTTTAACGAGTCCAATTTCTATGTGGTAACGATAGATTTTAATCTAACCTACAATTTTTAATTAATATCAATAAAATATTATCTAAGTTTTTTAGAAGTAAGAAATGAAATCTAAAGAAGATACGAATACATCTACTGTCAAAACACAATAACTACCTTGTTTTCTTATTATCTTGCTTGAGCTGTTTACATAACTAAAAAACCTATATATAATTTATTTTGTTTTTTTGAAATTTAATTTTAAACCTTAAAAATATTTTTCTTATACAGAACCAAACTGTACATTTAAGAGCATATTATTATATGTGTATCATAAACTGTTATTGCCGTCATCATTATTTTAAATGTTAAATTTTTTTTTTCCTGTTTGTTATTATTATTTTTTTTTTTTTATTTCATCGTTCGTTAGCTTTGTTTCTATCGCTATTACACGTCATTGATACTTATTTTCACTTAATCCCAAAAAAAAAAAAAAAAAAAAAGTATATAAAAGATATATGTAAGTATATTCGATTTCATACGCGCAATTCTTTGTTTCATTCTATTTTATGACACATGGTGGTAAATACATATTCACCGTTATTTATGATAAAATATTAAAGAAATTCGTCTTATTTTATTTCATGACAAATATTTCATTTCTTACCGTTACATACACATTACAGTTATTAATATTATTAATATATTACCATTACATATTCTAGTACATACTTTTTATTTTTACCGTAATAAAAAAAAATTATAAAAAAGAAGGATATATAAAAGTAATTTTTTTTTTTTTTTTTTTAATGAAATTCCAAAGTCAAGCAATACGACAGTAAGAATACGCATGTATGACGTCTGTTAAAAATTTCTCTCCACTATAACAACCAAAGGAAATAAGGAATGAAGAAAGAAAAAGAAGGGGAAAAAAAATGAAAATCAAAAATTAAATTGTTTCACAATTTTAATACACCGTTATTTAATTTTTATATAATTTACTGTTATGACAATATAATTAACTTGAAAATTAAATCTTTATCGTTAATCTTTACAAAAAAAAAAAATAAATAAATTAATGTAAAAGAAAAAAAAAAAATATTTTCATTTCAAATTTAAAAGGAAAAAAAAACAAAAATTTGATATATGAAAAAGCAAAATAATATTTCATGGTTTTTATTATGAATATTAGAAATTTTTAAAAATATTATATATATATTTTTTTTTTAATAATATACAAGAAAATATAAGAACAGAATGACAGGGAACGATTACTGGGTGTTACCATATTATACATATATACCAGTGGTAAAAAAAATTAAATTAATATGTATGAGAAAAAAGAGAATTTTAAAAGTCAAATAAATTAATAAATAATTATTTTTAATTAAAATAAAAATGATTAAATGAGATAAAAAATTTAAATAATATTTAATAAAAAAAAATTTTGCGTGTTTAACATTATGAAATTAAAAAAATAAATATCTTGATAATATTTAAATAAAATATAATGATTATTTTTGAAACAAATTTAATATCAATTTTACATTTAATTAAACAAAATTCAAAAAATATCTATAAATTCTATTTTTTAAAGTAAAGAAAAACTAACTAAAATTATATGTAAAAATATGATTGAATTTTAAAAAAAAATCATGTTGTAAAAATGAGTTTCCGTAAGCAGAAGCTCATTTTGCAAAGAAACTTTTAAACCGGTAAGAAGACACTTTAAAAAGATACATAGGTACAAAGTACGAATATAACAATAAATATGTATATTCTAAAACATTTTAGAACCAAATTTCTGCGAACATCTTTAATATTGTATAAGATATATCAATAAGATAGTTAACGTGAAAAAATATCTTTAAATTGTTTATAGGCAGTGAGGCGTAGAAGCCAAAATCTGTTTAAAAAAATATTAGTTATTCTAACCAAATTTAAGCTACAAGTTCAACTTAAGCTTTTAATTTTCCATCTATATTAGTGCATATAAAATAAACAAAATCAATATGCTTTAAATTTAGCTTTTACTTTGGCAAAATCAAGAATTATTTATAAAGTCATGAAATTGCAGAAGCTTATATGAAAATTGATAAAAGACATATCAATGTGATCAGATCCAAAACACATTAGAACCTCAAAATTTTTAAGATTAAAAACAAAAATATATATACATATATATATGTTACGAATGCTGTATAGTCAGTAAAGCGTTGTTGTTTTTCAGGCTAAAGGTATGGAGCTCAAAACCCGGTTAGGCCAAAATATTTATATAATTTATAAAATATAATTTAAAACTTGTAGCATAACCACATCTAAAAGGGAAGGTTGATTTATATCTACATCACATCGTTTATGGTAGGGGAACCAATATAAAAAAAAATAAATAAATATTTGGTATTTTAATTATACTATAATAATAAAAGAAACAAAATAATAATTACACTTAATTATAAACATTTGAAAGCTATAAATTTAATATAGAAATGTTAAATTTTAGCTCAAACTTTTATCAAAAACTAAAATTAATTTCTGTTTTAAGTTTTGTCGTTGTCCACAACAATTATTATTTCTTCCAATTCTTTTGAAAATTTAAAAATTTTTAAATTAATTGAAATTTTGTAATGTCAAAAAAAAAAAAAAAAAACAAAAAGCAAATTTAATTATATTATGATATTTTATAAAATTGAATTCCCTTTGAGAAATTTTAACCTCTTCTCAATGATCAATCATATCATTAATAAATTTAATATGATTGATTTTCTTTCAAATTTACATTAATTTTAATGAAATTATCTTACCAAACAATGCATTATGTAACAAAATATGTCATTTAACAAAATAATGTTATAATATTCTGTATATTTAATAAATTTTAATTCATTTAAGTAATAAAAATTATGTCATAATCTATTTTCTCCCTTGGGAGCTTTCATTTTATAAATATGTAAATTAAATTTTTATAATGAAAAAAATTACATAATGGATATTTAAATAAATTACTCCCAAAAAAAAATAAGAAAATAAATTTTTCATTACATAAATAATTATTGTTAGCTCATCAATCTGGAGAATGACTTGAAAATGGTAAATTACCCTTTGAAATAAGCATTAAATTAAGGGGGTAATCCTTAACAAAACTAAACTATATAATTTATCTCTTTTAACCCATTAGAGATAAACCTAACAATATTTTCTGTTCAACTATCTGGTTTATTAATTAAACCACTCCTTAAAACTCCCACAAAAACTAGAGTAATCAGCTTTGCGACCTAAGATATATAAATATGATTATAGACGGGAACCAAACTATGGATACTTAATTCTAAGGACGCGGCTGAACTAATAAGCTGTAATACGAATTTAAGATACATAACGGTTAATTGAAAACGTCAGAACCTAAGATATATTAATATAATACATAATATCAGAGCCAATACTTGTTCTAGAATATCTAAGACGTCCAGGTATCTTAGAGAGGAGTACTAAGAAATGGTATCTAAGAGGAGTACCAAGACTAAAAAATGAAATGTTAAATACCTAACCGATTAATAATTTTTTTGAGCTTGTACATAATATATTATACACCAAATCTTTTTTTAGGGTCTCGGTTACCTAGTGGGTGAAAGAGCGTATGAAATACGTTGTAAACACCGAGGAAGTGTCATGGGTTCGAATCCAACACACGTCGTAAGAATAATCCTCACTAACAACATTTACAGTCACGCCTGAAAAGGATAGGCTGTGTAATTTCCTTGTCACATTTATGTGTCAGGAGAATAAATAAAAAAAAATTTTATTTAATTAGGATCTATTTCCTGTCAGCTTCTAAATAAAATAAGAAAATTATGAAAACAAAATTTATAGTTAATTAAAATGCATTATGCAATATAAATGATATATCTTTTTCCCCCAAGATAATGCAAAATAAAATAAATATATTTATATTAAATTATTTTAACAAAAATCTATAGATTAAAAGACATATAATTACATAATAGAATAACAATGTTAATTTCATTTCAATTAATGTTAATGATAGGTTTATTATTATGATTATTTGATTTTTTTTTCATTTTTTTTTGTTAGTTTTTGTTTTCTGGTTTAAATTTCTTTTCATCACCATTTTCAATATTGCTAATTACATTTTTTTCACTAAAAATTTTTTTTTTTATTATTATTTTTTAATAAAAACAAAACAAAAAATATAAGCAAAAAAAAAAAACTCAATTTATTTAATTAATAAGTGATTTTGTTAATGCAACAAGAAAATTTATTTCCAATTACGTATACATGAGGACAGATAATATTATATAAAAGTTCAGAATTTCAATGAAATTTCAGTTTTTTTTTTTTAAAGCCACAATGGCAACACCAATAACAAAAAACAATAAAGTTTCTTTTACTATCATTTTCTCTCTCTCTCTTTCTTTCTCTATCATTATTACAAATTATTTATAAAATATTTTTTTTTTTTTTAACATCCTTTTGTTCAATAGAATTCAATACAGTACAATACAATACAATACAATATAAAGCGGATTCTCATAATTATCATTATTTCACCATTATCCCTTTTTTTGCCACAATACCAAAAATCGAGGGAATGAAAAGGATGCAAAAAAAAAAAGGAATAAAAGAAAAACTTTATTCACTTAATTTTCACGTTTTATCCGTTTCTGATATTTCCGTATCAATATCGAATAAAAACTTTTTTTTTTTTGGTTCTCTCTTTATATACACTTTATACAGTAGGGTGCCTTTAAAATGAACTTCAAAAATATAAATGTTAACATGTTTTTGAATTTCCTTTCTGGACAATACTTTCATTTTAAAATGACAGTTAAAAGTTTAAAAAAATACGGTTTTATACAAAACTGTAAACATATTACTTTCGAAGATTGATCATAAGTGAACATGAAGGTCAATTTTGGTAAGATCTTAACAGCAAAACTACAGATAGATTTGACACAAAATAAATCCATATGACAGCCATATATTAAGAATCTCATTATATATTAATTACACTAAGCCTTGAATATGATATTGGAAGTAAAACTCGATCTAAATATTATACTTTATTATTTTCGCCTATAATTTCATTTAGAAGTTTTTCTCTATTTGACCTGATCTAATAATTTGGTTAATCAAATGTTTCACATCACAAATTTTAGTTCACTTTTTAATAGATATCTTAATGATGATACCAATTAAAGGGTTTTTTTTTTTATTTCTGTTGTGCGCAACGCAAATGAAAAGAAAAAAAAATAAGATTTTATTAGACCCAGATGGCTTATCCTTCGGACGGCTAAAATTTGGCTTATAACGGTTATCTATTAAGCTCAAACAAAATATTTGAATAAAGGGAGTTAAAACAAATTTTAGCCGTCTAAAAACAAGTTTATCAGATTAATAATCGTAACAATATTTCAAACCGTTATAAGTCTGTTTGGCTACCTTAGTTAGTTAGGATGTGGGGATTCTGGCGTACAGGGAAATGAGGATCATTTTTCTATATTATGTGAAAATTCTGGCGTTTGAAGAATTATTTATCCTTTAAAAAATAATTCATATAAGATCTAAATATTTATTCTACAAAAATTAGAATTTAGGCGTATAAAACAAATTGTTTGTATTGTGTCATTACTGTATAAAATCATTTCTATATGTTATAATTGAAAAAAGGTACTTAGAAAACGTTAACTATACTTACATAATACATATAATATAAATATATATATAAGTAACTATATATTTAAATGCGAATTATATAAGGTATTTAAAATTTGTGATTATTGGAATTAGCCACACTTAATTTTTCTTCAATTAATGCGTGATCTCATTAAATATTGAAAATAAGGTTTCTGTCCCTTATTTCAACTTTAGCATAATATTTTTTTTTCATTTTTGCTTTCTTTCGATTTTTAATGTTTTGGGTTTTATTTACAAAATTTAAGAAAACTCAATTACAATTATTTTTTTTTTTTGTTTTATAGAAAATCTGTCTTATACGCACCCAATTTATACCAAACATTAAGGTACACCCCAATTTTAAAACAATTTAATATTATTTTTATTTTCATTTATTTTCCATTAAAATAATTTTAATACCATAATATATACCACGTTGACAGATAAAATAACGTGAGAATGTCGGTAATTGTTTTTTCACCACCAGTCAGGTTTCAATAATTCAATTTTTATTTTAAAAAGTATGAAATTTGGCCATACAAAGACTAAAACAAAAAAAAAAAAAGAAAACACAAAAAAACATTAATGTGAAAAAAAAAAAAAAAAAAACCAATTTCCCAAATATTTTTGCAGGTTAGAATAGGAACTAAATGTGATTTCCGTGTTATTTCAATGATTGCCTTAATTTGTCTTTTGTGAGAGCACTTCCTTTCATTTTCGTACATATTATACATATATAAGTATATATATATAATTTTCTTTTTATTTATTATTTAATTGTCTTCATTTCTGTCCTGTAACTTTTAAAATAAAATAAATTTTTATTATTTTGAAAAAAAAAAAAAATTAATGGTCGAAAATATGTGTACTAAAAATATGTGTAAATATGTTTCAAATTTAAAAAGGAAAAAAATAATCATGGATTTCTTAATTTGAAAATTTCAATTGAAATTTGAACAAGAAATGAAATAAAATGTTAAAGGATGAATTTATTAATCCCGTTATAAAATAAAAGATATTTTCACATAGTAATCATTTTTTATCCTTTAAATTATTAATAAAATTATCTAAAGCTTTCATTTTGTTTTAGTCATGATAGCGTACCTCTTTCAGTCAGTTCAAAGAAATATTAAAAATCTATAAATAAATTTAATATTAAAGCAAAGTCAAAAATTGTATGATTTTAATTAATTCTCCTTAATGATTTTTTTTGTTCTTATCTTTATGTTATTAAATCTTTATGCATTTTGGTTGGACTCATTTTATTTTTTTATGAGGTTCTTTAAGGCAATATACTCTCTTAAACTAAAATAAACTAAAATAACTCTTTTAGAACTCTTATAGAACTCTTACTCTTATAGAACTCTTTTAAACTAAAATAAAATTCTCTTGACTCGAGTCACTTATACAATAAATTTACAAAATATAATGAGATAAGATTAGTCCTTGAACTGACTCATGACGTTGTGGGTTAAGTCAACTGTATTCCAATGGGAGAGTAGGTTCAAACTCCGGTCAAATTATTTAGAATAAAATAAGTAGTAATTTTTCCTGATGCCTGCCCTAATCTTTTCTATCTTTAATCCCTAATCAATATGCCACGTTAGCAGTCATGGATTTGGATGTGGATTTAATGAGTACAAATAATATACAATCAATGCGGTTACTCGTGTTGTCGTCCCTAATGAAAAAAAAAAAATTCTTTTTGTATATAGTTTAAATAATAGGTACTATGTACATTATAATATAAAGGTAATTTTCTTCAAAAAAATTTATTTGTGGTTCAAGTGAGCTTTAAATTAATGAAAGTTAATGAAATACTTCATATAATAATATCTTAATAATTTAAATATTCCGTTAGGAGATTAATTTTTAAATAAATTAACTTACCGTGATATATTCAAAACTAATTATTTTCAAATCGTTACAGTTTGTATCTTAGATATTTATCATTTTCATTCGCTAGCCCTATTATTAAACCTACCAATATTCTTATTTTCTTTAAATTTTTAATTAATTTAAACTTTTGCAATACCTTTTATTTAACTTTTTTTAACTTTTTACTGTATAGCCTTCAGAAAACACTGAATGTATTGTTATTAAAGAAAAAAGAAATTTCCAATATTGAAATTTTTCATATCCACAAATTTGTTGCTAATTTAAAGGGAAAACCTTATGAACTTTAACATTTTATTTTTAAAAACAAAAGTGAAACTTTTAGTTTTCATTTTTCAGTTTCATGTTGTCAAAATTATAGGTAGATGTAGGTGCAATACAAAAGACAAATGTAATAAACATAAAAAGTAACAAAATTTTTTCATATGCACTTGTAGTAAAAACTTTTAAGCAATTGTACAAAAACTTTTCACATTTATAACACCAATTTCATACTTTCTTGAATAAATGCAATTTTCATGCAGCTACAAATTTTTATACAAGTAAAATAATTTCAGGCAACTAAATACATATAAAATATGAAGAAAATGGTATCTGATCACATTGAAATAAAATATATTGGGACAAAATAAAAAAATAGAACTTTATCACGAATATATAAAAAATGCTTTTATTTTACAAATTAATAAATATTGCCTAGGATCATTAGAAAAAAAAAACAGATACCACTAATTCTACTAATTTTTTATTTTAAGAATGTTTCGTCCTTCAACTCTACTGGACACTTCATTAGACTTACAGATTGGATTGTCTAGATAACTCTTAATATAAAATTTTGTTTAATTATTCGTTAAAATTTATTTTAACGATTTCGTTTAGTTTTACACTAATATAAAATTTTAGATTAATCCAAAATGTATTCAGTAAAACCCAAAATTTTGCATCATTATAGCTTAAAATAGCTTATAGCTATAAAACACAAGTAATATTTTTACAAATATTTTACTTTATTTGTTAAAAAAAATTGATGCACAGACATAATCACATGCCAACAGATTCTATTAACGCTATTTCCCTCTTCTTTTTTAAGACACCTAAATTCCAAAGACTTAAGATTTTAAGCTCAGATAGAGTTTAAGATTTTAAGCCTAGGCACCCAACCCTGCAGTCGATTAGATGTTCTAGATATAAAATAAATTATTAATTAAATATTAAATAAATTTAAACCAAACCGTGCAGACTAAGAGGAAAAAGCAAAATAATGAAGGCCTTATATATTTATTTATATATTTATGGACATCATAACCATAACCAAACTGTAGAAAAACATTCTCAGCAATTAAAATTTAAAACCATTCTAGCGTTCTATTTCACAATATTTTCAAAACTAATTTGTTAATTTTACAAAAGTCTAGAAGATTTTCCTGTCTATTTTACTTTTTTGATTAGAGATGAAAATATCTTTAATCAGTTCTGCAACCTTTCCTTACTTCCAATTCGTTCTCCTAACTGACTGTAGGTCAGTTTATCATACATGAATCTAAAATTAAATTTGATTTTTTTCAAAGGAAATTGTATATAAATTGCACATTATGTAACCACTTTTAAACATTTTTACACTCAAATCAATTTCAGCAAACTTCAGAGCAACATAAGCTAATGCTGCTAATATTTTTTAGAAATAAATTATGCAGTTGGGAAGGGAAATTAATAAACATTCTGAGTTGAGATTCTACTAATCAAAAACTTTTGCAAAGAATAAAAAAAAATCACTATTGTTTTCTAATTTACTCACATCATTTTTAAAGTTTTTTGAGTTATAAAATAGAAAATCTAATTAAAATATTAATCTAAAAAAAAAGCCATCCAGCTTAAGCGAATGCAGCCAACAACAACAACAGATTAAAATTTATTCAACTGTTTACATTTTGTATAAGATACACTTTTACTTAGGAAAAACAAATTTTTAAATAATAATAAAATAAATTTTAGCTAATTGACGAAAATATTTCAAGAAAAATAAAAAAAAAGACAATTTTCCTAATTTTCTTCAAAAAAAAAAATTTTTTTATGACAATTTTAATTTTTTTTTTCCTTTTCTTTTTATTTCTCTAACTTTAAGTTATTCTTCTTGTTCAAATTAACAAAAAGTCACGTTCAGAAAAATTTTCTTTTAATTTTTCCTAACGTAAAATTTTTGAAATTTTTCATTTTTCAAAACAAAATAAAATACAAACAATAATAGGTAAAAAAATAATAAAAAAAACAAAAAAAAGCAATAAAAAAAATTATGAAAAAGTTTAGTTGGCACCTAGGTAACTTGAAAATTTTCTTTTAAATAAAAGAAAATTGACTATATGCAATCAATTATTACTCTTGTATATTATTTAACTTAAATTAAACTAGACATAAAATAACTGAAAACATATATGATTGTTAGGTACACTAGATATTTTATCAAATTCTGAAAGATCTACAACAAAAAATCTTTAATTTTTATTTAATACAAAAATTATTAAAATTTAAATAGAAATTAAAAATTGGTAGTAAAACACAAGAACTAGAGACATAACATCATAGTTTAAGTAAATTCAATAATTAAGAAATTAACTTCAGCAAATTTTCGATTTCTTGATAGCTGAAATAACCAGTTTTTAGTTATTTGAAGAAATTTTGATAATGAATTAACGTTCCTAAAAGACTCACGCAATTTATTATAAATTCTTGGTGCTGTTACATTATAAAAGTTGCAAAAATGAGATTTATTAGCTCTAAGAATAATAAAAAGTCGACTAGAATTACCCCTCAAATTATAGGCACTAAAATATCTCATATTAAGACTCCCAGATCTAATAAAAACGAGGAAGAGTGCAGTAGAGTAGACTGTGTCAACTCTGGGATACCCGTATGAACGTAATATATCCTGTTTCTATAAAACTTGATCATCTTTTAAAAACATTCAGATGTTTTAGTACCGAACTACAGAGATATATTTATGTAAATTGTGGAGTTGTATGACAGCTACCCGAATCTATTGCGCCTAGCTTCATTAAGTTCCAAGAAATGCAAGAACCCTGAACCGGCTGCTTTATACCAATCAAATTTTACAAAAGTTTTTGGCATGCAACTCGACACTTTTTCACTAAATTTAAGATAGCTAGCTTCAATAGGCACTGAGTTATTTTCATTTAAAAAGAGAAATTGTATGGCAACTTTCCGAACTTGCCATATCATCATAACCAAATTTTACAGAAGTTGTTGCCATGAAACTGGATCATCATTTGCAAAATTTCAGATACCTAGATTGAATAGAGACTGGGTTATTTCCATTTAAAGAAAGACGTTGTATGGCAGCTACTCGAACCCGGCGGCCGAAAATGCTGAAGTTAAATAGCAAAACTAACAATTTTGTAAAAGTGACGTAAAAAAAATTTCAGCCTCCTAGCTCCTTTATTTTTTGAGTTATCGTGCGGACGGACACTGAGTTATTTTCATTTAAAAAGAGAAGTTGTATGGCAACTACCCGAACCCGTCGCACCACCACAACCAAATTTAGCATAAGTTGTTGCCATAAAACTTGATTCTCATTCGCAAAATGTCAGGTTCCTAACTTTAATAAACACTGAGTTATTTTCATTTAAAAAGAGAAGTTGTATGGCATCTACCCGAACCCGTCGCACCACCACAACCAAATTTTGCAGAAGTTGTTGCCATAAAACTTGATCATCATTCGCAAAATGTCAGGTTCCTAGCTTCAATAAACACTGAGTTATTCTCATTTAAACGGATAAGTTGTATGGCAGCTACTCGAACCCGTCACACCAGCACAACCAAATTTCGCAGAAATTGTTGCCATAAAATGTGATCATCATTAACAAAATTTCGGATTACTAGCTGTAATAGATACTGAGTTATTCTCATTTAAACGGAGAAGTTGTATGGCAGCTACCCGAATCCGTCGCACTACCACAACCAAATTTTACAGAAGTTGTTGCCATAAAACTGGATCATCATTTGCAAAATTTCAGAAACCTAGCTTGAATAGATACTGAGTTATTTCTATATAAAGATAGAAGTTGTATGGCAGCTACTTGATCCCGCCGATCGAAAATGTTGGATTTAAATAGCAAAACTAACAATTTTGCAAAAGTGACGTAAAAAAAATTTCAGCCTCCTAGCTCCTTTATTTTTTGAGTTATCGTGCGGACGGACGGACGGACGTACATGGCTTAATCGACTCAGAATTCGATTCTGAGCCGATCCATACCTTTGACACTATATCTAGCTCGACTCCTTTAAGGTGTTACAAACGTAATGGCAAATTTATTATACCCTTGAACATAGTTCATACGGGTATAAAAAAACCTTTAATGTGTTATAGATATAAAGACTTCTTAAAGGAAGTATCCGTCTCTCCTTAAATAAATCAAAGCTTAGAGTTAACCGATATCTTTTACAAATTAACTTAACTGTATGTTTTTGACTTACCAAAAACGGAAGCAATTTATTAATGTAAGAACCGCCCTTACATACAATTCTATATTGAAGTTTAGTTTAGAGTGTAGAAGTGCAAAATAAACCATAGATAAAACCATTGCTTGAACTGTGCAAACTAACATGGTAAAGCTGTCTGATCACAACATTACAGTAATCTTTTAAATACCGACAGTGAGCAAACCAGTTAAATTTTGAATCAATCATTAAACCTAGGTACCTATTTGAAAGAATCAACCCTTTCATGAATAATGAAACAATTGGAATCATAAGTTTATAAACTATAGAGGAAGCTGAATTAATACATTTTGATGAGTTAAATATTAAATTATAATCAAAAGCTACGAGGGAAATAAATACTGAAATTCATATATTTAGTTTTCTCGCTAATTATTAATTTCTTTTAACATATCATTCATAAAATATCATATTCTGAACAACAGTAGAATTATTTGAATCAAAAGATAAGTTCTTTAAAATTACTAGTTTTTTCTTAAAATAAATCCAAATTTCAATCTATGGCAATTTTTCCACATACAATGTTGTTGGCTATAAAAATACCAAAGAAAGGAAGTTGCAGATAAAGAGTTTTAAAACAAACCAAACCATTTGGGTATAGGTGGTGTAATGATCATGGTTGTTAATCTTGTTATAATATAATGTAAAACAGTATTTGTATAGCTGTACATCACATATGCATATTAAATATATTGATTAAAAATGCATGTGGAGTCAGTAATAAAAAGCACTCAAGAGAACTCAACACGTGTTTCATTAACTTTATCTTACAGGTGGCATCTCTCGTAATGAATTCTAAAATAACGCAACTAGCAACCTTTAACATTTTCTTTTTTTTTTAAGATCCTTTTGAAGATATACACTTTTGTCTTTCGAAAATTTGACATTGAATTTCGCCGTCCCCTATTAAAATGGAAGGTAAATAGGAAACAAGTTTGTAAAATAAATTAAAGAAAAAAAAATTTTTTTACTTCATTTTTATTTCCAGAATTTGTAAGACAAAGCAATTTACTTTAAGTTTTGAAACTTTATACCTTTGAAATATTTGCTTCCACAAAAACCAAAAAAAAAAAAAAATTTCACAGTATACACGTCAATATCTGAATATTTTTTTGCCAAAAAGTGTAAAAGTATTTCCAAAGAAATGTTTCTGTTTTATCTAAAAAAAAAAAAACGAAAAAATTTTTTTTAAGATAACAAAAAAAAAAAAAAAGATCCTATTTTTATCGAAATTATTTTCTTCATGTTAGTTCAGTTTCTAGTAGATTATAAATGAAGATGAAGTTTCAATTTTTTTTTTTTTTTTTTTCTCATTAGATCAAAGACAGAAACTTTAGTATATATAGGAAAGACAAGATTCTAATATAAAGACATTTTATAAAAATAAAATAATTAAAGTATAAAAATGATATTGGATTTTTTTAATACCACTTTTAGAGTTCTTGTTATTTAAAAATTCTTTAATATATATATATATATATATATATATATATATGTATACGATATATACCTATTTCTTTCATCATGTTCTTATATTTAAATTCATGGGTAACAGGATTTTTAATATTATTTCTTCTTAGTTTTTTTTTCTGTTTTTTTTTTTTTTTTTTTTTTTTTTGACTTTAATTTTAGATTACCGTATAGTTAAAATTAAAGAAAAAAAAATTAATATTATCTTTTAGCTCTTAAATAGTACAAAATTATCCTTAAAGGATCTTAACAGAATTATTCTTTATTGTAACTAAAATGAAAAAGATATAGTCTGTTTCATACAGTTACGTAATACATGTTATATAATATATAATAAAAAAAAAACAATAAAAAAAAAATTTTTTAATGTGGAATATAATTTCTTGCATGCAATTAGTAGATAAAACTTTTAACAATACTAATTATGCAATTTTTTTTGTTTTTTCTTTTTTTCATTTTTTTTTTAATAAAATTACAAAAAAACAAAAAAATGTGTATATGGTTTTCTTAAAGCACTTAGGTTTTTGATATTCTTGGTATTTTTATTTAATAAAAGTGTTATTAAAATAATGTTAATAAAGTTTTGAAAGTAATTTTTAATATAAAATTTCTTTTAATTTTCATAACCACCGAAAAGAAGTTTATTTAAATTTAGTTATAACTGATAAAGGATTATGTTTTCACCAGGATTATGTTTTTAGATTGATCTTACTTTGTTGTTGAAGGTCTGTTTTTTTTTTTCATCTTGCCGATATTGATTTTAGTGATGAAAACTACCGAATATTTTCAACTAACGATAGCTGCAGTTTTTATATAGCTGCAGTTTTATTTTTTAGCACATTTCCAAAAAAATTTTGAAAAAATGTGCTTATTAGTTTCACTCTGTCCGTCCGTCCGTCTGTTTACAAAACTTCTACACCGTTAAAGATAGAGAAAAAAAAATTTAACCATAGGTAGGTCTCATAAAAAAAATAATTTTGTGGAACAACTTTTTCATGTAGCCCCCCCCATTACGGAGCTACACCCCCTCAAACTTTGAAAAAGCCCTATTTTTAAATGCATATATCTTATGTTCTGCTTAAGATTTTTTCAATCTGAAAACGTCATTCGACAGGTATTTCTTTTATCTTTGTAAATTAATATCAAAATTATACAATTTTTTTAAATTTAGTATTTAAATTTACCGTTATGTGAAAACCAAATTTTGCATGATTTTTCTACTTTCATAACTCCGGCACGCTTCTAGATAGAAGCTTGAAATTTTGAGGCAAGAAAGAACTTTTAGAATTAGTATAAGTTTGCTCAGAAAATTTTTTCGGACCACCCCCGGTTTATGAGCTATTAGGGCTTAAAAATTGAAAATTTGCTATTTTTAAACACCTGTAACTTAGGAACCTGCACACATTTTACTTCTGCAAGATGTAAAAATTAAAGCTACAATAATATATTTTTACGTGTGTGAAAGGTTTATTTTAGTTGTAAAGGGTTCCAAAGTTGCAGCTCTTCAAAATTGTAAAAAAGTCCCATTTTCAGATTTATATATCTCGGGCTCTGCGTAACAGTTTTGCAATCTAAAACCGGTAGAAGATCGAAAATTTTATTATCTATATAAAACAATATCAAAATTATGTAATATTTTGTAATTTACGATTTAAATTTACCGTTATGTGAAAACCACATTTTGCATGAAATTTCTTTTTTCATAACTCCGGCACCCCTTTAGATAGGAACCTGAAATTTTGAGACAAGAAAGAACTTTTAGAATTAGTATAAGTTTCCTCAGAAAATTTTTTGGTAACATCCCCTCTTTAAGAGTTATTACGCCTCAAAAATTGAAAATTTGCTATTTTTAGACACCTGTAACTTAGGCACCTGTAAAAATTTTTCTTCGGCAAGACATGAAAATTAAAGCTGCAATAATATATTTTTACGTGTGTGAAAGGTTTATTTTAGTTGTAAAGGGTTCCAAAGCTACAGCTCTTCAAAATTGTAAAAAAGCCCCATTTTCAGATGTATATATCTCGGGCTTTGCGTAATAATTTTGCAATCTAAAACCGCCAGAAGATCGAAAATTTTATTATCTATATAAAACAATATCAAAATTATGTAATATTTTGTAATTTACGATTTAAATTTACCGTTATGTGAAAACCACATTTTGCATGAAATTTCTTTTTTCATAACTCCGGCACCCCTTTAGATAGGAACCTGAAATTTTGAGACAAGAAAGAACTTTTAGAATTAGTATAAGTTTCCTCAGAAAATTTTTTGGTAACGCCTCCTTTTTAAGAGTTATTACGCCTCAAAAATTGAAAATTTGCTATTTTTAGACACCTGTAACTTAGGCACCTGTACAAATTTTTCTTCGGCAAGACATAAAAATTAAAGCTTCAATAATATATTTTTACGTGTGTTAACAGCTTTTCTTAGTTATATAGGATTCCGGACTTACGGCCCCTCAAAATCTCAAAAATGTCCTATTTTCAAGTTTTTTCTTATTACATGAAATTTTCAAATTTTTGTGTAAGTCACACTTCTAAACAGTTTGTATTGAGTTTTGGAAATGTGCGCTTTTAAAAACCGTTGGTTTACATTCTACCTTGTTATTTATTAGGTTAGATTAGTTTAAGGTGGCTGCCAAAAAGGTACACTTAGACTGTATTTGGTCCATTGTGATACCACATAAAAATTTTTGTATCCCATTCGTTAAAACCAATTTGAGCTTTTTGCAAAGCGAAGAATGCTTTTCACATTTTTACCTGTTAGATCGGTAAGGTTGTTGATGAGATATTGTCCCAAACGAGAGTTCCTTTTTGCTTACAAGGCTGGGCATATTCAAAGGAGATGGAGAGTCGTTTCTTCCTCTTCTTCATCTTTGTAGGCTCTACAATAGTCGTTTGCGGAGAAGCTAAGTTTTCTAGCATGCTTTAGTATGCCTATTAGACAGTGACTGGTGATTATACCCATTGTCATTCCAATATCTGTCCTTTTAAAAGAAAGCAAATCATTGGATCGTCTTAAATCGGTTTTGGGCTATATCAATCTTGTGATATTGTACGAGGTCAATTTTGACCATTTGTTATTTACCATATCCGTTATTTCCTTTCAAAGTAACGTTTTGCTTGTGAATAAAGGTATCCCTAGTCTTGACTTGTCCGGCAGGACTTGTAAGGTTGAACCAATTCTTGCAAGTTCATAAGATCTTTCATTTCCTGGAATACCTCGATGCTCTGGTAGCCAGAAAAGCTAAATGCTAAACTGCCTGACCATCTCGTTAAAAAGTTTTTGGCAGTTTATTACAGTCTTTAAGGTTATGTTGATTCCACAAATTTAACGCAGGCTGACTATCTGACAGAATGCGTACTTGCTTTACAGTTAAAATGTTTCTATTCAGTAGAGTGAAGGCTTCTTGGATTTCCATAATGTCCGCTTCGAAGACGCTACAATGATTTGATAATCGGAAATTATGATTGATATTCAGATTTTCTGAGATGACCCGGCATCCTACAGTATTGCTCATTTTTGAACCATCTGTGTAGAGATTTTATTTAATATGTAATGCATGAAAAATGTATTGAAAGCCAGAGATGGGTAGTTTTTGGTAAAAAGATAAATTACAATTTTGTGAAAAAGAAAAAATGATGCGACAACTTATTTAAAGTTATTTGAGGCAGAAAATAAAAATAAAAAGATTTTTAAATTTAAAAATGTTTCTTTATGTTGTAAGAATATGTGAATAGTTTTTCAGATTTACGTAAATAAATTATTAATTTACGTCTCTCTAATATTAGTTCTTCTTTCATATTAGGTCGACTCTTTTATAAACTGGCCTTATGTAATATTAGTTCATCTTCTTTTTGAAAGCCTTGTTATTTTATGAATCGAATTTAATTTTACGAAACAAAACCGTCCGTCCGTCCGCCCGTTTTTTTATTAAACTTATACACCATTTAAGATAAAGCAATTAAATTTTAACAATGCCTATATTTAATCTCATAAAAATTTAATGTTGTAGAACAATTTTTTTTATGTAACCCCACCGGTTGCGAAGCTAAAGCTCTCCAAAATTTTCAAAAGTTATATTTTTAAATGTGTATATATTAGGTAATGGCTTAACATTTTTCCAATCTGAAAACGGCCAGCAACAGAATTTTTTTTTAGTTTTCTTAATCAATATCAAAATTATACAACTTTTTCAAATTTAGTATTTACCGTTTACATTTACCGTTTTGTAAAGGAAAAATTTTGCAAAATTTTGCTTTCATTATAACTCCGGCACTCTTTTAGTTTGAACTTTAAAATTTTAAGACAAAAAAGATCTTTCAGAACTTTAGCATAAGGTATCTCAGAAAATATTTTTTTACCTCTCTCTTAGCATCTATTTAACAGCTATTAGAGCGCAAAAATTGAAATTTTACTGTTTTTAGACAATTTATTGTTGAATTTTTCTCAAAATAAGAAATTCAAAATAAGCTTTAACATTAAAATTTTACAAGTGCTAATGTTTTTTTCAATTATATGCGGTTTCATTAATGGCTGCTTTATTTTTCACATTTTTCTTTACTCTATATATGAAATTCTAAGATACAAAATTTTGATGCAACTCACAATATTCTTAACTTTTTATGTTATTTTTTGTAAAATGTTCCGTTATGAAAACCGTTTCGTTTTCCTTCTGGCCTTATATTTTTTTATCAAATCTATTAAATTTAATAAAAATTAAATATTATATTCTCCAGTTAATCAATAATACATTTATAATAAAAAATTTAAAATCCCATTGCTTAATAAATATTAGTCTTAACAATGAGATATTTTATATTTCACAATTTTTAATTTCGGCATTTTTGTTTCATTATTTTTATTTTATGCTTATGGTTTGAAAATAAAATTCCAAACCCTACAAAAACTTTAAAGTTTTCTTCAATCTACAACTACTTACTTTAAAATATTAATCTTTAAAATATATTTTCGAATATAAAATACCTAAAGAAAAAAGATCCCACCCAAATTTTTAATTATCATTTTTACTCTCCAGCAAAAAAAAAAAAAAATAAACTTAAGAGTTCAATTATTTTACTTTCATTTATTCCAATATTCTTTTCTTTTTTTTTTCAATTTTGTATAAAATCCCTAAATGATTTAATTTCACAAGTTATAATTAAAAGTTCTACAAAAATTATTAAATTCAAAAAAAATAAAAAATTTAACAAAAAAAAAACAAAACTTTATTTAATCCAAGAATTGCAATCAACCATTTTAACCAACAAAAAAAAAAAAAAACAAAAGCAGCAACAAAAAATTAAATTAATTTTATAATATTGTGCAATTTAGTTACATATTATTGTAAAATTTATTGTACTATATATGTATGTACTGTATGTACAAGAAAAAAAGGAAAAAACAAAAAATTTTTTTTTTAAATTACATCCACACCACTGAAAAGCTATTATAAAGTTGTTAAAACGTCAGTGACCTAAGTCATTGTGTCAAGAATATCAAAAAGGAACAAAGTAAAAAAAAAAACAAAACAAAAAAAAAAAACAAATGTGAAACGATAACAACAACAAATGCACCATATTATCATTAAAAAACATAAAACGCAAAAAAAAAATGTTTATGTTTTAAATTTTTTTTTTTTTAACTGAAACTTTTATGCTATTTACCTACCTACCACTATTTGTTGCAAAACAATGCAATACATCAAAAACCTATTATAACGGTATTTTTCTTGTTAAAATGTTCTTCTCGATAACAATACATTAAAAGAAAGTCGTTATTTTCAATTTTTTTTATTTCTTTACTTTTGTTTTTTTTAATATTTTTTTTTTTTCATTTTTTCTTTTAATTTTTCGTCCTTTTTTTTTATCCTTTATGTTCCTTTTAAATTTAAAGAATTTGATCCTTATATATAACTTATAATAGGACAAAGAACAAAATAAGACAAAAACAAAAAAAAAAAAAAAATTAAAGACTCAAACCAAAAATTGTTGCTTTATTGTTTTATAGTTTGCTTTTTAGTCTATTGTTGCAACGATTTGTGGTTTGAACAAAAAAAAAAAAAAAATAAAAAAAAAAATTGAAGAAAGTAAATTGACAGGAAGAATGTATTTTTTATGATCTTAATTGATTAAAATGTCCTCACAGTCATTTCTTTTCTAAAAGATTGTACCCGTTACTTAGGTGAATACAAATTTTAATATAAATCAAAATTTTAATCTTAAAAAGTAAAAGATACTTTTCCTTGAACAATTTATGTACATGTAGAAATTTAAAAAAAAAACCAAAAGGCTTATAAAAATATTCTATAATAATGTTTTATACTTTTCATAGTTTAAGGCGGAATAAATACTTGATTCATTATAATTAATTGATTTTTAATTAATTAATCGATTCATTCGATTTCATTATATCTCGATTATACTCGATTTAATATATCTACACTATCAGTCTCTGTAATTTTGTGCTGCATCAAGATTAAAAGTAGCTGATATGAAGAAAAATTTAAAATGGGACTTTACAGAAATATTAGGAAAATATTCTTCGGAGGAGCGATTATAAAATGTTGAAATATTTAGAATCTAATCAAGAATATGAGCATGTTATCAACATTGAACAATGTAAATTGTAGCACATCTAATTAATTGAATTATTTTTAGAAATTGATTTTTAATATATTTAGCTAAGGGAATTGGCGGAAAGTTAATATCTTGGCTATACATATTCCACCATTTAAAAATATCCTTAAATTTCTATAATTGAATAGGCAGCAAAAAGAAGAACAAAACAAAGAAATAAGATAAATTTCAAATTTTAAACAAAACCCAAAACCAAAACAGTTATTACAAAACTTTTTACAAATTTGATTTTTGAAAATCTGTCTTAGGACTCTGTGTTTTGTACATCTTTTCAATTTCTTCAATCTTTTTGACAATTTCAAATACGTCAAAATCACTTCGTGTTAATTTACGCTTCAGTGTTTTTTAGTTCATTATTATTATTATTTTTTTTTTTTTTATTCACAACATTGGTCTAATACTGCATCACAAAAACATGCCAACATGCCACAAGTACAACATTTTTAGAAATTAATAAAATACAAAAAAAAACAAAAACAATTGACAAAAATAAACACTAAATACGAATCACATACATTTAATACAACAGCAACAGCAATAATAATTACAATGACATCATGTGAAAGGAAAGAAATAAAAAAAAAAAAAGAAAGAAACAAAAAATAAAAGACAAAAGAACAAAAAAAAAAAATTAACACTTTTAACTTTTAAGAACGATGCAAAAACACAAAAAAAAAATAAAGAAAAAATGATTATATAGAGTGTTGTTAGTGTTGCAATAAAATAACTAAAAAGATTCTAGACTTTCCTTTCCTTTTGGTTTTGTTCCATTTTGTTCCCCGATTTAATTTTGTTTTACTTTTTTTTTTTTCCGAACAAAAAACAAAAATAAAGCAAAAGTTGCCATTAAAGTTTAATGGGGGAAAAAACAAGAGGTGCTAAATAAAAAATGGGCTTCTTTGAGGTGTTAAATCCTTTTTTTATCCTTTGTTTTTTTCTTTTTTTTTTCTACTTTAAAATATATGTTGTATTGATAGGGTGGGGGGGAAGGCTTCTTTTATTTTTTGTATATTAAAATATGAATAAATTTCCATATTCTAAATGGATTCGGGATAAGGCATGAAAATATTTAAAAAAAAAAACAAAAAAAACGTCAAATTACATCAAAATCACTTCATTTAATATATTAACATTCTAACGGGCATGCTAATCTACTTCGTACTAGTAAAAAATCTTTCAATTTAACAAAATATGAGAAAAGCAATATCAAACAAAAACCAAAATCGTTCTTTTTGTAAATTTGACTTTGAAAATCTGTCTTAGGGCGTATATCTGTTGGCATACGAATTACAAGACAATTGACTGACGACAAAGTGCCTCAACAGATTTAACTTTAATAAGAAGGATATTAAAATGTCTGCTTTGTCACTTTTATGTCTTTTTTTAAGTCAATTTATGTAAACTGTAAGGTGGGATGTCATAAAAGGAATCATAAATTCTCCGATTCAAATATAATTTTCTTTACATAATTATTATCTGTTAAAAACAAGTACTTTTTTTTTGTAACAACAAGGGAATATAGTTTATGATAACATCAAAACATAAATCTACGGATCAAAATAGCATAATTTCATTATAGTATTGTATATTGTAATGAATATACAGTGAGACTTTTGAACAGATATCAAAACAAATATTCATAGTTTTTATAAGATTGTAGAAACTCTTAAGGTATGATATCGAAGTCGAGAGATTAACGGTATTGATCCCAGTTAATTGTCATCAAGTCTCATATATTTACTGTACGTGAAAATACTTTTATTGATTAAATTTAATTTTTAAAATTTTCAAAGTAATTTTAATTTTATCAGACATAATAATTCCATCTGGCTTTATAACGTATTCAAATAAACTATAAAGTCATATTATGACCAATGACTGTATGACATCCAACCATGTTGTAATATCAATTAATGCAGTAATCTTAAATCTCATACGATCGGATGTGATAGCGAAATAGCGAAATTCTTAATAAGGACATAAGTTAAAACTTTTGTCCTTTGTATCTGATTCTTGAAAAAGTTCCAATAAAAATGACAAAAAAAAAATCAAAGTAAAGAGTAACATTAGGTACGTAACAGTTACCTGATTCTTTTTCGTCTATTTTCGAATCTTAAAACTAATTTTGTTTTACAAATTCGGAAAAGTATTGACAAAATTGGTTTTTTTTTTTTTTTTTGTTAAATAAAAAGTAATTTAATCAAACATTTTTGTTTGGACCGAAATAAATTTAAACTCGAAAAGAACTCCTTAAATTTTATAAAAAACATATGTTTTGTTTTTAAATAAATCGATTATTTTAATAACGTTATAAAATTTTACTTCGTTATAATCTTTGTTAAAAATCTGGTGTTTTTTTTTTTTTTTTAGTACCTATTCTTAAATGTTTCATTTTTTTTTTCTTTTTTGTTGTAATTTTGGCCACTTCCATTGTTTATTTTAGAGAAAATCCATATTATTATATTATGTGCATACATTTTTTACCAATTTTATATACATCATAATATTATGTATGTGTGTGTTATCTAACTATGTACAGAATTTTCTAATTTTATAAGGACATTTTTTTTTTTTTTTGTTTTTTATAACTTAATTTTTCGCAATAAATTGAAAAACAGGTAAAATGCAACAAAAAAAAATTTACAAATCTAGGAAGAAAAAAAAAAAGAAGTTTTGTTTACATGTTTAGTTAAAAAAAAAACAAAAATAAGAACAAAAAAACAACAAAAATTAAAATAAAATTTATTTTATTAAAAAAGGAAAACAAAAAGGTGTTATAAAAGGATTAGAAATTTTTTTTATTGTTTTAATATTTGTTATTATTTGTTGCTGTTTGTGCAGTTAAAAAAAAACAAAAAAAAAATTTATGTTTTAATATTATAAATGGATTTTAGCTTGACTGCACTTCAAAAGAATTTTGAGGTTAGGTATTTTTCTTTTTTTTTTTTTTGTTTTATATAATATTATTTTGTTTTGCAACAGGATAACTTAAAAAACTTCGGAAATCAAGAGAAAAGGGATTATATAAGCAATTTATGATATTAAGAATAAAAGTATTCCGTAGACAATTCACCTTTATATTTTTATATGTTGTTATTCTTAAATAAAAAACAAAAAAAAAAAAAGAGTTAAATAAATTGCACTACTCATATTCTATTAAATAATGCAGGAATAGAAAATTCTTTGAAAAACTGTTTTGTTAAAAAAAAAAAAGAAAGGAAAGTAAAAAGTTAAGTTTTTGAAAACTAAAATAAATCTTTTCTTTTTTGTAAATTTTGTTAATTTGTTTTTCGTTCTTTTTTTTTTTTTTTTTTTTGGAAGAATTATAGAAAAGAAAATGACTTAATACAGGAGGATATTACATAGATTTTCTATTTAGTTATTACATAAAATCTATTATGTAAAAACAACTTTTGGTTCTATGATTTACATTCAATTACAAAATTTTATTTTTAAAAAAATTTTGATTAATGTTTCATTATAAATTACATTTTATTTTATCTTATGTAAGGTTTTTTTATAATAAAATTTATAAAGGAATTTAATTTAAATTGTGGTGTTTAATATTTTAGATATAGATACATAATATATATAAAAAAAAAAAAAAATGTGCAATTTGATTCTAATAAAAATAAAAGATACATTATATACAGTACAATATATTATATAATTGGAGAAAACTGTTTAAGCTCTCAAAAGAGTTCATAGTTTATTTGTTTTAAAATATTTTTAAAATCCATTATTACATTTTTTACCAATAATAAATGGACAAAATAAAAACCATTTTAATCAAAAAATTATTTAGAATGGAAAATTCCATTTTATAACAAAGTATTAAATATTGAACAAAGAGTGACAGTACATGTATAGATTTTGTCAAAAAGATGAAAAATCTTCAGGACACATAACTACTCAAAAATTTCGGAGCTTTACTCCGAACAAGATATGTACACCTAAAAGCATTTAGTTTCTTAGAGGCAATATGACTAACAGAAGTATTATAAGTGGATTTAAAATTCACAACAGATTCTAGATCTGGATTAAAAGATCGCATCTCATAATAATTTAATTTACATTTCAATTTTAAACTATACACTTAACTTTTGAATGAATACGAAAAATCTATTTTCAGATAAGTAAATAATTAATGTATTTTTCCATTCAATTTTATCTAAATTAAATACAATGTTATTTAAAATTAAAAATTGTGATATATAAGAATGAATTAAAAATGTTTACTTTTTCAGAGTTTATATATTATGCAAAAAGTGTTAATAATTTTCAATTTACTGGTAATTAAATAGAATTTTACACTTTATACATTTTTTACTTTAACCAATCCCGTCATATGAAAACAAAATTGTGCTAAAATTTAACCATATTAGTCAAGTATTTAGTTAATGTTTTAAATATCATCTTTGAATGATAAAATATTCGGAAAACTTATTCCTTTTGAGTTCATACCTCTGCCAGGATATGTATAGTCACTACTCTGCATTAAATATTTATTAGCTTTCAAAGCTGTTTCTTTTTTGAATTTCTAAAAACCTTACCCAGTTTATGTTCCCAATCTCTGTTTTGTTTTAGACATATTCTTTTTAAGAATAAATTATAATATCCTTTCCTAAAAATTATTTTATTATTTATGTACGTAATAAATTTAATAAAAATATTAATTAAATTTTCTTCAAATTTTATTTGAATCTTTAATTAAATACTAAGTATATAAAAAATTTTCCATTTAAATTCAAATTTTTTGTTATGTAGGAAATATAAAAATACTTAAAATAAATACAAATTCTTTAAATTTTGAAATAAAATAAAATTTATAATTTGAAATCATTAAAATTTTCTTCCACTTCTCTTTATAAAATATTGAATATAAAAACAAAAAACAAAAAACAAATAAAACAAGGATCAATCATTCTTAAAAGATATTATCGTGTCAAATTATTGTAATAAATGAAATTGTTACAGACACTATCTATTTAAAATTTCTATATTACATAGTACATACATATTTTAGACATAAATTAAAAATATTTAGAAAATATTTTATACTCATACCATATAATCACCATTTAAAACTACAAACCCATTAATGTTTTTATGCTTTTTTTTTTTTTTTGTTGGGAGATCCTTTATAAGCTAATTAATAACCACTTTAGTGAAAAATGCACGTAACCTAAGAAAATGAGGCAATAAGGATTATTAAATTCTTAAATAAGGACCCCAATATAAAATCCAATAACACTATTGTCCCATTAAAAGAGATTGACCTTTTAAAGTTGTAATAAATACACAATATATAAGAATATCGTAAAACATATTTATATAATTTTTATATTATAATAATAACAAAATCTTAAAAAAAAAAATATTTTATTTAAGGACCTTAAACCTTTTCTATTGCTTTTTTTTTGTTTATTTCGTTAAATAATATACACACATACAAATAAATTGTTTGGGGTCAAAACAAAAAATATTTCCTCTACATTAATAGTCTTTAAGAGGAAGAAGAAAACGAAGAAAAAAATAAAAACTGGGATCAATTAAAAGGAAATAAATTGAGGTTTTATTATTTTTTGCATAATTTTATCAGGCATAGCTTTTTACATGTTATTACAATAACCATTTTAAAAATATTTTATGATTTATATTTTCTGTTACAAAGAAATTTATAAATTTGGCATAAAGTACCCCTTTGTTTTAATATTTTTTTTTTCATTAAAATCAAAACATACAAATTGAAGAAATAGAGAATGAATATACACGTATAGGAAGGTAAAGTAGGGGAAAGGATATAAAATTTTAATAATTCCATTTTATCTCCTTGTCTTTCTGTATTTTTAATTTAATTTTTTTTTTCTGTTATTTAATAAGGAATGATTTATATGTATATTTAACAGTCCTGACTCCTGAATAAGACTTACCCTTACCATTTAATTACTTTATAAAAGATTATTATTTGTATATGAAGCTCAAGGATAACGTATTGACTAGAAATATATTATGTACAACAATATGTTAAATGTTTTAAAGTTCATTTTTATTATGGAAAAATAAAATTTTAATAAAAACAAAATAACATTTAAATGGGGTGTAAAATTATTGATAATTATTTTGTTCTTTTACATAACTCATAATAAAGTATCTTAAGAAGTTTTTAAAATAACTTTTAAATGTTAGTTGAATTAAGCAAACACCAAAAAAAAAAGCACTATTAAACACTTCAATTAAACGTTATAATGATAACAGATTTAATTTTAAAATACATATATGTCCGTTTGTTGTTCAAGTATTGTCATATTAAGTAAGGCTATCATTAAAATTATCAGGTTCATATTTGGTTAACATTTCACAATAATATTGTCTTTTTTTTTTTTGGTTCTTTACAAGGGTTGATGGAAAAGATCGAAAGTCACCCAAAGAACTACACGTTGGATAGTATTGAACTTTAAGCTACCAAAACCTTCCTTTAATTGGGATCGTTGAATCTTTAATACAAAATACTACAGTTTAGTTTTAGTGATTAGGAAGGGAGAAGAAACTTTGGGAGTGGTATTTGGGAAATTTAGAATTATTGTACTATTAATTATAGTTAATTGAAAAATTTAAAGGGACGGATCGTTTAAAGAATAGAATTTAAGGAATTTAAGGAACGAAGATTAGAAAATATTAACAATTTATATTTAAAATTTTGAAATTATTAATTTCAGTTGTAAAAGATCATCTGTATAACATTTATACTTACCTCTCTTATTACATTCTAAGCAAAATATTCTTGTTTTTGAAGTACCTATTAAAAGTCTTCTTTTTTTATCTTCCTCCTCATAACTCATTTTCATTTAGAAAAACATGAAACTTAACAATACATATTAATTAAGTGTTTGCAATAGCTCTATAGTTAACTTAATAATTCTTTCACTTCTTTATATTTGAATTAATTTAGAATAACTTCTTTATATTAGAATATCAGAAAGTCAGACAGACAAGATTAACTATGATAAAATATTAAACAAAAATTGTAATGTAATCTGGTAACGAAAAGAACACCTAAATATAAAATACTATAAATAAAAATTTCAAAAATCCTTTCGATACATTTAAAATTGATTTTAAAGAAGGGGACTTCCCTTTTTATAAACGAAATGTTATTATTTATTACTTTGACTAAAGAAAGAAAATAAAATAAAAAGAAATTTAAAAGCTTTTAGTTTTGTTTAAAAAAAATTTTTTTTGGAACTTTGGAAAAATTTCCAATTTAACACTAAATATTGTCGCTATTAGGGTAAGTGTAATGTCAAGTTGTTCAGAATAAGAAAAATAAGTTTCGAAATTATAATTTACCCTTATTATGTAAAGTTATTGAAAATTACAAAAAGAGGTAAACAAAGGTGTCGATGTTAAATAAAAATTGTAAAAATAGGGGGATACTTCTAAATTGGAAATAGTATAACTGACTCAACACATCGTATTAGTTCATTCGTCAGCGTTTTAGTTGGAAAGTTGTGGGTTCAAATCTGTCAAATTATATTAAAAAATAAATAATAATTTCATATAGTACTATTGCGTATCGTATTATAATAATAATAATAACTGTTAAAGTGGTGCTGCCATTGGTTACTTCCTATGGTTTAGTGCTGTATAATATAAATACGCATATTGTAACTACCTGATGGCCTTAACTCTGTAGTAAATATAAATAATAATAATAATGAAGACTAATAATAATAGGTGCTACAGTGAAGCTGCCATCAATTATTATCTCATACAGAAAAGTGTTATGCACTACTAAATGTTGTAACTGTTGATAACTTCGTCACTGATAGCAAAATAGTAATAATAATAGGCAGATTTATTGTTCCCTTGCAGTTCCACTCCCTCATTGTCGCATCTGTAAATAATCTCCTCCTATCCCACTAGGCAATATACTGCATTATTCACTTGTCAATAAACTACGTTATAAATTAAGGGTTCATTCTAATATATTGGTTTAAGGGATAGGTGTGTAAAGTCAATAAGAATCTAACATTATCAATAGGGTATTATTGGTATCTGCAGAGGATTTCCACCTTCCGTAAGAAAAATAAAATATAAAAACATAAACATAAATTTAATAAAAGTTGAAAAGCAATTAAATGATAGACATTAATACTATATTCTAAGAATTTAGTTCCAAAATATGTAATTACTAACAGTCAATAAAGAGTTAAAATGAAAATTTATCAAAACTAATCCACATTTTTGATACAGAAATAATCAATCCTATTATCCTATTAAAGTAAATAAAATCAATATAAAATCTGCTAATCTGTTAAAATTTCGTTACTTCTACTTAAAATTTCTCTTATTATAGGTAAATTACATCCTCCATTATTAATATTTTCTTTTAAACAAAAATTTTTTTTACAACCATGTTGTAATAATCGCAATTTATATTTCTATTTATTTGTTTGTTTTTAATCCCAAACTAAAATTAGGAAAATTTAAGAGAAAACTTTTTTTTTCGCAATGCTACGAAAAGTTTACTAAATAAAATACAAAACTTTTTCATGTAACATATTTATAGGCGGAATTATTGAGTTGCAAATTTTAAAATAACAAAAAAAAAAAAGGCAAAAGATTTTGTAAGTTATAAATTTATGAAAAGTTTTAAATTTATATTAAGATATGCTGTCTAGAGAATTTCTTAAAATGAAAAGGAATTTAAATTAAAAAAATTCAATATTTTCAATATATAAAATGCTTTAAGGCAATTGATATTTTTTTTTCTAGAATTTATAACATATCAATATAATTTTAACACTCTATAGATAAAATATTTATTTTTTTTTTAATATTTTATGATTTAAAATGTTAGAAAAAAAATTGTTTTCTTTTTTCAATTTGATTTTTGCTTTTAGCAATAAAAAATTATATGAATATTTTAAATACAAATTAAACTTTTGGAAAATGTAAAGATTTGAAATGTAGAATTATTTAAATAAACGTGATTTTGAACTTTTCGAACATTTCATAAAATGTAAATAGAAATTTTTTTTTAAACAAAAATGTTTTTTTTTTATTTCAAAATGAAAATAATAAATTTGTAATTTAATTGACATCATCGCTCTTTAGAAATCTATCGTGGAGAGCACAAAATTGCATAGGCAAAGTGCTGTTTTAATACCATTTCCTCGTCAACACTATCTTTTATAACCAGTCCGTACAGTTTAAATATAAAATAAGCACCTTCATTTTATTTTTAGATAACTGGTTAGTGTTTGAGAGGAGAGTTAATTCCCTAATTTTCTGCCTAACTCTACCTAAAACTCGCCGACCGTACACTCGCAGAGGAAGTAATAGAGAATATTCTAAAGATCTTCCTCTTTGAAACTGCAATAGTTGACTTTTTAAAATTTGTCCAATCATTTTCGGAATCTATATTGTCTTTCTTAATTTTAAATACCATTTGTACCATTTTTTTTTTATCAAACTTTTCTTAAGTAATAAAATGGTCTAATATGTGTACTGTAAGCATAAGTAGGGAACTTTCTAGATTCTATTGTATTTTGTATAAAGTATACAATATTTTATTTTACTGTATTTCAGAATAAATTTTAAAAAAAAAACAATTTTGATATGCACTTACTAAAAAATTTAAAACTTTTAAGACCATTTTTTTCTTTTATGAGAAAATTTCACTGAAATACCTAAAAGCTACCTCAAATTATTTCATATTTATTTTGTAGTCGATCTTTATCCTATAATTTAAAGTATGTCTGATAGCTGAAAGGAATCTAAAATACCTAGTTTTCAATTAAACAAAAAAAAATTTTTTTTATAAATAATGAACATAAACCTTAATTTATAATGATTTGAAATAGCATTTTTTAAATTTAATTTGTATATTTAATTTAATTTAATTTTTTTTTTATTTTCAGAAAAAACGCCGAACGTCTCGAAAACGAATTAAAAGTATGTAGAAAATAACTGTCAGTTGTCACTCAAAACTTTAACTCACACTAAATTATTTCTTAGCAGAAATTTTCACAATAAAATTTTTTTTTCTTAATTTCTTCATAAAGTAGTTGCACCCACAAATAAAAATTAATTAAGAAGTTGAGAATGATTTCTGATTCTGAACACAAAATTTAAATTTCGTGAAATATAAAGGATATTATTTTTATAAAGCCTTATAATTAAATTTTATTTTATTTATAAATGAAAATAAAATTAAACAGAAATCCTTCTCTATCTTCGAACTACTCATTTTTGAAATTTTTTTTTTTTTTTTTTTATTTTTATTTAGAAGTTTTCTTTCAAAACTTAATTAAATAATTAAAATATTTTGTTTGTCATTTTTCAAATTTATAAAATTTTAATTTATAATTTTTTTTTGCATACATTTGGGCGAATTTATTTTTATCATTAAAACATTATTAAATAGATTTTTACTTGAAATGCTTAAATGATTGTAGAAAATAGAATATAAAAATTTTTATTTTATTTTATTTTTTTTTTTTTTGTAAAGTTACAAATTGCACTTTTTAATTAACTTTGGTAAAAAATCAAGAAAAAACTAAATAGTTTATGCAATATTTTACATTTTTTTTTTTTTTTTGCTTCATATATTTTGAAATGTTCACATTTTTTTGAAAATTTAAATTAACAAAATGTTAAAATCCAGTACAAATATTACAATTTTAATTACATTGCATGTAGATACTATCTTTAAAACAAATCTTATAATATAATTGCTGAAAATTCTGCATAATTAAAAAATTAAAATTTTTACCAGAACGGCATCAAATGCGTTACAGTTAAAGGATCTTAAAAATTTTTTTTTTTTTTTGTTTTCTTTGCTATATTTAAAATTTCATACCACAAAACCACAAACTTCATGTTTCACAAATGAAATGAATACAATTTACAAAAAAAAAAAGAAAAAGATAAAAACAACAGAAATCATTTTTTTGTTTTAATTTTAAATAACCTCTGTCTTTAACAACTAGAAAGAACAACTTTAATATACATGTTAAGTAATTTTTTGTTAGAAAATTGTTGTTCAAAAAATTTTTGAAAATTTTCATTGGTGACTTTATGACTCATAAAAATTTAAACATTTTAACTTAACTTTCATTTCTCTTTTTGTTTAAAAAAAAAAAAACAATGAAAAAAAAAAAAAAAACAAAAAAGAAAGCAAAAAGTAAAAATTTCCTTTTAGAAAATGACTTCATGTTAGAATAATTTAAATTTTTTAATTAAAAATTTTTTAAATTTTAAAAAAGAAAGAAAAAAAAAAATTAAAAAAGAAAATAAATTTAATAATATGAATTCAAAATATTCATAATATCCTCTTTATTGAAAAATTTTCTTTTCTGCTCCTTCTTACAAAAAAATGATAGGTTATTTAATTTTTTTTTTTTTAAATGACATTCACTGTTTAACAGAATTTTTTTTTTTAACTTTTAAAATTTTATTATTACATTTTTAAGCATTTCTTTTACAATAAGAAAAATTTTTTTTTTTAAATAAACAGAAGACAAATACAATATGAAGCCACATCCTATATTATAAAAGCACGAAAGAATATTTTCCACAAAAAAAAAAAACAAAAAAAACAATTTCTCGTTCTATGCAAATTTTTTCTTTACAATTTATGAAGATTTTATTGTATCTAGAATATTATATTTGGGAAAAGTAATTTATAAAAAATTCCTGAACAATATTTTTAATATCTACCCATTGATTTATACATTTAAATGATTATTTAAAAGAATAACAAACGCGTTTTTGTGAATCATGTAAACTTACATTTTTTCATAGAGTGAACAAATAAAAAAAAAAGTTATAAACCAGATAGTAAAAAAAATTATTAGAGAAAGGATACTTCTAATTTTCTTGTGTTGGTCAAAAATATTTCAATAGGTTTGCCTTTTCGAAGTTGAACTTTTTTTAAAAGTTTTTTTAAATCTTGTTTTTCTTCAATTTTTACTATCAAATATTTCAGCATTATCTACTCATTTTCACTGCTTCTATTAATTATATTTTTTGTAATTAGAATATATATGAATTACCATTTTAAACTAAAATATATTTTCTAGTCCATTACTGCTAATTTTATTTTCATTCTGTAATTATGTTGAAGATATTTCTAAAATAAATACATGTCTCAATTTCATATAGAAGTTAAGTGGTTATATGAATTTTTTCACTAAATTTTTTATCTTAGGAAAAGGATCTTAAAAAAACTGGTATTTTTAAAAAAAGAAATTTATTTTTTTTTAGGGGATCCTACCAAACCTTACATCCAAATTATTTATATACGTTGACCTTTTACAACAGATGTAATTTTTTTAACCTTGCATTTTTTATCAACCACAAAATTCTTACAAATATTGTTATTGTTCCATCTTGTTTGCTAAGAGAACTGCATAAAAAAAAAAGATAAAGGCTTTTCAAATCAGAATATATATGATTAATTTCAATTTAGCCATTATCTTTATCGAATAATTAAAGAACGACCTAAAAATTTAAATTTATTCGATGTTTGTGTTTACATCTTAAATTGCTTTCCTTTCAGAATTCCATCTCTACTTTTCTTATTTCTTTAAAAGTTTTTCCACGCAATAAAATTGACTTGCATCATTTATTGATATCTCAGTATATTCTGACCAGTAACTGTGTATTTCTTGCAGTCATACAAAAACACTTAAAATTCTTTAAAAATTTGAATATTCTTAAAGTTAATTTTGAAGTCTTTCAAAAATTTCATTTTTCTTTTAAATGCTTTAGAATAGTAATTTAATTATATGCCATTTTCAAATAAAAATTACCAAAAATTGGCTCCAATTCACATTTTCAAAGCATAAAAATAATAAAATTACACAACAAAAAAAAAAAATAAAATTACAGGAAAAAAAAAATCAACACTATCAGTTCTTTTCCCTTTTTACTAAAAATAGACACAAAAAATAAAAATAAAAAATTTTTTTTAACTTCATTTTAATTATACCAAAAATTTTCTTTTTCTCTTGTTTTACGTCCAGTTAATTATTAAAAAAAAAACCACAAAAAATTATAGAAAATATATTAAATAAACCGTTAATTAATTATCGCGAATATAAAATGGCAGAAGTACAACCACAACTTGTTCATAAACAATTCAATTCACCGATCGGTTTATATTCCGAACAAAATATTAAGGATACGATCAACCGAGAAATAAAAGCCATTGGTGGCACTGGGTAAGTTTTCGTAACATATGTTACGTATATGGATTGTTTTTTTTTTTTTTTTTTTGTTGTGTAAATATGTGTTAGAAATAAGTTGTTTGTACATAGTTGTTATATGTTTTGTTTGATTGTTTAGTTTTTTATTCGTTTTATGTTAATTGTAAATATTTTGTATATAATGAAAAAAAAAAAAAACTAGTGAAATTATACAGTGAATTAAAAAAAATTATATGATTACCTACTTTAGATACTTATACATATGTAATATATGTATTTACTTTTTGTTTTTTGAAATTTAACAATCTATTAAAGGACTAGGTTTCAAATTCATTAGATTTATTTTTACCAACTCAGTGATAAAACTGAAAATATCCTAGTACATATATGAAAATTAATACTTCTGGACCCATATACATTATACTCAACACTTTTAAAATATTTAATCATAAATTCAAACTTTTTTAGCTATGACTTAAATAAACTAAAATTTATTTATTTATATTCAGGTACCCGTGGTACATAAATGTGCCAGGTAGCTATAACCCCTGTTTCCTGGTAGGAATGTGGGGTGTACTAGATATTATGATATATAAAGTATTTATATATTGCGATATATGAATATTTTTTTTTTTTATATTATTATTATTGTACCCAGTCGGGAATCGAACACGAGACCTCTCATTTCCTTATGAATGAGAAGCGGTACGTCAACCACTGCACCAATGGCTGGATAACTTAAATTGAACATTGCACGGAAGCATACTGACTACTGAGGTCTTAATTTTTTTTCCATAATATTATTTTTTTCCTCAAAATTTAAATTTTTTTTCCAAAAAATTGTATTTTATACAGGGTTTTTGAAACCCTTAAATTTGATTTGTACGCATTTCGAATTACCGCCTTAAATGCTTAAATATTGGAATATGTATGTAAAAATATAATTTAGAAGGAACTTATAGTGGGTTACAAAATATAAAAGTTCCAATAATTGGGCAATTTTGGAAAAATTTTAGTTCGAATGGCACCCGTGCCCACTATTTTAAACAATTTGTTATTGAAATAAACTAACAACAACAATATTTAGGAGATAATTTAGAATTATTTTCAAAATTAGGCTTTTAATAATTTGTTTAGCAGTGCTTTGAGGTTGTTGCCCCCACTATTTTAAATGTTTTATTATTAATATGTACATTACATACAAAAATAATTAGAAGGGATTTTTTAGTAGGTTTTAAATATATATACATATATGTGTGTGATTTAGGAATTAGGATTTAGGACAAAATTTCAAAAACTAAACAGAAAAAAAAAAAAAATATTTACTTTGTATTGATTTTTTTTAAATATTTTAGAAAATAAGATGTTGAAAAAATAATAAGATTTCAGTTTAAATGTACATAACACTTCGAAAAATAAACAAAATAAACGATTAAACCGTGTTGAAGCGAGTTGAAGCCAAAACGGAAATTAATTATATTCAAAATAAATTTATGTAATCCTTAGATCTCAAATAAAACATTTTTATGAGAACACAAATTTATTGCCTTTGGAATAGAGGATGCTTTTTTTTATCATATGAGAAAAATTTAGTTTTTCTTTTCCTAGAGCTGCTTATATATTGTCCGATACTGTCATGTTTGTTTAAAAATATATTTTCTATATCAATTACTAATTTTTTTTATATACAAAAACATATTGCATAGAAGTTGTATATAATATACAAACCTCAAGTTAATTTTAAACTAAAAAAAAAATTAATTTATTCTATCATTTCCTTTAATTAAATTTGAATTAATTATTAATGTCCTAATATTTAAATAATTTACGAAAATTTAAAAATAAAATAAAAAATGCCTTGTTAAATTCATTATCCATTTGAATAAAATAATATCGATTGATTAAATTAATTTAAATTTAATTTCCACATTTTTATCAATTAAATTAAAAAATTTCAATGATGATTCAATTTTCAATAAAATTAAATTAAAACTACAATATCTAAATTTTTAAATTAAAATATAATAGTATGAATTATTTAAATTTTCCAACCCAAAACCAAATATACCTAAACTAATTTACTATTATTGAAAATGTTTAAATATAAAATATATAAAATATTTATAAAATTTTTAAATATTTTTTTAAATTTTTTATAATTTAAATTGAAAATTATTTATTTTAAAATATCCATTCTAGTGGCCTAGTGGAGAGCATACGAAATAAACTGTAAAAATCGCATACATCATAAGAGTTATTCCCCCTTACGACAATTACAACCACCCCTGAACAGGAAAGGCTGTGTAATTTTCTGTCCACAATTTCCTGTTCCTGTTATGTGGCAGAGAAATGCATTAAAAAAAAAATTCCATTCCATAAATTTAACATAAATTTTTCTTCTTCCAAAATTAAAAATTGAAACAACGTTGGATTTCAAAACTTAAAAAATCTGGAAAATTTTTCACACCAAATAACTTTGTAAATTTTCTAGAAGTTTTCAAATTAATAATCAAAAATGTAAAACCATACTTCAATTTTCTTTAAAATCAAAAATGATACGTTCTACATTTTTAGTTTCGAATTTTGGCGCGAATTTTTTCCCACAATTTTGATTTATATTCTATTTTTAATCAAAAGCTAAAAGGATTGAATCAATTACGACTACATATTACAGTTAATTTTAGAAATGTTTCGTTATTCAACCCTACTGAACTCTTCAGAAGCTAAAAGGATTGAATCAATTACGACTACAGATTAGAGTTAATTTTAGAAATGTTTCGTTATTCAACACTACTGGACTCTTCAGTAAACTGTAGTGTTGAACTGCCTACATAACTTCTTTTTGTTTTTGTTTTTTTTTTGTATCAGATATTTGCTTAAACCAAGCATAAGTTATGTTATATATTTAGTAAACTATCACAATGAACTGAAAAAGTCATCATTTGCAAGGGTTAGTGTGTTAGTAAATGATTTTAGATATAAGAAAAATTTAATACGTATTAATTATTACAACTGCTAGTAACTACTTATTAATGTTAGTTATGTTATTAATGGTAATAATAATTAAAGAAAATTAAATTTCTTCCCCATTTTTTTTATAAAAAAAAAAAGAATCTAACATGCAAATTAAATTGCAATGATAGATTAATTATGCAGACTATGAGAATTTACAATGCTCGCGTAAAGTCTGGTTCTCAGTGTTAATTTGTTAACGTTAATACCGAAGAGATCAGATTTTAAGTTAGTTGAGTTGAGTTAGTCTGTCTCAACATTCGCTAAGCGAAATAAGTTCAAATAGATTTTTGGTTTTAAATTTTGATTAGTCTTAATACTTAAATGAAATTTTATAAAAAACCATATTGTGATGTAAACGAGGAAGAATACAGTTGCCTTTGTCAACTCTTAGATACCCGTACGAACCGTTAGTATGTTCACAGTCTGTCACTCTGCTCACAATATTATTTTTTTAATATTTTAGTATTTTAAAATAATTTGGGTGAATTTTATAATTTCTAGAACTATGGGTTGTACATATATTCAAACTATATGTTTATATTCCATTGACAGAATAATTTCTTATAAGTACAATAAAATACATATATGTATGTAAATATGGCGCTATATAATATAGATATATACTCTTATCATTCATTCACTAGTGACATATACGATATGTAAATAAACATGATATTATATAAGTATGTATATATATCAATATCATATAAATAAAAATTCTTCAAGCAACCGTTATGTTGTATATTTATTTACATTTTTATGTACTACGCATTATATCCTTAACAATTTCAAATTATCGAGTAAAACAAAATGCAAAAAATTCGTTGAAGAAATTTGTTAGAAAATTTGAAAAATTCAAGTAACACTTTCGTCAATTATAAAGTAACCCTATATTATTAAAAAAAGTTATTAACAGAAATAAGAATATAATGTTGAAGCTTTAATTTTTGTGTATTACTTCAAAAAAAATTTTAACAGGTGTTCAAGTTACAGGTGTTTAAAAATAAGAAATTTTCAGTTTTTGACCCCTTACAGCTCGTAAACGGGGAGTGATACAAAAAAAATTTCTGAAATGACTCATACTTATTTTGAAAGATCTAACTTCTGTCAAAATTTCAAGTTTCCAACTGAAACCGTTTAGAAGATAGAAGGGTTAAAGAATTTTGCAAAATTTGAGTTTCGCATAACGGTAAATTAAGACACTGTATGCCACAAATATATATTTATTGTATATATACTTTTAAAGCTAATGAAAGTAGTAATCGTTTAGCGTTTTCAAAATGAAGATATACCTTATACAACTTGTGCTATAACAATTTAAATATAGAGCTTTTTTGAACCTTTGGAGAGCTGTAGCTCCGTAACGGGTGGGGCTACAAAACAAAGTTATTAAAAATAAAATTAATATTTTTGTGAGATCTATCAGTGGTTAAAATTTCATAGCTCTATTTCAAAAAAAATGTGGGGATCTAAAAGTTATGTGTTCGAGAGCTACTCTAAGGCTTTGTCCAAACTCAACCAAAAAAAATAGGGAACCTACAAATTACTCCCAGAATATTTTGTGTAAATTTCAAGATTCTAGCTTTCTTAGTTTTTGAGTTAGCGTGCTGACGGACGGACGGACGGACGGACGGACATGGCTCAAAAGTCTTAGAATTTTTTCCTGATCCGATCCATACCTTTGAAGGTATATCTAGCTCGCTTATTTCGAGGTGTTACAAACGGAGGAGTAATTTTATTATACCCGATCCTATCGTACGGGTATAAAAATTAATCGAAAAATTTCCGTACAAAACCTTTTTTCGTTTTTTTCGAAAAAAAAAAAAAACTTAATTACATTAATGCTAATCATTACTAACTCAAAACTCATTCAGTTCTAAATATAGTAAACTTAAGTATAGAAAATATATCGATTTATTAAGTCAAATTATTAATTTATCATCAAAAGGTAGTAAGTTTTAGTCTGCACAACATATTCAACTCGGATTTTACATTAATTTTATTATAAAAATGTTTATATTAAATAATGGTAAATTCTGAATCATTATATTTATCTTTCAATTACTATTAAAAAAATCTGTTTTTCCAATTATTTCATTTAATATTTTAAATTTTATGAAATTTTTCTTTTCAATTCCCAATAAAACTAATTGGAATGTTGTACATTAATTTTTCAACAGTGTTTTTTTTTTTTCTTTTTATTTCAACTCAATCAATAAAAATTAAAATTTCAAAAAGTCTTTTATTTTCATTTTATTTTTCATTTTATTTTTCATTTTATTTTTGAGACAACTCGTATTCAGAACTCAGCAGGTCAATTGCTTTTTTTTTTTTTTATTTTATTGCTTTTTGTTTTTGGAAAATTGATTTTATATATTTTTTTTTTTTTTGTTTTGCTTCTCTAAATACTCACAGAATGTAAAATCAACCTTGTATTCAATAAAGAAAATCCAAAGATGAAATCAAACAGTTTTTTTTTTTTTTACAATTTGAACATATGTAACAATATTTCTTTTATAGTTATATATGTATATATATATATACTCGTATATATTAGGTATATATACTGAGTAGTGTTATACTCTTCTGGGAAATTAAATTATGTTGCCTCCAGTTAAAATAAGCGAAATGGTCAGTGAACAGAAAAACAAAAATAACAAAAGTAAAAAGTTGAAACAAAACCAAATATATACATGAAAATCTTCCCTAGTGGCAATTTTCACTGATTATACCATAAAAAAACAAAAAAAAAAAAACAAAAACTTAAATAATTTTCCTCGTCGTTTTACTTATTCTTCATTTTTTCCATGAGAGATCTTTAGTACAATATTACAAAAAAACCGTATCGCCTCTAGTTCAATTAGAATCAGAAATGAAATTTTCAAATTAGCAAATGGGACTTTAAAAAAAAAGAAAAAAAATAAAAGTAATTGTTGATTATTTCAATCTTCAAAATTTGTTAAATTGTTGATTTCTTAGAAAAAAATAACATTTAAATGAAGTAAAAAATAAAAAAACCGTCTCTAAAAATATAAAAATATAAAATAATTTTTTATTGCAGACCTGCTTAAAGTGTTGTATTGTTGAATGTTTCTCTTATTTACCTATTTTTCTCACACCGTTCTTAATAAATTGCACTTTTATTTCAATATTTTTTAAATATTTACGATAAATTTTATTTGAATTGAATAAAAAAAAAAAAAAAAAATTTATTTACTGAAATGCAAAGAAACGAAAATAACAAAATTTTTCATTTAATTTTAATTCACGTTTAAATAATATATCTAATATAAGCAAATTGATTCAGTTGGAGTTATCCCTAAAGATTACTTTTGCACAAGATTGTACTTTTATTATTAAAATCCCCAAGAATTTTTAATTATGCATGCATGTAATAAAATTTATCTTTATGAAATCATGAGGTTGCATACTTTTAGGATTACTTTTTTTTTAGTTTTTAATTAGATTAAAAGATCAAATTTAGTAATGAAATGAATTATACATATTTTTTTTTTTTTTTTATATCAAAAACATCCAACCAAATGAATTATCGTTAAATAATGATTTAATAAAATTTTTGTCTAGAACAGATATATACGTATATTTTAACATAAAACGACCCCTATTCGAAAATACATAAAAATCTAAAAAAGTACAAAGGGTATCATAAATTATCGAAAGAACATGAAAATAACAGAAAATAAATGTCATTTTCATCATTTTAGTTCATGTTCTATATCTTAAATTTCTATTTATTCTGTTCATCCTCTTACATTTTTTTTCCTATTTTTACCAATCGCATACAATTATGTATAAGGTAGGTATTGTTTTCATACTAAAAATTTATACCCCAGATTTTGGCAAATATGTACTATTCCTGTGCGTAGAAGGCTATAAAAAAATGTTTTGATGTATCTGTGTGTGTGTGTGGGTACATGTACAACCTAAACGACTGAGCGGAATTTTTTTAAATTTCATATTTATGGTTTTGATGTAAATATCTCGGATTGATAAGCTTTTCGAGCAAATCGGAAAATCGAAATAATAGTTTACTAGTGTCATTTTTAAGTTTTTTACGAATATTTCGTAACAGAAAAATATTACCAGAAAAATTATTAAGAAATAATTCTTACACAAGTAAAGAGCAACAACTTTGCCATAAAATATTTTTTGATCCGACTAACTTTAACTTTTATTAAACTTTTTTTTTAAGTCCAAATTTCATACATATTATTATAACGGTGATCATACCCTGATCTTTAATCCAACCATAACCCTAAAAGCTGTCGCCCACAAATCTCCGCTAAACAAATGTTGAAACGCTGATTTTCAAAACAACAATAAAATGCCTCCTAACTCAGAATCTCACATATACAAATATTCTAGAAGAGGCGTAATAACTCTGGAAAAATAAGGTTTTGATCAAATAAGATTTTAATTCAAATTTTTTTATGAAAAATTGACTTTGGAACAAACTTGAGAACTTGGGACTTGGCAAAAAAAATAAGTCCATGGGGGCTTATGACTCTGGGACTTAGGCATATCAACAATATTGGTGAAATTACTGTTATAAGTTAAGTTCAGAGAAGAGAGACTTCATTATTTAATAGAAACTGGTATTACTTAGAACACTGATAAATTACAACGCCAATATATATGATTTCTCTTCACTATTTATAAAATTACTGTTATAAGTTAAGTTACGGAAAAGAGAGACTTAATTATTTAATAGAAACTGGTACTACAATGGTATTGCACTTTTGCTTCATTATAAAGGCCGTCAAAAGTTACTGTCAAAACTGAAGGATAGAATTCAACGAAAAGTTTTGTTAATTTTTAAAGTCACTGAAAATGTTTTGATTTTACTACAATTTGTTTGACTTAAATCTTTGGAAAAAGGCGTCGGGCACGGGATGCTCAGGCTTTAATTGAAATTATTGCCAATTTTTTTAAGTTTAAAATATTATAAAAACGAATTATGACCCATGGACTTCAATTCTTATTTTAAATGGAAGAGGAAGTTGTGACACACTTTAATATTTTATTTTGTGTTATAAGTCCCTTAGGGAGTCCCTTAAGAGATTTATGACATGACATGGATCCCTTAAGGGATTTATGACATTTTTTTCAAGGGACTAATGTCACACTTTAAAATTTTAATAAGTGTCATAAGTCCTTTAGGGAGTTATGACACCAAGTAGAGTGTTATAACTCCCTAAGGGACTTATAACGAAAGGATTATGACATGTAACCATTATAACACGACATATATGAGCACATTTTGTTTTCGGCGACCCAAAATTGAAACTGTAAAATTTTTGTTGGCAGATTCAATATTAATCTTATGTATGTTTTGTATTTGTTTACAGTTTTTATTATTTTTTACTTCTAATATTTTTAAATTTAAAAAAAATAATTTACATACATATGTATGGATATATGAATGAATGTACCTACATACATATATTTTTACGATTTCATTGCTTATTATTGTTATTGAATAAAAAAAAAATGAAGTTAAATTATTAGAAGTTAATTTGCTTTGATATAAATAATTATTAAAAAAATTTATGAATTTTCATACTTTTCGTATAATAGCGGTCAATCCTGTGGTGGAAACAGCTGATTTTTTTCATATTGTAATTCTATGAATCATTTTCAAGTTTCAAGTGTAAGTCTCCATTTTCTTTTCTTTTTATTTTTGTTTTTTTTTTTTTTTTTTTTTTATTTCTGTGCTTTGTAATTCTAATTAACAAATTCTGTCAAGATGGAAAAGAATTAACTTAATTTTCTCTTCTCTGAATATCGAATATTATATTCTTATGTTACTTTATTTGAAAAGTAAGGAAAAAGAAATAAGAAAGAATAAATAATTAAATCTAGAGATGGTACATTCAGATAGAAAAAGTAGCAATTAAAAGTATGATTGTTTAATAAAAAAAAGTTTTTTAAGGTTTCAATAAACTAATTTCTTAAATTAAATTTTAATAAATAGAAAAATGTTTATGATTTCATTCTTAGAAAATTCGTAATCAGAAAGAGTTTTTTATAGAACCAAAATAAAGCTTTAGTAACATAATCTAAAAATATACCAAAGAAAGAAAAACAAGATATTACGTAAAATTAAAAATTTCAAACAGAACACTTTAGTATTAGACTTACTTTGCACCAAAAAATTGTAACAAATCACGAGATATTTTTTTTAATACTTATTAAAACATAATGTGGGTGCAACAAGAATCTAAATTACAGGTGTTTAAAATTTTTCAATTTTTCATCCCTAATAACTGTTAAGCAGAAGGAATTATGTAAGTTTCTTTTCAAAAAGCTTATGTTTATTTATTAAGTTTTGCTTTGACATTCAGAGTTCTGAAGAAATACGAAAGAATCAAAGATTTTAGTTTCACATAACAGTAAACTTAAATACTAAATTTCAAAAAAGCATATCATTTCTGTATCAATTTATAAAGCTGTCCTTCCGTTTGACGTTCCAAATCTACATTAAAAAAATATTGAAAAGAATTTGACTTTGAACGAAGAAAAAATTTCCAAATTTGAAAATCTGTACCTCGGTAACGGTTGAGTCTACATAAATAAGTTCTTCTATAAAATTTATTTTTTAATGACAAGATTTATGGTTCAAATTATAACACTCCATCTCGAGCAGGCGGATGAGCAGTTGTATGGGCATCGGATGAACATAGTAAAGAATAAAATTTTTGAAAAATTTCCTAAAAACAAACGGTATCATTAACGGTTTTTAAAAAATTACACTGTCCCGCATATCTTTAAAAATAAAATCTTCGATATTATGAACGCAAAATATGGTACTCAAACCGATAGGAGGCTAATAAAAAAAATTCAAATTGCTATATTTTCCTTTTTCTTACAAAAATACAAAATTTGTAGTCTTAAAAAAACAAGATTTGTAGTCCTAAAAACTGTACTAAAGTGAAATCTCAGTTTTTTTTTTTTTTTTATGTAGCAAATTACTGAAAATGACTTATAACATTACGAAACATTAATAACAAAAATATCTAAATTGGATTCAGATGTAAGTAGTATAGGTATAAGAATTATTTTAATTGAACCAGGTATTTTCTACGAATTTATTCAATCAAAATAAAAAATAAAAACCATAAAAATAATTTAATACTGTCTTCAATACAATACAATAATGTTATTTAATTTAAGACGACTTTAAAAATATAAAAATAAAAACCTTAAGGATGAAAAAATTCAGTAAAATACATTTATTTAAAATTCAAATACCTGTAGACAATCAAATCAAATTCATTCCATTGTCTTAAAAGTAAAATCTTAAACCATTGAATTTTCTTAGAAAACAAAAAATGTTTTTGAATCTTAAGGGTAAAAAACAAAATGAAAACAATATCAAGAGTCATTAAAGGCAATGAAATCATTCCCCTAAAAAAAAAAACCTGAAAAAATTTTTACTTCAATTTCAATTTTCATCTGACATAATCATTTTTTTTCTCGTATTCACTCAAACTCATTTCTGTCACTATTTTTTTTTTTTTTTTACAAAATTTTTAAATTTTGATATTTTTATCTTCATCTATTAGCTTAGATTTTTTTTTTTGTTTCAAAACTTTATTAATTATTTTGAAAATTATAGTTAGGATATCAAGGACTAAACAAAAGGAAAAAAAAAAAAAAAAGAATCTAAAATCACCTTACTTTAATTTTCAAATTTATGATAAACTCAATCAAGTCAGGTGCAAGAAAGAGAATAACACAGATTTTCATTTTTTCTATTTTTTTTTTTTTTGTTGTTTTTCCTTTTAACTTTCTTCCATCAAATTTGAATGTATAATTATCCCATTTTAAGAATTAATATAACCAAGAGGTATATTAAAAAGGCGAAAAATGAAAAGAAAATACAAAAATAAAACCAAAATTCAAATAAAATTACATTAAATATAAGAAAATGGTAAAAAAAAATGATAGAAGGAGATAGAAAATTAAAAATAAAAGAAAATAAACGAAAAATCATCGTAACAAAGATTTAATTATAATGGAAAGACGTTCAGAATGAACTAAGCCATTTTTGAGCCATTAGCCCCACATCCCTTAATGTTTTTTTATTTTTTTTTTTTTTTTAATATATCCTTTGGGTATTTATTTTTGTATAATTATAACAATTTTTTGTTTTTTTGTGTTTTACAATATAAATTTTCTTTTGAATTTGGATTTTTCTTTGTATATTATTTAATTAATGTCTGTCTGTCCTATTATTGTATTGAAAGCTTGAATTCAATTTTTGATCTTTAAACAATTTTTTGAGGCCTAATTATCTTTAAATGTACTAGTAGTGCCATACAGCATAGTTGAAACTGTTAAAAAAAGTTCAAAAAGTTCGAAAAAGGTTCTAATCAAATGATTTTCAAGTTAATTAAACGCTAAAATTCTAAAACGTGTTTCATAAAAAACGATATTTATGTTAATTTATATGAACAAAAAAGTATACCTAATTAATTTTCCTGCGAGTAACCTAACCTCTTCGATTTAATTATATAATGGTCTTAATGATTAGTCCATAATTAAATGATGGCAACTGAAAAATTATAGAGTTTTAATAATTAAAACATAACTACATACCTACCTATGTAGTTGGTAGCACAACTACTAGGTAGATAAATATTTAGGTAGATAGGAAGGTAGATTATCTGATCATTAGCATAACGATGAAGTTAAAAAAAGGTTTTTACAAAAGTTCTTGGGTGCAAATTAACCTCAAGACATATCCAATCGTAATAATATCCTATAGTATATAAAACATTAGTAAATTTAAATCGTCATACAAAATAAATACAAAAAAAATAATTCTTGTATTCGATAATAGATGGCGTATAAATATAACATTTCTGTTTCATAATCATGTACAATATATACAGCCGAGAGAAATTATCGGCTTAGTAAAAATAATGAGGACGGGAGATTAGTCAGCTTAATAAAAATAATGACCTGAAAAACGAGAGATTAGTCTAATATGAATAATAAGCGTCTTAATGGATGCTCTATTCACATACGAATTAATTTAATTATTTTTTCTAAAACTCACGCTATCAAAACCGAAGAAATTAATTCTCAAATTCAATTTTTACTTAAAATCTATCTAAACCTAAAAGAATTACTAATCGTAATCTATTAGGTGCTAATTTACATATATAGGAACACTTATATCAAACAAAAAGCTGCTTAGCAATACAATCAAACAAAATATGATCCAGTAAATAAAAACTTCGCTTACTTTAATAACGTTAAGATTTTTATCATTCTCAGAATTCTTGTATACGTTTACCTTTTTATATCCTTTCAAAAAAAAAAAAAATGAAGGTAACACACCTACACATAATTAAATAATTGTAGGAGGAAACAACAAAACAGATTTTTATAATGGTAAAATCTAAAAACTAAGTAAGCAAAAAAAAAAAAAATTAAAGAGTTATTTGATTTTCTCTATCATACGAATACGCTAAATGTTGGCAATAGGATCAAAAGATGGGGATATGGATAGAAAAATAATAACACAAAAAAAAAAAAATGACCAGTAATGAAAAATGAAATAAGAAACAACTAGAACAAATTGAAGAGCAAAAAAAAAAATATAAGGTGATTTGATGCTCTAAAACATTTTTGTGTGAAACTGTTATTAAAGAAAATAAACATGACCACAAACTATACTAGAGGCAGAAGAAAAAAAGGACCAAAATCAAAAAGTTAGAAAGTGTGATTTTTCACCTGCCTATTAATTTATCTGATTTCATTTATTTAGAAAATGAGTTTTATTTAGTTTTTTTTTTTTTTATCTTTAACTTTTTTTCGTTCATATCCGATTCATTTTTAGTATTTTTTCTTTTTACTGTTCTTAATGACGTGAAATATGAGAAAATATCTCAAAAACAATTAACTTAATATTGTAAGAAATAAAAAAGGGGAGAAGAATCTATCGCACTTACAAAATACTTTTATATAGATTTTCAATTCTCTTATACTATTGAATTATTCTTAGGGCATTTATTGGTTTTTTTTTTTTTTTTGATTCAAAACCTTTTTTCTGAAGATAAACCAAAATCAAATTAAAGTTAATAATAATTTATCGTTTATAATTTCCTCAATTAATTTAATCCCTTAATTCCAATATAATAGGATATTAAAAAGTTTTGTTTCATTTTTCCGGCAAAATATTTTGTTTTTATATTAATTATTAAAACTTTTCAAATCTTAGTATAGGTAATTTTTTTCCTAAAGAATTTTTCAAAATAAATCATCAAAAAACAAATTATTGAATTGATTCAAAAGGAATGAAATATATTTTTTTTTATTTTACAAAATATTCGAATTGAATCGTTTTGAATTTAAGTGGTTCATATAAAATAGGCTTAATTGAAGTGATTTAAGAAGAATATTTTATATTAAATGTGATTGTAAAGATAGGAAAAAGTGTAATCTCTTAATTTATTTAAAAAAAAAAAAAATATTAGAAATATCATAAATTGTATTTATGACCAATGAAAAATTATGATTAATCAATTAATCGAATAAACTAAAAAATTAAATTTGATTTTTACTTTTTATTTTTTAAATTACAGCTACCCGGTTTCCTAAAATAGAAATTACTTTTCGTTTAGTAAAAATACTCATACAGTACAAAAAATTTTTAAGATTTTTCTTTTATAAGAGATTTAAATACACTCCATTTTTACTGAAACCGCAAACTATATTTCTCAAATTAAAGATATATCCTATATTAATAATTAATCTGCAGTCTAGCTGTTATGGCTTTATTTCTAATTTAATGTTACAAACGGAGTTGCAAAGCGAATCCGAATCTCAATCTGTTCTAGTTCAGACTTTTTCCCAACCCTGAACACGAACTTGTCAAAACTACAATTTCTACCGATTCGGTTTCAAAAAAAAAAAACAGAAAACACTTTTTTTAGCACATTTCCAAAAAAATTTTGAAAAAATGTGCTTATTAGTTTCACTCTGTTCGTCTGTCCGTCCGTCTGTTTACAAAACTTCTACACCGTTAAAGATAGAGAAAAAAAATTTTAACCATGGGTAGGTCTCATAAATAATATCATCAAATAAAAATTGTGGAACAACTTTTTCATGTAGGCCCCTCCATTACGGAGCTACAGCCCCTCAAACTTTGAAAAAGCCCTACTTTTAAATGCATATATCTTATGTTCTGCTTAAGATTTTTTCAATCTGAAAACGTCATTCGACAGGTATTTTTTTTAACTTTGTAAATTAATTTGAAAATTACACAATTTTTTAAAATTTAGTATTTAAATTTACCGTTATGTGAAAACCAAATTTTGCTTGATTTTTCTACTTTCATAGCTCCGGCACGCTTTTAGATAGAGCCTTGAAATTTTGAGATAAGAAAGAACTTTTAGAATTAGTATAAGTTTGATCAGAAAATTTTTTTGGACCACCCCCGGTTTCTGAGCTATTAGGGCTTACAAATGTGCCTGAACCTGTAACTTAGGAACCTGTACACATTTCACTTTTGCAAGATATAAAAATTAAAGCTACGGTAATATATTTTAACGTGTGTTAAAGGTTTATTTTAGTTGTAAAGGGTTCCAAAGTTGCAGCTCTTCAAAATTGCGAAAAGCCCCATTTTCAGATGTATATATCTCAGGCTCTGCGTAATAGTTTTGCAATCTAAAACCGCCAGAAGATCGAAAATTTTATTATCTATTTATATAAAACAATATCAAAATTATGCAATATTTTGTAATTTACTATTTAAATTTACCGTTATGTGAAAACCACATTTTGCATGAAATTTCTTTTTTCATAACACCGGCACGCCTTTAGATAGGAACCTGAAATTTTGAGACAAGAAAGAACTTTTAAAATTAGTATAAGTTTCCTCAGAAAATTTTTTGGTAACACCCCTTCTTTAAGAGTTATTACGCCTCAAAAATTGAAAATTTGCTATTTTTAGACACCTGTAACTTAGGCACCTGTACAAATTTTTCTTCGACAAGACATGAAAATTAAAGGTTTAATAATATATTTTTACCGTTATAGGATTCCGGACTTATAGCCCCTCAAAATTTCAAAAATGTCCTATTTTCACATTTTTTCTTATTACATGAAATTTTCAAATTTTTGTGTAAGTCACACTTTTAAACAGTTTGTATTGAGTTTTGGAAATGTGCGCTTTTAAAAACCGTTGGTTTACATTCTACCTTGTTTTTAACTCGAACCGAATCTGAACTGAACCTGAACCAATATTTTCTTTCCCTTTTAACTCGAATCCGAAAATTTAATGCAGTCTTGAAATGTGACTCTCTGCTTCATTCCATTTATATCCAATTTTAAATACCAATATTAAACTTGGTAATTCTTTGTAATTATAAATTCTAAAAATAAATTCCAATATTAACCTTTCACAGTTCAGTTTTTCATTTCTACTTAAAGAAACTTTTGTAATCTATTTGAGAAACTTTGAAAAATAAAATTTATTTGATCTTAATTTAAGTATGGATCAGAGTACGAAAAAATTTTGAATACTTTGACTTATTTTCGAAAAGTTCTAAAATATTATAAATTTTTAAACCACTAAAAATTTTAAAATGTATTAAATTCCAGTATAACTTAAAAACTGCAAGTTTCTTAAACCGAGTAAAACTTTTTCTTTTCGAAATTTTTTTCTTAAAACTAAAAAATCTTCAAAATATGATTCACGTCAAACTACATCCTCTTTAATTAGATATCTTAAAATGAGTAAATATATAATTTTTATTTTATTCCTAATTTTTTCATAGCATTTTTTGAACGTTAACAAACTCAACAATACAATGTAATAAATAAAAAACTTTTCAAAACTTAATTTTTTTAATCAAATTAATTTTTCCAATCAAATTTTCTACTAAGTTGTTGTAGTAAATCTTTAAGTTTAAATTTCAATAATAATCGCTTCAGAAATTTCGTAAAATTTTAAAATATTATTTTAATAAAAAAAAATTATTAATCAAAATTTTAATACTTCATCTATTCAAGATTAAAGCAATCATTATTTTAGCTGTAATAATTGATTTTTGTCCAAAAAAAAAATATTTTCTATAGTCAAAATTATTTTAAAGTTTGTTTTTATTATCCTTAAAATCAATTTTTAATTTAACCATAACGAAAAAAAAAAAATTCTTCTGATTCATCTTTCAGTTTTCAATATTATCCTATCATAAAAGCACTATTTTCAACACTTCCATTTACATAGACACGCACACTAGTAAAATATAAAATTTTTCAATTTTTGGATCAAACAAGTCTTAATGGATTTCATTGTAAAATTGGTACAAATTGAGAGATGGTGTTTGGTAAAGCAAATTAGAAAAAAAAAAAATAGATACTTCATAATATTTATGATCAATTCACCAATCATTCCATTTATCCATTCTATTCCATTCCATTTCCATTTACGAAACAAAAACATTCTGTCAAACGTTAAATTTGTTTTAATATAGCCATGAATAATGTTATGATTTTTATAACCATTAGCTGATTCTAAATTTTGGTTTACGCGAATATACATATTATAAAAATGATGTTGTTTTTTTATTTTTTAATAAAATAATAATAACAATATTTTATGTTTATGATAAAATGGTAAAAAACAAAGTATAATTTTGATGGCCATATTAATTTTAAATAAAAGAAAATAAAAAATTATGTAATTTCTGTGTAATTTTTATTAAATTAAATTAATTTTACACTATACAGACACAAACAATTTATTTAATCCTGGAACTAAAGTTTAATTATTTTAAATAACGATTAATATCAGCATACTGTAATAGAGTTCGCAGCAAGCTTCATTCCTCTTTATATTTCTCTACCTTGCATCGACAATTAGTCATTTTTTTGTCGATTTCTATGCTTTTAATTTTTTTTTTCTTTGTCAAACATTTTGGTTATGATCTTCTATGACAATTAAAAATCATTTTAAATCCAAAAAAAACTTGACATTATGTTTGAAATATTATTATTAAATTATTTACACTGAATTGGCGCGGTTTACATTGACGGTCCTTTTTTTTGTATATAGTTATATTGGTAAGATGAAGTTGCAGATCACACAATGATACTTCCTGTATAGACCAATACGAGTTTTTCTATAGAAGTTCTAAAGCAAAAAACAAGCTTTTAATAAATAATTTTTGGTTGACATTCTAAAACTAATTCCGTACATTTCTTGGGCAACTGGGATGAATATGTAATATGTAATAATGAATGTTATACATATCAAATATTAAAATTATAGAAAGTAGAATTTATTTCGAAAAACAAAAGAAAACTTTTTGATTAAGATTAAATTAATAGCATTTTGGTTTATAATGCTCTGGAAAAAATTTGAAATATTAGGAATTTCTACGCTACTCTCCGTATTGTCAAATTTGTTTGCCTAAAAAGGAATGATAAATACTGGCTTGTTTACTATATCGTATTCATTTTTCAGTCAAGTTGTGAAATGTCACATGTCACAAGGTCTTTGTTTTTTTAGTACTTCTGTTGATCTTCTTTTTTAGTACTTTATTACTACAAGTATTTTATTAAAACTTTAGAATCATTAATATTTTTGATAGTGATAACATTTTATCCTTTTATTTCAAATAAGCTGTTCCTAATTGACCTCTACTTAAAGATATACTGTCAAATCCTTATGCGTGATTAATAATTTAATTAATAATTTTGAAAAGGCTTTGTTCGCTGAAATATACTTAAAATTTAACAATTACAAAAATTATCAATTTGTGTTAATTTTTATATAAAATTATACCAAAGTTGACTGCAACCCTTATCAAAACATTCAATCCATTTTCGGTTCGTTGTATCCTCTTTTGTTTTTTAATTATTAATACACAGGTTTTAATTGAATTAATTGTTTTATGTTAAAGACATATGTCAATATAATATATTATATTAGAATTAATGAGTTTAATATGACAAAAAACAATAAACCGTATAACTTGAGCCCATTCCCTTTTAAAATTTATGAAAAAGGAGACTTTTGTCTCACTTCAAAACAAAGGGAACAAGAAGATAAATAAAACAATAATCAACCAAATAAAGCAAAAAGCAACCTGTTAAATAAACTTGTATATTGTCTTTTAATAAACTTGTATATTGTCTGTAACTTTTTAATTGCTGTTATATATAATGTTTTTAGCCTCTATTAACTTTGTTGGCAATTGAGTTTGTAGAGGCAAAACTGCAAACTCAAACAGCAAACTTAATTACCAAAAATCTACAAATTCAGAGTTTGTACAGTCTCATGCAATTATTGAGAACTTCAACGAATTTTAACCTTTTCAAAATCCAGCAAAAAAAAAGATAAAACAACAAGTATTCAATTGCATTCAAAAAAGTACTCAATTGTTGTTTTAGCTTTTTTTTCTAAACTAAACAGTGACTAACTTAGTTACAAACGTAGAATGGGACTAACATGCTACCTGTTCCCGATTTGAACCCGCACTCCTCTGGTTAATAAGTCTGGTGCCCAACTATTCGTCTACCAAAGTTCCTCTTCGGTATATCTTAAATAACAGATATTGAATTTTTTGCAAATATTGCATATTTATAGGCTTAAAATATAAAATCTACAATTAAAAATAAAATACAATGGAAAAATATACTAAAAACACTATTAAATGTTTTATAACCACATTAATTTGGTTTACAAAAAAAAAATTCTACATAAAACAAAAAAAAATGATTGAAATGATTGCAAAAATGAAAAATTATTATTGACCTTTGATAATGTTTTGGTCATTATAAATTTGCCTACGTTGTCAACAAATAACCACCGTCGTTTCTCTTAGATTTTTTTTTTTTTGTGTTTTTCGAATTACAATTTTCTTTTATTGGTTCATTAGCTTTTAAGATTAACAAGAATTGACTTTATTCTGCCTTGGGTCTGACTTTTCTATGGTAACTAAAACAAAAAACAGGAATAAAAAAAAGGAAATGAAAATGTCATTTTTAACCTCTCATAAACAATCAATAAATTCAAAGCTTCATTGATTTAAAAAAAAAAAACATTTTAGTATGAACAATGATGAACTTAAAAACTTCGTAAATAATCTTTTTAATATATTTTCCGTTTTGTTTTGTTTCTTTTTTTTCTTTTTCATATAATATAATAATAATAATTTGTGTTGCCTTTATGCTTATAATAATTTAATACTTAAAATGAAAATGTTGGTGTTTTTATTCTATATTTTTCTTAATGTTTTCATTAACAGGAAATTTTATATAAAAAACAAAACTTTAAAATATGACCCTTTTGTTGAACAGAATTAATTTTGTTGTTTTTTAAATGGAAATTTTTCAAATATTTATTCAAAAAATTATCGAAAATAATTATTATGATCCTGTTAAAATACAGTAAAACAATAAACATGTTTTAGTGACCACTTCGTTATTACAAGGACATCTTTAATTTTATGATTAGTAATAAACATCTTTTAAAATTAATTTATATGAATACTTATTAAGAAAGGAAGAAAAAAAAAAATAAAAAACATTATATTTTAAATCATAAAAATTTTATGATAAAATTGAAAGAGAAAAATATTAATAGAAGTTAAATTTTAAAGTTTTCTCAATCTCTTTCAAGAGAGGGTTTAAGTATTTTAGTGTTTTAAATTATGTTTTTTTTATGAAAGTTTATAATAAAATATAAAAATATTTATATCGTTTCTATCTAATAAAAATTTACTCGTTTATTTTCTTAAAATAAGTTTAAAAATTTATGACAATTTGTTCTAAATATTTTTTTTAGAAATACCAAATCTGTAAGATATAATTCACGTGTACATAGTAAACATAAAAATGTCTAGTATCAACATAAAATAAAAAAAATAAGAAGGTTTATCAATGAAACTAGTTATATTTTCCTCTTAGAAACATTTGGCTTAATTCAGATGTACTAATTTGTAAATAATAACTTTATTTTTCGAGCAGACTTCTATGAGCACGTTGTGTAGGATGACTGTAAAAAAGATGGTGAAAATCCTTGATTGACTTCAGATGTTGTGTCGAAGAATTCACTGATTTTTCTCTTCTGTAATACTAAGAGTAAAGTGTTATCATATAATGTTTGGATGACATAAACTAGAACACCAGAAAAATGTTTTCCTTTATCTATTAATATTTTCCAAATTGGAAAAATCGATAAAGACGATTAATGATGATCGTCTATATTCAATTGACTGGTTGACGATTGTACAGAAGATGTTAGCTTGGCCAATGTAACCCATGTGAGGATAAAAAACAATTTGGGCATGCAAATAAACAAAATACCGTGTTTTCCGAAATATCACATATCAATATTTAAAACAAAAACTTTTTAATTAAATTTTTAATTTTAATTTACTAAAAGTTTGCTCTTACTTCTATTAAGTAAGTATGCTTTTATTTCTATCATTTTTGATAATGCTCATTATCTCGGTAAGTGTTTTTATAACCCGTTTTTATCTTTTTCTAAAAAGTCCTGTTTTACTGAAAATCAATCGTAACGTAATTAAAATATCTTTTGATAAATATCAGTACGATCTTTAAAACGTTCGTGACTAATCTACTCTACTGTTCCTTCGAAATTCAATATCGGATACTGATACAGCTTGTATCTTGTAATTATTTATTGTAATCTCATCTAGCTTGTAATGTTTATTTACTATTCGTCTTGAACTGGCTTCTGGTAATAAATATGCAGTTATTTTTTAGAAGTGTACTTTAATTCTATTTTTAATTTTATTTTTAACAATTTCTTTTAAATGTCAATTTTCAAAAATTGATTTGGTATGTTACAAAATTTCCCTTCATTGTTACATTATAAAAAAATTTGAAGAAAGCTGAAAAAAAAAAATATTTCAATCTTATTTCTCCTATTTATTTTGGTAATAGAATCGCCCTCTTTATAATATCGATAAAATAAATTTTTGATATTAGATACTAAATTATATTGAAAATTATTTTTTTTTTTCTTTATTTATTCACGAGACAAATTTTATTTGAACATAAAATACTTTTTTTTTTTTTTGATTTATTAAAACATTTAGTATTAAATTTAAATACCACTAAAATATATTTTATTTTTTCGTTTAAATAAAAACTGATTCAAAATTAATGGCATTCACATAAAAAAAAAAAAGATAAAAATATAACATAAAAATAAACAAAACAAGTTTAAAAAACTGCAAACCCATCACTATAATTAAAATATCGTGAAAATTAATTTTTTGTTTTTTTTTTTTGTGTTTGCGAAAAAATATATTTAATATACTTATTCTAAAATATTCTCCAAAAAAAACAAAAATTATTATCTCCCACAGGACAAAATATTTTAAACCAATTTTGCAAAAAAATAAAAGAAATTATTTTTCGCAAATGAATCGATTTGAATTCAACAAATGACAATTGATTGAATTAAAATAAATTTACATTCATCAGATGTGTTAATAAATCTAAAAAATCCATTAACACAAACAATATTACTCCACCCACATTACATATTTTATTTTTTCGTGTTTATTTTACGCCCACAAAAAAAAAACACTTTATAACAGTTTTTAATTTTAGAATGTCTATATGCCAAAAAAAATATATCGTTTCGAATTAGAGAAAAAAACATTAAAAATTAAATCAAACTATCACTTCCTACCGCATTATATCACATCGAACATAAAACTGTACAAAATAAAGAATTGCACAGCAAAAAAAAAAAAAAACAAAAAAAAAAAAAACGATTAAAATCGTATCGAATTGAATACATTATAATTTATAAATTTTATATTCTTCTCTTTCTCTTACACTCTCACTCTAAATCTCTTCCCTCTTCAATATTATTCACTATATTTTCCGAAATAAACAATTCTCGTATATTTAATGATCGTTTATTTTTTCAGTTAATCGCTCTTTTCAAATGCTTTTTTATGTTTTGTGCACTTTATCACTGTCAGATAATATATTTGACTCAACTATTAAATAGCACCATTCTAAAATAGCACTTTTAATAAATGAATACAGATAGTTGCAATCAATAAATATACATAAAATAAAATGAAAAAAAATAAAATAAAAACAACAAACGACAAACAAATGAAAATAAAATGAGTTAGAAATAAAAAAAAAAAAAAAAAAGGCTAAATTCATATAACTTCCACTTCTGTTTTAGATTCATTCAAGTGAGTTACTCAATTAGAGTGGCCATAAATTTTTCTAGTAACATATACTAGAAAAATTAATAGTATATGTTATATATATATTACTATTATATATTATACAAAAATTAAAAAAAAAAAAAAAAAAACTAAATAAAAAACACAAATATTAATAGTCTACTTTAGTAATTAAAAAACAAAAAAAAAAAAAATAAAAAAGGAAAAGAGAGCAAAAGATGACAAAAAAAAACTATTAAAGGATATTTTTTCGCACTATATTGAAAACCCATAATTAAGAACATTGTTTGCAAACAAATAGACGACATTTTAAAATAGGCACGAATCAAGCAATTAAAATGTTTTTTGATAAAACTAAATTTTAAATTTTAATTTATAATTTTTTTACTTATTTGCTTAAAAATCGTTATTCTGACATCAATGTTTAGTCAGCTCAAGTAAAAAAAAAAAAACTTTTATTATTTTTATCTGTTCTTTTCTTTTTACCTATGCGAACTAACTACTTCAGAAGGGATTCTTTAACTGTAAACTGATTGATTCTGATTGAAAGATTCTTTAAATCGATTTCACTACTTATGGATATTTGACTTTTGACGAGACTATCGTGACTGAAGGATGAAAAAAAGAATACGAAAATCCAGGGATTTGCAAAAAATATTTCTTAAGGTTCTCAAAAAAAAGTTCCCTTTCTTTAAAAAATTTATTTTAAATCTAAAGGGGACGTTGACTCCTTAATATTATTTTTTTTAATTAATTTTGTCGATAAGCGTTACAAACATAATGCTAAGCGTTACAAACTTCAACTTAGTTGTATGCCACTTAATTGTATGCCACAATTTTTATTTCATATGCAAATATTTTTAAACGCAAAATCATTTTTAATTCCGAATTTCTCTACGGATTTGGGACATATACACAATTATATTAAAATATAAAATTTTTATAATTTCAAAATATTTTATCTAAAGGAAGTTACATGAGACAGGTCAGTTGGTCAGATTGATATTGAATTTACATTATTATTAAGAGAGTTGTAGTACCATATTGTTTTAGTGTTTAGTGTCAATAGGACATGCAATAAAAATTTTTTATAAAGTTAGTCAGATCAGATGTTTCAAAAAAGAAGCACCGAATCAAAGTTTACTTCAAATAATATTTTTTTCTGTTTACAGTAAAATTTATTCCTACAGTAGAGGAATTTCGTATACATTAAACGTTAAAAGTAGGAAATAGCTAAAATCTATACTTACTAATTTGGTACTTTTACTTTTTACTTACTATGTACTTAAAAATACTTTAAACAGAAAATTACATTTCTGGTAAATATTTAGGTTATTTTTAGAGCTTTTTTATTATTTTTATACCCTACACCTAAAGTATAGGGTATATTAACTTTGGTATGGAGTTTGTATCCACCAAAAGGAAGCAAGTTAGATATGGACATGTATATATATTCTGAATTAGGATCACCTCCTGAGTCGATTTAACAATGTTCGTCTGTTCGTCCGCCTGTTCGCACGATAACTCAAAAACTATCTTAATGAAATTTATATAGTACGTTACTAATTACGAAAGGAAGGCTAAGTCCGAATCTGGACAAAATCAGTTTATGGGTTCGGATTCTGGAAGCTTCCGAATGATTCCGGAGCAAACGGAATGTTGAATGGAAAACAGGAAAAATGTTCCTGTTTAAGTCCACATAGAAATGCCAAAGTAACAAAAGGGTTAAATTCATTTATATGTACGTAGTTTTTGGCCCGCAAACTATTTTTATTTTAGTACAACTCTTAAATTTTTTTTGTTTGTTTTTACAATATATAATTTAACATTATTTCTATAAAACACTCCTTTAAATCATTAAATCTAATTTCGAGTTTTATACCTCTAATTTCTTAATTCCGAAAAATAATTTTCATTTTTCAAATTTATTAGATCTTTTATTATAAATTTTGTAATTTTTTCATGTAATCCTCTTTTTATTTTGTTTTTTTTTTTTTTTATGTTTTGTTTTTGTTTTGTTTTTATTAACGATGTTTGAAATTAAAGATTGACTTTTATTTCGATTTCTTCATAATATATGTTTTAATCAACATAGAGGATATAAATTAAACTTTTTGTTATTAGGTTCTTAATTGAGAAATTTGAAAAAAAAAAAAAAACAGAAAGTAAATATTTTATTACACAATTTAGTATATGTATACATTACAAATTATATATATAAAAAAAAAACAATTATGTCAGTTTGCTTCCTTGTTTAACAATTTTTTATTAATACATTTTCTCCATTAAATAAAGCAATCGTTTATGCAAAATAAAATAATATTTCTTTATTAACACATTTCCAAAAAATTTTGAAAAAATGTGCTTATTGGTTTCACTCTGTCCGTCTGTCCGTCCGTCCGTCCGTCCGTCCGTCTGTTTACAAAACTTCTATACCGTTAAAGATAGAGAAAAAATATTTTAACCATGGGTAGGTCTCATAAAAAAAATAATTTTGTGGAGCAACTTTTTCATGTAGCCCCATCCATTACGAATCTGCAACCCCTCAAACTTTGAAAAAGCCCTATTTTTAAATGCATATATCTTATGTTCTGCTTAAGATTTTTTCAATCTGAAAACGTCATGCGACAGGTATTTTTTGCATGATTTTTCTACTTTCATAACTCCGCACGCTTTTAGATAGAGGCTTGATATTTAAGGGCAAGAAAGAACTTTTAAAATTAGTATAAGTTTGCTCAGAAAATTTTTTTGGATCACCCCCTGTTTATGAACTATTAGGGCTCAAAAATTGAAAATACGCTATTTTTAAACACCTGTAACTTAGGAACCTGTACACATTTTACTTCTGCAAGATATAAAAATTAAAGCTACAGTAATATATTTTTATGTGCGTTAAAGGTTTATTTTAGTTATAAAGGGTTCCAAAGTTGCAGCTCTTCAAAATTGCGAAAAAGCCCCATTTTCAGATGTATATATCTCAGGTTCTGCGTAATAGTTTTGCAATCTAAAACCGCCAGAAGATCGAAAATTTTATTATCTATATAAAACAATATCAAATTTATGTAATATTTTGTAATTTACGATTTAAATTTACCGTTATGTGAAAACCACATTTTGCATGAAATTTCTTTTTTCATAACTCCGGCACCCCTTTAGATAGGAACCTGAAATTTTGAGACAAGAAAGAGCTTTTAGAATTAGTATAAGTTTTCTCAGAAAATTTTTTGGTATCACCCCCTCTTTAAGAGTTATTACGCCTCAAAAATTGAAAATTTGCTATTTTTAAACACCTGTAACTTAGGAACCTGTAAAAATTTTTCTCCGGCAAAACATGAAAATTAAAGATTCAATAATATATTTTTACGTGTGTTAACGATTTTCTTAGTTATATAGGATTCCGGACTTACAGTCCCTCAAAATTCTAGAAAAGTTCTATTTTCACATATTGTCTTATTACAAAAAATTTCTTAAATTTTAAAATTTTTGTGCAAGTCACAATTCTAAACAGTTTGTATTGAGTTTTGGAAATGTGCACTTTTAAAAACCGGTTTACATTCTACCTTGTTTTTTATAAGTAATTGCTGTAGTTACTCATTAAAAAAACAGTATTAAAAAAATAAAATTGTGGGTCTAAATTGAAATCTATAATAAATAAAGACTGTATCCTTAATGAAATTCGACATAATATTTTTTAACTAAAAACTTATTTTTCTAGGACACATTTGACAAAATTCTATTATCAAAAAAACGCCACAATCTTCGACACTTACGAAGATTGAACATACTTTGTTTGAATAAAAAATGAAGCATTTGAATTTAATTACAAAAAAAAAAAAAAAATAGTAGAACCCTTTTTTTAGAAAGCACGTTAATTAGAGAATTTCTTAACTACTAAATCTTCAAATGTAAATTAAAGTTATGCTAAAATTTCTACAGATAAAAAAATCTAATTTATTGAAATTTCTACCTTTAAATTTTTAAAAAAGTTCAGCTCATGATTAAAAAACATTTTAAAAAAAACTGACAGAAAGCTTGGGTAAAATTTTTTTACTTTGATTTTAGCCCAAGAATTTTAGCAAAAGTTAACTATTCTTTTACATTGTATCATTTTCTTTCACATTGTAACCTAGCATGTCGCCCATATATTATTATAGAGGAACATATCTTTAATCTTTCAGTTATCATTACACTTTTGTATACGTGAAAGTTAAAGGGGTTATAACTATTGACTTCCGATTCTTTTAATTTGAATTTTTATTTTAATGTGTCCTTACAACAAATCTCATTGGTTTCAAAAAAAAAACTAAAATAAAAAAATATTTTATTGAAAGGCAACAAAATAAAAAATAGTTTTTTTATATACCATACATATATAAAATACATATATAAAATACATATATAAAATAAAATAGTTTTCCTTTTAGTATTTTTGTTCTTAAATACAAAATAAAATTAAAAATAAAAGTAAAATTCATTAAAATACCATAAATAATATATTTAATTTCAAAAAGTTAACTATATTATTATATACACGCTTATATATACAATTATACAAATATAAATTTATGATTATTTTAAATTTAATAAAAAAATAAAATATCCATTCTTATTTGAATTATAAAAGTTTCTATTTGTAAAAATTTAATGATAAAACAATTAACATTGCTATTACATACAAACACATACATAAGCATATGAGACAGAAATATAAAACATGATACAAAATATATTGTATTCAACATTTTCAACTGTAAAATTTAACTAAATATTATTATTAATAACCTAGAAAAAAAACAGTACCTAAATATAAATTTTTATTAAAAATCAGATTAAAAAGAAAAATTTTAACGCTCCAATAATAACAGAAAAGTCCTTGTCATTTTTAGTATCTCGAATTAAGGGATACAAGAAAAGTAAAAAAATAAAATAAATACCCTTTTATTTTTAGTTGATTTACAAAATTCTGAATTTCAAAACTCGAATTACAAAATACAATGTTCAAAATCGATACGTATTTCTAAAATGAGTGGTGTGAATCGCTTAGTCAGCCAAATCTGCACTCGTTTAACCACAGATCGTACAATAAATAATATCTTATTTTAACTGTTTCAAAATTTTTGTAACTGAAATTTTCTAACTAAGAATTGTGTAAAATCAGAATATTAAAAACAAGTCATAATTTTATAATAAAAAATTTTTATGGGATCCCTTAACTTAACTTAACTTAAGGTTAAATCTGTGGCTGCGTTCATTAATTCTTTGCCTTAGAAAAAGTTTTTATAAATGGAAAAATGAAACAATTTGTCAAATCCATAAAACTGATCCTGAACGCAAATCTCACTTTTCAAAACAAAATATACGAGTTCAAGTAGTTTAGCAGTTTTTGTTTGAGAAATCGGGGCATGGGTTCAAGCTCAGTTTTATGCTTTCGACTCAATAAGTAAATACATAATTAATTACTTCAATGTAAATTTAATTTCTAAGCTATTATATTGATTTCATATTTTTTTATAATATATTAAAACAGAAAATAACGGATACGAATTAAAAGACAGTAGGCCAGGCTAAATTAAGTTTAACCAAATATTCTAATTTCATTTTACGGTAGAGAAATAAAACAAAAAAAATGAATAATATAGGAAATAAAAATAATCTGTCTCCAATTCTTAACTTGCCATAAATAATGTTTTTACTTCATAATTTCACAAAATTTTATTTTATTTATATTTTTGTTTTTTTTTTTTTTAACTTTTCTATTTTCCTTTGTTTTTCCATGTTAATTCTTATATCCTTAATAGAAAAAAAACAAAAAATGTATTACATAAAACAAAAAAAAAAACAAAGTAAACATGTGTACATGTAAAAATTGACTCTTAAATCAGCATCTATTTTACATACCACTATCAACATTTATCCATACACATATACACATTTATATACATATTATTATTATAATAAAATATACACATGTAAAAGAAACAAAAATAAAAAGACATAATATTATTATAAATATAAATTGTGCATATCCTTTAAAACAAAACTATTTTTTCTTTGTTGTTTCTTTTTCTCCTTTTTTTTTTTGTAATTTTTGTTATTTATTTTGGATTTTCTTAAACTCTGTTAAATTTCTATTTTGAACAGCTGTGTATTCAAATGTATGGCTTTTCTTTTTTTTTTTTTTTTTGTTATTTTATTTCTTTTTTAATAAATTCACTACCAACACTATATACAATTTATTTAAATAGAAAAAGTTCAAAAGTACCATGATGATGGTAAAATAAAACTTTTTAGTTATTTAGAAAATTATTTATAGTGACAGTGTGCTATGTTTATTTACCTTATATTATTATAAAAATAAAAAAAACAAAAAAAACAAAAACAAAAAAAAAAAAGTAAATAAAAAAGAAAAGTTATAGAAAAACATAATTCAAAGTATGTGCTGTTGCTATTACTGTTATAACAGTAAAAATTTATTTTCATATTTAAAAAAAAATAATACAAATAAAAAAAACAAATACTGGTGCAATATGTATGTATATGTATAAGATTACTTTGAAAAGCATTAAGAAATTAAACTTTTAAAAAGATGTTATGACTGTTAATAATTTTCACAAATTATTTTAAAAGAGATCCAATTCTTTAAAAAAAAATTAATATTTAATTATGCTTTTCTTGTTTTAAATTCTTTTGAAAGCTTATAATAGAGCTTTTGCTAATTTAATACTGTTTTTGTTGTGTTTTTGATTACTTTTATTTTAAAATTTGAACTAATAGTGATCAAGATTCAGATCAAGATCAAGATTTTTCTTTAAGTTATATCTTACTTAGACAATCCCCTTTTTTGATTTACTAAACATGAAGTATATAATTTATATATTGAAATCTAATTCACTTAACTTTAGTTTTAACTGTTGTTATAATCTAATCTACTCATCAACTTAATTTCCACTACTTGGATTTCACGTCATTACCTTCCACATTGTTTCTTCTTCTTGTTTTTTTCATACTTGTTCTTTTTTTTATAACAGAGTATGCTTTATATCTACTATTAGAATTGTAAGGAGGATAAATATTTCCAAATTTTAATTTGTCTTAAATCAATTATAGAGCTTTTAAATAAATAAAGGTTTATGTCTTCACTAAATTGATCAAATCAATTTGTAATAAAAAGATATTTAGATTATTACATTTTCTTTAATTTTGCTTATTTTTCGTGTAACTTAATTTAACCTTTAATTTTAATCTATATAAATTTTTTTTTTGTATACTCTACCCAAACTCTATGAAAGGATTCTTTTACACAAAGTTATTACAGGTTTATGTAATGGAAAGAAGAATTGAAGGGAATAATAGAATAATAAGAAAAAGTTATATTACTTTACAATTTAGAAGTAACTTTTTTGGAACTTAATGGCGTGGAACTGGAATATATGAAATGAAAATCTGAGTACAAATCTCACATATTGAGATAACAATAGTTAGTACTAACATTAAGTAAACATATGGTTAAGGACTACAAAATTTAATTCGTTTAAAGCATGGAAAAAAGACCTAAAAAAGACCATCAATTAAAATCTAAAAAAAAAAACATTCGTAAAAAACATAGCAAAATCACTACTGATAAGTCAAAAATTCTAGTATAACCTTCCAGATAAATTGAAGAAATTATGTAATAGACCATGTCTACAAGATGCGATCACAGTGGATCGAAGCACTTTCGATATTTTAACGATTCTCACAATTAATGAGTTTCTATAACCAATTTTAAACACACTATGTATTTCCACTGTGTAGAAATGATCATATGGGAATGAAAGTATAGAAATGATCAAATGATCATTTCCACTGCGTAGAAATGATCATATGGGACGCTCCCTAGTTTTGCTTAATAGAACAAAGTGTTGTTATCCACAAGATATCTATAACGGAGTATAGTTTCAATATTTCGCCGTGTATTAAAAGAAGTAGAATTTATTTGAATTATAGGATTGTTAATTAGGTGATTTATATCAAATAATACATTTTCATCATTTCTTATACTTAACTATTTATACAGAGCTCAGACATTGCTTATGCCTATACCCATCTGACGCATATTACTTCAATATAAATTAATTTAATTTAATACAATTTTAAATTTGTAAAATAAAGGAAAACCATACTTTCTTTCTTTTTATTTTTATACTAAATCTAATTTTAACTAAATTTAAACCAATTAAAAATTTAAATGAAAAAATATTTTCTGAATAAATTAAGAATAGCCTATAATCCTTAGTAATAACCTATTTTAAAATGATAAAAAATTTTCAAATACTAAAATTTTCTTTTACACACAAATTAAAGAAAATTTTATTATTATAAATTTTTTCTTTTGTTTTTTTAATAAAATATTGAATAATAAATTTTGATACATGATTATTATTCCGAATTTATTAATAAAATCAGGTAACTATAATAATCTGTTACTATAGTAACAGATTTTTCTTTTGTATAATTCATGAAAACTTCAAAAAAAAAAAAAAACAAATACCATGTTATTACATAATATTCAATAAATAGGGTATTACAGCAAAAAGAACTGGTAGGTATTCATTGTTATATCAAGTGAATCATAAAAAAATAAATAACAAAAGATGAGGCTTTATACTCTTAAATATAAAATAATGAATTTTTCAATTTAATGTTTTTTCTCATTATTTTTTTTTCTTTTTTTTATTTATTTTTTTTATTTTATTTAAAATTTTCTGAAATATTTTTGTCTGAATTTTAACAATTTATTTTGAGAAAAAAAAAAAAAATTTTTTTTTTGTATTATTTTGTCCAGTATTGTTTCTCTAAAATATTTTCAAAACAAATAAAATAAGCCCTTAAAGAAAAACCTCTTCTAACAATATTTTGTTCTTATTAAGAAAAATTTAAAATCTCAAATTTTCAAAAAAAAAAAAAAATGGAATAAAAACAAAATAAAATAACACAAAAAAAAAACCATTTCTTTTTGTTCCTGTTATTAATTTTAAAAGTTTATATCAAAAAATCTTCAGATACATTTAAAATTTATTTAAAAAACAAAAAAAAAATGTAAACAACTTCTATTTAAAAACTAATAGGATATCATTGAATGGACATTACTTAATACTTTTTAGAAATAATTGTTTATAGTTTGGTGCTTGTAAACTAGATTTACTTTATAAAGAAATAATTTAAACGTTAAACAAATAACAGTTGATCTTCTTATAACTATTTTATTAATGGTTCTAATTATCTTGTTGTATTTTTTTTTCAAAAATTAACTTTATCATTAAATTAAAATATAACTTTTGTGACATTCTGATAAATCTTTTTGGTAAAACTGCACTTCATTGAACAAACGGATATTTTCGATCAATTATTTATTATTCCTATATTCTAAAATGATTTTTTACTATCGCCTTTTAATAAATTAGTAGCTATAACCATATTATATCCAACCAATGTTATAATAGTTAAAAAGAGACCGGCCTTTCATTCGAAAGATATCGGATTCAAAACTCCGGCTAAATTATATAAATTAATAAAACATAATAAAGATTTTTCTAATATCTTTTTTGTATCATATTGTTATAATATAAAAATAAAATAAAAATAAATTCTTGTATAAGATAATAGATGGCGTAGAAATAAAGAAATATTTATGACTCATAGTCTTATACAATTAAGCTACAGCCGAGTAATTATAACGGTTTAACGAAATTAATGATTTCAGAAACTGAAGCTCAATCAAATATGATTTTTTTTTTTTAGTGCATTTATCTGCCACATAAATGTGAACAGGAAATTACATAGCCTTTTCTTTACAGGCGTGGCTGTAAATGTCTTAAGGGGAAAGACTCTATAAATGTCGTAAAGGGATTCGAATCCACACTCTCTCGGTGTTTACAACGTATTTTATACGCTCTTACCCATTAGGCCACCAAGGCCCCACAAATATGATTAATAAATGATTTAGTAGATGCCCTATATTTCTTATTGGAGTACGAAGGGAAAAAAATAATCTTATTATATTCGAATACTTAACAATAGGATTACAACAGCTTACGTTTTCTTTTATTGGATTTAATTTCTTATATTATTTAAAGATTGACCCACTTTGTTTTAAACTATTGTTTAGCAGTATATTCTTTAAACTTATAGTATAGTTAAAGCTAGTGTTAGAGTTAAACAGATGTCGTTAAAGCTAGTGTTAATTCTCCAAAACAGATGTCGATAACTTAAGAACATACTATACCTTTTTTACAAAACAAACAATAAATGAATATTTTATAGACTGACTTATCTGAATCCTTACTAACTCTTTTAATGTTTAATTTTAAATTCATTTGTAAAAAAAACTTAAATCAGTTGAAAAATTTATTTAAAGTTTTACTAATTATAAAAAATATTTTTAGAAAAAAAAACAAAAATAAAATAAAAAAAATTATAAGTACAAACAAAATTATATCTCTAGAATGAAACAAATAGAAAATAAAAATTATGAAATTTAAAAGAAACTTTATCCATTATAGAAAACTTTTTTATATACAGAGAAAAACTAATAATTATCAGGTTAAAAAACGGAAAGATGTTCATATTTGTTTAAATTTACTATTTTTCTTCTTTTTTTAATTGTTTTTTTTTTTTTTTACAACAGTATGAAACCATTGTGTTATCGTTCAAAATTTTGTTTTTATCAAATTAAAATTTACTTAAAATGTATATACAATTTTAACTATACAGATTTTTAGAAAGAGAAAACAATAATATAGTTTAAAAGTTTTACAGTTCAATGAATAATGTCTGGATTTTCGAAAAAAAAAAAAGTTAAATTTAAAAAGCAAAAAATAAATTCTTAATATTGACCTACAAGTAGAGGTATATTCATAGATACCTGGAGGAAAACCAACACAAAAACAAAATAAAAATAAAAATATTATTTAAAAATTTAAATAATGAGAAAAGTAAATTTTTCTAATTTTTATTGAAAAATTTCAAAAATAAAAAAGTTATAATTTTAATATCAGTAAATATCTTATTCTAATAAGCTTTAAAAAAATTGGTGTCCTTAACAGAATCTTTTCTTCTTTAAACTGTTCAATTATACTAAAGGTTCCAAGTTATTATTTGGTCAAAAAGGATGTGTCGTGTTTAGTAAACAAAAAAAAAAAAGGTAATACACTATATATGATTCGTGCTCAATTTGCTCCTATTAAGCGACTTCCTATATTTCCCATCATTATATTTTAAACGTTTAATAAATACAATAAATATGTCCGCATCCTTGTCCTATCCTCTCCTATTGCTAATCTCTAGCCAATATACTATCTTAACAGTTAAGAGTTTTATTTAATTATATTGTGTGAAAAGGGATATGGGTTTAGTTAGTAATTATCAAGAATCTGACATTACCAAGAAAGTATTCTGCATGGTGTTTTTGGAACATTATTACCTCCCTTAAAAAAAAAACACAAGTTACAAAATGATCCTTCTTTTTGTTCAGCCTCTTCGTAAGTTAAAAAAAAAAAAAAACCTTACAACAAAAATCAAATGCTAAAATATTATTGAATTTTTGATTCTGAATGAAGATCGATAAATTGCCTTCAATATTCACTTCAGCATTTCTAAAACTCCATCTATAATAAATTTAATGTTGATACCCACATAATAACTACGTATCAACTGAATGAGTTTTACTTATGATTTGAGATGAGATTTTTATGAATGATATTTTAACCTATAAAACTAACAAAAAATCAAAGCAACCGTACAAAGAAAATCCCTAAAAGTATACTTCTTTTGAAAAGTACATTAATATTACCTATCATTTACAAAAATAAATAAATAAAAAATATAAAAAAAAAGAAATGATGATCAAACTACATAGGAAAAGTTTTTTTAATAGATATATATATATATATATTTCCAATTTTTGAACAAATGCTACTTTAAAAGAATTATTTTATAAAAATAGTTTTCATCCACCCTAAATACAATATCGAAATTAAAAAGATAATTTACAAAAAAACAAAAAAAAAAATTTTTTATTCTCAGTAGAAATAAATCCTATAAAAATTTAAATAGAAAAGGCAAATATTTTATATAAATATTAAAAGTCATTTATCAAAAATAAAATTTATTTATAAATTTATATAAAAAAGATAATGCAAGAAATTTTAAAATTTATTGGAAAATTTACAAAAATAATTTTTTATTTAAAAAACAAAAAATAAATTATTTAAAAATTTTAATTAATTAAATTCAAAACAAATTGTTTTCAAAATCAGGATATTAAAATATATATTCAAAAAGAATTTAATACCAATTGTGTTATATATCATCTTTAAATGACATAAGGAATTTATTTACAATATATTTTTTGATTTTTTTTAAATCTTCTTAATTGTTTTTTTTTTTTTTTTTTTGGTTATATTTTACGACTAAAATTTTTGAAAAAAATGTAAAAAAAATTTGTATAGTTTTTTTCAGTAATTTTCCTTTCCAAATTAAAAAAGAACTTGCTATCTGTGCACGATTTGAACCTGTACTCCTTCGGTTAATAAGACTAAACTATATACTTAAACATTTGAGCAACGATGTTCTCAAATATTCTTTAAATAAAAAAAAAAACAACTTCTTTTAAGAATTTAGGTTCGACTCGGTATGTGAATGAGAAAGGACGTCAATCCCTGTATCTAAAATATAATAAAAATTTTTTTATTTAATTTTTAAAAAACTAAATATAGTGCACTATATAAAAAAAAAAAAAAAAAAAAAAAAAAATAGTAAAATTATTTAAAAACAATACGAGAAAAATATTAAATAATTTATAAACAGTTCACTTCTTAATTAGATTCCCCTAAAAAGGGATCTTAATTATGCAAGCAAATGGATCTAACGAAAGTATCTTAACCACAAATAAGCTAAAACAATCTATAAACTTTAAAGTTAATGAAATATTAAATAAACCAATATATAAAATGAAAAAAGAAAATCGCGAAAAAACTAACCGCGAATTAAAATTAATAATTGAAAAATTGAAAACTGAAAATAGTAAACTACTAAAACTAATAAAAAAGGATAAAGCTGATGAAGGAACAAGCTCCAATCAAAATCATTTTGAGCCATTGATGGATATAACTGATGACATTGATAGTAGTGATGAATCAAACAATGAAGATGCTAATGGCGAAGATGAGAATGTTATTCAACTCACAAAAGTTAATGCTGAAATAAAAAATAAAATAGCAAAAAAAAAAGAAGAAAATATTAATAAAAATAAAAATTATGCTAAACATAATGTAATAAACGAACCATTCAAATCCTCTAAAGTGGATAAAAGTAGTAAAAAATTGAAAATGCCGCCAATTAGCGTTTTCAAAACAGATTCAAACATTTTGAAGAATACGATCAAAAATAACCTAAAAGTAACTGATTTTCTAATCAAAGATATTAATGAAATGCACATTGTTATCTACACAAACTGTTTAAACGATTATTCCCGTATTTGCGAGCTGCTAAAAAAAACGAATACAAATTATTACACATATACACCCAAAAGTGAAAAAAAAATTACCTTGGTAATGAAAGGGCTGAATAGTGGATACACATGCGAGGAAGTACTGGATAGTCTAAAAATAAATGAAAACGGAAATATAGAATTTGAAAAGGTAACACGACTTACCACAAAATACTCATTAAACAACAACAAAACATTACCACACTTCATAGTACAAGCTAAACCAAATAGTTCTGTAAATGAAATAATGAAAATTAGAGCACTGGATCACCATATAATTAAATGGGAAAATTTACACAAAACACAAGAACTTCAATGCACTAGATGCCAACGTTTTTCACACTCGGCAGCAAATTGCAACATGGACTTCCGATGTGTTAAATGTGGAAAAAATCATACACCTGGAGAATGTGAAATTAAGAAGGAAGATCCCAAAGAGCGGCTGTTTTGTATACTGTGCAAAAAAAATGGCCATCCAGCATCTTTCAAAGGCTGCCAAGAGCATCAACAAAGAATTAAAAAACGGGAAGAGCTTCAAAAGCAACTAAAAGAAAAAATAGCTGATAAACATATACCTACTATCAAAGTTCATCCTAATATGACATATTCTAATATAGTAAGAAATTTAAATAAAACTAATAATACTAACCTCAATGAAATTCAAAATAATACTAACCAAATCAATACTAACCAAAATACAATTTTAGAGGAGATAAGAAATAGTATTAAAAATTTAGAAAAAAAATTTAACGATAAAATAGATCATATCTATGAAATATTAAATATACATCACACATAATAATTAATAATTACTCACTCCAACAACAATTACATAGATTTAAAATTAATTTGTGTAAATGTAAATTCTCTCATTTCTATCGACAAAAAGCTCTCTCTTATGCACTTTATTGATAACAATAAACCTGATATAATATGCTTGTCTGAAACAAAATTAAAAAAAAATAACCACATGTCTTTTGACACTTATAATATTATAAGAAAAGACCGAAATTGGCTACCAGATGGTGGCGGTGTTGCCATATGTATTAATAAAACAATAAAATTTGACATAGTTAAAAATAATATTTTTAATCATTTTTTATGCATTGAACCATGCATTATAGAAATAAAATTAAAAAATAATTATAAATTATACATTCTGTCGGTTTACGCTTCAAATCATAATAGTTATAAATTTATTGAAGAATTTGAAAAACTTTTTTATATATTAGATTTAAAAAATCAAAACAATTTTTATGTTATTACTGGTGATTTCAACGCTAAACATCAAACATGGCAAAATTCAAATAATAATAGTAGAGGAATAAAACTTTATAAATGGTTAGAAAGAAATAGTATACTATATAAATGTAATTTAAACGTCACAGATTCTCCAACACTCCCACGTGCAAACTCTTACATCGATCTTGTTTTTTCTGATGTGAGAATTAATATCAAATACAATAATAACCAAAATAAACTTTATACTCTTCCATATGATAGTGATCATAAAGCTATCTTATTTCCATTTGTAATAAAAAAGCAAGAACTTTTAAATCAGGAGTTACCAGATGACTTTAAATATATTTTTAGCGAAACAAATTGGAATAAATTTAAAAAAAATTTAGATAAAAACTTAGATAGAGAATATAGGAATAGCACTAAAATCGTAGACAATCGTAACTTAGACATAGATGAAATAGATAATCACATTTTAAAATTAAATCAAGTAATTACAAATACCATTAATGAAACAGTACCAAAAAGTAAAAACACAAAAAACACGGTAAACAAATTTTATTCAAATAAACTAAAATTCTTATTAAAGAAAAAAACTTCGTTAATGAACGACATACATAGAATATACAAAAAACGGCTCGATTTTACTGCTCAAGAAATTCGATTACTCAAAAGTCTATTAAATAACGTAAAAACTTTAATAAAACAACAAATAAATATAGAAATTAACAATTATTGGAAAAACAGATTAAAAAAAATAAAACCGCAAAACAGAAATATGTTCCCAGAAATAAATAAATTATTTAGAGCAAAAGATAATAGTAACATAAAATATATACATATAGATCCCGTAGATTCGAACCTCCTTTTACAAAATAATATAGATATCCCCAAACTAAACACTAGTCTCGATAACAAATATATAATAAAAAAACCAAAAGACATCTATAATGTTTTGGGATCTTACGTGGAAAGAACTCACAAAACAGATACAAGTCAATACAATAATTTTCACTTACATATTATAAATACAGTTCATTTGTTTAAAGAATATAATAAAAATAACCGGCTAAACAAAATAACCCAAGTAAATTTTAACAATAGCAATAGATCTTCCAATATTAATTCAAATAACAACAATTTCTGCAACTTTAACACATTAAAGCAAAAATTCACATCACTTAAAAATAAAACATCGTACGGTGTCGATCAAATTCCAAATATAGTTTTAAAAAATTTAAGTTCGAAAATCATATCAAAATACGTTATATTATTTAATAATTGTCTAAATCACGCTTACTTCCCTATAATATGGAAAAAGGCCAAAATATTAGTATTTAAAAAGCCAGGAAAAGATCCAACAAATCCAGCTAATTACAGACCAATTAGCTTAACGCCAAATATAGGGAAAGTGTTCGAAACACTTATAAATGATAAAATAAGTGAGTTTTCATTTAATAAAAAGCTTATACCAGAGAATCAGTTCGGATTCAGACATAAACATGGAGCAATCCATGCAATCACAAAACTAACTTCTGACATCTGCTGGTACATTAATAAAAACTATGGCGTTGGAGCTTGCCTAGTAGATTTGGAAAAAGCTTTTAACACTGTATGGTTAGATGGCCTAATTTACAAGCTCTTGAAATATAAATTTCCAAAAAACTTAATTACAATTATAATAAATATGACATACGAAAACAAATTTTTCATTTATAACCGAAATAGTAGATCCGATAAAATTTTTAGAGTAGAAAATGGACTTTTACAAGGAACCGTAAATGCCCCAATTCTATTTTCAATTTATATTGCGGAATTACTTAAACTACTAGAGCAGATAAAGGGTAACAATTATTCATTAGCGTTTGCAGATGACATTATTATATACAATGCAAATGAAACCGTCGAGCAAATCAAAAACAAAGTTCAAAAAATGTTTAATATTATAGTTGATTATGCCAAAGTTTGGAAACTTAAAATAAACTATAACAAATGTGAAACAATACTATTCCGTAACACAGTAGATAAAACCAGTAATAATATAAGAAAAAATTGGAAAAAGTTTTCAATAAGATCACCAGATCGATCTATATTAACAAATAAAAAAATAGTTAAATATCTGGGAATCCAATTACATAGAAATTTACACTATATTAATCACACAAAGCATATTATATCAAATAGTAACAAAGCCTTTATGGCAGCCAAAAAACTGTTTTACAATAAAAACATTAGTAAAAGAGTTAAAATAATTTGTTATCAAACACTAATAAGGCCAACACTTGTATATGGTGCACCAATATGGTACAACATAAGTGCAAGTTTAATGGAAACATTACGTAAATATGAAAGAAAGTGCTTAAGAGTATGTACTAATATTAATAGAAAGCCCGAATCCGACTACAAATATTATTATTCAAACAAATATCTGTACAAGGAAGCCCAAATCATAAGAATCGATAATTTTATAATAAAATTAGTTCGAAATCACTATGATAGAGCACAAAATACTCCAGAAAATGGTTTAATATCTCATATATTCTACCACAATGAGGAGTACATTAAAAAGACTTTGCTCACCGGTTTCATTGCCCCTGAGCACTTCATCTTTTTAGATCAAAAAGGTTACATCCAAAACCAAAACCATGTCCCTCTATTATATCACTATAATAGAAGGGCTACATGTAAGGTTATAGATTTCCACCCGGGCAATATTAACGGAGTAAATTTAAAATATGATATGTCTATACCAGAAAAAGACAAATCAGTAAACAAAAACTATTGGTGGTTAGATAACTCTAATTAATTAGCATTAAGTATTATATACAAAACTATTTTTAGCTAGGTTAAGTATTTTAAGTTAGACTAAGTTAGGTTAAGGTTTTATATTAAAAAAAAAATAGATATTTGGTTTTAATACTCTGAATTTCTCCAAAATTGAATATTAAAAAAAAAATTGCTAAATTGCAATATTACTTAGATTTTTAAAAATAAAATAATTAATAAAATTAACAATAAAAACGATAGGATAAGTTTAAATGTTAATTAAATTATATATAAAAAAAAGCTGTTTTTCTAAACTTTTATAGGCTAAGATAATTTAAGAATGTTAAAAAGAGTAAAATAAAGTTTAAAAAAAAAAAAAAAAAAAAAAAACTTTTAAGAATTTATTTTTGATTGCATAATTCTAGGCTAAAAATTTTATATGATTTTTTCATAATTATTTTTGTGTTATTTTTAATAGATTTTTTAGGGACCTCGGTGGCCTAATATGTAAGAGCGTATAAAATAAGCTGTAAACACCGAGGGAGTGTGGGTTCGAATTCCACACACGTCGTAAGATTTATTACCCCTTACGACATGTACAACCACGCCTGAACAGGAAAGGCTGTGTAATTTCCTATCCAGATTTATGAAAAATAGATTTTTTACTTATTTTAATGGCATCTTCAAATTATAAATATAAGTAGTAGAATTTTTTTAATAATATCCTTTTAGTATCGCATGAAAAAAAGAAAACTATATATTTTACTAGTTATAGTATTCCATATTTTTAATCAATTATTTAATTGAATTCAATTATCCTTTTTGTTTTATTATTAGTGCTAAAATGAGTACACGATTTTTAAAATGAATTCAATTTATAAATTAAATTTTAAATTTATATTCATCATTAAATTAATGAATAAATGACTTCCGCTAATTTATTGATTGTTCCTGTTAAATTTGTTTTTTTTTATTTTACTTAATTTTACACTGACATTCATTCAATTAAAAAAATATAAAAGTTTCGTGTTAAAAAAAAAAAAAATATTTTTCATATCATAAATTTTCATTTTTATTTTACCATAAGGATTTTCTACTACTATTTAATTTTCAATAATTAACTTCACATAGAACTCATTAAACAATATCTAGTTTGACAAACAGAATTTCAAAAAAATTTTTCTTTTGGTTTTTGTTTTTTTTTGTTTGACGACCAGAAGGACTTGCAATTATAATTTTTTTTTTTTTTATTACTGTTTGTCTTTTATTGCTTATATCATCAAAAGTATAACTATATAATTACTCCTTAGTTTCATATTTCCTTATTTTATTTCTTATACAAAAATATATTATTAGTGTATATTTTATACAGTTTTCATTTTCTTCATCAATTCCAGATGAATTAATTTCTTTATTCTTCGTTAGAGACCAATTAATGAAAATATTCTTAAAAAAACAAAAAAAAAAAAGTGTAATTTATAGTTTTTTTGTGACTTTTTTCAAATATGTATTTCAAAAAGCAAATTTAAATTATTTGTTCGCCAAACCAAGCCTCTATAAACATTCGTTGTTAATCTTAGAAAATACATTAAGTTTGAAGAAGCTCCAGAAAAGGACGGTGTTGATAAGACTCAATTGGCAACTTTTAATTGTGTTATATCGAACAATATATTATAAATAAAGAGCCCACAATTTACGATTGTTTGTTTAAAGTATGTTAACTAATTGTAGCCTTCGATTTTTTTGAAATTTGATGAATTTACATCTTCCTCTTATCTTTTAAACTACATTAGTTATATTCGAACTGATACCGAACTGTTTCAATTGGCAAATATTGGTTCTTTCAAATGTGAACTTTGTTAAAAGTTTTAAAAGCATTTTAAGCACTTAGCTGATTTTTTTTATTTAAAATAAGTTGAAAAAATTGGGAAAATTCGACAAGAACGTATAAGCCTTATGTATAATAAAAATTTTTTTCCTGCGGTAAATCAAATTTTGGAATTGTTTAACAAACTAAATTCAATTTTCGTTTTAATTCCAACAACCTCAACATAATATCTTTGTATAATATTTTCCCATAATTGTCAACTAAACTAAATATTGGAATATTCTAAATTCCATTTTCAATTTTCTTTATTCTAATAAATTTATTTTAAGAAAGTTCTTGCGGACTGTAGAGTAATCATATCATCTTTTTATTACTTATTTTTTTTTTTTTTTTGTTTCTTTCATTTTTATTTATTTTAATTGCATAATTTGAATATTATGATAATTGTACAATTGAAAAAAAAAAAAATAAACAGAATTGATAATAAAATAACGGTTTATTACGATTATTACTTTTTCTTTTCTTTTACTTTTATTATAAATTTTCTTTTCTTTTATTATTTAATTAGATATTCCCCAGCAGTATGATAAACTTTCACTGCGCGGCAACACTCAAATGTAACTGTATATTAAACAAAATAAAAAAAAATAATAATAATAACGGTAGAAAAAATGACTCTTAAGATCCTCTAAATGTTAAAAATAAAATAAAAAGTGTAAGTCTCTTCTAATATTTTTATAACTGATACGATAATAAATGAATCATCTTTTAGTAAGGGTTAAGAAAATGACGAGTGTAAAATGAGATATGAATTAAAGAATACCGTTATCCCAAAAAAAAATAAATAAATAAAACGAAACTTAATAGTTATTGATAAAAACAATACACAGAACATATTTAAAAACATAATAAAATTATATGTGAATTTATATAAGCTGTGAATTTTAGTAGAAACTAAAGAGTTTGACACTGATAAAGAATATAATGAAAATTCTCTCATGACGATGATTTTTTATTAATATTCCTTAATTTTGTTCTTTGATTCTTTAATCCTTTTATTTCTTATTTTTGTATTTCAATAACTTCCTTAAATAACAACCAAAAAATAATAAAACTTATTAACTATCTAAGCTCAGCGTCAACGACAGTTCATAAACCTTTATGTATTCTTTAGAATTCTTGTAATTTCTATTTTTTATATCTTAAGTATAAATTTCCTTATATCCATTAGTTTTATGTTTACTTTATGATGTATCTATATGCCTACCTTCTATTTGAAAAATTTTTAATTATTAAAAAAAAACTTATTGCATTTTTCCTTTGGTTACTAAATTCGTAACGTAAAAAAATTTCCGTCATTTTATTTATTTTTGTGTTTTTTGTTTTTACCGTTCATTTTCTCTTTATTGGAGAGTTTTGGAGACTTTTTTATTTTTGCTTTTTATTGCATATTAATTAAGTACATAATAATATAATGAATCGGATGTAGTTATTACAAAAAAAAAAAAAAAAAGTAGACGAAGTAAATAAAAAAAATCTAAAACTTTTTTTTTTGTTTCAAAGAACGAACACAAAACGCAAAAGATAACTTTTATGCACAGATGCTCTTTTTAATTAGAAAACTACATAATTAGATGGAAATTACAAACAGAAAAATAAAAAGAAAATAAAAAAACTAAAATAAAACAAAATGAAAAAGAAAATTTAATATGGTTTTAGTTTCTATACAACGGTATATTATGTGTAGGACGATAACTTTATCAATTTCAATATATTGTTGGATATTCATTACACATTTAACCTTATTACATCAATATAATTAAGTTCAACCTACATCAATATTTATACATTTTAGTATATAAAATATATTATTGTGTAGGTTGGATTTAAATTATTGAAGATTATTGATAGAGAATATATTATTTATAAAGATTAATACAAATATTTAAAACAGGGCTGTAAACTGATTTCTCTTCACCAAAATCAAAGCAACTATAATGATTTTGATACCACAAAAAATTAAGAAAACCAAAACCAAAATCAAAGCTTTAAATTAATGAAACCAAAAACTTAAAAGTCCAAAGAATTATAAAAATAAAACAAAACAACACAATACTTAGTCCATGATACAAGCAATTAACATTGTTTTAATTTATAGCCTAAGACACTATAAATTATCGAAACATCATAAGATATCTCAAATGTAAACTTTGTAATTGCATAAAATTTTTGCGTTGCGATAAAAATGACATTTTAATTCAAAAATTTTTTTTTTTTTTAATGCATTTCTCTGCTACATAAATGTGGACAGGAAATTACACAGCCTTTCCTGTTCAGGCGTGGCTGTAAATGTCATAAGAAGGAATAACTTTAACGACGTGTATGAGATTCGAACGCACACTCCCTCAGTGTTTACAGCGTATTTTATACGCTCTTACCCACTAAATCACCGAGGGCCCATTCTAAAATTTTATTTTGAAGCAAAAACAAAAAGATTTTAAAAAATTTAGTAAATAATGTTGTAGTGCTTTAAGGTAATTCCGAACAACAATACTAAAATGGAAATTTCAAAATGATCGCCGACGATTTTGACAAGATTTTAAAAATGAATCGGAATTTCTTTTTTTTTTTTAGTTCTCTACCTTATAAATTTGAACAGGAAATTACACAGCCTTTCCTTTTCAGGTGTGGCTGAAATGTCGTAAGGGGGAATAATACTTACGACGTGTGTGGAATTCGAATCCACACTCCCTCGGTGTTTACAGCATATTTTATACCCACTAGACCACCGAGGCCCCGAATTAAAAAGACCCAAAAAAATATTGGCTAAATAATGAAAAATAAAAGGATTTGTCTAAAATACCACACATTTTCTTTGTTGTCCTTGCATAAAAGATCATTGGAACAAACACTTTCAACACTGAAATTTATTTTAGCAGATGGGACAGTTTAAATGAAGATATGGGAAAATATTTTATTCATATATTTGAATTAATATTATCAATACCATTTATATTTTGTTTATTACTTTTTTTTTGTAATGCATTTCACTGCCACATAAATGTGGACAGGAAATTACACAGCCTTTCCTTTTAAGATGTGGCTGTACATTTCGTAAGGGGGAATAACTCTTCCAACGTGTGTGGGATTCGAACCCACACTCCCTCGGTGTTTACAAAGTTTTGTTTATTATTGTTTTGTTTTTGGGAATTTCATTCTTATTGTTTTTTAGATACCATAAAATATAATTTACCTACTTTTATTTTTTTATAGTACTTTTATAGTACTTTTTTCACTTTTGCATTTTTGAGTAGTTGAAAAATCGAAACCAAAACCAAAACCTGAACATTTTTTTTATAAAACCAAAAACAAATCAAATATATTTATTTATTCCCTTGAATCTGTATTCAATTTAATTTCAACTTAATTTTTTCAATTCAACTTTATTTTGTGCTTTAAATTGTTAGATTGTACTTTATTAACCCTTAAAAAGCCTAATTAATTGTCGGAAAAGGTTAATTTTCATTCAAATATTTAAAGTTTTTTAAAGGAAAAGAAGTGGTTAGTAATTTTTTTTCTTGTGTGAGGTATAGATTTTCAAAAAACAACAAAAAATCCTACGTCCTTGTAGTAGTGTGGGATTTTCATAATATGTTAATAATATATACCTATATACTTTTAACAATGAGACAATTTTGAATTACAATAATAAATTGTAAATTAATTAAAATATTAAATTATTTATTTAATTTCTTAATGATTCAACTATTTTTCAATGGGAGTTTTTAATTGAGTATTTCAAAATAATTTTGTATCAATTAAAAATAAAAATAAAAAACACAAAACTTATTAACATTAAAAATACAATCAAAAAAAAAATCAATTCAAAATAATCAAATTGCAACACTAATATATGAATCATGGACATGGTGTATATACACAATAAATTTAGTAATTTGTAAAGTTTTTAATAAATTTTTTTTTTGATTATGCAATATGCAAAACATTTTCATTTTCTGATGTTATTTTTTTTTCTTTTTTTTTTTTTTTTTGTTATTGTTATACCTGTCCAAGGTGTTTCAACTTATTATCAAAACACGATGGTAAAATACCAAAACAATAACCTTTCTATTAAACTTAAATCAAAAGTCAAAAACAGAACATTTATATATAAAAGTTATAAGGTATTTATAAAACCACTACCGATTTAACAAAAAAAAAAGAAAAAAAAAATAAAAATTTTATTGCAAGTAAAATAAAACAAGGCAGTATTTAAAATAAAATTTTCATTTGGAAGCAGATTTGAATGGACAAACAGGTATTAAAACCAGTTTAGTATTGCACCACTTTTTCACTAAAAGAATTTTCGTGTGCATCAAAAAAATTTGGGAAAAATTAAGAAACACTTCCTTTAGATTTAAGTAAACCCTTCATTAAGTAAACCCCTAAGAAAAGCTGTTATTATAATATGGAAGAATAATGTTGGACTCTTAATTTACATAAGTTGTCAAGCTACAAGTATTTAAAATTAGAAAATTTTTAATTTTTGATCCTTGGTAAAGAAAAGTACACAATAAAATTTAAGTTTATTCTCAAAGCACTTTCTGTTCTCAATATTCCCAAGTTATAACTAACAAAATTCCAGACATACGAAAAATTCCACATTACGGTAAATTTAAAAGGTAAATTTCAAAAAATTGTAAAAAGTTTTTTTTTTTTGTTTATTCCGCTATGTCACTTAAATGTAACAAACAAATTACACAGCCAAAGGCGAAGTTGTAAAGGGTATAAGGAGAAATAATTGTTACGACGTGTATGGAATTTGAACCAATCCTCCCATCCTCCCGCTGTTTACAGTTTATTTTATACGGTCTTACCCACTAGATCATCGAGGGCCCCCTACATAAAGTTTTATATCATTTTAAGATTTAATATTTAGATTTAGTTTAGAAAAACATTGGTAACATTTAAAAATGAGGCTTTTCCCTATCTTAAGAGACTATAGTCTAAGATTTTTTCTACAAAAATGGTACTTTTTCCAACTTTGTGTGGCTGTAGCTCTATAACGAATAGATGTATACAAATAGATCTCTTCAACAAAATTAATTTTCTAATGAAACCTATCCCTTGTTTAAATTTTATTGCTACAAGTTTTTGTAAACCGACGGACGGACAGAAAAAAAAAATTTTTTTTTTTTTTTAAATTGTGCTTAAAATGTTTTATAAATTTTCGTATTGTACATTTTATTGTTAAAATTAATATTTTAAATGTACAGGTTTCCCTCAAGATATGCGAACAAAATTGTGGTAGTACGACGCTCTGGTTGTTTTAAATATATGTATAAATTTTAAATAATTTTCGAAATGATATTTTTGAATTTAAAAGTTTGACTTTCATGCGGGAGCGAGTAGATCAAAACTAAAAATCTGCTAAGCTAATGAACTCTTTTTTAATTTATTTTCCTTAAGAAATATTAGGCACAAATAATGCTTTCCATTATAAAAGTAAAAATTATAAAAAAAAAAATTTAATATGGTTTTAGTTTCTATGCAACGGTATATTGAGTGTAGGACGATAACTTTATCAATTTCAATATTGTAAAATATTCACTGTTTGTAACCGTTTTTAATTATTGATCAAATATTTTTCGTACCTTAGGTGATGCTATTTTATTAAGAAAAAAATTTATCCGGACGAAAATCACTTAATAAAGTCAAATATTCTAATATTTATTTGTTTTTTTTTTTTTTTTATTATCCTACATAAGATTTTGCCAATATTAATTTAAAAAAAAAACAATTCAAAAACAAAAATTATTATTTATTGGTAAACTTTTATTTAAAAGTTATATTGAATCTTTCAAAAATATATACAAACACATCTAAACTATCACATTTTATAAATTTTTAACAAAATTTTATCAATATATAATAACAAGAAAAAGAAAAATATAAACTTTTAGATGTAAAACTGTAAAATAATAAGCGTTAAAAAAACACCAAAAATGAAAGAATACCGTTAAAATTGTTAATAAATAAAATAACAATAAACTTTATTTTCAAACCACGTCTCCACATCATATTTGGTTTTTTTTATTTTTTTTGAATACCATCAATTTTTCACCACACTTTTATTATTATTATTGTAACTAACTGTTTGAAAAACAATTTTCTAGTTACAAAAAAAAAAAAAATTGGAAAAAGGTGAAAAAATAATAAAAAACAAAAAAAAACAAAATAAATAAATACAATTACTATGTATATAGTAATAATGGAAATAATAACAGTTATAACCCAAGACAAGTTTTATTAAAATAAAAACAAAAAAAAACTTTGAGTTTAACAAAAATAAAACAATAACAAATAAACAAAACACTGTTGGATAGAATTTTTAATTGCTTTCCTATGTGTAAGAAATATCAACGGGTATATTTTAGATAACGGTATATACATTTACTGCTATTTTATATAATATCTGTTAAATAGTTATTTTTTTAAAAATTACCAAAAAAAAAGGAAAAACTAAAATCTCACTGTACTGTATACTAACCATTTAAAATGAAAACTTTAGATTAAGGTAAAATGTTATATCAGGTAGCATACAGCTGTCAGACTGAAAACTATATAATCATGTAGTGATGTTGTCAAGAATTATTTTATATGATCAAAAAAAAGAAAAAAAAAAACAGCACAACTACAAAAAATAATAAAAATTAAAAAAAAAAATTTCATTGGAATATAAAACGATAAAAAGTTAACAGTAAAACCATAGGAGTAAATAATTAGCTATTTTTCGAATATGACTTCATGTGGCATATTATGAATATTATAAAAAAAATTGCAATTAAGTAATTTGCATAAATTTAGGAGGATAAAAATATTTTTTTATGAATTTCATTTTTAACTAATAAAAAATAGTTATATTTAATGCAAATAAATATTATTCTAAATAACGGTTAATAAATAATTAATGATTTAATTAAAGATATTATGTATCTCATTACAACTATACTGTTTTTAGAAACTTGTGCGATTACATAGAATTATATAAAGAGAAATAATGTAAAAGTTCTTCTAAATTAAAATAATTTTTTTTTTTATTTTTGTTTGGAAAATCTTGTAATCATAAATGTTAACGATTCTTATTGTAAAAATACATTTCTTTTCTTTATTTTAATTATGCAGATACAAATATGATATTTAAAAATTGTTTAACTGTCTATGTCAAACGACTATAAATCTTTTAGGCATATTAGTTTATATTTTTATATACAATATGGATTTGTTAATGTCAGACTATAAATAGATTTTCTCTACTGAACCGATTCTCAACGATCGTTTCTCAATAGATTGTCTAACCATTAAAATCGAAGTTCTATTAATTAAATTTAAATACCTTCGTTATTTTTGCACCACTCTGTACAATCTATTTTTTTAATAACTTTATAGAAAGAACTCTTTCTAAACTTAAATAAGATTTTTTTTTATTATTTTAAGTCTTGAATTTTTTTTATTTTGTTAAAAAATTTTTATTTTTTATTTTACTTTTTTATAATTTCAAAAAAAAAAAACTTTAGCGCCAATTTAAAAGTATAAAATTAAAAACAAAAATTAAAAATAATAACCACAGTGTTATTTTAATGATAATAATTACAATTTCCATGATAGCGTTGCAGCTCTATGTTAACAATATTATCCTCAATAAAATGACTATAATATATTAACATTAAAAGGCTGGCTGAATGCGACACAGGTTAAATGTAATTGTAATACGCGAGTAGCTCATTAGTTAATGAGATTTTTAAAGGCCACTGTCAAAAGTCGAATTATCAAGGAAAAATTGAGGAAAAGTGTTTTTCCTGGTGTGGCTGTAAAATGTTGTAAGGGTGAATTATATTCTGATAACATGTGTGGAATTTAAATCCACATTCCCTTCGTGTTTACAGTGTATTTTATACCCTCTTACTCATTCGAGGCCCTGTCGAAAAGGTAAAAATGAAAAGAAAAATAAAGAAAATTAATTGAACAAGTCAAAAGGGATATTGATCAATAATGTCATATTATTTAATTATATATAATACCTTTTATCCTCATTATATATATTCATCAGACCATCCTGCTAATGTGATACTATAATTATAATTCTATTAAAAATCCGAAACGCCATCTGTAAAGATCCAATTTAATTTATATTCATTCATGCTGTTTTAATTTTTTTGTTTTCTTGGAACAAAAAAAAAAACCAACAATTTTTATTATTTTTAATATTATAACATTGTTATTATTATCATTATTATTATTTTCTATGGTGTTGAATATCAAAAACTGTAAGATTTCGCGGCAAAGAATAATGAAAATTTATTTTAATAAATTTTCTTGAATTTTTCATTACCTACCTGTAATAATTGAAAATAAAAAATGCTACTTGCATACAAAACTGCACTTTTGCTAAAATTAAATGAAATAAACTTTAAAAAATATTACATGTAAAAATTTATATGACTTCTAGTGGGATTATTATTAATTGTACCAATAATGTTAAATGTTTATTTTATGGGAAATTATAAATGAAACAAACTCCTGTCAACTCTTAAATTTAATATGTTCATAATAATTATTGAAATTCTAACTTTAAAAAATTCTCTATTGCTATTTATTATATTATAAAAATTATGATAACGTTTTTTATCTTTAATTGTAATGTAGGAGAAACTCCTTTAAATGTTTGTATTTTAATTTTTATTATTTATTTAGAAATCTATTTTAACATTGCAGTTAAAGATACAAGCCAACTATGCATACTCTACCATTTAGCTGTTAAATAGCATTAGTGTTTCGCCAACTTAACTTAGTCTTAACCATTACCTAAAGTTTGTTTAAATTTTATACTTATTTTGAAATTACAGACTTGTTTTATTGTGAAGATACACTGTGATATTAGACTATATTTATAATATACTCAATTATATTTTTACTGCCGTTACTGCCGGGTGCCGGCAATTATTTAAAGAGAATTAATGTTACAATAATATTTGAGTGCATTGTGAATTTCCCCCAGTTTGAGTGCACAAAACTTTTTCAAAAATTTTAGTGTTGAGTGTTTTAAAACATTCCTAATTCAGAACCTCGCTTATACATAATACTTATATCCATATTCTCTGAAATCTGTTTAACTATGATTTTGTAACTTTAAAATGTCTCCTAATTTTTATCTTTTAACTGTATTAATGTAGTAACTTTATAACTGTACTCTTGAAAAAGAAAAAACTATGATTTCTTAACTAACTGTAAAATCTTTCAATATGATGATGTATTTTATTGTGGCGCTACTAGACTTTTAGAAAGTGTAATAATGCCAAATTGAAACGAACCCATGTAACTAGAATAATTTTATTTTTTTTAAGAGTAAAAATACCCATATGGTATTATCGAACTTTGAAATGTCTCATAAGTTCGCATGTGAATTGTGGCATTAACAAACATTTTAAATGTCCACTAATATCATATGTTATTAATTCCTGTCGGGAAAAATCTCCGGCGTCCTGTTTATTATTATTTATTATTATTTGTCCATAAATAAATGGATAAATAATAATGAAATGGTAAGTCTCTATAGTGAGGTTTATATAATACAGAGATTAGTTCAATAATTAATAAGATATACCTATTTCAAATAAATGTAGGTTCAATATTAATATGAAAAAATTTGAGAATAAAAATATTAATATGAATTTAAAACAATAAAAAGATTCATAAAACAAATCAAATATGTTATTTGATTGCTAAAATATTCAAAGTAAATCTCTTAGCGTCTGATATTCATTGGAGCCCTTAGTTCATTGGAAAAGAAATTCGACTGAGGAGATACATTTATAAAGAACAGACAAATGTCTGCTTCTTTTTGAATCCTTAGACACAATAATTTGAAATGATCTCTAACTGATCTGCCAAAATAAATAATTATTAAAACTTTAATTTAATACATACTTATAGATACATCAGAAATACTATAAAATCTTATAGATATAAGAAAATTTAAAATTTTCATTCTAATCATCTGTTTTTTTGTCACGCGCTTCTTATTTTGCTTCTTTTTTTTTTTTTTTAACATTTACTTATCCTTTTTTTTAATCATCAATTTTTTTTCTTTTTTTTAGGTAAGTGTTAACACAATTATTAATTTAAAAATTATTTAACTGTTTTTGGTGGTAAGTGACAAAATTAAAAAAAAAAGTAAAATTTTATCTTGAAAATGATTGCATTAATTGAAAGCAAACGAATTATAAAATCCGTTAATAAATTTAGAGCACCTGTTTTAAACAACTTCATGCTAATAATTTATTTAGTTATTTTAACATAAATAAAAAGGGCTAGCCTTCTGGTTCTTTTCACTCTCATGATCATTGATGCTCAATAATGTAAATTTTTTATCAAAAGGAAGAATGATCAATTTAGTTTACAGTTAAAATATACGCCCACTTCTAACTAAATTATACATAAGTTTTTTTTCTCTTATTCATGAAATCTGAATTAACACATCAATTAAACACTAGACTCTAAACCCATATAATGCACCTTCAAAGTTTAAGGAATTTCTTAAAAAATATAAAGGGGTTGTTATTGAGTTTTTTTTAGAATTTGTATAAAAATAATACTGTTCTGATGCAAGAAATTTCTTAAGCTTATTTCCATGGTGTCACTTTCTTCGATACCTATGCTGTTGTAAGGCTTATTCACTCGTATATTCAATCTTCTACCATTTTACTGATCATATAAAAGCTCGTAATAATATAAATCAATTTTTAATTGCAAGAGAGGATAAAAGTAGACACTTGAATTTTTTTTTTTTTTGAGTTAATTCTGACCAAGAGCCTCGGTGGTCTAATGGATAAGAGCGTATAAAATACACTGTAAACACCGAGAGAGTGTAGGTTCCAATCCCACACACGTCGTAAGAGTTATTCCTCCTTACAACATTTACAGCCACGCCTGAACAGGAAAGGCTGTGTAATTTCCTGTTCACATTTATGTGGCAGAGAAATGCATTAAAAAAAAAAAATTTTGGACCATACAGAATTTTATTTATACTATAACTGTACTAATGTGATATGTATAAGTCTCGGAAAAGGTAGTTTTTTATTTTTATTTATATTCTCAAACTGAAAAATTTTAAGCCTGTTGAACAGATTTTCATTAATAATTTTAAATCAATAAACCAAAATAAAAACAAAACAAAAAAAACATTTTTCTTTTTTCTTATAAAGACAACAAAAAAAAACAATCTGTAATGTATGTGACATATTTCCGGAAATTATCCAAAGACAAAGAAATTTTAATACTACCTACAATTTTATAAATAACAAATAATTAATAAAATTAAAACAAAAAAAAAAAAAAGTTTCCCCAGTAACAGAGAAATTTTCTTTCGAAACAATATATTTTCATTAGTTTTGCACGTTTTTATTTAATTATTTCCCATTTATAAAAATTAATTTAAATTTATACGTCTAATAATCAAATCAATTTCTTAAACCAAACAATTCTGCGATTTCATTTTAGGAACGAATAAAAACATGTCTTTTCTTTTGTAATTTGATAAACTTTTTTTTGAAAGTTTACTTTTGTCATTAATTATAGTTGACTAGGTTTTATTTTATTTTATTTATTTATTTTTTTTTTTTTGCTTAATATATTTTACCATTTTTTTTTTTTTTGTGTTGGAAAAAGAACAGGACTATTATCCGTAAGTTACACATTATGTACTCACACGTTCCAGAATAAAACGCAAAAAAAAAAAAAAAAAAAAGAAAATTGCAAGTAAAAAATATTATTTTTTCCTTAATATTTTGATTAATGTGTCAACAACAAATATATAAAACTAAAATATGTTCAACACAACACACAAACACAACCATCTTAATATTATTATTAAAGGGAAAAATAAAAACACTATATAGAAGAATTCTTTCATCCATATGTTGGTATAAGAGAAATTTCATATCATGATAAAAATAAAAAAAAATTCAAAGTTCAAAAAAAAAAAAAAAAAAAGAAAAACTATTACCAAATTACACCTATCACACGTATTTACTTTAGGATATTTATACTTTTGTAGATATCGTACAGTTTCCAGTTTCTCATATATAAATTTAATTGAAATTTCATTGATTAATTTATTATGTCTTTATACTGCCACCATCGTAACCACCATATTACGTTATTTTTCTTTTACACGTACAAATTTATATCAATTTTTCAAGATTATTTATATATACTATATTATTATTATTATTTTTATAAGAATATATAAAAATCTGTCTATACTGAGTACATTTTACCACAACTTATAATCTTACATTGAAATCTTCAGATAAATCCAAAAGAAAATACAAAAGTTATAGATATAATTTCATATAAAAACATATTTTGATATTTAAAAGAATATTTATAGTTAAATAATACATTTTGTCTTAGTTTCAAAAACACCATGTCAACATTGAAACATATTCACAAGAGTTAACTTTTCAACCAAAAAACTGAATCTAACAATTAAACTTTGAATGTTTTCCTCAAATAAAAAGGATTACAGATATCATTTATTTTATCTGTACTTAAATTCTTTGTTCTGTTTTAGAATTCATTTTCAAACAACCGCTGCGGCATGAAATTAATTTCAATTATTTCGATTTTAATTCAAAAATGAAATATTATTTTGTTAACAAATCTACTTTAGGTGCTTTTACATAGAATATTAGAAATACTACTTTTGTTAACCTTTTCAAGGGAACATCACTGGAGAAGTTTATAATAGTGGTTAATTTTTGAATTTTCGGTCATTTGACGAATTGCTGAAGTTCGACGGTCATGAATTTCCATTCTTCTATCTTATCTATGCTTCTAATTTCTATTAAATAAAACTTAAGGTTTTGATAATATAACTTGGGGTTCTGATAATATAACGTGGGGTTTTAATGCGCTTAATAATTCTTTAGCTTTCAAAAATATTTGCATAAAAGAATGTCTCGAATAATTTGAAGTTCTATAGAGTTCTACGATTCTTTAGCTTTCAAAAATATTTGTTTTAAAGAATTTTTGAAATAATTAGGTAAATTCTTTGAACCAAGAATTTCTCTTAGAGTTTTCCACATGAATTATAGTTTTTATATATTATTATGACATAAAAACAACAAAACAAAAAAAAAAAAAACAAATACCACGCCACAACAATCGAAACAAATGTAATGCAATTAATTACAAAATTTTTTATAGGTAAAATCGAACGTATATATATATTCAACATTTCCGAATTCAATAACTTCATTCAATTTTTCAACTATAATTTTTTTTTTTTTTTTATTTTGAAAAATTAAAAGTTAATTTCATTTTCTTCTTTTTTTTAAACCGCAGCAATAAAAATACATACCGTATTTTCATACATTTTGGGTAGTAGGTACATAATTTCTTTTCTGAATGCATTTCAATGTTTTACATTTTTTTTTTTGTTGTTGTTTTTGTTTAATACTAATAAAGAAAATGCATGGTTTTTCACTTAAGAAGTGAATCTTATGAAAAATAAATATATATACATATGTGTACGTGCCACGTACACAAATTCGTACCTGTAAAAAAAGAAAAAAAAAAAAAAACCTGTCAGCCTGTGAAATTTATAGTTTTCTACGTACTTACCTTTTAGTTTTTTTTCTAATACATAATGTATTATATATGTATATATTATGTATTATATTCGTATATATTTTACCATATGACATTAAACTCAGTTTGTTTTTTTTTCTTTTTTTTTTTTTTTTTTAAATTCATGATGTTTGGAAATGAACTTACTGTAAATAACACAAAACGTAACTAAAAACCAATAGTTTTTCTTTTTTTTTTTTTTTTTTTAATATAGAAGGATAGAAAAATTGAAAACTAATTCAATTGCTGCTAATGCCAACACCATTCATTTTAAAATTGATAGGAAAATATTAAATAAAACGATTTCCTTACATTATTATTGTTAGACTTTTCTTATTTTACTTGTTTTTTTTTTTTTTTTTTAAATATACATATCTATTTCTATGTTGTTTTTGGTTTTAAAACTCGAATATTTATTTTATTTCAAAGGATATTTTTCCCGTTTCTTAAGAAAAAAAAAATCAGAATGAGAGAAAAGAGTGTACGTTTTCTTTTAAAAGTGCATTTCTTGTTAAATATTATACATTTGATATTATATATTTGATATCACATTTTATTTGATTATTTATTCTCTATCTCTCTGTTCAGTTCACTTTATCGATAGAATTTTCTACATACCACCTAGTTTTATCTTTGTTACAATTGAATAATTTTTCACCTTATTTACTTGATATTTAATTCTTCTTTCCTTAACTAATTTTGCTTCCTCAATATTGATTATTCACATATTATACATATTATGTAACTTTTTATTATAATGTATAGAATGTATCAGTTCTTTCATTCACTATCGTTCACTTGATCTATTTTATAATATTCTAATAAACACATTTAGAATGTATAGGTGGTGCCTACTTAAAGGGGAATGAACATATATATTAAGAATACATTGAAAAAGTCAAATCAAGTCACATTTTATTGACTTTGGCCTGTTTTGATCAACAACAAAACTTTCAACTTTATTTATCAAAATTTACGATATTTATACACTCGAATACTATAAAATTTGCTTTAAAATTAATGTGTTTTAAGTTCAAGAGAAAAGTTATTCAAGTGAAGAATGACAGTTAAAAAATAAGGAAAAAAAAAAAAAAATGTAAATATACATGTATAACAGAAATTAGAATTTTAAAGATTTTTTCATAAAAAGCACATTTTAAATTTGATTTAATCACTATTTTAATCATTATTTTCTATTTCTGTTTACTCTTATATAAGAGTTCTAAACACCTTGGGGATTGCTAAAGCAATTTTCTTATATAAGAGTTCTAAACACCTCGCCATTGCTAAGGCAATTATAAGTTGAAGACATGAAAATAAATGTTATTGTAGATAATTATACAATTAGGCCATCCCTAACACGTACGTCAAATTTGTGCTACTATATAGGAGTGAGACCTGGCTGGTAACACGAAATAATATATAAAAAAAATTACAATTTTTCTACAACAAATTCTTAAGAATAATATGTCGAAAATCCTGACGGAGAAGAATACCAAACAAGCAATTATAGGTATTAACCAGTCAAGAACCATTTGAAATACAATTTTGACAAATAAAATAAAGATATATTAGTCATATCCTCAGACGTAATATCTTTTCATTGACGGGAGTTGTACTGGAACCCACAAGATAGAAGAAATATGGGAAGACCGAATGTGACTTGAAAAAAAATCTTTCAAAATTAAATAAGAAGAACTATAAAAAGTCTTGGGCAGAAATTAAATAGCGCAAGATAGAAAATATTAGAGACGATTTGTGGCAACCCTATGTTTCCTAAGGGAATAAGACAGGAGCAAAAAAAAAACATATTCAATACTTGTTGATCTGAAGGCATCAAAATGATTTTGAAATAACTTAAACAATAATAGTTTAGAATGTTAAAATAGGATAGAGTTTAAAAGCTAAAACTATTAAAATATGTTAAGAATTACAATAACATTTTTGAGTAGACATTGAACAGACAAATTAGCAAAATTTAGTATACTTTCATTTTTATTTTAATATTAAATATTTACAGAATCTTTATATACGTTAATGTAATATTGACTTTAAAAAAAAAAACTTAAATTTTCAATGTAAATTGAAGTCAAAATAAATTTACATTTAACAAAAAAAAAAAAAAAAAATTCCAATTCAAATTGATAGTATTTGATTAAGTGTAGTTTCAATGTTAGTTATAGATTGAATGTCAATCATATATTGTAAAAAAAAAAAAAAGTAAATTATAATTTTTTGTGACGCTTTTTTTCCTTCTACATTGATTTTAATTTTACCATTATATAAAAAAAATCATTTCATAAGCAGCATTTAAAAGATGAACTTTTAAAGTGAAAAAACTTTTTCTAATTTTTGCTAAAATATCCTTTTAAATAGAAAATTTTTTAATTATTTTGGATATTAAATGGCAGTTACTTATGAAACTGATTAAGCTTAGAAATTGATTGATCAATCATTAACAAATTTAATTATTTTATTTTAAATAGAAAAGAGAAAATTGAATTGTATATTCGTCAATTTAATGGATTTAATTCCAAATAAAAACGAGGAAGAATACAGTTGCCTTTGTCAACTCTTAGATACCCGTACGAACCGTTAGTATGTTCACAGCCTGTCACTCTGCTTACAATATTATTTTTTTAATATATTAGTATTTTAAAATAATTTGGGTGAAATTTTATAATTTCTAGAACTGTGGGTTGTACATATATTCAAACTATATGTTTATACATTCTTCAAAAGCAGATTCTAACCTTTCGAATAACGATTATCTATCTAATTTTTCCAAATATTCTATAGTACCATTTAATACTAAGCGGCAAATGTATAATGCCTAAGTTTAAAAATTTATACTATACATATGTATAAATTATTTATCGTACGGTATAAAAAATGTGAAGAATTGACTTTTCTGGAATTTTGAGGGGCTGTAAGTCCGGAACCATATATAATTAAAAAAAACCCGTTAACATAAGTAAAAATATATTATTGAACCTTTAATTTTCATGTCTTGCCGAGGAAAAATTTTTACAGGTGCCTAACAGGTGCCTGAAAATAGCAAATTTTCAATTTTTGAGGAGTAATAACTCTTAAAGAAGGGGCGCCACCAAAAAAATTTCTGAGGAAACTTATACAAATTCTAAATGAAAAAAGAAATATCATGCAAAATTTGGTTTTAACATAACGGTAAATTTAAATAGTAAATTACAAACTATTGCATAATTTTTATATTGTCTTATGGAGATAACAAAAATTCCGGTCTTCTAGTGTTTTTAGATTGTAAAACTACTACACAGAACCTGAGATATATACATCTGAAAATAGGAGTTTTTTGAAATTTTAGGGGGCTGTAACTTAGGAACCCTATACAATTAAAAGAAACCATTAACACACGTACAAATATATTATTGCACCTTTCATTTTTTTGACTTGCCGAAGAAAAACGTGTACAGGTGCCTAAGTTAAAAGTGCTTAAAAATATCAAATTTTCAATTTTTGAGCCTTAATACCTCATAAACAGGGAGTGGTCCAAAAAAAATTTCTGAGCAAACTTATACTAATTCTAAGAGTTCTTTCTGCTCTCAAAATTGCAAGTCCCTATTTGAAAGCGTTCCGGAGTTATGAGGGTGGAAAAATCATGCAAAATTTGGTTTTCATATAACAGTAAATTTAAATACTAAATTTAAAAAAATTGTACAATTTTGATACTAATTTATAAATTTAAAAAAAATACCTGTCGAATGACGTTTTCTGATTGCAAAAATCTTAAGTACAACATGAGACATATGCATTTAAAAATAGGGCTTTTTAAAAGTTTGAGGAGCTGTAGCTCCGTAACGGATGGGGCTACAAAAAAAAGTTGTAAATTATAAAATTAATATTTTTATGTTATCTATCAGCAGTTAAAATTTCATGTCTCTATTTCAAAAAAAATGTGGGGATCTAAAAGTTAGGTGTTCGAGAGCTACACGAAGTTGTGTTCGGATCTCAACCAAAAAAATTAGGGAACCTACAAATTGTTGTAAGAATACTTTGTGTTAATTTCAAGACTCTAGCTTTCTTAGTTTTTGAGTTATCTTGCTGACGTACAGACGGACGGACGGACAAAGCTCAATCGTCTTAGAATTTTTTCCTGATCCGATCCATACCTTTGAAGGTATATCTAGCTAGCTTATTTCGAGGTGTTACAAACGGAGGAGCAATTTTAATATACTCGATCCTTATCGTATGGGTATAATTATCCGAACATTTTATTAGCAAATATACGCTTTACTATATAAACATACATTCTTTTGTGATCGTTTACTTTATGTCAATATTGGCAATGTAAGTTTTAAAAAGAGTGTCCAAATCTCATTCTGACACTATAAGAATCTGTAGATGCTTTAAAATTGACTATAGTACATTTTTAAAATGAATTTTTTTAAAATAAGAATGTTATACCATAGAGTGATAAACAATATTTTGTAGGGCTTATCAAGTTTCTTTTATTGGCTTTTTCTGTGCAATTTTATAAAAACTAAGATGATAAATTTTAACTATAACCTCTTAAGACAATATTTATTTAATTTCTATTTTATATTTTTAAAACTGTTTTAGAAATTTTTATACGATACAAAAAAAAATTTTCATTTGATATCATGTAAATTAGATTACAACAAAGAGATATCTTATTTCATACATTTCTTCCTTTTTATTAATATGATGTATTGTGCAAATTAATTTCATTTTCGCACAAATCAAAATATAAAGCTTTACTCAAACAAAAAACTACTACTTTAAACCTTACTTACTCTTCTTCTTTAATCTTAACACTTCAATTCAGTTTTTTTTTTTTTATTAGTATTTACATTTATAAACATTTTCATTTGATTTTCTAAAGATGAAAGAACACTAATAGTTTGCCCATCAAACACTACATATTCGTCATATTTTAGCAACATTCAATTTAAATTTTAGTTTTAGAAAATAACTGGCTTCAATCATTTAAAGATTTTGTTCACCTATGGATATTATTGATTAATATAACTGCGGTTTTTATTCATATCTACTAAAATCTTTCATAGTAAAATTTTCACTAAGAAAAATATATCCTAAATAGTGTGTTGACCTTAAATAAAATAAAACTCAATATTTAAATTGCTTCACTTAAACACTATTTAATCTTTCAATTTATTTAATAAAAATTCACATAAAATAATTTAATACATAATAAACTCCACTTCACAGAACCAAATAAAAGAAAATGAATTTCACCAAAATACAATATATAAAATGTGCCAAAAAAAAAAAAAAAATATCCCATTACAGATTAATTAAAAAAAGAAAAAATTTATATTAAAAAAATATATCAAATTCTAAATCAACACAACCCCTTACAAATAAATTTCCTAAATCTTCTCCTTTACGATGAAATAACATAAAAATACGATATTTACTATCATTTGAATCAATTAAATATTTTTCAATATCAGAAAATAATAATTTAGAATAATTTAATTCAAATGTACCCTAAAATTAAATTCAATTAATATATTTTTATATTAATTTTTATTTAAATATTTACCTTTTTTTGACCACAATCTGAACTATTAATACCACGGCTAATAATTCTCCAAACACCAGAATCATCTTGATGAAATTTCTTACAATTTAATTCTTCAACAAATTCTCTACGATTTATATTACAACGTGTTGCCATATTAATTGGACAATTATATGTTGTTATTAATAATTCACGTTCATCAACATCATCATCTGTCATAACTTCATATACACCATGTATTGTATCAATAAAACCATTAGAATCTGATTCATAATCAACTTTTGATAAATAAATTGGCCAAAATCCTTTTGGTACCAAAATATCATCACAATTTCCAAAATATGTTATATTAATTTTCTATATAAATATAATTTTAATTTTTAATAATAATTAACAGAATTTTAAATTATTATACTTATATCATGTTAGAATTGACACAAATATAACAAATATGTATCACCAAAAATCTGTCATAAAAACTGAGCTGAACTATAAAACTTTCAAATCTATTTTGGTCCAGTGCCCAGATCATTTACCAATGGTTATTTAGATTTTTGTATTAAAACAAAATTAAAAGCACTGAACAGTTGGTATAAACTGTTCCGGTTGATTCGAACACCAATTGAATGACGAATTTTTGGTGATATGACGTATCACGACAAGTCTAACAACATGATATGGTTGATAATTAAGGAAAGTTAACTTACAGCACTGTTTACATCACTAAATTTTATACAAAATATGAATATTATTAACACTAAAATTTTAAATGAAATATTTAAGGGCTTCATAGACCTACAATTTATTAATATATGATAAATTTGTTTGTTTTTTTTTTTTAAATTTGTTGAATGTAAACTGAGATTTTCATCAAATCTGCACCTTATTTTATACAAATAATCTTAAATAATACGTTATGGTTCAGTTAACTTGAAAGGCGTACGTGCGATCAGCCCTATTTTGTCAGTCATGTTTAACTGGATGTAGGTATTTATACATATTATTTTTTTGTAATGGTTGATAAGTTTTAATTAAATACTTATTAATTTATACTTAGCATATTTAAAACTTGTTATAATAATTTTAAATCAGCAAGTATTACTTTTGCATAGTGATATTATTTTGTAATATTGAATAGTGATGCAGCTTTAAATATTTCATGCTTCTTACAATAATTATAGTAATCTTAACAATGATGATTGCAAAATCTAATCAATAGTTTGCATTGAAATTATAATAAATAGTATTTATGTAGTTGATTTAAAAATTCCAATGGAAATATAAAGTTTTAAAGATTGTTGAATTGTACATGTCGTTATATACTTAGACTTTAGTGCGTTTGTGAAATGGCGACATTTAATTATCATCGTTTCGTTGACTGTAATGTAAAAATAATTAGAGATTAAGAATAGAATTTTGTTTTATTTATATTTCATACATAAGAATCATTTTAGAATATACTTTTTATAATTATTACCAGGATTCCTAACATCAATTAACTTTCGAATTTCACACGTAATTTGTTTATAGTTTTCCATGATGTTGACAGAGAATTTTCGTCATTGAAATTGTAAAGTTCAGAAATTTGCAGCGTTTTTTTATGCATATTATTTCAATTTAGAAATTTTTTAAATATTTTTCTCTACTTTACTCTTCAGATCTGCATTTTCATTGCTGAGCTCAATACGTATTTTCTTCAATTAACAAATCAACTGTTTCCTTAAAATTCTTAAAATTTTTTTTTTTTTTTTAATGCATTTCTCTACTATATAAATGTGGGCAGGAAATTACACAGACTTTCATGTTCAGGCATGGCTGTACATGTCGTAAGAGGGAATTACTCTTACGACGTCTGTGGGATTTGAACCCACACTCCCTCGGTGTTTACAGCCTATTTGATACTCTCTTACCCACTAGGCCACCTAGGCCCCTAATTCTTAAAATCAATTTTCTGTTCGACGAATATGTCGATATAGATCCTTTGAGGTTATCGAAGACAGAACTTCATCCAGTATTGCCTCCTTGAGATTATAAGAACTAACTTTGCTTGTCAGTTAATGTGGAATTGGTAAATATTTTTAAACCTCCAATTGACTTTTAGCACCTATCCTTACAAGTAGTGATGTTAAAGTAAATTACGATACGAAGAATTTTTATCTGTAAATGGTTCCATTTATATTTAGATTTCGAAAAAATGTTATTAATAATATCAATATTATAAATAAAAGTTATACCACTATTCCTCTTAATTATAGGCCAGTTCTATAAATAATGTAAACAATGTAAGTAACGTTAAGAACATAGAATAGATTGATTTGCCTCCAATATTTTTATTTTAGTAACAGATTAAATATAATATTTTTAACAGCTGCCAGTGTTGATTTTATTCCTTTGCATAAAATTCAGCTTTATTCCAAAACATTGAGGGGTTTAAAAAAAAAAATTTAACCTATTTTTCTTAACTTCTTTAGGGTTTTATAGATTAAAACGAAATATTTTGTTGAGTTTTCAAAAATTTTTACATTATTTAAGTACATACTATTTTTTTTATTTACATTAATTATTTTACAATTTTTCACAATTCTTTAACGTTTTTTCTTTACAATCCTTTACAGTTGTTTACACCATTTATGGTTTTTACATAGATTTTATACTCCTTTATTCTAAATTTGTAAAGAATCATTATTGCTTGTTTTTACATAGATTTTATACTCCTTTATCCTAAATTTGTAAAGAATCATTATTGTAAGTTGTACAGAACCAAAATAATATATCATAATCATTGTAGGGTTGTTAGGATTCTTCATCATCATGTCAAGTCCACTGCAAACATTGTGTATTCATTTTTTACAATCTCTGGCAGATTTTTGTTACCATCGCTTATATCAAGTGTTATTACGTATGCACCCGCCGAGCCTTTAATTCAGCTTAATTGTTGTTGTACCTACCCAGTGATGGAGAACTAAGTTTTGGACTTAAAATAAGTAATGAGCCAAATTTCCTTCAACAAAGTTAAAAGCTGAAGCCGACGTATTAAAGAAATTGTTTATATTCTTTGTTTAAGATTTTATGCTTCTACAATTTAGCAACGGCATCAAATAAGATATAATGATATTTTTCTTTTTAATGCATTTCTCTGCCACATACATGTGGATAGGAAATTACACAGCCTTTCCTGTTCAGGCGTGGCTGTAAATGTCGTAAGGAGGAATAACTTTTACGATGTGTGTAGGATTCGAACCCACACTCCCTCGGTGTTTACAGCGTATTTTATACGCTCTTACCTACTAGACCACCGAGGCCCCCTATAATAATATGAAATGGTATCATTTGAATGGTTTACTATAACGTTTAACGTTGAAAGTTTTTAAAAAAAATAAAAAAAAATATGCTAGAACGTAGAAATCTCAACTATTTCTTGGTAAACAGTTTTTTTTATCTCTAATAAATTATTATTTAAGACGAAAACCATAATATTAATTTCTACATTTCAAGTTTGAATGGAAATTATTATTGTATAGAACAAATCCCAAATGAAAACCCCTTGATATATTAATTCATTCTTTTTTTACTTTGAAAACTTTTTTACTTTTTTTTGATGCAATTTACCAAATTCAATAAATAACTAATCCCTGGACTAGTGTAGTTCTTTTTTTTCAAGTAATTTTATTTATCGACTTGTCATGTTTAATTTAATCTATGTCACCAATTTTTTTCATACAATAGCTTGTTCAGAAATACTATGTGATGTTCATTTTTTAGCTTCATTTTACTTTTATTTTTTTTTATTATTTTTTTTTTTTTATTTCAATTTTTTGTCCTGTACTTGAATTGTATTGTAAAATGAAAATAACTCAGTTCATCTTAATTGAAAGAATTAAATAGATTGAATGAAATACAATTTGAAATTCAATTGAATCGATGGTTTTCAATACAACTTCTAAATAAGATTTATAAAAATTATTTATCTAAATCTAAAATTGACAAAAAAAAAAAAGGATAAAACTAAAATAATGATTATGGTTTTAACCTCTCGTGGTCATCTTAAATTATTATATTCATCTCGTCTCGTGTCTCTTCTGGGATAACAACAAGAAGGTTGAATAAATAAATTTAAAATCTATATGGAAAAGTGTATATAATCATAAAGATAAAAAAATACAAAAAACAAATCTGAAAACTCATTGAAGAAGAGAAGATTTTCAATCGCCACCTTCAAATATTTTCTTTTCAATTCATTAAAAACTTTAGTTATACAAAAAAAAAAATATAACGATTTTCTTTAATAACTGAGTTTTTCATTTTTATATCCTTGTGTTCAGACTAGGTTTTTCGTTTCTCCTAAAAACAAGTTTGAAAAGGAATGTATACTATAAAAAACGACGAAAAACTTGTTGCAAGTTTTAAAATAAAATTTAGCTTAACTAATTGTAAGTCACTAATACAAATAAAACAGTAGTAAAACTTACAAAATTATCCTTACCGATCCTCACCCTTCAAGAAAACAAATTGAAATAGTAATATTAAACGCACAACTAAAAATGTAGTGTGAACACTTAAAGTTTTAAGCAGATTTAATGACAAAATCTGTTGATTGCATACGAAATCTAAACTGTGCCTTTTATATTAATAATTAGCTACATAAAAGCTTTAAGCATCTTAAATCTAAAATAAGTAAAAAAAAAATTCAAAAATATTCTGCATTCCGAATTCTACATAATTTCAATCTCTGACTCCGTTTACTACTTTCTGGCACTTTATAATCTTATAAACAGTATAAAAACCGAAACTCAGTCTCCAATACAAAAATACTGTAATTATTAACATTATAATAATTTCAAATTTAAACATATCCTAAGAGTATTGCGTTTAAATATCGGTATTGACTACAACTCTCTATTTACCGATTAATGAAAGGAGAAAAAATAAAACATTTTAATACTATTTAGACTATACATTTACTAACAATAATCGTGTTTAAATCCTACATAAATACTGAAGCAACTTTCTTTAATTAATTTAGCAGAACTTTTTTCTTCTTGATTTTCGGTGATCTAAACTTCCATGTTTTTAACATAAGAAATGATTCCTTTAATAAAATTATAAGAATTGACGTTCAATTATTGAATGCTGAGCGTATTTCATTTAAACTGATGTTAATATCTTCTCAAAAATATTACTTGTAGTCAATATTACTTTATTTCATAATTTTCTATTTATGTTCTAAAGAATTTACCAATAATAAATGAAAAATGCTTAATCTTTTAATTCAATTATCAATCTACTAATATACATACCACAATTCAAATCTTATAATAGAAAGATTTAACTAATACATGAAAATTCATTTGTAATAATTATGAAATAGCCACCGGAAGTATTTCCTAAAATTGACAACCATAAAGTGTATTATATCGGTAAATTTAAGAAGAATATCAACATTTTTGTTTTAAATAATCCTCCCAACATTCAATAACTTCCTATATTTCCCAATTTCCTTTATTCTTTTTCTTTATTCCCATTTTCCCAATCCCCAAACTAAACAATACCTTGTACCATAGGTTCTAATGTTTGGTTTAAAAAGGCGTTTAGTTGTTTAAAGTCTAACACTACCAAAGAGAATTCGCGCGCTGATCTCATCAGACACCACTTAACTTAAAATTCCCACCTAACACCGAAAAAAAAAAATTAAGCGATAGTGACACAAACCCAGTCTTAGTTTTCTTACTTTACTGTCCTCAGAACAGAATAAATATTGAAAATTGAAATTTTATTCCATTTTGGGTGTTTATGAAATATTTTTCCAATTTACTTTAATTTTTTTATTTTTTATTTCTTTTTATATATTTTTTGTCATTAATGGCGTGTTACTCAATAGAATCTCTATACAATGACAACGACAATGAATTAGTCATGATTTATCTGCTATTTAATCTCTTTAAAAAAAAAAATAAAAAAAAACATTTTCAAATTTCTATTTCCTCATTATTAAAACACTTTCTGTCAACAAAATTAAAGCCAAATTTCTTGTAAATAGCAAATAAATAGTATATAATATTATATGAAATGGAGTAAGTGATAACCTATTTTGCATCTAACTATAGATAATTTTTTTAATAGATTTTTAAAAAAACAAGGCAGAATGTAAAGCAACAGTTTTTAAAAGCGCACATTTCTAAAAGATAATACAAACTGTTTAGAATTGTGATTTGCACCAAAATTTGAAAATTTCATATAAGAAAAGATGTGAAAATAGAACTTTTCTGGAATTTTGAAGGGCTGTAAGTCCGGAACCTGATATAACTAAGGAAAAATTTTAACACACGTAAATGTATATTACTGGAGCTTAAATTTCTATGTCTTTCAGAAGAAAAATTTGTACAGGTGCCTAAGTTACAAGTATCTAGAAATAGCTAATTTTCAATTTTTGAGCTCTAACAGGGTGTGGAACAAAAACAATTTCTAAGCAAACTTATACTAATTTTAAAAGTTCTTTCTTGCCTCAAAAATTTCAAGTTCCTATCTAAAAGCGTGCCGGAGTTATGAAAAAAGAAATATCATGCAAAATTTTGTTTTCACATAACGGTAAATTTAAATAGTAAATTACAAAATTTTGCATAATTCTATGAACATTTTATAAAGGAACATATATATTTTATAAAGAACATTAAATTTTGTTATGAGAGCTACCCATAGTATCTTTAACGGTGTAGAAGTTTTGTAAACAGATGGACAGACAGAGAGACGGAGTGACAGACGGACCGACGAACGAACGGACAAAGTGAAACTAATAAGCACATTTTTTTTTAAATTTTTTTGGAAATGTGCTAATGAGTCATCTACACTTTAGTGGCCATAGAATCTGCTTTAAGAGAATATTTCAAGAATTAAAACATTATTGATACTTTGATACTTGAATGAATGAATGAAATGAATTTGTTTTTTTCTTTTTCTCTTTTTCATAAAATAAAATCAAATTTTTTCAATAGTAGTTGTTATTTGAATCGATCAAATTTAAAACAAATTTTTTTTATTTTGAAAGAAATAAAATAATGAAAGAGAATTTAAAATAAAAATTTTTTTGTTAAAAACTTTTAAAATGTATACAAAGGAGGAATACAGTTGCCCTTGTTAACTCTAAAATACACATACGAAACTGTTATATGGTTTAACATATAAGATACTACCACTCTATTTGTATTATTTTCTGAACTCCGGTTTATTTTCTGTATATTTTACATTTACCATAATGTTTAAAAAATAGATTAGAAATATGTGCCGCAATTGTTGATTTAATTATTATAAGTATATTAAACTTAATTTATGATAAGTCATTTATATCAAAAGAAAATATAAAAAAAATATGGCTCGACCCATTCCAAATTGGTACCTAACGATTTTCGATCCAACACTTTACTAACTTTGCTACAAAATCATATAATTAAACGGCAGATGCATAATTTAAAATTTGTAGTAGAAAAAATTATCTATTAGATATATTAAACAAACACACATACATAATGTACGAAATTTTAGACTAAACTATTTCAATAAATGCTCAGAAACAATTTAATTTTGTAGGAACAGTAATTATATTTAGAAGGTTCCTAAGAGGGCACAATCATTTCCTTTTCAATATAACTACATTGGAATAAAGACGTTATTTGCCGTTTTGCTCATTTTGACGTGACATCAAATTGTGTCTCAATAAAAACTTATAGGAAGTGGTATCACGTCAATGTCCGCCAAAAAGTTTTATTAAACGGCAGATGCATATTTTAAAATTTGTAGTAGAAAAAATTATCTATTAGATATATTAAATAAACACACATACATAATGTACGAAATTTTAGACTAAACTATTTCAATAAATGCTCAGAAACAATTTAATTTTGTAGGAACAGTAATTATATTTAGAAGGTTCCTAAGAGGGCACAATCATTTCCTTTTCAATATAACTACATTGGAATAAAAACGTTATTTGCCGTTTTGCTCATTTTGACGTGAGATCAAATTGTGTCTCAATAAAAACGTATAAGAAGTGATATCACGTCAATGTCCGCCAAAAAGTTTTAAACAATTTCTACTGAATATTTGGTCGGATCTCTATCAAAAATAAATGGAAATCTACAAATTGTTTCAAAAATATTTTTATTGTACTTCTTGGAACTACCTTTTTTTAGATTATGAATTGTCGTCCTGATAAAGAAACAGACAGATGGACCGAGACAAATAAGATTTAGAAGCTCCAGTCTATATCTATTATGCCTAATTCAAATCGTTACAAATGGAGGAGCATTTTTAATATTGCTTATGAACTTTTATGTATCATTTGTAGGAGCACATAAATATTACATTTTACAAATAATTAATTGATCAGTATTGTCAATTAATTTATCATGTAAAATGAAAAGCGAATTGAATCCTGATAGTCGGGTTATAATCGTTATTTAAAAGCTGTTTTGAAAACAACTGGAAACTTTGTTCATCTTAGAAAATATTTTTTTAATCTTTAATGAGCTTAAATTGAAAATTTCGTAAGTATGAGGAAAATTTTAAATGTTGGCCTACTGACTATTTAAAGAACTAAGTTATTTTGTTGGAAGTATAATATTGAATTGACTTGTATAATATTGCACTTTTCTTTAACTCCTTCTAAATAAATTTAATAAATTTTTCAGTAAAATAAAATTTCATTTTTTTAACTTTTGGAAATCATTTTTGAGCACATATCAATTCTTATCTATACGTTTTTTTGACTATGACTTTACTAAATAGATTGGAATGGAATTATTACAATAAATTTGTCAAAATACAATTAACAATAAAATGTTCATTATGTTTATCAGTTTTTAACATAATATAATTGTCGGACAAAAAATACGATTCGATATACGATTTATATATATATTTTTTGATATCAGTTCAATTATTAAAGGAAACTATTTTTTTTTTTCCAATTATTCTTTTTAAATTTAATTCATTTTTAACTATTACATATTCAGGAAAACTATTTTTCTTTTTGTTTTGTTTAAGTCATTCTTGAAATTTGCAACAGTTTATTTTATAGAATTGGTTATTACACACAATATTGAGATAGTAACAATAATTTTATGGAAGAATTTTAATCTTAATATTTTAATTTTAAAACATTATATCGAAAAGTTTCGTTTTAATCATTGAAAGAGAATGCTACAAAAACCTACGTCACATTATCCCATTTTCCCACATATGATATAAAGTATCTTAAAGATGCCGTTTCCACAAAATGTTAAAATCAAAATTTGTCGAAAGCCGTTTTAACTAAAAATCATGTTTTTTTTAAGTGCAACTTCTGGATAACGGGAAAAATCCGCATTTTTCAAATATTTTTTTTTTTTTGAAAATAAACTAAAAATACAAAATGTACAATTATGCATTTTATAAAAAGATTAATGAAAGAACGATTAAGAAAAGAAAAAAACAAAAATAACGGGATTTAAAAAAAAGCAACAAGGTTTTAATAAACGCGAATTTCTAAAACAGAATTTTAAGAAACGAGTGTTTTTAAGAAACTCTGTAATACGAACTTTCGTACCATAACTTCATTGAATTTTAAAGTTACTATTATAACAATTGCAATAATCTTTACAAATGTAATAATGTCATTAGTTTCCAAAACAGAGTGTATTCATGAATAAAAACCAAAATTATTTTTAGCAACCCTGCAATTTTTTTGCATCTTAAAACAACCCTACAACTATTTTTAGTTTTCATAATATATTTATTTCAATCTATGTATAGATATTAGCTGCTATATTAAATTAAATATTAGTTACAAATATAATATTACAAACTAAATATTATATCTCTAACACTATATTCAATCATTGAATATCATTGCATATAAAAGCAGTGAACCATTTCAATAATAAAATTATTTGTAACACTTGTATTATTGCAAAAGAAAATTTCATTAAAAAAAAAAAATATATATACGAAGATAGAAACCAAAAAAAAAAAAAAAAATTGCAAAACACGAGATGAATAAAAAGATGAATAATATAAAGTCAACAAATAAGAAAAATCAATTACATCTTCACTTGAACACTCTTTTAAGTGTTCGTCAACAGCACTATCACATCTTTACTTTACAACAGCGCCACAGTGCTATTTAACAAAAAATCATAGAATTTTATTACAACAATCGCTATTTTTAACAAAATGCTTCTGTAAAATTTTATCACTTGTATATTATATTTTTTTTCTCCCCTTTCTTTTATTTTTAATTTCATTTTATTTTTTCTCTTTTTTTTTCCTTATTTAAAAAAAAAAAAATTAAATAAAAATTTACAACTTGTTTATGTAAGAATCAAAATGTTCTAGTTTTAAAGGTGTTTTCCTCTTTGATGATTCAAAGTGGTTGTACCGATCATAGACGATTAAATTTTTATAAAAACAAAAAAAAAAAAATAAGAAAAACAAAAATTAAGTGTTTTTCCCAATTGATGTGTCGTAATTGCAATGACTCACATATCAAATTTTTTTTTTTTGGCTCAAAAATTTCAAACAAATGAAAAGAAAAAATTTTAAATAAATAAACAAGTTGCAGTTTTTTAGATTTTAACTGCAATTTAAAATGCAATCAAAATGAAAAAATAAATTTATATTTTAGTTGTTTGTAAAATAAATGAAATTTAGCTGTCAAAATAAAGTTGATTATAAAAATTCTATGATAAGATAATAGATGGCGTAGAAATAAAGAAATATTTACGTTTCATAGTGTTGTGTTACAGCCGAGTAATTAATGAAATTATTGATTCCAGAAACTGGAGCTTAGTCAAATATGAATAATAAATAACTTAATGGATGCTCTATATGCTCCTTATAGGAATAGGAAGGCAAAAAAAAAAAAAAAAACAAATTCTAAGGTTCTGTACTAATATTTCAAGATGTTCACTATTATTATACTTTCTTTAGAATTTGATAAGAAACTAAATTTTTGATTAAGAAACTTTTAGGTTAAAGCAGTTTAGATGTTTATTTTAGAACATAAAAGCCGCGTTACACTTACTTTAATCAAAGCTGTTATGTATCTCACAAACGGTTAAGACTTGATATTGAAAAAAAAATTCGTTTCTTCAGAAATCATTTTTACCTACACTCTTTAATTTAAAAAGAAATTAATCCTATTTCTTATTTGATTGTTTCAAAAAAATAAAATTGGGGCCTCGGTGGAAAGCGTATAAAATACGCTGTAAACACCGAGGGAGTGTGGGTTCGAATCCTACACACGTCGTAAAAGTTATTCCTCCTTACGACATTTACAGTCACGCCTGAACAGGAAAGATTGTGTAATTTCCTGTCCACATTAATGTGGCAGAGAAATCCAATAAAAAAAAAATAAATAAATAAATAAAATTTTTTTTTTATAATGTCCAGTGGTCAATGGATCCAAAATTAACAATTTTTTTTATTATGCTAAAAATATTATAAATTAAAGAATTATTTTAATTTATTCTTCGTAACCTAACTCTCTCTTCTTCTCTGCTCTGCTCTTCTTCTTATTTTAAGGAAAAAATACTCTACATTAAACGTTTTATTACTTACAAATGAATTTTAATATCTTTAGGTTTACAAAATTATAGTATAGTCAAAAAATTAAATGTATCTATTGCATTTCCACTAAACAGGAATTTTATGATATGTATGATCATATTTTATGTTCTCTTTCTCGAATATTTTAAATTTATTAAAATTCGACCCGATTGGATGAGATGATGTATAACTTGACCTCTGTCTCGAAATGTACAGAATTAATTAATAGTAAAAATGACAGATTAGCTATTTTAATTAGAGACAAAATTATTGAGATAAACTCTATGAATAAATTCGTTCACATCAATTCAAAACCATTTGAGCTTTTTAAAATACAAAGATTTTTTTGCAATTAATTCAAAGCTGTTAAAATCTTAATAAATTAATTTAACAAAAATAAAATAATCATCTGGTTATGTAACAGATCTTTTTATCGAAAGGTCTTGGGTTGACATCCCGAACATATTCAATCATATCAAGTAATTTATTTTATAATACCTTATATTGCAATAATTGTCAAATATAACTCTTGTATAATATAATAGATGGCGCACATATAATATTATTTTGTAGGTCATAATCTGTACAATAGCTAAAATTGAATTATAAACCGAATTAGTGAAAAAAAAACAATTTAAGAAATTGAAGCTTAAATTAATATGAATAATAATCGGTTTAGTAGATAGGCTCCTTATTGGATCTTTATTTATAATATGTACTATCTTGGTAACACTGTTTCATTTGTTTTTATACTTCAACTCTACTATTAACAATTGCAACAACATTTAATTGTTTTTGATTTTTTTTTTTTTTTTTTGGCAAAAATTAAATACAAACAAATTAATATAATTACAAATAAAAATAAAAAAAAAAAAATTAGTTTTTTTTTTAATTAAATTTTTCTTTATAAAGTTTTATAATATTAAAAAGTTAAGACAAATCATTTTTACACGGAAAAATTTTTAATATTTTGCCTTTTATAGTTATTTTTTTTGTTTTTGATTATTATTATTTTATTTTTAACTAATCTTTGAGAAATTTTTGAATAAAGTTTTTATAAAGCTATAAAATAAAAATGATACTATAAAAAATAAGAAGAAAAAATATTTTTGGATATTTCCTATAATTAAATAATTTTTTTTTTAAAATTACGTTAAAAAAAAAAAATAAAACCAAAATGTAAGTACTATTCTCATAATATTAAAAAAATAGTGTTACCGTTACATAAATTTAACTGAAATTTTATAATTTCAAAAAAAAATGGATCAGATAAATGAAATAACAGTTGTTATATAATATGTCTAAATATTTAAATGGATTTTTATTAATTAAAATTGTGATAAAGTGTAATTTAAATTAAACTTAAGATTAAAAAGTGTCAGCCCACATAACATAGATCAGAATATTGATTTTATCTAAAGATTCGATATAAAAAAAAAAAAATATTTTCCAAATTCCTAATATTAATATTATAATAATTCCCAGTTCGAGGAAAAATTCAAAGATAACTTTCTACTTTTACAAATCTTAGATTGAAATTTCGAAGTATGGCTTTTATATTTTGAGTGTTGCATATGAACTGTGAAAAATGAATTCAAAATTTTTCAATTTTTATTTTAAAAATTTTTCCAACGTACATTTCAATAAAATACAAAATTTCAGAATTAGAAATTGATATAAGATATTGACTAACTATAATGCCGCTATGTTTAAATTTTCAGTTTTACAGTAAAACAATCTCAGGTGAAAGTATACTTTCAGGTTCAAGATTTAAATGAGATCACTGACATAAATCTGAGAAGTTTTCAAAGCTTCTTCTGTCAGAGTATTATCATCGTGGCATAATTCTAAGAAAACTTAATATCAACTCTGGACGAATAGATTCTCCTATGTTTTGAAGGTACAATACAGTCTACAGACTTTGAGTCTATTGATTTCTGATGTGTTAGCTTAGTCTCAGCTTAAAAACAAAAATAGTGAAAATGTCTGGTCTGTTCATATCCAAATATGTAATACAATTACGGTATAAAATGAATAGCGGTTTTTTATAACCAAAGTTAAAAAATGTAGTGAAACAGGACTTGCAATTTTGTGTCCAGTTATTTATAACGAAGAGCAAAATAAAATAATAATATGATTATTAAAAAATAACGAGGAAGAGTGCAGTAGAGTAGACTGTGTCAACTCTGGGATACCCGTATGAACGTAATATATCCTGTTTCTATAAAACTTGATCATCTTTTAAAAACATTCAGAGTTTTAGTACCGAACTACAGAGATATATTTATGTAAATTGTGGAGTTGTATGATAGCTACCCGAATCTATTGCGCCTAGCTTCATTAAGTTCCAAGAAATGCAAAAAGCCTGAACCGGCTGCTTTAGACCATTCAAATTTTACAAAAGTTTTTGGCATGCAACTCGACACTTTTTCACTAAATTTCAGATACCTAGCTTCAATAGACACTGAGTTATTTTCATTTAAAAAGAGAAGTTGTATGGCAACTATCCGAACCTGTCATATCATCACACTAAAATTTTACAGAAGTTGTTGCATTAAAACTCGATCATCATTTGCAAAATTTCAGATACCTAGATTGAATAGACACTGGGTTATTTCCATTTAAAGAAAGAAGTTGTATGGCAGCTACTCGAACCCGGCGGCCGAAAATGCTGGAGTTAAATAGGAAAACTAACAATTTTGCAAGAGTGACGTAAAAAAAATTTCAGCCTCCTAGCTCCTTTATTTTTTGAGTTATCGTGCGGACGGACACTGAGTTCTTTTCATTTAAAAAGAGATTTTGTATGGCAGCTACCCGAACCCGTCGCACCAGCACAACCAAATTTTGTAGAAGTTGTTGCCATAAAACTTGATCATCATTTGCAAAATTTCAGATACCTAGATTGAACAGACACTGGGTTATTTCTATTTAAAGAAAGAAGTTGTATGGCAGCTACTCGAACCCGGCGGCCGAAAATGCTGGAGTTAAATAGCAAAACTAACAATTTTGTAAAAGTGATGTAAAAAAAATTGCAGCCTTCTAACTCCTTTATTTTTTGAGTTATCGTGCGGACGGACACTGAGTTCTTTCATTTAAAAAGAGATTTTGTATGGCAGCTACCCGAACCCGTCACACCACCACAACCAAATTTTGCAGAAGTTGTTGCCATAAAACTTGATCATCATTCGCAAAATTTCAGATACCTAGATTGAACAGACACTGGGTTATTTCTATTTAAAGAAAGAAGTTGTATGGCAGCTACTCGAACCCGGCGGCCGAAAATGCTGGAGTTAAATAGGAAAACTAACAATTTTGCAAGAGTGACGTAAAAAAAATTTCAGCCTCCTAACTCCTTTATTTTTTGAGTTATCGTGCGGACGGACACTGAGTTCTTTTCATTTAAAAAGAGATTTTGTATGGCAGCTACCCGAACCCGTCGCACCAGCACAACCAAATTTTGTAGAAGTTGTTGCCATAAAACTTGATCATCATTTGCAAAATTTCAGATACCTAGATTGAACAGACACTAGGTTATTTCTATTTAAAGAAAGAAGTTGTATGGCAGCTACTCGAACCCGGCGGCCGAAAATGCTGGAGTTAAATAGCAAAACTAACAATTTTGCAAGAGTGACGTAAAAAAAATTTCAGCCTCCTAGCTCCTTTATTTTTTGAGTTATCGTGCGGACGGACACTGAGTTCTTTTCATTTAAAAATAGATTTTGTATGGCAGCTACCCGAACCCGTCGCACCAGCACAACCAAATTTTGTAGAAGTTGTTGCCATAAAACTTGATCATCATTCGCAAAATTTCAGATACCTAGATTGAACAGACACTGGGTTATTTCTATTTAAAGAAAGAAGTTGTATGGCAGCTACCCGAACCCGGGGACAGAAAATGCTGGAGTTAAATAGCAAAACTAACAATTTTACAAAAGTGACGTAAAAAAATTTTCAGCCTCCTAGCTCCTCTATTTTTTGAGTTATCGTGCGGACGGACACTGAGTTCTTTTCATTTAAAAAGAGATTTTGTATGGCAGCTACCCCAACCCGTCGCACCAGCACAACCAAATTTTGTAGAAGTTGTTGCCATAAAACTTGATCATCATTTGCAAAATTTCAGACGCCTAGCTTCATTAGGTTCCAAGAGGTGCAAGAAGTCTGAACCGGCTGCTCTAGACCAAACAAATTTTACAAAAGTTGTTGGCATATAACTCGACACTTCTTTACTAAATTTCAGATTCCTAGCTTCAATAAACACTGAGTTATTCTCATTTAACCGGATAAGTTGTATGGCAGCTACCCGAACCCGCCGCACCACCACAACCAAATTTTACAAAAGTTGTTGCCATAAAACTTGATCATCATTTGCAAAATTTCAGACGCCTAGCTTCATTAGGTTCCAAGAGGTGCAAGAAGTCTGAACCGGCTGCTCTAGACCAACCAAATTTTACAAAAGTTGTTGGCATGTAACTCGACACCTCTTTACTAAATTTCAGATTCCTAGCTTCAATAAACACTGAGTTATTCTCATTTAAACGGAGAAGTTGTATGGCAGCTACCCGAACCCGCTGCACCAGCACAACCAAATTTTACAGAAGTTGTTGCCATAAAACTTGATCATCATTTGCAAAATTTCAGAAACCTAGCTTGAATAGATACTGAGTTATTTCTATATAAAGATAGAAGTTGTATGGCAGCTACTCGAACCCGCCGACCGAAAATGTTGGATTTAAATAGCAAAACTAACAATTTTGCAAAAGTGACGTAAAAAAAATTTCAGCCCCCTAGCTCCTTTATTTTTTGAGTTATCGTGCGGACGGACGGACGGACGGACGGACGGACGGACGGACGGACGGACGGACGGACGGACGGACGGACGTACATGGCTTAATCGACTCAGAATTCGATTCTGAGCCGATCCATACCTTTGACACTATATCTAGCTCGACTCCTTTAAGGTGTCACAAACGTAATGGCAAATTTATTATACCCTTGAACATAGTTCATACGGGTATAATAAGATTATATTCTAACGTCTTGTTTTGTTTGCATCATTATTTAAGTTTATAACTTATACATTTTTTTTAATTTACAAGATATTTGAAAGAAAATAGTTGAGATTTTATTTCGAAAATCTGTATCGTTTTATCGTGTTATTGATTAATTTAAATTTTTTGATATATTTAGACATAGAAAGACAAATTATAATATTTGCGTTTAATTTTTGGGTTTCTTTTTTTTAAATTGATTGTTCTTTTTTAATGTTAAAAGTTTCTTTATTAGATACCTTGTTAAGACTATATTCAATAAGATGTTGTAAACGTAACAAGAAATTCAGTATATTGTTTTATCAATTTTCCATTTATAACATGTTATTGACTATTTCTACTTTTTACTTACGTTTCATTACATTTCATTTACTTACGTATCCTATAAATTAATTTTGTGGTGGGGATTACTTTCTTCTTTTTTGAAACCAAAATTTTATGTGGTAAACGCAAGAAGCCACAAATACAAAGAAAAAATTATATTAAAATGTATGTACAAATACATACTTCTTACTTCAAAATAATTATTTTCAAATACACATACATATCAAAATGAATCTTCTTCGTGAAGAACGGTGTTGAAATAAATAAGAATTAATTAGGCAATTAGGAATCCAACTCACCAAAACTAGTATAAAATAAGCCAATCAGTAAAGCATGATAACCTAAAGCGATAAAATTAAAAAAAATTTCCCACTAATTATTGAATGTAAATTTTTCCTCAATATTAAAAAATGTAAATTTGTTAGGTGTTAAAAAGTAATCCCAAATCATTAAATAATGAAAGTTTGTTAATCACTTTCCCCTTAATATAATAGTTAGCGGATAGACAATTTACGTCTCGAGTATATCACACTGAAGAATATATTTATATATCTATACATTTAAGTTAAATTTATTAATTATACACCAGTTGTAGAAAAAGTTTGAATCTTCTTGAAGAAGCAAAAAATCACTTACAGAAGAAATAACTCTGAAGATTTTTTTTATATGCATCAACTTAAATATAATAATCCTAAAATGTTTAATAATAATTTGTGGTTACATATATTATCAATCGAAAGTATTAAAAAAGAGGGCTCAGATGATTACATTGAGGTATACCATAGTTAGAAAAAAAATTATCTGAAATTGCATGTTTAAAGTTTACTTTGTAACTTCTATTAACTAAATGAAACCTAGATCCATTTTTGGAGAAAGCGAGGAAGACCTAATTTCATTTGATTAAACTTCTATTATTAAATTTTTAATAATACAAAGTTATTCTACTTTTTTTTTGGAAGATACAAAAAAGTTGTATTAAATATAATTAGTGGATTTTTAATCTTTTCCAGATTTTTCAAATTTAGTTTATGATTAATTTGAAGAATTTGTTTTTTTTTTACTTTCTTAAAAAAAACTTATCTTCGATAAAAATTTAACAATATCTTACTTACTTTCCAAAAAATTAACTTACCTTACTTTCGTACCATTTTCTTTTGCTTTCATTCCTTTTTCTTCTAAACTGTATCTTATTGTATCTAATTTTATCTTTGATTTTATCCAATTAGTTGCCAATATGTATTAACATTTTGTTACATTTGGATTTTTTGACAAATAGTTTTCGTTTACAACTCCTTTAAAACTTAATAATTTACGGTGCCATATTAATAGGTGCCATATATAGCCATAATATTAGGTGGCTTTTAACAAAATATTTTATTAATTATTTTAATTCAAAACTTAATTATTTTTATATTTATTTCTAATATTGAATTTATAATCTATCAGAATTTTTATTAATTTAACTGATACAAAATTTCCCGTACTCATATTTCCCATTTCCATTCAAAGGAGAAAAACTAATTATTTTTAATTTCATAATTTCAATTAAAAACCAAAGGAAAAAGAAAAACGAGTTAATAACGAAAAAACCGAATCAATTCAAATAAAATACTAATAAAATTCATCATCATTGCATAAAGTTAATTCAAAATCACAAAAAAGAAAAAAAAAGAAATCTAAAATTGGAAATAACTTTGTAGTTTGGTAGTATCTAATAATTATTCTGCAGAAAAAAAACAAAAAAAGAAAAGGTGATGTTATAACATATTTTTTCATTTTAAATTTTTTTTTTTTTTTTTTATTCATTATCCTTTAATAAAATGTGCACCTGCAGACAGAGATAACTAATTTTTTTTTTTTTTTTGTTATAAATTGTGCTTTTTTTTTGCTATAGGTATTTAACTTTACAAAGAAATATCTATAGGATACATTACGTTAATCTTAATGTTAGAATATGAGTATCCCATCATATCAGTAATATATGAATTCAATCCTAGATCCACACATTAAAAATTCTGTTCCAATTTAAAATTTTTGTTTTAATATAACTAACAATAAAAATAAAATAAAAATGTAACAATATAATAAATTAATGATTCGAACTCATAGAACCTACCATTTTCTATTTCTCTTTGAATTAGTTTTTGCTCTTTTTTAAATTTTTTTGAAAAATCTGCTTATTAGTTTCATTCTGTCCGTCGGTCTCTTCGTTCGTTCATCTGTCTGTCCATTTACAAAACTTCTACATCGTTAAAGATAGAGCAGTGAAATTTTAATCATGAGTAGGTCCCAAAAAAATTAATGTTGTAATCCCGAAATCTCATATGGTGTTTTATGTATGTGTTTTTTCTTAGTTATATAAGGTTACAGCGCTGCAGTCCTTCAAATTTGGAAAAACAAGTCCTTTTTCCAAAAATTTATATCTTTATTTTGTTATCAAATATTTATATTTTTGTTTTTTGTGTAGAGATGACAAATGACAGGAATATATTATCAACTTTACAAATAAATGTCAACAATTTTTTCAAATTTAGTATTTCAATTTACCGTTATGTGATTTTACCTCCGATATGAATCTCCGAAATTCTTTTAGGTAGAACTTTGAAATTTTCTACCTAAAAGTATCTTATGAAATTATTAAAGTTATTAGAGAAACATTTTTTGTACCACCCCCTGATTAAAAACTATTAGATGTAAAATATTAGATATTTACTATTTTCAGAAACCTACTAACTTAGGCATCTCTACAAATTTTTGGAAATTAATTAAAAATAAATTAATTTGCATGTGTTTTCTGAATTATTTACGATTTCCTTAACATTAAAGAAAGTGTCTCCTGATTTTTGACAATTTTTTCCTTATATATAGAATTCTTAGAAGAATTTCAAAATTTGGTGCATCTCCGGCAGTCTTTTAGTTAAAATCTTAAAATTTTGAAAGTAAAAAAAATATTTTCGAATTAGTAGAAGTTATCTTCGAAATTTTTTTTTTGGACTTCTCCTTCTTTAAAAGCTATTAGGGGTAAAAGGTTCAAAAATTTACTATTTTTAGACATCTGTAACTCAGGCATCTATACAATGTTTTTCAAAGAAAACCGTTAATATGAAAATTCCAACAATATAGCATGTGATGACAGATTTTCTTAATTATAAAAGTTTTCTCTAAAACTAAAGAAAATATCTCTCGATTTTTCATAAATTTTCATACATATAAAATTCGAAGAAAACTTAAAAATTTTTGTGCAAGTCATAATTTCAGTTTGTTTTCATTGTCATTTGAAAAATGTGCTCCTGTAGAAACCTTTAGATAACATTTTGCCCTGTTTTTTTTTTTTTTATTTTTAATTGCATTGCCTTACATTCGGTACATCTAACAAAAAAAAAAAAAATTAAATTAAAATCTCGTAGAAAATGCCATCTGTTGTGCGTCAGCATTTAATAATAATTAAAAGGAGCATCAGTAGTACAAAATCGAGTATTACATATTAAAACCAAAATGTAAAAAAAAAAAAAAGCATTACAAAAAAAATTTTGCTATACAAGCCAACTGACTGCGTTACTGAACCAAACTACAAGTTTAACAGTTATTTTATTACCTTTACCCATATTGTATTACATTTGCTGCTGTTACTATTTTGATAGTTGCATTCCAAATTTTTACACGATTATAATTACAAAAGTTATTGCTACTTTAGTTATTCAACAATTTACAATATTCACATACAACAATTTCAATTTATATATAAAACATATAGAATGCATCAAATGCTAAATTCGTATCGTAAATATGTATATATCCTGAAAATTTTATTTTTATTATCCTTTCATATTCGCTTGCATTTTCATAATATTATGTAGGTTGAAAAAATTTTATTATAGGTGTTTTTTTTTTTTGTTTTTATGGAATTGGAAGAGATATCAACTCTAATAAGCACTTATTTATATATATATATATTTATATGACAATATGAGTTTATTATTAGGTATTGTTAAATTTTTACATATTATGTTTTATTGCAACTTTGACCGTAATAATGAAATTTCATATTAAGTCTCTTCTGCAATTTTACCTTTATTTTTGCGTAACATACTAAAAAAATATATATATGTATGTATGATATGAATTGCAAATTATAATACAGAGGCCAATAAATATTTATCTTTGATCGTTAAAATCTTCAATAACTTTGAAAAAAAATTATTCTACAATTCCAATCCGTGGTTCAAATTTCGTTGGTCCATTTTAAATGTTGCTAAATTTTATATACAGATAGACAGACGGACGGACATAAAAAGTTACTAAAATATTTGAGATTCTCATTCAGAAGATAAATCTCTAAGACAATATTTTTATTCTAGGTCGAGTCTATACTTTATCTTGTATAGAAACATGATAAAATTTCTAAGTACTAAAAATTTCTTTGCTTTATACAAATTAACTGAGCGTCAGCTCCTTGAATGAGTTAAACGTAAAGGTAATTTTTTTTTTCCTCATACTTAAGATCCAGTTTCTTACAACTATAACCTTTAGGAGATTTTTTAACCTAGAGGAGTAAATATATACAAATATAATATCATAGGTAAGAATAGTAATTAATACTCGATTTTAACAAATTTTGGTCCGAAAATAAATAAATTTGATTCCATCCCTGTTCTAATATCTGTTTTACAATATATTCAACTTGAAAGGAATATTTTTTTTGAATTTTCATTACTTTTTAATTAGGTGGAATTATTCGAAAGGTTCCTCTGCTTATTAAATATCTTTTTAACCATATAACAACCAATACAACAACCAATACAATTCATATACACATACATTAAATAAAATTCAAAAATAGTAAAAATTAAATAATCAAATTGAATTGAATTAATTAGGTACCTTATTTCTATTGTAAAATTGTAACATCGGCATTAACTTTTATATGCATTAAGAGTATAACAGCTAATAAATATAAATAAGGAACGACGCACAAAGTATCTTTATATATCCATATAGGTTGCAAGTTATAGTGGTGGAATAAAATGAACATTCATATATAATAGACATGAAATTATAAAAAAAAAAAAAAATGAAAACACAAAATCTAATTTTTCTAATTAAAATTAATTACATACGATAGATAAAAAAAAAGCATATAAAATATTACATAAAATGTTCAGTATGACGTTTTAAGGACTTTGGTAGGATTATATATTATAGTATGAAAATAATTACAAGATTTCCATAGAAATTCATTATAAATTTTTAGGATTCAATAGAAGTAAATAGAAAGAAAATATCCTTCAATTTAAAAAAAAAAAAACCATTTTTAATTTTTAAAATTAGAAAATTGAAATTTGTTATTTATTTTTTTTTTTAATCAAATACATGCTAATTAAAATGTTAAAGCCTTAAATGTTAAAAATGTTGCCAAAAATGTATTTAAAACTGAAGAAGCATATTAAAACAAGGCAGTATGTCATTTCAATTTTTGACACCAAGCAGGTCAGAAACAAAAGCAAGTACAAAAAAAAATTTCTGAGAATTGATGCTAATTTTCAAAGCATTTCCTTCTGCTGAAGTATCTTTTCTGAAAAGCGTTCCGAAAATATATAGAGGAAATGAAAATTTTGCAAAATTATTGTTATATATAAAGGTAAATTTAAATATTAAATGTCAAAAAATTGAACATTAGGCTTAAAAACTATTTATCAAAAAGCTTCTTAAAAAGCTTTTCTGTCATCTGGCGTTTTTAAATTGCAAAAAAAAAAATATTAAGCAGACCCTAAGAAGCCCTCAACTTTAAGAAAAAATTGTTCTACAATTCCAATCCGTCGTTCAAATTTAATTGGTCTCTTTTAAATGGAGTTGAAATTTTATAAACAGAGGGACAGACAGAAGGACAGACAAAGTGAAACTAATAAGTAGATTTTTTTTAATATATACATTTTTCAAAAATATTTAATATGAAATTTTTATTATAAGAGTATAAATTTATAGGCTTAAAGTTTAGTTCATTTTTAATTATGCAGATATATGCAGCGTAGATTTAAAACTTTGTATTGCAGCTAAAATGATTCTAAAGGATTGATCCTAATAACTGGAATCTTTGCTAAAATATTCATTAGTTAATGATTGTTTTAGTCTTTCCATTATGAATTCAATTAGTTTCTCTATATACAACATGTTGAATCAACTGTATAAAAAGCACAATTACAAACATAAGGTGAAGTATAATAAGTATAATATTTAAGTCTTGAACCTAATCTAAAATCTGTTTACAATAAGTAGGTACATATTTTAAAATTTATTGTATCTTAAAAAAATATGTATTTTAAAACTAATGTTTTAATTTAATATAAATCTAAATTTTTTGATTAAAAAAATTTTGTTGACATAATAATTATAAAAATTTTATATTACACTTATTATTACTGCTGTCAACAAGAATAACTCTATAAAACGCCATCTGATATAATATATTAAAAATCTTTTTTAAAATCTAAATACCACCAGATGTCATTAAAAAAAAAAAATGAATCTTTTTATAATAATCCGCCATTATTATTATTATTATTATGTTTAAAGAATCTAATTTTCCATTTTTGAATTAAAATAAATTTTTCCAATTTTCCACATTCATAATATAGAAAAGAACATTTAAATGTACATATGTATAAAATTTTATTATGTTGTAAATAAAGTTGTCAGACATTCTATAAATTAATGTGTTTAAAAATATTTTGTAAATGTATATACGTACATATATACAAATATATACTTACATTTGAAACTATAATTTGTACTTACATATTTATTAAATATATTTAATATATACATATATATATATATATATATATATATGTACAGTTTGTCCAGGATACTCGTAAAATATATTACTGACTTACATTTTATTTATTTCCAAACATAAAACTTTGACATATTTCCCATTTGTTTCAATATTTAAAACTCTTGAGATTTATATTATTTTAGTTTATTTTATTTATTGTTTTTTTTTTTTTTTTAATTTGTTTTCTTTTCTTTTTTTTTTTTTTTTGTTTTAAACAAGTATTTTTTGTTCCATAATCTTTTTGAATCATACGTATACATTATATGCAGATAAAAAATTTGAATCCAGAACGAAAAAAAAAAAAAAAAAAAAAAAACTGAATCCAAATCATAACAAACTGAACCAATATAGTTTGAAAATAAATTGAACCGATTTTCTTCAAAACGTTTTTCTAACTTTATTTTATACAATAATTTTCATTTTTATAAGACACTACACCAGTTTATCAGTTTTAAAGATTATAAATTAAAACAGCAGAATTACCGTTTCTAAACTATAAGTGCTTAGTGTAGCTTCCAAAACAAAACGGTGTTCAGTTTCCCTACATTTATGCTACAATGGTTACACTTTGACGAAAGAAGCTTCAAAAACTTCCCAGATTAATGTAAGGGAGTTTACGGAATTATGGAAAAAAAAAGCTACCGAAATGATTCCGTCTTTTCCTTGTCAGACTAGGGCAGGTGCAAAGAAAATGCTCTACATTCTCTAGCAATTAACACGCTAAATCTAATCGAATTTTCAAGGTGAATAGAATTAGTTATAGGGATTTTGGATTGTTACTTATTTCAAAGTAAAGATAAAAATATTGTTCCAATTAAGAAAGATTTCTATTTTTGAAAGTTTCACTGTAGTTATTTCCAAAGTTTTTCTAACGGATTAATATCCTCAATTCTTTTGTATAAATATATATGTTGTTCGGAAAACTCATTAAAAGGCTTGAATTTAGTTCTCATTTAACATTATCCCATAATCCCAATCAAAAATAGGACTTCTGTAAAATAAAAATTTAAATTGTTCGAGTGAAATTGGATTCTAGTGGTACGTATACATAGTGGAATTACGTCTAGTGGAATCATAACATTTTTTTAGATTAGGTAATAAAACCCAAAAGTCAGCCCCACTCCAGCAGCTATTATTAATAGTACTTATATTTTTACTATTATAATGCAAATTGCAGATACCGATAATAATAATAGAAAAAATTCCACTTTATTACATAAAAAATTTATTACATAAAATAAAAGTATCTTATAAACATGTAACGTACTGTATTTTATTATCAAATTTTTTTTTTTTTGTTTTTTCAATTTATAAAATGTTCAATAGTGTAATGTAAATATAAATTCAAATATTCCAGATGCAAAATTTCCATGAACTTTGATAAATATTTAATTTTCCATTTAACATAGAGTCATCGAAAAGAAACAGAGTGGCAAATTAGAATGAGATGAAAAAAGAAGGGGTTTAGTAGTTTAAATGAAAAATGCAACCAGTAATTAAATAAATGTTTGGTTTTGTTAAAAGGACATAATATTTTGTTAATTCTAATTACTTATTATGACTATAAAATCTAATAGTGCTTTAAAAAATTTTATATCCTCATAAAAAATAATCTGTTTATCTACATCTCATTCTTTTTGTTTTTGTAATTTTCTATCAAGACGCCTATAAACATGCAATAAACATTTTTAATTATAGATCATAAAAAGACATTATATAGAAAAAATAAATGGATTTTTTCACTTGAACGTTTATAAAAAATAACTTTAGATTATAAAAAAACAAATATTTTTATTATGAATTTACTTTAAAAATTTTTTAATTTAATTTGAAAAAATCCTAATTTAATTTTGTAAAATTCTAAATTTAATTAAAAAAAATTTAAATTTTAAATGAAAATATTTTTATTATCAGAATTTATTGCGTCTAGTAATTTTTTACTTGTACGAATCGGTCAAAAATTTACCGATTCATTTCAAACGACAGTCAGTTATACAAAATTATAAAAAAAAAAAATATTTTTAAAATTTATCTTCATTAGAAAACATCAAATGAAAAACTAAATAAAAACGTTTCTTACAAACAAAAAAAAAAGAAAAAATATTGCAAGAAGAAAAAGATTTACATTTTCATCATGAAAATAATTTTTCTCTTCTTCATTTTATTTTTCCTTTTTTTTTTTTTGTTATTTTGTTTTTCTGGCAAATCCCTTACAATTTTTAATACAAACATAAAAGATATAAAATTTATTTAGTAGTTTTTATTTTACTTTATGTTTCTTTCTTTTTTTTTACTCCACCATTTTTAAGGACAAAAAAAAATTTACAGATCCGTTTAAAAAAAAAAAAATAAAAAAATTTATCCCCCAAAAACCTATGTATCCTACCTATATATATATATATATTTCTTTACATTTTCCGTTTATCTTGGATGCACTCTAAAATGAATGTTTTTCGGTGAAATTTTTTTTTTTCTCTTCCTTATCTTTCTTTTCTCCTTTATTTCTTTCATCTTTCCTTTGTTCTTGTATTTGTTTATTTTTTAGATGGAAAGGGTGTGGAGGAAGATGTTCTGATGTTGAATATAGACAATCGCGTACATTATACAATTCTGCACTACATTTTCTACACCTGAATATAATTTTAATGGTATATAAATAATATCTATATAGTTAAAGGTGATAAAAGTAAAATCACGTATTCACTTTTATAAAATATTTGTTGAATTGTTTAAATTTCTCTCAGATACAATTGTAAAACAGTAAAATGGGTTTTTAACCCAAAAGAAAAATGAATAAAATATAAAAAATAAAAATCCCATCTTTTTCTTCTTCTATATCCGTAATGGTGTTCTTACTTTTTTAATGGATTTTCTTTACTTTTCTATGGTTTTTACAATACTAATCTTAAAGGAAACCAAAAAAACCAAAAAAAAAAAAAAATTAATAAAAATTAAATGAAATAATAGAAAATGTAAAACATAAAGAAGTTATAAAAGACTTGATAATATCTTTTCTCTTTATATACATTTAGCGGATTTGTTTCACCTAACCGTCTTTTTAAAAGACATACTCTTAACAAATACATTTGTTTTTTTTAAATCCACTTTGAAATGCATACGCAAATAATATAAAATGTAAAGTAAAAATGTTGCAGATGATAATGTTAAAGAGTTGACTAAAACAATTAAATTCAAATTTGATTTAATAGTTTTTGAAAGACTATTTTTAATAATTGTTTTAATAGAATTATAAATGATAGTAAAATTTTCAAAACATTAAGATTTGTTTTAATTGCTTTTCCTTTCAAATATCCTTTCCAATATTCAATTTTCTCTATTCTACTGATTTTATAATAAAATTTAATTATTAGTTTACTTGGTTGTTAATATGAAGGTTTCTTGCCATGCAATTCTCTTTCAACTGACCGGATGTTAGACCGGACGTTTCCGACAAAATTTACTTTTTCATAAGTTTCTTCGCCTAAGATCTAAAAGATATCTGACAAAATTATTCTTTTTTTTTTATAGGAAATATTTTCGTATACTCTTGAGTCTTGGTATATGTTAAGTTCATTACGTATAAACTGTACTTTAAAGCTACTTTTCCATTTTCATGATCTAAATGAACCTGCTTTTGTCATGATTTAATTTTCTTTTTTCTAAACTTTTATCTATAAATATAAATATTTAACATATGATCCGGCAGTTCAAATTTTATTAATAAATAATTATATATTTTTTTTTAAATATTTATTTTTAATATCGGGACCTTCACAAAATAAAGATTAGCATTCAAATATTTAATTACAAATTTTTTCATTACAGCACTAGTTGACACTACCCACAATACTTTAAATAAAAAAAAGTTTACAAGCATCTTAAAATAAAAAAAAAAAATGTGGATTGCTCTGCATAAAATAAAAAGTTTTAAACTAAAAAAAAAATAAGCACAACACTTTCTTTTGATTTGCATTTTTTTTTTTTTTATTCTTTTCTATTCTATTTAAAAAAAAATAAAAAATTATATTTTATTTTGGTTACTTTTTATATCGTAAAATTCCCTAAAATTATACTTAAAACATAAACTTATTTGTAGTTAAAATTATATATTCAAAAACACGATAGATTTAATGGTTATTTTAACACTAATCTTTGGTTCTGTATATGGTTTTTAAAAATCCTTTATCCTTTAGATTTATTTTATGTTTTTTTTTTTTCTGACTAACAAAATTATGTGGGTTAAAACTGTTAGCTTTTATTTACTATAAACTTAAAATTTTTAACCACTGTCTAAAACTAGAATACCTTTGAACAGGTAATGATTAATAACCAAACCTATATCTCACATATTATAATAAACGTTCAGATGATATTTTATATAAAGACAGGAAGTTGTAGAGATAAAAAAGAAAATTAAAATGAAATAATGACATATCTGGGCGAAATAATGTTCTTGCGTAGTAAAAAAAAAAAAAAATCGCCATTGTAAATTAAATAACTATATTTTATCATATTGATGCCGTTTTTTTTAAAGAGAACATCGTTTTTAAAATAACTTATTTATGTTGTGTAGAAGCAAATCCCGAAATCGTAGCGAATAACTAAATTATTATGAAGATTTTATAATCTAACAATCAAAAATTGTCTTATTAAATAATGTTTTTTATATTTTTGCCCGCTTGAAGAATTGCAATCAACTCACGTTTTCACAATGATTTTGTTACGATGGCCATTGTCTAATTATATAAAATACCCTTAAATACCCTTTCATTTCACATTAATTCAAAATGTAATGTAAATTTTTTATTTTTGGTTTTCTTTCCTTTTAGCACATTTTCATAAAATTTAGTTTCACTCTGTCCATCTGTCCGTCCGTCCTTCCGAACATCCGTCTGGGTGGTTACAAATCTTCTATACCGTTTGAAATAAAGCAATGATATTTTAACTACGGATAGGCATCGTTAAAAAAACTAATTTTGTGCAACAACCTTTTTCTGTAACCCCACCCGTTACGGAATTATAGCCCTACAAAGTTCGAAAAAGCCTTACTTTTAAATTGTTATAACACAGGTTCCATAAAGCATATTTTCAATCTGAAAACGCCAAACGATAGCTGGTTTTATAAACTTTGTAAATACATATGAAATGAATATGTGGCTTTGCCATGCGGTATTTTAATATACCGTTATGTGAAACTCAATTTTTGCAAAAATTTGGACCCCTTCTATCTTTCAAACGGTTTAACTTAGAAGCTTGAAATTTTGAGAGGAGTTAGATCTTCGGAAATAAGTATGTCATTTAGAGAATATTTTTGTCTCGTTCTCCGTTTACGAGTTGTAAGGGGTTAAAAACTGAAAATTTTATTCTCTATTTTTAAGCATCTGTAACTTGGGCACTTTTCCAAATTTTGTTGAAGTAATTTACAAAAATTAAAGCTCCAACATTATACTTTTGCTTGTGTTAATAACTTTTCTTAATTATATAGGATTATCTGAAATTTACGAAAGTGTGATTTGATTTTTCTCAATGTTTTCTTATTGCTTTCATTATTATTCATAATTTGTATTAATAAAATACGTAATTTATATTATTATAAATTTATTTTTCAATATATCTGCCCTTTACTCTAGGCTTATTATCGAATATTTTTGAATTTTGCAAATGTGGTTTTTAAAGACCCTTGTGTTTTTCCTTTACTTGTTTTTTTCTGTACAACATGCAATTTAAAAATTAACTAAATTTTTTTTAGTAAATGTTTAACAAAAAATTTTGTATACAATAAAGTCCAACACAATAATATTGTAATTTAATCTTTAGAACATGACAAAAAAAGTTTCCCAAAACTTGTATTAACTCTAATTTGTTTTAGAAATTATTTTCTTTATTTTATAATTACTATTTCTTGAATCCACTTACACTTATAAGATACTTTTAATATATTACGTTTTCACTCTAATATTTTTCAAAATATTTTACGATACTTTAACGATAACGGTTAAATAGTTATGTAAGATTTAAGATTATGAAATTACAGTTAAGTTTGGGTACAACAATTAACATTTTTTGCTTTTTAATATAGTTGAAAACTCTTTAAATTTTTCGATGTAAAAAAAATTTCCTATTAACAAAACAAAAAACGAAAAAGAGCACTGGGTACCCAAAAATATCCTTTTCAATACAACAAAAAAAAATAATAATTAAAAGGGAAAATTAATGGATGGAGTCTAAAACTAAACAAAAAATTTTTAGAAAAAAAAAGGATAATTAACATAATTTTTAATCCGTTCTTGTGTTTGTTTGTCCTTTTCTTTTTTGGTCCTTTATTTTCATTAAAAATCGCGTCAACTCTATGCCTCAACTAACAAATAAAGTTAGCGACATTGATTTGAATACAAAAATACTTAGATTTTTATTATTATTATTATGTTGTGAATATGATGATGATATTGATGATGATAACTATATTATAATAGAAAGGATAAAGGATATAATTATTAACGTTTTTGGTTCATATAATTTCTTTTCTTGTTTAGAAAAATAAAGATAAAAGAAAGTGAAAGCCGGATGAAGGCAAAAAAAAACAAAAGAGGATTAAAATTTTTATTTAATTTTAATGAAAAAAAAAAAAACAAGTAAATAAAAGCATAAAAAATTGTAATTAAATTTTTTTTTTTCGTTGCTATAGTAAGAGTAGTTGAATTTAAGTTCCCTCTACTAATCTGCTGGCAGAAACCAAAAATTTATCAAAACATCCTCCTGAAAGTATGCAAGTTCATATATTATATACAAAATAAATTATTTTTATTTTGGTGAGTCAGTGGTGAAACATTTTAGGCTTATTAACCGAATGAGTTTGGGTTAAAATCCTGTACAGTTAGCAAATTTTATTAATTGAATGGAAATCCCCTTTGCTATACCATAATATGGGTAAATCATTTTCACTTCTATTTATATTTTAAAAGATGTAATCCGCAATAATTTTTTAAATACTTGTAGATCTTATAACTAAATATAATTACTGTTAGGTTTTAAGAACTTCACCAACAATAGATAATTATCAATCAATTCTAATAAATTTGTCAGTTTCTACAACTTTTGAAGTTATATACTTATGAGACTGCAGTTAGTAATTAACAATACAAAAATATCTAATTATATTTCATATGTATTTTGAAAGATATGACTGATATAAAGGACATATCATTCGAAAATCGAACATAAAGTTTTTAAACAATGAAGTAAAAGCGTAAAAAATCAAAAAGATCCCAAATTTTATTTTTTGTATTTAAAAAAAAACAAAAACAAAAACAAATTTAAGGCGAATAAAAATTAAACTAGACTAGACCACGAAAATTAATATTTTTTATCTTTATTTTCTAACAAATTACATTTAAAGGTTAATTTTATTTATAATTTTGGTTATGTTTTATATCACGCACATGCTTACATTTATTACGATTATATTAACATTTAAAAAAAAAAAAAGCAAAACAAAGGATTCTTAAAATGCTAATGAAAATTTAATAATCTGAAATTTGTTATAGAAAAAAAAAAAAAAAAAAAAAGGGATGATTATTAAAAAAGTGTTAAAATTCCTATAAAAAATTATCTTTTTTGTTTTCGTTTCATCCTTTTTATGATTTAGGAAAAACTTTAAAAAATTTATGGAAGAATAGGAACACTTGCCACGTTTGAACCTATTTAAATTTGAAATCAATTTGTTTCTTAATTTTATTATTATGTGGGTACAAATAAATGAACTGAATACCCTTATTAAATATATTATATTTAATTCATATAAAAAAAAATGTCAACTAGAATAATATTTAAATAAATTTTATCAGTCATTGAATAATTAGATAAAAATTTGTAAGAGTGGTTATTCTATTATGAAATTTTGAGATTTTTTCTTTTCACAATACTCTCAAACACTTTTGTTAACACTGCAGTTTTGAATATGACCTAAACTTATGCAGCAACTGAAGAGTTATAACAATTTTTAATTCAGTCAACAAAATCTTAGCTTCAATCATTCGCGATAGAATTAAAGAACACATAGAAAATGGCATTAGAAAAAAATTATCTGGATTGAGCGAACCGAGGAAATGTGGGTTCAAATCCATCTACTTTTATTAATTGAAAACAAATTCCTTTTGATATAAAATATAGATAAATAATTTCCATTCCTCCCTATATTTTAAAAGATGTAATCCCCAATAATTTTTTAAATAATGTGTGATTGTATGACCTTGTAATTTGACAGGTAATCTTGAGTGAGAACTCGGTTAGAGTAAGAGCATTGAACACGCTAATATCTTTAGAATTATATTAAAACAGTCAAATAAATACAACTCATCATTATACCGTTATATTACACAATATCTGAAATTCTTCTCAGATCCAAAGAAAAAGATTTTCAATGCTTGTGTCAATTTGGTAAGAGCAAAACCTCGCTAACTATCAATAAACTTACTAAGCACCTAAACAGGTCTTTGTGAACAAATACCACCGAAATCTGCCATATATTCTTCCCAAATAGAAAATCGTACACATAACTCTGTAATATTTGTTGAGAGTATCCCATCGAAATATAAATGGACACATAATTAGAAGTCCAAAGAATATTATTGCAATATGGCAGTGGATGGGCAATCGCATCGTAAACGAAATGTAAGCAGCAAAGGTAAACTTAACAAAACATCATGAAAAGTTATTTCTATAGCTCAAAAGATAATCAGGTGGAAAAACTTATTGAATTCGCTATGCTCCCTAAAGAATTTGTAAGAAAAAAACAACAAAAAACACTGGACTTTTAATTCCGCTCCGCTTCGATTCTTTCATTATTAGGAAATGAAGCTTTTACAAATTCTCTTCACCTTTTTCGATTACAGCTCAATTTTTTTTACCTAGCTGTAAAGCTATCATTGTCCTATATTAATTTTCGTCAATTTTACCAAGTGTCATGCCCCTCACAGAATCAATTTAAAGGTTTTGTGAAAAATATCTTTTGGAAAGGAAAATTAAAAGAGAAATATGCAAAATATTTCAATTAATTTCTTTTTTAATTTCTATAATTTAAAAACTTAGCCGCATAACATTCTGTTAACAAAAAAATTCGGAAACCTAAAAATCTAGAAATACGATCAAAAGATCAAATAAAAATATCAAATCAAAAAGTTCCTATTTGACAAAAAAAAAAAGGAATTACAAAATTTCACATATACAAATTTTGCAATCAAATGCAAATTTTGTTGCATGTTAAGCTAAAATTTTTTTCACATTCAGCATCAATTGTAGCAGAAAATTTATGCAAATTAAAGTAAACATTTAAAAAATATTTTGTCAAAATCAAAAACAAAGATAATTATATTTAAATTAATAATACATATTGTTAATTCATCCAGAAAATTAATTAAATTTTGATACTAATTTTAATTCATTTTTATTATAAACTAAAAAAAATGAAATAAATTTAATTCATTTTTATTTTAATTCATTTTTTTTGGTTTTTTTTTTTTTTTGATTTAATTAGTTTATTTTAAACGATAAATACTAAAATTTAATATATATATATATATATTTTTTTTTAATTTATTTGATTTAAATAGGAAAATTGTAATATAATGTTTTCTTTTTCAATTTTTTTTTTTTTAGGTAAGTTCTTCCTTAAATGTTAATTTATTCAAAAAAACAGTTTTTAAACGCAGAAAGGTTAAATTATTTTTAAAATATATTAAAGTAAGTACATTTTAAAGAATAAATTTAATTTAATAAAAAAGAAGTTAAATGTTGAGAGTATAAACAAATGATATCTTCTCTAATTTGTTTCTTTTACTGCTAAAAAACTTTTTTTCCCTTCCCACTCCTAAGGAGGAGCATAGGGCATCCAGTAAATCATTTATTATTCACATTTGACTAAACTTCAGTTTCGGTAATCATTAATTTCATTAAGCCTTTGATTACTCGACTGTAGCTATTGTACAAAAACAAGGCTATATGAGACGTAAATATTTATTTATTTCTACGTCATCATACATAATAAGATTATTAAACATTAACAGAAAAATCTATATTATTTTTTATTAATGACCCAGCCAGACTTTGAACCCTAGACTTTTCAAATGAAAATGCAGATCTCTTAACTATCACAACATTACCTGGATTGCAAAAATACTTTTAAGTTAATTTAACTTCATATTGGATATACTGAAATAATTACAGATCCAGTTTTATTAAATAGGTCGAAATTTTTAAAGACTGCCAAAAAAAAAAAAGATCAACTAAATACAAATCTTATAAGAAAACCTTGTATATATATTATTAAACAAAGTTGCAACAATCTTATTTTAAAGAAATTTATTATTTATAAATTAAAAATTACATTTTCTTATAAATATTAACCATAAATTTATTGAGATTATACTTATCACAAGTCACAACTGTATGATGAAACAAATAACTTTATATTCGAAGGAATGATAAAAGCATGCGTAAAATTTTTTACTAATATCGAAAGTTGGCTAACCGAATACAAAGAGTTTCAAAAATGTTTTGTCTATTTTTATGAAACTAGAGGAAGGCTTCTTAAAGACGTGTCTGATGACCTCAAATCACTTCGAAGCCATTATAATATAGTTATTGTTATCATCAATCAATCACTTACACATTTCAAAGGGAAATTACAATAATTTTTTTTTTTCATATCTCTAGTCTTGGTAATAGAACTCTTAGACCTATACATTTTCTATGATCAATTTATTAATATATTACCAAAAATTCCAAAGTTATCAAACAAAAAAAAGTCAACTGGTAATTAATTATAGTAATTTAAATTTTGATGTATTTTTTTTAACTGAAACTTGATTAAAATTTTTTAATAGAAGGTAACAATCTTAAGCTATTTAACAGGTCATCATATTCTATTTTTAGGAACGATAGATATTCCGAACCCTTAAATAATATATCGAATATTTGCATTCATAAAATATTAGGTACATAATATACCAATTACAGTCAAAAATCCTTTTAATACGTTTGAATCCTAATGGGGACTGTTTTGAAGTAATATGGATAAAAATCTTCTTCTTCTCCTTCAAATACCTTATTCAGAGGACAGTGATTATATGAGGCAATTTTTTACATGCTGCTGCCATGTGGATCTTGTGGCATATTAATCGATTCTCCAGATGTTTTTCCTGTTAATAACAGCAGTTGATCTGACCATCATGTATAGGAGATAGGTTATTCGTTCACTCTTCTTTCCATTACTAATTTCATACAAGATCTATATGGGTCATATAAATGTCAAATAAAATTCAATATATTCCTATTTTTTTTTTTTTTTTCTAAGGGAGGTGGGAATTTTCCAAAGACACCAAGAATTTCCCCTTGGTAGTGTCAGATTGTTACTGACTAAACCCACCTCCCCCTTTTAGCCAATATAGTGGGATGAAACCCTTACCTTCGAACCAGTATATTGGCTAGGGAGTAGGGATAGGAAAGGATAGGAACATGGATACGGAAACATTGAATTGGGAATGGGACTGTAAGGAAACAATGAATCCGCCTATTATTATTATTTTGCTAACAGTGACTAAAGCCGTCACAACAGTTACAACATGTAGTAGTAGTATATATATTATTACTACATGAGGTAATTATTGAAGGCAACCCCCACAGTCACTGTAGCGGCTGTTATTATTGGTATTAATATTCTTATTAACATTATTATTATTTTACCATAGAGTCAGCGCCATCAGTGGATTACAACGTGCAGCAGTATATAACACCTTACTTGCATGATATAACCAAAGATGGCTCTATTGTTGCAGCTATTATTATTATTACTATTATTATTATTATTAATATTATTTTAATATTATTATTGTTATTATTACTACTATTGATTATAGGATATACATTATTACGATATAAAAGTACTACATATTTTTTATTTATGATCTGACCGGGGTTTGAACCCAAGACCCTTAGATTGAAAGGTTGGCGACTTAACCACTGCGCCATGAGCCAGATGATTCATCAAGTTCAATATACACACAGTTTTCTTAGATCTTATAAATATACGAGTAGGTGTTATGAATTTTTAATTTGTTCTAATTTTTGATCCTAATTTTATTCTTTTAATGATAGTTTGTACTCTTAACATCCCTTAAAATATCAAACCCGGGAAAATTATTTCATAAAATTTTATTTTAATAAATTAATAAGACTATTTTTTTTTTCTTCACTTGTAATATTTTCATATAAAAAAAAAATAAACTTTGAACCAAATGCTATTTTGTACAAAAAAAAAAATAATCAATTTCCGCTAACAGAAAAAATTACTTTTAAAATTTTACAATAAAAAACAAAACAACTCAAATCTAACCTAAATAATGAAAAAATCATTATTTGACTAGAAACCTCTTAATTGCCTTAAATAATATGCTAATATTTTTGTTGAAATAATTTCCGTCCTTAAAAAGTTAAACTGAAATAAAAATTGATTCTTCATTTGCAATTTTTATTTAAAATACAAAAATAACAAATAAAAGAATTGTTTTTTAATTAAATTATCAGGAAACTTTTGTTTAATATTTTTTTTTTCAATTAAAAAACACACATTTTTTTCTTTTTTTTACAATACTCAGAAGTCATGATCAAATTAATTTTTGAAAATTAAAATTGATATACTGAAACATAAAAATTTAATTTGCTATATATAAATATGTATATATATTATTTGTATATATTTTTTTTTTTATTAAATATAAATAAAATAAATAAAAAAAAAAAACTTAAATAATAACTAAAAACAATTATTTGATTCAAAATTTCTCAAATTCAATATTCTCATACAATTTTTTACAATTTAATATTTGTATTACAAAATAGATGTAGTCTAGTCCGAAAAAATTTTATTTAAATACATATACAACATACATATAAAAAAAAAAACAACTATTCAAAATTCTTTTCACTATTCTACCTTTCATTCAGTTTTTTATTCACTCATTCATTTTATTGTACTCCAATTTGTATTCACTCTTAAGTTCAATTTAATCTTTATATCTATATATCATTGTTAAGAGTGTCACTCTTTATTTTGAAATCACTTTAATTCAAAAAACGGTAGTTTTTACTTTTGAAATTTCATTCAAATCTTTTGTCAAATATTTCATTTGTATTTAAATGAATGAATTTCAACATATAAAATTAATTTTATAATCGATTTTAATGAAAAATATTTTAAGCAACGGACAAAAAAGAAGTATTTTAGTAGTTTTAGTTGATTTTGAGGAGTAAATTGAACAGGAGTTATATATTTCTCAAGTGTAAGAATGAGCACTTAAAGATCTACTTCCATATAAAAAAAAAATACCAAAGAGTATTTTCTTGTACATAAAAATGTTCATCAAAATTATATATTGTCTCATATTGTTGGGTAGCACTAATGTTCTGGTTATATTTCTACCACTTTAAAAAATGAATTCCCAACCCATTCCCATACATCGACGACGACCCGATATTTCTGTTCACATTATGTTGTCGAACTAAATAATGGATACATATAACCTCACATAACAACCACTCTTATAAACCACAATTTTATATTTGTTTTATTCGTATTATTATTATACCAGCGGCGATAACGTGACGACGTATTAACGATAACAGAAAAATATCGTTCAGAACTGTATATCATATATCATCATTGATTTTGTTACCGTTCACGACGTCGTCGTTACGTGCCATTGTGGCGGGATACATCTTCTGTGATTTAGACATCGTCTATTAAATTTTAAAAAATGTAATTGAAAAACAAACATTTTAGACACTTCTTCTAGAAGATCTTTAAATATGTTTCAAAAAAGTTTATTTTATACTCAAAGTTCAGATTGAATTTTTGGCTTTTGATTCAGAACAAGCTTTACTCTCAGTGCTTTTTTTATATATGAGCTCTTTAATTTGAACGAAAAGTTTTTTTTTTTTTCATTCACTCGCCCCTTCTTGTGCTGCACTATAAGAAGCATAAGGCATCCACTAAGTCATTTATTATTCATATTATTTTTTATTGTAAAATGAACTTGAGAATGAACTTAATAAAATTACCCTCTATCTTAATTGTAAAAGAAAAAAGAAAAATTCCTGCGCAACTTAACGGTTTATTTTCGGAAAACGGAAAAATTCAAATTTCTGCCTTAACTGGAATACAACATTTTGTCCATCAAAAATAAATCAATTCATTGTTCTGGTATCCAATCTGAAATTACAAAAAAATAAATTATTTGGCCAAAACATAATATAATAAACGCTACGATTGTTGCATAAGAATTTATTTTTGAAAATTTTTTTTTTTTTAATATTTTGTTTTTATAACTTTTCAGTGGTTCATAAACTTTTTCTTTAAAAAATACCAATATTTATTTACGCTATTTTTTTTTAAAAAACTTATTTTGGTACGAGAACATGCCACAAATCAAGCCATTTATTTACTGTTTTTTACCATCTTGAATATGTTTCGTTTCTTACACTGAGTAGAGTTTATTCTTTTATAGGATTAACTGTCACATTAAAAGAAAAATAAAAACACAGTAATGACACTTCATAAGATTTTGACATTTGTAACACTCGTTAACACACTCGAATTCAATTAAAAAAATTTAATTTTATTAACTAAATTCTGCATTTCACTGGATTTTATCAAACTCTACTCCGTCATGTCAAAACTACTTTATTTTTCGATAACTTTAACACCAGCAGATTAAGAATGAAATGCACTCACTAAATCACGAAAACACAACTTTCATATCCGAGATAATAATTTTTTCGTTCTTTCTTTTAAATCTCCCCTATTTAAAATATCTCCTCCCTTAGCATAAATATTATATTAGAACCTCTCCTCCTTATAATATTTATACTAAGGAAATCCTTATTATATTTATTGTATTGTATGTATATAAAACCACTGATAGCTTTTTTTTAGGTACTAAAGAAAAAAGTAATTTTTACCGGCTATCAGACAATTTTTAACATATTTTCAAAAAAATGTTTAAAATTTTACTATTCGTGAATTCACTCGGCCCGTTTGTCTGTTCATCTATTTAGAAAACTTTTACACCATTTAAGATGGTGCAATGTAATTTCCATCATGGCTAAGTCTCATTAAAATATTAATGTTTTTACGTAGCCTAAACCATTGACAAAAAGCGTTATTTGCCATTTGTTTATATCTCAAGTTTTGCTTAATATTTTTCCAATCTAAAAAAGTCAAAAGATAAAAAATTTTTTAAGCTTATAAATCAATATAAAAGTTTATGCAAGTTGGTATATAAATTTACTGTTATGTAAAACCATAACTTTCAAAAATGTCGTTTCTTCCGAAACGCTTTTAGTTTGATCGTTAAAATTACCTGTAAAAAATGTTTGTACCGAGTATAAAAACTATTAAGAGTCAAAAAGCAAAAATTCCCTATTTTTAGACAAGTGTAACTCTTAACACACCTGGACAGCTGCGCAAATTTATCTTAGATAAAGCATAAAAATTAAATAGCTACGACATTTTTTTTTCTTTACACTTTTAACAGCTTTTCTTAATTATATATAGGGTGTCTTTAAAATTGAAGAAAGTGTCTTTTGACTTTTCACAATTTTTTTGTACATAAAAAATTCCAAAAAAAATTAAAAATTCCAAAAGTAAATCACAAAATCTACAATGCATTTTATTATCTTTTTGTAAATGTGCTCCTTTGAAAACCTTTTCTTTTACATATTACCTTGTTTTTTTCTTTTTTTTTTTTTTTTTTAATTTTTTGTAAACGTGTAGAATAGAATGCAATTTTAAATTTATAAAATATAAAAATAAAATAAAAACTGTTAACAAAGTACAATTTACCTTACACCATTATCATTTAGGACTTGGTGGTACCTATAAGAAACGAAAACGAATTTTGTTGGGTATATTTTACAATAATAAATTGTTTGATTATTCAGTTTTTTTATTTTGATGATCAGGATTCACGTTTCTATACCAATTTCCTTTTCGTTTGAAGCGTCCACATATCATAAGGTGTACTGTAAGGTGTACACATACATACAAATTATGGTGAAACTTCGTTTAAATCAATTCATACAAATATTATTGAAGCATTTTACCAAAATTTTATATAAATTTAAGATAATTCAAATTTCAATGACAAAGTTTTTAGTTTTTACTAAAATTTAAATGGGGCCTCGGTGGCCTTGTGGGTAAGAGCGTATAAAATACGATGTAAACACCGAAGGCGTGTGGATTCGAATCCCACACTCGTCGTAAGAATTATTACCGCTTACGACATTTACAGCCACGCCTGCAAAGGAAAGGCTGTGTAATTTCCTGTTCACATTTATGTGGCAGATTCGAATGCACTAAAAAAAAAAAAATTTAAATCACTAAGGTTTAATTTAGACAATAAAAATTTTTATTCTCGAACTTATATATAATAAGCATAACCAAAGCACGCTAAACCGAAATTTTGAAAATTATTGAATTTTATTTTCCTCGAAATCAAATCATTTTTGTTTTTCCATTTTTCATAGAAAAATACAGTGTTACATCCTTGTATTCTTCTACTATATGCAACTGTATATTAAAGTAAAGCCGGAATTATTGAATTGACTCTTTTGTTACAGACGCTTGAGTTAAATTTTAAAAAAATTTTAATGTTTTTATACAATATTTTTTTTTTTTAATTGTATCTTTTTTATTTTTTTTTTATTTTTTTGTAAATCGAAATAAAAGTATTTTAACTGCAGACGGTTTTTTTTTTTTTTTTTGAATTACAATACAAAAAAAAATGCTTGCATTGTCACTGAACATTTCGATAAAACATTGAATAGCCTAAAATTGACTGAAGTGTATCTTGGTTGCATCCATATAGAAAAAAAAAAAAACACAAAAAAAGTGTTATATAAAATTAATTTATTTTGTTAATACTTGCATTGTCATTGCTTTGAAGTGTAGTTAGTTTTTATTAAAGTTTGAGGCATTCACGGACAAGTTGTTAGCAAAGAATGCAGGGTTGATTTAAAAAAAAAAAAGAAAAAAAGTGTATTTTTTGTTGGTGGTTAATGACTGAAATTTACACATCATAGAAATGAACACTTTTTATGAATTAAAGATATAAAAACATTTTTTATATACATAGTTTTTACATATTTTAAATGAATCCGGAATTTTAATTATAAATTTTGAATAAAAATATTTTTTTTTTTTTGTTTGTTTTTTGTAAGAGAGTTAAATATGTTTTGTAATTTACATATTAAAAATTTGATGTAAGAAAGAAAAAAAAGATTTTTTTTTTGTTTTATAAAAAAACTAACAAAAATTTTGAAACCGGAAAAACTTTTACAAAAATAAATAGTTAATTTATAGTAACTTAATCCCAATTTTTTGTTTTTTTTTTTTTTTTTTTTGTAGTTGTATATAATATTAAAATTTCTATAGTATTAATGATTGATTAAGAATTTTATTTAAGATTCGGAAATGACACGGTGTTATTTTTTTTTTATTATAAAAAAAAAAAATGTATATTTTAATATTTTGATTTTTAAGAGGATTATAACAATATTCAGTATAAAAAATTATAAATGCGAGATATCAAAATTAATAGAAAATTCAGACACGTTAAAAATGCATTTCTGATTAAATTTCCGACATATTTTGATAGAAATTTTTAATTTCACTAAAACATTTTGAAATTTTTGATTTTTTTTCCTTAAACGAGCTGTTTTGAAACTTTCAATTAGATTATAAATTGAATTCCCTACTACAATATAATAGGGTTAAACATTCTAACTAAGGGTACATTCACATTGAATGCATGCATCCGGATGGAAAACATAGTCCAGTTACATTTCGCTTACTCTTCAAAAATATTAATCCTTTTAGTAACTTTATGTACAATTGTATATATTTAATCACGAGAATAATTCAATTTTATATTGCTGAATCACGTGATTATTCAGCATATAGTGAAAAAGTTAACGAATTTTTTGATTTCAACATGTATTCACTCGTTCAACCTGCACAATAAAGTGACAAGTTTTTATTTTAACCTATTTGACAAAGGAATTAAAAAAAAAAAAATATTTTATTTGAATTTAAATGAGTATACATTAGTGTACAATGAAGTATTTCGAATTTAAAATTTATAAAAAGTTTACGACCATATTCGGTTTTTGTTTAAATTTAAAAAAGTATTATTTTCTAAAATATAGTTAGCTATAGCTACATTTTTAGCATTAATATTTTATTTCGCTTAATTTTTTGTCAAAATTTTTTAAATAATAATCAGCAGTATTTGACATTTAATAGAAATTTACATCTAATTGTATGCGCCTTTACAGAGCATGCATGCATAAATATGGAAAGGGAAATCACGTCATTATATACATATATACAATATGTATATTTTCAACCAATCAAAATTTTGCACGCAGATGTATGCATCTAGTGTTAACGTACATTTTAATTGTGCATCTTTTCAATGCATTGATAAATAGGAAAAGGAAGAATTTAATACGATAATTGTATTATAAATATTTACAGTTAATTAACCTTTTTTTTTTATTTTTTGGAAAATCTATATATGAATCGTGACAGCATCTTAAGTTATTTCTATTTTTTATAAGCAAAAAGTATGATCTACTTGAACAATTATTAAAGATACAATAAACTTTAATAAAATATCATTATTATAAAAAATTAAGTAAAAAACTTAATTAATTTCAATTAATTTAAAAACTTCATTTACTTATAATAAAAAAAAATTTTTTTTTTATTTTTTGAAATTTATATATATAAAAATATAATGATGCAGAATTTTTTATTATTATAAATAATTTAATGGGATAATCAAATTAAATTATTAAATACAAATTAAATAATTTTATTTTATGCATGTTTTTCTAATTTATTGAACATTTTTATATTTTATAAAAAAAATATTATTATTTCAATTCAAAATTCTCTTTATTTTTTCATATATATTTTGTTAAGATAATTAGTAACTAATTATTATTAACTACAAAAAAAAACATTTTTTAGTGAAAATATTTAAAATTTCATTGAAAATAAAAAAAAAACTTTGTATATACGTGTAAACATTTTAGTAGTACAAATTAATTTATTATAACAAAAAAGGAAACCACATGGATAAAATCAGATAAATTTTTTAATTATTACCATTTTAAAACAATAAAAAGGTCAATACTTTGATTAAACAAATGTGTAATAAAACAAAGATTTTTATTTTATTTCACTAATGAAAATATGCATGCAGTTTTTATTCTAATCTAAAGACTAAACCTTGAACTGTCATTTACGCCAATTTTGTAACTGTAACTTTTGTTTTTTATTGTTTTATTCTTAGCGAAATTTTTCAACTTTTCAACTCGGTTTGTTCTGAAACAATTAACATGACCTTAATTGCCTCCCGAAACTTTTATAATTATTTTACAGTACAGTCAAAAAGGACAAATCTCCCAAAAAATCCCAAAAAAAAAAAAAACAAAATGACGTTTAAATGACGGAAAGTTCAAAAAGGCTGTATAGAAACAAACAAAACCATCCAAAAATCAAAAATGTCAAATCGGATAAATTTCCTTTTTATATAATATGCAGAATATTTATAAGTGTTGGCAAGATTCTGAATTAGGAGATATTCTAAATTTGGTTTAAAATCTGGGTTGCCCCTTTTTTAAGAGTATTTTATAAATTTGTTCTGGGAAAATGATTTGCTCTGATTTAGAGTGCATCTCTAAAATCATTCCTAATTAAGATTCCCGCCTACACTTATATATAAATATTTTGGAAATAATTGAAAAAAATTTCGGTGATCCCTAATTTTTAATTTTTGGGCGATTTAGGATGCAGCCTTTTCAATATATAATTCAATAATTAAATAAGCAAAAATAATAATAATTTTTTTTTTATATAATTTTACACCTTCAATTTAATTAACAATTTTTCAAAAGAAAAAAATAAAATAGAATAATATTTATTATTATAATTTTACAATGTACAAAACTCATTTTGAATTTGATTTTTTAATTTTTTTATTACTTTTTTATCTAATAATTATTTTAAACTAATTTAATATGTATACATACTTATATTCTATTTTGGGGTAATTTTAATAAATCTACTAATTCATTTTTAAATCTAACAACAAAAAAAAAAATTTGCATTCAATTAATACCTAATTAAGTTTTTTAATCCAAAAGAACTTCAAAATTATCAAATAATATGCTATAATAATAATTACATGTTCATTATCGTATGTGTGACATTTTCAAAAAACAGTAGAATTAAATAAAATTACTCCTTTGTTAATACCGTAAATCTAATTACAGTTTTTTTTTTTTCTAATCCTTTTTATATTTAATTTGTGCCTAAAAGTATGCAATGACTGTGTTTATTAACTTTTCTTCTTTTCTCTAATAATAATCTCTAATGGTTAAGCACGTAGCTTCTTAACCTAGGTTGAACGGGTTTTTCCTGCACAGGTAGCAAAAAATTAACTCATTTAAGAAAAGCGGTATCTAGCAGTTTTCTGTGTTTTGCTCTGTGTTTAGATTTGTTTTATATTTTTTTCTCTATTAGATCAAGTAAATAATTCCGAATTTGAGTAAGTGATTTTTTAATTTTTAATATAGAGATCCATTAAATGAAAAATACAATTTTAGGGCACCTACCGGCTTATCTAGAAGAAGAAATTTTTCCAAAGTCGGAAAAACCATAATTTAGGTGATTTTTCTTAGGAATAAATAATATTAATATTTTAATATTTATAATATATACATTTATATGTTATGTGTCTATTTATATGTGTCTATTAATATATAAAAAATATGTTATGTGACTATTTCAAATACTAATTTTCAAAATGATTTCTTCTCTAACGATTAAATTTTCTTTACTGGTACTGAAGTAAAAATCAACCTTTAGAAAGTTTATTTAGGAAGTCAGTACGTAAATATTTTTGCATCTATAGCAATTGTGCAATTGTACCGAGGATTTCTTAATTATATAATATAACTATATAAAATATTAATAGTATATATAACCTGTAAATAACCTTAGAATTCAAAGTATTAATAGTATTGCATAATCATATGTGATATTAAACAAATAAAATATAAATGAACATTTTATATATAACATTATATTATTATTTTAGTTACTAAACTTACTCAGTTTGTTAACAAAAACTCTGAACAAAAACAAAAAAATATTTAATATAGAGATAATCAACTTTTATATTTTCTAAGGCGACCAAAATTACGATTATTTTTTTTTTTTTTTTATATTATTTAATGAAAATTCTTACATTATTTTTCGATTTAAATTATATTCAATCCGATAAATTGTCTATCTAAATTTTAAACTTTACAAAATAAATGAAGTCTTTTATAATATTATAAACTCTAACCACAGAGTTGTTATCAATATATGGATTAACAAAACTAAATTGTGACTTGTTTCCAAAATTGATTTGAAAAAAAAAAAGATAAATTTCCTCCTTACAAAAATTTTCACAAATTTTTTTTACCAATTATAAGTAGTCTATATAATATATATAATATGATATTTTTATACATATTTTACAATTATCATGTACTTGTATAATATATAAATATTTATATTTTCTCTTTTTTAATATGGTACTATATTTGCAGCACGTACGCCCCAATTTAATCTACCAATAAAAGTCCACTTAAATGAAAATCTTCATGTTATCATGTTTTTTGTTTTTTTTGTAGATATTTTTTAAAAAACAGTGTCTTCTTTAATAATTGTAGTTTTATTTATACACATTTATATATATCCAAGATATATATATATATACATATATATACACATTATTTATATTGATGATTTTAACTCAGAATAATCATTTTAATAACACTAACAGCAACAAATTTCAAAACAAAATCTTAATAATCTTTTTGATCAGTAATTTTTGGATAGTTAAAGTGAAAATTATTTTCTTTGTATTTATTTATTCAGTATTTTCAAAACCATATTTATAAAATATATACAAACATTTTTTTTTTTTAAATATTATTCTTTTGAATATAAGAATCATTAAAATAATACTTAACGATGATTAAAAATATTATAAAGATTATACACAGTCATTATACATTAAATAATATTTTCAATTGATTGTCATTAGATTCTTAAATTCTGTTTAAATATTCAATGAAGAAAATTGATAGTATTTTAAAGTGCATAAAAGGAATGTTAAGTTTTGTAATGACTTAAAGACTGCTACCTATATCATAATATTTAATCTGTAAATGATAGGTATTTAAAACCCTTTTACTCAATGATTTGCCAACCAACTTTAATTTTTTTTAAATGATAAATATTCAGTACAGCCATCTTACAATATGATAATTTTTCCAAAATTGCTAATTAAAATACCTCGAATTTCGAAGAGCGGGCGAATACTAGTACAGTTTAAAGGGGAATTACAATTTATAATTGATTCACAAAAAAAGCTCTAAAATGACCCGGTATACAAAGAATTAAGGTTAATATTTCTGGCAAGTTGTAGGACACACGATTTTTTTTTTTGATAAAAAATTTTATTTTCATAACACGTGCTCTGGTCAATATGATATTGCTAACAATGTTAGATTTAGATCAGCGTTGATTTCAGTTTTGTCTTGATAAAATAATTACTTACATATTGTTAAAGAGATTTAATTGCCTAGGGGTAATATTTTATTAACAATAAATAAATGTTTTTTTCTATTTTAGATTTTAAAAAAGTATGTGGCGTCTTGCTGGTTTATTGGGTACGAGCGTATAAAAAACGATGTAAACATCAAGGGATTGTGGGTTCGAGTCCCACACGCGTCGTATGCGTTGTATTTAAAATTTTAATTCTACTATTACAAATTGCCACTAAAATGCAAACATCATGACGATATAACTAATAGCACAGTAAGGAGTCCCTAAGATAGTGATTATTATGTGTATTCCAAAATAATTAAAAAAGAACAGTTCCATTCTTCACATTCTGTCTAATATTGTTCCTAGTTTTTCTCTGTAATTTCCTCAACCCTTTTTACTTTCAAGCGTTTCTTTTAATCCTAATATCCTTCCAACTTTGAATTTGATTTTGTTCCCTATAGCTCTCCCTATATTAATTATAATTCAAAAAACATTACAAAGAAAAAAAACTATTATAACTATTGACTGTGAATAGTGTCTTAAACAATTACTTCTTCTTGTACTTTATCCATATATTGTTTTTTTCAAAAAATGTCCACATTTTCTTTCTTATGTGCTTCCAAATATTGCTTTGGTATTCAGCTTCACCATTCATCCAGGCACGTATTTAAAATTGCATTACTCTTATGATTCCTCGATGTCATAACAAAATATCATTTCAAAATGGTATCAATAGCTTTTATAATCGATGGTTTCAACAAAAAGTAATCAATGAAATATGAATTTTTTTCTATATTTTGTACTAGAACTTAATGCCTTCAACTAACACAACATATTGTATATCAATTATAACTATATTTAAATCATTATCCTTGATTTATCCAGATACTAAAACGCGAAAAAACTTTGTAAATATTTTTTTTATTTTCATTATCTCAATTTTGTGTAATCCATCGTCCAACATCGCGTAATATTCTATTGGACATATTTTTACAAAGTTATGAAATGCTTTAACACTTTTTGTGCGAATACAATAACTATACCGACAGTTATTCAAGTTTTTCCTGCATGGTTTTGTTTGTTCTCCTTAACAAAAGAAAAATATATATTTGAACTAATCATGATTTAAAATCACACATTGTAGAAAGATTATTGCCCTCTTGCAATCAAAAACACTTAAAATACACAAATTGGAATTTATTAGGCATTAACTGATACTCGATGGCGAGGTTAACAAAAAAAAAACAAAAACTAAAAATTTATTTGCTAATAGAATATGTTATAACTTTGAAAAATTCAGTTTAAAAAGAAAGTACCAATGTCCTTGCAATAAAATATCACTACGAACAATATACTGGTATCATCTTAAAATTTTCAACTTGAAAAAACTATTAAAAAGTTGTCGACAATATAATACCGTTGCTATAATTACAGTATTTTCTTTTTTGTTAACGTATGTTAAGGTTAAGAATATATGGCATCTTTGCGATGTTAAAGCGAATTTTATTTTTAATTATATCAAGTACAGTAAATTTTAATATAACGTAAATAAAGGTAGATTTATCATTCTGTAATCTAAACAGAGAGTCAGTCTAGTCAGCCAAATTTATGATCATATTCTAATACTATTTCATTTGTATTAAAAAATTATAAAAATATTTAATAGTAAAAGAATTTGCAGATATTTAATAATAAATCGATGGTATTTAAGATGGTGACCTTTACGATGCTGAGTGAATGTCTCAATTAGCACCAGGTTGCGCCATTTTGATCCCACTGCACTCACGTGAGCTAGGTTTTGTAGTTGTTACCTGTTTTATATCCAACCCGTTAATTGAAATACGAAATCAATTCTTTGAGTTTGTGTTTGAAAAGTTCACTAAGGTTCTGATAGAACATTTTGCCGAGTTATAGGAATCTGACTCTAGCTAAGGTCGGACATCTACAAAGAAAGTGCTCAAGATTATCACTTTCGTTTGCTTCTTTACAACTGCTGCAGGAGGTGTTGTGAGAAAATTCCTGTTTGGTTGCATGCGTGTTTACTGGCCAGTGGCCTATAAAGATGCACTATTAATAACAAATAAAATGTATATGTTCCGACCAATATAATAAACTGGCATTCTGATATTTTAGTTTTACTATTTTTTATTTTTTTTAAGGAAAAACTAAAATAAACAGAAAAAAAAAAAACGGATATTTATTGCAGAAGGAGAGAAAGTTTTAAAGTCAATGTTAATAAATTTTTAATAGAATGCAATGAATCTTATTGTAACATAATATATTATATGTATGTACATACATACATATGTATCTAAGACAACGTACTTGCAATAAAGACTAAGTGGCTCGTATTATCTATACTGTGAATTAATGAATATTAATTTAGCACTTAGAATTCTTAAAAAGAATATTTAATTTTTTGTTGTATTTTTGAAAAACTTTTTAAAAAAGTTTAAAAATATTTGTTGAAAAATAATCAAAGTTTTTTTTTTTTTTTTGCTTAATAGTCACTCTCTTCTATTTTAGAAAAATGATACAATAACTCTTCTTAATCTTAAGAACATTTTTGTTAATTCAAAAAATTAAAGATATCTCACTAATAAAATTTGGTAAAAGTTTTTAAAATTTCTTTTTGTTATTTTTTATTATCAGACAAATGCTTAGATGAAGCATTATAATTTAATATATCATTATAAAATAAAATATTTAAAAAACTACAGAAATCTATTAAAAAAATTTATAAAAATAAAATATGTGTTAATAAATGTATTATCTGAAAGAGTTTCTGTGAGTGAGTGTTATTTTTTGAGTCAAGGTTATTTGGCATTTAATAATATAAAACAAAATAACATAAAAGTCTGATGCAGTTATGTTTCAGTTTAATTACTACTAAAACGCTGCACTGTCAATTTAATATCATTTTATGTTCAATTAACATTAGATACAAATTTACATATTATTAACAAGTCCAAACTTACATTTGAAATCAAACTTGTTAAACATTAAAATGTGATCACAAATAATTATTAAAAGTAATCAATTATTAACACGTTTTTATTAGAGCTTGTGTAATCGACTTGAAATCAACTTGAATTTCAAGCAGCGACTCTGACTTCAAGACTCTGTCAGTGAAGAGCTTTAAAATGGCAATTCACTTTTTTTTTAATTTCACAGGCTTATAATCCTCTAGCAGGAATTGTGTTTAAACGGGTAGTGTGTCTAAAAAAGCTTCAAAGATTACACGACCTGTTTTGAAGTAAGTTCAAGAAAAGCTATTAAAAATCGAATTAGATATTGAAAACATATTCATACGTATGTATAAAATTTTAAATAATTCCCAAACACATAATGAAATATGTAATGGTAATGACTTTTGAATTTTTTTTACATAGTTCTCAAAAAAGTACAGAAATTTTTGGATATAAAACCGTTTCAAAAGCATCGTTGATGGATGAAAATTTTCATATCAGAAAATGATACTTATCAGCTGTACTTTGATTCAAAAAAAATTTAACTGTCATTTTCAAGTTTTTAATTTTTCAACTTGCATTTTTACTTCCAAATTTCAAGTACATCAGAAACTAATTTTCTTTTGACTTCAGTCAAGTCGACTTGAAGTCAAAAAGCTTCTAAATGAGCTAGAAATAAACTTCTGTCATATTAGCCCTGCTGTCATATAAACCATGTTAGTATTTGCTTAAATTGTACCGTATTGACAATTATACAATAATTTACTTTCGTAATTAGAATTTTTTTATTATGTATATGTTTATGTATATGTGATGTGTATGTGATATTTCTCAAACCCTTCGGTTGACGTACCTAATTAATTTTTATTGAGAGTGTTAATATTTATCTTCTTGTAAGTTATAACTTAATTTTTATGAATCAGAATTTTTTCCAAAAAAAAAAAAATAATTTTTTATAAAGAAATAATAAATATGTTAAAAAATTTCATAAAATTCTTATTTATTTTTCCCGATTTAATTTAAATTTTTAAAAAGCCTGTATACAAATACTCATTTTTTTTGTCCTGCCTGTACACTCTTTACAATTGTAATTGATTTTATACCCCATTATTAAGAACAATCAGATTTTTTAATAATATAAAATTATAAATGATTATTAAATTTATTTGAATTTAAATGGATTAAAAGAAACTTAATACATAAAATATGTTACATAAAATATGTTTGACTTTAAAAAATGTCATCTTTTGTTTTTTATATACCATATCTATCATAAATATGTTCCCTTAAAATCTAGATTTACCATTAAATTTTGTTTTTCTGTTTTTACTTGTTTTCTTTTTTTTTTTCTAACACTCTTAATACAATTTTTTTTTTTTCATTCTCTAGTTTTTCAAATCATACTTTTACAAACATACAACACTCAAAACTAATATACTGCACTTTTGCAATCCAAACAAAAAGGCTAAATTACGATTTCAAATCAAATTATGAACACCTACACTTTCATAAAACATTAAAAAAAAAGAAATCCTTATTTTTAATCCTACATTCATTCATATATATGTATATACATTGATAAAATTGTCCTTTTTTCTTCAATATCAAAAAAAAAAATAATAAAGTTATAGAAAAAAAAATTTAACTATGTTTGAAATTTAAAATCAATGCAACTATACTTAGAAAAACCCCATTTCATAGCAATGCATTGCAATTCTTTGTATCACTTCTTAGGTAATTCTAAAACACCTACCAACAAACATTTCAATAAAATTGAAGTGTTAAAAATGAAGCCGATTGTATACCTACAAAATGAAAAAAAAAAAATTTAACTATAATCCTGTTGACTTTTTCAAGTAATTGACAGCAATAATTAAAATATTCTTTATTATAGTTGTTTATGTTTTCAGATGGGAATTCCTTTTTGAACGGAAAATTGTATTTCACTAATTATACCGAAAAAAAGACAAACTATCGGAATATGATATAAAATTTCATTATTTGATTTTTAACTACATTGGACACACCTTTTTTCTATTGTTTCCTTAATGTAGATAAGAATCTTTCAAAGACATCAAAAATACACCTTTGATAGTGTCAGATTTTCACCAACTAAACTCATCTCCCCTTTTACCCAATTAAATGGGATGAGAAACTCCTAACTACTAACGGTAGTATACATTGGCTAGAAGGAATTTAGGGGCTAGGAGCTTGGACTTTTGTGGCACTTAAGTAACTGTATATTAACAATTACTTATTACTGTATATTAACAATTACAAATTATTAAAACAGTATTTAAATAAAACATAAAAATATAATATATATTACTACTAATAAACTAATCTTAAACGTCACAATTCATTGTCAATTTTATATATACAATTGCAATACCTTTCCTCAATTGCCGTATTTTTTGCATGAAATAAAATAAAAAAAAATAAAAAAAATATACAAAAAAAAAAGTGTGTCGACATTATTTTTCCCCTTTTAAAACAGGAAAATATGTTTTAAAATTGTTCTTATTTTTAACGGAAATGGATAGAAAAACCAATTTGTATGATATGTATATATATTTTATATATTAATAAATACATAAATATATACATTCAATTTAATATTCCTACTTTTTTTTTTGTCTCGGTAAATAAACAAACCGACAAATAAAAGAAATTGAAAAAAACAAAAAAAAAAAGAAATTTTGAATCCATTTAGCCTGTACTATATGCAATGCATTGAGTGCCAAAATTGAATTCTTTTTAAACTAAAATAGAATAATTGTATAGTAGTGTTACCTAGAATCGTTTTTTTTTTTTTAAATCAAACTGAAGATTTTTTTTTTTTTTTTTTTATTATCGCGTTTTAGTTTTTTTTTTAATTTTTACTAGGTACACATTAGAATTTGAAATATTCCTACAATATATTCTAATCGTAGTGCATACCCCAATTCTACTCCTTAAAATAACAAATAGCAAAGAAAATATAAAATTGTTATTGGAATGCAAATCTAGAATCCAGGAATTGAAAAGACGATATCTTTTTTTGTTATTTATGCATATATATGCAGTGTTAGTTCATATTTTTTATGCAGATGAGAACGATATGTAAAATGAAAATAAGAAGGAAAGAAAAACAAAATAAAAAAATAAAATTATGTTATTTAGATATGTATTTATTATATATTTATTATAAAATTGTACATTACAAATATATATTATGTTATTTAAAAGTATTATTCTTACGATATAACGAAAGTTAAATGCAAATTTTCATTAACAGTATGCCAGATGATCGAATAATTTTAAGAAAAAATTGATTCTAAATTAATTAATTATTCAACTGTAAATTTCAAGATTCCTTTCTTTCCCTTCTTGCTCAAATTTTAAAGGGAACGTTTAGAGGGGCATCATTTTAATCGGCAAAATTGTGTAATTTCATATAACATCATAGAATATCATGTCATAATTATTTGAAATATACATAACCAATGCTGAAATACTTTGCTGGCCATCCTTCAAGAGAAAAAGTTTCTATTTCAAACAATGACCAAACCATATCCAAATAAAAAATTCAATTATTTAAAATTAATATGATGACCCCTAATGGAACAGTTTTCTTCAGTTACTTATAAGCAGTTACGTTTAATTTGGTTAAAGGTTGGTTAAACTTGAATACAATCATATTGAACTTGTATATGGTTATCGAAGTGGTGTATTTAGACGATTTCAATTAATATGCATTTGTGTTCTTGTCCCGCACTCCTGCCTAATTTCAAACTATTTTTACTTTTAAATAAATCAATTTTCATATAAAACTTATTGGTTTTTTAATACAAAAAAACTTATAATACATCTGGTAGCTCTTATAAATATAGTGCTTAAATACCTACAGAAAATTTTGAATGAAGCCAACAAATATACAAATAAAATATATGCATTTTGCAAAAGTAGAAAACTAAATAAGTAAAAAAAATATATAAGAACGCGAACATTAAAATGGCATTCGTTGACATGAGAATTTTACAAAAAAAAAATATTAAATTTACATAATAAAATCATTTCTTTTTTATTTAAATTTTTTTCTTTTTATTTATTTTCTTTTAACATTTTTATTTATTTATTTTATTAGTATTAAGCATTCAAAGAATCGGATTATACACTTATATTTACATTTATGTAATAAAACATTTAAAAGAAAAACATGAATTCAAGGACATTTCCAAAAATAAAAATGTCATTTTGTTGTGATTTTTTTTTTACAAATTTCAAATAAGATAAAAAATACATAAAAAAAAAAAATTTTTTACAATAAATATATCCAACTTTTAAAAAAAAAAATTTATACTTAAAATTTAATTTTAAAAATTTAAGAATATAAGAATTTCGAGAAAAAAAAAAAACACAAAAATAAAATAAAGCCCTTCAATGTATTTGTCAATTGCAATTTAAGGATAATTGAAAAGATGAATAGCTAATATGTTTTTATTCCGAAAAAAATGAGATACCTTGAAAAAAATTTCTTTTTCTAATAAATTCTTTATTCTTCGACGTTTAAGACAATAAAAAACTGAAAAATAAACATATTCCTTAGGTATATGTTTACGTACTTATTAATTTTACCTATTTTACCTAATTTTAATTAATTTTACCTTAATTTTTAGATAGGTACTAAACTTTACTTTACCTTAATTTTTTAGATAGGTACTTATTAATTTTTCTATTATTTTCCTCAAAGATAACATTTTAGACAAAAATTATTAAGAAAAAATATCCACCATAACCTATTTAATAATTTTGGCCCAAAAAAAAAATTTGTTAGCCCTTTAGTGTTGAGATGAAAGTAAACAATATCCAGAAGAACTGTAAAATGTTACCACAAATTTGTCTATTCAGGCATGTTTAATTCATTCAAAAAAAAAATATTTTTATTGTTTTTTAGAAATTTGTGAGGTGTTTTTGCGGAGATCATGTACGAAAAGATTATAGAAACATAATAAACATTTTACATTAATTTAAAAAAGAAAGAAAAGATCCTGCCAAATAGAAAATTTCTTGCTTTAAAAAAATGTTTAGCATCTTAACCAAAAACCAAAAGATGTTACATCTTTTTTTTTTTTTCTTAAGGGATGTGGGAATTTTCCAAAGACACCAAGAATTCCCTCTCCATTTTTGCCAATATAATGGAATGAAACTTCTACTTGCTAACGCAGTATATTGTCTAGGGAATAGGATAGCAAAGGATATGATAAGGATACAGGACATGGACAAATTGAGTTTAATTTATATCTGCAAATGTTTTCAATATTATGTTATTGTTATTTCATTTTTATTTGATTATAAAATAAGCATACGAATTTGAAAAATAAAACTCCATATTTTGTTTTTTTTTTTAACTCCCTTTCTTATACTTTATTTCGGGCAGCCTTAAATTAGTAATCGTCATATGTGTTAAAAGCGTATTTTTTCAATTAATGTCATATATTATAAGTACATAATGGATCTTATTATCTGATTACCTAATTTCATTGATTCAGGCAATATAAAAAAAAATCCTAAAAAATTATCCTAAATTATATAATTTTCATAATTCATAAATTTCTTAATATTATTAAAATTTTATATAAAATTTAATCAAAATAAAAGAAAAATTATTTACCCATCCATATCCAAAAAAAAAAAAAAAAGACCGTTGTTTCAAAATATGTTCTTGACAAAAATCCATTACATTAAAATCCAGCCTACTTAATGCATACTTCAAATAAAAAAAAAATGTCAATTATGTCTAATATGAATAAGTGTCAATTTGTCATTATGTTTTTTTAATTTTTATTTTTCTAAAAGATGTCAAAAAAAAAAAAAAACTTTCAAAATTTTTGGCATATATCAGTTAAAAAAAAAATTTTTTATCACTAATTTTTTAAATTTCAAAACAAGTTAAGAATAAAATCGCTCGTGAAAAAATGTAAAATATCTCATTTTTATTTTCATTGTATAGCAATCATCTTGGTCGTAATAACTTAAAACCTAACTTCTCCTAAAACCTATATTTAATATCAATTGTGGAAAGAAATTTTTCTCTTTTATACTCAAATAGAATTTTAATTGAAACAAAAATAAACTTAATTTTTGAAAACAAGAGCATTTTAGAAACAAGGGCCAAATTATTTATTAAAATACACTTATTGTCTAACTTGAACATTTCTAAAAAAAATTTTGAAAAATTTTGTTATTAGTTTTACTTTGTCCATCGACCTATTCATCCATCTGCAAATATTCAACCTTTATATTCAAATATTAACCATAAGTATAGGTTTAAAAACATGTTTGGTGGATCATTCATTCATACTTTTTAATCTGAAATGAATTGGAAGTTTATAATTCCGAAAAAGTTATATCTCAAAATGAACTCTATATTATTTCAATCGAAACACGTGAAACTATAAAATTTTTTTAAGTCTATAATATTTTGTAAAATCAAAACTTTGATTCCTCAGTATCTACAGAATGCTTTTACTCAGTTTTACTACCTTAATATTTAAAAAAAAAATGATCTTTAAGGCTAAGTAAAATTTACTTCAGAAAAAGATTTTCATACTTCCTGTTGAAAAGCTATCCAATGGAAAATTTTAAATTTACTATTTTTAAAAACTTGTACTGTAACCTCAACCCTTTATTTTTATTCTAACCTATCAACATTATATTTTAGTACTTGCATTAACGGTTTTTCCTTCTTAAATATGATTCTCTTGAAACTGAAGTAAAATTCTCTTGACTTTTGTTTTGAATTTTCTTGACTTGACTTCTTGACATATATTTTATTTTAAATTAATCTTTCAATTTGCTTTCAGTTTACAGGATAGATTTTAAATTTTTAACATATACTGTTAAAAATGCGTTTTTAATTACATTTTTATCCCATACGGGTTTAGAAGCGATTTGCCAGAACTTATTTTACAATGTACAATCAATTCTTAACTGCAATTTTTTTTTTTTTTTTATTAGAATCCTTAATAAAATCTCTTAAAAACCATTTCAATTAGTCTTAAGTTTTTTGCTTTAAATTTTTATGTTCTTTTTATTTTTGATTTTGAGAAATTTAATAATATTTGATTTTTTCTTTTTCAAACAAAAAAATCTTTACCTATCTTCACCGAAAATTGTTGATTTCTATAATTACTTTTTCAACCTTTACATTTAAAAATTTTATAAAAGAAGATTTTTATTATTTTGATAAAAAATTTTTTAAATTTCATAAATATTTGATAAATATGCATGAATTATTCCATATTTCTTAAAAATGTCAAAAGATTATCTTTTTGCTTTTCTTTCTTCTTAATAATTTATAATTAAAACTTTGTAACTATTTACATAAAATTGCATAACCATTTTTCTTTTACCTGTTACAAAATTTTACGGAATTACATTTTCAAAGTTCATTAATTAAAATTATAAATATTAGGTATTAAAAGTTATGGAATTTCTTCTTCCCAGTTTTTTATACCCGTACGATAGGATCGGGTATAATAAAATTACTCCTCCGTTTGTAACACCTCGAAATAAGCGAGCTAGATATACCTTCAAAGGTATGGACCGGATCAGAAAAAAATTCTAAGACTTTTGAGCCATGTCCGTCCGTCCGTCAGCACGCTAACTCAAAAACTAAGAAAGCTAGAATCTTGAAATTTACACAAAATATTCTGGGAGTAATTTGTAGGTTCCCTATTTTTTTTGGTTGAGTTTCGGCCAAAACTTAGGGTGGCTCTCGAACACCTAACTTTTAGATCCCCACATTTTTTTTGCAATAGAGCTATGAAATTTTAACTACTGATAGTCTCACAAAAATATTAATTTTATTTTTAATAACTTTTTTTTGTAGCTCCACCCGTTACGGAGCTACAGCTCCCCAAAGGTTCAAAGAAGCTCTATATTTAAATTATTATAGCACAAGTTGTATAAGGTATATCTTCATTTTGAAAACGCGAAACGATTACTACTTTTATTAGCTTTAAAAGTATATATACAATAAATATATATTTGTGGCATACGGTGTCTTAATTTACCGTTATGTGAAACTCAAATTTTGCAAAATCCTTTAACCCTTCTATCTTCTAAACGGTTTAAGTTGGAAACTTGAAATTTTGACAGAAGTTAGACCTTTGAAAATAAGTATGAGTCATTTCAGAAATTTTTTTTGTATCACTCCCCGTTTAGGAGCTGTAAGGGGTCAAAAACTGAAAATTTCCTATTTTTAAACACCTGTAACTTGAACACCTGTTAAAATTTTTTTGAAGTAATACACAAAAATTAAAGCTTCAACATTATACTCTTATTTCTGTTAACAACTTTTTTTAATAATATAGGATTACTTTATAATTGACGAAAGTGTTAGTTGATTTTTTCAAATTTTCTAACAAATTTCTTTAAAACGAATTTTTTCCATTTTGTTTTACTCGATAATTTGAAATTGTTGAGGATATAATGCGTAGTACAAAAAAATGTAAATAAATAAACAACATAACGGTTGCTTGAAAAATTTTTATTTATATGATATTGTTATACATACATACTTATAGAATATCATGTTTTTTTACATATCGTATATATGTCACTAGTGAATGAATGATAAGAGAATGAAATTATTATGAAAGAGATAAGAATGAAATTATTCTGTCAATGGAATATTTAAATATAATATAATATACTATTTAAAATTATATTTATTATTTTGTACTAAGTAAATTTAATATACATTTACCGCTTAGTATTAAATGGTACTATATAGAATATTTGAAAAAGTTTTGGAATGATAATCGGCATGTGGAAGGTTAAAATCTGCTTTCGAAGAATGTATAAACATATAGTTTGAATATATGTACAACCCATAGTTCTAGAAATTATAAAATTCACCCAAATTATTTTAAAATACTAAAATATTAAAAAAATAATATTGTAAGCAGAGTGACAGGCTGTGAACATACTAACGGTTCGTACGGGTATCTAAGAGTTGACAAAGGCAACTGTATTCTTCCTCGTTTTTTTTATAATTTAGTATCGTTAAATTTTCTGAAAAATTGGTTTTTCTCTTTTTATCTTAACAAATATTTTGAAATTCTTAAAGATTTTCTTTAAAATTAATAAAAAATTTTAAAAGTATTTTATAATTCTTTATTAAATTAATTATTTATTTATTCTTTTTTTTGAATTTTTATTACTTATGTACTTATACTAGAATAATCAAGCGAAATATATGGTCTATCCTATCGTAATATAAAATTGCTTTGTTACCTTTAACTCAACATTGCTTGAACTGATCCGATACGTTATGCACCATATGAAGCCAGATTTTCTTTAACTAATTTGATTCACACTGTCTAGTGGCTTATATCATATTCATTGAGCAAGTTACTGGGTTTAATATCAATTCCCTTGCTATTTGGAAACAAATGAGGTATAGAGAAAATTCAAATAATTCGAGTTCGGATTTAATGTATGTATTATATGTATGTTGAGAGGGACTAACTCAAGGTTAAAACTCTATCATATTGCCCTTCTAAGCAAGCAAAACCAACAAAACTGATGCTTGCATTAAGAAAAAATATCTGATGAATATTCAATGTGATAAATCAATCCAAGAGTTTTCTAATAGCATATCTCAACAAAATTTGAAAAATGAGCATTATGTGTTAACTGTAAATCAAAACATATTACATTTAATTCAGTTTTTCTTTAAATTCTAGTCAGTTATCATTTTTTTCTGATTTTATCATAATATTATCTTTATGTTATTTCTGTATTATTAGTACACAACAGATAGGTTATATACAATCATATAGTGTTTAGATTTTTTACAATAAAGTCACGTGTTATTTGTTTCACAATTAATTTAATTGGATTACATTTTTTTTTATTGAAACCCTTTCTATCTGTGCAGAATATATTTCACTCGAAATCTATTCAAAGACCACTCGAGATTTACTACATTTTCTTTATATTTATTATATATTTACACAATATTTGGTAGCAATGGGGATTTGTTTTCATTTAATAAAACTAGTTACCTGTGTAGGTATTGAACTTGTACTCCCTTAGTGAATAAATCACGTGCTTAACCAACATTTTCTTTCAAAATTTTATCTCTTTACAAAATTTGCATAAATTAAGGCGCATCACAATTGATCAATTTTTAATTATAAGTGACTAATACTTTAAGAATGTTTTTTTTATAAGTGAATTTTATTTTTCAATATATTATAACTATGTAGTTGAAAAATAATTTGCACAATTACATTTTGCCAATCAATTAAAAGATACGAATAGAATTAATATAAGGCCGTCAAATCAATATTAATTTTTTAATTACTTCAAAAAAATATTAAGAAAATTTTTTATACCGTTTATTTACAAAAAAAAACAACTTACATTCGAAATTCTGAAAAATAACAGATATTATAAATACTTTCTTTATTTATTTCTATTATTTCTTATTTAATTTTTATTATTCAATTATTTTTATAATTTCTATTTGTTTTTTTTTTTTATTGCTTTATTACTGTGCTTTTTTACTAAAGAACAATTTATTTAAAATAACAATTATTTAAATTTGAATTCGAAATAAATTCTACACGAAAAAAAAAAGAAACAAAATTCCACTACTTTATAACACTTGGAACAATAGCCTAAATCTGATAAATACCAAAAGTAACATATTTTATCAGAACAAGATGTTTTCCTGTATACCAGATGGTTTTTCTTAAAGAAAAAATTAAACAAAAAAGTCCTTACAAAAAAGACAATAGATAAAACTAAATAGAATATGGAAAGAAAAAAGAAAAACAAAAAACTCAAAGAAAATTTCGAACTTTTAAAGAAAATGAGTCTACCAAAAACCAATTTATCACTTTATCTCTCATTTAAAGAAAAATTAAAATAAAGGAGAATAGCAAGTAAAGAATAATAAAATTTTAATAAAACATTATTTTATATTAACCCAGTATTTGGGAGGACTGCCAAAAAAAACCAAATTTAAAAGGAAAATAACTATACAAAAAGGAAAAAAATAATATCTTAAATATCTGTAATCAAATATGTTTGCGCCATTTTGTTTTAATTTTTTTAAAAAATTATAAAGAAAAAAAAACACAGGAACAAAAGGACAAAATTCGCATTCACTTTTCCATTGAATATTTTCACAATCTTATCTCTAAACATTTACATATATATTTTTTTTTAATGGACAATTATGCATCCTTCTTATACTTCCACAAATATGATAGCAACAATTTGTAAATTATCTTCTTCTTTTCTTCAATTTTTTGTTTTTCTTATAAGGGGTTTTTGAAGGAAGATAAAAATTAAATTTTTGATAATAAACTATAATATTAAAAAAGTAAAATATTTTGCCGTAAAATAAATTGTCAATTTTATTAATATTATAAATTTGATTTGATTTAAAACATTTCACGATACGACAATTTGACAATTTTACTTGAAAGTCTTATAATTGTATGAAAATTGACTGTATAACAATATTTTGATTTATTTTGATATTTTTTAGAAAATGTAAGCAAAAATTTATTAAAAAATTAATTGAAATTTATGGAGATGATTAAAGAAGTGATTTAAAAAAGTGAGAAGATCAAGTTATTTAAAAGAGATTGAATAATAAAATATTTTCACTTCTGAAATTTTCATTAAAAATTTTAGGTCTATATATATTAGAGTACGAATATAGCTAAATAGTTCATCAGATTTGCTTTTAATTTGTCTATGATATAAACACTATTATTTTACTAAATAATGGCTGTACTGACAGTTGCGTTCAGAAAAATAAAAATATTTCATTCATTCTACAAAAAAATGTCGATAATTTCCCATAAAAATAGAAAATTATTTTAAAATGTTTGTCTCCACAATATTTTTCTTTTAAGTATAAAAAAAATTGTGAACAATTAAGGAAACCCTACATAATTAAGTAAGGCCGATAACACATGTAAAAATATAATATTAGAGCTTTTATTTTAATGTCATACTTAATTTTCATATGTTTTTAAAAATAGCAAATTTTCAATTTTTGGCCACTAATCAAACTCCTAAACTGGGAAAATACAAAAATTTTTTACGATGACGTTTTTTTACGAACGATGACGAATGGAAGTTTTTGGATCTTCTTCAACACTTCTGCTCACAGCTGCTACATTCTCGATTGAACGGCCACTACGTTGATAAATGTTGCCTCTGTTATCAAGAACAGATCCAGTTTTTAGAAATTTATCAACCATCAGCTTGATGGCACGATTTGTTGGAGCATTTTTTCTACCAAATTTTGTTCGAAATTTCCTAATTACATCTTGAAAACTTTTACCATTTTCAAAAAATGTTGTAATAACAAAAACACGTTGTTCCTTCGTGTAACGTTCCATATTAACTAACCGGAATGTATTTAGAATATACCTAAAGAAATCTCGTATAAAAATTCCGGGTAGAAAAAAAATGGCGCCAAAATCAAAATGATACCCTATTGATGATACCCTAAATGATACTCAATTTTGAACACCCTATATAAACAATTGAAAATAAAGCGCTTATCAGTGAAAAAAAACACATAAAAAAAACATTCATTATTTTACTGAGACTTATCCGCATGGTTAAAATTTCATTCCTCCCTTTTAAATGGGATTCAAATTTTGTAAACAGACAGGGACGAACTAACAGATTGAGAGAATGGAACTAATAGCAAAATTTAGAAAAATTTTTTAGGGAAAATGTTTTAAAATTAAAAAAACTTTTTAAGGGAAGCGTTTTTTGTTTTTTCAGAGAAGCGTATGTCCAATTATATAAAATATTAGATTTTTAAAAAAATTAGATTTTTCTAAATATCATCTTTAAATTATTATTAAAAATAGGCCTTGTCACGAATTTCTCTTTCCTAATGTTTATATTCTTATAATGGTTGTTCCTTTCCAAACCTTATAATACATGCTTTTTTTTTTATTTGAAATTATTTTCCACTATAAATGAAATTATTAAAAATTGACATCATTGATCCTATCCAAACCGTATTGAGTTTTCTATTAACAAAATAAAACAGCAACATTTTAATTTCAAATGAGTTCCATTTAATACGCACAAGAAAAGAAAAGAAAAGAAAAAAAAAAAAATGTTAATAATGTTTAATATTTTTAATAGAATTTTGTTGTAAAATAAACTTAAATAATTCCTATATTATATAATAAAAATAAATAAACATTAAAAAATATCATTTACTTTTCCTTTTTTTTTTTTTTTTTTTTTGCATTTCTTAACATTTTTCTATTGACTTTTATGCTAATTTCCATTAAAGAAAACTAAAACCAATAAACCGATAAAAAAAATCTTTAAAAAATAAAATCTTTCTTAAGTATATATTTACTTATGTATTAGTAATATTTATATAAACATATATTAAATCTATAATATAAATAAAAATGTATTATATGAAAATTGACCCTAAAAATACTTTTCTCTTTTCTTATTTTCAGAATAAATTTGAATATTATTTTCACTTTTCTTAAAATTTTTTTTTTTCGATATATAAACATAAAAATTACATTTTTTTTGTTCAATTTTTCTTTTTTTTGTTTTTTTTTTTTGCAAACATTTTATAAAATCCTGTAATCGTGTAATTCAATAGAATGGTAGAAATTATACAACCGTGTCGGTATAAATATTGTTTGAGAGCTCAAACCATTTATGAATTTCGAAATCAGTATTTAACATTTCCATTTTTTTCATTTCAAATTTGTTTTGTTTTTTTTTTTGTATAAAGAAATTAAATAATAATTTTTCAAAATTTACTTAGAGATGGGTTACTGTAAAATATAGATGTTCTAAATATGACACACAACAACTGGCATTAAGGTTCGATAGCTGCTTTGAACTTTAAATGGGAACTTTGCTTTAACCATTGTACCACATAAGTTTTATATTATATTATAAAGACAAATTTCTTACATCTTATAGAAATTTTATATATATACTAAAATAACTAGAATTTAAAATTGCTTTTTTTTTACTTGGTGACTGGTAAACATCTTTCTAAAAACTAATTATCCTCCTTAGAGGAGTGAAAAAGAAAAAAAATAATTAAAATATATGTAAATTCCCATTAAAATTGATGCTATAAAAGGATATTTTTTTTTTTCCTAAGGGATTTGGAAATCTTTCAAAGACACCAAGAATTTCTCCTTGGTAGTGTCAAATTCTTACTGACTAAACCAACCTTTCCCTTGACAATTAAAATAAACCACCATTGTACTCAAAATTTTTAATACATTTTTGTTATTTCCCCTTTGTTGATTACATCATTTACTTTATTTCTATGTATTCATTTTAATTTCTTAAATTTAGTTTAAACTAATATAAGAGGTAGTACTAGGTAAGTTGGTAGGGGCTGTAGATGCAGACCTAGACCAGTTTGCGCCCGTTATAATACCCTGGATCAGTATTTCTCCTAATTAAACAACTGGGAGCTTCTTACAAAGCGATCTAAATTTGTGAATTTACCTCCGACAGATCGGAACGGTTGTTTAAGAAAAATTTTCCCAGAAACTTTCTTCTTTTTAGAGCAAGATCCGGACATTCACACAGCAGGTGAAAGATTGATTCCTCTTCCTTTTCATTTCTTGCAGCTTCTGCAAAAATCATATGAACGGATTCCTAGTTTTCTTCATGTCTGCCGATTGGACAATGACCTGTTAGAACCCCTATCACATTACCAATAATGCGGCGATTTAGGGAAAAAAAGGAAAGTCGACCCTTTGAGATCTAATGTTGATCAGATTTGTTTGGCCGCAGTACAAGTGTTAATAGAGAACCACCTGCGGTTTGTGAATGTATTAGCTTTTTGTTCGGACCAATAGTTGCAGGATATGATAGGTCCCCCGAGATTCTCCTTTTCTTGGAGAATTTGAAAATTTGTACCGCTTCTAGCAAGTTCGTCAGCTCTGCAATTTCCAGTGAAGTCACTGGAAATAGTACTAAGAATAACTTGAAGCCACTCAGATTACCTAACTAGATTATGTTAGAAGACACAACATGTGTTTTTAACACTTTATTAATTGTTTCGTATAAATTTCTAGATTTACTTATGTATGCATTTTTAAAAAAAAATTTTGAAATTTCATAGACCTAAAAGTTTTTAAAGTTAATAATTAAATAAAACAAAAGATATGTTCTAACTGCATTATTTTTATTTACTAAAAAATGTAATTAATTTTTTTTTCTTTTAATTTCAATTATTTTAATTATTGATAAAGAATAAAGAAAATTTCAATTAAATGTTTTTTTTTTTGTTTAACTTTAAAGTAACTTTCAATTAAATTCCGATATATGCATTCAATTTTTCTAATCAGAATTAATAATCAATAGAACATTTTTCTATAAAATCTTAACCCTATTTAATTGAAAACAAAAAAAAAGGATATAATGAAGAAAATTCATTTTGATTTAATTCTTTAAATCAATAATTCATTAAATAGAATGCATTTAATCAGACTTAAAAATGGATAAATCCTTTAGTTTCTTTTCCTTTTTTTTAATTCATAAAAAATAAATTATTATAGGATTTTATTTATTTTATAAATTTTTTTATAGACTTTTTCTAGAATTCAATCAAACTATTCGAGAACTTTTACAGGGTGAGGGTTATAATTTTTATTAGTTTATCTATTATATTGATTAAAAAAAAAAACTAACTATTCATTTTAAAATTACAAATAACCACAAAAATAAAAAAGTGGATTATTTTTGTCTCGATAATATTTGGTTTTTATATAATATAATGTCCAAAATGTCGAAAAATTTTAATGATTTGGAACTTCAATAACATCCTAACATTTAAAAAATACACCATAACTATTATCAAATTCATTTAAATAATTTACTGGAAAAGTTTGCAAAATTTACTAATACAGCTAAGAGATTGTCTTGGTGATGGAATTTTCTGATTTACTAGTCACTTTGATTTTCATTAGACCATTCATCCATCACGTCTGAGACTTAACCCCTCTACAACCCCTCAACATTTGAAAAAGCCTTATTCTCAAATGTATATATCTCAGGTTCTGAAGCTTAAGATATTTTAATTTAAAAACGTCAAACGACAGAACATTTTTTTAACTTTATTATTTAATATCAAAATTATACATTGTTTTATACTTTAGTATTGAAATTTACCGTCCCGTGAAAACAAAATTTTTGAAAGATTTTGTTTCCTTCATAACACAAGCACGCTTTCAGTTAGAATCTTACAATATTAAGAGAAAAAAGATCTATTAGCACAAGTTTCTCATAAAATTTGTACATCCCCCTGTTTAAAAGCTTATTTTTGACACCTGTATTAATTTTTTATAAAGTAAAACTAGAAATTATAAAATGTGGTGTAAGTCATGTAAGTCATAATGAAGAGCAAAATGGAGACTTATTAACAGAGAATAAAGAAAATTTTAGAGTTAATTAAGGTAAATTACAGTTTACCTAAATAAATAAATTGCCGTCATTTCACCTAATGTTCCTCCTAAAAAGGAAAATATCGCATAAAATAAAATTTTCATTTGGTATAATTTGGTTATTTCATAAGTGGTCATTTATCATCATGAAATCTTTTTACCAAAAATATTACAGCCTTTTTCTAAGCCTTAAAAATTTATAAAAAAAACAAAAGCAATTTTCGGAAAAACCTAAAAATGTGGAAAAATATTTCTCGAAAAGGCAGATCATGTGTGAATTCTTGTAATGACCATTTCAAAGTGATAATAACCTCTTATTGATGTTATCGCGAACCGACTATTTAAAAAGCTTAGTTTAATGAACTTTTCTACAAAGTTTGATGATTGGAAATCGGTGTTAGTGCAAAGTTAGATGTTGGATGATTTATTTTAAATCGTGCAGAAGTTTAGTAAGCAGAGGGTCGGATAAACATACCAAATTAAACTAATATAAGTACATTTTGCCATAAATTTTTTTTTTTTTTGTGTATATTCCTACAAAAAAATTAAGCCAAAAGTAGATTCCAGAAAATAAAAAGAAAAAATGGTTAAACCTCAATCAACACTTATATAAATTAAAAGAAACAAAACTTTAATAAATTAATTTCAAGTTTTTTCTTATATTATAAAAAATAAAAATTAAATTAAATATTACTATTGTATATATTGTACATAATTATATAAGTAAGGTATATAGTGAGTGACCATTTTAACATATTGAAATTTAAAAAGAGAATATTAGATAAATATCAATCAGCAATAGATCTTTAAATCTTTAAAATTAAAACTTTATTTAGATTTCATATCAGATTATGTTGAAAACTAGGAATTCCACAGAACATAGGAAAAAAAACAGAATAAAAAATTCTGTTTTTGTTTATGGTTTGATTTTTATGTGTATGGACATGGTATGTGTATGAAAATATGATGCTTTATATAAATGAATAAAATTTCAAAAATATATTCATCCTTTCATTTTATTTTTCAATCATTGAAGTAAATTTCGTTTAAATTTTAAATTAAACCAAAAAAAAAAAAAACAAAAAAAAAACCAAACATTTTTAGAATATTCATATTAAAAATTTTCTTTGTAGATTGACCATTTCTAATCCTACAATGCAATCCTCCTTACGAATTATTTATATAAAAATTATATATATAACTACAGAAGTGTAATTTATATATAATATAAATAATATTATATATAACATAATTTTATTTCAATTGTATTTAGCTTAAAAGAATAAAAGTAATATTTGTTTTTTCTTTTTTTGACTAAAGTTAACCAATAATCAAAAGACCAATGGAATAAATTTAAAAAAAAAAACCTTTTTTGGATCGTTATTATAATAATAGTATATTATTATAATAATAGCTTATTACTTATGTACTCGGTTTCTAAACTGTACGGGCTTATTATAAAATATAATTGGCAAATAACGTTACGAAGAAATGGTATTAAAACGAAACCAAGTCGGTACTTTTTGTGCTCTCTACATACATTGTTCACACACATCCTCTCTCAATTTAATGTTTTCGCATTCTTGTTCTATTCTTTCCTATCCCTACCCCACTACTGCGTTTAGCAAGTAGGATTTTCATCCCATTATTTTGGCTAAAGAGGGAGGTTACCTTATTTAGTAAAAATATGACACTACCAAAGGGGAATTCTTGGTGTCTTCGGAAGATTCCAATCTGCCTTAGGAAAAAAAAAATATTTCTGATTATTATCAAACAATTTTTAAAATAAATATTTAATTTATCACCATTTTATATACGTTTCATGTTTATCTTTGTTTTTTCAAAGAAATTAAAATTTGCAATAGCTCCACTTCTCTTCTCTCTAAAATGTTTCTTCATCTTCTTTCTTTGAAACTTATATTGAATTTTTTGCTCTGCACTTTTATTCAAGTATCATTTATTCAATATTTAAAGTGGACGGACAATTGACGACCTAAACTGCATTAAGTTAATTACTAATCTCTTCATGTTTTAAATTATATAAAGAAACAAGTGATGCCGAAAAAAAATGTACAATCCATAATACTTACATCTTGTATTATTGTTTTTACATATTTAATTCTCCTAAACCAAAAAAAAAAAAAAAAGCAAAAACAATCACAAAAAATCAAAATATCTCAACACATATATATAAACCCATATGTCCCTTACATTTATAATATAAATTTTCTTTAACTTTTCTTTTCATTTATTATAGAAATAAACACTGATACACATACATATAAACTGTATAAAAGAATTCCTATTTTATTTAACTTAAGGAACAAGAGGAAAAAGTACATAAAATCTAAATCAAGATTTGTTTCATTTTCCAATTGGTTAAATTTAGTATTTTTGTTTTTATTTTTTTAAATTTTAATCCTTATAATGTTGATTTTTTATAAAAATAAGAAAAAACAAAAATTCAACAAAGGAAAAAATAAATTGGAAAAAATTAAATGTTTATTTTTTTGTTTTTTATTTTTTTTTAATTTTTCTAAATTGTTAAAGGATCAGGATCATAAGTGAAGACCGCATTTTAAAAACAACAAACGGCTCTCTATATATAATGAAAGAAATAAAAACAAAATTTTTTTTTCCTTTTTTTACATTTAAAAAAAAAAACCACCCCAAAATCTAAATTTTATGCATACAAAATTTTAATTTTCCTCAAATACAGAAAAAAAAAAATAGAAAAAAAAACACAAATAAAACCAAAATATAATAATGGTTGAAAATTTTCATAACAATTAAATAATAGGGTACAACAAAGAGTAGGATACAACAACAACAAAAAAAAGGACTTTTATTATTTTTTTCTTCGTTTATTGCTTTTCAGTTTTATGAAAATTTATTTCAAAAACAAGGAAAAGTCTGCTTTACACTGTCCAATTATGAGATATGTCCGCACATAATAATATAAGTTATGCTTTAAAAACGATCTAATTATATCTTCATCTAAACTTGCAATAAAAGTAAATATTAAAACCTACAAAATTATTCTTAGAGTTTTTATAATGTTTTGAGATCTCTAAATCCGAATTTGAGAGTGAAAACTTTTAATATAACAACTTTTACTCTGTATTTTTTGCTATTTCTAAGATTTAAATTTATTTTTCTTATATATTTTAAGTTCAGCCGATTTTCAACACTTTTATTTGGTTCATAAATTTTTAATTCGTTTCGCTCCTGTTGTTTGTGTAATAGAATAAGCTGAACGATTTCATATCATGTACTCTAAAGTTTGCTGTAATCTTCTTAAAATTATAAAATGCATATAAAACAGAAAGCCTAATCTTTACCAATATTATTATTAAAATTTAACCTTCTTCAAAAAGAAAAAAAAAACATTTTTGTTTTAATTTTTTTTTATTTTTGTATCCCGTATTTAAATTGTTGTTACGGTAGTTGCATACGGAAGAAGAAAAACGAAAAGATTTACAGAAGGATGTAAAATTTCTTTTTCTTTTCGTTTTTCTTTTAATTTAAAATTTAATTTTTCGAGACACAAATATTTGTCTTAAGGCTGATAAAATCGTTAACTAAAATAATCCTTTTGATTAGTTTCCGTAAATTATCATTATCGAAATCAATTATTACACCTACAATAAATAAACATCATCCTAAAAGTATGCATTATTAACGATTTATTTCATTTATCTTTAGACCATTGAATTTTGTTTGGGGCTTCGGTAGCCTAGTGGGTAGGCATGTGGCGTATCAACCGAAGGAGTGTGGGTTCGATCCCTGCACAGGTCGTAAGTGTTTTTTCCTTTACATTCCCCCTTACGACCAAATATAATGTAAATATATAGTATATAATATAAACAAAATAAATAATATTAGTATATAATTTAATAATAGTATAAAAAACCTATAATGGCCTTAGTAGCCGATGGTTTAATAATATTGCATTACATTTATGTATGTAATATTAAATATAAATAAATAAATAAATGAATTTTGTTATAGTAAATTACGTTTATTATTAAAAACTAAATAATTTTCTTTAGTATTTCCATTCATAGATCTTTTTGTGTACAGAAAGTTTGCTTGTGATGCTGTAACCATTCAAATATAAGTAAATATATTGAATTAAAATTGAAATTTATTAAATTATAAATTATAAATGTATGATTCTTCTAAATAAGTTTCTAAAGAACAGTAATAAAAATAAAATATTTAAATAATAAAAATAATATTTTTGAAAATTTCTAATATATTTTATTTATAAACAATTTTTTTATGTAGGTATTAAAATAAAAATCAAACCATAAAATTTTAAAACCGTGGTAATGAAACAGTTCATATTTATACCCGTACAATAGGATCGGGTATAATAAAATTACTTCTCCGTTTTAGTTTAATATTTCCACCGTAAGTTCTAATTTAAATGAAAAATTAAATGTGCATATTTTATAGAATTTTTGAAAATATATTTAGTTTCTATTTTTAAATAAACGTTTTTCAATTCAATTTAGAAATAGAATTAAAATTCCTTAAGAAAAAAATAAAATATAAATCAATAAAATGTAAATGATCAGTTGAAAATCAGTTCGAATTTCATGTTTTTTTCTTGTTAACAATAATACGATAAATTTTAGAACCATATTAAGTTTTTAAGTAATAAAATATAAAAATATGTATTTGCAGAAGAATGGAGATTAAAAAATCAAATATAAAATATAAAATATTTTTACCAAAGACTTTAAAAACTACAACAAAACGTGAAATTATGGCTGAGGCAATTAAAATTTTGAAGAATTTCTTTTTATACCATTAACAGTTCAATATTAATTTTTTTAAAACTAAATGAAATCTTTTCAAAATTAATCAAAATTTTCAATTTTAGTAAGAATTTTTCAAATGAAATATTTTTAATAACATTAACTTTAATTTTTTTTTCCTAAATATGGAAAAATTTAGTTTATGACATCATTCGATTTTTCTCAAAGTATACTGATTGTTAGTTGAAAGACGATGAAGTTTGGTTTGAAGGCTGTGAAAATTTTATCTGTAATCCTTATTATTTACAGATTGAAAAAAAAAGGCAGATCAAACATTAGATTACTGCATTAAAATGTTTAGAGTTTTTTTTTCTATCTAATTTACTATTTTTCATAGAGATTAAATACTTCTGCTGGGAAGCTTGTAAGTATTGACATACTATATTAGTATTGATAGTAAAGTTTCACGATTCAATCAGGATTGCCATTTTTTCCAGAACATTCATAAATATGTATACGTAAAATTCTGAATTAGAACGAGTTTTACAGCTGGATTCAAAATCAGGATATGCCCCTTTTACGGAATATTTAAATATATGATAATATATAAGGAATATTTACCCTAGAAAAGTACTATTGATTGAGAACTTTTTCAATAATAATATTTTAGATGTTTCTGCAGACTTCTGCAAAAGTTTTCAAAATATAACTTTAATAAAAATCCAGAAAAAAATAAACGAAAAAAGTTTCTAAAGTTTCATACAAATTTTTCTTGGATACATTTTTTTTCATGGAACCGTATTTTAATATTTTTTTCGTATGAGAAATTTTTTTCTTTTACTTTTTATCATATTTTTAACTTTTACTAAATATTAAATTTCATTAAAATAAAAATCAATAAGCTATAGTAAATTCTTCAAAAAAATTTTTTTTCTAAAACACATTACGTAAAAATTTATTTTTTTTTTTATGCATATTTTTCTAATGAAATACTCTTGTGAACAAAAAATTGAACTTTAACTCAATATAACAAAAAAAAAATTATATAATTCAATTTAACAAATCATATTAAAATTTTTTTCATTAGAAACTCCATTACCACCATTAAACCAAATACACAAAAAAAATGAAAAAAAAAGGCTATCAAGAGAAATAAAAACGCATCAAAAATAACAGGAAAAATTTAATTTTCATGAGAAACTGTTGATTGAAATTATTCAATATATATCAATATATTAGAGACCCATTGGAATTAAAAAAAAAAAAACAAACAAAAAAATGATAATTTTCGAAATAATTTTCCTAAAAATTCATATGAACAGAAAATTTTCCGAGAAAATAAATATGGATATGTATATGTATGTATATAGCAGTAAATATATATTTTATACTTTTTTTTGCCATAAAAAAAGAACTATAAATATAAAACATAATAATTTCAATCCCTTAAAACCATCACAATAATCCATACAACAACACCATATGGGTTTGAATCTCATCTACCTTGAAATTTTCTAATAAAACTATAGTCCCATGATAATACATTATTTTTTTTTTTTTTTTTTTTCATATTCCATTTTTTGCGTTATTTACTTTTTACAACCTCAACTGCCTAACACTAACAACACCATCACCTAAACTCACAAATACAATTTCTTTCTAATCATAAGTGTTGTTTTTTTTTTTTTTTTTTTTTTGCAATCAAAAGAACAAAACAAGAAAAAGTATCTTATGGATATCCGAAAATATAAGGTCATGTTATTGAAGTATCAATAGATTATTAAAGTATATCTACATGTATACTTATAGATTATTATCAAAAAAAGAAAATAAATACTGTTCAGTATTATAAGCAACTAACAGCTCTACTGTTCAATAAACTGACCAAGCAAATAAGAGCTCTCAATAATCAATATTCAACGATTTGAACCTGTATTTAAGACAAAAACTAAATATAAACAAAATGTATAAAAAACTAACAACGAAAAGAATAACAAAAAATTCTCCATTAAATTATAACTGTCGAAAAGTATCTATAAAATTTTTTTTTTGGTTATTTTTATAGTTTTTGATTAGAAAACAAAAAACAATAGTTTAAAACTACCAAAAAATTTTTTTACCAATAATATAAACAACAACAAGAATTTTTTTTTTAATAACCACGATTTAGTCTATGCTTTTATATGTCTAATGTATTTTATTTCTATTTTATCCTACAAATATTAAAAAAAAAAAAAACTTTATGATATGTACATTGTAAAAATATATTGTAAGATACGAATATAATAATAGTTATAATAACTTAGATAATAAATGATAGGGACAGTAATGATATGTATAGTATATGTTATGATATTATGTTATATGGTATCAATGGAAGTATAAAAAGTTTAAATAAAATATCAAAATATCTGTAGATATTATTATTAATATTCATCATCGAAGAGTAATATAAACTAAAAAAATATATTATTAGGTACTTTGTTTTCTTTTCGGTAATTTTCATAATTGCACAATATTTTGAAATATTTAATTTTTTACAAAACGAATTTTAAAAAAATATTAAGTGCTTTATTGAGTAAGAACCCAAGTTCATCGTATTATAAGCTCAAAAGGATTTTTCAAGGGGATTCTACCTAAGTCATTGTGTAATTAAAACATGTTTGTTTGCATTTTCTACTACACTCTTCTAATCGAAAAAAAAAAAATTTTAGGTATACAATTCATTTAGAAATTGAAAATCTTAAAATTATTTATTAGAATTTAAAATTCCGAAACGCTAATTAAAAACCCTAATTAATTTTTGATCAGTATTTAATCGATTACTGCTCATTTTTTTCATTAAATGAAGATTTTTTTTTTCCATATCGAAATATCTTAGAACTTGTATATTCCATCCAATGGTGTAGTGTTAAGACAATGCCTTTGTTACCAAAAAGCCTTAAATAAAAATGCTTCATATACAATAATAATAAAATAAAAATAAAATAATTTCTGAATCAGATAATAGATGCCGCACAAATAAAAATACGTAGTTGCGTTTTTATAGTCTTAGTACAATAGGTACGACCAAGTAATCTATACTGCTTAAGGAAACTATATTGATTTCAAGAATCGGAGCTTAGTCAAATATGAATAATAAATGACTTGGCGGTTACCTTATGAGCTTTATAGGAATGGAAAGAAGACAAAAATGTTTCCACTTTTGCTTCATTCCATACCTTTAAATGTTTCCACTTTTACTTCATCCAATTTGATATCCCGTATAAGTTAGTTTTTGCTTTATATTGCTTAAATATTATATTTAAATGACTTTGAAAAAAAAAACAAATCCATTAACTTCATAAACAAAACAGAACCAAATTATTTTTACATATTTTTTAATATTTTAAAATACTTGTCTTGATAACCTTCATAAGACAGCCTAAAATAAATATTTCAATTATATATATATTTTACATATATTTTATTTATTTTTATTTAAATCTTCATTACATTATAAATTATTTTTACAATTTTCTTCTAAATCTAGGTTTAATTCTTACGACTACAAAATATAATTTATAAAAGGAAAACAGAAAATTTAAATATTATTTATACGGTAGTGGATAAACCACTAGTGTTGTATAATTGATACGTTAAATTATAAAAAAAAAATTTAAAAAAATAAACTTGTTAATGTGGGGTTGAAATTTTGTATGAAACTAATTATTATTTTTATTTTTTTTTTTTTTTTTTTTTTTTTTTTTTACAATTTCAATTAATAAATTGTTTTAAAATTTTACAGTTTAATTAAATTTTATTTTGCATTTTACATCATAATTAATTAGTAATTATTTAATAGTACAACTACAACAAGGATATATAGAACAGCAAATGTAATTTAGTATAAATTGTGTTAAATTATTTTTTAATAAAGTTTTATAATCGCAGCTAAAGTATTTCATTGCAATACGTTCTTTAAAAGTCGAAGTCGGTTCGATTTCAGTAATTCTTTTTATATGCATATCGATAATAAATTTTGGAATATTTAGCAGGGAAGGGTTAATTTTGTTATAAATTTCGTGCAGAACAATCCATTTAAAATCAGATATTTCTGATGAAGAAAATTCTTGTCTATAGTTAAAAGGTACAGTGTTATAGCTTTTTGATACATTGCATTGAGCTGGAATATCTAAAACATTAGATAGGGAAGTTTTTGCATCCTTTACATTAATAAGTAAATCCATTAATTCACAGCAGGACTTAGAACGATATAGAGAAGTGCTGTAGAAGAGAACATCATCAGCTTTAAGATCTGGTCTGATATCTACTACCGATTTTCCGTGAATATATATAGATTTAACAAAATTCTTTTCGAAAGCAACTGAAATTTCATTCCTACAATTGAGCTTACTATTTTTCTCTACTTCATGCAACTCTAAAATTAAAGTAAATTTAAAAAAAAAAAATGTTATTTTAAGTATAAAAAAAAGAAGAAAAAGTTTATTTGTTTGTTTGTTTATTTATTAAAAATTGTAACTATTGCAATTAAAATACTTTAAAGCTCTCACTACATATTTCTAAGTAAGAGATAGGTGAGAACTTTCAGGGTATTTTAATTTACATTTTCTAAATCAAGATAATTAATTGATAATAACCATAATTTACATAATTTTGAATATCTTGATAATACTGTTATTTCCTTTATATGATTTGGAAGTTTGTTAAAATATTTAGGAGCTAAGCTGTCAAAAAATTTTTTATAGTGAGTTTTTGAGCCAAAAGGAATGCAAGCTAAATTTAACTTATTAATTCTTAGGTTATATTGATTATTGTTTCTTAATTGTAAAAAGTTATCCATTTTAAAAAATTTGATCAGACATTTATGGGCATATATGTGGCGTACCGGAAGTATATTTGAGTCTTGAAATAAAGGCCAGCAACTGAATCTCCTGTTTTTAGAATAAATAATCCTAATTGTACATTTTTGCGCTATAAAAACTGGTTCGATTGAATTAAAATAGGTACCACCCCAACTTGCAATGCCATACTGTAACTTGGAATGCACTACAGCATAGTAAAATTTTAGTAAAAGTGATTTAGAGCAAAAGTTTTTTAGTAGATAGAATTTTCGGATGCAAAGCAACATGTATTTATGTAACTGATTTAGATGTAACTTCCAGTTTAGGTTGTTATCAATAATTAATCCTAAATATTTATAATTGTCAACAGTTTCAATTTCAAAACAATTTGCTGAACAACAACGAATTTGATTTGAAGAGCCAGCGCAGTTTTCACACACTATCTTTTTACAGTTTGCTGCATGAAATTTAAGCTTTATAGGCTCAAAGCAACGTTTTTTTTAAATTAAATACTACTAGTTTTGTTTTATTGCTTATGATAAGTTTATGATCCATGAACCAATTTCTCAGCAAATTTAAATCAGAGTTTAGACTTTCCTTTAGACAATTTATGTTTTTTTCGCTATAAGAAAGAGAGCAGTCGTCTGCAAAACCAGTAATATTTCCTTTAAATGATAGAGCAAATAAAGAATTAATATAAATTAGGAATAACAAAGGTCCTAAAACAGAACCTTGAGGTACACCGACAATTAGTTATTTAAACAAACCCTAAGCAAATTTCTATTCGTCTGTCAGGCATAGTAAAAGTAATTTTTTTCAATCTTGACTTTCGATAATCATAATTTCTTAAAATTCATAAAAAAGTCATACAATTGTGTACAAAAGAAAATTATAAGATAAAAATAATTTTTGTATTTTATGATCTTCTATCAAAACCAATTCATTCTCCCACTCTTATTTTCAGTCCAATTATTATATAACATTAAATGTATGGGTATTCGTCTTATTCTTCTGACAACATGGACCAATAGTTTTTGGGAGAAAAAAATTCCGTTATATATTAAATATTAAATATACCATTATTTAACATTTTTATCGTTTTAAATGTAAAATACATCAGGACGAACTGGACAATACAAAAACAACTCTTTTATAATTTAAATACAATTACAATTGACTTTTAGCATTAAAATAAAATATTTTATTGTGTTATTTTATTTACAAAATTTTTGTAATCATGTTGAAAAGTAACTAAATGAACTACATGTAATTTATTTCAGAATCAAAGAAATTCGAAACAAATGACTTCTGTTAATAAATTCTTCTGTTATTCGAAACAAATGACTTCTATTAATAAATTCTAAAAGATTAGCTTTAAAAAAATTTAAATGTGAGCTCAGGTCATAAAAATTTTTATTTATCTCACACTTTTTAAATTTTTATATAATAAAAATACAAAAATAATAATTTAACCATCACTGTACTGAAATAACCTACACATTAAAACTAAGAAAAAAAAAAAAAAATTTCACGTACTATCGGAATGGATTCTGCACAATAAAGATAAAAAAAAAAATTATAAGGAATAGAAAACTCTAACCACACACAAGAAATTTACAAAAGCCCACTAAAATTACGAAATAAAAAAAAATAAATAAAAATAACATAATAATAATTTATGACAATGGTAAAATTTTATCATATATCATATAGGATAAAAACAGAGGTTCCCATATATTAATCTTATATACCATATAAGTAATAATAATAATAATATTATTAATATTTACCGTATGGTATATCAATAGAATACAAATTTTTCTAATTTTTTTTTTTTTCCTTCATCTTTTTCTTCATTTTCTAAGCCTATAACTTTTTCATTTATATAAAAATGCGTATTATATGAATACGCATTGATGACACAGTAAACACTCGATAATTTATTAATTTAAAAATTTTACATATTATGCATAGGACATTCGCTGTGCCTATTATTATTCATATTAAACTTAGCTTTAATTTCTGAAATCATTATTTTAATTAAGTCGTTGATTACGCAGCCAAATACTTTTTTCGTTTAACTATTTGTCCGCCATCTATGAACTTGTACAAGAATTATTTATTTAATTTATATTGCAATATACCGGTATAAAAAAAATGTTTACTATATAAATTACAAATATCGGATATGATTTTCTGGGATTTGAAAGAAACCCAAAACCTTCCGTTAGAAAACCTACGACCTAACGAAACAAGTACAATTCCTTTATCAACATATGAGACTTTAATGCATCACTGTAAACACCAACATACGTTTTGATCAAACAATAGGATAAAGGACCTTTATTATTATTGTACTGTTTGAACAAGGGAAGATTCTTTTATAGGGAATAAAAATAGGTTGTATAGGTTTTTTAAATAGGTTTAAAGTTTAGGTTAAATTTAACTTATTGGAATATGCTAAACGAAGATGTTGACATTCATCTTAAACTTATTTAAAATGAAATCATCATTATCTTAACATGAGGTGAAAGATAATTCCACAATTTCCGACGTTCAAGTTATGCTGGATTATTCCATTTAGCAATTTGAACTATATGTAGGGCTGCATAGCAGAGGTTCTCTGCAGGTTTCTCTTTGGAAAATTTTGAGTGGAGACATCAACCTTCTTATTTCTCAAGAACATCAAATTACTCTGACTAGATATCCATTAAACTGAGGAAGAGAACTTATCAAAATTATCAGAGGTGAAGTACAGAAAGCGTTGAGGTAAAAATTGGATAAAAAATGTATTAAACGAATTGCTCTGGTTGTTCAAAGAAAAATAACGACTATCATAATACTATCAAAATAAACAGTAAAATACCTAATACCTAATACCTAACAATGTTATGGAAAATGGAAAATTTTTAAGTAAAACTTTAGTATAACCGTAGTATAAAAACTTTAGTATAAAATTTTCTCTATTCTAGCCCTCAACATATCATAAGAAACATCTCTACTTTGTCCTCATAATTAATCATCATTAAAATTAATCGAATTATTGCAATAATAATAATAATAAAGTACAAAAAATATGATTCTACTTAAACATTAAATTTTCTAAATATAATTTTATTTATTGTAAAATTTATATACGAGTATGTATAAGATTTTTTTCTTAACATATTTTTTTGATCTGGTTTCCTTTAATTTTTAAGAAAAAAAAAAAAAAATTTTTTTATTGTTAATGTTTTACTAATGCTAATGCCAAAAATATAATAAATTTTCTATATGTATTTTATAATATGTAAATATATAAACATAAAATGGCACAATAAAAATGTTTTGCACGTTTTTAGATATTATTTTTAAGCTCAGCTCAGACATCCTTAGATGAAATTTTTGTATTTTTATCTATAAAAAAAAAAAAAAAAAAAACACAAATTAATGTGTTTCAAAATACATAAACAAAGATTTTGAATTGTGAATTTTCCTCCTTTCTATTTATTTTTTTTTTTTTTTTTTTTATTATACACAATACAAATTTTATGTAGAACAAAAAATTTATGAAATTTTTATCATATTCATACATTTATTTTTCTTTTTATATTTTTTCTTATTTTGATCGTAAGTTAAAAGTAAAAAAAAAAAAAAAAAAAATATTTATAGATAAAATTGTAATATTACAGGTAATAGTTGTTAAGAATATTTCCATGATCAAGAAGACTATAAAAAAAAAAAAAATTAAGATAAGGATTCATTTTAAAGGAAATAACGTTTACAAATTCGTTTTATTAGAAGATCTAAAACCGTAAAATTTACTCTAAACCTTAAAAATCTTTAAATTGTTTCACAATTTTTTATTCAGCATATAAACAAAAATTTTTAATATGTCATAGAAAAATCCTTATAAAAACTTGAAAATTAGTTATTTTTTAAAAAAAAAGAAATATATATATATACATAAACAAATGTATCTATGTATTCATCTTATATTCAATTAAATCTACATTTTAGCTTATAACATTTATCAAGGCATTAAACATTAAAAAATGTTTTTGTTTTCTATAGCCATAAAATTTAAATTTTTATAAATTATTTCAATCTTAATTTTGGCTTTTGTTTTACTTAAATATTATATATTTAAAAATATAAAACAAACATAATAACTTTTAGTTATAAAAAAAAAATAAACAACTGTTTTAAAAATATAAAATCGGTTTAAAATTAAAAATTTTTTTTTTTTTTGTCATCCTAAACATATGCAATTTATTTTTTTTCAAATATTTGTTTTTATAAAAGCTATTATAGAATTATTATTGCTGTTTTGATTTTCAGTGGATGTATCTTTTTAAATATTAAAATTTTTTTGTTTATGCAAATTATTTTTATAAAATTCAAACCAATTTAGATTAAAATAATAATAGAAAAAGAAATATAATAATAAATATCAAACAAAAAAAGAATAAATATTAAAAACTAATACAAAATTCACATAATATTTTAAATTTTTTATATATTTTATATAATACTAGAAAATCCCCTGTGCAATTGCACAAATTCTATAGATTCAAAAACATTTACGTTATCATACTGACTCCCTTAATAAACTACCTAAAAATTTCATTTTTACATCAGCACCATTAAAAAAAACGTTGAAATCACTTACTTACTTGTAATAGAAAAAAAACATAAAACAAATCTAAACACATAAAATTAAAAATGTTAGGTACACTTTATTAATTTATTCTCGCCGTTTTTTCGTGGCGATAATTTTTGACAGTTTTTTAATTATTGAGAAAAATGGTCCAAGCTAAAAACACATTCAGGGTAAAAGTTCGTGCCGATATCTCAAAAATTGTTTTGAAACACATGTATAAAGTGCACAATAAAAATCGGCGAAAAACCAACCAACACCAACCGCTACGACATTTTTTTTTTTGTTACATTTAAAACACTCCCAATAATCGAAATAATTTTAATACTTGTTAAAATTTTACTCTCTATTTTTCTTTAGTTTTAAAAAAAAAATTTTTATTTAGATGAAAAACAGTTGTTTTCGCCGCGAAATTACTTCAATTACCAAAACTACTTTCAAGTCTTTTGCGTTTATTTTTTTTTTGCTTGAAAAAAATTTGCTGAATTTATTTTATTTAAATGTACTTTGGAAGAGGTCTTTGGTATATTTAATAAAAGATTCATGTCTCTGATAATGTAATTTCATAAATTTTCGGGGTCTTTTTGTTTGTGTGGGTCGTTTTCGACAGCTTTTTAATTTAATGGTCTAATAATAAATTAGTACAAAATTATGAATCTATTGTGAGAAAAGGCTTCTAAAATGATATTTTCTATGTTATTTTTTCTTTTTTTTTTAAGAAATTATCCATTTCTATAATATTAAGTAAGTTTCTGATTTCTGTTTTGAAATATAATTAGCTAAGTCTGCCGAATTTTATATTAATAAAAAAATTTCGAATATTTTATGTTATACCAGTTCTACCGAAAATTTAGCTTAAAAATCTAAATTTCAACCTAAATAAACAAAACTATTTTAAAGTATGTTACGAAGCTTTTACCAGCTTTTATACTAATGAAAACTAAATCAAGAATAAAATCGGCCTATTATTTTTTTCTTATAAATATGAGGTTTACTATAAACTTTGCTCACTCTCACTTTTTCACTTTCAGGCGTTTTAATTTTATTAAGAGTACCTATTTTTATATTTTTTTTCCAAAACAAAAATTGAAAATGCCAACAGAAGATTAATAATTTATTTTTAATTTACCGCTGCGACCAGTTCATAATGCACGTGGCGGTCAAATTTAAAAATTAAAAATTTGCTGAATTTATTTTGATTGAAAATGTGTTTTTTAAGTATGTACTTTTCCTTTTTTGACTGTACTCACTTTTAATGAACGGTTTGTGTTTCTGGTAATACTTCTAGTGGAAAATTTGGTCACTCGTAATATTATTTACTAAATTTATTTATATTTTTAATGAACGGTTTGTGTCTCTTGATAATACTTTGAGTCAAAGATTTGTGTCTCTGGTAATAAAATTTGAAATTATTAAATTAATATACAGAAATATCATCATTGCCAGTTTAGTTTACATTCAGTGTGAGTGTTTTATTATAGATATAAAATATATTTTTTTACATGTTGGCAAGGTCTCGCCAACATCTTGTGTATTATATTATAGATCTATTCTATTTATACATGTTTTTAAATGGTTTTAAAATATTATTTTTCCAAAATTTTGATATATTTGAAATAAAATTTAAAATAAAAGATATAATAATAGAATGTGAACCACATCATGATTTTCATTTTATTTATATGCACCACGCAAATAAAGGAAATCAACGTAATTTGGTGGAAATTAACAATTTATTCTTTAAATTTTTTATTTTTAATTTGCATAATAAAGATTAAAGGTACAATAAGAATTACATTTAACGTTAGTAAATATTTTTTCTTTTATTTTCATTATTAATATTTATTTTAGTGGGAATTTTTGCAATACTCTGACTGGACTGGGAAAAGAGAAACTTCTTTTTTATAAGAATATATATATAATTTATATATTATATAATTTATTCTTTGCAATAAGATGCTATTAGATTTTCCCAATCCTAAAAGAAGAGAAAAGAGAAAATAATTTATTTAATTAAATACATATAGCTGTTGAGTTTTAGTGAATTTTTGGTAAATGATTTTTAAGTTTTATTTCTATTCCTTTTTCTATCTAAGATAAATAGATTGAACTAAATTGATTGTATGTGTTAACCTTATATATAAACATTTATTTTTTATTACAAAAAATAAATACAGAAAATTTTATAGCAAATTGTAATTAAATTTGAATAATTTCTAAAGAAAACATATTTTATTTCACACAAATCGCATAATAAAACAAAATACCCTATAACAGAGTTTTGATAAAGTCCAACTGTATCTGTTAAAAATGTTTAGTCATTTTTACAATTTAGACAAAAATTATTCAAAATTATTAGTTAATGTATTAAAGGCATTCATTTTTTAACATCATGCACACTGAACCAAAAAAAAACCACTAAAATATAGGTTTTTTATAATTTTCGTCGAAAAAATCCTTTTTGTTAAAATATGTGGCACTTTTTACAATAAAATCAAGTTAAATAATTTTAATATGTATTGAAAATATGGTTGAAACCAAACTTAGTTGGTAATCTTATGAACTAAAATTGAATTCACTTAATTTTTAAGTAAGGAATTTGTTTACTGTAGTTTCCTTTTTAATATAATACCAACAAATTAAGTCATTCCTTTAATTTTTTACAAGTTGTCCTTTTGTATTTACTAGAATTAATTTTAATATTAAAATATTATTCAGAAAGACTTTTAAATAATTTAGATTTCATGCGTCAATCACAAACAGATATTGTGTGAGCTGACTGAAGCTAAATCGATAATTTAAAAATTTTCATATTGTCTGTGCTTTGGACCCATTTTCAACTAAGATTTTGTTAATAAAATTTTGTGCTTAATACAACATCTCTATAAACTTTTTTAAGCAGTTATCAAAGCACTTTCATCAGTTATCAAAGAAAAATTTGAATAAAATATTTTTAAATTTCAATTTTAAAAGAAACGATCTTGAACAAATTAAATTTCCAATAACAGGCGCAAAAATTTCCAATAACAGAGCAAAAAAGTCCAACGACAGAAGCAAAACATTTTAAAAGACAACATAATAACGAAAACTCACAACTATTTTTTTTTTTTCCTTTGTAAAGTTAAACAAATTAATATAAAATAAAATATTTAAAAAAAAAAACTACTCTTTCTTTAACTACCATTTAATTAATGAAATTAATGAACTCCTTTTTGAAAAATCAAACAAAATAATTAAATTTTAACCACATTTTGTTAGTCGCAATTTCTATCATAAAAATTGAAAAATTTCTATTCACCATAAAAAATTACTTACATCATAAAAAAGTAAAAAAATTTGTTTTATTTAGAACTTTAATATTAGTATATATATATATATATATATATATATATATATATTTTTTTTTTTTTTTAAAACTAATAAATATTTTTTCTAAATTGCTCTAATGAATTGTTGCATTTAATACTTGGTATAACAAGTATATTGTTATGATATATGTATAACAGTAGGTTGTAGATCTGAGTACGCAAATAAAAATTTATTTTTAAAAATTATAGTAACATACGAATTTAACAAAAAAAAAAAATAAAGGTACAAAGGTATGAGTGATACTCAAAATTTTATTATTTATTTTGAAATTTCTTAAAAAAAAACATTTTACAAGAAATAAATAAAAAGGACTTTACATTCAAAATATATGTACCGATATAAAAAACCAAAAAATATTATTATGATTGTTATTTATTAAATACAATACAACATAAATTTTATACATTCTAATATCACATAAAAAACTAAAAATAAAGTTAAGGTACTTCAAATCAATATTTTCTAAACGAGTCCTAATTTAAAACACTTAGCATAGATATACATTTTTATTCCATTCTTTTTTTATTTCCGGTTTATTTTTTTTAGGTTAAGTGATTACGGACGATTTATAATTGCCTTTAACTGTTATAAAAAATAAAATATATACAAAAAAAAAAAACAATACATATACATTTATAATATTTTTATATACATATATGTATTCTGAAGGATCTACTGAATTTTTTTTTTTTTTTTTTGATATTTTAATCCATTATGTAAATTTTTTTTTGGGATAGGAGAAAGCAAAAAAACAAAAAAAAAAAAGGAAAAAATAATATCCTTTTTGTATGATAATAACATTTACTAGGATAACAACTTTTAGATTTTGATTTTCAATTACATTTTAGAAAAAAGTTTAAAAAAAAAAAAAAAATGTTTAAATTTTATTTATTTTTTGTTTATTTTTTTGTTGTGTGTATGTAACAAGCTGGATTTTTTTTTTTCTTTTAAATCGAGTCAAAGGAAGTAAATAGAAAATAAAAAATAAAAACAAGGATAAATTTTATTATGCGTAAATAATCCTTGCTGACAAAATACAATTTTTTTATTTGTACCCTGTGATTTTCTTAAAAAAAAAAAATTTGCTTTCAATATTTTTAGTTTTAAAAATATTTAAAAATAGAATACTAATACTCCTTTAACGGTTATTTTAAAATTGGAAAAATTCGATCAGAAGATTGATTAAAATTATTTTATTCTCGAAAATAGCTCAAATAGCTCAATAGCTTTTGTTTTTTTCGTTTTATTTGAATTATGAGATAATGGGATACATTTTAAACGATTTCAAAAGTAAGGTTAGTGTTACTTTTCTATATCAAACTATAGTTTAATATTTTATATTATAACAAGAAAATATCTATTTTTTCTAAAACTGTAAGCTTGACTATTTCTTACGGACTGTTTTACATTTTTACGCTAGTTAAACACAAGGAACAGATTCCTTTAATTTAGCTTTAACTAAGTGGGAGAATGAATGGATCTTTAAAAAAGAATTGGAGGATTAATTTGAATCGGAACTAAATTGTTGTACATTATATAACAGAACATTATTGGCAGAAGGGGACATATTTAATGAAAGGATATTCCATATCGCAACAGTTCTTACAACAAATGAGCTACCATTACCAATTTTAAGTCACTTAAAAATTTCCCCTATGCAGAATTGAGCACTTTCCGCTTCTCCTGTTGTAGGTTTGAAATGTTTTGGAAGAGAGGATAATTGATTTTTGTTATACAATTTAGTTATTATTTGTTATATTTAGTTACAAATCAAATTTCAAACAATACATTTATTATAAGAGAGTAGTTTAAAATTCTAAGATTCGAGTTTATTCGTTTAAAACCAGTGCTATCTATAAGTGAAATTACATATTTTTTATCAGTCCTTAAACTTAAACTTAATTACCATATGTTGGCATATGTTGCTGTTTTTCGGAACCATTAAATGCAGTAAATTAAGTATCAACACTTAATAAAAATAGAACTTAAACTTAAAATAGAAAATGATAATCGATATAAGAGCAAGACTTACGAATATAAAGAAACCATAAGTAAAGAAATTTGTAAGGAAACTCAAGTATGTCAATTCACAACATTTTGAATGCATAATTAATTAAGTAATATAAAATACTTTCATTTTTATTCTAATTATAAAGGAAATTACTTCTCTTGGTATCTTCATAGATTACAAAGAATTTTGTTTTAAAAATTTTAAAATTACTGAATTCCTGTGGAAATAATTTTTCATAATTCAATTCATAACGTATATAATTCAATTCCAAAAAAAAAAAAAATCATTTCTTAAATTCAAAACTAAAAATCTTTTTGTATCTTTCCTAATTTTTTTCATTTCCTTTAAAAATTTAACTTTATTTGAAAATTTCTTAACTTACTTACGATTTCCGTCAGTTTACGGAATCAAATTTTTTATTTTTACAAAATTTTACTTGTCACAAATCACAGCCTCTAAAATTTGGAGAAAAGCACAAAAACAAAAAAACATTTTTACTTTAAGTTATTTACATCACTTCCCTTCCTCATCATCCTCATCATAATCTATATTTTCATTTTATTACACCACTACTTCCCAAAATAAAATCTTCTCATTTTAAAAGTTGTTTTTTTTTTTTAGCAGCTAAATGCAAAATACATCCTTAATATAGAAAAATATATACAAAAAAAAAAAAAAAGTGAAAACCAATATTTGAGGATAGGAATAAGAGGTTTTTCTCTGAACGAAAAATCAACAAAATACAATTTGACACGTGCCATATTAAATCAAAAATGAAAAATGAAAAAAAAAAAATTACTCCATTTTATTTATTTTTTTTGTTTTTTCTGCTTTTTATAATTCGTTTTGCGTAATTTTTAGAATGTAGAACGACAAAATCCGTTTTTGAATTTTAATTTTATTTTAACAGTTATAATATTTTATCATTACCGTTATACATAATTTTTTTTTTCTTTTTGTTCAAATCAATACAATTTTCATAAAATGTGATATTAAAAAACTAGAAATTTTCAATGTTCCGGAATCCGGAAATCAACATATGAATCAAAAAGTGGTTCTATTTTTTTTTATTCTCTTCTGCCTTTACCATATTGTGATTTTTTGTTTTTTGTTAAAATTCAAATCAGTTTTTATTATTCTTATTTGTTTTTTTTTTTTTTTTGAAAACTTGGTAATAAATCTATTTTTTTTTCATAATTCAATTGAATTACGCTTTTAAAAATTATTGTTGCATAGTAACCAATAATATAAAATAAATAATTCTCTGATTTCTGATTTTAATTCTCATCTTGGTTATGTAAATTTAAAATTAATGGTGATTTTTTCCGGTTCGCAGACAAATTATATTTCCTTTTGAAAGTAATTTTTCTGGTGTAATTTTTTTGGTTTTGTGTTCAGTGTTCGCAATTGCAAAAGCTTATGTCATTTTTATAATTTAAATAATTTTGTAAAACTTGTAAATCCTATTTTAAATCCTATTTAATCATTTTGTTGAGGATTTGACTATAAGGAAAGTATAGTGAAAAAATTAGTAAACTGAATATAGGTACTATGTTGGAATAGTAGCAACATGTTTACTCTTATATCAAAATTGTATTTAATTATATTAGTACTAGGTAATGTCAAGCATTACTTTACATTTATTTATCTATGTTATAATTTTATATATTATAAGTTTTATAAGCTATAAATTAATAAAATTTACTTATATTTGGTTATTTCTTTGTTTTTTTTTTTATAATTCTTCTACTATAATTGATTAGTGTTGCCACCGTGACAATAATTTGTGTCTCAGTCAAATAATTTTAATAGTGGTGACATAATTTTAAAATGAAATTATGCTGACATAAAAGTGACATAATTTTAAATTTTGGACATTATTTTCCAAAAATATAGTCAAAAAATTTAAAAAAAAATATTTTAATTTTGTTTTTTCAAATATTTTCTAAGTTATAATAATTTACCGATTTGGTATAGGTATATCATTTTTCGAATTGACGATTTTAACAACAACAACACCATAATGTTAAAAACAATGTAAATTAACTTTTTTATCTTCGGTACTACGAGTAGATGTCTGATCGCGTTAACATTTAATGTGCTGATTTAGATAGAATTTTAACTAACTAAACTAATAAATAACCTGTTTTGTTTTATGAATTGTATTTGATATTAACTATTTCATAAATAAAACTATTTTGTAGCTGGGCTCAATAAAAGCAAAATGTAAAGTTCAGATGAAACGAATTACTTTTCATCTATGAAGTATTGTTTGATTTGGTTTACCTTTGTTATTTAATTTATTATATTATGAAATAATCAAAATTTATTTCTGTTTTACTTCTTTTTTTTTTACTTTTTGAGTTTAAGAAGAAATATGCCACTTAACATAATTTTGTAGAGAAACTGACATAATTTGATTTCAGAGTAATGGCAACACTGTAATTGATACATACAATGTGTTCCGTATAAAAAATCGTTCTGAGGGAAAAAAATAATTAGAAAAAAAATTTAATGAGAGGAAAGAGAGAAAAATTTAATGAGGTGGAAACTAAGTATTCTATACCGTTTTCGATTAATGAGGCTTTTAAGATTTTTTGTAATTTTTCATAAAAAATTCTATAACGTTTCAACGGACTGTTCGAATTATTGCTTATACACAAAATGTATTAGCACATTCAGGCGTACTTACGTGATTAAATGGCGTATGAAGTGATTAAAAAAAAAATGTTTGTCGTTCAATTTTCTTTTTTGAAATACCCTATAATTGAAGTAATTATTATGCCCAGGGATATCCCTGTATATATTATAGAAATAACAAGTTTTTGTTTGCTATTATTAGATGATTATCATATTCAGAATGAAAAGCGGATCACTTTTATAAAACTGGATATTGTAATTTTAACTAATGTGACGTTCGGACATTTAAAAACATAACTCAATTATATCTTATATATATTTGCTCTCCATATATAATTTTTATTCAGTGTTACCAAACCGCAAAAAAGGTTATACAATATAAGGACTTTTTCTATGACTGTTTGGTACTAGCTACAAATAGACTGAAAATCTGGGTATTTCAATTCTTCACAATTATAAATCAGTTATCCGAAAGTAAAATTGGAAAACCAGATTTATTTGGGAACTCTACGAACTTCTTATAGAACATACTTGACATACTTGAACATAGTTGACAATCAAAAAATCGAGGGAATTGTATGAAAATGTACACTTTGTATGTACTATTTTTGTTTTCTTTACAGATATCTAGATTTCAGATATATAAACCAACTATAAAGCATATACTATTTGTAGAACCGAAAATTCCTGAAACAGCGTTATATTTTTAAATCGCATTATATATTAGAAATTAATTATCCCTTTTATTTTAATTTTTTATATTTTATCAAATTAATTTTTAGATCCAACATTTCATTAGTTTTAAAATTGTTAGCATCTTAATGAAACAAAGCTAGAATTCTTAATGCTGAAAATAACAACCAATAATTAAATTGATTTTTACATTTCTATATAATAGCATTACACATACATATCGTAAATATTTTACACTCTTTAATATTACCGTATTAGAAAGTACTAAAATTTATCTTAAATCATTTTATTTCATACATAAATTTCGATTGCAATCTTAAGGTGTTTTTTATAACACTTAACTTTCTTTATACATATATGCATGTATATAATGGTTCTCCCACCATTAATTTATTTCAGTTATTATTTGAATATATTATAGCTAATCGTAAATTAGACGAGGTGAAAATCAAGAACTGAAAAAATTACTTTAAGATATACGATAAATGCCAAAGATAAAAAAGAAAATATTTAAAATTATACTTAAACATGCATAAATTTTAAGATGAGAAAAAAAAATATTTGTTTTACTGCTCTAAATATTTTCCTCTTAAGTACCGTTATTAAATGATTTCATTTTATTTTTTTTTTTTTTTTGTTGTTGTTATTGTAATATTTTTACTGATGATTACTGAAATGATTTTCAAAATTATCGTTTCCAAGGACATTTTTATTCCTTTGTTAAATGGTTTTTATTAAATTAAAAAGAGTTTTTTTAAAAATAGGGTTGTTTCTAAAAAATTATGTTAATAATTATAATTGGTTTTAGGAAATACTGTCTAAACCATTAAACTGATAGAATTATCCATTAAAACCATTAAATGATGAAATTGAACGCCAAATAAGACTCCAATTCTATACATGATTCCTTATTTTTTAATACTTCCACCATCCTTCTTATATTTTCCAATTTCTTTTATTCCTATTTTCCAAGTCCCCAAAGCAAACAGTATACATTGTACCATAGGTTCTAACCTAATGTTTGATTTAAAAGAGAGGTTACGTTTTCTTGGTTAAGTAAAACACTACCAAAGTAAATTTGTGCATTGATCTCTTTTGTGTCTTTTGTGTCGAGAAATAAATTGTGTCTTTAAAAAACTCAATTAACTAAAAATCAGTTGAAGCCAGTTGAACAAAAAAAGGTGGTCTATCGTAAGACTGACAATTAAATTATTAAATTATTAAATTATTAAGACAAATTAAAATAAATACTTCAGATCAAATTATTAGTTATGGCCGTTTGATTCATCTTGGTCTGTTTAAGCGTTTTTTATTACGATATAAAAACGGTTTTCTGGAAATTATGAATCACACTAAGGCTTGATTTAATTGATCTCCATTTTAAGTAGTTCATGATATGAAACGAGACGTTGATTGTTAGTTGTAAAATATCATTATTTAAGATTTATTATTTTATTAGGCTATCGAAATACAACTTAAATTTAACAAACTAACATTATTAAACTAAATAGTAAAATATGTTTTAATTTCAGTCAATTCAGTAAATTATTTTCACAATCTAAAAAAAAACCTATCAAATTTTCTTCCTCCCCCTTCAACACAACATTTTATATTGAAACGTGTTTTTTTTCATCAGTAATATCACTAATTTGTGATAAGAGAAATCAAAAGATGTGATCTTAAAATCTGCCCCCCAATGTTATTTATTTCTTGAATATAGAAACCATTACCTACTCGATAAATACTTAAAAAACTAAAAGTATTGAAAATAATTTTATTTTTATCTAATTATAAAGGAGAAAAATGGTAAAATTTTATGAGCTTATAATTTTTTTTTTTAACTTATAACATAATAAGATAAGTTATGACTCTTCAATGTTAATTCTAATATTTCTCCCTAAATTAATATTTCACCCTAAATTTGAAAAAAATGGTTGTTCTTTATCTTTTAAAATTATTTTTTGGGACTACATGAAAATTCCATTGTAAGTACACTCCATTAGTATAAGAAATCTTCAAAATGAAATTTAACAATGTTTTTAAAAATCGAGCCAAATAATTTCTAAAGTATCTATAAGAGATTAATTAAGGATAAGAGTTTGTATAAATTTCCTTAATAAATTAAGAAACTAATTGAATATAAGAAGTTTAAAGTCTAAATAAAAAAATATTAAAGAATTTTTATAATTCATCAAATTGTTGAATTATATTTTATAGGCTGGTATGCAGGAATGGGCTAACAAAAATTCGTTAGGGCCATTAAAATTGCTTATAACAATTATATTGATAGTACGGCATAACAGATCGTAAATAAATTATTATAGTGAACGGCCTTCACAAACACAACAGTTCCACAAACATCTTATGAGCAATTTTAAAAGAACTTTTTGATGTAAATTTGAATCAATTCGAATTTATTGTTTTAAAATGGTGTACTCAAATAAAACAGCATTACAATCTCAAGTAAACTATTACTCTACTAACTATAATCGAACGGTAAGGATGTTGTTTTTCATTACTTTCGATGGTTCTTTTTAGTTTTATTTCATGTAATTTTTTTAGCACATTTCCAAAAAAATTTTGAAAAAATGGGCTTATTAGTTTCACTCTGTCCGTCAGTCCGTCTGTTTACAAAACTTCTACACCGTTAAAGATAGAGAAAAAAAATTTTAACCATGGGTAGGTCTCATAAAAAAATAATTTTGTGGAACAACTTTTTCATGTAGCCCCTCCCATTACGGAGCTACACCCCCTCAAACTTTGAAAAAGCCCTATTTTTAAATACATATATCTTATGTTCTGCTTAAGATTTTTTCAATCTGAAAACATCATTCGACAGGTATTTTTCTTATCTTTGTAAATTAATATCAAAATTATACAATTTTTTTAAATTTAGTATTTAAATTTACCGTTATGTTAAAACCAAATTTTGCATGATTTTTCTACTTTCATAACTCCGGCACGCTTTTTGATAGAGACTTGAAATTTTGAGGCAAGAAAGAACTTTTAGAATTAGTATAAGTTTGCTCAGAAAATTTTTTTGGAATACCCCCTGTTTATGAGATATGAGGGCTTAAAAATTGAAAATTTGCTATTTTTAAACAGCTGTAACTTAGGAACCTGTACACATTTTACTTCGGAAAGATATAAAATTTAAAGCTACAGTAATATATTTTAATGTGTGTTAAAGGTTTGTTTTAGTTGTAAAGGGTTCCAAAGTTGCAGCTCTTCAAAATTGCGAAAAAGTCCCATTTTCAGATGTATATATCTCAGGCCCTGCGTAATAGTTTTGTAATCTAAAACCGCCAGAAGATCGAAAATTTTATTATCTATATAAAACACTATCAAAATTATGCAATATTTTGTAATTTACTATTTAAATTTACTGTTATGTAAAAACCAAATTTTGCATGAAATTTCTTTTTTCATAACTCCGGCACGCCTTTAGATAAAAACCTGAAATTTTGAGACAAGAAAGAACTTTTAGAATTAGTATAAGTTTCCTCAGAAAATGTTTTGGTAGCATCGCTTCTTTAAGAGTTATTACGCCTCAAAAATTGAAAATTTGCCTTTTTTAGACACCTGTAACTTAGGCACCTGTAAAAAATTTTCTTCGGCGAGGCATGAAAATTAAAGGTCCAATAATATATTTTTCAAAAATGTCCTATTTTCACGTTTTTTCTTATTACATGAAATTTTCAAATTTTTGTGCAAGTCACAATTCTAAACAGTTTGTATTGAGTTTGGAAATGTGCGCTTTTAAAAACCGTTGGTTGTTCTACCTTGTTTCTACATTCTACCTTGTTTATATTTGTTTAGAGATTATTATATAATTTAATAGCTGTATTGATTGCGACTCCTGGGCCATTTAGATGATCACTCTGTTGGCATTGGATAAGCTTTGAACTTCTGCCGTTATCTTCGTGTATTTAGTTATTTGTTATTACATATTTGTTTTTGTCCTGTTATTTTGTGTATTTTGTAAATGTAGAATTTGGTTTACCTCCTTCAGTTTTAAAATTGCATGTATTTTATGGATTGCATTAGTAGATGTCCTAATAGGCAGGAGAAAATAATAGTATAATAAAATTTTTTGGCGTAATTCTCCAGATTATATACAATATTGTGTGGTCAAAGAAACTATAGTATGTTTTTAATTACAATATAATAGTCAACGGAAAGTTCGAGAATATCAATGAACTGGGAAAATATTAGGTAGTATAAAATTTATTGTTATAAGCTTTAAATTTTACTTTTTCTTTTTTTTAGTATCTAGTTTAGAAGCCAAACTTTAAACTAGATTAACATCACTTCGATTTTTGCTCTGTAATAACTAGTTTCAGGGGAAGGTATAATTTCCTTAGGTAGAACTAAAGTAATAATTAAATTTCTAATAATTTTTTTTATTAAAAATCTAATTTTTAACATTTTACTTTCTTTAACAAAACAAAAAAAAAATCTCTGACATTACGATTAATTTATTATTGACTCTCACACTCATAAATTAAAAATTCCTCTTAATTAAAATAATAAATTTTTGTAATTTATGACATTAAGAAAAACTTAGTAAAAATTTAACTTTTTTTTAAACAATTAAAATTATAAAAACAAAATAGAAAAATTATTATCAATTTTTTTTTTTTGAAGACACGAGTGACTTACTTAAAATTAATTTTAAAAACTTTTTCTTCAACGGGTTTATTTGTAATACAGAACACATATAATAAAACAACAATATTTTAATTTCTTTATTATAAAATAAATTTTGTATTCGTTTTTGTTTTTTTTTTTTAAGTTTTATTTTCTAAAATTCAAATTATGGTGTTTAAATACTTTTCCCCCATTTTCATAAAAATGAATTTCCACCTTTTAAAATTAAGACTTCAAAATTTATATTAACTGACAAAACTGGTATCGTTAAAACGATTGCAGGCGCCCAAAATGTTTAGAAACTATTTTTAATTTTAAGTCGTTATCATATGGCCAATAATTTTAGAAAACTTTAATTTAAAGTCTTCAAAAGTAAATATTTTCTTTGATACTGAATTCATTGCTTCGGTAAAAAGTTCTGAACTCATACTTGCGCATAGTTTTTATATGTAATTCTGTGAAGAAGTGAAAAAAGTGGACAAGTTTTTTTCCTGCCCCTAAAAGTGCCGTAAAAATTTGTCATGGCAAATGTAGCATGGCAGGGTATAGTTTTCAAAATCTGCAAAAAAATTCCTGGTCACAACAAAATATAAGATAATTAGACTGCTACCACATTGTGATACCACATAGAAGCTTTTCTATCCCACTCGTTAAAACCAATTTGAGCTTTTTGCAAAGCGAAGAATACTCTTCACATTTTTACCTGACAGATCGCTAAGGCTGTCGAAGAGATATTCCCCAAATGGATATTCCTTCTTGCCGACAAGGCCGGGCATGTGCAAAGGAGATTAAGAGTAGTTTCCTCCTCTTCTTCATCCTTGCAGGCTCTACAATAGTCGTTTGCGGATAAGCCAAGTCTTCTGGCATGCTTCCCTATTAGACAGTGACCGGTGATTATACCTATTGCCATTCTAATGTCTGCCCTTTTGAGAGAAAGCAGATCATTTGATCGTCTTAAATCGGTTTTGGGCCATATCAATCTTGTGATATTACACGAGGTTAAGTTTGACCATTTGTACTTTACCATATCCGTTATTTCCTTACGAAATAACGTTTTGCTTGTGGATAGAGGTACCCCTAGTCCTGCCCTATCCGGCAGAACTTGTAAGGTTGTACCAATTCTTGCGAGTTCATCAGCTTTTTCATTTCCCGGAATTCCTCGATGACCTGGTACCCAGCAAAGCTGAATGCTAAACTGCCTGGCCATCTCGTTAAGAAGTTTTCGGCAGTTTATTACAGTCTTCGAGGTTGTGCATGTTGATTCCAGAGATTTTAACGCAACCTGACTGTCTGACAGAATACGTACTTCCTTTACAGTCAAAACGCTTCTATTCGGCTGCAAGTTTACTATAATATTCTACAGGCATCAGATTAAGCATGATAGACTACTAAATGAAAATAAATATTTTTTTACAACAAAATAATAAAAAACAAGTCAGTCAGTCTAAATTCAATAAAACAAATGTTTTTTTTTTTCAATTTTTATTTTATATTATTATTAAATAATTACATGTACATTAATAATAGTAATAACAATATGACAATAAGATATGTCACAATGTCACAAATTAAATGCGTGGTAAACACACAAAAAACAAATACATAAATAACAAATAAATCCACCTTTTAAAATTCTAATTAATTTTAAGATTTTTTTATAAAGAAGAATAAAATGGTGAAATTTAAAAAAATTTTAGAATAACAGTTTTTTTTTTTAAGTTTTATGTTTTATTATTTTGAATTCAATTATGACAAGTATACTTATATGTATAGGACAATGTGGTACGAACAACACAAGTTATAAAATGTTTAATTAAATTTTTTAATAGACTATTGTAAATACTTTGAGTAAATGGAAAATATTATCTCTAGTTTTCGACTTTAAGACGGCGGTTAGACGCCAATAATTTCTATCTCTTTTATCACTTTCTTGCTCTTTTTTTTCTGTAGACTTCTTCTTCACTTAAGACAACAAAGGTATTGTCAGTTAAACATACATTTAATAAAAAAATGGATAGGGTTGTAATGAATTAAAGGATTGTAACTTTTTTGAAGTGTCACTTTTTTAAAGAAAAATGTTTCATAAAATTTCTAAAGAAATTTATTATACTGACCTTGAATTCATCAATAATTTATATAATAATAATAATTTATCAAATCAAATATCTTCCTTTAAATAATTAATATCAAAATTTTTGATTTTAATTTGATAAAAGTACTTTAAAATAAAACCGAATAACGAATAATTTAAAATTACTTTATGAGTACGAATTATTTAAAAGTTCAAAGAATTTCGCCATATATAAACACCTGAAAATGTCAGAAAACATGTAACGAAGAAACGTCTAAAACATTGTAGAAGAAGTGAATCAAAAGTGGACAGAAAATAGAAAAGTTTCTGTTTTTCAATTTAAGAAGAAGTGAAAAAAATGGGTTTTTGTTCATCCAATGTTTGACAAAATAATTAAGTCTTTGCTTTCTAATTGATTTGCAATAAAAAGAGTGCTTCATGTTCTATGCCAATACTCAGTCTTGGAACTCCATAGCAGGAGAAATTTAGGTGAGAAACACTCAGAGAACCAGCATAAGATAAAACGGTTCATGAAGGGATTGACTCGATGAGACGTAATGTAAGTAATAAAGGAGTACAACAAAACAAAAAAACGCACAACGAATTGCAGTTGCAAAGTCTAGATATAAGGACAGTTAGATTTTGCCAATTCGTTATGTTACTTTTTATTTGTTCTATAAAAATTTTTGAGAACTTTCAAAATTTCTTTTAAAAATACAATTAAAAAATTTCTATTCTGAATTCTGAATTTCTGCATACTATTCTTAATATATTAATAAACAGATATACCTAAACATATGTATATACAAATATATTCATGTACCAGATAATAGATGGCGTACAATTTGCTTTAAAAAAAAATTGTTTTACGTTTCATAACTGTTTCAATTGCACAACTATGGAGCTATTGTACAACACAAAATAATCAATACTTTAGTAAAAATAATGATTAAAAAATGAAATTTACGACTTTACAGGACTCAATAATATCATATTTAATTATTATTATTATTATTATTGTGAAATGAAAACCAAAATAATATTTCATTAAATATTATTGAAAAATCAACTAAATTGATTTAAATTCTATTTTAATAATAAAATTCCAGGATATTTTTTATCAGAAATTTCACAAAAATTCCAAATAATTAAATTTGATATTAAATATTCCTGTACAGCATATAAAAAAATAAAATAGTTTTTTATTTATTGATTTAATTACAATTTATTATAAATTATATAAAATTAAAACAAAAATATAATATTTTATTCATTCTTCTCCTAAAAATTTATTAAATAATTATTATATTTTATATTTGAAATTATGACGATTATTAGAGCAATAATTTTAAATAATTAATAAAAATTTATTGAAGAAGAAAATTGAAAAATTTATATTCAATAATTGAATATAATAAATACTTTTACATATAAATATATATATAATGTATATATATATATATATATATGTATAATTTTTAAATATATAAATTTCCAGACGAATACTTTGGTATAAATAATTAAAATTTACTATTTTGAAATAATAATCCTTTCGATTGAAAAATCATTTTTTGTTTTTTATTTTTTCTTCGTTTTTTTTTTTTAAATTTGAAAGCAGAATTGAGAAAATTATTTTTAAAATATTTGAATTTTTCAGTTATTTTGCACTTTTTTTTTTTTTTAATAAAAACTTTTAAAAATTCAAAATTTAATTATTTTAAGTCCAACGTTAAGATACTTCTTTAAAATGAATTGGAAAGTATTATTGTTACCGACCGCATACATTAATGTATAAGGTAGGTATTGTTTTCATACTAAAAATTTGTATCCGAGATTTTCGCAAAAATGCACTACTCCGGAATCCGGAATTTTTTGAAATTTCATATTTAAGGTTTCGACGTAAATATCTCAGATTGATAAGCTTTTGGAGCAAATCGGACAATCGCAAGTGGTAGTTTACTAGTGTATTTTTTAAGTTTTTTACGAATATTTCGTAACAGAAAAATTTTGTGAGAAAAATTATTAAGAAAAAGTTGTTACACAAGTAAAGAGCAACAACTTTGCCATAGAACATTTTTTGATGCGACTAACTTTAACTTTTATTTAATTTTTTTTCTAAGTCCAAATTTCGCACTCCATATGATTTTATATGAACAATTTTTTTTTGTTTTTTTTTATATCTCTAAAAATTTTTATGCATACATGTATGTATGTACTTATATCTATGCCAATGCATATTATTCATTTGTTGATGACATAAAATTAAAACGGTAAAATTTTTGTTAGCAGATTTAATATTAATCTTATGTTTGTTTTGTATTTGTTTACAGTTTTTATTATTTTTTACTTCTAATATTATTTTTTAAATGAAAAAAAAATCATGTATCTACATTACAATAATAATAATAAGAAATGGATGTATGAATGAATGTACATATATTTTTACGATTTCATTGCATGTAATTATTTTTATTGAATAAAACAAAATGTTATTAAATTATTAGAAGTTATTTTGCTTTGATATAAATTATTATGTAAAAAATCTATAAATTTTGGCATTGTATTTTTTGTGTAGTGGCGGTCGGTCCTGTGGTGAAGACACCTGATTTTTTTTTTTTTCTCTTTTATTTTATTTAGTGGTTATAGAAAACTCTTTCTTCAAAAAGCTCTTGAGACAACACAGTAAACTATGAAGAAATATTTTTTAAAGAAACATTTTTTAATGGTATTTTTAAAGGATATATTAGAGTGGAAAGTGTTTAAAAAGGAAAAATTGATATAAAATAACATTTTATAAAACGAATTATTTGAATCTTTAAAAAAAAAAATAAAAATGATTTTTAGGTTTTTTTTGATCCGTCTAGCCATAGATATGGTTGTCAGTTTTAAAAAATTTCTAAATCATTTAAGAAAAAATAATGCGATTTCAGGATATTTAAATAATAATTTTATATATGAATTTATTTTTCTCTCGGAATTACAAAGTTTCAATTGTCAAAGAGTTATAAAATCCCTAAATAAGTAAGACACTATTTTAAATTCCTTGATGTTACCCGAATATATTTAAAAAAAAATAGTTAGGAAAGTCCTTAGAAATGCAAAATCAGGATTTCAATACTTGTTTAGTGGAGGTTTGAGGGAGGCAGCCTTCGCTATTTTAAATTCTTTCCCGTTAACTTGAAATATATATTCTAAAAAAATTATTTAAAAGGAGTTACAAAATCAGGGTTGTAAGCTATATGGAATAAATACAATATATTTTTTAGATGTTTAGTATACAAAATTTTCTTTTGAAGTTCTCGCAATAGTACTGAAATGTGCGAGCGTAAGATTTTGCAATTTGGGACTTTGTAAATTGGAATTTTGTAATTTGAGATTTTATGATAAGATGGAAAATTTTTTGGGATTTTGTAATTTGAGATTTTGTGTTTGGGATTTCATAATGTTGGTAATGTATTTCATTTTTCGTTGAAAATATAGTACTTTATGTGAAATATAACCATTACGTTCAATTTTTCAACATTTAAGAAAAAAGTATTATGTACAGTAAGAAAATTAGAAAATATTTAAAAAAAAAAAAATATAAAAATAATTTGAAATTGAAAAGTAAAGTTATGATAAGGTAGGTAATAGGTACTAAAACTAGCATTTCAAATCTTTAAAAAGCAAACATTTACCCAACCTTTACAAAAACATGTCTTTAACAATTATAATTGAAATGACACAAATTTTTATACCCGTAAGATAAGTATCGTTATACCCGTACGATAAGTATCGGGTATATTAAAATTGTAACACTTCGAAATAAGCTAGCTAGATATACCTTCAAAGGTATGGATCGGATCAGAATTAAATTCTGAGTCGATTAAGCTTTGTCCGTCCTCCCGTCCGTCCGTCAGCAAAATAACTCAAAACCTAAGCTAGAGTCTTGAAATTAACACAAAATATTCTTGGTTTAATTTGTAGGTTCCCTTCTTTTTTTTTGGTTGAGATACGACCAAAACTTCGGGTAGTTCTCGAAGAACTAACTCTTAGATCTCCACATTTTTTTGTTAAATGGAGCAATGAAATTTTAACTGCTGGTAGATATCATAAAAATATTAATTTTATTATTAACAACTTTTTTCTGAAGCCCCACCCGTTACGTAATTACTGTCCCGCAAAATTCGAAAAAACTCTATATTTAAATTGTTATAACACAAGTTGTATAAGGTATATCTTCAATCTGAAAACGCTATAGGACAACTGGTTTTATTATGTGAAACTCAAATTTTAAAAAATTGTTGACTCCTTCTATCTTCCAACGGTTCTTGAAGAATTTATATTTATATGATATTGGTCTCCATACTTATATATCATGTTTATTTACATATACGTAAATTAATATACAAACATTTTCTGCTTAGTATTAAATAGTAGTGGGTATATCATATTTGGAAAAGTTTTAGATTGATAATCGTTAGGTGAAAGGTTAGAATCTGCTTTTGAAGAATGTATAAACATATAGTTTGAATCTATGTACAAACCATAGTTCTAAAAATTATAAAATTCACTTAAATTATTTTAAAATACTGAAAAATTAAAAAAATAATATTATAAGCAGAGTGACAGATTATGAATATACTACGGCGTTCGTACGGGTATCTAAAAGTTGACAAAGTCAACTGCATTCTTCCTCGTTTTTATACAAAATAAAAAAAAATTTTAAATCACTCTGTATTTCTATGAAAATCTAACAATTATTTTTTGAATATTTTTTTTCATTTTATTTTAAAAATCCATTAATAGCATTCATTTTTTTTGAATTTTTTTAAATTAAAAATTTGAATTTTTTTTAATCCGTGATTTCTTAGTTTTTACCATTAAATTTTCATAGATTTATTTAATTTTTTTCCTAAGCTCTCACTCCACACGAAACCAGCCAAAAAAATAAATAAAAATCTCTTTGAAACAAGAGTTTTTTTTTGTTTTTTTCTTACGTTGTAGGATTTTCACTTTTAATAACATCATTTATAGTAAAATACAGGCTATTTCCAAGCTATTTAGGTTTCAAATTCCGCTAAATATGCTTCCAAAAAAAAGGAAAGCAAAAAAACCAAACAAAACAAAAAATGTAAACAATTGTTTTTTAATTCTTATAAACAACGTGAAAGTAAAAGAGACAAAATATAGAAAAAAAAAAAATATATAAAAAAAAATGAAAAACCAATTTTTAATTGAATTTAAAATTGACTTACATAACCATTCACACACAGTCTACACACCATCCGCGTGCTCTATACTATATTTATTTGTATAGTTTCTTTTTTTACATTTTGTTATCCTTAATATAAAGGATCAGATTTATTTTTGTTTTTTTTTTTAATTCTTTATTTTTTTTTGTATTATTGTTTTTCGAAATAAATTTATTTTAGCAATTTTGAACACTTTTAACAATTCAATCTAAAAATTGTTATTCAATTTTTTATTTTTTTATGTTTTTTTTCTTTCGCCATTGTTTTGTTTTTTTTTTTTTTTGTTTTAAGTTTTCTTAATCGGACTACCAAAAGATTTAGAAATAAATTTTCCTGGATATCGGCTAAATGGGAATAAAAAGAAAAATAAAAATGTTGAAATAACAACAGCAGAAAAAGAAAAAAAAAAACAAAAAAAAAAACAGAAAACAATTAAATAAAAGAAACTTAACTCAATCGGGAATATAAAAATGTAAGAGAATTGTTTGTATTGTTGTTAGCAAGAAAAACTGATCAGCAACTCCTCATCATTATTAAAAAAATTGAAATTTTTTTAATTCCTGACCTTATTCTTACAAAACCCATTCTTTTTTTAAATATATTTAATACTACTCTTTATCTACCAAATAAATTTTAGGTCAGTATTTGACAATTAATTACATGAATTCCTGTTATCTTCTTGAGAATAACAAGATGAACTCTAGACATTTCTTAACATAAAACTAAATCTTCGTGTTACGAGTACTTTGTGTTTGTTTTCAAACCTAGCTGGAAATTTGGTTCCAGAAATACCAATTTGTGGTTCCAAAAGAAAATATTATTATTACATTGGCAATTTTTTCGTTTAGTCGACTTGGTACCGATTTGTAACTGACATTTTCATCTTTTGTTTTTGAAATTCACAATAATTGTATTGTAAACTTTTTTTTAAAAATTTTTTTTGTTTCTTTTTAAATCTCGATTAGTTTTTAAATAAATTTTCGATTAACCGTTTTTTTTTTTTTTTTTTGTGTTTCTTTTCGAACAAAATGAAATTGTGTTAATCCTTCCTTGATTTTAGTAACAGAAATATAGATGGCGTTGGTTTTTATTATAATATAAACGAACGAGTAGAAGTTCCCAATAGAATTGTAAGGTCAAAATAATTGAATGAAAAATGAGAAGAACCAAAACGGAATAAACTCTAAATTAGGTGGTTTTTTTTTTTTATTTTTGTTATTGTTTCTACTAGAAAAGTTTAAGGATTTATTGCATCAATGAATTTGTTAAAAAAAAAAAATTCACTAAAAAATTTGTTTGAATTAGAAAATTGAAAAAAAAAAAAAAAAAAAAAACAACGCAACCAATCAAAACAGAACTAAAATAAAAGATTATTTTTTCAGAAAAATTGAAAAAGATTTGCTATTTATTTAAGTTATTTGTTAGAGTTTTTCTTTTCTTTTTTTTTTTTTTTTTTTTTTAGCTAAATAAACTTTTAAAATTAAGTTAAAAGTAATAAAACAAAAAAAAAAATACGAATCAATTAATAAAGGATTTAAAGTAAAGAAAAACTTTAACTTATTTTATTATTTTTTTTTTTTTTTAATTTTTAATTTTCTGTATTTTTCCTTTGATAGAAAATTTGAAAATCTGGCAAAATTTAATAAAAATTTATTTAAATTTATTAAATTTTTAAAGATTATTTTTGTAATCGAATAAAAATATGTAAAATTTCTTAATACAATAATAACTAAATATAAACATAACAAAAAATATTTAATTTAATCCATTATTAAATAAAATAATCCTTATACCAAATAAATAGACAGTAAGTGCCACAAATAAAGGCAAAACAAAACGTATCTGGAACTTAAATTATCTAGGTACATCTGAACTCTATAAGTAAAATGTGTCATAGTTCTTAGATTATAAAGAATTTAATGGCGGATTTTATCAACGTTTTTATTGTTATATTTGGTTTTTTAGGGAATTAGACATCATTAATGTGATCATGTCCATATTAAAACGCATTGGACAAGTTTTTTTATGATTGGACAAGCTTTTACAAAAGTGATATTTTACAGCTTTCCATTTAACAAACATATATATATTATCTTTGCAAACAATTATTATGGAGACTTATTCTGGAAAAAGCATATAACCCTGAACTCTAAAATCTGTTGTAATTAATTATTTTTTCTACATACATATTTCAACAAGATAAATATGGTTTCTTTCTTAAATACTATTTTATTAAAAGTCTTTTTGTGAAGTGTCACTTTTGTAAAAAGTCTTTTTGTAAAGTGACAGCTTGTTATAAGTCTTTTTTGAGGCGAAATGTATTTTTAAGAAATAGATTTAGCCAAATTGACATGCTGTAAACTGACATTAACATATCAAAATTAACTTACATTTACATTACATTTTTTTTTTTTTTTTAATTTAATTTTTTTTTTTTTTTTTTAATAAATTAAGTCTAACTTAACTAAAATAATTACACTTAAGATGCTAAAAATGTGTGCCCCATAACTAGTAATCCCAGTTACCAATTTTTTTTTATAACTAAGTTTTGGAAACAATGCATCCTTTAAGAAATTACATTTTTTTTATGCAACTTTAAAAAAATTCCTCTGCAAATTGTTCTTTTTAGCACATTTCCAAAAAAAATTTGAAAAAATGTGCTTATTAGTTTCACTCTGTCCGTCCGTCTGTTTACAAAACTTCTACACCGTTAAATATAGAGAAAAAAAATTTTAACTATGGGTAGGTCTCATAAAAAAAATAATTTTGTGGAACAACTTTTTCATGTAGCCCAATCCGTTACGAAGCTCAGTGTAAACTTTGCAAAAGCCCTATTTTTAAATGCATATATCTTATGTTCTGCTTAAGAGTTTTTCACTCTGAAAACGTCATCCGACAGGTATTTTTTTTAACTTTGTAAATTAATATGAAAATTTTTTAAATTTAAAATTTAAATTTACCGTTATGTGAAAACCAAATTTTGCATGATTTTTCTACCTTCATGATTTCTCCGGCACACTTTTAGATAGGGGGTTGAAATTTTGAGGCAAGAAAGAACTTTTAAAATTAGTATAAGTTTGCTTAGAAATTTTTTTTGGACCACCTCCTGTTTATGAGCTATTAGAGCTCAAAACTTGAAAATTTGTTATTTTTAAACACCTGTAACTTAGGAACCTGTACACATTTTTCTTCGAAATGATATAAAAATTAAAGCTACAGTAATATACGTGTGTTAAAGGTTTATTTTATTTGTATAGGGTTCCAGAGTTACAGCTCTTCAAAATTGCAAAGAGCCCCATTTTTAGAAGTATATATCTCAGGTTCTGCGTAGTAGTTTTGCAATATAAAGACCGCCACCTCCAGAAGACCGAACATTTTATTATCTACACAAAACAATATCAAACTTATGCAATATTTTGTAATTTACTATTTAAATTTACCGTTATGTGAAAACCACATTTTGCATGAACTTTCTTTTTCCATAACTCCGGCACGCCTTTAGATAGGAATTAAAAATTAGAATTTAAATTTACCGTTATGTGAAAACCAAATTATGCATGATTTTTCCACCTTCATAACTCCGGCACGCTTTTAGATAGGGGCTTGAAATTTTGAGGCAAGAAAGAACTTTTAGAATTAGTATAAGTTTCTTTAGAAAATTTTTTGCACCACCCCCTGTTAAAGAGGTATTAGGGCTGAATCATTGAAAATTTGATATTTTTAGGCACCTGTATCTTAAGCACCTGTACACATTTTTCTTCGGCAAGACATGAAAATTAAAGCTCCAGTAATATATTTTTACGTATGTTAAAGGTGTTTTTTAGTTATATATGGTTCCGGACTTACAGCCCCTCAAAATTCCAGAAAAGTTCTATTTTCACATATTTTCTTATTACAAAAAATTTCTTAAATTTTATTTTTTAAATTTTCAAATTTTTGTGCTGCAAGTCACAAAAGTTTGTATTGTGTTTTGGAAATGTGCGCTTTTAAAATCGTTGGTTTACATTCTACCTTGTTTTTTAATGTCTTCAGACATTTTTTTTTTTTTTTTTGGTTAAATAATATTTCAAATACGTGGGAAAATTATTTCTATTTCTATGTCTATTTTTTTTTCCAAATAACATTCCAAATAGTTGGAAAATTTTCATTTAATAATTTAATAAATTATTTTTAAAATTATTGAAGCTTATCATTTTGCCTGAAGTTATCAAATAGTAGAACATTAAATTATTTAAATAATTTAAATTGCAAAAATGCAATAAAACAGCAATGGGAAGAAAAATGAAAAATAATATTTTTTCTGTTCTAAAATCCACTTTATCCAACATAAAAATAACTTTTAGAAATAAATAAATAATTAAAAAAACTTTTCTTTTTAATTATTTCTATTATACAAATAATATTTTAATTGTTTTAATTTATAATATAAGTTATAATTATCATTTGTACAAAATTATAATACAAATTTTCACTCTACTAAAATTTACTAAAGCGTTAATTTAAAATTTACATAATTTTAAGGATTTATTTAAATAAGAGATTATTACAACTATTAAAAATAGTAATAAAAACTTTATTACAACAAACATTTCTATGAATTACAATATAATTTATTTAATTTTTATTTAAAAACTTAAAAATGAACAAGTAATATGTTCACAAAATACAGTGTAGCCATTTTGATTACGGTTTACAGTTAAATTTGACAGAAATCAAATGTTCTTAGCTGTAAATTATTTTGTAATCTTTTTGACAGTTTTTTCAAGTGGATCATTTTGTAATGTTGATAAACACATAAACACATAAGTTTAGTTGAAATTTGAAAAATTGAGAGATATCGGTATAATATTCATAGAAATGTCATTTTCTGTTCATTATAGTTACAGTATTGTGCCAATTTCGAAAGTAGAAGTTCGAGAAGATTGTTTAGCAGTATGAAATTTATTAAAAGTGAAATGAAAAACTTTTTGTTTATTAAAAATCAAATGAGATTCAATAATACTCATAATCAATAAATGCAGCCATTCTAAGATATCACAGTTATTGACTTTTAATTTCATTAATATAATTTATAAAGTGATATAGAAGGATTTTTTAATTTTTTGTTTTTGTTGTTCTTTTATTTAACACGAAGTTTACACTGGATCTAATTTTTTAGCTGGATTTTTTGAAATTAAATCTAACAGAAATTTTGTTTTCAAAATGGTCATATTGAGCAGATATATATTTTGAAAAAATTTAAATACTATACTTTCAACAGAAGTTGGCCGAATTTTATCTACATTGATTACATACTTCAATATTCTTTCCAAATACGAATTACCCTTTACTACCCTACCCTTTATTTGAGACTTTAACGACCTCGTTTATACACAATCAGCATGTAATAATTCTTTGATTATGAGTTTCGACTTTGGTTAAGTATTTAGATTCTTAAAAGTTTTAGTCTTTTAAAAAAGTTTTAATTGTAGATTAAGCTGTGACTCTTAATGTCGCGATTTTCAAAAATTTTCTGTTCATCACAGAAGAATGAACATTTCATCCGTGAATTCATCACGGAAGAATGTTATTATGCCTGTTTCATATTATGTAAGTTAGTAATACAAATAAAGCTGGAAATAGTTGATACTGAATTTAAATATAAATCAAAATTGGAAAATTTGACACTGTTTCCAAAACTATGTGTAAAAACCAAAATAATATAATCATATTTTTTTAAGAATTTCATGTGTTGTAACATATTTACAACTCCAGCATATAATTTTGAGTTTATCTCTAAATTTAAGGCAATAAAATCATTTTTCTCCTTATTTTCATTTTGTTTTTTATGATTGAATCTTTTCACTAAAATTTCAAAAACTCTTAATGAAAAATAAAATAGTATACAAATTTTAAACTGAATCATTTTAAAAAAAACTTTTAATTTAAGAATAATTTTATAAAAATGGATAAAATTAATAATAATAATACGTTACCAATAAAAAAAAATGTTATTAATTTAATCCCTTCCTTTTTTATTTATTTTAGGATCGACTTAGACGACCAGATTTCTTCTAAACCAAGTCATTTAGCAAATTCACACGTACTCAAAATGTTACAAGAAGAAGAATCTGAAAGATATCTTGGTAAGTTTAACTTAATATATTTTAATTGTTAGTTCTGTTTTTTATTTTTTTTTTTTTTTGTATTATATTTAAATTTTGCTTTTAAATGTTCGCTTTAAATTCATTAAAAAATTCATCTGTACAAAATTTTTACTATTTTATCATTTTATCATCATGTTTTTCGTAATTATTATAAGTAAAAAGTGATTATTAGAACGCAAGTTTAAAATATTAAAAGTCATTATTTTTATCTTAAAGGATTATTTAAAAATAATATTAATGCATAAGAGAAAAATAATCGGAAGCTTTTAGTATTGCCGTTCAAATTAAAAATACCTATTAATACTGCTGTAATTTTAAAGTACATAATCTTTTCAATTGGTTACTTCGGTATTTATAAAGGAGGTGTTGTTATATTAGTATTTTAGTATAAAATAAAATTTCACAAAACTCAAGGACACAAATATTTTTCATTTAAATCAGTATATTGACACTACCTTAAAAAAACATTCAAGAAACTCTAAAAAATAATATAAAACTTTTATTAACTTCAAATCGCCTCTAAAAACCAATAAAAGGTCTTGCATTAAAATGTTTATTCTGCCTAAATGGCAACAAATGATAAACTTACTTACTTAACTATTTTTGTAGATTAGATTAGATTTTTTTATAGACGGGTGCAATTAACACTGCAACCTCTTAATATAGATCAATATTTTTGATCTATAGATCCCAATTTCTACTTTTTGTAGATTTTACCTTCATTTCTAATATTCCTCTCATTCCTCTTGTTTCTAAAAAAAAACTAAGGATCTGGAAAGAAGTAGAAGTTCATTTTCAGTAAAGGAGTCTATTCCTAAATGCTCGTATTTTACTAGGAGTAAAGCTCATAATTTTTCCGGTATGTGACCTAGGGATTCTTCTTCTTTTTCTTACAATCTATATTATAGATTGTAACAAAAGATATAGTTTAGGTACTATTAGATATAGATATAGTATAGGTACTATTTTTGAAAGATTTCAGATATTTAATGACTAAAAAACTGATTAATTTAAAACTTGATGATGCGTTAGCAGATTTTCTTACTTTTATTACTGAAACTTTAATTAGTCTTACTGGAAAACAATAATAGGAAAATTTTAACTAATGTTCAGATTATTGTCAGTTTTTGTCAGTTAAAGTCCTCTAGAAAAAAACTTAACAAAAACTTGACTTAAATAAACATTTTATTAAAATAAATTTTTCAATTTTACAACACAATTCAACCACAAAAAAACCAAAAAAAAAAATTCCAAAATCCTTTTAAAATTTGTTTTATTTTAATGTCTATAATATTTTGAACTTTACTCAAAAAAAAAAAAATTATTTTAAATCACTTTTTACTTATATATTATGTACATTATCAAATCACTAAAATCATATCTTCTTTAAAAAAAAAAAAAAAAAACTAATAACATACTACAAACCACAAACATGGAAAAGAAAAAAAAATGGTTTAAAAGACAACAAACTATTTTGTTAATTATCAAAAGCAAAAAGAATAAAACATATTATACAATTAAAATGAGACAATAAAATGCACTAACACTTGCATTAACACAATCTTTACAAATACAATTATTTAATTCAAAATAATTAATTTTCTTTTATTTTTTCTTTTTTCTGGAAAATTTTTTGCAACCGCACTTTTCTTTTATATTTTCTTACACAAAAAAAAAAAAAAAATACAACATCAAAATAATGGCAAAAGAATTACAAAAAATTACAAACTCTACTCTCAAAGTAAATTTGCAAAAAAAAAAAAAAAAAAAAAATGGATTTTGGAAAAAATAAACATTCAGATTCATTTTAAAAAATTTAATTTAAAAGGAAACACAAAAAAAAAAAAAGACCGAACCTGAAAATAATTTGTAACCTCTTTAACCGCATTATCTCAAGATTCTTTTTTTTTTTTTTTTGTTTTTGGTAATTTTTATATAAATTTACTAAAAAAAAAAAAAATTATCAAAAAAAAAAAACAAACAGACTGTAATTTTAATTAATCCAAAATACAAAAAGAAGCAACTTAATTGAATGTTAGTGGATTTTTTTTTTAATGGATATAAAGAAAAGTACGGAAAGGGAAAAACAAAATTTATTCTCTTCCTTGAATCATTTTGATTAAGATAAAACCCCTTGTTTTTTGTTTTTTTTTTTTTTTTTGTCTAAAAAATAATAAACAAAATAATTTATAGTTACTTGGGAAAAGCATTAGAACAGCATAATTATAGCAAAAATAAAAAACAATTTAAAAAGTAACAAAACATTCGACAATAATTGACAATTTATTAACATCTAGTGGAAATTATTTCTTTGCATTGTGTTAGAAATTCTACAACAAGAAGATATAAAGAAAACACCACACCTGATCTTTTTTAAAGATTGTCTTTAAAAATAAGCTCATAAATTGCAAAAGTACTTTGAAAGAAGTCCTTGATTACTTTGAATGAAGTCCTTGAAGTACTCATCTTATAGTGTTGATCTGACATATTTCATATTCTTGTTGTTTTTGTTATATTATATTAAATAGTAAACCCAATTTCTATTAATTAACTTTCAAGATATTAATTATATTTAAAAATAATTTTCTAATATAATTAGAAAGAAAAGCTCTAACTTAAAACAGAAGATAAAAGAAGAATCAAACTTAGCAAAACAAAACAATAAACGGTTTTAAAAGGTGTATTACAGTAGTTTTCCACAAGTAATCGCAACATAAAAAAAATCATAGAAACCAACAATTAAATACATATAGTAAATATATAGGAAATATCATATAAAACTAACAACTAATTGCTTAATCCTTATTTAAAATCTAAAATAAGTAGATATATATTTTTAAACTTTGATCTTTATAAATTCAGTTAAGGCCTCAAAGTTTTGAGTGGTTAGAAAAAAATTTTAAATAATAATCTGCAATATTAGAATTTTGAAACCCAATTCGAATCATAAATATTGACTTATAAAACCGTAAATATCAAATTAAAAGTAATAAGAAATAAAGAAAAGATTTAAATTTTATAACTCTATCTTTTAAAAATTCCTATTGACAATCCTATGTATACGCAAAAATTACTATTCGAATGTGTTACAACCTTTACTTTTTAATATTAATCTGTTACTGTAATATGACTACTTTTTTTTTTACTTTGACCAAATTTTCTTTTTTTTTGGTTTTTTTACTTTTTAACCGCTTTTTTCTTTCTATTTTAGTCCTAGAATTTTTTTACTTTACTAAACAACCAAAAAAACCTCATACAAAAAAAAAATAAAATAAAATTAAAATGAAAATGCTACAAAAATGGCGCCATAATTAATTAACTAAAAGACAAAAGAAAGGGGAAAAAAATATTTTGCGTTTATTAACATTTTTTGTTTAAGACTGAAAATTAGAAATTAAAAGTATCTGAAGAATTTTTTTAATATATTTTTAATTTTTTTTTAAATGGCTGGTTTTTTAAATTTTTTTTAATATGCTTATAAATATTTTTTATATCATGATTTTGAATAGTATTGCCATATTTTTTTTTTTTTTAACAGCAGTTTATTTATTTTTAATTTCATTTTTATGTTTTTTTTTTTTTTTTTTGTTATTTAAATCGCTTTAATGCTTAAATTTTGTGCAATATTATAAATTTAAATTTTTTTATTAGACTTTAATAATATTTTTGAAATTTTTAAATTTTGTTATGTTAGTACAGGTAAGATTATAATGTTTTTTTTTTTTAATATTATTTTTAATTAATTGTAATTTTAGAAAAAAAATTTTTTTGAAACTTAAATATATTTTTTGTTTTTTTTTTACAAAGAATTTTATAAGTAGGAAATGGTAGTTATAATGAATGTAATTGATAAAGTATGTATTTTACTTGAATTAATCAATTCCAATATTCTGATTGCAAGAATTATTAATATACTAAAACATTTGATTAAAATAAAAAAATATTGTTTTCTCTCTAAAATAAAAAAAAAAATAAATAAATTTTAAAATCTAAAAATTAATTTTTTAAATTAAAACAATTTATTTATTCTGAGATTCCAATAACGACAGTTAAAAATCCAACATTAGTTGAATCATATCTTTAAATATTTTGTACATATCTTGTTTTTTAAGAGGGAAGGTGAGAATTATTGAGATACAATAGAAAAATGGAACGAGTACTAGTATAGGCAAATAATATTACACAGTATTTGTCAAAATTTAAATTCAAAATTATTAACTAAAATATCATTGGAACATTTCTAGGGTACCATACAATACTTAAACGGTTTTCTTTAAGTGTTCTTTTACTCAATGGTTTTTTAAGTTTTTCACTATTACAGTTTTAAAATAAAAATTTAAAATGGTAAAAAAAATTTAAAAAGAGTGAGAAAGCATATAGTTGTCCTTCTAAACTCTTAAATACCCATACAAACACTTTATTGTGTTCAAAATGCAATATAATATCACTATCTGTTATCAACTTTTTAACTATACTTTCTTAAGTTTTTAAAATAAAAAAATAAAAAATTTGTATGCGGTAGCTACCGCAAGTATTAATCCATACATTTCCAAACTAAGACTATGCAATATATTATTTTATAAGGTTTGATAATCTTTAAACGAGGTTCAGAATTTTGTACGATAGCTATACTAAAAGGTGTGGTATAATTTCAATAAAAACTATTAGGGAGTTTAACAAATTACTCAAAACTATTTTAGATGTACTATCATTCATATGGGTGTAAAAAATGAAAAACCGAAATAAATACGAACATATTATATTATGTAAAAGTTATGTAAAAAATTATCATGTTGACGGACAAAAACAGACAAATAGACGCAGAATTGAAGTTTAATCAACTAATTTTTTTTATTTTGATTCTATCCACACTATTAAGGTTCAGGCTTATTTCGAGGTGTATTTCGAGAAGGAACTTCAATATAACCGGGACTATCGTACATATATAAATACTTATCATAAATAGCAACAAATAATCGTCGAAAGGTTCTATTTAACTGCTTCATCTTTTGATTCTTTTGAAAACTTCTATTTATTCTTTTGATTAACTTTTTTAGAGACTCAAAAAATATTTATCCTAGACAAAAACCTTCAAAAAAAAAAAATCGTTTTTTATATAAGTACGTATAAAAAATAGTATTAATAATAAATTTACCCCATTTTTTTCTACTAATCAAAAGAAATATTAAAGTTAAAAAAATAAAAATTATGAAATTTATAACATATATTCCAACATATATATTTCTTATTATTAATTAATATATCTGAAAATTCAATCAAATAATTACATATAATAACTAATTTTGAAATAAACTTTAAAAATACATTTTATAATGACCAATTTTTATTTAACTAATACATAAATTGGAAATAATTAAAAAGATTTCCTTTTAATTTATGGATATTATTAACATAAGAATTAAAAAAAAAAAAATGAAATTTTTATTCAAAATTTTTCAACATAAGTTTTTAATTGGAATCCAATATTTAAAATATATATTCCATAGCATAATATCGAAATTATTCCATATATGAAATGAAAATAAATCGAATATAGAAATTCCATATCGAAATTAATTGAAGAAAATAAAAATTTAATTTATTAAAATATCAAAAGTAAATAATAATTATTAAAAATAATAATATGTTATTTTTCTCCAATAATTTTTTTAATGTCTATTATATAAATTTTTTAACCTTTAAGATAACCTTTACGATTACACATATTAAAAAATTTCTTATTATTATGTTACAATGTTACAATTACAAGATTTTTGTCATGCGTTAAACCCAACACCCAATTCCATTTTTTTTTTTCTTTATTCCAAAACAAAAAAAAAAAAAAAAATTAATTAAATCAACTTTTAATTGTAAAAACATTGTATAAAACAATTTTAATTCTTAGTAATAAATCAAAAATTAAAAGAAAACAAAAACAAAAAAAAAAACGGGAAAATCTAATTTAAATTCAAAATTAATTCTTAAATTATTAATATTTACCTGTGGTTTATTATTTTTTACATAAATTTTCATCTGAAAATTATTAAAATGAAACTTATTAAAAACTAAAACTTATAAATCTTTTTTTTTTTTTATTCTTTTTTTTTTTTTACTTACCTTTTATCCTTTTTCCATCTTTAACTTTTACTTTTGTTTTATTCACTTAATCCTTTTTAATTTAATTCAATTTTCATAATTTATTTTTTTTTTTCTTCCACTACTTCCAGCACCTTTACAATATTATTATACATTGTAAATTGTAACCCCTTTTGTAAATTCTTTCAATACAAAATTTTAAAGAAAACTAAGAAACAACAAAAACAATAACAACAAGAAGAAGAAGAACAACAACAACAAATGAAATATATGAAATAAGTTCCGAAAAAAACATTCAAAAACTTTTTAAAATGTTACAACCAGAAATTCATAAAAAACAATTAAAATGAAAAATAAAAACAATAATAACTAGAAGAAAAACAAAAAAAAAAATTTTTTCGGTGTAGGTGTGGTTTATGTTTTTTTTTTTTTGTAATAAGTCTTGAAAGTCTTCTAATGAAGTAGTACTTAAATCACAATACACAAAAATATAAAACACATTCCCAAAAAAATACAATACATAAAAATATACAAAACTACTACAACCATAAGAATATATTCATTTATATATATATGTATATATAAAATATTATTTTTAGTATTCTCTTTAGCACAATCTAAAACTTTACCATAAAAGTTTATATTATAGTTTATGAGCAGAACATAATATACAAAACAACAACAAAACCAAATTTAAAAATAAAAATGGAAAATATAATCAGATGCCTATTCACCTGTCCAGGTTAAAAAAAAATATCTGCACGTTTTCAAATTCTGTTAACAACACGTAATTTATAAAAAGAATATTGGCCCAAAATAAATAAATTCTTATATGTGATAACTGATTCGGTGGTAATGATATGGTGTCAAGCATAATAATATCAATTCTAAAATCTAGACAAAATAAAATGCGTAAGTAAAAAGTTCCGGGTTAGATTGAGCCCCTTTGTTTCTCTTCGCTATTTAATTTGTTCTGTAGCTTTCTATTATTTTCAATTACTATATGAAATAACCCTTTATTTTTTGCATAGTGATGTTGTGGTTAAAGCACCCGAACATTTGAAAAGTTTCATGTTCAAATTTCGGTTTAATGAGTAATATTCGCAAGGGGAATACTTTTTTAGTCGAATTCATACCATAAAAAATGTCCTTGAATACCTTTGTAATAATTTTTGACTTAAAGAAGGTTCACTATAATTGTAAAACCTCTTAATTTAAATTTAAAATATTCAAAGGAGTTTAATTTTTAATCACTAATTTGGCGAACTAATGTACCTCTTTCAATTGTCTGGTTAACTTTTTCCAAAGGTATCCATATTCGGCCAACAGATGCATTATTTTAATGTAATTTTAATGTCTTTTGATTATATTTTTAAGCATTAAATTTAATTAATATTATATTTTAGAAGAAAATTTTAATCGGATAAGTTAAAAGCATTTAAACAAAAACAACGGAAAGAACTAGAAATAAGAAAAACACATCGTGCAACAAAAAAAAACATATAAAGTTTGAATACTTATTGAAATAAAAACGTTGAAATAGATTCTGTGTCTAAAATCTGTTATTGATTATATTAAAGGATTCCTGTATATCAGTGTTACCGTAAAGTAATTGCACATGCACACATATGTTGTTAAAAATTATTTTTTTTTAGATCATAAAACAAAAATTTATTTAAAACTTTTTCTTTTCATTAGACTTTTTTCAAAACATTTTCAATTTCATAAGGTATATTATACATTAGTCCCATTACAATTAAATATTACAACAGTTTTTCTTCTTTCAAATTATTCCCTTTGAATATTTACTGTACTAATAAAATGTTCTTTAAATATTCTGCTATTAATTTAAGTTTTTCCAGTTCGTATAAATAATTATTTTTTTTTAACATACATTTGTTATATGTATAAATTTTTTGAAATATTAAAAGTAATGTTATAAAATTTTTAATTTCTTAAACTCAACACTTAAATTAAAGATATTTTAGACCTTTTAATATCCTTGTGTGTTCTAGAATATGTTTTAATGTTTTAATATATGTAGTGAAGTGGGATTTATTTTCAATGAAAATAACTGTACAGGATTTGAATTCGCATTACCTCGGTTAATAAATCATATGCATAATCATTTGGTCACCGAGGTCCCTTAAACTTTTTAGGGTAATGCAATATAGCAAAACCATCGACTACTAAAGCCGACCTATAATGGAATACTATTATTACTTTTTTTTTTGAATATAGATTTTTTTTTTTTTTCTTATAACGTTACAAAAATTATTACATGTTTGGAAACTAATCTATATAACACCAAATTAAGTAAATTTCTTATTAATATATTGCCCCCCATTCCAATACTCTATATATTATGACTTTTTTTTTTTTAATTTTTTGCTTTTAACAATTTTTTCTCATCTTATCTATAATTATATGCATATAACACGTGTTATTGATTTTATTCTAATTGGAAAATTTAAAAAACCAACTATAATTTTTTCATATTGATAAAAATTAACCTAAACTTACTTCTAAACTTAAAACTAATCCCTAATCTACCTTACAACTAATTAGACCACGAGCTGCTTCTTTTAAGACTACTATAGAAGCCACCAAAAATTTCATTCTATTTTATTTCTGTCTTTATCCGACAATGACTTGCTAAATTTTTGCGGTATCTATTTAATAGTACACAATTTGATGGTATTTTAGTATCTGTTGCCCTTCTCTCAAAGTGGTAGAAGAGAGGAACTTTTTCGGCATTTTGTATATAATTATGTTGGTCCAAATAAATGAACCCTTCTGGAGGGATAGATCCTTTTTCCATAGCATGTTGGATGTACCGGTCATTACAATAAGCTGAGTTTTTAATTGTCTTGTTGTTGTAGATAAAATATGTACTGCTCCAGAATTTTCTTATAATAGATACTATGAAGTTGTCAAAATTTGCTGTGGTTTATTATATATTATATTTTTATATTATATATATTTTTATTTGAAATGTAGTGGAGATATTGCGTTTCGGGTTTTCGAGCCTCACCTAAACATATTCTTATGCATTTGAGTTCAAAAAGTCTAAGGTTCTCCATAAGAAATGAACTTATGTTAAACCATGTCGTGCAACCATAGCTCAGAATAGATCTTATAATCGGTTGGTAAGCTATAATTATTACCCCAGGCTGTACGATTTTTGAATAGAATAATTTAGCTCAGACTTACTGAAATTGATTCTCAGTTTCCAAGAATTAGTATAGCTTGTCACTGATCTAAACATTTTATTTACACTATTTTCTATCTTGTCAAAGGTCTTGTTTCCCGCATCAATTGTCAAATCATCCGCGAAGGCTATACCATAGTTGTTGGGATCCTGGTTATTAAGTTTTACCAATAGTTCGTTTATATAAAGTAAAATCAGAATTGGTGAGTTAACTGTACCTTGTTGTAGCCGATTTTGTATATTGTATGTTTTATCATAAATTTCTCCGTTTACTTTTACTCTGAATGATTTGTCAGTAATCATATTGTTTATATACTATTATTACTTTATACATTAATATAAGGCCCATGTCCACCAGACTAAAATTCATTCAATTTTTTTTTTGTTTGAATTGTATTGCATACTTTTAGGACTTTTTTTTTAAATTTACATATACGTATACAGAATTCAAGCACAATTAAAATTTTTCAATAACATTTTTTTAGATAAGTTGGTGATTTTAGCGAAAATGATTTTAGTAACGAAATTTCCTTATTTCAATTTGCCTGAAATACTCATGCTACGTCTTAATAAACAAACCGGCATTTGCTTTAGATAAATTTGATATTATGACGAAAATATTTTATTATTTTTTCAGAATAATTTCGTGGAAAAGATATTCATATTTCAATCTTTTGAAAATATCATGTAATCATACAATTTTTAGTGCATTTTTATAAAATTTCGAACTATCCATAACTTTATAAATCCATATTATAATATGTACTAAATTTCTAGTTTTCTTTTTCTAGTTATTTTCTACCTTTTTGAAAAAGCTTTAGCTAATCTTAGTTTTGCACATTCTTATTGGATAAGTCTTCTTTCTTTTGAGACTTCTTAAAGTTTTAAAACGTAAGGATCAATTTTCAAACTCTAGGCTGTTCAAAAATAAATTTAAAAAAATTATTTAGATAAAAAAAAATTACCCAACGAAAAGTCAAAACTACAAATAAGATATAACCAATTTACATTAAATGTGATTTCATATAATTCGAAATTTCCTCTCATTAAATTTATTATTTAAACAAAAAAATGTATGTATTATAAAAATAAATTATTTATGTATTAAAAAAATAAATAAATTTATTAAATCCAATATATTTCCTTCACTAAATCAGGATTATATTAAAAAAAAAAAAAAATTAAATTAAATAAGTAACAAAAGAATAAATTCTCATAAGGTTTCCTTATAAAAAAATTTCTAAAAATAAAAACAAAATTAAAATTTTCTTTCATTGTTTTTCTACAACAAAAGAGCGAGAAAATTTTTTCTCATTTTCCATATTTTCTTTTCTTTTTGTGTTTTGAGTTTTTAATGCAAATAATAAATTGAAAATCTAGAAAACGAACACTTATTGAAATCAAAACAAAAGAAAAACTTAAAAAAGATAATAATATATGTATATTATTCGAAATAAGGATACGTCAATGATATACTTTTTCATTTCATCATAATAAATGTTTTTTTTCTATAAAGAAAAATAGGTATAAACACCAATAGAAAAATTTAAAGGCAACAGTAGATTTTAACAATATTTAAGGACTCATAAAATGTTCTTTCAATAATTTATTTTCGTGCATAAAAAACTGAAAATTAAGCTGAAATTATTTAACAATTTTATTTTTAGATTCATTATTTATTATTATACATATTGAAAACAACCACAAATGCCATTTTTATAATACAATTTATTTATTTTCCTAATATTATGTTTTTTTTCCTAATGTTTTTATGGCACTTCAAAAGTTTATATGCTTTTTTACTCATATTGCACTGAAACTTGTTTTTTGTTGCATCAGGAAAGTGTAAAAATTGAAAAGGCACAAAGACAATCCACTGGGTAGTCTGAATTTTGTTCTCCCTAAACGAACCTTCCATGTAACCAATATTAGATGATGCCATAACATTTTTCTCAGAAGTATAGGATAGGGTAGGATATAAGGATGCGGAAATTTTCTCAAAAATGGATAGTGAGATTATATGGGTATTTGTAATAGGAAATGGTTAACTTTTTCCATATTCCATTAACCATTCCCAGATTGGCTTAATACTGCCTTTGTCATATAGTCTTTATAGCTGATATCGATATATTTTTATACGACTTATTTCCATACAGCTATTTCTTTTTCTAATTAACAACTATATTTAATGATTATATTTTCTAAGCTAAGTCCTCTTTTTAGCAATCAATTCATTTTTTAACTTAAAATCAATTTTTTCAAAAAAATATTCATCATAACATTTATAAATCTCACTTTTCTATTATTAATTTAACACAATGTATTTCAATTTTTTCGAATTAATTGAAACAACAAAGTAAATATTCATTCCAATGAAAAATATTTCATAAGTTGTTACTCAAAAACACAAAAAATATCAGTTATATAGTTTTATGTTTAGTTTATAGAAAACAATAAATAAAATGTTTGAAATAGTTACAAACATAATCCTAAGCATCCCAAATTCATAATTTCTAGAATTGGAACAAAAAAAAAGCAAGGCAACAAACTCAGAATAATAAATAAATGTATATAATAAATACACATATATTATATCTGCATATATACATGTATCTCATATATATATATATAATTCAGGCTTGTTTTTGTCCTTGAGCTAAATTTGAATTTATAACAATGGCTAAAAAAACACATGCATAATTTCTTATACATTTCCTTTTTTCCTTATTTTTCTTTTTAATTTTTGATTGAAATTGGGAATTTTCCAAGAAAAAACTTGTAGGTTTTGTTATGATCCAAAACTTCGTTTTATTTTTTTTTTTTGCTCTGTCTAAACCCTTGATAGCATCAAAAATAAAGTGATGGAAATATTTAAAACAAGAAGTGATGGTTGGTGTTAAATATTTGCATAATGTTAGGGGTTTCATTTTGGTTTTTTCATCTTTTCGTTTTGCAAAGTGAACAAAAAAATGTTTTCCAATCAGTATAGAGAAAATTTAAAATGTTTCTCCTCCAAAATGATTTTCCTAATTCTCATCAATGATTGCTAGATGTGTTGTGTTAAAAATATGGTAAATAAATATTTAAGAGCTAAAGTTTTTTTGAATGAATTGATTCTGTGTTTTTTTTTTTTTTTTTTGGTACTCAACCATTTTTTTATTTATGGTGGTAAATTTTGATTCGAATAAATTTAAATTTTTATAATAATTTACATACGTTTAAATCAATTGGGTATTTATATTAAGTTTGTTGTGTATGTTTTAAAAATGGTAAGTCCAGTACTCTTAAGAGACTCTTAAGAGAATTGTTATTGTTTCGTTTTAAGTATCGTTTAAGATTTCATTTTTTTTTTATTATTATTTTTCTGTTATCTTATGTTTTATTTATTTTTGATTTTAAATAATAAAATTTATTTTATTTCGAAATACATGATAATATATGGTGTTTCTTTCTCTAGATATATTTCGAATTCAAACATTTTAGAATAAATGTTAGAAAAGCAAAGATTTTAATAGATAATCTTTTGATTGAATAGCCAATGAGATTGAAAATTACGATAATATTTTGTTTTTGTTTTTTGTATGTTTTAAAGTGTCTGATTTGAATAAATTTGACTACCTAATGGGCTTTTCTCTTTTTTTAAATAATCAATTTAAAGTGTTATTTTTCCGCATTACGAAACTAATGTAATTGGAAAGAATTGAAATTCTTTATTTATTCTTTAAAATAAATTTAATATTTTATATTAATTTCTCCTAACTTGTATTAACATTAAGTTGTTTTTTTTACAATTATTATCTATTTAATCCTGCAGTAAATGTTTTATCACAAATGATCGCTATAATTCGAGATGTACTCGAGCTATTTAAGCAAGTCTATTTTACGTAATTTGATTTGTTCTGTTTAACGCTTTTATAATGCATTTACGATTAATGAATACCTTTCTACATTGTCCAGCGAATTCCTAAAAGTAGGCAAAAGATACAGTTGGTAAAATAGTTTAAAAACCTTTGAAACCAAAGCTAAGAAGGTGATTTTCATTTAAAATAATGTATGTGTATCTAGCATCAATTTTCACAGCAAAAAGTATTTTATTTTAAATACTCATTTCCCTAACAATATTTTAAGGATTCAGTAAAGAAGCTTTAATACCAATCTTTAATATAATACAGAGTACATATTTGGTAAGAGTCTAATCTAATATAATAATAAATAATTATATTACCTTACCTTTAAATTTATTTGAAATCTTAAATAAAATTTTCTGTCCCAGGAAATAAATAAAATATAAAAGAATTGAATAAAAACTTTTGTTAAAGAACAAAGAAAATTAAAACATAAAAAATATATATTTATAAAATTTTATATTTAAAAATCTAACAAAAAATAAAACTATATAAAAAATAAGTCATGGTTATTGTAAAGTTGAAAATCAAATTAATAAAAACAAATTTTTTTTTAAATTAGATTTGTTGCATTCCTAAATTGCTTAAACGGTACGAATACCTCTAAAAATTAAATTTCAGTACTTTTCTAATATGAAATATAATTTTTGAACTAAAATACATATATCTATTTTAATTAAATAAAAGACCAGTTTCACTTACATTTTCTTCTTGTAAAATAGAACACTGCGAAAGATCCTTAAGTTGGACTAAACTTTTACTTTCAATCTCTTTTACATATTTTTTACCATTCAGAAACATTTTCGTAATCTAATTTAAAAAAAAATTAGATTACACCATCTATCCTCAAAATCTCATAAGAGACTTTCATTATTTTTAAGTGGCACTAGAGGTAAGACAGTTGAAGGTACATAACAGATATAAATAAAATATCCTATATGACATGGCAAATTTCAAAATGCCAAAAACCAAAAAAAAAGCTTTTACCAATCACCTAGCTCAAATGGTAAACAAATATATAATCAGCTGTAATTTTTTTATGAAAGAAGTAGGAGTTTTTAAGATTATGACATATAACATAAGAAATTTCACAAAAGGAAGAAAATATGCTAGTGTTTGTCTTGAATTTCTTAATAAAATTCATACCGACATTTCTTCTTAATTAGGTTTTTCTCTATAGATTCCAGAAATTCTTTCAACTTCTCTGCAAACACAGAAAACAAAACGATAAAATTTAAGGTATATGTATATACAATATTCTAAAATTGACCAAAAAATGAAATATTTTTTTTTATTCTTATTTTTGTTTTTTTTTTTTTCCATCATAACATCAAATCAAAACAAATACAAATTTTTCACTATTTTTTTTTTTTATGATTTTTTTAGTAATATGTCCAATAACATTATTTTTAGTAACAAAAAAAAAAAAAAGAAAACAAATACTTTGTATTATGTTTGTTAAAATGCACATAAATATTTGAATTGTTCCAAAACCCCATTCAAAAACACAAACAAAAAAAAAATTAATCCCGAATTCATCCTTTTCATATTATATTGTAGTCCCTATACCATTTTTCTTTTCTGTAGTATTTTTATGGGAACTTAGGTTTTTGTTTATAATTTTCTTTTTTTACTCCGTTTTTTTTTTTCCAATTCAGTTATAGGTTATTTTTACAAAATATTCATTTTTATGTTGTTTTTTTTCTTTTTTTGTTTTGTTATCCTTTCAATAAGTTTTTACATTCCATATTATCTAACATCGCTTTTTATTATTTATCAGTCTTCTAAAAAAAAAAAAACCGACACTGATATTATATAATATATAAAACAACAAAATATTTTGAGGTTATGTTTATGTTATAAATTGAATAGATAAAAAAAAAAATAAAAAAAAAAAAACAAAAAAACAAATACAATAATATAAAAATTGAATAAAGTGAAAGGAAAGAAAGAAAGTGAATATAATAATAAAAATAATGGTAACAAAAAGGGGGAAAAATAACGGTATTGATAGTAAAAATTTGTTATTCTATAATCAATGGTTCATAAAAATAAAAATAAAAAAAATATAAGATACAAAATGTTGTTACAAATAATAATAGTTTTTTGTTTTTTTTTTTTTTTTAACTTATAGATATAATCTGTAATATACACAATATGTATATACATGTATATATTATATAATAATATATTATATTATATTTTTTAAAATCTATATACTTCGTCATTTGAACATAAAAAAAAAATGAGTAACAACAAAAAGAATAAAATTGTTGGAGAAAAAAAAAATATTGCATTTCACATTCATTCAACAAAAAACAAAAACCTAGAAAAAAAAGAACATAAAATAAATCTTTTTTTTTTTTTTATCACTTTATATAAAATAATAATAATTTAGTTTGTTTTTTTTTTTTTTGTATTTTTGACATAACTTTTTTAACGTATGATAGTTAAAAATTTTCTATAGTTGTATAATATACATTTTTATTGTGTACGCAATTTAAATATAATTAATATTATATTGCATACTTTAAGGTTTATTGTTTTTTTTTTTTTTTAATTCATTATAAAACTTTTGATCTAATCTCATAAAATCAGATTAATTCTCTTGAGATTTTTTTTGTTTTTTTTTTTCGCCCTATCACGCTATAATAATATTGCTCGATCACTAAGCGTTCTGAAACCAGTCAATTTCTATATTAAAAACGAGGAAGAGTGCAGTAGAGTAGACTGTGTCAACTCTGGGATACCCGTATGAACGTAATATATCCTGTTTCTATAAAACTTGATCATCTTTTAAAAACATTCAGAGTTTTAGTACCGAACTACAGAGATATATTTATGTAAATTGTGGAGTTGTATGATAGCTACCCGAATCTATTGCGCCTAGCTTCATTAAGTTCCAAGAAATGCAAAAAGCCTGAACCGGCTGCTTTAGACCATTCAAATTTTACAAAAGTTTTTGGCATGCAACTCGACACTTTTTCACTAAATTTCAGATAGCTAGCTTCAATAGACACTGAGTTATTTTCATTTAAAAAGAGAAGTTGTATGGCAACTATCCGAACCTGTCATATCATCACAACAAAATTTTACAGAAGTTGTTGCCATAAAACTCGATCATCATTTGCAAAATTTCAGATACCTAGATTGAATAGACACTGGGTTATTTCCATTTAAAGAAAGAAGTTGTATGGCAGCTACTCGAACCCGGCGACCGAAAATGCTGGAGTTAAATAGCAAAACTAACAATTTTGTAAAAGTGACGTAAAAAAAATTTCAGCCTCCTAACTCCTTTATTTTTTGAGTTATCGTGCGGACGGACACTGAGTTATTTTCATTTAAAAAGAGAAGTTGTATGGCAGCTACCCGAACCCGTCACACCACCAGAACCAAATTTTGCAGAAGTTGTTGCCATAAAACTTGATCATCATTCGCAAAATTTCAGATACCTAGATTGAACAGACACTGGGTTATTTCTATTTAAAGAAAGACGTTGTATGGCAGCTACCCGAACCCGGGGACAGAAAATGCTGGAGTTAAATAGCAAAACTAACAATTTTACAAAAGTGACGTAAAAAATTTTTCAGCCTCCTAGCTACTCTATTTTTTGAGTTATCGTGCGGACGGACACTGAGTTCTTTTCATTTAAAAAGAGATTTTGTATGGCAGCTACCCGAACCCGTCGCACCAGCACAACCAAATTTTGTAGAAGTTGTTGCCATAAAACTTGATCATCATTTGCAAGATTTCAGACGCCTAGCTTTATTAACTTCCAAGAGGTGCAAGAAGCCTGAACCGGCTGTTCTAGGCCAAACAAATTTTACAAAAGTTGTTGGCATATAACTCGACACTTCTTTACTAAATTTCAGATTCCTAGCTTCAATAAACACTGAGTTATTCTCATTTAACCGGATAAGTTGTATGGCAGCTACCCGAACCCGCCGCACCACCACAACCAAATTTTACAAAACTTGTTGCCATAAAACTTGATCATCATTTGCAAAATTTCAGACGCCTAGCTTCATTAGGTTCCAAGAGGTGCAAGAAGTCTGAACCGGCTGCTCTAGACCAACCAAATTTTACAAAAGTTGTTGGCATGTAACTCGACACCGCTTTACTAAATTTCAGATTCCTAGCTTCAATAAACACTGAGTTATTCTCATTTAAACGGAGAAGTTGTATGGCAGCTACCCGAACCCGCTGCACCAGCACAACCAAATTTTACAGAAGTTGTTGCCATAAAACTTGATCATCATTTGCAAAATTTCAGATGCCTAGCTTCATTAGGTTCCAAGAGGTGCAAGAAGTCTGAACCGGCTGCTCTAGACCAACCAAATTTTACAAAAGTTGTTGGCATGTAACTCGACACCTCTTTACTAAATTTCAGATTCCTAGCTTCAATAAACACTGAGTTATTCTCATTTAAACGGAGAAGTTGTATGGCAGCTACCCGAACCCGCTGCACCAGCACAACCAAATTTTACAGAAGTTGTTGCCATAAAACTTGATCATCATTTGCAAAATTTCAGAAACCTAGCTTGAATAGATACTGAGTTATTTCTATATAAAGATAGAAGTTGTATGGCAGCTACTCGAACCCGCCGACCGAAAATGTTGGATTTAAATAGCAAAACTAACAATTTTGCAAAAGTGACGTAAAAAAAATTTCAGCCCCCTAGCTCCTTTATTTTTTGAGTTATCGTGCGGACGGACGGACGGACGGACGGACGGACGGACGGACGGACGTACATGGCTTAATCGACTCAGAATTCGATTCTGAGCCGATCCATACCTTTGACACTATATCTAGCTCGACTCCTTTAAGGTGTCACAAACGTAATGGCAAATTTATTATACCCTTGAACATAGTTCATACGGGTATAATAATTGTACAAGGTCTGATCTTCTGGATCAAAAATTTTTTTTGTGCATTTCTTTTTGAAATCTAATTATATTTATTCCATTGTTTTTTAGATGAATGTTTAAGAAACTATTTCCATTAATATTGATATTTTTAATGCCTAATGGCAAATCTATTTGAAAATAAATAGATTCAGCGATACCAAATACTTTTATCTTGGAAATTTCATTTTATCACGTTAAATAAAATAAACAGTTCTAAATAGTCCTAAATATAAAATAAACTAAGTGAAATTTTGCATTATATTTTTAGGGATTTTTTGCATCTATTTAAAGTTTTATTGAACCAATACCAATATTATAGGTTTTTCGGCTATTATATATTAAAGAATTTAAATGTTTATCTGTATCCTCATCCTCGTCGTCATCCTATGTTCAGCATCATAGTTCAGATACATAGTTTATATTAAAACTTAACAAAATCATTTATCTTTTGTATCGATTGTATAATTATGTTACTCTAATCTAAAACATAATATACAGAATTTATTATTTTAGCTTTAATTTGCGTTAAAAGGTTTAAAATGATAAAATTAATTTTTAAAAATCACGATCATTTTTTACTTTTAATGATAAGAAATTTTAATTTCTTTTCTTTTAAAAAAAAAAATTTATATTAACTTTCCTAATTTAACTTTCTTTTGTTTACTTTAATGTCTACTAAACTATATTAGGTTATGTAAAGTTACAATACTTTCGGATTAGTAACATCGTTTAGATAGAACTTAGTCAACACCTTGCTTTTTTATGAGCTAAAATAATAACACAAAGAAAATGAACTGTTCCCGGTTGAACTATTTTTTCTTCTTTTCCTTTATACCTTCCTTTATAATATCCTATAGTATATGCAAAAATCATTCGATAGGAACCTTTACCTATCAAAGTATATCATTTTGCTGTTTATTCAATACAAAAAAAAATTCTATTAATTAATTATTGATTGATCAAATTACAAAAAATAACTCCACATACATTTTTGGAATAAAGGAAAATTTAGAACTAAACCTTGGCTATAATAGAAATTTGTCATGGTATGGACCATCTTTATTAGATATAATGAATAATTAGAAAAATTGAATATAAATCAAAATATAAAAGCTCAAAGTGGATATAATAGAATATAATTTAAATGATTATTCATGTATATATATATATATATATCTATTTTTTTTTTTGTTATTATTTTGTTTAAAAATTGTTTTATTTAAAAATTTCAACTGATTTTTTTGGTTAACTTCCAATATAATTAAATATGCAAACTTATACATATATGGATTGGCTCTTAAAATGAAAGAATAAAAAATTTAAACTTTAATATTAAAAGAGATAACCAAAATGGTTTTTAAATTGAATAATATAATTCATATCACCAAAATAAATACCAAGAGCATTTTTCAGTAAATACATCAATATATCCATATTATAGAGATATGGTATAAATAATGTGTTGGAATGAATCAGATAGAAAATGTTAAAAAATATGTAATTGAAAAAACAAAAAGAAAATGTAGTAAAAAATTTGAATTTTTCTCTAACCCATAAAGTTTCTGTCTTTTGGTTTTCTTTTCTCAAAATCTGTTTTATTTTTTTTTTTTTTTATATGAGGTTCAGTTCAGAACAAAGACTAATACATAACTTTTATTTACCAAAAGGAAAACTATATATATGAATGCACTTTACATTTGAATATATACAATATACAATAATAAATTGTTTAATACATGCCCATTACATTATTTTCTGAACACTAAAATTCAATTTGATAACAAATTCGACTAAAAGTATTTTACTTGTTTAAGGAAGTAATTCAGTATGGCCCCTTTTTGTAATTTTAAAACGATTTTAATTAACAAAATTCATTATGTTTCATAAAATAAACTCTTGTCATTTTCTTATTTCCTAAGTGTGTCCTAAATTCTTTTACTTTCGTATTGCTTTCAGTTATTACTACCTTTATAGTAGGTAGATACCTTTAAAGTCAGCTAGTTTTAAAAGCAATCAATTTTTTTTTGGCTGACATAAGGGTAGGATTAATTGCTGTATATATAATAACTTAACTTTGTTATCATATTTTCATAAAATCTTCGGTTTTTTAATACTGTACGTTTTAAAAGTTATTTCTTGAAATCTTACTCGTGTTTTCTGATGGTTTTTTTTGAATGAATAAACAAGATCTCATTGATATTTTTTATTGATTTGTACATAGACCATTTTAATTCTAGACATTCTAAAAATAACATTACTTTAGAAAATATGCATATATGCAAGATAGTTATTACAAATGTTTCTCTATACATACATAGAAAAGTAGCCAAAAACATTCCACAACATTGAGGTCAATGTAAAGATAAATCTTTTGAATTGAAAAAAACAAAAAACCAAAATTTAATAGGTTCCACAACATTTTTCTTTTTGTTTCTCCACTTTATTTTTATGTTTTATTTTCGTTTTCGAAGAAATTTCCAAAAAAAGGATTGCATAGACCACATAATAATTATTAGTGTACTTTTAAGTAGGTACCCATTTTAAATATTTGTTTAGATGAAACAACTGGAATTTTTGTATGATTTAAAAAGGAGAAAAAAAAAATATTTTCATTAAATTAAAATTCAGTTATAAATTAATAAATATGTTTAGAAAAGTACATTTGTAAAATATTGATGAATAGAAGAAATTTAAAACAAATTTTCATTAAAAGAAAATAAACTAAATAAAATTGCATACTTTTCGGGAACTTTAAAAAAAATGTTTATAATTTACAGTCAAAATGACCGGTTCGTTATTTTTTCTTATTTTTATTTTAACTTAACTTTAATTTTTATTTTTATTATATTACTGAATCAATTAATATTTGAAAAACTCTAAAATTGGCTGCTTTTTTATGGAGCAGGCAACTTTTTTCATATTTAAAACAAAAAATAACTTCAACTGTAAAAAAAAACAAAAAACTGTCTATAGCTGTTCACTGTAGTCCATTTTTCGTTATAGGGGGAGAATAGAGAACAAAAAGAAATCGAATATTTCTACTGTCAATAAAAAATTTAACAATTGAAAGTGAAATAAAACATTAATTATTTGAACCAGGAACAGAGTAAAGACAAAGGGACGAATGCATGAAACTGAGCTAGAACTCAAATTTCACATTTTCAAACATTAACTACTGATTCAAGTATAGATTTTGTTTGAAAAGTGAGATTTAAGTTCAAGTTCAGTTTTATGCATTCGACTGAATAACATTAAAAATTCTTTTATCTGTGCTTGCCAAAACATTTTTTCAATGAGTGTGGAAGTTAATATTTTTGTTTATTATGACAAAATGTTTAATTTTTCAATATCAGGTTTTACTCTAAAAGGATATTATTTTCATATTTTCCTTATTATATGCATTTATTTGAAAATTAAAAAAGTCCCAAGTTACAGCAATATAAGTTAGCCTAAAACTGAAAAAAAAAACTGCAAAACTCATAAAGGAATGAATAAAGAAAATAAAAGTTTAAATTAACACATAATTTTTTAAAAGCTATAAAATGGACCGACAGTTTGATATGAAAATCTATAATTTTCTTTGATATATATATATTATATATTTTTTTAAATCTATGTATATAATCTATATAAAAATTTAATAAGAACAGACAATAAAGTTTAATTTAAAACACTGTTTTTGTCATAAATAAGAGTATTACAAAAACTTAAAAGATAAAAAAATAAGTTTCTAAAACAATATTAAAAAAAGTTAAAGAAAATTAAAATTTATTTTACTTTAGCATGTTGGTTAGCCAAGAAACTTTTTTTTTTTTATATATTTTACAATTATTGACCCTTATATATAACAGAGCTAAGTATTTAATAACCAGGAATCATAAGATTATTCATGAGAATATGTTTTAAATAAATTTAAACAGCATGTATGTACAACTATATGAAAAATTTATAGATTATAAAAATATTTTTTAGTTCAAAAGTGAGTATGTTCTGATCATCTTCAGATATTAAAAAAATGTTGACACTATTTCATTAAAACAAAAAAGTTATCCATTATTCTTTGTGTACATAATATAATAATTATAAAACAAAAAGAGTTTTTTATTTAAAATTTTTTTAATAACTTAATTATGAAATATGTATAGCCATGTAAATTTTGAAATTTCGAGAAAATTTCTTAATATAATATTGGAAAATTATAAATTATTATTTAACTTTTGTATTTGAAAGTTGATTTAATAACAGTGCTACAATGTAATCTTTTCTAATACCATATTATTAACTTTTTTGTTTTGAAAATAATTTCTTATAAAGAGCAAATCGTAAGTTTTTTGTTGTAACGCTTCTCCAGAGTAGGTGATGCATTCTTAAACAAGAGATAAGTTAAACAAGACATGATGCATTCTTAAACAAGAGTTGAGTTCTACACAAATTTTATTGAAATAATCTAAAAAAAATCTCATATAATTAATAAGTAATCCAGATTATTTTTAGATTATTTTCTATTAATCAAAAATATTTGAAAAATAATCCGGATTACTTTTGGATTATTTTTAAGTAATCCAAAATAATAAAATAATCTAATTAGAATCATAAATTTGAGTCCGATTATTATAGTAATCGTACTCAAAATTTTAGATTACGATTACCGAGTAATCGTAATTTTCAAGTATTGTATTACAAAGTAATCATTATTTTTACAAGTCTGTCCACCTGTATTTCTGTTTTCTTCTTTGTATGCGGATATAGGTGTTACTTGCTGTGTTACTAGCCACAATTCTTCATTTGTTATTGTCCATAGACAGAATATTCTCGATATAATGCGAAGGAATTTATTTATGTTTGTTAGCCAAGTTTCTTTATCATATAGAAGAATTGATTTCACGCAGGAGTCGAATATTTTGATTTTTGTTGTCCACTTTTGTTGTTATTAAAATTAATTAAATGAAAAATCTTTTGTAAAATTTCTAGAAAAAAGTCGCAAAATCTGTTTCTATGTATATCCAAACTACAGATGCGCACAGAACATTTTTTGTTAATTATTAAAGGAAATTAATTGTGGCTAGGTAACAGAGTAAGGCCGTATTAAAATAAAGTATTGAAACTAATTAAAACAAATTAAATAATGGAAATTTTAGAGTTGGTTACAAGATCAGAGTTGCCATAATTTGGTTAACAGTGGTTTACACAGGTTGTTGAATTAAAATTCAGTTTTTTTTAAACTAGGCCGTTTTTAAAGCTTAAATAACTGATAAATTGAATACATTCCAATAATTTAATCTAAACTAATATTAAGAAGGTAGACACTATAGTTAGGTATGTACTTTTCTTACGATCCTGACTTGTGTTGGTCCCGTAATAGAATGAATCAAGTAGACTATGGGCTTTAAAAACTTTATTTACATTAAAAAATCAATGTTAATTACATAAATTGTCATCTTACTTTTTACAGTTTTCAATTTATGAATATGTAAATACAGTTTGATTTATCTCAGTATCAGATAAATCTAGGTACTATATAATAAAATGAGCCACCCCAAAAATTCTGATAATCAACATTATTAATACTATGATTTTTATTGTTAAACGTTGAATACTCACTATGAATTTTTTATGACCTTATAGTTTTAGTGTTCAACTATTTTCAGCTTAAATCATATTTTTGAAAAGCAAATTTTCAAAATCATGCAATATTCTTTAAAAAAAACGTATTTTTTAATTGGACATTTATTTCCTTGCGAATTGTAAAGGAAACTGGAGTGTAAGATTCTCCAACATAAAACCAATTTCTTAATATAAATTTTTACCTACTCATAAACCGGCTAATATTTTTCATAAAAAAAATTACAATTTGTGCTAGGGCAGGACCTTAGGATTCCAATATAAATTTACTTATGAACTTATAGTGAAATTACAGTTATGTTTTAGGAAAACTAAACTTTCCATCTAATTATCTGTAACGCATTTCTTTTGAAATTGTCATTTTAATTACCCCAAAAAAAAAAAAATTTAATCTATTTATTTATATATTATTTACTAATTTTTAAAATTTTTAATTTATTCCATATTTTTTTTTTTTAATACATATTATGTAATTGTATATAATATAAACCATATAAACCAATCATATATTTTTCATAAAAAAAAAAAGAAACCAATGAAAAAAGTAATTTACCAAATAATACCTTCAATTACTTTAAAAAAAAAAATAATTTTTGCAATTTATTTTAATTACATATTTGTATTTTCAATGAGTTTAAAATGATAAAAAATTAATAAAAACTATATAATATAATTCATTTAAAAGAGCAACTATCCATTTAGTAGTACATTACTACATTAGTAATTATTATATTACATCATTACAAATTATTATTCATATTTGATGACAATTTTTTAATTTTATTTTTTTTTTTTTAGTGTTTTTTGATTTTTTTGTTGTTTAAGTGCATATTTTTGCATTATCTGTTAAATATTTGAAAATCAATTGTATTTAAATCAAACATTAAAAATAGAGTGTCAACTGTCCGAATGGCATTTTAAGTTATTTTAAGGTTTACAAGATATAGTTTAACAGTATAATTATAAAAATTCATTGTTTCTAAAAACTACTTAAATTTTAAACTTATATATAAATATTATTAAAGAAGATCTTTTCGTTGGCAGCCATTCCTATTACAATTTACAACAATTAAAAAAGAATCTATGCTTTTTTTAAAATCTCATTTTTAATCTCCTATTTATCATAATCACCTTTCAATTTAATTATTATTTTTTTATTTTCCTTAATTTCCCTTCCCAACCGGTCAGTAAAATAAAAATACTCAATAAAAAAAAAATTAAACGTTAATATAAAATAAGAAAATGTAAAAAGGAGTCACAATTGGTTCTATCTAATCTATCAATAAGCATAGGAAATATTTCGCCTAAAGGTATGCAATTCAGAATGTTACATCAATTTTTAATGTTTCAAATTTTCTTCACTTAATACAACATTACTAAATCATCGGTTAACAGTTACTCAGGCTAATGTTATAAATAAAAAAAATTGTTCTTTTCAATTTATACAGTTGACAAATAAATCTCTCGCGTTTTATTTAAAGAAAATTTATATTATACTGACTTTTAATTTTTAGTACTTGTTATTGATTAACTCTACGAAATGTGACAGTAGGATATAATAAGATAATAAATAAAACTAAAACTGATATTTTTACTTATTACAAAAAGTAACATATTATAACATTTCTTTTAATTGCTTTAATATTTGACTCATTTATACTTTAAAATTTTAATTTTTATCAAATGAGCTAAAATGTCCTTTTTCTCTATCCATTCAAATTTTAATTTACTTTTTAAACTACGATTATTATTTTCAAAAATTTTATTGCAGAACAAAATTTTTTAACCGCCATGCTTATATAATATTTAATAACTTTCATAAAAAAAAAAAAAAAAAAAAACACTATTGTATATCAGGCATGAATAATGTATCTATATAATAAATACCTTTGATAATAATAATAACAAATTGATTTTTTTGTTTAGTAAAAATTGTAAAACTATTTTTTTTTATTTTTTTATAAATCTAATAGTTTTATTTTTTGCTAAATAAATATACCTATTTATTTTTTAAATATGAGCCGCTTAAATTCTATTTATTCTAATGATATTGTGTAATTTTTTAATACTTTAAATTTATTTATTTTAGTGTAATGAGTTGATATATTTTTCTAAATAGAATTTTAATAACAATTAAGTAATTAAAAATAAAATTACAAACTTTATATTCACATAGAATTAAACCTCACGATTATAATTATATTATATATTAGTTTTAAAGTTTTGTATTTGAATAAAATTTCATTATAAATCATTATTGTATAGATTTAAAAAATTATTTTAGAAATTCGGTAGTTTTTTAACGGTAGAATTACAGTTAAGTTTTAGTTTTCTTCTCATCACAATCCTTGTCTAAAGACAAGTTAATCTTTCTTTGTTTTCTTATCCTTGTCAAAACAATATATTTAAATTGCAGTTACATCAGTTGCAGTTACAGCACTTACATAAGGTTTTTATAAATATACGCAAATGTTTCTTAATCCTTCATTTAAACTATGCAACATGTCATCAATTAGGTTATCAATCTTAAATGTAAACATTTGTTAGCCTATGTCAAACATTTTTATCAAAATGCATATTAACTTAAATTGTGGCGAATTAATTGGCAACATAAATGGCAATAATTCAGTTTGTACACAAGAGGTTTAACTTTATTTTACAAAATAGAAACAAATAAAAATGGGCTAAGAATATATGGAAACTGAATACCTAAAGGAGATTAAGTGTCATTTCAATTTTATTTATAAAAGAAATCTACTATTAAATTAAATGTCTGTTTCTTTTGTCTAAAATTTACATTAACATAATTTAGACTTTAGAGTATAATTTTTATTACAAAAATTAAAATTTATTATTCGACATTAACAAATTCTGTTTCAATTTTTAATCCTTTTCATATTAATTTTTCTAATGAAATGCGATTTACCTTCACTAAAACTTATGAAGAAGTAAAAATGGTTCAGATTTGAAAAAAAAAATAAAGCTTGATTGGAAAATGACTAAAAGCATCACAGGAAACGCACAATTAAAATCGAAATAATATCCTTATCGAGTCCAAAATAACCTATTGCAAAAGTTAAAGAAAATAACACTTTTGACACTTTCAGATAAGAAATGATAATTTCAAATAAAGGCATAAAAGTTTAAACTGACGAAATAAAAGATTAACTAAAGAACTAATTCGCTTCATAATAGCACTTTATTCTAAATAGAATATTAGAAAGGAACAAAAGTAAAATCATAAGGATTATTATCTAAAAATTGGGGTTATATATATGAAAAACATTTGCGTCGATATTAGGAAATTATATAACGTTGTGGTTAACAATCAGATTCTGAATTGGAAATTCTTCAAAAACATTTCAAAAGAAAAGAAGCGACAAAAATCAATTTTCAATTATAACTTTTATTTTTTTTTTATTTTTTTATTTATTTAATTACCCCCAGTTACCGTAAGAAGTATTTTACAATTCCCCCTTTTTAACATTAGTAAAGATCTTTAACGATAATAATTAAATTTTTCATACTCTATAAAAAAGTTTAGGGCATCTTCTATTAAAATCTGTAATTCAGATTCCGTTTTTAAAAAATTCGCGTCCTTCTCGAATTTATATACACATTCATTTTATTTCAGAGTTCAAAATTTAAATAAAATTTTCCGAGTGGAAATTTTTAAATTTATTTAACGGTTTTTTTTTTATGATAGTTCAGACTTAATTCAATCTGACATTAACTATTTAAATATCATAATTTTTATTTTTGATTATGTAATTAATTTTATAGTGTTTATTAAACCGCGGTCTAAAAATTGTTTTAATTTTTAATTTTTTCATATTATTTTTTTTTTTATAATAATTATATTTACAGATATATTATATCGTTTTTCGGTTACTATTATTATTTTTTTCAACCACATTTAAAAATTTTTTTTTTTTGTGTTTTTTATAATTACAATTTACAAATGAAAAAAAAACAAAAAAGTATGCAAAAAAATGTTGAACTTTGATTTTTTTTTAATGAACATTTTCACTTGATGTCCTTTTTATCCATATATATATATATATATACACTTAAATATATATTTATAAAAATAGGTTTGTATGTGTAAAAATACCTAAAATATACAATAAACAAGGTAGAATGTAAACCAACGGTTTTTAAAAGCGCACATTTCCAAAACTCAATACAAATTGTTTAGAAGTGTGACTTACACAAAAATTTGAAAATTTCATGTAATAAGAAAAAATGTGAAAATAGGACATTTTTGAGATTTTGAGGGGCCGTAAGTCCGGAATCCTATATAACTAAGAAAAGCTGTTAACACACGTAAAAATATATTATTGAAGCTTTAATTTTTATGTCTTGCCGAAGAAAAGTTTTTACAGGTGCCTAAGTTACAAGTGTCTAAAAATAGCAAATTTTCAATTTTTGAGGCGTAATAACTCTTAAAGAGGGGGCGTTACCAAAAAATTTTCTGAAGAAACTTATACTAATTCTAAAAGTTTTTTCTTGTCTCAAAATTTCAGGTTCCTATCTAAAGGGGTGCCGGAGTTATGAAAAAATAAATTTCATGCAAAATGTGGTTTTCACATAACGGTAAATTTAAATCGTAAATTACAAAATATTACATAATTTTAATATTGTTTTATATAGATAATAAAATTTTCGATCTTCTACCGGTTTTAGATTGCAAAACTATTACGCAAAGCCCGAGATATATACATCTGAAAATGGAGCTTTTTTACAATTTTGAAGAGCTGCAGCTTTGGAACCCTTTACAACTAAAATAAACCTTTCACACACGTAAAAATATATTATTGTAGCTTTCATTTTCATGTCTTGCCGAAGAAAAATTTTTACAGGTGCCTAAGTTACAGGTGTCTAAAAATAGCAAATTTTCAATTTTTGAGGCGTAATAACTCTTAAAGAGGGGGCGTTACCAAAAAATTTTCTGAGGAAACTTATACTAATTCTAAAAGTTCTTTCTTGTCTCAAAATTTCAGGTTCCTATCTAAAGGGGTGCCGGAGTTATGAAAAAAGAAATTTCATGCAAAATGTGGTTTTCACATAACGGTAAATTTAAATCGTAAATTACATAATATTACATAATTTTGATATTGTTTCATATAGATAATAAAATTTTCGATCTTCTGCCGGTTTTATATTGCAAAACTATTACGCAGAGCCCGAGATATATACATCTGAAAATGGGGCTTTTTTACAATTTTGAAGAGCTGCAACTTTGGAACCCTTTACAATTAAAATAAACCTTTCACACACGTAAAAATATATTATTGTAGCTTTAATTTTTACATCTTGCAGAAGTAAAATGTGTGCAGGTTCCTAAGTTACAGGTGTTTAAAAATAGCAAATTTTCAATTTTTAAGCCCTAATAGCTCATAAACAGGGAGTGGTCCGAAAAAATTTTCTGAGGAAACTTATACTAATTCTAAAAGTTCTTTCTTGTCTCAAAATTTCAAGCTTGTATCTAGAAGCGTGCCGGAGTTATGAAAGTAGAAAAATCATGCAAAATTTGGTTTTCACATAACGGTAAATTTAAATACTAAATTTAAAAAAATTGTATAATTTTGATATTAATTTACAAAGATAAAAGAAATACCTGTCGAATGACGTTTTCAGATTGAAAAAATCTTAAGCAGAACATAAGATATATGCATTTAAAAATAGGGCTTTTTCAAAGTTTGAGGGGGTGTAGCTTCGTAATGGGGGGGGCTACATGAAAAAGTTGTTCCACAAAATTATTTTTTTTATGAGACCTACCTATGGTTAAAATTTTTTTTCTCTATCTTTAACGGTGTAGAAGTTTTGTAAACAGACGGACGGACGGACGGACGGACGGACAGAGTGAAACTAATAAGCACATTTTTTCAAAATTTTTTTGGAAATGTGCTAAAAATTTTATAAAGATCGTAATTTAATCCAACAATATAAAATCAAAAGAGGAATAATTCAGTTTTAAGTAGTCGTCATCAATCACTCAAACCGAAACGAATGCATCAACAACAAAAATAAATTATAAAAAAAAAAAACGAGGATGAATGTATGCATAACAACCTCAAACCTCATTAACAAAACAAAAAATAAAGTAACCTTTAAGTGGTAAAAAAAAAAATGTTTAAAATTGTTTTAATTTGGCAATTTTTAGTTTTACTTTATTATAAATTTCATCCATGAATTCCATTATTCATTCCATTCCATTTCACATCCATTTATTTTTTTTTCGACTATGGGATTATAATGTTAAGTAATAATCAAAATAGGTAATTTCATGATGGATTCATAATGGATTCATGATTCATGATAGAATCATAAGGGTTGATTTAAAATAACATTATAAGAGATAGATAAAGATTTTAATACTTAAGGTATTCGAGCTATTTTCATCTCCTTTCATTTATCTCCTTTTTCGGTTTTAATACCTTTTTTCTGTAAAATTAGCTTTATATTTTGCCCTTTAGACTTAGTATTTCTTACTAGTAAAATTTCAATTTTATTTTTAATTTCTGACGTTTTAATTTTCAGTATAAATACATTTACATATTGTAGAAATACCAGTACATATTATATATTTTACAATTGTAAATAATAAAGAAGAAGCATCGCCAAAAGGTAGAAAGTAAGATGATGAAAAGATAATGATTAGATTTTTAGATAATTTGTATTATCTCTCCATGGTTGGTTGATTTACATGACAGTCCTCTAAATATCTATCAAAAGAGTATAGAATTAACGCAGACAAGAAGCAATCCTGATACCTTTAAACTGGTATTTCTGTTGTAAACTACATTGTATCAGCCCGTAGAGTTGAGAAATAATATTCGTTCTCTATTTTTGTTCCCTCATAATAGGGGTATGTCTGAGGAAATAGAGAATCCCCAGGTATCCTGTCTAACCTTATTTAGGGCCGAACATTAATGTTGTTCTGTAAAGAATACCCATTACATGGCTGTATGGTTTGTTATCCACCAGTGACACGTAATGATTGTTATGTTTCTAGCAGTGTTTACACGAATTTAGTTTTGATATTCTTTTGTTCTTTCTTTCTTAAAAGTCGGCCACATTTTTTTTGATGTTTTACAGTTGCTTCGTGTAGATTACCCCACCATTGAACTATTGCTATTTTTTTGTTTTACTTCTTTTTTGACTTTCGAAAAAATAAAAAAAAAATTTTTAATAAAAAATTTAAATTAAATGACAATTTATTTCTTTTTAAATTTAAATTTACGGGATTTTCATATTTTACTATGTAATTATTGTTAATATACAATTTAATTATAACAGATTGAAGGAAATTATTTTTGTTTTATTTTGCGTCAGACAATGGCGTCTTTTTTTTTTGTTTGTTTGTTTGTTTGTTTGTTAATTTTTCTATATTTCATTGAGAATTAACAAATTATGATAAAAATAACAATAGTTAATTAAGTAGAAAATATAATTTTCTGTAAAAATGCATATGAAAATAAATTTTATTTTTTTCTTTTAAAATTGAATCAAATTTTAAATCATTTATAAGTATTATTAATAACAAAAAGAATTATTCATTTTAATTAACAAAAAAAATCATTATAATTATTATTATTTTGATTGTTAAAAAACAATTTAATAATTTCGGGAAAATAAATCTGCATTATAATCATTAATAAAATTAAACGTATAGGTATATAATAATAAAAAAAATTAAGTGTTTGCTCTTTGTATAAAACAAAAAAAAGTACATTTTTTTTTAATATAAAAAATCATTTCCTATTAAATCCGATTAACTTATTTTCTTTTTTGTTTTTTTTTTAAATATTAAATGAAATTCTTTACATTATTACTGTATTAATTAAATAAAAAAAATTAATATATATTAAATCCGTTATATTAACAGTTATTTATTAAACCGCTATGATAAACTTTAAAAACCATTGCTAAAAGGAAATAGTTGACATTTCCACGGATACTCAAATTGTAACCATTTCATAGAATTTAGAAAATTCAGGAACTTTTGGATAATTAACGGATTTTTAAAATCCTTTATTACATTTTCTGAGGCATTGAAAAGTTTAAAAGGAAGCTGATATTGATTAATTTGAATGAAATAAAGAAAATGCTTTTACTTCTAGTATTAGTAATAAATACTTAACAATTTATAAATAAAAAGAAGGTTATTCTTAAGCATTTAAGGTTGAGCTTGATTTTATTTCAGGTTGAAGCATATTCTTTGCTAAATGTCGCACATAATTCATTTCGAATAAATAAAATAAAAGCAATACTTTAAACTTTCAGCTATTGAGCAGACTTCATTTCAGTTTATATGTCGATTTTAATTTCGTTCATAGAAAATAATGGCATATGGTTAACTGACCATTTTCCAAGTGAAAATTATGAAACAAGAAGAGTTGGGGAATTTTGTAACTCATCATCTAAAGGTATTTCAGTTTAATTTTATAATGCACTAAAATCCATTTTCATTATTTTCTTCCAAAAACCAAAATATTTTTTCATCTTTCAAGGTCAAAATGGTTATTTGATAGCAAAACTTATTGATTTTTAAACCCGTTTGAACGTATGTGCAAGGGTATAATAAATTTTGACATTACGTTCAGATACCTAGCATATCATGGATTATAATTAAGTTTGACATCTGAATTCTTATAATAGATGATCATAGCAATAACTTCTATAAAATGGGGTTGATTTGGGGCAACAGATTTGAGTAGTTGTCATATAAGTTTAAAATTTACATAAATATATCTCGGTACTTAATTATGTAAAACATCGGAAATTTTATAAATGATGATCAAGTTTTATAAAAACAGATGTTTACTGATTTTTATGTTTTTAGAAACATAAACTAAGTGACATATATGACTTAAAACGAAGGTTTTACTTCGAAGTAACAGGTATAGGGTACAGTAGAAGCATCGGATCTAAATTATAGCAAATTCTTTCTTCAAAAAATACTTTAAGCTTTTACAATTGATACTTCCTATAATGAAGCAAATGCTTATGAGAGCTTGAAGCATTTATTTTCTTTAAAAAATAATAATTTTTTTACAAATGTAATAAATATAAATTATTAAATCAAATTATATTTTTTTTAATTAGTTTTAAATTTTTTTTTTTAAAAACTGAAAAACTAATTAGCTAAACCTTTCATTAATTTTCATTAAAATAATGTAAAATTATTACAAGTTTTTTTTTTCGTTTTTTAAATAAAATTTTAATCAAAAACAAAATACAATTGAAATGTCACGAAAATTTTAAAATTTTATTACTTATTGAGATTGTATTAACATTAGATAATATAGAATATTATTTAGTAAAAATATTTTTAAAGTACAGTTTTCAGAATGTTAGGGAACTTAAAAAAGCATTTTAACCAAAAAATTCTTAGTGAATTCGAGTGAATTCTTTAATTTTTTGAAATGTTAATTTAGCAAAAAAAATTTATATATATATATATACATATTTCTTATAAATACCAAACATTATAATAATTCAAGTTCAACTTTAACAAATTTTTGCTTAATTTTATAATCGAAATTCATTTACAATTTAATCTAAGTACTTAAAACTTTAATAAATATATTTAAGTTAATGAATTCTTGCTAATGTTCCACACCGCATTTTCAAATAGATTATTAAAAAAAAAACTTTACAAAGTAGTATTTATTTTCAATAATCGTCCCACAAAAAAATAAATTTTATTAAATTTTAATTCGGACCACGATTGTCTAATATAAAACGAACTGTCCAATTTTTACATATACCTGAAACTTTAAGACCTCTAATACCTTTTTTTCAAATGATGATATGTAAAACTTAGATATACCAACATATGCGATTGTTTGGCTTTATATTATTTTATTTTCAAAATATGACTTGAACTATTCGGGTCTACCTTATTTCATATTATACCTAAAAATACCCTTCAGAGGCTTCAGTGATTCTGTGTATTAAAATAATAAGAGTATTTGTACCCCCTGAAAGTATGCAATAGTTTTCGTATATTAATGATAATTTTTTTTTAGTAATTGTTTTAAAGGGGCTTCGGTAGCCTAGTGGGTAGGCGTGTGGCGTATTAACCGAAGGAGTGTGGGTTCGATCCCTGCACAGGTCGCAAGTGTTTTTTCTTTACATACCCCCCTTACGACCAAATATAATGTAAATATATAGTATATAATATAAACAAAATAAATAATATTAGTGTATAATTTAATAATAGTATAAAATCCTATAATGGCCTAAGTAGCCGATGGTTCAATAATATTGCATTACATTTATGTATGTAATATTAATATAAATAAATAAATAAATAATTGTTTTAATTTTCTAAATCAAAAGTTTCAATATCAGATAAATGTAGAATTATATCAGCTGTTGTTTTTTGAACTTAAATCATTACACATGCACACACATAAATATTTCAAGTTATGGTAATTTAATGTAAGCCCAAAATGGCCGTAGTAGGGTAACTTCTGATGCTGTAAAATTTATTATACAGTACCAGATGAAATAAATAAATAAAATATAAAAATAATTGTTTTATTATCAAATCTCTCTTGCTACCAAATATACTGTAAATATATGATAAAATATAATATAAAGAAAATAAATAATATTGTGACTGAATCATTAAATATTTAAAGTCCAATCCTGCATATTCCACAAGCATTTAAAAGCGGATGAATATTACTGAAAAATTAAATTCTCTAAAGAAAATTTCCTTTGCGACTAAAACTATATATTGTATTTATACATATAATCAAATAATACAAAGGAAAAATTGTGTCTCTTTGTTTGTATGTGCGCTAAGTAATTCTACGCGATGTACCCTATATTATAATTAAAATTTGCCGAAATATTTTGATCTTGAAACTTTTCGAGTTTGCTGAAATTGTTTCGTTTTTCGGTCGTTGTATCTATCGATAAGGTTCAGATTTTCCAAAGTCATCGCTTACTCACTTAATTACTCTATTAAGTCCATCTGAATTCAAAGTATTAATCCGTTGTGGTTCAACGGTTCGCCGAAAAATGTTATCCTTGTATTTTGTTGATTTGTTTGGAATTTGTATCCAATTTTCCAATATTATGTTTAATTTTCTTAAAAAATTTCCGTTACGTTTGATTATGTTCCGTTAACTCATCTCGACCAAGAGATCCAATTAACATTTGCTTGTTTTCCCGTTAGCATATATTTACAGTTGTACTAATTAAATTCAATCTTTATAGAATAGTTGTTTTTTGGATAATTTATTTCAGTTTTAAACGACTCACGACAAATTTTTTCTAAAGTTTCACTAAGGCATAGCAAATTTTTGTTTAGTTTCGTTAACCCTTTGTGGCACCTCAGCCCATGAAAAACATTTTCGGTTTTTCATTATCTTTTCTTAATAATTTAATTGATTGAGTTAAAAGTCTTCCTTTATAAAACAAACAGAATACATTTTTTTTCTTTTTTGATTAATTTATAAAATATTAATATATTTTTTTGTTAATTATTAGTGATTAAATTAAATTTTAACAATATAATATTATTTTTTTTAACTTTTATATTTAAAATTAAAAACATTTTTAAATTTTAATTTGGTTATTTTTTCTTTATTTAATTCAAATTATTTTTAGAACCGTAAATATTTAAAATAGAATTAAATAATTGTACAATATTAATTTTTAATTTAATTTTTATTATTATAACTTATAATGTAGTAATTAGATAATTTGTGCCAAAATAAAATATTGTATATGTAGCTAATAAAAATAGAAATGAATAAAAATTTACATTAAATAATTTTCAACAAATAATTAGTTAAAATTAAAATAAAAGGGAAAAATATTTTTTTTTTTTTAATTATAACACAGAAAACTGTTGTTCATCTATTAAAAATGCATTAATTAAATGACACCTGCTGAATTTTTATTTCTCATTGTATTAAAATCTTACCTATATGCAAAATGTCTATTAAATGAAACAAAATGAAAAGAAAAAAAAAAACAATAAATTTCAACAACAAAAAAAAACATATATGTATTTTGACATCAATTTTGTTTAATTATAGTTAAGACTAAACATATTTATAAATGAAGAGATGGTCTAAATTATAAGGGAGTACACCTAAATCCCAAAAACAGAAAATCCCAATGTTACAAAATCCCATAAATAACAAAATAATGTCTTTTTATGCATTTAAAAATTAAAAACATTAACATTAAGTTGCGTAATATAATATCCCTCCTCTGAATTAGAATATTATACTACTATAAATGTTTTATAGTTCAAATATGGATCTTAAAAATGGATAAGGATAAAAAGTATGAAGAAAAAGTATTAGCAACCATTTTAGAGTTGGTTGCGAAATTATGGTTCCAATAATTTGTTCTGCGAAGATTGTCCTCAATAATTTAAATGCTTTGCTGTTTAAGTATATACGTAAAAAATAAAAAAAAGGGTTGGGATAGATTTTAGATTTGGTTACAAAATCAGACTTATACGCTTCTTTCAGAATATATTTATACACATATACGAAATTCTGAATTGGAAGGGTTTTTAGTAACAAAATCTAAAATAATGGCACAGTTAATTACAAAATCAGGGTTTCAAGAATTTTAGCTGGAGTTTGCGATCGGTAATACCCAATTTTTTTTGTGCTCTGTACCCGAAATTTTTATCTAACAAAAACAATTAGGAGGGATTTTAGAGTTTGTTACAAAATCTAGGTTTCAAATATTTGTTTAGCGGAGGTATGGGAACAAGGGGTATTTATCCTTGAATTTTTGTATACTAAGTTATTTTTTTTCGGCATTTTGAATTTTTGTATTGTGAATTTGGTATTTTGATTTTGGGATTTCAGCTTCAACGCCAAATTATTTAAATAGCACTATAATTTCCCAATTAAAAACGAAAAATTCTCTTCTGATATAATTACAAACTATAATTTAATTAGAGCAGAACTTCTTGTATAATTGAATTATAATAGTAAAAATGAAATATTAAAAAAACCAAAAACCAAAATCACCAAAATACCATAACCATAACCAGAAATTACACTAAAGTACACAAAAATCAAACCATTCATTACAATAACAAAATATATTGAAAGAAAATAATTGGAATTTCATAAATATTTTCATTTTTTTTTTATCATATTTTGTTTTGTTTTTCTCTTTATTTTTAAATCAATTTTTTAAATCCATATTTTGCCCCCTATTCTTTTTCACAGTTCAGAATAAAAAACAACAACAACGACAACAACAGCAACAACATTTAAGATATGAAAAGTCTAATAATAAATCGTTTTCTATAAATAATAATAAAAATTATGATATAAAAGAACAATCGAATAAAAATTTAAAATCATCAAATAAATATAATAAAAATATAATAATAAAAAGTGGTGGTAATACATTAGAATCGAATACAATATTAAAAAATAATTTAACATTAGAATTATTAGATAAAACAATAATATCAAATAATATGAATGTTAATAAAGAATCAGATAGAAAAAGTAGACCTCGACATAGATACGAACAATTAAATTCAAATTTAAATAAAAAAAATAAATTTAATATTGATCGTGACACAGTTTTAAAAATTAATCGACGTCATCAAAATTGTTATCGTGATATAAGTTGGCCACCATTAAATAATCGTGAACCACGTTCACTAAGTGAAGATAATTGTTATTATTTTGATGAAACAATACGTAAAAAACATAATATTGATAATATTAAAAATTTATATGATTCTGGTATAATATATACAACTGAAAGTAAGAAAAAATTATTAAAAAATTATTTATTTTTATATAATACTAATCAAAATCATAATAATAATAATTTTTCATCATCTTTAGATTTAACCGAAATGAATAATAATTTAAAATTAAATAGTGATTTATATAATAAATCTTCTTTTTACATTACTAATAATAATAATAATAATTATAAAAATAATGAAAATAATTCACGTTCAAGATCATTAAGTACTAATTTTCGTTTAAATAATACTAATCAAATGAATAATATAGAATCATTTGTTAATGATCCTAGTATTATAATATATTCTTCATTAAAAAATCCAATAATACATAAAGAACAAAATAATATTTTAATAAATAATAATGATAATATAGATCAAACAATTAAGCATAATACACCATCAATTGATTATTGTCCAATTAAAACTGAATCAAAAATAATTTTAATCAATGATAATAACGATAAAAGAATTTATTCAACAATTGAAAATGTTAATAAAAATGAAAATAAAGATCAAATAATAGAAAAAGAACAAAAACAAGAACAAGAACATACAGAAATTTTAAATAAAAATTTATTTGATCAATCATCATCAGTCAATATACAAAATACTCCTTCAAATATCAATTTAAATTCAGATAGTGATAATTTATCATCTTTACCACAAAATAATAATATGATAAAATCAATAACATCAGAAATTTTAAAATCATCTTTATCCAACTGTTCAACATCAATAAATCAACAATCAAAAGAAAAATTTTCAATAAATGATACTTTACAATCAATTGATATTGATAAAATGAATTTAATATTAAAAAAAAATAATGAAAAAGAGGTGATTCAACTTGCACCTTCATTTAACGAACTAACTGATCAAAATTTAAAACAATATTATGAGAATGAATTAAAAAATAATAAATTCAATGAATATTTTCCATCATTTCAATCTTCAGCAACAACAACAACAACAAATAAACCAGTTAAACAAACAACATCATCAACTGCAATATTATCATCTGAGCAATTATTATATGGACGTCAAAAAAGTAACAGTTATAATGAATTACCACCATTAAAACCGAAACGAGATATCATTACCATAGCAACAACATCAATAAATCAAGAAAAAAATCATTCTTCAGGCACAACAAAATTAAATTTGAATAATGCAACAGCAGCAGTAACAAATATGAATTTTTCAGATATGACTATTACAGAATCAAAATGCTTGAAAACTTCTGAATTTGAATTAAAAAATTCAGAAAATTCATCTTTATCCTATAACAAAAAAAATGAAAATGAAGAAAAAATGAAATCATTATTATTATCATCATCATCATCATCATCAGCATTAGCATCATCAATGCAAAAAAATGAAAATTTAAATATAAATAAAAGAAATTATCATTCAGAAAATTCAAATAATGAAATCGAAACAATATCAACATTTGATGTTACTAATACTGATTCTGATCCAACAGATACAATTAATACAACTAGTGATGAAATACCAATGATTTTTATAGAAAAAATAACTCCATTACCTGCCATACCATCACAATTAACACCTTCATATAGTAATAATTCTAATTATAATAATTTCATTGATAATCATTATAATGATGATGATGATGATGAATCAAATTTACCAAGACCGCCTTTAGACATACTACATAATTTACCAACAATACAGGATAATTTTACAATTATTAATAATGAAAATACGGTCAACAATTCATTAAAACCTACAATAATTCAAAAGGATATAAAAGAAGTTTTAAATTATCCTGAAAAAACTTCATCTAATAGAATTGAAAAAGATCATATTGATGGTAATGATGTTGATAAAACTAAAAACGGATATGAACTAAACAAGTTAACAAGACAAATTGTAATGAAAAATGAAAATGATGGTACACTTTCATCATCATTTCCTACTCTGATTGAAAATGATGATCATAAACCAATTCAATTCTTTAAACTTCCAAGTGATTTTCTACCAAAATATTTCCGTGAAAGTAAAAATTTAATGGCAAATGTTCGGGCAGGTTGGTAATTCCTAAGCAAAAATTTTCTTGTCTTTCTTTTTCTTTTTTGTATTTTATTGTTTTTTTTTTTCTTGTTGTTGTTGATTTAATTTAATTAGTGTCTGTTACGTTCCAGTTTATATTTTTATTCCTGTTTTTTATTTTTCTGTTTTCTTTTTCGTTTACAAAAGAAAACAGTTTGAATTTAAATTTTATTTTGATTCTGCTAAATTTTTTATAGTTTAAAAAACAAACAAAAGTTTTATAAAAATTTTTTAAAGGATTTATTTTAAATCCTTAAATTTTCTTTTTTTTTTTTTTGATTTTTAAAGATTGATTTAAAGAATGATGCACTTAAAATCGGATAATTAAAAATTTTAAAGATATAAACGATTTCATAACCAGAAATTGACAATACACGAAAAAGGCTAAAATATGACTTTAATCGAGAAAAGACCGTAATAGGGAAAGTATTTAACATAATACTATGGAATTCACCAAAAATTGATACGATATCAAGCCTAAAATTTGATTTTTATTGCGAAAAGACCGTAATAGGAAAAGAATTTTACATTTTATTCTTCTGATCGTAAATACAAATTTTTCTCTTATAAGTCTTCTTCCTTTTTTTGGACCAAAGTTCTATCTGTAATTTATTCCACGAAAAACATTACAATTTGAAGAAGCATAAATATTTTACTAAATAATTTTCAACTAAAAAAAAAATATCTCTATTATTATTTAATTCAATTATACTCATCGAATATATTATAATACCCTATGGAAATTTAGCAAAATCAATTTATTTTATTTCCTTTCGTTTTGTTTCGTTTTACTTTTTTTTTTTTTTTAATGTTATAAATCATAAAATATTGTACGTCCTTTCTTAAATTTTATATTTATTTTCAAAAATCTAATAAAAATATTTTATTAACTAAAATTTTTATTTTTTATTTTTACTTATCCAACCATTCAATAAAACAAAAAAAAAAAAAAAAATTTTGAAATAAATCAGGTCGGGCTTCCTCCTTTCCAAAAGAAATAAAAAATTTACCAACTCATCAACAAGAGACAATTTTATTGTCTAATCAATTCAATAAAATTGAAAATTCTAATATTGTAGATGAAAAAGATGAAAAACTTCAATCAAATTTTTATAAAAATTTTATAACAATTTCAACAGCTACATCAGAACAATCATTATTGTCACCGTCATCATTAGACCATCAAATAAAATTTCAATCAAATAATATTCAAAATAAATGTAATATTTATAATAATAATGAAAATAAATATGAAACATCTAGTCTTACAATATCATCAACACCAATAGAACAATCATCAACATTACCAACATCATCAGCATTAACAATGGTTAACCAATCACCTGAAATGAATTCTGAAAAATCATTGTCCGCTAGAATGAATGAAATTATTGTCAATGATAATAAAAATAAAAAAAATTGTAAATCTATTGAAGAAATTGCAACAAAAATTAATGAAGTTGATATAATGAATCTAGAAAATAATTCAGGAAAATTTTCCCAAAATTATTATCAAAAAAATAATAATGAAAATTCTATATTTAAGTATCCACGAAAAAATTATTATAAAAAACAACAACAACTACAACATCAACAACAGCAATATCAATTTAAAAATAATTCAAATAATATCATTAATAAAAATTCAAAATTTCATTCATTAACAAATGGAAAATTTCTATCAAATCAAATTTCAAATTTAACATTATGTAAACCAATAACTAACATTACCAACGTTACTTCTAATGATAATAAAAGTGATTTTTCAAAGTGTCCAATTATTGTCACTAAAAGTTCAAATAAAAATAAAAGCAATAATAATAATTATCAAAATTCAAATTTAACTTTTGTTAAATCAATTACTGATTCGGATACAAGGACAACTACTACAATTAATAATGTATTATCAACTTCAACAGATTCAAATGACAATTCTGCAGTTGTAGCAACAACAGCAATAATGAAAGGCTATAGTAATAATAAAAATAATAATAATAATAGTGAAATATCTTGCACAACAGTGAATAATTCAAGTGGAATATATCAAAAGTCACCATTACTATCAGAATCATTAGCATCATCACCATCGTCATCATCAATATCATCAACATTATTACCATCATTATTTTGGAAAAATTTACAATCAACATCATCAGTAGTAGATGAAGCAACAATAGAAGAAACACCACCACCACCAATAATATCACATTGTTATTCAACTGAAAATTCAAATGAAATTATTACGCCAAATAGGCAAGTTAATAATTTCATCCCAAATGAATCACAAACTTCAATTTCACGAAAAAATGTATCACCATCTATTATATCATCATCAACATTACCATCAGTTGACATAGCAGCAACATCAGCAATATTATTATCAAAAGATGTAAAATCATCATCATTACCAGTGAATTTAGAATTTAGAAAATCTCCAATATCATCATCCCCAACATCACTTTCATCAACATATAAAAAAATTCAACCTAAAACCATTACTTTTAATAATTATTATGGTGACGACAGCAAAAATTTAAAAATTTCTAGTACTTCTGTTGATTATACTAAAAAAATTGCACCAAAAACAACAATAACAAAAGACATATGCATCACTCAAGAGAATAATAAAATATCACCTAAAATAGAAATTACGAAGCAACCGAATATAAAAAATTCAACAAAAATGGTAATTGTACAAAATTGGCTTTATATTATTCCAAAAGAAACAAAAAAAAATACTTAAAATTAATTATACCGCAGAATGGGGGAATTTTATTCAAATATTATGTTTCAATGGCAGCACTGAAAATTTCCAATTTTCTTGAATCTGAAAGTATATCTTATTTCTTTTAATTTTTCTAACATATTTAAACCCTTAGACAAAAAATTGGTCTCTTTTTCTAATATTTTCATCCCAAAATTTTTTCTAAAATTATTTTTGATGAAAATATAAATAATAAAGAAAAAAAAATGAAAACAAAAACTATAAGTAAATTATACAAAAAAAAACCATGAAAAGGATATTTGTTTTTATTTTTATTTATTTTTAAGTTAAAATTATTTTACATCTAAAGTTCTCCCATTCAACGGTATTCACAAGAGCAGATAAATACAATCAAATCTCTCTTAACAGCATTAAATTATAATCACAATATTATATAGTAGCTAGTAAAAAAATGTATGTATATTTATTTATTTTTGTTTTCTTTCTATCTCTTTCTACCCTCCAAAATTAGGACATTGACACAACTATTTGTACTCCTAAATACACAAAAAATCACCGATCTCATGAAAATTTTGGATTTTATATGGAACCAAAATTACGTGATCAAAATTTAGTGAAATCTTCTGCCATTCCTTCTTCCATTTCTTCTTCTTCTTCCACCATTGTTTTTTCCTCACCCAACACAAACCGAATAGAAAATCTTTTAACAACAAACAATTTAAAAGAAATGCTTTTTCAACAGATTCGTGAAGGAAAACAACTTCACCATCACCAGAGTACTAAAACTGATGATGATAATGATGATGACGACGAAAATAAAAGAAACCAAAACAAAAAATTTCAAAATAAAACAAAGAATTATTATGATAGTAAACAAATTCTTGAAAAAAATACAAACATAACTAAAGGATTTAATGATAGTATCACTGCTCTTGATTGTAATAATGAAATCTTTAAATCTTCATCTCAAAATGAATTAAACAATAAAAAATGTAAAGATAAAATAAATAAAATTTCAGAAACTTCTGAAGAAATTCTTAAGGAAGAAATAAATTCTATTTCTAAATGCAAGGATAATAAATTTGGTAGATCTTCTTCTGTTGATTCATTTTCTCAATCTGAGAAAAAGGGAATTACATATACTGATGGTGATTATATTTATGTACCAAAAATTTTACCCAAAGATGATACTGAAATAGATGAACATATAAACGAAATTAATACATATCAAAATCAAATAAATAACAATAATTTTAATGAGAAAAACGAGGATATGAAACGAGATATTTTAAATTATAATAGATCAAAATCTATCCCATCAGAAACTCAAACAAGCTCTATAGAAAATAATGACACCAATTGTTATTATACAACTTCTAAAGATATTGATAAAAAATATGCAATAATTGAAAAATCCATAGCTGAAGATTTAAGACGTATTGATGAATTTATTGATACATCATTATTATCAACATCACCATCAGCATCATCAAATTTATATAAGTACAGGACAAATGAAAATGATTATTTAGATTCATTATTATTAGCATCATCATCACCACCAATACCACCACCACGTCATCATTCAAACTTTTATCATGAAAATTCTGAAAAACATAAAAAATATGGTTGTATTTTACCAAAAAATTCAAATTCAATTTTAATACTTGAAACTCCAATATCTGTTATAAAACAAATGTTTGAAACAACTAATTCGGCAATAAAAAGATCAAGAAGTATATCACCAAGACCAATTAAGTCATTATTAAATAACGAGAATAATAATGACTTCAAATCTACAGTTGAAAATATTGTAACAGGCACAACTTCAAATCTAAAAGAAATTTATGAGAATAATCCGATTGAACAAAATTATAACAGTAATAATATTTATAATACAACCAAAATGACAACATTAAAATCAATTTCTCAACCTACATTATCAAAATATAATGAAATTATCTCGTCAAATATAAATACTATTACAATTACTCCCACTGAAACTATTACAACTACAACTCCTTCATATGAATTTAATACATCTTTTAATACTTTTAAGAATAACATCAATATAAATGATACTACTACTACTACTGTTAATCCTAAAGATAATGATACATATACTAAAGAAGAAAATAATAATAGTAAACTGGTTATGAAGATTGATAATGAAAATATATTGAAAGAAGAGAAAATTAATAGTATTGATATTAATGAAATAAAAAAAAATTGTATCTCCAATAATAATGATGACCCCATTGATAATAACGAAAAACAAGATGAAAACCAAAAAAATCATTCTACTATTATTAAAACATTAAATAATATTCATCCCAATACTACTTCCCAATCATTAATTTCTTTAATAACACCTACAACAATCATTAATACAATTAAATCATCAGAAGGAACCGATGAAGCAATCAAACCAGTGATAGAAGAAATAACAACATTTTCTAATTATAATAAAAATAATAATATTAAACAAATATCTAATATATATAATAATCAAATATTAGAAAATATGCCAGTAGTTGAAAATGTATTATCTGAATTAAATGATATAACTATAGCATTAAATAGTAACTCTAATCCTGACCACAATATTAAAGAATTAACTAATAATATTTTAATAAATTGTAACAATAATCAAAACAAAAAATATAATAATAAAGATTTTACTATTGATCTGAATAATACAGACCGGATAATAGATGAAAAAAATGTTATACTATTAAATAATTCTAAATGTATAAAGGATACTACAGCAAAATCTGTTCAATTTTCTTTAATTCAAAATCAACAGGAACAACAACAGCAACAGGATATAATGACTTTATATCATGCTAATAAAACTGATTTCAATATAAATGAAATTGATGATGAAAGAAAACATTTACAAATCAAATCTCAATGGAATAATAACAATAATAATATTAATAATAATATTAATAATCAAATATTGAAATCTGTATCAGGATATGATATTTCTGTTATTCCTACTATAAACAATTCACTGGACAATAAACAACAAAAACAAAATTTAAATGAAAAATTAATAATAACTGATAATGATAATAAAATTAATTTAGATAATACAAATATTAATATAAATATTAATAAAAATTCAAAATCAATTTATGAATTAAATAGAAATTCTCATATTTATGATATAACAACTACTGATATTAACTTAAATCAAAATGATTATACAAATGATGATTATGATTTATATAAAATTATTGAAAGTAAAAATATTTTAAATGATTATTTAATAACAAAAAAAAATCAAGAAGATGTATTAAATAAAGCACAAACAATTATCGAAAAAACTACAGATTCTTTATTATTTGATGAAAAAAATAAATTACAAGAAAAATATGAACAAAAAAATAATAAAGAATTGATTACAACATCAAAAATAAAATTAGATATAATATCTGAAGATGTTAAAGATGATATTGAAAGTAAATATAATAAATATAATTAAATTTAATATTAATATTAATTAAATTAATATTCATTTAATTTAAAAAAAAATAAAATAAAATTTTTAGTTTTTTATTGTTTTTGTTTTTATTTATTAAAAAAATTAAATAAATAATTTTTTTTTTTTTATTTTAATATTAAATTATTACACAATATATATAATTATTCGCCCTCTAATCATAACAATATAAATTAATTTATAATATCTAAATATTATTAAATCCAAACAATTTAAAATCAATAAAAATCCACAAAAAAAAAAAAAAATAAATATTTAAAATAAAAAAAAATTAAATTTTTTTAATAATTATGTTTGTAAATATTTATGTTAATTAATTTAAAAATTTTTATAAAAAAAAAAATAAAATTTTATTTTAAAATCAATATCCTGATCATTATATTAATAAGTGCCCTTTTAAAGCACATTGAACCGGAAGTTAATTATATTTAAAAAAAAAAAAAAAAACATAAATATAAATAAAAATAATTAATAAAAAAAAAAAAATAATAATAATGAATATAAGAAAAAAGCCTATTACTTAAACCAATTAATATAAAATAATTATTAATACACAAAATTAACTCCTATAATACAACTTGCACAACATAAAAAAAAAATGGATAAATTATTAATTTTTTACTTTTTATAATAATAATTATTATTATTTTAATTAAAAAAATTAAACAACAATTTTCAACATAGTCAACTTTTAACAACAACAACAACAACTACAATAATTTTCAAACAACATTCATCAATAATTGCTATACTTCTTCAAAATGACATCAAAATTCCAGTATTCCCGGCTTTTTTTTTTTTTTTTTTTTTTAAGATACTTATCACAATTCATTTATACAAACAGTACGTTGTAATCTACAGACAATATTTTACAATTAACAGTAAATTTCCTAACAGATAACTGTTAATAGCAAATCATAATTGCAAATTTCTTTTTTTTTTAAAAAAACATAATTAAAATAAAAAAAAAAAACCAACGAACGAAAAATGTAAATATTGTAAAAATAAGTAAAAAACAAAAAAACCAAAAAACTAAAAAAAAAATTTTTTTCTTAAACCCCATTCAATTAAAGCAAAAGAAAATCATCATCATCAATATCAACAAGAACAACAAGAACAACAACTTCAACAACAATCTTTAAAAGAAATCATAATGAATACACAAGAGATTATAATGAAAAATCAAAAGGAAATAGAAGTTCAACAAGCAAAACAGCAACATCAACAACAACAACATGAATTTAATTTACTTGACTCAATAAATTCAACAACAAATTCAAGTAAATTAATTTTTAATAATAATTCTAATGATTCAACTTGGCCTAATAGTACTTTAGCTACTGTTTCTACTGCTACTTCTGATATTTCAACTACTACAAATAATTTAACAAATAAATATTATTCATCTCAATCTATAACCGAACCATTTTCAATAAATACAACTTCAACTATAACAACAACTACAACAACAACAAATCTACCATATTATAAAGCAATAGTAAAACATTTTTATAATTATAATGAAAATAAAATTCCTCTTTTTCAAATTAATGAAAATTCTGATATAAATAATACAACAGATACAGTTATTTTATCATATAATGAAAATCAAAAACCGTTATATGAACAGCAATATACATCTTTAATGCCAAATGTAACAAATTTACAAAATATGGAAAACACTTTAAATTTAATTGATGTGACAACAGTCATCGAAGATAAGAAATATAAAAATAGTATACATCATAATCATTATCAAGAACAACAACAACAAGAAGAACAACAAAAAGAATACAATAAAATATCAGAAATGACAGAAAATAATAAAAAAGAACAACAAAATCAAAATTCAAAATTTCATCATAATAATTATGTTGTAAATTCTTATGATGTAAAGGATAATAATAATTCTGCAACATTTATTAGTGATAATAATAATAATGATAAAATAAATATGTACAATAAGACTTTAAATTTAAACGAAGTCAATAATAATAATAATAATACAAAAACAATGATAACAATACCATCATCATCTTCAACAAGTACAACAAAAATAGAAAAAAAATTATCAACATTTACATTACCAAAATTATTATTCACAAAATCGTTATCTATTGAAACCGCTGCTGACTCTGAAAATGAAATATTTGAAAATTCTTTAAAATTGCAATCATCACCAACACAATCAACATATATTGATGATGATAACATAAAGTGCAATAATATAAAATCCTATTTATATGGTGTCGATAATATTGATACAATAGAAATGGACAGCAAAAATTCTAAATTGTTACAGCATACAAAAAATATAAATAATGTATCAAATACTAATAACCATCATTGTGACAACAGCAGCAGCAGTAGCAGCAGCAACAACAACAAAAACAACAATATCAATGAAAATAATCAAAATCAATATGATAATATTAAACAAATTGTGACAGTTGAAAATCCAAACAATATTTATAATAAACATCAAAAAGAACAAAAACAACAAGAACAATTAGAATATGATGAAGAATTACAACGTTTACATCATAACCAACAACAACATTTAAAAAAACTGCAACAAAAACATATTTTTGATAATTTAAAAATGAAAACCAATATATCAAATATTAATATTGACCATCATACTGATTATTTAATCGATAAAAATTTTAATTTAAGTCAATACCAAGATGAACTACTGCACCAAAAACAACATGAGCAACAAATAAAACAAAATATAAATGACAATCAAAATCATTATAATGTCGTCAATTCTAATATGGATAAAGATGAAATTTTGACAAAGAAAAATTTTAATACATCCAAAATTATAATAGAAAAAGAAAATGAGGAAAATGATGACAGCAGCAACAGAAACGGCAACGATAATAATAAGAAAATAAACAAAAAATTGGAAATTAATTTTAGTAATAATCCTTTTTTTTTTTTTTTTCATTTTGGAAAGGATGTTAGTCCATTTTCATTTGCATTAAAATTTAAATAATTTTTGTTTTTTTTTTTTGTTCTTCTTTAAATTTAAATCCTTAACCTCTTTCTTACCCCTATCAATTTGCCTATTTTTCCTGTTTATATTAAATTTAATTTAGGAACAAAAACTTTCATAAAATTTATAAATATAAAATGGACCAACATCCTAACCTAAAATTGCACTATGAATTAATGTTTCAATGCAATTTAATATTTTAACACAAAACAAAAAATCAAATCTTTGTATAACTTTTAGATGAACTGTTAAAAACTAACAAAAACGACAACAAACAACAACATTCTACAATAACCGCAAATAATATTGTTAACCAAATATTGGATGACCAACAGAAGCAACAACAATATCAACAAAAAAATTTAATCAATACCATAACCAATGATAATACAGTAAATATAAATGAAAATTATTTAAAAACCAATTTTACATATCAACAATATAATGAACAACAGCAACAACAACAGCAACAAAAACAAATTAAAAATAAATTCAATGATGATTCAACTCTTTTAATATGTACTTCTGTATGTACTGATGATGATACTGTTGATAATAATAATAAAAAAATTTTAAAAAATAATTTTGAAATTTCAGACCAAAATTCAATTCAAATATTAACTAAAAATTCCAATTCCATTAACAAAAATAATAATAACAATTTGGAAACAACTTTAACTAAATTACCTAAAACCACTAGTGCTGATGCTGTTACTGATAATAATGCAAACATAATTATCAAAAACCAAAAAATGTCATCAAATCAATTTAAACAAACTGAAATTGATGATAATTTAATGATACAACCGGAATCGATACAATATTATCAGCCACAACTACAACAACAGCAACAACAACAACAAAATCAAATACAAACACTGTCAGACAATCAATTGCAGCAACAAAAACAATTAATTTTGAATCAGAATAATGAAGGTAAAGAATTTGTTTCGAAATACAATAATAAATCTGAAAACATTTTAATGCATCATCATCATTATACTCCTACAGAGGAAACAACTAATATTGATACAACACAAATTTGTTGCATAAGTAACACTACCAGTAATATTATTAAAAATGAAATTGACCATAGCAAATTATTATCAAAAGTATTAAAATTAACAACATCACCAATACAATCAGCAAAATCCTCTGCACAACTAATAGACAATAAATCAGATAATAAAGAAAATAATAACATTAGCAGTAAAAGCTTTGGTAAAAATGCGAATAGTGGTGGTGATGCCGTTAGTGGTTCTGATGGTGGTGATGCTGGTGGTGGTCCTGATGTTAGCAGCACTGATAAAAATAACAAACAATATATATCAAGAAAATTCTTTAAAATTCGTAGTATTTCACAACCACCACCATTACAATATCTTAGACCATACAATCCTACAGATACATTATCAATTATTGATAATTTTAATATAGAGCATATTAATAAAGATACTTTCAGTATTATCTCTAATGATACTTATAAAAATAAAAATTTTGATACTATATTTTCACCATCATCAAATAATATCACCTCAATTGATTTAAATATTAATGCATCCTTGAACAATTCTATGAACTTAAATAATAATGCCCAAGAATTAATAAAAGACACAATCAATTCACCAAATTTGGACAAGATGGAAAAGAAAAATTCATTTATATATGCTATTGATGATGATAAAATTAATAATGAAAATTATATTGAAATTAATAATAGTAAAAATCAATTTCAAGATGATTTTCTTCAATATGAAGAAAATAAAAATGAAATTGATAAAAAACAGAAAAGTCAAAAATTAAAAAAAAATCATAATATAGAAAAAAATTATAGTCATAATAAAAATCATCATCAGAGTTATTATGATTATTATAGTAGTGATCCTAGTTTATTCTTTACGGATAATAATGAAAAAGAACAGCAACAAGAAGAAAAATATGAAAATAATCAACGGAAGGAATCACAAAAGAAGGAAAATTTAAATGATGATAAGTATTGTGATATAGATGATGGGATCAATGATGAAGGTACTTCATTGTATTTTAGTTGTTCATCTATTGTCTGTTGGTTGTTTTGAAATGAAAAAAAAAAAAATTTATTTATTTGTTTTTTTTTTTTTTTTTAAGTTTTCTGTTTCCTATAATGTATATAACGGTTATTATATTTTTTTTTTTATTTTTTTTTTTTGATATTCCATTATATTTACTCTATGTCCTTTTTTTTTGTGATGGATTTTTATTTTTCTTGTTGTTTTATTTACTTTTATTTCGCTATTTCGTAAGTTTTTATGTGTCTCAAGTGTTTTTTTGTCCATATTATCATCAATATACCAATGGTTGTAAATATTTTTCAAATTTTGTTTCAATTTCTTATTTTTTAAATGTACTTAAATATTGAATTTATATCAACAGTCTTTGTATAGTTTTTTTTCATTATTAAAAGTTTTAATACATAATATTCTTTTTAAATAATTTATTTTTGATAAAATAAAATTAAAAGGTGAACGAGGTGACATTGGTAAGTAAAAATTTAAAAAAACAAAAATTTATATAAATTATTATTTATTGAAATATTAAAATTATAGTGAATTTATAATTAAACATTTTTTAAAAAGATTTTATTTTATTTTTTTTTAAATATATTTGAATTTTTTAAAATCGTAAAATTAACGGAAAAAAAACGTAATATAAGTTTCCATAACAAGAGCTCCACTTGCACAGTAGTTTAAATTGTATTTTCTTTTAACTTATATTTAAAATTAATTATTAATATTTCAATTTGATTGTTTATTATTAAAAGAAATTAGAAAAAAAAATTTCAAAGATTAAAGCTTAACCATAGTTCAATTGTATAAAATTTACCGATCGCAAAATGAATTTTTTAATGTCACTTTTAAACAAAAAAAATCTGAATTTAAAGTTTTAATGAAAAGTTTTAAGAAAATAAGTAACTTGTTTTATCTATAATATAATTACTATCCATAATATATTTGTATTATAAGGCTTCCCCTTTTTATTAATTTGAATCGATCATGGTATTATTAAATTACATAATTTAATGGTATAAAATTTACCGATTGCTTATTTATATTGATTATTATTGATAATAATACATTTGTATTGTATTTATATATGTGATTTTCAAGGTGATTTTAAGGTCATTAAAAGGTTTCTGTTTCTAAGTATCAATTTAGTTAACATTTATAAGCCTTCAAAAGATATTATATAAACAAAAAAAACAGATGAAAATGTCAAAAATAAGAGTTTTCATATTAAAATTGCATATGTTTAGGCGCACAATAAATTCCTTTATTTACATTTCTGTCACTTTAGTGTATTCTCACATATTGTATATTAAAAGTTTATATTGAATTTATGTTAAGATATCAGATTGTGATAACAAATATATAAAAATAATTTTAATTTAATTTAATATAATTGATTTTTAAAAAATTATTGAGGCAATTTAAAAATTTACAACTTATTCCAAGAATTTTAAATTAAAATTTAATATACATACAAATAGAAGAAAATAAATGTTTAAATTTTGATATTTTTAAGTAGGTTTAAGATTTTTCCTCGTAAATAAATTTCCCTGTACGACTATAACTGGTTTTACAACCAAAATAGCAAATAGCCATAACAAATTTTTTTTCTATTATTCCTATTTTTAATATAATTTTTTTTTCTTCTGATCTGTCATTTAAATTGTTGTTTAGTATAACCAGCATATAACACTAAATTACAAATACATACATACGTTCAAATATATATAGATATTTTTAGTTTTAATGTAATTTTGATTTTTTTTTTTTTATTAAAACTCAATAACTAATTTTTCATGAGAGTTTATTTTCTTCTTTTTATATAATAATATCATTTAGATTTTTGTTTTTTTATCCGTTTCATATTATTTTTCATTTCTTTGTTAAATTTTCTTTACTTTTATATATACATATATACAGTGTATGTATATATATTATTATATATATATCTTAGAGAAAAGAATATCCTTGAAAATTATATATTTTTTACATTCTTTCTATTATTTACAATATAATTTTTTTTTTCTTTTTACACATTTCTTATTATTATCTTTTACAAAAAAAAAAAAACAAAAACAAAAAATAGGAGAAAGAAAAAGAAAATTTATTTTGAAAGGAAATATAAAAGTAATATTTACTTTGAAAATAGTATGAAGTCTAAAGTTTATAGATATGTCATATAACATGTCTTTTTGCATTTTATAAGTATGTATATATTGGAAAAAAAAAAATATTTTGTTTTTAAATAAATATGTATACAGTACTTCAAAAAAATATATATATATACGAAGTCTTGTTATTATACTCTTATAGAGTCTTATAGAGTTTTTGTATCACACTACTCTAACTACTAATCACACAACTCTCTCTAATTATAAGTTTTTTCTTTCTGTCTGTATTTCTGTCTGTATTTGCTTCGTGATTTTCTAAAAGCACCTTTTTTGTCATTCGATATAGTTACATAATTAAATTTAATTTTAAACAGAATACCAACATTATATGATCCCATTTGAAAAAGTTCGCCTTCATTTCTTAATATCCATCACTAACGAATTTCTTAAACCACTTATGTTTAGCTTAATGGAAGACGTTTTTTTTTAACTAAATAAAATCTCAACCGAATAGGATCATTCCTTACATAAAAATATAATTTTCAAATAAAATAAATTTCAACTTTCAGTTCCAATATCAACAAAGAACATTAAATGCCAAATTATAAAGTTCTAAAAAAAATAAAATAATTTGGATAAAGAATAGGACATTTCTATGTTTAACAAATTATTTATGAGGATTGTATGAATATAAAATGGAGTACATATTAAATATGATAAAGAATAAACTTGATTTGACTCAAAACAGTAAACGTTAATCAAAATTTAAAATTAGCTTAAATTCTATTTTAAAATGTAAAAATACGTAATTTTTTGTCAACACTGTAATTATAAAACACAAATTTTTTCCAAGTTCAAAGTGAATTAAATTGATACAAATATAAAAAATCATCTTTTATTTTTTCCTTTTTGTTTTTCGTTTTTTTTTTTCACATTTCTAGATTTTTTCTATTGCGATATTTTTTAGATACTATTTTTTTTTTTTTTTTTCTTATTTTATGTTGGTTTTTCAAAAGTATAAAAATATCTTTTTTTTCTAGTTTTTTTTTTTTTTTTGTTTTTTTTATGTTAAGTCGTCCTTTCGCCCTTTCACATATGACACAATTTTCTATTAAGGCATTTTACTATTAAAAAGTAAAAAAAAAATAAAATAAAAAATAAGAACAAATGTCATGTACTTATAATAACAAAAGCAAAAAATAAAAGGACAGAGGATAAATTTTTGTATCAATTTTGTATATTTTTAAAGTAAAAACAAAAAAAAAAATTTTTTACTCTTTGTTGTATATGAAATAGGAATCCATTTTGTTTTTTTTTTTTTTTTTTCTTAAATAGTCTAACCATCTTCATATGTCAAATGATAAAAGAAAAATATCCTTCTCTTTTATTTGATTTGGTTTTTTCTTTTTTTTTTTTTCTAGTTTCTGCAACACTATAAGAATTGAATTGAAATTTTTCGATGCGGTATAAAAAACAATAATTTGTTTTTGTGCTGTTTTGAAACCGAAAATAACCCATAAAATTTTGTTATCCTTTTCATTCTCATCTTTATAGCAATAGATACCACTTTTCTGTCATTGTTGTTATTGTTATTGTTGCTTTTTTTTTTTTTTTTTTTTGTATTGTATTGACATTTTATATTATTACAAAACATAATGCTACATTTGAGCTTTTATTTTCGATTTCCATTTCTTGTCTTATAATAATACTACCAACCCCAAACCTATATTTGATCAATTTCTCTGGTGAAAAATAGTGGTAATAATGGTAGTTGTTTTTTTGTTTCTTTTTTTTTTTTTTTTTGGAAAGTGAAATTTTTTTTATTCTGTTTTTTTTTTTTTAGTAAATTGCTAATAGAAAAGATTTTTTTTCCTTCACAAATTTATTCTTTTTTTGTCCAAAAATTTATTTCGAAAACAAATTAAATATAATGAAAAAAAAATTGAGTGCATGACTTAAAATTCAACAAAGAAAGAGAAATTTTTGTCATTTTTATATTTCTTATTTTCTTTTACCAAATTTTTTTAAATTTAGTGATTCAAACAGGAAAAAAAAAACAAGAAAAATATAAAAAATAATAATAATAGTGGTTGTAATAGTAACAAAAACATTTAATTTTTTTGTTGTTGAGAAAAAATTCCTGTAACATATAAGAACTTATTGAAAAGAATTGTAAATTTTAGTCAATTTTCTTTTATTTTCCGAATAACACTTTGATTAAAAAGAAAGGAAAAAAAAGAAAATTCTTCAAATATATCTCCGATATTTTTCTTAATATTATTGAAATGTCAAATAAGTTTGAATGTGCCTTCATTTAGAATTTTCTTTAGTTTACTCAAAAGTTAATTGCGGATAAAAAAAAAATATAGAAAATTTCGAAGAGTTTATTATTGTTTTCCTAATTGTGTTTTTTTTTTTTTTTTGATTCTAGAACCATCAAAAGAATCTTAATGGCCAAAGATGTTAAACATTTTTTCAATATTCTGAGCAACATTCTTAGATTTTTTTTTAGTCAGATTACTCTTATTACACCAGGATGGTTTTTTTTCTTGTTTCTTTCGTCCGGCCATAAGCAGAGGTAGACAATTAATTATTTTAAGAAAAACATCGACGATTATCTTTAAGTACAACGGTAATCTTCAATAGTGGATCTAAATAACCTGTGCTAATTTTTTTTTTTATAAAAATATTTAATTGGTTTTAGAATAGTAATTGAGAATTGTAAATGTTTCAGACCATTGTAGAAATATACTTTGTTTTTGTCTATTATAAACGTTCTACAAAGGAGCATTTGACACATCTATCTCACACTATTTCCTGCTAATATTTTTAGATTCACTGATGTAAAGTTATATTGCTTTAGTTCAACTATTATGATACGTCTTCATCTGTTGTTTTATTGCCCTCGTCTTCCAATTTCTTATGTGTTGAGTTTGGAGTATACTTATACGACCATACGACTTATTTTTTACTATTTTCCCTTAACATATGATTTATTATGGTTTCATCAATTCCAATTTTTCTTCTTTACAGAAATATACTTATGTGACAATAACTTTTTAAATGTGGCTACTCTTATCGATATTTAAATAATGTGCACTTAATATTCAATAATTTTTCTTAATAAAATATTAAAAAAAAAAAACATTTTAAACTAAAAGTTTACATCAATTTTTTAATTAAAATTTTTCACCAAAAAAAAAAATATCCTTATATTCCGTCAAAAATCTTTATTTCATCCTTGCAAATATATAAAGCTTCTAACCAAACAAACAAAAAAAAGGAAGAAAACAAAACAATTTTAAATTAAAATTTTATTTTCATAAATAAATCGTAAAATCCAATTTACAGTTGTTTTACTAAATAATGAAAATTCAGGACCAATAAATTTTCTTGATACCTTGAATTTTAAATAATTTTCACTTTTAAATACAAATTTTGAACACAATTTTATAATAATTTTTTTTTTTTTTATTTTATTGTTTTATTTTTTTTTTTTATTTTGGAACCGTGTTCAACAATATTCTTCATTTTTTTTATTAATAATTTTCAACCATATGTTAAGAAATTCATTGTTCATTTATTTACAATTTTTTTCGATTTATAAATTTTTTGATTTTTGGTTTATGATTTGCTATCCTTTCTTTTATTTTTATTCTCTTTTTTTGCTTTTTTATTTTTTTTTTACTTTATTGGAATTATCGTTTAAAACCGCATCACGCTATACCACCACGTCAAAATCGCTGACATTTACGAAGTTAAGTGCAAAAAAAAAAAAATATTCTCACATACACAACACATACAATAAAAATAAGAAGAACAAATAGTCAGGAAAAGCAACCTGATTTCAAGTTTGAGGTAAAGCAATGAAAATATTCATAATGAATATATGGAATATGGTAACATATTACATGACAACTCGATGTTGACTATCTTCACCCAATCGTTATCATATTATAACACATCTACAAAAATGCCAAGTAACCGAAATAATAATGAAAACTAAATATATATATATATATACCTTATTTTTTTTTACCTAACACGTTTTGTAACGTGATCAGAAATCCATAAAAATAAGCTGAATTTTATTATAAATATATACATATATACATACATATTATATTTATTATTTTAATACTGACACCTTTCACAAAACATCTTTTACTTATAACCTGAAATATAAAATCGCGAGACAAAGATTTTCTTTTTTTTTTTTGTTATTTCAGGTTTTCAGGTTTAGGGAGAGGGATGACACAATGATTTTTTTACACGTTGCAAAATAAGAAAAAAACAAAAAAAAAGAAAGTCACGAAAGTCAGTGATTTTTATTTTTTACGTTAAATGGTGGTTTTTTATATATGTATGTTTATATGTATTGAAATATATATTTAAATACATTAAGTTTTTTTTTTTTTTTTTGTAAAAGAGGATAATGTTGAAGTTAAAATCCTTAATGCTAGTTTGTTTTAAAATCTTTTGCAGTATTAAATGGTGATTATCGTATCGTACGTATCTGAATAGGCGTGAATTTTATAGAAAAATTTTCAAATAATGGAATTTTAAGTTTTAAATTTCTATTTTTTAAAAATTTTGAATAACTTAAGTGATCTGGTTTTTAAGTGCAATATGATTATTTATTATAATTTTCACAGAAATATATGCAAATTTCTTATATAAGGATTTTTATTTTGTTATTTATTGTCTGAAGAAATTTTTCTCTATAATTTATTACTCAATAAAAAAAAGTTTTGAAATTGATAATTAAATGGAACACTTTTTTATGTGCATATATTATATCTCGATTTGTTAATTTTTTTTTTTCGATTTACCCTGTATATATTTATGTATACGGTTGTAATACTTTAATGTTTATCTTAAGCAAAAAAAAAGACATTTTTTTTCACTTCTTTAAGGAGCATACTAAATAGGCCATATCTACTAAATCGATTAAATCAACTTGTTTCTATTCACTATGGTTCTCTTACAGTTTTCAGTTTATTATTCTCTTTCTTCTTTCTAATGGTTATCTTATTTTAAATTGTTTCTAATTCAATTGTACACTTAAAAATTTTTCTTCCTTTCTTTTCCTTAATTTTCAATGTTTTTTCACCCCATTTTTTTTTTTTTTTTTTTTGCACAATTGCGGTAATCTCTCGTGTTGAAAGATTTTGTTGCAAATATTTCAAAAATATGCTGATTTTCAGCTCACCTTACTCATCTCACTCATCATCACCTCACCGTAAGTTAGAAAGCTAGGTAAGTTGTCAACACATAAATCCTTAATCTTTTTACGATTATTAAAAAAGTTTTAAAGTCAGAAACTGGTTAGTTGTTTCTTTAGGTTTTTAAATAGCATACTTATCGTTACTTAAATGTTTAAACGTTTTGTTTTTCTGGTATGGAAATCTTATAGTTATGTTGTCAACGTACACCAATATTTTATGCATTGTGAAAAGCCTGTTCCCACCTGTTAATTATTCTTTTGAATAATTTAAAACTCTACAAATTTCATATACTGCCCGTTACTTAAAATTCTCTCAGTTTAGGCAATTTAAAAGATATGTAAACGATATATCCTTCAAAAAAAAAATTTCTAAGTATTGATTAAAATTAAAACTAATAATTAAAATGAATGATTAACGCTAAAAAAAAAAGAATAAATGAATAAATCTTTCATATATACAGAAATAGACAATCATTTTATCATATGGATTAGTTCTTATATAGATCAAAAACTTGTACAAAACTATATCTAAATGAATACACAATAAGAAAAGTAAAACTTTATTAAAAAGTGAAGAAAAAAAATTCTTTGAAAATTCCTTTGTGCAAGACGATTTCTTATTTTTTTACCACCCCTTTTAAAACTTATTTTTCTTTTTTTTATGTTAAACGGAAATTTCAACAGAAATTCTTTAAATTTTTCTTGGTTTTTTTTTTTTTTTTTTTGAATTTGTATGTTGTGATTTTTTTTTCAAATTCAATTGGAATTTTAATAGTAGTATTAAATGGTTTTAAATATTAACTTTTATTTAATACTAAAAATCATATAGTGAAATAAATTTTCCATCAAAATGGCACTCATTTTAAAGAAAAAATCAAAAGAACACAAAAAATAAATGCCATTAAAATCATGAAAATAATATTAAAGAATTTTTATGCAGTTTATTGAATTACTTTTGGCATACAAAAAAAACAAGTAAAAGCGCAACAAACAAATATATTTGCATACATACATATATGTATATATTATATACAACAACAAACAATTTCAATGTTAAGTTTTTATTATATTTTAAAATTACTTTAAAAAATATTCAAGGATCGTGCAAAATTTTTTAACGTTAAATATGAAAAATTTCTGATGGTGCATATTTATCAATACATACATTAACATAATTATTTATATATACATGCATATATACATATATACATACATATGTATATGATATATAATTTAAAATTGCATGACAGATAAAATTTGAATAACAAAAAAGTTAAATTCATTATTAAATAGAAAATTAGGTTTTGGAAAAAAGAAAAACTGTTTTTCTTTAAAGAGATTTTTTTTTTTTATTTTTTTTAATAGAAACCATTTATAAATTCATTCTATAGAATAAAAGAATCAAAGGAGTTCAAGGTTTTATAATTCATTTTTTTTTTTTTGACTTTATGTCGCCAAATATTCAAAAAAAAAAAAACAAAACTAAAGTTTTTTTTATTAAAATGAAAAATTTTGCATATATGCAAAATATTTAAAATAAATTAATACTTATAAAAAAAATAGTATTTCTATAAAATAGATTTTAGATTAAAATTTTAAAAATTATATAAAATTATTATATATTTTGTTCTCCATTATTTAAATGTGATTACAAAATCAACCATTCTAAGTTTATATAATTCTAGTATAATACTTTTAAAACTTTTTTGATTTAGACAACAAATATAGAAATTTTGACAATAGATTTGGTTTTTTTTTTATGAAATAAAGTAGCTACAAAAATACAAAGGTTCGAGTTATTTGGTTCTAAGAAATGTAATGGAAAATGCTTATTGCCCTTAAATAATTTCTTTTAATTACCCTTATTGGCAAATAAGCCAACTACTGCAATATAGAATTAAAAATGAATACTGCAATTATAGGATTAAAAATGGAAAACTATGTATGTAATTGAAAACGAAAAAGTATAATATAACCCTATTGGATTAATTTGGGGTTGAATAAATATTTAGTTTACAACAATTTATTAAATAGTTTAATAAATAATAGTTTACAACAGCGATCGGTGAGAATCATTAAAGAAGTTTAAGAGGAGCACGGAGGACGGTATGAGCACGATTTCTCTATTAACGTGTCGGACTTTAACCCACTAAACACGACCTATTTTTTTGACCAATCAATGGGTTATGGAACTTTATTTTTTTTTTTGTGCATTTCCTTTACAGATGTGTCTGTAAATGTCGTAAAAGGAAATTATTATTAGGACGTGTGTGGGATTCGAACCCACACTCCCTCGATATTTAGAGGGTATTTTATACGCGCTTACCCACTAGGCCACCGAGGCCCGTAGTAAACTTTTAGTACTATTGTACTGTTTGCGCAAGATCACCACTGTATTTATGTTTTATTAGATTTTATGTGACATCCCATATAATGTGACAATACATATAATCAACTTTTAATGCCTTAAAATTTTAAAACTCGTTAGAATTATAAAAACTGAGATGAGAGGTAATTTTAATTTAACTTATTTTATTAGTTTTGGACAAAACAAACTAAATTAAAGGGAAAAAAAAATAAATAGTTAACAACGGACTATAACATTTTCAATTACTACGTGCATTGTAGGTATGTTGGATATCAATGTACAGATTTTATTTCTTAACATTTTAATATGAAATTAAATAATCATCAATGAAACAAATACAATTTACATTATAATTAAATTCTTATTCAAATCAAATTGTTCATGCTATAAGAGAATACAAATGTCTCTCTCAACATCACAATAGATTTTCATGAAAAAGTTATAAACACTTATAACAGAAATTATCATGTTAGTTATAGTCTTAAATTTTCATATCAGCATTTTAAATACTTATATAATTTTTTTAAGAAAATATTCTGTGAGTTATGAAACATTAATATAAAACATGTATACAAATATTATTTTTTTTTCATATATATATATACATTTTTTCGTTTAAATTGTTGAAAGTATCATTATTGTATAATATAATTAACATAAAACTTACTTTAGATCTAAAATTTTAAATTTATCAAAAAATCGAAATTTATACTTTTCAGAATTAAAAGTAGTCATTCCAACATACGAAAAAAAATACGATCCGCTTAAGATATGGTCTAATTTCAATTTAAATATATATATATATAGGTACAACATTTAAGTAATTATTTCATATTCCTTTTATTTTGTTTGTACTAATAACATTTTAAAATATTGTAATATGCATCTGTTACTTAGATTTTACCTATGACTTTAACCTAAATTTAAAAATTATTACCTTTTTTTTTGTTATAACTTTTATTCCTTTAGTGTTTAGTTATAAAATTTCTATTTAAAATCATAAAACAAAGCGAACTGAACAAAAAAAAAAAAGGAAACTTAATAGCTATAATATAAAAAAAAAAAATTACTTTTTACAAGGTTGTATTGAAAACAAAACGAAAAAAAAAAAAGAGTTATTCACACGATTCACAAAAATAAAAAGTTTTACAAAGATATAACCTCTAAACAATTTTTATCCTTTAAATTTTAGCTGTTATTTTTTTCACTATATATACGATATTTTTATCTTTATTTTATATTAAATTTTTTTTTTTTTTTAAATTACTTTCATTAAAAATTTCACAAAAAAAAAAAAAAAGTTAAATAAAACACAAAAAAAATTACAAGGAAATAATAATTTATCTAAAAATATCAGTTAATTTTCTTTGAGAAAAATAATGGAAATAGAACGCCTTCAAAATACTAATCAACCTTTTTCTTATTCATTAATTAAAAAAATTTTTTACTTTCATTTTTTGAATTTTTCTTTTGTTTTTTTTTTTTTTTTTTTTTATAAACAATCAAATTCATTATGATAATCCCCTTTTTTTTTTTGTTATTTCATTTTTAAAAAATGTTTCGCCCATTGGTCTCCCATTCTACTGCTATTGTATTTTTATTTTATTTTGTCAAAATATTTTTTTATGCACGGGTATTAAAATTACAGACATACACACCTATACATTGTATGTATACATTGTTTTTTTTTTTTTTAAATGAAACAAAAAAAAAAACTTTCATTAATTTTCGGAACGGAAGGACTGTGTAGGAGGTGAGTTTGAGTTTTTGTCAGCCATCCTACAGTCCACGCAAAAACTAAATTATTAATGTAATGTTTTTGTTGGCAGACAACTTAAAACTCATTCACTAACAGGATGAAAATTAATAAACCAAAAAAAAAAAAAAAAAACAAAAAAAAAAAAACTTCTCAATAACAAATATCTCAACAGGTGTAATCGACAGTAAATGTAAATATGTACATGTAAGCTGACCGGACCCAATAGGGTGTTGGTACAATATAATGTCTCTATTAATCTATTTTGGGATCATATTTATATGAATGTTTACCATTATATTATTATGATATTATTAAAAAAATTTTTTTGTTATTTTTGTTTTTGTAGTTGCTGTTTAATTTAATACTATGTTCAGCTGTCGATTTTAATTTTGAAACAAAAATATAATAATTATAAAACAAAAAATAACTCATAATGTTTTTTTTTTTTTTTTGTTTTTTAATTTCATTATAAAATTCTCAAAAGTGAGGATAATATCATAATATTTTAGTACTACACTAGGGATTACATTAAAAGTTCAGTTGATTGTTTTTCTGTTTTTTCTTTTTTTATGTTATGTGGTTTTTGTTTGTTGTTTATTATAATGTTTTTCTTTAAAAAGTTCATCGTATAATTTGCTGGCTAGTTAATAAAAGTTTTTTTTTTTATAACGGTAAATAATAAATGAGTGCAAAAAAATTATTAGTGCAATTCATTTCTTTAATAAAAAAAATATACTACAGATGTTTATAAATAGTCATAACAAACTAAATACATATACAGATATATGTATATTGTATATATGTATTACATATTTAATTAACATATGTCGCATAAAAAATTATTAGATTTTTTTTCATAAAAAAAAGGATTGCCAATGTAAAAAAACAGATGGTTTATTTTGTAACTAGGGAATGCAAAAATATAATAAATTTGTAATGCCAATACATCCTTTTTCAACATCAATAACAACAAATTATTAATAAATTGTTCAGTGATCCTGCACCAATCTATATCCTTCATGAATCATATTATGTCTCCCGGTTGAGCATTCTGATTTCTGAAAAGCTCTTCAGTGTTCCGCCCACAAGGTTCTTCTCCTTTGAGATCTCAAATTCGGGCATTGGCACATAACTTGAAGTACTGTTTCTACCTCCTGCCCGCATTCCTTGCATAGGTTTGTTTCTGCTATGTCTATATTCTCGACACGTGCTTTTAGCATCAAATAGCCTGTGCTGATTTCCGTAAAAAGTCTCAGATCCATTTTGAGTCATTTTTTTTTGTCTTTTTACTATTTGGATCACCCCAGAACTCTTTTGTGTGTGTTGATGCTGTAGTATGCTAATACTTAGTTCGAAAATATTTAGAATAACAATATTACTAACTGTTCGATTAATCGATTTTTTAGAAATCTTAAATTTGTTAGAATTGAGCATAATTATAGGAAAAATTAGTAATTTCTTGCCGTTTAACAAAATTAACAAGCGTCATTTCATTCAAAGTGGGAGTTGCCAACTGCAGCAGATATCTCAAAAGGGGTACTTATATTTTTTTAAACGTTTGAAAAATCTTTTAACTGTTTTGATAAATAATTTTAATAACAACTATTTTATTATCAATATTTGAGAAGAATAAACAGTGAATTCGGCATCCTTTCATACAAATAATTTGAATTGTATGGAGAATTTTGAAGAACTACACATACAAAAAAGGAATATTATTGAATAATAAAATCTTGATGAATTTTGATGAATGGTCTGTGGAAAACTTGAAAAATCACCCAAAGGAATTGCACTTGATTTTATCAGATAGTTTTGGACTTTAACCATCCAAAATTACCCCCTTTTAAACCAAACGGCAGTAACCTTCAATAAAACTGTACTTTTATATGTAGTTTGGTTTAAGAGACAAAAATGGGAGTAGAATTTTTGGGATTTAGGAATATTTAGGATTATGTAGGGTAAGAAAATTTGGAGGGACATTTTGAAGAAATATGTCAATGTTCGTCTTAAATTTTACTTAAATGTGTACAAATATGAGTTATTAACTTTGGAGAACATATGTCATATAGCATCATATTCGACAAACATCGAGTGCACATAAGAAACACATTTCCAAACGGTGTATAAATGAACATATTTAATATTGTAAATATGAAAAATTGAATTTAATTACTAAATATTGTCATCTGTGAAAAAAAGAACAGATAACGTTATTAAATAATTACAATCATAGATACTAGTGTGCAATAACAATAAAAAGATCAAGTTAGTAAACTGTAACGTTCCAAAAACAAAAATGTTTTGTTTGATTAAATGAAGGTTATAAATCTAATCCAGCCAATTTTATTTTAAACATAATATGTTTGAAACTTTTAATTTCAAAGATGATTTTAAATTTACCACATCTTTTTTAGAATCTTGTTATATAATTGAATAATATTTTTGTGGAAATTTATTTTTTAAACTTTTTAAGTACTTATAACTGCATCAAGAAAACGCATGCATTCATTTTCTTTTTTATTAAGCAACCCATGTAATACTCATGGTTTTTTCAACAACATGTTTATATGACACATATTTTACTAAATTTCTTTAACCCAATTACCCATATAAAAACAGACCATTATATAGAAATTAAGAAATAACGGCAACACTCTCAAAATTAACAAATAACCAGCATATAAAATTATCAAAAAAAAAAACAAGGAAAAAATTCAGTAATCGTAATTAATTATAAATTTTTTTTTGTTTATTTTATTTTCACTATATATAGTTATTAATTATTATAAAGTTTAAAATTGCGAAATTTTTAATTATTTTATATAAAAAATTATTTAATATTTATTTTAATTCTTTTAATATATCCTATGTATATACATAAAAAAAACTGAGTAAAATATTTTACTAAATGGAACAAAAACTTTATTTTATAAATATGAACCTAATTCAAATGAAAATTTAATGATTTTTTTTTTCATCAAGCACCAGTCATATTTGAGACTTCATCAAAAAAAAAAAAAATATTATTTTTTAAATATTATTAATCGAGAATTTTCCAAATTTTTGTCACCATTATCATGTCACTTACAGAATTATTAAAAATTATCGAATTTTATTTATCATATATCACGTGTACAGTGCGTTCAATTATTTGAATAAATACAAATTAAACTTTAAAAATTTTATTTTTTTTCATCATCATGAAAATTTATCTAAAGTTATCATTATGTACAACCTGTTTCTACATCAATATCAAAGAACTTTGTTACTGAAAGAGGGTCAATCAAAGAAGTTACAAAAAAAAAGAAATCACTAAAAAACAAAAAGATAAACTAGAACTTTCCAACTGAATAATGTGACCCAATTTTTACTTAGCAGTGGCCTTCTGTTCAGTTAAAATTGTTGTTCACCAAATATACAGTACCAGATCCTTTATAAAATGTAATTTTGACTACTGAATAAAAAATATAAATTTAAAAATTGCACAAATTGCAATTTGTTTGGGTAATTAATTAATGAGTACATTAGCACATACCAACGTATACGTTATAATAAACTTTTCATTATGAACTTAAGAATTCTAGAGCTGCGGGGGCTTAAAGAAGATTTGATTAAATTTTTTTATTCATAACTTCTGTTATGAACAATATTAAATCTTCTGTGAAATGTTAGCTGTGAACCTTCTGCGTTCTGTAATAAATAAGCAGCTATTCTAAATGAATTCATTTAAATCTCTTTTAGTCTTAAGTTTTTCCTTTAAAACGTATTGTATAGTTAAAACAACAAAATTTTTTCAAACAACTGCTCCAAAATTGTTGCGGACACGATGATGCCGCCTACACGGCACTGTATACGCGAAGGTACTCATTAATGAATCAACTTGTATATTTCTAATAAATTGTTTCGAATTTTTAAAAAAATTTTTATATTTATTCAAAATTTAGTATCATTATTTTGAAAAATCAATTAATACTTTTTTTAAAAAGTACGATAAATAATTTCTAAATATTTCAATTAATTTTAAAATTATTCAATTTTCGATTAAAATTTGCATTTTATTAAAAATATTCAAAAACATTATAAAGAGTTATTTTCAAAAAATGAAAACCATTAAAATTTTAAATAATAATAATAAATAAATAAATTTTAAGATAATTATTTTATTTTATCTGTTTTTATACCCTACACCTAAAGTATAGGGTATATTAACTTTGGTATGGTGTTTGTAACCACCAAAAGGAAGCAAGTTAGGTATAGACATGTATATATATCCTGAATCAGGATCACCGCCGGAGTCGATTTAGCGATGTCCGTCCGTCCGTCCGTCCGTACGCACGATAACTCAAAAAATAATGATGCTATCTTGATGAAATTTATATAGTAGGTTACTAATTACGAAAGAAAGGCTAAGTTCGAATCTGGACAAAATCCGTCCATGGGTTCGGATTCTGGAAGCTTCCGAATGATTCCGGGCTTTTGGAGATAATCTCCGCAAACGAGATTATCTCCAAAAGCAACAAAGATAGAACCTTCAAATTTTGTACAATGATGTTTCTTCCCGTTCGATTTATGTCTCTGAAATTTAAGAGGATTTGGTCCATGGGTTTGGGTTTTGGAAGCTTCCGAACGAGCACCAGAGCAAATGAGATTATCTCCAAAACCAACAAAGATAGAACCTTTAAATTTGGCAGGGTGGTGTTCTTTCATGTTTTATTTAAGTCTCTGAAATGTGAGAAGATTTGGTCCATGGGTTCGGCTTTTGGAAACTTCCGAACGAGCCCCAGAGCAAATGAGATTATCTCCAAAACCAATAAAGATAGAACCTTTACTTTTGGCAGAATGGTGTTCTTTCATGTATGATTTAGGCCTCTGAAATTTAAGAGGATTTGGTCCATGGGTTTGGATTTGGAAGCTTCCGAACGAGCACCAGAGCAAATGAGATTATCTCCAAAACCAACAAAGATATAACCTTTAAATTTGGCAGGGTGGTGTTCTTTCATGTATGATTTAGGCCTCTGAAATTTAAGAGGATTTGGTCCATGGGTTTGGATTTGGAAGCTTCCGAACGAGCACCAGAGCAAATGAGATTATCTCCAAAACCAACAAAGATATAACCTTTACTTTTGGCAGAATGGTGTTCTTTCATGTATGATTTAGGCCTCTGAAATTTAAGAGGATTTGGTCCATGGGTTTGAATTTGGAAGCTTCCGAACGAGCACCAGAGCAAATGAGATTATCTCCAAAACCAACAAAGATATAACCTTTAAATTTGGCAGGGTGGTGTTCTTTCATGTTTTATTTAAGTCTCTGAAATGTGAGAAGATTTGGTCCATGGGTTCGGCTTTTGGAAACTTCCGAACGAGCCCCAGAGCAAACGAGATTATCTCTAAAACCAATAAAGATAGAACCTTTAAATTTTTTATAATGATGTTTCTTCCAGTTTGATTTATGTCTCTAAAATTTAAGAGGATGTGGTCCATGGGTTTGGATTTTGGAAGCTTCCGAACGAGCCCCAGAGCAAATGAGATTATCTCCAAAAACAACAAATATATATAACCTTTAAATTTGGCCGAATGGTGTTTTTTCATGTTTGATTTAAGTCTCTGAAATTTGAGAGGATTTGGCCATGGGTTTAAATTTGAAAGAATTTGAACCGTGGATTCGAATTTTGGAAGCTTCCCAACGAGCCGCAGAGCAAATGAGATTATATCCAATACGAACAAAGGTAGAACCTTTGAATTTGGTACAATCGTGTTCTTTCGTGTTTGATTTATGTCTCTGAAATTTAAGAGATTTGGTCCATGGGTTTGGTTTTGGAAGCTTCCGAACGAGCACCAGAGCAAATGAGATTATCTCCAAAACCAACAAAGATATAACCTTTAAATTTGGCAGGGTGATGTTCTTTCATGTTTTATTTAAGTCTCTGAAATGTGAGAAGATTTGGTCCATGGGTTCGGGTTTTGGAAACTTCCGAACGAGCCCCAGAGCAAACGAGATTATCTCCAAAACCAATAAAGATAGAACCTTTAAATTTTTTATAATGATGTTTCTTCCAGTTTGATTTAGGCCTCTGAAATTTGAGAGGATTTGGCCATGGGTTTAAATTTGAAAGAATTTGAACCGTGGATTCGAATTTTGGAAGCTTCCGAACGATCCGCAGAGCAAATGAGATTATATCCAATACGAACAAAGGTAGAACCTTTGAATTTGGTACAATGGTGTTCTTTCGTGTTTGATTTATGTCTCTGAAATTTAAGAGGATTTGGTCCATGGGTTTGGTTTTGGAAGCTTCCGAATGAGCCCCAGAGCAAATGAGATTATCTCCAAAACCAATAAAGATATAACCTTTACTTTTGGCATAATGGTGTTCTTTCATGTATGATTTAGGCCTCTGAAATTTGAGAGGATTTGGTCCTTGGGTTCGGATTTTGAAAGCTTCCGAACGAGCCTCAGAGCAAATGATATTATCTCCAAATGCAACAAAGATATAACCTTTAAATTAGGCAGAATAGTGTTCCTTCATGTTTGATTTATGTTTCTGAAATTTGTGAGGATTTGGTCCATGGGTTCAAATCTTGAAAGCTTCCGGACAAGCCCCAGATCAAACGAGTATATCTCCACAACCAACAAAGATAGAACTTTTATTTTTAGTACAAAGGTGTTCTGTTATGTTTCCTTTTCTGTAAAATTGGAAACTGACATTTGAAAGAATTTGAACCATGGGTTCGTATTTTGGAAACTTCCGGACGAGCACAAGAGCAACGAGCATATCTCCAAAACCAACAAAAGTAGAACCTTTAAATTTAATAGAATGGTGTTCTGGCAAGTTTTCTTTATGTTCCTGAGATGGATTCGATGAATTGGAGTGGCAATTCGGGTAGCTGACACAAACATCCCAAGGACTACCAATCTTCGAAAATAATTTAGATAGAAACTTAAAATTTTATACAAGGGGTGGGTGTCAAGAATATCCCAAGCGGATGCCTCTTTTACGTTCTTGAAATTCGAGTTGAATAAGACAGAAAAGGGAAGAAGTTCAAGTACTGCCAAAAACACTTATGGATTGGTAATTTAATTCGAATTATTCAGGTGTAGGGTATTAATAAGTCGGTTGCATCGACTTACTGTTACATTTACTTGTTTTTTTTTGGTTTTTCTTTTCACAAATAAATAATTCTATAAATGTTTAATTAATTTCTTATTTTTATTCAATACCCTTTAAATATTAGCAAACAATAAATAACATAATATTGCGTGAGTGAGTCATAGCTCACTTAAGGCTATGGTTATATGATTAAATGGCTACATAACTCTCGTATATGTAGTAATTGATAGTAGATGTAGTAATTGTTCAAAGTAAATTTTATTATTCTATATAGCTGTCAGCGTGTCATATGCCTACATTTTATTTGACTGTAGTGTCATTTGACTGAATTTTGTGCAAGTTACCTGGTATTAACATTTGGCGGTATATAATTTGACTGTAATTCATTTGACTGTATGTATTTAATTGTAAAACATATAATTAGAGGGCATTTTAATATTACAAATAAAATCCAATCAAATAAAATACAGTTAAATGATAATATAGGCAAATAAAAATCTAGGCGACAGTGACATAAACTCAAATGAAATACAGTCTTGTGATAGCAACTCTATAGCTATAAATATATTAATGTAGTTATTTCTCCATCATAATATCCTGAAGTACGAATAATTAAACAATAAAAAAAATTTCTAGATCTTCAAGATCATTTACTCCTTCATTATCCCAAAAATTGTTTTACTTTTTTATTAAATTCATCAATTAATTTTTTTTTTGTTTTTCTAAATACTGTATTTATTTTTCTAAATATTGTTTTACTTAAAATTAAAATCTAATATAAACAAAAATACTTTTTAACACCTTTTAAAAAATTTATCTTTAAAAGAAAAATTATAAAAATCGAGCGGAAATAATATTAAATATTTGCATCTAATTAGTCTTGATTTTTATTCTCTCCTTTTCTCTATACATATAAAATTTTTGAGATTTTCTTCATGGAATATGAAAAATTAGTAAATTTATCATTATTTTGAATTGGGTAAATCATTCCAATAAATATTACAACACTATATTCTATTTTCATTTAATTAAAATATAAAAGAAAAAAAAATACAACCAAACTAAACTTATACTATTAATTTTATTTTTTCTTATACTTACATATTTATTTTGTTGTTTTTTGTTTATTTTTTTTTTTCTGGGTTATTTTTTTTTTTGGTTTTTTCGACTTCATTTAATCGCATTACATGTCACCATTTAAAGTACATTAAATTCACTTTTTTGGTATTTCAAGGCAACTCCTTAAAACAAAACAACAAATAAAACAAAAAAAAAAAACAAACTTAAAACTTCTACTGTTGTAATGACAAAATGAAGCACTAAAAACCCAAAAACCAAAATATATGTAAATAATAAACAAAAATAAAAATAAACTAAGTCAAGAAACTACCAAAGACGATTTGTACGCTTTAATTACAGAACAAAATACCCAAAAAAAAATAACTAAAAAACATTAACAAAAAACAAAACCTCTCCTCATTCTCAACAGGATATCATACATTTTGTATAGCATGTATCATATAGTTAAAAATTTTCAATATTACCACTAACATACAAAAGATGGTTTTGTTTTTTTTTTCCATAGTATACACTCTTCTTATAAAATTAATAATAATAATAATATCAAAATTTCACTTCCAGTGTTTGTAACAGTTTTTTTTTTTTTTTAATTATATAAGAAATTAGGTCTACTGAACTTTATAAATTAATATTATATTGGTAGGGTCTCGGTGGCCTAGTGGTTAAGAGCGAATAAAATACGATGTAAACACCGCGGGAGTGTGAGATCCCACACACTTCATAAGAGTTATTTCCCCTTACGACATTTACAGTCACGCCTGAACAGAAAAGGCTGTGTAATTTCCTGCCCACATTTATGTGGCAGAGAAATGCATTAAAAAAAAAAAATTAGATTGGTACTTTTACGGATACTTTTATTTGTTACTTCCAGGTGATTTAATTATTTGCACTAGTATATTTTGTTAAAAGAGAATTTAGATACGTAATATCATTAGCTCTTTTTATAAATTACAGGTTTCACCTTATTTTATTCTGTAATCTCGAGATTCAAAAATATTTTTCATCTTCTCGTACTAAACAAAATATAATTCCACTGATAGTTGAAAATTTCTATATCGACATTTTACGGGCACAATTCCGACTTTTGACCTTGAAATTATTTTGAACTTTTGACATCCTTCTTCAAAAATTTGTTTGTAATTTTTTTGCAAAGTCGTATGTTAAACTAAGGAATCATATGTTAAACTATTGAATATGAAGCTTTGTTACATTAAATACAAATACACTATTTGACTATGAGTCATTGAAAATTACAGTACCATCTATAAACCAAATAAGTTATTGAATTTGGTCTTTGATCTTAACAAAAAGCTTTTGTACAATAAATCGCTTGTGATAAATTAACCATACTTTTCCATTTTCAAGATCATTTCATATTATACCATAGTTTTTCATTTTGAAGACCAGTTCGGCAAGAAATTTTTAAATAGAAAAGAATAAAAAAAAAAACCCGTTTCCGACAGACCTAAAAAATGTAATGTATAGGGCAAACTCTTATAAACATCAACATAAATATATATTCATATATAAATAGATATAGATACATTTCAATATGAAAAGTAAAGTTTCCTACAACTTTTTTTTCACATCATTAACATCGTGCAAAGTCATCAAAACTTCATTAAAATTCTGAATGACTTAATGTTGATAATTAAAAAAAACAAAAAATAAAAAAAAATAATAATAATAATAATAATAAGAGAAAAAAAATATATCGACAAAGAATAGAAAGAAGAAAAGAAAAGAAAAAAGAAAACGAGCCTTTTTCAAAAATCAAATAGAAAAAAAAATTAAAGGAAGTTTTATGTAGATATCGCTACTGTCATCATTCTTTTATTCGTTTTATTTTCCAACCAACATATTAATATACAAAACGTATATGTATATATGTATGTAAAGTATTTCAGTTTATTTATCATAGACACCATACAGATGTTCAACATATTTTTCCTGCTTACCATAATATTATGTTTTTTTTTCTACATTTTTAATCTATTCAGTTTTATTTTTTTATACATATTAACAAGTGCATCAACAGATATACATATACGTACGTACTATATACATACGTAAATGTTATAAAAAAAAACAAAACAAAAAAGAAAACAAGAGACAAAATATTATAATTATTTATTCAGCGTGTCTTCTTTTAAGTCCTTAGGTCGCTGAATTACATAAAATGAATACATAATGTTATGGAAAATTGATAAAAGATTTTTCTTATTCTTATTTTTTTTTTTAATCTGTTTTTACAGACTTTTTAAAATTTTAAATTATGAATTAACATCAAAATTTAAGAAGTTTTTTACGTCTCAAAAAAAAACTAGAATAAAATAAAAATATAAAACTAGAATAGAAGACTGGGAATAATACTATCACTTATCAGACTCTTATCTTAGATATTTAGTATTTTTTAATCTTACCACATGGTTCTTTTTGTTATGTAGGTCCTTCTCATTAACTTTAATTAAGTAGACGATATTTGGCATTAAAACCGTTTTCTGACCCATCAAAGATATGTACAATTTTTTACTTTTGAATTTACAGTTATAAGAAACTATATCAAAAACTAAGTTTTCTATATAATTTTTGGAAAAGATTTCTCAAACGTCCTATTAAACTAATGTCCTATATTTTTTAAAATAAATAGCATACTTCAGCAGATTTGGACCGTCCACTTTAGATTAGAAAGTTATGGTGGTTTAATTTAAAATTAAATTACTATTATGAAATATCAGACCTTAAAAGTACGAACTTTATACCGGAATTAACAGATTGACAGATACAAGAGTATATAAAGATTGAGTGCACGAGAAAGGTATGAAATAACATGTACTGCCTGACTCTGCAATTCCACAAAAGAAGAAACGTGGAAGACAGTTTAGAACCATCAAACCAGCAAACTATCATTCGCTTTTTAAGGTGAATTATTTAACTCAATGAGTTTCTGTTTCACGAAGACTAGGTATAAGAATAGTCAACTATCTCCCTTTTTAAACAACAACAATAACATTATCAAAAACTAATTCAAAATTTTTAAAATCTATAATATTTTGGGTAAAGTTTCGCTCCACCTTCTCTTCTTGTCATAGCATAGTGTCTTCTTTATATTTTATATAACATTTTATATATTTAATGTCATATTTCATTCATACGTTTCTTATTTTTTAATTCCATTTTTTTTTTATTGTTATGTTTTTTCTTGTTAATGTGATTTTCTACTTTTTATGTTAATATAATATGTACATATGTACATAAAAAGAATTATAAACTTATAAGAATGTATGCGGTAACTAATGAGTAATTCAACTTTTTGACAAAAATTTTTTTCATACATTAACCAAAAGTTCAATTTACCAAAATACAAAAAAAAAAAAATAACAAAATAACAAAATTAATGAATATGATAAAAATATGTAACTTTGAAGTTGAAGAATTTTCATAGAAAATTGAATTTTATTTAAAAATAATGAAATTTTCTTGATAAGTTTATTTTAAAAGAAAAAAGTGATAATAGAATTTTTTAATGTTTTTTTTTTTTTATATAAACATTTTTTTTTTTTTGTAAACAAATTAAAACGGATTTTAGTGTCAAGTTTTATGAATTTTAAGGTTCAAAACTAAATTTTTAGGTAAAAAAAAGATAAAAAAAAGACTACATGGCCATAATTTTCATTTTATATAATTAGATTTTTATTATACCCATAGTTTAGTAAAACCACATTTTATATTGAGAGAGTATTTCTATGTGAAGAGGCTCACAAAATACCAAGATATTATCCAAATCATAACAATTTGAGTATATTAAACATGCATATTAAAACTTTGCAATTCTTGGCCACCTTTTTAATATAACCTCCTTAAAAAATGTCTTATCCTTATAGACTGAATTCTATATATATACACGGATGTTAATATCTTTGTGTTAGTTACCGTGTGTAAATCTAATTATGGTAATTGTTTTTCACTTGTTCTTTTGTAGGTAGGTTTTGATCATCTTAACCATTTGCTAATAACTACATCATATACGGAATTTTAAACAGACCATGGATTTTCATTTCTTTATTTCTCTTGCTTTTGGACATTTGCGCGAATGCTTTCATAACAAAACCAATTAAGTGGTAATGGAAATTTTAAATTCATTGGATAAAACTGATTTGAAGTAAGAATATCGCTATTTCATATCGAATATCGAATATCGCTATCATTTTCACAAAATTTATTTAATAATCAAATATTTTGTAATTCAATTAAAATCTATAAAACCATCTTCCATTGTCCATAAACATTCTTAAAAGATATTAATTAAATCTATTAAATATAAAAAATTATATTTTTAAATTTTTTCAAATGAAATTTGGTGTCACCTGCCAAAAATGTGTATAGACTCAATATTAAGAATGGAATGGATCTGCATTCAAAAGTATTTATATTGCATACCTTTTAAAAATCAATATGCATATATGTATACTTATAATATTATAAATCGCTTATAAAAACTTTTTCTCTATTTTAGATAAATTCATGCATTCTTATTCATTTTAATGATCTAAATCTAGTTAACAAATCCTTTAAATGAAACTTTGAAATTCCTCACATTTTTGTTTTTATTTTTTTTTTTCTTTTCCACTTCATAAAACAATTTGACCAATTTAATTTCTAAAAACATAATAAATTCTTTAATCATAATCTCATAACTTAAAATATTATTATGTTAATTTTTTATTTTATTTTTGTAAAAGGAGCGACGCCACCTCACGTTAATTTATTAAATTAATTAATACGTTTATATTTATTTAAAAAAAAAAATATATATATATATATATAAGTGCATATATAATAAGTATTTATAAAAATGTACAGTTTTATATCAATACATATATCTTTTACAGTTACGGGCATTTGTTTTACAGAATAAAGAGCATTAATCGAAACTGAAACTCTTTTGATAATTTTTTTTATGTAAAACCACCACACATATTCTCATCCTACTTTCGCATCAAACTCTCCATGCTATTTTCGCTTACATAAAAATTTTCTTTCCCTATTGGCCTTATTATTTACTATCTATTGATGCATTAAACCGTGCAATCTTTTGAAATCTTCAATCATTAATGATTCTTTAACTCTTTATTGAAATTTTCTTCATACGTTAATTATTCGGATCTAGGATTTATGGAGATTTTTCTTTCAAAATTACTACCTCACTTTGGCAAAAAGCAAAACTTCCCATTGAAAAGATAACGACAAATTTAAAACTATAAATGCAATATTACAGTTTAAATTACAGTTTAAATTAAACTAATCTTTGCTACCGATTGTAATTTAAAAAAAAACTTAATAATACATTTTAAGATAAATATGTTGGTAATATGAAATGTACCTATTTAAAAATTAGCCCTTACCTATTGAATTAAATATGGTATATTCGTATTGTCAAAGTAGTCTATTAATTTATATAATTAAAATTTGGTCTTTATTTTTATAATATATTTTTGTAACGTAAAATACTTTTTAACACATTTTCAAAAAAATTTGAAAAAAATGTGCCTATTAGTTGCACTCCGTCCATTTGTCCCTCTGCGTGTTTACACCTTCTACACCGTTTGAAATAGAGCAAAGAAATTTTAACTACGGACAGATAAATAAAAAAAAAAATCAATTTTATGGAACAACTTTTTGCTATAGCCACTCTCGTTACGAAACTACAGCCCCCTAAAATTCGAAAAGGCCCATATTTAAATTGTTATATAACACAATTTGTATATGTTATACCTTCAAGCTGAAAACGCCAAACAATAGCTACTTTTGTAAACTTTACAAATATATAAAATATTTACTTTTGCCATACGGCATTGTAATTTATCGTTAGGCGAAACTGAATTTTTGTAAAACAGTTTAATTTATCCCTTCCTTCTTCCAAACAGTTTATGTTAGAAACTTAAAATTTTGAGCGGAGTTAGATTATAGGAAATAAGTATGAGCTAATTAAAAAACAAATTTTTTGTGTCGCCTCTCGTTTAGGAGCTGTAAAGAGGCAAAAACTGAAAATTCCTTATTTTAAAATACCCGTATAACTAGAACAGCTTTTCAAATTTTTTTGACGTAATACATAAAAATACATAAAGTTCCAACATTATACTTTTATTTCTGTTAACAACTTTTCTTAATAATATAGGGTTACCTTAAAATTGACGAAAGTGTGACTTTTTTCTTTTTTTCTAATAAATTTTCTAACATTTTTTTTTTAATTTTTATATTATTATAAATTTATTTTTTATTATAAACCTATTTATGTACTCTTTGTCCAAAACTTATTACGGAATATTTTCTAATTTTGGAAATGTGCTTCTTTAAAAATTTTTAGTTTTTTAATTACTTCTTTTTTTTATATTCTAACTAAACGCAACATTTATAACGCTCCAATAACATCAATAATAATGAAAAAGTGCAACAAAAAAAAAAAGCCAGAAAAAAAATGAATTCGTTCTGAATAACTGATTATAATTTTTACATCTTTTCATATATTCTGCTTTTTCTTTTTTTATTTTTTTTTCTAAAATAATATCATAAATTCCCTATATTTTTTATAAACGTAATTAATAAAAAAATTTTCTTCTTCTGTTTCGGAAATTTTTTATTCTTATTTTAATACTCTGCCAATTTTTCAAATTTTAGTTTTTTGTTTTCTCGTTATTTCTCGTTAGTTTTTTTGTTTTTTTGTAATAACTTTTTTTGACATTTTGCGTCAACCAGATCGAATCATAAATATTTCGCATAATTAAAAATAAATAATGAAAACCAAAAAAAAAAAAAAAAATTTCAAAATGTCCCTCAAAAAATAAAAACTTATAATTTTTCATTTTAAAGTATCCACAGACCATAAAAATTTTAAAATACATAATTTATAAAATATTGTACAAAAAAAAAAAAAAAAAAAATCTAAAATGAATTACAGTTGTTTGTCATATTTATTATCATATATAAAATAATAATAAATAAAACATTTTGATAGTTTCAGATATAGAGATAGCAAATTTAAATGCAATTGTCTATTATAATTTAACTCTACAAACTAACAAATATTATATGATTTAATGTCCAATATTAATTGACTCAGTCATTTTGTTCATGTGTATAAAAATTGGAATTTTTGATAGAAAGATTTAAGTTTTGGGAAAAAAACAAAAAGACTAGAAAAAGAAAAAGATTCCATCATTTAAATATTAGATACATTATAAAAATTTAATTATTCACCCACATATGTACATACAAAAAAATGCCTTAATGCAATTAAATATATGTACTTGGCAACACTTTAATATTTTAAAAATACATTAAAATTTTTTGTATGTCAATGTCTGGTGAACAAAAAAAAAAATAAATTTTAATTTAAAAAATTAAGAAAATTTTAATTGAAATTAAAAACAAAATCAAAAAAAAAGTAGGTATAAAGAATAAAACCCTCAGCTTTGATGGTAACTTTAAATGAATTTTAATATTCTTCATATTGTAAAAGTTCCAGGGGTGTAAATATTTTAGTATGTATCGATATATAGATATTTTGAGTGTAAAATTGCTATCAAATTAAAAAATTATGTCCTTATGAAAGCATGAATTCTGTATTGCAAAAGATATGGCGTTTCTGTTGTCTGTTGTTTTTAAATAATTACTTTTGTTTCTTTCTTCAAATATTGACAATATTGCTTAGTTGTGGTATGGTACTATGGTACATGTATAATAAGCCTTTTAAAAGTAACATTTCGTTTGTTTGTAATTAGTCTTTTCTAGTTATCATTTTGATTTTATGCCCAATCAATATCAGTAAGATGTTTATGGATTAAATATTCTACAAGATTATAAAACTCAAATAGTTGTTTGTTAAATAATGTTTGGAATTTAAAAGTTGGAAATTTAACGATTTATAGAAGGTACTAAAAACTAAATAAAAAGTTATATATGAGAAAAGAATATAAACTTATCAAAACATACAGAATGTACAACCAACCGAATTTCAGATTAAAAAACTTTTAATTAGATCAGAACCAGGCCTAGTGGCCTTCGGATAAAATCATATAAAGTGCAGTGTAAACACCAACGAAGTTTCGGTTCAATCCCACACTTGTCGTAAGAATAATTTCCCCTTACGACATTTACAGCCACACCTGGAAAGAAAAGACTATGTAACTATTTATGTTTTCTGATTTGGTGTACATATAATTTTTTTATAATAATGATATTATATGCTGTCAATTTATATTATTTCATTTATACACAAAATATCTTTCAAAACTTTAAGACTATTTTACAGGATAATTTAATTTATGTCAATAATTAATTTGAAACTTTTAAGAAATTTTAATTAGAAGATTAATGAGAATATTTTAAAGTCGATGAACTTTTGAAAAATATCAAAATATTTATTTAAAAGTTAAATTCTACTCTAGAAAATATCATTTACAAAATTGTTTAATGTCAAAATAATATTTTCTAGAAAATTTCCTTTCAATTTTCTTATGTTTTTGTTAAAGAAAATAAAATTGCCTACAAATAATAATTAACAAAGAAAATAAATAATAAGAAGTGACAATTTTTCTGATCTGACATCTGACAAAAAAAATATTTTAAGGAATCTATAAAAAGATTTTTTCAATGTTTATTGAATTTTTTATTTTAAATTAATATACTGTAGGTATTTTAAAAATGAACTTGAATTTTAAAATTGTACCTAATATTGATGATAGTGAAAAAATAAGAAAGTATTCAAAAACAAGGGTTTTTAAAGCTCATAAAACGATAATATTATAAAGCATTCTAAAATTGCAATTATTTTATCTTATAAACTTTTTTTTGTAAAATAGTGAGATAGAATTTCTGAACTATTATGAAATAAATTTCTATTTCACTAAGAAACTCCATGTAAATAAGACATAATTGTTGAACTTTATGCTGTATCTACAACCTACGCTCCCGTTACTCTCTCTCTTATCGCAGTTTGCTAAAATTTTATATTATTTATTATATATAAACTAATTATTTATTTTTAAATTTGATTAATTTTAAAAATATTGCAAACAAATAAACATATTTACTTACTTACAAAAATGGCTTTTCTTTATTTTTATAATTCAATTTCTTTACGCATGCATTGATGCAAAAAGCGAAATATGTTAAAAGTTGGCATGATATCGCTTAGTGTAACACTTTAATACAATTTAATATATTTAACTCTACTTTGACACTTCGATGTGTGTAAAAAGTGTCATGAGAGCGTGCATTGCAGATGCAGGGTTCATTTTTTCATCTTGTCTTTACAAAATTTTGTCAGATGTCAAGATGGGTTGGGATTTGGAAAGTGTATAAAAATAGTTAATACTTAGTTTTTACCTCACATTATTATATAGCTAAATGTAATGATTGATGTAATAAAAATAATTGTTTTGAGAAAACTTAATGAATATTTGAATCATGAAACATTCATGAATATTTTATTTGAAATAACCATTATATTGAGTCAATTTAGGAGTACTTTATATTAACAGTTTGGTAATATGTACTTTTAACAATCTTTTGTTTTTATATACATTGTGCCTTGTTTCTTTATTTAAACAATTTATATTTTGTTTTATATTTCGAAAATTGATTTTCGAATTCTATTGAATATTAACCTCTATATAAATTAAAAATTAGTCATTTTTACTCCCTCCCAAAATTTACGTTATTACTTACTATAACAAAAAAGTAAATAATATTTTTTAAATAAAAGTTTTTGTTTTATATACAAACATTTTTAAACATATTACCTTGTGAATAAAAATAAATAAAAAAATTTTTGTTTTATAAATTATACACAAAAACAATTTAAAAATAATATAAATTATTTTTGAAATTAAATTAAAAAGAAATTCTAGAATTTCTATGAGATAATCTTTAAATAATAATTAATTAAAATTAACATTATCAATCACCTAAAAAAAATTTATTATTTAAAATAAATAAAACAATTTGTTAGAAATGATTTATTTTATTATATTAGACATTTTTAAATATTGCATTGTTTGCAAAATAAATCGGATTAAATTTTTGAAAAACATTAAATTCTATTTAATTTTTGTAACAAAGAAAAATTAAATTTAAATATAATTTTTTTAAAAGTTTATTGTAAGCCAATTGAAATTCTTTACAATATTGAAAAAAAAAGCAGAAAAAAAAATTATATTTTATTTTATTAATTTGCTACAACTATAAAAGAATTTTTTAAAAACTTTTCATTTGACATGTATTCTAATTATCACACTTGTCTAAGCCCACTACTAATTTTATTGCCAACTTTTTAAAAAAAAATTTTATTTTTATTTTAAAGATTAAAAAAAAAAAAAAAATTAATTTGACGTTAATTTAACATTTTTGTCAAAAAAATTATAACCAACAGAACCACATAATATAAAATGATTACACAAATCAATGACAACATCTATGCAAAAGTATTAGAAAATTGTTGTTAATTTCAAAAATTTAAAAGTAAAAGACTATTAAGTTGCTAAAACCAATATCTTAATATATCTTTTGTTTAAATCGATTAAATACATTATCAGTTAGCGCAAAATTCGATCTTATTTTCTGCTAAATATTTTCTGACAGTGAAATAATAAACTCATGTTGACATTTAGAGGTCTGTTTAGAAATTGTCAATCAACAAAATCATGTTCTAATTTATTACAAAGTTGTAAATTTTTTGAAAATATTCTTGTAATGAAAAAGATAAATTCTAATTCTTTTTTAAAAGTTTTTAATTAAATAATAGGCATAAGTTTTTTTTAATACATATATCTAAACTCAGTCATTTTGAGTTCACTTTTCCTATAATATCCACTTAAGTATAGCACATCTAATGTATAACTATTCTTTTTAAATTGAATTGACGTCCAACAAGGAACTAACAATTCACCGCCTTCTTCTTGAGCTTTTTATAAAATTAATTCATTAATTCTTCTTTTTTTGTTTTTTCTTTTTAATTTTCATTAAAATAAATTTTCTTTTATTTTAAATTATTATCTAAACCCCAAAAAAAAAAAAATTTTTATAAATATAAAAAAGAAGACGAATAAAGAAAATGAAGCAAATTAATCATCAAGAATTTACTAGAAATATTTGTTAAAAGTCGTCATTATTTACAAAAAAAAACAAAAAAAAATTGTTAATTTAATAAAAAGATAAAATAAATTTGATAAAAATAATAAATAAAAATAAAATTGATGTAATTTAGGGATAATTTAAAAGGGTAAAATAATAAAATCTTTATCTACCCATTTTGAATGACTTGTGACTATTAAAATTAACTAGAATTTTTCTTTCTTTAGTATTCATTTGAAAATGATTACAAAAATTGGTAACGCAAAATAGTAGATGTTAAGTATTAAAAAAATATAAGGTACTTGTTTTGTAACCTTAAGGATAATAATGGCCCAATGATTACTTAATTAGTTTGTTTTGTCAAAGTATTCAAAGAAAAGCTTCTAAATGAAAATTCATCAATAGAATACTTTGTTTAGTTGCTTTTTTGCTTGCTTTTCATAATGTAACTATGTACATAATTTAAACTGTCAAAGTATTTAAAGGAAATAAAGAAAATATTTATCAATATTAATGTCAATTTCCATTTTCTTTGAATTTTTTTTCAAATTTCAAGTAAATTTTATCAGTTTCTAATGTGAAAAAATCGTAGTCAATTTTTTCAATATCGAAAATAACATTTTGACATTTATTGTCTCATCATGAAAGGGATAAAGAAGCAAAATGTCAAAAACGTTGCAGGGACATTATTTTTCATGGATATTCAAAAATAAAGAACAACAATAATATAAATAATTAGCTGTCAAAGCAGATATTCAGCGTTAAAGTGAAAAATTGAGAAAGTTTTGCTTGACCGCTGCCATAGGTTCTTAATGACTAGTTTCAGTGTGCCTTTATACCCGTATGAACTATGTTCAAGGGTATAATAAATTTGTCATTAAGTTTATGACACCTTAAAAGAGTCGAGCTAGATATAGTGTTAAAGTTATGGATCGGCTCAGAATCGAATTCTGAATCGATTAGCCCATGTACGTCCGTCCGTCCCTCCGTCCGCACGATAACTCAAAAAATAAAGGAGTTAGGAGACTGCAATTTTTTTTACATCACTTTTGCAAAATGGTTAGTTTTGCTATTAAAATCCAGCATTTTCGCACGATATATTACATTCATACGGGTATTTCAGAGTTGAAACAGTCTACTCTACTGCACTCTTCCCCTCGTTTTGTAATGGTTTCTATATATGTTTAACTTTGGAAGTATTGTTTTGTTCGAGGCATTCAATAGGTAGAGTTTAATGATAATTTGTTAAAAAAATTACTCCATTTTACATTTGAATTATGTATTTAAATTTTTTTTTTAAAGCTTGTATTTCATTTTTGATCTTATTAAAATATTATAGGTTAGAGATTTAAATAATAAAAAGAAGTCATTGCAGCGTTAAAAGAAATAGATATATATATTTTGAAATATCATTAAATATTTTGTTTTATTAAAAATCTTGTTAGACCAATTCAATTTTTGGTTTAATTTAATGTCTAGTATATGTTTAGTCTTTTAGTATACAGATACTACAATAAGTACATTTTCAAGCATCATAGTCATCCCAGTTAACATTTTTATTTCCGTTACATAAAAAATTACTTATTAATAAAAATTTATCTTAAAATTAAATAACTATTAAATTATAAGTGATATATTAAAAACATATTATTTTTAATATATCATTTATAATTTAATACTTATTTAATTTCTTAGATTTTTCTCACCTTTAATATCATAATAAACAACTAATAGAAATAATCATAAATAACATTTACGTAAAGTTATAAATCATTTTTTAAATATCATATTAAAAATTATTACATTGTTTCGTTAAAATTTATAATCATTTTAAATTTTTCGAATTTTAATAAGAAATATTACCTATTTCAATCATTAAATTATAGTAAAAATTTAATAAAAAAAAAGACAAACGATATAAAATTTCCAATTTATTATAAAAATAAAATTATATCTAATTTATTTTTCTTTTTTTTTTTATTTTTGAAAAGGTGAAATGTATAAAGTAGAAAATATATAAATTAAGGTCATAATATTTTATTTGAACGGACACTAATCAATAATCTATTTAAATTTTATTATATTTTATTATAGTATGTAGTAGTATTATTTATTAAAGTTCATAAAAATATTATGTTTTGAATATTTTATTAAAATGTTACTACGAAATTATGAAGTTTATATGTAACTAAATACTACACCATTTTCATAGCGAATCTCTGATAAATTAAGTACATTTTGTTTATTTTTAGAACTTCTTAATGCAATAAATTCATCTGACTAAAATTGATATTTTTTTCTATTGTTAAAATATTGATATGGATTTTTTTTTTTTTATGAATCTTATTTGCTCCATAGAATTAAAATATGTGGGAGAAAACAAGAAGTTGATTAATTTATAAAATGAATACTCAAATATTATATTATTTTCTTTTATAATTCTATATACATCCGTAACTTGAATGTTAATATAATCAATAATTTTTTATAATTTTTTTTATCTCATAACTTCATTAATTGGTCCTTTTTAACATTAATACAGCATAACTTCTAATAAGTATTTAGGAAACAATGATTGTTTGAGATGTACATATATATAAAAAAGATATAGAAAATATTTTAAACAGTTTTTTTTTTTTAACAACATTAGAATTAAAGGGATTAAAAGGATTTACAAAAAATTAATACGATTAAAATGATTTAAAATAGGAGATTATATTTTTGTGTCAATTTATTTAAATGATTTTAATACTTCATTATAAAATTTAACAAATACTGTTTTTATATTATTTTCATTCTTCCTAACACTAACAGACCAATCAACAAAACTGCCACTTTTTTATTCAAACGTTTTTCCTAAACGTCAAATTTAATTATTATGCAGGATCAAGATTTTTAAAGTTATTTTTGGTTGTACAGAATTTTTACCAATTATATTTGCCTGACAATTACTATATTTCCCTCAATTAATAACTTTGATACAAATATATTTCTTTTGCTAGGATTAAGATTGAAAAACATAAAATATGAATTGTATAGGGATACTTTAAAAATGGTTGTCATGGTCTCTTTATTTTATTACAAAAATATCAATTACAATATTTTTATAACACTGTCATAAGATTTCAAAAGTGTATAGTTAGCATGCCTTACTCCTCTTTTTAATACTATACTTTAAAATTAAATATAAAAGTAATTTTATGGAAAATATAATTTTTAATTATTTTAAACACTTAGGTATATATAAATATATAAACATATATCTACATATATATAATATTTATTTATTTATCTAATCATTAATCAATTAAATAATAACAAAATTAAAATAATATAATAATATAAAAATTAAATACTTCAACAATATGTATATATTATATTATGGCATATAAACTTAAATTTTAAAGGTCATCAACACGCACACATCGACAAATAATCAGAAAAAAAAATTTTTGAAATCAAATAAGTGTAAACAACCAGTGGTGTGTAAACTGTAACAATTTTATTTTAACAAAAATGTCAATCGGTTCATTTAAAGATTAATTAATTTTCTGTTTTATTATAATGAAAAATATTCATTGATTTATTATTTAATAGGTATATACATATATAATAAAAACATACATACATAAATAAAAAAAATAAAAATTAATTGACATTTAAATAGATTGGATGTAATAAAAATTAATTAATTTTCGTATAATAATAATTGTTGTTTTTTTTTTTGTTGACGTTTTTTCAGTAGCGAAAAAAGAATTAATTTAAAATGTTATTTTTACAATAAAAGCATAAAAAAAAAATATTTATGCTTTTATTGAAAAAAGTATTTGTTATTTATAACACATATTATAGTATAAATTGCTAATTTTTAAATTACAATATAGTTTCAAACTTATTAATATTTCCACAAGCAGTAAATTTTTCCATCTTTAATACCATTGATCTATCTTTAATACCATTTGTAATCTTTTCGTTGTTTATAATAAAAAAAAATTATTGTATTGTATCAATAACTTACATAAATATGTCTTCAAATGATTCAGTTTTAAATTTAAGATTTTTTTTGGAACAAATCTTACCCAACAACTTCCAAATGAAACTAAATCAAGGTTCAAATTGTTGTACCTATTTTTAAAAAATAGCTGCAGTGTCAAAATGTCAAAAATCGTTTTAAATTCAAATTAATGATTAAAAAAAATTTAATAAAATTTTAAAAACATAATTAATTTGATCTAATTATCCATAAATAGTATTACTTTTGCTACCTAAAATGTCTAAAATTTTCTACATAACTTAAATATTTTCATTTTTAAATTTTATAGAAAAAAATTGATATTTTTTTATTTTGGCAACTCTATTTTTAGCCTAAATTTTTTTTTATTTTTAACTATCGCACTTTAATGATTTATTATGAAAAAAAATAAGAAAAATGTTCTCTTTATTTTAATTAAATTAAAAAAAAAAAATTAAATATGTTAATAAAAATATTTGCAAAATTTAGAAATATTTTTTTTTTATCTTTTTTTTACTACTTTTTACTGCTGTTAATATTTTTTGAACTAATAATTTAGAGAATATTGGTATTGAATATTTTAAATATATTATCTGCCTATACATTCAATTTATTGAATATTGTTGCTTATCGTTGCTCTGCATATTATGATCTATTTTGTGTTTTCCTAGATAATTTTTCTCATTAGATGAATTTCTTCACTTTTAAATATTTCGTCATCAGATCTTATCTGGTTTAAGCAAAGTTAATATTAAGTCTTTTTAAGTCTAACAGTCTATGTTAAGTCTTTTTAAGATTTTTTAAATCTAACAGTCTGTTAAGTCTTTTTAAGTTTTTTTAAGTCTATTTAGTTTTTTGTATAATCATATAAATTAAAATTATTAACGCCTTCTAAACAATTCTGTCATAAATAATTATATTTACATTCTCAAAATTCGAAATTTTATAACGTTATATTAAATTTTCGAGATATTTGCCTACCTTTAGTTTCATTAAGCCTTATATGCTTACCCTCTTAAACCTTGTTTAAAAGCCTTATGCTTACGCTTTTATTTAAATGTACTCATTATTATCATTTTAATTCATATCTAAATTACTTTTCGTCTTCGTTTAACAAATATTATTCAAAATAAAAGAAATCTTATTAAAATCATCGTAAATGTCATAATTTTTATAAACTGCGAAAAAATCATAGCATCTATGTTTATTAAAAATTAAAAAATGCAAATAAATTTTCTAAGAAAATTTTAAAAAATGAATGCTCATCTTAAACATAAAAACTCTTAATGGAATATTTCATTATTTCCCCTTGATCTCTGTGTATCGCAACACGTTTCTCATAAATACATTAAATCTGATTTTTTTTTTTTTTGTCATTTTGTCGTTATCTTATTGCAAAGAAAAACCACAAACAAAAAAAAACCTAAATTCAAATGCCACCCACAGAACAAAAATCATATTAAGATCGGCAGGTAGTAAAAGTTCAAACAGGTACATGTGTATATCTATTTAATAATCTATGTATGTATCATTTTTATATGTATACAAATAAATATAAATAGAAATAATATTAAACATCTCTAATAACAAAATACATATATAAAGAAAATCATGATTATTATAATAAATATGCATATGTATAAGACACAAGGTCAATTTTATTTTAGAATTTCAAAAACAAAAAACGTAACATATTTTCTAATAAAATATTGTGTATTTGAATTAGATTTTGATATGGTGTTAAAAAGAAATGGGTAAAAAAAATTTCGCAAGGTGAATTGCCTCCAATTAATGATGTTGAATAATATATTACAGGTGCCTCAGTGGTCTAATGGGTAAGAGAGTATAAAATATGATATAAACAACGAGGGGGTGTTAGTTCGCATCCCACACATATTGTAAGAATTATTTCCCCTTACGACATTTACACGCCTGAAAAGAAAAAGCTATTTATTTTTTTTATCACATTTATGTGGCAGAGAAATAAACTAAAAAAAAATATTACAATATATTTGCCTGCCATTCATTCTGATGTCTAAAGAGATGTCAGTAACTAATATAAATTTCTTCTTAAGAATAATAAATTTTCAGAAATTTTCTTCAAAATTTAAATTAATTTTTTCATAATTTGTACTCTCTTTTAGAACATAGTCGCTCTATAAAATCTTATCTTTCATGATTTTAAGTTTATTTATGACCAAGTTTTTCATGTACATTTTTTTATTTCTCTCCTATTTTTTACCATATATTTTTTTGATCTTTGAGGATTATACACAAGTTCTTGTTTTACTTATCTTTTATTTATGTGAAGGAGCATAGCACATAACATATTCCTTTTTTTCACTATGTGGCTATTATAATAGATAAAGACAACTATTCATGAAGACTTGCAATTTTTCTATTTCTTCCTGATTTAAAAGTTTTTGGTACCCAGTAATAAGACAGTTCTGAACTGACACAATTAATGTAAAATGATGTATAGTTGACATATATAGCAAAGTTGCCGTGTATAGCAAATCGTATAAATTTTAAACACAGCTTATTGCAAACCGACTCCTATAAGCCACTATAAATATAAATTTGCAAATCTTTAAGTACTAGTTTTTTCTGAAAATTTTTACGTCATTTATTAATGAGTGTTGCATTTTTATACAAAAAAAAAAACAAGTAAAAGTACATTGACCTATACAATTTCCTTATTTTGGAAAGGAAGACCAGTCAAATGATTACAGTTTATATTATTTAACATTTCTCTTTCTTTTTTTTTTCAAAATTAATCTAAAACAGTATATCTTTTCATTGAATAATTTCAATTTTTTTTTTTTATTTTACTCAACCCACATATTTTCTTTTTATACACATATTATTTTTTTTTTTTTTTTTTAATAATAATAAAAAGTATAAAAATACAAACGAATACAAATCTAACAAGAAAGAAAAATATTTATAAAGAAGAAAATAACTCATATAAAAACAGTCGAATGACTATGAAATTCAAAACTTTCAAAGGAAAACTCAAAGATTACAAACGAGATAGAATGAAAAAAAAAAGAAAACTCTTTGTACAATTTTTGTTTTTTTTTTTGGTTTTTCTTTTTTTTTTCTTTTTTTTTTTTATATTAAAATATTAGTTTTACATTCACCTGAGAAACAATTTTTGTTTATGAGAAAAACTGTTTTCACCTGATGCGAATTTTTATCTTCGTTTTTGTTGTTTTTTTTTTTTTTTTGTATTTTACCTTTGTTTAATTTTTGCATTAAAATTTAGTATGACTATTTAGTTGTTGAAATGTATCCAATTCATAATTTATACTATAATATTTTTGTTTTTTTTTTAAATTATATATTCATACAAGTAAAAATTTTTTTTAGTATTTAAAAATTGCACACATAAAATAAACTTATTTGAATTTTCTGTTTTTTATTACTTATGTTTTCTTTTAACCTAAAAATTCGCTGTTCTATTTTAAATAATATGTTTTTGTTTGTTTTTTTTTTTGTATTTTTTTTTTGTTTTTGCATATTAAGCATGTATGTTAGTCATTCGGATCTGAACACCATTGAGGCCCATTAGAAACACAATTCAATTTGAATCACGTCCAGTTGAAATTCCTTAATTTAGATATTTGGATTGAAAATAAGGGAAAATATGGTGGTTCAATACAGTCTAATAAAGAAGTAACCAAATTAAAATTAAAGAGTAGAGTCTAAATTACAAGGTTTCAATGTTCCACTGCAAATATTTTTTTTAATTTAATCGAACTGACTGGTACAACTGCTAAACAAAAATCTTTAATTTGTAATCCAAAACACCTCTGTAATATATATATTTTTTTAATGCATTTCTCTGCCGTGGCTGTAAATGTCGTAAGGGGAAATGCCCCTTACGACGTGGTTTGGTTTCGAACCCATACTCCATCCGTGTTTCCAGCGAATTTTATACGCTCTTACCCGCTAGGTCACCCAGGCTCCTAATATAGATTTCAAAGCTGAAAATGAAATTAATTATATATTTTTTGCAGTTGGAAAAGCTTTTAATTTGTACTCCAGTTTAGATAAAATTAAGAGGTCCTTAAATTTTTTAATTCTGGGTTTAAAAATCTAATTAATCTAAGAGCTTAATTATATCAACCATAAACACAAAAAAAAAAGCACTGGAAACTGAACTTTAGTTCTTTACCAGTACTAACCAACTTATCCAATTCAACTTAACGTTCTCAATTTTACTTTAACTGAAACAGACAGTTAACCATAAATTCTATTTAGGTATAGAAGAGAAGACTTATACCTGTTTATACCATATATTGATTGGATATCAAGAACATCCTCTGTTATATTTTGTCTCTCTTTAACTTTGTTGTTAACCAGCACCAATATAGTAAATATATCTTAACCTAACGTTTTTATGGTTTTTAAGTTACATAAATTTTTATTTTGTGCTTTTATACATGTAAGTATACTTACTAAAGAACTCTAGGACGAATTGCTGGAACTGTTCTGAAAATTCTTTCATTCAATAATAAACGTATGTAAACAACATCTGATGTCAGTTCAAAAAAATTAAATGTAATCTACGTATACTCAAGTAATTTCTAAAAATAATTTAAAAAATAATCAATCTTTCTTTTTATTGTACTCGTACTACAGTTTTGAGAATGACTATATAATATAATTTTATGAATTTATGAACTTAAGTTAAAGAAAAAAAAAACCACAAATCTAAAAATTGACAAAAAAAAAAGAAAAATATTTATGAAAATTTTATTAACAAAAAAAAAAAATAAATAAAAAAATTTACATTGAACATAGTTACAATGAAAAGTGGTTCTTTATATTTAAAATAATAAAAAAAAAATACTATTAATTTTTTTTCCTACAAACTATAGCATGTTAAAAAAACAAAAAACAAAAAAAATACTAAAAAATTAAAAGTTATTTTTAATATTTTCACCTTCTTTTATTTGTTTCCTATTTTCATTTTGTATTTTTTTTGTTTTTTTTTTTTTAAATGCAAATAAATTTATAAAATAGAAAAGAAAAGAAAATTGTTTTTAAGTAAGAGCTTTTTTTTTATTAATTCTCACTCTTAGTGGTAGGACGTTTATTAAATTCTAACAATTTAAAGAAAGAAAATTTATTTTGAATTTTTGTAGTTAATTTATTAATAAATAAATTATTAAAGTTTCATTATTAGGAAATCTAAAGTCGAAACAACAAGTTATATTTTGAAGCAAAACGGATCTTTGAGTGAAACAAACAAATTCAAATTCAATTGTCAAATTCCAAATTATCGCTTTAAATAAAAAGGAAATTATAAGTGGTCAAAGGCGCAACAATTTCTAGTTTTTATAGTTTTTATTTGTTTTAATGCATTTCTCTGCCATATAAATGTGGACAATAAATTACACAGCTTTTCCTGTTCAGGCGTGCCTGTAAATATCGTAAGGGGGAATAACTCTTACGACTTGTGTGAGAATCGAACCCACACACACTTTATCGGTATTTACAGAGTATTTTATACGCTCTTACTAACTAGGCCACCGAGATCCCTTTGTATAGTATTTTAGGTTTAAATTTTAAATCACTTTACATTTTTAGTCTATATATAGTAGGGAGTGTAATACCACAATATCGGAATCTGGAAAGGCAGAATCCTGATTGACATTTTGCAGTATTCAATACCGGTATTAAAGTATTTCGCTATTAATTTTCTTGTTTATTTTTAACATATTTTTCTTCACTTCGTATGTATGATGAATTTAATGTTCAAAAATATTAAAGTATTTTAAATATATTTGCCGTTAAGCTAGAGGCATTAAATTTTTGGTCACAGTTTGGTTCCTTGTCACAATACATTATTTTAATATAATTATACGAAATACTATAGGACTTAACGAAATTAAAATTAAGTATTTTTGCTATGATTTTACAGAATTGATTACAGAAATTTTTAAAATCAAATTAAATGAAAATATAAGCTAAAAATTATATAATTAAATGAGTTTGACTAGAAAAATTTATAAACAGTTAACTTATAACATTTACGTTACATTAATTTAAAATTAAATTGGCTTAAAACGTTCTTCTGAAAGTTTTTACCAGATAATTTTTCTTTTACTCTATTATATTTTGAAAATATGAAAAATTTCTAAGTTTTTATATATATAAGTACTAAGGTAAAAGTTATGTTATAGTATATAGTACCTATAACACAATTGTTTGAAAATAAAAAAAAGTCAACCCATTTGTATAATATTTGCTTATTAAAAGTATATGGGTAATGTAATATATTAATGTTATTTTTTCGAAGGCATTGGGGAAATTAATATCCAAAAAATGTATGATCTTCTTTTTACACCATCTCTTACAATCGCTACAAGCGTAAAAACGTTTTTTTTTTTTTGCTGTAGTTCAATACTAGGCAACGGCACAAAACTTCGATCTAACTTAAAAGATTAAAGTCTGACCCTTTATGCATTTTTAGTTTTTTGCGAGGATAGGTGGGAATCTCGAAAGAAACCAATAAAATCAACGCAAGAATTATCTTTGTTAGTGTTGAATTTTATCCAACTAAATGTAACCTCTCTTTTAAACCAAACGTCAGGTTAGAACTTATGGTACAATTTTCTGATTAGTTTGGGAGTTAAGATTTTTAAAAGCATACTTCCAGTCTTTCAACTAATAATTATAATATTTTAAATTAAGTGAAAAATTAATGATTGTCTATTCATCATTTTGTTTTTATTTTACTTAAATACTTTTATATAATGAATGTTAAAGAATGAATATGGTTAATGTTTTAAATTTGTTTTTATTTAAGATTAAAATAAAAAAAAACTTTTCTCTACAATAATTTTATGTTTTCGATATTGAGTACCCGGTATTTAATTTTCGTCCGGTATATTGCACTCTTTAATATACATATAGTATTTTTATATAAATTATAATACATTTATTTGAAACTTAAATATTCCTAGTGGATTAATTAAGAATAGATTTTTTTTAATTAAAAAGTTTTTAGACTAAAATAAAAATTAAATTTAAAATGTTTGAATCAGTATGTATTTTAATATCTCTTTAATTAAAAATCTATATTATTAATGGTCATATTACACTTATTTTTAACTTAAAACTGAAAATATTATAATCATATTAAAATTTTCATAATATTAATATAATTTTTAATTTTATTTTTATAATTTTACTACTAAAGATAATCCACCACTAAATACAGTACATTTATTTATTTTAAACAACCCAAGAAGCAGAAAAAAATAATCAGAATATTATTCATTATTATTTAAAAATATAAAATTTAAAAAATATTTTTTTTTTTTTTTTTTATTTTTGAATAACAAAAATTAACAAAAAAAAAAAAAAAAGAAATACAAAATACTTTAATTTTCCTTTTTCTTTTAGTTTGTTTGAAGCCACAATAGCTTACACGTAGATTTTATTCTTTCTTTTATAATAAAAGAACGATAGAAAAAATTTTTCATTTTTAATTTTTAAGATAAAGGTATATAAAAACCGAAATACCGTTACGTTTAGTTAAAAAAAAGAATAATTTAAATAAAGTTTTTATAAATAAAAATGTATTAATATATATATATATACATATATATATATAAAATCTAAAAATACATTATTTATATATATATATATATATAATCGAAAATAATAATAAAAAAAAAAAATACATAATAACAATAGTTTTGAAAATCAAATACAATTTTTATTACAAATAAAATAAAAAAAAATAAAAAATAATAATAAAAATTACTTTTTCCTTATACATCAATAAATAATATATATGTATATTATAAATATTAATTTATTTCTTATATGTGTGTTGTGAAAAATCAAAATTGTTGTATATATTCTAAATTTATTATATTTGTATGCATATATGTGTTAAATAATATATTTTAACATAATGTTTGTATAGGTTTTATATTACGTCTATATGAGCATATATGCGTGTAGCCTTATGACCAACAAAACGCATTTATTATAAAATTCATGCAAACAAAAAAAAAAAAATCATATTATATAAAATTAATAATACATACCTAACTTTTATATTATAATATTTAAAAATATTTTATATTAAAATATTATTTTATAAATGAAAAAAAAAAAATTTATTTTGTTTTTTTTTTGGCTTAAAATAATCTAATTAAACAATATTTGCATTCCTTATGATCAATTAACTCTGTGGTTAACATCATATTAATTGATTAATTGAAAAAAAAAAAAAAAAAAAAAATTAGAATTAAAAACAAATTGTTATTCTATAAAAATAATTTTTCTTTTTTTTATCTATAAAAATATTATCAATATTTAAATAAAATCATATAAATACATAAAAACAAAAAAGTATTCGTATAACAAGATTAAATCAATTAATTTAACATAATATGAATATCAAGTTAAATTTAATTAATTTTTTTTAATTCATATTAAGGCAAAAATTATTTAAAAAAATACGTTAAAAAATAAAATTTGTTAAATTAATAAATTAAACAAATAACAGTCATATTATATATATAGTAATATTAATAGTATTGTATGACAAAACCATATATACACACACACACATGTTTAAAATGTTTTAACAAATCACGAAAAAAAAAAAAAAAATATGGACCTATATAAACTGTTACATTTGATTTTCTGAAAACTCTATAGTAAAATAGACGGCTAAAAATCTAAATATGACATGTATCTTATAAATACACTAAAACATATTCGAAATATTACAACTATTTTGGACTAAGTGTAAAAGTATTGTATTTTTCTTACAAATAGCAAACGGCAAAAATAAATATTATCAGACAGTAAAGTAGGAAGCCTGTTTCAGAGAAATAAAATCTTTATTTAAAATTTATTAAAAAAAAATCAAAATTACAATATTTTATATCAGAATTTATTTATTTTTTCATTTTTCTAATATTTCATTTAGAGTTTCATCTCAAAAAGAATTTCGTCTCGAGAATTTTGTGAAATCTTTTAATTTTTGCTTTGCCGTTCTCAAGAAATTTTATATATTGTTAAAATTGGGGCTTGAAAATATTGAAAAATATTGCTAGAGATTTTTGAGATTTTCGCGAATTTGCTAAAGGGTTATGATACTATAAAAACAATAAATGAAATGTATATATTATTATCAAATATGCTAAACACTTTGTCACCTTTTACTAAGATTTTTGCAAACCCAAAGTGACTAATTAACACCGATGATTTTTTTTGATGTTATTTTTTACATCATTCATCATTCTAAAAACCGCGAAATAGTTAAAACAGTAAAAGCACATCAATAAAAAAATTCAACTATCTGGGGTTGTGGATTGACAATAAATTGAAATGGCTTGATCATATTGATTATTTAATAAAAAAAAATTACTCCATACGTGTTCATCTCCGGCGACTTCGAAATTACTTATCAAGAAAAGCATTAAATATTATTTTCAATTCATACATAATAACGAATATTACTTACCTCAATCCAATTTGGAATTGGGCCGACCGGTCGGTGATCAATAAATTAAATATAATACACAAAAATGCTATTAAGTTATTTCATTTCTATTCACCCACTTATCCTACTGCGTCACTATATTCAGAACAATACTTAAGCTTATAGAAAATATTTCTAGAAATGCAATGTATATGACAGCTTTTAAAATAACAAATAACTTAATAGAACATAATTTTATTCTAAATAGAATGTTGGATATCCACACTTATAACACACGCAATAAAACAAATTTCTATCTAACATTATTTAGAACAAATAACCAGAAAAATAATTGTCTACATACATGTTTAAAAATGTTTAATGAGTTATCTTATAATATAAAGGAATTATCAAATATATTGCAATTTAAGAAAGAGATACACCAGTTTATCTTAACAAATTAATGCAAGTTAGAAAAATATTTAATAGTATGGTTAACTTATATCGACGCATTTTGAGACAACAATCAAAATTTGCTATATTTTTCATATAATTTTATATGTAAGCAAGAAAAACTTATGAAAAATCAAGATACACTTTCCTGAATTTTAAGAAAACACAATATAATTAAGAAAAACGGTTAACACATGTAAAAGTAAAGTAAAAGTATAATGTTGAAGTTTTATTTTTTGTGTTTTACTTCCCTCAAATTTCATGTTGAAACAAATTTTTGTGTTTCAATTCCGTCATGTGTCTAAGATATATAGGTATCTAGAAAAAGCAAATTGTCAATTTTTTCCCCTAAACAGAAAGGTAGAAAAAAATATTTTTGGATAACGATAAATTTAAACATGTTTGACGTCTCTAAATTGAATTTATTAAGCAGGACTTAAGACATAAACATTTAAAAATAGAGGCCTACTTTTAGGGGCTGCAACTTCGAAATAGGCAGAAAAAAGTTGTTCCACAACAGTAATTTTTTAAGATACCTCTCATTTCATTGCTCTATAGCTTTAAGTTTTGTAAACAAACAGACAGACTGACAAAGTGAGTAATAAACAAATTTTTCTAATTTTTTTTAAGCCAAAATTTATAGATTTTTTACATAATAATTTATAACAAAGCAAAATAACTTCTAATAATTTAACAACATTTTGTTTTATTCAATAACAATAATAAGCGATGAATTTACATTATTATGTAATGTACCTATGTACATGATTTTTTTTTTCATTCAAAAATATTAGAAGTAATAAATAATAAAAACTGTAAACAAATACAAAACAAACATATGATAAATATTGAATCTGCTAACAAAAATTTTACCGTTTTAACTTTAGGTCATTAATAAAAAAATAATATGCATAGAAAAGTACATAATTACATAAGTACGTAATATGTATATACATTTTTAGAAATATAAAAAAAAATGTATCCGTTCAGTCGTTTAAGCTGTATTTTTATTATCGCTCTATTACCGCTCAGTCGTTTAAGCTGTACACGTCCCCACAGACATACCCACACACGTATCCACACACACACAGACGGACATCATGCTAAAAAAAAATGTACAGCCTTCTCCACACCGGAGTAGTGCATATTTGCCAAAATCTCGGGTACAAATTTTTAGTATGAAAACAATACCTACTTTATACATATGTACATTAATGTATGCAGTCGGTAAAAAAAATATGTATATGTACATACATATGTATAACTTTTCCCGCATAAGTACATAATGTACATGATCTTTATTATTTCATTATGATACTGCTAATAATGTTAAATAATTATTTTCTATTATAATATTATTTATATTTAAAAAGTTTATTTAGCTTAATTAACATAATAATTTATCCAGACATTCATATATAAAACACAAAAATACTCAATATCGTACCTATGTATATAGAAATAAAAAATTACATTCATGTTTACAAAATTAATAAAATAAAGTACATACAAACAAAAAATTATAAATAAGAGTTGTTTTACTCTAAATAAAAATAATTATAACAAGTCTAAAACACTTTACTGTTGACTTTCCCGTATATTTATTGTGTATATAAAATAAAGTATCTGAGTTAATATACACAAACATACATATATATTTATATGTAGTATAAAATGTAATATTAGTAAACAAAAAAATTTGAATGTTTGAAATGGACATGGGCAATTTTGATGGGTAACACTCAATACTGATCCTGAACAAAAAAGTTAGGATCAAAAACTTTTAGTTGTAGAAAAAAAAAACATTTTCACTTTCCAATTAACCGAAAAATTTGATAGTGAACAAAGTTTTTGGCACGAAACCCGATTTTTATTCTTTATTCTATATGAAATTTAGAACTTTTGTATGAGATTCGGAATTTGTTAAATATCTATACTAATCATTAATTTATTCATGTATTCATGGAAATTCAACTTTATTTTATATAGAAGTCAAAAATCAGATTCTCGAACTTTATGAAAAATTTGAAACAAAACTAAGTTTTAACTCGAGAAAATCATCATACGGTTTTTTACATAGAAAAATTGACCGTAGAGATCAACAAATTAAGATACACTTGACATACAGACATTCTTACAAAAATTGTCATTTAGAGCGTATCAAATTTCGATACATCGAAATTTATCTAAATTTCAAAATCGAATTTATTCGTGATTTCAATACTTTTATTATAAATACGAGAAAGTAAAAATAAAAATAAATTAAAAAAAAAGTTAAAGTAAACAAAAAAGGAAAGAATGAAAATGATAAAATATTAACTTTTTGTTATAAATAGATGCATAATAAAAGTTTATTTATTTAATAGACATAAAAATAATGTACAAACCAAAAATATTTTTAATAGACCATAATTTGTCTTAATAATCAAAATTTATAAGTTTCATTCTATAAATTGCAAAAAATTTGATTGTAATCACTATTAATGTAATGACTGACTGTCTGTCTATTACATAAAATTTATGTAGGCTTTGCTTTTCATATTTGGATTAATGATTTTTATACAATTTTAAATATAAATATTTGAATCTGAAACATACTTACCTACATATACTGTACGAACACTAAACTTCCTTGTAAAATTTACAAAATAGGATTTAAAAGGAAAATGATAAGACTAATCTACAATCAAACGCAATTTTAACCAGCCATGATGCAAGTACTGTCAAAAGAAGTTAAAATGTATTAAATTGTATTGTATGGAAGCTGTTACAATTAACATAGTCATGACTCATTCTTACCACAGTTAAGAAAAAAAGTTGATCAACTTTTAACTTTTACGTAGTTAATACGCTTTAAAATCTCAAAAGTGGACCAACTTTTAACTTTTACGTAATTAATACGCTTTAAAATCTCAAATGTTTTATGTTGTCATATTTCAAATTCATTAAAATTACCATATATTTGAAATTCTGTTCGCTATTATTTTTTTTTTTTTTTTCAATGAGAAAATGGATTTTAATGAAAACTTAATTAAGGAAGTAAAAAAAAATCAAATATATACAAAAATACATAATTGTCATTTTTATACGCATACGCTTCTAAAACGTTTTCATTGTGGCAATAATTTTGTGACAAATCTACGCAAATCGGCGTAAATAATTTGGTTGTAGCTGGACGGTAAAAGAGAAGATATAAAGGGAAAATTATGAGATTTAAGATAATAATTTGGTAGACTTAACTTTTAATGGGAGCACTTCTCATATATTCACTATATTGTACCTAAATGAAGTACATATACGGAGGATCAGAAGTAAACTTTAGATTTAAGATTAAAATTTAAAAGACTTTCAAAAACTTTGTTCCGGGAGCGGGTGACAATCCTCCACGCTAAAATCAACCTGCGACAAAATCTTGCTGTTTTCTTTTTATCTTGCATTAATCTATCTTTCTAAAATCTTGCATTACAAAATCTTTTACGGACAAAATCTTGCAAAATATTTTTAAAGAAATAGAATGTGGTTTTGTTTTTAAAGTATGTATAAACAAATAGTTAAGGAGGATTTTAGAATTGGATTCAAAAGCAGTTTTGCCGCTTTTTCCAGAATATTTATATATAAGAATATGTGACATTCTGAATAACATGCAAAATTTTGTCCTAGTAGATTTTGGAAAAAACATTTTGTTTTAAAAGATTTTGTATGCAAGATTTTGTCATATTAGATTTTGACGTAAAAGATAATGTAGCAAACCCCTTTTTTCCAGGGAAATTTTTTTTTTTTTTAAGTATAATAAAAATAACATACTACTGATCACATTTAATATTCTAAAGAAAAACTTTTTTTAAACTTACATGTTAGAAACAATTTTAGTGTTTGTTAATGTTTTTTTTTTTTTTTTATTTTTAATTTCTTTTATTTTATTTTGAAACATTTTAAGTTATGCATCTGTTACTCTAGATTCTATATATACATATGTGTATGTATGTATACAGAAATTCAATTATACATTTCTATCAATATACATTATTTTATGCACTCGTATATACTCTTTCAATTAAAAATACTTATTATTTTATACAAATTTTTTTTTTTTTTATATAATAAATTTTAAATTTAATTCAAAATCATTTAATAATTTGTTTTTTTTTTTTTTTGGCTTCAATTTCAATTTTTTTATTTTATTTTATATATTATTGTCACAATTTTTATAATATTTTTAATTTATTTTTATATTTTTTTATCCTAATTTTTAGTTTTTATTCGTTTACCTTTGTTAGATTGTTTTTGAACTCTCAGTTGATGCGGTCGATTTTCATATTAAAATTGTGTTAAAAATGTAATAATATAAATTTTAAAAAATAAAAAAAAAATAATTACAAAAAAAAAAATTATAATAAAAATAAAAATGTAAGGAATATACGAGAAAATTCTAATATTGTATTAAAGTAACCAAAAAAAAATTAAATTGCATAAAAAAATATCCTTAAAAATAAAAATAACACCCAACATCAAATCTATTATATAGAAAATAAAGTGCTTAAATTTTTTTTTTTTTTCTTTTTTATTACTATGTGCGTAATAATAACAATTACAATGATATAAATGATAAATATTTAAAATATTGTATATATTATATATATAATATGGTTTTTTTTTTTTTTTGAAAATATAAAAAAGAATTAAATAAAAAATAAAAAAACATGAAATACATAACGCAAAAAAAAAATAAAAATGAAATAAATTATATTAAATTTTAATGTATAAATGTTAAAATAAAAAAAATAAAAAACAAAGAATAAAATTTAAAAAAAACACACATAACACGTTAACGGTACATATAATAACGGATAACAGCACTTATAACGATAATAACATTATTATACATTACATTACCGCTAACTACTGTAACTTTTCTTCATTTTTTTTTTTGTCTTGTTGTATTTTTATTATTTCATAAATCTGGTGGTTAATTTTTGTTTTTTTTTTACACACATTTGATGGTGATTTTTTTCTTCTTATATATTATGATCTCCCTTCTTTTTCTACACTTTTTTTGCTATTTACCATGTTGAATTTTTTGATTCTTTGTGATTTTTTGTGATTTATTCAAAAATTTCATATTTTTGTTTTTGTTAATTTTTTATGTTTATACCATAATTTAAAAATAAAATTTTTTTTTGCCTGCGTAAAAAACAAAAAGTCCGTTATTTTTTGTTTGATTTTTTATACTTAATGTTTTTGTTTTTTGAATAAATTTTTGTCTTACTGTAATATAATTTAATTATAACGGTTAAAAAGTACACATGTGTACAAAATTCTAAAAAAAAAAAAACAAAAAAAAAGTTATTTTTTTTTTTTTAATAAATATAACATACATAATATGTAGGTACAATATATAAAGAATCAAAATTACAGTATTACTGCACATATACCTAATTTAAATTTAACAATAAAAAGAAAAAAAAAATATATAAAAATATTTAAATAAAAAGAACAAAAAAAAAATTATAAAAAATTAAATTTTTTTCATCCAAAAAAAAAGAAAAATTTATATACATACATAAATAGTAAAAATTTAAAAGAAAAATGTTTTTACTTAACATATGGATGTGGTTATATGTATGGTTGTATATGTTTTTGGGTAATAACAGTTATTTTACGTTAAAACATATTAAATAAAATGTATTTAATGTATTTATAAGTATATATTTATATATTTATAGTACATATATATATAATATATTTTGTTATATAAATTAAAATGTTCATTGTTGAACAATTTTTATATAATATTAAAAAACTAAAAAATAAGTTATAAGAAAACTAAGAAAAATGTTAAGTTTTAAATGTTAAATATTAAATAATTAATTAATAATAAGGGTTGGAGTTGTAGAGTGTTATATAAATTTGATTTATGTATGTATTTAAAATTTTTATACAGCTTTTGTAAAAAATAATTCAAATTCACTTTAATGTATGTAAATATGTAATTACGCCTCTACTTAATCGATATTTAAATTCAAAAATGACATTTTATACAATAACAAAAAAAAAAAGAAAATCCTTTGACCAGTTTAAATTTTTTTTTTATCGGTAAAAATATTAATTTAAATCTGTATAAAATATTCCTTTGTAACTTAATATCGTAGAGAAGCTGGCAATAAATAAATTTTTTTTTGTTTTTTGTATTCATGTTTTATGAAATGATGTATATATATAATACATACTTTTATACATATATAAATATTTTTTTGTCATTTTAAAATTAATTTTGATACTATAATGGAATTTCAAAAAATTAATTGTTAATTATTTTGTACTTTACAAAATCTCCATTTATATCTCAATACCCACTTTTTATACAATGATTTTTATGGTTAAACTTATACTGTAGATACTAATTAAAGATTTTAAGTTTTAAAAATATTTTTTTGTAAAATGAAACATTCGTGTAAATATATACATATAATAATTTAATATTAAAATTTTGAATAATAACTACCAGTATATGTATGTTAAATAGCCACTTTAAATTTTATTTCACTTTATCTTTTATATGTATATGTATACCTGTATGTAAATCAGATATACAATTTCTGCCAACTATAGCTAAAAATTGGGAAAAGAAAAATGACATATTAATAGTAAAAATGACATATTAATAGAATGCTCGATAATTTGTAAAAATTTTGTATAGCTTAACATTTTTCTTTTTTTTTTTGTTCATATTCTTGTTTTTTTTTTTCAGTTTAAAATTTACTTAAAATTTTTAAATAACGAATGCTTCTTGCGTAAAACTCCGTCTTTCATTTAAAAATTTGAAATAAATTTAATTATAAAAAAATTTTTTTAACATAAAAATTTTAATATTTTTAAAATTAATTTTTAACCCTTCTGTACTAAATGGGCACAAAATAACTCGATATAAAACCTTTTATACTTTTTTTTATTATTTCTTTTTTTTTCCAATTTTCTTTTATAATTTTTATATTTAATGTGTTGTATGAAAAAATAATCATCGAATAATTTTTTTTTAAAAATAAAAATATGAAATTAAATAAATAAATTTAATTTAAAGATAATTAACAAACAATAAAAAAAAACTGTACTTATTGGTACAACAGAAAAATACAAAAATCAAATTTAATTAATAAATTTTATTACTTAATTTTTCGTAAATTAAAAATTGATAATGATTATATACTGCCATTAATACGATCAAATATTCTATAATTACTCCTGTTGCAGTTAAAACATTTTATATAAATAAATGTTTATTATTAAATATTTTTAAATATTTTTGTTCAAACAGTTAATCAAAAAACAATACCGCCCTTTCAAATTTAATCACTTTAAAAGTGATGTCCTAATGTTTACTTTGCTTCCTTTACTTTAAATACTTTTTCAAAGTATCAAAACGAAGCAAAGTTAACAAAGTAAATACTGGTCTAATGATATTCTTTGCATTTTTTACTTTGACTTTGGTTGAATTTATTTTTTCTGAAATGGATTTAAAAAAATTTTTAGAAATTTTATATATATAATAATTATTTTATATGAAACATAGAAATGTTTGTATTCAGTACTAAATAGGAGAAGATTTTGGTTTTGGGACATTTATAGAAATCGTCAAATTCATAGATTGTACGAAATCACATTACACCTATTCAAAATTTTTCTCATCTATTCAAATTTTTTTAATGTTTATGTAAAAAAATTCAAATATCAAATATCAAAGTATTCAATGTTAAGTACGAAATTGAAAATTCGTTAACTTTCGGTACTTTGTTTCGTTTCCTTACTTTGAATACATTGTGCATTTGGTCAAGTAGATAATGTGAGAGATAATGTAATTCATTTCAGCTGTCAAAGTTTTCGAAGAAAATAAAGGAAGCAAAGTAAGCATTCCGCCATCATCTTAAAACTGTTAATAAAATATTTTTATATTTGTTGACACAGATAATAGATGACGCACAAATAAAAATATGTATTTGTTTTTCATAATCTTGTAAAAAAGCTGGACGCGAGTATTCGACACGGATTAATTCCTCGCTTAATCAGGTTATTTAATCAACTAATGCGATGGTACTAGAAACTGAAACTTAGTCAAATGTGATAAATAATAAATGACCTATAATGGACGTTTTATTCTCCTTAAAACGTCGATAATATATATCGACGTAAAAAAGGTCGATAATATATATTTGTCGATAATTTAAAGTTATTTAATTAAAAAAAAAAATGATTGATGATTGAACTTATTATCGTATCTTAATAAAGTCTGCAGTTACTGCAGAAAATCCTGCGCTTAACTTTTAACAAATTTTAATTGTTTTACTCGAACATAGTAAAATTCAAAAATAGATCAATTTCTTCATCTTATAGAATTTAATTCTCAATTTAAATCAATATTTAGCATTCGTAACATTTTTTTATAACAATACAAAAATGTCTTAAATTTTAAATATACACACATTATAAACGAAATCGTTAAATTTTTATTTAAACTGCCAGAATAACAATATTGTGTGAATATTAATTGGTATTTTTAACAGAGAATTATTTTAAATATTTTTAAAGTATTATATTAATATTAATTTTAATGTATTATTAAATATTATAAGTAAAGCTGAATATAAAACTCAACTATGCGATATATAAAAATACAAAAATTACTTTATTTTTTTTTTGTATTTATTATTATTTTTTTGTTTTTTTTTTGTTTTTTAAATGCTTTAAAATTATTGTGGCTTTAAATTTCAATAAAAAAAAAAAATTATTATTATAATTAAAACAGATTGAATATCTCATTTTATCTATAACATATATATACATATACGTATACAAATATATATATTTATGTAATATAGACATACAATTTGGTACTAAAGAAAATTAAATTTTTTAATCTTGATTATATGGAAAAATAAAAAATACATTTTTTTTTTTTTTTTTTTTGTAATTATCCTTTTTAATTTAATTAATTGAATAAATATGAGGTTAAAACATCAAATTAAATATTTTAATTTTAATTAAATCTTCAATATGTAAATTTTCTTATATTTTTGTTTTTTTTTTTGTTTTTCTTGCATTATATTTTAAATTTTCGTTATTATTATTTATTTTTTTTTTTAAATTTAAGTGGTAAAATAATCGAATTCCTTTTCGACTACAAATGGTATTTATACGAAATAATGGTAATTAAATTTATTTTTTTTTTTTTTTTTTTTGTATGTGAATAAATATTATCACACACAAATTAATGAACAATGGCTTTAATAGTTTTTTAAAAAAAAAAAAAAAAAATTATAAATGCTTTAAACATTATAATTAACAATCTTATAACAAGCACTTTTTATTAGCATAAGTATATGAGAAAATTTTTTTAAAGATAAAGATAAAAGATATAGGATCCAATACAATGGATAAGTACATAAAATTTTCATATTTTAGTATTAAGATAATATTTTAAATGTGATTATTCCATTTTAAGTTATTTAAAACATTTTTATTCATCTTGTAATTGAAAAATGTTAAAAATTAAAAAAATAAATCATAATTAATCCTACAAATATAGATCTTTTTGATCGAAATAACTTGGCTCTTTTCATTTAAATCAAAACTATTTAACAATCATTCAATAAACTAGTATTAAAATTATTTAGTATCGATAATCGTTTACTTAAGACGTTTTTGTTTTTTTAAATTATTTTGTCGAATGGATACCTGGACACAAATGGACACCTTTTTTTTATGGATAAATAAATATTATTTTAATTTTTCTTCTATTACTTTTAGACATATTAGACGCTATAACATATTTTTAAAAAGTTTTCTGAAGAACACTATCATTGTTCATCAAATGGTACCAAAATATGAACATATAAATTTTATATAAAGTATTTAATTAAATCAAAGTTGATGATGATTAATGATGATCAGTAATATAACGTATAACCTTTAGATAGTATATCTGCCGATCGATTTTTATCAATTTAGGTAATTCAGACTTTGAAACAATTAATACAATGTTCTTGTAAAATAAACATTAGCCCTCTATATAGTTTCATAAATGAATGCACAATGTGAAATTTTTACTTTGTAACACTATATAAATCGTATTTATTTTGGCTCTTTGATTATTTTTTATTTTGAAGATTATATGTTAGATAATAGTTACATAGATATACCGATAAATAGGAAGGATTTAGAAGAATATATTATTAAAGAAATTACAAAAAAAAAAAATTAATTAAAAAAAAATATACATATACAGGGTGTTTGACTGTCAACTGTCTTCAATATAGACAAAAAAATTGAAAGAAAGTGGGTTTATTTTCATTTAATTGCTTTTGTGGATATGAGGTTTTAACTAATTTTCAACTATACAGATTATCTTCAATTCTATTAAATTGGAAACAAATGAGATTGACATAAAAGGAGTATACCATACTTAATCTTATCAACCAAACTTTCTACAGGATTGGCAGACATTACTCTAACAATTTTCAAACTGAAGTTATAATCGCTTAAACTCAAATATTATTAACAAAATATCACTCAAAGCTCCTTTTCAAAAAAAAAAAAAAAAATAGCGGTGCATAATACTTTTTGTAAGCATTTTCCTTTTCTACCCCTGCAGTTTGAGTGTACGTATTTTTTAGCTTCATAACTTTGCAAGTTATTATCACTGACTTCAAGACAAATTATTGAGACCTATAGTATAAAATATTTCCTTTCTCTATTAAAAATTTTAAAATAGAAAAATTATTCAGAATTTTAACGGAAATTTATAGTGCATTCACTCACTTTAATCAGTGTTGTCATGTCAGAAAGTTATTAGTATATAAAACCATGTTACTGGTAATGATATTTCGTTTACTTTAAAAAAGTATCTATATTATATAACATATTTTATATTTTCTCATTTAAAATTCATTTTTTAGATTTTTTAGTAATTAAAGCAATTTTAAGAAAAACTTTTATATATTTTAATTTTAACCATGACTCATGAGTATAAAAAAAAATAAATAATTTACTTTGATAATAAAACTAAAGAAAAACAAACAATACTGAAATTCCCTTTCTTGTTTCTTTCAACTACACCTCATTGGAGCATAGGATATCAACTTGCATCCTCCACTCTTCTCAATTGGATTCGTAAATATCTTTATTTCCTCCCAAATTTGTCCGTTTCTCGATAGTTCAGTAAAATTTTCACTAAAACGAACCAAATTTTGCCCTAAACTAATTTTAAAGAGAATTTTGTTTTACAGTTTTAACTAATTTTTATTATTCTTTTAATAAATTCACAAAGTAAAAATATTGAAAATATTGGAAAATTTATTTTAATTTTACTTATGATGATTTGTGTAATGTTGTGTTTATGACAGAATAAAAATCAAATGGAAAATCTCTATATTAGTGATTTTATCATTATATTTTATATGAAATTCCGATTTCCTCTATTAACCTAACATTTTGTCTTAAATTTATTTCTTCATTTCTTAATTCTAAAACTTGTAAACAAAATATTTATGTAATTTCTTAATTTTATCTTCTATTTTATTTTAAACACTCTTAAAATTTTCCAGCCGAATCTACTTTTCAAAATTAACTAAAAAAAAAAATTTTTTTTTTATCTGGCATCAATTTCATTATCTTTCATTTTGTTTACTTAAACTTATATACAAGTTCAATTTATTCTTTTATAAAATTTAAAAAAACAATTCTTATTCTTATAGAATGAAAATACCATTTTATATAACCCAGTATTAATTTTTTTTTTAAAAATACATAAGTAATATTCATTAAACTTCATGACAACTTAACTTAATGGTCAATCACTGTACAAAAAAAAACAAAAAAAAAAATTGAAACTGTGTTAAAGTTTTAGGTGAAAGGAAAACATCAACTAAACACATAAAAGTGATTAGTTTTAATATTTTTTTCTCAAAAAAACAAAAAAAAAAACATTTCTACAGTGAATGCATAAATATACCAATCACTTTTGACATATTATATACATTCTTTTTCATTTAATAAATATTTTGACATAATTTTAATTTTTCTTCAAAACGCTTATTTACGACGAACGAAGGGCATACCTAAAACTAAGTTCCGAAACTTCTCAGGTTATAATTATTAAAAATAAGATTCATTTGACAATAAACATACTGGTACTGGTAGCGATACGATATATACCACCTAACTCATTTTAAAGTTCCTTATGAAATTTTAAAAGTTTTTATTATTTAAAACTATAAATTTGTTAAAAACTAAATTCAAATCATTTTTTTCAGTAAAAGTTCGTTTTGACTTGCAGTTTTCCTTGTCAAATCTAATAAAAAAAAAATGAGTTTTTTACTTAAAAAATTAAGATTTAAGTTAAATTTCACTTTTATCCATTCGATCCAATTTCTCGGAAATTTTAATTAAATGTAGTCGCCTTCATGTAACAATCAAACTGTAGCTTAATATAAATGAAAAGATTTTGTACAGTGTAGAAGAAAATTGCAACAACAATTCAGTATTAGAGAGTCATATGGTGAAGAACTCGATATTAGAAAGTCATGCAGGTGTTTTTCTTTGAGACACAATGAAACTCTAGCTTAATATAAATTAAAACAATCTATACAGTGTAGAGGAAAATTACAACAATAACTCTGCATTAAAAAGTCATATTTGAGAAAAAGTGAACTTGAGGAATTACAGTAATTTTCTTTTATTTTTTATGTAACTCTATAGAGAAACATTTAAGAAAATTATAAATTAAAGCAATTCATTTTTTAATTTAAAAGTATTAACCTGCTCTAAACGGAAAAAAACAATTTAATTTTATTAAACTTTAAAGGTTAAATATTACAGTTTTATTGAAAGTCGAGTTGAGTTGTTTAAGTGAAAGTCTCTCATTTAATTTTAACCGAAATTTTATTTTGATTCTATTGTTGTAACTGTACACTTTTTTTTTTTTTGCCTTTTATATTTTTTCTATGTTTTTCAGTTGTTTAAACATAATTTTTATATAATAAAAATTTATGGAAACAAATTTCATGGACTATAAAATTTTATACTTACGGTTGATTTTTTTAAGTGGTTTTTTTTAATTTTTTTTTTTCTCCCTATTTTCTTATAACATCTATAGATACTAAGCATAAACTGTTTTTTTTTTTTTTTGTTTCTTTTAAAACTTAATTAAGAAAATCTTCGTAATCGCTATTGTACCCTGTTAGGCATTTTATGTTTAGTTTAAATATACTTTTAAGAAGAGCAAAAAGCAAAAAAAAGAAAAGTTTAAAAAAAAAATTAATAAACTTTTAAAGTGAAATTAAATATACTTTTTAAGAATACTTAAATTTCCTTTAGAAAAAAAAAAAAATTTTTTTTTTATTTTTTAATTTAACGCTACATTTTTAGTGTCAGAATTAAATAGTTTTTAAACGATTTTATTTTTTTTTAAATAACTTTTGCTAATAATCAGAAATATATGAATAAAATAAGAAAAAAGGATCAACCATCAAGTTAATTATTTGAAATTTCAATTTAGTACATTCACTCGTACATGAATTACATAAATAGATCAATTTCAATTATTGCTGCACTCAAAAAAATCGTTAAAACTTAAGCGTAGAGTTAAAACTAAAAATAAAAACAAAAATTCTGAAGACAAGTAATAAAACGAAAAGTTTTAAAGAAAATATTGTAATGTTATAGCAATACTTTTTTAATCCAGGCAATGGTATCAGTGTAGTGTAGTTTGAGACATCGGGCTTTCATTGAAAAGGTCTCGGATTTAAAATCCCGGCTGGATTCTATAGATAATATATAATTTTATAAAAAAAATAATAATGTATAATATTCATAATAAAGCGCTTAAGTTACAGGTGTCTAAAAAATCAAGTTTTCTAAATATTTAAATAGGCAAAGTTAAATCAGGAGAATTTTAAGATTCTAACTAAAAGGATGCTGAAGTTATGAAAGAGAGAAAATGTAACAAAATTCTGTGTTCTTATAATACAGTTATATGTTATATAACTGTAAATTTAAATATATATTAAATTGCAAAACATTGTATAATTTTGATATTGATTTATAAAGCTAAAAAAATATGGTTCTGTGGTTTGCCGTCATATTGAAAAAATGTTAAGCAGAACGTGAAATATTGAGCATGAAGATAAGAATTTTCAAATTTTAAGCGGCTGTAGCTCTGTAATGGGTGGTTATAAAAAAGTGAATGGTATAAAAAAGTTATTCCACATAACAATAATAAAATTGTGTTCATTGTTCTAGCTTTAAGGTGTAGAACTTTTGTAAATAAATAGACAGATCAACGGTCAGATTGACGGAAAAGATGAAACTATAATAAGGAAATTTCTCAATTTTCGATTTTTAAAATAAAAGCATATTTTTGGCTATATTAAATAAAAAAAAATTAAAAATGTTTACCTATACCTATTTATAGTGCCTCAAAAATCTTCATAAAATTACAAATTATTTTTAAGTACTACTTATTAAAAATTTTTATAAATTTTAATATTTTAAAAATGATATTATTTTAATATAAATTCAAAAGCAAAAAATGATTATACATTATAAATTAAATGTATATAATGTATATATGGAAAATTAAATAGTTTACAATATTCTATTATATACACATTATATAGTCACAATTGTAATTCACAAGGATAAAATTTAAATTTAAATTAATTAACGATAACTAAAATTTGTTTTTGTACAATAATTAAAACACGTTTTATTCTAAATGTTTGTTAATTTTTCTATTCAAAAATAAATTTCATTTTACAATATTTATTTATTTGATTTTATTTCATTAGTTAAATATTAATTAAAAAAAAAAATAAATCCATTGGATACTATATAATCGTTTAGTATATTTTAAAATATATATACATTTATTTGACTGTTAAAAACAATTATAATATTCTGATGATTGCACGAGTCATTTAAAAATCGCATAATTGCAAATCAAGTCATTCGAATTTATAAAAAATAAATTAAAATAAATTTTTATTAACTTTATAAGTATACCTTGCATTAAAATTATTTATTCTAAAAGCATATTTCGAAATATAGAAAATAAAATTTGTTTATTTACCCAAAAAAAACTTAGGTATTACATTAATGCATGTAAACTTAAATATTAGTCAGATAATCTATTATATATCCTTAATATTATAGATAACATGTTTTAGAATAAATTTTTAAATTAATAAATAAATAAGTCCTGATAAATTTTGACAATGATTTTAATGATTTGCTATAATTGTTTATATGATAAGATTTAAAACTTTGTTGAAATCTGTTGAAACTATAAAAAGAACTCTAAATAACTTATTGAAAAAGAACAATAACGTATTCTTTTTTTTTTGTGGGAGATCAGGTATAGCATCAAAAAATACTATAGAGCAGTGGTACGAGCACATGTTCTTTACGAGTGTATGGGACTTTAACATATTGAAACATCAACTCCCTTTTGTAATCAAACAATAGTTTATATTATCTTTAGTACTCATATGTACTGCCTAATCAAAGGAAGTTAAACGAAAACTGACCGACTAAAGTAAATTGAACAGTATTGTCTGTTTTCAATTCTTTTCTTTTGAATTTCGATACTTTTTTAAAACATTATTATTTGTGAACAATAAAGTTAAAAGCAAAGTATGTAAATAGACATGTTTATAGAGGTCGCACTTGTGCAACAAAAAAGATTTTTTGTTCAAAGTTGCTTTTTGTCAAAAAATCTGCTAAGATAGAAAGACAGACAAATTTGCTTAGATTGGATAAAAGAAAAAAGAAAAAAAAAGCAAGCAAGCCCTGTGTTCATAGTTATCGGTGTTACGTTAGCATCAAGTAGTTTTTGAAGATGTTTTAGTTAAGTGCACTTGCAAGCATTGAAATGAGTATTGCTAGTGTTGAATAGCGCCAAGGTGATTTCCGAACAAAATTTTTTTTTCCAATTGGTTGAATTTCAATTTTAAATTTTTAAAATTATTAACAAAATAAAAAATACTTAACATATTAATTTCAAATCTGATCATATTTACTTCAAAAGTTTATCTCACTATTCAAAAGTGCGGTTTCAAAACATCATTAGGATATTTGATCTTCATATACCTTTCATGTTTTAGTAGTTTTCTTCTGAACCACTGTAATGATAGTTTGTTACAGTACTACAACACAACTACAGTACAACTATATAATAACTATGAAATTTTAAAATCACGGATAATTTGGAAATAAATTGTGCATATGGTGACTCTATGAACAAAAATAATATTTTAAAAACTTTTTACAACTTTTTGCATAACTAAGCTATTGCTAACGTTGCTGTTTCGCCTCCTTCAATTTTTCAATTACAACATACGAGCCCCTTAAAGTTCATATAAAAGAAAAAGTATCAAGAATTATTCAGCTTTTTAAAGCAAAAATAATTTAAAATAAAAATTTTATTTTTAAAAATACAAAATCAAAAATATTCTTATGATTTTTAATTAATTTTTAATGACTTAACAAATTTATGAACAATAAAAAATTAAATATTTTTCAATTTAATTTCTAAATAGAATTTTTATTTTTGGCAAAATTTCAAATAGTTTTGTACAAAAAAACAAAATTATAATCACAATTTACATTTTACTAAGAATAAAAATTTTGTATTAGACAAAAAAAACTTTAAAATTAAAAAAATACTAATGTTAAATTAATTATTTTTATAATTTTTTTTTTAAATTTAGATATCCTTGTATAGTTAGGTAAAATGATTTTACCTAAGAAAAGAGATATCCTTGTATAGTTAGGTAAAATGATTTTAAGAATATACATTGTAAGGTCAATATTTCCAGTTGTTTATTTGTAAAATATTTTTTAATTTTATCTATAAAGCATGTCTCTTATATTTGGAAAAAGTATCTTATATTATGGATTATACCGATGATTTAAATTATACGTCTTTTTTAAATTAATTAAAGAATTTTCTTTTTGTTTCACACTAAATGCCACGAAATTATCTATTTTTATTCATTTTTATCCTTTATTAAGATCAAATCGTTTCTTCTTGAGTTTTACTTTCTTGTAGAGAGAGTATATATAGAGTTGACATAAGTATTATAAGTATACATAAGTATTATTCAGCTAATGGTGTAGTAGTTAAGACACCAGCCTTTCATACGAAACGTTTCGAGTTCAAACCCCGGCTTGGTCATATATATTAATAAAAATAATATAATAGATTTTTCTTATATTATATAATTAGTAGAATATAATTAAATTAAAAATAACTATAATATGTCTTATAAATTATAATAAAATATCATATTATAATAGCTATACATATAATAAAATAATAATAAACCATAATTCTTGTATATGATAATAGATGGCGTAGAATTAAAAGAAACGTCTTTCTTGTACAATAGTTATAGCCGAGTAATCAACAGCTGAAATTAATGATTCACATAACTGAAGCTTAGTCAAATATGTATAATAAATGAATTAGTGGATACCCTATACTCCTCATTGGAGTGACAAGAAAAACTTTTTTATAAGTGGAGGCAACATCCACAACATGTAGAAATAGACCAAAATCAGAGTAATCAAAATGTCGCAGTGTGTAGCACAATCAAAATGCCGCAGTAATAATTATACTGCTTAAACTATAATCTAATGTAATATAATCTAATCTAATATAATTTAATCTTCTTGTTGAGCTATTCTATTCATATGAGCTAGCTATTCATTGTAGCGTGTAGGCATGTTTATATGAATTATGTCATATAACAAAATAACTAATATCCAATATTGATGATGACTCTAACGAATTCACCACCCTATTACACTGTATCAACTAAACTCCCAATTGTTCTTAAATCAATTCAATCTCTGATGTTTGATACATTTCTTTCCTGACAAACACCTGATTTTCTTTTAAATCAGTCTTCAGTAGGTAATGAATTGCAATATAATATTTTTATTGCCTCGTCTTATCTATTTAAAATATGCCACTTTTAGTGGTATATTTCAGATACATAAAACGAGGTTTTGTAAAATCTCTATGTTTGAGAAGCGATATTTTTAATGTATCTTTAACAGACACCTGTAGAACCATAAATGTCTCTTTCAAATGCCTCTAATGCCTCTGTTGGTTAATGGTTAAGAATTTTAAGACATATATAAACGTATTGAAATATTTACGAAATATTTTATAAATCATAATCCTAATTTTATGTTAATAATTAATATTACGATTATTAGGTTTATTTTTTTTACATTTAAGAAAATCAACTTTCCCAATCTCTATTCGGCATTTAACTTCTATGTTTTAAATCCTAATCCTATGCGAATATATTTTAATTTGGTAACAAATTCTTTAAGTATTATTATTATGTATATAATTTGTAGTATTGCAATTAGTTATAAAATGTTTACATCTTAAGAATTGAATTTTTTTTTATTTATTTATAAATAATAAAATTAAATATTATATTAAATTGCATTAGTTAATAATAAGTTTGCATGTTGTATCATTTTGTTTTTTATTTTTTATTTATTTTTATTTTTATTTTATTACATTTTATAAAGTTTTAATTAGTTTGTGCGTGTGTGTGCGTTTTTATTTAAAAAAATTATAATCTAAATATCCGTAATAATTCCTAACTATGATAAAAGAAAAACCTATTAAAAGAAAATATTCTTAAGAATAATTTAAATGTTTCTGAAAATTTTAATCAAATATCTTCTTTTATTTTAATTAGATACTTATGTAAATTATTTATTTATTTATTTAAATTTTTTTTTTTTTAAGTGCTTTTCCCAGCCACATAAATGTAACAAGGAAATTACACAGCCTTTCCTTTTCAGGAATGGTTGTACATGTCGTAAGAGGGAATTACCACACTCCCTCGGTGTTTACAGCGTATGTTATACGCTCTTACCCACTAGGCCACCGTGGCCATATTTATTTAAATTATATAATAACTAATATACAATTAATTACTATAATGTGTCTTAGCACTAAGAACTAAAGGTCTTGCGCTAACTTATGTATATATTGTTTACGTTCCTTTTACTGAGTAATCTACTCTTTTCTACTACTACCAAGTACCAACTACTTCAGCATTTGAGAAAGAGTAGATAGGATTAAAAACATTTCGATTATTTCGATGTTCGATGGAATTTATAACTTAAACAGAATGGTCATAATTTTAATGGAACTTAAGTCTCATAGCAAATTTGTCATAAATTCATGTGTTATAAGTTTACTTCCATAAAATTAAAGTCCATTTAAGAGGACACAAGCTCCATAGAATTTATATCCCGTGGAAGTTAAGTCATCCCACCTAATATTATAGTTTACAATTATTAATTATAAAATTTAGTTAATAGTTAGGAATTAAAGATATTTACGTTACAATATATAATAAAGTTAAATTTTAATTCTAATAATTAATGCAAAACTAAATTTAAATTACAATATTTAATATAAATATGTATATGTATGTGTATGTACTTAATGACTACTAAATGTATATTAAATACTAATTAAAATTTAACAAATTTAAAATTCATATTAAAACATGAACATGAAATCAAATTAAAAAAAAACAATTTATTTTATCATTAAAGACATTTTTTATATATATTTTTTTTTAATCATTTTAAATTCAAGGATTCATAATGCAATTTAAATATCCTTGAAATTATTTATTTTTTTTTTTTTATAAAACAAAATATATATCTATACATATAGATATTTAATGAAAATACATATATATATATTTTTTTTTTAATTTTTGAATTAAATTTTATTTTTTATTTTATTTTATGTTTAGGATACAAACGTGTTGCTTGGCCTCCAACCCCTGATCATAAAGTTATAAGGGAATTTACACCTCAACCTCAATCTCAAGGAGAAACAAATCAGGTAATTTAAATTATTTTTTTTTTTTTTTTTTGAAGAAAATTTTATAAATTAATACTTTAAAAATAATATATTAATTTATTAAGAATATTGATATTATAGAGTAATTTTAAAATAAATTTAAATACATATAATTGTATTGTTAAAGATAGATTAGGGATTCAAATTATTTTATTTCAACATTTAATATAATAGGTTTTATTTAATTAAGTTCTAATGATATTTTTATGATTATTTATCTTGTCAAGTGCATATGAAATCTTGTACATAATATAAATATAATATATACAGTCGAACTCTAGTAAATGAAATTTTTTTTTGAAATTTTGAAAACGTGATTTACATAAAAAATAGATTTCTTATCTAAAAAAAAACAAAACCCCAGATGGATAAATATTATGGTCTAAAAATTTGTTTTTATTTTATTTAATATCAAAATCTAGGATCTCAAAAACTTGTGCCTCAAAATCTCATATTTCAAAATCTCTTGTTTTCAAAATCAGGGTTTTAATACTTGGTTTGGTAGGGATTTGGGATGGTCATTCCCACTATTATGAATATTTTTTATTGGAATTCTTAAATTCTTAATATCTGTCGTTTTCGAAATCAGGGTTTCAATAGATGGTTTGACGGAAATTTTGGGAATTGCCACCCCACTATTTTAAATATTTTTTGATGGAATTCTTTTCAATGCTTTGATATTGAAATATTTATGCAATAAAAATAATTAGAAGAGATTTTAGAGTTGATTTCAAAATTAGGGTTATAGGTTTTTTTTTTAAATATTATGTATATGCGATATTTAAAATTATAAGCAACTTAATATTTGGTTACAACATCAAGTTTTAGCCGTTCAGAAATGCCTTAAAAAACAACTGATATTGATATTCACAATATTTAAGGTCATAAATATATTTAATTAATTAAATTTGAAATGTGAATACTGTGGAATGTGTACTTTAATACTATATAAACCTAACTTTTAAAAATCACCTGAAGTTGTGATTTAGATTTTGTGGTGTTTGGATTTTGTTTTTTCGATTTTGAGATTTTGAATTTTGTGAGTTAAGCTTTTGCAGGGGAACAAACTAAATAATTTTAATGGAATTTTTAAAATACGAAATTTTATGACATAAGTTTTTGACACTACAGTTTTAGTGGTGTAAATTTAAATTTTTTTTTTCAAAAAAAAAGTTCTACTTCTTACGAATTATTTGTAAAACTCTTTTCGTTAAAAATGAATATTATCATTTTCATATAAATTTAAAAGAAAAAATTTTGTAAAAGGAATTTCTTATTTATCCATGTTCGCCTGTAAATTAAATTTATATTTTAAATTTACTGGAGTTTTGTTTAAAAGTATAAAAAAAAATAATATGAAATTTTCTTATTTGATTAATTAGGAACGTATGACTTTTGTATAAATTTATTGTTATTTTCCATAACAAAAATATAATTTTAGAAAAGAAAATTTAATTTTTTAATTTTCAATCATCTTCTGTCATTTTATTTTTAATAAAGTTTAAAATTAAATTAATAAATTATTTATTAAATTATCAATATACATTTTTATTTGAGAACCTTAGAGATTAAAAAAAATAATATTAAAAAAAAAATTTTTAAATTAAAGGCATTAAGTAGCTATTAAACTTTTAATTGATATTTTAATAATATCCAATAATTAAAAAGATAATATTTATGTTTTTAAAAGCTTTATTCATCATATTTTATGCACATACAGAATTGTTGTATTACAGAATACTGAATAGGCACCATTAAACTATTTAACCATCTTTGTACTCCAAAATCATTTTTTTTTTATCGAATTCACCCTATTGCAATTTACCTTTAATTTTTTCCAGATTAATTTAGTATTCTGAAATGCCATAACATTTTCTGGTATATATTATAATTTATAAGGCTATTACTTCAATGAACATTGAAAGAAAAGGGAGCGTGTCATATGCCTGCGTATTTCATTCGCCTGTAGTGTAACTTGACCGTTTTTTATTTGGCTGTATTTCATTTGACTGTAATGCATTTGACTGTATATAAAACATATAATTAAAGAAGATTTTAGATTTGGTTATAAAATCAGAGTTTCAATAATTTGTCTCGCAGGAGTTTGGGACGGCAGAATCTTTTATTTTGTTGTTGAAATATGTATGTCAAACATATAATTACGGGGATTTTTAAAAGTTGATTACAAATGAAATCCAGTCAAATGAATACAATAAAATGAAATACATTCAAATGATAGTACAGACAAATGAAAATGCAGACAAGTGGCATACAGTCAAGTGATATACAATCAAATGAAATACAGTCTTGTGACCCGAACTCGAAGGAATTATTTCATCTTCTAGTTCTTTATTAGTTGGAAATATGACGCCGATGCATTAATAATTTCTTCAAATTTTTATCGGTAGAAGATAAAAATTGATTCTCAATTGAATAATTATTATTTTTTTCATTTGATTTACGCATTGACATTTGCGATTACGACATAATTAAATAGCTCCTACGATACATACTTATTAATTATTACTTAGGTTAAATTTTGATTTCTAAAAGGGTCGATTCAATATCGGGAAAAATATATGAATTTCGAGTACAAAATCATTTTAATGTAAACAAATTTTTATGTTCAGTAAATAAAAAAATAACAAAGTTTAGTTATAATGGTAAAAAAAATATATAAAATGACCACAAAATTTCATATGCACTTAAATTTAACATTATTTAATATGTAGCTATGTATTATGTATATGTAAATATTATGTTTTAATTATTTAAAAAAAAATTCAACGTATGTATGTTAACATATTGTTTATTATAAATATTATTCATATTTAAAAATTATTCAAATAACATTTTGTACAAAATTTAAAAACATGAACAAAATTATCATTTTTATATAATCTTTTAAAAAAAAAAATCGTCCTTTCATTTATTTTAAACATTTTTTCTGTTTTTTTTTTTTGGATTAACTATCATTTCAGTATGTATTTAGAATAGCATTTTTCATAAGTTCAAAGGTTTTTTTTTTTAATCGTTAAATATAAACATCATTACAAGTCAATTATGACGACTTAAATTAAACAAATACATAAATATACGTACACACATATACATACTTATTTGTATATATACATACAACTAAAATAGTCATTAAAACAAAATCAATAATTCAATTTTAGTTTTAAAATAAATTCAGTGAAAAAATAATAACTAAATATTTAAAAAAAAGAATCGAAATAAAGTTCGAAAAAATTTCGTTAAGAATGAAAATTTCGTTAACAAATAATTTTATAATAATTTATAAAAAATAAAATAAAATAAATTTATATAAAAGAAATTATTTGATGATGATATTACAAGTATATAGGCTTGACTAGCCGTACTTATAGATTTTTAAGTTCACGTTAAAACTTAAAGCAAGTTAATGTAAATTACCCGGCTTAAGTCATTGGATAGTCAAAATATTGACAGCAGAAATATTAATTTTTTCATTTTTAAATTTGAAAAATAAACATGTTATGTTAAAATTTATTGATTACATTCACTCATAACAAAAATTAAATATCAGTTAACTTAATTATTTAAGTTTTTTACAAACTAAGTTGTACATGCTAAAATTGAACGAAAAGTAAATTTTTTAACGAAAGCTCAAATTAAGCTGACTTAAATACGTTTGAGTAGGTATATGCAACTGCATAAGAGGAAAAACATAAGTACAAAATTTTGACATTTACTTAAATTGTTTTAAGTTCGGCTAGTCAGGCCTTATTCGATAAACAATTTTTGGAATTTCATTATGATGGATCTACAGTTAACGCACTCGTTTTCTATACGTAATCTTTACGCAGCCTATAGAAACGAATTTCCAGAATTTGAGTTTGAGAAAAAAATTTAAGTACAGTTTTAATTTTTCTAAATTGTGAGTTTTCTCCATTTTAACTAATATTTATTTCAATGTGTTGTTTTTTGAAAATTCTAAATTGAGTTGAAAATTATTATAAAAATATTACTAAAAATAAATATACTTACCAAAGAAAAGAACTTCTTTTCATATTTATTTTGATACAATTCAATTATTTGAGACTTTTGAATTCTTATAGAAAGTGAAAAAATTTAAAAATGAATCCACTTTTTGCACTACTACGAAACGACTGCATTACTTTCATACAATTTAATACATTTAAACTTTACTTTGACAGTTGGCTGCATATAAAAAGCGAACAAGAGTGTTCATTGTAGATGGAACATTATTAACATTTGTTTCAGATCAAGATCTTCTCAGCTTTATTAAATTTGACAATATTCGTATAGTGTTTGACGTACGAAAACCGTTCACGAAATTATCACATTAGAACTATATTCTAACATCATTATTTGAATGCATCACTGGTAGTGTAGTTCAACGTACTTATGTGTTATATTTTTGATACAAACATTGCTGATATGACAGTAACATTATTTTAGAGTGGCTGTTTCTTTCATTCTTATTTGTTCTAGTTTTTCAATTTTTATAAATTTTTACCTTTTTCAAAAACTAGTTTTTTAGATTATTTTAATAGTATCCATTTTACTCTTATATAAAATTTTTCTTTCGTTAAGTTAATTAAAATGCAGCATTTTTTTTTAAAAAATACTCCTCACTAGAACAGTCATAACAAATCATTTGAAAAAAGTCAAATTACTAATGATTATACATGATTTGTACGCCCTCTCTTGTATACGGATGACTTAACGAATGTTTTTTAAAAACAATCGAATGATGAATCGATCGATCGAAGTTATATGGAATATATGTTGACAATATTTTATGGGAATAAACTTTTAATCGCTTTTATATTTATTTTATATAATTTAGTTCGGATATAAGAACTGTAATTAAAGATAAATTTTAAAAATTTTAAAAGTTACAAGTAATTAACAAACTCATATAGGATAAAAAGTTTTTGTTTTTTTTTCCTTCCCTTCTTGAATATTTTTATCTAATATTTAATCAATTCAAATTTTTTAAAATGTCTTAATAATTTATATAAAACAAAATTTGTAAAAAATCTCAAAAAATTCAATTATTTCAATTATAAACTCCTTGATCTTGACATCTTTAATTACATTTTCAAAAAATTCTTCATATTAAGAGCTACTCCTATTTTTGTAATATTTATGCATTTATATTTAAAATCAAATATAATTTTTATTATTAAAGTTACACTTCAACAAAATTATAAAATTCTTTTTTCTTAACAGTTAAAGTGATTCACTTATTTGCTTTTCAAAATTCCTTCAAAAAAACTCCTTCAAAGTTTCTGTTGACTTTGAAAACCAACAAAAAAAAATATAAAAAAAACAATTACTACTGCAAAATGATTTTATAAATTAATTTTTTTATTATCACATTTTAATGTATTTTAAAAGTACAAAAATAATAAACTTAAAATTATTGTTTTTGTTTTTTGTTTTTTATAAATTTTCATTCATTCAATTTTCAAGTTAAATACCCTTTTGAAAAGAAAATATAATAGAACTTCCTCATCAAGTTCGTTGAGTTTCTTGAAAATAAACAAAAAAAAAAAAAAAAAACAAAAAAATTGAATTGTTCTTTTTTAAGTTTTGTATTGTCATGATTTTAGTACAATCATTTTATTTTGTACTGCTCTGATTATCCTTTAATTTAATATTCGTCCTTTTTTTTTTGTAAAATGTTGTCTTTTTTTTCTTTTCCCCATTTTTTTTTTTTTTTTGGATTTAAAATAATAAAAGATTTCTTTTTTATGTCCTTGTCTTCAAAATGATTGTTTGAAGAACAAAAACCACTGACCATAAATCAGAGTATTTGAATTTCGTCTTCTTTTACACAAAAAAAAACAATAAAAAAATAAAAACAAAAATTTGTAGTGACTCTTCATAAAAAATAAACCAAAAACAATTCTTTTTCCATAAATGGTTGATTTTTTATGAGTTAATATCATGTCTGTTTTTTTTTTTTGACTTTTTTATTTCTTTGTTTTATTTATTTTTTTTTTTTTGTTATGTTGTAAATGACGCGACAGTCTAAATTTTACTAAGGTCTCCAAACTAAAAACAATTACTGAATTTTAATTTATTTTTTTTTTTTTTTTTAATCGAAAGCATATAATTTTTTAGTCATTTTTTAGATACCCAAGAGTGATTTTTTTTAAATGTTTCTAATGAGAATTGGATCCATAATTTATGATTCTTTGTAGACATGTAAACTGTTTCTTATGAAGTACAGAGAAAAATAATTATTAAGAGGTTTAAAGTAAATGAATTCATTTAAAAATTTTTGATTTGAAAATTTTCTGAAGTCAATCGAAATAATTTTTTATTTTGTTTTATTTTGGTTTTGGTTTTTCTTTTATTTTTCCTTAATAAAAACTTTACAGTAATACAAAAAAAAAAAAAACAAGAGAGAAAACACTAAGGAAAACAAAAAAAAAAGAATTTTTTTTACGAGTAGATATAATATATTTTTATTTACATACAATCTTAATGTTTTTTTTTTCTTGAATTAAATTATAAAAACAAGATTGAGAATAATATTATATATATATATATATATACATATTTAAAAGTAAAAAAAAAGGACAATTAATTTTATTGTCTTCACGGCTCTAAAAAAAAGAAAAAATTCATCATGAAAAATTCACGTATTTCCATAACTTTTGTTTTTTTGTTTTTTGTTTTTTTTATATATTATTTTGTCGAGGAGAAAATTTTTTAATGCTGTCACAGCATGTTACATAAATATTGTGTTTAAGAATGTTTTTATTTTTTATTATTTTCTTGTATTTTTATCTTTTGTCACAATGTAAAATATTAACGAAACGTTTATATTTTACTGTATTTTATGATTATTATTCTCCAAGACAATACTTTTAAAAATATACATATATACTTTTACATCCATACACCTATACCAATTTAAAGTATAATATTATAAATTAAATATAATTATTATAATACCTATACACATCTTCATTATGTTGTTGTATTTAATCAAACTCATCTCTTTATCTTAAAACCTATTTGAATTTACATATTAATATTTTAAATTAAAGAGACAAGTATCGTTGTGCTTCTAGCTGTTAAATAATTTAGGAGTATAAGGACATTTTAACAAATTTGTGTAGTATAATGCTTAAATGCCTCATATCCTTAAATTTAAAAAAAAATAAATAAAAAGAAATACATGTATTAATTAACTTAAATAATGTAATCTCCTCATAATTTTTATTCATCTTTTGCAAAATGAAACAAACATCATTAAATAATACATATACATGTTTAAACGATTGTTGCTTGTATCTTTAAAAAACATTATTTGAAGAATATAATGTAGTACCGTAATACTTATAATTATTATTATTCGGCGTAAACTTTGTTTTTTGATACAATTACACAATTATGCGTCAGTTATCCGAAAAAAAAAGACATTTTCTATCTTTTGAACGAAAATGTCTATAAGGAGACAGGGGTAAACAAATACTTCTCTTCACTTATCTTCGTCTGTCAAGGGAAAGAAAAAATATCTTCCTGTATTTTTTATTAAGCACATTCCCCTTGCCTCTTCTATTGGCTTAGAAAATTTCAAAAAAAAATTTTTTTTGTCAAATCAATTTTCAATTTAAAGAAATATTTGTAATTTATTTTCTCAAAGTAAAATTATTTCTGATATTCAGAATTTGTGTCAAAATATATAAAAAAAAAAAATTTATTTTACACAATGATTATTTATGATCTAGACACATTAAGACTACAGTATTAGGAGCCTTTTACTATTGATGTTTATTTTGCATTTTTACTAGTAGTATATAGTAAATAACAAAACTCACCTATACATTCATACATATAAATTTTTTTAATAAAATTTGTTTTAAAAATTTTAAAAATTTAATGACATTTGCAAAAGAATAAAATGAAATGGTCGATAATGCAATCCTTGTAAGTTTTCATATTATATTTTATAACTTAATTAAGTTATCCTATAATGAGTTAGAACAAACCATGATTTTTTCCTTAATTTTTTTTTTATTTTATTTGTATTCTTATTTTGACGGATAAAGGAGAAAATTTTTGATTAAGGAATTTTTGATGAAAAATAATTAACAAAAATAATATTAAAGGTTCAGGTCATTTGTTGTTTGTTTTTTTCCTTTTGGTTTGTTTTTTTTTTTTGTAATTCTTGCCTTTTTATCAATTTTTTTGTTTTTAATAAAAGACGAAAATTTAATGAGACGGTAATAAATTAAAAATTAAATATTTTTTTTTTGTTTTTTTTTTAAATTAAATTAAAGTATGTATATAGAAATTCATAATTGATACATAATATATATATATATATATTATACAAGTATATATATATAAAAATGTACACATATAAAGAATATTATTCAATTTCATAATTTTTGATTAAAGTTAACATTAAGCACGTGACTTAACTTATAATCATTTATTAAATTTTTTTTTTTTCTTTTATTCTGTTATTAAAATATTAACACTGAACCTGATGTCTTAATTATGGGCTTAGGTTAAAAAAAAAAAAAAGTAGAAAAGTTAAAATTTCAATATAATAATTTATTAAATAATTTATGAAAAAAACGCAATAATTAAATAAATCTTTATTTAAATTTTCAAAATATTTTTAAAATAAAAAAAAAAAAAATTTTTTTTTGTTGTTTTGACACTATTAATGTCATATTTTTTATGTTAATATAAGGTAACTTTTATAAAAATCTTAATATTAAAGTTCCTAAATAAAATATATATGATGAATTAATGACTTGTAGAGATTTAATTTGAGATTTAAATTAAAATTTTAAATTTTATTTTACAAACACTTTGTGAATTTTTCATTTTTAGATAGATTTCATATTATTTTAGTTAATTGGGTTAAATAAGTCGGTTCTTCTTAATTTAATTTGCCAAATTCTTAACAGATTAAACTGAACTAACTGTATAAATAATATTTCTTTTAAATTCCTTACCCCTTAAAATATTTAAAATTGAAAAAGATTACAGAACTTATATTACATCTATTGTAATGGCAACGAAAATCAAACCCATTGCAAGGATAATATGCAATTTCAGTGATACATATATTATAGTGAATCCTTATTTTATTATGCCCGTGTTAATAGTTTCATTAAATATTTACATATATATATATATATGTATCTTTTATATATACAATCAATAAATACAATTTAATTTTAATAACTATATTTTAAATATTTAAATGTTCAAATCTAAAGAGAAAATCTAAAGAAATTCTATCGAAAATCACTATATACAACACAACTATCCAACAATATAACAATCCTATATATAGATTTCATGTAAATTTTGTTTTTGTTTTTTTATTTTTCAAACAAATATCCCTAAAATTTATATTAATATTATTAACTGACTTTTGTAAACTTAAAAAAGTAATCAAAAAGTTTTTAAAACATATTTTAATTCGAGAATTAAAATTGAATGAGATAAATAAAAGTCGAAAAAGTCGAAAAAAAAAATAATTATACAGGAAATTAAGAAAACTTTTACCATAGTTGTTTTTTTTTTTGTTTTTTATTAAATAACTTTCCATATAAAAGTTTCATTTACAACAATATGAAAATGATTTATGGGTTTTAAAAATATTTATTTTATTTTGACTTTTTTTGTTTTGTTACCAATTGTATTTCTCTTAATATATTAATGGTCAGTTTTATATGAAGTGTTATTGTTAAATAAATGTAAGTATGTATGTAAAATATATAGGTATGTATATATAATGTACATATATAAAAAATTAACATTCAATTCGGCTAGCCATTCAATCAATAATAATAATTAATTAATTTTTCTGTCAATAACTTTAACGTTATTATATTAATTAAAACTCTTTTATATAGAGACTCTTTGTTGTTTCGAATCTTTTGTTTGCGAACCTTTAATTTTTTTTTTTTTTTGGTTTCCTGTTGAAGTGTTTTTTTTTTTTTTTTGTACAATATTCTAGATTAATTCTGCATATAATGTTTTCTTTACTGTTAATATGAACTTTTCACCCTTAGATTTCTTTTTAAAATTTATTTTATATGTAGCTCTGCTTCCTTAAAATTATAATCGGCAGACTCAATTTTCAATTAATTTGATCTAATTAGATAAACTAATAGAATCCAGTAAAAAAAAACTGAATTCAAACAGGATTCCTACTGAGACATTGCCGACTTATCCAACACATAAAGAAAATTAGAATAGAGAATGACACTATATGTGTGTTCGGTAAATGCCTAGAAAAATAAGAGTCTTCAGAATACATACTCAAAAACTGCTCAGCTTCCACCTAAGAACATATTGATCTTCGAAGAAGAACTACCACCAATAAACCCTCTACAGATCTGATTTAAAGAGGTATAAGTGGAGGGAAAATTCAAAAGACATGGAACAGGGGGAGCACAGTATATTTTGTGTTACTTATATCTCTATCGCAGTGTTACTTATATCTCTTAAACAATAATCTAATATAATATCTAGACAAATTGAAATATAGCACATTTTTGGATACTTTTTTGGACATAATTAATATAATTAATATAATTATATGATTAACAATATTAATGCCAATGGCTATGGATGATTTTAAATTCTTTTAATCAAAAAAAATTTAATTTTTATTTATGACTACGGTACTTTAAATGTCAAAGTTCTAACACATAAACATTCAACAAGACTCACTATTTTATTAGACTATATTAAAATATTAAGAAGGTGGTAATTCTTTTCAGATTTGATTTGACAGCTGATCTCCTTTGACATTTCTCTTATTTAAATATATCTACATAATATATTTTTATTTATTTTTATTAAGGCTCAGACAGAATTGTTTGCCATCTGGAAAATAAAGTAGAAAAGTTTTTAAGGTTTCTTTATGTGTTGATCCTCATTTCCTCTGGATAGTTCCATTAACGTTTTATTATATGTATTTCTTACAGCTTCACATTATATTATACGTAGGCGAAAGTAAAACTAACCTATATAATCTGACTTCTAAAAGAATATTTTAGATTTTACTTATCTTCAATATTAAATATACATATTACATAAAATTATCTTAAATCACAAGCATTAGATTTGGAATTTTGATAAACTTTGAAAATCAAAATTAATAAATGAATTGAAAAAGGAATTAGTTAATAAGACATTGTGTTTAAAATCATTACAGTAAAAAGATTTAAGAAGAAATTAAAAAATCCTTGAGTTGTCAGTATCATCAATAGATTTCTTATAAAAAATTTGTATATTTTAATTACCATTATTTATACATATATTACATACATACACTATTTTTTTTTATACATATAGACATTCACAATTAATACAAAGTCATAAAAAAAAATTTTTTTTTTTGTTTTTTTTTTGATAATTATTTTTCCAAAATTTTAGTTTTGTTATACGCTTTTTTACACTCGTGTCTATATAATTATACGTATATAATATATATATGTATATAATATAATATACATATTAATTAATATATATTTATATATACATAAATATTTGTCTGTTATGATAATTAAATGGTATTTTCCTCCATTTAATCATTATACATATAAATATATAATATATATATATATATATATATATATATTTTTAATTTTGTTGTTGATTGCGACAAAAATGAAAAACGAAAAAAAAAAATATGAAACGTTACAAATTAAAGCTATATCTGATACAAATCGTATGCGTATCGTTTCCATAACTTATATATGATATTGTCGTCGTATAAGTGAAATGAAGCATATTTTAATTTAACATTGAATAACATCAGAATCCAAGGACATCATACGAATGATTTATTACATATTGGATAACATTTTTTGTTTTCCTTTCTTCCATTTTTGTTTTTTTTTTTTTTAATTTTGTTTATTTTCATTTACTTTTTTGCTGTCTTTTGTTTATTCTGTGTTCTTTTTTAATCATTTTTTTTTCTTATTTTCCCGTTATTTTTACAGTGAAAAAAGAAAATAAAAAAATAAAAACTCGCAATTTTACAACCTGACAATAAATTTTTAGTTTATAGGCGCAATCATCATAACATTTATTATTCTTCTTTTTACTTTTTTTTTTGTTTTTGTTGATTTTCTTATTATTTTTTTTTCCGAACTTTATTTTTTCTTTTTTTTTTTTTTTTTGAATTTTCTTATTTTCTTTATGGTTTTTATTTCATGATGATGCAATCATTTTTTAACTTTTCATTTATATTCACACTCAAAAATAAAAAGAAATGACATTAAAAATACATAATTTAAAAAATAGGAAAAACTGTTTTTTTTTTTTTTAAATGTGTGTGAGTGGAAAATAATGAAAAGTCAAATATTACAAGAAACATTCGGTTAGAAATTATAATTGATTAAGTACGAAATAAGTTAACAAACTGATTACAACATAATATGGAATTGACATTATATGAAATTCACCTACACAAATTTTAGTTTCAGCGACTAGGTCCAGTTAGAACCTAAGAATCATATTCACTTATATTTTGTTCTTTTAATATTTTTGATAGTTTAAACTGTAGGGTACAAGGATTTCTTCATTATTTGAAGATATTTTCTATGAAATAATTTAAATACAGTGTACTAGTGTTGTATATAATGTAGTAGTGTTAGTAGTTTTCTTCTTTAATAACTGCGGCCAAGTTTCATCGAAAAATTGGAAGAATTTGTATTTTCTCTAGTCTATTGAATTTTTCTCTCGCCTTATAGCAAATGAATTTTAATATTTTTGAATTAACACCAAAATCCAAATATCAAATACAAAATATTTAATTATTTTTACTAGTCAGTCTTTATTTCTTCCAAATCTTATATAAATTTCATCAATATTTTAAACATATTAAAATTTCTTATTTTTTTTTTTTTAGTTCATTTTCCTGCCACATAAATGTGACAAGGAATATAAATGACGTAAGGGGGAATTATTCTAACGACGTGTGTGGGATTCGAACCCACATTCCCTCGCTATTTTAGAGCGTATTTTATACGCTCTTACCCACTAGACCACCGAGGCCCCATAATTTCTTATTTCTTGTAAATTTTCTTAAAACTGTCTGTTCAACCGACCTTTTAAAGAATTATTTATGTTATTTCTGAATTATTTCTTTTCAAATTTGTTTTTAACTTAATTAAATGAATTTACAAAAAAATGGAATTTATGCAAAATGGATTCTATACTTACTACATATATATTTAAAGCCATATCTTTAAAAAAAAATAATATCATAATAAGAATAAAATTTTACATTGGTCATATTTTTATTATTAAAAATAAAAAAAAACTTCATTTTCATATAATAACAATAAGAAAAACAATATTATTTTTTTTCTTTTTCTTTTATTTCTTATTTTAATAAAAAAAAAAAAAAAAAATAAGCATAAATAATAAGAAAAAAATAAAATAAAATCATCGAATTTATTTGCATAAAAATATCATAGAATATATTTTGTGGTAATAGTGATGATATTGATAATGAAAGTGATGATGAAAATTAATTTGAAGACAGGACGGCACTGTTTTTGTTTTTTTTTTTTTTTTATCCCTATATTAAGCACTTTAGTGACTTGTAATTTCATTTTTTATTTATTATCCCATGAATTAACCATTGCAAAGGTTTTCAACTACAAAAAAAAAAAAACAATTCACTAAAAATATTATACACGTATTACATGTTATACACGTTGAAAATTCAGTTGAGCGGTGAAAAGATGAGTAGTGCGATGAATTTAATAATTATATGAATAAAATACAAAAATTTATTAAAAAATACTATATAGTATATATATAAGATAATTGTATATGAAAAAAAAAACATAAAAAAGATACACTCAGAGCAAAAATAAGTATATTACAATTTTCCAACAGTAAATTTTCATATATATATATTTTATCAATTACTTTTCACCTCAAGAGAATGAATCCTTTCAGAATCTTCTTTTTTTTTTTTTCTTTTGCTTTTAATTAAACAAAATTAAAATAAAATTTAAAAAGTTAAATAAAAATATTAATAATTGTTTTTAATATAAAGTTAATAAGAACATATATATAACATGTTCATACACTTGTATTTATGCATTTATATATTTATAAAAGGTATACACATTATAACATATTATGATTTAATAAGAAAGTTGCCATATTTTCAAAAAAAAAAACTTAACGAAAAAAGCATGACCAAAATAAATTTTTGAATAATATAAGTACTGGTTAGTTCAATAAAATCATTAGGTAAAGGACAAATTATTATAACCTGAGTCATAAGCGATTACGATCACATTTAGTATTATACTGATTTTGAAGAATGTTTTTTTCTTTTCCTTAGTTTAAGCGAATTATCAAAAGTGTTATATAATAGATAATAATTTGTACCACTATTATAAAATTTTCTTTTTTTTTAATGCATTTCTCTGCCACATAAATGTGGACAGGAAATTACACAGCCTTTACTGTTCAGGCGTGGCTGTAAATGTTGTAAAGGTTGGCTGTAAATGTTGTAACTCTTACGACGTGTGTGGGATTCGAACCCACACTCCCTCGGTGTTTACAGCGTATTTTATACGCTCTTATCCACTAGGCGACCGAGGCCCCAAAAAAAATTTTCTTTTAAGAAATAATTTAATGGAAAAATACTTCCATTAAAATCAATGCACTTTATCCCAATTACCTTATGCTGATGGTTCTCTGTTTTCTAACAATCTTTCAACCTGTTAGTTCACAAAATTTTTTATTATTCAATTCAACATTCAAGAAATCTTCAGAAAACTGAAGTATCCATCAACAAATAACATTTGTTGACAGATTTTCTAGAATCAAAAAATTACCCTACTTACAATCTTTAAAGAAATATAACTTTTTGAGAAAAACTTTTTTTTTAAAACTATATGAGAACTCTAAAACTATAGTATGTATATGTAATTTAGAAAGTAATTCTGCTGAGACGAAAGATGGGTAACAATTGCATTGTACAAGTTTTAAAATATTTTAATTAATTCGAAAATGAAAAATATTGTAATGAACATTATTACTATATTTTTCTTTTATATATACATGTATGTACGCATGTAACAGTGTAGATATACTTTTGATATTATAATATTGAATATTAATTGTTTCCTTATATAAATATTTATTAAATACGCATTTAATATATACAGGAAGTCTACCATACAAGATTTCATAATAATTGTAGATTTTTCAATAAATAAAAAAAAAAAATAAAAATAAAATAAAAATATGAAAGAAAAAAAGGATTGTTTTGTCATATAAATGATAAATTTCATTTCCTATATTATATTTTATACAAAATCATGATGCATTAAATAATTTTTTTTTATTATAATTTAAAACTTTAATTTTATTAAATTATGAATTTATAAGAATTATTTACGAATAAAGAAATATTTTAATATCAAATAAAATTGAAAAAGGCATTGTATAATATTCAGGTCGATTTTCTTAATTTTGTTAGGTGACAGTTTTCAGAGACAGTTAGGTGACTTTTTCTTTTTTTTTGATGTTCTCATAAATATCCGAAAGTTTTGATCATCTTCTTTCTTCATGAACATCCACAGGCATTTAAAATCACCTAATTATACCTAATTTAAGAATTGTTTTGTTAGCTCTGATTTTCCCTTCAAAAAGAAGAAACTTTTCTTCGTCTTTTTATATTTCATAGTTAATTTTTTTTTTAAACATTTTCTTTAAAGAAATTTTCTAATAAAAATTCTAAAACTCTAAAAAATTTCTTAAAAATGAATAAAAATTTAAATATTATGCACATATGCTTTTATATAAAATATAATATATCATGATAACTTAAAAACGAACAAAAGGTAAAAAACATCAAAATTTAATGATAACTTAACCTCAAATTAAAAGCAATATTTCTTTAAGTAAATAAAATTCACACAAATTTATATAAATAATTTTTTAATCCTTTTATATATAAAATTTTCATTATTTCTTGACTGATTAATTAAAATTTCTTTATATACATACATATATATCTATAAATTAAATTTTTCATAAATATGTATATATATATGAAGAGGTAAATACGGAAATAATAAAATAGAATAATGCATAATAAAATTTATTTTAATATTAAATTTAATAAAAGGTTATAATGTCAGCGACCTAATCAATGATTTTATTATTCTACATGCATACATCTACATACATATATTTAAAATTTAATGTACCTAAAACAGTAATTCTCGACAAAATGTATAAATGTATAAATTGTATTATATATAAATTTACTTTAATTAATAAAACAGAATTGCCGTTGTAATTAATTTTTGCAAAATTTCAATGCAGTAAAGTAAATGGTTTTAACTATAAAATTACTTTCGCTTATCGTGTCGAATTTGATGTTATCCTTTCCTTCAATTTTTTTTTTATTTTTTTGCTTCTTGTAAAATTTGCTTCTGGATACATTTCGTAATTGGGTCATTAAACAACCATATATAAAGATTATGCTACAACATGTTATATATGTATTACATTTCATAAGTTAAGTGTCCAAGTTAAAAAAAGTTAAGTGTCCAAAGTTAAAAAACTTTGACTGCAATTAATGTTTAAAAATGTATTAAAGTCTAGAGAATTATGTTATTATTTTTGGAAAACAGAATTTATATTTAAAAATTTTTTTTTTAAAGATCATTTAGGTATAATGATTGATAATTCCAATGTAGGTAGTAATTAAACTTTAAAGTTCTTTCATAATTAATTGATAATAAGTAATTGATTCTGTGTTGAAAATTTTGGTAGTAAATTATATTTAAATCTAACATTAATCAATAAATAATTCATATATATATTTATATACTGTACATCAAACATTTACGTTAAAAGTTTCTAAATACCTATTTGTCCAATAGCATGATACTTAAGTTGTCAGTTTAATGTTATAGACTTCCGTTCAGATTTAAATAAATAATATAACTGTATAAAATTAATTGACTACTGATCTCAACTGAGCCCAACAAAAAATCAATATAATATATCTGCCAGTATTGATCTTATAGATCGATATATAATAAATAAATAAATACATATATACCTAATTACTAAGTTGACAGTCGCACGACTGTCAAATAACTTTTTAATGATTTTATTTTTAAATTTCCTATTTATACTTAAATAATTTGAATTATAACCTAATTATAATTCACCTTATAGTTAATTTACTGTATTTAAAGTATAAAGGTAATACTGAGTTTTTTGTAAAAATGTTAAATTATATTTGAATATAACAAATAAAATTTATATATAACAATTATTTCTTTTTTGTTTTTATTAGCACATGTGTACCATTTTTTAAAAAAATACTGCTTATTAGTTTCACTCTGTCCGTGTGTCCGTCCGTCTGTGTGGGTGTTCACAAAACTTCTACACCGTTTGAGATAAAGCAATTAAATTTTAACTATGGATAGAAAAATTAAATTTGTGGAACAACCGTTACGGAGTTACAGCCCTACAAAGTTCGAAAAAGCCCTATTTTTAAATTGTTATAACACAGGTTCTATAAGGCATATTTTTAATCTGGAAACGCCAAATGATAGCTGGTTTTATAAACTTTATAATATATAACAAAAAGTAAACATGTGGCTTTGACATGAGATATTCTAATATACCGTTATGTGAAACTCAATTTTTGCAAAAATTTAACTTCTTCTATCTTTCAAATGGTTTAACTTAGAAGTTTGAAATTTTGAGAGCAGTTAGATCTTTCGAAATAAGTATGAGTCATTTCAGAAAATATTTTTGTGCCATTGAATATTTCTCTAAAAAACTGAAAATTCTCTATTTTTAAAGATCTGTAACTTGCACCTGCAATTAATATTTGCAGGTGGAAGTTACAGGTGTTTAAAGGGCACCTGTCCAATTTTTTTTGAAGTAATATGCAAAAATTAAAGCTCCAACATTATGTCTTTGTTTGTGTTAATAATTTTTCTTAATAACGTAGGGTTACCTTATTGACGAAAGTGTGATTTGATTTTGCTCAATTTTTTCTTGTTGTTTTCATTATTATTCATAATTTGTATTAATAAAATGCGTAATATATATTATTATAAATTTATTTTTTAATATGTCTACTCTTTACTCTTATTATGGCTTATTATGGAATATTTTTTAATTTTGGAAATGTGCGTTTTTGAAAACCCTTGGTTTTTTCTATTACTTGTTATAATATGGTCACTGAATATAACTGAATATTTATATTTTCTATCTCTTTCTCACTTCTTTTATTTTTTTTTCCTTTTATTAAATTTTTATTTCCATTTACCTTTTCACAATTCATAATTTATAAAAAACCAAAAAAAAAACAAAACAAAAAAATTCAAATTTGATGAATCCTTTTTTTTTCCTCTTATTCTATAATAGTTGTTCTTTCTTTGTCTTTCTTATTGTTGTTAATAAATATAGCGTGTTGCATGCAAAAATGCAATTCACTTGCAATTGAAATGATATTAAAGAAAATCAAAAAAAAAAATTAAAAAACATTAGAGAAAATTATGGGACAAAAATAGACTAAGCTAAAAAAAAGAAAAAAACACTAAGATACTAAAACGGTACCATAAATTTACAATATGGTACTAAAGAAGAGAAAAATTTACTTTATGATATTCATGAATTTTATTAAACGGTTGCTATTGGATAAAACTCTATATTTTATTTTTTTTTTTTTTTCGTGAATAGAATTAAATGAATTTAATATAGTAAATGTGTAAATAATTAAATTGATTTTTAAATAATAAAATGAAAATTGATACAAATTAGATACTATAATGATATAAATTTATTATGTATATATTAAGCAACAAATTATATACATACACTATTATTTTTATTTCATTTTTAATACACATAATTTACTAATAGAAATCAATGTAATACTAATTAAATATATTTATATATAATTGATAGCATGTTAATTTTAAGTTAAAAATTTATGTATATACATACACCTATATATTATATGCAAATTATTTTTTTATTTTAAATTTTTTTAAATTTAATTCATTCACTTTTGTATTATAATTTTTTCCTTATAAAAATAAAAACTTTCATTTCTTTTCTTCAACAAAAAAAATACAAAAAAATACTATAGGGTCCATACTATAACAATACAGCTCAAACAAACCACTCCCCTCAACAACAACAACAACAACTACCACAAAATCGGTATTTATCACCACAACCCCCATCCCAACAACATCATCCTAATCAATCCCAATCTCAACCTAATCCACAATCCTATCCCGGTCAACAATATTTCCCAAAACAACAACCTTCAGCTCCCTATCAACCACAACCACAACATCAACCACAATATCAACCACAACATCAACCCCAATCCCAACCCAAATTCCAACCCCAATCTCAACCCGAAACTCAACCACAACATTTAACTGCTCCCCAAAATTCGTATCCTTCTCATAACCAACATAATCAACCTCGTCAACCCAGCCCAATGAGTCAATCACTACCAGCCGTTGCATTTGCTGGAGGTATTCCAGTCAAATCAATTCCTGGTCTATCACCGATTGAACCACCACAATCCCAACAACAATATCATCCAAATGATGAACCTCAATCAAATTTCCAACAACAAGGACAAGCAATTTACCAAGCACAACACCAACCTAGATATCAACCACAAGAACAAAGTTCAGCAGCACCTTACTATCAACAACCTCAACATCAATCCCAACCTCAATCACAATATCAATCTCAACCCCAACCATATAATCCACAACAAAATCCTTCAAATATATATGGAGGCTGGTCCCATGTTTCAGCTCCAAAATATCAAGATCAACAACGTCCTATGATAGCTCCTCAAAGCCATCAACAACATCACCAACAACAACAACAACCAAGTTATTCATCGGCTCCTGTTTCCCATTATGGACAGAGTCAGGTATCCAAGTTATAGCAAAGCACATGAAAATGCAAAAAAAAAAGCTTTTGCTTAAGAAAGCAAAGTTGGATATGCTAGATACATAGATTAAAATGCTAAAAAATTGGAGCCAAATTAAAATGCTAAAAATAATGCTTGTGAGATTCATTTGTGTTCAGTTTTGTATTTTGATTTAATTTTTTGAAGCTTTCTAGAATTAAATGCTAACTCTATTTCATTTCATAATTTTTTTTAACTTTACTTTAAATTGTATATATAACCGATATAACTATAATAAAATATTAATAGAAATCTTTAACTGTAAGAGAAGTACTTAGTTATTTTATGTTACTAATAACACAGAAAGGTTATTTTTATGAATGTTGGTAGTGATTTTTAGGATTGATTCAAAAGTTTTGAAATTGCGTTGTCTTCAACGAAAAAAAAATTGTAAGTAACATAATTGTAGATTTTTAAAGCCAAATCAAAATACAAATAGTTTTATATTGAAATTTAGTAAAACAGTTTTTTAAGGTAAATATTTGAAAAATATATAACCAAATTACGTCATCTCTATAATATAAATTTCTTATAGAGATGACGTAATTTGGTTAAATCTTAATTTGAATCAAATCTTAAAAAATCTTAGATTGGTAGAAATCTAGCTTAGGTGTTAGATTTTTGAATAACTTCGAAAATAATAAATGCTTTACAATTTAAACCTTTTAAAATTAGATCTAATATAAATAACTTTCTAATAACTCTTGTTTCTTGTTTTGCCAATATGTTTTCGTCACTATCATCAATTTAAAATTTGTAACTGATAATTAACAAAATGTGTTTATGAATGTTTTCTTCAACAACTATCATCATCAAATCTTTTAAATGTGATGTTCATATTATATTCTAATAAACACAAACAACGTAACAAAACAATCTATCACAAAAAAACAAATTTCATACAACATGGATTCACAAAACTATTTTTGGACTTTCGTATTTTTTTTTTTTAATAAAAAACAAAAAAAACAATTAAGCCATATCAATCAATGCCTAACACTAACGAACAACATCCATCCGCTATGCCTGGTTATGGTCATGATCAACAACAACATCATCCACATCATCAACCTGGGCAAGAAAATTATCAAAATCATTTACAGGGACAACAATATCAACCACCTCATAATCCAAATCAGAATCAAAATCCATATCATGCTGAAGAAAATGTTCATCCGCAATATCAACAACAACATCAACAACCTGAATATAATTCACAATCTTATCCACAACAACAATACCGTTCACAGGGTGGTCAACCTCAACAACAACAGCCACAACAATATGGCCAACAACAACAACAGCCACAACAATATGGTCAACAACAACAACAGCCACAACAATATGGCCAACAACAACAACAGCCACAACAATATGGCCAACAACAACAACAGCCACAACAATATGGCCAACAACAACCACCACATTCTGGTATTGTAACATTACGTAAAGATCCACCATATACTCAACAATTAGCTCCAACTGTTGTATCTCAACCTGCAGCCAGAAGTTTAAGAGGTAATTTCAAAAAATTTCTAGGAACGAAAACAAAAACCAAAAATAATATTTCTATTTACAGGCGGCTCCGTTATGCGTGGTGATCTTAAGTGGCCACCACAAGATTGCAGAGAACGAATGGCAGCTGAAGCCGAACTACAAAGACAATTAGCTTTAGGGCCAGCATTACGTCCATCTAGAATGCATAAAGTAAGTTGATATCTAATATATTTAATAATTGTTGGCAAATATATAATGAACTTCTATAAAATGAATAATTTTTGGAACTCAATAATTTATTTAATCTGTCATTAAGAAATTTTGTTTTTTCAAATTTCTAGCGCTTTCCTTTTGTAGGTTTGGTTAGAAATGTGGATGTAATAGAAATATTCAAAGGCCCTTCTTTTAAACCGTTCAATATTTAAATAAATATAAATATTACAAACTTTTGGTTTAACTAAAGCCATAAAACTGTCGATTGCTGAAAAAAATATTTCTAATTTTTGTAAAATATTGGTTTTTTCCAATATATTTAAAGAAAATTATTAGAGTTAGGATTATAAATCGACGTAATTAACCAGTATAATATGTATATTAATATGTATAAATAATATGTATATTAAAAAAAAAATCCTAGTGAATTATTATCCTCTTTATGAAAAATTATATTTTAAAAAGTAATTGAATTTTCAATTTGAAACTTGAATTTAATAAATCCTTATTTTGTTCAGAAAATTTTTACTTTTGGCATAATTTGTATATAGAAGTTAGCCTGATCTCTGTGCAAGAAGAAATTACGATATCTTAATAATTATAGAAAAACAAATTAACATACATCCAATCAAATTTCCAGGATATCTTTCAGTTCATAAGTGGCTTAAATCGTTTTAGTAGAGAATACTTTACAACTGAAAGAACCAGACATTAATAATATTGCCACCTGTTATGGCATATAGTAAATGACCTATGTATATGAATGTATTCAAAAGAATAAATAGATTCAAATTGCATTTAGAGTAAAATTAAAAAAAGGAAAATATCTAAATATACAACCACATATCAGTCAAGCTATTTTGGAAATTACGTTACCAAAGCAAAATTCTTTAAAAGATAACTTTTAAAATTCTAGTTGTTTTTTAGTTTTGCAACCTATATACTCTGAAGTTCACCATTGAGGCGATGCAAACATGTATCACGTCACGTCTTGTTAAAAATGTATTTCTCTAATAAGCATGAAAAAATATCGTAAACTATTAAAAAATTTTTGTATTGTAAAATTTTTTATATTTCAGTATTGAAAACTAATTTTTTTTTTTATTTTATTTCTTTTTTATTTCTAAAATGAATAAAACATAAACAAAATGACTAAAATTCACTTTCTGTATTATTTTTATACCATACACCTAAAGTATAGGGTATATTAACTTTGGTATGGTGTTTGTAACCACCAAAAGGAAGCGAGTTAGGTATAGACATGTATATATATTCTGAATCAGGATCACCGCCGGAGTCGATTTAGCGATGTCCGTCCGTCCGTCCGTACGCACGATAACTCAAAAAATAATGATGCTATCTTGATGAAATTTATATAGTAGGTTACTAATTACGAAAGAAAGGTTAAGTTCGAATCTGGACAAAATCCGTCCATGGGTTCGGATTCTGGAAGCTTCCGAATGATTCCGGAGCAAACGAGATTATCTCCAAAACCAACAAAGATAGAACCTTTAAATTTTGTACAATGATGTTCCTTCCCGTTCGATTTATGTCTCTGAAATTTAAGAGGATTTGGTCCATGGGTTTGGATTTGGAAGCTTCCGAACGAGCCCCAGAGCAAATGAGATTATCTCCAAAACCAATAAAGATATAACCTTTACTTTTGGCAGAAAGGTGTTCTTTCATGTATGATTTAAGCCTCTGAAATTTAAGAGGATTTGGTCCATGGGTTTGGATTTGGCAGCTTCCGAACGAGCACCAGAGCAAATGAGATTATCTCCAAAACCAACAAAGATATAACCTTTAAATTTGGCAGGGTGGTGTTCTTTCATGTTTTATTCAAATCTCTGAAATGTGAGAAGATTTGGTCCATGGGTTCGGGTTTTGGAAACTTCCGGACGAACCCCAGATCAAACGAGTATATCTCCACAACCAACAAAGATAGAACTTTTATTTTTAGTACAAAGGTGTTCTGTTATGTTTCCTTTTCTGTAAAATTGGAAACTGACATTTGAAAGAATTTGAACCATGGGTTTGTATTTTGGAAACTTCCGGACGAGCCCCAGAGCAAATGAGATTATCTTCAAAAACAACAAATATATAACCTTTAAATTTGGCCGAATGGTGTTTTTTCATGTTTGATTTAGGTCTCTGAAATTTGAGGGGATTTGGCCATGGGTTTAAATTTGAAAGAATTTGAACCGTGGATTCGAATTTTGGAAGCTTTCGAACGAGCCGCAGAGCAAATGAAATTATATCCAATACGAACAAAGGTAGAACCTTTGAATTTGGTACAATGGTGTTCTTTCGTGTTTGATTTATGTCTCTGAAATTTAAGAGGATTTGGTTCATGGGTTTGGTTTTGGAAGCTTCCGAACGAGCCCCAGAGCAAATGAGATTATCTTCAAAAACAACAAATATATAACCTTTAAATTTGGCCGAATGGTGTTTTTTCATGTTTGATTTAGGTCTCTGAAATTTGAGGGGATTTGGCCATGGGTTTAAATTTGAAAGAATTTGAACCGTGGATTCGAATTTTGGAAGCTTTCGAACGAGCCGCAGAGCAAATGAAATTATATCCAATACGAACAAAGATATAACCTTTACTTTTGGCAGAATGGTGTTCTTTCATGTATGATTTAGGCCTCTGAAATTTGAGAGGATTTGGTCCTTGGGTTCGGATTTTGAAAGCTTCCGAATGAGCCTCAGAGCAAATGATATTATCTCCAAATGCAACAAAGATATAACCTTTAAATTAGGCAGAATGGTGTTCCTTCATGTTTGATTTATGTTTCTGAAATTTGTGAGGATTTGGTCCATGGGTTCAAATCTTGGAAGCTTCCGGACGAGCCCCAGAGCAAACGAGTATATCTCCACAACCAACAAAGATAGAACTTTTATTTTTAGTACAAAGGTGTTCTGTTATGTTTCCTTTTCTGTAAAATTGGAAACTGACATTTGAAAGAATTTGAGCCATGGGTTCGTATTTTGGAAACTTCCGGACGAGCACAAGAGTAACGAGCATATCTCCAAAACCAACAAAAGTAGAACCTTTAAATTTAATAGAATGGTGTTCTGGCAAGTTTTCTTTATGTTCCTGAGATGGATTCGATGAATTGGAGTGGCAATTCGGGTAGCTGACACAAACCTCCCAATGACTACCAATCTTCGAAAATAATTAAGATAGAAACTTAAAATTTTATACAAGGGTGTCAAGCATATCCCAAGCGGATGCCTCTTTTACGTTCTTGAAATTCGAGTTGAATAAGACAGAAAAGGGAAGAAGTTCAAGCAGCTGCCAAAATCGACTTACTGTCGATTTTCATCGACGGTTGCATCGACTTACTGTTACATTTACTTGTTTTTTAAATAAAATTATCTAAAATATAAACTATTAAAATCAAAAGTCATACTTATCGCTAAGAAAAATGGAGATGATAATATAAAATAGCTATCACTTCATAGGAATAGTGTTTTAACAATACTAAACGCGATACTTTTGACAGCACGTAAATGACTTTTAACATCACGTCAATTTAAAATCATCACTTTTGCACCTAAAAGAATAACAAATTATCGCGTCAGTGATATTCTTTGTATGATGCGTCTTGAAGAATATACATACGACACCTAAATGTTTATATTTTTTATTCAATATACCATAACACCTTATAATTTCAATTTAGGCCGAATTATAATAAATTCAAAATGCACCAAATTTCATTAAATAAAAGTATCCGAAGCCACAATTTTGACAAATAATTAAGAAATTTATAAACGAAATGTTTAATTTTTTTTTTTTAATGTTTAATAATTAATATAATATTCCTATACATATATATAATTAATATATAATTATTATTTTAGGATTATTCTGGGTTCTTTGCTAAACATGCATTATCTCACTATTATCCAGGATATAAAATACCACCAGGAACTCAACATATTCTTGCCGAATTTTAAATTAAAAGGAATTTAATTAAATTAGCAAAAATAAATAAATGTTTTCTTATTATAATTTTTTTTTTTTGTAATAAATTCAAAAAAAAAAATGGCAAAATGGCAAAATCCATTTATAGTGAGATATACATAATATATATTATACGATTGAAATAAATTTAATTATAATTTTTAAAAAAAAATATATATATTTATAATGTTTGAGATTTTGATATTAATACAATTTATTATATTATAAATACATATTATATTGAATTATTTTAATTAAATTAATTTTTAAAAACAAAAAAAAAATTTAACGAATGCTTAATTATTTTTTTTTTTTTTTAAATTAAAATTAACGATAAAATAGAAAAAAAAAAAAAACAAACGCTTTAATTTTGTTTTTATTAATCGCTTTATAACAAATTGTTTGAAACGGATTTATTTTAAATATATTTAAATATATATATTATTATTATTGTTCATTGTTTTATTTATTTTTATTTATTTTATTTATTTGTTTTTAATATAACTCATATTATATAATAATATAATATTTAGATTCTGTTTTGTGACAATATTATAATATATTTTATAATTTTAATTATTTATTTATATATTTCTATATTATTATACTATATTATAATTTATTAAAAAATAACCGAAAAAATTTAAGTTTTAAGAGAGATAAAAAAAAAAAAAAAAAAAAAAAATGTACCCAAAAAATAAAAATAATTAAAATGAAAATGAAAAATGCGCGCTACTTTATTACCAAATTTTATTTTAATAATTATTTTTAATTAGAAAAAAAAAAAAAAAAACGAAAAGAAATATTTTAATATATTATTATACTGATATAAAAACTTCAAAATCGTTGCTAACGTATACATACATAAATAAAGGTTTTTATTTTTTATTAATTCTTACTTTTTATTATCCTTAAAAATCATTATGTTTAAAAAGTAAATTTATATGTATATATTTAAAAGAGAAAATATTATATAATATATGTATGAAAAAAATAAATGATCAATATTTGTCATACGTTAGCAACTATCGGTAATGTAAAAAAATAAAAAAATAAAAAAGTAGTAGTAATTTTTTGGGTTTTTTTTTTTTAATTTCATCATTTTTTTTTTTTTTAAATATTTTTTTAACTTTATATACGATATTTATGCGACTTTAAATAATTTGTTTTCTTAATTATTATTAAAAAATAAATATTTATTGTGAGAAATTAAAAAAAAAAAATAATTAAAATAAATGGTTGTTTTCTGTAGCTTTCTAAATATATATATATATATATACATAATATAATAATCGAACGTTAATAGATATATATTATAAATTTTAAAATACATATATATATATATATTTTAATTAATAATTTTTTTGTAAATTTAATATTTTATTTATTTTTATTTTTTTTTTTTTTTTTTTTTTTTTGTGAACGAGGGACAAGGGTATTAAAGTGTTAGGTAAAGAAAAACAAAACAAATATATAAGTAACATATATATATATATATGTTAAATACATAAATCTCTAATAATATGTATATAGATTAATTATTAAATAACTATTATATAATAGATAATAATTGGTATGTATATAATTAACAAATATTTGCATACTTTTTTTTTTATCATTAATTTACTCTGATTATAACTGCGATTATTATATTGTTATCATTATTCTAAAATAATAACTAAACAAAACATTTCGAAATATTTTTAATTCTTTTTTTCTTTTTTTTTTTTTTATTTTTTTTTTTTTGTTAATTTTTAAATTACAATTTTTTTTTTTTTGGTAATTTTAATACAAATTACCTATACTTTAATATCATTGAGGATGCTGTAATTGTAATTTAAAAATTTTAAAAAAGAATTTAAAAAAAAAAAAAAAAAAAAAAAAGAATTAAAAATTTAATATAATAAAAATAAAAATTTACCATCAAAAAAAGAATAAATTAATAATAAAAAATATGATTACATTTTTTATTATAAAATAATAATATTAATCTGAAAATTTAACTACTACTTAATATAATTACACATACATATATATATATATATATATGTAAAAAAATAAAAATAAAATTAAATTAAATTGAATTTATATAAAATGAAAAATGAAAAATAAAAAATTGGAACATAATTTAAAATTAATTTTTAACATTATTATATTTTAAATATAGAAAAAAAAAAAATAAAAAAAAAATAAAAAAAATATGATTATTATTGACAAATGAAATAACAATGTTGTTTAATTTCATTTTATTTGCAAATCACTGAAAATTTATTCAAGTATGTAAATAAATAATAATAAAACAAAAAAAAAAAAAACTGTAATAATAAATAAATATTGTAATTATTATCGAAAATAAAATAAAATAAAAAAAAAAACAATATAAAAACATAACATCGAATTGAAACAAAAAAAAACATAAAAAAAAAAATGGCTTTTTCTATATACATATTTTAATTTAATTTTAATATTTTTCAGATTCATCAATTTTTTTTAAAGGGAAAAGAAAAAAAAATCTACTTTTTATTATTGGAATATTTAAGGTGCAAATAAAAAGTCATAAAAAAAAAAATAAAATCACAAAAGTATAAATAAAATATTAAAAAATTTAATAGGTAGTAATGGGTACTATGAATTATGCACAAAGGACTCTGCAACAAATTTATCAATTATTCAGGCTTCCGTTTTTATTTAAAACATTTAACGGGCTATAGAATTACACAAAAATCACTTAATATAGCCCTGAAATTCTAAAGAAGAACCGAAATATTGGCAAATTGATAAATTTGTTTTATAATACTGCCCTTAACCAACAAAATTTCAAAGACGTAAATTGATTAAATACTATTTTAGTTACAAATCAAATTTAATTTTCCTCATAAACATTTTAACTATATACAACTTAAGCGACCAATCAAAATAAATCATGTTAATCGTGTCTCTGAACTATATATGATTTTAACTGATGATTAAATGATATAAGTCATCATAATTGTTAATATAGGACCATAGTCTATGTATTGTATATGTATAGGACTAACAGAATATTGATGTTATTTAAAAGAAGTGTTTGACAGCTGATTAAGAATTTTTTTTTTTTTTTCGAAGTTAGGTGGAAATCTCAAAAGAAAGTAATGATATCAATACTCGAATTCTCTTTGGTAGTATTGGACTTGATGAACCGTCCAAACATCAGCTCTCTCTTAAATTACAGTTTGAAGTGATCTAATATGGAAAGATAAGCTATTATAAAATAGAGGTGCATCTGGGTAGCCATGAATTTAACGATCTTAGCGATCTAGCGTCTAAGCAACCTGCAGAAATGGTAAGGTTCCTCAATGCCGCGAAATGGATCTGAAATTAAATCTGTCATAGCCTAAACATAAGCTTTGTGGTCACGGAAGTGGTAGCAAAACGGTGCTAACGCGGTAATTGTGGTCTTGTCATGATTGACACGACCAGCCACGTAAACCAACCAACCAACCAAGAGGTACATAGGAACAGCAAAAAAACGCGAAAAATTAGTTTTTTTGATTACAGGTGTATTGACAAGTGATCTCTTATTTGTGCGCAATCTATATCTAATATAATCTAAGAATTCGAATGCAGATTATTTATACGTTTCCACTTCGCAAGAAAACTATTTTAACAACTTTAAACAGATAAAGGTGTCGTCTGCACGGTAAGACATGAAGTTCAACAAAAAGAGGCCAACTTCTTGCGAAACGATTTCTATTACATAGTAGTCTTATTATATGCTTTCGGCTCATTAATAGTGGTTTAATTAGGTTTCAGTATAAGAACCACCCCAACTTGCAATACCACATTGTAGTATTTAGCAAGACCATAGTAAATTTTTAATAAAAGGTTTCTGTTGCAATATGGTTTCAAGAAATATATATTTTTCTTGTAACTAAATATAGATTCTCTTTTTATGTGTTCCTTCCAATTTAAATTCGTATCAATAACAACACTTAAATATTTTATATTCATTTACAAATTCAATTTTAAAGCAGCTATTTGGACAAGAAATATTTTTATTGATTAGAAAATTCCTGTGTTGATGATCTGAATAACACTATTCTATAGTTTTTTCACTAATAACATGTTTGTGAAATGTAAACCATTGCCGTAGCAATTGAACATCTCCCTTAATGTTTATTAGGTTATCTTTATACGAGTTATTAATGTAAGTAAGCGATATATCATCAGCAAAGGCTATAGCTTGGCCATGGAGAGATATGGTATATAACAAATGAGATATGTTTCTAAATACTATTTGTTATATACCATCACTAGTACTAGAATTTTTATTATCTAAAGATCGAATTTTTTGAAAAAGTTCTCTCGAAGTTATTTCCGAATATACCAATTCCCAAAATGCATGTTTTAAAAGATTATTTAGTTCATAGAAATCAATGTATGAAATTTCATCTATTGGATCAGATTTGTTTACATTTTTTATAAAAGCATTGAGAACTATCAAATGATGATCTGTAATATTAAGATCTAAGATGCCTCTAGTAAAACTTAAATTATTTTTCCTATCTTCTCTAATAAAAATATGATCAATACAACTTGATGATAAATTAGTTACGCGGATTGAACTACAAAGACATTAAAGATATATAAAGTTCAGTATCAGAATTATCTTTTGAAATATCAATATTTATAACACCTATAAAAATGATATTTTTAGATTTATTTTTTCTCAATATATTTTCAATTTGCTCGAGAAAGATAACTTTATTTACATCGTGTAGATGATACCACTCAGTAAAAAACATATTCTTCACCTTTAAAATTTTATTTAATTCTAATAATATCAGCACTTGTCAAAACTAAATTATCGAAGACACAGACATATTCATTCTTTACAAAGACCGCTACTCCACCTGAAGCATAAGAATTATTACAATTAATAAATAATTGATAACCTGGAATATTATGCAACGAAGATTCATAGTCATAAATCTAAATTTCAGATAAAATAATTACTACGGGGAAGAGTTTTGGAGTATCAATTTGCGCTAAAAAATAATTAAAAATTTTTCTTACACTAAGTATATTTTGGTGTATTCTTATACTACGTATATTTTGGTGTATTGGTATATGTACAGTTTGCTTTGAAATGTGCGGAAAATATAGGAATAAAGAAAATTTATGTTATGTTATTTATGGATGTTAAGAAGAATGTTTAGAGCAAATATGATAATGTTCTTCTTGAATAGTCGCCAACATTTGGGAGTACTTTCTGTTGTAAGCTATTCCATATTAGTGCTGTACAAACGAGTTTCCGTATTATTTTTGTTTTTTGTGAGCACAGAGGGGAATTATCGAAAGGCACTATAGAGGAATGCAACAAGTACGAGACCTCTATGAGTGTGTGGGACTTTAACCCATTAAACACCACATCACTTTTTTGACTAAACAATAGGTTACACCACCTTTAGTACTCATGTAGTGCCTGGTCAAAATGTTGTGTTTGGAGCAACTTAAACTTGTATAAGGAAATTCTATAAGCACAGTTGTCAAATTTGATCTGCATATTTATCTGTGTTTTAATATTGAACGAAAATTTTATAATGTAACTTCAGTTCAGCAAGAAAAATATTTAATACGCATATAGAAATTAATTTTTTAACGATGTGTAAAATGTAAAACATATTCTACCCGAAATCGAATAAAATTAAAAATTGCTTCAACAATTTTATCTTAAAATATTTCATATATGTGTATATTTTTATATTTTCTAACTTTATATAGGTTTTCTAAAATTTTCTTGTTGTTGTTTCGAAGCGAGGTTAGAACTCCAAAACAGTCACTGGCACAAAATAAAACTGTTTTGGATTCTTGCCCACATCCCCTGCAGAGGTTACTTACTTTCTCCGCATGCTTTTTTAGTATATCTGACGGCCTGTACTAATTCTCCCGTGAAAAGCCTGTAGCAATCTCGAAGATCGAAATCAACTTTCCTCCTCATTAGTTTGCCCCGGTGTCTTTTGCCAGTTTTACAGAAGATTGCGATAGACTTCGTCTGCAATATCGTTTTCTTAACTAAATACTTTTAATGGAAAAATCTGTATCTTTTAATATATAAAAATAAAATTTTTTTTTATTATTATAGTTAATCTAGTTTATTTTTCTTTATGATAAATTCAATTTAATATTTTATGTTAGATTTATAGGACAATATGATATAGGACACAAAATTACTTAGTGTTTTTTTTTTTATCCACTCATCCAAAATTTCTTTTCAAATGAATAAAATAATGAATAAAGTTTGCATATAAAAAGAAATTATTTATTATATTAATAATTCGTTTATACTTACCTGTATATTCTCTAAAAAATTTTTATATTCTTTAAATATTTCAGCATCAAAAAAAATCATAGGGGACGAAATTCAATACTATAAAAATTTCTTAATTAAATGAATGGAAAAAATTTTTGCAGATATTATAAAAGCAGAAAAGTTTTTAAAAATTTGATATTCGTAGAATTAGATATTTGTACGTATATACCGTCAATTTTCATTTCATGATGCTATACTACTAATGCTGAATTTAACAGGTTCGTTTCTTACTTTCCTAATTCATAGAGTCAGTAAAAAAATCAGTTTTTAGCACATTTTCAAAAAATTTTGAATAATATGCAGATCTCATGTTCCGCTTAACATTTTTTCAATCTGAAAACGCCATTCGTCAGAATTTTGTTTTACCAAATTTTACATGATTTTTCTACCTTCATAACTCCGGTACCTTTTACATAGGAACTTGAAATTTTAAGGTAAGAAAAAACTTTTAGAATTAGTATACGTTTCCTCAGAAATTTCTTTTGTACCATCCTCTGTTTAAGACCTATTAGGACTCAAAAATTGAAAATTTGATTTTTTTAGACACCTGTAACTTAGGTTACTGTACAAATTTTTCTTCGGCAAGACTTAAAAATTAAAGCTTCAGTAATATATTTTTAGGTGTGTTAACTTTTTTTCTGTTTTATATAGGATTCGGGACTTACAGCCCCTTAAAATTGCAAAAGAGTTCTATTTTCACATTTTTTCTTTTACGAAATTTTCAAATTTTGGTGCAAGTCACAATTTTAAACAGTTTGTATTATCTTTTAGAAATGTGCGCTTATAAAAACCGTTGGTTTATATTCTGCCTTATTTTTTTTTAATTTTAACCTCCGAAATTGGCATTAATATCAAATTTCTTAATAAATACAAAACAATCACAATATTAAAAAATTCCATTTACAGCGCAAGTTTATTTTTATCAAACATGAAAATAATGAATCATTAAATTCTATAAAATATATTTTCCACCCACCTGTAAACTATTTCAATTAAAATACGTTGAATGTTTGTTTTATATTAAAAAAATGATGCAGAAATATTTAAATATATCGAAAATAAATAAACACACCCAACAAAATATTCCACAGGTATTAATGACAGGTAATTTCTTTTCTTTATTTTAAAAATCAAAATCGATTTTTAAATCAACTGGATTAAAACATTAAACATTTTTTTTGTCTAAAAGTATGCAATAATTGTAAATTTACAATAGATTAAAACCTAATAAAATGGTTAAAAACTGAAAAAAAAAGAAAATAAATTTTATATTTGTGTAACCTTGAATTGTACACCGTTATCTATTTTCCCTTCAAAAAGAAAAAAAAAACTATTATTATATGTATATAGAATAAAAAAAAGCAAACTAAATATAATAAAATATAAAAAAAAAACTAATGTAAACTAAATTATACGTAAGCATTCACCTTTTGTACTGTACTATATATTTCGATCAACAATGTAATTAACACATACCATGAACGTATATATAGTTTGTGACTTTTTTCTAGTTTTTTTCATTAACTAAAAAAATTTAAAAATAAATTTTCTAAAAATATAAATTCTTTTAGTAATACAGAATATTGTGAAAAATAATAGCAGAGCCATTGACTTGTTCATAATACTCATATTTTTTTTAATTTTACTTAAATTGAAAATAAATTAAAAAAATTTTTTTTTTTTGTTTTTATTTCGGATAATAGCCATGTGGGAAATATAAATTGCAAGTATTTATGAATTTGTGTTGTTGATCGAAAAGAAGAAAAATCTAATGTACCATAACATATTAAAAGAAATTTTACTGAAATAGGTAATTGTATGTATATATACTATATATACATATACTTTTTCATAAATTCATTTTTTTTATAATGTCTATTTCGTTTATGAATGTTATTACGTTTTATCTACATAGAACATGGAGACTTACATAACAATTACAGCCTTTATTGTTTTCGTAGACTCCTGATTTTACTTACATAGCTAAAGGAACACCTAAAATCTCTTTAATATTAAATATGCCTTATAGAAAATGAAAAATATCATATTGAATTTATCAAGATAAAAATAAATTTGTGAGTCTGTTAAGATTTTAGAGTTGATTCTACTTTCCGTTCCTAAATTTAATTTGTATTTCATGTCTAATTGAATTGCAAAAATTTTACTTTTTTTAGTTAATTGAAAAAAATTTTATCAAATTAAAAGTAGAACTTGTCTTAAATTTATATTTCTACAAAGATTTTCATATTTATGTTTAAGTAACCTTTAAAGTATTTACAAACAAAAATTATTAAAAAAAAACCTTAATATTTAAAGAACCGTACATTTAAAAAATTTAAAAAACCAGACAGACAGACAAACTTAATCGACGAAAAATTACAAATTTTTCTCAAAATAGTTCCAAATTCAAATCAAATGTTTTTTTTTTGTTTTACTTGTATAATTTTATTGATTTAAATTTTATTTTTTCTTTTTTAAATTTTTGTTTTTACAATGATTTTGTTTTTCACAAAAATTAAAAACAAAAAAAATGGGAATGTTTAACTAACAAATCGCTAAACATTTATTCCAGACCTATTAATTTCATTTTAAAATTAATAATGGACTCTATGTAAATGATATATATATATATATATACAAATATGTATATATATAAAATTTAAATATCTCATTATTTCTTAAATATTATTATAAAATTAATAAGCAATTTTTATTTTCCATTGTAATTATTTAATGATTTTTAATATTTAATATTTATAATTATTTATTTTTTTTTTATTTATTTATTATTTAAAATATACTTATCAATATTACAATTAAAAAAAATGTTATGTAACAATGAAAAAAAAAAAAATTGGTTGTTTTTGAATTATAATCATCGAGTAAAATAAATAACATCATGTGGCACACTAGTGTCTACAATTTTAGAAGAAAATTAATTGGACTTGTATCATTTTTTTCGTTTGTTTATTTTTTTTTTTAAGTTTACATTTAAAATAAAATTTAATTTATTAACTACTAAATTCAATTTGTTGATTTTCTTCTTTCTAGAAAGTAACTTATACTTTTTTTTTTTAAAAAAAAAATCACAAACTTCTTTTTTCTTTAATATTACAAAAAAATTACATAAAATGATTGCAAGATGTTTTTTTTTTTGTAAGTATCTCAACAAGTTAAATTTGTTGCTTTGTTTTAATTTCTTTCAATATTTTTATGTATCATTTTATTATGAAAAGTCTTGTAAAATTCAAATAAATAAACAATTAAAATCAGATTTTCTAGACTTTTTCTTTTTCTAATTATAACTAAGAGTTAAAATTTAAGCAACATTTTTTATCAGATATTATTTCAATTTTTGCTTTAATTTGCATTATTTAGATTTTTATATATTGCTGTTAAATTCTAGTTATCTGAACATGGCGAGGTATTTTGAGCATCTTCTCTATCATCTTCTATGTCCATTTTTTTACTACCACTGCTTTTACCAGAACCAGAGGGTTTATCAGATTTTGAGTTATCGTTTTTCTTTGTTTCATTTTCATCTTCATCATCATCTTCTTCTTCTATTAATTTTCTTGCTAGTTTCACAGCTGCAAACTCATTATAATGAGCTTTGCGTCGTTTTTCGAATTCTATTCGTTTTACTAAAAACAAAAATAATTTAACATTATAATTTAAAGAATATTAAAATATTTTTTTGATTATGATCATTTGTACATTAAAAACCTATATGCATATATTATAATTAATAAAACAATTTTATTTAAATAATCAATTAGCACTGTTTAGGTAAAAACCATATTACTTTATAAATACATATTAAAGTCAATATAAAAAATATTCTGTCAAGCAATTTGAATCAAAATTTGAAATCACAAATTTATTGAAATATTTTTGAAGGAAATTAATCATAATTGTTTATTAAAATTTTTTGAAAATTAATACTACGAAATCAAATGTTTTGTGGTGAATGTACATATTTAATTAAATAATTAGTATTATTCTATTTTATATATTCTTTATTAAATAATAACACTTCAAAATTTTATAAATTAAATACGTAACCTTTTAGCGATTATTTTTAATTCCTATACCATTAACACAACTATAAAATTTTAGAAACATTATTTATTAAAATATTCTGATTTTTTTATTCAACCCTTAATAACTAAAGAAACAAATAATTAACATACTTAATGAATAAACCACCAACATTTTAAACATATTTTTTTACACGCATTCATTATGCTTCATTAAAAAATATAAATATATCATTTTTAGCATCTATTTATAGTCAAATTTTATGACTTATATTTGGCTGTATTTTTACCTTATTAACATTAATTATATTCTGTTGAAATACAAAAATAGCAGTAATGACCGAAAAATCGATATTATATATGCGTTTACTACTAAAAGATAAATATTTCCTACACGCATTGGATTATTTATAATTTGATTTTCATATAAATACGTTTAAGTTTCAAAGATTTATAATTAGATTATGCGTAAACGATTAATGAATACAGAAAATTTAAATAATATACATACCTTTTTCTTCTTCTGTTTCATCTAAATCTTCTTCAGATGAAGCTTCATCACCATCAAAGGAAGACGTTCTTGTGTTAGCTGCCATAGTTAATCTACAACATCGAAATTAAAATAAAATTATAAACGATATTTTATATTCAAAACTACTCGATATTTAAAAAATATTTACTTTTTTGCTAGGAGCTCTGCATCTAATTGATCTCCACTTGCTTCATCTGGATCAGCATAATTAAATGGAGTTTTTGGCTCTTCTATTTTCATATGGCCATAATCTTTATCAGGTGGATGATATGTTTGTAAAACATTTATTTCATCAAATTTTGCACTTTTCCTGTGGCTATAAATATATACAATAAATTACTTAATAAAAATAAATAGTTCATAATTTATATATTATATATTACCTAGCCCCACTATGCTTATCAAAACTACTAGATGTTTTCAAAATTCCTTTACAAGGTTTCTTAGCATCAGGAGAACCCTGCATTTCCACTGTTCTTTTTGAATTCGAAATTTTAAATCAATTTTTGGAATCAACAAGATAAAAAAAATCTATTTGCCGAAGAATCGTAAAAGTTTTTACTCTGTAAGTATTTATTGACAGCTAGAACTCAGGTATGACTTCATTGATTACTAAGATCTGAGATAATTTTTATACTTTTCACAAAAATCGTACAAACTATAGCACAAGAAAGAAATTTTAAAATTTTCTATTAAAACTGCGAAGCTAATGCAAAAAAAAGAAGAGCAATAATAATTGTCAAATAAGAATTACTGCTTAGTGCTTTAAGAAAATTTTTGACATTTCTATTGGGCAAGTTTTTAAACACAAAAAGAGGTTGATTTCCATAAGCTTTTCTATTTAGATAAATTTACTAAGAAAAATATAGAAGCATCATAATATTGTAATTTAAATTAAAAAGTGTCAAAATAAATTATATAGTGTATGCATTATGCAGTTTATATAATTATGCATTTATCATAAATTGTTTTATTTAGTTATATTTAATGTAGATACAGAACACTGATTAGTGCAATTTGAAGTTTCTGTCTAATTTTGTTTATAGTATTAACCTTCTTACAAATGGATGTCCACAATGTGGATGTGGTTGGATGTGATGTCCAAGTCCAATCCAGACAGACCTTTCATTCTATGTCCCGCCCAAGTATAAAATTTTTTTGTTCAGACTTTCTAATGGTTCTAATTGTTCTAATGATTCGGTACATGTTTAAATCATAAGGCGAACAATAATTATTACTACTTAAAATAAAAACATATAACTAACAAATATGAAATTTAATATGAACAAATAGCAAGGAAAACATTAAAAATTTGCAAAATTTATTAAGATATTCCTGATTTACAATTTTTTAAGATATTTTAGCAAAAACAAAAACTAAGATGATCAACTTACTCAGTTCTTATGTTTGTGTTGAAGTAGCAGTTAAATTGAAAAAAAAAAAGATTTACAACAGTTTACAACAGTTTTTATTCCATACCTTTTTAACAACAAACTAAAAACTTGAAATATTGTTTTAATTAGAGAATAAGAAAATCATACGTAAACTATAATAAAAAAATATACTATACTTGATAAATACTAGAGGAATCACAATCCAATTTTTTTATTGAATTAATTTTAATTTACTTACAGAATACTCATTAAAAAATGCCGTTTTGCTATTTTTAAAAGTAGAATCAGCAATTACGTAAACAGTTTCTCATTTTAAATTAAAAATAAAATAAAATTTTACACGAATTAAAAATAGAATAAGCACTAATTTATCAATATCTGACCTAAAAGGATTTATCGTTTTGCAAAGTTGTTTCAAATTTTTTCTTAACAAATAAACGAAAGCGATATTTAGTGTTGAAAAAAATTGTTCTACAAATTTATAATGAATGAGAATACAATGAATCCTTCTTTAGAAGCCAAATAATTCTTATTCTTATAAGCAGACGATGAAAACTTTATTATCGCTCTTCTGATATATGTAAAATCAAATTTACATCTCATGAGTGCAAGTGGTGTAACATAGTGGGAAACGAGATATTAGAGCACAATCGAACAAACAATTTACTATCTAAATGATTCACACACTCATGTTTCATTTTAATAAATAAATACATATTTAATAATGGATGATCATCATTTTTTTTGAATCATTTTGTCATACCTTCTGAAAATCTGACGAGATAAAAGGAAAAACTATAAAACATATAAATGATACTTTATATTCGTAAATAAATTCTAAAATGAATAAAGCTTTTTGATTCACTATATATTTCTACATTAGGCATTTATCTAGATCACACTTTTTAAAGTTCTTTTACTGTCAAAAGCAAAACAAAAACAACAACAGCTGGCTGTCACAGAATCATAATCATATAATAAAATAATAGTTCCCTGACAGTTGCGATTTACGTTAACATTATACCTGGTTATACACTACATACAGAAAAGAAAAATTTTGTAGGGTAGTTAAATACTTAAATTTTAAAGTTTTGTTTTTATTTTAAATACAAAAAAAAAATACTATTTTACAGAAATTTTAAAAAAAAAATTTACACCAAAAAACAATCCATTTTATAAATTAAATTATAATCTTCAACAATATTTCAATAATAAATAAAAATAATGTTAAATGGTAAGTTAAAATTGAAAATAATTTTTTTTTTGCATGTAACTTTTAAATTGCAAATTGTATATATGTACGTATATAAACTTGGTTTTATTACTCATTCCATAGTTATTTTGTATTTATCTACATTTATATAATAGAAACAATCATTTTAATAATGATTTTTTTTTAAAAAGCTGTTTTAATCATTGTAGGAATTTTAATAATAGTAATTGTATTCAACAAAATGAATGTTTGTATTCGTAGGATTTTAAATTAAAAAAAAAAAACAAAAATCTGTGAAAGCAAATTAAAAAATGCATTTTCTATTACTAATTTAAACTTATGACAAAAATCAATAAATTAATGGATAATGTTCATTTGGTTCATCTATCTACTTTAATAAGTTTTACACATTTTGTTTCCGTAAATATTCGTTGACCATGAACTTGTGCGTAAAAAATTTCTAATACAAAATAGAAAAAAAATAATTCCAAGGTCCAAAACAATTTTGATTATGTATTATGTTTTCGTCTAGAATCATTATCTATTAATTAAATGAGTTTGTTATAGATAATCTAAAAAATTTGTTTTTAGAATAAATTCATTATATCCATATCAACCTTTTTATTTCCGCATTAATAATATTTGTGATTGTGACATACATATGTTCATAATGTTGTGTAATTAATTATGACAAAAAAAAAAATGGGAGAAAAGAACTGTAATTCCGTGTATTCCCTTTGGCATAGCACAATTTCTATTTTAACAAAATCGTTATACAAAACTTCGTTTCCTTTTTTATTCCCAATCTGAAAAAAATATAATTAATAATAGAATGACTAATTTCATCAATTGATCTGCGCTTCATATTAATATAAACAAAACAAAAATTCTAATTTTAGTTTAATATACTTATTTATACATAACATATGTACATAATAATAGTATATTATAAAACACTTAGTATGTAATTAAAATGAACATTTAGAATTATTGTGCATTGTTTATTACAATTTATTCTTTTTAAAGCAAAATATTTTTTTTTGCATTTAGCTTTAATAAATTGATGTTGCTGTTTATTTGATTTTTGTTAATTTGATTTTAATTATTTTGAATTTAGTTTTTCTAATATTCAATTTATAATTAAAATGCTTCGATCATTTTATTTTTAAATTACATAATAACTATTTTCTCTTTTTGAATTTAATATCCTTTTATTATTTAAATTGCTGATGATACAAATTTCTTTATAACAAACGGCCAGTCATCAGTCAACAAAATATTGAAGAAAATAATTTTTTATTTAATTCTCTACAATAAACAAATAATAGTAACAATTATATAATAATAATAAAAAAAAAAAATTTATAATAATTCAAAAAGACTCGGATATAATTAACATCAGAATAAGATATTTTTATGCATAAAAATAATTTTTAGAAATCAAATTTTTTAAATATAATATCATCTATATCATCAATTTTAATTATTCATCATGGCTTGGCTAGGCTTTGGAGCTTTAGCTTCCGGTTTAGGTATAATACGATAAAATAAATTTATTATAGTTTAAAATATAACTATGTCAACAGAATAAATTTTTCATAATTTTTAGTTTTACAAAGACTTCTTGGCGGTGATGTTGCCCCGAATAAAGTTCAGGAAATTAAAAATGATTCAGTTGGTATGTTACAAATTATACATAGAGATGAAGGAATGATGTTAGTTGCACCTCCAATAAATTTACCAAATGATAAAAAACCAATTTTTGAAATTATTCTCCAGAAACCATGTACTGATTCACAAACAACCTCATTTAGGTACCTAAAATATTTTTGAATAATAATAAATAAAAAACAAAATTTTGTAACATTAATATTTTTTAGTTTATACCGTGGAAGCACTGAATTAGAAGCTGAAGAAAAATTTCATGCATTTTTGCATAGAGTACCAGTTTTTGTTTGTATAGTAAAAGAAGTAAGTGATTCGAAAGTTTTAATTTAACATGGAAAAAAGTACAACATTGTTTTATTTTTTCAGTTTTATAATGTAACAGGATTACAAAAAATTTGTGATGTTTTATCAGAAAATCCTTCGTGGTCTCTTGCACATTTAATTGCATATTTTAATTTGGTAGATTATGTTAATCATCCAAAAATTTTGGAATTTATCGAATACGCAGACCATGAAAATTTACTTTCACCTTTCCAGGTTTAATAAATAAAATTAAAATAATTAATGATATTATTAATTAGAACTATTAATTATTTTAGTTGGCTGTGAAAAGTGGCAATATTGAAGTTGTTAAAGCTTTATTACCGCTCTCTAATATAGAACATTTAGATAAAAACAGCGATTCCGTATATCATTATGCTGCAAACACAACGAAAGAAATTATTAATGTAACATTTATTTAAATTAAATATGAATTAAAAATACATAACTACTACATATTATATATATACAAAGTATTTTTCTAATGTTTTTAGATCCTAACAGCTAAAAGTGTACGAAATTTAAATCATTTTAATTCTGACGGTTTCACGCCACTACATTTAGCTTGTTTATATGATAAACCTGATTGTGTAAAAGCTTTACTTTTTGCTGGCGCTGATGCGAATTTAATAGCACAAAATGTTAATAAGCAATACAAATCGACAACACCAAGTTCTGTAGCAGATTTTCTTAAAACTAATGCAAATAAATTATACACACAAGACATGAAATATGGTGGTACTCCTTTACATTGGTGTTCATCCCGCGAAACTTTACAAGCTCTAATAGAGCGTGGATGTGATGTTAATGCGTTAAATTTCGATGGACGTACTGCTTTACATATAATGGTAGCTAGGAATAGATTAGAATGTGTTGTAACATTATTAGCTCATGATGCTGAAATTGATGTTCTTGATAAAGATGGAAATAGTTCATTACATATTGCAGTTGAAAAGAAATTAGTTCCGATAGTTCAAAGCTTAGTTGTTTTTGGATGTGATATTAACTTAAAAAATAAAGAAGGTATATTCAAATGAAATTCTTGTGAATTTAAAATAATTTAAATAACATTAGATAAAACTGCCAGACATATGGTCGGAAAAGATGCTAATGGTAGTAAAGATGATGAAATTTTGTACATTTTACATTCAGTCGGAGCTAAGCGTTGCCTTAGTGATAGTAAAAATTGTCCGCCTGGTTGCAATGCAAATGGAACCTATAATGGTATACCACCAACCGCACCGGAATCTGTTCAACAACGCGAACAAATTGAGGAAATGTTAGCAACTACATTTAAAGGGCAATCATCCAGTGTTAACAGGAATGGATCTAACTCTAGCGAATTTGCTCCTGTGTAAGTAAAAATATTAAACAAATTAACATTTTTTATCCACTGTTTTAATTGATTCGTGTAGAACAAATGTTGTTGACACAAGTTTGGAAGAAAAAGGGCAGAGTGTTATGGATGCGATTTTAGGAATGTTTTCAACGAAAGTAGTTAAAGCAGAAGCAGCTCCATTGTCGTCTACAAAAGGTTTTTAAAAATAAAAAAAGTATAAAATAATTTTAACATTTATAATTGTTTTTAGGGTCGCCAAATTCTCCCGCAAGTCCAGGTATCAGTAACAGTTTTGAGAATCAAAAAATGCATATTGATGAAACAAATCCTACACGTGGTGGTCGCCTTTTATGTTTAGATGGAGGTGGTATCCGAGGTTTAGTACTAGTACAAATGTTGCTTGAAATTGAAAGATTGTCCCAAACACCAATCATACATTTATTTGATTGGATTGCTGGTACTAGTACTGGAGGTATTTTAGCTCTTGGAATAGGATGTGGAAAAACAATGCGTCAATGTATGGGTATTTATATGCGTATGAAAGAAAATTGTTTTGTTGGTTCTAGACCATATGCTAGTGAACTACTAGAAAATATTCTTAAGGAAAATTTAGGAGAATTTACTGTAATGGGTGATATTCAACATCCAAAATTAATGGTATGTGGTGTAATGGCCGATAGAAAACCAGTTGATTTACATCTTTTTAGAAATTATACTAGTGCAAGTGATTTACTTGGAATAGTCACTTCAGACAGTAAGTTAAAAAATTTCTTTAGGAAAGAGAATTTTAAAAAACAAAATCATTTTAATTTTAGCTAATCGACGAATTCCACCGCCTAAACCAGAAGAACAACTAATTTGGAGAGCAGGAAGAGCATCTGGAGCTGCACCTTCATATTTTAGGTAAATTTATTTTAAAATATTTGAAAACTAATTATTTGTTTTTAATTTTTTACCTTTCATCTTTGTTATTTTAGAGCATTTGGACGATTTTTAGATGGTGGTTTAATAGCAAATAATCCAACTTTAGATGCGTTAACTGAAATTCATGAATACAATATGGCTTTAAAAAGTATTGGAAGAGAATCCGAATCAAAACCGGTAAGTGTTTTTTAATTTTTTTTAAATTTTAATAAAAAATTAAATTATTTTAAAGGTAACTATCGTTTGTTCTTTGGGCACTGGTATGATTCCAGTTACAGAGCTTAAAGAAATTGATGTTTTTAGACCAGAAAGTATTTGGGATACAGCTAAATTAGCTTATGGAATTTCTGCTATTGGTAATTCATTTTTTATTATAATTATATTATGTAAAACTAATCAAACTAACAAAATTTTTTTTTTAGGAAATTTACTTGTTGATCAAGCAACTGCTTCTGACGGTAGAGTTGTGGATAGAGCTAGAGCTTGGTGTAGTATGATTGGTGTACCTTATTATAGGTAAATTTATTTACATAGTAATGTGTATATAAACATTTTATTTTGAGTTTTTTATTTTAGATTTAATCCACAATTGCCTGAAGAAATTGCAATGGATGAAAAAAATGACCAAAAATTAATAAATATGCTATGGGAAACAAAAGCTTACATTCATTCCAATCGTGCAAAAATAATGGAAATGATAAATTTATTAAAATAGCAATTAAGAAAAATTTAGAATAATCTTTTTGAAAATATATTAAAAAAACTCTTTAGTCATAGAAAAAAAAAAATGGTAACATAATTAGTTTTTTAAAATAAGTAAAAATTTAGCAAAAAGTGTATGTGTTGTTAAAATAAAGTGGATAAGAGAAGAGAAAATTTATTTTAATGTGTGATTATTAAAATTTAATAAAATTCAAAAATATATTATAAAAAATAATTTTGAAATTATAAAAAAAAAATATTTTAATTTAAAAGTAATTTTTGATTTGCTAAAGGGTTTTTTTTCTTTGTATATTAAATGCATGATCAATTAAAACTTAAAAAAATTACCATATTTTCTGCAAGAATTGAAACGAAGAATATTCAAAAAGATTGTTAGTAAATTAGTTTTTGATTAGTTTTAAATTCATTATTTGAAATTTAAATTGAGCATTAAATTCTGTTAAGGTTTATATTTTCTCATAAGCATTCATTATTTCATTATACAGTGTCAAATCAAATTTATTTACATTTTTCAATTTAAAATTTTAAAACCTAAATTAATTACAAAATAATGAATTTAATTTAATTGTTAATTATATGTAGTTCAAATATTCATTTATAAAATATGTAACGATTTGTTTGAATTTATTACTTGTTTTCAATTTATTTAACATATGTTTTTTAATATTAAAAAAAAATATATAATTTTAAGTTTTTTTTTTAATTTAAAATTAGTTTGATAATTTATAATTTTAGTAATTTAAATTGTGGCTTAACTTTAAATAAAAACTTGTATTTATTTATATTTGATTAAATTGGTAAACATTATTTTTAGATATACAATTTTATCAACGGGCTGTTAATTGTAGTCTTCAAAATGTAAAAATTTAAAGTTTTTAATTAGTTGTTTTTGTATTTATTATAATAATTTATGTAGAAATATTTAGGTAAGAAAAGTGTTTAAATTATTTTCTTTTAAATCAAGTAGTGTGATTTGCATATTATACAAAAAATTATTACTGCTATTATTGTATAAATTAAAATAAATATTAATTTGAAAGAATGTGTTAGCTTGTAAAAGAAAACAAAAACTGAAACAATTACATTGTTAATTTGATAAAATTGAACGTTAACAAAAATTATTTTAAACAACTAAAACAACAACAAAGGACAATACATTTTGTAATACTAGATATAATTTTAAATATTCACCGAAAAAAATATTAATATTTAAAAATATATCTGTAGAAATTCATAATCTCCTAATAAAAATAGAATATCTTAAAATTTTATAAAATAAAAATTCAATCTAAAATTAATACAATTTTTCGAAGATATTAAGTGTGCCTCTCATTGCACATTTAATAATTTTAGCATTCGATTTTTGAAGAAAAAAATAAAACCAAAAATTTATCTCAATGAAATCTTTTTATTTTTCAATATTTTTTTAATTAAACTTAAATCCACCTATTTAACATATCGAATTTAATTTATCAGCCCATATTTTTTTTTTTTTAAATATTGATATTGAATCAAACTATACTCAATTTTGTTGTTGTTTAACTAATACAGAACATAAATAATTTAATTTAAATTTCATTGTTTTATAAATTATAAAATAATAAATTTTATAAATATATATATGTATATAAAAAATTGTTTTATTGTGAAAATAATTAAAAAAAATTTTTTTTTTATTCATTAGGAAAGAAAGGTTTTTTAATAATTTAAAAAAAAAAAATCTTGGTATACAATTTAATAAATTATTTTATTTTATTTGCCAAAATTTTTAAATTTATTTTTCTTCAATTACACACATTATATTAATACCACTTTTACCCAAATTAACACCTTCTAAAAGGCATTCATGATGGTTTTTCATGTAAATTAAAAATTGAATAATAACGTAAAATAAATTATTACGATCATGTGCACAATTATGAATAGTATTATCACTTATAAAATTAAATTTGGGCTTTAATTGATTTATGCATAATATTGCACAACCAGATTTATTTTTAACTTCAGCTAATTGTTCTGCTGCTGTTTTTTTATCACCAATTACAACATAACGATTATAAAATGGACGACCACCTGGTTGTGGTAATGGCATTAATTGTGTATCTAAATATGTACAAAATAAATGAAATAAAATTGCTGAATCAGTTGGTAAATGTTCATCCCATTTAATGCACTGATAAGATGAACCAGAATTCCAATGATAATTTTGAATACAACTTCCTTTACCGAGATCTACAAATTAAAAAAAAAAGGTTTATTTTTTAATTTTTTTTTTTTTTAATTTATTATTTACCTCTAATTCTTTGAACTAAATATTCTTGATTAGTTGTCATATCTAAAAATGGTACTATTAATGGTAACATTGGGACATGCATATTTACAAATTGTTGATTTTCTGCAGTTTTTTTTAAACGTTCCAAACCAACTGCACCAATTTTCATGTCTGAAAGTCCATGAGATTTTAAAGCTTCATCTGTTTTACTAATTTCAATAACCAATCTTTGTAATATTGTTGATGATATCCACTACAAAGTGGAATATCGTCAATAAAAAAAGCAATATAAAATTATTTTAATTTGAAACATACCATTCTTAAATTTGTCACATATTTAGATAATTTTGCTGATGAAATTTTTTTAATAATTTCTGAGTGTCCATCTAAAGTAACATCGAAGCCAATTTCATCTTGTTTTAAATGAGGACTTTGGGAAATAGTACCTATAATGTTTCAATTTTGTATTCAGGTAATTTTTATTAATATTAATAACTACTTACTTGTCGAAGGACTCAATTGATATATTGAGGATTTTAATAAATTTGCAGCTGCATTGTAATAATTCCAAAATGAGTTTATTGATGTTGTATTATAATGATGATGTCCAGTATGAGACTCAATTAAAGATGATTCTTGATTGGAGACTTCCCTTTAATTTAAATAATTTTATTTGTATCAAAAAAGAAAAATTGTTAATGAATTTACTTTAAATATTGTCTTAATTCTTTTTCTTCGGTAATTAAAGGCTCATCTCTTGTATATTTCATATAAGGTGACTTGAAAGAATTATTTCCACTACTAATAGTACTATTATTTAAACACGAAGAATTTTGCATAGAATTCCATGAATTATTACAAGGGCTTATACTTTGTCTAGGCGGTGTAGTACGATTAAAAGTCCAAGAATTAGCTCGGTTTGCTAAAAATAGTAAGAAAGATATTTAAGATATTTAAAAATAATTGTTACATTTGCTTACATTCATTAAAAGATGAATGCCAACTTAAAATTGTTACATTTGCTGGAGTTGTAAGAGTATTTTCTCCTTTCTTAGGTGGAGTTGCGATAAAAGATTTATCATTGTCATCAAATTTTAAGAGTTTTTTTTGTTCCAATGTACCTTGAATAGTTTCTGTACCAAATATATAATACAAATATCTTCCAAAATAACAAATAACGCTAAGAGTAAGAATTGCAGTAGCAAAATATTCTATATAGAACCAATTTGATTCAATATGAGGACATTTCATAGAAAGATCAAATAATAATATGGCTAACAATACAATATCTGTAACAAAAAAAGATATGCGATTAGCATAAAAGAAATTAGAGAATTTATTACAAATTACTAAAAGATCCCCATTTTAAACAATGTTTAGCACGTTTGGCTTTTAAATGTAATTCCAAACCCTTGTCTACAATAATATTTTGTTTAATTGGAGAACTGAAAATAAGTTTAAATATAAATAAAAGTAGTTTTTCAGTTATAAAGTTAAAGTAAAATAAATTTATGTATGTATATTATTTACCAAAATGTTTGAATTGAGTCCATATTGTGTGAAAGTTAATTTTGATGTATTACTAAAAATTTTAGTAATTTAATATTTTATAATTCTAAAATACTTATTTTTTTTATAATTTTCTTAGTTCTTTATAAATTTTAATTTCTGCAATATAATTTTTGTTTAAAAAACAACCTAAGCTAAATTTTTTAGGTTATGTATGCTTTTAATTTGTAATAAGTTATAAGTCTGTAATGTAAATTTGTATGGATTCTTCTTCTTAGATACTGATTGACATTTCGGCTTTTTTGCAAATTAAATTTTCTACAAACATATGTTTTGTTTTGGCGGTCAGCATTTAACCGGTTCGATTTTTTTCAATTAAACGTCTATATTTGAAATTTTATTATTGGTTTTTTTAATTTACAATTATAATTAACAATAATTGCAGCTTCGATTAACATTAATTTATATAATTATATCATTTATTTTGTTTACATTATATTTTGTATGTACCTAGTTATAATTTAAATATACATACATTTTTTATATTATATATGTATGTATTTTGTCGCAAGGCCTGATTGTAGATTTATTGAGGAATAATTAGTTAGTCATTTTTCTTCCTATTAAAAATAATATTATGTATTTTAAAAGAAATATTATATATTTGAGGGTTAGATTCCAGCATCCAATAGTTTCGCAGCTGTGTGGCCTTAAAGAAGATTTAGTCCAAATTTTGTTTTGTTTTTGTTTTGATTAAAATAACTTCTACTATGAACAAGTTTATAACATTCTGGAAAATGTTTTTAAAAGCATGAGAAAGGAACTTTTGTATTTAGTTTTTCCTCTAAAAGGTTTTGAAGTCAAACATTTTAAATTTTTTGCATTTTTGATAGAAGAAAATGAAAAAAAAATGCCCATTTAGTGAATTAATATGAAAACCTTTTTACGTGTTTAAAGCTTCAAACCCTTTCCCAAACTTTAATTTGGTATATCATATATATGTTAAATTAGCTTTTAGCCGTTCAGGAGATAAATGTAAAACCGTAAAACTATTTGATTGAAGCACTTAATTGCTGTAATTTTATTAATGAAGAAGAAAAAAAAACGAATTTTAAAAAATGCACTTGCTGTCAATGGGCCTTTCCATACGAGTAGTGTCCTCTTTCGTTTCGTGACTACTTTCCTCTTTTTTTTATTTCCACATTGTTCCTCTCGATAGTCGTTACTTTTATATGTGTGTGTAAATATTTCATTTTAAAACAAAATTTGTTGGGAGAGGTAGATAATAAATATAAAAAAAAAACACGCATAAAACAAATAAATTTTTTTTTGTATTTAAGTAACATAAGATTTTTTTGCCTGTAATTTTTAAATAATATATATTATATATGTATGTACCTAGAAATAGAATAAACTGTACTGTGCACATAATTTCTTTTTGTCAATAGAATATATTTTAATAATTTCATCAAGTGAAAGATCAAAAATCGCTTCACTTTTTTAAAAATTTGCTGCGACCTTTTCAAAAACTTTTTTCTTTAATTTTCCAAACGAGAATGAAACTATGTACACACAAAATTTTTTTGACCTTCATAAAAATTTTTATTTGAGTTTTTGTTTGTGTTAGTGGACTAAATTTTTAAACTCTAAAATTTTGGTTTAAAAAATTACTCCTAAAAATCCCCACCACAAATTTAGTTTATAGGCAAGAGGGTATGAAACGAAGGTAAAAGTAAAAAATGACGAAAGAGGACACTACCCGTGTGGAAAGGCCCAATAAAAGTTTTTAAAGTAATTTTAAATAATTTATCAGTAAGTTTAAATTTTAAGATGTTTATTTTTCATTTAATTCAGAATGCTATAAACTTATTCGTAGCAGAAGTTATAGGTATTTTCATCAAAACAAAAAAAAAAATCATTCAATCTCCTTTAAGACCCCACACCTTCGAAACTTTTCGGCCCAGAATTTAGCCCCCCAGGGTGAAGGCACTTACTTACGAATCACCTTGTATTTAAATAGATGTTTAAAATAATAATTATTAAAAAAATAAAAAATATTAACTTCGTATTTGCGGTTCAGTAGTCTAGTTATTTGAACTTCTGTATTATTTTTGTGGAACATTTAAGTAGAAAAGTTAAAGAATAAATTGATAAATTAAAAGAAACACTTGGTCATCAAAAAATTGCCAACAATGAAGGTTGAATAAATAAAATTCCGAAACAAAAATGTTGAAAACATTATGTCGAACTTCTATAAAAAAATTGAAAAAGAAAAAATGTGAAAAACTAAAAAAAAAAACAATTCCAGATTTATTTTTCGACTTTTTTCAAAACTCCCCGTTCAATATTTTATTTTTCAATACTATTTAAGCATTTAAGCAAAATTTTCAACTTTATTTAAACAGTTTTTACTTTTGGCCTCTTTATAAGTTATTATTTTACTTTAAGTTTTTGAGCCACTGGTGATAATATCAAATTATTAAATAGGTACTTTGGTTAGTATTTGTTAATACGTATACGTTAATTGCGTAACATTAAACATATTCGGTCCCGTATTATTTATTGCTGGTATTATGTCGCTTTTATATATTTTTCTTTTGGAAATTACTAAATTAGAATATCATTCATAAATTATTTTAACCATGCAGAATCTGTTGATTGCGTCATTGGTCAATTTCGAAATTTTTATCTGAGTGAAACCAGAAACATATAAAACCAAAATATTTAAGTGGTTGTATAAGTAGTTGCACTTACCAGTACCACATGACCATAAATTTTTTTGCTAACCAAACATATCCATCCATATACATAAATTTACACAATTGTAAAGAAGTGAATAGTATATAATAAGAATGTTTTTTGCGAAAAAGAGACAAAAAATAAAATTAAATGATTTGGCAGTGAAACTGAATTGACAAATATTTCACTAGTGACTGGGCGGCTATATAAAATCTATTATAAAAAAAATTGATTGCAAATTGCAATACCATAAATACATAAACAATTTTACTGGGCGGCTATATTTTTTTTTGGAATATTGAAAATGAAATATGTAAAGGCATTAGCATTAGGCAAGTAATTTTTACCTGTTTTTACAAATTATAGTTTTTGTTGTAAGAAAATGCATTAGGTTTAGTAAAAAGAGAGTGTACTGTACCCTATTAGAAGACAAGTACTTAAAATAGTATTTAATGAGGCATTATTTTATGTACTTAGGCTTTCCATGAAAATGTCATGAAAAATTGATTAAAATGTACTAATTTTGTTACTTTATTTTGACGTGAAAAAGTAATGAAAGAGTACTTATGTATTTTGTCATTGTTTTTAATGATGAAAGTGGACTTTATTTTCAAGAGTTTTCTAATCTCAGTATCCATATTTAAGCACCTGTTTTAAAATATAACTCAAAATTTTTAATTTTATTATATGTACATATTTATTTCCTATTTTAACTAAAAAATAATTAAAATTCATAGGTATTTTAAATTAAAAAAAAAATAGTATTATAAATATTATTATATTATATATAATATTTTATTAATAAAAATATTAAATATTAATAAAAAAAAGAAATAAAGAATAGGTACATTAATAAAAATAAAATAATTAAAAAATATATACATTTAACTTTTTGATGTCGATGTGACATATCTCATATCTATTTGATAAAATCGGTTGTTGGCCTTCTGCACACATTTTCTTTCTTGCCCTTCAAACTCCTGTATTCTCTCACCATTTGCTTCTATATATTATTTATAATAAAAATAGATTTTTGTTTAAGTTTTAACCAATTTACCATACATTTATCTATACATATATAACTAACCACATAATATGAGGCTAAAAAGTTTTAAATTTTTTAAACTTTTTTTCCCAGCTTGTAATTTATATAAAAGTCGTCAGTTGCAACGAACTTAAACATGACGTCTATTGCTTTAAATTTTCGAAAGTATAAGATCTGCAATTAAAAAAACTTTGTCTTCATCAAAAGATAAAGAAGGCTCTAACTTCGACTATCATTAAAATTATAATTTCTATAATATTTCGTCGACTCTGGTGCAAAATTTGCTCCTTAATTTCTCGACGTATTAAACACATTTCATTTTGAAATGTTTTTGTATGCATCATACTTAATCATAATAAATTATTAATAAATTTTATGAATCTATGTATGTATAGGGGGTGTTCAGTAGGGTGTGATGATACCTCAATTTTGAACACCCTATAGATACATACATATACTATATTATATATACATATATATTTTATAAATTTGAAATTAAAATATTTAAAAATAAAAAGACTTACCACAACCCGTTGTATCATTGCTATATTTTCTTAAAATATTGTTGAACTTCTAAATTTTAAATTTAAAACTTTTATTTAAACTTTCATACAAACTCTTATTTTAAATTTAAAACTTTTATATAACTTATTGATATACACTTTTATTTTAAACTTTAATTCTTAACTTTAAATTAAATTGCTCTTTGTTTTGAATTAGTTAAGTAGTAAAGTGTATTGTGTACTTAAAAACAAACTTAAAATGTTTTGAAGGTTCAACTAAAAGAAGGAGTCAAATAAAAAAAAAAAACAAAAAACAATTTTAATATACCCGATTCTTATCGTACGGGTATAAAGAGTATTCTTTCTATCGCCTCAAACATCCAGTAGTTTTTGTATTCTATTTTAAGTAGTTTTCAATTGCATGACATTTAAATTTTTTTCTGTCTCTTTCTTTGAATTAAAACTTGAGGACATTTTAAGCTAGTTTTTATAGACTTAGTGTTCATATAATTAAAAAATAAATTTTTTTTTTTTTATTGAACAATAATTTATATTTATTTACATATAAATTTACAGATTAGGTAATAATTTGTGCAGAGACCTTAACAAAATGCTGTGTGGCCATATAATTTTAAAAAGATTTTAAATTAATATAACATAGGACGTTATAAGTAAAATATAATAACAATTAAGAAAAATTCAAAAAAAAAAAAATATTTAGAAATTTACAAAAACATTAAAGCGCAAATAAAATTACAATGTAATAAAATTTAAAAAATTAACAAAAATGAAAAACAAAAAAATAATACATTTATATATAATAATATTGCATTAGGCACATATTGTTTCCTATTTTTTGTGTATATATTATCTGTTAGTATATTGATTAATTAATTAATTTGTAAGTAAGGTTATACAAATTTTTTTTTTAAATATATTTAGGTCGGATATTAATTTTAATTCCTCTACTGAGTTTTGCAGCTGCTAAGTTTAGTGATTGAATAATTTTCAAGACTTCACCTTCATTTGTGGGAGATAAGCCAAAATTATTATAATATTTAAATATTATTATAAATATTTTATATATTATATATTTCTTGTAAATTAATTAATGTAATTTAGATCAATATTGCTTATTGGAAATTTATTTCTTTAGTTATATTCGCGAAGTAGCAATTAAGAGCAGCAGCAATATCATCTTCCTTTTCAAGTACTTTAGAGTTTGAATTTTCATAGTATAAACGCACATTTTTTTTATTTGTGTTAGTAAATTTTAGAAAACCCCTTAAAAATTTCCAATAGGGTAACTACTTATTGTTAGATATACTTTGATTACCACAATGACACAATCCATTTTTTCTTTATGCTGCATCTGTTCATTGTTCACTGTTCAGTTTCAGTATAATAAGTATGTGCATATGTACATATGTGCATATGTATTTCGCTTTATTGTGAAATTTCAATATTTAGAAAATATATACATATACATAACAAGAATATGGACCCGATTACGAGTAAAGTTACTTAATCATTATATAAAAATCATCGAGCTCTTAAATATAAACAAAAGTAGAAATAAGAAAAAAAATTATGAAAAGAATAAGACAAAACATAGACTATTCGCTTAAAATGGAATACTTTCAATTCCATTTTAATAATATAATTAAATAATATGTACTCTTAAACAGTATACTTAAGTAAAATATACAAACTCTCATTTTTTTGTACCTAGGTATAATATAAATCTAGAGTTATTCCCCCTTACGACATTTACAGCCACGCCTGAACAGGAAAGGCTGTGTAATTTTCTCTCCACTATGTTGCAGAGAAATGAAAAAAAAAAAATCTAGATACGTATACTTAAGTTTATTTTTGTGGTTACTACATAAAAAAATAAAAAAAAAATAACACCTGTAACCTGTGTATTCAAAAACAAAACAAAATTATTTTTTACCTTTAGAATCTATCAACATTTCTTTTTGCATCTTTAGTTCTCTTATTTTAAAAACCTTGAAAATAATGCTAACGTAAAAATTAGGTCAACAACTAGGTAATTTCTTAATTTTCTTTTAAATTTAACAAAAAATTTAATTCAATAAACTAATGACAAGACAAGCCATGTTTATTATGCATATATTGTAGCATCGCAAATAAATTTACTTTTATACTTTTTATACTCTTCTATACTTTTTTAACGTGATTAAAATTTGTAATTAGAACAAAGCAGATAAGTATTACCTGTGGTATTACAAATAAAAAAAAACAACAAAAAAATAAATCAAAATCAATATTAACGATGCAAAATATTTTGGTAAATTGTAAATAAGATTACGTAAAGAAATAAAATGGAAATTTCCATTTTTAACTATAGAGTAGTGCGTATATATGCATATGGGAGAACCACAAAATCACGTAACTCAAAATCCACCAGTAAACACAAAATCCAGAAAAATCAAAATTTTTGTATATATATGAATTTTAAATTTCGGCGCGGTACGTAATCTGGTTTTTTATAATTTTGTTCTTTAAAATCTTTTTTTTTTCCTTGTTTTCCTAAAAATTCTGCTAAATTTTGTTTCTTTATTTATTGAAGGTCACTTCACTTCCAATGGGAGCAGAGCAGCGCACTTTTTTATATACAACAAATAATTATGAGGATTTTAGAGTTGGTTGGTTAAAGTTGGTTTAAGTGATTGATTAAGCAGTGGTTTGAAGGCCCCACTATTTCAAATTCTTTCTTTACATATGTGAAATTTATAATAAATATATTCAAATTCAAATTCTTTTCATGTATGAAAAATATAATAAATACAACGCGAGCTTTTACTATAGGTTTTAATAGTTTTTACTAGATTTACATAATTTTATGTTGCTGGATTTTGTGTTTACTAGATTTTGAGTTTCGAGAAAACAACACCAACTCGTCATCCGTATACATAAAGTTTTGATTTAACAAGACATTCATACAAATAAAAATGGCATAATAGCATAATTTTTTTAACTGTGTTCAGAATAAATAATTTATTTTTTTTTTTTTCAATTTCCTAATAAAATGATTTAAGTGATAAACATTAATTGAAAGTTAATCAGTTTTTTTTTTTTTTAATTTAATTTCTGGTATTATTAAATCCATATTATAATATGGAACTGAATACATAGTTTTTAGGCTTATGACAAATTATAAAAGGTGTTTAAAATTTTTATGATAATCATCGCAAGTTTATTTATTTTTTTTTTATTTTGTAGTTCATAATAGCCGGTCAATTTTCAAAATTGTCTTACCTTTGCGCCTATATGACAATTAAAAAGGAAAATGAAGGAAAAAAATGACATGTATGTAATATGTATCAGCTTTTCATAACCTATACCAAAACTAATAAAATAAGTATTTTTCGCAATTTGGTGTTTTAATCGTTATGTAAAACAAAAATTTGACAAATTTTAGACCAGATACGATGATCAAACGCTATAAATCATTAAAATATGAAGAAGTGTGTAATATCTATAATATAATAAAAATTTAATGTAATGAAATGTAATTTTCATATTCAGCTTTATATTTCAAAAGTTATAAGAGCATCAAAATTCAAAACTGTTATATCCTAATTCGAAATTTGAAACAAATATTTTTCAAATCATTCGAATATGTAATGTGTTTTTTGTATGATATATATAAAAACTTTTTCTAATAAGTGAATATATTAATTTCCTTATAATTATGGCAAAAGTGTACCTTAACAATTTTTAATAAATAAAATAATTGCATTTGTCGAATGATATTTTATTAACGTTTTTAGAACAAATATACCAATTTATACTTTCTTAGGGGCAGTAGAGCTGACAGAAGTATTATAAGTGGACGCAAAATTCACAACAAGTAGCAAAAGGGGGAGCATAAAAGATCGCAGTGTCATTTATACCTCTTAAATAACAATCTAATCTTAATCTAACGTTTTAGAAACTTATCGGTTTTTTAAAAATTATTAGTTTTTAATACATATAGTACCGACGTACTACTACGTACTACTATGTACCTATATGTATATTCAAAAATTAATGGTAAATTTATTTTTTCTTAAATTCAATCTTTAAACTCGATTGTTAATTATAAAAATGGTATAATTATGAATTTAAAAAAAGTAGTTTTGATTTAAATATTTGTTTACACATTTTACTTTAATAGTTCTTGGCAGTTACTTCTATATTTTAACTTTTCAAAAACTTGATTATTTCTTTTTTTTTGCTGTCAAATGGCAAATTGAACCCAGAATTATCTATGAGTAACGAGTGTGGGCTGTACTTTAACCGATTAATACCATTTTTGTAGGAAAAAAATAAAGAAAAAGGGAAAGGGAAGAAATTTTGAATTGTTGATTTGAATTGTTTTTAAAGAATTGAAATCGAAGAAGTCGAAACGGTTTCTTTTGTTTCAAACTACAATTTTATTCAAATCATGATTGATCATGTTTTTCATAATCTTTCGATTGATCTCAATATTTGCTTGTGAATTATATTGGACTTTTCTGAAAATCGTATACGCAGATTTCAACGTGGTGTTATTAGCAAAGAAATTAATTGATTGATTGATTAAGATTGAAAATTGTTCAAAGTATAAATTATTATTATAAAGATCAAGAAGAACGAAGAAGATAGGACTGAGGAATGTCTAACACCAGCATTAATACTGAAAAGAGTTATGCGACCTTATTGACCATGATTGTAAAAGTTTTTTTATTCACACAATTTTAGAAATTTTTGTGTTCAATATATGTACTTTATAATTTTTGAAAACAATCAGCATAAGTTATTCATTTTCAAAGCAATTATTGGAAATCTTTTTATTATCAATAAAATATTCTTAATTGTAAAGAAAATGTACATTTTTAATTTGAATGACCTTCAGTTTTTAAAAATAAACCTTGCTAGGAGATGTTTAAACAGAACCCTATATTAAATAATGAAGAAAAAAAGTATATTCATATTATCTATAATATAAATTAAAAATTATTAAATTTATGCAGGAATAACGATTTCTTTTTATTAAAATTGCAGGTTGGTGTTAAAATAATACAATAGCCAAATATACATACAACACTACACTATTAAAAGTTATGATGGTCTGGTTTAAAAATAAATTTAAAATATATGCGGCACTTGTAACGTTTTTTTTTTTTTTATTAACTCAAAACCATAACCATAAAGTAAATATACATAAAAGTATAGAATAATTTTAGCCGCAACATAAAATTTTATTAAATATTATTAACTTTATTGTATTCATATAAAATATAAAATCATAAATTAGGTATGATTAGTTAGGTATAATTTCCTTAATATTAAAAATGAATAATGTTTTTAGCACATTTCCAAAAAATTTTGAAAAAATGTGTTTATTAGTTTCACTCTGTCCGTCCGTCCGTGTTTACAAAACTTCTACGCCGTTAAAGATAGAGAAAACAAATTTTAACCATGGGTAGGTCTCATAAAAAAAATAATTTTGTGGAACAACTTTTTCATGTAGCCCCATTCATTACGGAGCTACAGCCCCTCAAACTTTGAAAAAGCCCTATTTTTAAATGCGTATATCTTATGTTCTGCTTAAGATTTTTTCAATCTGAAAACGTCATTCGACAGGTATTTTTTTTAACTTTGTAAATAATATCAAAATTATAATTTTTTTTTAAATTTAGTATTTAAATTTACCGTTATGTGAAAACCAAATTTTGCATGCTTTTTCTACTTTCATAACTCTGGCATGCTTTTAGATAGAGGCTTGAAATAAGAAAGAACTTTTAGAATTAGTATAAGTTTGCTCAGAAATTTTTTTTCGACCACCCCCTGTTTATGAGCTATTAGGGCTCAAAAATTGAAAATTTGCTATTTTTAAACACCTGTAACTTAGGAACCTGTACACATTTTACTTCGAAAAGATATACAAATTAAAGGTACAGTAATATATTTTAACGTGTGTTAAAGGTTTATTTTAGTTGTAAAGGGTTCCAAAGTTGCAACTCTTCAAAATTGCGAAAAAGCCCCATTTTCAGATGTATATATCTCAGGTCCTGCGTAATAGTTTTGCAATCTAAAACCGCCAGAAGATCGAAAATTTTATTATCTATATAAAACAATATCAAAATTATGTAATATTTTGTAATTTACTATTTAAATTTACCGTTATATGAAAACCACATTTTGCATGAAATTTCTTTTTTCATAACTCCGGCATGCCTTTAGATAGGAACCTGAAATTTTGAGACAAGAAAGAACTTTTAGAATTAGTATAAGTTTCCTCAGAAAATTTTTTGGTAACACCCTCTCTTTAAGAGTTATTACTCCTCAAAAATTGAAAATTTGCTATTTTTAGACACCTGTAACTTAGGAACCTGTACACATTTTACTTCGGAAAGATATAAAAATTATACAGTAATATATTTTAACGTGTGTTAACGGTTTTTCTTAGTTATATAGGATTTCGGACTTACAGCCCCTCAAAATTGCAAAAAAGTCCTATTTTCACATATTTTGTTATTACATGAAATTTTAAAATTTTTGTGCAAGTCACAATTATAAACAGTTTGTATTGAGTTTTGGAAATGTGCGCTTTTAAAAACCGCTGGTTTACATTCTACCTTGTTTTTTTTGATGTCGTTAATATGAAATGTAAAATTGTTTTTACTTGCCTTCATTGAATTATCTGTAATAAAAAGAATATTTAAAAAGGAAATTTAAATTTTTTCTCAACTGACCTTGATAAAAATACATACATATATATAATATATGTATTTTATATACCAAATGGTGTATTTAACTTTTCGGTATCTCTGGATAACATTTTCTTCATTTCTTTTCTTCATTTGTTGATTTTTTGTTATGAGGTTATATATATGTTATCACTCATTTATTCTTAAATGCTACGTACATAACTATTTTGATTTATGTTAAATCATTAATTTATTAAATGTACCCTAACCAAGTATCTATTTTATATAGATATTTAAAATTGAAGGAAATCACTGTTTTTTATTCATTAGATTATATAAATTTATCACTAGACTTTTTTTTATTCACTATATAATAATATATTATATTAGTTTGTATTTTGCATATTTCAAATCATAATATCTAAACCTATTTTCTTCTTTTGTTTAAAAGATAATCTTTTAAACTTTCTTATCTGATGGGTCAGATTTAAAACAAGATTCCTTTATTAAAAAAATTTATGTAATTAATATATTATTTCTAATGTAACCAAACTCTGTAATCAATTTTTGTTTTTTCGAAGGTTGCTATTAAATTTTAAAAGTCATCCAAAGATATTCTACATGATTCTTCCGGAGAGTGGTGAACTTTAACCAATCAAAACCAAAAACGATGTTAATGTTCTTTTTAAACTTTATTATTATTCATACACATAGAATTACTAACCTTGGCGAACAAATGGAATGTGTTTACTTTGATACCACAACACATTCTCTGATTCTACAAACACGACGTTCGCATTACAAACGAATTTTCAAAAGTTATCCGTCTTAGAAGCCCTATATAGGGAATAACGTCCCTAATTTATGCGACTGTTTTAATTAATTTTTTATTATACACTTATTATCTGAAAATGTGCCCAATCAGTCGTTTCTTAATCACAATAGTATAGAACAATTTAGTGTATGAAATTTCAAAACATGAAAATCTTAGGAAAATCATACAAGTATATTTACATAAAGAGATATGTAGAAAGGTTAATTAGAAGCATTAACTTAGCAAGACACATTTATTCTATTTTTAACTTAAAACTAAATTTTTAAAATAACATATAATAAAAGTGTTACATTTATTTAAAATTCTTTCATAAGTTTTTAAAAATTTATCTTAACTATTTAATGATTTTATGTTTGTTATAAATTAATTAAATGTAAATATGAGGCCTCGGTGGCCTAGTGGTGTGGGCCCACACACGTCGTAAGAGTTATCCCCCTTACCACATTTACAGCCATGCCTGTAAAGGAAAGGCTGTGTAATTTCCTGTTCACATTTATGTGACAGAGAATTGCACTACAAAAAAAAAAAAATGTAAATATTAAACTCTATATCTTTTCAAGTTTTACTTCCCCGATCCAGTCCGGGTATAGAATTAATTAGGTATAAAATTAGACTTCAATTAGAATTTAAATTTATGAATTTTGTTGAATCATGGTACAATTATATAATGTAATTGTGTCCCAGATTTATTTGTCTACTAAAACATGTAGAAATTTTAGGTCTACGACCCTAAAACGTGTAGAAGTAATATATATATATGTAGATATATATTTCCTTGATTAAGCTGAAAATATTCTTTACTGTAGGGATGGTGTAGAATGAATGAACTGTTATTACAAATACAAATATGCCGAATTGAATAATGTTATTATTTTTAATATCAATTTTTCATAAAATAATATTTTGTTAAGCTTACCGTCTTCCCTATATTCCAAGAATTTATATTGCTTTTCCTCATTATTGCTTTTTAAGAAGTGAAGGAGTGGTTATTTTAAAATAGAAAAACAAATTTATTAACTAAGTCGGAGTTGCTCCTACCGATTGGTGATATTTTTAACTTTCGGAAAGGACCAGAAATAAGTTTTTTAGACCGGAAATTCACCGAAATCGTGATTTTCAAATGGGAACGGGTACTTTTTGATGTCAATTCGCATTCTACGTCAAATAATAAAAACTTTTGTCTTAATAATTTTTTTTTGTTTTCTGGTCTGGGCTGCCCTATATATTCATTCGAACAAATCGAACCCATATTCTATATACATATATGTTGTGTTTTGCTATATATTAGGAAAACAAATTTGACTTCCAATCAGAATTTGTCCAAAAAAACGCGTCAGTTGTGAGTTATCAATTGATTACATTGTTTTAGTGTAAAGTTTTACCATAGTTTAACTAACAAAACAGTAAAATCAATTGAAGTTTGCTTGTTTAACATGAGTAAATATAAAAAATGAATTGGTTTTCCACAATTGTTTTAAGAAGTGAAAGTAAAAATTTAATTTGTTACATACTTTTTATTATGTTAATTTTTTTTTTTTAATATTAATTTTCATAAACCTCTTCAATTTATCTCAAAATATACAAGTATGGATTCTGTAACACAAACATAATAATAAAAAAATTTATTAATGGTTCATATATGTACATAAATTTGCGTTTGTTTTGCTAACAAAAGGTTTAAATTTAAGTTTATGGTAGCCACCTCTACATACTAAACATACATATTTGTATTAACTTTATCATGCAAATCTAAATATTGTTTGTACATTTTAAAAACAAAAAAAATATCTTAAGTAAAATGCCAATTACTTTGGATTGTTATTAAAATGACACAAAAAAAAGAAAGAAAGTTTTTAAACCGAAAAAGTAGAAGTGAAATGTTGTGAATTCTAAAAAAAAATTTTTTGCAAAATTGTCTAATAAATTAATATTATTTAGGCACCTATATAGTTAATTTTTTAGTTGCGTGGGAAGTCAACTTTTTACTTTTATATAGATTATAATATATAGAGTGTCCGAATCTTAATGTTCTTCCTTGAAATGGGTGATCCGTGATTACGAGACAAACAAAAAAATTTATATATGTAAGAGGTGGTATATTTCCACTCCTTTAGTAAATATCGAACTTTAACTGATTTTGAATTATAGTTTAGTTTTAATTCTATAAAATTGGAACCATAGAACAGAATTTATAGGGTTATTAACTCTTCCACCTTCCTACAGTGTTTACAGACATTACCCTAGAGATCCATAGACCGAAGCTGTAAGGGCTTAAAGTCAATAATTATTAGCAAAATATGATTTAAAGTTTTTATGAACATCCATTTTAATTTTTTTTTTTTTATTTTAAGCCAAAACTGATTTTCGATGTGCTGGCAAAACTTGTTTTGTAGAATAAAAACTTAACTGAAGTTAAAAATCAGTTAAAGCTCCATAACTTTTAAAAGAGTGAAAATAGAGTGTCACTTTCTATACAATTTTTTGATTATCTGGACATCCCGATCATTCATTTCAAGAAAGATTATTGAGAGTCGGATACCCTGTATATATTTTATAATTCCTTATAGACATTATAGATATACTTTTAATTCCTAGATTACTAGATGGCATAATTTTGATGGTAGAATCATCTTCCATCTCATGTGTTCCTCAGATATAACGAGGATTACATATACAATGTCCAAAGATTCAACGTGAACATTAACAATTTTGTTCACAATATTCCTGTCAATTTGAAACCAATTTTCATTCCCTTGTTTCCCTTGACTAAGCAGCAGTACTAAGGGACATCTAAGCTATTATTTGGTTATAAAAGGGAGATTGTGTTTAGTGGGTGAAAGTACCACGTACTCGTAGTTCCACTTCTCTATAGTGTATTTCGGTAATTCCACCTATACTGCCAAACAAAAAAAGAATCATAAAAATATTAAACTATTCATCAAACTTTTCCCTTCTCGACAATCTAAAAGTATATCGGTAACAAGAATCTAAATCTATTTGGGTTTTAAGGAAGGAAGGCGTATATTTGGTTAATCCATGTAGAAAAAAACTATATTTTCTTCTGTGTTATATACAAACGCCTTCTAAGTATCACTATTATCGATTACATATTAATTAAATTAAAATTATATAGTTTCGTTTTCAATCATTTAATAAATATTTAAAATTTTTGTTCAAAAGGCTTGGTGTTTATAAATTAAATTTCACCAAAAAAAAAAAAACACCAAAAAAAGAATAAAAATTAAAAAACAAAAGAAAAATATTAATTAGCAAAATCATCACTGTTAATATTTATTTAACAAAAATTATTTGTTTGATAACATAAAATAAAAACCGAAATTTTGAAAAGAAAATGATGAAAAATAAATAAAAAAGAAAAGTTTTTTTTTTCCAATTCGTAATTTGTAGAAAATTAAATATGATGAAACAGACACTCATAGATATACATATAACTGCATCATAAATACAATAAACATCAATAAACCTGCACCCTTTTTAACATAAATCTGAAAACATGAATACTTTACGTCCAAAACTTGATCAACATAATATTTATAATCATAAAAGATTTATAAATATAATTTATAACGATATTTCAATAACAGTAGTTTATTTTTTATTATATTTAATAAAATAAAATGTCTATTTCTAACGGTTTCCGAGATAAAGCCTTTCAAAGTAATTTCGTTAACTTTTTAAAGAAATAACAACATCTTTTCCCCTGAATAACATAGAAGATTTGCTTACACGTTGGTAGCTAGTTGAAGTTATGAGCTTTCACAATAATATTACAACTTTTATTTATCTTTCATAGTTGTTATAAGAGTTACAAGGTTTAAAATACGAAAAATATTGATATTTTTCACTGTTTTTATAAAATAACTGTAATTTTTGCATAAAAAACCGCTATTAATGTATGTATATATTTCATTTTTAAAACCATCTATTCCTCAGCTTCAATTAAAATTAATACATTTTTCTCTTATCTTTTACCGTTTTCGAGATAATTATCAAAATATAACCATGTGCTTAACTGACATTTAATTAAAAAAATTATTTTCCATATTGTTACACAAAAATAATATAATTACATATTTGGTAAGTAAGCACATAGTTATATATTGATGATTATCTCGAAAACGGTAGAAGAAGACTCACCGTTCCACTCACATTCCACCTTGTAATTTTAAAGGAATTGTGACAGCTATAAAAATTATAATTTGCTCCTAAAACTATGCAACTTCTTGTAAACGATTTTATTTTTACAGTATTAATTTTAATTCACTTTATTGGACTTCGACATTGAAAAGTTAGTGTATAAACCGATACTGTATTTGATTTAATACAGTGGAAGTCGAAAGTAATTACAATATAGAAAAGAAATTTATTGAGAAATGTAATGATATATTGAGAAATGTAACCGTAATTGAGAACCAAAGCGCTTTAAAGTTGTGTCAAATCTTTTTTATTGATATAACATTTATTAATACATTAAAAAGTTGGGAATATGGGCAGTCAATTCGGCCTTCGGTGTTAAGAATTTTTTGGGCTATTGGTATTATGTTAATGTGAATCTCTTTAAATCATTAAATATATTGAATTTCATAATAAAATTTATACCAACCAAATACTCGTACTATATACTTTTTCTAATAATTTAAATTAATTGTCCGTCTGTCATATAAAAAATGAGAAACAGTTAATATTAATAAATTACTTAAATTTTTTTTTAAATTGTATAAATAAAAAAAAAAAAACCAAGTCAAATTGAAAATTACCATATGCAATCGTTATACAAACAAAGATAATATTTAATAAACAATTAGCACTAAAGTTATAATAATCACAATCAGATATTCAATATTGTATATAATAAAAAATAATAAAAAAAAATTTAATATGAAAAGATATAATGAAATTTTCACAAGACATTTTTTTTTTCAACTTCCAATAATTTTATATTTGGAAAGACTTATCGAATTATCAGTTACCAGTTACCACTCACTCATCATTCGCATTTGTCATCTTCATCACTATATAAATTATGATTCATAACATAAAATATTTAGTAATAATTATTGATATATGTATACTGCGCTACGATTTGGAATATTTTGTTATACATATACTAATATACAAGTTTGGAAAATGCATTTAATCGATTTTGTATAATGTTATATTAAATAACAATAACATGAATGATAATATTCACATATTGTTTTTATTTTTCGTTTTTTTTTTCTTCTTTTTTTCAATATCAATAAATATTTTATATTTTATTTAACAATCGAAATCACTAGTAGATTCGATAAGGCATTAAATGATATGAAACTATCAAATTGATTGACATTAATATTTAAACTATATTAATGTTTGGTAGAATGAAATGTTTTTAACGGTGGAGTTGTAGTTTTAATTAACACAATGAGTGTATTGTATTAATTTATTAAAATTTCATATACTTTAGAAATTCTTTATTTGAATCACAACATTTCAGACACATATCTATTAAAAACCAAGTGACATCTCTGTTTAAATATTAAATTCTATATATTGATTTATAAAAAAATGTAAAATAAAATATAATCGGTCTTATTGACAATAATAGTGACTCTTAATTTCGATTTAGCCATAAATTGTTCACATTATTAAATGTATAACCAGGTATAACTTTTGATAGCATGAAATGACGCTGCCAAAATTTCTAAAAGTTCTTTCTTTTTCGGCTTTATTTAATTTTGTGCTGATTTTTTAACCGGCTCTAAAACCTCGACTAATTATTTATATATTTTTATTTAATGACTTTAAAATATTTTTGAATTTGTAGAATTTTAATTTTTGGATTTTGCAGTTTGGAATATGAATTTTTGAGATTTTGTCCATTGGGGAAGTGTTTTTTTTGAGGATTTCGTGGTAATCCCAACACGTTTCGCGATTAGATTTTATCCTTCTCTTTTTTATATGTTATAAAGTAACTTAATAGAATTTTTTGTTTTAAAAATCTATACTTAATTATGGCCTTGCTTGAAATTGATTTGTTTTTGATTAATTGATTAATTTGATTAATTGATTAATTTTATATGGCAGACTGACAATCAATTTAAATTATTAGAAAAAGTATATAGTATTTGGTTGGTATAAATTTTATTAAGGAATTCAATATCTTTAATGATTTAAAGAGGTTTACATTAACATAATACCAATAGCCCAAAAAATTCTTAACACCAAAGGCCGAATTGACTGCCTAATATTCCCAACTTTTTAATGTATTAATAATGTATTAATTAATTATGGCCTTGCTTGAATTTGATTGAGAAAACAAAAATTCTCGTTTTTTTTTGCTTTCGTACAATTCAAAAAAAAGAAAATAATTTTTTTCATTTTTTTAAAACAAGCATTAATAATATAAATATTGCATGTTCTACCCAGATTTCGACCCCATTGTCATTGAATCTTAAACACAATCGGATTTACATATTATTTTTTGGTTGTTGGTTTTGATTATTGTTTAAAGATTAAATTCAATTGTTTTGCTGTGTTTTTTAATCATTTATTTGTAGATGAAATTGAATTTATTTTTGGTGTAAAATTAAAAGAATGTAAAATCCATATCGTATCGACATATTTTGGTATTAAGTCAAATTATAAGTGTATTGGTGATGCAGCAACAAAGAAAAGATTTTTATAGATTTTTATAGGCAGTGACTGTTAAGGCATACCATTTATTTAACATTTGAACCATACAATTTATTTTGAAGTAAATATTTGAAATATTAATATTATATAACGGTATTTGTTTATAAAATCATACATGCAACATTTTAAATTGCATTCAGTATTTTAAACGCCTGCACACACATAAACTCAAATTTATCTGCAACGTCTTCAACACCATTCAAGAAAAATAATATTGAAAAATGCAACATTTGTGTAACATTGTATACCTATAATATTGCTGTGAAATTATTTGAAATTCAATTATATTCGACGGTTGAAACGAAACATATTTATTATTATTTGAAGCTACTTTTTAATATGCACAATATTATATATATAGCATTTGCAATATTCTATATATGTATATAACATTAGTTCGTTTATAATCTTCGTTGAAGCATCTTCAATCTCAATTAACATTGATGTACGAACTATTTAAATTTGAATATGACCTAGTGGGTAAAAACGTATATAAAATACACTATAAACACAAAGATAGTGTGCGTTCGTATCCCACACGCGTGGTAAGAACAATTCCACCTTACGCCATTTATAGCCACACCTGGAAAAGAAAAACTGTGTAATTTCTTTGTCACATTTATGTGGCAGTAGAATAAAAAAAAAAATAAAAAAATATATATATTATTAATATTACATATTATCTTTCTTTAAAATTTTAAAAGGTCATATTTGAACATATTAAAGAATTATTAAGAAGTTTAAGAAATTTTCTAATATTGCTTCCCACTGTAACAGTTTTGATTTAAGAACAATTAAAACCTACTATTACTAACTTATACTATTTATCACAAATATCTACCTACAAAAATGCATTGAAAACTAACTTATACTATTTATCACAAATATCTACCTACAAAAATGCATTGAAAAGTGTGTACTGTATAATAATACTTATATCAGAGACTACATGTAGTCTCTGCTTATATTGTACTGTTTGTACTATAAAGAAGTTAAAATAAATAACAAAAAAAAAAAAACAAAAAAAAAATTTCAATTGTTTAAGATGTTAACATTTTGATAAGATATACATACTATCAAACCCCAGTGCTTCTTTTGCGTAATATTTTGTTGTTGTTTTTTTTTTTTTTTTTTACATATATGTACATAAAATGAAGTGTTGTAAGTATATTTTTATTACAACAAAACTTTTGTAATCAATATTTACTATAAGTTTTACATTGATTACAACTATACTAAATAATGTGTAAATAAAAATAATAACTATTTATTGACTTTTTATTTTTTTTTTTTTTGACAAATTTGTTCTTCTCTTCTAAATCTATTAGACTAATCACTATACTAAGTACTTATATACTTATGTATCTAATATCTATAAATTAAATGATGTAATCCAGTATTTATTTGGAATAAAAATAAAATTCAAATTCAATGATTATCATTTTGTAGATTTTAAGCCTCTAAAAAATTAAATAAGTACCTAGATATTTTAGATTAAATGAGTTAATGATACAGATACACGGTTACTTTTTTACATTGACAGTTGGTTGACAATATAATAGGTTTAGGTAGACCATAATATGATTAGGTATCAAAAATTTAATGAGTGTTTTTTTTATTTTTAGCATATTTTTGAAAATGGAATAAACATTGCTTTGGAAATAAAAAAAAAAAAAAAGTGCTATGAAAAGAAAAGTGCATGACCTTAAATTTTTATATACATATTACTTTTTTTTTTTTTTTTATTTATTTACTAATTTATCCATATTTAGTTTAAATCATTTTAATGTTTTTTTTTTTTTAGTATAAGTACACATATAATAAATATATCGTATTTTATTTTTTCAAGGTTGAAAATTTTACAAATATACTTATTTTATTTATTTATTTTGAATTTTAACCAAAAGCAACAATTTAATGTGCAACAAATTAATTTTTTTTATTATTTTTACCAATAATTGGTAAAAAAAAAATTACTAAACTGAAAATAAAATAATTAAAAAAAAATTTTTTTTTCTTTTTTTAATGATATCATATCATTAAAATTAAAGCAATTTCTTATGCGATTTTTTTTTTTTTTATTGATTTATTCATAAAAATAAGTAAAGTAATTTTTCTATGAATTAATTTAAAACATACATATGTACATATGTAGATATATTAATCAAAATTATACTATTAAAAAAAAAAAATTGTTTTTTAATTAATTTATAAAATTTTTTACACCTATAACCAGAGAAGCAAAGAAACTTTTAGAATTGTAAGTAGGAAAACTTTATGCAAACGTTGATGGTTAACGTCAAATTTTATTAATGATGTCAAAGTGATGCATTTGGAATGAAAAAATGAAAGAATATGAAATAATCTTCACAATTAGATCATATAAGTACACAAAGTATATCAGAAGCTTTTAGAAATAAAAGTTAACGAGTCTAAGAATCCTATGAGTATAGATCACTATAATCTTCAATTTTCATAGTAACCAAAGACAAGGTCAAAATCAACTGTAGAGACAAGGAAACGTAGGATTAATAGGGTTAACAGATTTTCAAAATAAATTAAAATTTAATTAAAGAACCAATTTTAAAGGATCCTTAGAAAAAGAAAATGAGTATATCTAATAGGGGTTGTAAAATTTCATATCAATAGTTTTACGGATTTTTCAGAACCACTAATTATTTTTTTTTTCAAAAAGCTTCATTGAAATTATTTTTGTGATATTTATAGATACTTTAATAATTATTTTATATAAAAATTTGAAATAAACAAATTATGTAAAATTATTAATAATTGTTAAGATTTTTCATTTGTCATGATTCAATTGTCGTTATTATATTTGATAAATTTAACACTGTGTTAATTAAAATGTATAGATAAGTCTATAATAAAATGTAGTTTTCTTCATTATTTTTCATATAGACTTCTCTCATACGGACTTGTTTCTTCTCTTTCTAATATCCTATTCAGAACGTAGTAACATAGGTACACATTGGCTTGGTAGAAAAATATATTTTCTACTTATTCTAGATAATAGTTACATATGATTCAAGCTGCTCAATTATATTCTCGGTAATTATTCAACACTATACAAGCTACTCAATTAATTACTATAAAAGGTACACCGCTTTCTTTCTTTTTCTTTGGCAACCGAAAAATATACTGCAGTATATGAATATGGTCTTCTATTCCAAAATGAACCTGACCTTTTCAATGTATTTTAGATATTTCACAAATATATCAATCTTCTGATTAACCAAGGAAGATGATCTAAAGAAGATGCTTAAAAAGATGTAATTTCCTTGCTTAAAGTATAATAGTCCTCTGACAATCCAATATTAATATTATTTTTTCTTGGTTTTATCCTTGGTTCAGTTGTACATTTCGTATACAGAACCTGTTCCGTCATTGTGTCATGGATATAGACTTACTGTAACTAAAATAAAAATTAATTTCCTTTCTTTTATTATAAGTATAATGGCAAACTTGTATTGTATGTTACTATTATTTTTTTTTTTTGACTTATCTTTAACATTACCTGATTATATTGTGATTTTGACCTTGTCTTGTAAAAAAAAAACATGGCGGTTTACTTTTAAAGGAAACCACTGATTTAAAAAAAAAAAAAAATTTAGTTTGCCTTCAAAATATGAACTTGAATGAAAATGAAAATATTTTCTTGTTTGCAAAGGATCAACCTTATAATATAGGCTGGCTTAAGTTTAACCTTTAATTAAAAGAAGCATGTTGTTATTACAAAAAATTTTTTTATTTTTAAACTTTTCCTGATCTTTGTCTTTCTTTTTTCTGATTTTCATGATTATTGGAAAAATTAAAAAAAAAATATTCATGCTATAATTAAATCAGATAATGGAAATATGTAAGTATGTATGAAAAAAATATTATAATAATGAGCTTATGAGGCAAGAGAACCGATTTTTTAATCTTGAAAAAAAAAAAAAAAAATGGTTTTTTTTTTAAAAACTTCACAATAATTCTCACACTTGAATTTTTATACCAAAATTGTTAAATTTATTTTATTCAAATATATGCGCATAAACCTAATATATAAATTTGCATTTTTAGGTCTATTTAATTTTCTCTTAATAAAATTAAAATAATTTAAAATTTAAATTATACCTAATGTAAAAAAAAAAAAAAAGTGTTTAAGTATGATGAAATTAATCAAAAGAAAAAAAAAAAACGATCGCCATTAATATCTCATAAAAATAATTAACTTTAATTCATTCAACACCTATGATTTGATTAGTATGTCATCTTCAATGAATTTTAAATAAATGTGTACAATTTTTGATGCTTTATATATGAAGAAAATATTAATTATGCATTTTAATTTAAATAAAATATTATATCGGAAGAAATAATGATCATTCTATCCGGTGCATATTATTATATTATATAATGATGAATTTTAAAATTTGAATTCATTATGATTATGTTAATAAACAAATTTTGTTACATCTTTTATTTTATATTATTAAAAGATTTCGATTTCAGTATTACGATAATATTTTTATTTCTTTTACTTTTAACATCATATAGTGTTGCCTTATCGTTTTGATTTGATTTTATTATCACTGTAATAAAATAATTTTTACGGTATTATTTTTTTTTTATTCTCATTATTTTAATAGTTTTATTTAAGGAGCAAAAAAAAAAAAATAGTATTCAGATAAAGTTTTTTAATAATTAAATTATTTAATAAAAATATATTATAATATTGTCATTACTTAGATCTTAAGTCGTTGTGTTGTTTTGTTTTGTTTAGATGTGTGTTGTGCGTTGCGTGTTGTTTAGATAAAGGCTTCAATTGAATGAATGAAATTGAATTGAATGAAATTTAAATCAGATTTTTCATTTTCAAAATTTATTTACTTTTTACTGAAATTGGTTCTTTTTAATATATTTAATTATGATGAGAACTTATAAAATATTGATCCCTCACAAAAACATACATAATCTTTAGTCAGACAACCTTCAAATTAAACAGAAAATCTTTAAAATCAGACTCTAAAAGTATGAAGACTTTTAACAATTTTTGTTGCATTTCGAAAGACAAGAGAGTGTTTTATACTTTTAAACATAGCTATTAAAAATTTCATGTGTGTGCCTCTGTTTTTATGAAGATCTTTTAGTTTAAAACTAAAAAATTTAGGACTTTCTTAAAAATTACTGTACAAATATTTGACACGTATCCCCTACATTCGACGAAATTGTGTCGAGTTATGTTAATTGCATTTTAAGGTTGCCAGACAATATTAACAAATTGCATTCCATTTGTGGGATCAGAATCCTCAATTATATGCAATCAGGTTTTTACGAATAAATAATGAAAAGATTTATTTTCTTTTGAGAATGTTTTCTTTTAACATTCATATAGTGTGATCATCGTTATAACAAATAATTGTGTTTTATTAACATCTTTTAATTTTTTTTTTATTTGCACTTATTAATCAAAGCTAAGCTATTGTGTCAGTAATCACTGGACATGTAGCAGAATCTATTCGGTCAGAGTTGATGTTAACTTTTGATAGATTTATGTCACAGTGATACCACTTTGATTGAAGAAGTTTTGAAAAATTCCTGTCAGAGAGTTCACATAAATCTTAGTGACAACCAAGATGTTTCCGTCTTTTCATTGACAGACTAAAACATCTTACACTTTCATTAGTTTAACATTACTTTAACGGTAAAAACCGTTGTTCGTCATATCTGCACAATTAACTATGGTACAATTCGTACTCGTTTTTATTATAATTATGTAAAATAGCCCTTTATTATTAAAAAAGTATATAATATGCATGTATAACATACATTTTATTTCAAAAAAATAAAAGAAAGTTAATGACCTTGAAAAGTTTTTTTTTCTTCTTGTGTATGAATAAGCGAATAAACCATACAAAAGTGCAATAATGAAATTGTTGGTTTGTTTTATTTGCCAGAAAATGCAGTATGTAATTTGTAATAAGCAAGATTTTTTTAATATATAATAAAATACTTCTTCTCTTTTATTTCTTTGCCTTTTTCTTCTCCTCTTCTTACCTATATCTAGTAGGTTTTTATACTTTAATACTTAAAAATCTGAATAAGTACGTACTGAATTTCAGAGTTACTAGAAGATAATAAATACTGTTACATCATATTTAAAACTATTGAGATTAAGGCTGTAATAAAAACGCCAAAAAAAAAAATATATATTTTGTTTTTGCTTAATTTTATTTTATTTTTAAATTGATTTATAAAATGTAATATGCCAGTATTTTAATGCCAACAAGCTGGTTTTAGTGACTTTGTGTAAATATATATTTTAGTTTCTTTGTGGAATGACACATTGATACATCTGTTAATGATGAAAGTAAAAGAATCAGGTCAAGTTCATTTTTTTTTTAATTTTTTTTTATTTTTGTTTAGTTGTTGATAATTTTTGGGTTTTTCAAGTTTTGTTATCCTGGGTTATGGTCTGGGTAATGACTTTAGTATACATATATTATATTTTACCACAAAACTTGAACAATGTAAAATATATTTTTTTTTTTGAAAATTCTTTATGTGCATTTATGAAATGTTGTGCATATACCGATCATTAAAATTTTTTATCTGATTATTTTAAAATTAATTTGCTCTTATTATTTTTAATCATTGTTTTGTGCATAGATTTTATTAATATAAGAATATTAATACGTACATATATTATTGTTAATTAAAACTATTTAATTTTGAAAAGTTACAATGTTTTAGTTGCTAAATTATTGAATAGCAAAATGTTTAAGAGCAGGAAATTTTCTTTTATAATAACATCTTACACTTTTTCCATTGTTTTCGGCAATAACCCTGTTATTGTTTTAACAAAAACGCACTCGGACAAAATTTACATTACATGGCTTTATTTAGTAAAAGAAATTTACATAACAATGTAATTGATTATTATATGCTGGTACAAAAAAGTTCCTTCAGCTTTGCCGTTTAGTTTTATCAATAGTAACTACCTAAAGCTTGTCTTAAAAGTTTAAGTTTAATTAAATTTTTTTTCTTTCGACTTATACATTGAGATACATTCGGACTTAAGGTAAGTTTATTTTTATGTTCACCGGTGAACACGGGATTTTGAAACATTTGAGTGATGTTGACCTGCGATACACGTGACATTACGCAAGTATTTTTTTATGTTCACCGATGAGTGTGGGACTTAACGTCTTAAGAAATTTTCAGAAAAAATTAGTTAAAATCTTTTTATCTTCACGAGATTTTCGTTTATTTCATAAAATTTCAAAAGTTTTCAGTTAAAGTCAAATATTTCACATTTCTCAGGTGTAATTTTATTATTTTGTAAATATACATAGCCGGTAAACTACACTACTACACTACACTACTACATTTATTACACTACTTACATTCATTAACAATATTGTAAATAAAGAATTCTTTAAGCTAGATTTTATAAAAAGATGATCTAGAGAATTTGAGGATCATTACATTACAAAATCTTTATATACTACCTTAGTCCGTCCTATTCTTGACTGCATTTACTTCCATTAACATATCATTAGAATTGAAGCAATGCAAAAAAATGTTTTGTAAGAAATCTTAAATGGGCCTTATTATATAGCCTCCATATGTAAATCCTTAGATCTAAGAAACCTTATATATAGCCTCAACATGTAGATCGAGTTAAATTAATCTCGATATAAATGTTTTATAATCCAGATGAACATTGATGGGTGTTATTTTTATTATTCAAGTATTTCATAACCATATTATATAAGATTCACACTACATTAACAATATTCGGAATGTAATAAAAAATTCATTAAACACGAAAACAAGTTTTAGGTATGAAAAAATATCCGTTGCATTTCGAAGGACTAACTACGACAAATACGAGCCGATTAGCAGAAGGTTGATGAATGTGAATCATCAGAAAACAAAAGTCGAACATTTGAACGTTTAATTTGTAAACAAAATCAAATCTAAAACCATCTTAAACTGTATAAAAAGGCCTTATTTTACTTATAGTATAACATACTGTGAATGTTGTGATGGGTTTTCGAAAAAAACAAAATTGATTTCGCTTAAAGTCATTTTCTGAACGTTTTTGACAATTCCGTGTCCGCGTCCTCAAAAACTTGTTTTATTTTTAGTTTTTGTCAATTGAATTTTCTATGGCTTCTAAATTTCTTAATCATTTTCATTTATTGTGAATTTTTTGTAATCAATTTTCTTTTTTTTTTTTTGAAATTTAGATTAACTAAATTTATAGTAAACTTGAAATTTAAAGGTTTACATTATAAATATTTCTACATTAAATTATATATATGTATTAATGTAAAATATTAAATTATATTTACATTATTCTTTACACAAATTTTTAAGTAATATAAAATTAAATAAAATTGATTTGATAATAAAATTGACAAATTTAAAAAAAGATTTAATTTTTTAAAATTACCTTGAAGGTTAATCAATATTTAATCAGTTATTCATTACAAAATCTAATCCATTTTTATTTAGAATACAAATTTTAAAATTAAATAAAATTTTAAGTAGCTAAGTCTTATGTAAATTTACAAAGAAAACAAATTTTGTAATTTAATTATTTTTATGTTTTTTTTTTTTTTGATTATTTCTCCCAAAAAATATTTATTTTAAATGCTAGTTTTATGGCATATGTTTGGACACATGATTTATTGTTGTATTATTGGTTGTAGAATGGATTTTCTTCTTACAGCGTCTTTCAATGGTTTGTATGAGATATTTAGGCCTTAAGAATTAAGATTAACGAATGTTGAACAGACAATATAGATTAAGAAAAATTCTCGCAAAATCTTTATCATTTTTCCGGGAGCGTAACGAAATCCAGTTTCATCAAAATGCGGTTTTTTAAAATCCAGTCTTTCTTTAAAAATAAGTTTTTTTCCATTTGTTTACAATCAACTATGGAAGATGTACTAAGTATGTATTTCTTTTTTATTGAATATTTGGGTTTTCCCAAATATTGACGCAGAAAAACAATTCACAGAAAAATTTATTTGCAGGATTTTGAATTAGAAGGATTTTTTTTGGTTACAAAGCCTGGCTTGCCGTTTTTTCCAGAATATATAAATATATGTCCCCGGTCACGCCGATATACCTAGTAAACAAAAAGCGGATAAAAAAGCAAAGATGGCAGCTAAGAGCCCATATATCATACATAACAAGAACTTTCATCAATGCAAAAAACCAAATAAGAATATATTATAACAATTTGAAACAATCAGAGTGGGAAAATTCGGGAATGTTACTAAGAGACATATTTCCTATAAAACAGAATATCATACAGTAGTCAAAACAAAAAGTCACAAAAACAGCATGAGAATAACGAGATTAAGATTGGAAACCACACTAGCCACTCATAAGTACATTTTCGACAAAATATCACCCTCAATATGTACCTTTTGCAATGAACAACTTACTATAAAGCACATAATGCTGGAGTGCATCAATACCATACACAAGATTTCACTTAAAACCTTGATGTGTAAAAACCAGAAAGATATGGAAAACATCAAAAGTCGAATGGACCTATTTAGAATTTGGGACGATATATAAAGCCAATATAGAATAGAGTAACAAGCAAAACGTTGACCAGAGAAAAAAGATCATGTAAACTGAAGAAAAATTAATTTAGTTTTTCAGTTTTTTTTTCTTTTGATAAAATAATGATTATTGGTATAACAATGAATTAAGGAAAATGTAAAGAAGTTCCATCCTTAGATTAAGAAACATGTTATTAATATGAAACTAATATAATACTAGCCCACATCCAAAGGGGAAAGGGTCATTTAAATTAAATTGTAATATTTATATTACAAATTTAATAAAAATGAATAAATAAATATATGTATATGCAAGATTCTGCATTAGGAAGGAAATTAGAGTTGGTTACAAAATTGAGTTTTAATAATATTCTTTAGCGGGGGTTTGGGAGCTGCAGCCCCCACTGTTTTAAATTCTTTGATGTTACAGTATGTGTGTAAAAAAAATAATTAGGAAAGACTTTGGAGTTTGTTATAAATCCAGAGCTATACGTCTTTTACAGAATATTTGAGAACAAAACCGCTTTGGGATTTTAGAATTTGGGATTTTTGAATTTTGGAATTTTGAATTTTATGAAATCAGGAAACATTAATATTTTTTCTGTCAATTATTTATTTGCGAATTGACGTGGAATCAAACATTTGAATGCAAATTTTTGTATTTTTTTGAAATACAAAAAATAAAACGAGATTGCGAGATACAAGCATTCGTACTCAACCCATTAAAAATATGTAAACAAAACCATAAATAAAAATAAACAACAAACCGGATTTTAAAAAACTGGATTTCAAAAAAACTGGGATTTAAAAAATCGGATTTTAAAAAGCTGCATTTTAAAAACTCGGATTTGATAAAACTGAATTTCGGTAAATCGGCTTTCGTAGTAGACTCGATTTTTTCTTATTTGTGGCGCTGGTAAGGTATGGGGTATATCTATTCGTTTTAATTGAAGTTATTTAATTTTGATTTTAACTAGTCCTTAATTTTATCTCTAACAATATTAATTATATGATATGTATTTGTATATATAAATAGAATAAATTGAGGTCAAACTGATTTCTATAATATAATTAATATAAATGTGAACTAATTTTAAATTTATTTATTTTATAAAAGAGTTTTCTTGTACAATATTCATTCAATTTAATATATGTATATATATAAATTAATTACCAGGAGTACAATTCATTTTTTACTCTAGTCAACTCTAGTCCGCATAAAATTTATGCGTTTACAGATTTAATTATGTATAACACGGCACACTCACATGAAGAGTTAACTTTACTCTACCTCTACCATTTCGAAACAACTAGAGTTAAATATGAATTTGAACTGTCAAAAATAAATAGAAACATTTATTTTTTCAAACAAATAAATAATGAAGTCTTCAATTATAATTTTTAGAAGTATTATATAAGCTCAATTGAAAAATTTCGTTTACGTGACGATTTTCGTTAAAACGTTTTTTTTGCAATAATTTTAAAATAATTTCAAACTAAATATAAAATATTAAAGAAGAAAAATATTAAGGTAAATATTAGTTAAAATATAGAGGAAATGCCAAAATTTAGTAAAATTTTATTTACTTAAATTTTTTCTCTCAAACTAAAATTTCTTTCTGGCTACTCTTTGTAAGCTGCGTAAAAGACTATTCGTATAAAGAGCAAAACAAAAGAACTTTTAGATCCATCATAATTCATAATTGTTCGAATACATAAAACTGAGGTTGAAATCAAATCTTTTTTTCAAACAAATCCTACGAGTTCAAAAGTAGTTTTTGTTTGAAAAAGTTAAGTTTGTGTTCAAGCTCAGTTTTATGCGTTCGACCTAATTCTACTCTAACCGTCAACCGCTATACATACATATGTTCGTAAATTATATTTTGGTTGAATTCTTCGTTCCTCTTTATTCTAAAAAAAATTAAAGTACACGTTATATACCTATACCTTTTTACGAATTAAACTGTAACTATAAATAAAACATATTTCATATTTAATAGTACCACTACATTTAAATAATTCTTATTTAATTTATTTTTATGTTTCTAAAATGTTTTTAAAATTCTTCTCTAGAATATATGTATGTGTGTATATAATTAATTTTATTCGCATATTAAAAATTAAAAACTTATTATATAACTTTTTGGTTTTTTTTTTTTTTGATTTTTAATATAATATCTAATATAAACAAATTTACACCCTACCAAGAAATGAAAAAAGAAATAAAAAATAATTCAAAAAAGACAAAAAAAAAAAATTTTTTTGCGGCCTAAATGTCTGACATTTTGTACATACATAAGTGTATTGATTTAAACATTTTTAAATATTTAATCATTGAATTTGATTAAAAACTACTGAATGAATTTTTTTTTTTTTTTTTTTTTGTTATAAATAATAATTTAAAATTCCGCCTATTTTTTTTTTTTTGTTATTTAATATTTAATTCATAATTTTATATATTTTTTTAAGAGAACATGAATACGTATACAAAATATACAGTTAAGGTTACATAGTTATAGATAATAATTAATAAAAAATTAAGTTAAAAAAATTCTGATGGGACGAAAGTTTAAATATGCTTATTTTTGTTTACTACCTTTACTTAAGCTGCATTAAGGGACCATATTAGTTAAACCGCATATTAGCTATTTAGTTCGATAATTGCTAATTGGCGTTACTAAAGACATGTTTTATCAAAAACTCTTTTTTCAAAAGGTCGATTTTTAAATTACCAATTTTTAAAAAGTATAGTTTTTTTTGTTTTAAAATTGTTTTCCAATATAGAAAATATTTAAAATAGTGGAGGTTACCGTCCCTCTTAAACTACTAAAAACAGTCTTTTAATCCAGAACAACCTTTTCAGTAGCTAGCTTTCGCAATCTTTAAAAAAAAACGACGTTTTGAATAACAGATAATTGCAAAATTCTGCAAACGCTCAGGTTTAAACATGAAAACTACAAATTTCTTGTTTTTAAAAAAAATTACCAGAGGAACCGCTTTGGTTCTAAATAAACAGGTAATGTACACATTAAACACTTTTGTTAATTATTGAAAGTTGAGAATTACTTTTTAACATATAGACTAAATTTCTACATAATGTACATAATGTACTAAAGCTAAGTACATATACCTATATTTAAAGTAAAATTATTTTCGTTGAGTTTTCTTTAAATTTTTAAAATAATTTTTTTTTTTTTGTTCTATTTATGTTAATGACTGTTGTATGTATCTAAAAGTTAAATAATAATAACTACTAGTAATTTAAATAAAAATTTATTTAAATGCGTTGAGCCTTTATTTGATATTAAGAAACAGATTTATTAAAAAAAAAATTTTTAGAAAATATGAAAATCTCACTTAGAAGTTTTTCTCACAAAATTGAAATTAGATAAAACAAACAATTAAAAATAGCTAATAAATAAAAAACTTAAATATTTAAATAAAAAACTGTTTAATAAAAAAATTCTTAACTTAAAATTTGTATGCAAATTAGTACAAAAGCTTTATTATCTTAAAGAAATATCTTTAGGCGGATCTGAATTGTACAACTATATAATATAAGTGTTCATATTGCTAGTTATTATTAATGTTCTTCCAAGTTCTCTTTTTTCTCTGAAGGTGTTATAATTAAACACTAGACAATCAGTAGATATTGATAATTTTTAAATTACTTGTTTCTGAGCTTGTTTCAATCTATTTTCGAGTAACCATATACATATTTCGGAATTAGGCTTTGAGTTTTTTAAAACTTATAAGATATTTTAAATTATTACTTTTTTTTTTTAAACCAGTTTAACATCTGGTCAACGATCAAATTATTATCATTTATTTTCTTTGTAACAGTTTACGGTATTTAGAGGTGCTTTTTTGTGACTACATATTTTGTAACATTGGTAACATTTTTTTTTATTTAAAATGTTAGTAATATTACTAATTTCTTAATGTATAAAAATATTAAAGATTAACTATAACTAAATGAAATGATATATTGTTTATTTTTAAAATTAATAAATTTCCATTTAACCGCAAGGGATAATATTATAACTTGCTTGTTATCTATATTAAATAAAAATTTGTCAATTTTCTTTAATTTTTTTTTTTTTTTTTATGTAAACTATTGATTAAAATTATTTATATAATTTACATATATGTGTATATATAGGTATTACAATATATAATTTTTGTAAAATTGGGAAAGCTCTTGTTTTTTGTTTTCTTTTTATTAAATAACTATAACTACCTTTAAAACGGTAATATATTTTAAATAATTTTTATTTTAGCGGCATCTTTTATTTTGCTTTTGTTTTTTTATTTTTGTTTTTTATTTAAATTTTAACTTAAAATGAATTTATAGATAGGTAGGTAGGTATGTATACATATATGTATATATAGTTTTTATATATAATAACCAATACGTATATAGAATGTGTGAACATAAGTTTTTATTACTCACATATAATATAAAATATGTAAGTTTGAATTTCAAAAGAAAAAAAAAAAAAATATGAAAATATAAAAAGATATTCTCCACCTGACAACGATCGCATATAAATACATACATACATAAAAAATAAAGTGTGACTTCTTTTTTTTTTTATTTTATTTTTTAATTTTTATAGTTTTTCTCTGGTTTATTTTCATTTTTTTTTTTTTTTTTTTTTCACTTCCATATTATGCATCCATCCACCTTGCTTACTTACTTACTATACTATATGTACTTATATGTATACGATTTTGTATGCATAAGTAGAATATGTGGTAATTTTAATATAACAAATTATTAACAAAATAAAAAAAATTTTTTTAAGGTATAAAAAGGTTGAAAATTCAAAAATTCAATACAGTTATCAACTAAACGTTTTTAAGTGAATTTATCTTAAATTCAAAAAAAAATAAAAAATTATTTAAAAAAAAAAATTTTTTTTCAAAATGAAATTCATTTACATGGTAGGTTGTATTACAAAAAAACAACAAGTGTTAAAAAACATAAAAAAATTTTTTTTTTTATTTAAATATTGTGATTAAAATAAAAAATTAAACAAAAACACAAAAAAAATTTATTTTAAACAAAGGATATACATAATATGATGTTCTTATAATAGTTAAATTCAAAATTAATTGATAGAATTAAAAGAAATTAAGAAATAAATACGTAATTTTTATATGTTAAAAGGAATAAAAATGTTCCTAATTGACAGTATAGTGACAATTCTTTTTTTTTTTTTTTTTTGTTCATTATTTAATTCATTAATTTTTTATGCATGTGTTGTTAAAATAATTAAATTTAAAAAAAAAAAATTTAAAGGATTAAAATAAGAGAACCCTTTAAAAGAAAAGGATACATTAAACATATTATTAGTTTATTTGTTTTTAAAAATAAAAAATAATAATTCTCATTCCGGAACTTTTACGAAATAAAAAATTTAAAATGGTTGTCAATCTACTAAATGATAAAATAACGGTTGTCAATAATATATGGCATATGCTATGTGCACTTCATTATATTTTGCATTGTATTGTCATGTTTTTTCACTATAGTTTATAATTTTTCAAACAAATTCTTTAGTTTCAATTAAATTTCTAAGTTTTACTTATTATTTCAATTGAATATAATTGAATAGAATAGGTATTATTCAAAAATACTTATGTATAAATCATAAATTTTAAATTTTTTATAATTGTACTTCTGGAGGAAACAGTTTTTTTTTTTTTTTTTTTTAAATATATAAAGTATACATACATACTATTATTTTTAATAAACATAACATTTTTTTTTAAATAAATATTGTATATAAATTGTATATATTATATTATTAGAAATAGATATTAATTATTTTTTGAAAAAGTTTTTTTTTGAAATTTATTTGTATTGTACGATGAAATTTTTCGAATTGCACATATTATTAGACATAGATATTGTTGTAGAATTTTTTTTTTTCGAAATTTTACCATTATATATTTAAAGTTTTATATTCATTTATGAATTTTTATAAATTCTAAAATTAAAAGTTTAAAAGAAACACTCAACAAATTAAATATCGTTTAATCTATTTTATTTTTTCATCGTATTTTTAGACCATATTTCTTTAATGACATTCAGTCAGGTCAGTTATTTATACATTAAATTATACATGTATGTAATTATAATTTTAAAATTATGATTGCAAAAGAAATTAAAATTAAAAAGGATATTATATTAATTTTCAAAAATTTTTCCCACCATTTTTCTACCTATATACTTGTAACCTGAGAGAAAAATTTAAAAAAAAAAACGATTATCAGTTCATTCGCATGTTACTGTACTGTTAAAGAGTACAAATAAGATGCTATACAAAAAAAAAAAAATATCATATCTAAAATATAATAAAAATTATATATTTAATCTTTATATTTTTTTTTATAATTATTTACAGACTTTATTGGTATGCTTTTTGGTTATTGTTGCTGTAACAGCTGTACCCATTGAAGAAGGTGTTGGTGGTTTTGATGATGGTTATGAAACCGATAATTATAATCCTCAAGATGCACAAGAATTCTTTAAATTGAAAAAATTAAAGAAATTGCTTTTCGGTTAAATTTAACAATTAAATCAATCATATCTAGTCCAAAGTTTTTATTTGTTTTGTTATAAAAAAAAAAAAAAAAAAAAAAAAAAAACAAAAAAATAACATCATTTTCAGTTTTCAAAAAAAATTTTACTATACATATATAATACCTAACGTATATATAAACCTAATCTATATATAAAAAGAATAGATAAAAATTATTTTTAAAATCTTTTATATGTATTAAAAAAATAAATTCAAAAAAAAAAAAAAAAAAAACACAAAATCCATAAAAAGAATAGAAATTATTGGATTTTGTTTTTTTTTTTTTTTTTCTCAAAAATAGTAAAATTACTTTTAATTTAACAATCATACATTAAAACATAAAAATTAAAATTAGTTTGTGTTATCAGTTACCACGACATACCATATTGCGTTCATAAAAAATGTAAATTGAATTTTTAAATCTTTTATTTACATTTTCATTTTCTTTTTTCTTTTGTTTTTAATTTTAATTTTTAAATTTTACAAAGTTGTCAGTGTTGAAATTGTCAATAGATTAAAAAAAACAAAAAAACAAAAAAAAAATAGATGTATTTCATTAAATGCATATAAAAATTTAATTTTACATAATTATTATTTTTTTTTTTTTTTTGGTTTTTAAACAAAAATATTTTTAATAATAATTATGTAAAATTTTATATTTGTAAAATTACATATTTAAAAAAAAACAAAAAACACAAAATACATATTAAAATATTTATATAAGATTTCATGTAAATAAAATGTTTTTTATTCAAATTATACTTTGTTTTCCTTTTTTTTTTTCTTCTCATTTTATGGAAATCAAATGAAACCAATTTATTGTAGTCTTTGTTATTCTTTCAGTTTTGATTTTTTTGAATTAATTTATTTTATTAATTATAACAATTATATAGGCTTTAACAATATTATTATTGAGCACATTATATTCTAAACCTAGAAAAGCTCTCTAAGCATATAAAATATTGAAGTATATAGCAGCAAAGCAATATGTGTAACAAAATATCTCATTATAATATTTTATTTTAGAAATTACAATAAAGTCAATTCAATTTATTTATTTTTTTTTTTTAAATAGTGAAATCGTAAATTAATTAACAAAGTTTTCATCAATCATCATAAATTAAAATTAAAATATATAATTGAATAATTTTTTTACATTAACTGAGTGGCTTTTTTACTTTAATTGAAGTCATTTTTATTTTAAATGAAAATCTATACTTCAGTAATTTATGTTACATATAAATATTTAATATACATGGACACGTAATGCGAAGAGAAGAAAACCACCCAGTCAAAAACGTTTTGAAACTCAAGTCACCCAAAAGAAAACCACGTAATGCGAAGAGAAGAAAACCACCCAGTCAAAAAAGTTTTGAAACTCAAGTCACCCAAAAGGAAACCTGGTAGACCCAAAGAGCACATGGCTTAGTAGAGTACAAAAAGATCTGAAAGGAAAGCATCTTAACAACGAGACAGCCCAAGATAGGAAAACTTGGCGCCTCAGGACACGTAAAGCGGACTCTAAGTGGTTGGGACAAACGCAAGGAAGAAGAAGAAAATAAATATTTAATATACATATATATACATAAAATTAACTTATATATACATACATATATGTATTTGGATTTGATAATATTTATGTAAAATTTATATATTTGCATGTAAATGTATTTTATATATATTTTTTTACTTTTAACTTTTATTACAAATGTCTTCACTAAAAGCAAAAATCTTCATTTAAAGTAATAATTTTTTCATTTTAACTAAAACACCTTCACTTAAAGTAAAAAATATCGCTTCAATTGTTAAATAATTTCAATTCAATTGTAAAATAATTTCATTTCAGTTTAATTCTCTATATTGTAATATAAATAATTTATCTACAAAGGAAATAAATTTTATTCCTCCTACCCAATCATATACCAAATAGATAATGTGTTCATTTTATTTATTTATATTAATATTACAAATCACATAGGATTTTGCAATACATATTACAAAACAATCTGCTACTAAGCCCATTATAGGTCGAATACTATTATTAAATTATACTTTAATATTATTTATTTTGTTTATATTATATATTTTATATTTATGCTATATATGGTAGCAAGGGAGAATTTGTTTTCAATTAATAAAACTTGCTACCTATATGCAGGATTTAAATCCGCACTTCCTCGGTTAATAAGCCACGTGTTTAACCACTAGACCATCGAGGCTCCGTATTCATTTTATTTATTGATTTTAGTTTTTTATTATTATTTTATTTAACTAATAAAAATTATAATTGTTAAGGTTAATTTATGAAAATAGCAACAGACTTTTGGGTCTGAACAATAATTAATTACGTTATTTATAGAAAATTAAGAAAATCCTAATAATTTAATTTTGATCGAGCTTATTATACTTATACTATGTGTTATTAAAGATTTTAATAGAATTAATGCAATTGAAACTGAAAGTATGGTATTTTCTTACCTAGTTGATTGAGCTTCTTTTGTTATTAATGTTAATTAAAATTTGTTCATAAAACAATAAATGCCGTTCTTATATTTTTAAATTTTATTCGGAATTTAATTTTTTGGGGGCCTCGGTGGCCTAGTTGGTAAGAGCGTAAAAATACGCTGTAAACACTGAGGGTTCGAATCTCACACACGTCGTAAGAATTATTCCCCCTTACGACATTTACAGCCCCGCCTGAACAGGAAAGGCTGTGTAATTTCCTGTCCACATTTATGTGACAGAGAAATGCATTAAAAAAAAAAGGAAAAAAAAAAATTTAATTTTGGTGAATGATGACTATATAAAAATTTGTTTTTCGTTATAAATACATATGTATATAGTCATACATATGTATGTATATAATCATACATATCTATGTATATAATCATACATATGTATGTATATAATCATACACATGTATGTATATAATCATACTTTACATATGTATGTATATAGTCAACATTTTCCATTTATTCAGTAATTTTAAATCTTCTGTGAAATGTTTTATTTTGAAATTTATGCTTTTTTTTCTAAGAAAATTTATGCTTTTTTACCTGAGATCCATTTTGTAAAGGGTTAGCCAATCGTATACCTTAAAATTTGTACTTGCATCTTGTTATATTATTAAAATGTACAAAAGTGATAAATGATAAATGATTCAAAAGTGGCTAACAGGCTAAGTTAAACGATAAGCTTAGTAAATTCGATACATCAAATGGTATAATTAGCTATACACCAAAATACATATTATATTTTATAGTATAAAAAACAAATTAATTTCTTCAGCCCATTGAATTACAATTGAAGAATATACTAACGGTAAATTAACTATATATTTATTATATTCATACATATATAATAAAATAATTTAGAGGCAATGGCAACATATTTTATATAAAAATGCAGTAGTAAATCCGTACAAGTTTGAGAAGCCGTGACTGTTTATGTCAACTTCAACGGTCAATTGTCAAAATGAAAATATAAGGGTTTGGTTAGTTCATCTTTTGAAATTTTCAACTAATTTACTAAATAGAATTTTTATTAATAAATTTTATGAATTTTCAAATAAAATATAAGAAATATGACAACAAAATTCGATCACGAAAAAGTTAAACAACAACTTGTTTATATATCAATTAGTTTAGGTACCATAATTGCATGTATGATATATACGAATGGTGGAAAAAATTGGTCAATTCTAGGAAAATTAGAATCACTTATTTTGCCAATAGTCTTTTTGGGACTTGTAATCAAAGTAATTTCTTCTAAATATTACACTGGAAGAGAAAAAGATTTATTAACACAACAAAAAAATAAACGTAAAACTATTTATTTGCCACCGCGAGAAATAATTGGTGGTCTAATATTACAATTGGTATGTTGTTTATTATATGCATTTATTTGTATAATATTAGGTGCCCCAGTTTTGCAAAACTATGAAGAAACATTTGTTTTAGCTTTATTATTAACTATAACTACGGGTAATAAATTAGCTTATGCATATAAAGAAATTGAATTAATTAAAATATAATTAAATTATTTTTGTTTTTTAGTATCGCCAGCTGTACTTATTTTGGGTGGAAGCGGAGCTTTACAATTATGTTTTTGTGAAAAAGTTGAATATTTTTCAAAAAGTGATGAAATTGCTCTAAGTATTCATAAATATGAATTAATGGGAACATTAATTGGAGCATGGGCAGCATCGGTTGTGTCACCATTGGATTGGGATCGTGATTGGCAAGCATATCCAATACCAAATGTTGTAGGAGCTTTATTGGGTAATGCTATAGCAAATTTAATAGTGTGCACAAAAGTTTTATTTTCAACAGCAAAAGTATTTTTAAGGAAATCTAAATAATTTGTTGTTTTTGTACTTTTATAAATTATAAATGTTAGATAAAATTGAATACGATATCCCATCGTTCAATCATTTCGTTTTTTTAAATTTATACTAAAAATAAAAAAATACTTAAATACAATAAATATGTGGTAGCAGTTAAGGATTAAAAATTAAATTCATTATCTAGTCATTAAAAAAAAGGTTTAAATGAAATTTGAATAAAATTTATTTATATAATAATTTATTAACTTAATAAATTTATAGTAAATAGTAAAATTTCAATTAAAATTTAAAAAACTTTAGCACTTTCTACTTGACCCTTTGCATTTATTGAAACAGTTTCATCTTCCAGCAAACACCTTTTACCAAAATAATTATTATTTGGTTCCCATTGATCATCATTGTCAAATTCATTATCATTATCAATATTTGCTTGAAATTCATAAATTTTATGGTAAGAATGATCACCCAAATACGTTTTAATTCTATAATCAGCAGTTTCTGGGCATGATACTTGTTCATAAAGATTTCGTAATTGAACAAAATGCTGACCATGGGCTGAACGTTGTGAAGAACTAGCTTCTGTTATAACTGCAGTCCAGATAATTGCAATGGTCATGTGAGCATCATGTGTTGATATCATATGGTTAAATTCTTCAGTGCTTACAGCAGAGTTATATACATTTAAATAACGAGTTTCATGTTTCATTAAAAAACTATACAGTTTGTCAAATGATGGAATGATTTGTAAATGGTTTCTTAAACTAGGTGTTACAGGCAAAGTTGACATTCTAGTACGTATGTATTCCTTTTCAGAATTTACCTTTTTAGGTACTGGAGACTCCATTAATTTACAACGAAAACTAACTGACTTTGATGGTTTTAAACATTTTTCTAAAACAAAAAGATTTACAATTTTTTAAATTTAAATTCAGGTTTAACAAACCATTTAATTGGCCAACAACAACATCCATTTCGTTTGTATCTAAAAATATAGATTTTTTTTTGTAAAACAACTTAAAAAGAAAACAAAATATAAAAACTCACAAATAATTCGTTCCGAATTTAATTTATATTTTGAACAACACATGTCAATTGTGTTAATATAAACTTCTGTCATTAAGGGATGGTGCTCTTGATTTAAATTTTTCAAATCAACATCTAATCCAAGTTCATTTGTCATTAAATTTCCAACTACACTCGTAATTTCTGTTTGAAGGCATTCAAATACGTTAATATTCCATTCATGCCTTACCAAACGATACCTTAATAAAAATTTATTTAAGTACAAAATTAATAATTTGAAAAAAAAATAAAAACCTTATTTTCGGATAATCTTTTGGCATTGAATAATATACCAAAAGGCGTGATTTGTGTTCTCCTTTTAAATATGGTGCCTGCATCCACATTTGAATAGTTTTGGTTTCTTCTGATCTCAGAGTATTAGAAGCAGTTTGATGAATTTTAAAAACATGTTGTTTTCGCATTTCTTTATCTTTACCCAATGTTTCATTTGTCAAATCCTTATAATCTAAGTTTAAAATAAAATATTTGATTTTAAATCAAAACAAAAGCAAAACGTTTTAAATTACCTCTCAAAATTGATAGTGGAAGACTAGCTTCTTCATTTAAAAATGTTATAAATCTTGGTTGTTCTGTACACAAATAAATATTTTCAATTGGAAGCATACCAGAATTTCTTAATGATATTGTAATTGGTATTATTTCACCTACAAGTACATCAGTTGGAATTTTAGAAAAGCTAACATGCAATGACGGAGCTGGTGGTAAAATTTTTATATTTAATTTATTATCGAATTGTAATGGACGTTCTATATTTGAAGAAATTTTTTCGACTAATTTTATAGGTTGTGCTTCAAATAATATACAGCCAAGTAATTGGCCAGCTTCATTTGTTGATGCCATACGGCCAACAATTCCAATAATATTTAATTCTCCTATTAATTTTGGTGTTAATTTAAATTTCAAAATTTTTTCTTCACTTTCATTTAAAACAATTTCTTGACTATCAGTTATAACCATAGCTGAACTAATTATTTCTTTTTCATGTTCTGTGCACTTCTTTTCAAACAAAACTTTATTGGTAACTTCAGCATTGTTATCCAATGTAAATTTCCATAACAAATTTATATCAGAAAAAGTAATACTTGGTTTAATAGTATTCTGTACGCAAAGACTGATTTCTATTGGATCTAAAAGTTAGGATTAAAATAATTGTAAAGTAATAAAAATAATTTTAATACCTCCGTGGACACTTAAGGGACTATCAACTGTAAGATTTTCAGAAGTAAATAAACATTTTGCAGGTTTGAAAACCATCGGTTTTGTTGAAACATGAGTAACAACAATTTCTTCCAATTTTCGCCAAATTGTTTCATTTGTCAAGTTTGACTAAACGTGAATTCAATATTTAAGGTCAAGATTTATATTAAAAAAAAAAAAAAACTTACGTTAATATTAACATTAGTTGCAGATATATATAACGGATTCGTAACAGGTGGATGTGATGTAACTAAAACTCTTAAAGAAGATTGAATTACTTTTGGTAAAGCAATTTCAAGAAGCCCAATTCCATTATTTTGATTTATAAGTTCCTACAAATATAATCTTAAAATCTTAGAAGAAAAACTAAAATCTTAAACTTTTACCTTTTGAGTTGCTATATATTCTCGAAGAAAAGCCGCTTGTTGATTAACATTTTGTAAACTCAGCGGTCTTAATAAATGTGCTAATGATTTACTTGCTATATCTAGTTTTTTAAGTGTAACAGCTTGTTTTCCTATAGTGTATTGAATATGATCCTCTGCCAAACTCCAACCCCGTTCTTGAAATATTTGATAAGCTTGTTTATAACATCGAAAAGCATGTTTTCTTTGACCACATCTAGAAAATCTGTTTCCTGATAAAACAATATGGAAAGCATATTTTCTATACATTGGAGGTTGTGATGCTAAAAAGCAGTATGAAGCTTGTTCTAATAATAAAGCTGATCTTAAATCAGATTCTTCACTTGTCATTCGAATCAATTGCTTTGCTGCTTCTCCATAAAGTCGAGCATTTTTCAAACATTCAACGCTCAATAATGTTGCCCGTGTAGCAAATTGTTGCAATCTTAAATTTAAAAAAAATGTGTATGTGTATTATATATTTGTTTATATTTTAATTAGAAGTTTAATGTAATAATACCTGCATGAAGTTAAATAACATTCTATTGCACTTTCCATATAGTCATAAGTTTTCCGATTGGCTGTTCCTAACATAAATGCAGATAATGCAGCCATTTCTAAAGCTCCAGCAAAATATTGCCAAGCAGAGTCAGCATTAAAATCTCTTTTAGCTTGATGGTATGACTAAAATCAAATGTAAAATAATTTTAAGAATTTTCTTTTAAATAATCAAATCACCTGAAAAGCTAAATTATAATGTCCAAACATAAAGTACAAATCTCCTAATTTACGTGTTTGCAGCTCACAAGATTCGCTGGTATATCTAATTTTATATTAGAAAATAAAATAAAATTTCGGAATTAAAAATGATTTCGAAAATTTACATAACAGCATTTTGACTTCCACTTCCTGCCACTGGTTTGCTAGTTGCGAATAAACGTTTAGTTGCACTTAACAAGGACTTACTAACACCTTTTTTATTTGTTATCTAAAAGAAATAACGTTTGAAATAAAAAGCCAAACTTTTTTATTACTTACAGCTTCATTTAAAACTCCAACAATTCGTTCAACATAAGGAATTAATCCACGAACCGTATAATCTTGAACAAAATGCCTTAAATTTTCAACATCTGTTGGCCCTAAATACATTCCATGAGGTGCATCATAATCACTTTCACTTCCCCAAACGTTTGGATTGATTGTTTGGGAATTAATACTTTCGGAACTATTTGAAAATTTTGAATGCTAAAATTAAATTATTAGTGCTTGAAGAAAGAAATTTTGTATGTATTTGAAAATATTTACAATTGCTTCAGTGGCTTGTTCTTGCATTGGACTTAACGGATGCAAGAACCCTTCAGATTCCATATTTCCTTCGAACGTGACATTAGGCATTACAGAAACCGAATTATCTTGTGGTGTTTTAGGAGCGCTACCTTGATCTGATTGATTATCCTTAATAGAAAATATAAACCGATTATAAATAATTTAAAAGTATCGTAGTAAAAGTATAATGCTAATTCAAGCTTACTGATTTCGGTGCTCTTTTCAGATAATTAGCCCAAAGATCAACAGCTTCATTTGAAGGTTCAGCTAATGAATTTATAGCAACCAGAAAGCATTTATTATCACCAAAAGTTGACTTTAACATTTCGTATGTTTGCTGAGATCTAAAATACATATAAATTTGAAACATATAAATAAAGGGTTAAAAAAAACAAACTTTGATATGTCCCCTTGTGATAAATCATGTAATAAAATATAACTATTTAAAACGTCATTATTTTGGAACCATTTTGGTAGTTTTTGTGGTGTTACATTTTGAACCATTTGAACTTTTTTTGTCAATTGATTTGCTGTATCTAAAATATTTGGATCCGAACTTGATAATATTATAAGGCAGCTTAAAAAGTGTCTGGTAAATTCATGATCTGCTGGAAATTGAACTGTTAAAAATGCTTCACGCCAATTTTCAAACCAAGCTTCAGATAAGGGTATTTCAACATTCATAGATCCTAAAATTTAGAACGTTAACAAATCGTTTTTGTTTTTTATTTCAAAACATTTTTAAGATACCTATTGATAAAATTTTGGTTTTATCATATACTGCATTTGTAACTGCTTCATTTAGCATTTTTCTAGCTAAAGTTGTTTGAGGAGGTCTCCAACCTATATCACAAATATTTAAACGTAGACCTTTTATAGAAACACTTGTGCCAGATGTATCCCGAAAATGTGCTACAAAAGTTTATTAATAAGCAGAATTATTTATAAAATTAGAAAACAATAAAACACTAACCATCATTTGCTAATTTGGCAAAAGGTTGAACTAATTCTACAAAACTTAAATTATTTTTTTGACATAATTCGTCCGCAAATGGACTTGTTATTACACCAACAAGTGGTGAAAATACATTTTGAATAATTTCGCGAGTACTTAAATTTTGTCCAGTTATATGTATCATTTCAATCAATTTCAATATTTTTAACAAAAATTTAATAAAACTTAAATGAACTATGGTATAGTTACTTTATAGAAAAAACACATATCATAGTAACCAGCTGATAATAGAAGAACTGTCATTTTAGTCTGCAGTGATAAATAAATTATTCACCAGAAACTCTCAAACTAAATTTTTTTTATTCTTTTCTATTTAACGAGTATATTGTTATCGTAATTTTCAAAATATATAATCCGATATAACAATATTATTAAAACAAAATTAAAACAAATAAAGTTTTTAATACCAATTGAATGTACAAAATTTAAAATAGAATAACTTGGCAAACAAGTATGTTTGAGTATGTAAAATTATAATCAACGGTCATGTGGTGGCGCATCTGAAGTACGTGATCTGTGGTGAACATCGTTAACTGGTTCTCGTGTTAAAAGTCTCTAGTAAACAGATTATGCTATTAAGCATACATTTGGATATAATAGAGACTTCAGCACGACGAGAGTCTATGACGTGACAGGTATCACCAGACTGGTATCACCAGACCGATCATTACTCTAGACAAGGCGACATAAATATACAACATCATAAATAAAGGAATAAGGAAAACATCTCCATCAGAAGTAGAGCCGCCATATCTGGTAAATATACTCAGTGTGACAATTTGGAAATCCCAGCCAGCAAATCATAAAAACCTTTGAAAAGCCTTATCGACGACTGAAATATTTAATTCGCTTCCAGCACTTTCAAGACATAAAAAGCACTTCAAATATGAAGACTTTCAAGAAAAGAGTCGCTACGTACATCAGAGAAAACGTACATCAGAGAGGACGTTTTCAACTTATGAGGGGAAAGCCAAAGATTTACAATAACGTTACGTTAAAACGATTCCATCATATACATACGAGGCTAAATAAACAAGAAGTCAACTGATAATTTCGTAAAACACACCTACCTCAAGTCCTCAACACCAGTTATTAAAACTGACAGCGGAGGCTACAATGTATCGTTCATTCATGTTATGTCTTATGTAAATTCATGTGTAATGTGATGTAAATAAATAAATAAATATCTTGATATTCAAAATATTAATATGTTCATTGTTTTAAAAATATCAGTGCAAAAAATTCTTTTATTGCAGATTTAAATCTAATCATATTTAATATATTTAATTTTTTTAAACAAATAAAACTATTTGACTGGTTAAAAGTTTAAGTTAAAACAGTTTAAAAAAAACTTCTTCGATCAAATGATTCGAAATAGTTTCGAATATAGTAAATGTGAATAAAATGGTGACATTTTATCAAAATTCAAATTATCAAATTGTCAAATTGAAGTTGACAGTCTGGAAAAAATCTCCGGTGCCTTCTGAATATTTTACTATCAAAAATAAATAAAATCGAAACAAATTTTAATTTTGTTTCAAAACTGTATTGATTTTATAAATTGTTTTATTTAGTGTTGAAAGTATGGAAGTATCTGAAACAGAAATTCAAGCAAATCAATGGATACGATTTGGTTTAAGATTAGGTGTTAGTGCAGCTCTTCATCCTTTTGAGTATTCGAAAGTCCTTATACAGGTAAAAAAAATCTTTTTCTGTTGTATACAATTTTTAATTAATAGTTTTTTTAGTTGGGATATGAACCAATTGCACCTATTCCAGGAAAATCATTATTTGGAAAAGATATATACGTTTTACCTAACATATTTAGATACAGTAGGTTAATTTATATAATATTAACAAATAACTTATTGTTTTGTTTTTAACAGCTAAATACATTAAAAGTGTTGATGGTCTATCTGGTTGTTATAGAGGCTTAACACCAAAATTAGTAGGGTCAATTGTTGGTTCCTTATGTAGTGAAAGAATTGCTGATAGACTCGGTGTAACTGAAATTGTTGAAGATGCCAAAGACGAATCAGAATTGAGTGAAGATGAATTATTTGATAAATTCGTTAAAGTACTGAAAAGAGATGTTGTAATTCATGCATCTGGTATTCTTGTTAGTCATCCATTTCATGTTATTTCATTAAGAATGATGGCTACTTTTATTGGCCGGGAAACAACTTACAGGTTTTGTATTATAAATAATTTTTTAATGTTTTTTATAAAACAAAATAATACGTTATAGGAGTTTGATTGGGTCAATTGTTGAGGTATACAAACATGATGGAATACTTGGTTTCTTTAATGGTGTTATTCCTAAATTATTATGTGATTTAGCTTGTGTTGTGTTAACTAGTACAACTGTTTACTTTGTGAATAAACATTTTATTAAAGACAAAGATGGAAGACTGTATTTTGCTAGTTTTACTCAAGTACAGTAAAGTATCGTAAAATAATACGTTATCTAATTTTTTTTTTATTTACAGTTTGTATACACTAGCCTTCTTTATCCTTTAAATGTTGTTTCTACGTGCATGGCAATTTCTGGTTCTGGGTAATTTTTTTCTATTAAATTTTTATACTATGTTTAACTTGTATTTTTATATTTAAAAAGATTAACTGCTGGTCGACCACCTTTAATGCCAGAATATTCTTCGTGGACTGACTGCTGGAACGATCTTCAAGCACGCGGTGAACTTAAACGTGGAAACTCTTTATTCTGGAGGTATAAAATTCAGTTAATTAATTTTGTTTTTATTAATTTTAAATCATAATTTTAGGTCATTACCTCGTCCTTCAGGCAATGCAATGAGAGTTACAAGTTTCAAGAATTCTTCCGTACCACTACCAGTAATATCAAAATATGCATAAAAGGCATTGGAATTTAAATAAAGACATATAATTATTTAATTTTGATACCACCTTTTCAACGTAATACTTATTTTTTTATGTAGGACATTGATCTATATATGTAGCATTTATAACTTTTAATTATTAAAATTTATTTAGTTTATATAAATGTAGCATTTCTTCAAAATTTTTATTTATATTTAAATAAATTTATCTGTAATTATTAAATTGTTAATTACAACCTAAATAAATGACCTACTAACGGCAATCATTTGAATTTATGAAAATAATTTGTTTCAAGTTCCTTAAACTCTGATTACTGATATATAGAATAGATGGCAATATATTAAATGATGTGTTTTTGTAAAATGTTAAAATGTGTGTTGAAATTATTTTTATGACTCATATGTATTGGCAATCTGGCGTACGAAATTTAAAATCTAAAGTTGTTTTTTTTTAATTCCAATCTTTCTTTATTTATGTATTTTTTAATGTATATTTAATACTTAATAATAAAATAATCGTTGGATCTCTATAAAAAAGCTATCAGATTGAAATAAAAGTCAAAAATCCAGTTTCATTCATTTTATTTATTTTTTTTTCTTAGTATAGGGTTTTGTTCAATTAGTACTATTTATTATAAATTATTTTGCTGAAAAATTTGTTGTTTCTTATATTTTATTTTTATTTATTTTAACACTCATTTAAAAAATAAATAATTAAAGATAAAATTAAAACTAAAAATGATGACTGTATATTTGTACTCCTATTTTCACTGCAATAATATTGACTACAATCGGTATTGATATATTTATCGAATGTAACTAAAGCATCGCCCCAATTACATAAACCAACTTTACACCATTCCAGATTTATTGGTTTTTGATTCAAAACAAACATAACTCTACTGTCGGTACCACCATTACAACTATAAACAATAGTAAAATTTAAAAAAAAAATACAATAAAACTAATAAATTTTTATAAATATACTAACCTATACTTTATAGCTGCAAAATTTGTTGCAAATGGTGCTAACCTACTTGATTTCCAATTACGATTTTTCATTTGTTCAAAATTATTTGCTCTTAATGCTTCGCGATCTTTAGCGATTCCTAAGGCAGTTAACAATAATTGAATATTTGCTGAATGTGAAAAATATGCAGCAATATGTGGTTCACTTGAACTATTTAAATGTTTAATCATATCTTGTACAGCGGAACATGCTACTCTACTATTTAATTCATTACCATAACCAACTTTATAATAATTTCTTAAATCTTCAGCATATTCTAATACTGTAACATGTTCTGGTAAAAATGCCTTAAAAAATATTTTTTAAATTATTGCTTATTTTTAATATTGCTGTAATAGTTATTATATTTATTAAATACATACAGCACACCATGAACTAACACGCTCTGGATGCCAAGCTTGTTCAAATCTACACATATCCCAAACTGTATCAATTTGATCTCTAGCTAATTTAAATTTGAATCTAAAAATTAAAAAACAAAAACAATTGTAATTCAAGAATCAAACAAAAATCCTTTTGTAAAATTTATACCCAAGTCTTCTAGAAATATCAACAATTGTTTTTTGCATAATGTTCGATCTTAAAAACATATTATATTCAGATTCATTATTTGCCTTATCTTTTTCATTTTGTTCATTCCAAAGATCGCAGCCAGCATAAGCATTTAAAACAGGATCCTAATAAAAAAATTTAAAGAAATTAAATTTTAAGTATATATAATGAAAGAAAATTAAATAAAAATTTACGACTATACCACTTTAGGCGCTGGATCAACTTTAGGTATTCTTTGTAATATTCCTTGTGCAAAAGCTTTAAAACTTTCTTCTGTTCGTTGAGTTGGTGTAAAACGAAACTGCAACGTAAAAAATTCAATATGGGTAAAAATAAATATATGTATATCATAATTTTTACATCAAAGTTTCTCTCATCAATTGGTTCAAAAATATCTGGTAAAAATCGTCTATAATTCCTTGCAATCAATTTTAGATCCGTGTAACCCTAAATTTAATTATAAAATTGAAAATAAAATAAAAAAAAAAAAATAAATAAAAATATTATAATTATTAAAAATTCTTGATTTCTTTTCTTACTTGTGGTGACAACTTTTCAGCAACATTATCAGAAGTTAAATTTTTACTTAATTTCCAAACTTTAAGTAAAAATTTATCATCCCCACAGAGACCACCTTTACTTGGTTGTGATTTTCTTTCTTCATAATTTTTTATAATTTCTGTTTTTAACTACAAGAAAAAAAAAAACTTATAATTAATTTTCTTAGTTACAAGAAACAAGTTAAAACCTATTTAATTTACTTACACTATCAAGAAGTCTCATTTCTTCAATATTTTTAATAGTTGGCCATCTAGTACCATGTCGACTCATAATCCAAACTTTTTCTTGAACACAACCTGTTCGTATATACAAACATATATAAAGTTTTAAAAAGTTTTTTATTAAATAATTTTAGTGTTTTAATTTTTTAAATATTTACCGGAAATTTTATAATCAACATTTGTATCAGATTCTTTAGCTACATCATAAGCAGTTTTTGTTGCATATTGCCGTGTCTGTAATTTATCTGGATCTTTTGAATAACAATATTCTTCGCAACAATTTTCATCATTGATTTCTTGTCCAAAAATTATTGTAATATGTAGCGCTGCAAATATCAGCGCACACCACAGGAAATTCATATTTGTTTTATTGAAATCTGGAAATATAAAAAAGCATGATTAAAACATATGCATACGTACGTACGTTTTTAATTTAAACAATATTATTATGTGACTATACCAATAGAGAAACCTAAATTAACTTGTGATGATTTTCCTATAGATTTTCCTTCAAAGAGATAAATTTAATATATCAATACAATATCATTTTTAGTTTTTCTATAACGGTTCAAGAGAAATTGATAATGGTAATGAAACTGTTTTTTTTTAATTCATTTGTGCCTAAAATATTTAAATTGTCTTACAATTTGGTTAAACTATTAATTTAAAAAGATGTTTAAGACATAATTTAGATAAAAAACAAATATTATTTGGATGTTGCCATAATTTATCCTATTTTTATTTATTTTTTTTTTATTAGTTTTTGAATGTTAAAAAACAAAAATTTTTTTGTTTAAATGAGCTGTCAGGTTTTTTTGTACTACTAATTTGCCTTTAATGCCTATTTTAAAAATTTGAATGAAAAAAATTTTTTAAATATGATTAAAAATATCAAGTTATTTTAATGACATGTCACTAAATAGAGATTGAGAACCTTAAATGTGGTAATTACATTGATCTAAAATTGAAATAGAATTGGATAGGTGAAGTACAGTTTTTTTCAATGTAGAAAAAATTTCCAAAATGCATTACGGTAATTAAAAAATAAATTTGAGATAATTATTAGAATATCCAAACAAAGATTTTTTGATACCATAGGAAGAATAGGACTAAAAATTTGGGAAATCGTAAGTATGTCACTATCGTAATTAATGACTGAATCAAAAGAAAAATTTCATTAGCATATCGACAATAAACATTTTTCAATCTTTGAATCGAAATTTAAAAACAGATACATACATACATACATATATGAAATTTTGCAAAGTTTTTTGTATTAATTGATTAAAATGACATTATCCATATATAGTAATCTCCAGGACACATACTTAAAAACGACGGAGCTTTACTTCGAGTAAGATATATGCACCTAGAAGAGTATATTACTTTACCAGAGATAAACTGCCAGCAATAAACCCTCTATAGATCTTTAGTTTCTTATAGGCAGCTTATTCTGTTAGACCAGAAGTATTATAAATAAAGGTAAAATCCATAACACGTATAGTGAGAGAACAATCAAAAGGTCGCAGTGTTACTTATTTTATTAATTTTTTTTTATGTCTTTATTTCTTAAAAATAAAATAATGGAATAATCCAAATAGTATTCTTTTAAAATTCAAAAGCGTATAACAGTTTTAAAATGAGCATACCAAGAATAGATACACAAATGATAATTTTTACACTGGCCAATTGGCGAACATGCGGCCAGATTAGGTATTCCATTATACACTTCATGCCGGAGTTGTGATGAACAGAATGAGAAAGAAACCAGTAGACACTTCACGTGTAAATGACCAGCGCTGGCCAGGACCAGACGAGTAGCTTTGGGTTGCCATGAATTTAACGATCTAGCGACTAAGAAACCTGAAAAAATGGTAAGGTTCCTCAATGACGTAAAATGGATCTAAACTTAAATCCGATATAGCCTAAAAATAAGCCTTTTGATCTAATTGTGGTCTTGGTCACGGCTGACAGGAGCATCCACGTATACCAACCAACCAAATTCAAAATGTCCAAAACTTATTCAAATTTATTACTAATACTTTGCTAAGTAAATAAGTCTTCAAAATTACTTTCTTTTAATTTAGTTTTATTAATTTTAATTATACCCTTGTCATCTTCTTAATACTCTACTCTATTAGATTTTAATGTTCAAATACTCTATTGATTTTTTTTTTAATTTCTTTTATCTTTAATTTTTTTTTACTTACATCTGGGAGTATATTGTCTCCCTAGAAATTTTCATTCAACTACACTTCGACTTTTTTCACAATATGTTTTTTTTTTGGTTTTCAGCTCTAAACGAATAGTTTTATACAGCAGGTGTAATTATTAACCAAAGTATTAAATTTAAACTTTAACACCATTTAATTAATTATAATTTTTAAGCTATACTTATAAAACTTATCAATGTTGTCGGATCCTTGTCCTATCGCCCCTCACTAACCCTTCTCACATGTCAATATATAGTACTACGTTAGCAGTTAGTGGTTTCATATTCCATTATATTGCCGAAAAGGGGAGGTAAGTATAGTCAGTCAGAATCTTGCACTACCAAAGTAGTACTCTTGGTGTCTTGGGAAGATTCCCTTCTTAGGAAATAAAAATGATTATGATTAACTTATATATTTTTCTTCCTTTTTATAATTTCAGTCAAGTTTTTACCCATTTCCTTCACCCTGACCATTACATTTTAATTCTAAAGTTTATAAATTAATTTGTATTTATTTTTAAATTAAAAAAAAAAATAAAGAAATACATAAGTTCGGATAACCAATGAATGGTGCTTTTGGAAATATTCCAATTGCGTCAATTTTATAAAAACTTTTTTCTCTTTTTTATTAATTCATAAAGAAATTAGATCATAAATAAATTATTATTGAATAAATAAATTTTAAAATTAGAAAATTAGTGCTGATTTTTACAACAAGTATACAAAATTTAAAGAAAATATAAAAAAGTTTTATGATTTTAGAAAAACTAAACAAAAAAAAAAAAAAAACAATGAAAGAATCAATAAAGAAAAAAATATGAAATCAAAGACAATTTCACTCTGATCAAGTGATGAAATTTGGCAATTTTTTTTATTTCCAATAATTTATTTTTCCTTTTTACTATAATATAAATATTTATTGTATACATGTATTTTCTGTTGACTCTGTTAAATATCTTGGGATCAATTTAAACAAAAAGCTAACGTTTCAGGGACATTTTAGGATATTAACAAAACCATCGACAAAGTTAACAAAATAGTAAAAATTTCCTATTCATTTCTAAATCCTAAATCTAAGCTATCTATTTATCAATAAAATTATTATTTTTAAATTAATTTTTGTTTCAATAATAACTTATTGGGCACCAGTGTGCGATAACTGTGCGAAACCCCACTAAAATAAGCTCCAAAGAGCATTAATTAAAATTTTAAAACTTATGCTAAAACAAACTTGACAACATAGCCAACATGGAACCAATCCAGGGTCTAAAACTAATAACATTGTAGAAGATGTAATTTTTGGATAATGATTTAATAAGGAAATCATTTAATAACGTCCCTCCGTCCGTCAGCACGCTAACTCAAAAACTAAGACAGCTAGAATCTTGAAATTTACACAAAATATTTTGGGAGTAATTTGTAGGTTCCCTATTTTTTTTGGTTGAGTTTGGACCAAGCCTTAGGGTAGCTCTCGAACACCTAACTTTTAGATCCCCACATTTTTTTGCAATAGAGCTATGAAATTTTAACTACTGATAGATCTCACAAAAATATTAATTTTATTTTTAATAACTTTTTTTTGTAGCCCCACCCGTTACGGAGCTACAGCTCCCCAAAGGTTCAAAAAAGCTCTATATTTAAATTGTTATAGCACAAGTTGTATAAGGTATATCTTCATTTTGAAAACGCCAAACGATTACCACTTTTATTAGCTTTAAAAGTATATATACAATAAATATATATTTGTGGCATACGGTGTCTTAATTTACCGTTATGTGAAACTAAAATTTTGCAAAATTCTTTAACCCTTCTATCTTCTAAAGGGTTTAAGTTGGAAACTTGAAATTTTGACAGAAGTTAGATCTTTGAAAATAAGTATGAGTCATTTCAGAAATTTTTTTTGTATCACCCCCCGTTTAGGAGCTGTAAGGGGTTAAAAACTGAAAATTTCCTATTTTTAAACACCTGTAACTTGAACACCTGTTAGAATTTTTTTGAAGTAATACACAAAAATTAAAGCTTCAACATCATATTCTTACTTCTGTTAACAACTTTTTTTAATAATATAGGGTTACTTTATAATTGACGAAAGTGTTACTTGATTTTTTCAAATTTTCTAACAAATTTCTTCAACAAATTTTTTGCATTTGTTTTATTCGATAATTTGAAATTGTTGAGGATATAATGCGTAGTACATAAAAATGTAAATGAATATACAACATAACGGTTGCTTGAAGAATTTTTATTTATATGATATTGATATACATACATACTTATATAATATCATGTTTATTTACATATCGTATATGTCACTAGTGAATGAATGATAAGAGTATATATGTATATTATATAGCGCCGCATTTACATACATATATGTATTTTATTGTTCTTATAAGAAATTATTCTGTCAATGGAATATTTAAATATAATATAATATAATATTTAAAATTATATTTACTATTTTCTACTAAGTAATGTAACTAAGATTGATAATCGTTATGTGAAAGGTTAAAATCTGCTTTCGAAGAATGTACATATAAACATATAGTTTGAATATATGTACAACCCATAGTTCTAGAAATTATAAAATTCACCCAAATTATTTTAAAATACTAAAATATTAAAAAAATAATATTGTAAGCAGAGTGACAGGCTGTTAACATACTAACGGTTCGTACGGGTATCTAAGAGTTGACAAAGGCAACTGTATTCTTCCTCGTTTTATCTCTTTCTTCTACCGATAGAACAAATCCGAAAATCATAGCTTTTTTTTTTTTTAAATAATCGAAAAAATGCTAAAATAATGATACCTTAATAACATGTTTAATGGAGAAAATTTGAAACGAACGAATAAAAAATTATTTTTAAAATAACTCCATTTATTAATTTTTTTCGCTTAAATGCTCATAACCTATGGCAATAGTCTATGAACAAAAAATATCTGAAAAATGAAAAGACGTTGATTGAAAAGCTGAAACATAAACTTTTCTGACGATATTTCAAACTTATGACTTCGTTGTCTTGTTTTATATATGTAAGTAAATTTATTTAAACACTTTGGACTTCATTATATCTGACAAACCGAAAGAAATATACCCGCCTTACAGAATAATTTTTTATTCGTTTTAGTCTTCTAAATACACCATACAAAATATTCAAGACCAAAAGAGAATCACCCTGTATATTAAATATATGTATTTATTATAAAATTTATTTCAAATTTCTGTCATAAGTTCAAATTATTAATTATTTACTAGAAATGAACCAAAAAATGTAATTTATTTATTAGGTATATGATTTTAGAAAATATAATAAAGGTATCTTCGTCATTTATATTTATATACATACATATATGAATGAATTAAGTTAAATTGGGTAAATTTAGCTTTTTAAAAATTTTTATTGCGTCAATCTATCGTCAATTCACAATATGATTCGTAGTTTTCAAATTACGTCCACCCTTTTATTTATAGTTTTATACTAATTAATAAATACTTGCGTAGAAAATAATTAGAAAGTGATTAATTTTAGTTACGTACAGACATTCAGCAAGCGTATAGTTAAAGTTAAAGCAATTCTGTTCTGAGAGGTAGTGAGACCGACCGCTAACGCAAAAAATTCAAATAATGGAAATTTTTTTATATTTTTACTTATTATGTATACATGTCGCCATTATTACATTGTCAAAAACAGTTTTGTAAACCATAAAGGGTTTGCAATTTTGCATAATTTTTAAAAGCTTTTGGTCCTGGCTACTACTTTTAGAAAATCATTAAAGAAAAATAATTGCGTTTTAGAATAAAGTTCTTAATTTGAGTAACTTGCATTCTTTTTTTTTGGGAGGGTAGATGGGAATCTCAAAAGACACCAATCAAATCAATAAGCGAAATGTTTGACTTTAACCAGCCTAAAGTTACCTGCCTTTTAAATAAAACATTAGGCTAGAAACTTGTAAACTTGGTTTGGGGATTCGGAAAGTATGAATAAAGGAAATTGGGATGTGTGGAAAGTTATTTGATGTTGGAAGGATTATTTAGAATAAAGATGATGTTCTATTTCAATTTATTGATGTCATACAAGTTATGGGTTGGTAATTTTTGGAAATACTTCGGGCGGCAAACTATTTTATATTTGCGCTGTACGATGTACGAGCCAGAGTTAAAGAAGTAATGGGATCGTATACTTAGTCATTTTAATAAATTAACCTCGGTCATTATAATTGAGTACTAGTGTTTTCATGAAGGTTCATAAAAAATAAAAAAATCTTACGTGTGGACCTTCACTTTATAAAAATTTCGAAAATTATGAAATACAGTATTAATAACATTAGCGCGGATATTATTCATAATCAATTACATAATAATAATGAATTAAATACTTATTTATAATAATTTTCTCATAATTTTCTTTATTTGATGTTCCATTAACAAATCGGTTTATAGCTAACTTAAAACTTCAAATTATTATCAATACAATACAATACAATTACTTTATTAATTTTTAATTAAAAAGAATAAAAATAAAGTCAATAAAATAAAAAAGAAATTAGTTTTTTTTCAATATTTTTTTATTTTGGGCACCTAGTTCCCGCCCCACCATACAATATACAATAAAATATACAATAGGAAATAAATCAATCTTTCTCTTTCAGGTTCGATACAAGTAGTACTTTGCGTACATGTATTAAATTACAATTATTTTATTTATTTTGCCAAGTTCAGTTTCCCAGGTTCAAAATGTGAACACGAGACGTTTCACTTAAAAAGAACATAGACTTAGTAACTACACCATTGATCAGATAAAAATCAGTTATTATAACGTTAATTTTTTTTATAGTTTTATGCACAGGATCATAAAAAATTTTATTACGTCTCTGGTAGAAATTCAGTACTAGAAATTACTCGAGTAATTAAAAAAACAATTTATGATTTCTTGCATAACTTATGTCGGATAATATGAAAAGGTGTTTCGGTGCATAAAAAAAGAGTGTTTAGATGGTATTAAAGCGTTAGGAATGTACATCATAATACTGATAATACTCCAATAATACATGAACGGTTGGCAATTTATATTGTCTAAAATTAGGTTAAAGAGGCTAAGTGTAACGGTAATGATATCTATTCCCCTCTACTATAAACAACAACAAAATATATAAGATATTATTATAAAATATAGTTCCTGTTTTTTTTTTTAAAGTATCTATATTGATTGTAATCAATCTTCTTATACAATTTTGATTGTGCATATATATATAATATATTATTTCCTTTAAATTAAAAAAAAAAAATGTTGATTGCAACAATTTTCATTCATATGACACCTTATAAGCTGTTGCTCTTTGTTTTTCTTAACCTTGTTATAAAAAAATAAAAAAAAAAAAAATAAAACTGTTTACTTTTTAAAAAAATTAAATTTCTAAGATTCTTATTACATTTTGATTTTAATTTCTGGGAAAGTAATTAAATGTTAATTAGAGATTCATATAAATATATAATTAAAATAATTCCATAAATGCATTTGAATATACAGACATATATTGACATTGACATACATATACACATAATATATATATAATATTGATATATGAAAAGTATACAGGTATTATCGTATTACCTTTACCTATATAGTAATACCGTAATAATTATTTAAGACGTGAATTTTGACTTAAAAATTTTAATTGATTACATAATAAAATGAGATTTTAAAATTGTTTTGTTATTTTAATAATTTTTATTTTTAATTATAATATAGGAAGCATTTTTTAAATTCAATAAAATATTTTCTTTTTGTTTTTGTCTAATTTTCTCATTTTTTTTTTTTTGTAAATTGTAATTTTGTGTAATTTTAAAGTATACACAATGTTTGGAAAATTTGTTATGAAGGGTGATTCTCTTACCATATTAAATATTTATATATAAGGTGTATTTGGGGAACCAAAACAAACAAAAAATTGTTCTGTAGAAGGCGATTTTATTTCATTCGGTTCTTAAAGTTCCTTTTAGGTTTTAATTTAATTTGCTTATATCTCAGAAACTAGGTAACTATCAGAGAGCTTTATAAATTTAGCTTATAAGATATTTAAATATAAAATTAAAAAAAAAAACTTTAGGTTCTAAAAACTAAGGGAAATAGACCCGTCAAGCAGAACAGTTTTTTGTTGCTTTTAATCTCCAAAATACATCTTATAAATATTGAAAACTGAAAGAGAATCATTCTGTATATACAATAATATTATAAAGTTATAGTTAAAAAATCAGCGTTTCAATAATTTATTTAATAGGGGTTGGTGGCGGCAGCCCTTTTCTACTTCAAAAATTTTATTGTTGATATATGTATGTAAAAAAATGACTTATAGATATATATATATATATAATATTTATATATATATGAATATGCCAGATTCTGAATTAGAATGGCTTTTACAGTTCGATTCAAAATCAAGGTATTTCCTTTTTCTAGAATATTTATATTATATGTACATATATGCGAGATTCTTAATTAGAAGATATTTTAGAGTTCGTTATAAAATCAGAGTTATTCGCCTTTGACAGAATATTTATTATAATATATTCTTTTGTGTACATATACGAATTTCTGAATTTGGAGGGATTTCATATTTGGCTATTTTTTCTTTCTTGTTTTTACTTCAGAAATTCAAAATTATCATGATGAATTTTAGCACATTTTTGTGGATTTTGAATGTATGGATTTTGGTTTTTGGATTTTTATTTATGGATTTCGTCACCGTTTTCGTTTATTGGATTTGGTCACCAACCATATTATGTAATCTTATAATAGTTCTAACTATACATAGGTATCAATTACATAATTTTTATAACAATTAATTATCAATTTTTAAATTTTCTTCTAGATACCTACGCATAAAATGAACCAGCAAAAAGATTTTTACCTATGTATATATAAAATCGTAAAAGAAATTTAAAACTACTTTTAGTTTATATTATACCATTTAATATTATACCATTTTTTAGGCATATAAAAATAAAATTAACCGTAAAAATAATTTAACCTTTATTTTATACCGTTTTCTTATAACAAAAATTTTCCGATCTTATATTTTTTGACTTATAATTACTTAGGTAAATGCGTAAAAGGAAAATTTACTATATTTTTTTTTTTTTGTCATAAAAAATTAAGTTTTTAGTTATTTTTATTACTGAATCAATATTATATTTTGTATTTTATTAGACCAGAAAATTGATCAAGTTATAAAATCATTGTAATTGTAAATACATTAAAAATTATTTTGTTTCATTTTTGTAAAGGATAAAGGAAAAAAAAAGGAAAACTGTATAAATTAAAATTTTAAAACTTTCAATTATACTAAAGTTCTAACGTCAATAAGAATTTTTATATCCAATACATTTAAAATTTATTTCCTTGAATTTTTTTTTTTTTTTTTTTAAGACTTTACCATAAATTTTTATTAATCAATTATTTTGAAATAGCTATTTATTTTAACGCAATAAATTTTAATAACATTCATTCGATAGAGATTGGAATGAAAAATTTAACTTTGATCTAATTAACATTTTATTTTCTACTTTAAAAATTTAACAGTTTTCAAATTTGGCAATTATCATTATTTTTATGATAGATAAATTAAGAATTTAATTAGTAATTTCTAGTCTAATTGTATTTTAGTTTGACTTATTTTTGAACGTAAAAAAAACACCCCCAAAAAACAAATGTAATACATATTAAAAATTAAGATAGATTTAAAATAGATTTAGAACGTACATATACCACGTGAACGGACGCGGTGAGTATATTTTGTATATTTTTGCGGTATGAAATTCTATTTTCAGATTAAATACCGGGTACAAAATTACATGAACCTGACTCTTTTCAAACTTATTATAAATTCTAGTGTTATTTCTCCTAAATATACAAAAAATTTCATATATATGTTAAAGATATGTTACTACTTATATAGATATAAAATTTGGAAAAGTTCAGTTTCAAATGAAAATAAATTTAAATGAGTTTGACTTTTTTTGTATTTTAAGCTATTTTAGACTTTCGAAGCCTAATTAGTGGTTACATATCGGATTTGGAAACGTATCGGATCGGTACAAAAATTTTCTACGATTGCATTTGAAGACGTGCCAAATGCTTAACGTATTTTATTTGTCTGGAGTGTCATTTGACTGTAATTTGGCAAGTTACCTATATAGATAATCTTTGTCCTGGATTTCATTTGCCTATATTTTTCATTTATCTGAATTTTATTTGATTGAATTTAAAATAAATTCTTTGTATTGAAATGTATATGAAATACTGAGAAAGATATAATAGTTGGATAGAAAATCAGGGTTACACTCTTTTTCCAGAATATATATATGTATATGCGAGATTTTGAAATAGGACGGATTTCATACTTGGATACTTGAAAAATAAGAATTTTATTATTTTGTTTAGCAGTACTTTGGACACTGTAATCCCTTTATTTTAAACCATTTATTGTGGAAATATATATGTGAATCAGGGTTATACGTTTTTTCTATCGGAATATATTAATATATATGTATATGCGAGGTTCCGTATTCTTTTCTTACTTTCCCAGAATATTTATATTCGTATACTATATATGCCGTGCCTATAAAATTATGAAAATGATTATTTAGGTAACGTTTATGTAGGTAATTGAAATTTAGTCAAATGAAAAACAATCAAATGAAAAGTAGTCTAATGATAGTACAAGCAAATGAAAATACAGGTTTGTGATACTAACGCTAATTTTATTTATTGACAAGGCCATCAATTATACAATAAATAAAATAAAAAATTCAAAATATAATTCAAAATATAATTTTCGTTGAAAAACGAATATGAATAGCTTTGGTTTTTTAAATTCAATTATCCAATAAATTGATAATAACACCTAGGGAGGAAAAAAAAATTCGTGTTAATAATAAGTTATATAAAAATCCAATAATAAAAGACAAAAGCTTATAACAGACAAAAAATAATATATAAAAATTAACTTAATTTCATTATTCTTAAAAAAAATTTTTCTTTTTTTTGTGGTTTTAACATTTTTATTATATTGTATTTTTTTTTTATATTAGCTTTTAAATTTCACTACATCTTCTTTTAAACGATAAAGTCAGATAATAATCTTATAGAATATAATCTAAATATTGACTTCATTATAAATTTATGAAGACATTTATAGCCTTAAATAGACTTGGACTATCCTTCAATTAAAGAAAATCTTTTATCCTTGAAATATTTTTGATTTAAAAAAAAAAAATTTCATCACTAAATTAAATTTAAAGATTTTTAACAAATTTTCAAGAAATTGTTAATTTGTTTTAATTGGAAAGGGTAATGAACTCCTTCAGTTCTTTTGTTAAAGTTTCAAATTTTATATAGAAATGAAAGTTTTGTGTTTTAAATAACATTAAAATTCCATTTATACGATATCAATATTTATTCTTTGTTTTTAATTCTGTTAATTTGAAAATCGAATTTTTCTTATTCTCCCCCTTTTGTTTTTTTCGTTTTTCGAGTATAGCTAATAACAAAATAAAAGTTTTTTCGTTTTCTATTTCTAATTTCCATGTCTTAGGTCATGTGTTATTTTAAAGTTATCATTTAAATTTTCTTTTTTCACATCAGGTGAGCGAATCAACACGAGTCAAAAATCCCCACCTAAAAAATAGAATATAATATGACAAAAAAAAGAAAAAAGAAAATAAACAAAAACAACAAACATAAATCGAATTTTCAAACACGATTCATACAAATGATTTTTCCAAGGTAAATTTTGAACAGACTTTTTCTTTAAAGTCTTATATAACGGAAATTTTATCCTTGATCTGGTATGGAAATTTTATCCTTTCTTTACTTTTAAATTTTTAAAGTGATTTTTAACTATATATACAAGTTTTATATACAGTATTGAAGAAAATGTATTAAACAAAAATAATATTTTAGAAAGAATCGTTTTTTAAATATGTATATTTTAAATGAACGCTTTTTAAAATTAAACAAGCGAGAAACTTTCATGGTTAACATACAGCCTCACTCCCCAATTCAAAGTTTCCGATTCAGTAGCAAATATAGTTAGGGGTTTCATTTCATTATATTGGCGAAAGGCTGAACAGCATTTAGTCAGCAAGAATCTAATTTTTGGTGTCTTCAAAAGATTATTATTTTTTTTTTTAATGCATTTCTCTGGACAGGAAATTACACAGCCTTTACTGTTCAGACATGGCTGTACATGTCATAAGAGGGAATTAGTCTTACAACGTGTGTGGGATTCGAACCCTCACTCCCTTGGTGTTTAGAGCATATTTTATACCCTCTTACCCACTAGGCCACCGAGCCCCAAAATATTCAAAAATGCTATTTAAAAAAGTTTAATCCGAAAATCTTGGCACTGGCTTTTTGTTACACCACCATTATTTTGAGAAATGTCATCTTAAATATTATGGCTAAAAAGCAAATTGAAACATATAAAAAGTATTATAAAAATAAAAAATGGAAGTTTCTTCAAATTCTGAATTTTTAATCAGATCGATCTGAGCGATGCATGATCTGTTCAGTGCATGCTAATTTTAATCAGAGCGTGCTCAAATTTATGTTCTGATTTAAACGCCTATATAATTGATTTGACTTATATGTTATTATAGTCGTACTTTAGTCTTATTTTTTTTTTTTTTAAGAACTTTATCCCATTTTGTCGCATATTGTATTTGAACAAATGTATATAGATGAAGTTAAATAAGATACGTGAATTTTCCTTTTTGATTTAAATGTTAATTTTTTTTTTGGGTTTGGCATTTTATTCAAAAATAGGATAGTTATACTTTACCATATATATAAAGCACAAATGTATGTATATATAGGGTATATAATACGGACTATGTAAATGAATAAAATTGTAAATAAAAAAAAAACCATTTTCATTAACATTACTGACCTAATATATTGTTTTAAACTTTTAATTATTGTATTAGTTATACAGAATTATGTTATATTGTATTAAATATTAGGTATATAAATATAAGGTATATAAAGGTATAGAAAAACCTACGTAAGATACCTAATTGAAAATTTTAAATTTAATTGAAATCAGATTTGGAACGTTTCTTTACATATTATGTTGATACATTAGTGTATGTACGTAAGTGAAGTGTAAGTGTACGTATGTAAAGTGTGTAGTATATACTCTATACTATATTATGTTTAATAATATATATAAAATATTTATTTTATATATAATTGTTTTTGGAAAATATTGTTGACATAATTAGTATTATTTTACACTATTATTTAGAATTGTAAAATTACTTTTAAAATTTTTAAGAAGCTATAAATTAGATTCAATAAGGCGAATTAGAAATAGAAGATTCGCATTAGAACTTTTTACTCACTTTAATAGGTCAAAATGGCCATATGGGACTATATTGTCTTAGTGCTAAAGGACAGAACTTCCAATGGAATTTTTTACCTTTTTAATAAGATTTTTGGCACATTAAAGGGAGTCAAAATTTCCATTAAAAAAAAAATAAATTCCGCAACCAAAAAATTAAATACTTCCGCAGTAATATATAAGTACACATATTTATGTTATGATGAGTATTATGAACTGCTAATTTTGTTTTATTTTACATCCGAAAAATTAGTGACTACTTGCGTACAAAATTAGTTTCCAAAACTCATTTTTTAAAAAGGTCTTCAAAAGCAAAATTAATTTAGCTAATTCCCCTTAAAATAATTTTTTTTTAAGAAGTGGAAAACTTCAAAAGTCACCCAGAAGAATTGCACTTGATTCATGAGGAAACTGGATAGTGTTGGACTTTAACCAACCAAAACCACTCCCTTTTAAACCAAACTTTAGGTTGGGAACTTTAATAAAAATGTACAGTTTGCCTTACGGGATATGGATCTAGAAAGGATTCTTGGGAAAAAGGAATTGCACAGGGAAAAAAAGTTTAGCCATATTTTGAAGAAAGATGTTAATTAGGAGATTATAGAGTTGTTATCAAAATCAGAATTTCAATATATTGTTTAACGGGGATTTGGGGTTGGTAATTTCAAATATTTAAGAAATTTCGTTGTCAAAAATTAAAACATATTCTGATTTATTATTATTTACAAACTCTATTATAGGAAGGATTCCTTTATAAAACTCTGCTGTAGGATTGACTAAATGGAACAGGAAATGAGGGTGGAAAATAGGTTACTATGAGAAAGTTGAAAGATAAATTGTCAATGAATAATGATGTTTAAAAGGTGTTTTTTGCATAATAAGAAATTGTAGAATGGAACAATGGGTAATGGGTAATTGAAGAAAAAGGAATAAATTGCTCTATTAATTAATTTTGAAATATTTTGACTATCAGATAAATGTCATTATACTTTTTCAGATGTTGTAAAGAATATTAAGAAAATTAAATTTTTTTAAAGTTTGAACCTTTAAATTATAGTGTAAAATTGATTGTAATGTAAATATAATTTTGTTCCCTATATATATAAGAAGGGATATTTTTGTGATATTTCTACTCAATTTATTTTCAAATCTTTAATCATTCATTAATTTTGTTTCATTTACTAGCTTTTGAATTTTTTAAATGTATATCATATAGTTCAAGTTTAAATTCCCTCTAAAATTGTTTACAAATTCATACTTTATAATGTTCTTATTTTAAACTATTCATACAAACATAATTTTATAACATATAATATTAATATTTTATTAAATAAATCAGATAAGTTAAATCACGATAAGTAATCAACAATATGACTGTCATAGTTGTATCAGACTACCTTTCATTAATAATAATGATAAAATTTCGTATATCATGTCTTTATGTCAAATCATGTCATTTAGTACTCGCTTATAACGTACACATATGACATTTTCTATTTAATAAAAATAATTACTTCCTCTGCAGGATATAAGATACAATTAATTGAAAAATTAGTTAATTGTCAAATTAGTACTATAAAATTAACGACTTTACATTCATTTTAAAAAAAAAAATCTTTTTTTCTCTTTTTAGATTATTTAAGATAAAATATTTAAAAAAAAAAAAAAATTCAACATGAAAGTAATTGTTTTTAAATAGTTATTAGAATATACAAAGTGTACTTACGACATTAATTTGTAGCATGATACATGAAACAGAATATACACATGCAAGACTTTTTTTTTCTGGTTTTAAATTTAAAAAAAATAAATTTTAAAGAAATTTAATTTTGCACGTCTACTTTGTAATTATGCTATTACTTATTAGGATTTACTTTACCCAAAAAATTATGTCCGATATATACGAATCCTTGTAGTTATGTAAAAAAAAATGTTATAGGGTGCGGCTTTGGGGAAATAGGAAATTAAATTTAAAGAATATGCACAGTACAGTTATTATCATTGTTTTTAGATTTTATTAAGTGTCCCTTTTTTTTTAGTTTAATGTGTTTACGTGATTTTAAATATACATATAGCGTTTAAATGAAAATGTACATTATAGAAAAGAAGTGAATTAGGATGAGACCAACCCTAGGTATAATTTTTTTTTTTTTTGATTTTTAGACATTTGAAAAATTTACAAACATTTAAAATGAATGTACAATAATGTTGATAGTGTATCTTAAGATATATTAAGTAATAGTATTTGTTTTTAATTTTATTGCATGATTTTTTTTTTTTTTAAATATGTTTGCTATTAGAGGAAGTTCCGTTATTGCATGTAACAACAAATGAAATGTTAAAGAAGTTTGAGTTAAATGAAAAATTAAAAAAAAAAAACTGAAATGAAATGGGAAATAAAAATATAATTTTCTGTAATTACACTAAATTTTTTATTACGATAACCTGCTATATTCTTATGTTTACATAGTTTTTGTTTTTCAGTTTTGTAATATGACTGAATAAACAGATGTGAAATATTTCATAAGCATCAGCAAAAAGAAAAAAAATTATTTAAAAATGAGGGTAATTTAATCCTTTAAAGTTGAACTGGTGAGGTTATGACGTCATTATATAATTGTTTTATAACTGATATTTGGCGCCAAATTGTGGGTAGTATTTATATATCATTTATATTTAGTTTGTGCAGTCTGACAAATCCTAATGAACAATTCATAAAAATTAAACAAAAAGAAGTACTCATAATAATATGTTTACAATAAAATAATGGATATTAATTGAATTTGTGTAAAAAAAAATGTCTAAAAGTATAAAAAAATTAAAGTTAAGAGATTTTGTTAACTGTGTTATCATGAACTTTTTCAATCGATTTAAAACATTTAAATTTTTAAAAATTCTGACATTCTAACTTTCAAAAATGTTTTAAATTCGGAAATTATTATATTACACACCATTTAAACCGTAATTACGAACATAAGTCAAACGTATAATATATTTATCATTACATTTGTGACAACTTAAAGAGGCCGAGATAGATATGGAAAAATATAAAATATTCTTACTCAGGATTGTATATTTTGACTAAATTTAACTGATTGCTTCAGTCCTTTCACACAATATCTCTAAAAATAATGAAGCTAGGATTCTAAAATGTTTACCATTTCAATTGTATATAAATATAAAAGTTTGGCTATTGAAATTGAACAAGTTCGAGGTTCCGCTAATAGTTATCATACAACTTTTTTTTTTTATATGAGAATAGCTAAGTGCCTATTGATAAGCTGATTTTGTCAAAAGAAATTTTATATGAACGTCTTCTGGAAAATGGATCAGGTACGAAATCACCATATATAATTTCGCTATTCCGAAACCTCAATTCTTACATCTCGTTTTTTCAAAATTTTGTTTTTTAAATCTCCCTTTTTTAAAATGACCTTTCCTTTTTAGTGTGTAGATCTTTTTTTTAAAAAAAAAAAAATTTGAACAAAATGTAAAAAAACAAGTAAAAATAACAGTAAGTCAATGCAACCGACTTATTTATACCCTACACCTAAATCATTCAAATTAAATTAAAAATCCATAAGTTATTTTAGTTAGGTATTTAATACAAGCTAAAAAAAATAAATGCTGTTACAACCTTTGTACAAAATTTCAGGTTTCTATCTTTATTAAATTCGAAAATATGATTGTTAGGTCTTGGGAAGTGTGTGAAGGCACGCGGACCACCACCCCAATTCATCTCAAATTTTAGAGACATCAACAGGGTAGAACATTCTTATATCAAATTTCAAGTTTATATATTTATTAATTTCGAAGATATGCTTGTTCGGTTTTGGGAGTTGTATGGGAGGTACCCGAACGACCACTCCAATTTATCTCAAATTTTAGGCAATTCAGGGATTTAGGAAACAGCACCCTCGTATCAAATTTGAAGTTCCTATCTTTATTAATTTCGAAGACATGCATGTTCGGTTTTGGGAGTTGTATGGGAGGTACCCGAACAGCTCCACCAATTCATCTCAAATTTTGGACAAATCAGGGATTCAGGAAACAACACCCTAGTACCAAATTTGAAGTAGTTTCTGTCTTTTTTAATTTCGAAGATATGCTTGTTCGGTTTTGGGAGTTGTATGGGAGGTACCCGAACGACCACTCCAATTCCTCTCAAATTTTAGACAAATCAGGGATTTAGGAAACAGCACCCTCCTATCAAATTTGAAGTTCCTATCTTTATTAATTTCGAAGATATGCATGTTCGGTTTAGGGAGTTGTATGGGAGGTAGCCGAACAACCACTCCACTTCATCTCAAATTTTGAGGATATCAGGGATTCAGAAAAACACACCCTCGTACAAAATTTTAAGTTACTATCTTTATTAATTTCGAAAATATGCGTATTAGGTTTTAGAAGTTGTATGGGAGGTACTCGAACACATGGTCCGATTTCGCCCATTTACAATCCCCGCCTTACCTTAGTCATTGTTAACCTACAGTATAAATTTCATCAAGATAGCATCATTATTTTTTGAGTTATCGTGCGTACGGACGGACGGAGGGACATCGCTAAATCGACTCCGGCGGTGATCCTGATTCAGAATATATATACATGTCTATACCTAACTCGCTTCCTTTTGGTGGTTACAAACACCATACCAAAGTTAATATACCCTATACTTAATGTGTAGGGTATAAAAATGTAGAATTAAAATAAATATTTTGGAAAAAGCATATGTGTTTATATAACCCTGATTTTGTAACCAACTTTATAAAATTCATCCTAATATAAAATCTCGAATATATATGTACCTATATATATATATTTCGGAGAAGAAGGCAACCCTGATTTTTTAATCAACTATAATAAACATTTTTATTATATTTTTATTTTTATAATAAAATCTTATTACGTACGTATAGTCTTAAAAAACGCAAATTTAAAAATCTTTACAACTTGTTCCTTCTTTTTTATATTATGAAAAATATAATGGTATTACGATTACGATTTTATTATGATTTTTTGAGATTTTCCGACATTAAAATTTTAAAAGTTAGATTTTAAAAAGACGTGATTATAAAAAGTAAGATTAAAATTGCCGACTTTTCGCACTGGTCTTCTACTAAATTTTGTTAGTTCAACGAAACACTAATACAACTACACTGGCAAAATATAATCAAGTTTTGTGGTAACAGGTTCTACAAAACTCATACAACTCTGAAATTTACATAAATATTTCTTGACCTGAGGTTAGGTTAGGTAGGTTTTTGAGAGATGAATTTTCAAAATTTCGTTTCGTGAAAAAGAGGTTGAGTCTCACTTTCCTATAGTTTTGAACGATTCATAATTGAAAATTTACTATAGGTAAGTAATATGTAATATGTATATAATATAATTAATATGAATAAATATATTTTATTTAAATACAATATTATTTTGAAAATTTGTTATTATAAAGTCACGTTTACACGTACGGGATGGGTTTAAATTATTTTCCAATATTATGACAGAAATTTCCTTTTATTTTACTTTTCGTTTAACATAAATTTTCTTTTTTTTTTTTTAATAAAATTGTAAGTTTTGAAGATTTTTAAGAAGTTTTTTTAAAAGTTCATAAATATAAATAATTATTTTTGTGTTCTCAACAAATTCGAAAGGCACATTAAATTTTCATCACCTTGAAATGTTATAAATGCTTAAACAATTTCTGTCGATTATCACTTACGAGTATAACTTATTTATGACGGAACTTTATATACAAATTTATATCCGAAATATGATCTTGTAACATACATACACGATTTGTTGGACAATTTAACTAGAAAATATTTATGATATGTGTATATGGCAAATTGTTTGAATAAAATCCGAAAAAACGTTTAAGAAATATAAAAACAATAAAGACAAAAAAAACAAAAAATAAAAAACATTGAATTCCATTATGCCATTTGGTCATGAATATTAATTATACGACAAAAAAAAAAAAAATTAACAAGTAGTTATAACTTATAATGAATAAAAAATTTTAGAAGAAAATAATAAAAAAATTATTAGATGATTAATTAAATATTATTCAAATTCGATGTATGTACGTATATCTACCTTTAATATTTCATTACCAAAAATTTAAAGAATTTTTTTTTTGTAACCCTTTTTTATATGAAAATTAAAAAAAAAAAAAAAACTGACTTCAGTAACCTTCAATTATTTTTTTCAACTCCTTTAATTGTGTTTAGATAAGTGTTTTTTGTCATTTATACCATAAATTGTAACTTCCAACTCGAAATACATAATAAGTTGATATAAGTTAATAAATTTTCATTGGTTTTTATGTTTTGAACAGTGGGTGTCTCAATATTAATCTTAAAATTTTATTTTGTTTTTTTTTTTTGTTTTAAACAAATCTACAGAGACTGTTTATAAACAAAACACATTGCTAATTGATATTTTAATAATTTAGGTAAAGATAAAAAATAAAAAAAAAATATTTAAGATAATTAATAAAAATTAAAAAAAATTATTGGGTCAGATATTCCCTATATACATTCAGTTTAATTTTTTTACAATTTTTAAATAACAATAATGCATATGGTTTAATTTTATTTTAAGATAAAATGTGAAGTATTTTTTTCAAAATGTTACCGCAACTGTGCCGCGAAATTTAGATAAATATTTAGTTATTTGTATATTTATATACATATGTATTATATATTAAAATATTCCACATATATGTATTATATATATATATATATTATATACCTATGTATATTTTTTTTTTGTTTTTTTTGAGAGATGGTGGAAAACATCGAAAGTCACTCGAAGAAATTGCATGAGATTTCTCTGAGTAGTGTTGGACTTTAACCCACCAAAACCAACCTCTTTAAAACTTAACTTAACAATGCATAACATAATGTACAGCTTGGTTTTGAGGATAAGGATCTGGAAAAGATTAATTGGGAAGTGTTGGGTTTAGGCTAATCAGAATTATGGAGGATGAAGGGGAGGTACAATATGTTAGAGAAAGCATCTTTTATTTCATTCATAAATAAATAAAATTTTGTAAGAAAAGTAAAATTCATTAATAAGAGTAATAGATAGTATGCACTTAATATGAGTATCTGATAGTATTCTATCCTTTTCTGAATTTTTTGTATTTTGAAAGGTTTAAGTAATTTAAGATTGTTTCTCACATATATCAGTTCAGTCTCTGTTCCGTCAGAATCAACTTTTCTAGGATGGAAAAGTTTTTAATTATTGGGAGTAGAATTAAAATTATAAAAAAATGGACATAATTGAAACTATATTTAAACGTAATTTCTAAGAATCCGATATATTATTATGGTATTTTCATGTCACATTCATTATCTAGAAATTAATCAAAACACAGACAGCACGATCCGTCAAAAAAAAATTTGTGATCACTTTTTAGATCGGAACACCTAGAGTTTGAAAATTATGTTGAATTATTCAATCAGAGTGCGTTCTTAGGATTTTTCTATGCTGGTTATAAAATTTTCGAATATTACTATTTGCCAAAATTAAAAAAAAAATAAAAGTCGGCGATTTCAAATTTGAAATAAATAATATAAACTTTAAAACAAACAGATGATAATTTAAATAATTTTCTTTTTAGTCATTATGATAAATTTAGTCCAATGTTGTTCATTTATTACATCAGAATTCAGAGTTTTCTGAGTATTCTCTGATCAGATTATACTCTGTATGAATCTGATAAAGCTCGGAGCGTATAATTCGATATTCTTTATGAAAATGTCAATATAAACGAATAGAGTAAAAAAAACTGAACAATAAAAATAACTAAAACTTAGTCAATCTGGATTAAGTTTTGGCATCCATTTTTTTTGAAAAGATCATATAATGTCATAATTATAGGAACTATCTTAAGCATACCACAAACAGGGAAACATATTTACAAAACGTAGGTACTTTAAGTTGCCTCGTTTGTAGTGAAGTTTCCCAATTGCGGAAACATGTTTTTTTAATTGTAGTAACACCTAGAGAAATACATTTCCTTGTAGTGTGTTAAATTTAAGAAACTTTGAAGACAACTTCATTCTGGAATATTATTGATTGCTATTCACATGCATATACATAAAACAGAACACATGTTGCTTTACAAGTTGCGGAAACATCTTTCCCCATTTGTGATGGCTTTAATACAATGATAAACTTAAAACCAATAATAATTACTATAGTGAGTTTTGCAATCTTTCTTAAATCATTAAAAAAAAATAAATAGCTGTTAATGAAACAAACGATAAGGAAAAGTAATTTCCTAAAAATATATTTTAATTAAATCCTTTCATAATAAATTAAAAATAATTATTTAGAATTGAAGATCATATAGAATATGCGCATTTATATTAACAATTATAATTTATTTATTTTATAAAATATTTTAACACATAATTAAGTGATTACGAAATAAGAAAAGTAGGTTTATAGTAACAATATTAATTAATTAAGTGATCAATTTATATTTTAAAAAATAAACATTAAAGTGATCTGACGAAAAATCAATATTTATTTATTTATTTATTAACTTTAGTTTTTTTTTTGATTTATGAATTTTAGAACAAGTAAAAACTAATAAATTCATTAAATATTATTATTGTTTCCAATATATTATTTATTATTCTTTCATTTTTTATTTATTTATTTATTTTTTTTTTAATTTATTGACTTTTTTAATTTAAACATAAACCAAACTATTCAATTCCATTTTTAATTCAACATATAATGCACAGAAAGAATTTATAAACAACTGATTGAATTTTTATGAATGAACATTAAAATAAATGTGGTCAGATCAAAATTGAGTTCGTTTAGACCAATGTTTAGAATGTAATGATTTTACTATATATATGTATATAGCTTTTCATATATGTAAATATTATATGTTTGATAAGAAAACAAGGTGAATTGAGCTATAAAAACAAGTTTGACTGTCTGACTAACTGTAATAATTGGTTTTATGATAAAAAAAAAATAGATTCATTATAATAGGCGGGCTACATGCAAGATCATTGACTATATTACGCGAAACCTAGACTATTCAATGTTGAAATTTAATACACAAATACCAGAAAGGAAAAAAAGCATTAGTAGAAATTATTGGTGGATAGAAAACACCTACATACATAGTAGATTAAAATTATTTTTAATTATTTAGGATAAGTAGGATATAGCATAAGGTAAATTAGATTAGATATATAGGTTAAGGTAGGTTAATATAAGTTAAGATTTTATCTTAAAACCTAAAAAACACATAAATTTGGATTTTTAAACGAAATTTTTACCAAAACATAATAAAATATAAGGATGTAAAATACCATGGAACATTCAAAGATTTAATGTAATATTGAAATATAAAAACTAAAATCAATAAAATAAGAAAACATGCCATCTTAAAATTAATTATAAAAACAAAGAAGTTAACTGATATTTTTAGTTAGTTATATATGTATATAAGATCTAAATAAAGAATAAAAAAAAAAAAAAAATTGATGATGCATAAAATTTGTAATCATTTGTGTGAGAAAATAATTTTTAAAATTGTATATTCTTTTCTTTATCTTTATTATATTTATTCTTTAAAATTATAAAGTCTTCCTCTCTCATGATAAAACAAAAGGTATACAAAAAATCATTAAACTCTGTTATGTATAGTGCATCAGTAATCACTAAGACGATAATTATAGTTCCGTAGTGCATCTTCAAAACGTAGGAGAATCCTATCGACAAGCAATGATGTTAAGTATCCTTACCAGGATGATACTTCTCTGACGGAAGAACCTTTGAAAGTCTTTCAGATTCATGTTGGAGAGTTCAACTAAATCTTGAAAGAACAAACTACTGAGATATTTCTGCCTTTTTCTTGATAGACTGGGACAGATGCTGGTGCAGACATTAGAAACTTTCATACAAATTTTTGTATTTTGATCACTATATAATATAAGCTACAAATTTCTCTTAAATCAGTTTTAAAATTATATAAAAGAATTGTATAATTTTTTTCTGATTTTAATTTAAATATTTATAAATTGCAATAAAAAAACAATTAAAAAAAATTTTGTATCTCATACATATTAATTAAAATATATAATGACAATTTTATTTAGATGTTTTGAAAAGGTTTAATTATATAATATTAAGCAATTTGATCAACGATTTAATTCATTTTATTAACAAATACTTTAAAATCTCAATTTGAATTAAAAATATTGTATAACTTTACCAGCACATTTCCAAAAAATATTTTGAAAAAATGTGTCTTATAGTTTCACTCCGTCCGTCTTTCTGTGCGTCCGTCCATTTGTCCGTCTGTCTGTTTACAAAACTTCTACATCGTAAGATACTTCTACTTCTAAAGATAGTAAAAAATGTTTAACCATGGCTAGGTCTCATAAAAAAAATAATGTTGTAGAACAACTTTTTCATGTAGCCCCATCCATAGAGCGCTTCAAATTTTGAAAAAGTTCTATTTTTAAATGCGTGTATCTCATGTTCTGCTTAATATTTTTTCATTTTTTTTCTGAAAACGTCATTCGACAGGAATTTTTTTTACCTTTATAAAGCTATATAAAATTTATATATATTTTTTAAATTTAGTATTTAAATTTACCGTTATATGAAAATTAAATTTTGCATGATTTTTCTACCTTCATAACTCCGGCACGCTTTCGATAGGAACTTGAAATTTTGAAGGAAGAAAGAACTTTTAGAATTAGTATAAGTTTCCTCAGAAATTTTTTTTGTGCCACTTTCAGTTTAAGAGTTCAAAAATTTAAAATTAACAATTTTTAGGTACTTGTAACTTGCGCACTTGCAACCATTTTTCTTCGGCAAAACATAAAAATTCAATGTCCATTAATATATTTTTACGTGTGTTAACGGTTTCTTTTAATTGCATAGCGTTACGAAGTTACATCTTCTCAAAATTGCAGAAAAGAAATACTTTCATATGTATGTATCTCCCGTTCTGCGTAGTAGTTTTGCAATCTAAAAATGCTGAAAGACAGGAAATTTTCTTACCTCTATAAAACATTATCAAAATTTTGCAATATTTTATAATTTACTATTTAAATCGAAAACGAAATTTTGCATGATATTTCTTTTTTCATAACTCCGGCACGCTTTCGATAGGAACTTGAAATTTTGAAAAGAGAGAATTTTGAGAATTACTATAAGTTTCCTCAGAAATTTTTTCTGTGCTTACTCCCTGTTGGGGCTCAAAAATTTAAAATTAGCAATTTATAGACACCTGTAACTTAGGCATCCGTACAAATTTTTCTTCGGAAAGACATGCAAATTAAGGCATCAGTAATATATTTTTACGTGTGTTAACGGTTTTTCTTAGTTATATAGGGTTCCGGAGTTATAGCCCTTTAAAATTGCAAAAAAGTCCTATTTTCACATATTTTCTTATTATATGAAATTTTAAAATTTTGGTGCAAGTTACAATTCTAAACAGATTGTATTGTCTTTTTGAAAATATGCGCTTTTAAAAACCGTTGGCTTATATTCTGCCTTGTTTATTTTAATTATTAATATTGTCAATGCAATATGTGCTTTAGTTTATTATACTATAACAGAATAAAAATAAAGTTTTGTTGCGTTTATTTAGCCAAGAAAACAATTTTTGTTAAATTTTACACATTGGTATTCTATAATATAATGATGCACTCCTTTTATTTGAAATAAAAAAAAAAAAACCGTTGAGTTAATAATATGCGGGCCCATATTTATTGATTTTTGGTGTAGCAAAGGGGATCGCCAATTGATCATGATCGTATTTTATTGATAACTATATATTGTGTAAAATCATTTTACACGATTATTTACATCGATTTTCAATTTTAAAAATGTGATTATACATATTAAGTACATTGCACTAACGTTTGTAACAATTTTATTTAATTTTTAAAATCATGAAAATTTCTATTGTATATTGACTTTATATTCACACTATAGGTCTGACTAGTGTGGATTTTGCCAATTTGTCTCCGTTTACGTTTTCTGATAAGCCTGAGTGACCAGTTTGACCGCTTTGTTTTTCCCCAACTGATTCAAGACTTTCCAGCATCCGAGGGTAGAACTCGATTTTAACAAGTTTCCCTTCATTACTCTTATAATAGATTTTACTACTGTACTACACTAAAATTGACTTTTCAACTCTTCTCAAAATAAATTTCTTCTCCTAAATTATTTTGCGTTCATTATTTTCAAATATCCTGTTGTTAATTTTATAAACATATAGTTAAAAGTTGCGCTTAGCTATAAGAAGAAATAAAAATAAGATATAAAATTTGTTTTGCTTTTTTTTCTGACATTACGATTACATAATAAGTGTGTATCAGAAAATGTAGTAGATGATATTAAAATTATGCCAGCTGCAATATATACTGCTTAGTAGATGTAGAAAAAACTAATTTTAGTTAATAATTACAAAATAAACAACAACAGATTTTATTTGTCTATTTAATAAATTTTACATTTAAAAAGTTCAATGTAGTAAGTTATCATTATATTTATTAGGTATTATTAGACATAATAACATATTCTTGAGTAGATACCTCAGTTTATTGGTAATCATAAATTTAGATTATAATTTTAAAAATCTTTTTTTCCGGTGATAATGAAAAGATATATTTTTAAGATACATGAGATATTTTATTGCATCCGTTCCTAAGTGACATTTCAAAGTTAATTACTCTATTAATGTGGTATGTATCCTATATAATATTTTTAAATTTAACGATAAAATAAAGTTAATGTTTAAATATTGTTTTTTTTTTTTTGTAAAATTATTTGATTAATTCATAAATCAAATGTTGACAAAAAAGAAAATGTTTACAATTATACATCATCAATAATATATGATAAGATACTGTCCATATAGTTACATCAGTAGTTCCCTTTAATATAAAAGGGTTGACATTTTGACAATGTTTAGTGTTCTTTTCTGTTTTTAAAATTGATTTCATTCATAAGATTAAATCTAGTATGTAGTATATAATATAATAATTAAACTATAGTAAATAGAATTAAATAAGTATATTATTAAAGAGGTATTAGCTATATGATGATTTATCAAAATAATTTATTATAAAATGATTTCTAAGAATTTTTTTTTCCCTTTTCATTTTAATTTGAATTTTCTTGTATCATTTTTTTTAATTTTTTTTTTTTTTTTGAAATAGTTTATTTTATATTTTGTAAAAATATATTCTTACTATCGGGAAATGAAGTATATAAGAGGAATAACATATAAAATTAGAAAACAAAAGTTAAATATAACACGTGTCATCATAAATTCTAATAAAAAAATATGTTATTTTGGTTGTTTTTAATTTATAGAAAAAAAAAAAAAAATTTTGTTTTCTTTTTTATTATTTGTTAAAATTTTTATTTAGATTACTTAATTCTATAGATATTGTTTATTATGATTTTTTCATCATGTTCTATTTTTTTGTAAGTAAAAATTACTTAAAATAATAAATTAAAGAATTTATTACAAAATTTAGAAATTGTAATTATATTTTATATATTCCTATATAACCAATAAAATGGTTGAGAACGAAGTCAGTCATTTGGTTGAATACATTTTTAATATTATAAAATTTTTAATTATTAATTAATATTTAATTAATTGAGCAGTAATAAATAAAATTTAATTAATTGAAGATAAAATAGATATAATTATAAATAATTTATAAAGTCCTTTCATTTGTTGCTGGTGCGTTTTTAAAGGGGAATACTTTTACAACCATACCTAGGCGCGCAACTCGTTGTGCTACTCTGCTCAATGATTAACTCGTCACTCACTTGCTTCTTTTTTTAGTCAATTTACATCTTTCACGAATGGTATAAGATTTCTTCCTGATTAATTGTTTTTACTTCATAGAAGCTTCCCCGCAGTATTCTTCAACCAAGGTTTTTCTTCTTTAAGATTCCTTACTGCGCATTAGTATACTGTTATATTCTATTATATACCTATTTTCTAGATGTCTCTTATCAGCATCGGATGGCCTGTACAGATTCCTGTTAAAAGTATCAAATTCGTTCTGTTAAGTTTTAGAATTTTCTTTGTCTTTTTAGTATTTAGTTCCCCCCAGAAATCTTTCATGTGTATCATTCTGGGAAAATCCCTTTCATATATACTTTGAATTTTGTAATTATACATATTAACAAAATGTGAGTGTGTGCAGGACGGATTTAAGTTCAATCAATCCATAAATTATGTAGTTTAATGAAAATATTCCAACTTACAAGATTAAATACTACAGAAGTTTAAAGGAATGCCTTCATTTTGATAAAAAAGAAAATCATTAAAATTTCCACTAAATTAAAATTTAATTTATTTAAAATATTGTTTGCACATTAGGAAAGATATGAAGTTATGTATAGGTATTTAACGGTTTAATAAAAATTGAATAACATTAATGTTCAATTGTAAAAATAAGAAAAAAAAACTGAAGAATGTTAAAACATTAAAACTGAAATGAAATCAATCAGATGTAATTTATTGCAACATCTGTCAAATAAATTATCAAATTCTTTTTTTATTTTTAGCACATTTTCAAATAGTTTAAGAAAATTATGTTACTTATTATCTCTTAAGATTTTCCGACGTCTGTTTATAAAATGTTTACAAAGTTATGAATTTCATTGGATTTCACCGTTATGGATTTCCAAAAAAAAATTCAAAATTAAAATGATATTAAATTTCTATTGAAAATCATCTATAAATCAATCACAATTTTAGGTCTTACTAAGTTGCTATTAGCCCCTTACAAATTTTCACCTTCCAAACTTGTGGGTTTTGAGATACAGTTTTCTATTAAATTAATTTCTTATATTATATCAAATATTAACTGAAAAGAATTATTTCTCTTAAATTTTTCCCCTAAAGAATCTTTTCGATCTATCGGAGGTGAACTTAACAAATTTAAAGCGTTTTGTAAGAAGTTCCAAATGGTTTAATTAGGAGAATGACTAATCCAGGGTATCACAGGGACCTAAACTAACTAAATTGAGAATCTGTAACCCCTACCTACCTACCTACTTAAATGAAAAGAATGAGAGATCCTTGTTTTAGTTCTGATTTTGTACTTTTGTTGATTTAACAAGTAAAATTTTTATGTCTAAACGTTATAATAAAAGTAATAACAATCTTCCAATTCATACTATTGCTATTAATATAATCCTTTTAATATTATTAAATTAATAACGATGAGTAAAACTTTTTCTAAATATATTTTGAAACAATCAAATAATCTGAAAGTTTTGAAATATATATGCACCTTCATATCTACTTAAATAAATAATTTAATTTAATCAAAGGTATCGTAAATTGTAATATTATTTCAGAAAAATATACGCTTAATTGTTGTTTTCAAAAAATAGCACGTATTGCTGTTTCATGAATAATTTTTCGTTTTGTAATACATACTTACAAAAAAATTATATTTCTTAGAATTTAGAATTTTGTAATATTACAATATTTAAATAAATTCAACAATTTATAAAATTATTTAGAATGTTTTTGTAAATTTTTTTCAAACAAATTTGCAAGTTAGATGTTTTGTTTTAAAATTTAAAATTATAGGAATAAAAACGGTCGCATGCATATAAGTACATATTATAATCTTAATAAAAAAATTTAAAGTCAGTTTTGAGAAATTCTCAGAAATAAAAATTTTAAAATTTATTTTCTTCTGTGTTTTTAATTTTTTTTTTAATTTCCCAACAAAATTAATTACATGTATACATAAAATAAAATAAGTACTATGTAATCTTCTTTCCTTTTTCTTCTTAATACCTCTCTTAATATATAATTTATAATAATTGACTGGTGCTTTTATTTAATTGTTATGGTAGTTATATTTTCTTCTTTCTTTTTCTTAGTCTTGTTTTCTTATTTAGTTTGACGATACTCGATCGTAAACATCAAAAATTAAAATTACTCTATGCTTTGACTATTGAGTTGGCCTTCAACATCACATTTTTAGTAGAAAGTTTATTTAATAGTTTAATAATTTCATTATATAAATTACACCATATTAACAAAAACGTTTTTCATAAAACTTATACACCTACATATACTATTATTCGGAGCGCTACGAATGCTCGTATCTCAAAATATCGTTTTATTAAAAATCGTTTTTTAAAATCTCATTTCTTAAAATCACGTTTTATTAAAATCTCGTTTTTAAAAATTTCGTTTCTTAAAATCTTGTTTTATCAAAATCTCATTTTTTAAAATCTCGTTTTTTTAAAAGTCTCCAAAATCTCGTTTTTTTTTCAGAAAATACAGAAAAAAAAAAAATTGTAATTTTTATCGAAGAATAAAAAATTAAAATTCAATACTATTGTGGGAAAGCCTGTAAGTATTGGCATACTATTAGTTTTTATTTTAGAGTTGGATGCAAAATCAGAGTTTCAATAATTTTATTAGAGGAGGTTTGGGGGTGGCAGCCCTCATTCATTCAAAATTAATTTTTTACAGATAAAAATATTTAAATTTTTACATAATTTACTATTTTTCATAGAGAAATGTCAAAATTTAATACATTTGGAGGAAAGCCTCTAATCCTTGATATACTATTAGTTGTGATTTTAGAGTTGGATTCAAAAGCAGGGTTACCCCTTTCGCAGAATAATTCTATATATATATGTATGTAGATTTAGAACTACAGGAGGGTTTTTAAAGTTGGATTCAAAATTAGAATTGCCCCTTTTTTGAGAATATTTATATATATACATATATGTAAATATGAGATTTTGAATTAGGATGGATTTTATAGTTGGGTTCAAAATCAAGGTTTCAATAATTTCATTAACGGGGGTTTGGGAGCGGTATTGACGGGGGTTTGGGAACCAATTCCTCTTTAAAAATCACAATTCATATGCATAAATTATTAAGGAGTAAAATTTAAAAAAAAGAATATTTTAAGTCCATATTTTTGTTTCAGCATTTTTTTTTTCGACTTTTTTTTTTCAACATTTTTTTCGTTCATGATAAAAAAAAAAAAAACGAGATTTTGATAAAATGAGATTTTAAAAAACAAAATTTTGAGATACGAGCATTCGTAGCCAACCCACTATTATTTTATTATAGCTTCATTTTATATAAAACTTTTTCATTTTCTTAAAATTAGTTATCTAAAACTCATCCGAAGTATTCTCAGTAATGTGCATAGTTTTCAGTATGTGTACGTGTTAGACTGTTAGAGGATAATTTACATTCGTTATAACATCGGTATAAAAAAAACTTTCATCTATTTTACTTTGAAGATAATGAAGCGTTCGTTTATTAGAATTTAGAAAGATCCTGAATACTAATGTATATTATGTACAATTTTACTAACTGATATATGACAGACTTTTTTTGTTTTGAAAAAGGCTCTTGATTCTACAGTATATATATAGGCATACAATAAACACAAATATTTTTTTCCTTTTAAAGTTTAAGCATTACTCCTTAATATAACTACATAATCTTGGATATTTAGTTTTGAAATATTTCATGACTTGATTGAATAACAACGAAACTAAACACGAATTTGATGAAGCCAAATTTTTGATTTGTGCTTGATGAAATGCATATGGAGGGAGTCTAGAGTGGATTTTCTACTTGCAAAACTGAATTAGTTTTCATTGTTCGTGACGTATAAACCGTGTATCAAGTATTTTTTCCTAATTTCTATATAACACAGTTATTTAGACTGGCAAAAGCTGTAATATAGAATTAAATTCTTAAAACAATATTTGGCACAAACAAATTTTTGTACAAAAACAATAAATTGTTAAAGAACTCATTTATTTTAGGTCGGATGTGATGATCTTTTAATAACATCAAATTGACATTTTTTAAAGGTATAGTTTTTAAATTAATGATTTTGTAATTCCAAAATATGATGTATAGAAAATATTTTTCGTTTTATTTTTATTAATAGCGGAAAAATAAATTTTCATATTTAATTTTATTTATTATTCGTTCATCGTTTTGAGTTATACCCTTAATAAAGTCTTAATGTCAATAATAATTTGATGTGGTGGGGTATAATAATTATCTTCAATTATCAATGTTTTATTTAACGAAATATTTTGGAAATTAATAATTATTAAGGTGTTGGTTACAAATTAGATATAATAGGTTGTACAAATAAGGTAATTATTAGTATTTCAAGGGGAAAAAAATATTATACTTATTTAATTAAATATTGTTTTAGGTGTTGTTTTTTTTTATTGAACATATATATATATATTGAAGATTTAAGGACATTTAAGATAATTTATAAAACGTTTTTGTTTTCGGTTTAAAAAAAAAAACTATACTAATATTTAATCAATTTATTGATTCAAAACACGCATATTAAAATGTGCATGTTTTTGAAAAAAAAAACAAAAATATTCTTTAATTTTAGTCAATTTTTTAACAATTTTATAGCATTTATCTGGGTTGGGTACAAAATTCTATTTCTCAAAATCCCAATCACAAAATCCTAAATACAAAATTCCAAATTACAAAATACTCTAATTACAAAATCCCAAAAATTTTTCTACTTATCACAAAATCCCAAATCACAAAATCCCAAATTACAAATTACCCAAATTACAAAATTTCAAATTTCGAAATCTTATTCTCGCGCATTGAAGGGGTTGGGTATGAAATTCCAAAAAAAAAATCCATTTCCATAATTCCATTTACACAATTCCTAAAAAAAAAAAATTCCAAAAATCAAAATTATAAAGGCAAATAAGCCTAATTCTCTATAGATAGTAATCAAAAATTTGTGAACAAATAAATTTTGCCTTAAAATGAACTAAACTAAAAATCAAAAATTTAATCGCAAACTAATTTTTAAAAACCACAATATAAGTAAACTGTTTTATAAAATATATATGGTGACATATTATTATATAAATATTTTGTAGAAAACGTATAACCCTGCTTTCGAATCCAACTCTTAAATTCCTCCTAATTCAGAACCTCGCATATAAATATATATCAATACTCTGTAAAAGACAAATAACCCTGATTTTGAATCCACCTCTAAAACCCTTCTGATTCAGAATCTTTCACATACATATACATAAATATTTTGGGATTTTGAATCCACCTCTAAAATCTCATCTAATTTAGAATCTTATGCATATTCATAATATAAATAAACATAGTCCTTTTTTATTTTAGAAATTGGTTAATTCAAAGCTACGTATAATTGGACTTTCACATCGGAAATTTTGAATTTTGACATTTTGTGTTTGGGGTTTTATTATTTTGGAATTTTGAAATTGGGATTATGTGATTTGAAGTTTTTTGTAATTTTGGGATTTTATAACTTTGGAATTTTATGATTTTGATTTGGATAAAGACTTTATCAAGATGTTGACTTTAAATCTTTTAGGTTTATACCAGTTATTTTTTTTTCTTGATTATAAATAATTGCGAGTTAATTTTTTTTCTCATTGAATTTTCAATTTAAATTTGTAAAACGGTGTAAAAAATTAAAATTCTAGAATAAAAAAAAAAAACATCTTTTAAAATCGAACATATGATCAGATATAAGCAGATATAATGTATATAATAAATATGTTTGTATATAATAAATAATGTTTTTTTCAATATGATTATATAAAATCTTAAGCTATCTAATTAATTATTTATATTTTTAAATATACATAATATATAAATTTAGTCATAAAAAGCTCTTGTCTTAACAATATGTCAAATCATATTTTAATTTTTTCTTAATGTTCGATTTAATTTTAATTAAATCAACTCAATCTATCAATATATTATATATACAAGCTTTTAATTCATTTCTAATTACAAGCTTCATTTTTTTTTTGAAATTTACATAGTAAATATATATGTATATACATACTTACATATTATGTACGTATGTATTTATTATGATTAATCCGTCTTCAAGCAATTAATTAATCCAAAATATTAAAAAATATTTAGATTTCATGTCATTTTTGTGTTTTTCTTGCTTATGTTTCCTATAGTTTGTGTCTGCTCTATGTTTTCTTTTTTTTTTTTTTTTTTGCTTTTATAATTTAATTTTGATCACTAATTGCTGCTGGTCAATTTTATAATTATAATTATTGTAAAAAAAAAAAATTATAAAAAAACTTTCAGAAAAATTATTTTATACAAAAAATTAAATTTTAATAATGATTTTCTTTGTTTATATCTTCTGAATTATACTTCTTTATTTTTTTTTTGAACTAAAAATTATTATTCTATTGGGTATTAGAAATTTGTTCGTAAAAACAAGTGTTGCCTATCAAAAAAACAAAATGCGTCAAGTCTCCGCTATCTATGTATTTCAATTTCAATGACCATATCCCATTTAGAGATTCCATAAATTCAAAAAAAAAAAATAAAAAATAAAAATTTCAAAAAAACTAATTTTATGTTTTTGTATGCTGCTAATGATTATGAAATTTCAAGGTTCATTAATTAGTTTTTTAGAAATATCAACAAAAACATAAAATAAAAAGGAAAACAAATATTTAAAAAAAAAACACTAGAAACAGCAACAGTAGCAACACCACCAACAATATATATGTACATATATTAGATATATAAAAAAAAAACATTTTTTTTTATTATAATGAATAAACTACGTCACCTGAATATAGATGCATATATATACACAAAATGAGATATATATAGGTATATATGTATATATATAATAAGAAAATAAGAGCGTATATATGAGAATTTAGATGCTTTATAGAGTGCTGTACAAGTGGAAAATAACTTTTAAAGTAGAAACTTATTGAACTTATATGTTTTATAATAATAAGGATTTAGACTGAAGGAAGGCTTTTCTTTTATTCAAAAGTACATATATTGTATTAGTAGCTCCATATATAATTTTTATAATATATAGCTATCTACTACATAAACTAATCGTCTTAAAAATTAGCAAATTTACCAAATATTCAATAAAATTTCCACAATAATTCAATTTTATAAATTACATATGTGATATATAAGGACGAATATAAAAAATTTATTTAGTTAAATGTTATTTACATTTTAATATATATAAATTCCATATTTCATTATTATACTATCTGTTACAATTTTAATGAAAACTATAATGTAAGCTAGACTAGATATGATCGTATAATATATATTATACATAGTAACATGGAAAGCATATATGTTTCAAGATTTCTATATATGCACGTAAACTAATTGTGATTTTTTAGTAAACTAATTGTGAATAATTTAGTTATTACGGAAGGATGGTGCATGGATATGCATATATATATTTACACACGTATTTAATTTTAAGAATTACTTACTTTAAAATTTGAAAGCAATGGTTAAATTAGATTAAGAAATATGTAAAGGGACGTATAATAGGATGATCGGTTTACGTAAAATCCAATTACCTATAATATAACTTATATTATATTATGGGAAATAAGAAAAAATATTATTGGTGGTAACTAAAACATTTTTTTAGATTTAGATTTTTGTGACATCCTGTTTAATCAACAGAAATATTTATGTTTAAAATAAAAGAATTTAAAATAATAAAATGATTACTATATATATATATATATATATTATTATGGTTTAAATATATGTAATTGGAATGAGTTTAATAGGCGCTCGACATGAAAATATGGACATTTAAAAGCCTTAAAACAAAAAAAAAATTATACAGAAATACAATAAAGCACAGCGTTTGTTTTTTTTTTGGTTTTTTATTATAACTTGCGAAATAAGTTATAGAAAAATTTCTTCTTGTTGATCCTATGAAGTGAAAATTTTTATTATTGTTGTTTGGAAAATTTCTAATTTTACTTAATATATAATATACAAATATGTTTTTAGAAGAAATAAATGATGCCTAAATAATAAGAATCCATATATTCTAATACTAAAAATATATTAGATTAAGATTTTCACATTATATTAATTGTGAAGTCTTTTAAATCAATTGTTATGGACCCATAAAAAATGTTACTAAACCAACAGGTTGTAAAAAAGTTAAAGAAAAAAGAAAAGTACTAAATTTTTGATTATTTTAAGAAACATTTTGAAACATTTATAAACTATTGTAAAAAAAAAAAAAAAATTTCTTTTTCCCAATTTCGATTCCACTTAGAAAATATCGAAAAAAACATTATTTTATCAATCGTGTTCAAATTAAAATGAAATTTGATGACATTTACTTATTCTTATAAATATGATTTTACAGTAAACCAAAAAAGAAAACAAATTTTTCTAAACGTTTTGTATAACCGTTAAATAATTTGCTTTAAAATTGACAGTTTAAGAAGATACTGTTATTTGCGATATAAAGTGCCCTGTAAGCTTTAAAATATATTATTATTCGGGGCCTCGGTATCCTAAGTGGTAAGAGCGTATAAAATACGCTGTAAACCCAGAGGGAGTGTGGGTTCGAATCTTACACACACCGTAAGAGTTATTCCCCCTTACGACATTTACAGCCACACCTGAACAGGAAAGGCTGTGTAATTTCCTGTCCACATTTATGTGGCAGAGAAATGCATTAAAAAAAAAATATTATTATTGTTAAAAGTTTTGTTTTTAAAAAATATTGTTTTTAGCATGTAACATGGACATAAGATAAAACAAAAATAATTTTAATTACAATAAGAAAGTTATTTTATTATTAAAAATAATTATTTAAAGAATTTGAAAACAATTTTTCTGATCTGACTTTTGGTTTCAAATATTATTTTAAATACAAATAATTAATTAATAATATGTACACATTATGTTAAGTTTTAGTTATTTGGAAGTAGTCAATATCAATATTTAGCAAAAGAATTTTGTACCAATACTGTATTATAACTTTTAGTTAATTTTTTGTTATATTTTCAAGAAAAATCTTGACTAACGAATCCGATTTTGTAATTAATAGATTATAGAGTCAAACTTACGATATGCTTAACTTATTTTTTTTCCTTTCTTGTTTTTCCTTTACTTATTTAATTTTTTATTCTTCACCTAATTTTTTCATAGTTATTTCAGATTAGACCAAAATGTGGTATAGAGGTATAGGCAACTATAATGCATTATATAGGCAACAAAACGCGATTTGTTAGTCTAAATTGTTCTAAATATATTTTATGTTGTATATGGAGGTTTTTTACCATAAACTCTCGATATATAAAACTCCATTTATTTCATTTTTCATAATAAGTATGTGTTGGTTTATTAGATTTTAAGTATTCATATTATTATGGCAAATTCATTACTTACTATCGTAAATTTATATAAAAATTATAACTAATTATAAATGGCAAACAATTAGTTATGAAATAACTGTGGAAAAATTAAGTGCAGAATAAAAAATTAAATAAAATAATAACGAAATAAGTATGAAAAATAAAAGAAGAAAAAACAAAACAAGTATGAAAAACTTTCTGTTTTATATTTAATTCTTCCTTAAATCTTCACTTAGTTAATTTTTTTTGTTTTCTGCAACTTAATTCACCTGTAGTTAATTCATAGCACCATTATAAATTTTTTATTAAACTTTCTATATCAAAATCGAAAAACATAAAAAAAAAAATTTTTATTCTTTGATTAATTTTATAAACTTTTCATTGATGTTAAAGTTCTTCTTTAAAATCACTTATGTTAGTACAAATGTACATAATATTATTTAATTTTTCTTTTTCTAATAAAAATTAATGATAATTAAAAAGATCTGGTAAACATTTATTAATCTTATCGTATAAATTTTTAAATATCATATAAAAGTTATCATAATTCTGAAAACTTAAAAAAAAAAAATTTTAATGAAAAATTTTTTGATTAAATAAAAAAATTAGAAACATATTTTATAAATAAAAACAATTTTTCATGCCTAAAAATAAAAAAGAGTAAATATTTTGACCAAAAATTTGATTTAATTGATATAAAATAAATATTTATTTTAAAATTTAAAAAAATTTTTGTTAAAAAAAAAAAATATCTCCAGATACTATTTTAATTATTTAAGATTGAATTTTGTTTTTATTTTTTTTTAGTTTTTCATGATCGTATATGACGTCATCGATTTAGAAAATTTTTGTTGTATTAAAGTTTCAGACAAGTCAAGAAATTCCATTGAAAATTAAGTAATGAATATAGGATATATACTATATGTTTCCAGCTAGCTTTTTAAATAATTTTCCGTTTGTAAAAATAATTGTTATTTGTTTTTTTTTTTTTCAAAACAAACTTTTCCTAGAACAAGACTTTTAGTCAATGTTTTTGCACTATTCCTCTATTCCTTTCCAAATAAATATATTCAAAAAATTTTAATGATCCAAAACGCGATTTATAACTAAATACACGGAAGAAAAAATTTCAAGAAATTCTAATATACCTTTGTTATCTTTCATGTACTATGATTTTTTTTTTTGGGTTGCGTACGAAATTTCAAAAAAAATATTCCACTTTCAAAAAATTATTTACATAATTCCAAAAAAAAGTTCCAGAAAAAAAATTCCAAAAAACAAAAATTCCGCTTAAAATAAAATCCAATTTAGTGGGAATCACTTTAAATAACGCTAAAAACCCCGCTAAACAAATTATTGGGACTCTGATTTTGTAACCAACTGTAAAATCGCTCCTACCATGTTTTTTAGATACACATTTCAACAGCAAGGCATTTAAAAGGCGTGTAATCCTGATTTTGTAACTATGTTTAAAGTCCCTCTCCTAAGTATATTTTTTTACTTAAATATATTTTAATACAAAAGTATTAAAAATAATTGGGATTATCGCCTCCAAACCCCAAAGAGTATATTTCATTCTGTGGACTTTTTTTCAATATTTGTTGTTGGAATTGTTTTTTTTGGAAATAATTTTTTTTCATTGTTTGGGATTTTGTAACTTTGGAATTATGACAACATTCCTTTTTATTTATTTTTTTTTTTCGAATCGAAAGCCTTGAGCTACATTTTTCTTGCAGCAAGCACTTTTAACAACAACAACAACAACAAACATGATAGCACTTACAACTCAATAACTGTTATTTTAATAACGGTTAAAATTCTTTAATATTCTCTTTAAAATTATAAAGACATTAATGACATCGAATACCTTTAAGCTCATTATTTAAATAAATTTCTACAATTTAAACATCAAAAGAAGATTAAAAAAAAATAGTGATATTAAATACTCGTATGTTCAATGAATAATTAAATAGATATGTACGACAAATTATAGTGAAAAGATTATTCCTTCAGTGAACTATTTTTTTTTTTTTTTTTAAAGTATTTTTCAACAAGTTATACTTTACTTTTAAAAATCATGCTGAGTTACGAAATGACACAACATGATATTATTAACGAAAAAAAAAAAAAAATGAAAGTCAACTATATTTAAAAAGATATACCACCCAATGTGTCTGATGAAAATTTTTGTAAATTATTATTATATTATTATTTGTTTTTCTTTTATTTTGTTTTTGTTTTTTTTTTTTTTTTGTTTTAATTTTTTCGCCTCTAGAAAGGAAATGACATAAATATTGACATGTCATTGTATGATCTAAAAATTTAACTTTAATAAAAATTATGGTATATTAATGTGATTTTATGTGTGGAAGGTGGGGGGATCATATGTACGTATATTTTTAAAGTTATTCCAGCTGCTTTAAAATATAAGGATTATAAAGCAATAAGAAATTAGTTTCCATTATTATATACATAAGTATTATATACATAAGTATAAACAAATTAGAAAGAGAAAATTTTTTTTTTCTCATTAATTAAATATTTTCTTTAAAAACAAGAAATTCCATTAAAATTATACTATCGTTAAATATATCTATCTTTAATATATAAACTATTTTTATAATATGATATCGAATTTAGAAACGATTTACAAAATAACAAAATGTTTTTTTTTTTTTTTTGAAAACAGATGTGTAATTTTTTTTGCAAATTTTTAAATTGCCTAAAGTTGAAAGCATTAAATCACTAAATTTAAAATAAAAAAAAATAAATAAATAAAAAAAAACTTATATGTAATTTTATTTTATAAATAAACAGAAATGTTATGTCAGTCAAATAAATTTATTTTAAAGTTATAAAGTCCGTATATTATATTTATAATACTATGGCTATCAAAAGAACAACCACATCATATAGAAGAGATTTTTAGATTGAAATCCTGTTGTTTTATATTATATATATAAAAATAAAAGCTTTCAATAAATAATATCGTATAAAAATATATACATATATAATATTTTAAAAACTATATACATACAGTACAATTAATAAACATATACATCATAATAAAATATTAACTACAGCATAAAAATAAAAAAAAACTAATAAAATAATATAAACAAACAATATTTTAATTTATTCTTAAAATTCACCTATTTAAAAAAAAAAAATTGATAAAATTGCGTTTATTGAAGTTTACTTCAGAAAATCTGAATTTTCTAAAAATTTGCAAACAGATTTAAAAATTAGATAACACTCGTCTTTATGCAGTATTAAATTACAAAAATAAAATAATAGATATAATCTGATGGGAACCAATCTTCAGTTTGCTGTATAGGTAACGTTAAAAAATTAAAATGATATGAAATGAAAAAATAATTTAAAATGTTGTCATAAATATATATAATGAAATGGTTTATACAGGGTGTCCGAAACTTAAAGATCACGAAGAACGGAAGTGATAGAGAAGTTCATAACAAACAAAATATTGTTCTGAAAAGGGGGGCGAGGCGATCTATTTCTAACGGTTTCCGAGATAACTCTCTTCAGAGTAATTTCATTCACTCTTTAAAGGAATAACAACATCTTTGCCTGCCCCTGTATAACATAGAAGATTCGTTTAAGTGTCGGTTTTATCACCTTTTTAAAAATCACCTGTTCCTCAGCTTCAATTTAAGTTAATACATTTTTCTCTTATCTTTTACCGTTTTTGAGATAATTATCTAAATATACAATTAGTATCTATAATCTATATGATATAATTAATATCGTGATCGTGATAGGTACATAATAAAATAAAATAAGATAACAAAAATAACTCCTGTTTAGAATTATATATAATAGATGGCGCAAAAAAAAATTTATCTTTCATAGTCTTCAAAAATAGTTGCAGCCGAATAATCAACGGCTTAATGAAACTAATGATTCCAGAAACTGAAACTTACTGAAATATAATTGAATAGATGTCCTCTGCTCCTTCAAGGAGTGAAAAGAGAAAAAAATTCTTTTAATATATATTTATTATATATTTCTTTATAATATATATATATGTATATATATTTTTTTTCCTTTTAGTTTATTCTCCTGCTATACATAAATATGACAAGAAAATTATACCTTTTCCTTTCTATCCGTAGCTGTAGATGTCTTAAGGGAAAATTATTCTTTTGACATGTGTGGTATTCGAACCCACATTCCCCCGATGTTTACAATGTATTTTTCAACCTCTTACTCACTAAGACCCCCATATTATAATTTATATTTTATTCTTTTTCTTAAAGTGAGTTTTAATGTAATATTTCTAATGTCACTTAAATGCTAAATATTGAATATTTGGATCATTTACCAATTTTAATGACAAAATGATAAAATTTTAATTTAAAATTTTTTTTATTGTTATTTTAACTTTAAATGTCATAATATAAACTTAATAAAAAATCACTAGTGCTAGAGCTATATAAACTTAAAAGAAAAAGTTAATAAATAAATTTTTTTTTTAAACAATTTCTTTTTTTTCTTTATAATTTATTTTAATAAAATTTCCATCATACAATTAAATTAAAAGATTATTAAAATTAATGAAAAACGTAAATTTCTTTTTTTTTTATTTTAATATTTTTATTTATTTTTTTTTTTTGTTTGAAAATAAACAAAGAAAAAAATTAAAAAAAGAAAATTATGCAAAATTTTCAAAAAGATTTCATTAATTACATCATGATTTAAAATTGAAAAGTTTATGCCAAAATATTTGGCATTAATTGGTTTCATTTTAATAAATCAAAAAAAAAAAAAAAAAAAAATTTTATTGAAATTAAAAATTTTTATTTTCTTTTTTTTTTAACTAAAATCTGTTTTAAGAATTTCAATTGAATTTTAAGAAAATTAAATTAAATTATATACTTATACTCACTCAGTAGATATTTTTGAAGTTAATTATTGAAAAATGTACTTTTAATTAAAATAATCGGAAATAAATTTTTATTAAATAAATATTTCATATTATTTCAAACATTTAAAAAAGAAAAAGAATAAAAGAAATAAATTTTTTTTTTTGTGAATATTAATAAACATTTAAACAGACAAGACTTATACTCGTACGCGTATGTATTAACAGAATTTATTGGAAAAGTGCAAAATAGAGGAAAATTAAGTGCAAAAAAAAAAAAAAATGCAAAATTTAGAAACTAAAAGAAAAAATTTTTAAAGAACTTATTTATTAAGATGAAACTTTGGAATAATGTTTATTTTATTTTTTTAATATATACAAGTTACTTTGAGATTTTTTTTTATAAATAAAAGCAATATTATTTACTGAATCCGGTTGCGGTATCTCGTATAAAAATGAATTAAATAGGCTTAAAAAATGCCTTAACCTAATAAATGATTTTTTTTATAATTAAAAAGGTTTTTTCTTACAACGTTTTACTAATTCTTTAAAAAAAAACTTCGTTATTCAGAAATTTTGTTTAAACATTTGTGACATTATAATTTTCTTAAAATAATTATCAATAGATATTCAGTATGGGGTGTTTTTATATTAAAATTTATGATTTTTTTTTTTGTTTTTGATTGATTGATTTTGAATGAAATTTTGAATGAAATTTTGAATGATATTACAATTCTTTACATTTTAAAATTCATTTATAAAAATTTAATTGATATTAATGATTATTTTATAGGAATTTTGAGTATGAATAATTTGTTTGTATGCGATGATTTGATATAGGAATTAAGAATGAATTTTAAAACTTTATTTTTTCTAAGAAAATTCTTTAAATTTTATTTAAAATTTTAAAATTATTAATAAAACAAACAAAAAAAAAAAAACAATAGATATATTTTCTAAATTAATTTTTAATATTTATTTTATATAAAAACAACTTTAAATTTTGCTCTTACATCGTTGCAAGATTTAAAATGAACGCCTATAAATATGCAATTTTCTTTTCAGGAAAAATCAATATATAGGGTGTTCAAAATTGAGATATCATTATAATTTTAATAAAAAAAGACTTTTTTTTTGAAATATTAAATATATTTTTATTTTAATTTATTACAAATAGGTTCCGGTTAATTATGTCGGCCAAGTGGCCCCCTCTACTACTTCGGCAGGCTTCCAATGTTTTACCAAAATTCTGAATCACGTTGTTCAATAAACTGTTCTCAATGGTTGAAATCTGCTCGATAATGTTGCTTTTAAGCTCTTGAATTGTTATGGTATTATTGCTGTACACTTTCGATTTCACAAAAGCCCACAAAAAAAAAATCCAACGGTGTCAAATCGCACGATCTTGGTGGCCACATCACTCCTCCTCTACGAGAAATAATGCGATCTTCGAACTTTCCTTCAAAAGATCCATTGTTTCTCTTGCTGTGTGGCAAGTGGCACCGTCCTGTTGAAACCACATATTCTATACGTCCAAATCATCAATTTCCCGATGATTCCTCCTGACCACAAACCACACCAAACCGTAACTTTTTGTGGATATACTGGTTGCTCTAACATAACCCTTGGATTCTCTTCACCCCAAATGCGGTAATTCTGTTTATTGACGTAGCCATTGAGCTTCGTCGGTGAAGATTATTTGGTTAAAAAAATTCTCATTTTCTTCTTGTTTTTCTATTGCCCAAGGAACGAATTGCCGACGTAATGCATGGTCAGTTGGTTTTAATTCTTGCGTCAGCTGGATCTTATAAGCCTTTAAATGGAGATCACGATGCAAAATGTTGAATAATGTGAATGGCTTGATTATTAATTGCTGCGAACGATGACGAATGGAAGTTTTTGGATCTTCTTCAACACTTCTGCTCACAGCTGCTACATTCTCGTTTGAACGGGCACTACGTTGATAAATGTTGCCTCCGTTATCAATAACAGATCCAGTTTCTAGAAATTTATCAACCATCTGCTTGATGGCACGATTTGTTGGGGCATTTTCTCTACCAAATTTTGTTCGAAATTTCCTAATTACATCTTGAAAACTTTTACCATTTTCAAAAAATGTTGTAATAACAAAACCACGTTGTTCCTTCGTGTAACGTTCCATATTAACTAACCGGAATGTATTTAGAATATACCTAAAGAAACCTCGTATAAAAATTCCAGGTAGAAAAAAAATCGCGGCAAAATCAAAATGATACCTCAATTTTGAACACCCTATACTTTTAAAGAAAATTTTTATTAACGATATATGGGGTTATTAATTTAATCTATTTCTTTTGGAGGCTTTATAATTATTCTTCTTAAATCTACTTTGTTCAATAAATTTGATATTAAATCACTATATATTACTAAATTTATTTTATATATTATATATAGGTATGTCATAATCATTATTAAATCAAAAGAAATTGAAAATGCGAAAGATTTATTCGACAAATTGAAGAGAAGCCAGAGTAGCCTTAGTAGCCGATAGTTCAGTAATATTGCACTACATTAATGTATGTAATATTAATATAAATAAATAAATAAATAAATAGAAATTGAAAAACATATTATGTACTAACAATAGACAAATAAAATGGAACTCATCTAACAATTTTTTAAAATGTCACTGGCTTAATGCAACACCACCAGTATGAAATTAGAAATAAGGCAATAATAAAATTATGAAATAGTAATTATAAAACAATAAATATTAAATCATGAAATATTAAAAAAACTTAAAAACAAAATATTGTAATTACAAATTTTTATAATATAAATAATGACATACGGGTAAAATCATAACAATAATTAATAACTTTGGAAAAAAACTGAAAAATATTTATTTAATTCTAGAAACCCCATAATAGCCCTATAGCAGCCGATGGCTGTACTAACATTATAATTCATTATATAATATTAGAAATAAATAAATAAATTAGAGATCTTAAATTAATTTAAGAATTTAAAAAAATAGACATCTTAAACTTAAAATTATAAGTATAGTTTAAATTCTAGGATTGATATAAAAAGGAACGAAAATATATATATATATATACTTAAGTATATGTAAATAATTAAATAGTTGAAATAAATCGAAATATAAAGAATTGTTCTACTTTTTCAAGCACTAAATGAAAATATTTTTTTGCAATCTTTTCATATTTTTCTGTTATTTGTTAAATTTGTTAAAATAATGATAATATCTCAGTTCATTGATCTCATTCTTTTTATTATAAATTTTTGTTTTCATATATACATAAATCAATACATAATTATTTATTTGGAATGAAAAAAATTTTTCTTTCAAATTTGTATCATTTGATGATCATTTGTTTTTTCAATAATGATTGTAGTTTTTTTTTTATTAATTATTAATTTAGTTTTTTTGATTTGATCATTACGGATTTCCATTCATAAGGATTTAAGGTTTAGAAGTATTTTAGATTCACGTTCATCAATATTTCTGCGAATTTTACAACATTTTCAGTATTACGAAATTTAAAGTACATACCAAAATATAGACAAACAATTTTAAATTATTTACCACTTTTTTAAAACATATTTGCTGTAGTTTTTATATATTAATTTTTGAAAGTCCTTTTGTCCGTCCGTCCGTCCGGAAAGTCCGTCGTTTTTAAAATAACATAAATATATTAAATGTTTTACTCTACATTTTTACGTGTCGAAACTCCTATTATCTATGTCATGATTATTGATTAATGATACAATAATTTTTTTTTTAACTTATTTTTTAATTTTTTGTATATATGTGGGAAGGACTACCAGAAGTGGCAAGACATACGGTGGTTAAACTGTTCTCATATGTCCCATTACGAGCAGATCTACTACAATTTAATAAGCTTTTCTTTTCTTGTGTAACGTTTAAATACGGTCCTTTCCTTTTCCTTCTTTTTATACCCGTACGATAGGATCGGGTATAATAAAATTACTCCTCCGTTTCGAACACCTCGAAATAAGCGAGCTAGATATACCTTCAAAGGTATGGATCGGATCAGAAAAAAATTCTAAGACTTTTGAGCCATGTCCGTTCGTCCGTCCGTCCGTCCGTCAGCACGCTAACTCAAAAACTAAGAAAGCCAGAATCTTGAAATTTATACAAAATATTCTGGGAATAATTTGTAGGTTCCCTATTTTTTTTGGTTAAGTTTGGACCAAAACTTAGGGTAGCTCTCGAACACGTAACTTTTAGATCCCCACATTTTTTTTGAAATAGAGCTATAAAATTTTAACTGCTGCACAAAAATATTAATTTTATTTTTTATAACTTTTTTTTGTAGCCCCACCCGTTACGGAGATACAGCTCCCCAAAGGTTCAAAAAGGCTCTATATTTAAATTGTTATAGCACAAATTGTATAAGGTATATCTTCATTTTGAAAACGCCAAACGATTACTACTTTTATTAGCTTTAAAAATATATATACAATAAATATATATTTGTGGTGTCTTAATTTATCGTTATGCGAAACTCAAATTTTGCAAAATCCTTTGACCCTTCTATCTTTTAAACGGTTTAAGTTGGAAACTTGAAATTTTGACGGAAGTTAGATCTTTGAAAATAAGTATGAGTCATTTCAGAAATTTTTTTTGTATAACCCCCCATTTAGGAGCTGTAAGGGGTCAAAAACTGAAAATTTCCTATTTTTAAACACCTGTAACTTGAACACTTGTTAAAATTTTTTTGAAGTAATACACAAAAATTAAAGCTTCAACATTATAATTTTATTTCTGTTAACAACTTTTTTTAATAATATAGGGTTACTTTATAATTGACGAAAGTGTTACTTGGTTTTTTCAAATTTTCAACAAATTTCTTTAACGAATTTTTTGCATATTGTTTTACTCGATAATTTGAAATTTTTGAGGATACAATGCGTAGTACAAAAAAATGTAAAGAAATAAACAACATAACGGTTGCTTGAAGAATTTTTATTTATATGATATTGTTATACATACATACTTATATAATATCATGTTTATTTACATATCGTATATGTCACTGATGAATGAATGATAAGAGTATAGAATATAGGTGTATATTATATAGCGCCGTATTTACATACATATATGTATTTTATTGTACTTATAAGAAAATATTCTGTCAATGGAATATTTAAATATAATATAATATAATATTTAAAATTATATTTACTATTTTGTACTAAGTAAATTTAATATAAATTTACCGCTTAGTATTAAATGGTACTATAGAATATTTGAAAAAGTTTTGGATTGATAATCGTTATGTGGAAGGTTAGAATCTGCTTTTGAAGAATGTACATATAAACATATAGTTTGAATATATGTACAACCCATAGTTTTAGAAATTATAAAATTCACCCAAATTATTTTAAAATACATAAATATTAAAAAAATAATATTGTGAGCAGAGTGACAGGCTGTGAACATACTAACGGTTCGTACGGGTATCTAAGAGTTGACAAAGGCAACTGTATTCTTCCTCGTTCTATATCAAGTAGCCGCCAAGCTCAGAAGTACTTATATCGTCTTGATAACAAATAAAATAAGTTAAGCCCACTTAAAACAATAATTAAAATATTGTGCATACTATTAAATCATATAAATTATAATTAATTGTCAACTATTTCAGCATATCAAAACACTTGGATCGCTATATCCTAAGTCATAAATTTGGTCAAAATTTGGAGTACGCAAGAATCTAAATATATTTTCATACTGTGGAGTACGCAAGAATTATAAATATAACGATATATAAAAATCCAAATGAAGAATAAAAGAATTTTGAATTTTGTGAAACAGATTTTAGCTGAGGAATTTCGAAAAGGTTGGCGTACTGGTGGAATACACACAATAAAAACAAGTAAAGCTTTAAATTTAAATTCATGTTTAAATTTTATTCTAATAATAAAGATAAGTGTTAAAAATGTAAAAATGTAATATCAAAACAAATGAGACAGTACAATTCTTTTATTAAACAGAAAATTACAATATAACTCACTTTTGAATATAATTTAATATTAATATTTATTAAATTTCTTAAAACGTAAGGATTTGTGCTTTAAGTTTTTACGTGTGGAAACTTCTATTGTTTATATCATGATTATTGATTACTATAATGATCACTGATTAGCATCATTTCATCTTTTCAAAAATAATGAAATTTGATTCGGAAATAATTTTTTTAATTTTCTTTTACTATATAGGTACACGTCATATATGAAAACTACTGATCGTGCATTAATTTTATACAAATCTTATACTGTGCATATGTTTGTCAGTGTGTGTAACGTAAGATCAAAAGAAATGGAAATATATATTTTAATTCAAATCTATAAACTGCAAAGAAAATAAATACTAAATATATATTAAAATTTTTTGTATAAATTTAGTTTGTATTTTTAAGGGGAGCATACAAAACTAAAACAAAAACAAAACTGGTGTCGATAATCAAAATTTTTTGATAATAATAATCACTCATCATTTATTTATTGTAAAAATTCAAAATAACTTTTATCTTAAATAAATGTAATGATAGCAAATAATATTTGTCGTTTATGTACGCTATGATGTCTAATCAAACGATCAAGATGCGATATATGTCGTAACCCAGATAATATGTATATTATATGGTGATGTATTTCAATAAAGTTCATATAATAGTTCCACAAATCACAATTACTTATACAGCAAAATATACACGCCTTTTTTTGAATTTCATAAAGTTTCTTTTTTAGCCATTTAATCTCTATGTTTTAGCCATTTAATTAGTCATTAACTAATCCATTAATCGGCTGTTATAGCTAATACCATAAATTTACAAATATTTTTTTAACTTTTAACGCGCCATCTATTATCTGGTACAAGAATTATTTAATTTATTTTTATTCATATTAAATGAAAATAATTATTTTATTTAAGTTAATTATATATTATGGTTAGATGTAGTTACGATAACCAATTATTAGAGATTATGAAATAATTGCATACCTATATATGCATATTAAAGAATTATTGATTTGACTCTTTTCGGTATATACACAATTATTGTAAGGATTTGTTACTCCGTAATACTTTCATTTAATAATTACAAATAGAAATTCAAATTTTTATCGAAAAGAAAATTAAAGGGAAGAAACCATAAAAACAAAAAAAAAAAACAAAACTGACTTAATTAAAATTTTTCTATCTCTTCACAAGTTATTTTTAATCTATAAATTTAACACTTGTATAGCTACAACACAGTTTTTCACCCATACCATATGTTTATCTATTAAATAGAGATTGCAAATACAAAAAAAAAAAAAAAACAAATAAATAAATGGAACACTAAAAGGTACATCTACATATTTACATATATAGTAATGATGTTTATTATAAAAAAATGTTTATAGTGATAATTGAAGAATTTAAAAATGCAATTTTTTATACATTAATAAATTTAAAAAAAAAATTTTTTTTTTTTTGTTTCAAATGTATGTCAGATGTGATTATACATCTGCTCTTACATATACGTGTACTATTTAAAAAAAAAATTTTATTTATTTATAAAATAATCATCTTTACGGGAGAATAGATTTCAAGTCAAGTGATTTTAATTGTGAAATATAGTTGAAATAGTAAAATATTTTGATTTAAAAGTTACGTAATTTAGAAATTTTTTTCCAACAAAGATAAAATTTAAAGAAATTTTAATGGAAAAAAAAATTTTGTTTTTTTGTCATTATTTTATTCTTCTGAAAATTTTATATATAAAATCTATAATTGAGCAATTTATTATATATTTTTTTAGTTTTAAAAAATATTATAACAGATTTAAGAAGGGAAAAGAAAGTTTATAATTACGAAAATTTTAGAAGAAAGTCTTTCGTTTCAATGGATTAAAAGGAGTGTTGACAAACCTTAAATAATCTTCACATTTCATTAAAATATTTCAATATTAAATATATAAGATTCATTTTCCAAAAAACAATAATGAAACTACTTATATATAATTTTGTAAAAAGAAAAAAAAAAAATGGAATTTATCATTATTAAAAATAAATTAAAAAAAATTTAATTGTAATTGTTGTAAATTTAATATTTTATTTAGTTACACACCCAAAGTTGTATGTGTGGGCGAACATTTTTGTAAAGATTAAAAATTAAAGAATTTTGGATTTTCATTTAGAAAATTAAGAAAACTCAATATTTTTTTTTACGGGGGTTGATGAAAATCATCAAAAGATGCTGAAAAATAGCGGAATGAGTACGATTACTCTATCAACATGTGAAATTTGAACTCACTAAATATCACTTTCCTTTTTGACCAAGCAATATATATAGATTAAGTACCCTCAGTACTGTTTGGAAAAGCAAACATTCTGCTATGGAATAAAAATAGGTTTAAGATTTGCAGGAATGAAAGGAAGATGAAAGAAAGATGAAGATCATGAAAGAAAGTGTTATAGTTCTTCTGAAACACATGTAAATTGAAAATGTAATCATCTCATGTAATTTTAGGGAACACGTGATGTGAAAGATTTTGGTTAAATTTTTATTCTAATGTACAGTTTAAAAATAAAGTTTTTCTTAATCTTATTGAATTATTGAAAATCTTCTATATATAGCAAAATAGTTTTCAATTCGAATGTAACACAATAATGGATCAAGTTTTTCAGATTATTAGAAAAACAATTAAGATGTAGACAAAAATGTAATTAATATAAGATTTTAAATGTTTTTCATTTTATATTTTTAATCTAAAAAATTTATTAGTCTACAAATTTAGATCAGTTTTAAGTGATATCTTCTACTGAGTTAACGCCATCATAATGTGACACAAAAAAATACTTCTTATTATTATCATATTTCTTTTTAAATTGATCTGATTTTTGTTTTTATATTAATAAATCGCAAATTAATCAATTATATATTTTTTTTTTTCAATTACAATTTTATATTTTTATTACGCTACATTTTAATCATTATTGTAAACTTATTTTTATAGAATAATAATTTTTATTATATATTTTAATATTTTGTTATCTTTATCAATTAGCATAGTTTCATTTTTAAAATTAGCTCCTATATTTTCAAATTTAGTGTTGTTATTCACATCTTATATTGTGACACAAATTACCACCTACTAAAAAGAATCGTAAACACTTTAAAAAGTCTCTTCTTTTTTTTTTTTATATTTTTTTATTTATTATAGTATTGGCAATTTTTTAATTTTTTTGTTTTGTTTATAATATCTACAAATAAATCTGTCATATACTAATCCTTATGTTCTCAAAAAATAGCTGATTTTACACACTTTTATTTTGAATCATTCAAAGAAATAAAAGACGGTCATTTTGAAAACGTTAATATAATTGAAAGTTTTTGTTTTTTTTTTGTTAAAATATTTATTTTTTACTAAAATTAGTTGTGAGAAACAAAACAACATTTCAGGCACATTCTTTTTAGCAAAGATGTTGAAATTACTAATATAACTATAACCGTGTACTAATATAATTAAATCGCGTGTTAATCGTTCGATTTTCGAGCTGGAAAGTGCTGACATATCTTTTCAACGACGGATAAAAATATGATTTTATGAATATGTGATTATTTTCAAAAAAATTATACTGTACTCTTATATATATTAAAAGTTGCTAGCTTTATACGTTTGGAAGATACAAGTGATCCAACCACCAAACGGGGTAAGCAAAATGAAAATAATAAACATATAAACAATAAACAAAATCTACTCAAAAAAAAAAAAAAAGAAAACAAATTTAACATTGAAACATCAATTTGTATGATCTGGCAACTTATATACCCATGAAAAATTTTCATCACATAAAAATTATAGAAAAGAAAATTCTTTTACTGTTCCATTTTTAATGAAAAATTACATAGAATTTTACAATTTTTTATCATTAGTTCTAGTTAGTCTAGAATTTTTTTGTTTTTGTATGAATTTTGGCATCATACAATTAAAATGTTCTTGGATTATTTTCTTGAATGTAACCATACTAAATCAAATAGGTACATCTGATTAACAAAAAAACAAAAAGATTAATTATAACAGCTTAAAGACATTTAATTTAAGTTGAATTATTTTCTTTTTTTTTAAGTTCACTTTCATTTTTTAAATAACCAAATTACCAAATGATAGATTTGTAACTTCTATTGATTCTAGTAAATTTTTTTTAAATATAATCTTATTCTAATCAAGTATACCTTGGAATTTTTAATAATATATAAAGTTTTTAAGAACATGGGATAGAAGCACTTTGCACTTAAAATATATGCCATATTTTCTATATTTTTTTAGTTACGCAAACTTCTATAGAATTTTAAACTTGGAAACTTCACAAAATTAAAAATTTTACACCAACCCAACGTATATAAATTTTTCTCCATTATCAAAATTATTTTTGCCATATCAATTTTCAAAGTCACAATCGTTTTATTTTGCAATTCCAGTTCGAAATATCATATTTAAAAATATTATAAAAATAGATCTTATTTAATGTATATAAAATTCATATATGTTTTATAAATTTACCAAAATACCGCCAAAAAAAAAAAAAACACCCCACTAACATTAAAAATTTTTATTATTAATTGTTGCTTTCTTTCTACAAAAGAAAAAAAAAAAAAATCTACTTTGTTGATATTTTGCTCTAAAAATTTAAAAAATTTGCCAAAAAATTATTTACAGAAGCATGCCATAATGTATAATATTTATTTTTAGGTTTTTTTTTTGAACATAAATTTTGTAACAAAATTTAATTAAAAAAAAAAAAAATAGAAAATTATTCAATTTTTCGAAAGTAATATTTTTATTTTTGAAGTTTCGAAAAACTAAAGTATAATACTACAAATAAAAATACAAAATATGTATATATGTACAAATAAAGTGTGTTTTTATTATAGTTTCGAATAAAAAATTATTTTTAGGTCAGGCAGTGGTATTTTTTTTTTTCCTTTGGTTTTGTTAAAGCTAATTGCCGAAGCAAATTGGTTGCTATTAAACTATATTATTTTTATACATATATAATATTATACACTATATACATATGTATTTAAAACGCTTATTGAAAAAGTTTATTGCCAATTATTATCTATTTCTATATACCCGACATATTGATCATATTATATAGAATATGGGACATATTTTAGAATTTATTATATGCATATTTGTAATTACATATGTATTTCCAAAATTATATACTTATATTATTATAAATTTCAAAATATAATGTTAAAATGCAAAAAATGTTGACCTTGATCTTTTCATAGTAATATCAGGCAGCCGAAAATAGTCCCGCAAAAAATAACACCCAAAAAAAATTATTAATCAATCATTATATGAAATAACACACCAAATTCAAAACGAAATACTCTCGCAAATAAAGTGAAATAACCTCCCGAATTCTTTTATCTGATGTCTGATTTCTTTTATTTGATATTATCTGTTAAAATGACTTTTTTTTATCATAATTATAAAAATAAAATAATCCCCTAAATTCTAAGATGTTATCTGTTAAGAAAACTTAAATAGCATATATTAATTAAGGGATCACAAAATTTGCACGAACAACAAAATCCCGGAAATTTAGGAGGGATTTTATAGTTGTCTGCGAAATCAGGGTGTTACGTTTTGCCAGAATATTTACATATATGTATATACGATATTCTGACTTAGGAGTCATTTTAGACTTCGATTCAATTTCCAGAATATTTATCGTTATTTCTTATCGTTTTCCATACAAAATTTCGAGGTACCTAATTGTTTCACATTTTTTTTTTTTTGGGATTATTATTTTTTGTTATACGAAAGTAAAGTAGTCAGTTAGTTTAGTTTAGTTTTTTTTTAGACAGTAGAATTCAAAAAAAAAAAGGCTCAAAAAAGATTTAGTTAAATATTTTTCATATTATGATTAACATTTCATTGTATATTTCCTTAATTATTTAAGTTTAGAGACGTGCGTATACACTTTTATGTTTGCCAATATTAAAATGGTTCTAATATTATAAGTGGGGTCGTCTGTATTTAATTTTTGTAAACCCTGCAATGAACATTTCTATACAATTTCACACAGTTTTAATTATGAAAGAATAATAGAAATTGCTGAAGTTTTGCTGCTAAAGTTTAGTTCAGTTTTTTTCTGTTTTTTTTGAATATAGGTGAGAAAATCTTTTATTTGATTATTTAAAAACCATATGGTAATTTTAAAAGTACCCTGCAAAATTTTAATACAAATATAATATCATAATGTTTATATTCTTTTTCAGTATAATTGTAATTTAAAAAAAAAAAAAACTGTTATTAAAGTGCTATTGTAATTATATTTTAAAAAAACAGTTAAATCTCCCATCCATCATACACTCATCCCATAACAACATCCCATATCGTCATACACCTACACTAAACCACATGAAAATTCTTTTTTTAAAGATCTTAACAGTTTAACAGTTAGTAAACACTTATCTGCGTTAAATTCATTTTACCTTATAACCTCTTCAACACAAAAAACTTTTTTCCTTTAAACTATTAATTCTTTTTTTTTTATAATTTTTCAATCTAATGCACATTTTGTAAATAGTAAATATTCTCCATATAACAATAAAAACTATTTATTTCAATATAAAATTAAATTTTAACAATAGTTAACATTTTTCAAGTTGCACCTAACCAACAAAAATTTAATGAAAGTGTGATTTTAATTTTGAAATTTCCTCAAAAAAAAAAAATTGTTTTTGAAGAGTGAAAATTCCACCAGATATCCGTAATTAACTTTCATTTGTTATTCAAAGTTACTCAAAAAGCATAACAATAGACAAAAATGAAACTATTGTCAAAGAAATGAGATACAAAATCACATAACAAATTTTTGCTAAACATTATTACCAAACGCAGTTTTTAAAAGGTGATTCACCTGTAATTTTCATTATTTGTCAAACAGGTACTATCTGTAAATAGATGCTATATTATAGGAACATTAAACAGTATAAATTAATCAAAAATTTTTAGGAATTTCTTTGTTTGTTTTTGCTTTTTTTTTTTTTTGTGAACATTGAACTCGAAATTATAAAAAAAAACATTAAAATTAAGGGAAAAATAAAAAAAAAAACAAAATCACATTCAATTATAAATAAACAATTTAAGAAAACATTAAAAACAATCAAAATAAAAAAAAAAATACAACAATAGAATACCACCTGAAAAATAAATAACCATGTTAAAGGTAATATATAAATATATAAATACTTATGTTATGTTAAAAGATCTCTAAAATACTCTTTTCAACAATTTTGTTATAAAGTTACGTATCTGTTTTTTTTTTTCTTTTCTTTTTTTTTTTATTTGATAAAAATACACAATAATTACAATATCACGCTTGCACTCCATCAGCTATTTACCGAATAAAATTATTTTGTTGTTTTAATTTTGAAATTTCCTATGCAAACACACAAATCAACCACCACCGCTGTCGCCGCCAGGTGATTATGTTAATTTTCAACCACATGTAACATGTCTACATTATTTAGCTAACTATTGAACTATAATTAAAAATAAATGTAATATAAATACAGTAGAGTATAATTAATAAAAACTTATAATAAAATTGAAAAAATTATTAATGTTAATTATTTTTAAAACTGAATACAGGTATGATATACCCTTCATGATACTTTAGATTTGTTTCTTCGAAAGAAAAATCTAATTTTACTTTATAACTAAATTTAAAATTTATAAAGAAATTAATTCGGTTTTATGTCACGTTTCTTTAAGTATGAAAATTTACGTTTTTGATGTACAGTATATACCGGTATTTTTTGAAAGATAAATTTATTCCAGCACAGAATTTGTAAAGAACAAAACATTTGGAACGTTTTATGTTTAAATAAAAAATAAGTTTGAACTTGTTTAATACAAAACGTTTGTTTTAAATTGGGAGACTTGTGACATTTTGACTGAGAATTGTTTTAGTTGAAATGAGAATATTTTTTTTATAGAAATCTAATAATTCGCTAAATCTAATTTTCTAAATTTCGCATTACTGTGAATATAAACAAAATAAAAGACTTAAATGAAAAAAAAAGAAAAGGCTTTAAAACACTTTCAAACTTGTTATTTAATTTGAAACAAAATAAATTTTTTCTGAATATCTAGATTTCACTGTAAATGTATAGATTTTACAATAAATAATAGAGGATCGAAATTAATCTTTAATGTAGAGTATCATTAAAGCATTAGCGCGTATCATATACACAGTGCATAGTATATCGTTGAATATATATATATAAGTATGTACATACATATACAATTGATAATTGGCAAAATGTAATAACATACATATATAACATAGGTCTGGCATCCGGTATCTCTATATAATATACAACATACTATAATAAATTTATTATAAGTACCGCAACTAAAATAAAAAATAAAATGCATTTTATATTTAATTTTTCTTTTCAATTTTTGGTGAAAGGTTGACAAGGAAACGTCATTTTACAGGTAAATTAAAAATAATAATAAAGGAGTAAAATATATGTACAAACAAAATACATATATGTATATATACTTATTTAACAATAAAATATTTATTTGGAAAGGGTAATGTTTGATGAACCGAAAAATTAAGACATTAAAAAAATGAAAAGTTCTTTTTAAAAAAAAAAAGAAAATCTAAAAAATTACTATATAAAAAAATATTGTCATAATTTTTTAGATAAAAATTGGTTTATTATACATAATAAATTCATTTAATTTATGGATAATGACAACTATGTCAGTCATATTAAATGGCCAATTATATTATGATAAATTCCTTTTAAATAGGTAGTTGATATTTACAAGCCATAAAAGGCGCATATACATGTGTGTATATATCCTGCGAATTGTTACATTGTATTTAAATTTTCTTTTATTTTTCTTGATATAAGTAGTCAGTTAATTATTTTTAATTGGTTTTCGTCTCCTCCTTAGCCTTAGCTTGTCACTCTATTTTGTAAACAAACCAGTTACTTGGAGGAGGTGGAACTATTTTCTAGATTATTTATATCCTTTGTAAGACGTTTAATTGTATTATTTGTCCACCACTTATTTTTTATTTTTAATGTACGTAGTAAAAGTTTATATTTACACTTCCTTCAATGCACTTCTCTAACAATTATTAAAAAAGTACGAATAAAGATAAATTTTATTGTTACTCCTTAAATATAATTTTAATTAATTTCAGCAAATTCTTATTATAACAACTATAAAAATTAATTATATAATTTTATATTAAATAATTTAAAGGTTTATGAGAAAATAAACAAATGCGATTATTTCTATATATATATACATTTTTTTAATGCATTTCTCTGCCACATAAATGTTAACAGAAAATTACACAGCCACAGGCGTAAATGTCGTAAGGGGGAAAACTCTTACGACATGTGTGGGACTCGAACCCACATTCCCTCGGTGTTTACAGCGTATTTTATACGCTCTTACCCACTAGGCCACCGAGGCCCCATTCTATATATAATGAACGTATTTTAAAAAATATGCTAAAGATTTTTTAATTATTTACAAAAACATAATATTTTCTATGTTACACATTATGTATGTACTTTATTTTTTTTACAAAGTATGAATTGTAATTATATCTCAGTTTACAGCAGGTTTTTTTCTTCACTTCAGGTATTCGCAGTGTTTTTGTAAAATAAATAATTAATTATATAAAATTTTGCAACAAGAGGAAAATACTTTAATAAAAACCAATATATAAATAACTATCAACATATAAATAAAGGTACTCAATTCCCATTAAAAAAATATTTTTTTAATTATAAGTATACTACTTTTTCTTTTAAGTATATATACTACAAACTTGTAAGTTATAAATAATTCTAAGATCAATGTAAATCTTTTTTTAAAAATAGAATTTTAAATTTCGGTAACACTTTTATTGTTTATTACTTATAATTGTAAAAGATTCATGAAGTAATAAAAATATACAGGGCTGTCGCATAGTGGTAGCGCAAGTTGTCCACAGCACAATGTTAAATCGTTCTCACTTAATATATAATATGAACATATATAGTTTTTTTTTTAAATACTTATTGTACACATAAATATAATATATGTATGTACATAAATAAAATTCTTATATGCATATTAGATTGTAAGTTAAGCCTTAACTTATGAAATTTGGAATTTGAATTTAACATTTTATTTTAAATTGTTCTTTTTTTAAATTCAAATTTACGAATCTCAAACAAAAGTATGATATTCGATCACGATTTACTTTCTTTCTACTGTTTTAAGAATTTATCTTATCACTACCAATTTCAGTTGCTTCAGGAGAAAGGAGTTTTCCTAAACTTAAAATAATAAAAAATTTTTTAAGATCCATCACAAAGCCAAAAACTTTTGAAAAATTTATAGAAAACGATAATTATGGATAGCTTAAACTTTTGGGTCAATTAATTTAATAATTTATATATTTTTTATTTTTCATTTTATTTTTTTTTTTTTAAATGAATTTTTGAAATATACATATATACATTAAATATTACTTTTATTAGATTAATTCTTTTTTTTTTTTAAATATTTCCATTACCTTGAAAATGGGGACGGCTTAAAAGTATACGCGACGGCGCTGAAAATATATTCAATAGCAATTATAACGAATGCAAAAAATTTTGTAAAAAGAAATTAATAAACCCTAGTTTGCATTTTAAATTTCAAAAAATTCCTATATATACATATCTATAATAGCTATATATTTAATGTACCTATATTTAGCTATATATTTAATGTATGAGCATAGGTACATAAATTTCCTATATTGCTTATGCATACACATATTTGCAAGTATTTGAATAAATAAAAAAAAATAAATTGATAGGATCATATTGCGAAAAAATACAAAAAAAAAATGTAGAATTGTATCATCAAGCTTAAGTTTTAATTCTTCGAGAACCTACCTGTTTTAACTTCAGTTTTCAATTTTAAAGAAATTAAAATATAACAATGTGATAAATGTGATTGTTTTTAAAAGAAAATTTATATAGCGAAATTAGATTTTATATTAATTTTTTCATTTAAATGGGCGATTCCTTTTTATGTCGTTAAAGACAATGTTAAGTTTTAAGACACAAATTCTACTGCTTTCTTTTACTTTATAATTTTAATTTATAATCTAAAATTTTATCTATTTTAAAATCTATATTATAACAAAAATTAAATTTGATTTATAATCGCATACACAAAAATATCTAAAAATAAAATTTTTTCTATCATTACAGTAACGTGTGACATGCATCAAAGATTTATTTATTATAATAATTTACAAAATTTGCAATATTTAATGTTGCTTATAACAGAAAAACTCATAATTTTTCAGTTTGAAATGAACACAAAAAAAAAAAAAAAAAAAAAACATTAAAACAATTAAATTATGACTAAGAAAATGTTGTTTTTCATTTTACAATAATGTAATACATTATGTACTAATATTTTTTTTTATATTATTTTTTATTACAAGGACCATGAAAATCTATTTTATAATCTCAATTTTATTTTATGGATAGTCTATAATAGGAAGAACAATTATTTTAATTTAATTAGGTAAATTTATAGGTAAATTTAAATATTTAGTACCTATTGTAAATATATTTTAAATTAATTTTTATTAATAATATATTTATGTAAAAAATTTTAGTTTTATTAAATAAATATTTAAATAACTGTAGAGTAAAATTTAAAATAAAATTTTTTTTTTTTTTTGTGTCAAAATATTAGTAATTTTTTTACGGGTCAAAATACTAAAAAGAAAAATACTTTCATTATGCTTTATAAATTTCATTTTATTTTATCTCAGTTTGATTTGTAATTTAATTACTATGATCAGTTATTATTATAATCAGCAATAGTAACAGACATTTAATTTGACCTAGATTTCATCAATACTGCAAAAAAATTATTTTTTTTTTTTGTGCTAAAAAATAAAAGGTAAAACAAAAAATATTCCAAATTGACTATGAATTTCAAGCAAAACTTTTTATCCAAATATAGGTAAATCTAAAAATTAACCCTCTTACTTCCGTTTTCATTGAAAATGTTATTATTTAACGATTTTATATTTACACTTAATACTAAAAATAATTAATGTGATTGTGATGCAGATTGTTCTCGAGGAACTAATGTTTTTGATATAAATGAAAACGAAATGAATAATATATAACTAAAAGTAAAATTGTATTGTACAGTTTTCGATTTTAGTGAAAAATGGAAATGTATAATTGAATAAAGAAGTCTTTTCTTTTGTATACAATAGAAAATAACTATACCTATAGCAGAAAATTTTATTTTTTATAACTCCATCCATCACACTTTATACTGAAACATTTTTACCGTAAAATAAATTAAAGGTTCACGAATTGTACATAATATTTAGTCACAAGCTGGATCCGTAACAAAATTACATCTGGCGTGTATAATTATGTTTATATTTAAACGTTTTTTAAGAACATTTCTTATGAGTATCTAATGGGTTGGTTATAAAATCCTTAAGACAAAATCCGCATAAACAAAATATTTAAAGACAAAATCCCAAAAACAATTATGTTTTTTTCTGCATTTAAAAATTAAAATTAATTAATTATATTATTATTATTTTGTTAAAATATTTTTAATATATTTATGAATTTAATTTTGATTTGATATTGGCATCAGTGATGTATTAAAGGTTAGGTTTGATGATTTTTTAAACAAATCTAAAATCACTTCTATTTCAGAATATCATATATACATAAATATTTTGAAAAAAGGAAATTCTTTGATTTTGTAATCAACTCTAAAATGTTTTCTAATAATTTTTTTAGAGTACATATATATGTGTTACTTCAATAATAAAATATTTAAAGTAGTATTTTGAATTAGGAGGGATTTTATAGTTCATTACTTAATACATCACTGATGTCAATATCAAAATATTATTCAAGGTAAAAGGAAAGGTAAAACATATACTAAAAATGTGTTTACAAAATAATAAGAATATGATTGATTAATTTTTTTTAATTTTTAAGGGTAAGTTCACATGGGATGCATGCATCCAGTTGCAAAAATTATTTTGGTTACATTTCGTGTATTCTTCAGTAATATTAATGAATATTTTGCATCCATTATGCAAATGCATCCACTCGTTCACGCACGAGATGCAAAATGGCGACATTCTTTATTATTAACTGGAAACCAATAGCAACCATTGCAATTTTTTTCCTTTTTATTATATCTATTTAACGTTTAAAATTTTTGATGTTTGATTTTATGTCTGTATTTGAAATTAAATAAAATTAATTAATTTGCATTTTGTTTACTTCTTATAGAGGATGCAAAAAATTTTGCATCTAAAATGAGCGAAAGGGAAAGTACGAATATGATATATATTTTCAACCAATCAAATGTTTGCATCCGAATGCATGCATTCCATGTGAACTTACCCTAAATATGAACAATTTTCTTTTTGGGGAGTTTATTCTTGAGAATTTTTTCTTTCCATTTTTTTTCTTTTTGGGAATTTTGTCTTAATGGGAGTGTAGGGAATTTATATATGTATACCCATGTTTAATCTTATATATACATTATACATTAATTTCATAAGTGCATTCATAAAATTAAATTATATCTAATATATAAGGAAGAAATTCTGTTTGTTTGTTTGTTTGTTTGGCACGGATTCACGTAAAAACCACCAGTTCGATTGCAACCAAATTTTGCAGGAACATTTTTACGATCCCGGAAGGAGTTATAGGCTATATCGCGTTTCGATTCATTAACCCATTGCGGCCCGAGAGCATTTTAAAGCGTTTTGGTTTTTTCGTTGTTCTGCCTAAACGGTTTGACCGATTGAGTTGAAAATTTGCACAAATGTTCTTCTCATCTTTAGTGGTGTACCCAAGAAGTAAGTAAGTTGCCATATGTCACTCGGGTTCTGCCCGGCGGGCTTCCAAAAAAATTTTTGTTTCCGATTTATGTCCAATTTTGTATGGCGGTTTTATGGTCTGAAAAAACCCCTGAGACGAATTTTTGTAAAGTTCTGGTAACCCGTTTGGGCACGAGAGCCGAACGAAGTTCATTAAATGTCCTGCTTAAACGGTTTCACCAATTGATTTGAAAATTTGCAAAACTGTTGCTCTTTAGAAGAAAAGAGCTTACTAGATTAATTTGGTTAGGATCCATTAACCCGTTTCGGCACCAGGGTTCAGTGAATTTTTTTAATTTACCTTAATGTCGCGCTTAAACGGTGTGACCAATTGAGTTGAAAATTTACAAAAGTGTAGTTCTTCACTCCAGAAGCTCACTCAGTTGACTTGGTTAAGATCCATTAACCCGTTTCGGCATCAGGGCCCAACGAAGTATTTTATTTTTTTTATTGTCGCGCTTAAAAGTTTTGACCAATTGAGTTGAAAAATTGCGAAATTGTTACTCTTTAGCACAGAAGCCTACTGAGTTGAATTGGTTACAATGCATTAACCCGTTTCGGCACCAGGTCTCAATGATATTTTTTAATTTCTTTGTTGTCGAGCTTAAAAGGTTTGATCAATTGAGTTGAACAATTACAAAAGTGTAGCTCTTCACCGCAGAAGCCCACTCAGTTGATTTGGTTACGATCCACTAACCGGATCGGCACCACGGTCCAATGAAGTTTCTTAATGTTTTTGTTGTCGCGCTTAAACGGTTTGACCAACTGAGTTGAAAATTCACAAAAGCTCTAGCTCTTTACCACAGAAGCTTACTGAGTTGATTTTGTTACGACGCATTAACTCATTTCAGCATCAAGCCTCAATGAAGTTTTTCATTTTTTTGTTATCGTGTTTAAACGGTTTGACCAATTGAACATTGGCACAAGCACTGTAATGTACTTATCAATGCAATGTACAATATCAAGGCAGAAGCTCATTTAAGTAATTCTGCGGTGATACATTAACCCATTTCTACTATAGCCTTTCAAAAGAAAATTTTGTTTCTAATTTTTGTCTAATTTGGCAGGATGAATTTACGGTTCCAAATAAAGCCTGTGATAAATTTTTGTTAACGTTCGTTAGCCCATTTCCGCACGAAAACCTTTTAAAAATATTCTGCCCAATGCTTGGTATAGTTATTATTATTAAAAAGATATTTCCAACACTCTTTACTTTTATCTACACTGTTTTTAATATTCCATAAAAACCTTTCAATGCAAATTTCTAATATATAAAAGTAATTAAAATAACCTTAATAAGTATCTTAAGAATACTGTGTTTAAGTCTTAATAACATAACATTTTCGGCCGTGAAAAAACAGAAAAAATCTCCTACATACGACAGTCATCATATCATCATCATTCAGAAATGCATGTGCGGTCTAGCTTTATAAGATGCATGTGTATAACATATTTCCCATAAAATATCATTGAAATATGTACATATTGTATGTATAACGTGCGTATATTTAAAAATACTATATATCACATTTCTGTACAGCATTTAATCAAAAATGAGTACATACATATTTAAAGAACAGAAAACTTTACATTCTAATCCATATACAATTTTTACACATATTTTTAGTCAATTAATTTGAAAACATAATTAGAAAAAGTAAACTTAAAAAAATTCTGGTAGATTTATAAAGGTAAAAAACAATCATGTATTTTTTATATTGAAAATATGTTAAACAGAACCTGAAATGTATGCATTTAAAAGGAAGTTTTTCAAAATTTGAAGAGCTGTCGGTGCTGTAGGATCTCCAGCTGTGAGGGTACATAAAAAAGTTGTTTTTCAACATTACTCTTTTAAAAGACCTATGCATAGTTAATATTTTATTGCTCCTTATTAAACAGTATATAAGTTTTGTAAACAGACTCAGGGATAGAGCAAACCTAATAGCAAAATTTTCAAAATGTGATTAAAAGGATAATTCACAAAAACATGAAGTGACATTACTTAGGAAAAACAAGTTATTACATTATGGTCTTTTATAATTGAAATGCGATTTTATGTTTCGGTATTAACGAATATATTGTGAAAACTCATTTCGCCGTAATTGCGTACTCAATAGATTAATGATTCCTTTAAAGATTTTTTGTAATAAAAATAGAATATTAACTACCAGCATCTGTAAATGCATAGTAATAAGTTAACTATAAATTAAATTAACGCAGAAACAAAAGTTAATAATTTTTATTTCATAAAACCAATAAAATACTCCGGGCAACGCCGGGTACTCTGCTAGTATTTTATAAACTTAAAAACAAAAAAACTTTTAACTGTTTAAGATCTTAATTTTTGTTATTAAAATTCTCTTTGTTGCCAAGTATTATTTACTATGTAATAAAAATTTTGGTGTTCATGAAAAGTGTTAAGCACTTTTTTGAATCTTTGAATAAATAAAAACAAAAGGGTTAAACATTTACCTTACTACATCTATATAAACATTTAAAAGTGAAATTTTCTATTTTGCTAGTTATTAACCTAGTTTTTAATACATATAGACAATAATTTCAATGTACAAAAAAAAAACTTTTTTTTTAAATTATTTTCTTTAACTGTGAAAAATTAATTTTATATAAAATTTTTATTTAACGGTTAATATAATATAAAAAAGAAAATCATTTATTAGTTTTAATAATTATTTATATTATAATTATTCTTTGTTTTTTATTTTCCGGTTAAATAATAAAAAATAATTGATAAATTCAAATAATGAATTTTTAATCATTTTTTCATATAAAATTTTTAAATAAAAGTCATATTTAGTCATTCATATTTAGCGGCTTTTTTATACAACTACATACACAATATTATTAGAAATAACTAATATCCCAGGAAAATTTTTTGAAAAAAAAAAATTTAATAAAAGACATCAAAAAAAATTACAAATCGCTTTAAATTTTCTGTCACAGTTTTTTTTTTTTATTTTCAAATTGGTCTAAATTTTTTTTTTTTTTGTATTTTAAGAAAACTTTGAACATGTTTGTTTCTGTATGACAAAGATGACAATTTTCATACACCCACTTTAACTAACTATTTTTAGTTATTATTAAGAAAAAATTATAAAAATTATCACAACTTTTAAACTATTATACAATAAATTTTTAAAATTAAAAAAAAACAAGAAAAGAAAAAGAAATTTATATCATAAAAAATAAAATTATAATTTAATTTTATTTTTTTTTTTTATTTTATTATCAAATTTACTAATAATTTTCCACTGAGAAGTATAATTAATCTTTAACAAAAACAAAAAAAAAATCTTGATAAAATGTAAATATTTATATGAAGTGAAACTTGTCACATATATATATTACTTTTTATTAGGAAAAAAAAAACTTTGTCTCAAAAAAAAAAACGAAATGAAAAAATAAACAAATCAAATAAAATAATCGAGGGAGTCTAACTTGACCATGACACAATATTCTATGAATGTCAAAGAATTTTGCCAAAAATTAAACAGAGAATAAATAAAAAATAAAAAACTAAACAAAACTTTTTAACAGAGGTTTACATAAGCCATAAAAAATAGTTTTTTAATTAGAAGTATATAAAACAACATTAAGTTTAATATTGATTTGATATAGGCATACAATATGATATAGACAACAAATGCAACAATTGATTTTAGCAAAGGCAATAACTATCAATATAAGGGGCATCGGGTAAAAGAGCTGAAATCACCGTAAGAGTGTGAATTCGAATCCCATACACATCGTAATAATAATTCCTCCTTACGACATTTACAGCCACGCCTGGAAAAAAAAGCCTGTGTCACATTTATGTCAATGAACTAAAAAAAAAAACAACTATCAATAGTTTATTGTTAAGAAATGACTAAACACATTCAATGAAAAAGAAATCCAATCTTCTTCTGTCATGTTGCAATAACAGTTTAAGGTGTAAACCATAAAAACCATAATGTAAACCATAAACCATATGTAAAACGAGATCAGCATTCATACAAAAGAGGCAAATAAAAATTAAACCAAAATAGTAATTTAAAAACTGTTTGAAAATTGAACGATATAAATTAAATATACCTTGTAAAAAAGAATGACAAATGTTCTACCAGGTTCTATATTATAGTTATATAGTGTAGTAATTATATTCTTTCATCTGCAGTAATATTTTAATTTAACTTTCTTCAACAAAATAAATATTTATGTATATATCAACGAATCTGTTTTCTTTTAACAATTTTAATATAATATGTATTTTGCTTTTTGCTATCTAATATAAACATACTGTAAAACAAAAAATTTTAAATTTATTCAGAATGTAATAAAAAATATCCACCACCTGTTCAGTTATGAAATTTAAAGAAAAACAAAAAATAAAAAAAAATGAAAAGAGAAAAACCATAACTTTTCCGTGAATTTATTGATTGAAAATGTTTTATTATCGCAATAAAAAACAAAACGCACGAACGGTAACGGCAATGACCAACTAAGTTTTTTTTTTTTTTTTTTTTTTTAATTTTTTGATAGTAGGTATTCAAATTTTAAATATTTTTCTCCAAAAATAATTCAAAAAAAAAAAAAATTATTATTAATAAAATAAACGAAAACATTTCAATCAAATTTTTTTCTAATGTTTTCAAATAAAAAAAAAAAATATTACCATTATTTATACATTTCAATAACAGTAATTTAATGTAATGTAGAAAAGGGAAATACATATTACATTTTTTTTTTTTAAATTTAAATAAATATTTATTTAAAAAAAAAAATTTTTTTTAATTTTTATTAATATTTATTTGTTTACTTTAGTTTTTTTTTGTTATTTAATTTTTTTTTTTTTTTTTAATTAATTATTTAATGTGATTTTTCATTCATAATTATAAAAACACGTTTTATTTTTGAATAAATTTAGTTTTTTTTTTTTTAATTTAGCTTTTACCAGCTTTTACTTATATGAGTACATATTAAATAAACAAATCAGTGTATATCAAATTTTTATCTTATGATCTTTTTTAAAAGCTGAAAAATTGAAATTAAACAAAAAAAAAACTAGACATCTGTGGTAATAAATAAATATTTAACTAAAATTAATGAACAAACTATTTAAAACAATTTTTTTTTTATTCTTTTAATTAAAGAAATTAAATTTGTAATGTTAAATTTCAGGAAAATAAAAAAAAAATATGTAATTTTATGTAATTTTCACCATTAAAACATACAAAAAAAAAGAAAACTCAAATTTGGTTACAAATACTTAAAACAACATACAAAGTTATAATTAAATTTTAATTTATCGTGATCAAATAAAGGGTATTTTTGAAAATAAATTTAATTTCAATTTATTTATATATTTATTTTTTTAAATATTTTAGAATTTTTTTTTTGATGACTGATTTATGACCTTTCATTTAATGTCAATCAAAAATGACATAATTATTACTTTGGGCGGTACAATTTTTCAATTTTCTATTCGCTATTTTTAATTGCTGTCAACAATTATTTACAACAAAATATGTGATTTTGATTTTATTTATCTCTAATTTTATTTTTATTTTTTAATTAATTTTATGGTTAATATGAAAATTACAATAATTAACTGGGATATTTTGCGAAATGAATTAAATAAATTAATTGAGATTATTTTTATAGTATAGATACTTATCTATAGCTATGTGTCGATGTTGTGGTTAAGACACCAAAAATTACATTGTATTTTTTTTTTTAAAAAGTCCTGTGAAATTTCAAAATAAAATTGTGGTTGTTTGATTAGTCTATCCTAACCCATACCTATACTAAACTAAAGGATTCACTATTTAATTCACTATCATATTTTCATTTTCCTCTATATAAATTACTACAACTTCATATAATTTAACCGTTATATGCGTACATTTATTTTTTTTTTCCAATATCTTTAGCATAATTAAAATATTATAAAGCTATAATAACATTTAATTGTTGCACATTAAGAATAAATTTCAAATAAATTAAAATTAATTTGTTAAAATAAGAAATTAAAAGTATTAAACTAATTCCCACCTGATTATTGTATATTTCTTTCCAAATACAATTTTTTTTTTTAATTTTCTTGTAATTTTTATATTTTTCGTTTTAAATTTTTTTACAATTTATTTTGTTTTTTTTTTCTATTTAATTTTTTTTTTTTTAAATCTTATTGTTATTTAAATTTGTTTTGAATTATTTTTGAGATTTTTTTTTTTTTTTTTCTAAAAATATACCTGTTAAAACAAGTATTTTTTTTTTTATTAAATTAATTTGTTCACAATTCAATTTCAAAGATTAAAATAAAAGTGAATCTTAAAGTTTTTTGTTTTTTTTTCTTTTTAAATAAATTTGAAAAAAAAAAAATTACGAACGCGTTAATTTTATAAATTGCATAAACAGAGAGAGCTTGTATAACGGTTTAATATAACAATATTATTGAAAAATTCGTCCGGGTTAAATTAATTCAATTTTTTTTTTTGTCCCCGTCGTTACTACATACGATAGTTTTCTTTCAATTATTTATATTGTATGTAATATACTTTAGGTGTTATTAAAAAATAACAAGAAACAAAAAGAAAAAAAAAATTTAATTCTTTTTTTCTGTTATTTTTATACCACACAACCGTTTCTATCACAATCCACAATAAAACTGACGACCACGACAACTTTATAAAATTCCACACTTGTACAATTTAACAGGCAGCAGAAAAAAAAAACAAAATAATAAATTAGCTAGTGAAGTAAATATAAGAAAATTTAAAATCGAAGAGAAAAATTAGAAAAATTAGAAAAAAAAAAAAAAAAATTAGGTGATCATTTCACTTACAAACACACTGACAATAATAGAAATCAAATAAATAAAATAATGTAATATATATATAAATGTAGATTGCATATATATATTATTATAAATCGAAAAACATAATATGTATAAAAATAATAATATAACGAAAAGAGTATTTATTATATAGATACAAAATATTCATTCAAATCATAAGGGATTTAATAGTAAAAACTGACATAATAACATGTCGCAAGCATTTTATATGCAAAGCAAATCATACAAACAATACTATAGTAAAAGAAAAATGTTGACTATTTTTATACCCGTATGAACTATGTTCAAGGGTATAATAAATTTGCCATTACGTTTGTGACACCTTAAAGGAGTCGAGCTAGATATAGTGTCAAAGGTATGGATCGGCTCAGAATCGAATTCTGAGTCGATTAAGCCATGTACGTCCGTCCGTCCGTCCGTCCGTCCGTCCGTCCGCACGATAACTCAAAAAATAAAGGAGCTAGGGGGCTGAAATTTTTTTTACGTCACTTTTGCAAAATTGTTAGTTTTGCTATTTAAATCCAACATTTTCGGTCGGCGGGTTCGAGTAGCTGCCATACAACTTCTATCTTTATATAGAAATAACTCAGTATCTATTCAAGCTAGGTTTCTGAAATTTTGCAAATGATGATCAAGTTTTATGGCAACAACTTCTGTAAAATTTGGTTGTGCTGGTGCAGCGGGTTCGGGTAGCTGCCATACAACTTCTCCGTTTAAATGAGAATAACTCAGTGTTTATTGAAGCTAGGAATCTGAAATTTAGTAAAGAGGTGTCGAGTTACATGCCAACAACTTTTGTAAAATTTGGTTGGTCTAGAGCAGCCGGTTCAGACTTCTTGCACCTCTTGGAACCTAATGAAGCTAGGCGTCTGAAATTTTGCAAATGATGATCAAGTTTTATGGCAACAACTTTTGTAAAATTTGGTTGTGGTGGTGCGGCGGGTTCGGGTAGCTGCCATACAACTTATCCGGTTAAATGAGAATAACTCAGTGTTTATTGAAGCTAGGAATCTGAAATTTAGTAAAGAAGTGTCGAGTTATATGCCAACAACTTTTGTAAAATTTGTTTGGTCTAGAGCAGCCGGTTCAGACTTCTTGCACCTCTTGGAACCTAATGAAGCTAGGCGTCTGAAATTTTGCAAATGATGATCAAGTTTTATGGCAACAACTTCTACAAAATTTGGTTGTGCTGGTGTGACGGGTTCGGGTAGCTGCCATACAAAATCTCTTTTTAAATGAAAAGAACTCAGTATCCGTCCGCACGATAACTCAAAAAATAGAGGAGCTAGGAGGCTGAAAATTTTTTTACGTCACTTTTGTAAAATTGTTAGTTTTGCTATTTAACTCCAACATTTTCTGTCCCCGGGTTCGGGTAGCTGCCATACAACTTCTTTCTTTAAATAGAAATAACCCAGTGTCTGTTCAATCTAGGTATCTGAAATTTTGCAAATGATGATCAAGTTTTATGGCAACAACTTCTACAAAATTTGGTGGTGGTGGTGCGACGGGTTCGGGTAGCTGCCATACAAAATCTCTTTTTAAATGAAAAGAACTCAGTGTCCGTCCGCACGATAACTCAAAAAATAAAGGAGCTAGGAGGCTGAAATTTTTTTTACGTCACTCTTGCAAAATTGTTAGTTTTGCTATTTAACTCCAGCATTTTCGGCCGCCGGGTTCGAGTAGCTGCCATACAACTTCTTTCTTTAAATAGAAATAACCCAGTGTCTGTTCAATCTAGGTATCTGAAATTTTGCGAATGATGATCAAGTTTTATGGCAACAACTTCTACAAAATTTGGTTGTGGTGGTGCGACGGGTTCGGGTAGCTGCCATACAAAATCTCTTTTTAAATGAAAAGAACTCAGTGTCCGTCCGCACGATAACTCAAAAAATAAAGGAGCTAGGAGGCTGAAATTTTTTTTACGTCACTCTTGCAAAATTGTTAGTTTTGCTATTTAACTCCAGCATTTTCGGCCGCCGGGTTCGAGTAGCTGCCATACAACTTCTTTCTTTAAATAGAAATAACCCAGTGTCTGTTCAATCTAGGTATCTGAAATTTTGCGAATGATGATCAAGTTTTATGGCAACAACTTCTACAAAATTTGGTTGTGGTGGTGCGACGGGTTCGGGTAGCTGCCATACAAAATCTCTTTTTAAATGAAAAGAACTCAGTGTCCGTCCGCACGATAACTCAAAAAATAAAGGAGCTAGGAGGCTGAAATTTTTTTTACGTCACTCTTGCAAAATTGTTAGTTTTGCTATTTAACTCCAGCATTTTCGGCCGCCGGGTTCGAGTAGCTGCCATACAACTTCTTTCTTTAAATGGAAATAACCCAGTGTCTATTCAATCTAGGTATCTGAAATTTTGCAAATGATGATCGAGTTTTATGGCAACAACTTCTGTAAAATTTTGTTGTGATGATATGACAGGTTCGGATAGTTGCCATACAACTTCTCTTTTTAAATGAAAATAACTCAGTGTCTATTGAAGATAGATATCTGAAATTTAGTGAAAAAGTGTCGAGTTGCATGCCAAAAACTTTTGTAAAATTTGAATGGTCTAAAGCAGCCGGTTCAGGCTTTTTGCATTTCTTGGAACTTAATGAAGCTAGGCGCAATAGATTCGGGTAGCTATCATACAACTCCACAATTTACATAAATATATCTCTGTAGTTCGGTACTAAAACTCTGAATGTTTTTAAAAGATGATCAAGTTTTATAGAAACAGGATATATTACGTTCATACGGGTATCCCAGAGTTGACACAGTCTACTCTACTGCACTCTTCCTCGTTTTTTTTGTTTTTGTTTCTAGAATTAGGAGAACATGCGATGCGAGCGCCATAATTTCAAAGAGAAAAAAATGTAAACAATCACGAAAAGTTTTTCTTTTTATTTAATTTGATTCTTTTGTTTTTACTATAATTTTTTATTTAATTTGTTTTTTTTTATGTGAGGAAAATTTAGTTGTCCTTGTTTATATTAGTACCATTTTATGGTCTGTAATCTGTACAAAGTAAAAAAGAGAGAATGTGAACGATAAATGAAGGTAATAAATTTTATATCGTATTTTATATACATATATGATAATTTATAGATTTTAATGTTACAAAAAAAAAATTTAGAAAAAAAATTAATTGGTTTGTTTTAAAATTTAATTTTATATACCTAGTAATACCAATTGAATAATTAATGAAATATTATTTGACTATTTCTAATTTTTAAGTATGTTACTAATATAAAAAAACTGAATCTTGTGACAAAACATGCGAAAGAGAAAGATTAAAATACTTGAAAAGTATTTTTGTAGGTGGTTTAAAATAATACTTTTAAACAAACGTTTCTGGACAACGCAAATCATAAAATCTGTCGGCACTGTGTACAAAATTTAAAGAAATCATTACAAATATTGTACCAAACTCAGTCTACTTTTTTATCACATTCAAAAATAAACTTCTTGTAGATTACGCTATATGACTATCCAGCCATTGGTGCAGTGGTTGACGCACCGCTTCTCATTCATAAGGGAATGAGAGGTATCGGGTTCGATTCCCGGCCGGGTACAATAATTATAATATAAAAAAAAAATATTCATATACCGCAATGTATAAATACTAAATATATCACATAATATCTCGTACACCCCACATTCCTACCAGGAAACAGGGGTTATAGCTACCTGGTACATTTATGTACCACAGTACCTGTATATAAATAAATAAATAAATATATGTCTATGGAAATAGTATCTTTGAATAAGAAATGTTATCAAATCACAAGATTTCTCAAGGATATACATTACGGAATTAGTATTGTATTGTAAGTAGTATTCAAATGGATGCATATTAAATTGGAATACGGTGTTCGGAATGGTTTTTACTGAAAAAATAAAAAAAACTTTAATAATTAAGTGTTACAAATAAATTATTTCTTTTATAACATATATAATATACTTATATGATTTTACTCGTTCTTTGTTATTTTTTTTAACAACTAACAAAGAAAGAAAAACTTAAAAAGAAAGAAAAAAACAAAACTAGTAGCTCAGTTCACTAGTTCCACTATTAAAAAGCAAAAGCAGCAAAAAAAAAAAAAATTTTTTTTTTATGGACAAAATATAAAATTGCTTTCTTCCTCTCTTTTTTATTTTTATTTCTTTTTATTTTTATCGTTAAAAATAATAAACGTTTTAAAAGCTTCAAGTGACATTTTACAAATAACCCGATAATATAATATTAAAAATTCCCATGTAACTATTTATGTAAGACAGTACATTCTTATTAAGAAAACTTAGTACTGTCTTACATAAATAGTTTCTTATTAAAGAGATATATTATTGCTTTTAAGAGCTTTTAATTCAAATAATTTATTATTATTTTTTATTTTTATTATGTTTTATAACTGAAAAACTTTAGCCCCGATCTCAGAATTAAATTTTTGGTTTGGTAAATACTATTCATTATGAACATACAGACCTCACAGTTTGAAAAAGTTATATTTTCAAATGTGTATATTTTCAGATTATGCTTAAAATTTTTTCAATCTAAAAACACCAAACGATCGGACAATTATTTCGTAGCTTTATAAATAAAAATAAAAATTTAGCTTTATAAATATAAATGCAATAGTATTTAAAATTGCCTTTATATTATAATGAAAGCAAACTACTTATTGCAAGATTTTGCTTCATAATTCATAACTTCGGTATGCTTTTGGTTAGGGTCTTTAAATTTTTATCTTGAAACCTCCTTATTTTTAAAGCTATTAGAAGTCAAATTCCTATTTTTAGATACCTGTACAAATTTTATAAAACGTAGAAGTTCTTAAACGAACTTTGGTATATATATAGTTGGAAGAAGCATTTTTGCAAATTATATGGAAGAATTAACTTTTCGATCCTTCCGTCTTCTGATGACGCAATCGCCACAGATTAATTAAATAATAATTAATCACATTAAAACCTGTTCTTTCGATAGATTTAGACTGAAGTATATTTGACATATAATTACATATTTAATAAGAATCATAATGGGAGTGTGTAAGACTTTGGATTGATTAAAAATAGCTTAAAGTAAATATGAGTAATAAAAATGAAGAAAAAATTTTCGATTTTCTTGTTTTTTCAACCATATGTTCCTTAATAATTTGTAAATATTTTTATAATCTGGGTTCCAAACTTCCGACAATTTCAAAGTTTCAATTTAAAAGAAATACTCTTATCTTTCCAATTTTTCGATTAAGGTATATATGTTATAAAGAAATTGTCATCGATATTTATAAAACAAATTATATAAATCATTAATATAATATTGAAAATTGATTGAAACGTTTGAACTGCTATCTATTAAGTTATTATTAGTTAATTTTATGACTAATTTTTAATTTCAGATATTATGTAGTTAAAAATAATTTTTTAATTTTTCAAATTACTATTTCATGTAAGATGTGTAAATTTGATATTGTTATGTTAAAAAAAAAAATAATAAAAATAAAAATTAATCCAAAAACTTAAGATATTTGTAAAGTAATATTAAATTATTTTTATATTTAGATAATAGAAAAATTAATTAAAAAATTTTCAATTAAAGATAAGTTGTTCTAAACGAGTAGTAAATTACACATTTATCAAGAATAAAATAGTTAAAAAACAAAAAGAAAGAATTTGTTAATTTACAAATATTGAAAAAAAAAAACGAGATTAACAGTAGTACATTTAATATGAATCATATAAATATTAAAAGTAAATAATTGATTAAAAATTTATAAAACATTTCAATCAAACCAAAAAAATTCATAAACAATGGTGGATAATAAAACATTTCTTAATTATGACGGATAATATAAAGTCATAATATCTTAACTGAGATTCTAATCTTTATTGATCAGAACTTATTTTTAATTCAAAAATAATATTAGTTACGTAGACCTCAATTAAATTTTACAGTTCAAAACTATAGAGGGATTTTGAATAAAGAATTTTATTATTAAGAGTGATAGTTAGTGCTCTAGATCTGATAAATATCGTTAATATGAATTATTAAAATAAGTAATCTGCTGATTATGAAAAGTTTAATTATAATTTTTTAGATCTTTATATCAATACGAATGTAGTCCTCCTTTTTGCCATTATGTTTGTAATACCTTAAAGGAGATGAGCTAGATATGGCAAAGTATATGTAATATATTTTTTCTCAAAATCAAATTCTGAATCGATATAAGCATGTACGACCGGCCGTTCGTACAAAAAATAAAAGAGTTAGGTTTTTAAAACTTTTACTATGTAACTTTTGTAAATTCATTAGTTTTGCTATTTAAATTGAGCAAGTTCAGCAGGCGCGTTCTAGAATTTGTCATACAACTTTTTTATTTGTATAAAAATCAAATTGAAATTTATTTGTATGAAAAAAGCGTTTACCCCAGTTTTTGAATACAACTCTAAAATTTCTCTTAATTTATCTTTTTTACATATTATTTTAAATATTTATTGTTGAAATATGTCCAGTCAAATAAAATCCAGTTAAATGAAATATAGACGACAACAACTTCGGTAAAATTTGGTTGGTTCCAGGCAACGACTACGAGTAGCTGTCCTGTCATACAAAGTTCAAAATGCACTGAAACAGCACATATATTATGTTCGTACCGCTATCCTACAATTGACACAGTTCATTCTACACTTTTCCTCGTTTAATTTTTTTTTTTCACTTTTCCTCGTTTAAATATTACACGGGTTAAATTTTTTTTAATATAGTTATAGTTGGTTATAGTTTATATCTTGTGTCTTATTCGCATAATATCACATCATAACACATAACAAGCACTATAGATTTAATAGTTTTCTTCAATTGAGATATTTTTAAGAGGAAAATAAAAAAAAATAAAAGAGAGTTAAAGTCAATAACTCTTCATCTCTTCATTGGGCATTGTTTTGTTTTTTTAAGTTATGAATTTGTTATTTATTAAAGTAACAAGTATTATATATTATATATATTATACATATATATATACTTACTATACATTGATATAAATTAATAAAATTCCACACAATCCACAAATGATTCTCTTTCTATATAGTTTCAACTATTATATTCATACATAGTACTATGTAGTATATGTTATATACTATAAACAAATTCCTAAGATAAATCCATAACCAAAACAGTGATATAATGACAGAACGAGTTTTTTTTTTAAAGCATCTATTATTTTAATAAGATGAACTTGAAAAAGAAAAAATATTCAAAACAAAAGGTTATGTAATATTTCTTCAATCATTTTTTTTTTTTATTTTAATGTTGATAAATAATATAGTATTTAATGACGTAATAAATATTTGCATGGAGTATGAGTAAAACTGTTAAAATATTATAATAGCTTCCCTCCAAAAATTTATTTTGTTTGTTTCTTTTTTTTTTTTGTTATTTTTAAATATTTTAAATTAATAAAAAAAAAAAAAAAAACAAATTGTTACTCTTTGAATATTAAATACTTAATTTAAAGGTTAAAGAATTCTTTTCGAACCGCATCAACTAACATATGTTGATTTTTCTATAACAAGTTTTGAAAAACTTTTTATTATTGTAGTAAATAATTCATTTTTATTACATTCAAAATTTATTCGTAAATTAAATTTACTACATAATGTAAATAATAATAATTAGTATAACTGATATTTAATAAGTATTTAAATTACAATAACCCCATCGATGTTACGGTTATAAGTATGTTTACTTATATATAGTGTTTAAATTATTCTTTTAATGATGACACCTCATTGTTAAATAGTATACAGTACAATAAATCGAATGATGTACAACTGACAATAACTAAAACCCCATCCTTTTACCCATCCTTCATAATCCTAAATTTTTTCTAAATTCCTTTTCGCCAAAAATCCACTGTACATTTATATTAAAGGTCTCAACCTAAAGTTTGATTTAAAAAGGGGGTGGTGGGGTGGTTAAAATCCAACACTATCCGGAAAAATCACGTGCAATTCTTGTGGGTAACTTTTGAAGTTTCCCACTGATTCTCGTAAAAAAAAAAAGCTTTTATTGGGAAATTTAAGGAGAAACATTAGAATTCTTTCTCAAACATTTAAAGGAACGGAAGTGAAAAAGAAGTGGTCAGTTCTTAATAAATTGTCAGTGCTTCCTTATAATTTCTTTCTTTTCTTACTTTTTGCCTTTCGTTTTGCTTATATAGACTTTTAAAATGACAAAATAAATGTTCCAAAATTTAATTTTATATTTTAGAGTCCACATTGTCAGATTCGATATTACATTACGGTACTCTTTTCTGGCATTGAAGCATAACCTCCATCAACTAGTAAATTGGAATATTGTAATTTACAATGGAATTTTAGAAAGAAAGAATTATAAATAAAAAAATATAATTTAAATAACCAGAAAAATAACACCAGCTATATCAGATTTTTCTTCAAACTATACGATGAAAAAGAAACTGTGATAGAAGAAAATAATCTTAGTTCAAACGACCATGCATTTGATTCAAGATATAAGTAACAGGGTTAAAGTAATCTGCTACCAAACACTAACTAGGCCAACACTTGTGTATGGTGTGCCCGTATGGTACAACATAAGCGCCAAGCTTAATGGAGAAACTATGCAAATTTGAAAGAAAGTGCATAAGAGTTTGTATCAATAAAAGCCGAAAACCCGAATCCGACTTCAAACATTTCTACTCAAACAAATATTTGTACAAGGAATCAAACATAAATATAATAGACAGTTTTATGATAAAACTTGTTCGCAAGCATCATGAGAGAGCACAAAACACTCCAGAAAATGTTTTTATATCACATATATATTACCACAACGAGGAGTACATAAGAAAAACTTTGCTCACGGGACTTATTGCCCCTGAGCATTTTATATTTCTTGATAAAAATGGTTATATTCAAAACCAAAATCATGTCCCTATATTATTTCATTATAATAGACGGGCCACATGTAAATCAATAGAATATAACCCGGGCAATATTAACGGAGTAAATTTGAAATATGACATGTCTATACCCGATAAAGACAAAAAAATAAAAAGTGATTATTGGTGGTTGGATAACACACATTCATCAGAAGTTAGTACTAGAACTACAAATTAGGTTTTAATTTAGGCTAAGTAACTTAATTTAGGATAAGTAGGGTAAGGCATAGGTTAAGTTGTTTTTATTGTAATAACCAGATTAAATATTAATTTTTATAACCGAATTTTTGCACTATAAAAAAAGAAAATTAAAACATTATTTTGATAAAAAAATTATTTTGAAAATTAAATTAAGAATTAGACACATAACTAACATAAAAATTAAAGATTAATTTAAATGTTAATATAAAAAAAAAACAAGCAAAGATGCCGTTTTTTATAAACTTTTTCTAGGCTAAGATATATTTAAGATTGCATTTAAAGGTATAAATAAAAGGTTATTAATAAAAAAAAAAACAAAATTGATTCAAGATTATGACAAAAAAAAACAATGTTCCGATTAGTAATAAAATTGTTATGTAGAAAATGTGATACTTCATCAGAACAATAAAAGGTATCTTTTCTTTGTGAATTTCTTTAAAGAATTTTTTTATTTTTTTTTTTTCAACTTTATTTTTGTAGAATTGTTTGATGTAAGTATGTATTTTAAAATTTTCTTTAAGGTTATGAATTTTCTATAATATTGTTATATACAGTATATAACCACATTTTTATTAAAATTGGATAGGAACTATAAATATATGAATTACTTTTATGTGTATAAAGCTATTAATAGTGCTGCCATATGTTTAATTTTTTTCAATATATCAATTTTCATCAATTCTAGTTCTGACAATTACATTCTACCTATTTTGGTATAAATTATACTTAATTCTGAAATTGTGATGAATTTGACACTTTACGTTTAAAACGTTTCAAACCAGTTAAAAAGTTTTAAGTTTTGGTGTTCATTAGAAAAAGTTTTAAAAAGTTTTGCGAATTTTATTGTCAAATTCTTTTCTTGAAATTTTTTGTTGTTTAATTTTGATAATTGAAAAAGTATAAACAAATGTTTCTGTTCTCTTACACTTGTATTTGCTGTTTTAAATGTCATTAAACCAAATTAAAGACATCTAAACCAATGCAAACCAAAACTTTTGCTTTTAAACATAACTATATAATTTACATTTTTTTTCAAATTTATAACTAAAATCTTGAAAAATACAAATTCTAAATGTTTATTTAATGAAAGTTCGAAAAAATAAATTAACATTTTTAGATTATAAACGAGAAAGAATACAGTTGCCTTTGTCAACTCTTAGATACCCGTACGAACCGTTAGTATGTTCACAGCCTGTCACTCTGCTTACAATAATATATTTTTAATATTTTAGTATTTTAAAATAATTTGGGTGAATTTTATAATTTCTAGAACTATGGGTTGTACATATATTCAATCTATATGTTTATATGTACATTCTTCAAAAGCAGATTCTAACCTTCCACATAACGATTATCAATCCAAAACTTTTTTAAATATTCTATAGTACCATTTAATACTAAGCGGTAAATGTATATTAAATTTACTTAGTACAAAATAGTAAATATAATTTTAAATATTATATTATATTATATTTAAATATTCCATTGACAGAATAATTTCTTATAAGTACAATAAAATACATATATGTATGTAAATACGGCGCTATATAATATACATCTATACTCTTATCATTGATTCACTAGTGACATATACGATATGTAAATAAACATGATATTTTATAAGTATGTATATATATCAATATCATATAAATAAAAATTCTTCAAGCAACCGTTATGTTGTTTATTCATTTACATTTTTTTGTACTACGCATTATATCCTCAACAATTTCAAATTATCGAGTAAAACAAATGCAAAAAATTTGTTGAAGAAATTTTTGTTAGAAAATTTGAAAAAATTAAGTAAAACTTTCGTCAATTATAAAGTAACCCTATATTATTAAAAAAAGTTGTTAACAGAAATAAGAGTATAATGTTGAAGCTTTAATTTTTGTGTATTACTTCAAAAAAATTTTAACAGGTGTTCAAGGTACAGGTGTTTCAAAATAGGAAATTTTCAGTTTTTGACCCCTTACAGCTCCTAAATGGGGGGTGATACAAAAAAAATTTCTGAAATGACTCATACTTATTTTCAAAGATCTAACTTCCGTCAAAATTTCAAGTTTCCAACTTAAACCGTTTAGAAGATAAAAGGGTTAAGGGATTTTGCAAAATTTGAGTTTCGCATAACGGTAAATTAAGACATCGTATGCCACAAATATATATTTATTGTATATATACTTTTAAAGTTAATAAAAGTAGTAATCGTTTGGAGTTTTCAAAATGAAGATATACCTTATACAACTTGTGCTATAATAATTTAAATATAGAGCTTTTTTGAACCTTTGGGGAGCTGTAACTCCGTAACGGATGGGGCTACAGAAAAAAGTTATTAAAAATAAAATTAATATTTTTGTGAGATCTATCAGCAGTAAAAATTTCATAGCTCTATCTCAAAAAAATGTGGGGATCTAAAAGTTAGGTGTTCGAGAGCTACCCTAAGTTTTGGTCAAACTCAACCAAAAAAAATAGGGAACCTACAAATTACTCCCAGAATATTTTGTGTAAATTTCAAGATTCTAGCTTTCTTAGTTTTTGAGTTAGCGTGCTGACGGACGGACATGGCTCAAACGTCTTAGAATTTTTTTCTGATCCGATCCATACCTTTGAAGGTATATCTAGCTCGCTTATTTCGAGGTGTTACAAACGGAGGAGTAATTTTATTATACCCGATCCTATCGTACGGGTATAATAAAGGAATGATACAAAGTCTTCGCATTTTTTTTAATTTCTTAATAAAAGGTTTATGAAAGAAAGAAAAACTCAAAAATTATTTTAATCCCATAAAAGTTATCATATTTAATGCTTTTTCTTATTTTTGGTAGGTAAGTAGAAAGGTGTTTTCAAATACGCACTTACGCCAGTTCAGACCCATTGCGACCTTTGACAGCGTTTCCCCTAATTAAACCATGAGGAGCTTGTACAAAGCCCTGTAAACCAATTAAATTCTTATCTGCCAAGGTTATTTCAAACAAATTGTAGAGACATATATATGAGTTTACACAGAACGTTAGTGTTTTGATAAATTAAGATGAATTCAGTTGAATGTTGAATTAAATTTTTTCATTTTAATTATTTAATTTTATACAAATATACCATATTATAAGTTAATCAAAAACAAAAATATATTTTTAAATATTTTCATAATATTTATAGCAGAATATAGCTGAGTCTGCTTATTTTTATATTTAATTATAATTGCTGATGATGCATATTATCTTAAAGACATATCACAACTATGCACTTTCTTAATGACAACCAAGTTTAATTAAAAAAAATTAAGTTTAAAAGCAAAAAAAAAAAAAAAATTTAATACTTATAGTAACTTTTTATAACTTACATTGCATTGAGGCAATTATTCATTTAATTGATTAATTTAGGTTTCAATAGTTTTAAAAGTGGGAGAACTACAACTTTTCATTTGCATTCCTATATAGTAATTTTTAACCACATTATTGTTTTGTTTTCTCCTCTTCTATTTTAAATATGGTTTTTATTTTTGAATGTAAAATTCTTCGTATTCACATAAATGATGAATTATTTTGAAAAAATAATTATAAAAACGGAATTCATAAGTTATAATCGTTAAATAAATAGTTTTTTTCTTTTAAAACCCCCTATAATTCAAAGTAATTTATTAATTAATGTCGATAGATTGTCTATAATTTCGAAATTAATTTCCGAAAATATATAAATATTGAAAAGTTGTTACTATGTGGATATAAGATTATGGTTCTTTTTTCTATAGGTACGTTTTCTTATTTGAGTTTTATACCTTAAAAAATAAAATAATATACTCATTTAAAATTAAATTCCATATACTTTAAAGCTAAAGAAATTTTAAACAAAGAGGGCCAAAATCAAGAACACTATTTGACTAACAGACCTTGGCGTATCTGGAAATCATTTCACTTAGCCTCTTTGAAGTATGCTAAATTCAGAGTATTCAACACTTGTATCAAATTAATACAAAACCGTATAGAAGTGAATTGTTAGGTAGCATTTACATGAAGAAAAAACATATATTTTTAACAAATATTTCAAAATAATATGTATAGGCTAATAACAATACGTATTAATAATTCAGAGCTCAGGAGTTAAATCTGGAACAATAACCATAAAAAAGAGAAATGGAGTAGATAATATCCAGTTTCAAATGAAAAATTAGCTCAATATACAGGATGTCCGGAATTCAAAGGTCACAAGGAACAAAGGTGAGAGAGAAGTTCATAGCAAGCAGAAAATTGTTCTGATGGGAGGGGGCAAAGACCTTGTTAGTTCTTTAAAAAATTAACGAAAAATACTTAGAAGGCCGTTATCTCGGAAACCGTTAGGAATAGATTTCCCCTCCAGATTAATTTTTAGCTTGTTATGAACTTCTATATCACTTCCTTTGTTCGTGACCTTTGAGTCCCGACACCCTGTATGGAGAAATATTCAAATAATTTGTGAAAGTCCGATTTTAAATTCAAATAATCTAGGAACATACATACCCTATATATAGAGTATAGACTCTTATACAGAACAAATTGTATAGATATATTTAAATACATACTTGCATATGTCGATATATACTATTATACAAAACAAATTACATTCCATAGAATAATTTAAAAAAATATAAAAAGCTGTTTAATCAGATTAAAAATTTTAAATTTCATATCCAAATAACAAGAAATTTGAAACTTTTTTTTTTTTACTTTCAATTGAGCAAAATATACAAAATAATAAAAAAATTTAAAAATTATTATTAATTTTAATATTTCATACATTAATTATTATTTATTATTTTGCTGATTTAGTATAAATAATTCTCCCAATGGTTTTTCAATTTTCTAATTATCGGTTTAAAGTTCATAGAGTATGACAAAAATAGCGTACTTTCTAATGCTTTATAATATTGCTTCAGATAAAAGTTCTGAACTCATAATTTCGCATTTTTTTGTATGAAATTTTCAACTCTCTCATTTTTCAAAAAAGTTCGAAAGTTTTTTTCTCTCTCTAAAAAAAGTTAACTTTAAGTTTGGAACTATTTTTGTTGTTGTCATTTTTATGCCATATATATTTTTTTGAAAAAAAAATTTGAATAAGCAGGAAGAGTAAAAATAACGAGGAAGAATACAGTTGCCTTTGTCAACTCTTAGATACCCGTACGAACCGTTAGTATGTTCACAGCCTGTCACTCTGCTTACAATAATATATTTTTAATATTTTAGTATTTTAAAATAATTTGGGTGAATTTTATAATTTCTAGAATTATGGGTTGTACGTATATTCAAACTGTATGTTTATATATGATGTACATTCTTCTAAAGCAGATTCTAACCTTCCACATAACGATTATCAATCCAAAACTTTTTCAAATATTCTGTTGTACCATTTAATACTATGCGGTAAATGTATATTAAATTTACTTAGTACAAAATAGTAAATATAATTTTAAATATTATATTATATTATATTTAAATATTCCATTGACAGAATAATTTCTTATAAGTACAATAAAATACATATATGTATGTAAATACGGCGCTATATAATATACATCTATACTCTTATCATTGATTCACTAGTGACATATACGATATGTAAATAAACATGATATTATATGAGTATGTATATATATCAATATCATATAAATAATAATAAAAATTCTTCAAGCAACCGTTATGTTGTTTATTTATTTACATTTTTTTATACTTCCTCAACAATTTCAAATTATCGAGTAAAACAAAATGGAAAAAATTCGTTTTAAAGAAATTTGTTAGAAAATTTGAAAAAATCAAGTAACACTTTCGTCAATTATAAAGTAACCCTATATTATTAAAAAAAGTTGTTAACAGAAATAAGAGTATAATGTTGAAGCTTTAATTTTTGTGTATTACTTCAAAAAAATTTTAACAGGTGTTCAAGTTACAGGTGTTTAAAAATAGGAAATTTTCAGTTTTTGACCCCTTACAGCTCCTAAACGGGGAGTGATACAAAAAAAATTTCTGAAACGACTCATACTTATTTTCAAAGATCTAACTTCTGTCAAAATTTTAAGTTTCCAACTTAAACGGTTTAGAAGATAGAAGGGTTGAAGGATTTTGCAAAATTTGAGTTTTACATAATGGTAAATTAAGACACCGTATGTCACAAATATATATTTATTGTATATATACTTTTAAAGCTAATAAAAGTAGTAATCGTTTGGAGTTTTCAAAATGAAGATATACCTTATACAACTTGTGCTATAACAATTTAAATATAGAGCTTTTTTGAACCTTTGGGGAGCTGTAGCTCCGTAACGGGTGGGGCTACAAAAAAAAGTTATAAAAAATAAAATTATCTATCAGCTGTTAAAATTTCATAGCTCTATTGCAAAAAAAATGTGGGGATCTAAAAGTTAGGTGTTCGAGAGCTACCCTAGGGCTTGGTCCAAACTCAACCAAAAAAAATAGGGAACCTACAAATTACTCCCAAAATATTTTGTGTAAATTTCAAGATTCTAGCTGTCTTAGTTTTTGAGTTAGCGTGCTGACGGACGGACGGACATGGCTCAAAAGTCTTAGAATTTTTTTCTGATCCTATCCATACCTTTGAAGGTATATCTAGCTCGCTTATTTCGAGGTGTTACAAACGGAGGAGTAATTTTATTATACCAGATCCTATCATACGGGTATAATAATTAAATTGGAATTTTTTTTTTTTCGGTAAAAATTTACAGAAGTTATCAATAAAACAACAAAAAATACAGTTAATGCTCTTGTAAACTTCAAAATACTGTTTAGGGTTTAAAATATGTATAATATATTACCATTCTGTTTATAATATTATTTTGTAAAAATTTCTAAATTTTATATTTATTTCATTCTTTAGTTTATACTGGATCAATAAAATGTTTACCAGATTTTATCTTTTAATATAAGAGAGTCTACCAAAATCCCAAAAAAGAAAAATTCCAAAAAAAAATAAAAAAAACCAAGAATCTCAAATTTCAAAATTTAAAGTTATAAAATTTTAGAGTTGATTATAAAATCTTGGTTTCAATAATTTGTTTTGCAGGGCTATTGGGGGCAATTTTAAATATTTTATTCTTAAAATATGTAACAGAAAAAAATATGAGAGATATTTTAGTAGGTTACAAAATCAGACTTATACTCTTTTTCCAGAATATATACATATACGTATGTGTATGCGAAATTCTGAAATAGTAGGATTAAGTTGATTATATTTTTTCCAGAAATTTTATATTATAGCGAAGGAGTTATTATTTTATATTTTAAAAAGGGAGATTTTGAAACTCGAGAATTTCCGAAATGATTTTGTATATTTGAAAATATTTTATTTATCAGGACTTTGTACATTTGGAATTTTTTGGGAATTGAGTTTGGGATTTAGAATTTTAATTTTGATTTTGAAATTTCGGATGCAGCCCTGGCGAATTGCAACAATTCAAAGGAAGATTCAACAATTTATATGCCAGCAACTCGAAGCCTTGGTTCTAATAATTTCAAGCGTTGAAAACGTACTTGTCCATGCAGTTATTTCATTTGTATATTTTAATTTGTAATCTTTAGTTTTGAAGATATTAGGTAAACTGGTCGCACAAAATTTGTATTGTAGCTCATTTAATGGCTTTTTAAAGTTTTCGTTAAGTACAATAAGTTAAATGTTACAAAAATTTTGTTTAAAACGCAATAATTAAAATACAATCAACACTAAAATTTAAAAATGCATTATTTTTTGTTTTTAGTGCATTTCTCTGTCACATAAATGTGAATAGGAAATTACACAGCCTTTCCTTTTCAGGCGTAGCCTCCTGCATTATTTAAACAGTAATGTAAAAATTAATAGATTTTTGTTGCCTTAATTAAAAATATTTATTTATATACAGGTACCGTGGTACATAAATGTGACAGATAGCTATAACCCCTGTTTCCTGGTAGGAATGTGGGGTGTACGAGATATTATGTGATATATTAAGTATTTATATATTGCGATATATGAATATTTTTTTTTTTTTTTATATTATAATTATTGTACCCAGCCGGGAATCGAACCCGAAACCTCTGATTCCCGACTATACACACAAAAGAGTCATGACTAATTTTTCATTGAAATATCTGTAATTAAATTATTTACAAAAGTTTTTTTTTTTTTAAATATTTGTACATGTACTACATATAAATAGTTTTTAATTTTTTATTTTCAGATGAAAGTTTGATGTTAAATTTTTAATTTGACGTTTTTTTTATACAAAAATTGTGTTTCAAAAAAAAAAATATGGTATTAACTTCATACATATGAATAGAGTTTGAATGAGATATACTTTGGTTTGATTATTGTATTTGGTTACATACAGATTACAACTTCATTACCATATTATTTTTTTTTTTTTTGTAAATCATCAAAAAAAGACCCAAAACCTTTAATTCGTAGCTGGATATAACTTTTTTTATGATAAGTTTATATTTTTAATATAAAATTCTAATAAATTGTGTTGGCGTTAAAAAAAACTAAATCCAAAAAATAAACCATTGTTCTCACAATTTTATTACAATTGAATGTCATATATTATTATATTATCTAGAAGATTCACTTTTTTCTCGCGTTTAATTTAAATTTCAATATGAAAAACGTATAAAATATACAAAGGTGAATGCAAACACGAATATCTATAATTTTTTTTTTTTTTTATTTATTGTTACTAACATACGTATGTATATATGAATATTGTAACTATTTGTTAATGATTATATCATGCATCAGAATAAATATTACTTTTGTGATTAATAATAACATTACTATACATAATATTATTTTTGTTAATGAAGCTATGTTATTCTAAAAGGTTTGTTAATCTTTAAATCAATAATCTTTTTGGTCATTAAAATCATTTTTCTTTTTCTATATTTTCTTACCTTTATCTCGCATTTCAATTCGTTTAGTTTTGTTATTCCAGTAAAATTATAGGTTTCTTCTATTCTAGAAAGGATTGTAGGTGTTAAGTTTTTTTTTATTATTTTGTTTTAATTATTTTGAAAGAAAAGGCGCTCTTTCTTTTATACGCACCTTGCGTTTCAAACACAAGGGTTTTTAAATAAAATTAGATTTGATTTAAAAGTAAATTAGTAAGTATGCCCCTGCTAAACAAATTATAGAAATCTTGATCTTGTGACTAACTTTTAAATCCCTTCTAATAATTTGTTGTACATAATGTATGTATTGTATACATATTTAAACAACCATGCAATCATTTAAAAATGTATTGGCACTGCCATCCCAAAGCCTCGTTATTTTTAGATATCTGTAAATTGGACACCTGCCCAAATTTGTCGTAAGTAATGATGTTAATAGCTTTTCTTAATCATATACTGCCTTATTTCTTTTTTAAATAAAATTATCTATGTACTTTCAAAGTGTAGTAAACACATTTTTTTTCAACGTTTTATTGTATGAAATCTTTGTTTTCTTATACGACATTCTTTTCAACAGCATTTGTTTCCCCTATTATACTATAGAACCCCTATTATACTCTGTAGTGTTGTTATAATATGTGAAATCTCTTTAATTGTTTATACACAAAAATTGAACACCTAATAACAAAAATAAAATCATATGGAAAATATTAAAATAATAATTAATATTTATTTTTATTTTAACATACTCTTTACAGCTTCAACAGCTAAATGAATAATTTTAAGATATTTTCAATCAAAATTTAAAAATTACATTCTAAAATACAAAATAAAGTTAAGTTAAAACAAAAATATTGGCAGCATGCCAGTTTGCCTAAATATATTTCACAAAAAGACATTACGTATAATGGTATTTGACAAAAAGAAACATAAAGAAAAATGTCGCTTTACTAAAAATAACAAAACAACATTAAAAACCAAACCATGTAACAAAATAACATTTATAAACCAAAACTTGTTTTATTATTGAAATATTTTTTGTTTTCCTTGCCACTCCAATGAGGAGTATAGAAGCATCCACTAAGTCATTTATCATTCATATTTGAATAAACTTCAGTTTCGTGAATCATTAATTTCACTAAGCCGTTGATTACTCGGAATTATATGAGAAAATATAATTACTTAGTAGGAATTTTAGAGTTGGTTACAAAATCAGGGTTATATGCTTTTGCAGAATTTATATGTTTGTCAAATACCTTTTCGTGAAGTGTATGTTTATGCTGGATGAAAAATTGCAAAATATCTCTTTTAGGCAAAATAGCGTTTTGCAATTTAGAATTTGGCTAATGCTTAATACAATCATCAGTTATTTTGTTCTTTTTAAAGAATTCTAATATTAACCATATTTTATGATTTACAAGTCCTTGTATGTTAGTAAAGGATGCTAAATAATAAGTTAGTTATATTAATTTATTAATTATAAATTACCAAGAAAACGACAATCGATTAGGCACTACGAGAAGTATGTAAACATCTCGTAATGGACATGAAAACATTGCAAACTATTACGGTTATTATTTTATAGTACTGCACCACAGATATTGTCATGCTCTCGTATAGTCTGGCTTTAACATTATAATCTAGTTGGTTTCTCGCAGTATTCTTACAATTGTTTCAAATTTTTCGTAATCTCTAAAGTGGAATATTAATAAGGTCCGATTACAAATTATTTGCATTTTCCTTAAACCTTGCTTCCCTTCATATTCATATCCATATTCCCTACATATAACCTAGCTTCATATATGGAGAAAAATGTAATGGATTAGTTGAAGGTAAATTGTGTAAAGCGAAACTTAGGAATTTTCTTTTAACTAATTTAATACGAGTGTCACGATAAGGTGATCAAATTTGCCTTGCATATTCAAAAATTGCTCTAACATAAGTAGTTAAAGGATGTTTTAGATAAAGGATGAGTCAGAAACACAAATAAGGGTTGTGTTACACTTGTTTTTGGTTCTTGTTAAAACTTGTTATAGTGACGTTTCAAACTTAACCTATTGTCCAGAATCAAAGCAAACTCCATAAACCCGTTTTATGATTTGTTTTTTTAGTAAGTAGTTATAAATTTAGCGTTTATAATTAATGGTTCATAATTAGACATTTATTAGCATTTAATCTTAGATCTTTTGCAACTGCACCAAATTTCAAATTGATTCAGACCGCATGCTACAATAGATCACAATCTTTAATCGAGCTAATAATTTTACTGATTTTTGTATCATCAGCAAAACAAAAGAAAACAATAAAATTGTCTAACTGTACATAATCATAAGCCGTCGTAGGTATATAAATTACATTAATCAATGTTTCTAATAACAGTATGTAGTTAAAAATTTGTCATAGGTATTTTTGTTTTTAACAATTTCCATTTTAGTTTAAAGTATAGATTTAAAATTCTTCCTTTTCATATATTTTATATGAACAATTATAAAACAATTTCCCATCATAAATAAAATATTAAAAAAAAAAACTTTTTCTTAAAACTTTTATGGAAATCCGTAAAATAAATAATCTTCTTTTGTGCTTTATTCAGTACGGACATTGACTATTAAATGTTAATAAAAGAAAATTATAATTCTATTAAATATCAGTTTCACTTTCAATTGAAAAATCACAAACAAATTAAGAAAAAAAGAAAAAAAAACAACTTCCATATTCAGTAATTTCTTTTTTATGAAAATTATGTTCACCTTTTAAGTAATAGCATAAATCGTGAACATCAAAAATATACGAATACGAAAATCTAAAAGAATATAATTTTTATTTCCATAATTTAACCTTCATTTAATTTTATTTTTATTTTTTTTATTTTTAGAAATCTGTCGTTTCTTATTTTAACAGTAAGTCCACTAACAATTTGAACACAACAACCTCATAAATTGATTTAAATCGGTCGCACGCAAATTTTTTTTGCTATTTAACTTCTAAAATGCATTGCTATTATGTATATACATATATGTATATACATATACCGTTATAATGCTATTAGCTATATATATAAATGTATAATATGTAGATACTTTTTTTGTCTTCTTCTTTCTTAAATGGATCCCACGTTATTTAATATGACTTTAATTAAAATTACTTTACTTGACAGTATAAATCCTATATATTATAATACATGTTACAGAACAGCTGCTACAGTATCAAACAAAATATAAGTTATAATTTTTTGATCTAGTTCTATTAACACACCGGAAATCTTTAAAAATATTTAAATGTAGAACTAAATTTGAAATTTGAAAATGGAGACAACTCCTATATTTATAATATATAAGTTCTTAAAAAATTAATTGTGATAAAATAAATTTATTCAGCGAGACACTTTCTATTTTCATTCTTCCTTCAGCAATATCTAAACAACTTATATAGATATTAAAAAAAAATATTACAAGTTAATAACAATTGTAATAAGATATTAGTAAAATCAGTCAAACATAGGAATACTTAAATTGAGCTAATGATCATAAAGATTAGGATATAAAAATAATCTTAATGATTTTAATGAGAGCAATTGACGATTTTGTCTAAGATAAAAAAAAGTGACGACAGGCGTTGGCAGGTAATTACTTTGACAGCTAAAAAAGTAAAGAAATTGACGAATTTTCATTTCGATAATATTAACGATTTTTCCATATTTGAATATTTTTACAAAAAAAAAAAATATTCCATTTTAGTTAACGTTTGGTTGATTCACATATGTAGCTGCCCTGGTCCGTTAAGTAATGCAAATAAGGTGCCGTGTGGATACTTTTTATTAATATTTATTTTAATTATCATAATTTCTTTAACAAATTACAAAGTAACTTTTCAAAGTATAATGTGACTGAATGTATACTGACTTTGGATACATTAAGAAAGAAATCAAGATAAAGGGAGAAAAGTAACTATTGGGCGCATATCTTAAGATTATCTTCTTATTTTACTATAAGATTATCTTCTTATTTCCTCTTATTAAGTCCACTAAAGCTTAAAATATTTAATAATTTAATATTCTGTTATTTATCAATTTTCTAGAATAAGTAAATTATCTTCATTAAAAATTTATTGTTTTTTGTTTTTTGTTAATACAATTTTTTTATTTCCAGTTTGCTAATTCAAATTTAATTAATAATCTTTAATTGTAGTTTTTATATTTTTCTTTTTCTTTTTATTGTTAATATTAAGTATTATTTTGATTATGTAAACTGCTTGATCTAAGGTTGTAATGAAATAAATATAAATATATAAATATAAATATAATATGTATGTATATAGAAATGCACAAAATTGAAAAATTTTCTGAAAGGAAAAAGCAACACTATACCATAAACCATGCCAATTGAGTGAATGGTGTAGTGGTTATGATTTCAGTCCTTTCATTCGAAAGATCGGGGCTTTAAACCCCGACTGGGTCATATAGATTAATAAAAAATAAGTATGTATATCTTGTTAATATCATATTGTATTTGTAATATATAATAAAATAATGTTTGCATCGTTCTTTTTACACGAAAAGAGTAGTTGAGCGTAGTTGGGAGTAGTTGGGAGTAATTAGTAAATGGAACGCTAACTTAACATAATCGTATTTACTCCTATCTACTCTTTCTCGAAGGTTGGTGTAGTTGGGAGTAGAAAAGAGTAGTTTACTCTGAAAAAGGAACGCAAACAATAATAAAATAAATCTTGTATAAGACAATAGATGACGTAAAATGAATAATAGATAAATAATGAATAGCTTTGTGGATGCCCTATGCTCCTTATAGGATTGGAAAGGAAAAAAAATTAACGACATTTTTATATGAACCATTTTTTTTTTAATTTAACAAATTTTTATTTAAAATTTTAATTTTAAGCCTTACAATTATTTATTTTTGTCTGATAATGTATAATTGATTATACAATGTTAGAAATTGTATTAATAGTATTATGCGTATATTAGAATTTTCTTTTTTAAATAACTCGATCTTAAATCTCTATTAAATATGCTTCAATGAAACTTAAAATTATCCGCTTAAATACAAAAAAAAACAAAAAAAAAATGCAATACGAAAGTATTTTTATTATTAGTTAGGTTCATTTACAAAATAACGCTATTTAACCTTTAAAATAAAACTATTCGGTTTGTTTTTGAGAATTAGTTTTTGTTTTTATGGTGCAATAAGTCAGAAGTGAACTAAACAATTTAGTGAAAGCTCTTTAAAAGCTTCTAAAGCAAAAAAACAATTTATTATGTTTTTTTTTTTTCTTTGTCATATATAGGACAAAATATTTTTAATATTGTTGTTAATTAAAGAAACATTTCTTAGATCTCAACTACACTATGAGGTATTTAAATAAACTCAGAATTCAGATAGACATATAAATTTAAAAAAAATATACATGTTTATATACAATATACAAGTATGTAATTTAATAAAAACTAAGAATTTTATTATTATTTTGATATACATATATGGTATTAATAAAATATAAAATACACTAGCAGAAAGTAAATCAATATAGGCATTTCGTTGCTGTCACATGCTATACAATTGACAATAAAATCATCAAAAATAATCGAATATAGACTACTGTAATCTGGCAAAGGAAATTTTTTTTGACATTTAGTAAAAAGGAGTTATAATTTGAACATTTACATCATTACATATATATGTAAGAATGAAAAGATTTCGGGTTTGCTATATTATCTTTTACGTCAAAATCTAATGCGACAAAATCTTGCATACAAAATCTTGCTTTCGAAAATCCTTTAAAACAAAATCTTGCATGTAACTCAGAATGTCAAATATTCTTATATATAAATATTATGGAAAAAGCACCAAACCGGCTTTTGAATTCAACTCTAAAATCCTCCTTAACTATATTTGTTTACACATACTTTAAAAACAAAGCCACAATCTATTCCTTCAAAAATATTTTGCAAGATTTTGTCCATGAAAGATTTTGTAATGCAAGATAAAAAAAGCAAGATTTTGTCGCAGGTTGATTTTGGTGTGCAGGATTGTGGGCCGCTCCCAAAGATTTCATTACGACCTGTGATTAATCATTATTGCAATGGCAATTCGAAAATCTTATAGATTTTATACTTATCTCATTTGAATTTTTCTATACTTATGAAGTTTTTATTTATTAAATTAAAATACACAATTAAGAGTATCTGTAAGATTTTTTTTTTTAAAGCTATACTTTAATATAAACTGTTCAAAGTCGAACAAATTTATTTGACTCACTTATAATTTTTTTTTTTTTTGTGTATTTTTTTTTAGTGTTTTATTTAATTTTTTCTTGTATTTCGAAAATCAATAAAATGAGGTTTTTTATATCAAATAAATTTATTAAACAAATTATGAATAAAGATATTTTCAATATTTATTTTTATTTCAACGACGACCTTTATGACTTTAAAAAATTTCCTCATTTTTAAAATTATTCAAAACTTTATTTTCCATTTGTAATACATACTTTCAATAGTCAAAGGCGAGTCATTATTTTTCAGAATTACCTCCCGACCCTGCTTTTCGAAAATGCAATCGTTAGTTTTTGACAAATTTTTAAATTCATAAATAAAAGAATTTTAGTTTTAAGTGTTTTTGTTTTAAATTATTTAATGACCTAAGTTACTGCGATGCTTTAAATGTACAGGATCATTTTAATGGTCTAAGTTTCCTATACTTTGTTTTATTTTATAATTATGATTAATCCTATTTCTCAATTTCAGTAACTCTCAACATCCAGTAACTTCCCATATTTCCCAATTTCTTTTATTCGTATTTTCGCAAATCCCTCAACCAAATCAGTACATTGGTTATATCATAGGTTGCAACTTAAAGTTTGGTTTAAAAGGAACATTTCAAATTTTCAGCACTATCAAAGAGAATTCGGACGTTGATCTTATTCAGCCAAGTCACACGAGTATTTATGACGAACGTTTTACTCTTCGGTTAATACTCTATTCCTTAAACCACAAAAATTAGTGTATGTAGAGGGTATAAAATAAAGTGTAAAATGTTCCTCATAAATACATGTACGGTTTGGCTGATTGGTGTCATTCTAGATTCCCACCTATCTTTGCAAAACAAAATCTGATTTTTCTGTAAGTGTGTTAAACAACAGTGACATGCCTCACTTATTGTGTGATCTAGGAAAGCTATTTGCATATTCCAAGTCAAGCAGTAAATTAAGCTTATCTTTAGTATTATTTCTTCATGTTTCGTGTTTTTGAAAATTTTACATTATTTATACATTACTACTGTTAATAATAAATTAAAATGTTAACAAAATTAATAAATAAATATCTTAGAATTAAAAGAACAAACGAATATACATTATAAGTTACTTCTTTTAAAATATTAAAAATGATAAAAAAGAAAAAAACCATACTATAAATGAAAAAATGTTATAAGAAAAAAAAAATTATAAAATTAAATAATTGTTATTAAAGTCATAATATTTTGCTTGTATTTAATATTTAATATATTTAAATTCAATATAAAATAAAAAAAAAAATTGGTAACCATCTTAATAAAATTTAATTTGGTGATTTTTTAATTTATAAAATGAATACAAAATAATCATATTAAAATTTTGTCAACATGGAAATTTATTGGGTAATGTTTTTCCTTTTAAGTTTACAATAATTTTTTTTATTGTTGTAATAATATAATTAAAATTTTAAGTATGTCAAAACTTTTATATCTAATTGAAATTTCGTTTATTTGGTAAAAGAGGACTTTTTAAAAGGATATAAAAAAAATAATTAGTGTCGTATTGAATAATCTGAAAAAGGCTTTTATAGGTTTTTTTTTTTTTTTTTTTAAATTTTTACCTATTTTTACTCCTTAGCAAAATTTTCCTTTCCCAAACAGTAAAATCCGTTTAAAGGCTCTAAATTAACATCTAAAAAAAATGCAAAAAATGGAAATTTAAATATAAATTCTGAATAAAAAAATTTTAAAAATGGAATTTACATTGTTTTTTTGTTATTAAAAATTTAAAACATTAGGCTTTAATTAAAATATAAAAAACTATATAAGTTTATTAAAATAAAAAAAACCATAAACTCCAATAATAGTAAAATTGTATTTAAATTATTTAATATTTATAATGGGTTGGTCATAAAATCATCAAGTCAATATCCTCAAGACAAAATCATAAAGAGAAAATCCTCAAAAAGAAAATCTCCTTTCTAAATAAAAAATGTTATTCTCTTTGGCGATTTAGTCATTGGGGACTTGAGGATTTTGTACGTATTCCATATTTACAAAATTCGCTAAATTATATCACTTTTTATGAAACACATAATGATATTCCTAGGACCTTAGCCTGTCGTCTTTATAAATATTTGTTTTGTTTTTGCTAAAACCTCTCCGTCCGCAAATATGTAATAAAGGACTTTGCATATAACTATATAAACTTTATAAAGAAAATATCAAGATATTTGCTACTTTTTCTTGACAAAATAGGGCGGGATCAAAAAATTTGCTTCACGCTCTCTATAATGTCAATTCCTCTGCAAAATCGTTAAGCGCCTCATGCGTAATGGTCCATAATAACACAAAGTAATTGTCTTATCTCAAAGCTGAACAGAGAGAGTGTATATATACATTTTAGTATACATCTTTTTAAACTCAAATCCGGACACATGACTCTAATTATACTATAAGTTGTACTTGCAAGTCAACACTCTCTGCTCAACTTAAAGTAATTTTCCTTAATATTGAATTTGAGGATTTGTAGTTTGCTAGTTTATCCGCCGACTCATTCTCTATAATATCTTTGTACGGAGTAATTTAAATCAAGTTGATAGAGAGTAGTACTAGGTTGATTGTTTTCAATATTTCCCAACAACCCTTTATAATCTTAAATTTCATAACTTTTGATGCTATAAGGATTTGATTATCGTTTGACTATCACAGTACAATGTTATTTTATTATCTGAAAATTTTTTAACCAAAAGAAGGAAAGAACTTCTGCTTGAAAAACACTATAACAGTCAGGCAATTCCTCACAAAAAA